>OY856307.1:24378878-27067757 GCA_963693445.1 Agonopterix heracliana | reverse complement strand
GTCGTTGGAAAATATGAAACTATGTAGACTAGACAAAAGTAAACTGTAATTATCGTCCGTATAGCGTACCTACTATCTACCTACGTTTAAATATACAGGGTGTAACAAAACGCTCTAGTAATATTTAACGGGGTGGTTAAGATTATACCATCAACTTTCACTATGGAAACAACCTCGAAAAAAAAAAATGTGCTGTCCCATACATTTGTGTCGAGTAGGTACTGCAGTTTTGTAGAAACAGTAAATTGTGTTTTTTAGACGTTGCCTCCATAGTGCAAGTTGTTCAGTTTGATGGTCTAAACCACCCCTTTAAATATTACTAGGGTGTTTTGTTACACCCTGTGACCCTGTATGAGGATAATTATAATTATGTTTATTGCTGCGGATTTTTAAGGTGATGATCAGACCATCAAACTGATCAACTTTCTCTATGGGAGCAACATCAAAAGCGCGAAAAAAAATCGGATGTCCCGGATTTGGCACGAGTAGGTTTACAGCAATTTCGATGTTGGTGCCATAGAGAAAGTTGTTCAGTATGACGGTCTGATCATCTCCTTACTGTCAGCCACTGTCAGCATATTAAGACGGACCCTATAGGTATACTCACGACTACAGTCCCCGAAGGAGTGTCAGAGATTTGAAAGATTGAAAAATGTGGAATGTATGGCGAGTAGCACGGGAGCGGTCGGGGTTCCAATCCCGCCAGTCACGAGAATTTTAATTCTTACCGATCCTTCCTATATTTGATTCGCAAGTACAGTGACACGACTAATAGTTAACTTACTCGTGTGACTGTACTTGCGAATCAAGTAGGTAGTTGTGAATGAATGAAATATAGGTACTATGAACACATTACCCTCCTTTGCGTCGCGCAGTCGGGTATAATTAAACACGCATTTCTACATTTCGGATTCTTGAAAAATAATACCCTAGTATGGCTGTTTGGTTCTGGCTTGGAAAGGACCACGGCACCCCATTTGTTCCTGTGGGTGTCATACGAGAGATGTGGATATATATATATATATATATATATATATTTACTAATGGATCCCATCTTGCTGGTTTTTAGAAGCTATCTTCTCGTTATTTGAAAGACATAAACATTTTTGATAAGTTTAGCAATGCTGTTCGATATCTCGGCTTTATTTGCTATGGATCATATTTCTTATTTTTCTATAAAATACATATTATGAAACCTGTGTTAAAACGAAAGCCTAAATATTCTGTATTATGTGCATCTAGCCATCTACTTTTTAAGTTGAAGTCACTTTTACTTGAGACACACACCTTTGTATATTAAGATCTAAAATTGCTATTTTAATTTTTTTCAAGACCATATTTAATGAGTTAAGTAGATTAGATAATTTTTAAATTTTGTGCGATTTCTTATGATTTTAGAATGTGATTTCCTTGGATTAGAAAGCACGACAGTGATATAATGAAGACAAGCCAGTCAAAAATAGGCATACCCACTAAAATGACGTAGTTTAGTAGAGGTGAGGCGGCTCTGAAAGAGTCAAGGTCGTTCGGTCAGGTAAAGTGTTTTTGTAGACGAATTGCTAGCCACATATCACCCTTTAAAACTCTTCAAACATGCAACCACAAATGGTGAGCCTTGCTACAACATCTAAGGCTACAAAAGCACGCTAAAAATCACTATGCGAACTGTACATTTGATACGACAAAACTGCGCTGTAGTAAGGACCTACACAACTAACAAAGTTATTCCTTTTTTAGGGTTCCGTACTCAAAGGGCGAAAACGGGACCATAGTACTAAGCCTACGTTGTCCGTCCGTCCATCCATTCGTCCTGCCTAATTAGGGCTGTAGCTTTGGAACCGTAAGCATAAGCATATGCTCACGACTATATTCTATCTCAGAACATCCACGTTTCACCAGTAGTACAGAATCTCTGTCCAGTGTGACGGGGGGTGAGCCCGTCGCCACTTATAATGGACAATACAATGAATGTATGTTTGGAACCGTAATAGGTAAATAGTTGAAATTTTCACATAATATGCGTTATTGCGCGGATTTGTTAACAAATCCGAAAATCCGTTATGAAAGTATAAAATTAAGGGGGGTTCTCAACCGGAAACTAGTTTTTATCGACGTTTTTTCTTCTCGCTCTGTTATAAAAACGGTAATACATACAAGCGTCAAACTTGGTGTGATTATAGAGCAAACTCTACAGTATGACAACAAATAATAAAAACTGGAAAAGTGGAGTCGGTCTTGCGCTAATGGTTTTTTGTAAGTTAATATGTTGTGTTGGTTGGTGGTGTGGTACGGAACCCTGGGTGCGCGAGTAGCCCAACTCGCACTTGACCGGTTTTATTTCAATGGTATTTTCATTATATACCTAATTATGGCACTTATCCATAAACTACCGACGTCATTTTTAAACTTAATCGGCTAATAATAACGAAAGCGTGCAGCAGTTACAACTCGAAATTATATTAACCTATATTCCAAAACCCGACTCGAGTTAAAACATAGTTTTTTGCAAATCATCCGGTACCGTTGCCGGGATCCGCCATTTTATATTTTTTTATCGTTTCCAAGAAACCGATAGCTTTCTGAGCTCTTGGCGAATTAAGCTTTTGTAACTGATTATCATTTTTAATTTGATTTGGGCACGATAGAAGTTGGTTGGCGGGGTTTTAGGTTTTTGCGTGTGTTGCTGAATTTATTTAGGCGCAGGCTATTAATTATTGAATGGTTTATCGTGCAAGGTGACTTCGAAAGGATTCATTAGCGGACATAAGAATGGTTTGCATCATATCTAGAAAACCGCCAGCAATTTGTAGATGTAGAAACTTTTAACCCTGAAAAAAATACTTTGTCAAGTGTTAGGTCACAAAAGATAACAGCACAGAACTCAATACCACAAGGCAGTGTACTAGGGTGTATCCTCTTTTTAATATACATAAACGATTTACCGAAAATTATAGATACACAGTGCATCCTATATGCTGATGACATCACCTTAGTTTTTCCATGTAATAATCAAGATCAACTGCAACAAGAACTTAGTAAAACACTTAAATCAATATCAGAATGGTTAACTTACAATTAAATTTATTAAAAACTAAATTAATGCAGTTCAGGCCTCACCAAAAAGCCCCATTACAAACCAATATTTCATATAATAATAACATAATTCAATCTGTAAACTCTTGCACCCTTTTGGGAGTCGAAATTGACACATGTATAACTATGGAAACAACATATTGAGAAAATTACAGCAAAATTGTCTAAGTTTACTTATGCTCTTTACGAACTGAAAAAATGTACAGATTTAGAAACAGCAATTAGCGCATATTATGCTTACGCACATGCCTGGTTAAGCTACGGAATCATTCTGTGGGGTGGTAACTCAGACATACAACCACTATTTGTTCTCCAAAAAAGATGTATCAGAATATTCAGAATATTGGTCAACATAACAGACATGGAAAGCTGCCGGCCGCATTTCACAAAACTAAAAATACTTACTCTAGCATCATTATATATATATGAAATTTGTAAATTTGTAAGAAAACATAAAGATTTATTCACCCAGGCAAAGGATCATTATACACAGCCCCGAAACCTACGACACGGAAATAGACTAGCACTACCATTTACTAAACTGCACATAGTTAGATCAGGCACACATCACATGGCAATATCAATATACAACAAACTTCCTACACATATACAACAAATTGATAAAGATTCAATATTATATAATAAATTAAAAGAACTATTAATATCCAATTGTTTTTATAGTATAAAAGAATTTAATGATTGTTATGCAAGAAAAGAATTGTAAATAGAGTCTATCCATACCATAACTGTTTTAATTTAATTTTGTTCTTTCACTATTTTAATTTTATGTTATTAAGTAAACTTAAGATTATCTTATGTGTCCACTTAGCAATAAGTTTTAATATTGCAGTGCTCTAACAGAGCTCATGTCATGTACAATTTTAAATTTAAGATCTTTTGTAACACATGAAGCAATAAAATACTATGACTATGACTATGACTACCTATGACGCAAAGCTGTCTACATACGGACTAAGTAATCAATACTTTTTGCTTGTGTGCTCTCGTCATGTGTGTGTCGTCACTCGTCATGTAGAGCTATTGTGTGTTTCCGATCATATCGTTTACAATTATAAATTTATGATTATGACTGTACTAGAAAATTTTAATTAAGTAATTTTTAATTTCTATGATCAATTATCATCATATATATTCTGTTTCCGAAATTAATTAACTAAATATTAAGAAGCAGAATCGATAAGAATAGTCAAAAACATTACGTCGATTTGAAACGGTTTGTATCGGATATCACAATAAGACCCCAGAACAGAACACTGCAAGGCCAACGCAGTTTGTCCCGCGTAAATACTTGTACCGAAGCATTTTTTATCCCCGCGCTGGAGTAGGATATATCCGCAACCCTTCTGCTAACTGACACACCATCGTCACTAGGGTGAACCCTTTCTAAAACATTTTTTTTAAAACAAGAAATCTAATTTTATTTTAGCATGCAAGGTTTACAGTGAACATATTATTCACAGACACCATCAAAGCAACCAACGAAAGTATTCCAACTCGATACCTCCAGCCTTCTATCGTTATTAGTTGAGGTTTCATTAGATTGGTGAGGTATGACATGCCCTACCTGCTTCAATTTCCAGGCGTGTATTGTGCTCAGTGCCCAATGCGCTAACTTTGAACAGAGTTTGGGCATCTGCTACTAAAATTAAACGAAACGAAATATAGTCGTGAGCATATATATGCTGAAACTGAGAAGGACCCTGGTCCTTTTTAATATGCTGACACTTTTTTAAGGGGATGATCCATCAAACTGAACAACTTTCTCTATGGGACCAACGACGAAATTGCGAAAAAAAATAGCTGTCCAGCACAGCTAGCATGCCGCAGTGATACAGCGATATCACACCTTAGCTCTCTTTCTATTTGCGTGCGAACGAACGAGATAAAAGACGTGATACAGCCGTATCACGTGTTGCATGCTACCAGTGCAGCTGTCCCATACTTTTTGCTCGAGTCGGTTTGCAGTTTTGTATGGGACAGCAGATTTTTTTTTCGCGATTTCGTTGTTGGTCCCATAGAGAAAGTTGTTAAAGTTGGATGGTCTGATCATCCCCTTAAAAAGTGTCAGCATATTATGTTGACCCTGTCCCTATACAGAATTTTATTGTAAGTTGAATTAGTGATTGTGTAACTCTCTAATAAAAAATATTTAAGAAAGCATTGAAGTACCTACTTACAAACTTATGTGAAAAAAAATCACAGCTACGGAAATAGACCATAATATGAGATTTAGACGCTAGATTCGAACGTTGTTCATTATTATGCACACGAGAGTTCCTATAGCTTTACAAACCATTCACATACCTAAATAAATATTTAGATTATCATCAAAACCGATATCAATTTTCTCGTCGTACTTCTAAGAAAATGCAAGAGCTCAATCGACTTTTTAGCTGTATTTAATAAAAAGCTGACTTCAGAGAGTTTCCCACACGACGTGTGCCGTTAGCCGATCATCATATCGGCATATTTCTAGCTATCCAGTGTTACTACAACCTTTCACCGACTCAAGGAAAAACCTACACTGCCTTAACAGTCCGCTGGATATTATTTACAGAAAAACTGACGCCGCAAAATCAGCGGGCAGCGGCGACCTGTCAATAGTAGCGGACCATAACATACCGTTTTAAAAAAATATCTGGGTGGGTAGGTATAGCTGCGTGTGGTAGTTCGGATCAAACTGAACAACTTTTGTTTTCGGAGCAACTTTGAAAATAGCGATAGTATAATTTTCTGTTCCGCTGCGTTTAGGTCGCGTAGATATCGACTGTTTTTTTGGTCATGTATCTGATATAAATCTAAAATTATTAATAAACTAAAAAATACCCAGCTCAATCTTCGAAATAATTTAGTTCCGTAGGTGTCTCGTAGCTTAATGCTACGAATTATGAATTCGTAGCGAATGATAATGCTAATTGGATTTGTTTTAAATCAAATTATAGAGATATTAGACAAATATTCTCATATGAACTTTAATACCTATGATAGTTGGAATAAATGAAATTACAATTTGAATTACTGGAATTAACACAATTGACATTCCAAAACTATTGTGATACTTACTACAATTTCCTTCAACCTGCATCGCCACGGTTTCAATAAAATCAGTGTTATATTTGCTATGATCCTGGCCCGCCAACTCAGCGGCCCCGGGCGTCCGGCGAGACACTCTCCAATGTGTATTTTCTCACGATCGCCAGAGCCCCGCCCCGCCCCACCCGGCTGTCGTCACTACAAGCCGTAGACTAGGCATCGTCTGTTTTCTAATCTATCTCCCACATCATCTTCCATGCATCTTGTCTTCCCTCATCATGAACATAGGGTTGTATGATTTCAGTCGCTCCTGCATAGTATTCCATATCTTTTCAGCACATTTTCGTCTTTCTATCAACAATCTGCTTAGATTCCACTTTCCAGGTTAACATCTTTACAATATTTTACACGTTGTATGTTTATTTCCTCTTATTTTCAAATTCGTTTATTTCCACCAAACCAAATATAAGCAATAAACTGTTTCTCATTTGCATTAACTCGAGTACCTACCTAACCTACTACAAAAACTTATTAGACAGAGTTTAAGAATTAGACTCTGCCCGCAGGCACGTATCCAGGGGGGGGGGGGGGGGGGGGGGATAGGTGGGATTTATCCCACCCCCCCCTGAAATCCGAAAATTTTTATGGAAAAGTGATTACAGTACTGTCTTCTATTCTGTTCTATGAAAATCCCCCCCCCCCCCCCCCCGAAACAAAAGTCTGGATACGTGCCTGTCTGCCCGTCTGTGCCTCTTTCTTCTGATCTAAGCAATAACTACTCGTATATAGATACCACAGAGTACTAGGTATATTAGATACGGTCGTTTTTTAAGGGGATGATCAGCACAGACTATCAAAATAAAAAACTTTCACGAAGGGACTAAAGTCGAATTAGAAAAAAAAAACTGTTTCTTCATGGAAAGCTGCAATCTTACAAGACACAAATGTGTGGGACGGCAGATTTTTTTTCTTCGATTTTTTTGTTGGTCCCGTAGAGAACGTTTGTTCAAGAGTGCGATTTTTGAATGTCATACGTCGAATTCAGCAGTAGCAAATGTCAAAGTTACTATGAAAATGCATCTTTCTACTGCTGAATTGACTTTCAAAAATCGTACTTCAGGAGTGCTTTTTTTTAAAGTCAAATCAGCAGTAGAAAGATGCTTCTCTCCATAGTAATTTTGACATTTTCATCTACTGAGCTCAGCGAATAAGTTTCAAAAATCGCACTCCAGTTTAAGCTTTGAGGGTGTAGTCATTAGTCCTAAAAAACCAGCCCCTGTATACAATTCAGCCGCGTTTCCTCAAAAAAGTCCTTTGAATGATTTCTATTAAAATTATATCGGTCAAGAGTAATTTCTGAATATGATTATGGACTCGGAATAGATTTAGAATAGATACTTTCCGAATCTGAAAAAGCAAAAACGTAACGTAATAGTAGGTAGATGAAATAACTAAACGGGTCGGTAACTATTATAGTCGGTAAGCACTAATTGAGCGTGGGGATAAATTTTATTTACCAGGATCTATATAGCATTCAATAATAGTTAAATACTTTGTAGAGTATTAGCCAAGCCTTTGCTAGGCAGTGGGACACAAAATAGGCGGTTTAAAAAAAAGTATTAAGTCCTACTTATCTATATTGAATTTAAAGTAGGTAAGTACACCAAAATATTCTTACTTTGGCAAAGAAAACTTGTAGAAAATATACCTAAGGAATTTCCAATTGGTAACTTAGGAAGGTTACTACTTTGTTCTTGTAAGACTATTAAGGGCCTGTTTCGCCACTTCTGAATAAGTTCTTGTTAGGTTATCCGACAGATATTTTGACGTAATTTCATACAAAATATGTCAAACTATCTGTCGGATAAGCTAACAAGAACTTACGCAGAAGTGGTGAAACAGGCCCTAAATATTACCTTTCTTAATGATTAAATATATTTATAACTTATAAGAAATTGTGATTTTGAAAAGTACAATTAGTGTAGTAATTATAATACCTAAATAAAAGTCTTCAGTCAGTGTGATATATATCTCAAAAGACGAAAAAAAACGACATTATCCGCTAGTGTAGGTACCTACTCGTAGTCCCAGTTAACTGCTAGGACAGCAGACCTTTTTTTGATTGGGCTCTTGACCATGAGGTATTTTCATGCTGCACCAATTTGTATTGAATTGCATTGTTAGGAACCTCAATTGAGAACAATTTCTATTTACGATACATATACAGTGTGTCCCTGAAACCGACGTCTACCCGGCGGATGCGATTAGGTTAGGTCGTGACTAAGCAGAATATCAAAATATGACTTTAGTACTTACCTAAAAGTGTCTTTGTTTTCGAGATATTTGACAGTTTTAACACAGATAGTAGATACTGCATAGAACATTTGTAGCCGTGGCACTCAAAGTAGTTTAGTGACAAGGTAAAGAGTTTCACCAATTTCATAAAACTGTCACTGTCCTTAGGTATCTTGAAAACTAAGAACCTTTTCCTAAAATAAACGTGGACAGATTGATTGTTTGGATAGTTAGGCATGAACTAACCTATCAGCATCCACCGGGTTGACGTCGGTTTACGGGACACCCTGTATATTTTAGTGCTTAAAGCTTTGCAATCGCATATTTATGTCAACAAGTCATTATAAACCTTTTAGTGCTAATTAAACTGTTGAATGGCAACAGACGGGTATAATCGTTACGTACTTACTGCAACTAAAACATCCGCAAATAAACATAATAAATAAATACCCATTCTCCAAACACGAATTTCATCAGAAATTTTTTACGGGCAGTAATTTTCGAAATGCGGCGACCATCATTTTGAATCGTTCCGCGGGAAAAACTATAAAATGGCCGACACGATCGTCCGATGCAAATTGGTCGCGGAAAAAGTTTTTGGGTTTGTAAAAAGTAAAAGGAACTCATAGTATTTCATCGACGTCGCCAGTTATTGAGCTGGGTTTATGTTTTTGCACAGATTCCCGCGTTCGCGGCACGGCGGGTTTTTGCCGCGGCGAGGCTGGGAAGCACGCCGCTTCTCTCCTGGCGGGCAAAAACTTACCGAGGGCTTCCACTGCGCTGCTAACCGAAGCAAAAACATTGCGACATACGGATAGAATTAATGCGGCGACTCTTTTAATTTTCTTCAAGAAAGCGCGGGAGGAAATGGTGTAATGAGTGTTGCCAGACGCAAAAACTATTTGTATAATGATGTCGCTCATTTATCCAGCCCGTGTTTTGCTGTTCTTGCCTGTTGGATGTGACGAAAAGAAATCATGGAATCCCATGAGTGCCTACGTTTACTGCATAACTTCTATAGCTCCGTCATAAATAAATCATACTCATTACGTCTTATTAGATTAGAATTGCAGTTAATAGTTCTCTAACCAAATCTACGATACAACTCACGATCTCATAAGTCCCTATTTCTTTTCGGGGCAGTTGAAAATGGTTAGTTGTGAACCGGTTTAGGTTTTACAGTCCTTTTCGAAGGCGGCTTTTCAGTCGGGACCCGCACGAGGTTTACATCTGGATGGTCGAAAGGCCCTAAATCTAACCACCATATTAACATACATGGAGTGAATTCGGTCGTCGGTCCAGATAGGTGATCTGGATGGGAGGAGACGGTAAGTGGAAGTGTATCCAGCGTTTTCTTTAAAGGCATGGAGACTAGTGAATCTGTTGGAAGCAATTTTTACATTCGTTGGCAGCTGATTTAATTTCTGCGGAGCTCCAGTGGAGGGATGTGCGAAAGAACAGGAAGCCAGCGCTAGCGCAGCTAGAGCTGGGCGTGAATATTGTCCGTATGTGAACTGTGGTACCATACAGGAGCGCAATATTACGCCACGAAGTACACCAGCGCCAAGGCAGAGGTGCGGAGAACAGGGGCTGTAGCACCCCAACTTGTTCCGACTAGGTTTCGGATATGTTCAGTCTCGTCTTCGCCTCTTCAGCAACGTTGTGGAGGTGTCTGTATAGGTAAGTGAGCGATCCAGGGTTACACTTAGATACTTATTTAGTAATAAAATTATGCTTTACTAATTCTCCAGTCAAACGTGAATAAATCGTTTTCCGGTTTCTATTTTATACGTTTGGTAGCTACCTGAAAACATAAATCGATCTAAAGCGGTATTTATAAATTATCAGCAAGTGGCCGCCGTCACTCCATGTTCAGAAAGTATACGCTTGTCTATGAGAAGATTTATTACTAGTTATTTATTGTGCTAATGCTAAGACCAGTATAAAGACGTACCTTATATAATATAGCTATAACTAACTATAATTAGTAGGGAACCGTAGCGGATAGGGGGTGTAGGTAGTGTACTGTATCCACTGTCCATTATAAGTGGCGACGGGCAGACTCCCCGTCATACTAGACAGTTTCGGTACTACTAGTGAAACGTGGATGTTCTGAGTTTTCAGAAAATCTCTGACTACCCTCTCGAGGAATACAGTCGTGAGCGTATGCATTTATAAGGAAAATGCCAATTAAAAAAAAAGGTCAAGTCTACTCGTGCATCGAGGGTTCATACCACACCACTACAGAACACAACATATTAACTTGGGAAAAAACTTTTTTCTCGGAGACCTTAAACGTGAGACCGACTCACACCTGGCCGGTTTTTATTATTTGTTGTTATACTTTAGAGTTTGCTCTATAATCACACCAAATTTGACGCTTGTATGTATTACCGTTTTTACGATAGAGCGAGAAGAAAAAACGTTGATAAAAACTAGTTTCTTGTTGAGAACTAGTCCACTTAACAAAGCAGGTGTAGAGTGCGTGAGCTGGATCGTAAGAAATTTCTTCAGAAATGTGTTCAGGATGCCTAGAGGGTAAACATACTAAAAGTCCTCGCCTCTAGAGGGGGCGCCGGGTGGGGGGGAGGGGGTTAAAGTTCCCACTTTTGAGTTTTTCGCTAATATCTTTAAAACGGTGCGTCGTAGAGAAAAATTTTCTTCTACGTAATGAAAGTTAATAAAATTTCCTACAACTTTTGTCTTATACACTTTTTAGAATTCCTAACAATTTTTGAAGTACACTTTGTGGAAAAGTGAAATTTTCGAAAAAAAACCGACTTATCAAACGTTACCTCTTGCCTGCTACTTCAATCGTGTTATTTCGGGATGAAAAATAGCCGGCATGTTAATCCAGGACCTAATTTACCTACATACCAAATTTCATACAAATCTGTTCAGCCATACAGTCATCGAAACATTTATCATTTTTAATTTAAATTTTATTTTTTAATCCGTTTAGGGTTTAGGTCGTGAAGGCGCTGACAAGAGTCCTTCTTCCAAAGCACCCTCATCTTCAGTGGATGGTTCTTTCTGGAGGAACTCTTCACAATCTTCACCATTGTCTTCATCTTCACCATCGTCTTCGCCAAGAGACACGCCGTTAAGACATTTCCCTTGGCAGTGGAGGCATGCCGCAGAACATTTGAGCATTGCTTTACGACATCCACATTTGCCACTACCACAACCCTTAGCGCAGCGGCAAAATATTGTTTTTAATAGGACCTCCGGTGCGGGCAAATCATTAGTTGTTATTGGCACCAGGCTGCCTCCTTCATGTTTCCATCCCCACTCTTGAGGAGGCAGCTCATTCCCAAGCCACAGTTGCACTTGGTGGTAGGTGCGCTGTGAATGTTGTTTAGCTGCGTTCTCAGTTGGTGGGAGGGAGCTGAAGTCAGGCTTAATCTTTGCCAATGATCTCATGAACAACTGAAAGCGATACTGGTTGAGGGAAGTCAGTCTTGTTGGCGCTCCATACCATTGAAGACAGCACATTTTCCCAGCGTCATCAACTTCACTGTGCGTGGAGGCGGGGTTATAAAAAGGTCGCTGCTGCTTCTTTGATGACATCTGACATCAAGTACAGTTTTGAGAAACCCACTTAGCTTCTTCTGAAAGTTGCAGATGTTGTATCGCACCCGGTAAATGAATGTAAGAACAGGATATGTTCATATCCATGTTGCTGCATCTCTTGGGTGGATAGCACGATGGTTTTATGTTCCCTCGGCCAGGTTTCAGCAGCAGCATGTCTTGGGTGGGAGGAGTGGAAGCTATCAAAAGCACAGCAAGGTCGCAACCATATTTTCTATACAGGAACAGCGAGAGGCTGCACAAAAGGGGTGATAAGAACAGTGGGCATCGGAGATATGGAAAGAAAAGTGGTGACCCACCTTCGCTCTATTACCCGCTTTTGGTCGAAAACGCGATCTCAAACTGTTACCGCCTTCACCGCTTGGAGGTATATGATATGATATGATATTTTATTGATAGCATAAGCTGGGAGAGCTTATGCTATCAATAAAATATCATTTAACATCAGGTAATGCCCGTCACGCTAAAAAAACATTCATTTTCACTATTTCGGAGCGTGATATTCGAAAACTTATTAGAATTAGAAAAAAAGTGTAAGACAAAAGTTGTAGGAAATTTTATTAGCTTTCATTACGTAGAAGACAATTTTTCACTACGACGCACCGTTTTAAAGATATTAGCGAAAAACTCAAAAGTGGGAACTTTAACCCCCTCCCCCCCACCCGGCGCCCCCCCTAGAGGCGAGGACTTTTAGTATGTTTACCCTTTAGGCATCCTGAACACATTTATGAAGAAATTTCTTACGATCCAGCTCACGCACTCTACACCTGCTTTTGGATTATTTTTTGAGCGAACTAAACCCCCCCGTAACGTTTATCTTTTTGACAATTTTATTATTGGTTAACAAATCCGCCGTAATGACGCATATTCTGTGAAAATAGCAACTATCTAGCTCTTAGATCTAGCTATTACGGTTCAAAAGATACAACCCTAAATAGGTAGGACGGACGGACGGACGGACAACGTAGGCTTAGTAATAGGGTCCCGGTTTCACCCTTTGGGTACGGAACCCAAAAACCGACTAAAATGTATGACAAGGTGTACAATTTGCCACGACTTAACTTAACTAAATTTATTCCTGTCATTTTCTAACATTCGACTAAGAAAAGAGACAGAAAACCAAGAACTGACTTTAGTGCTGTCAAAGTGACGCTACACGCCTAAAATAAGATGGCATCATAATGCACGCCATCTTATTTAAGTCGTTTTTGGGCGTGTAGCGTCACTTTGACAGCACTAAAGTCAGTTGTTGGTTTTCTGTCTCTTTTCTTAGTCGAATGTTAGAAAATGACAGGAATAAATTAAGTTAAGTTAAGTCGTGGCAATACCGAATCGATACCATTCTGTTGCCTAAGTAGGTACGTCAGGACCACTCAGGACCACCCGAAGTGGAGATTCATAGTATCTGCCTACCTTATAACACTTATACAGGGTGTAACAAAACACCCTAGTAATACTTCAGAAGGTAACACCTTCAAATTGAACAACTTCCACTGAGGACCAACATCAAAAGCGCGAAAAGAAAATCAGCTAATTCGGCTAATTCATACACAACGAAACAGCTGATTTTTTTTTCGCTATTTCGAAATTGGCTCCATAGTGAAAGTTGTTCGGTTTGAAGGTCTGAAGCACCCCCCCCTTAAGTATATATTACCAGGGTATTTGTTACACCCTATATGCATATTAGGTATGACGTTTATTTTGACTCTCACCTCCGAGTACATTTTGTAATGAGAACTGATTTCTTTTTACAAAATTGAACGCCCCATTTCATACATAAAATTTTTTTGCAAGTAGTATATTTTATAATGATATTGCGTTGCGTTTGATCACTTGTCACGGTAAGTGACGACGATGTGCACTATATAAGCTGAACTATGGTTAAACGTGAAAACGTGAAACGTGGATGTTCTGAGGTTTCAGAATATCTCTGACTAGACTACTGACCTAGGGGAATATAGTCGTGAGCATATTCTTATGCATAAGCATAAGAGGGTTAAACCAAAACGAGATTGCACGAGATGCGTGCATAATGATAGTGTACCTACTATTATTAACTATTCATATGGCAAAAAGGGTAGAATACGCTTATTCCAGTATTATAAACTTAACTTACTACTGAAACCTACTACAATGTACTAGCTCACCTATGACTGGACATTCTGGGAAACGAACTTTGTAAGAATTTGGCATTCTGGGAATTAGACATTATGGACATTGCACATAGTGGGAATTTGAAGTTTTTAAACCTCTGGACATTTAGGGAATTAGTCATTCTAAACCTAAACGATTTCAGCAGACCATAAATTAAAATCCAAAAGTAATTTTACTTTATTTATTAGCAAACAGACAAAATACTTACAATTTTAAGGATCTTATTCGCTGATTCATCGTCAGTCGAAGAACAATCAACTGTTCCTTTGTAGTCCTATTTTTAAGATACGACACATCGAAAATATAATATGAAATATACTATATAAGCAGTCTACCTCGAGTCCCTTGCCGCACTCCACCCTTCTTCCCTCGCCTGTTTGAAGGCGAAAGAAGAGGAATAAATACGAGGTAGCGGCTCGAAGCAAACTCATAATGTTCACTTTAGTTTTACACATACGAAGTCCACAGAATCAACCCAATGCCTTGCTTACGACGTTGGCACTTAAGAGCTCTATCAGGGGAATTCCTATGTGAAAGGAACGGTTGGGGCTTAGTTCAGACAACGTCGCAAATGTTAAACGGTTTATACAAAATTATAGTTCTAAATGGTGATACCAACTTTATGCTATCATTAAAAGATGCTTTTAAGGTAAGGCGACGAGATAGGCAAACATTTTTTGCTTAATGTTGAAAACGGTAATTGTTCTTTTATTTTTAATTTTCAGTTTCGGTTGTCCATGTTAAAGTGCGTAAATTTTTCTTTTATTTAATATTGGTTGCAATTCCTTAGTTGCAAGTCATAACACTTATAATAGAACGCAAAATGCTCGAATTCTAGTTGTAAGTAGTATCTCAAGTATGTCTTTCGTCGCGGCTTTCAAGAATGCAATTAGTTTCTTACTATGAAGTAATTAGTAAGTAAGTACTTATTTTACTCTGTGCTATGAATAAAGATTGTTTATTCCATCTCATCCACATATTGGTTCATTGCAAATAGTTATCACAGTAAGTATACCTACTTCGCACACAAACCCTTTCTACAACAATAAAACTATTGAGTAGGTACCTACATCAGTTTCGCGTCATGTTTAGTACCTACCATCACTTTAAACATATTGCAACAAAACATATATTTTCCAATAAGATACCCTATATGTCAAGGATAATACACAACATAAGATTGCTTTAGCCATTGCCAATGACTAGGTAAATCAATAAAAATAAAATCCAATTTGAAAACTGTGGCAGAGCAGCGAGCTATTTCCAGCTGGAAGTGCTCCTACATGAATAATATCCGATGTGGAATTGACAATGCGACGTAGTCTGAACTGGCCGGTTGGTCGATATATTTACACACAGTAAGTTTCAGTCACCGTGCGATATACAGTAAGTATTGTTTTACAGATAAGATATAGATTGGTTTTTAAATTTTACATATTTGATTGAATACGTTTATTAAAAAACTCAAATAAACCAACATTTTGAAATATTTATCGCGGTTCTAGAGCTTTTTTAAACTTCGTTTTTAAAGGGGGAAATTAAATTAACAAAGGGATGTTTTTGCATAGGTAAAAAGGTTAAAAAAACATTCCGGAAAGTCGATTTGTGATCTACAATATTATTATTTACTTATACTGTTACAGAACTCGATACGGACTAAGGAATATATGAACCACTGTGTCAAACGGTGACTGAACTATTGTTTCTCTATCTTAAAATACAAATATGTTATCATAATATTTTGACATATATATTATGGCCCGAAATCCAATGGAAAACATACATAATTATATGTACAGTGCGAAACAAAACAACAGATTTATTAACATTTTGATCGTAACTAAGTATATGCTAATGTCTGTTTTTTTTATTTTTGCTATAAGAATATTATTAGTATCGCGAGACACCAGGAACCTCTTAGGCTCAATTAAGACCTAGATGGCAGCGATCATCAGCGAAACAGCGAGCATATCAGTGCGCGGCATCTTCAATTTTTATCTCCATTGCTAAAATACATAATATCGTTTGAGGGGCTTGAAAAAGTCGCGAGCAGTCTAGCGACTGTTCAACTGTGGCCGAGCTAGGCGTTGTTGCCGTCCGCTGCCATCTCGGTGTGCATTGAGCCTTAGTGGACTTAGACGAACTATTAGAGCGTTTTACCGCTTTCATGTCACATTGTCACGATCAAACTGTTTCAATTATTTCGTCCCGCATCGTATTAAATGCAAAACATAGCCTTTTGCTTCTAAAAAGAATAAATAACTAAATTACTAAATCATTATGCGTGTAATGTTATAAAAATAATAGTTATTGTTTGGTTTTTCGTACTAAAACTAATTAGCTGCTTTCTACAATTTTCATTTATTTAAATAAAATATATTCTGACATTACAGCTACTCCTATCTATAGTGTACGATGTGTTCAATTTCTACAATCTGAAATAAACTCAACGTTCAATTAATATTTGTTAGCTAAACAAATCGATTGAAGAAATTATACAGATGGCACAGATAGTTAAAGGCCGTTAATTAGTTAATTTTACAGTTCACGCAATGTTGGGGTTATAAATTTGTTTTACTACATCTGTTAACCAAATACAAATAATAGTCTGCACGAACGATGGAGTTTCAATGCGCATACAAAGCAGGTAAAATGATAGCATCAGAAATGTAGGTAGTGATTTTAATTCATTAACTCGTTAAATATATTTAGTAGATTTTCTAAAAACGCTAATGTCAGCCCTTTGTAATAATAATAAGTGATACTTAAATTAAATTTTTGACTCATTTTACACTACACGAAAATCAATCAAGTAAAATAAGAAGTATATCTTTGTGATTTTTTCTAATCTAGAAATATTGGATCCATGATTTTAATCAATACTTGTAAATACTATGTAATATCCATGTTTATGTAAATATAGACTTGATTTTGGTATGTAAAATTCAAATCTAAGATTGGCAATTTACCTTTAATACCTCCTAAATACCCCCCCAAAAAGTGTACGTACATACGGCAACACATCATGTTATGCACCCTATATACCCTAACTACACTACGTACAAAAACATAAAATAGTGCGGTAGAGAGCCTGCATAGACGCGGGCGCAGCGTGCCGTGAGACGAAACAACAACAACATACCGCACCCTCTCTCACGCGTTCGACTTCAAATAGTTCAAAGTCCAAACAGGGTAACCTGACCTGTCGCCGTGTGTACGTCTATGTCTATTACCAAGACAAAAAAGTACGCGGGCGTTACTTCGTCGTGTGTGCAAGTAGGTAAGTATCAGATTAAATTAATTCTTATACCTATTGCGTGAACTGTAATAATTTAAAAATACTTAGGGCCTGTTTCACCATTTCTGAATAAGTTCTTGTTAGCTTATCCGACAGATATTTTGACATAATTTCATACAAAATATGTCAAACTATCCGTCGGATAAGCTAACAAGAACTTGCCCAGAAGTGGTGAAACAGGCCCTTACAATCATTACGTATTCGAAAACTAAACACAGAACAGCAGAAATAAAATAGTGAGGAGACAAAAATGGTGGGAGAGTACGTTTAAATGCCGTCAAAATATAATTAAACTAAAATAAATAAATAACTTACATCTAAACTACACTGTGAACTTCATTTATTTACATTTTATCTTAGAAAGAAATTATATGCAGGCAAATAAGTAACTAAATGCTTTTTATTTTTCTATGTAACGGTGACTAAGCTTTTTTAAATTTTAATATCTACTTTTAATCCTTGGGCCTCGAGACTTCAATTAGGTTTCGACTTCCTTAACCATCAATAAATAAAACAAATTGTTTATTTAGGCCGGAATTGTCCAATTCACAACAAATACCTAGACTTCATACATCGATGAATCCACTTTCACCGAATTTTAAATTAAAAATTGTTGATTGGCAATGCGATTGCTGCTCAATCACTTTACACGTTAGCAATGTGTTGACGATATATTTTTACTTGACATAATATTATGATAAGTTACATATCGTCAACAGTGAAAATATTATATCGGTGTTGCCACCGCACCGCTGCTACAATAGATTTAATATGTATTGTAGCAAAAACAAAACACAACAGTGAGTAAACTATATGCTCTATCTAAGCTACTCGTATCAATTTTTCGGGTTTTTACTTAGATCAAAGTAAAATGAATGAGCACACAACCAGGGTAATTGGTCCACACAAACTAGCACAATTATCTGTCAGAACTAGGGCAATTGCGTACAAATTTGAAGTATACCATTTATTTGAGTTGCCTCATTTTTCTGGTTTGAAATGTTCGCGTATGGCCTATCCATTAAATTTACTTTTATCTAAGTTTTACGGTCGGTAAAGGTCGATATGAAAAAAAAGGGACGTTTGTAGTACTTACCTATGTAGGGAATTTAAAAAACTTGTCAAAGATGAATTTCATCTGCAACGGAGAAGTATATGTACTCAAATTATTGTAACTACCTACTTTTAAATCGTTACGATCGTAATCCTATTTAATTATGAATAAACTGTGCCCCTAAAACTTCCCAGTTTCTCGATTTTCCAATCAAGAAAAACACATTTGACAAGTAAGTACTTACACAATTTTTTTACTAACAACGTCATCTAGTAGTTACAGAAGATTGATTTGTGGTTGGGCTATTGCAAGCAAGGGTCGTTATGTAACACTGCGACCATCGCTGGTCTGTTGTGTTCGCCCCAAGCTCACCCATATTACAGAAGAACCATTTTTATGAAAACGCCTCACTCATTTACTATTAACCTTCGTATCGTTACGAAAGCACGCAGAAAACATATCTTTACGTCCTACTGTTGTAGAAGCATCTGAATCGTGGCAACACTGACTGTAAGTAAAACCTTACAATTAAAGGTTGTTGACCGAGATGATCTGGTTGATCCATCCGATGAAGGCGGAGACCTTAACGTACACGCCGGGCACGTCGTGCCGGCCGCAGCCGAAGCCCCACGACACCAGCCCGACCAGCTCGTAGAAACCGTCGTCCTGGCAGACTAGGGGACCGCCTCCGTCGCCCTGCGTGATGCGAGATGTCAAATATAAATTAGACTGCCAACAGTCGGTGGGCTACTGCAGAGATAGACTAAACTACTCTTTAATGCTTTAAAACGCGGAAAAATCACTCTGGGTGTCTATCTACCTCTAGCAAACATATCTACGTATGCTTTTTCACTTTCATATTAGCACCACGAGTGATTACCACACGTTATGAAAAGGACTCTAGACATGAAATAAATAGCGTCAAGACCAAATCACAAGACGGATTCAGGTGAGGGGAGCAGTACGCCCTCTTTATTGGGTTAGATCTGACTTGCAATATTGCTTTCTGCGTTTAAATTGGCGATTTTCTCTTGAGAAAAAGAAATCGTTTCCAATACCGAAGCTCCGCTACACCAACAAGTGCCTCACATTACGTTACAAGGTTTTAGGGTAAACAGTTGCATTACTTTAAGGGGTGATTGTACCCGTGATACTAAACAACTTTCCAAAAGAAACTTGCAGGATATTCGCAAAAAAAATTTCAATTCTTCATACAAATGCACGATCAGCTGATTGCATTTAGTATGGAAAGTCCAAAATGTTTTATACTAATTTCCTGTAGGTTTCTTAAAGAAAGTTGTTCAGTATCACGGTTACAATCACCCCTTAAAGTAATGCAACTGTTTACCCTACGGCGGATTGCGGCTGTATAGATTAGGTACAAAGTTGTTCATTTACCTGGCACGCGTCATTGCCCTCCTCGCCGCCGGCACAGAACGAGCTGGCGGGCAGTATGAATATCTTCTCCGTGACCGCGTTCACCTTGCGGATGCACTCCGCGTCGCTCACTATCGGCAGCTCTGCCTCGCGCACGCGCAGTGGGATTGGACCAGCTGTAAAAAAATCCTACCTTCAGTTCTTTATCAAAAACCGGCTAAGTACGAGAGCGCACCGAACAGAAAGCATTGAACTGTAATTTGCCTTATATAGGGTTCTTCTAAATATGCTGACACTTTTTCAAGTGTTTTCGATGTTGGTCCCATAGAGAAAGTTGTTGAGTTTGACAGTCTAATCATCTCCTTAAAAATGTGTCAGCATATTAAGAAGGACCCTGTATTTTTTTATATGTAAGGAAAACCCTCTACCCATCAAACTGAACAACGGTTACTATGGGAGCAAATCTGTCAGCGCAAGAAAAAACTGCTGTCCCATACTAAACTGCAATGCTTACTCGACTCAAATGTACAAGACTGTAGATTTTTTTTGTTCTGACAGGTTTGCTCCCTTAGTAAAAAGTTGTTCAGTTTGATAGGTAAAGTCTGTGGTCTAAAGGTCAATAATACTTTTCCTTACACCCTGTATAGCGGCTTTCCAAGTTTCCAGACCATTATCACTTCGACCTTCCTTAGATCTTATCTATTCAAATACTACGGGTCCACGCGCCTGAATGTATTCCCTTGCTCAGTCCCCTGAAGGTGTGAGGAGATGTGGGGTAGTTCAAGTCAGAGAGGGACAGGGAGTGGCCTTTCTGTAAGTAGAACTACCGTTCTTTATGTAGAACTATTTATACTATAACTATTATGTGCTTCGGTTCTAAAATGTATGAAAATATGAAGTACACTAACTCTCTCCCATGTAACCGTAGCCGGTGACGGTGCACCTCTTGCCGGCCGCGTGGCTGACTCCTCGCGCCGGCAGGCACACCAGGCACACTCCTGAAACAAATCCATGAGTCATCAATCTATCACCATACACTTAGATCAAAATAAAATGAATGGATAGGCCTAAAGCGCGGTAAGTTGAAGCAAACTACTGGTGCACTTGGTACATACAAACTAGCGCCATTATCTGTCAAATCTAGGGCACTTGCATACAAATTTGAAGTAAACCTGTCATTTGTTTTGCCTCATTTTTCTGGTTTGAAATGTTCGCGTAAGGCCTATCCATTCATTTTATTTTGATCGAAGACCATACAGGGACTTGACTCCCCTCCGGACGGAAAGCGTCAATTTTCGTCCCGCTGCGCTAAACGAAGTTACCGCTTTCCAACTCCTTCTTCTTCTTGTGGTGCCATCTCCTATCGGAGGTGGCTGTCATTAGGGCTATTCGGACCCTGGAGACTGCACTTGCAGCCTGAACAGTGAGGTGGTGTTCATATCGAACCATTCACATAGGTTTTTAAGCCAGGACGTCCTTCTTCTACCAGGCATTTATCTTCCTAAAATTTCCCCTGCAGCATCTAAATCATCGAAAAATAGTATACTAACCTCGGGCAGTAAATAAGAAAGCCTCAGATCACAATCATGTTTGTTGACCGAGGCGAACATGAGATCTGAGACCTTTGATACTTCCCTGCCCTCGGTGTGTAATCTACTACTAGGACCTCGCTAGACGGTTTTGAGATTGTCGTTGGAAACTTTGCCGAAACGACCTCAAAGCGTTTAGATTTTCTCACCATGTTGTCATTGAAAAAAAAGGAAGTGGAGTTACAAATCGTATACTTACAAGCACAATAGTTTTATTCTATATTAGGCTATTTATTACTCGCAACTTTATCTGCGTGGAATTTTTATATGGGAAAGGTACCTAACTAAATAAATGATCACTTCGAACAAACATGCATACCCAAATTACGGATCTCAGAAATAAAAGGTAACATATACCTTCTTTAAGCTCCGCCTTGCCGTGCAGCTTCAGCAGCGCGATGTCGTTGTCCAGGGTCTGGCTATTGTGGTTGTGATGTATGTAGGTGGTGGCAACCCTGAGCGTCTGCGCGCCGGGCGAGCCGTACTTGCGCGTCAGATCGTGGTCGCCCACACGCACGTAGATCGCATCGCCTGACCGCACTATGCTGTGGTCACATGTTCGGGTTAGTAAGGTTATGCACTTTATTCACCGAGAACAGAGTGTGGGGTTGATGGCAGTGCGTATATTCATATTTAATTACATCTCTAATAGGATTTAATTTGTTAAAATAATTTAAAGAAAAATGCCATGAAGAGAAAGATAACCATAGTTATAACAAAAATAATCTAAGATATATCTGTTTATTTTATTAGATAATATTAATTTTTATATGTATTTTTATTTACAAATAAAGGTAACTATAATAGGTACATTAAAAATAAGTAAAAATAAATGACTTATAACTAACTTATAAGATATATCTTAGATCTAGGTTATTATCTTAGATTATTTTTGTTATAACTATGGTTATCTTTTCTCTTCATGGCATTTTTCTTTAGATTATTTGAACAAATTAAATCCAATTAGAGATGTGATTAAATATGAATATACGCACTGCCATGAACCCCACCTGTTCTCGGTGAATAAAGTGCATATCCACAAATCTTTAAAAATAAGTGGCTAAGTGCGTGTCGGGAAACGGGCAGTGTAGGGTTCCTTGTTTTCCCGTCACACAATGCGGACTTAGAAGGGGGCTTTTTGTTTGATACAATGAGCATATTAATTGAGTTCACGATTGACAAAGTTAAATCCAATCAATATTCATGACTGTGATGGTGACTGTACTTACTTAGTGACACAGTGTGCGGCGGTGAGCACCCACTGGGTGCCGATCAGCGCGGCGCCGCACAGGTACTGGTTCAGCGAGTTGATCAGCGCCACCTGCCAGCACCACTCGCCCCGCTCCCCGTCCTCGCCCCCCATCACGCGCCCTGACCGACGCCCCGACACCGGGGTCGTACCTGAGGGGAACATCACGATTAAGAAGAGGAAAAAAGTTTGTGTGTACTCATTCTACGCACGTAAGAAGTTACTTCTTTGGCGTGAATAAAGAAATAACTCTCATTAAAGCGAATTTAATGGAGTATTACATCGCCGCGCAACTTCTGTAAAATGCTGAAAATACATGTACCTATCTATTTCTCCTAACGCGCCAAAAATAGCAGGGTTCGAAAGGATAATTATCAATGATAATTATCACGATAATTATCACGATAATTATCATGATAATAACAGGTTGATAATTATCAATTGATAATAACAAAAAATTGCGCCCGTGAAATAGAACTATATTCTAAGTATCCAAACGTGTATTTCCGCACTTGTTGCGTGTATCCGAACGCACGTCTAGCCGCGACACGGGAATTCCCCCAATTCACAAAAAATGTCAGTTGGTGTTACGTAAAGCCAAGTGAACTCGAATGTTAATCTGTCAAATCTGAAGAACACCGATTTCACCTTTCGATGGTTGATTTGTATTGTATTATGTTATATAAAAAAAAATTAACATATATTTTTTGTTTGTTTTGAGACAATAAACCATCGATATTTCTTATGAAACAATTTAACAAATGATATTTTAATAATGGTGATAATTATCGGAATTATCACGGCTCGTTATTATCTTGATAATTTCGAACCCTGAAAAATAGTATAACTTCAAAATGAAAGAAAGAAAAGATTTGATGTACGCACGGCGACAGATCAACCTACCCATAGTTGAACTCTATGTTCATGGACATAAGGTCCAACTATGGGTAGGTTGATCTGTCGCCGTGTGTACATACCTACAAAATACACCAACATAATTATTGTACAGTTTCTGCAGTTAATGTTGCAGGGGTGTTTTTTCAGCATGTGACATAAGTTACACGCGGTTTTTTAGTTACGCCGTAGAAGTATAACTTCTTACATGCGTACATAGGTACACACACTTCTTTTTTTAAATACACAATAGCAATAAATACTCTAATCAAGTGGAAATACAAGGTTGGCAATATTACAATTCTTGCGCATTGCATTCTAGATCGCATCCCATCGTGATCACCACAAAATCTTCCATGCCCCTTTTCACACATTTAAAGATTGAAATTCGGAAAATCATTCTTCACCTGAACCAGCATCTAAAAGTCACGAGAAACATACCCGCACAATTTTAAGTTCCTATGCTTTACAGTTCTGAAGAATTCGTGATGAGTTTTGTGGTATAAATACGTATGACTAAACCCACCTTTGACCCCGCAGACGTATTTATTATACTTCTCCGGCATCCTCAGAGTAGAACCGTAGCCGAGGTCGTATGGCGCTGCAACAATATATAACTCATTAATAATCAAGTACTGAACGAGCGCTTACGTTTTGATCCTTAGGGGATCGTAAGATCGTAACGATCATCCTCTCACTGATAAGGTTGAGACAGAATGATTAAAAGACGAGTGGGGACGGAGTCAACGACGCAAGCCCAGTGCCAAGTCATCGTTCCCACTACTGGGGTACAATATTCCAACTACAAACATCGCATCGCCCGAATCGACACACGCACGCCACGTTAACGGCCCGCTGGGATGCTACAGTCTCGAGTGCTGAGTACTATCGAAAGCTAAGAAATACAACATTGTTTAGTGCCTTTATTCAAGTTTAAACCTGGATTATCATAAACTTCCTGCTGATGCAGAAAAGTGTGCTCTGACCGAGAGTAGACATTATTTTCAAGGACACGACTTAGTTACTCTACTGTCTATAATATCTTTCAATGGTAACTGGGACACAGCCTGTGCCGATCTTCGAGAGGTAGCTCACGATGTTTTCCTTCACCGTTTGCGAGCAATCGAGCAATTACATGTAAGTTAGGTATAAAAACACTAATTCATGTGGGTGATATCGTGGTCTGTTGTAACAAGCTAGATCAACTTACGCAGCGGTGTGGTCTGCGCGATGGGCGTGGTGTAGTGGGTAAGCTGCGTGGCCGCACTCGTGGCCAGTGGGTATGTATCGTTGCGGTCCTTTATGCCCAACACCTCGTGGACCTTGGACTTGGGCGCGCAGCACTGGGTTCCCGCCTTCTTGCATTTGAACACGTCCGTCATTTCTGCATTGCCTGTGGATGAGAAATATCTACCGTACATTTTTTGTAACAATAAAGATTAAGGGCCTGTTTCACCACTTCTGGATAAGCTATTAACAACTTATCCAGAAGCGGTGAAACAGACATTAATGTCACTATATTTGACTATCCCTCACATGTGCAACATGTAACAAAACACCCTAGTAATACTTAAAGGGGTGGTGTTGGCCAGCAAACTGAACAACTTTCACATAGAAGTAAGGTCGATAAAAAAAATATGCTGTTCATATTTGAGGAGAGTTTAGTATGAAACAGTAGATTTTTCTGGTCGATGACGCATGTACTTACGGAAGCAAGTGAAGGACAGGAGCGACACTATGCAGGAGCCGGGGCAGTCCGGCCGTGGGTCCGCGGGCGGCGGGGCCACGGTGGTCGTTGTGGTGGTGGTGGGCCGTTGCGTCGTGCGGGGCGGCACTCTGTGGGTTAGACCAAGGGGTTGGGTAGGTACAAATACAGGGTCCAACTTAATATACTGACAGTTTTTTAAGGTGGACGATCAGACCATCAAACTGAATAACTTTCTCTAAGGAACTAACATCGAAATCGCGAAAAAAAAAAATCTGCTGTACCATGCAAAATTTCAAACCTACTCGAGCCAAATGTATGGGAAAAGTGATTCTTTTTTCGTGATTTCGATGTTGGTCCCACAGGGAAAGTTGTTCAGTTTGATAGACCATCAAACTGGACAACTTTCTCTATGTCAATCTTATTTTGGTATATTGCAAACAAATGCTGTGGACTTTCTTTTTAGAATGTGTGATCCTACTCTAACGAATAATGGTGAGAGGGAGTGGGCCATACTCCACCACGCGGGCCAAGTGCGAGTTGGTGGAGGCAAGTTATTGATCAAATTGCTGTCAGAGAATTTTAAAACAGTCTTAAAAGGGCTCTGACCATTAGTAACACTCCTGGACTAACTGCTTGCTACATGCCTTCCGAAGCGCGGAGACGCGCGAGATGATACCACTAACTAAACGATCGCCCATCCAAAGACTGACCGGACCTGACGTTGCTTAGCTTCGGTGATCGTTTCCAATACCACAGCTTCACAACGACAACGAGCGCCTCATTTTAATTTGCATGCGATCTACCGGGTAGATAGTTAGGTAGCATAGTCGGTAGTTGACGTCGACACCCTGTATATTTCTAAGTTTCGGACAGATAGACACCAAAATGAAACCACAATGGTGAAATTTTTTTTTTCCTTAATGCATGCTGTGTAACAATCATCAAAGCCTATATACGTCCCACTGCAGGGCTCAGGCCTATCCTCAGGGACGGCGTATGGGCGTTAGTCCACCACGCGTGCCCAATGCAGATTGGTAGACTTCACATACGCATCCGAATTTCATTCACCGTTTGGGAGCAGTCGGTACTACGTACAGTTAGAAAAAACTCATTAGTTCATGGGTTCGTGCGGATTCGAACCTGGGCCTCAAGATTGAGTTTCCATAGCTCTCCGCAACGCGCCACCGACGCTCTCTAACAATAAAGATGACAAACCTGGTGTTATCGCAGCAGATGGAGCCACTGAGCTTGCAGTGCGTGTTGGCGACCAACGCCGCCGGCCGCTCGCAGAACGCTGCCATTATGTTCAGCAGGCAGTAGCCGGGACAGCGGGGCAGCGGCGGCTGAACAAAATATATAGCCTATCTACAGGGTGTAACGAAACCCCCTAGTAATACTTAAGGGGGTGCTACAGCCCATGAAACTGAACAAATTTCACTATGTGGGCAACATTGAAATCGTGCAAAAAAAATCTGCTGTCCCATACAAAACTGCAGTAGGCAACCTACCGACTCGATTAAAATGTATGGGGTTCGCGATTTCGACCTTGGCTCCATAGTCAAAGTTGTTTAGTTTCATGGTCTGCCTGAAGCACCCCTTAAGTATTACTAGTTTGTTTTGTTACACCCTGTATATGAACCGTACTGTCTTCACCACGTGTCCATGCCACGAAAATCAAGCACATATTAATTTTTCAAACTCATAAATTGGCAGAATTCTGGCCACAATCAAGTTGAAGCTACTAATCTCAATCTCAGCGACGAAAACGCTCTTTAATCGGGTTATTGGTGGAGCGAAATAATTTGAGGAACCCTTCTTATTCACCTCATATTGTTTTTAGATGTTAAAGTAATGATCTTCAACATCTGTTGTGCCAGTCACCAGTCTTTTAAATAATAAGCAGTAAAAATATGTCACTTTTCAAAATAAGGTCGGGTTTAGTCAAATCCCGGTTCCAGGCGCCCAATAGACCGATCTCACGATACTTCTTATAGTACTACTAAAGAAAAAAGATGGCGTAAGCACACGCGCCATCCCGCAGGGACTGTTTGCTGTATATGTGATTGTTGCTTGGCTCCTCTAGAATCTCCCCTGAAGTGTGGGGTGAAGTGCGGTATCTGAATTTAGTGACGGGCAGTGAGTGATCGATCACCTGTATGTGGTACTATTATACACGATGGAAACTTTAATGCATTACATACTTTAGGGGGTGCTTCAGAACATCAGACTGAACTACTTCCACTATGGGTCAATCGGACAAATATTTAAATTGCAAAAAATATAGCTATGTATAGAATTATGGAACAGTTGTTTTTAATGATCGCAGTCACATAACAAAAGTTATTCAGTTTGACGTATGTGAGGCATTTAAGTTTATAGTCTATGATTGAGTGTCATACCGGTGTGGTGGGCCTGGGCGTGGTGGTGGGCCTCCTCGTGGTGGGCTCGGCCTTGGGCTCGGTGCGGCAGCACGTCGCATCGCCCGGGCACGACGCGTCCTCGTCAACGTCGTCGCACAACAGCGCGAAGAGCCCGTTGATGCAGTCGCCGCGGCACTTCCGGCCCGGCTTCTGTTTCGGGGGCGGAACCGTCGTTAACTGGAACGGGTTGAAACGTTACTTGTTAGTGTAGGCTGCCTGCTATTAGCATAGGATAATAAAACATTATAGTGGTGAAGCTCAGCGGTCGCGGCGGGCCTATGTTCGCTTTCATACCCTGCGCACGCAGGCGGAGGGGGAAGGAACTCGCTCCTCCCGGCCCCCGCACACAGCGCTCGATTGACCGGTCGCGACCGCTGAGCTTCACCACTAGGTATTCGTTTTTATTACACTATGGTATTAGTAATGCATGGTTCACAACCTTGGACAATTTAACCTCGTACAAAGATGATAAGAATTTCGTACTCTGGCTATCAAATTTCGTACGCTAATCTACAAAGTATTTAATTTTGAACGTTACACATTTAACAACAACATTTGATTATAAAATATTTAGTTTGTAAACAGAAAAATATTAATTTCTCCCCTCCGGACGGAAAGCGGCAATTGTCGTCCCGCTGCGCTAAACGAAGTTGCCACTTTCCACCTCCGTCGAGGAGAAAAATAGTATACTAACCTCGGGCAGTAAATAAGAAAGCCTCAGATCACGTGTTTTTACAAAATTACATGAGATCTGAGACCTTTCTTACTTTCCTGCCCTCGGTGTGTAATCTACTATAAAAGTAGCTAACTTTAGGAACGCTATACATTTACAATATGAGCTTTAGGAACGCCATACATTTATATGGTTTCAATTTGAAATGTCCTTTTCAAGCGTTTAATTATAATACCGTTCGCCTTTCGCTGAACTTTTCAATAAGGCACTCCATAGATGAATTCGCTTCAAAGATTCGCAATTAATGCTCTTAAATCGACCACTCACAAAAATTTATAAAACTATCAACTTACAGCCGTTGTTGGTCTTCTAGTTGGTCTTTTTTCATTGGGCACGACGAGATCAGATGGGGGTCGGTCGCCGTACCCATCCTTGGACACACAGCACAGCCTGCCTTGCACGCAGAGGTCGTGGGAAGTGAGGTAAGCCTCACAGTACTGCGTGAGGCGAGCTTCAACACAGATGCCGGGGCAAGCGATGTTCCCTGCGAGTTTACAGTTGTTGGTTAACATGGGCCGGTTTGCCCGTAGTTAGATTTCATTATAGACTCTTAGACTATGCAGGTACCCTGTAGAATTAGAAAGGCAACAATGGAAACATCAACAATCACACAACTGTGCGCTTATGTTTTCCTCATATACCTCTGCTTAATTTAACAAGTAGGTAGAATTCTACAGGGTACAAATTGTATATTTTGGCATACAAAGACCCGTTCTTCTCAAACGAATAAAGGGGAAGAGACAAATAGCTAAAAGAGACAAAACACGATGTCCACAAAACGACACCTAAGCTTCCAGGTCATGCTAGTATGAGCTAAAGAGAACACAGTTGGTGCAAAATGAAGACTAACGTCAAGAAAAGTTCTGAAAATATTTGATCAGATCCATAAAAGATTTATTTTAAAGTTTATGAGTTCAAGCATACAATTTTTTTTTATGAAATGGAGAGGAATATAGGATGCTTTCCCATCACGAATGGCAGTTTAAGGTTAAGGTTTAAAGAATGTATTCTCATTAACAACATACAGTCACTTACATGAGAACAGTTTTAAGAAAATAAGAAGAAAATCGATCGTTATACAATCGTTATACAAATAATAAACAGTACCAATATCTTAACTAATTTTTTGTGGTAGTCAATGACGGACAAATGCGCAACGTAGTAGGTACCTACGTATTTGTAGGTTTTAAATTTTTATTAAATTAAGTAGGTTAAGTTGAGCTACAAATTGAGCAGTTTCTACAAATGCAATACAAATAACCAGCTCTTTAGCATGACCTGTCTTAGGACGCATTTTGACCAGAGCTGTGCCTGGCAGGACGGCATAGGGTGAGGACAAAATTCACAAATAAGTCTGTTAAGGTTAAATTTCCTTACGTTCACTGAGCTCAGAGTCTGCACCTGAGCCTTGCACAGCTCTGGTGCGAGTTAACACCTTTCAAAAAATACAAATAACACCTGCGTCAATAATTCGCATTAGCAACCAATAATTTCGCTAAAAAAAAACATTTCGCTACGCAACGAATTAAATAAAACACAAAAAATACCAACTCATTAGAAACTAGAACTTACAATACGCATTCAATTCTTACCTACATCGCCTAAGAGCGTTCGGCACTATGATTAACCTAATTATGTATACCTAATAATTACCACTGTCTTTGTATTTGTCGTGAGGTGTCGCTCGCGTCGTGGTATCCTCGTCGGCGTCGTCGTCGGGCTCCGGCGTGGTGTAGCGAGTCGTGAACGGCTTGCGAGTCGTCACCATCGTGTCGTTACCTGTAAACGCATTTGTTAATATTTTTACTACACTTTTTAATATACCGATAGGGTATTTTGCGCCCCACTTACTGCGCTTTAGCATAAGCATAGCATAAGCAATGCTTATGATTATTAAGCATATGCTCACGACTATATTCATCCACGTAACGCGCAAGCGTGAAGGCAAGATAAGCAGTTGGAAACTGCCTGAAGATTGTGATACCTATTCGATAAGTCAAGCCAGAGGCTTGGTGAGGTGGCTTGAAAATAATCTAACAGCAGGTTACTGCACTGGGTGGAGTATGCGGTGACCTCTATCTATGAAAAGGATGCCCATGCCTAGTAGTCGTATCCTGCATGCATACTTACTTACTGTTGTAATTTATAAGACCTACACAATCCGTTGTATGTCGTAGTCCTGAATAGTTTACTGACAGACTCATCACTAAATCTCCGGAATCATAAAGCCAACCAACTTTAAGTTCGGCACGTATGTTTTCCTTAGCTTTTAAGAATTTTTCGAAAATCGGTTCCCTACAAGTTCACATCGTATCCAACGTATCCATGCAAGTATAAAGTCAGATGTGACATACCCAAAGGCTCGTCAACGCAGCACTTCATGGAAGGATTGGGGCACTCGACCTCGTCCAGGACGTTGGAGCAGATGAGCGATGCCAGTGCGTGCATGCACACTCCTGGGCAGTTCTTCGCGTCCACCTGCGTGTCCAGGGTGTCCAGGAGACCTGCCGACAAACAAACATGGTTAATTAAGTCATGGACGACAATGCTTTACCTTTATGTAATGTAAATAAGGATCAGATAAAAATCGAAAATGCAATCAATAGAATACTTCAATTATTTCTGTAGGTAGAATACGAGAAGAATCCCATTCATCATTTGATACTTCATAAATTTAATCCTAAAAATCCTAATATTAGGCCTGAAGATTAAATTGAGGTTCACGAACCGGAACAGGCAATGTTCTCGATCGTATGTATACAGAAATAATGTGTAATTATGTGTCTGGCTTAAATATTCAAAAAATGAACACTGAACATTGCTAGCAAACTAGGAGCCATCGCCCGGCGTAACTTATCTCAGTCACTGGTGCTGGCGTCCTAGAATAGTAAAGAACTATTCGTTCGATTCACGCCGCATTTCTCAGAGGTCACACGCGGTTTGCAAATCAACATACTTGCTTGGATTTTAGAATTTTAATCTAGCGCTACATTTACTGCTAAGTGCTAAAAGCTTTTCATAAAAGGTGTTTCTTCAGGGTCTTATATATATTCTAAGCGAATACCTACTTCATTAGGGTAACTAATTGATTGTCAGCACAAACGCCGCAGGAATCTTCAACATTTACAACAGTACGAATGTATGTACCTATGCCATATCACGATATCGGCGACGAAAAATTGATGACATTCAAAGATCCTGGCATTGCTTGCGGCATTGCTGCATCAATAGGATGCAACTTCATCGAACTGTGAATAGATCGTGGTGAATCCTGCTCGAGCGGCGCGCCATCCACATCACATCGTCAGTCATCGACGGCGCCGGCGCGACGTCCGTTACGCGTTTGTCCGCATTCCGCGCACGCACGATCAGTTTAGTTAGCCGACACTGCCCTTGCGGAGGCGCTGCCGACGGACGCCGACGCCAGATATTTTCACATATTCGTCTCACTAAACTATCGTAGAGGTACATTGCCCATGCCATCGTTTTGGGTAGCCGCTATTGTAGGCAGTCTCTCTACATTATACCAACTAATGAACGCGTATTTAGGTACCTGAAAACCTAGACCTGTATTTTTTAGGTTTAGAAACTTCAGAAGCAATAACTGAACAAAAGTTATTTACTGAAGTTACGAGGTTGGTGAGGTAAACTGTTGAAAAATGTAACTTGCACTTTTTTTCTCGCTTATTGCAAAATAATTGTTGTAAAATAATTACAAATCTAGTTCTGTTATCGATTCGGAATAAATGTAGGATCATTTAGGGATTCGTAAAGTAACGTAGAAAAAGGCATAGCTATCTCAATATTTCTTTTATTCTCGGAAGCGGTATGAGGCCCTCTAGAATGGGAATAGAAGAACAACGCCCTGGAGTGCGATTTTTGATGTTCAAATCGGCAGTAGAAAATGTCAATATTACCTAACCTACGGAAATTAATTATCATTCGATCATGATTTTGAAAGTGTGATTTTCATACAAAAATTGCACTTCAGATTTGTGTGGTGATTACCGCGCGATATATCTACCTAGGGTTCGCACATTGTATACACACGGAATTCCGATTCGGAATTCTAGTTCGTTCTAGAATCCCAGAATTCCGTTGGGAATTACGGAGGTAGGTAAGTATACAAAATCAAAATTAGGACTCTGACTGCGATGTGGCTGACACGGACTGCCACTCCTAATTCCCGATGGTTCAGCACGGCAGTCATGTCAGTCAGTCCTTCATATTAACCATCAACTTTTAATGTAGGTATACAATTTTATCACAGTGAAGCGAGCCACGTTTATTCCAATGCTTTGATGTTTCAGTGTAGGTATTTATTTCACGGACAAGCAAGAAGGAATAAGTAATCAAAGATCTATTAGCAGACCACTTCATCTAAATCTTAGCAAATTCCAGTTTTCCGAACCGCTACACCAGTTTAATCACGCAATACAAATTCCAATCATAACTTTCATTAATATTAATAACAGAGCACCTTAACGGCGTATGTTCGTAACAATATTCTAGCGTAACTGCACCTGCCGTGCCACGCAACTTTCGACCTTATTACCTAACAGCACGTGTTGTCCTACGGTCCCGTAACCCGTGTGACGGCATTCCTGTACCCGTGGAGATGATCTAAACCATGAGTTGCCGTTATCTTGCCCCTCACCCCGCGGCGCAGCCCGGCCCCCTCCTCATTGGTGCGACCTCACACCACTGACACAGAAATGGTCAGAGGCAAATGAAAGGAAAACAGTTTTGGTTGTAAGCTAAGAGCGGGAGCGGTAGACCCCTGCCGAATGGGGCCCACTATGTCTACCTAGCTATACCTAGAAGTTGGTCAGTTTGTTAATATTTTCAATGTTAACAATTTGAGGTATTTTATGAAAACCTTAAAAATAATACAATGGGCGAGGGGTTTGTAGTTTTGAAAGGAATTAAGTGACCTAGCTACCAGTCTCCATACAAAATTGCGAAAACGTTTTTATCCCAATAAAACCTTACAGAAATCAATGGTTTTCGTCTCATTTGATTCATATTATAAAAATCTAAACTAAGTATAAACTTAGTCTATAATACCTACATGAACTAAGTTCATATTATAATTTAGATTTTTTTATACTTACTATGTATTAGGTAAATGATTTTGCCTACTAAGTAATAGATTTATTAGTAGGCATTAAGTATTTAAATCTTCACATAGTACTGCAAAATCATTTACTTACAAACCTATTATAATGAAATGATATTCGAAAAAATGAAAAGTTATACTTAAACCTGGTTATTTATAATCATAATATGACCACCAATGACCTGAAAATGGCAATATTAAACAATAAATACTTAAGGAGTCACGTTGCAGGGTTTGCCCCGAACACTTTTCTTTCGCGTGGTGTCCGCGCAGTACGCGTTTAGCCTGCCACGAGGCTCCACAATCCATCTCAGTTGTGTTCTTATTCAAAAACAATCCTCAAGATTGGATAGATACTCCCTCAAACCACTTGAAACTGGCGGAAATGCGGTGCTAAGGTACAAGCGACAGTGACCCGCGTTACTCGGTATTATAAGCTTTAAAACCAGGCGACGCGCGTCCGTGACCCGTGACCCGGTAAGCTTTAGAACCTAGCGACCCTTGCCATTCAGATAATGAAAATAAACAACTTTCCCTAAGGAACAGGGTCGAAAAACAAGAAAAGCATTTTTGTTAAAAACATTCTGGACCTCTCATTGAAAATCGATCGGCGGATCGGCACTTGAGTACCAAAAAATAGGAGGTTAGGTTAGGAGGTCCAAAAAACGTTCTCCTTTTTCTACCCATGTTCGATAGGGAAAATTGTTGATTCATTATCTGAAGACACGGGTTTCCCTAACATTTTTCTGGTATATAAAAAATAGTGGGCTTTGCATATAATTCAAACTACAGGGTGAAATTAGTATCATTAGCATCCTTTTAAACTAAGAGTCTACCCATCAAACTGAACAACTTTTACTGTGGGAGCAAACCAATCAGAGCAAAAAAAAAATCTGTAGGCAGCGGCGGCGGGTGCAGTTTAGTATGGGACAGCAATTTTTTTTGCTCCCATAGTAAAAGTTGTTCATTTTGATGGGTAGACTCTTAGTTTAAAAGGATGCTAATGATATCAATTTCACCCTGTATAGTATATTTAGAACGTTACAATGCTTAAATAAGCACCTCTCTGAAGCGGTCTGTCCCTCTCAACATCTGTTCACCGCATAATATATCTTTCATATAAGTAGTTTCTCAAATCAAATAAAATTAGTTTATCGCCAAAGCACGTAAAAAAATTTGTTTATACTTAAACAATGTTAATAAATAATTGTTGTCACTGCTTAGGTACTTCATTACGGGGCAGGTATTTGTCGTGACCTATGCCATGCCTCCATGCCGCTACCTCTTCTTCCCCACACCGCCGTCCGACAAACGTCGCACAACCGTTACCCGATGACCTAATGCGGGTACAAAGGAGAAATCGGCCGGCAGTGCTGCCGTGCCGAAAACGAAAGTACATACGTTTGGAGTACTTAACTAGCCGGACTAAATGCCCTGTTGATGACTAAACGATTTGCCTGGCAAGTATAATATGAATCGATTGAAAACTACCAAAACAGAGCAAACGATACAATATTAACGCTCCTGTTTGTTTTAGAGAGAGGCAAAGGAAGAGCTAAGCAGAGTTATCTAGCCCAAGTGAAGGAAAAGGTTGATGTCGTGTCGTATAAAGAACTCAAGACACTAGCGAATGCGAATAATATTTAAGCTGAATTTGTCACCACTTCATGTGTGGGCTTGATGGTTTCCGACCGTTATGTAAACACGACTAACAAGATGATAAGTTGCTACCACAGCATGCAGAGATATAATATTATGGAGATACCCCAAAACCGAGCCATATAAAACCGTTGTAAAATAATTCATACCCAGAAAACTGCTGAACTTTTGTATAATGGTTTTCGTTATAACTTTAATGATATCGTGGGGACAAAATAACGCTTAAGACAGAAAGAGGCCAAGCAGGACAAATTTTCTTCTCGGTATTCATTGACCACGACCATTAGGTAATCAATTTGCTAAATGTTACACATTGGTATTCTATAATAATTGTCAGCTGTGTTCTGTTACTTCATTCTATTTTTCTGTTGTACAACTGAAATCATCAGGAAATTGACGAAAACAGTAATGACTAATAATGAAAAAGTGAAAAGCCATCCCAGAAAAGGTAAAATTGCAAGTTTCTCGATATTGATTTTTTTTTAACCACGGTTTGCACATGAAATTGTATACTTAGGTATTACAAAGTAGTCTCTAGTATTAAAAGCCCAATAGATCAGTCTGAGCATGCTTTCTCGAAGGTTGTTGACCGCGCGAAAGTCGCCAGGCGACTAGTATGATACAACCTCGCCGTCGACTCGGCGTGACGTGACGTGACGACTTATTTATCCATCTTTTATTTCAATTTTATCACCTTTTTATAGAGCCAGTCTGTTAAGACGACAAAGTTGCGTAGGTACTTCGTTCTGAGGTCATAGACATCTCAATGAAAATGCTAACAATTACTTACTTATTTCATCACTTGTATATTATTTTCTACAACATCAATCAATGCATCTAATGATAATGACACTTCAGTATACTTATTTATATACCGTTGATCTCTATGCAATATATCCGATAGGTAGGTACATTAGTGATTGGCGAATACTCTTACTTAAACAAGATAATGATGTAAGCAGTTATTAATAATTATTCTTAAGGTCTACCTACATACATATTAGATAGACAAGCAAAAAAGGCTTTGAATTTTCTCTATCTAGGATAGCAAGATTTAGATAAGATTCTTTGCCTTAAAACCACAGAACTGAACTCTTGGATCGTCGAAGGAAATCCATCGGCATCGAAAATAGCAGCGTCTTCACACGACTAAGATTAACTAAGCCCCAATCTTGTTCGGTTCCTACATCAGAAATCTAAAGGTAAGCCTGACCAGGAATTTAAAAAACCTGGTTTGGCGGCGCTGCAATCGATTGTCACCTTTAATGTCAGTGTTCCAAGTACAAAAATTAGTTACAATGATTTTCCGTAACATGGCGAGGTTTATTATATTTTCGGTCGGGCTTTACGAGTATAGGAGTGCGATTTTTGAAACTTGAAAATGACAAAATTACTATGGAGATATGCATCTTTCTACTGCTGACTTGACTTTCAAAAATCTCAATCCTGGAGTAGGTATGATTCAACTGCTGAGCTCAGCGAATGAGTTTCAAAATCGCACTCCAGGCTCCAGGGCATCCCGATAAAATTAAGTGATCTCGTGATCAAGTCTAATAACCAAAGAGCAAATAGTTTTAGTCTAAAATAATAGTGCGAATCATCTTCGTGTAGACAAGGCAACCGACAATCAATTCACTTTCAGCGAGCGTGACGCATGACGCATTTTCACCAAGTTTCAGTGGTGCATGCATGAGAACCTTTTGTAAGGTTCCACACATAAATTAAATCGTTTTTATGTTGTTTTGTATTGTGTCTCACGATGGTAGCACACGGGCCGAAGCCTGGACCTTTCATACACGTAGACAGAGGCCCCTTTGAGACATTTAGAGATCTTCGAGATTTTTTACTAAATGCAATGGGATGCACCAATCGTGGCCTACCTCTGAATGCATTACGTATTATTAATTGTTTGCAATAAATTACGTTTAATATAATTTACAAAAGTACAGATAACAAATAATTAAGAAGGTAGGAAATTCAAACAAACTAACGAAACTAAAAATGATTATGCGATAAAATCAGCTATCCCATACATTTGAGTCATGTAGGCAGCGGCGGCGGGTGCAGTTTAGTATGGGACAGCAGATTTTTATTTGCTCCGATGCTATCGGTTTGCTCCCATAGTAAAAGTTGTTCAGTTTGATGGGTAGACTCTTAGTTTACAAGGATGCTAATGACATTAATTTCACCCTGTATACTCTGAAATGGAATCCGAGATCAAAAATTTCAAACAAAAGAGGCTCTTTTGTAAACTACTCATCATAACATACAACCATCATACAACACTAATTCCTTTTCTGAATTAAACGAATCCGATGTATGTATCTTAAATAGGTACCATCGTCAATTTGATGTTCAATGAAAAATTGACAGTGGTCGAATCGCGAGTGGACCAGGAGGTGGTCTACAGTTACTATTAAATAATTCTTGGGTGTACAAAGTATACAGGGTGTAAGGAAAAGTATCATTAACCTTTAAACCACAGACTCTGCACATCAAACTGAACACTTTTTACTAAGGGAGCAAAACGATCAGAGCAAAAATAAAAGTTCCATACGTTTGCGTCGAGTAGGTATTTAATTGCTCAAAGTCAAAGTCAATAAGTATAATTTATTCAATATAGGAGTTTGAAGCACACTTATTAAACGTCAAATCTTTTTTAAGCTACCACCGCGTCGGAACGTGTTGTCGCTGTAGAGAAGATGCGGCCAGAAACTCTACAACATAACACGACTTAATAACTATTACAATATAAATTCTTAAGCTACGGTTATGTATACAATAATACATAGTCTATCTAATAAAATAATTGATACTATACAGTAATGTAAATAAACTATAAGTTAGTGACCTCAGACCCAAGCATTTTGATCATTTAAATAAGCATCTAGTTTATAATACGCTGACAGCTTTGCTCCCATAGTAAAAGTTGTTCAGTTTGATGGGTAGAGTATGTGGTTTTAAGGTTAATGATACTTTTCCTAACACCCTGTATTAGTTCAAACCGATATAAATTAATTGAAAACAAATAAATGGCAACGCCTATGGGAACGGATAAGGAAATGTTATGATAAGAACGTCTGTTACGTTCTAATATATTCTCAGTTTTACAAGGAAAAAGAAAGATATACAGTTAATGAAGACGATTCTACTTGACTCATTTCATTTGTATCGCGGATGCTCGTATTTGTATGTGTGCGTCATGGTGTGATTCACGATACACTTACATTTGCGCAACTAGTTAACACATTTCACTCCATACATAAATAGTGACAGTTTTTCACTGTGCTAAATCTATTTTCATATCGTTAATCCATCGTGTTAATGAATAAGCGCAAAACCTCATACACCCCAACTGATTTATTTATAACAAAATAATTCGATTGACACAATAATTTCTTTAATTTGGTAGTTAAAATTTATGTTATACGCATTTTAAGTTTTGGGTCAAAAATGATTTGTTAGCATTTTAGCAATAAATAAAAGCGCTAACGTTGTCATGGATACATTTTTCGTAGCAAGACTAGCAAGTAGGGTGAGTGTGCCCGTGCGGTGGTTTGAGATCGAATTCAGTAAATTTTAAATTTTAAAAACAATTGAAAAATATTACCTATGTTGAAACCATGATACCTAATTCGATTTTGCTCTCGATTCTAAACAAACTGTTTTCTAGTTTTGCGTTAATTCATTAACACGTTGTAGGAGCTATCAGCTGGATATCACTGTTAGCATTCATTAGGAGTTACGTGGTCACCGACACCTACAAACAACTTTACTGTTAACTTTGTGACACTGTGACTACATTTAACATATTCGTAAAGTTGATGATGAAGATAAGTAGTGCTACTCCAGTAAAGTTACGGGTCGCTTATATGGCGAAAGTAAATAATTTATAATAGACGGTTTTTTACTTTTATATTTTAGATTATAATTCTAGTTATCATAACCTAAAAATTTTCTTAAATGATTAAACAAAGTAAAAAATTCATGTAAAATTGTTAAACATTTGTATTATTGTATTCTTTTATATTAGAAGTAAATCCAACGAAAAATCACCACGGAACCTTCGTTTTTAAATACTTAAGTAGAAATTACGAAAAACTCAATTTTAGAACAAAATTTACACAGTGTACTTATGCAAACTAATAACTTAAAACAAACAATAAAAATAAGAAAAGAAAGAAATCTGACACTATAAATAAAAAAATTACATTTTAGTCATAGACATCTTAATATACAAACAAGACTCACAATCAACGTTCGAAAAATGGTACAACCAAAAGAGCTCGGATGAGCTCTTTTTTGTACTAGCTGACAGTTAAAAAGCGAAATACGACTATGTTTATGAATCAAATACAACGTATTAGTGACAACCAGCAGCATGCATACTTAATTTGTGCGGTTTTTTGCGTCAATGTGCACAAAAATTTGCTAAGATTTTATATGACACTGTGGGTCTAGTATAGGAGGTCAATGATTTTAGTACTAAAAACCAAAAATACGAAATTTAGTTGGATTCGTTAAAAAATTAGGTATCAATATCATTTGTATACACGATCTAGCAAATAAAATTGCTTAGTATAAATTATTTCCTTTCGACCCGTATTTTTACTGGACTATGGTAGAATGGTCATGGGTTAGATGAAGCACCTACAGGCACCTACCTACATACCAAAGAAGAGTGTCGGAAAGGTCGGTACGGCTAGCATGACACTCTCTTTCTCATACGCAAAGTACGTCTCGGTTTTTTTTACATTTTTGGGGGCGACTTTTCGGGCCCAGTTTCAGAGATACTGTACATAATGGAAACTTAGCAATATCTGTAGCTTTAAATAAAATTAAAAAAAAATGTGTTGTTAGTAAAAAGATTTTTAGAATATTCCTTAAAGTAAGTAACTTAGTCTCTGCTGGTACTGGTTTTGTGAAAAAGACTGGGTTCAGTTTCGCCATTCTTCTTTTTCGATCGTGCATGCTAGGCTACAATGAACGTTTGATTGGTATAATGGTCATTTTAGGAATTTCTGACCACCTATAAATATCAGTTAATGCATGCATAAAGTAAAAACTCCTGCTCCGTCTCGGATGGTTCATCGCAATCGGATCCCTCGATGATAAGGATCGAACAAAAATGTAATTCTGTGTTGATAAATTCGGAAAATATTTCCAATGTAATGTCATCTTCATTGCCAAAGTTATGTAAACATTTTAGGATTAGAAGGACCATACCTAAACACGTTTACTTATTTGTCTGTCACCAAAATTGGCGACGTAAATACGGTGACGGTTAAGGTACGTTCCTTGCCTCTACAATCTACCACAATACATCTAAACTAGAACTTTGTCCATGATCATCAGTAAACTTATTACCCAACTATAACATTCAATGTCGCGTAATCTTTCGTCTTGATGCGTGTTCACATGCGTATGGCCAGCGCGGGGTTGAGGTATCGGCAAGTAAGGGGGAGGGGGGGCAGGCTGGAGAAAGTCCTACAGACACGCCGACGCCGGTTGTCGTCGGCCAGTGGACTGTTTCATGATACATTATCATTATAAATTGTTTGCTTCTTAGAAACAGTATGAAAAAACACATATTTGTTACGTGACTGCAAAGTCAGAATCAACAATTTACAAAACGTAGTTTACTCCTACAATTGCTCCTATAATATCCAGTCCACCAAATACCGGAACGTGTTAAACTAAACAAACAACAACAACAAAATAAAAAGTCCACCAATACGTAGCCACTGGAAAATCTTTTCTTCAGCTAAAGAAGTTTGAAATGGAAAAACATGGCAACAGAATGAAATGTGGTGAATTCGAAAAAAAAACGAAATCTGGTGAAATCTAACGATGAGAGTTTCGAATTGTATTTTTTACTGTTTTCAAAGATAATTTGACTTAATAAACATTATCTAATTAAAATCTTTGGTAAGTATTCATTGTGTGTGTATCACTTTACAAATACCAAAAAACAGAATAGAAGTTGATTTTTAATATTATTCTACTAGCAGTAGTACCATATAAATATAACCCACTAAACTTTGAAATTAACTAAACCTTAACTTAATTACAAATCATTACAATTTGCTTGTAACATCTAGAGCGCGAGCGGTGCGAGCTCGTTGATGTCTATCCTATGGCGCTCCTCGGTTCGGCTGCAACCGGGCCAACGTAATAAACCTACTAACTTAACTAGACTTACCAAATTTCGTATGTGGTGCATCATACGCATAATTGTAATAAATTAGTACGTCTACAATTAGACCTAGTGACCTGAATTGGTGGAATCGGAGCTCTGTTTTTGACCAGGTGAAAATGACAAGATTTTAAGATAGATTTTATAATAAGGTATGGTACTTAAGGCGTATCATCTCTGGACCACGACTCTCCATACTAATCGATGCGAACGAGCGCGTCAGAATTTATCCGTTTTTATTGAAAAATTAGATGTTTTTTTATTGATTTCGAAAAAGTAAGAAAACCACATCATTCTAAATTGTGTTGTGAACAATATTGTAAATTTTCATTTTCTTCCAATTAAAAATGATTACAACTGGAAAAATATGGGTGACTTTAGATTACCTTTTCTTCGATTTTTATTAATTAAAAACGATTTTACTAGAAAAATCACATCACTTCTCATATCGTGTAGATGGTTCAGTTTATTTCATTCAGCTCAAAAAGTGCCATAGTTAATGAATAAAATGGTTACAAAGTTACTAAAAACCAGGAGGTAGCCCCTTAATGAGTACTGTAGACATATTTTTCGGGTCGTAAGTAGTATAACGTTTTGTAGAAAGTAGTAAACGATTTTAACACTGATTCTTGCCCACTAAAACCTATGCGAAAATAAAAAATCTACTCGTAAATGCCTTATTAAAAAAGTTTAAAAAATTTAGTTACGAAAATTCATCGCTATCTTTTACGCTACGGCGAAGGTTGTTTATAATAAATAACAGAAAACAAACATACTTTTACCAACATATACAGTATCAACATCAGATCATAGAGCCACATCAATGATCTACGAGTGTACTTAGCACAGTGCGCGGGCGGGCGCACCTTGTTAGAAAAAAACCGCGCATTTAACGGCGCGGCGCTCGCACCGTTAGCCTCGCCCCATATACCACCCGCTGCCGACGCATGCGTGCCGGGGTACCGGCCACTATGCTCGTACTGTAGGATAGATTCACTCACATTACCCATGGAAACGAATTCTTTTCAAATAAGACGATATTCTAAAGCATTTCTTGCTTCACGAATCACGTGTAAAATACCATCGGATAGAGTCTATCCGGCAGTGACAGTTTTGAACTAGATAACCGCTTCACTTAAGTACTTAAAATTTACGTATCCTCTATTTATCGATATCGATAGTTTCGTAAAACCTTTGCGCTTTGACAAAATGGGGCCAAACACTGAGTGATTAAAAATTTGACTCTTTCATACGGTGTTAAGCGACGAACAATAGATTCACTATTGCGCCTGGAATTGCGGCAGCCCGTGGGTGACTGCAAGTCAATATTGCTTTCAAGTTTAGGTAATAGAAGGATTCATGTAGGTACCAAATACCGCGCCAAATTTATTGGTTAATGGGGGTGGGTAGGAGCAAGTTTCTAATTAAGAAGCCTTTTAAATTAATATAAGTCAAATTGTACAGAAACTCCTGAAATGTTTTTCGCAGATACTTAAGTTATAATAAAGTACGAGTACCTAACCGTCAATAATTTTAAATACCTATTAATTAAACAAATAGCCTTTGGGCGTAAACATAGTAGTGTCTCAAATAAGTGCCGTTTTGTGGAAATGAAACTATAAATAAGCGTAAACAGGAGTATAATGTATCAACTGATAGTTTGTGAGAGGGATATACAACGTGTTAATGAATAAGCGCAAAACCGCATATACCCTAATAAATTTTCAACGAAATAATTGGATTGAAACAATAATTTAATTATTTTATGAGTTATACCTAATTTAAAGTTCGTATTTTAAGTTTTCACACAAAAACGATTTGTTATTATTTCAGCAATGAATAAAAGCGTGCTCATGGATACATTTTAAGAACCTTTTTTTGGTAGTAATTAGGGCGAGTGTACCTGTGCGATGGGTTGACATCGACTTCAGTAAATTTTAAATTATAAAAAAAAATTATTCATATTTTGAAAAAAAAAAAACAATCTTATTGAAACCTTGATAATTCGATTCTGCTCTAGATTCTAAACAAACTACTTTCTAGTGTTGTTTATTCATTAACACGTTGTATAACATTCTAAACATGTCTTAAGATTTACTGCACCTAGGATAAGTTCTAAACTTCTTTTGGCGTGAAACCCAATCCAAACCATGAGTTCGGTGAGCTCAGCAGTTAAGAATGTCAATATTACTATGAAGAAGATATGCATCTTTCTACTGCTGATTTGACTTTCAAAAATCATACTTAAGGAGTACGATTTTTGAAAGTCGATTCATATCGCCATAGTAATTTAGACATTTTCATCTGCTGAGCTCAGCAAATGAGATTCAAAAATCGCACTCCTGCATGACCCTTATACTCATACGACACGTCTTCAACCTATAATTTCGCAGTCCATGTTAATCTCGTAGGTACGTTCGGTTTGACCTAAAAACCCGACCTATCTCAAAAAAGGAGAAAGTAACTCACCTGACAAGAACGAGCTAGCGAACGATTCATCCTGGCAGACGTTCGGAGACAAGGTAGCTAGGAGCAGCAGAGCAACGCCAGCTCGTGTCACTGTCATGGCAGCACTGTCAAACTGTCACTGTCAAACTGACAAGCTGTCAAGGCTCATGGCGCGGCGTCCGCTCGCCGTCTCGTGCGCGACTGCACTGGTGAAAGAAAGAAAGGGGTTTGGGCGCGCATACGATCTGCCATAGATCATTGATCGGCGAAGAAAGCCGCGGGAAAGTTGAGCGTTTTAGTGTCAGAGCCTCACTGAGGCAGACGGAAGCTTTACTTTGATTTGGCACTGAAAATATTAGGTACCTATTTTGAGTTGTACTTAAAAGGAAGCCACTGCATACTTCTAAATTTAATTTATTTGCGAATGCGTTTGGTAAAAACAAAATTATAGTTTTACCACTAACTTAGACCATATAACTAGGGACCAGCGTTTGCATTCCCCTATGCCAAATTACATGGTCAATTGACAAACAATTTTATACCTTAAGGGGGTTGCAGAGGGAGTTGCACTACACTAGATGGCGCTCGGGAGCATCATTCCTGATTTTATCACATTTTATTTTATATCTTCGTAATTATGTTATAAATTGCAAATGTTATTTGAGATGCGTAATCTTGATTTTCTTAACTATTTTTCCATATATAAAATATTACTTTTGTAAAGTTTTGTATGAAATTGATTAAAATTAAAATGTATATCAAATTCGTATGAACAATAAAATTACTATAACTTGTAGCTAGATCAGTAAAACATAAACACAAGTGCCCGTATAATTGAAAATTTTGATTGAAATCATCACAATTACGAGATATAAAATAAAATGTGATAAAATCAGGAATAATGCTCCCGAGCGCCATCTAGTGTAGTGCAACTCCCTCTGCAACCCCCTTAACAAGTTATCATTAAACCAGACAGTCAATAATTGCGGAACAATAACTTCACAATTGTCTCGTTTGGGGTTTAAAGTTTAATCACGTTTAATCCCCCGCAAAAAGTGGCAGAAAAGGTTGTTATTAGAATAACACGCATATTCTATGTACACTCTATCATCACAGCCTATATACATCCCACTGCAGGGCGTATGCCTACCCTTAGGGCATGTATACACGTAAGTACACTCTACAGCCCTTTTTTAATGAAAAACAGGCAGCTTCATCGCCTAGGATATTTTCGTTGGTTTCGTTTTGGTCGTTTTACGTTACGAATGTGCGCACGACTTACGAGGGGCGTCAGTTTTAGCACTGCGCGAGGATCATCAGCAAAAGTGTATGCCCATGTCCATGATTCCGTAAAAAAAATGTGCGATGTAGAATTCATGGGTGCCTAAACATAAAAGTAAAGTATCAAATTCAATATTATTTTAACGGAAGCGTATATTTTTTCTTTTTTTGGTTTCAGGTTCACCTTTCAGGAACCTAACTACCGAGCCTGTCTAGGTACTGATGCCAGTGGTAACTTAGAGAGTAAATGTTACCGAGAACAAATGTTATCATGTCGCAACTGAATTTAAAAAGATTACTCTTTGAACAAATTATCATCGTTTAACGGCAAATGTAGAGGTTCGATCTCCTCCACTACACAACATCTTAGCGATAAATACCTATATACACATTTATAAGTACAATTTGTTTGTCTGTTGTATCAACCCAATCTAACTAACTTTGTTTTTAATTCAGTGCAAATACTTTTTATGACACATCAAGTTGATTAAACAATGTTTTTAAAAACTAGCTCCCTTTTATTTTTTCCATTATATTCTTATTAATTTATTTGCATTCATGTTAAATTAAAGCATAGGTAAGTGGTTCATGAACCCTGAAAAGGCACAGCATTATGAACAAGAAGTAATTATAAAAATAATTTAGTAATTATTACAATGTCAATCGTTAGTGGTATGTATGTTACGCATATTTTTGTATGTGCTCTCATTGGATATAAGAATTTGTACCTATGCAAAATTGTAGCTCAATCGAACCTCTACAAGTGAGTTAACGTGACAAAATAGTCACATAAATAAAAACATTTTGGAGTCGCGTTGTAGGTCTCCCCGGCCTACAACGAAACTCCAATTATGGTAGCACAAGATTGTTTTTCCGAAAAACAACCCATTGTAGTCACCAAATATTTGTAACCGTACAAAGTCAAGCTCTCAAATTATTAGACATTGGCACAATAATCAACACCATGATGGATGTTGCCTCACTGAACATATATGTTAATGTTAACTTAATATGAAAACTTCGACGATCTGAAGGATGTTACCTTAGAGAATTGCAGTCCAGTATACAACAACCCTTATAATTTTGCGCTATATTGCGTTACTGTCGCGCAAACTGTTGCGTCACTACTGCGTCACTACTGCGTCATTTGTGCCGAAATCTCTGGCCTCATCCATATGAAAATCGTCTCACACACGATGCGTTGACGATGCAATGGTACCTAGATATCTCCTATAAACTTAATACCGGACATGTTTGAACGTGGATAAAGCTAAAGGTGTGTAAAAATCTCTACCTATTCCACTGAGGAAAACGTTATACGTATAGATAGAATATACATAGAAATCGAATCGCTAAAACCGGGAGCAGTTCCCTAGTAAAATTATAATATCTACAAGCGAGGTATACGATCTAGTAATTAATTCTGCTGTGAATGAACTGCCATGTGAATTACATCTTTATTGTAATTTTGTAGACCTGCTGTAGTTAGAGCGACCATATTATTATAATAATACCTATTATAGATAAATGAAAAAATATTGTAGGTAAATAACGTTCTAAAGTTCTAAGCAAATACATTTAATAAGTCGGAAAATAGTTTTTTAAATATCATTACCTACGACAAAGGTCATAGGTATAACAAATAATAAAAACCGGCCAAGTGTGAGTTGGTCTCGACCTAAGGTTCCCGAAGACAACACTATTTCTTTTTTGTAAGTAAATATATTGTGAGGTCACAAAAGCCTTGGTCGGTAATTTTGGTTCAAGTTTGCGGCGCACGATAAAAAGACAAAACGAAAGATAAACAATAATTATGTTAATAGCGTCACGCTACGCTACCGAGATAATGAAGTACTTACAGTATTTTTTAAGCTAAACTTACCAAGTTACCAGCAAGCTATGATTTCCTTCTCCTCACGAATCCTCACTCAATATTCTGTGCAATATCTTTCTTCCGGAAATCTGAAAAATAAATAGATTTAAGCTCTAATTAAATTTAACAAAAATATAGTAACGAAGCTCCTTACCTAATCAAACAATTCTTCTTTTAATTTTGCAGCCTGATTCGTACGTGAAAACAGGTTTGACATCAGTGTGCAACAAGAGAGCCTCCCCGAGTGACGATCCTGAGTTCGTCTGACGCACCCTGGATGGACAGTCAGCCTCGATACGACCATTGCTGACTGACTTTCTTCCTACATGACTACACACACACATGAGTGATTGTCATGCGATATAACTTGAACGACGCGAAAAGAAGATAGCCTAGATAGAAATTAAATCATTGTTTCTGGTAGACCACCATTTCTGGTGGCAGCATCACTGTTATCATCAATCATCATCAGGCTATGAACGTCCCACTGCAGGGCACAGGCCTACCCTCAGGGTATGGTTGTTAGTCCACCACGCGTGCCCAATGCGAGTTGGTAGACCTCACAGACGCATCAGAATTTCTTCTTCAGCGTATGCAGGTTTCCTCACGACGTTTTCCTTCACCGTTTGAGAGCAGTCGGCATTACGTACCTACATAGAAAAACTAAATGTAAGTAATCATAACATTTTACATGATTATCTAATGTTTACACATTAGATAATCATGTAAAATGTTCTGATTACATTATTTAGTTATGATCACATACTGTAATAAAAGTTTATTTTCATGAAACAAAGCTAAGAACACTTTCGCATAAATAAGCTTTCTATTAAAATAAAACTCATCTAAATCGGTCCACCCGTTTGGGAGCTACGATGCCACAAACGGACAGAAACTTATAACACCCCTCTTTTTTTGTCGCAATTTTTAAAGTTACTTCAAAACTGCTGAACCGATTTTCATGAAACAAAGCTAAGAACACTCTCGCATATATTAACTTTCTTTTAAAAAAACCCGCAACGAAATCGGTCCACCCGTTTGGGAGCTACAATGCCACAGCCAGACAGAAACTTTTAACACCCCTCTTTTCTTTTGTCGCAATTTTTAAAGTTACTGCAAAACTGCTGAACCGATTTTCATGAAACAAAGCTAAGAACACTCCCGCAAAAATTAGCTTTCTACTTAAAAAACCGCATCGAAATCGGTCCACCCGTTTGGGAGCTACGATGCCACAGACAGACAAACCGACAGACAGACAGACAAACAGACAGACAGATCGACATAGGCGTCAAACTTATAACACCCCTCTTTTTGCGTCGGGGGTTAAAAAGTCCTTTTACCGTTCAGTGGCAATCACAATCATTAAGATTTATCAATCAAGAAAGCCTAAATAAAAAGTGCTACTCCAATGTACTACAAAAACCAAGCTAAAGTGTATCAATACTTTTACCGCCTGGCCACGGGACAGGGCGACCGGCGGCGCGTCTTGCGATTTTTGAATACACTGCCTTCGCGCCGCTGCGTGCTTGCGTAATTGTAGGGACACAACGCTCAGTGTATTCTAAAATCGCAATTCGCGCCGCCGGTCGCCCTGTCCCGTGGCCAGGCGGTTATAGGTCTTAAACTTTTGGTCTAGGGGGCGTGTAATTTCTCTATGGTCTAAACAAATTGGAAAACAAATTCGATTGAATTCAATATTCATAAGATTTCTTAGGAATTAAGAAATGGCAGGTGCCACGCACAACAGAATTCATCAGCAAAGCAGAATTAGGATTTTGTATAGGATTTGATGCCTCCTCCGTAATTCCGAACGTAAGTCTGGTGGGGGCAATTCCATATGAAATTTGTATGTGCTTATAATTATGTTTGTGTACCTATAGCAGGCGTAATAATAGTCATAAATTTTATAAAGTTTCTTTATTTTGATGTTTGGTTTAATTAAAGACGGTCTTAGTGAAATGCTTATAATAAGGTATTTTTTGAATAACGTGCTCACGTGCCCGCTATGTGCGAAGATCTTGTCAAAGATTGGCTATGTTAGCCACATAAGAGCTCATCAATGCCAATAACGGAGTTAAAGCAGTCTCCGTGGCCGACACCAGTCTGGAGCAATACAATACAATATTTGAATATGACGGGAGCTCACAGAGCACGTAAGAGAACTATATAGAGTCCTTCTTAATATGCTGACACTTTTTTAAGGGGACGATCAGACCATCAAACTGAACAACTTTCTCTATTGGACTAACATCGAAATCGCGAAAAAAAAAAAACAGCTGTCCCATACATTTGGCTCGAATAGGTTTGCAGTTTTGTATGGAGCAGCAGATTATTTTTTTTGCGATTTCGATGTTGGTGCCATAAAGAAAGTTGTTCAGTTTTATGGTCTGATCATCCCCTTAAAAAAGTGTCAGCATATTATAATATTATATTTACTCCGATGACTAGTTTCTAAGCCCTAACACAAGCGTAGTTCTGTTGTCTGTGAACAAAATCTGGTAACGTTTAACCGTACCGTTACTTTTAAAAAGTGGGTTTATTTACATCTCGGAAACTGGAGGCCTCATCACCAAGGTCCCCAATGCAAATGACAACGTATGGAATAGATGGGTAAGCAAATGTCAGGCCTGTGCCAACGTTACGGTTAAATTAGTAGTGTAACCTGTTTGATTACTGTAAATCCGACCATTCAGCAACTGACTAGGTAACGGACATGACGAGTCTGTTATGTGGTATGTGGTATACTACGTATTTTATTATTCGAACTCTAGGAACTAGGGTCACTCCACATAGGTTAAGTATAAGTAATATAAACGAATTTTATTTCTGTGAAATTTTATATAAGCAAGGTAGATAAGGCACTTGAGCGATAAGCTGGAGGCAATAAATAACTCTTGTTATCTCATTTCTGCACATAGGTTTTTCCGTAGTGAAAACCGCATCAAAATAAGAATATGAGAAAAGGATAAAGTACTTAATAAAATAACTAATACTTAAGTATGTCTCAATTCACATTAAAAGGTAACTAAACGCTTCGATCAAAGCCTAAAGGTCATTTAAGACAACACAAACAAGTTTTAACGAAGTTTTACTTATTGAGTACTTTATTATTTATTTATGTAATACCTACTATTGTACAGGCAAAAAACCCGCGGTAGTCCTGTGGCTAGTAGATTAGCCTTGCCTTCTTTGCAGGGGTTCGATACCATCCTAGATCCGACTCTTATCTTGAGTTTTAAGGGCCCCAATCGCGTTAATTTAAATTTAAAACATCGAAGTTCAATCCTATCCCAATTTCAGTTCTAATCAAATTGCAATCCAATTAGGTACTATTCAACTGTGCTAAATTCCGTTTTGCGCTAAACTGCGATCTGTCTAACGAATGTCAAATTATTAGCAATATACCCATTGTGATAAAAGTTGTCGTTCGCACGCGGTCCGATCACGGTTCAGTGGAGATTTATTTAGCGCGATTGGTCTCCAGGAAGCTACGTACCTATGATTTTAACACCTTGTCTTCGTTATGTACGATTATGTACACAGTGGGTTCAATTTCGTAATGGAAACACTACCTGTCACACTGGGCTGTTTGGACGTACATACATACGCCTGTGTGTCCCATTGGGGGTGGGCAGAGATAAATGATCGCCATCTACCTGACACACCTCTTTTGCCTCTCCCACATCCACAGTCATAAATCGGTTACATACACGCTCGTCGGTTTCGAGTACATTTGATCTGGCTCTTGCCTTTACGCTGCTAATTTGGTCCGGATACGTATGTCAAGGGCGACCCCCTTTTGAAAATGGCTCATGCTCAAATATGGATATTCTGAATATGCTATATTTAGAATATCGTTTGACTCTCAGAACACAGTCATGAACATCTGCTTATGTCATCTTTATCAATAAATTTTAGAAACAGGCAGTTTAATTTTATCTTAATATAATTATCAGCAGGCATATTCTTCACTTTTTTCAATTATTTCTCAACACGATTATCGTTCAATCGCCCTTCCGCCTGTCAAGTTAGGTAAGTATTCATTTTTTTTAATGTTTTTGATGGCCAGTCGGTAACAGCATCCAACGAGGACCCCTGTAGGGCTAACGGAACTGTTGTCCATACATTATACTTAAATCAGAAAGGTTAGGTGCGAATAGGCATAATTATGTTAGATTTGAATAGAAATTACTATAATTTTGCAATTACCGATTTAAACATAAAAATCAAACGGCCAAGTGCAATCAGTATAAAATTTCACCAACAACGAAATCGCGAAAAAAAAATCTGCTGTCCCATACAAAACTGCTGTACCGATTTGACTAAAATGTATGGGACAGCTTGACTAAAATGCAGGGTTCGAAAAATGGCACAACCAAAAGAGCTAGATTTTTTTTACGATTCCGATGTTGGCTTCATAGTAAAAGTTGTTCAGTTTGATGAGTAGACTCTTAGTTCAAAAGGATGCTAATGATATCAATTTCACCCTGTATAATAAAGTCAGAATGGTGATAAGGAATTGATGACGCCTGGTTTTATGGCATAGTAATTTTGCCTGTCGAGATAAAATTTGTAATTTAACGTACCTATGCAGCTAATCGGGACAAAATGAGATAATCTAGAATTAAACATTTTAACGGGTTCTTACCGCGTTTTGGTATATTTGAGTTCCCGACATTTCGGCAGTGTTACAACTGCCATGATCACGGGGTAACACTGCCGAAATATCGGGAATTCAAATATACCAAAACGCGGTAAATAATAACCGAGTATCTCGCGAAAACTGTAAAATGAGATAAATCAAAAAAACCCAACCGATAACATTTGACCTGCGTTGTATTTAAATGCCGCATTGCGCTTGGAAACGCGCATTACGCTTATTTCATTTGTTAACTCTAAGCAGTTGTTCGTTTACAAAATGATTCTGTATTTTTGGCTTATACTGTGTCACCTGTCGCTAGTACATATGGTAAGTATCTATTTGTTTATATTTTGTTCGTTTTTGGATCAGTTTTAGGGTTCCGCAGTCAAACAAGGAACCCTCACAGTTACAATATATTTTTTCCTAGACTCCTATTTTGTAGTTTATATTATACCTCAATAAATTTTTTTCTCATTTTTGCACCTATTGAATAAAAAATTGGCATGACAAATGTTAGGATTCAGTGTGGCCGCCCGTTAATAAACCGAAATCAGATTTTTTTTTATCAATTGGTAATTATTAAATAAAGACCACTTTAATAATCTTTGCCGCCATGCCTTCTTACGTTTTAACAATAACTTACACGTCGTGTCGCTGAGATAACTTTACGATGCTGCACGCAAGCCCTTTAGTATTATTTTGTATACTTTTTGCACACTTTTTTTATATGCGTATACGTACCTGAGATCATGAGCCAGAAGCGAAACTAAAAAAATAATTGGACTGTCCGTTAGTTGTTATTTTGCCGCCAGGTGTGCGATTTTTGAATCTCATTCCGTGAGGTCAGCAGTTGAAAATGTCAAAATTACTGTGAAGATACGCATCTATCTACTGCTGATTTGACTTTCAAAAATCGCACTCCTGAAGCATGATTTTTGAGAGTCCACTCAGCAGTAGAAAGATGCATATCTCCAACCTACGAATAAGAGAATATGTATAGAAGTGTAAATGAAGCTCAAAAAGTGGCACCAAAAAAATTGTAACGCGTTCTAAATTTGTTCTTTAAAAATTGTAACTAGCCGCCAAAACTCATACAAAATGTCATTTTTCATTGGGTGCCAAAAATGATTTCGATTTTGTTTAGAGTTACTCTTCCATATTTATTCTTATTCGTAGTCTCCAACGTTATTTTGACATTTTCAACTGCTGAGTTCACCGAATGAGATTCAAAAATCGCACTCCAGCACAGCGACAGAGTTCTGTAGTATATACAATAAAGTATGTATAATATATATATATGTAGTAGTTCTGTAGTATGTATAATATAGTACTTACAGAAAAGATGAAAACTTCGCCCTTTTACATCATAGGATTTCATTGTTTGTTTGATAGACTACTGATTATTGTAGTACAGTCAGTTTCAGAGAAACCAGCGCCCGCGGCATGATCGCGCGATAAAGCGCTATCGCGCCCTAGCTCCCTTTCTTTTTGCGCGTGAACGAACGAGTTAGCAGGTGCGATAAAACGTTTATCGACGTACCATGCCGCGGAAGCTGACCCCACGATCTAAGGTTTTATAAGTGCAAGGGGTACACTGATGCTGTAATTAAATTGAATTGTAATTTGTCAGATAGCGGAATCAGAAATAAATTACGCTCATAATCTAGCTCTACTCTCAAATTATTCGTTAAATAGTTTATTTTACAAAAATGACAATGTCTTTGGAATATGTAGTCTTGAATATCAAAAAGCTGGCTCCTGAGAAGTGCAGAATCCTCGGTGCGGGAGATGAGTCTCATACATACATACATACATATTCTCACGCCTGTCTCCCACTGGGGTAGGCAGAAACAACGGAACGCCACTTGCTACGATCCTGACATACCTCCCTAGCTTCCTCCACATTCATTAGTCCTTTCATGCATGCTCGTCGGTTTCGGGTAGATCTGACCTGGCCCTTCTTAAGCACGTCGCCAATTTGGTCCGAATATGTACGTCTAGGCCGTCCCCTTCCAACATTTCCACTTACGCTTGCCTTATAGGTTGCACTCGTCAATCTGCACTCATCCATTCTTTCCATATGACCAAACCATCTCAACATACCTTTCTCTATCTTTGTCACTACATCCTCTTTCAGACTACAACGTTCTCTGATTAAACAATTTTTCGAGATGAGTCTCACTACTTAATTTTTTTTTTTTTATTAAATATTGAAACCAGTCATACTGCATCTGCAAATTAGCATTTGATCATCTTTTTGTGATCACCTTATCGCTTCTTATCTCTTCTTATGATGACCGATGATGTCGTACGAGTCAGACTTTTAGTATGTAGTGGTAATGTACCTAATAATTATAAAAAAAAAATGAATTTACTAGAAGACCTACAACCCCACATTATGTCAATGCAACACACTGTCGATAAACGCATAAGTACATAAGTATAATATAATACGAAACACTCTTTGGGGTAGGCAGAGACAAATGACTCACCAAACTACAGGCCCTTCAGTCCACCGTCATTTCGCTGTAAGCCCGTTCGTCGGTTTATTTAACTGTTGGAGTAAAAACAAATAAATTATTTGAACATCTTTATTTAGAACAACATCATTAAATATCTATACTTACACTTAATCTTATAAGGGAAGGCTTCGTAAGCTTTGATTCCAAAAAGAACGAAATGATAGAAGATTGGATAGACATTATCAAATACTACAAGGTATGTAGAGTATTACCTAACCAGACGAGTTTTCATTAATGAAATAAAATACTGTTGTTTTTAATAAACTGTGATATTTGTAGAGAGAAGATATATAGCCGTCCAAATCAAAAAGGGACCTTCAGAGGGACCGACTTACGTCTGTATGAGATAGACAACCGTAATCATCATCAGCCTATATACGTCCCACTGCAGGGCACAGGCCTACCCTAGGGGGGGGGGGGGGGGGGGGGGGGGTATAGGCGGTAGGGAGTCCACTACGGTGGACTTCACATACACATCGGAATTTTTTGTTCATCGTATGCAGTTTTCCTCACGATGTTTCCCTTCACCGTTTTAGAGCAGTCGGCATTACGTACATAAGTTAGAAAAACCCATTGGTACGTGGCGTTTCGTCCGTGCGGATTCGAACTCGAACCTCAAGATTGAGTTTCCATATCTCTCCGCAACGCGCCACCCGACGTTCTTCTAACATACACCATACTATTTGAACTTATTTCTCAATACGTGTTCTGTTGGAAATCTACATAATTCCTTGCATCTAGTTAGGTAACATTGCTACAAAAATTATCGTTTTTCGAAAACTACACAATTTTTGGGCCAAAATCTAACCTACGTTCCGCAGCGGCGTTAGTAGGACAGATGCTATGTTTGGACCCTTAAAAAAAGCACTATAGCTACTAACGCCGTGGGAAAACTTTCCTATAATCACAGTCTCATCTCGTTACGATTATTTAAATAATATTAGCCGGTGGCTGAAGTCGTGTCCTTAAAGTCCTAAATAACAATTTATAAATGTGGTACACTTATAGGTTTTACCACATAAAAGATTAACCAATTTTTTAACTAGTAACGTATCTGACCGTACGTAACCTCCCATGTAGTATTGCGTACCTACTCATACGCTACGTCAGCGTGTAATACCAAACACTTCAGTGAGACTCACGCGAGATCGTGAGCAACGACTCAAACGGATGTTGCAATTTTTTGTGGTAGAGCAGACAATATTTATTTAAAAAAAATATTAAACAGCTAAAACGTAGCAATTCAATCAAAATACTAAACCGCGTCACACCGTGATACATTAAGAAAAGTATCCGCTGTTACGCAACCTACTAAATTCGTGAATTAAAGAAACTTAAGACTTCGTAGCCTACTGAGAATTAAGTATGACATTTATTATTCTAGTGTTATCGTATTGAAAATGGTGGCTTGTACATTCCATAATATTATGTTAATAATCAAGATTCAAGATATTAAGTACTATACGCACCCAAACGCCACGTAAGCAAAGGGTCTACCATGAGTTTTCACCGTAACTGTAGCTCCTTCACCAATTTTGTATTGAATTTCGTACAGAGCTCCTAGTGTTTACGTTGAGAACTAATTTCTGTCATACGAATTGGCGACGTAACTACAGTAGTAAAGTACAGCGAAAACTCATGGTAGGCCCTCTGGACTGTGTGGGTAAGACTTCCATCAAGTTCAATACATTTCTTTAGTAGACGGTATTACATGTAACTAACTACTCATTGACAATTAACACTGATATTACAACATGGTATGTTTGTGAAGGTGAAATTGTACCGACACTATTGTGCCAACCGAACATCATCTTTAAGTACATGCGGCTAAGTGTCCACCCAGAGCAGTCAGTTTTTGTACAAATTGTTTCGATACAATTAATCATAAAAGTTGATGTGTGAACACCTTATACATTTGACACATTTATGAATTACTTTAAGAACTCTTAAATCTAAGTTATTAATATAAATTAGAAACCGTTAAGTATAAAATGGTTCTTAAAAACTAAAAAAAAAGAAAAAATATAATTACAGCTACCGTCAAAAATGTTATATTTTTTAAATAATAAACCTAACAATCAGTCAACTTTATTCGGAGTGAACATAACTAGAAATGCGGCAGGTTTCGATATGGTTTGTTGACTCCGCTTAATTTATTGTACCATCAAACTACTGATCGATGAAAACCCGTTAGAAGCCACAGTATTTCGTTTTAACAATATTAACCATACTAACAAATAAGCATTTTTTATAATCCTATTCTTTTCCTTTTTAACGCATAACTTAACGATCCGAAACTAGATAGTTTTTTTTAATATCTATATAACCTATGTTGGCACATCTTTTATAACGAGATCTATTTGAGTGAGAAATTTACAAACATTGTGCTATCAACTTATAATGAAAAATGTATATGTCCATGAACATAGAGTTCAACTATGGGTAGGTTGATCTGTCGCCGTGCGTACTTAATTTACTGTACCCAATTTAAACAATATTTCTTAAATAAATGTTGATAGATTTATTTTAAGATTCATCAACAAATAAATGCAAATATTTTTTTGTTAAATCACCATATACTAATACAACTTCATTCAGACCTATCCTCGAATAATAAAGACCGATTTTTTTTTTAACTTCTCTATTAAAACAATATGAACTATTAAAAATATCATAATTTTTAGATAAACACATAAAATTATGTTAACATACTCGTAGTTATAAAAATTGCCTTTAACTAATTCAATTATGTTAAATGAGCAGATAAAAATAATTTTAATTATAAGAACTGATCTGTCTGATAATTTACACTAATACTGCCATTGGGCCTAACGAAAATCAGAAATTAAAAAAACGAGCTCCTCCTCACAAAAGGTAGATTTTATTTTGGTCTGAAATTGATTATGTTATCATTTATCTGTTTTTGAAACATCTTGCGAAGAAATGCAAGCTGTACCCATCCATTACTATAATAAATTTGAAATAATGACTATACGGAAGACTTAAATCATTGTACATTTGAGTAATAAAAAAACTTAAAAAAGGAAGAAACAGAAGTTGAAGCAAGTTACACAGTTTTTTTCGATCGTAACTAGAAACAGGAAGAAATTTTTATTGGAAAAACAAACACCCATCAAACTTACGATATTTCAAATTACTGAAAACATAATCATTAATATTAATAGTTTACTTATTAGTTTCTCTCGAAATACTTTTTGCACAAAATATAATACAGATCTTAGTTTCAAAAGGACTAGTAACTTTGTCTTTGGAAGACAAAAACAAAAACTTTAAATAGGTAATTCAAAGGGCGTGTTTAACCTCTGTCAGTAACCAAGGACTTGGTATATTCCCGTAGCAAGATTTTTGTGTAGGGCACATTCTTCACAGCCGACCCCAAAACATTGAGAAGGATAAGGAGGTCCACATATATGTTATGGCATGGTTTTTCTGTTCAAACTACTCTCAAACCATTGTGAGAACTAAACAGAGCAAATCTGCGAAAAACGAAGTTTCCAATTTTGATGGATTTGAGTAGAGTTGGATATACGCTACTTATTATATTCCGGCATTAATATATATTATTATTCCGGCATACTAAGAAAAGGACAATCTGGGGAGGATGATGAAGGAAGACAAGCATGGAAAGGGTGGTTCTTTTCTCTGTATTTTACTGTTTATGTTTTGGTGTAAAATAAGGTATATTTGATTTGATTGTTTTGATTGAAAGGGGCATTATGAACCTAAACGGTAATAGCAATACTTGTGAATAAGCCCATTGCCAGTGGTTAAGACGCCCATCGAATTACTTTCTCGCAAATTATTTTTCGGCAACATAATATGTAGAATGTTCATTGTAGTCGAGGTCGCCAGCTTTATGATAACATTTTACAATCTACAGTCGAATTCTTATCAAAATTAGTTTTATAACAATAATATTACTATTTTTATATTTTCATTAAAATAAATGTATTCCCATATTATGCTGCAGAGATGCAATTCGCGAGAAATAACAAATAAAATGCTGGACAGGACAAAACGATCTGCCTTAAATTTACCGATCTTACTTATTTAGTCTAAAGATTTAAACAATAAAAGGAACATTTAACATTCATTATTGGCTACGAACAACTTACATCTAGTAAATGTAATCAGTCCATTTGTTTCTGCCTCTTAGCTTCGTTCTCCTACGTATTGGTATGCATTCTTAGTCTAAAACAATTCGAAAATACATCAAGTCTCTTTTTTTCACTAACTTAAATATTCTTAAATGCCAAACTGTTCAACTTTAAAACGAGTAAAGGATTTTTATAGGGAAAATAACTCGCATAATTCGACTCGCCTAATTGCGCCCGAAATTGTAGCAAGAGCCAGTGTGGCATAATTTTTGTTTAGAATTTTATAATACGTATGATTTCTCTACACCGCCTTACCTTCATATAAATTGGCCTCTTCCGGGCTTTTCGTAGACAGAAAACCGCGCTTGCCGCGAAATGTAGTATGGAATAAAGCCGAGTCGCGCGCAAGAGAAACCATACTAGACGTGCTGGGTTATAGTTGAATGCAAAGCCAACGCTAACCCCTATTACAATCTCTTTTAGCTGGAAAATAGCTCGTCGCGAAAAACTTTGATCATATCGGTTAAACTTAAAAGAACTTGTTTCTGAAGTGCGTCGCTCCCGCGTCAATCGATCGTGCGCATAACCCATTAAAGCCATATTCACTCAGAGAGGAGCATATTCAGGTCGGTGTTTTCTTTTAATTTTATGTGGCATGTACTTTACGCCACGTGTCACCGTCACTTTAACCTCCAAGTAAGAAATGTCTGACAGACTCACACGATGGAGCCATAACACGACGTAAAATTTAATATATTACATATCTAAGTGGGAGTTTTAGACCATCAAACTGACCAACTTTCACTATGAAGACAACATAGAGGTGACAAAAAAAGTCAGCTGTTCCTTGCATTAGCTTTGCGTAGCGGTTGACATTTTCTATGCAAGTTTTTTTTTTTTTGCGATTTCAGTGTTAGTCTCGTGATGAAAGAAGTTCAGTTTGACGGTCTGACTCACCCCTTTCCGAATATAACGCATTCAAGTTTACACCCTGTATATTCGCACTCAATTTAAGAATGTAGTATAAATTTCGGACATTTCGTACATTTTAGCGCTTTAGGTCGACCGGTAGTAATCTCATGAAAATATTATGACGATATAGAAAATTTTTGAACTCAAATAGAAAATCATTCCATTGTTTGAGGATTCAAATCAGAACATTGTTACTATTTCACTAGCGATTTTGCATTTTCATCAGATTCTTTGTGTCTTGTATTCTAGTGAGATTGAAGTTAATTGTTAGTATTTGGGCCTAAGATCTGTGCATGTTTGGGCGGAGCCCTGCTGCTCGCCATGTACTGGTCCAGCTCCTCGTCCAGCTGCTCCCTGGTCACGGGGCGCCGGGGGTGTTGGCGGGCGATCCCACCTGCCACCCAAATAATATTACATATTACATCGTCATCAGCCTGCATACGTACCAATCCCCCAATCAGATCACGCGTGACCGCTCGCGTGGTGTATGGCCCACTCCCTTTCTTCTTGTTCTTAAGAGGATATAACTCGGAGCGCGCTCCATACAAACGTACTATGGTGATATTTTCAAAACTAACCAATTAAAGTCAATTACATTTTTCAGAATCGATCAAGAAACAAATTTCTATGCTTGTATAGAGTCAGATTTTCGTTAAAATGTATGTTTTTAAAGTTGTAGTGCCTCAAAGATTTCCATACAAATCTTAGATTAATCCTAGCATTGAAGCTGTATATTAAAGGTATTATACCTTACAGGAATAGAGCAACAAACATGAGTTGCCAAATGAAACCTTTTTTGGATGTTTTTTGGAGACTATTCGCAGGCCAAAATTCGAATATTGTCTATAATTCTGAGTCTAGCCATAGATTCATTAATCTATGGTCTAACGTGAAATTGTGGATAAATTAATGAAGTAGTGTCAGTATATTTTATAAAATTATCTACTATTTCACTTTAGATTCGCAATTATTCACGGAAACCGAATTGTAAAAATTTATTAGTGACTAAAAAACGGTCCTTTGCCTCGCGTCACGTATCTCTTTCTATTATACAGTGGTGCCGCTAGGTACATCTCGCTCACTCAGCTGTATGTTCCTCTATTCCTGGTATAATACCTTTATGATTTTAACGAAAATCTAACAAGCATAGACTTAATTGGTTAGTATTGAAAATATCACAATAGTACGCTTGTATGGAGCGCACTCCGAATTATATCCCCTTAACTGAATCAGCGAAATCTGAATTATATCCCCTTAACTGAATCAGCGAAATCCACAGGCTAACTAACTAACTCATCGAACATAATTATACCGCATCAATTTCTGATTTAACCTCTGGTCTGTGTAAACGCAGACCTAGTTCAGACACAATGGATTTTCTATACCGTCCGGAATAAGACGGGAGGAATAACGGAATAATAAACAGACGGGAGGAGCATCACGAGTTTTATTGTGTGACTACCGTCGCCGTCGTGGTATGAATTGAATGAATGCATTTTTATTTAACCAAAAAACAGCCTAATAGGTACAGTAATATAAGATAATGCTACAATAACAATTTTCATATTACTTTTATAATTAATATAGATTCAAATATAATACACATATGGCTGATCAATTACAAACATGGGAGCTGCCAGCAACTATCAGCAGGGAAGAACCCTGTGCTACTAGGTATTGCTAGGTAGCCATTGCAGCCATAATAATTTACATCATCGATCTTGCATCGATTTCGATCAGAAACTTAAGCAATATCCCTACACGTCTCGAACGAAGAACGGTTACACTAGTTTTTAATTAGTAACGAAACTTTTAGGGTATTTCAGACCGAGAATCTGAACAACTTTCCCTAAGGAACATGGGTCGAAAAACGAGAAAACCTCTCATAGAAAATCGATCGGCCGACATTTATATGGGAGGTCCAAAAATTTTTATCGTTTTTCGACTCATGTAGGAAAGTTGTTCAGATTCACGGTCTGAATACACCCTTAAAGTTTCGTTACTAATAAAAAATTAGTGGTGTAGATTTTCATTCAAAACTATTTTCACGCTATGCTAGTTCAATCACAAGGGGGCGCAGTCACGACATCTTGTAGTTTTAAATTAAGGATGAAATGGATTAATATAGGCAGATTGTGATAATTACCCCTGCCTCGTCCACGCATGCCTTGTCCCCGGGCCGGGGTGGCCTGCTGCCAGGCGCGGAGCCCGCGCTGCCGCCCATTGTTGGCCCAGCCGACCCCTTGACGCCTATCTCTGTTCAACAAGTAACTAAGTTCAAGCTCTAATTCACTGGCGGTTTTTACACAAAACCTTTAGAATAATCAAGATGGCTAGTGAAATAAATACGCAAAACTTAAACTTCACAAGTCACACCATTAAAAAACACAGATAACAGATTTTACAATTGAGGAAGCTACACAAAATATTAATTGGTATACAATACAAGGTGTAAACTTGAAAGTGTTACATATTTTAGGGGTTGCTTCAGTTCATCAAACTTAACAACTTCAACATGTAGCTTATACAAGGTTTTTCATAAGTAAAAATAAATATTTAAAACTCTTAGCCCCACTTGCGCTAACCTAAACTCCAGGTTAAGTTGGTAACCCTTTTGGTATAGAAAAACAACTGAGAGAGCTATTTTATCCGGAGTCAATTGCTAACCCGTGGTTGGCGCAAGTGGGCCTTAAGGGGGTTGTTTAGACCGTCAAACTGAATAGACCGGTGGCCAGCTACAGTCAACTATACCTTATAAAATTAACGAACTAACGCATTATGCACCTAAAGTAGACTAAAAATAAGTCATAAAAAACTTGGTCTGCCAGGGCGCAGCTTGGCACGTTTTCCGGTGTGATGAAAAACGTGGACCCCAAAAACACCCCATTTTACCTCATCGAAATTAAAGGATGGAACTTGTCTGTTGGTCTTGAGGCCGATTAGTAAAGCCTAAAAAACCTGGTCTGCCGCCGCCTATCCTGGCACGTTCATGGGTCCGACTGAATTTAGGGTGCCCCTCGGAGGGTGGATTTTACCTCATCGAATTAATGAATGAAATCAATGCAAATTTATAGTCCTATCAACTATGTTTACATATGCCTTGGTTTGCCTAGGCTCAGCCTGGCAGGTTTCCGGGTGCAACTTATTTTACTTTCATAAAATTGTTTAGCCAAACTTTAAAAACCGGTATAAATCTACAGATTCTGCGGAAAATTTTTTCATCGGGACGTCAAATTGCCCAGGGTTTTTGACATTTTTCCTTGGGGACCACATACCTATCTCTTTTAGTTTCCGCGGGCCGTTGACCTTTTCTATTAAAACTCCACCTTCAGGAATATTTGTATGAGTACATATATCTTGGTTAATTTATACAAGCGAATTTCAGTAAAATTTTCCGCAGAATCTGTAGATTTATACCGGTTTTTAAAGATTGGCTAAACAATTTTTTGAAAGTAAAATCAGTTGCACCCGGAAACCTGCCAGGCTGAGCCTAGGCAAACCAAGGCATATGTAAACATAGTTGATAGGACTATAAATTGGCATTGATTTCATTCATTAATTCGAGGATTCATGGATTAGTTCGGGAGGCTGCGGAGTATCTTCACGTCCCAAATACCGCAGTGTCTTAAAACGAAAGTCTTCGATCAGTGTGTGTTGCCAGTGATGACATATGGAACAGAGACGTGGTCGCTCACTCAAGGCCTCATAAAAAGGCTGAAAGTCACCCAAAGGGCAATGGAGAGGGCTATGCTCGGAGTTTCCCTGCGAGATCGGATCAGAAATGAAGAAATCCGCAGAAGAACCAGAGTAACTGACATAGCCCAAAGAATTGCCAAACTAAAGTGGCAGTGGGCGGGGCACATTGCTCGCAGAACCGATGGCCGATGGGGTCGGAAGGTTCTCGAGTGGCGGCCGCGTACCGGAAAGCGCAGCGTGGGTAGGCCCCCCACACGGTGGACCGACGACCTGGTGAAGGCGGCGGGAAACCGGTGGATGAGGGCAGCGCAGGACCGGTCGTTATGGCGATCCTTGGGGGAGGCCTATGTCCAGCAGTGGACGTCCATCGGCTGAGATGATGATGATGATGATGATTAATTCGATGAGGTAAAATCCACCCTCCGAGGGGCACCCTAAATTCAGTCGGACCCATGAACGTGCCAGGATAGGCGGCGGCAGACCAGGTTTTTTAGGCTTTACTAATCGGCCTCCAGACCAACAGACAAGTTCCATCCTTTAATTCGATGAGGTAAAATGGGGTGTTTTTGGGGTCCACGTTTTTCATCACACCGGAAAACGTGCCAAGCTGCGCCCTGGCAGACCAAGTTTTTTATGACTTATTTTTAGTCTACTTTAGGTGCATAATGCGTTAGTTCGTTAATTTTATAAGGTATAGTTGACTGTAGCTGGCCACCGGTCTAGAACAACTTTCTCTATGGGACCAACATCGAAATCGCGAAAAAAAAAACAGATATCCCATACATATTTTAGCTCTAGTCGATTTGTATTTGTAGAGTATAGAACATCTTATTTTTTTCGTGATTTCGATATTGGTCCCATAGTGAAAGTTGTTCAGTTTGATGGTCTAAACCAACTTTTATTATGGGAGCAAGCCAATCGGAGCAACAAAAAAATCAGCTCTCCCATACATATGAGTCATGTAGGCAGCGGCGGCGGGTGCAGGGACGATTTTTTTTTTGTTGCTCCGATTGGTTTGCTCCCATAGTAAAAGTTGTTCAGTTTGATGGGTAGACTCTTAGTTGAAAAGGATGCTAATTATTATATCAATGTCACCCTGGAGAAATGGCAAAAAAAGTATTTTTCCATAGATAACATCGATAAAGGCTCATTTTCATTGGTCGATAACTCGGTCGATATGCAGCATGCGGGTACTCCCCGCAGGCGGGCTAACGACCAATCAAAACCAACAAGTCGATTCAGTGGTCGTTACGCCACCTACGGGTATTCCCCGCATGCTATACAGGGTGTTTCATAAGTAAGAATAAATTTTTAAAACTCTCAAGGGGGTTGTTTAGACCGTCAAACTGAACAACTTTCTCCATGGGACCAACATCAAAAACACGAAAAAAATTTTTTGATATCCCATACATATTTTAGCTCTAGTCGGTTTGTAGAGTATGGAACATCAATTTTTTTTTTCGCGATTCCGATATTGGTCCCATAGTGAAAGTTGTTCAGTTTGATGGTCTACACCACCCCCTTAAAGGTTTATTTGTATTTTTGTAACACCTTGTATAAGTATATCGACCAATGAAATTAGTCTGTCTTTTTAAAGAGTGCGGGTAGGTACTCGCCGGATTCCAACCAACCATGTTCTTTTGCACCCTGCGGTCGTTCCCTATAGACCAGAGAAAACGGTTCCCCGCATGCGTGCCTTATGGCATGCGTTACGGATATCCCTCGCATCCCGAATGCGGGCGCTATATCGACCAGTGAAAATAGTTCCCCGGGTCTATAGCATGCGTTACAGAAATCTCTCGCACCCCGAATGTGAGCCAGAACGACCAATGAAAATGAGCCCTAGCTACTCTACCCAAATGTTCAAACAGCTGATTTGAAGGTTAACATCCTGTAAAAGTATCTGTTGAAGCAATTACCCTGGGTAAGAGGTCCGCCCAGAGATAGGGTGCGGGGGTGGCGAGACGAGCCTGCCGCTGCACCGATGTTGCAAGCGCCGAGCCGTCGTCGGTAGATCACTGCCAACAAAATAGACATACTAATATTAAACCCTCTTAAATCAGTGGTTCCTAAGGGTGCGTCCACATCTGGCGAACGCGCGGTCGCTTGCGTGATGCGCGGGTGCATTTTATTCTCGTGCGTCGTTACTGCACAGCTCTAATGCCTTTTTTAGACCAAGGACCACTTTGATTATCTTGTTGTTAGCACGGACCACAGAGTTCTAGAATCTGAATTTTTAAAGACATTTCATCTGGCACATAAAGGTAAGGAAATAAACAAAACCTTAACTTCATGATAGTAATCGGCATGGATGTTTTCGCGTCGCACGCCGCACATTGCTTTCAAAACAGTAGCGTAGCATTGGTTTCTATCGCAAATTATTGGGAACCACTGCTCTAAATGTTACCTTCACTTGCCACTTGAATCAGGGTTCGATGATATACATCAGTGATATATGTCAGTGATATTATATCATGACGTGATATTTATCCTAGGATATAAAAATAATTGTTCCATAGAAAACGTCGATAGGTACACGACCCAAATGTATCAAACATCAGATTTTAAGGTTAACATCCTGTAAAAGTATATGTTGAAGCAATTACCCTGGGTAAGAGGTCCGCCCAGAGATAGGGGGCGGGGGTGGCGAGACGAGCCTGCCGCGGCACCGATGTTGCCCGCGCCGAGCCGTCGTCGATAGATCACTGCCAACAAAATATACATACTATTAAACCCTCTAAATGTTACCTTGTCTAGCCACTAGATCTTGAATTCATGGGTTCAGTTCTATCATGGACAATATATATTGTTCAATCTAACTAGCTCTACTGAACTGTGCTACTCAGCGACCCAAGGCCTGGGTCATGGCCTCCGAAACGAGCGAACGCCACTTTTCCCAATCGTGCGCAACCTCTTGCCAGTAGCAGACTTCAAGCTCACGTAGGTCATCTCCACTACGTCGCTCCTACGAAACTAGGGCTACTGGACGTCGGCCGGTAGGTCGATCCAAATATGCTCTGCTGACATGCCAATCTGGACCCATTCTTTCTATGTAGCCAGCGGAGGCTGTGTTTTTGTTTCCTGAGAACGTTTGAAATGGCCATGAGTTCTTCAATTTCAGCATTTTGCCGGATCCTCCAGCTGGCATCCTCGTTTTATACCAGACCCATGATTTTCCGTAGCACTTTCCTCTCGGTCCACCGAACGCTGTGCAATCAGTCTTGTTAATCTTGTTCCTATAAAATGACCTCGTAGCTTCTGTTGTGTCACAACAATTCTAATAGTGTTGATTATTCATATTGAGCTTCCTACTTATGTTTTTAAATAATGCATCAAACACAGAGTATGTAATAAAAATAATGAAACAATACTAACTTAATATTATTAGCTGGCATTCGGGGAATGGCAGCAGTACTTGTCCCTGCGAGCGGCAGGCCTGACAGCCTGGCCGCGCGGTAGCGCCGCAGCTGGTGCAGGAGGCACAACCGCTCGTTCTGCTGCTCCTGCAAACAGAGAACAGTACTTATTGTTACACTATCACAGAAAAGATAGTATAACTTCATACAGAACGGCCAGAAAAACATTGAAAAAGTGATGTAATAACTTTTCCACACAAATATTCGGAAATCCCACCTATCCCCCCCCCCCCCTGGATAAGTGCCTGCTCCCTGCCCCCCTCCGACTTCAGAAACCGCACCCCACCCCGCACTCTCTGGGGTCACTTAAGGGAAGCCGAGCCAGTACATTAAGAAGGCGCGCGCGTGAGAGGGACGACACGTATGCCGACGACGCCATCTTATTTCTGTACCTGTAGCTTTGTGGTGTGCCGGGGAGTGAGGTACACAGAACTATAAACTAGAATTAACGCTCGTACACCCTATACGCCAGTTGCCTGTGCCCTGTGTGGGATGTACAGTCAGCATCAAAAGTATCTAAGCATCTCCGGTGATCAAAAACATCTGAACAATTACACGAAAATTATCCCTATTTCCTACTAGATACCATTTGTTTTTAACTTAACAAATAATAACATGACAGATAAATTAATTTGATTTCTTTGTGAGTTGAAATAAGGTTTGCTATCGTAAAGTGGTCCAGATATTTATGAACACTTAACATGCCTAGATACTTTTGATGCTGACTGTACAGAATAAGCTGATGATTTTGAACTGAAAAACACGAAATAGTAAATAAGTTATGTCAATTTATATTTGTTGCATTTCCTAAGACATGCCACCTTACATTCGCTCACAAGTTCACAACTGAAGTTATACAGCTATGATACTTGCATATGTAATTTTCTATAAATAATTTTAACAACAGTACAGGCTATACACACTAAATAATATATGACTTCACGTGCAGCAAAGGGCCCAGCAGTGCGATTTTTGAAAATCATACGAGTGGTTCGGCAGTAGAAAGATGCATAATCTCCATAGTAATTCTGATATTTTCTACTGCCGAACCGCTCGTATGATTTTCAAAAATCGCACTGCTGGTTACCCCTGATGACTTTCATTGAGTCAGATACAACTTTAAATTAATTCGCTGTTATGTATGCACATATAAATACCTATGCAGACAGGGCACCATTATTAAGTCAACAAAACGCGCATTCACGACGAATATGTTAAAGCTAAGCTTATTAGTAAGGGAATTTTAATACAGTCAGGATTCGTAATTATCAGGAATGACGGCCTCTTCTCAGTGTTTTCCTTCCTTATATGATGATGACAAATTTCATTTTTCAAAACATAGGCTACCCAAATAAAGTGTCGCTTTGGTAGAAAAAGATTCTTCAACAAAAAACGTGTTCTAGAACTAGAAAGAATGTGGTATTCCTAGAGCCCCTATATCCATTATTATTGTTGGCTGGGCTATTGCAAGCAAGGTTCGTTATGTAACACTGCGACCATCGCTGATCTTTTGTGTTCGCCCCAAGCTCACCCATATTTTACACATACATCCGAACTAATTTTTTATTATTCTCGGGTATGCAGGTTTCCTTACGATGTTTTCCTTCACCGTCGAGCTAGTGATAATGTTAAATACAACCGTACATAAATTCCGTAGAATTTATATATATCAATGATAATTGATGTAATAACTAAATAATTTTAGGATGCGATAATGACCAATACACAAGTTTTAACATAACATGGCATTAATTTAATATTTTCAACAAAGTATAGCCGCAGTATAATAAAGAGTAAGTATCTAAGTACTAGTACTACATACAGTACGGACACTCCCTGCCCCCCACCAATTTTAACCTCACCCCCTCTGGCTGGATCACTCGCTCGCGATCAGTCAGTATCGCACATAAACATAATATACTATCGTAAATACATTTTCGCGTTATGGGGCGGTAGTCCAACTAAGGGTTGAACTACACATAGCCGCACGCGATTCCTTTTCTGTCACTCAGATCGCGACGCACGCGATCGCGTTCCGTCTATCTTATATGCTCTAGCAAATGACGTTCCTGAGTGACAGAAAAGGATGGAGCGACGGAAAAATGCGATCGCGTGCGGCCATGTGTAGTTCAACCCTTAGGGCATTGACATGGAGCAGCGGTACAATTAAAATCCTATCCTACTTCCAGTACATTTATAATGAGAATTTTTAAATGTTTGTGACTCAATCACATATAAACGGCTAAACTGATTTGGATGAAATTTAGCACACAGATACTTTAATATGTTCTGGACTGATACTTTATTAATGTCAATGGAGAGAAAGTCGCAGACAAAAGCTAGTATCTCATAAATAAATAACTCACAGGCACACATTTTGTTTAGATCGCAAGCTGGAGCTTTTGAGGCTTTCATTATGGAAACCAGACAATGAAGTAAACATATTTATATAACCACCATGATCACACTGTATTCGAATTCTAATCCGCAAGGCCGACATTCCAATGAGTTTTTCTAAATGTGCATATATTATACCAACTGATCTAAATCGGTGATGGAAAACATTGTAAAGAAACCTGCAAATGCTGAAGAAATTCTGAAGCATATTTTAAGTCTACCAATACCCATTGAACATGTATGGTAGACTGAAGCCTGTACCTCCATGATGGTAGGCCAGTGCCCTGCAGTGGAACACACCAGTATCTAACACACCAACTGCGTCAATGATAAGTAAAAACTCAAGTACATGTAAGTTATACAATAGTCAACCACCCTGGCTGGTTACAAGACAAAATCACCGCTTGAGCAAGTTGAAAATTCACAATAGTAGCTATCACATATTGTTATTATTTGTGGCGTGAGTTCACCTTGCTACATTACCTGTCGGTGAATACAGTATTTATATTTAAAAAAAATTTTTATACCTAGTATGTAAAAATTCGCATCAGCATAACATTTTGAAACCAACATTATTTTATTAGTGTTTAACAATGCAAAACCATAATTGCCAGTAAATCTTTAGCTAGAATCTGTTATTGAAATACTGTGGACTTTGTTTATAAACTTTTTATCATTGATGTCATCAATATCTGATATTTTAAGAGAAATGGTTGGTGTTTAACAATCAAATTAATACAAAAAAGGATTAGGGTTTGTAAGTTGTCACAAGATAAACTATAGAAAGTAATGAAGAGGCCATTTTTCGTACAAAGCATGCATCTTGATGTCCGATAAAGACTTGCTGATTTGAACAGTTGTGAACTAGCAGATTGTAAGAGATGTCATCTCATTTGGCAATATTTACATCATGATTTGATGGTGGATTTTAAGAATAGGTTCTACAAAACGAAAGACAATGTAACAACAACTGCTTACTTGTTGAGCTTGCAGCTGCATCCGACGCTGGAGTGCTCCAGCTTTTAGATGTGCTATCTCGTTGGACAGCTTGATAAAGTTGTCGACGACGGGCTTCTGGTCGTTACTCCTGGGAGCACGGGCGGGGGCCTCAGCTCGCTCCGAGATCATTGTGAAACGCTCATTCAAGCTCAACTTGGTAACTTTCAAACCATGCACTGTCTCGATCACCATCTTGCTTAGCTAGAAAGTAAATTTTGGGGTAGATATCGTGAAAGGATTCTCGGCAATAATACCAACATAATTTTGACTTAACCATAATGTTTGTAAAAACAACAATTTTACAAGAAAATTAAAGCAGACTTCAAAACTAAAAAAAATTTAAATTAATCTTACGGAAAATGACTTTTTTTTTACTTTCGAATCTATCAACAATACATTGTTTTACTGGAGTCGCTGCCAAGCCTGTTTGATTCGTGACTGGGCTCGTTTATACAGGGTCTTTCTTAATATGCTGACACTTTTTTAAGGAGATGTTCAGACCATCAAACTGAACAACTTTCTCTTTGGGACCCTATATACCTCGTTTTTTATTAAAGCAAAGAAAAAGTTAATGTTTTATGTGAATGCTTGTACTGCGTTGCTCACAATGCATCTCAAGTTGTAGGTATGCGACTTAGATTATCGTATGCGAGAATGAATAATCCTACCTTACCGAGAGACAGTTAATCTATTTATTGGGAGGGTAGAATGATTTTTTCTTGATGCCCATCTTTGTTACTTCAGAATGCTTTGTGTATTATGTAGTTACTGTTTTTACATGAATACAAATACAAATTATTTATTGAACCAAGAGAAAAGTGTAAAGAAGCCACCTTATAAAGTGTTATCTTATTGTACTAAGTTTTTAGGCTTGGCTTGACACAGACTCCAATAAAAGAGAAAAAAATAGACTGTAATTCTTTAATTCTGTATGGATTTTTTCTTTTTTCAATCACCGATGATTTTCCGTCAACTTTTGAGGATTGTATAACTGCGAAGCCCTTCACCAGATCTTCACAAAATTAAAATGGGACCACCTCGGCAGCTCACCATTTAAAACTAAACTAAATTTTGTAATTTGAATCTCTATTGACCAAAATATCGGTGAACATAGGTAGGTAGGAATAAAAAAAATACATACTAACAAACACAGAACCTCCTCCATTTATATAGTGGTTGATGTCGTTGGGTTAAAAACGTCTGTGCCAAACGTTTACAAAACAAAAGTTGTTTATGTAAAATTTGAGAAATTTGACTAGAAAATGTTTTATAACCGAAAAAATTTTCGTCTATGTTTATAACACTTCGCGCGCTAGGTTCTCATTTGGTTCTCATCGATTAAAAGAAATAACGTACCCTCTTTGGATTAGAAGTAGGTAGCACAAACTAATAAGAGAACTACCGTAGGTAAGGTAGGTACCATCTTCGATCAAAATAAAATTAACTAAGGGTACCTACCATAGGCGAAGTATTTTTCGCTTAAAAGTAGGTACCCAAATTGGAATAAATACACGCACTTTGTGAAGAACTTACCTAGTTAGCCATTCCAGTAATTTTCAGAGGATTCCAGTGAAAGAAAACCGTTCACGTTCAGCGATTTACGAGCTTACGTTTTCACGGTTCATAATTGAGCTTTTAAAACCTGTACATATAATGGAATAGCTACAAGTTTAGTATTTACTCGTGTGGTGTGCCTGTATTTATTTTTTTACTTTGACTTTGGTTTGTTTGGTCTACATTTTATTTTTAGCAAGAGATAATAATAAATCTTTCATTCGTTCATTCTGAATGAACGGATAAAAGTTTGTTTTCTGACATGACAGCTAGTAAAACGTAGTTCCAACATACGGCGATAGATGGCGTAGTTGCGAGTTGGTTGGATGCGAAGACGGATTGGTCAATGATGTTCATCCACGTTTCGTCAACGCAATCTGTAGAGCAGGCATGTCAAACTCAAAGGCACTAGTAGGCCACAGAGTACTTTGTAGTAGGCCAAATATCGTAGAATCAGTGGGCCGCAAACATAGACGAAAAGAATGATGTTCACTTTTTACCTGTCAAATAATCACAGTTTTTTTTTCGATATTACTTTTATTCCTCACTACCAAATTAAATCAAATTCAATGTAAATGGAATTAACCTTTAGTTTTTCTATATCAATATTTATTGTATACATCAACCACATAGTACTGTAATTACTTCAACTAAATCAAAGAAAAATTGACAGGTAAACGAATGTATGGGAAGTGGTCATGATTCTTTGTTCGCTTACGCTAGTAGACCGAATATCAGTGTAACCGGGTATGAGATAGCGAATTATATGAAGTTACATCTCGGAGTCAGGTGGTTGTCCCATACAATTAATATGAAGTGACATTATGGAGTCATTTGGCCGAAGTACAAAAAAGTGGATACGTCGATAAGGACAGCAATAAGTAGCGGTCTCCTTTTTTAACTAGAGCGAATTTGCTATATCCATCTCTTACTGAGTGATATGACAAGACACGTGCTTCCTTCTAGTGCCTTCTCTTTATACGGCCGCAAATATAATATTCTTGCATGCCGCAAAGAACATATAGAAATAAAACTCATTGCATATAATATCGTAGAAAAGGTCGATTTAAAAAGGACGGTAGTTACTTGTATGCGTATGAACGCACCTTTAAAGGTTAGAGTCGATTCTTTGGTCGATTCCAGTCCAAACCAGCGAGGCTAGTACGCCAACCACATTTAACACATCCATCTGTCAAATTTAGTTTTCTGTCTCGTTCTGTCGCGTGCAAATAGAAAGAGAGCGGAAGAGTGATAGCGCTATATCACGCTATCGCGGGTTGGCGTACTAGCCCCGCTGGTTTTTTATATTTATGGTCAGACGTCAGACAGCCTCAGGCTGAGATTTAGGCCGAGATTCAGAGACGATTTTTTCCGTCTTAGCTCGAGCTAAGTAGGGTCGAAATGTATGGATTTTGACATATGGGAGTTCGAACTATGACTTAAGAATCGTCTCTGAATCTCAGCCTAAGAGACGATTTTTTCCGTCTAAGGCCGAGATTGAGGCCAAGATTCAGAGACGATTTTTTTTGGCTTAGTTCGAGCTAAGTAGGGTAGAAATGTATGTATTTTGACATACGGGAGTTCGAACTATGACTTACAAATCGTCTCTGAATCTCGGCCTCAGAGACGATTTGTAAGTCATAGTTCGAACTCCCGTATGTCAAAATCCATACATTTCGACCCTACTTAGCTCGAGCTAAGACTGAAAAAATCGTCTTGAATCTCGGCCTAAGCTCGAGCTAAGTAGGGTCGAAATGTATGGATTTTGACATACGGGAGTTCGAACGTGGTTCGAACTATGACTTAAGAATCGTCTCTCAGGCCGAGATTCAGTGACGATTTTTTTTGTCTTAGTTCGAGCTAAGTAGGGTCGAAATTTATGGATTTTGACGTACGGGAGTTCGAACTATGACTTACAAATCGTCTCTGAATCTCGGCCTCAGATCACATGTTTGTTGACCTCGGCTAAAATTAAGACTTGGCCCAAAGGTCATTGTAACCAGGCTATAAATCATAAAAAAAAACATTCATTCACTCACTCGTCTCGTTCTCTCATTCTGTTGATATTTCGATTCGGCTCGGCAAAATGTTTGACATTTTTAAATCGCCGAAAAGTTAGAGAAAAGAATGTATTTCTCACATTATCTACACATTGTGACATACTCTAGGATGAAGTCTTAATAAAAGAAGCTTATTTGATACTTATTTTGTTTCACATCAAGTTTGTGTTGTAGGTTACTCGACCAATGTTGGATCACCATATAACCCGGCGTCGCGACGCGGAGCGGCTCATTTCGAGCCAGCCTACAATGTCGCGAGGTTCTGGAGTCGAGCACGACAACGGTTGCCAGACGACGACACTCTACGACTTCCGTTTATTCGATATGGACGCCTGTTATGAAACCTTCGACAAGGATGGGTATGTTTCAATAATAACACTTTTTCAGATCCAAAATGATACTGTAATATGAAACTTAAACATAAGGTAGAATTAGCCACTATATCTGCTGATCAAGTTTTTTTTTTGTAATGAGTGAAAGCTTATATAGTATGCTGTAACAATATCTTCTTCGCTTCCTCAAATTCTTGCTACAATAAATTTAAATTTTGTTATTAAATCTGAACTTATAACAACTTTTAAACTTGCATTTATATTTCAATTTGTACAAAGATTCTCTGTTATGTTATCATTATCACTTTCAATTATTATTTGGAACATTTTCTTACAAGTTAAATGTGTTACAACTTAAGGGTGTTCTTCGAACTATCCAACTGAACTATTTTTACTCTAGGACCAACGTTGGAACCGCTAGAAAAAATCTTTTTTTCATGTGATTTCGATTTTGTCTTCATAGTAAAAGTTTTTCAGTTTTCTGAATGCTTTCAAACATCCTGTTCGTTATTAAGTAACAAATTTAATTTTACACCTGTATATAGGGTCCAACTTAATATGCTGACACTTTTTTAAGGGGTTGATCAGACCATCAAACTGAACAACTTTCTTTCATTCTTTCTTTCTTCTTTCCAACATCGAAATCGAGAAAAAAATATCAGCTGTCTCATACAAAACTGCAAACCGACTCGAGTCAAATGTATGGGACAGCAGATATTTTTTTCTCGATTTCGATGTTGGTCCCATAGAGAAAGTTGTTCAGTTTGATGGTCTGAACATCCCCTTAAAAAAGTGTCAGCATATTAAGAAGGACCCTGTAATTCAGAATTTGAGAAATGTTATATTTTATTCAAATTATGATTCTCCATCTGGTTTCATGGTTGGGTAGATAGGCATGTGCCCTTTAGTGAGCATAGCATAAGCATATGCTTACGACTATATTCCCCGAGGGGGTAGTCAGAGATATTGTGACACCTCAGAACATCCACCCTGTGCCCTTTAGTGGAACCTATAAAACTTAAAATGTAAGAACTTTTTTACTGTTTTCAAGCTAGTTTAAAATTTATTTCATTGTTTGGTAATTCTTTTGTTTTTGTATATTTAATTACAAGACTTCTCTTACCGAAGGTATAAAAGGAATAAAATAATACTTCAAAATTGTTATGTACAAAATAACTAGCTGTAGCTTGTAAGTAGCTGGTCTATGGTCTTTAGTCACTAAACATACCTTTTACCTCTTTGAAGTTGAATGTCGGGAAATACTTCCTTTTTTTTAAACATCCTGTCTACATGACGACAAAAGGAAACAACAGTTCAAATATAAAATTTCCTGTAGGCTTCGCATGCCACACCCGAGAAAACGATATGAATCAAGATGGTTGGTTGGTCCAATCCTTCTTGGTTTTTTTTCGTATGCCAAAAAGAGTGCGCAGATTTTTCTCGTTTTGTCGCTTTGTCGTGGGTGGCATGCTAGTTGTGCTGGTATTACAACACACAAACAAGGCAAGATCGCAGCGGTCGGTGCTGGTATCACCCAGAAGTCGCTAGTCTGAATAGGTTGTAAGATTAGATAATGAATTCTATTTAAAATGAAATGTGATGCTTGCTATTCAGGCGATGCTCTCTATGCGAATTTTCATGAAAATCCGTTTAGATTTTTCATAATTGTATAATAACAACTAACTAGGTAAATGTTACCCGCGACTTTGTCTGCATTCAATTTTTATGCCTATGTCCTTCATTCTTTCAAATCTCTTTCATCAAAATCATTTCTACGGTTTATTAGTAAAAACGTAACGGACAGACAGACCCTTTTTTTTGCATGTAGAATATTAGTAGGTGTGCATACCAAACATATCGGTGTTTGCGTTTATACCGCCTGAATAAGCAACACTTCCTATGTAATGTAACCCCATGCTTTGCCCTGCAGATGTGGTCATATGCCACTTTGCCCTAAATCTTATGATCGCTTACTACGTAGGTGGCATACAACCACGGCTATCATCTGAACATCGCTATGAATATTTATTAAATAGTTTGTACACACGGCGACAAATCAAGTTCTGGATTTTCTAAGCATCAAGCATACAAAAACCAAAAAGACTCGCCACGCGTATCGTAAGTATATAAAAATAACGTCTCGCGGCTAGCTTATGTTGGTTTTGTGTAGCTTGATGTGTCTCCGTGTGTACAAATCAATTTCAGATGAGAATATTTCCTTGTTTTATAATTTTTAGAGCGTGATTTTTCAGTAGTAATTGAAGCTTTTTTTTACTATTATGTGGTGCTAACAATATGTTTTTGAAATGTTCTACATGAGCCCTTTCATTTGATACCAAACACGGCATGAATAAAAAAATGTTTTTTATAAGTTCATTCTTACTTAATGTCCTCTAGAGGGCGCTTTATTGGCCTATAACCAACGGACGATGACGCTTCCTCGATTGTCAACTGTAATTCCTCAATTGTAATTTCAACCAGGGACGGCAAGCTGAACCTCGAAGAGTTTCGGCTAATCTGCAAGGCTTTATTCCGTAACGATAAGGGCCACATCTACCCGTTGTCTGAGGAACGCGCCGCCCATGTGTTCCAAGTCTTCGACAAGAACGCCGACGGCTTCATCGATAAAGAGGAGTTCACTTTCTGCTGGAACCACTGGATCAAAGTGGTAAGATTTTAATAGCATACAGGCTTCAACTTAATAAGCTGAATGTTTTTTCAGATCAAACTGAACAACTTTCTCTAGAGACCAAGATCGAAAGAAAACAAATAAAAAATGTTACAATTTGTATTAAAATAAAAATAAAAAATGATATTTTTTCGTGATTTCAACGTTGGTTAAATTCCATATTCATACAAAAAGTTGTTCAGTTTGACGTTATGATCATCTCCTTAAAAACTGTCAGCATATTATTAACATTATTACAGGGTGTAAACTTAAATGCTTTTCATAATTTCTGATCATCAAACTGAACAACTTCTCTATCTCTTAGTGAAAATTGTTCAGTTTGATGGTATGTAACTCTTGCATACTTAAAGGGGTGCCTCAGACCATCAAACTTAAATGCGCTACATTTATCTGCATATACCAAGACAGGTAATGCTAAAGCAAGCAAGATAGTAAAGCAAGCGTGCATTGTTGCAGATAGTAAGGCCCGTCAGCGCGTTCCTCATAGTGGACGTTCAGAACGACTTCATCTCCGGCACCCTCAACATCAGCAAGTGCAGTGCTCAGCAGGACGGCAGCGAGGTACGTGACATCATCATTCTCACCTTACTTTACTATTAGCTGATCGGTTTTCAGTGCTACAGGAACTTGATTGAAGAGGTCATCGAGTGCGGAAAAACGCGGTTTCACATTTTCTATGGAGTTAATTTATGGGGCGTTTAAATGGACGCGGGGGAGGCCGTTATCCAGCAGTGGACGTCCATCGGCTGAGATGATGATGAGATCGCATACTTTTTATCTGAAAAATTGAACTATCTCTACGAGAGTGAGTCCGCGGCCGAAAGCTGATATGCCTGAACTGTTTGCATCAAAACCGAGAGCTTCTGAAACCAGAAAACACTTTACCGTGTTTGTAACTATTGAACACTTGAATAGAAACGCGGCGAAAATCAGTTACAATGTTTAACATTCTAATTAAATTACGAACTCTCAATGTCGGTATTAGGTACACTACCTACTCGATGAAGATGAGATACAGCGTAATATAGATGATATTAATTTAAGACTTTGAGGCAGTGGCAGTTATAATGCATCAATTAATGTGTATCGCTTTTTAGACAGAAGTTCTCGTGACCTATAAAACTTTTAAGGTCGTACATTTTAATATCCTTGCCCTAGACAGTGTAATAAAAAACAACGTAGATGAAGACACAGTAAACTGTTTCTAAATATGGCCGCCGATATTTCGTGACGTGTACCAATATCGTATCGTATTAGCATAAAACAGGCCTACCGCATTGCCTTCATTACTGCCAAATGATAAACAAACTTTACTTAGGTCAAAGAATATCAAGAGGATCCACTCCTTACTAAAAAAACGGACAATTCGTAGTTTTATGCATGCTAAATTGTAACTCGTAAAAGCTAAATTGTAAATCCTTAGAAGTTGTTTTTAAGGAATTGAAATCGGTTAGTTAGATGGAAACCATACCACGAATTGGTCACAAACTAGGATGTATATTTCAGCTAGATAACAAAGTTAGGACTAACTGGGATAAGATACCAGCAGCCAAGATTGAGATGTGTTTTGATTTGTCTTGAATGCCAAATGCGTGCACGACAGTTTTCCTCGCTTTATCGAGATTGTTTGTTTGATAGTTTTTTTGCTTGTTACATTTTTCCATTCAGAACAACATAGATTTAAAAAAATCCTCTTATTGCTTTTTGGCACTAAGGTCAACCCACATATCAGTCAGTCTTTCACTATTTTCATTGTGCCCACAGTGTATGGGTGAAAATAGAGTGAAAATTTCTGCCAATGTAGTGTTGTGACGGGCAGAGCACAAGCTCAATGCATGCACACTAAAAATGCCATTATTGGCAAAGTAATAACATACCGCGTTAATAAAAGGGAAATGACTAGCGCGGGGTTTTTCTTCTACGAGACCTTAGCTATAGTTTATCTTTTACCCTGTCAGTAAAACCCAACGCTGTAGCTATTTATCTACATGACCTTATTGCGGTGACCAATCTTTACCCTCTGCTTTGTGTCTACTTGTCTGACACATGTTCCACATTTATAGATCATTCCATATCATATACAGAATGTTACTAACCTTGTAAATGATCATGGTTTTGGGAAACGATTATCTGAAAATAGAAATATTAGGGACTCGATCTAATCATTTCTTAGTCGTTAGTCATTAAACATTCGTATTTTCATACTATCTGCTGAACTATCACAATATTTCTAATTTTATTGCCGTCGGCGTGACTGTCACGTTTTGATGCTTACTTCTTTATACCGCCTGATTATGAAAAATTAACATTACCCATATGTTACGATATAAAAATCTTCATACAATACCAACATTAAGTAGGTTATCATTAAGTAGGATAAAAGCAATCAGAATAATCACAAAAAATAGCGGTCAGCACAAGCGTCATCAATAACAAATGATACACAAACAGACAAAAATCAGCAACATGCTTCGTTATAACAATGCAATACAAGCTCAGTCAAATAACCCGCCCCTTGTCGTTCCCGGCGCAAAGGAGCCCATAACGCTAGCAGCATTGCCACGTTGAATTGATATGGCAAGCGTCTGCACCAGAAACGACCCGGAACGGGGGTCAACATTTCGCTCCCTCAGTCGACGGCCAATCTCCGCAACGAAGGTCTTTGCCTCGGCACCCCAAACCCCGGTGGTCTCAACCGCGACAGGCACAAAAAGATAATCGGCCACCACGGCCGAGTACGTGTCCCACTTCTTTATATTAAATACAAAGTACCTGCCCGCATCCACGCCAAAAAAAAACATTTTTAAAAGACATTGCCCACGTCACGAACTGTATTCGTTTCAAATCGTTTCGCAGCTAACGAATAAGTATAATCAAAGAGTATATCATTCTTCCCAATGAAATGGAAATTTTCCTTTCTGCAGTGGGATTTCTGATAAAATTAAAATTCAAACTTATCAGTTTTGTATGCGAAACGGGATTGGGCAAATCCAACCCACTATAGAGCCCATAGTAGGTTGGATCTTTTTTGCAGAACTGCGTCCAATTATACTATTACAAGTAATACTTACTTGAACTTTTTTAAATCGTTTTTCTTCTAGTTTTGATTTCATATAAAGCTAGTTATCGTTGCGGACAATCGATATGTTTTAGCTGATTTAAAAAAGTACAATTTCAGGTAAAGTGTACATTTGTCGAGTATCCATCTGTCCCCTACCTACAATTATTTCGCCTACGGTTCTTATGACACGACTTGCATTACAAACAAACCCAGAGAGAGAGAGAGAAACCCATAACGAACAATCTTACAGTACAAAATCCTTGCTAAAATAACACATTTATTACTCTTTCAACTTAAAAGGTTTATATCTAATTTGTATCTTTTTAAAATTGTACTCATTATCTTATTCAAGAGCTACGCTCTCGTCGGTGGAGTTTTCGCCAATCCTGTATCTTTTCCGCTAGTGCCTTGAGTTCTTGATACGACACGACATCAACCTTTTCCTACACTTGGGCTAGATAACTCTGTCTGGATCTTCCTCTGACTCTCTTCCCCTCTATCATGCCTTCCAGTATGGTTTTAAAGAAATTGTCGTTTCGTATCAAATGTCCAATTATTTTTCCTCTCCGGTTTTCGATTGTTTTTAGAATATATCTCTTTTCTTTAACCATTCTTAACACCTCTTCATGGTCGATGTCTACGGTAAATGACCATTGGTAAAAGAAATTAAAATGTTAAAAAGACAGCTTATTATTTTATTAATCTAAAAATATGCCGGCTTTTTAGCAACATCGCAAGCATCACATTTGTCATACGTACGTTGCCATACATAGCATATCTGGACATGGTTGTATTATCGATCAAACATTTCTTCCATTGATCAAAACAATGCACATGTACATACCTATTAATACTTCTACATACATGGACTTCTAATGTGCAACGTGAAATATACTCTATCCACCAAACATTAAAGATCAAAAGACTTGTGTGTGGTTTTCAAAATGTACGGTAATGTCGTTTGATGGTAACCGCTGACAAGAAGGGGGTTTAAAAAAAATCTATGAAGTTTTAAAGTAGCGTAAGCTCTTTGCAGAAACATAAATGTGACAAAATTTTGTGTACTTCTTCTACACTATTATAAAACTGTAACAGAAGTGGGACTGTACATTGAAGATATTATTTACGTTTTGGTTCCTGACTACAAATAAAAAAAAATTTGTTAGAGCATCACACAAAAACTATTAAACCGATTTTGATGAAACTTTGTATGTTTAAAAGCTGGTTTTTAATTTTTGTTTGGTTTAGGAGTGTATTCAGACAATGAAACTAAACAACGTTCGCTAAGTAACGTGGGTCAAAAACGAAAAAATTATTGGAGACCTCCACTCTTGTCTAAGCCTCCACTGCAAGTTTGAAGAGTAGAATGACGTAAGTAATATAGATAATATTACGTCATTCTACTCTTCTTTAAAAGATAAGTTTGAAGTTACCAGTTACCACACTGATTAAAAATGTATCATGTAGTCATATTTTGTGAACATAGAAGGTAACTGAAGAATCGCTAGTGTGAAAAGGCCTTTTGCTAACAATTGCATTGCATCCATTTTATGTTTTTACCATTGAATTAGAACACTATGGAAGATGGGTCCACGCTCAAAAGTGTCCGAACCAAAAGAAGTTGAAAATTTAAAAAGAGACTGATATCTCTTGCCAGTCTTTATTTGATCGTCCGAGCACGCGCGAGTTCATGATGGCGTACTGTGTTGTAAAAACATGTAAAAACTACCAAAGAAAAGTGAATAAATGTGATGGTGTATCCTATTTTCAGTAAGCAAACTATTATTTTAACATTTAGAAGGAATTAGGAGTATCATTTTGTTTACGAACATAATATTAAATTTTTATTTTATTTATTGATTATCTGTCATCGCGTCCGCCATTACGTCTGTCATTTTTGATGTTCATTTTCACCTCCAGTCGAAGCTGCATATGGTGTTAAGTAGGTGCAAGCAAAATTTACCCTTGTGACTAGCTTCATACGATTTCAATTGCAATGTTTTCAGTTTGTTTACATTACTATGCATACCTACATTTTTATAAGGTTAGTTCGGGACACTTTTATCGAGAATTTTGTACCAGACCCTGTGTCCATAGTTCTAGGTCGATGGTTTTTACCTAACATTTGTTTGGATATTTCCTTCCATAGATTGTAGTGAGCTAAGTACTTTATACTATTAACTAAATCACAGTACGTTTAGTGCATTTATGCCAGTCATGTTGTTGGTCATCAAACTGAACATTTCACTAACCTACAAAGTTTTTAGTACACTCTGTAATAGGCTACAAGGTTTGACTGTATATCAAAAGACTCGTAAACTAACCGAAGAATACGTCATCATCGTTAAACTGCATTATGTAATGTTTTAAACGGTTACCTTACATAATTGTGATGTAAGTACCTACTAGCTATGCTGGTTGTGGTAATCTCCTTATTTTTATGAAATAAGGGAAACCAAAAATATAAAATTTGGCTTCATAAATAGAGGAGATAAAGTGACAATGAATACAGGGTCAAACTTAATATGCTGGCAGTTTTTTAAGAGAATGATCAGACCATGAAACTGAATAACTGTCTTTTGGGACCAACAATTAAAGCGCGAAAAAAAAATCTGCTGTCCCTTACAAATGTAAGGTCGAGTGGGTTTGCAGTTTTGTATGGAACAGCAGATTTTTTTTTGCGATTTTGGTGGTGGTGTCATAGAGAATTTTGTTCAGTTTGATGGTCTGATCATAGCATATGCTCACGACTATATTCTCCGAGGGGGTGGTCAGAGATATTCTTAAACCTCAGAACATCCACGTTTCACCAGGAGTACCTATCCCCTTAAAAAAGTGTCAGCATATTAAGAAGGACCCTATTTACAGATAAATTGAAATGCGTTAGTTACTTTGAGGGGTGCTTTAGATTTAAACCATCAAACTGATGTCTGTGTGTACAATAAAGTGTTAAATAATAAATACCAACTGAACAACTTTTACTATGAGACCAACGTCGAAATAGCGTAAAAAATCGACTGTTCCATAGAAAATTTCAATAGTTACCGGACTTTTTGCTAGCTCTCGGAGCTAAGATTTTATGCAATCTTAACTGTTATATAACCCTAAAAATCGTGAGGAATAAAAAAGTAGCGGTTCACTTGATGTAAACTCAAATAACACTCGATAGCGCGATTTAAATGACTTGTGGCGCCATCTACTGACAAGTTTGTTTGTTCGCGCATCACGCAAATACTACTGAACCGATTTTGATGAAACTTTTTTTATTTGATAGCTTATGATCTGACTTAAAATCAGGTATATAATTTGTGCGGACGAAGTCGCGGGTTAACTCTAGTTGGTTAATAAAACTCCGTTTCCCCGCTCCGCCGTGGACAGGCACCCAAGTGATGTTTTATAACAACCAGCGATTATGTTGGAAAACAATTTTACTGGATTTTTCAAACACATAAGACGCCTAGCAAACCTCGGTCGCCCAGGTACTATACTTAATAGACATAGATAATATACACACATACGGTGTTTTACCTTGATTGTCCTTGACTGTAGGCCTTTGAAGTCTATAGCTATCCAAAGCACCGTGTCGTTAACAATGCTTGACTTTGAATAGCTAATCCATTACTAATAGAGTAGCCACTGAAATCCACTGCGATCTCAAATAAGTACAATAAATAACAGTATCGGCGCGATAAAATATTTAAAAAAAGAGACATTATCATTTTTTTTTTTTTTTTTTTTTTTAGTAGCCTGTTTCATCCCACTGCTGGGCAAAGGCCTCTCCCCTGCTCTTCCACTCGTTCCTGTTTTGGGCAACCTCTGGCCAGTGGTCGTCAAATTTGTCCAGGTCATCGCGCCACCTCTTCCTGGGTCGACCTGGACGCCGCCGACCGTTTTCGGGGATCCAGGGCATGATGATTTTTGCCCATCTCTCAGGATTCATCCGACAGACATGACCGGCCCACTCCCATTTAAGTTTGGCGCTTTTCTCTCCGACGTCGGCTATTTGAGTTTTGGAGCGCAACGTGGAGTTTCTGACCCGGTCGGTTCGTTTAACACCCAGAATGCTGCGCTCCATTGCTCTCTGACAAACCTTGAGCTTGGACTTTTGGGCCTCAGTAAGAGACCACGTTTGAGCTCCGTAAGTTAGGATGGGCAGGATACTAGTGGAAAAATTATGTTCTCACTATTCAAAAATTTGAAATATGTTTGGTAGTAACGACATAACTAACACAATGACATTCTGATTTATAAATAATTTGTAAATGTGTATCTGGATTTTATTCATTGATATTTCTTATAAAATATTATCCTAATTAGCCAAGAACGACTTAGATAGACTCTCTTAAAAATGAACCCACCCACACGCTTGGGGTAGCGCCTTAAGTTTTAGTAAACAAATCATAATAACTACTTACTACAGAACATTTAAAAAAAAATCCTATAATTCTATGTTTAAGCATAGGACAGTTAAAAATGAAGCCGTAACTAACTAAATAAAGTAATAAATTTTAGTTGCATGTTTGGAAATAAAGTTTTTAGCAGTACTTACCGTTCTGTGTAGATTGATAGGATAAGTTTCAAGTATTCTATTCAAATAAAACATTCTCAAAATGTCAACAGAAACTTCAGTGTCGGATTCAACGGATAACAACGATAAGTATCGGATTGTTTGCGTTTCATCCACCTAAAACTAACATCTAATCTTGATTCTCTTGACTTCATATTGGCTTACATTATTAATCAGACGTCAATTGCTTAAACGACACAAAATCAAAACAATATATGTATATACATCGTATTATTGCGATTTTGATACTTAATTTAATTCCACTAGTGATTAATTTTTTGTTTACTTCTTAAGGCTGTCCAATTTGAACAGAATGTAGTTCGAACTATTACGGCATGACACGGTGAGCCTAGGTAGACTCGCATTTGGATCTCGTCCAAATTTTCATTGATTCCAGGTAAAGGTTTTTTATCGAAATAATCTTTGAAAAAAATACTAGCTACAATATTACTGCGCATTTCTAGAAATTATATGGTTTTAAATTGGTTTCGTCGGGTTATACGAAGCATCCGCATTCCGCATTTAGGGACTAGAACTAATTTTATTTTGATCGAAGACTAGAACAATGTTTTTTTTCTAATATGACCGGTTATCAAGTCAGCGTTTTGGAGCTCATTTGTTAACACTTTGTCAAAACATAATAAGTAAGTATCATAATCTTTTGAAATGTTATTTTGTTATAAAAACTATAATTAGTCCCATAATTTCATCTACAGTGTTGTACCTACAATTTACGAAATAATTATGTAAATTTATTTACTAAAACATAGGTGTTAATTATACGGCCCTTGTAATCAAACAGTTCGAAACAAAACAATTTTGAAATGTAGTTAGTCTTTCTTCCAAACACGATAGGTAATCAAAACCCTAATCTTTTCCAAACCGCTCCATTCAAACAAGCAGTGCAGCATAATTCCAATCACTCAACACTATTGCACCAAAATTGCCTGTCAAAAAGTGTTCAAACTATAAATAGATACAACGAAAATTTAATTCGAAACGGCTCGAAGTTTAACACCTATCGGTGTTGAATCGGTGTAGCAATTAGAGCGACGGGTGGGCTTGTGCCTGGTACGAGATGTAGCCGCATTCAGCGGGGGCGGGGGCGGGGGCTGGCATAGCTGATAGGGCTGCAGGCAGGTTTGATTGAGGCGACGATTAAGCTTTATCCACATAACAACGGCTGGTCGACGGACAAGATAAAATTACCCTATTCGATCACGGGGTCCAATGGATGGACAGACAGAATTCAATGAATCCTATTCTCTGTTTGTATAAAAATTATATATTGTTCACGCTAGTAGAATTTGTTATATCATTATTACAAATTGTACTTTAAATAATAGTAGAAATATAGTGCTTTTGTGGAATAGCTAATTGTTGTAATTATAGACTCCATACCTACATTAAGAAACAGGGTTTTTGATAAGTAGGTAATTCCACTAGTTTTATGTCTTACAAAGACAACCCTAGTTTAATCGAGACTGCGTATTCGTGAAATTGACAAAATGTTACTTTTTTCAAACTGCCAAACTTTCTTGATTATTACCATATTATTACCTACCTACGATTTTTTCCCCTACGTTCCGTAGTAGTATACTATAAAGTGACATTGTTGGTAAGTAATAACAATGGTATTTTTATCAAATAACTTTTAAATAATCGTTCTGCCGAAATTCATTACGGTGCAGTAAGAATGAGGCATTGCAAAATGTCTACAAATCTTCATTTTTCAATAAATTTTAAATAACATTAAATTTTAGGTAAGTACGTGTATTTGGTAGATTCACAAAAAATATATTTAATTATGTGGATGTTCTGAGGTTTCAGAATATCTCTGACTACCCCCTCGGGGAATATAGTCGTGAGCATATGCTTATGCTTATGCTTATATTTAATTATAAAAGGGCTGTAATTTTACTACCGATTGTATACATGACATAAGGTTGCTTACGATTATACGACTATCGAATATCCCTGATATTCCAAATACCGACACCTTGCTCAGAATACCCACATTTCACTTGTAGACCTTGTAGTGCCCAAACTCTATCCATTGTGCCACTTTTGATGGACATTGGACACTATACACACGCTTCGATATTGAAGAATATGGCTTCCTAACAATGTTTGAAAATTTTAGTTCTGGTTGTAAAACCCTATTTCGTAAAAGAAGTAACGAAGACACTGTAATATTGTGATGCACTTCTTTTAATAACAATACGACATCTTATTGTAATTCGGTATTCCGGTTCGGAATTCCGTAGGTGTGTGGCCGGCGTATATCTGCACCTACATCAAACCTATTCTGTGCCTACAGCATAAGCATAAGCATATGCTCACGACTATATTCCCCGAAGGGGTAGTCAGAGATATTCTGAAACCTCAGAATATCCACGTTTCACCAGTAGTGCCGTATGTCTGTTCAGTGTGACGGGGGGTGAGCCCGTCGCCACTTATAATGGACAGTGGGTACAATACATGCCTCGAAATTGAAGCATGCAGGTTTCCTCACGATGTTTCCTTCACCGAAAAGCCAGTGGTGTTACAAATCGTACATAAATTCCGAAAAACTCATTGGTACGAGTCGGCCTGGACGGGGATCGAACCATCGCCTCCTGCACGGCTGGCAAGGTTACTCGCCACTGGACCACCACGGCTTTTTACAGTTTATATTTAAGACCGGAAGCAGTTCGCCAAACTTCCTCGGTTCCGAGCTACCGAGTTATCATAATGTCATAGTTACCTACAAGGTCGATTCAGCTGTGGCTAACCGAGATAATTACCATTTGTTGATTGCTAGGTACTGATACATACTATTCGCACGGAATACTGAAATCACAGAATACATAATACCTATTTCATACAAAGGGATCACTTTTCAGAGACAATAGCTACTCTAGCAGCGCAGCAATATATAGTGCAATCTAGCTCGCATCTGCCCACATGCATGCGCATACAGGCGAGAATGTACCGAATCACTATGTGCGAGAACTTATTTTACTGTCATGCTCGCCCGGTATATGGCCCGAGTAGCTTAGGGCTTAGTTAAAGGATACTAGCAGCCGTGAGTAAACTTACTTAAACTGCTGAGTGCGCCAGGAATGACCAAACACCATAGTGTTTGAACTTATACAGCAGCATTGAATAAGCATTTCTATTAATGTACCTATATACAAATACAAATAAAAATATCTTTATTAACAAAAAGAACAAATCAGTACACATGATACAATGGACCCCGCATGCGGCAAGCCACAATCTCGGGAATTTACGATTTATCATGCAATAATTACAATTTTAGGACAGAGTGAGTGATATTTGGTTTTAATCAAGAGGTGAAGTAAAATACAGCAATGTAAAAATCTTCTGCTTTATTGACATTTAACTCTTTTAATTTTATTTATTAGGTAAATCTACAGCGTTAAATGTGACTATGCTAACTTACAGTGCTAACAGTATGGCCAATTCGGTATGTCAAGTTTTTTTTTGTCTTCATTTTTATATTTTTTACGGACAGAAGACATAATTTTAAGATACCTATTTCATTCTTATTGCGATTCATCGAGTTTATCAATATAAATTTAATTTTTAAATTATTTTGATCTGTAATCTCCAAGTGCAAAAATGGTGAAGAGAAAATAATTCGTTATAAACTCCATGGAGAAAAACTACATATTTAAAAAAATTAAAACCTGCCTCCTCTTTCTAACTCTATGCTGGAAAAAGATACGGCAACATCAAATGTCAAATTCTGACATTGTGAAAGTATTTTTTTTTCTTAATGGCCGGTTATTTTAAGTTGATTTTATGTTTACCAAGGAGTTCAGAGGTATGCCAGTGACGTCACTGCACGGACCGAAAAACGACGTTATTTTATTAAAAATATCTGTAATCCTTTCATTTTAAAATCTCTGACATAGAAAATATGATTATTGAGACAATTATCTCGAAATGGTTTTCAATTCAGCCCTCCAAAAAAAAACTTGACATACCGAATTAGGTACAGATTTTCACTTTTATACAGTCGAAAAATTATCTCTCCTATTATAACCGTAGTTTCGTTTTCGGTGAATGAAAACGTCTTGAAGAAGCCTACACGGGTCAATTTCTAGACATTTATTAATTAAATAACGCGCACAGACACTTACATTATAATGATCTCAATTAAACTGTTCGGCTTTTTATTAAGGGAATCATACAACAACGACAAATAGATAAAATTCATGACCAAACCGTGATTCGAACCCAGGCCCCCTGGTTTGGAAGCCTGGCGTGGTAACTGTCACACCAACCGTGTCGCCAGTCTATTGTGACACTAAATATTTTATAAATAAACGGACTAGTAAACGGACAATAGTCTGATTAATTGATTAAACTACTTGCTTACACAAAGTAAATAGAGGGTGAACCGTTCCAAAGAATGTAGGTATGTCCTTGATGTCAGAAGGACACCTCGCTTTATTAATTAGTTACACAAATCCGATTCATTACCACGCTCGACCTTGCGGTCAAGTTTAAAACTCACTTGAACCTGGCTAAATTTGGGAAGGGGAACCTAAGGCTATTGTGGAAAAAACGATCATCGATCGACACTGGATCGAAGTGGTTCTAAAAGATTCTGAAGTTTCATCTAGTTCTGGCCGAGACTGGACACTCAGCCTTGAAATTGAAGCAGTAGGTTTCGTCACAACTTAACCGATAATCCAGTGGTGTTAGTGCCTTTGCATGGCTATGGAAGCACCAGCGCTGGTAGCTTCAAACAAAATCCAAAAATGTTTGTAATAATACAATTGATATTTACATAGCATACGAGTATTAAGAGAGGTAGGTAGTTAATAATCACGGTTACTCGTGCTCCAGATTTCAAAGAACGCGCTATTGAACCATCGAAACCACACATAAAACGAATTATAGTCACAATAGCCCCCGATCAATGGGTTACCTCGAACCATTTACAATTTACATAATGTGCCGTCATACGGCGAATTTATTGGGCCATTGACGAGACAAATGGCTTATCGGCGATAAGGTATTTTATTTACTAAGTGATTCCTACGGTTTTCATATTATTTTATTTTCTGGCATAGACATAAACATATTTGTAAATAAATTATTCTTAGTTACCCATTTATAACTTTCTAATTAACGTTATAACTATCTATTAATATGCATGTTATAATGACGTAAATTAGCAACGAGGTGGTCTAGCAGAGGAAGAATAAGAGAGTAGAAATCCTAAAAACTATAAAAATCCGGAAATTACAGTACCTCGGTCACATTATGAGAAGTGATAAATACAAACTTCTCCAGATCATTCTGCAGGGGAAAATTTTGGGAAGACGAATGAATACCTTGTAGAAGAAGGACGTACTGGCTTAAAAACCTATGTGAATGGTTCGATATGAACACCACCTCACTGTTCAGGGCTGCAGTCTCCAGGGTCCGAATAGCACTAATGATAGCCACGTCCGATAGGAGATGGCACCACAAGAAGAAGAATGACGTAAAATGAAATCCCCTACAATTAATTAAATTATTTGTGTTGAAAATTTTATTAATTATATGAAAATGAAATTTAACTAGATAGGTATTAATTTATTGGAATAAATGGTTATTATTTATTTAAATTAACATTTTAGTGATGGAGATCCAGTTTTTCTTTGTGTCCAGGTACAATCACAATTTATATTATGTTTGCATAATAGGTACCTGTTACAATTTTGATATACATGTTAAGGTGGTTTAAGAGTAGTCAATTTCATACAGAACTTTGACGCAGAATACGCGTAGACGGTATTAATAAATGTAATATTTTATATAAGTATGGAAAAATAGTTTAGAAAATCTAGATTGCGCGTCTACTTTAAAATGTAACCGTTGATTTGTTGAATTATAAGGCTTGTATTGAAAGATCTCATTCACCTACCGAATTAGTAAAAGTCTCATTTTTGTCAAAACTGTTACTTTGGGCTTAAAATCACTTGCATCTGAGACTATATGGGCATACGTGTCAATGTTCAGGATAATTTAAACATAAAATGTATTTGGCTTCAGGTGGTGGCGCCGATCAACGGGTTGCTGGACACGGTGCCCTTCGATAGCGTGTTCTACTCGCTGGACTGGCACCCGCCGGACCACGTCTCCTTCATCGACAACGTGCACATGAGGGAGCTCCATCCCTCCAGCCCGGTTGGTTACCAAACACATTACACGTAGTTAGCTTCGGTAGTCTGCGTTGGTCTGGCTTCGAATCCGCACGCACGACCTGCCATGTACCAAAGCGTTATTCCAATCGGCTTTATGAATAGGTACACCGCCAACATATGATACAGATTACTAAAACAGTCACTCATCCGTTGACTGACAGGATCTAGGATCTGCCATCTTTTTACTTCGGTGATCGTTGCGGCTTGAAAATTCTCTGACTGCTATGACTGACTTGCCTCAACCAATCTGCATTGGGTCCGCCTGGTGAAGTAGTTATGTACGTTCCCCTCCCTTCCACCTTTATTCACGAGAGGAGGCTTTTCCACTGCAGTGGGTTCCCACTGACTGCTAATACCGATAGCTCATTAACAGTTAAGTACTGAAGAAGATACTCTGATTCGTATATGAAGTCTACCGCACCGCATTAGACTAACGCCCAAACAACCTCACTATGAGTGTGGGCCTATGCCACAGCAGTTGGGACGTTCCGGCCTGCGATACCTTATAACATTCAACTCATAGTTGCTCAAACAAAATTCTGTAAGTAAATACCTACTTATAGAGCTTGTTTTTCACTTTTCAGTTGATTATGTTTTTCCGCAGTCGGAATTTTGCGTATTAAATGCTTCGGAATGGAATGACTTCAGTTTTTTATACATTTTCATGACCGTAATCGACTTCAGGACGGTCAGAAACTCTTCAACAACCAACTATCTTGTTAAGCGTGCTGTTGCAAGGGTCACCTTTAGTACCTACATTGAAGGTTGGACGTAGCCATTCATTGACCCATAAAGATTACTTGGTCGCCTCCTAAAATGACCATACTCGTGGGTCTCCCGATCTATTTTCAATAGAGGGCCCATAAAAATTTCTGTTTTTTCGACCCATGTTCTTTAGGGAAAGTTGTTTAATTTTATTATTCGAATACACCCTTACAAATTTTATGATAAATATAAAATTGGAGTGTATAAATTTAATTTAATATAGATTATAAGATATAAGATGGAGTGTTTGTTTGGAGAGCGATCGAAGTTTGCGTGAGTCGCCCGCGTAAAGCTATGTCATAACTTACCTATCGGGACGTTACAGGGCAAGGAAATGAGTACAACCACTTACTTGTCTTGTGCCATTGATTCTACTGCTTGCTACTGTAACTCTATTCAATTGAAGAAAGTTGTGAGTGTCATGCTAGTGTTTCAATATTACAATAGCTATGAAGTTTCGAGTTCTGTACAATGTACTGCGGTGTGGAGCGAGGGAGGTTTTTTGAGGACAGTCACCTTCAAATACTAAAAAAAACAGAAATGGGTTAGAATAGCACAGGACCATGAGGAATGCTTAGGAGGAATGGTGGTATAAAAACAGTTTTGATAGACTGATGGGGCTGGCTGGCAGGACCCGTCATAACCTGAGTTTAAAAATCTAGAAGGAAAATGAAATGAAGTGATTTAAGTATCTATTCATTTCAACAGGCTGTGGCAAAAGTATTGAAGTTGAAGAGTAAAACTAAAAAACCTTGAAATGTTTTACAATTTTACGAGGAACAGCTTATAAAAGTTTAGTTAATCTCAGCTATTAATCTTTCTTCGTAATTGTTGTAAGATTATAAACTAACTTTGTAATAAACTGTGAAACCTTGAAGAGATGCTCCACTGCCTACATTACGATTGTTTTTAATTTACAAGTAGTCGGCGGCGGACGGATGCTGGCGCTGCCCACTCCTGGGCCATCTTATTACAGTTATGCTTATGGATTTTAGTATGGCTATGTGCAAAGTGGGATGGTAGGAACAGTAAAATCAAGATGTGGCCAAAATGTGAACAAGCTGTGTAAAATTAGCTTAAATCCATGCAAATTGTACACTCCCTCAATACGACATGTCTAACTTACAATGTTTCATGGCTGTTACTTACTGCTTAAAAATATTGCTCATTTGTTAAAATTTTTACTTTTTTATTATAAAATAACGAACCTTGACCTTACATCTGTACCCCACGTGACTGAAATGTATAAAACAGCAGATTTTTTATTTGCATTTCCTTAGGTAGGTTCCATAGTAAAAGTTGTTCAGTTTGATGGTCTGAGTTCACTGTTTCAGTCTGTAGAGGGCTGTCCCTTACACCCTGTATGTGCCGTGTACCTCTGCTTAACATTACAATGTTGAATGTCCAGGTGACGGCGGACAAGGCGAAGGCGTACGACACGGTGGTATTCGCCGGCCCTCCGCCCATGAAGCAACGCCTGTGGCCGCGCCACTGCGTTCAGGACACGTGGGGCGCCGAGCTGCACAAGGACCTGCACGTGAGTCTCACATCAACGCGAAGACCGGGACCGTATAATTCGCCGAATTATATAACAGAGCTGTTTTGCATTACGTTACGGCAGATCATCGTTTAGACGGAATGTAATAAGATACAGACGGCTTTCGCGAAAGTTGCATCACTGGATGAGTAGACCACGACAGCTTGAAAATCGTCCTGGTTTGGACCGCGTCTGAATCTCTACTTTTTACACATTTGGAATCTGAATAGTAACTGGATTTCAATGTGATTAGAACTGAAATTGAATAAGGATTAAACTTCGATGTTTCAAATTAGCGCGATTGGACCCCAGCGCTTATAGTGTTCTTATTACTTTTCACGTAGAAATACAGGGTGTAAGGAAAAGTATCATTAAGGGTTGAAATGAACTACATCACTCAGCACCGCATCGCATTTTTCCGTCGCTCCATCCCTTTCTGTCACTCAGGAACGTCATTTGCTAGAGTTATATAAGATAGACGGAACGCGATCGCGCGCGATAGCACGGCCGAACACAAATACTTGATTTTTTTTGCTCTGATTGGTTTGCTCCCATAGTAAAAGTTGTTCAGTTTGATGGGTAGAGTATGTGGTTTAGAGGTTAATGTTACTTTTAATTACACCCTGTATAATTAGCGGTAATAGGTACTGATAAAGAGAGCGAACTAGTGACACCGCTAGTCGACCAACAAATCCGTGTACAATTTATATAACGACCGTCCAAGCACACACGCATGCGTTGTGAGACTTGTAAACAATTTGAGACGCGTTTCTTGTTATCGTAGTATATCTCCGAGTCTATCTATGCCTCCTGCAGATAGTGGAAGGTGCGTCAAAGGTGTACAAAGGCACGAACCCGGAGGTGGACTCGTACTCAGTGTTCTGGGACAACAAGAAGCTGACCGACACTAGTCTTAGCACGCAGCTGCGGGCGCGGGGCGTCACCGATATCTACATCTGTGGGCTGGCCTACGACGTGTGCGTTGGTATGTGCAAAACATTATTCATACTCGTATTACGAAGTAATTTCAATTAATAGTAGATTACAAACCGAGGGCATGAAAGTAAGAAAGGTCTCAGATCTCATGTAATTCGGTATGTCAAGTTTTTTTTTGGAGGGCTGAATCGAAAACCATTTCGAGATAAATGTCTCAATAATCATATTTTCTATGTCAGAGATTTTAAAATGAAAGGATTACAGTTATTTTTAATAAAATAACGTCGTTTTTCGGTCCGTCCAGTGAAGTCACTGGAATACCTGTGAACTCCTTGGTAAACATAAAATCAACTTTATATAACCGGCCATTACGAAAAAAAATACATTCACAATGTCAGAATTTGACATTTGATGTTGCCGTATCTGTTTCCAGCATAGAGTTAGAAAGAGAAGGCAGGTTTTAATTTTTTTTAATATAGCTGTAGGTAGGTAGTTTTTCTCCATGGAGTTCGAATTATTTACTCTCCGCCATTTTTGCACTTAGAGATTATAGATCAAAATAATTTAAAAATTAATTTTATATTGATAAACTCGATGAATCGCAATAAGAATGAAATAGGTGTCTTAAAATTATGTCTTCTATCCGTAAAAAATATAAAAATGAAGACCAAAAAAAACTTGACATACCGAATTGTTGACCGAGGTGAATCCGTGGTAAGCATGTGATCTGAGGCTTTCTTATTTACTGGTGGAAAGCGACCGGAGGGAGAAAAACAATTTAATTTTGCTCAGTTTTTCTCAAAAAAAAAAAAAGATTTGGCAGAAAGAAACTAAATTTACAACGAATCAAGATTTTTGCTCTAAATGAGAGTCATATTAAGTACTTTTATGTGTATGGGTCGCATTAAGAGCAAAAATCATGATGGGTTGTAAATTGATAGATCGAGATACTAGCCGCTTTCTGCCAAAAAAATACATGTAATCGCCATATGACAAAAAGAAAGAAATAATTAAAAAAAAATGTTTATGGCATCCTGATTTTTTTTGACTGATGACGGCCAGTTTTAACATTTTATTTAAAAACTTCATGGTCCTCACTATTTTTTTACTGAGATATTAAGAAGTGAGTACCTATTCTAAAAATAAAATATTTTTTTAATTATGAGCGTACGGCTAGAACGATTTGCTTAGGGTGACGCTAAAATAATATTTTTACACTATTGAAAAACAACTTCAATTTGGATCTACAAACTACAACGTAGTACGGCAGTACTGATTAATTAAACCGTTTTCTTAATAAGATTATTATCTTCTAAGGTTCAGAAGCATATAGATAGGTACCTAATCATTAGTTAGTCAAGTCAGAGATGGGCGATTGTTACTGATTCTAATATTCGAATGGTTTGATAGTACTAATATTAACAATCGAATACAAAAACAATCGATCGCTAGTTCGCAAATTCGAATAAAACCGCTAGTTCATTCATTCACTTTGCCATACAAAATTGGGCTGTTTCGTCGTAAAATAAAGTCGACTTTTAATTGATATTCGTAGTAATAAGTAAATAGTTACTGATTTGCGAACCGCTAGTTCATTCATTCAGTTTGCCACACAAAATTGAGCATTTTTCTCGTATTGTTAAGATTACTTTTAGTTGATAACAATAATTAGTTACTAATGAAGCCAGGAATGTCTCCGTACGAGGGATCTCCTCAACGGGTAACAGCATACACTTGATTTTTTTTTGCATTCGTTCAGTTTTGATAGCAAAACACATATTTAACCAGAATCTGGTGCTAAGCCAGGAATTTCTCGTCGTCGTCCTCCGCCCACGCCCGCCCGTCCTCCGCCCGCTCCCGTCGGTCCACGTCCTCCGTCCGTCCTCCGCCCGCTCCCGTCTGTCCTCCGCCCGCTCCCGTCCATCCACGTCCTCCGTCCTAGGCCCGCTCCCGTCCGTCCACGTCCACCGCCCGCACCCGTCCGTCCTCGCCCGCTCCCGTCCGTCCACGTCCTCCGTCCGTCCTCCGCCCGCTCCCGTCCGTACACATCCTCCATCCTATGCCCGCTCCCGTCCGTCCACGTCCTCCACCCGCGCCCGTCAGTCCTCGCCCGCTCCCGTCCGTCCACGTCCACCGCCCGCACCCGTCCGTCCTCGCCTGCTCCCGTCCGTCCACGTCCTCCGTCCGTCCTCCGCCCGCTCCCGTCCGTACACATCCTCCATCCTATGCCCGCTCCCGTCCGTCCACGTCCTCCACCCGCGCCCGTCAGTCCTCGCCCGCTCCCGTCCGTCCACGTCCTCCGTCCGTCCTCCACCCGCTCCCGTCCGTCCACGTCCTCCGTCCTAGGCCCGCTCCCGTCCGTCCACGTCCTCCGCCCGCGCCCGTCCGTCCTCGCCCGCTCCCGTCCGTCCACGTCCTCCGTCCGTCCTCCGCCCGCTCCCGTCCGTCCACGTCCTCCGTCCTAGGCCCACTCCCGTCCGTCCACGTCCTACGCCCGCGCCCGTCCGTCCTCGCCCGCTCCCGTCCGTCCACGTCCTCCGCCCGCTCCCGTCCGTCCTCGTCCTCCGCCCGCGCCCGTCCGTTCTAATGTGAATAGCGCTAAGTTCGATGGTTGAATGAATGATTAAATTTGCCACACGAAATTGGGTTTTTTTTCTCAGCAAATACAGTTTACTTTTAGATGATGTTACGGATATTCGAATAAATAAACTAGTAATAATGAAATTTGAATCGGAAAGAATGAGACGACGCAATACATTCTTATTTACATCTCGCTTTTTTTCAAATTCGAATTATTCGAATGAAATGTAAGGTTATTCGAATAATTCGAATGACTTCTACAATCGAATTATTCGAATAATTTCATTCACAATCGCCCATCTTTAAGTCAAGTTTTTTTTTTCGTATAAAATGTGCTGTCTTTACGTCTGACACCTTTGATGCTTTTGCTTCTTGAAAATGCCACATTAAAATGAAATCCTTAGGGTTAGTTTAACCACTTCTAGATTCTAGATAAGTTGTTTTTAGATATCTTTGAGATCGTTTGACATATCTTTCATACGAAATATGTGAAACGATCTGTCAGATAAGCTATTAAAAACGTATCTAGTAGTGGAGAAACACAGGCTCTTTATCTATCTAACCCATAGACATATTACTCTCTAACCACTATATTTGAGATCATTATAGTAGTTAAACACCGAGGGCAGGAAAGTAAGAAAGGTCTCAGATCTCATGTAATTGTTGTGACTGAGGCTTTCCTATTTACTGCCCGAGGTAGTATACTATTTTTCTCCTCGACCGAGGTGAAAAGCGACAACTTCCTTTAACGCAGCGGGATGAAAATTGAGGCTTTCCGTCCGGAGAGGAGAAAATTGTATTTTTGTGTCAGGCTTGGTCGGGAATAAACGTGTTATCTATGTATGTATCAGGTGCGACGATAGCGGACGCGCTCGGGATCGGGTACCGCGCCGTGCTGATCGAGGACGCGGCGCGAGGCGTCGACCTCGCCGACATCGAGAAGACGAAGGCCACCATCGTGAACAACAGCGGCGTCATCGTCAACTCCGACGAGGTACGTACCGTCCGTGTCCGTCGCGTCGCCGGCCTGGGTGACACCTTCTCACCAATGTCTCGACCATGGAGATGGCATATCGGCTTGTTTCTATAGAAAATTATGTCGCCGACAAAGGGGGTGGGGACGGGTGAGGGGAGACGAAAAACATTAGGGGAGCGTGTAATTTATCTATGGTATACAACACAACCGCAGTACAAACTAGATGATGTCATGCCCAGTTGGTGGTTTCAGTGCTAACTTTGATACACCATCTCTACCAAGAGGAGCGTGTAATTTCTCTATGGTCTCGACACACAACGAAATCGTGATTGTATAAAAAGCCTCATCAACCGCTGCGCGACCTGGGCCCCTAGACAAAGTATCTTTCGATTAGCGTTAACGACGGTAGAAAACATAAAAATGTATGGACTTGACGTATGGTGACGAAAGCAAACGTCAAAATGTTTCGATGGCTAATGTCAAATCCATACATTCTGTCATTTTCTACTAGCGTAACGCCAATAGAATGTCAATTCGGTATGTCAAGTTTTTTTTTGTCTTCATTTTTATATTTTTTACGGACAGAAGACATAATTTTAAGATACCTATTTCATTCTTATTGCGATTCATCGAGTTTATCAATATAAATTTAATTTTTAAATTATTTTGATCTGTAATCTCTAAGTGCAAAAATGGTGGAGAGAAAATAATTCGAACTCCATGGAGAAAAACTACATGCAGCTATATTTTAAAAAATTAATCCTGCCTCCTCTTTCTAACTCTATGCTGGAAAAAGATACGGCAACATCAAATGTCAAATTCTGACATTGTGAAAGTATTTTTTTTTCTTAATGGCCGGTTATTTTAAGTTGATTTTATGTTTACCAAGGAGTTCAGAGGTATGCCAGTGACGTCACTGCACGGACCGAAAAACGACGTTATTTTATTAAAAATATCTGTAATCCTTTCATTTTAAAATCTCTGACATAGAAAATATGATTATTGAGACAATTATCTCGAAATGGTTTTCAATTCAGCCCTCCAAAAAAAAACTTGACATACCGAATTTGCCTAGGACCCCCCAGTACTCATACAGAATACCAGAAGCCACTTTTGACTTGGGCTGCTAAAACGGTCTTACAGAAACGCTAATTAAAGTTAATCCTCCATTAAATCCGTTGTACCTTTTACTACGTCAACAAGACAAAAAATGACAGCAAGAGATTTGAATTTCATTTCATTTATTCATTAAATAATGGCGGATTAACTTTAATTAGCGTTTTTGCAACTGAGTATAAGTTTCCAAAAGTCGCCGACCCATTGACATTGTCCGCGGATTCAGAGTGGATGGCATGATTTTGGTGTCGCCTCTGGAGTGCTATTTGGTGAGCTCAGCAGTTGACAATGTCAAAATTACTATGGAGATATGCATCTTTCTATTGCTGATTTGACTTTCAAAAATCATACTGCAGGCTTCGATCAACAATATACAACTAGATAACGGGTCGCATACAAAATCAAAGAGAAATTCTGTCCTCGTGAATATACAACATTTTTTGTTAACGAACCGAGAAAACAGTCCGAATACATTATAATTTCGACCTCAAAGCAACCATAATTCCTAGTAATTTTTGAAGGAACACTGCGGCATTGCGAGACGTGCTTACGTTGGCTTTGTTCGAACGCAACTAATTCAAAATAAGACCTCACTCCAATAGTGAGGCGTTATTTGCCGGGACATGTTTTGAGCGCTGACGCGTTATCTAGTTGGATATTGTTGATCGAAGACTGCAGGAGAGTAATTTTTGAAAGTCAAATCAGCAGTGGAAATATGCATATCTCCATAGTAATTTTGACATTTTCAACTGGTGAGCTCACCGAATGAGATTAAAAAATCGCACTCCTGTAGCCTATTGCCATAATATATACCTACACAATATACACCTGTTACCTGAAACGCGTTACACACTTAAGGGGGTGATTGATTCAGACCATTAAAACAACGGTTTGAATTTATAGGACCAATATTGGAATCGCGACAAAATTTGGGGTTTCCATACTCGTCCGGAAAGTATGGTATCGCGATTTCTATTTTAGCTCCATAGTGAAACTTGTTCAGTTTGATGGTCTGAAGTACTCCCTTAAGTAGGTAACGCATTACAACTTTCGCTGCTAAGCTCAAAATCATGATCCTCGCGCAATGCTAAAACTGACGCCCCTCGTAGGTCATGCGCACAACGTAAAACGCCCAAAGCGGCTCACCTCGTGGGACAGCCCGCACAGGCGTAAGGTTTGGGTGACTTGCGCTGTAGGTCATGAGCATAAGTGAAACTTGACCGCCCTCGAAGGTCGTTCGCACAGTCGTAACGGTGAAACGATAAACTGGCTCGTCTCGTGGGTCACCCGCGACAGCGTAAGGTTGTCGGTGACTCGCGCGGTAAGTCATAAGCACAGTGGAATATAACTTAGCATAGCGTAGTAGCGTAGTAGTTCTTTAGCATAGCGGCCCATTTGTCGCCGACTTACGCCGCAGGTAAGTGTTAAGTTTACAGCCTGTCTGTTTGGTTTTTTTTGTATTTAATATTGTTATAACAATATGCAGGTAATTGCCATGGTGGAGGGGCGTGACAGGCGACCTGAGCTCGGCTACAAGCTCGCCATGGAGCTCAAGAGCGCCATGAAGGACAAGGTCGCCGCGTCCGACAAGCAGTGAGCGCGCCACCGACCGCTCACACACCGGCGTGCCACGAGTTTACACTGTACGTGTACCATACTGTAGTTACTGTAACGTTCCTTAAAGGTGAACGCTGTCTGGGCCGCACCGCACGCGCCACATTCGAATAGGGGAGCGGACTGCATAAAATATATTTTAGTTTATCTTCTTAGAAAAAAAAACGTTAGAAAATAACGCTTAACTCTCATTTTCTGTAATTCTTTAGCTTGAATACTATTTTTAATAATAGGATGAAGTAATGAAGTATAAAAATTAATGAAATGTTGACGACGCGACGTTGGTATCTAGTACAGCTTGGCAAAAAAGTCGTGATAAAACATGAGGGCGCTGCCTCCACGCAAGAACGTCAAAATCACGCATAACCTGGCAACACCACCATACTAAAATTTTAGTTCCACCTGTCACCACGATCATGACTTTTTTGCCAAGCTATACAATTTTTCATACAAAGCACACGTTTTAAAATTCGATTAAGAATTGCTAATTTGACTAGTTGTCCGCTCCCCTATTCTTTATATGTAATTATGAAGTTCTCGCGGACAGGTGCGCGAAGCCATTAACAAAAGCGATGACTGCGGCGAGTGCGGTGCGGTCCAGTCTGCGTTCACCTTTAAGTCCAAGCTTCGGAACCGCTTCGTTAATTTTCCACTTCGAATGAGGCGTTTTCCAAGACTAGTAAATCGAAAAATCACTAGATGGCAATGTTAAAGTTACTCATAAACCTGTCACATTGACAGTAAAAATTGCGGTTTGTCTATGGTTTGCATCAATTTTTTTTTTTTTTTTTTTTCAATTTATTTACTATCCTGGTTACTAGACCTTTTGGCTAAATCTTATTTTATTTTTAATTTTCTTCTGTTTTCACATTAAAACGTTGGTATTCGACGTTTTGATGGTTCTTTTGAGTTTTTGGAGACAATCGAAAGACGCAGGAAAAGCAGAGAAGTCCACAGGAAAGAGGTGAACCGACCGCTTTGCCGCGCTAAAATCACGGAACACTTTTCCTGTTTACGACCCACGCACCATCATATTTCACTGAACTATATATTTTTCACTTGCACGACACTTTGTTACGCAAAACAACACCAATTTTACGATCCAAAACTCACTATAAACAATAAAAATTCGATGAAATATGAGGACTCCAAACGTCAGCTACCAAAGCCCGCCAAAAACTCCGGTTTGCATCAAGTCTGACAGGTGGTGTTGCCAATGGATAAATTGTTCACTACCAATAAATACGCAATAGCAACGAAAACGGCAGTTTTAATTGGCACGATTGTAACGCCATCCTTCCCATGTCTTTAAACCATTTTTTTTTAGTGAAAACGCCTCTTTTTGCTTAAAATTAATGCTGCAGAGCTATTCACCAAAAATGCTTTCGGAAATAGAAATTTGAGGGTGTGACGCCCATATCTGTATTGGATTTGGTTCAGCGTTTCTAGACGTTGCTCTGTCATTTTGATAATACGAAATACGCGTACAACTATAGTGTCAACTCGTGGTAGGCTTACAATAGGTGCACAAAGTTATGTGAACTGTAGCATCGCTTTTTAACAAAGTTTTACTAGTGTCAGACGATAGACAACCTTCATATAATGCGGTTACGGTCTGTACTATAACATAAATAAAATATTATTTATTTTCACACAATACCTACACAAAAATGAATCGTGTGATTTGTTAATGTTACTTAATGTATTGCACTGTAAGTGTATCGGTCTACATGGTATTTTTAAGTAAGGTATCAACCGTTTTTTGTTAATTCAAGTTAATCGCTAAATTTGTATGTATTTATTATGTATCAGTAATCTCATTTTCAATACATGACAGTCTAAACTTTATTTTAATTTATTGGTATGGTACATTTATTTACTGAGTTGGAATCTCGCAAGAGGTATGATTTTGTCGAATGAACATAATAATATTGTACCAAAGTCTTGGATATAAAACTTTCTAAGTAAACGTGAAAATCGTTTAAGAATTTATAACAAATATGTTAATTATTATTAAGTATTGTACCTTTTTAAAATTATCCTTTGAACATGTTGGTTAAATATAAATACTGTACTTACTTATTTCAAGTAAGATTAAATAGTTCTGAGTTAAACCCTACACATTCCTATTCTACTCGAATCATGAATAGTAAATAAGTTATAATTAAGATTTATATTTATTAATTAACAAAATTATGTATTTATAAAATTCTTAAATTTTGCTTTTAATCAAATCACAAAACACTGTTGAGAATATTAGATGTATGTACGGAATTTACAGGCTACCAAGTAAATGGCATATTTAAATGCAGTTGAATTAATTTTTAAGTTAATAGCATTTAGAATACTTGTTTACAGATTATGCATTTATAATTTATAATTATAGAATTCAGTACTTATTATTTGATCCACATTATTAGGTATCTAATTTAAAGATTAATTGTTTGGTGAGATAAATATTATATATGCTGCTATATTTTTTGATGATGCACAGAATAAAGTTGTTTTAAATATTTAATAGTTTTATTGAAGGCGTAGACAAGCACGAGTTTCGGAGGGGGGTCAGTTTGGTTTTCTTATTTAAAAAAATTCATAATAAAAAACCATCTCAATTTTCAAAGAAAACGGCTATATTCTGACCGGTGCCACGCGCTCGTTCACATCGATTAGTACTACAACTACAACCTGTTTCCCGCGACTACGTCTGCGTGGACCTGAGAAAAGTCTCCAATGTGTAATCTAGAACATCTTCTCAGTTGTGTGTTCAGCCGTTTATGCGTGATTCGAGTATTTGAGTCACAAACATCTAAACACCGTCGCAAACTTTTCATTTATAGTATTAGCGAGATATATGAATGAGAATCTAGTACATACTACCTACAGTAGTACCACAGAATAGGTTTGGTATATAGTTGTAGTACCCAGTACAGTACCTACGACACAGAATAGGTTTGGTATATAGTTGTAGTACCCAGTACAGTACCTACGACACAGAATAGGTTTGGTATATAGTTGTAGTACCCAGTACAGTACCTACGACACAGAATAGGTTTGGTATATAGTTGTAGTACCCAGTACAGTACCTACGACACAGAATAGGTTTGGTATATAGTTGTAGTACCCAGTACAGTACCTACGACACAGAATAGGTTTGGTATATAGTTGTAGTACCCAGTACAGTACCTACGACACAGAATAGGTTTGGTATATAGTTGTAGTACCCAGTACAGTACCTACGACACAGAATAGGTTTGGTATATAGTTGTAGTACCCAGTACAGTACCTACGACACAGAATAGGTTTGGTATATGCCTACGATGAAATGTTTTTCAGATTCAGAAGTGTGAGTGAAGAGATTTGTAAAGAAATTACACGAGTACTTATTTCAAAAATAAATTTATATTTTCAAAAAATCTACTACACATTTTCTTAAAAGCTATTTTGACCCAAGCGAACATTGTGCTGAATTTAAAAATACCTTTTATAGTCCAGTAAAAATACGGGTAAAGAGAAACAATTTATATAACGAAGCAATTTTTTGTGCTAGATTGCTTAAACATATGAAATACGAATAGTGTCCGTTTTCTTTCTCTTACTATTTTTTATTGTTTGTTTTAGGTTATGATATGAGTTAATAGATACCTACTGTGCTAAATTTGTACAAAAATTTAGTATTAAAAATAGTTCGTAATTTCTTCTTAAAAACAAAGGTCCCGTGGAGTTTTTCTTTCGATTTACATCTAAAATAAAAGAATAGAAACGTATTTAACAAATGGCATAGATTTTTTTTTATACCTACCATTTTTTACGAACATAATTTTTTTTAACTTTATATTTGTTCTTATGTTAATAGTAGGATTTTATCTCTAAATGATAACTTTAATATTATAGATGACACGATTGAGTCGAGACCTCCGCTTCTAAATACCTAGTAGACAAAGTTGAATTACGTTTGGAAGAATGCAAACGCCTAAAGGTCATACCAAATTACATTAGTCATGGATTTCCGCAAAGTAACGCCTGATTCAATAAATTAATCTGTACTTTAAAAAAAGAAAAACGGTTGTTATAAATTATTTCCTTCCGCCATACTAGCTGGATTTTTACTGGACTATAAATGTACTTATCGCTCATTACTGTGATATATATTTCTTCTTAGTCTCAAAATTTTAACAAGGACGGATGTAGGAACATTCCAGTTTTAGCACAACATTATTTTATCATTAACATTATTTACAAAAGGCCTCGCCTTTAAAAACAAACAAATAATAAGAGATAAGTTTTTAAAGCATAATATTCCCAAGCCTATACCAGTCATTATAATATTTACCAAAATAAATCTAAAAAAAAAAAAACATAAATTACACTCGACAACAATAAAAACGGGTCACCAACAACATACCTTAATATCTCGGAAACTAAGAATGGTAGCTTATTGAAATAAAAAGCATTTTATAGACAATTTAATACTACTTTTTAAATTTAATACAATTTCTGGCTGTTATAAAGTAATGCCAATAAAAAAGACTAAAACCTAAGTAAATGATTTTTTGAAAATGAAATTTTTTGGAAATGTTACTAAAAATCTGTGACAAAATTTTTTAATTTTAATTTTTTGGTCTGCGATAGAATTGACGCATTTGTATTTATGTATTTTAATTAAATCAAACAAATCATCATTCCCTTGCCCATTTCCCATTATCTGGGGTCGGCGCAATATGTCATCCTCTTTTTAATTAAGTCAATCAAACAAATGAAAACTAAAAATGTTATGAATTAATTTAAGAAGTATTAAATAGTCTAATGAAATATTTTTTAGGTGAATAAGCTATCATTCTTACTTTCCGAGTTATTCAGGTATGTTGGTGACCCGTTATTTTTGTTGTCGAGTGTACGTCTTTGGATAACATCTCACTGAACTAAAGAATTTGTGTCTAACTAAAGTATCACTCAGCACTCTATAAAGTTAACCTTTGACCCTTTCGGCATATGAATAGATAATCAACATTATCATTATATTTCACATGCTTTTGGCTCCCGGTGACCGGATATTGTGTCCAGATGAATGAAAAATTTCTGTTATTCTTCTTAACTATAGGAAGTTAAAAAACTATCCCATTCCTCACTGCAAATCGTCATCTATGCAGCGGTAATGCTGGAAATGACTTGAGTACCCAGTTTAGCAGCTATGAATTCCAGCATTGTGAAGACTAGTTCGCGCCTACTGGCACCGCATGCCATCAGGATCTCGAACGCGTGCATGTAGTCCACGGGGTCGAGCCGACGAAGGAAATTGAACACTATGTATATCAACTCTTGCAATTTCTCCTTCACTGTCACCCAAATTTCTCGGAGAGAGACCATAGCTGAAAACATACATGAAATTTAGTTTAGTTTACTCTGATCTTAACTATTATAAAACCGTAAAAATTGTGAGGAATGAAAAAGTAGCGGTTCACTTCATATAAACTCAAATAACACTCGATAGCGCGATTTAAATTACCTGCAGCACCATCTATTGACAAGTTAGTTTGTTTGTTTGTTCGCGCATCACGCAAAAACTACTGAACCGATTTTGATGATTTTTTGTTTGTTTGATAGCTTATGATCTGACTTAAAATCTGGTATATAATTTGTGCGGACGAATTAGCGGGAAAACACTAGTATTCTCTAATCCTGAAATGCAGGACAGCTGCCCTCAGTTGAGGAATGTATATCATAGAGGTTGAGACTTGAGTCTTATCTCATCTTGTTGGGGGGCCGGCAAGCCAGCAACACTTCAACCCAGTGGGATCTTTTGTGTTAGCCCCAATACTTTTTGCTTTCTTCACCCTTCAAATACATGGTCAATAAAGAAGGCAAATACCATTGAGGGGAAGAAACAGCGCAGTACCGTGTCGGTTGCCTGCTTTGCTGAGCACAGAACATCATAAGAGGGGTTAGAAATGCAAATGTTAGCGCTTTCGCTTCAGAGATGACTGTCGCCACTTGTCTTCCCGCTCACGCTGCTACAACTGCTCATGCCCTCTCGCTCGCACCACACCGCGCGCCTTATGGTGTTATGCAAATCATTGCATAACCGTGTGCCACGCGTTCCACGCCTACTTTGCACTTATAACCCCTCTTAAAATGTTCTGTGATGCTAAGCATGTGTTTTTGTACCAAAACCATCCTTGAGATCACCCAAATATCTATTACTGACAATGTCAAGCACTTTTGCTATTTATACTGGAGATTGGCAAAATCATTGACACCAAAATAGAGTCATAATAAATCAGTATTAATTAAAATTAAAAATATGATTAATAATGAATGAATGTATGCTTACTTGAAACGCCCAAGCCCGCAGCACTGCCGAGCCCGGCACCGATGGTGGCTCCCAGCCTACCGCCCGCATAGTTACCTATCAGCCCGCCTGCTACTGCAAACACTCCCGTCAGTATTGCCGTGTCTCGGTCCCATGAAATTCTGATCTCAAATGCATCAGCTAAAATTAAAATAGGATGTTAGTTGAGAGGGGTCCGTATCAGAAAGACAATCTAGTGAAATGTCTATGTGGGATGAATGACATAAAAGGAAAACGACGTACCAATAAAACGTCTGAAATTTAAAATCGTCATACTAGTAAACATGTCTTCAAAGTAAAACACCATCATAGCAAAACGTCTGATTTATCTAATGTCTAGAAATGTACACTCAAACGAAAATCAATCAGTAGGTACTTTGTATTAAATATTGGTATTGTAGTTAACGAGATAAATAGGGGAACTAGAGGCAAGACGGGGCCGCGAGGTAAGATCAGGGTCCTTCTTAATATGCTGACACTTTTTTAAGGGGATGATTAGACCGTCAAACTGAACAACGTTCTTTTTCTTTAATGGGACCAACATCGAAATCGCGAAACAAAATTCAGTTGTCCCATACAAAACTGCCAGCCTAACTCGACCAGAATGTATGGGACAGCTGTTTTTTTTTTGTGATTTCCACGTTAGTCCCATAGAGAAAGTTGTTCAGTTCGATGGTCTGTCTGTACATACCCTTAGAAAAGTGTCAGCATGTTAAGTTGGACCCTGTATAAGAAAGTAGACGTCACACAGAGTTGGGCGTAATTAATTACTTTTCGTAACTAGAATGGATCCCAAAGCGTGTACACACAAATTATTAAACGCTTAAAAAATAATACATTTGATATTAGATCTAGAAACCGACGGATGATTCAATACAAAAAATGTTCAAAATAAAGTCGTTTAATTTTAACCCGTCCCATGTCTGAGGGTCCGACGTCGGACCCAAAAAAATTTCATACGTAGAGTGTTTGTGGGTCCTACGTCGGACCCGTAAGCATAGTGCCGCCATTGGCTGGCTTGTGGTGCCGGTGCGTTCCGTTCTACCTCTATTTATATTTTTTATTAGATTTATTGGTTTTCATTGGTTCGTTTGAATACAATTCTGTGAAAAACGGAACAAGTTTCATCTCAAACAAAGAAGAACTAGTGAACCATAGTGAATTCACGGACCAAGATGGCGGAAGTCGTGTCGGAACTATTTCAATGTTTACCAAGTTATTCAATTGTTTTTAAACAAAGTGTTGTTCATAAATACCTCGTAATATTGTCAGCTTTTAGATTATTATATTGGTTTTGTGCTTTGTGAAGTGTAACAATGTGTAAAACGGTAATATCATGCAGACGGATTCCAGTTTTTTTCCGAAAGGTAGGTAATTAACATAACACGGAATATTTTTGTTATTGTTTAATAATGTAAATAATGTCAATTGTAAGATGTATTTAGAATGATAGGAAATTTTATTTACTTCACGTAGATATATAATTTATTGCCATAATTTCATAGCATAACATCGATAAATATTTTTTTCTAAAAGGTGGTAAAAAATAATTTCATTGTATAAAACACAGCGACACGCGAGCCATTTTTGTTTGGCAGAGCCTCGACACGGGATGGGTTAAGGGTTCATTTTAAATTTTTTTGTGCCACTGTACCAGTCGTTTTACATATGATGACGATTCTTCATTTCAGACATTTTACAAGTATGACAATTTCAAATTTCAGACGTTTTAATGGTACGTCGTTTTCCTTTTATGTCATTCATCCCACATAGACATTTCACTAGATTGTCTTTCTGATACGGACCCGTTGAGAGTTGTGTGTAGGAATACGTATCCACTTTAGTTTCGGGACATTCATTTAATCACTGTTCCATACAAATTCGGATTTCGGGGGAGGGGGATAAATCCCACCTGTCCCGACATCTGGATATGTGCTTGAACAATAATTTTAATATGTGTACGATAATGTGATGAATAGTACGAAAAAGGGAATCAAATTAAAACAGAATTGAACTGTTATGAGAGTTGAAGTACAGGAGCGTCTGTACTTTAACTGGCTCTGTTCTGTATGTACATCACCACTTCATCATCATCAGCCTATATACGTCCCACTGCAGGGCAGAGGCCTACACTCTAGGAGGGTGTTTAGACGTTAGTCCACCACGCGTGCCCAATGTGGATTGGTAGACTTCACTTAAGCATCAGAATTTCTTCTGCATAATGCAGGTTTCCTCACAATGTTTTCTTTCACCGCTTGAGAGCAGTCGGTAATACATACATAAGTTAGGAAAAATCCCTTTGGTACGGGGCATGTTGTCCATGCGGATTTGAACCCGGACCTCATGATTGAGTCCATACCTCTCCGCAACACACCACCGAGCTCTCTCCACCACCACTTATGATGTCATATAAAACATAAACATAACATCCTAATAAAAATCCATTGTTATAAATTAAATCAATTTATAGATTTTCATGCCCAATCCTATAGAATTCGCTGCTAAGCTCAAAACAATAATACTAGCCCAGTGCTACCACTGGAATGCTAGCACATAAGCAACAAATTCGCATCAAAAGCTAGTTCAACAATAATTGCTACTAAAGATTTTTATCATGTTATGCAACGGTAACCAGTATGAAAACAAAACTCGGTCAGAGTGTCATCTTAGGGGCTCAAAAACTTTCAGGTAAATACTTATTCTAAATACTCGTTTTCATGCAAAACATTCGTTGACTTACAAAGTTCCAAGATAATTTGTTCCATCCAGCCATGATCGAACCGCAGGTCTTGCCCAACGTAAGGCTGAACCGCCATGGACATGATTGTGAACACTACACACTAATTTATTATTTTTAAAATATACAAGCATCAAAGATGCAATATTGTTTGGTAAATGCGTAAATATTTTTGGCAAAAATACAAACAAAAATTTTTTTTACGTGAGGAGATTTCTGACAGTTAGTCAAACGTAGTTTAACATACCGGCGATAGATGGCGATGGTTGACGTCCGAATACAAAAATTTTAGGCTAAATAGGCTAAATAGTAAACAAAAATGCATGTCATGTCACTGAGTCAGACGCACAGACTTCCAGCGGTGCTAGTACGCCAACCACATCACATCCATCTGTCAAATTTAGTCTTCTGTCTCGTTCTGTCGCGTGCAAATAGAAAGAGAGCGGAAGCGTGATAGCGCTATATCACGCTATCGCGGGTTGGCGTACTAGCCCCGCAGAAGTCTGGGGTCAGACGCATCCATATCCGTTGACGAATTATAAATATGTTCATACGTTCATACTTTGCTGCGATAAATTCTTATGCTGGGTTCACATGCACGCCGTGCAGCCCGGCAAGCATGGGCAATTCGCTGTACATCGACTGGTCTGTAATGTGTGAATGGTAGTGATTGTTACTATTTAACTATAGAAGCCTCAATGTACAGCGAATTGCCTAAGCTTGCCGGGCTGCACGGCGTGCATGTGAACCCAGCATTAAAATTTTCTTATTTACTATCTGCAAGGTTGCTCACCCCTGTCTCGTCAACGCCATCTATGGATGTATTATTTTTAACATCTCTGTATACTGGGCCTTTTGAGCCAAATATAATCCTTATTCTGAGCCATTGACTTACAATATGCAAAGTGAATGTCCGTATGCCCAGCGGGGCCCTCGGCCCTAGGGCTTTGAAACCTAGCTAATCATTTAGTGCTCATTTAGTGCTCTCTGAATATGTATGGCTTATATTTAGTGCTTCAAAGATAACAGAGTTATATCAAATCTAAGCTAGCGTCCGCCCAGCGGGGCCCTCCTTTATTATGGACAAAAATGATTAAAATGTTACATCAATATTTAGTGCTCCGAATTCCTATTAAAACTGTATCAAAAGATTTGATCTAGCTGGTTTGGTTTAAAAGTTATAGCATTTTTAAGTTTTTAATTTCCAGCGGGGCCCTCTCTTGTTTGACTATATAAGTCGCTGTAATTAATGTCGCCATTTAGGGCTTGATGCCAGGTATCTGTCTGTATAGTTAATTTACACATTCTGCTTCTAATAAACCTGGAAAATGCAATAATGTATCGCAATTTTGATTCATATTAATTGACATTTCGTGGACAGTCGGCATCAGAAGTATACGAGAGCTTTACTATTTTTACTAGTCCGCCTAAAATTGTGCACCCCTATTTCTGGTACATTGTCTACATCTACGTCGTATTTTAGTCCTGGTGACTCTCGATGTGATATTATCAATTATTCGCCGCCGAATGACTTCTACTAGTACCAAAACGTTCATGAAAGTGCGCGTGTGTGTAGGTAAGTACTTATTATCTATCTATTATTATAATATAATACCTACTAAAAAGGTTTGTCTGATTGTTGGCGTATCACACTATGTCTAAATGTAAGTGTATGGACACACCTGCGGAACGTCCGGCGCCGAACGTTCGGATGAATACGCGCGCAACGCTTTTCCCTACACCTGCGTCACACCAGTACGCACCATATTTACTTTTAGACACGTATTCAACCGAATGTTCGGCACGGAACGTTCCGCTGGTGTGTCCCTACACTTAAACTGCCGGACCGATTTTGATAAAACTTTGTGTCTGAAAGCTTAGATCGTAGCGCCCTCTAGCGATCACCTAGGAAACCACGGACAAGTAAAGCTCTCATCTACTTCTGATGCCGACTGTCCACGAAATGTCATTTATTATGAATCAATGTTGCGAGATATTATTGCATTTTCCAGGTTTAATTAGAAGCAGAATGTGTAAATTAGCCATACAGACAGATACCTGGCATCAAGCACTAAATGGCGACATTAATTTCAGCGACTTATATAGTCAAACAAGAGAGGGCCCCGCTGGAAATTAAAAACTTAAAAATGCAATAACTTTTAAACCAAACCAGCTAGATCAAATCTTTTGATACAGTTTTAATATAAATTCAGAGCACTAAATATTGATGTAACATTTTAATCATCTTTGTCCTTCGATCAAAATAAAATGAATGGATAGGCCTAAAGCGCGGTAAGTTGAAGCAAACTACTGGTGCACTTGGTACATACAAACTAGCGCCATTATCTGTCAAATCTAGGGCACTTTCATACAAGTGACAAGTAAAAATTTCATTTGTTTTGCCTCATTTTTCTGGTTTGAAATGTTCGCTTAAGGCCTATCCATTCATTTTATTTTGATCGAAGTCTTTGTCCATAATAAAGGAGGGCCCCGCTGGGCGGACGCTAGCTTAGATTTGATATAACTCCGTTATCTTTGAAGCACTAAATATAAGCCATACATATTCAGAGAGCACTAAATGATTAGCTAGGTTTCAAAGCCCTAGGGCCGAGGGCCCCGCTGGGCATACGGACATGCAAAGTGAATATAATAATAGTGAGGGCGCTCTTGGGTCGCGACTGGCCTATCGTGCGGGCGGTCCCAGTACCGCATCACCAGCGCGCTGTACCCCAACGGCCGGTGCCTCACCCCCTCCCCCCCCCCGCACTGCGCTTATATTTACGCTATGGGATCTTATGGGATAGGTGGAATTTATCCACCCCCCGAAATCCGAATATTTGTATGGAAAAGTGATTACTTACAGCACATACTTTTTAATTGTTTTTCTATGAATATCCCCGGAGCCATAGTTTAAAGGACCGTCGTCGGAGGCAAGAAGATCCGATCACCCTCTCTTGTTGTGAGGATTGTAGTTATTTAATTGTTCAGTGCCTACACCACGATGGAACCCAACATGATGCTAATATCATCATCATCATCATCATCTAATCAATCAAATACATCCCAATGCAGAGCACAGGCGTGGGGTGGGTGGGAGGGTGAAGGGGCGTTAGTAGTCTTCCACGCGTGCCCAATGCGGATTGGTAGATTTCATATGCAGGGTGTTTCATAAGTAACAATAAATTTTTGAAACTCATAAGGGGGTTGTTTAGACCGTCAAACTGAACAACTTTCTCTATCGGACCAACATCGAAATCGGGATTTTTTTTTTAAATCCCATTCATATTTTAGCTCTAGTCGATTTGTAGAGTACCTATAGAACATAATATTTTTTTTCGCGATTTCGGTATTGGTTCCATCATAGTGAAAGTTGTTCAGTTTGATGGTCTACACCACCCCCTTAAATGTTTATTTGTAGTTTTGTAACACCTTGTATACATATAGGTACCTACGCATCAGAATCCCTTCTTCAGCGTAGGTAGGCATGCAGGTTTCTTCAAGAAAAATATTGAACTATTATGTAAGTACTAGAAATAGCACTGCACGTCACAACGCTGTCCCATTCTTTGTGCCGATATCGCCAGTGTCTAACAAAATTAAGTGTCAGACCATCAAACTGAACAACTTTCTCTATGGAGGCACCCTAGCCTAGGACCAGTATTGAAATCGGGAAAAAATATTTTGCGGTCCCCTGCGGTCCCATACATTCAGGTCGAGTGCATTTGTATGAAACAGCTGTTTTTTTTTCGAGATTTTGATATTGGTGTCATAGAGAAAGTTGTTCAGTTTGATGGTCTGATCATCCCCTTAAAATAGTTTCAGCTGATTTTGTTAGACCTTATATATCGCTATCCACTGTCAACCGCCTGCGCTGCTCGTTACTCTCATGTGGCGCACGTCGTCGTTAGATAGTCGTGTTAGTTCCAGTATTTTACATAATAGTTCAATAACGACAATAATATATTAAATGTTGATTATCAAATTCTTTATTCTATTCTATTTTTAAAATAATGGCTGCCATCTTGGGTATTTGATGATTTTGCCAATGTCTAGTTTATGTAGCAAAAGTGCTTGACGTTGTACGGTAATTTATGTATTTGGTGACTTCAAGGATTGTTTTTCGAAAAGAACACTATCTTGAGCCACCACTGGAGCCCCGTTGTAGACCCGGGAGGGGGCAAACAACGATCGACAGGCGACGCGACCGCCCAATAGCAGATCTACAACGTGACTCTCCAAACTCTTTATTAAGGTTAACATTAAAATCTATTAAATAACAATATAATAATACCAATGTCTCATCATAATTTCTCATTTTTACTAAATCTCTAAAATTACAACAACACCTAACGATAGTAATTCTACACATACAAGAAAATAAAAACATCGAAATGAGTTAATAATTGCCCATATAAAAATGTCCCGCCGGACCAGTGTAGGTACTCAAAAATAATCTAGTCCAATACAAATCTTAACTTTGAATTTGAACTTGCTATCCATTAGTATACCAGTCATAAAATTTCAAAAACTGTGTTATAAAAATTTTCATTTTAAAAGCTATGTTGCCTGAATAATATTTCGACTCAATGACATTCGTAAAGGAAATGAAATGGCTGGGTCGTGTTTGTGCTCCTCATACTTTGAATTTTGTTAAATTAATTAATCTACTTAGTCACAAAGGTCATAATTTATGAAATAATTACACAGATCAAATAATAAAATATATCCCTACCTACTTAGGTACCTACTCATTAACTTCAAAGAACTATTAAGTGAACTTACAATACAAATCTGCAATATTCGCTTTCGATAGTTTACGTTGCATTTTTACGATCAACCATTCTAGTTAACAATCCCAAAAACCATAAATTGATAAATCTAACTACTTACATACAATTTTATGAACATCAGTTAATAGGTGATTCTAAAACTTAAGTACTAAAAATAATCTATTTTTTTTTAAATCTATGCACGAACCAACTCTTTTGCACTCGGCGACCCGCGCCACATTTAATGTCTAGGTGGTAATTAAAACAAAATTTTCAAGCCAACAATTATTTAAGAACTAAGCGAGGAGAGGACCTTCTTGCCGAGTGTGTCGGAGGTGACTTGAAGCAGGATCATGGCCAACTGCGTCAGGTCGCCCTGCTGGCTCGTGAGGAGCATGGCTGCTGTCTTGTAGTCGTTGAGGCCGAGCCCGGCGAGGTAGTCGTAGACGATGTCGAACAACTCGGCAAGTTTTGACTTTATCTCCTCCCATATGTCCCTCATTGATACCACTGGGGATAAAAAATAAGTATTATTAATGTTATATATATGATTTCACTAATTAAACTAATGGTGAATATGTGAGTATAAATGCAAAAAATCGGAAATTATTTTAAGTTCTTCTAAAACGAGAAAAATGTTTAAAAATGCATGAAAATACGTCATCTTTGTGACGATTTTCTGTCGAGTGAAGTAATTCCAATCGTGTATTCAGTTTATGATTTCACTAGATAAACTATACAAAAATGCTGAGGTATGACTTTCGTTTCGTTTTGCAAAAATAAAAGATGCCTCCGAGGTATTTCCACCTACTATTACGCCTTAATAGGCGAGTCGATGTACAGGGGGCTCGCGAGAGTGTGTGGACTAGTATACAGACAGGATCCTTCTTAAATTCTGACACTTTTTTAAGGGGATGATCAGACCGTCAAACTGAACAACTTTCGCTATGGGACCAACATCGAAATCGCGAAAAAAAATCAGTGTTGTCCCATACAAAACTGCCAACCTGACTCGACCCGAATGTATATGGGACGTCTAATTTTTTTTTTTCGCGAATTCGATGTTGGTCTCATAGAGAAAGTTGTTCAGTTTGCATATTAAGTTGGACCCTGTATGTGTTGACACAGTGAAATTATCATAATTATACCCTTCTAGATCTACCCACTCTTCTTCTTCCTGCCCTTATCCCATTATCTGGGATACTACCCACATACCTAACCAAAATCACAAAGATCAATTCAAATTGCAGTTCTTTGTGATATCTGTTAGGTATTGTAAGTATCACAAAATATTGCGCCAAATGCACCTAATTAAAACAAGCAACTTCCGGGGCAATTACGCATTCTCAATAAGAGGGTAGTTTAAAAAAATGCCACAATGTAACCTTTGACCAACATATTTTATCAATTATAACGTTCTTATTACGTACTACCACTATGTACTTATATATGAATAGCACAATACTTTATGACTTACCAACTATACCAAGCCCGCACACGCCGCCAACGGCCCCTCCGAAAGCCGCGCCAAGTTTCCCGCCGTACCGCTTCCCTATGATGGTGCCCGCCAACGTCAGGCCCGTGGTGACCAGCATTGCGTTCTTGCTCCTTTCCTCGTTCATCACGACGCGGAAGTCGAAGGCATCGCACAGCTTTAAGATCATTTTCTCTAGGGAAGCAGGGTCGAAGGGCAGCTCGCCGGGCAGTGAAACACGTCGCGAACACATTTCGTAGTTTTCATATTCGGAGCCAGAGTCATCGGAGTAGTCCATGGCGATGGGAAATTTCAGGAGTGACTAAAAATTTAGAATGCTTTTAAAAATTGTCAGGGAAGAAAAAGAAATTGAGAACCGTCTCCGGTCTGCTCCGGTCTCGACAGTAGGTAAATTTTTGAATGACTGCTTGTCTTGTCTACCACCACTCACAATTATAAGCAAAGAGTACATTAAAATAAGTCAGGATTATATGGTGTTCTTTGCTACCCAGTTTACAGTACTCTATGGAACTACCGCTACCACTGAACAATTTGTCTATTTACTACTACCGCCTTTTTCCCGTGCCTGAGCGTCTGCCTGCTGTGACGCGAAACTAGGCCTAACTCCAAACCTGCGCGACTGCAGCGCGAACCGCGAGCTTCATTCGTTATGTAATGAATAGTCACAATATTGTTGTGGATTGCCTCTTGTCTAACTAATTTGAACGTCCAGAGTACATTGGTAGATTTCAGTACATTTGGTACTATTTAGTAGGTAGTTTATAGTACCAAATTTTTGTTGTTGTTAGGTTTTTTCGTTTTTATATTTTGGTAAAAATCTGCCAAAACTTAAAAAAAACTATAGATGAAATCAAAATTTACCAACAACAACCAAAATTTACTAAGAACAACAAAAACTAGGTACCTACCGAAAAAGCCAAAAGCTACCACATCTGACTGTCCCGCTCCGCCGACGCGGTCGTCCCGCGTCGTGGTCGCACGGCGGGTGTGCACGGCGCCATAAGATAACATGGGCAGCGTCCGCCGCGCGGCAGCCGTTCCCGCTTCACAGTTGCTTTGTTCGCTCAGGTTTGACCGAAGCTTAAAAAAGTTTCAATTTCACTCATTTGAACGAACTTTTTTTTTTAATTATGTGTCGTAAAACGCAAAATCAGTTTACTCTAGAGTAACCGGCGACTTAATCTAAGAATAAAATTTTCTCGCATTGTCGAATCGGGCCTTAAATTTTTTTAGTATTTTCACAAAAAGAAATGTAGGCTTTCCATACTAAATGCAATCAGCTGATCGAACGAAGTGAATGAAAAGTCGAAATTTATTTGTTGCTAATTTCCTACAGGGTTCTTTGGGAAAGTTGTTCAGTATCATGGGTACAATCGCCCCTTAAGGGTTGAACTACACATGGCCGCACGCGATCGCATTTTTCCGTCGCTCCCTACGAACAATGTTCGTAGGTCGCTCCATCCTTTTCTGTCACTCAGGAACGTTATTTGCTAGAGCATATAAGATAGACGGAACGGAACAGCACGCCGCGTGCGATCGCGTTCCGTCTATCTTATATGCTCTAGCAAATGACGTTCCTGAGTGACAGAAAAGGATGGAGCGACGGAAAAATGCGATCGCATGCGGCCATGTGTAGTTCAACCCTAAAGTGATGCAACTGTTTACCCTAACACCCTGTATAGACTGATAATTTAGTATACTCCATTCCAAATAGCAACGAAAATTTAAGGCTAATTTTTTATTACAGAAACAGAGATTTGAAACACTTTCTCACTTATTCTTAGAACAGCTTTAGTAACGTCCAAGATATGTCGGATAGTAAATCTTTCTGATAAATAAATTATATTTGCTTACCAGAATTGGCCAGAAAGCTAAATAGGAATCGGAAAATCTCGTCGTCCTTATTTGAAATGCAGTAAGTATAGATGATGATACCGAACAATATTGATGATGAAAATCACCACTAATACTTACACAAAAACAAATTAATATAAATAACAATGAATTTTTATTTAAGTTTGTCTTACATTACAATTTACATACAATGTGATAATGTTTTAAAAAATAAGTGTTTCGCTGTCGTATGTACAAATTATCTCCAATGTTGTGATAGTGCATTTGCAAATCCATCATCATGGTTCAATTCTGTAGCGTATCAACTAAGTTCAATAGTGTAATTTTTGTTAGACTTTTTTGTACACAAAATAATTTCTTATTGGGTACACATAATGTTCTTACTGCATTGGAATTAACTCAGACCGTCTCAGTAGGTACTTCAGTCTCATGGGGGGCTCATAGCAGAATAGTGCCCTTATATCAAACACTCTTTGTACAAACGAGGTAAGAATCAGTTCTAATACTCAGTTATAGTTATTAATAAGACTTTAACCTCAAGCAATAATTATTAATTAAAATTAAACTAAAAACTCAAAAAAAACATGAATGAGACTAAGATTGAATCCAGTATAACTCAGAACAAGTATATAATTAATTGCGACTAAATTTAAATCTATGAAAAATAATGTTACAAATATTTAAAAAAAACAATTTTGAATAATAGTGAAAAAGTTACTTTTATGAAACAATTTGCAATGGGTAACTTCGCTGTGCCGGTCGTATGTTGATATTCATTATAAACTAGTAACATTGGGCTGCGATTTTTGATATTAAATATAATTTTAATATAAGCTTTCCATTGTATCATAGAGTACAAGAATAAAGTACAAATTAAACATTGTTGATTCGCCAAAACTCGCAGTCCAATTGTTGTATAAAGATATTACACAAATAACTATTGAACTAAACAAATCATCCCGAATTCAGTCTTCCTTCGTCACGTACACACGTGACATCCAAAACATAAGCACACTCTTGCATCTTTAACATTTAAACATATTATGTGACATAAATTAACCACCTACTTTGTAGACATAACAACAAGTATAGGATACGGTAGTAACATGTCTCATATTTACGAAGAAATATTGCATTTAGGAGCATATTTTATGTCCGGGTATTGCTTAGTATTTGCCGCACATACTTTTAAATAATTTCTTAAAGAAGATAGCTTGATTAAATAACACGATGAGTGTAGAATACTCTGAAAATAACCTTTCATTCAGGCAATTATGCAGGCAAAATAGTAGATTACACACCGAGGACAGGAAAGTAAGAAAGGTCTCAGATCTCATGTAATAAAAACATGTAATAAAAACATACAAACATGTGATCTGAGGCTTTCTTTTTTACTGTCCGAGGTTAGTATACTATTTTTCTTCTCGACGGAGGTGGAAAGCGATAACTTTGTTTAGCGCAGCGGGACGAGAATTGACGCTTTCCGTCCGGAGGGAAGAAAATATCTTTATGTTGGCGTTCAATGTACATCATAAACAGATGAGGGAAACGGATCGTAGTATGTCAAGCTTGTTCTATAAAAATTACAAAATAATATTTTGCAACCCGGTTTATAATAATGATGCTTCTAAATGCAACCAATCGTTCAATTAAATTGCATGTCAGTAATATGTGACATAGGGGACACATTTTACCCTCGGATCCTATACTAAAAGGTAATAATGAGAAATATACAACAAGTTTGCAACTTTCGCTAATTGAAGACTTTTTTGTAAATCAGTAATAAAACGAAAGGTTTTCCTTGCGTGACATTAAACGGTATCAGATAAATAATTGATCCTGTTTATCCAAACGACTACATAGTTATAGTATATGCACTATAATTTGAATAAGAAATTTTACAATTTTCTTACAATACCTACATCTCGTCTTAAATTTCAAAGGACCTGCCTTTTATTTTCATTCAAAATGTCATCCTCACTGACCGTGGTGGAATCGTAAGTGATTTGATTATCTACATTATTTGATTTACATCAAATGAGAAATTAGGAAATAAAAACATTAAATAGTTTTTAATTAATTGTCTAACCAAACATTCGTTCTAGAATATTAAACAAAATCTCTCCTGTGACAACAATTCAGTTTCTTAATAACTACTACACTAACTAGTTTCATTTGTATTTAATAATCACAACAAATATGTAAAGTTCCTCCACCACGTTGTTGAATGACGACTTTTGTAAACTTTACATATATACAAATAGTCAAGTACAGTACGACCAGGAAAATAATTCCGCTCGCCAATCTTCGTTTGCACAGAGCAGGACCGAGTCCCTGACAAAACCCGAAGTCATTTAGTAATCAAATCATAGAGGTATTATACCAGGAATAGAGAAACATACAGCTGAGAGAGCGAGACGTACCTAGCGGCACCACTGTATCATAGAAAGAGATACGTGACGCGAGGCAATAGAACCGTTTTCTAGTCACTAATAAATTTTTACACCAATTATTCACGGAAACCGAATTGTAAAATTGATTGACTGACTTTAGATTCCCATCTAAAGTGAAATCGTAGATAATTTTTTGAAATATACTGACACTACTTCATTATATCCACGATTTCACGTTAGACTTAGAATTATAGACAGTATTAAAATTTTTGCCTGCGAATAGTCTCCTGAAAACATGCAAATACGGTTTCATTTGACAACTCATGTCACTGCCTCTATTCCTGTAAGGTATAATAACTTTAGGAATCAAATGGTGCAAAGTCGGATAGCAGCGAAAAGGGCGCGGCAAGGGCTTGAAGGTGGCACATCCTGATTGGTCAATATAGTTACGCGCGCTACTAAAATTTGTCAACTGCGCATGTATATCGGTAAGACTTATAAACCTGGTACTACTGTATACAAACAGCTCTCATATCAAAGCTAGCCACGAAGCGCAGATCAACTCAGAGGTACCGTTCGACTCTACTTGACAGTTTTCATACTTTACCTTACAATCGTTGTCATATCATTATTTAATAATAATGAAAAGATCCCATATATAATACCAGATAACATTTATAATACCATAATACCGAATATAGTTTTACAGTCAGATGTTATAATTATTTGACATCTATAATAAATAACGAGCGGAGTTTGAATGTCATTCGAGCAGGCTGAGAAGCCAAGTTCACATCTTCACAAGACACGGCCGTTCAGATGTAGCTCACCTTATACTGTTTAATTCTAAAGCATGATCAGTTGCTGCACCTTTCATAAAAAAACTATATTAAGGCCCTGGTTTGACCTGGCCCCTCCGTAGCTTGCCTGACATCAGACCGTGACATATTTCATATGAAAGATAATATGACAAACGCCCTATCAGATATGTTATTGGGATCTTATTCAGAAGGGGTGAAACAGGCAACAGATCTTTCAAGAATGACCACTATAAAATGAGCTTCGTCGTCATATAAAAAGGGTAGAGGGTCCTCGAAAACGTAGGTGGCGCGGTCCTCGTGGGTGGGTTCAACGCGTCGGCGGGAGCGAGCGCTCGCTGCATCATACGGTGCGGCACGACGTGTAGAACAGGATGTAGGCCGCGCTGGACTTGACATCGCTCGGGGCCACCTCCACCACGGCGTGGTCGTCGTACTTGTACCATCTGCAACAAACACGTGCCGGGTGTCGGTTTGATTCTTGACTGAAAGGATACGTGGCAGCAAAAACTTGTAGCGCTAGCTATATCAAATACAAATATGTTCATTAAAGGAAGAAGAAATCAGTGCACATGATACGATGGACCCCGCATGCGGCAAACCAGAGTCTCAGGAATACTTTACGACTAACATGCCGATCATAGTTAAATATAAATTGAAATAATTTCTCTGTCAACATCGCCATTGAAATTATCGATTACTATTTCCTATAATTACCATACACGTAATAACGAATCCAATTTATCGATCGATGATTGGTTAGTTACAAGATGGCAGACTATTTCCATGATCAACTCTTTTGCATTAGGAGATAAATTAGCAGAAACTGATATCACGTCAACAAATAATAAGTTAGATCTTCAGTCACTGACCTCTAATCTAATACAATTACAGGCAGTGTGTTTGTGTCTAGTCTTCAGTAAAGGTTATAATACGTATAGGTACTCTAAGGTTATAATGAATTCGCTTAGGGCTACATTTAAGGGAATAAGAACATTTAAAAAAGTTTATAATAAATTCGTGTGCTTTAATTCGCATTACATCGCATTGAGTTTAAGCTTTAGTAAATTATAAAAATTTCGCCACATATATATTTGAACTCTGTCTTGATTTCAAAATCGCTCCTGCATTTTGCTACACACACAAAAAATTTCAAAAACAATCAAAAAATATTTCGCTTAGGTCATATTTTTCGCAGATGCAAAATAAAATAAATAGACAAGGAACGCCGCTGACCAACAAACGCCACTTCACTAGAGATGTTACAGGAACGATATGCTTGATTCCAGATGATCTATCATGGCAATTCACGCTGTCACCCACCCTGGGCTTATTTATAGTTAAAAACCGCTAACGAGCGATCCGTTTCGGTGCCATTAAGACAAGATAAATATTATTTATTAGCACACCAAGAATAGACAAACAACAAGAATGAGAAGGGGTACAAGGGGCAGCCATCATAATGATATATCCTCTGATATGACCCTAAGGTCCTTCTAAATATGCTGACGGTTTGCTAAGAGGATGATCAGACCATGAATCAGTACAACTTTTCCAAATGGCGAAAAAAATCTGCTGTGAGTAGGTGTACTATGAAGGACCCTGTATCATGCATGGTAATTCTAATTGTAACGCCAACAGTAAAGACAAATACTCACTTTCCGTAAAGGCTACTCTTGCAATAAGCGGTGTAATGTCCACAATCCATGGTCCCGTAGTGGTTGGACACGGCGTACAAATCGTACAAATGGCTGCTGGGGCAATTGAACTGTTTCATATCCAAATCCGAGAGCGGGAAATCTATGTAAGTTTGTTTCTTGCGATATATATTTTGTGTGTAATCTTTAGGGTCGACGTAGAAACGCTTGAAGTGTATGACGAGGATCGGCGGGAGGCGAGAGATGTCCAGCTTCTTCACAGCATCGCGCTTCTCTTTGCAGTTGGGGCAGTTCCAGCCTGGGATAGTCTCACCGTTCAGGTAGAGCCTCAGACAGTCCTGGAACAGTGTTGTTTGTTTGTTTGTACTTATTGCAACGTAAATCGTCATCATCACCATTATTTAATAACTAAAAAAGTTCAAGGGTGTATTCAGATAATGAAATTAAACAACTTTTCGTAAGGAACATGGGTCGAAAAACGAGATTTTTTTGGACCATACTAAAGTGCGAATCAGACGACAGATTTTCGAGAAAGTAGGAGTGTATACGTACCACTGCAGGGCACCGGCCTTTGGGAGTTAGTCCTCCACGCGTACCCAACGCGGATTAGTAGACTTCGCATACGATTCGGAAAGTATTTTTCAGCGTATGCAGGTTTCCTCACGATGTTTTCCTTCACCGTTTGAGAGCACGTACATAAGTCAGAAAAACTACACGTATACACGGTTCAACTTAAAATGCCGACGGTTTTTTAAGAGGATGATCAGATAGTCAAAGTGAACAATTTTCTCTATGGGACCAATATCTGCTGTCCCATACATTTTGGTCGAATAGGATTGCAGTTTTGTTTGGAACAGCCGATATTTTTTTCGCGGCTCTAATCTTGATTCCATAGCGAAAGTTGTTCAGTATGATAGTCTGATCATATACTTAAAAAACCGTTAGTTTATTAAGAAGGACCCTATATAGGGTGTAAGGAAAAGTCTCATTAAAAAAAATCTGCTGTCCGATACTAAAGTGCAATACCTACTCGACTAAAATGTATGAGACAGCTGATTTTTTTGCTCTGGCAGGTTTGCTCCATAGTAAAAGTTGTTCAGTTTAATAAGTAGAGTATGTGGTTTAAAGGTTAATGATACTTTTCCTTACACCCTGTATAGGCTGTGATGCTGATGATGATGGCTGTAGTCTGTCTATAAAGTCGTAGCATGAATGTTTGAGGAACTTATCATTTTAGTATGGTGGTGTTGCCAGGTTATTCTTGATTTTGACATTCTTTGCCTCGCGCCCATTTTTTGCCAAGACTTTATAGACAAACTATACCAACTGAGGTACGGATCACGTGAGTAAGAGATACGTACAGCCAGCGTGCACCGGTTGGCGTTGGCGGGCAGCTCCAGCGACAGGTTGGAGAAGGACTCGTAGGTGACGCTCTGCTTGCCGCACACCGTGCACTTCACCGTCGACTTGATCTGCCCGTAGAACAGCCGCAGTATGTAGCTCTCCTTAGACTTCGTGTACTCGTGCCACGCCTTCTCCGACGCCGTCATAGACTCCTGCACATCATACATTAATTAGATCTCCACTAATAACATGCAATCCCCGAAAAAACGACTAAAATCGAGACGCGCCTCTGTCTTTGTTACTATGCGTATGTGAAAGCGAGCGCGCATGGCGGTTATCTCGTTTTTCCGCTTTGTCGTGAAAGGCATGCTAATCCTACAGGCAATACTTGTAATAGTAGGTACTAATAGAAAGAAAAAAATTGTATTCTGGACTGGCGCCTAACTTATGGCTAAAAATAAATAAAAATATAGCTATGTCATGACTAAAATAATACAAAACACAAAAATTACAGATAATACACACACTCTAGAGTGTCGCCGCAAGACATGGTGCCCAACAGGCCGGCAGCATTCCCCCTCTGGATGAATTTTGTGCCAGGAAGCTGCCAGCTCTGCGGTCACCATAGGTCTCATTAAGGCGCCCCGATAGGTCTGCGATGAACGCTTTAGCCCCTGGGCCCCAAGGACCTAGCGACCTAGGCTTTATTAGAGGTACATTTTAATTGGCTCATTAAAATGTAGGGCTTTACAAGTTACTTACTAACACCCAGAACATACAATATTTAAATCTAGCTATTTGGCGTGGGAAAGTTACCATAGAAAATCTACTAATTGCGTTGAAAATGGCCCACTGTATAGATTTTATAGTTATATATACTGTATAGATACTGTACTAGATTTTAACTGTAATTTTGTCCGCTTTAATATGCAGTGTCACAGTTCACAGTATATGAATCCTTATAGTTAGAAGGGAGAACTCAACCCAGCGATCGTGGCAGGTCAATCGTGCGGTGCGTGCAGGGGTGAAGGGTTCTGGTCAGTCAATTTACCTCAATTCCATACTGAGTGAGGTATGAGGTAAAACATGGACAACCCAAACTACTAGCGAGTTCATGTACCTTGGGCGGTGGCTTGATGGTGAACTGCAGATCCAGGTGCAGCCAGTCCATCAGTATAGTGAGGAACTCGTGGGAGTCTTGCTGCTGGTCGCCGCGGAAGGCGCGCTGGTGGCGCCCCAGCTCGTTCTGTCAACAACCGCACACGCTTATATACGAACTTAACCATTTTTATTACTTAGGCTGTACTGGCACTAAGCCTACCGTCGCGTCGTACCGAGCCCAAAATAGGATATAATTTTTATTTGCAGCGTTAGTGGGCGAAATGCTAGCGAAATATCACTTCTTGTCAAATTGTTATGAATGAATGAATTATGTTTCATTCAAAACATTTTTCACGTAGGTATTGTAATCTCGTACTGGTATCAGGGCGTTCCAAAATTAAAGTACTCTGACAGCAAGTTGACCACTAACTTGCCTCCACCAATGCGCTCGGGGTCGTCGTGGCCGAGTAAGGCCGCTCTCTCTTCTAATTGTGAGGGATGCCCTGCAACGGGACCTATGGGATATAGGCCGATGATAATGATCCAGGCATAATAGAGTGAAAGGGTGCGTTTCCACTGAAGCGGAGCGAAGATGCTGTAAAATCAACCAATAGAATAGCTTGATTCCGTCAAGCGGAGTCTATCGAGGAAAATTGAGCAATTCGATTGGTTGATTGTACGCATCTCCGCTCCGTTTCAGTCGAAACGCACCCTTAGGCCCGGAATGCACCATAGCGAAGCAGAAATTTGTAAAATTAACCAATAAGATAGCTTGATTCTGTCAAGAGAGGAAAATAGGGCAATTCGATTGGTTGATTTAACACAGCTCCGCTCCGCTCCGTTACGTTGGATTCCGGACCTTAGCGACGTAGGCAAGGATTGAGTAATACTCACTCGCAGGTCCCGACACGATATGAAGCGGTACTGTCCGCACCAGAGGGCGCGCACGACCGCCGCCATCTCCTCCGCGACCGCGCCGCGCGTCCCGTGCGACCTGACCACAGTAACCACGTGTCAAAACCATCTAATTAGGATAGTATGGAACTTGGGTCCACGCTCAAGTGTCCAAACCCAAAGAGAATCAAAATTAAAATTGCGTGCCAGTCTTTGTTTGATCGTCTGAGCACGCGCGAGTTCATGATGCCGTACTGTTTTGTAAAAACTACTTAAAGTAAAGTGAATAAAGATGTGGTGGTTTATCATTCAGAAGCATTTAGAGGTATGATTTTGTTTACGAACATAACATTTAATTTTAATTAATTTGTAAAAACAAATCACATAAGCAGTCTAAGCAAACAACAAATATCTATCTGTCCTTATCTTACACATTTCGCGCGCCAGAAAGAATGAGACCGCGCTATAATATGTTGCTGTACTCTTCTCACGCACGTAAAATTAAATTCGTCGAAACGGTCCGGCTAGGTAAATAAAAATTCATTTAGCTCTGGTTACAAAACAGATATCAAAGCAAATTATAGTTATAGTTTTTTCTCCCCTCCGGGCGGAAAGCGTCAATCGTCGTCCCGCTGCGCTAAACGAAGTTGTCGTTTTCCACCTCCGTCTAGGAGAAAAATAGTATACTAACCTCGGACAGTAAATAAGAAAACCTCAGATCATATGTTTGTTCAATTACATGACAGCCCTTTCTAGCTTTCCTGTCCTCGGTGTGTAATCTACTATTAAAAAATCAGAAGTCTTCTATCACTTTTAGTTTTTTTTTATGGCTTTGCAGACTTCAGCTTTAAAAATTTTCTGAACTCTTTTTTTAAGTTTGAGGGCCCATAACTTTGTTTCTAGCAGTAACCTGCAACAGTTATCATAGGACCTACCAATCATTAAGATTTTAATAAAAAAAATTATCCAGATCTGTCTATTAAAAAAAAGTTATAGGAGTTTAAAGGTGTGCAAGTGACGAATTTCCAAAAATTCAAAAAATCATTCACAAAAAAAAATGTTAGGGCCTGGGTCAAACCTACCCCCATTTTCGTACGTTCAACGATCTGCCGAACAGCCTGTATATGTTTAAGTTATTTTAAGTTGATTTTTAGTTTACCAAGAAGTTTGCATGAGTGACGTCACTCGTTGGGTCCTAAAAACTACATTATTTTATCAAAAATATCTGTGATCCTTTCATTTTAAAATGTCTGACATAGAAAATATTATTTTTGAGACAATTATCTCGAAATGGTTTTCGATTTAGCCCTCCCAAAAAAACTTGACATACCGAATTGATGCGAGTGATGCGCTTCGCTTGAGCGCAAAATATACGCTGATATTCTTCTTTTGTTTGTTGTCAAGAGTCTCCCAGGCAGCTAGTTTTTGTAAGAGGGTGAACGTATTTGGAATGAAAACCGGATACAAAATATAATTACTTGTTAAGATGCTCGAGGTACTGTCCGTTGCAGAAGTATGTGACGAGGATGGCGGTGTTGTTGAGGCATTGAATGATGGAGTTCATGTAGCAGGTGTTACCCAGGTTCTGCAGCCCCGTCAGTCCGCGGCCCTGTTGCATACCACATGTCCGCTTTAGACTAATTCAAAAAATATATCCATTCTGTTGCCAAATTACCTGCTTTAGATATTTTCTACCATTGTTTATTTCTGAAGACTATCGTCATAAAAATTACGTTTTTTACACATTCAATGTCCATTCCCGTTGTAATGATAAATCCGATGACAATTATTTGGAAGCTCTTCACACTTTTAGTAAGCAGAAAATATCCAAATCATATAATTTGACAACAGAATGGATATACAGGTTGTAACAAAACACCTGTGTAATACCACAGATTATATAATACTATACAGTACAGATGCCCAACGTCAAACAATGGAACGCGACTGCCGTAACGCGGGCAGTCTTCGGGCAAAGTAAATTGCTTGATTTTCCGAGGCTCATGACATTTTTTTGTAGTCAGATCATGTATTTTTAGTAATAATTTACACTTTTACGTAAACATTAATTACAAATCGATACCATAACGCCATATATTGCCATTTTTTTAACAAAAATTTCATTTGTATGGGATAGGACACCATGGTAATACTTAAAAGGTTCTTCAGCCCATGAAACTGAACAACTTTCACCATGGAGCCAACTTCGAAATCGCGAAAAAGAAAGCAACTGTCCCATACAGAACTTGAACGTTGTTCACTTAAGGGGGTGCTTAAGTATTACTAGTATTATTATTGTTTTGTTACACCCTGTATTTTATATTGGAAAAAAGTATAAAGATAATATTTTTACATTTAGTTTTGAAAATGATTTTCTAACATGGTCTTGCTGCTAAACCTAAACAATTTTCAAGTAATATATTTTATGTAAATACAGATTTTATGGAATATAATAAATTTTAAACTCTAGGGGTTGTCAACATTAAAAACAAAAAGCTTACTCGTCGAAAGAGGCATATTAGTTGTTGCTGTGAGACTTTAAGACGTATTTTCACTTTGAGCACCATGTCAGCTGCATTCAACGGGATGCATCTCTGCTCGTAGCGTAGAATTTTAACTATCTCTCTGCCTCTAGTGCGAGCTATGATTGCGGCTGGAGTCACTGGCAAAAACACTTCGGTACCCGATTCAACACGGTTCTTGTTACCACTTTTTTAAATATCCAAGTCAAAAGTTATTATCTTGCACTCTATCACTACTTTCCGATTCTTAATTACCCCTGTATTTAGACAAAGGGAACAGAATAAAAACGAAAACAATAATATAAATCAAAAACACAGTCGAAAGTAAAGAAACAAAAAACGACAACATTTGTCTTAATCACAAAAATAAAACCGCTGCGAAAACTATAAAAGCGAAATCCAAAATGAACTCGACGGCAACTAATTCGTAACGCAAGATCCGAGCCGAGTAACCAAGTCTATGGATGGTAGGCGTCGCGTTGTTAACATAGCTGTGGCTCAACTGGATCTCACGTGTCTGAGACGGGGTGGTGGTGGAGTACGCCAGTCGCCAGCCACTTCGCCCGCGCTCCTACGTGCGCATACATGCAGACCGCCCGCAGCCCACCGGCGGGGGCAAGCGAGGGTGGCTTCATCGGGTGACAGTAATTATGGTGGGATCGCTTCTATTCCATAGCCGTCGTGCCATGCAGGTACGAATTAATTTACACGACAAAGTATAGGGTTCCTATAATGAATAGCTCTCGTTTCTTAATTCATGTCACCTTGACTGTATAGTACATTCAGCGGAAAATGTACTTTTTATGCATTATCAAACGTCCTGACAAGGTGACTCAACACCTCCATTTCAAGCATAGATACATGATACCACAGAAAAGAGAACTAGTAGAAATCGCATGAGGACTATTTAGTTCGAGAGCTAGCCTAGCGTGACCAACATAATAAAAAGCGAATCAAATGAAAGTTAATCTTATCTACATAAGTCTTATGACAGAATCTTCTTAAAATGGTCGTAGTGACTTATGATTATGAGTTTTGTTATGAACTTTTTCTGAACAAAATGTATGAAAATATATGGTATATCGACCATATAGTGGCTCGCGGGCTGTACCTGCATGCTACATATATTTAGGAGGCCGGGTTATCTGTTCTATGCATGCACAGGGTTTAACAATGTATTATAATATAATGTATTTTATCTTTACTATGGAGTTGAGGCGATAAATCACAGGCCAGTTCAGCTTTAGTCACCCTACCTCGGCGTCACAGCTCGAGCGGTGCGTGTCCCACACGCCCTGGCTTCGCAAACTACTAAACCTTTGATTGATCGTATGAACATTACCTGTATGTACCTATGTACATGCACCGATCAGTACACAACACTTGAACTGTTCAGATCTTGTGTACTTAAGTTTATGAACGATGATTTGCTTGGCATTTTTGAATGAATATAACATTCTATAACTATAAAGCAAAACAGTTTGGCAGCAAACTGCATAGATAAAAATAATAGTTGGGCGCTTGTCTTTTTAAATAATTTGAATACCTACTTAAAATACCGTGGCTTCGAAAGTAACATAATTTTGTTCAAGTTTAATATTTAACGTTTTCCGGAAATACTAAATTACGTTTCCGTGTTGTGTCGGCGTGGCGGTTGTGTGTAAAACGCTCGTAGAACCTTCTGCGTCACTCGTTAAATAACACCTGCCTTTATAACGTTTGAACACTAGCACATATTAAAGCTTGTAGTAGACCGAAAACTACGATTTATCTGGATTAGCTTACTTTTATTTTAAATTGACTGCAAAAGTGTGGCTTCATAATGTCGATAGGGTAAAATAAGAGACCCGTTCCTTTAATATACGTAGGACTCATTAGATTATAATAATTTATTTATGTTTAATTTAATACGTTCCTAAAAGCCGTGGCGGTCCAGTGGCGAGTAACCTTGTCTGCCGTGCAGGAGGCGATGGTTCGATCCCCGTCCAAGCAGACTCGTACCAATGCGTTTTTCGGAATTTATGTACGATTTGTTACACCACTGGCTTTTCGGTGAAGGAAAACATCGTGAGAAAACCTGCATGCTTCAATTTCGAGGCGTGTATTTGTACCCACTGTCCATTATAAGTGGCGACGGGCTCACCCCCCGTCACACTGGACAGAGTTTCGGTACTACTGGTGAAAGGTGGATGTTCTGAGGTTTCAGAATATCTCTGACTACCCCCTCGGGGAATATAGTCGTGAGCATATGCTATGCTATGTAATACGTCCCTAATCGTTGGTGTTTTTGTATTGCTTACATTTTTAACTAGCTACATAAATTGCTGTTTGTGACCATCCCTCCATCTCTCTTCCTGTGTGTGGGGGTGTCAAGATCGTAGTGGCGCTTACCTCGGCTCAATGCGACATAGGACCGTTGCAGTCTAGTAATCTAATATTTACTTTGAAAATTAAGGTAATTTCATTCTTATAAATGCCATCGGGAAATCGATTTAAAAAGTTAAGGATTATCGTGTTATGGTCAGCCGATCGGATAAGCTCACATTTCCGCTCGCGTTGGTTCACCCGCCTCCTCGAAACTTACACTTGACCTTTACAGTTTACCTTCCAACCTGACAAGTAGTTATTATCGAAGTTGCACAACATATACAGCGGAAGTATAGGAAACCAGCATTTAGCTGTCAAATTGAATTATAGCTGCAATAGAAACGGGTTAATTTGTGTGTTTTATGGGTCGCTTAAAAGTCAATCGAACTGAATCGTCGTCATGATTTCAGCCAAAAAATCCCTAAAATAGTAATTTAGAGCCTGTGAGATCCCACTGCAGTGCAAAGACGTGGACGTATAATGGTAAATTTATATGGAAGATTAAGGGACTGTTTCACCAATACTGGTTAAGTTAATGGCTTATCTGACAGATCGTTTCAAATATTTCGTATGAAAATTAATAAATCAGGTATAACGATATGATCTTTGGAGCATATTCTTTGCCCTCGTAGTAAAGGTTGATCAAATTAAGCAACCAAAACAAGTGTAGAAATTTAAACAGTGACATTAAATTTTCTTATTACACACATTTCCACTACTTTAGCTCTCGTAAAGCAGTGTCAACAGTGGCGACTACACATAACAATGAAGTCTAGATAATCCGGGTTATGTTATATTAGTTAGAAGGAAGTAATAATCTTGTACCATTTGTAAATAGATTAGTCTTAGAAAAAGTATATGTCTAGAATGAGCCTCACTGTTTTACCGTATAAAACAAAAGGGGCTAAGTTTCATAGGTTGGTGTGCGTGAGGCGCCATACAAATTCTGTATGTGTGCGTGTATATGTATAGGGTTTAGGAACCAGTCCTGGTTCCAATTTTTTTCGACGCTTTCGTATCTTCGACTGTCAATCTTGACATATACTTGATCAAAGAGATTAGTAAACACCCTTCGTGCACCGAGCCCAACAGAAATCGCAATAAAATAGCAAGTGTAGTAAACATTTGTGAACAATATTCAGTTAATCGGATGAGATTAGTGTCGCGGACGTAAGGGCGCGACATGTGCCCGCTCGTAAGATTCGACGAACGTGCTTGGGTTTTGGCAGGGCACGTGCTTTGCTAATACTACTGTACACAAAGAATATTACTTATTTGCAACTAACAAACGCACAACAACACACGTTATAAATAAACAAAAAAATCTATTCAAACCGTAGAAAGAGAAGGAACTAGAAGAAAGCACGTGTCTTGTCATATGACTCAGTAAGAGATGCACATAGCAAATTCGCTCTAGTTAAAAAAGGAGATCGCTACTTATTGCTGTCCTTATCGATGTAGCCACTTTTTTGTTCTACGACGGCTGTCTGACTCCGGAGTCAGACATCTATTTTCATACAAATATTTTTTTATATGACTATCGCTGTCTCATACGCGGTTACATTGATGTTACGTCTATCAGCGTAAGCGAAAAATACTTCGCCTATGATTCAAACCAAGTTCAAGTGGAACTTGTCCAATCAACTCCAAAAAAAAGTCAAGTATTTTTTATTTAAATAATGCTTATAGTTTTCATAAAGTTTTTAATTTAGATATACGTTTTTTTAGTCTTTGTTATATCGATAGCGAGATTTTCAATTCATCAAGAATAGACCTGTGTTCCGTAACACATTAGAAAAACCTAGATTACTCTAGAACTACCATACTAAGCTAGCAACAACGCAACATTTTCTAATGCATGTACCCATTAAGCATTATGCACTACATTTCGTTTAGAAAGTCTCTTAATGAGACCTTTATGAGCACGGTGTACGTGTTAGAATGGCTCGATGCACGGGACGCAGGCTGTAGTAAAACCACGCACGTTGATTGTTAGTTAGGGTATTAGCATTAGTGTGGATTCCTGGCCTTGTACGTGTAGTCGCACGTCATGCGTGCCGCTTTGGTGACTCAATGGTGCAATGCCATGCTTTCGACTGTAATATGTCTTATTTTAAAACCCATATATATAGCTATGACAGACCTAATTCTAATTTTAGTAGATTTCGTTCTTACAAGAGTTCACAAATGAATGTAACATAATGTACCATTCGACAAAGTGGAAAACCCCAAGTCTAATTTTGCATTGGCATTCGAATACAATGACGAAATGATTTAGCTTGACTTATTTCAATAGACAATGACATTTCAACATTATTGACTTCGACGATTTCAAACGAAATATTGTGAAAGAAACTTGTTCTGATGGGTTCACTATCACACTGGACAGAGTTTGGGCACTGCAGCACTGTTAGTGAAATGTAATGTATATATTCAGAATGTTATTTATTGTTCAGTTTGTAGCATATAACGTGTAGCGAGAGTCCGTCAGGTTCTGGCAGAATTAACAGAGCTGCAGTTACCGCTTCAGCAACATGCTGAGCCACAGCCTATTCAATGGAGCAGTACTGATAAGCATAAACATATGCTCACGATTATATTCCCCGAGGGGGTAGTCAGAGATATTCTGAAACCTCAGATAATCCACGTTTCACCACTAGTACCGAAACTCTGTCCAGTGTGACGGGGGGTGAGCCCGTCGCCACATGGACAGTGGGTATAAGACATGCCTCGAAATTGAAGCATGCAGGTTTCCTCACGATGTTTTCCGTCACCGAAAAGCCAGTGGTGTTACAAATCGTACATAAATTCCGAAAAACTCATTGGTACGAGTCGGCCTGGATGGGGATCGAACCATCGCCTCCTGCACGGCAGGCAAGGTTACTCGCCACTGGACCACCACGGCATATACTGCTCAATACCATCTGAGCAGTACTGATCAATGATCTTATTTTTGTATTTTATTGTACCCATTTTGTTGTTCACTTATGTTTTATTATACTGTTGAATGAATAAACGTGTTATTTATCTATAAAAAAAATGAAGTTTGTGTATTTGTCAATTTTGATGCCCACTGTGCCAACAGATTCGTCCAGCCGCCTTCAAGCCACCAACTGATATACGACCTAATTGTGAATGAGGGCTTTGCTTGCGTGCCCTTGTAACATATTTATTACTATATTGAAAGAATTGTTTTAAAATTGTTGACAAGCCTTAAATAATTTTAAATCTTATTTTTAAAGTTGTATTAGCATATGGTAGTAGCCTTACGACACATGGATTTCCCACTGCAAGTTCACTCTTACAATTGTGTCCATAATATCATTGCTTTAGCGTCATCCAAATAAAAAAGGCACGTCGTCGGACGGATGGGCGTAGCCAGAACTTTATTATAGGCTAACTGAGCTCTCAGTCAACGTATTCTATTGTCTATCGGTATTAGAAGGATTATTTTATATTGTTCTAGCCTTCGATCAAAATAAAATGAATGGATAGGCCTAAAGCGCGGTAAGTTGAAGCAAACTACTGGTGCACTTGGTACATACAAACTAGCGCCATTATCTGTCAAATCTAGGGCACTTTCATACAAGTGACAAGTAAAAATTTCATTTGTTTTGCCTCATTTTTCTGGTTTGAAATGTTCGCTTAAGGCCTATCCATTCATTTTATTTTGATCGAAGGTTCTAGCTACTTCCGTCCCGTCGCCTGGTAGTGGATTGATACAGGGGATACCGAAAGGTGTGGTTATATTTAGAGGTGCTTCAGACCATCAAACTGAACAACTTTTACTGCGGAGCCACCATTGAAATCGCGAAAAAAATCCCATTAAACATGACCACACTATTTAGTAGCATCGCGTATAATGACTACTTACAACATTGGCCCAGACGGGGTCGAAGTCCCGCTGGCGATGGTCGTTGGAGTGCGGTACCCGGGCCGGCTTGGTGCTGCGGTCGAAGGTCGGCTTGGACGTCTCCTCGTCGTCCGAACCTTGCTGCTTGCGATACACATTATTTTTTAATGGTTGATAATGAATGATAGGCTAATTATTACATTACCTGACTAGGTTTAAAAAACCTCACCTTATTATGTTCAATATCTTTACAGCTTGTGATACCAATTCGATCAAATCAATCTCCATTTACTATCAATGATATGTAGCACGTTCATTACAAAGGCCAAGAAACATTTTAATCTAAGAAAGCTTGAGACTTGGTCTAAACAATTTTTTTCTAACCTGTTTTGGCCTACTACTAGGCAAAGGTTTCCTCGAAATAAACATTTAAAACTAAAATCCAGTGGTCCAACATTTAATATCGCGAAGGGAGTTAATTGCTCCGACCTCCGAAATACCTAACCATTTGCTAAAATTATTGTATACTCGATTTTTTGTATACTGAGCCTTATTTTAATACCATTATAAATTCGAAAATAGCGCCATCATGACGGGTTTTCAAAACCCAGTCAATTTAAAAGTAATCAAGTCATCAACAAGAATTATGTATGCTGCGGCTTTGTTTGTTGGTTGGGTGGCAAGAGGTTGCGCACCGCACGATCTGCTTTGGTTCGCTGAGCCAGCGGAGTTAGAGCTTGACCAGAAATATAAAAACCTGGTTTGTAGGCGCTGCAATCGTCTATAACCTTTAATGGCAGAGATCCAAGTACAAAAATGAGTTCCAATTACTTTCCGCAAAATGGCGAGGTTTTTTTTGTGGGCGGGCTTTAGCCTAGTTTTATGTTTTTTTTAATAAATCTGTAGCTAGCGGAAGTTTCTAATATAAGTAGTACTCACATCAGCAATGTCCGGAGAGGAGCGGGATCGGTTAAGACCCGTGGAGCCAGGGCTGTCGCCGGGAGACGCCATGTACGTGTCGCCATCCTCGTCCTGTACAACAACATTTATTATAAAACTAAAAACGTATGTAGATGATGTCGTTTTTGATAAACAATTAGACTTAACATCAACTCGAGTGGTGGAAATCTCTAGGAAGCAACTAGAATACGGGTGGTAGACACCCGTCTGGGTTGAATTGGTAGTATTCCTCACAGACAAGGCTGACTTACCTTATTGGACCGTTTCCGAACCATAAGGGAAACCGTACCAACCATAATAAACAAAAAAGAAACAATTTCGCGCCAGTCTTCGTTTGATTGACGGACTAAGCGCACGTCTGCATGCCATGCTGCTGTTTCTCAAGACTTTTTTCAAGAATGTTGTATTAGACCCGGCTGCCACACACAACATAGTAAGTCTAAGGCATTACCTTCTCCAGGTCGGGCTTCTTCTTGTCCCTGGCCTCGGCGAGCTTCCTGTTGCGCTCGGCCTGCAGCAGCTCGCGCTGGCGGTCGAGCTGGGCGCGCTGCTCGTTGACGGCCGCGATGCGCGCGCGCTTCGCCGCCCGCGCCGCCGCCTGCTGCTCCATCTGCTGGTACTCCCGGTCCGCGGCCATACCTACTACTCTCAGTTATGTATTGGCACGGTAAAAGATTATATAATCGGGTAATTACGTCAATTGGCTATAACTTTTCATCCATACGCTCTTATACAGCAGCGATGACTAGTGAAGTTAAATATTTATCGAAGAATTACGCCTTTTCTCAACTTTCTGAATGATACCTTATAAAACAAAAGTTTAATCCGCTGACGGCATACAACAACTATGCAGCATTAAGATGCTGACGGTTTAATTAATTAAAGGGGATAATCAAACCAAACAACTTTTTCAATGGGACCAACGTCGAAATCGCGAAAAAAAAAACATCTGTTCCATTCAAAACTGCAATCCTACTGTCACCAAATGTATCGAATAGCGTTTTTTTTTCGCGCGATGATGGTCTGATAATCCTCTTAAAAACCGCCAGCAAATCAAGTTGGACCCTGTATGCTGATAATTACGTAGTCATAGCCGATGGGGCCGAAGAATCGTCGAGTGACGACTGCGAAGCGGAAAGCGCAGCGTGGGTAGGCCCCCCACAACCGACGACCTGTCGAACGTAGCGGTACGAAGCACTCGTTGGATGAGGGCAGCGCAGGACCGGTCGTTGTGGCGATTCTTGGGGGAGGCCTATGTCCACCGCTCTTGGATGACGGGAGGAAGCAGACAGTTGGGGCCAGGAAGCCAGGAGCCAAGCTGGGGTCAGGAGTGCACAAAATGATCACGAGACGCGCTCGCTCAATATCTCCCATAGATTGTCCACTAGTGTGTTTGTTCGAAGTCTCTGTGGTATACGGTAAAGGTGTTCATAGGCTGACTGTACCTTCCTCGACGCCGTCGCGGCGCGCGTTGGAGATGGTCTCGGCCTGACGTTCCTCCTTATCACGTCGTTGGTACTCTTCCAGCTGCTCGCGTAGCGTCTGATTCTCTTGTTCCTATCGAACGAAATACATATATCCTTTATTAATTGATACTACTGGCTATGTGCACGACATTAGCGCCATCTAGCGCATTACGGACCCGTTAATTATTTATACGTAAAATAGTTTATATTAATTAAATTAAAAATCAAAGAAATGCGAAATATTATCGATATTAAAAAATATTATAATACCTAACGGGATTTCCCGTTCTTTGTTACGAAATTCTCCTACAAACTTTTAGCCTGTTTCTGGTGGATCTTTATATTGTCTGATAAACATAATGAATAGAATAAATAACGTACCATGTCGTACTGTTTGTTCTCGTACTGCATCAGCTGCGAGAGGATCTCCTGCTCACGTAGCTTGTACATGGCGCGGAGCTCGTTGCGATCTTCTGATTCGCTCTGACCTCGCACTCGCTCCCAGTCCTAAACGATAAGCGGTCACATAAAAAAACTTTATTAGTACAATAAAAGCTGAAGTGGGACTGGGCCGGACATGTCTGTCGCATGCAGCCCGAAAGATGGACCAAAATCACCACAGACTGGGTTCCCCAGGTCACCGGCGTCGAGGTAGACCGAGAAAAAGGTGGAGAGATAACATGAATGCCTTCTTGGAGAGTTGGCCAGAAGTTGCACACAACAGAGAGGATTGGAGAGTAAAAGGGGAGGCCTTTGCAAAGCAGTGGGACATTGAAGAGGCTACGTAAGTACAATAAAAATACATAAAAGTTATATTGGAGTCCTGGAGGTTACGTTAGTCAGTATTTCGACTGACGAAAACTCCAGGACTATAAGATAAGATAAGATAAATATTCTTTATTTGCACACCAAAATACACAAAAAACAACAACAATATACATGAACAAGAAGGGTACAAAAGGCGGCCTGATCACTAAAATGTCCTGAAAGGCATGTTATGCTGGATTTAGAGCAACGCTGACGTGATAGACCAACTGAGCAGGAAGCAATCAGCGGAGTGCAATTACACTAAATTATTATGGCAGCACTAAACCGCGTCTCTTGATTAGTCAATCCGCTCGTCGGTACAGACGTCAACGCTCTAAAACCGGCCTTAAAGAAGGATTATGTCGGCCGTGAGTGTACAAGGTCCTTCTTCAGTACAGGTAATAAGACCATAAAACTAAAAATCTTCCTGTATGGAGCCAAAATTGAAATCGCGAAAAAAACAGTTCTTAGTTTGGAACAGCGGATTTGTTTATCACGATTTCGATGTGGGTTTCAAAAAAAAAGTTGTCCCGTTTGGTGGTCTGATATTCCCGTTAGAAAACCGTCAGCATAATAAGTAGTATGGTAATGCAGACCTGTTCGGCTTCTATGCGCTGCATCTCGAGAGTGAGGGAGCTGTCGGCGATGCGCTCCTGCTGGTCGAGGATCAGCTGCATGCTGCGCGCGCGCTCCTCGTACACCTGCACTGCGGCCGCCTGCAACGTTCTCTCTGTTACATTATGTTACAAACCCTAGACTGAACAAACTTCTACAATAACCTCGTACTGGTTTATAGCTTTAACTTTAGAACATTTACAAATTATGATTTAGATCGGTTTCTGTTTACATTTTAAAGGCACCGACACTATTCTTAATTAAATTGACTTTGGTTCATACAAAATGTATGTAGGTACGTATCGACGATGTAATTTATACCGAATCGATGAAACCTATATTTTATATCCAAGAAAGTCCTACTGGGTCCTGGGTAATCCACACTAATATTATAAATGTGAAAGTGTTTGTTAAACAAATATTAAAAACAGCCACAAGCCCCGGCTTCGCACGGGTACCACACGTGTCACCAACCTACCCCAGGAATCAGTCTATCTATTGAAAACCGGAACAAAATCCCTAGTTTCTGAGATTAGCCTGTACAAACAGAACGACAGAAAAACGCGGTGGGGGTCTTTATATTTTTATATTAGAAGGTACTAAGCCGCTGAACGGATATTGATGTTTGGCAGGAGGATAGGTTGCATCCTGAAGACGGGGCTAGTTATGAAGTAGCAGCTAGGACGATATACTTGCCTTGCTGGAGCGGTCGACGACCGGCTCGCCAGGCTTGGTGCTGCGAGCCACGGAGGGCGAATGGGTGCTCGCCGGCGTTACTTCTGTCCACGTTGGATACTCTATGTCCCCTGTACATTAACGATACGAAATGATAACCAGCGTTGGTGGGTACAAAAATCTGTTTTAAATTATGCTAAAAACTGTTGGCAACATTGTAAATAATGTAAAAATTCCCATCCTCGTCGCCAATGAAGCGTCATTGACGGTCGGTAGTGAAACTGCCTGCTAGACTGAGGATCAATGGTTTGAATCGCGTAAGAGGCAAATATTTGTATAATTAATATGAATATTTGTACCAGAGTCATGGATCTTTTTTTTTTTAATATATTAACATTGACCAGGTATATTAATCGTTGTCTTTAGTCATCAAATCAAAATACAAGTCAGGCTAGATTCTGAAACTTTAAATGGGACTAGATAATTTGTGTGACAATGTCCAAGGTATTAATTAATGAAAGACTAGAACTAGTGAGACATACGTAGGACATACGCAAACTTCCCACCACCTTTTATTATCAAAGTACCTTTGAACTTTACTATAAACATCTCTATACGCCACTAGTGCTCATTTACTTTTCATATAAAATTTCTTTTTTTTAATTTTTGTACGATTTGTAACACCACAGGCTTTTCGGTGAAGGAAAACTTCGTGACGTGTGAGGAAATCTGTATGCTTCAATTTCGATGTATGTATTGTACCGACCGACTGTCCATTATAAGTGGCGACGGGCTCACTCCCCGTCACACTGGACAGAGTTTCGGTACTACTAGTGAAACGACTACCCGTCTTCGAATATAGTCGTGAGCATATGTAGTCGCGGGCCAAAGCGAGTATAATGATATACTCGTGTATTACCCAGCATGTCCTCCATCATGGCGGCCTCGCTGGGCGGCACGACCTGGGGGTTGGTCGTCAGCGACGGGTACTTCAGCATCCAGTCCTCGTAGCCTCCCCACAGGGCCAGCGGGGGCCGCGGGTATTGCACCTTTACGTCCCACTGCAACAACAATCTTCTTACAATCATGTACAGTTACCAGGTGACAATTGATGAAAATGGATGGGCTTTAGTTTCTCTAATATAAACGCCTTGCAATTCTCTCAAACCATAGTGTTCTGGCAGAATTAACAGCCTTGGCATGGTGTCATATTTCAACACCTATACCTACTCGTACAATATCGTGTTTGTTATTGACCGGTCCGTCATGGGAGCGTGGGAGGGTGGGAAGTTGCTGTTGCAGCTTGGCACGTACCTCGTTATATGGTATCCATAGTGTTACCTATTGCCTTTGTCTGTTACTGTTTATTCTGTATTGTTCTGATGAAATAAATGAGTTGTCTATCTAACTATCTACAATTGTTTCATAAAGAGTATCAGCACTTGACATACATACATACTCACGCTGTGTCCCATTAGGCTAGGCGGAGACAATTGATCGCCATCGGCTACGATCCTGACATACCTCTTTTGCATCTTCCACAGTCATAAGTCGTTTCATACACGCTCGTCGGTTTCGGGTACATTTGATCTGACGCTTCTTAAGTATGCCCCTTTCGACTTTTCCATTCACACTTGCTTTATATATTTGATACGTCAGTCTACTACTATCACTCATCCTTTCCACATGACCAAACCATCTCAACAATCCCTTTTCAATCCTTGTCACTATATCCTCTTTCAGTCCACATTTTTCTCTAATTACACTGTTTCGCATTTCGACAGCATTTATCAGCACTTGACTTGGAATAATAAATCAGTAGAGTCACTAGCAAACAGATATACCTTGAGCAGGATGGTTTTGAGCAAGAAGAGAGGTTTGCCGGGTATGACGGTGGTGCTGCTCCAGTCCAGCATGATGATCAGCTCCATGGAGGCGCGGTCCGCCCACACGGGCCGCGACGCCGGTGGCAAGTTCTGCTCTAGCACGTTCGCTGATTGCCTATACAACAATCACATCTATACATTGACATACCAACTACTGAACGTCGGGCCCAGTGTCCGAACCAAAACGTATAAAGAGAACCAATTACGCGACAGTCTTCGATTGATCGACCGATTACGCGCACGGGCACGCGGGCGAGGGCCGCCATGGGGTAAAAACTACTCAAGCAAAATGAAAAAGAATTTAAGCATTTTCAATGTTTTTAGTTGATTTATATTACTATACACGTACAGGTAAATACGTACATTCGTGCAGGTTAGCGGACACTTCTTTCGAGAATTTTGTACTAGACCCGGCGTCCATTATTTTGTGTGTCAATGCATCTATCTATACATATAAATAAATTGTAAATTTGGCATGGATGTACATTGATATTTCGGTAGGTTTAGAATACGTAATGGAATGCATTAAAACCATTTTAGAATCTTTGTCTGTTTGTTTAGTGCATGCATCACTAACCGAATGAACCTCTTTGGATGGGGTTTAAACAGAAGCATAGGGCTTAGTTTCAATTAACATTTAGGCTTTGTTTCATCGCAATCGGTAACGCACTTTGTATCTTTTTTTAATAAATTAGATATTTGTATTTAAGTATTTGTAATTTGACCAAAAAAAATTGGTCCTTCTAAATATGCTGACTCTTTTTTAAGGGGATGATTAGATACCGTCAAACTGAACAACTTTTTTTATGGGACCCACATCGAAATTGCGGAAAAAAAATCTGCTGTCCCATACATTTGGCTCGAGTAGGTTTGCAGTTTTGTATGGGACAACAGTTTTTTTTTCGCGATTTCAATGTTGGTGCCATAGAGAAAGCTTTTCAGTTTGACGGTCTGATCAGCCCCTTAAAAAGTGTCAGCAGATTAGGAAGGACTCTGTATGTTTTATTCGTGAATCTTGTATTATTTCATTTAGGTTATTTTATAGAAACACACTTAGGTAATATATCAAAATTAGATCTTTATTTGTGTCCCAAACACATCCGTTTTCCTCTCACTGCTTTTTGATGGAAAAAACTCTTTTAAGAGTTATACTAAACGCCAACTCTCCTGGCCCGCGCAGTAATAAAACGTGCGAGCAGTATTGCCGATGTTGCGCGCTCACTCGCACTTAGGAGCCTTACGGGAGACCGTAGTGATGCATCGTGTTATTGTCGATTACTTGAATAAAACGTTTGTTTTTCAAAACATATTTTTTTATTTAAAAAAAGCAAGTTGTACGCTTAATCTATAATACTTTAATACATAGGTATATTAATATGGAATGTCAATAATTGCAAGTCATATATATCCTGACTAATGATTTTTTTAAATTCCCTACCCACTTATAGACCCTATAATTAGATAAAGGTTTCTAATATTTTTAATTATCTACCCACTATTCTACCATTTGTAAATAGTTCAACGAATTTGATATTTTGCTCATTAGACAGGGCAAGACAACAACCTATTCTTCGAAATCTAATCAGAGTATCGAAAATGCGTGCCGAACACGCGCAGCCCTAGCGCTTAATTGTTTTATGACTGCGCGGGCCAGGAGAGTTGGCGTTAAGTATAAGCTCGCACATCACAACTTACTGTAATAATTTCATTTTTAAACATTTTTCTCGTTTTAGAAGAACTTGAAATAGTTTCCGATTTTTTGCATTTATATTTATACTCACAAATTCACCATTAGTTTAACTAGTGAAATCATAAAAAAAAAATCTAGAAAAAGTACTTTGGTTAGTTCTTTTTATTTGAAAATACGGCTCACGCACACACTTTTCGGAGCGCTGGGCAATCGCATTTCTCATAGAAAATATTCGTCGGGACCTGTCGGGACCTATGGCCCCTTAAGATTTTATTCATACATCAGCCAAATTGCTGTATGGATTCTGTAGATGTATAGATATGAATGAGGCAAAAGAGGTTTGTATGGATCGTAGTAGATGGCGCGCCCTGGCCTCGGCCTACCCCACTAGGAAAGAGGCATGACATTATAAATATCCAAATTGCTAGACTTCGGCGTCGCCGCACGCACATAACTCATAAATTCACAATCAGACTTTTGGTACTAACCCAGGCCAAATGCACTCCTCAGGGACGCTGATGCAAGCCGGATACTTGATGTGTGACTCCACGAAGTCCTTCTTGGGGCGTACGTCCAGGATCATCACCTTTAGCTTCCCGCTCGTCAGGATCGGGAACAGTTGTTCGGTTTTAATCGTCACTTCGTCCGGACCTGGAGATAACATATTAGATTCATCTCAACAATTAGACACAGGATGTCCACCGGACAAGATACTGCTCCATGGAAGAGAAGCAAAGCTCGTGCCATCGTCGGAGCCCTCACCGGGCACTACAGCACGACGCACGAGATGAAACACACCCTAGATCCTAGCTGCCGAGCGTGCGGAGGGAAGGAGGAAACCATGGAACATATCCTGTGTGACTGCGATGTCTTGGCGGCTAAACGAATGTGTCTCCCGAGAGATGATTATCCAAAACGGAAGATTACAGGTTTCTTCCCCTGAACGGTATTGCCTCCATCATTTACCACGTGTTTAAGGGGTGTCTCATTGGGTCGAAATGTTACCAGCCCCCATAATATGATAAGATTTGCTACAATCGGCAAGGTTGACAGGCGGCTATTTATTCACGGTTTAGAGTACAATCTTCTGTAGAACACAACCAGCTTGGTCTGAGCACATCCTACGAGATAAATACCAGGTATTCCGTAGTTGGGCGCGGGCTCGACGGCAGGTGGTTCCGCTGCCATCTTCCTCATGTTTTCCTCCGACTGCTGCTCCATTCTCTCGGCCTGCTGCTCGAGATCATATCTGGAAGAGAATGACAAGATATTCACCGTGGCGGTAGCTACGGTAGGTAACACCGCCCACCTCGAGCCTATCAAAGGTCATAAATTGACATACCCATGACCCCTGACGCATGTGCGCGTTTTGCCGACTTAACACCCTGTACCTATATAGGTAGGTAATTTTTTTTAAATTTCGCAATATTCATATCTGCATAAAGGTGACCGCGTATCTATTCGCGGCGAAGGAAGCAAACGAAACGAATTTCCTTTTAATTCTTCTGACGATTCGTCCGATTCGCCGCGGATAAGTGAGCGAGGTATCATAGAATGTCATACAACCAATTATAATTTCGATTCGTTCGCCTCTGATAAATGTGCGTACACCTTAAGAAATATTTAAAAAATTTGGTATAGAAAAGATAAGTAAGTATATCAAAAATTGCAATTTGAACAGAATAGATGACTTTTAAACAAAAATCTTCCTGCATTTAATATTTCGCAATGCACTAAGACATTGCCGTTTCGCATACAAAACTGGCAAATTGAATTTTATAAGAAATCCCACTGCAGAAAAGGATAATTTCCATTTAATTGGGAAATCCTTCTGTTTTTTGTATAATTTTAGCTATCATACTCTTTGTATTTATTCTTTAATTATACTCATTTGTTAGTTGCGCAACTTTTTTAAACGAATACAGTTCGACACATCTTTTAAGTAAAAACGTAAAACCTCTAAACGAAATATTCGCTACTGCTAATATTTGTCTTAGCTTGTAAAGTAGTAAATATAACAACGGGTGAGCCCAGTGAATACAAATCTGAATTTATACAATATGGAAAATTAATATGGTGGTATGGTATAATGCAAATTGCCCCAAAGGTCAACCTTCAGGGAAATTAGCATTAATTAATGTGTATGCAACCATTTTTAAAGAATTGTGTGATGTATTTATGATTGATGTGATGACAAGAGTAAGCTTGGCTTTGGCTACCCTTTATGCCATTATTACAAAAAAGAACCTAACTTATTCCCTATAAGCGTATTCCCCTACCTACTACATTCTTTAAACTGGTTTAACTTTGTAAATTTTCTGAAAATATTGTTGGTAATAGAAATAGAACAACATTTGCATAAAATATGGTTGTTTGAATGATTTGTGGTTGGGCTACTGCAAGCAAGGGTCGTTATGTAACACTGCAACCATCGCTGGTCTATTGTGTTCGCCCCAAGCTCACCCATATTTACGCATACCTCTGAACTTATGGTATTTTCTTTTCATTCTCGGGAATGCAGGTTTCCTCACGATGTTTTCCCTCACCGCCTAGCTAGTAAATGATAAATACAACCATACATGAGTTCTGAAGAACTTAGTGGTACAGGCCAGGAATCAAAACAACTGAGGCGCTAGCTGTCTTCCGTACGGGCTATCATCATCGCTCTTATGGTTTGGGAGATCCTAAACACAAATGACTTATTCATAAATCAAAACATTAAATTCGCATAGCATGCAATCAATGTAACATTTTATTGGCACTTTATCTCATTCACAACAAAGTTAAGAGACAATATGATACGGTAAAATAAAATAATCAAATATTAATAACTAAAAGACTATGCGATTAAAAATATTCTGCATATGCTTTCCCACTCATGCTCAAAGGCCTAACCCACGATAATTTTTCATAATTACCAGTGATCGGAATGTCGGGGCATTTTTTGAGCATACAAGTTTGGATACGCCTTGAATTTCCCGGAAATATCCGGATTCAGTAAATTTGGATACAAATTTCACGGTATTTAGTAGGATTACCTATTTAGATGTCAAGAGACGTTTTTTTAAATCAAGAGTATTAGCAGCGCATACTAGAGGCCGCGACTTTGAAACACGCCGCCTGGTACTTTTGACATGTACCGCGCTTAGGTAAATATGTTGACCGTTATTAAACAGTGATATTAAGTAACTAGATTAGTAGTTAAGGCACCAAAGCGTTGCCACTTCGAAGATGTCTGCAGGCTTCTTTGACTTCAGTTCAGGCGTTTATCTATGGTGAGCGGACATATCCGTGACGTTTAAATTAAGCTACCAAAATGGGGAAATGCGCCGTAAAAATTTGTAAATCACAGTCGGAAAAGAATAATAAAGGAAGTGGTGTTACTTTTCACAAGTAAGTTTACTATATTTTGTCAAAATAACATTCTATTCTATTATTTAAAAAATGGCTGCCATCTTGGGTATTTGATGATTTTGCCAATGTCTAGTTTATGTAGCAAAAGTGCTTGACGTTGTACGGTAACTTATGTATTTGGTGACTTCAAGGATTGTTTTTCGAAAAGAACACTATCTTGAGCCACCACAGGAGCCCCGTTGTAGACCTGGGAGGGGGCAACCAACGATCGACAGGCGACGCGACCGCCCAATAGCAGATCCACAACGTGACCCCTCAAAATAACATTAAAAAACTAAATAAATTTTACACGCATTGTTTTTGCCATCAGTGTTGCAAGTAAATACTATTTTGATCCCAAATTACTTTTTCGAGATTTAATTACCATAATATAAAATAATGTTTTGTTGCCGTTGTAGTTGGCCGTCTAATTTAAATTCTCTAAAAATGTTTAAAATGTTGGGACTTGGGAGTAAAATAAAACGATACTTAATTTCATTAAAATTTAAGTTTGTGGCATCGTTTGTCAAATTGAATTGCTGGATAGAAGAGGTCTCCCCACGCCCCAAAAAAAATTATGCATCACGCAATTTTTTAGTGTTTTTCTCAAAAAAGTTCGAAAGTCAGCATTTAAGCTGGAATAAAAAGAAAAGTTGGGTGTACAACACACATTTTTTATTTTAATTTGAATGTCTGATGTTGTACGGTTCTATACACATTCAAATTACATGGATGTGACCTCTAATTTTTTTTATTGACCTTAATTTTATTCGGAAGAAGAACAATAAAATTAACAACACGACTTTGAGTTACAATTAAAAAGAATCTAAAAGCGCTCGAGATCTTCTGATTTTTTAAAAACTAATTTATGTTGATAGAACCGTACAACATCAAACATTCAAATAAAAAAAAATGGGTGTTGTACACACAACTTTTCTTTTTATTCCAGCTTAAATGCTGACTTTCGAACTTTTTTGAGAAAAACACTAAAAAATTGCGTGATGCATAATTTTTTTTGGGGCGTGGGGAGACCTCTTCTATCCAGTAATTCAATTTGACAAACGATGCCACAAACTTAAATTTTAATGAAATTAAGTATCGTTTTATTTTACTCCCAAGTCCCAACATTTTAAACATTTTTAGAAAATTTAAATTAGACGGCCAACTACAACGGCAACAAAACATTATTTTATATGGTAATGAAATCTCGAAAAAGTAATTTGGGATCCAAAAATAACATTGAAATTGGTTAACCGACTGATTTTATTGAGATTTTGTCCTGGGTGATTTAATAACAGTGAGCTTTATACAATACTAGAGGGATAGCTTCTTACAAACAATACTCAAAAAAGCGTAAAACCACTTCAGAGTTTCAAAGATGTAGCTTAGGAATCGATACATACGCCAAAGTAAACTATGTTTGTCTCGTTTCTTCTGCCGTCAAAAAATATACGACGAAATGAGAAAGACGTTATTATTTTAAAAACGTCAGTAAATACAGCTACAGTTGCCAGTGGTTAGAAATAATTTCCCCAGAATTAATTACTGAATTTAATGAATTTATTACCTGAATGGAACTTGAATATACAGGGTCCAACTTAATATGCTGACACTTTTTTAAGGGGATGATCAGACCATGAAACTTAACAACTTTCTCTATGGGACCAACATCGAAATCGAGAAAAAAAAATCAGCTGTCCCATACAAAACTGCAAACCGACTCGAGCCAAATGTATGCACAGCTGTTTTTTTTTCGCGATTTCGATGTTGGTCCCATAGAGAAAGTTGTTTAATTTAAAGGTCTGATCATCCTCTTAAAAAAGTGTCAGCATATTGATTATAGGCTCTGTGTGTTCCGACCAGATTTAGGTATAATTAAACTTTTAGTAATACAGGGTATTTGGAAGCGGTGTGCAAATATTTAAGGGGATGATAGTTGTCACCATTTAGAACATTTTGAGCCATACATGTCTTAGACGAAGTCTGATTGTTGATTTTTAAATGCACTTTTTATTTTATTTTTGAAAAAACCCGATTTCTGACAGTTAATTACCAACAGTGCCCCTATTTATGTTGGTATGTTAATTGTTTTATTTTTTGAGGTTGTCAGATGTGTATTCTAATCTAATAAACCAAGTTTCAGGCGCCTGTATTGGAAAAAAATGCTAGTCGCTTTCGAAGTCGTAAAAACTTTTAACATTTTAACAATACTGTGAAGTTTATGGCAATTATAAAAATAAATAAAATAGTCTCGATCGTTCAAACCTTTTTAAAAACATGCTCGGCTATTGGCCTTTCTTTCAAGCTGATATCTTAGCAATCAAATCAGAATTAGAGGTTAAAAACCAAATTGAGAGAGATTAAATTCGATTTTTAAATGGACAAATGAAACAACATTTTTGGTAAAATAATTGATGATTCATTTTCAAAATGTGTACCTCGATTTCCTACACACTGTTTTTACTTCGGTCGTTGTTATTTTGTAAAAGAGATCCTTGGCTACTCCATCCCGAGATGTGAAAACCACGGGGTCAGGTCCGGGGACCGTGCGGGTCAACAGATGGGTCCCCGGACTTGACAGCCGTGGATTTTTACATCTCGGGACGGGCCAAGGAGCTCTTTTACACAGGTGAAGAAATTGCAAAACGGAAGGAGCAAATCCGCAAAATTGAAGATATTCAATTTCAAAAAGCTGGAGATAAAAACTAAAAATAACAACGACAGAAGTAAAAAAAGTGTGTAGGAAATCGAGGTACACATTTTGAAAATGAATAATCAATTATTTAACCAACCAACCAAAATAAATGTTGTTTCTTTTGTCCATTTAAAAATCGAAATTAATCTCCCTCAATTTGGTTTTTAACCTCTAATTCTGAGAATTGCTAAGATATCAGCTTAAATGATACTTTGAAAGAAAGGCCAATAACTGAGCATGTTTTTAAAAAGGTTTGAACGATCAAGGCTATTTTATTTATTTTTATAATTGCCATAAACTTCGCAGTTGGTACTGTTATAATTTTTAAAGTTTTTACGACTTCGAAAGCGTCTAGAATTTTTTTTCAATAACACAGGCACCTGAAACTTGATTTATTAGATTAATATTAATAAACATCTGACAACCCCAAAAAAATAAAACAATTAACATACCAACATAAATAGGGGCACTGTTGGAAATTAACCGTCAGAAATCGCGTTTTTCCAAAAATAAAATAAAAATTGCATTTAAAAATCAACAATCTGACTTCGTCTAAGACATGTATGGCTCAAAATGTTCTAAATGGTGTCAACTATCATCCCCTTAAATATTTGCACCCCGCTTCCATACAACCTGTATATCATATTATACAGGGTTTATGTTTAATCAGCCCAGATCGGATAACGTCACCATATTGTAATCTCTTCACTTTCACTATGCAAATAAAGATTTTTATTATTTAGGTTTTTATTTATTTTATTTATGGTGTCAACTTCGAAATCACGAAAAAAGAAATCAGCTGTCCAATACATTTGAGTCGAGTCGGTCGGTACTGCAGTTTTGTATGAAACAGCTGATTTTGTTTTCACGATTTCGATGTTGGCTCTATAGTGAAAGTTGTTGTTCAGTTTGATTAAGGGAATGAATGGTAAAGTTATCCGGACTGATTAAAACTTAACCCTGTATGAAATAACAAAGAGGGTACCGAAACTCCCTACAGTGTGGGAAAATCAAAATCGTATATACTTGCAACACTGATGGCAAAAACAATGCGTAAAAAAATTATTTAGTTTTTAATGTTATTTTGAATAATCTTAACACAATATAGTAAACTTACTTGTGAAAAGTAACACCACTTCCTTTATTATTCTTTTCCGACTGTGATTTACAAATTTTTACGGCGCAAATCCCCATTTTGGTAGCTTAATTTAAACGTCACGGATATGTCCGCTCACCATAGATAAACGCCTGAACTGAAGTTAAAGAAGCCTGCAGACATCTTCGAAGTGGCAACGCTTTGGTGCCCTAACTACTAATCTAGTTACTTAATATCATTGTTTAATAACGGTCAACATATTTACCTAAGCGCGGTACATGTCAAAAGTACCAGACGGCGTGTTTCAAAGTCGCGGCCTCTAGTATGCGCTGCTAATACTCTTGATTTAAAAAATGTAACTTGATTTAAAATATGTTCATGCCGTTATTGTATGGTTTCCATAATAACAGCCTTTAGTGCTAGTTTGGGATCATTACAATGTATGTGCCTGTGAGCGTTATTTATTTTATTTATTTGATTTAAAAAAAACGTCTCTTGACATCTAAATAGGTAATCCCAGTAAATCCCGTGACATTTTTATCCAAATTTATTAAATCCGGATATTTCCGGGAATTTAAGGCGTATCCATACTTGTATGCTCAAAAAATGCCCCGACATTCCGATCACTGATAATTACATACAAATGGAACCACATATTTTAGTTGTCCTTAAGAATGTTTAGTTTTAGGATAGAATTATGAGTACGGAAGTGGCCTTAGGTTCCTTGCCTTTTACCCACAAAATGCAGTTGTAGTAAAATAACATCGATGGAATTACACAAAGAGAGACATGTGTAATTCCATCGAATAAAATCTGCTTACTACATAAGGGGAGAGCTTGATGTATCTAACTGCCTCCGTGGTCTAACGGTTAAGAGCTTTGGGCTTTTGACCCGGAGGTTGAGGGTTGAATCCCACGGGACACCTAGTGATATGTCACTTTGTGCGTTTTTCCCCAGTTAGTTAGGACATTGCAGGCTGAACCACCTGATTGTCTGAAAAGAAATGATTGTTTCCGTGCTTCAGATGGCTAAGCCATGGTTAAGCCCTTGGTCCCGGCTACTATTTCAGGAGGTATTAGTCATTACCTAAAAACCACATCAGAGGCCTTAAGGCGGTCTGAAAAAACTCTGACGCCAGGGCTTGCCCACACGAAAAGATGTGTCTCCAAGGCTTAAATACTTATTATTTAGCATTGAATAATAAATTATGTGTGTAGCAGTGAAATGGTTAATAATCAATTTGTATGTCTGTGTGCTAACATGAATATCATATTGTGGCAAATATTCAGCAGCATGTTGTTTGTCTATCTGTGTGTGAGAGTCTTTCAGTGAGCGGTATAACTAAAATATGACGGCCCTTAGCAAAATGGCTCAATCCTTGTAAAAAAAAAACTCTTTTTGAACACAAAAAGCCAGGGGCAGAAAACTGGTTAGGTTTTCGGGGCTCCTGGCTTTTTGCCACGCCAATGTCATTAGTGGTTCCGGACCACTGTTAATTACCACGGACCAAGATTAATGTTAGTTAAAAGTTTGTTATTTTATAATAAAATAATGTAAATACTAAAGAAATGATAACATTATCAATAAAAAAAACAATCGGAATCCACAATGTTTGCAGTGCCAATTTCCATACTAACTTTTATTCCAGTTTTTATACCAGGGGTTTGGGGGTTTAATTTCAAAAAACCTTTCATAGTGAGCACCTAGATGGCAACAGAAACTTCAAAATTTTAATTTTAAGTCTTTACAGTTTTGGAGATTTTGTATTGTGCAAACAAATTTGACACAGCTTGTCTGGAAATGGTACTAATTTCTGCCACCCCAGCCCCAGCAATTGATTTGACAGCTCCCATCACCCGTTTCGCACACTGCCAATCTATACTTAAAAAAAGAGATCTGTCACTGACTCACAGACAACGCACAGCTTAAACCGCTAAAGATAGAAACATGCAATTTGGAATGTATATTCTACAGAGGATTAGGGGTCGGGGTACACTAAGAAAGGATTTTTAGTAAATCGTCCCCTAAGTCACGATTCACACCTACCAGCTCGCATCGGCCTGGCCCGGACGGCATTTTTTAATGCGGCAAAGGATATTGAAAAGTGTAAACAGGATTTCTCCATTCGCATTCCATGCACGCATACGGCTCCGTTCCGAGCCGGTAGGTCTTTATCGACCCTAAAGGGGTAATCCATGCGGACGAAGTAGCGGGCATATGGTCATAGGTCATAAAGGAGAACAATATGTTGGTGAAGTGACATCGAAGGCCTGACCTGTTGATCAAGCTGTTCTTCAGCTTCTCCGCCGCGTCGATCGCCTTGTTGGGGTTCTTGAGCCCCAGCATGTTGTTGTAGAAGGCCTTGTCCTTCTGGTAGTCCTCGTCCTTGCTGAGGAACGCGACCACGCGCAGGTACTTCATGTAATACACGTAAGAATACTCTTCGTCCCCCTTGTGACGATATTTTTCAGCTTCCTCAAACAACTTTTGAGCGGTCTTGCATAATCTGGGGGGAAAATTGTGCGCATAATGTTGGCTCTCAAAAAGTGTTATGGAAATGACAATAGCGGTAATACTCACAGTCTGGCCCTTTTATATTTCAGGTCGGGAACATTGTACAGTTTGTCCAAATCATCGATACATTTTCCAAGGTGAAGTTGCAATCGTCGTGTTTCAGTCATGTTTAATTTTCAAGTTTTACGACAGTGTTTTAACAAGATTTAAATGGTACAGGAAGCACAAAACACTACATTTGATTTGAATAACGCTGTGATTGTTGAATTAATTTACTCGGAACTCAGATTAGATTGAAAACAAAATTCACGAACATTTTTTTCGTCTATGCAACAAAGAAAACGTCATGTTTCTTTTTTTCTGTTGTTGTTGTTGTTACATTTATCCTAGCGGAAAGGCAAAGGGAACATAGCCCATGCAGCCAAGTCTGATTTTGTCTTTTTTTATAAAGCCCGACCAGAAATATAAAAAACCTCGCCAAGTTGCGGAAAATCATTGGAACTAATTTTTATACTTGGAACACTAACATTAAAGGTGACAGTCGATTGCAGCGCCCCCAAACCAGGCTTTTTATATTCCTGGTCAGGCTTTAAATTCATTATAAAAGGCACTATGTGCCTGATCTGTGTTAAAATTATAATTTTTCCAAGTCTTCATATTTCGAAATATATCGAAAAGGCACATTATTATACTAATTCCACCACATTATCACAACAATAGCCACGAAAAACTAATTTAGAAAATTAAGAAACAAAGTACAGCTTGGCAAAAAAGTCGTGATAAAAAATAAGGGCGCTGCCTCCACGCAAGAACGTCAAAATCACGCATAACCTGGCAACACCACCATACAAAAATTTTAGTTCCACCTGTCACCACGATCATGACTTTTTTGCCAAGCTATACGCCCGTTTCGTCTTGTTTCCCGCACAAAAACCCCCTTCTGTTGTTGTTGTTTCATTTATCCTTACGGAAAGGCAAAGGGTACATAGCCCATGCAGCCAAATCTGATTTTGTCTTTTTTTAAAAATCTATTTATTATTTCATTATCTGCAAGGTCGCTCGCCCCTATCTCGTCAACGCCATCTATCGATCCATTAGAAACTACTTTTTCTTTTTAATGACTTACTGAAAATCCCTCATTTCATACAAAATCTTGCAACTAAGTCAAACAAAGGCACGATTTCTCATACATTTTTGTCATATCTCCATCCCTTTCCAGTTTACGCGCTCAGCGAATCTATAAAATACTCAATCAACGGTAATATTGTAATTTCTGTGGTTTTTGTCATTTCCATGTCTGGCTAAGTTTCCATGTGTCATTTCTGAGATCAGTTCATAGAGTACTGTAAACTGGGGGGATCAGTTTCTATTTGCCGATGTCTGCAATAAGTTTTAAATATTGACAGGAATCCGTAGTCTTTAGCAGCATTGAAATGTGATGGTTCACACGGTTCACACAATTTCAATGTTCAAGGGAATTGTGATGTGACCTTCGATCAAAATAAAATGAATGGATAGGCCTTAAGCGAACATTTCAAACCAGAAAAATGAGGCAAAACAAATGAAATTTTTACTTGTCACTTGTATGAAAGTGCCCTAGATTTGACAGATAATGGCGCTAGTTTGTATGTACCAAGTGCACCAGCATAGCTAGCATGCCGCAGTGATACAGCGCTATCACATCTTAGCTCTCTTTCTATTTGCGTGCGAACGAACGAGATAAAAGACGTGATACAGCCGTATCACGTGTAGCATACTACGATTGCTGCATAGCTAGCATGCCGCAGTGATACAGCGCTATCACACCTTCGCTCCCTTTCTATTTGCGTGCGAACGAGCGAGATAAAAGACGTGATACAGCCGTATCACGTGTTGCATACTACGAGGACAGCACTCGTAGTATGCTGCACGTGATACGGCTGTATCACGTCTTTTATCTCGTTCGTTCGCACGCAAATAGAAAAAGAGCTAAGATGTGATAGCGCTGTATCACTGCGGCATGCTAGCTATGCAGTAGTTTGCTTCAACTTACCGCGCTTTAGGCCTATCCATTCATTTTATTTTGATCGAAGGATGTGACGAACATTTTGATTGTGACTTTCAAAAATTGCACTCCATCTCTCAAAGGATGCGTCAGCGCCATCTATCGAAAAGTTTCTTGGATGTTTCTCTCGTCAACGCCCAAGTCAACGCCATCTTACGACTTTTTTAATCGGATGTCAAAAACCAAAAACAGAATCTTAGCAAAAACAAAACTTAATGCCCATCCTCGTTTTTGCAATAACAATACTAAATTACTTAGATTCCATTTGCTATTAGGATTAGCAAAAACTGCATCTCGCTCGTATTTCGCTAAAACTGTAACTGTGTTTCACTCACACTTACTGAATTATGATCCTATTATCATTTGAAGAGGGCGTTTGATCAACTCAAACATCACGGCGCATGTTTTCATTCATGCGCAGTGAATTTTCCCCATTTTCGCAGGTCGATTGCGGTTTTCCATTTAGTTTTTCAGCTGATCACGCATTCTGCGGCCGTGTTGCATTCTGTCCTCGTCTTGTGACATGATCGTAACTCTCGTAGCGTAGTGAAATCGCCGAGTGTTATTGCCGTGTAGTTGATTAGCTAGTGCCAAAACAAAATGTTTTCAGGACTCACTAATCAAGTTAGTTCGTGGATGGGAGCTGCTAAAGGCGAGCCACAGGACGAAGAAGTACCGACTCCGACTAAGGAAGCCACCGGGGAGCCTGTGGCAGAAGGCGAGAAACAAAGGTATTTGCTTTACAACTTCTTTGTTTACTTTCTGTACCATATTAAATTTTTCTAGACCCTTCCAGGAATCCTGAGAAAATGTTTAAAAAGTTAGTCTTGGAACTTTTTTGTCGTATGTACCTGATATTGGCTATGGCGAGTTTTTTTTTATGTGCAAGGGAAGGAGGAGTAATGTGTCCAGGATGTTCTAGAAAGAAGGGATGAGTAGTGGTCGGTCACGGTGCCATTGGTTCGGTGTTGCATAAGCCTCAGACAAGTACCATATTGATCCATTGACTATGAAAAATATCTGGGTCAAGCTTTGGGTGTTCAATGCCATTCCGCTACACTCCTTATAGTATGCTAAAACAGTTCTTTTTAATTATTTTTTGTTTTAATTTTTTAATGTATCCTGAATACGAATGAACTTTAATAAATCTTGCATTTCACTGAAAAATTTCTTAATTTCCTATTTTATAATTAAAATATTGTTCCTGACCCTGTTAAAGTATAAGACCGTTTAAAACTTTATTGAGCCAAATAAATGTGGCAAATAACTACCTATTTCTTTTTTATAAATTAAATTACTCTTTGCGATGATCCTTGGGGGAGGCCTATGTCCAGCAGTGGACGTCCATCGGCTGTAGTCTGTAGTCTTTTGACTCTCAGTAGCCCTCTGTGCCCATCAGTTGTACATTTGGTACAAGTACACAGTTTAGAACTGTTTTCTTATTGGGACACCAATAAAGTAGAATACCAAAATATATAACATTAAATTAATAAATATTCATAATCAAATATTGATATTTTTATGCATCTTTTAAAGTCTTTCATATACCCAATGACCCCTTTTCACATCACAATTAAAGTAGGGTCCTCAAAAGGGCACTTGAATTACCATATTTTTTTTACTAACACTCGGTTGCACAAACTCTCATTAACTTTGTAACTTTTTGTCTTGTTGATCTAGTAAAGAGATTTAATGGAGGATTAACTATAATGAGCGTTTCTGCGACTGGGTATAAGTCATATCAACTTTGATAATCTCTGAGTATCACTGGTTTACATACATAACAGTTTGAATACCCCCGCTCTAAGAAAGAGTTTGATAAAAATAATAATAAAAAATTCTTAGGTTTTTTTTTACATTTTAGTTGGTAATATTGGCTGTGCGATATTATTATACCCTGTAAAAGTTCATGGTGGTCAATGAAGAATAAGTATAATTATTCTTTCACAATGGAAAGAAAACTAAATACACATATAAATTTTTCTCATGATTATCACATTGGTTACACACATTTTGCAGATTAGCATTGTCATTGCAACTGACCGCAAGACAGTTTGTAGTTGTAGCAATGTTTCAGACCACCCCAAAAGGGATTATGGTCGTGAGTTTATGTATGTCATTTCAGGTACAATTTAAGAGAAAAAGCATGAACTAAAAGATGAGGATTATTGCGAATAGGCGTCGTCACCACCGTAACTATCGCAATCCACACATCTGGTAGTAAAATCTTTATTGCGACGCGAACTTTGTATCAAATGCCTAGCGAATTGGGTAGGAAAACTCTACCATGTTATTATTAACTCGTTTTCTTTACAGCCCGACCAAAGGCGGCAGTAAGCTTGACCTGATCACCAACGTGAAGTCGCAGATGACCGGGTGGCTGGGGTCGGGCATCCCGATACCTGGTCTCAGGAAAAACGAGGTCCCACCGGCTGGAGGCGAGGCCGCGGAGCCCGCCCCGGTCGAGCCCGTCGAGCCCGAACCCAAGCCCGAGGGCAAAGACGATGACGATAACTCTAGGTATAATAGGTACGAGGGGTTCGGCGGAAGCAATGAGTTTACTCAGTATTTTTTTTTTCATTCTTTTTCATTTTATTTCTTTCTTTGCTTAGGACAGTCGGAGTGTCGTTTCGGATGCTTAAATTTTTTCGTAATTTTACCTAGTTTTTGATAAGCAAAAGAGACGACATGCCAATTTGTTCTCTAAAAAAAGCAAGTGCGAAATTTGAATCTTACAAAAGAATGTTGTGAGGGATTTAACTTTCAAGTCAATATTATTATTGCTCTATTTTCACATTGCTTTTAAATCTGCAAGGTGTACAGCACTAAAATAAGTGTAGTTAATGCTTTTAAATGATGTATAATTCACACTATTTGTTTGTTCAGCTTGCACCACGGCACGCTCCGCTGGGCTGTTGAGGCCTTCATCAGTTGTTTGGCACCTCTGACACATTGCATACTTGCCGCGACTTGTTTCTTCTCTAAACCTTTTACTCCAGTAAAGTTACGGGTCGCTTGTATGGCGAATGTAAATCATTTATAATAGCCGGTTTTTTTCTTTTATATTTTAGATTATAATTCTAGTTAACATTTAGATTGAAAATCCCCCTAAAAATTTTCTTAAATAATTAAACAAAGTAAAAGAAAATCATGTAAAATTGGAAAAAAATAGTATATATACAATTTTTTATGCCATTCGTTAAATACATTTGTATTCTTTTATATTAGAAGTAAATCCAACGAAAAATCACCACGGAACCTTTGTTTTTAAATACTTACGTCGAAATTACGAAAAATTCAATTTTGGTACAAAATTTACACAGTGTATGTAAACTCATAACCTAAAACAAACAATAAAAATTAAAAAAGAAAGAAATTGACACTATAAATAAATAATTTACATTTTAGTACTAAAAACTAAAAATACGCAATTTAGTGGGATTCGGTAAACGATCTAGGAAAAAAACATTGCTTATTATAAATTATTTCCTTTCGACCCGTATTTTTACTGGACTATTAGTTTTACTTACTTAATCATAAGCTTATAATGTTACCATCTATTATTAAATAATAAGCAAATAAGCAAATTTGTTGGTTTAAATAAAAGAGATAATGTATTTTTATGTTAATGGACTACTTGTCTAACGAGCAGAAGCAGAAGAGATGCGTTTGCATCGGTTCACGGACTTCTGTCTTTGTTTCTGCACCCTCACAGCCGAAGTACTATTACTATTCTAGACTATTCTCCGTATTTCAGTAAAATACAGTTTATTTTCTTCTGGTCGCATTTTCACTTCTAGTTTCAGTTCAATAGCACGCGTCGTTCGGTGAACTCATTTATTCTGCTCAAACCCCATTTTTTATTTTTCATTGTTGAGCATTCTTTTATTTAGTAACTTTTTTTCTATTCACTAAATATTTTAGTCCTGTCGCATTTATTACGCGTTTTCGTATTCTTTCATTCGTGAAGGAGGGCCAGCGGGCGTTGATTTCATTTCATTGTAGCCTGTTATTATTGCGTGATTATCGTGATAACGTTCAAACCATGATTCATCACTTGATGCGAAATGCCTAGCAAATTATAGAAAGCGTTTATCATACCTATTTGCCAATCAGACACATTTGGTCGGATTTGTCGGCTGAAATAAAAAGACACTATTAGGTACCTTATCTATTTAATGAAAAGCATCGAAGCTTTGAAAATAAAAAAATAAACTGATAAAATATTAGGTTCGAAAATAACACGAATTCGACAGGACTGAAATGTTCGTTTAAGATAAGAATTTATAGCGCAGTTAATTGAGTTTTATATATTTACTACAGTAAGTTAACGATAAAACCATAATTGCTATTAGTATACGTATGTATAGAAACACGCTATGTTGTTTACAGAAGCTCTAGGTTCGATTCTTAGACTATAACACTTTATTAAATAAAGAATCCTATTTTGAAGTCTAAAGGTTATTTTCTCCAGTCACGTCTCCAGACGGCTTGGTCTATTTAAAAAGTGACACATTACTTCAAAGGGATGCTTTGTCAACTTGTTGTGCTTTCTACATGTGTTGTACAATCAGCGCAGTTATTAAACGGTGTAATATAACCGCAGTGCTACCGGAGGCGCCGACAGCAGACCAGCCTCTACTGGAGGCACACCCACTGAGGAGCAGCCGGGCGGCGGCGTTGGCAACGGTAATTACTATCTTAAGCCCTGGTCTAGATGTCTCAACATCAGCTGCAGGACTTTGAAGGCCGCTGAACTGAGTTTGTCACGAGGATGAATATGAGAAATTACATGTCGTCTGTCGTTAAATAACTTATGTTAAAAGGAGTCACTGTTTGTTATCCTTATTAGATTGCGATTGTGTTATTGTTTCCTTTGCATATTAATGTTGAAGAGATCTATTATTTTCTCTTTGATTCTTGAAATCAAAAATACAATGAGGCAGAGTATTAACTCGCGATCTAATGAAGTCTTCTTAAGGTAAGATAACTATCATCAATATTAGTAAATGAACGAGTTTAATATAGTATCGCTGTCGTATCGTGTGCGTCAAACGATGGTCTCCAGTCTTCTTACAGATATTATTCGGCTTTATTTACTATTTTACTTATTTTATTAAGTTATTGTGAAGCGCGGTAATTGTTATTTTAATTGTATTTATATCTATTATCATTATTTTTTTTTCGTTGACGTATTCGGAAAGATGACGAGACGTTATTAAACTCATACCCGAGCTACAGATTAATTGACTGAAGTCAATAGATCTTTAGATCGCCGCTCGTACTGTAGGTAGCTGTACTAAATGCTCGGTTTACCGCAACTGAATGAAACCACGTCAAAACTCAACGCGTAGAGGTAGGACGAGACAACCACAAAACCCCACGCGTAGAGGTAGGACGAGACAACCATAAAACTTACCGCGTAGAGATAGATAGGACGAAACAACACCATACTCAACGCGTAAAGGTAGGATGAAACAACCATAAAACTCAACGCGTAGAGTTAGATAGGACTAAACAACATCAAAACTCAACGCGTAAAGGTAGGATGAAACAACCATAAAACTCAACGCGTAGAGATAGATAGGACGAAACAACACCATACTCAACGCGTAAAGGTAGGATGAAACACCACAAAACTCAACGAGTAGAGGTAGGATGAAACAACCTTAAAACTCAACGCGTAGAGGTAGGACGAGACAACCATAAAACTCAACGCGTAGAGGTTGGACGAGACAACCACAAAACTCAACGCGTAGAGGTAGGACGACACAACCACAAAACTCAACGCGTAGAGGTAGGACGACACAACCACAAAACTCAACGCGTAGAGGTAGGACGAGACAACCACAAAACTCAACGCGTAGAGGTAGGACGAGACAACCACAAAACTCAACGCGTAGAGGTAGGACGAGACAACCACAAAACTCAACGCGTAGAGGTAGGACGACACAACCATAAAACTCAACGCGTAGAGGTAGGACGACACAATCACAAAACTCAACGCGTAGAGGTAGGACGAGACAACCATAAAACTCAACGCGTAGAGGTAGGATGAAACAACCATAAAACTCAACGCGTAGAGATAGGATGAAACAACCATAAAACTCAACGCGTAGAGGTAGGACGAGACAACAAATCTCAACAAAACAAAAAAACAATTTTATTTTAAACCCCCTTTTCGTTGTGGCGGGGGATCGTAAAAATTTGGTTTCTTCTTTGTAGCACATTTTCCTTTTTTAGGGTAGGTACTGTTAACTGTCTTCATGACAATGCAAAAATGTGCGAGTCATTGAGGCGGGTCGATGAGATAGATGAAAATATAAAGGTTCCTTTTTTGACTACGGAAGCCTAATAAAAGACGAACCTCATCGTTTCTTTTGCTTTTTAGCTTCAGAAAATGAACAGATTTTAGGTAAAGAGGAGAGAGAGAGAAAGAGAGGTATTGTAATGAAGCTAAATAAAACCTTTTAAAAACTAATTAAGATAGGTAGTAATTGACCAAAATGTATAAATATAAAATGATTTTTTAACCGAACTTGCTATTATCTGAGTTCCCGATATTAATACACGATTGCGACTGCCATGCCAGCACATTGCACACGGTTTGATTAACGAACCGCTGACATTTTTTAAGAGCAGACTAAACCTCATTTTTTGTTCGTTTCTCATCGACTGCTATCGAAACTCATTTGAAAGTCATTAGCACATTGTCCAGCTCGTCACAAAGAGAACACTATTACATTAAGTCCATCATGACAAAATAAGTACATTAACATTTAGTGTCACTACGTGTGGTCAGATGCGAATAATACTTTTACCCACGTTAATCACAAGATTTCTCGTGTCTCGATTTGTCTTTTTCCATAACACATATTTATTTCCTAATAATTTCTGTATTAAGTAGGATGAATAATGGTTCTATTTTTATTAAACGATTTTATCAATACGAAACTGGAAAACTACCCCACCTAAATGTATGGAGCGGCAGATTTTTCTTTTGCGATTTCGATTTTCCTCCCAAAGGGAATGTTGTTCAGTTTGATGGTCCGATCATCCTCTTAAAAAACCGTAATTCGACCCCGTATGACTGTTTTATAGCCTGTACATGAATTCTTCACAGCGTGTAATGTCGCAGCAATATGACAATTATCATTTTCCGGATTATTGTCAAAATGTTATAATTTTACTGAGCACAATCAGTATAATCATAATCATCCTACTGAGATTGTCAATAGTGGCTGAGCGATAGTATCGAGAATTTGAGACTACAGTGTGGGGGGATGCGCTTTTTGATTGGCTGAATCGATGACGCTTTAAGTAAAGACAGAAAGTGTATTTTTTCACCTCCGGACTGAAAGCGTCAATCGTCGTCCCGCTGCGCTCAACGAAGTTGTCGCTTTCCACCTCCGTCGAGGAGAAAAATAGTATACTAATCTCGGACGGTAAATAAAAAAGCCTCAGAATTACATGAGATCTGAGACCTTTCTTACTTTCATGTTTTTGGTGCGTAAACTACTATTGCCTGCGTCCGAGATTCAGCCAATATAGGGCGCGCCGTCGGCGTCGCCCACACCAACACCCTCGCTCAGCTACCTATTGACAATCTTACTAGGATTATTAAAATATTACCTAGGTACTGCTATGCTAGTATCATTTCAATTTTACTACAAGTATTTCTAAAAGTAGTCCGTAATATTGTGTGAACTAGAGTCATATTACTGGAAACATGAAATAATATTACGGCTTTGACAATATTCCTGAGACTTATAAAAGCAAGTTATGCAGTGCATTTTCCATTTATTCACGAGTCGCCGCTCGTCGCCTTTTGACACTGAGTAGACTAAACTTCGTTTATATTGCATCGTTCAAATAATAGTACTGTAGCCGGGGACTTTTTAATTACCAAAAAGATTACCGATTGCCGTTTAGAAATTGTTGTAAGGTACTAAATTACTAATATAAAAACCTAATAGCCTGTTTCACCACTTCTGAGTAAGTTCTTGTTAGCTTATCCGACAGATATTTTGACATAATTTCATACAAAATATCTCAAATATCTGTCGGATAAGCTAACAAGAACTTACTCAGAAGTGATGAAACAGGCCCTAAGTCTTACAGATCACAAATAGACGTAGAAAAAAAAAAAAAAAAATTGACCGATTTTAAATTTCGAGGTTTCCGTTTTTTTCTATACTTACTGTCCTGTAGGGTAATCTCTAAATTTAAAAATTTCAGACAATTTTTTAAATTTTGTTTTTCTACTGCTGGTTGTGATCTGTAAGACTAAGGGCCTGTTTCACTACTTCTGAGTAAGTTCTTGTTAGCTTATCCGACAGATATTTTGACATCATTTCATACAAAATATCTCAAAATATCTGTCGGATAAGCTAACAAGAACTTACTCAGAAGTGGTGAAATAGGCCCTTAGGTTTTTATATTAGTCATTTAGTACCTTACAACAATTCCTAAACGGCAATCGGTAATCTTTTTGGTACCTAATTAAAAAGTCCCCCGGCTACAGTACTATAACAGCTTTCTTATAAAAGTGTCACGATGCATTTTCCAGTAAATTGTTTTAATACTTCGTTCAGTTGCGGGAAAAGTTTAGCTGAAAATGTTTTCCATTTATAAATAATCGCTAAATCACTTTTCTCTCATTTTATTATGAAACGTTTGGTTTTTACCTGATTGCGCCAGAAGGAGCGTAATTTTAATGTTATTAAAAAAAAAAACTTTCATGATATTTTCCTATATCTGATTCTAATAAGTTTTTTAAGTAATTTAGTTATGGTTCTTTAGTAGCTATTTATTTAGTGAAATATTGTTTTAGCCGCTACCTATTTATTTAGTTTTGTTTGATTTTTATTTTAAACAATTCCAGGTGAACAGAATAAAAAGTTGTTCTCAGTTGATGCTATCGAAGTGCCAGACATGCAAGAGTGTTAGTATTTTTAGTTCTTATTTTTTCTACTTTATCCTTCTTTTCATCCTTAGTCATATATTATTTTTCTTATGCCACAAATATACTTACTATATAAAAATAATCTGGTAAATATAATATGGAAATTATAGCATTTATGCGATGTTTTTTTTTTACTAAATCTATTGCCAATAATATAAATTTACCAAAACTCAGGTAACAAATAATTTGTGTTTTGTTTCAGTGTTTTTGTTAGCTCAAATAGATTATCTATGAATTTATTTCGAGTCCCACCGTACCTACAAAATTGTCTGTCTCATGCACTGGACATAAAATGTATTATATCGAAGACATATTATATTCTGTGTCGGTACTGCACGTGGCGCGGGTGCCTTCAGAGGCGATGTTATTGGCATATTCGATGGCTATCTTAACGTTAACCAATTCGACAGTGACTACGAAAGCCGTGGCCGGGGCCAAGTCTCTCGGGAACTTCCTCTACTCGGCCGTGAACAAAGCCGGGGCCAAGGTCAGCGAAGCCAGCGCCAAGATCAAGAAGACCGTGGAGGAGAACGTGAGTATTACTTTGCCGTCATCAGACCTAACGAAAAAGCTTCCCTTTGGTTATTTTGGGGCGGGAACGCGAATTTCCTTATTTTATTCAACCGTTCGTGGCTAACTTCTGATATTCCTGAATTCATTTTTGTACGTTCAATCATGATTAATAATCTTTCAGTTAAAAAGTTACTCTTCTAGATTTTAAGAAGAGTAAATTACGACAATTCATTAAAAAAAAAAATGAATTTCCTCTTGGGGAATAGAATCGTAAGTAAAAAAAACTCTTTCTAAGATATTTATCTGAATTGGAAGTGAACGGAAACAACAAATCACTGGATAATGGACAGTAAGAGGAAACTTTGCGACTTTCTTTTTCTTTTGGTCTGAGCCTTTTGAACTATGTACAGTCAACCGCAACTCGAAACATTACACTATAAACTAAACACCCTTAAGTAGGAAAGATTAAACGTGATTAAACTGTTATAAAAACAGCAACGCGGTCGAAGTCGCCCGGGCTTACGAATTATGCCACGTTATAATTTTCGCAGTCTATATTTGAAGGGCTAAACATGTCCTGTCCCAACCTGTGCCTACTAGTCTCAAATGTATGGAACAGCTAAAATTTTTTTGCGATTGTTGCTTTGCTACCATTGTAAACGTTGTTCAGTTTGATGGTCAGAACCACCCTTGTCCCAAACAAAAATCGCCCAGTATATAGGTAGTTTAAGGTGCTGTTGACTGTATAGTTCATGGAATTGTGTAACTTCGCATTGCTCAGCGTCGACAGGAGAGAATACCTGCACATCTACATCCTGGCAATGATCGTCCACAGGTAGGCGGTAGAACTTAGATTACGATAAAATTATATTCTGATTGTCATTAATCAAATGCGGGTATAGCTGGTTCTAAACACAAACGTCGGAAAATTCTTATTCTTTGTTCGCAACCAAGTTACGGTTAAAGAAAAAGATTCGCAACTGGTTACGAATCGCAGCTACGAAAACGGCCGAAGGGGAGGTATCTGGTCGATCCCTACTTTCCATTGATAAGTAGAAAGATACCTGGATAATAATTGTTCACCAGGTTTCTCCGAACCAACGTATAGTAAAACAATTTCGGGGATCATAATAAGGATGCCCTGGTGATAAACGGAATTCGAATTCAAAATCATTTGAAATTAAATCGTTTTCGTTTCAATGTACTTCAAACATAGGTATGCATTTGATTTGGTCCACTTTTGTGGCCATATCGGTACCTAACAACAACCATAAACTCGTAAAGTCTGCAATAATTCAAGCTATAAACTTTTGTCTGTCCATCCGGCATAATCCCTGCATGGGGGATAAAAGCGTCATAAATATAAATTTACTTAGCTTCGTGACGTCACAGCTCATTAATGACGGTGCCGGGCGAAGCTTTGTGCTAGTCTCGCAGGAACTGGGACAAATCAGCGAAACATTTAAATTAAGTTTGATTCATTTAAAGCAATTCATTTAATAACATAGCAATTGGAAGTGTCTGATATATTACCAGAGTAGTTGTTACTGATTTATTATTGACTAGTGTTTTCCCGCGACTTCGTCCGCAAAAATTATATACCAGATTTTAAGTCAGATCATAAGCTATCAAACAAAAAAAGTTTCATCAAAATCGGTTCAGTAGTTTTTGCGTGATGCGCGAACAAACAAACAAACAAACAAACAGACAGACAAAATTTCTAAAAAAGGTTGATTTCGAGTCGGGGATACCTAAAAACCTTATCGTAATCTTTTTTTTGTAAATATCTTCAATGTACAGACACAGTTCAGTTACAGTTTTATAATAGTTAAGATTTTCTGCAGCATAAGTAGGTAGCTGTTCAAAAAAAGTTCTATAAATGAAAAATATTAAAAATTCGTTAAATATGACGAAAAATGTAACATTACAGCCAAGTCAATCATTACGTTCATTAATTAAAATTATCATATTTTTTTTTTTGTATTAACCTGTTTTGTCCCTCTGCTGGGCAAAGGTCTCCCCTAAACTCTTCCGCGTCTCTCTGTTACGTGCTACATCCCGCCACTGATTGCAGTAGGCATCCAGCTCGTCTCGCCACCTTTTCCGGGATCTGTCTCGACCTCGGCTCCCGTCGTGAGGCACCCATTGCGTAACAATTGATGCCCACCACTCAGTGTGCATTCATAATATAACAAACATTATTTCAATCATCTTCCATCCATTCACAAACAATATTAGGAGAATTTTCAAATTTTTTTCAGTACAATATATTTTTATGCTAGGATCGCCTAGATGGTAAAACCAGATAAAAACATTTTTGGGCATATCATTATTTCGAGCACTTCAAACTTCTGAATAATAACATAGCATATGCTCACGACTATATTCTGAAACCCCAGAACATCCACAATAACAACATTCATAATAACATAAGTTTGTGAAAACTGAAACTTTCGTGTTGAATTCAAAATGGTAGACGCAAATAACAATTTTATGTCACGAAGGTGAAACCCGCTCCTTTACACATATTTTTTTCTTTGTTACAAGAATACACCTGGAGAGGCCATGGAAACTTTTAACAAAAACTTTTCTCTTTTATTTATTTTTATTTATTCTACATTCTCAACAATATCATCATCACAGGATTTCCCTAACTCGATGACATTGACTGACATTTCATGCTGGTTGCCTCACCTTTATGTGAATGCTCTGTGGGCGGCTATAATGTTCAGTTGGAGTGCGTTACGGCGAGCTTTGGCACAGCGATAGCCAGTCCATGCTTGACTCAATAAAACATTCTTGTTCCAGCCGGGGATAAATTCAATGCGTTCAGATATTTTTCCCATTCTTGTTGGATGCAAAGAGGTATCAAAATATTGCGTCTGTTAGGTTCCTTTATGTTTAATTCGTGCTTTTGCGGTATGGTCCTTAATCCTGCCGTAGATAATCCCTGAAATTCAATTACTGATAGCTATGCTTTTCTTATAGTTGTCTCGTTTGCAATGGAAATAACACGGGTATTTATTTTTCGTCCTATCCCTCTTTGATTAAATTCGTCGAGGGTTCCAAGACAGGCAAGAGTCGTGAGTGGTTGACGCTGTTGATCCTGGTTTTAATGAGCTAGGTAGGTACAATGGAAGGAAAAGATTAGAGTCGTATCGTGACAGTCAAAGCAAAAAGAAGACAGTATTAGCCAATTGTGCACAGAAAAGAGCGTGACGATGATGATGGCTAAAACTGTTGCTGGCCTCTCAACGGGGTGCAAGCACTCTTTGTGCTCTAGATAGAATACACAACATAAATGTTTCCCTTTATTTACAGACAGAAAACCGGAAGTTCGTTACCACAAACCGTTTAATGAGTCCGTCGGTTCATTGGATTTTATTAAAATGGTTTGGGTCGATATTAGGCGTAAGTGGTTTGCAAATATTTCACTTTGTTTTTCCTGCTTAGAATTGTTTTGTTAAGAAAGTGGAGTTGCAATTAATTTAGATCCTAGTTTGTAAAGTGAGAATTTCCATAACGAGCTTTCAGCTTTTAATTATATAATCTTTAAAGTATAACATTTTGATATAGCTCGTCATACTGTGAGATAAACAATTAATATTAAAAAAAAAAAAATAACCCGCAGTGCAGCTTGTGGCGAGCTGTTGGTGATTGGCGACACCACGGACCCGATTCTCCAGAGGGCCCGGATTGATTTGGCCCTCACCTCCTGTCTTGCCTTAACTGGCCGGCCAGGAGTGGAGTCGCAAGAGCGGAACCTATGCTCCAGGTTGGAAGTGTAAAATGTCATAACGCCGGGACCTGCTGACTGGTGCGCTTAGCACCGGGAACCGGCGCCCGCAGACTCACCTCTCTACAACCTTAGCCGCTCACTAGATGTTGCCGCCTTGTCGCTCCTTGCGAGCGGCCTTTTTGGGGGGCCCATTACATGAGTTGGCGAGTCACCGTCTGCCATTTTTGGCAAACCAGAGACATTTGTTAAGGCAGGCGTCCCGAGTCTCTCCGCAATAACCCAGATTTCTCGGTCCACCCAGTTCACACATAACCCAAGTAATTTTCTTTCCTTTCTGCAATAGTCTCTGCACCGGACGTGGCTTGTATTCTGGTGCATTTGCATAATGTATTCAGTGATAGACCATGGTTGGTGCATCCCATAGCATTCCGATAAAATTGTCTCTAAGGGGCCTCTACGTGTTGGACCTGTGTCCCCACGCAAGCCTTCCAAAGGTCCGGGCTACGGCCCGTGAGTAAAACCTTACATAGATACATAATAATAATAATTGATATTATAAATAATAGTATTACAAGAACAAGCTAGCCGTTTGATTTTCCGCGGTAGCCGCCGCCGCACCCGCATTGGATGAGGTCGCGCGGACGTGGGACGGCGCCAGTGTGTCCACACAGGTAGCGTCCCAGACCAGCGACCTCCCCAGTTTCCAAGGAACGAGCGTCATTCCATTAGGCCTCTGAGATAAACTATTTCTTCAACATGTTTCATGAAAGTCATCTGTCAACTCTAATACGAATTGTATTATTGAAACGTAACCGTAGCCTAATTATTTTAACAACCTTTATTCATCAATTCTCAATTTGTCAGACAAAACTACAGGGTGAAATTGATATCATTAGCATCCTTTTAAACTAATAGTCTACCCAACAAACTGAACAACTTTTTCTATGGGAGCATACCAACCGGAATTTAAATCATCTGAGACACAGATGTATGCAACAGCAGATTTTTTAAAATTCCATCCTATAGCATTCAGATAAAACAATCAATCGTTTAGTATGGAACAGCTGTTTTTTTTGCTCCGATCGGTTTGCTTCCATAGTAAAAGTTATTCAGTTTGATGGGTAGACTCCTATTTTAAAAGGATGCTAATGTTAGATATCATTTCACCCTGTAGAAAGAAAGAAAATAGCGCTCAACCGTGTCTCCCACACATTGCTATCAAATCTAATTAAGTATAATGATGTTGACGCCCGTGTTCTAGAAGAAAATACCTTAAAATGTCAAAGCGAATTCTTGGAATCCATCACAAAATGAATATCAGACGTAAAAGAACATAATCTAATATCTGACTTACTCGCATGCAAAGCGGACAGCAAAATAATGGAATAGCGGCAGACAAAGTATACAAAACAAGCATGTAGGTACCAGTACCTACAATATGCGGAGCGCTTTCTAGGTCAGTTGAGTAAACTATATAAAATAGTAGGAATATAGGTGTATTAATGTTGACAAACGCGCACTGGCTGTATGCTGGAGAGGTCCCAGGTGAAAAAGTTTACATAGTTGTGTTGTTTTCCAATAGTTTTATATTTGGCGCAGTAGGAGATTATAGTAATATTTTGTATGGTTTCTTTAAAGTTCCTAGATCGTTGCAGTGCAGTGGTTCTTAGTTAGTAAGGTATGATCTGCGTCGATGTGGTTCTAAGTTTATGTAATTATGGGTAGTAAAGTAAGTACAGTCACAGTTAAACAAGGGTGGTTGACATAGAAGTTATTTGAAAAATGTACACAAATTAAGTCCATAAAAAGTCAGGCACGTGCCGCCCTATTTATTCAAAAATCATATCTCGTCTTTTATCAAATAAACAATATTGCGGAACATGACATCTTAAGAGTAAAATGCCATAAAAAATCTTATACATAAATAACACGCGATTCTTTCCTCCCTTTTAACATCAAAAGTCACTTTTCCCGAAATAAAGGGAACACTCTTTAATTAAGGGGATGAGTGAGAAGTTCTGATGACATCAGTGCGGGAGGGAAAAGACAAACAATGTTAGACGGAGAACTTTAGGATTGGTTTAGTTTCTCGGCTTTCTAAGCTGGACTGCCCTGGTAGTATTCTTTGTATTTGTATTTACAGTTGTTTTGACTCGAAGGGCATCTGCAATATTTTCTGTTCATTTTATATGGGAGGATATGCTTTTACAGTATTTTTAAATATATTCTTTGGCGATAGCGTCGCTCTCGGAAACATGCTCCATAAAAAAAGACAACGTTCACCGTACATACGTAACTCGTAACCTACTACAAATAAGGCTCACAATCGAATGCAAGACATAAATGGCTCAAGCGAAATAATCACAGAGATTCGATATAGGTCCAACTAAGAACTGTTGGACCACGGCCGGTCCTCAGGCTTCACACTAAGCCTGGTGGATCATCTTCCCTTCTCAATGGAGGAACATTCCCAAGTAGCACCTCCATAAATAAACTGAATATGAAACCCTTATCCCATAGTATCCTCGTTGTCGTTATGATCGGATTATGTATCTTTTATCTCAGTGTGTTATATATATACATTATGTATTTAGTTTATTACGCGTATTATTGATCGATGTATGAAAGGCGCCGTACTTCGTACGCGCAGACCACTGACTTAAAATACTCATAATTTATGTGTGAATAAACCGATTGCGGTGAAATAGAGCTTTACTGTTAATCCAAACTAAGCCCTATGTTTTTGTGAAAACCCCATTAAAATCGGTTCAATCGTTTTTGAGTGATGAGTGCACAAACAAACGGAAAAAATTCTAAAAATAGTCATTAGATTACGTATCTTAAACGCCCCAAATCAATATTTTTCGCAAATATCTTCAATCTGGCGTGGATGTAACGCCAAAGTTTACAATTTTATTATGTGTATGGATATGTTATAGATATTTGTGCATTTGAAAAGTTCTCTTGGTCGCCTTATATCATCATCATCTTTAACAGATTGTTGTTGTTTCGATTTATAACATGTTGACATCTAAAAGTTAATGCAGAACTCCTATTTCTAAGAAATGACCTGAAATGACTTTACCTTTTGTAGAAACCCTTTTGTTTCCAAATAAAATAAAGCTGCCAGAAACTCGTCTCGTCCTCGTATCCTCTGACACCCTTTCCGACTCTTGAGTCTCGGATTTATTACGAAAGTTTGTATGTCCCTACGACTAATTCACTAGCCTAGCGGCACCGCGGTCCGGACGGAGCGCGGTGCGAAACGCCCCACTACCGTTTTTAGAGGAATATAATTTTAATTTAGATTGGTAGAAACATGTATATGCAGGGTGTTAGGAAAAGTATCATTAACCTTTAAACCACATACTCTACCCATCAAACTGAACAACTTTTACTATGGGACCAAACCTGTCAGCGCAAAAAAAAAGTCAGCTGTCCCATACTAAACTATTTTTTTTTTGCTGTGATCGTTTTGCTTCCATAGTAGAAGTTGTTCAGTTTGATGTTGGTCAGTTCCATATTGTGGGGACACATTGTTTTAGTAATATAAATAGTTTAGCTGAATAAGCAATTTTGTCTCAGTCTGACGGAGCGACTGGAGCATTCGCCAGTCGTTCCCATTCCGACCACCGTACCGCTAGGTCAAATGTAACTCAAATTAAGTGCACTTCAATAAATAAGTAAATCAAGAAGACTTTTCTATCATACTGAACTGCAAACCAACATGACCCAAATGTATGGGGCGGCAGATTTTTTTTTCGCGATTTTGATGTTGGTCTTATAGAGAAAGTTGTTCAGTTTGATGAATGAATGAATGAATGAAATCTTTATTTGCCAAGAATACATTTAAGATCTTATGATATAATAATATACATAATTATTTAGTTTCATCTATTCTGCTATAGTACAAAGCATGCAAATATTAAATACACGTGATAATGAATTTAAGTAGACTCTAAAAATTCCTGCACACTGTAAAAGGCAGAATCAAGCAACCATTCCCTCAATTTAATAATAATTTGTTTTAAAGGCAGAATTTTGAATCTGTTTGGTATTTTGTTGAAAATTTTGACACTCATGTTATAACAATTTTTTTGATACAGGGTCGTTCTTGGGCAGTGCCCTAGCACAAGAGAATGCAGTGCCCTAGCACATGAGATGATGGTTTGATCATCCCCTTAAAAAATAGTCAGCATATTAAGAAGGACCGTATATGATGGTATGGAGGTACCTAGGATATACCTACTTCATTGTCTTAGGTTACTACGGATTTCTCCAAGATCTTCAAGCGTTTACTTTGTTCCTTCCGACGAAATTTCTTTTGATTTGTTTGCGTTCATAAACATTATTATTCGGATAAACTAATTGTTATTTATGGTGGAAATTAACATTTTCCCATTTTCCTGAAACTTTATTTTCGTTTATTGTCATTGTCCGATCTGAGCAGTAGTGTAGTAAACATTTTTATACTGTGGCACTCGGCAACTCACATGCTACACTACACATGCATGCTTGCATAGAGTGACTGACCTGAATAACTGGTTACGGTTGAAGGTCATCTTATTTTCATTTGGCTTTCCGCGATTTGAATTTTGGCGAGAAACACCAAGAGAATAAACAACACAGGGCCGAGCTCTTACGGGGTGCACAGGTAGAGTAAACAGATGCGTTACTTCAAGGGGGGATTGTACCCAAGATACTGAACAACTTTCTATAAGAAACAAAGGATATTCGCAAAATTTAGACTTTCCATACTAAATGCAATCAGCTGATCGGATATTTGTATGAAAAGTTGAAATAACTTTTGTGTGGATTTGCCTTTGTTCCTTTGGGAAAGTTGTTCAGTATCATGAGTACAATCACCCCTTAAAGTAATGCAACTGTTTACCCTTACACCCTGTATAGACAAGCTTGTGGATATGTCTGATCTCTTAACACGTCTTTGGCCAAAATCTTACAAACTTCGTTCATGACGAATAACAAAAAATGTTCCTTCGTCTTGGTTTCGTCTGTTCATCGGTTAACCGACCCTGGCTGGAAGCATGCGTCGTCGAACATCCACCAAACTTCCCAAGTCCGTTCACATACGTCACTGCAGTACAATCTCCCCTTACGTCACGGCTGCATAATGTTTCGCTCCAATTCTAGGCTGGCTAAGTGCCAGACATCATCAACGCTTCGTGCCATGCCCTATGTCTGCGTTAAGTCTAACTTAGTATTTGCTATCTTGGTATTGGCTAATTATTTAGAACTTGGGAGATGAACCGAGTGTACAATGGTCAGAAGGACTAGTTAATCTATAGGAAGGGGTGCACGAAATATTTTAAACAATACGAGCGATGAATAATAATACCATTTTTAATTTTGTCAATCATTTCTACTACTGCTGCATCTACTACAGCTCATTGACTGACTGACTAGTCACAAAATTTCCAGAAAAATAAAATCTACAAACTCGAATTGGCGCGTTTCCTTTGGCATCTTCTCGCTAAGAATGAAAAAGTAACAACTAAAGGTGTGAAAATCTGGGTGAATAATTGTAGTTTTTCATAATTATGAAAAACACTCATACTATATACATTAATGATTTTTTACTAGATCAACTATAGGCGTCTCCAGTCTAAGAAATGTAAATAGCATAGCATATGCTCACGACTATATTCCCCGAGGGGGTAGTCAGATATATTCTGAAACCTCAGAACATCCACGTTTCACCAGTAGTACCGAATGTACAGTATGTGACGGGGGGAAAATTTAAATATTAGAGTAAAATTACCACAGGAAGCCATCATGTAATAATGTAAAATATGTATGAATGTCAATTCGCAACGATGATAACCCTGCTTCTTCCACTTCACTGTTTTGCTCTCTAGTCTATGTACTGTAAACTGTATACTGGGTGGCACTGAATGAGGGACTTTCTCCCGAAAATATCGCAAAATATTAATAGTTTTCATAATGATTACTATTTTACTGGTTAGAGACATATTATTTTAACCTACGAATAAAGAATTCTTTATTCGTAGATTTTAACTATCAAAATAAAACATTTTTAATCATGCTGCCAACCCTAAGTGAAATAACGTTAGGGTCGAACATTGTGACTAGTTACGTGAAACTTAGATGAGCTGTAACTTTAAAACGGTTGAAAATTTTAACATAGTTCCTTGGAGCCGAATTTTGTACAAATGCTAGATTGTGAAATTTTCGGGAAAGTCCCTTGTTCATTGCCACCCAATATAAGTTACTAACAGAATAACGTGATTTCATTGAAGCAGTTTTCTATAAGCATATGAGTGATAGCAGATGTACGAAAGAGATATATGAAGCTAAAGTGAGTCGAAGTGTCGGCAGAGGGCGCTCTCGTAGGACGTATTCTGATCAAATCAGTTGCGTATTACAAAAAGGAGAGGTGCGGAGTACTCGAAACCGACGGGCATGTATGAAGAGATGTATGGATGTGAATGAGGCAAAAGAGGTATGTAAGGATCGTAGTAGATGGCGCGCTCTGGTCTCTGCCTACCCCACTGGGAAAGAGGCGTGACGTTATAGATAGATAGAGACAGGTTTCTATAAGTAAGAACGATCTGCAAGAGACTGAACCTGCTTATTTCAATTTGTTCTCTGTTTAGCTCCGGGGCTTATTACTTCAGACTATGACAAAGTCAAAGGAACTTTTCGCTTTCAGTCCTACTATTGCAATCGTTATTATGGATGCCTCACTTTACCTACTTACGTATATTATTTTACCATTGATTGTGAGAACAGAAAGATCATTATAATACGTACAGTATTTATTGTGATAATTATTATAGCATAAGCATCCTATATTGAGTTGATGGCATGGGGACCATACTCCATATTAGTATGGTTTTAAGATAATTTCATCCTACTTAGATTTATAGAAAATATGCTCGTACAAATAAAAGTCGGTTAAAAGCAACGTCCCACATATGAATGCGAACCATTATTTCGTCCTACGTTAGATCGTGACCTACTTTGGTATCACAGTAACCCAAATCGCCCCTCTCCCCCTACCCTGACCTTTTCTGTGCTTAATTTTTATCGATACCTTTCACAGTCTCTTTGAATTAAGCTTCCTATTCATTAGGTATTTATTTATACATTTAAGCTACAAAGTCTACTTTGCTATTTCTATTTATGTTTTCTTTGTGAATTGTTTTGTGTCCTGCTTTGCGGTGTGATGAAACGATTGTTTTTCTGCTAATCTGATCCATTTTATTTCAAGTTCCCATTTTCATCTAAATTTATTACACAATGTACGTCAGTATATATGGATTCGTAAGCTTAATCACCTCTTTTCCGTGACACCCGGTTTGTATATTTAACCCTTAAATTCCTAACCGATTTAACAAAACGGCTTTTTGAGTATTCAGCAAAGCGACTGACTAACGGTTAGCTTGACAAAGAGCGCCATTTACAACCATTTTAAATTTTTGTCAGCTTTAGTTCGAATGCAAACTGAATGTTAAGCCGTGAAAATACAGTTCTGTATTGATAATACCAGGACTAGGCACTAGATAGTTAGATTTTCTCCGTTTGCTGTCAAACAAAGCGAAAACGGAATGTTCTTCTGTAACAAGTTAGTATGGAAATGTAATTTGACGAAATGCAATTTTCCCTTCATTCCTTTTCAACGTGACGCACAGAAATTTGCTTTTCGTTGCTTGCGCTTCGATGGTCTCATTTAATTCGTCTATTGTTGGGTTGTTGTTTGATTTGGTCGAAATTGGAAGGGTAAATTCCTATTTTTCAAAATAGGAATACTTATTCCTATTTTTCATAATAGGAATTTTCCATTCCAATTTCGATCGCCTTGCTTCCGAATAGAGCTCCAAAGCTTGAGATTGAAAGTTGGCAATAGGGTTAAGTGGCGCCGCGTGGAGTGCTGTATGCAAGGCACGAGTACACGGCCGGCGCGCGGCTGTACGGCTTACGGCTGTACGACGGGACAGATGATAGGTTATGAGTCATAGCCTACCATTGCCGCAAGCCCCTGCCCCCGAACGTCCGTAGCTGTGAGTCTACATAGGTGGACCTAGGTCTTGGCAAGCCTCCATCACTCGGCCGTTGCGACCGAGATAAGTAGGTACGTACATTTTGCCGCATCATAAGCGATGCGCTTGCTTGATCTCTGCCACTCGCTCCACGGCAACGTCGCATACGTCGCGCGCTGTACGAAGTAATAACAAAGCTGTGGCAAGCTTCACTACGTACATTTTTGCGCGTACCGTCTGTCAGAAGGAAGTCAAAGCGAGACAATGTATCGCTTTCTAAGGAAGTTATGTATCTGTTACGAGATTTCTAGTAATCTGTGGTCTTGGGGTCGAGCATATCCTCTTGGATTAGGTTTTAAGGAATAATTTATCAACTTTAATTGGAATTTCCTTTGTGAACGACGACATTATTTACAGCAATTTTATTTAGAGGATTTTGAAGCGGAAACATTTAATAGTATATAAACCATATTTAAATTATGATGAGAAAAAAAGCGGTTTCAAGCTTTTTATTTTTCGAATTTTATTAATGTTTGTAGAAATAGGTAAGCATTCAAATTAGGTATCTTATGGTAAAATCATTTTATGTTACAACAAAAATTGTGACTTTAAAGTAAAACTGAAACCTATACTATGCTTTCAACTATAGATTTCTGTCGGAAATTTTATGTATCATCAAATTAATCAGTAAGTATTATCTTTTGTAATCTTTCTTTTTCTGACGACCGGTTAATTCTTACTGATTTTAGCCATGCGGTTAGCCATCTTTGCTCATATTATTACTCCCTTTAGTGACAAAATTGCTTTTATATCCCATTAAAACTTGCAAAAAGAGTTTGAAGAAGTGAAACAACCCGTAATCCCCTAACCGAAACTCGGCAAAGTAGATGTTGCCGTTTGATGAGTTATTGATTGCACGCTTTCTTTCAACGTGAAATAATAAAAGTTTGATCGATTTTTTAGGTACTGCCCATTAGAGCTTTTCAACGCGAGGCCTTTGTTGTTCTTATATTATACTAGTGTTTTCCCGCGACTTCGTCCGCAAAAATTATATACCAGATTTTAAGTCAGATCATAAGCTATCCAACAAAAAAAGTTGCATCTAAATCGGTTCAGTAGTTTTTGCGTGATGCGCGAACAAACAAACAAACACACAATTTTGTCAATAGATGGCGCTGCACGTCATTTAAATCGCGCTACCGAGTGTCATTTGAGTTTATATGAAGTGAACCGCTACTTTTTATCCCTCATGATTTTAAGGTTTTATAATAGTGAAGATTTAAATAAAAAAATGTGATCAAACTATGCGTCTCTTTTACGCTCTACAAAACTCGGATTCATAATTCGACGACAAATTTTGAAGTAGCTTTTAAATTGACCCAATAAGCCAAATCATGAATCAGAGTTTAGTAGCGACTTCTATAAAATATTATTCTAACTTTCCCCTATTTTACATGAATCTGTAGGGCTCGCATGCCACCCCCGAGTAAACGATAAAAATCGAGATGTGCCTCCATCCTTATTATTTTGCGTATGCCAGAAAGAGCGCGCATGACGATTTTCTCGTTTAAACCCTTTGTCGTGGGTGGCATGCTAGCCCTGCTGAATAATTCACAAAGTGTGCGACGCTACAGTAAATCGTGTGCATTTGGGCCTTGTATTGCGGGTCTAAATCCTTAAATTCCGTCGTCTAGCACCTGCTTAAGAATCTAAGTGTTGCTACTTTAACTATTTCTAACTCAGTTTCCCTGTTGGGTACACGCACTGCTGGTTTATAAAGAATAGGGCTAACAACCTAACAACGTTAAGATTAAAAATACATTGATGTTGTGGTCGGTTTTAAAGTCTTACCTGTAATGTAATTTACAATTTTCTTCTGTGTATTGCGTATTGTGTAGCCTTTAGCACACATGCAATGTTTTAATTATTTTTAGAACTAGACAAATCAAAAAATATAATAATTATATGATTGTCAAACTAGCTTTTATGTTTTTGACTCTGATAAATACAAGACCTATGGTACTCATTACTTTCAAATAAATGCAGAGAAATCAATCTGGCTCGCACTGACAAGAAGGTAAGCAAGTACCTACGATACTAAGTGATCGGTTGTCTTCCTCCCGTCTTCCACGAGGGGGTTGAGGTAACAATTGGGAGAGCAGAGAGGATTTTAGATCCAAGTCACTACTAACTCAAAATAATTTATTCAATATAGGAACTTGGAGCCCACTGATAAAACGTCAAATCTTTTTAAAGCTACCACCGCGTCGGAACGTGTTGTCGCTGTAGATAAGATTCTTCCGATCGATCCTTTGAGCCTCAGTAATAAAAAGAATGAAACTTTATGTAATATCTTACTGTTGTCTAGTCATATTGAGTTCAATGCCTCTGGCCTATATTGGTAGGCAGCCAAAAAGTCTCACCCTGTTTGTGTCTTCCTTGATAGCCGATGCCAACATGCTAATAATATAGGCTGGAAGAAATCGGGCGTCTGATTACTTGAACATACCTAACTAAATTACACTTATTTGGATTTCAGTATTTAAAAAATGTAGAGATTACTTTGGAGTAATATTTAATTTTTATTTCACCACAATCGACTGTCCCAATTAGGGTTGAACAACACATGGCCGCACGCGATCGCATTTTTCCGTCGCTCCATCCTTTTCTGTCACTGAGGAACGTCATTTGCTAGAGCATATAAGATAGACGGAACGGAACAGCACGGCGGAACAGCACGCCGCGTGCGATCGCGTTCCGTCTATCTTATATGCTCTAGCAAATGACCTACCTGAGTGACAGAAAAGGATGGAGCGACGGAAAAATGCGATCGCGTGCGGCCATGTGTAGTTCAACCCTTAGAAACTAAATAAGTAGGTATTCGAATAGGAGCAAGGAGAGAGCACGCCCGGTGACGTAACCTGAGTTGGTCGGGGGCACAATGTGCAGTCAGCCCTCAGACCATTGCTGTGTCAGCATGAGCTATATTACATGGGGTCCTTCTTAATATTATACTGACACTTTTTTTAGGAAACGATCAGACCGTCAAACTGACGGTCCAGACCATTGCTGTGTCAGCATGAGCTATATTACATGGGGTCCTTCTTAATATTATACTGACACTTTTTTTAGGAAACGATCAGACCATCAAACTGAACAACTTTCTCAACTGCAACAGATGTTTTTTTTCGCGATTTCGATGTTGGTCCCATAGAGAAAGTTGTTCAGTTTGACAGTCTGATCGTTCCCTTAAAAAAGTGTCAGCATATTAAGTTGGACCCTGTATAATATAGCTCATGACACCTTAGAAAAAGATTAATACGTCATCCATCACATCAGTCAGTTTTTTAGAGACATGCGGGCTCGGTGAGGTAGGTAGAACGCGGCAATAATCAGTAATCAGTTTAAATGTTTAGTGACCGCCTACCTCACACTAACATAACGATCAGATTCAAGCGTTCGCCCGCTCTGTGCCTACAGTAAAGTAGCACCTTCATTAAACAATTGTGAGCACTCCTCAGAAGGGTGTAATTAGCCGTTATCTTTAATTTTTGTCGGCTACCCGTAACTTTCGTTCCTGTCATAATCCCTTTAATGCTTTGGACCGTGTCCGGATGACCTTGTCAGATTTAGATCCGAAGTTTTATCACATTTTATTTCGTTATTATGGTTCTCCGACGAACAAGAACAAGGGTGCGAGGCTGTGGTACGTCTCGTTGCAAGTTTGTCAACTTGCCGTCGGGTTAGAGGAATACCAATGAGTTTTTCTAACCTTTGTGGTCAGCTACAGAAAAATCTCTTACGCTATAAACATTAAGAAAGTGATGTCAGGTTTCTCTGATGCTGACTATACGTAATACAGACTACTCTCAAATGGTAAAGAAAAAATATCGTGAGTAAAACCTGCATAATGCTGAAGAAGAAATTGTGATGCGTGTGTGCCATTCCGCATTGAGCACGCGTGGTGGACTAACGCTCCCTGAGGGTAAACCTGTGCCCCGCAGTGGGACGTATGTATACGCTGATGATGATACCAACTCCATAAATTGTCGTATGTTCATAAATTTTACCGTTACAGGTACAACGTCTCCCAGATGCAATTTATTAGGCACCAGGTAAATCAATTATTATGTGCAGGATATCGAATCAACCGCACCGGCAATCTGTAACCTAATTCACACGACAATATTACATGTTAGAATATTTTAGCGCAAGGAGCCAGGGACAGGGACAGGCAGTGAAGGTCGAAAATAACACTCATCGACGTGTTGCTTGTGTACACACGGCGAAAGATCAACCTACCCATAGGTGAACTCTATGTTCATGGACATATGGTCGAACTATGGGTAGGTTGATCTGTCACCGTGCGTACCTAGCTCTCAGTCGGGGACTCGGGGCCACAGAACATTCATAATGAATGAATTAATTAATTTTCAGTCACAAATCGAACTGCTAATCAAGGCTTGTCAGTGACAAGTTGTCACACACAAGCTACGCTTAATGTTGGTCCCATAGAAAAAGTTGTTCAGTTTGATGGTCTGATCATCCCCTTAAAAAGTGTCAGCATATTAAAAAGGACCCTATATTGCTTAATAATATGGGTTTAATTTACTTTTATACAATGTGTTGTAATATATGAGGAAGTGTATCGGTTTAATAAAAAAGAGATGCTTTTAATATAGAGTTTATCCACACAGTCATAAGTAGGGATTGCAATCCGGTTTTCCGGATCCGGTAATCCGGCGGATCCGGCAACATTTACGGCCTACCGGATCCGGCACCAGCTAGCCGGATCCGGTCCGGATCCGGTAAACGTCTTGAAAATCGAATAAAAACGCTTTTTTAATGAAAATTCTGGCGGTGGTCGTTGCTTACGACATTATTGAGTCACCTGCTACGACAATTCGCACCTACACGTACATTTAAAATAGAAATTTGTCCTAGGTATGGAGCCTTTTTCTTCCCTACCATATTAATATGTCATTATAGAAATGACAGCAGAAAAGTTTTATTTTGTTATCCTGTTAAAAGTATACAAATTAACAGTAAGTATAGTAGTACATACGTGTCTCAGTCTGACAACAGAAAGATAACCATAATTTGAAAGATGTGGATGTTAGGCGGTCGTCTCTTTATGTTAGTCAATGCTTTTAGGCCTGACTAAGCGTCTTTTCACGTGAATTTGAAAAGTACCCAAGTAGGTAACAACGCTTAATTTCAAATCAAAGATTGAATTTTTTTTCAATTATGCTACTGGTAATATATAGGTCCAAAAATCGATAAACTTTTTAATTTTGTTTCTTTTTTAACAATGTTCTCTATATAATGAAAAGAAAATGCTTTTTTCGCATATTAATACGACAGAAACGATCACTTTATTGTTTTACAGTTGATTTTAAAATGAAAACGCAAATTGTTATGGATATTACCAATCCGGTCGGATCCGGCGGATCCGGCCGGATCGGTGAAAATCCGGTCGGATCCGGCCGGATTGAAAATTGCACCGGATTGCAATCCCTAGTCATAAGTCATAGTCATAACCTTTCAAAACGCGATAGTCTTAAAAGCAAAAAGATAATGTAATTGTAGGTAGGTACCTACATAAAGTTAGAGCCTATTCTCACTGATTAGGTTGATATACTCGTACTACAAATATAATGCTTGAATTTAAAAATATGACCATGTTTCTGTCTGATCGGTTTAACGTCGGAACATCCGCTTCAAATGGAATTAAACGCCCCATGTCCGCCGTTACGGCATAACGAACGGCACGCTAAACTGTGTGGAAGGCAGGTAACTCACTTAATGCTGTTAACACATAACAGTGAGTGACAATAGAGCGATTGAGAATTTTATTATTTCCCCCTTCATTTTGCATTCAACTTTAAAAATACCTACAAGCACTACAAGCCTATAAAAATCGTTCTAGCTATAAAAGTAGCTTACGTACGACGATCTATTACTAAGTAGGGTTTTAGTAGGACTTTCCGATTCATCTATTTAAAAATGTAATGTAAAGTACATACAAGCTCTCTCACATACCTACCTATCTATTACAGATTTTCAGCAAAAGAAACCCTTTTTTTACTTTGAGCGCATATATCTCGGGACAAAAGCGTTATAGCGATTTAGTTTCTATCAGAGTTTTGTTCCATTTGCAAAGACCTATTCAATGACCGCTAAAAAAAGCAGTCTAGTTGCCCTCGTAGGTACCTCTTTTTAAAAGATTGTATTTATATTTTAACCAAAACAGAGACTATACATTTTATCATACAAAGCCAACTTACGAAAACCACGTCGGTATAGTTTATATGAGGTGTGGCGAGCTCACTTTAACTCGATACATTAACATTTGTTACGTAGAATACTAGCACCTAGCACCTAGCCACCTATACCAGCAGATAAGTTGATAACCCGTCGCTGGTCATCGCTTCCCGTCGTTGCCGTTAGTTGAATTACCGCAAACGCCAGGTGTTGTCAAGCTTTTAACATTTTCACTGTTCAGTTTGTCGGCGTGAAAGCTAATCCGTTTAGTCTACATTACCAGCCCCTCGCCTACAAATATATGCATTTAATCCGTTCCTTCGTACGTATGCTTACGCCTATGTCATACATATATGTGCTGATGATATGTAATTTATTATTGCTTCGATCCCGACACATCTCTTTCTATGCAGCTTCAATATTGATAAGGTGTATCATACGTGTCGGTACTCATCGGTTTCGGGCTTGTTTCGGGATATTAATATTACTTGACCTGCGCAATTCACGTCCACTCACATTTGCCTAACGGAAGTATTTTTAAGTGATATTTAATCGTCACCTAGTGTAGTAAGTAGATTTAAGGCTTCCGCACATTGCAGCGATATTATCGAGCGATTTTATCGAGCGATATTATCGACAGCGATATCGCGACACCTTACACACTGCAGCGATTCCGCGATTCGCGTCACGCATGCGCCCTTCACTGAATGTAGTAGAAAGATATTGCGTTAGGTTGCGATAATATCGCGGCAGTGTGTGGGATCGAGCGCGTCCCCATACAAAATGTACTGAGAACAATTATCGCAAAATCGCAGCGATATTATCGCTCGATAATATCGCGGCAGTGTGTAGGATCGCGCGCGTCCCCATACAAAATGTACTGAGAACAATTATCGCAAAATCGCAGCGATAATATCGCTGCAATGAGCGGAGGTCTTTAAGCAGTAACTTGCGAAAGTCGCCGCTTCCACAAGATTGAGGCATAACCATTTATCCCAAATCCCGTATCAGTTTCATAATGAATAATTCTTCAAGACATTTTAATCCCCCGAGCGAACCTTGCCGGTAAATTGAAAACGAAAATCTGACGTCTGGAGAAAAATATTAGTCGTCTTATTCTGGCGCAAACCCGCGGGAATTTATTACCACGTTACCACCGGGTCTTATTCGCTTCTTCACGAAACAGGTAGGACAATGTTATTTGATAAAACTTGTCGCAAAATAACTGTGACAAGTTTGATTTCGTTGCTCTATTCATTTTCAAGGACACTCGACGCCAGCCAAAGGGATTTTTCAAGCTCCCTATAATGTTGATACTTATTTATGAAAATGTCCTGAATAACTCATTTTCAAACACGTAAAATGCAAAGGTCTATAAAATATGTCAATAGTCACATCATAACTCTTAGTAAATAATAATAAATTAAAAAGTAGTAAATAATAATATATTTTCTCCCCTCCGGACGGAAAGCATCAATTGTCGTCCCGCTGCGCTAAACGAAGTTGTCGCTTTCCACCTCCGTTGAGGAGAAAAATAGTATACTAACCTCGGACAGTAAATAAGAAAGCCTCAGATCGCCTCAGATCGCCTTCGCCTCGTTCAACAATTACATGAGATCTGAGAGCTTCCTTACTTTCCTGTCCTCGGTGTGTAATCTACTATTGTACTGTGGAGACTGGTGTTTTACTCGAGACCTAAGACAGGATGGAAAAATTGCTTTCAATGTAGCTAAAATTCAGCTTCGTTCAGCGTAATCTTAATCCATTATCGTGATTAAGTTACTGAGGGAGGATACAGACAGACTGCGATTGCTTAATTTGATTATAGCAGTCTAGACTAAAGTCTTTGATTAAGACCTAAACAAACAAATGTGTCCAAGGAAATGAAGTGGAATAGCACGGGCAGGGCGCTGAGTTTTTATTAGTAAATGGCAATTTCAAGTCTCTTCGTTTTTGCTCGTAGCTCGTAGCTGCTTTGTTAAGAACCGTAAGGATCATATGATTGTCGAGGACCAAAATGGTGCACATGAAAGTTCGAACTTTTAAGTAATCCGTGGTTTGAAGTCGATCAGTAACAAAATGTTACCCAGCGCCCGGTTTCTTATGAAGTGTTTTAATGGGCGAGGTATTTACTCGTACTTAGATGTATTATCAAAGTTTCTGGCCGTTAATTTATGTACCTACATTATACTTCATTCCAAATAACAACGAATTAAAGGCCTTCATTCCAAATTAAAGGCCGTTTTGAATAACAGAAACAGAGATTAGCAACACTTCCTCTCACTTATTTTTAGACTAGCTTTAGTAACGTCCAAGATACGTTGGATAGTATATCTTTCTCATAAATAAATAATATTTGCCAGAAAGCTATACAGGAATCGGAATATATTTTCGTCCTTATTTGGAATGCAGTATAGGTAGTCTCTACTTAGGAGAATCATAACGAAGACTTCTCGAAAATATGCAAAAATATCATCAGAAGACATTTCGCAATATTTTGCTTACCTTCTGGCTATTACTTGCTAAGTAACTCAATTTGCCACCATCTCGGGACGTAGATTGTTGTATTCCTATGTAGCCATCTACGCAAATAAATGTAATGAGCTAGAATATTAATAGTAACGCAGGCAGGGTCGGTCGGCAGGTGATTCGCTAGACATCTCGCTTCATGAACCAATTGACCTAATTTGTGTGCGAAATTGCTGACGTATTGTCGACAACGACTCCGTATCCGTTATATTGTACCTCGTGACCGTCCGTCACTAACATTGACTGTAAGTAATTACATATATAAATTATCAAACCCACAAACCATCTTATTTTACCCCCTGACATGCACAAAAAATTAATAAGTTATTAATAAGTTATACCATGTTAAATGGAAAGAAACCGCTTTTTTTTGCAAATCCGTTGTTAATTGGAACGTTTTCCACAAATCTTGTTGGCAAGCCGAAATTAAGATTGATCAAATTCGGTATGTCAAGTTTTTTTTTGGAGGGCTGAATCGAAAACCATTTCGAGATAATTGTCTCAATAATCATATTTTCTACGTCAAAGATTTTAAAATGAAAGGATTACAAATATTTTAAATAAAATAACGTCGTTTTTCGGTACGTCCAGTGACGTCACTGGCATACCTGTGAACTCCTTGTTAAACATAAAATCAACTTGAAATACCCGGCCATTAAGAAAAAAAAATACATTCACAATGTCAGAATTTGACATTTGATGTTGCCGTATCTGTTTCCAGCATAGAGTTAGAAAGAGGAGGCACGTTTTATTTTTTTTAAATATAGCAGTAGGTAGTGTTTCTCCATGGAGTTCGAATTATTTTTTCTCCACCATTTTTGCACTTCGAGATTACAGATCAAAATAATTTAAAAATTAAATTTATATTGATAAACTCGATGAATCGCGATAAAAATGAAATAGGTGTCTTAAAATTATGTCTTCTATCCGTAAAAAATATAAAAATGACGACCAAAAAAAACTTGACATAGGTACCGAATTTCATATACATGCACTCTGAAATTGATATCATTAGCATCCTTTTTACCCGCGACGGAACGGAGAACGTGTATGCGTTTAAGGTGAGTTTGTTTGTTTGTTTTAACTAAGAGTCTACCCATCAAACTGAACAACTTTTACTATGGGAGCAAATCGATCACAGCAAAAGTTTTTCAGTTTTTCGCTTATTTCTCGGAATCTGTGTCTTATTGAAAATAAATTGTAGGTACCAATTAAAGTTTGTTCAGAAATATTCATATTACACTAACACTTAAAACTAAATATGTTTTTTCGTGATGCACTTCTATTATTTTTGATCAAAGTATAAATGGTCTACGTTTAAATAAAAAAAATTTTTAAAGATTTTTTTAAACCATTTTAAGGGGCCATAGGTCCCGACGAATATTTTCTATGAGAAACGCGATTGCCGAGCGGTCCGAAAAGTGTGTGCGTGAGCCGTTTTTTCGATTATTAACAACTAACCAAAGTACTTTTTCTAGATTTTATTTATGATTGCACTAGTTAAACTAATGGTGAATAGGTGAGTATAAGTGTCTAAACACACTATACCGAAAGTACGCGACCGAAGATCCGCGGCTGAGTTTACGTTCCGACCATGTTCCGACGTATTCGGGTAATATGACACACCATAAGCGCCGAACTTACGCGGCAGAAATTCAGTTGCGTAAACTTGCGTAACTTTGTTCAGTCCCCGCCCCCGGATTTTCGTCGGCAATCGAACCGAACTTCGGTCGCGTAAACTCGCGTATAATGTGTGCACTACAGACTAAGTTGCCGCTGAACTTACGCCCGACCGAAGTTCGGCTGTACGCTATAACGCAACGTAATTTCGGCATAATGTGTCGTCGTTCATTCAAATAGCATTGCTGGCGTAATCGTGCCGAACTTCGGTCGCGTACTTTCGGCATAATGTGTTTAGACACTAAATACCAACAATCGGAAACTATTTTAAGTTCTTCTAAACCGAGAAAAATGTTTAAAAATGCATGAAAATACGTCATCTTTGTGACGATTTTCTATCGAGTGAAGTAATTCCAATCGTGTATTCAGTTGATGATTGCACTAGATGAACTATCCAAAAATACTGAGGTATGACTTTAGTTTCGGTAAATGGTATAAATCTAGTCGTAAAATGAAAAATAAGAGATGCCTCCGAGGTATTTCCACCTACTATTACGTCTTAAGTCATAGTACCGACTTAATCTTTAACAATTTTTTGTCATGTTCCCGAATGAAAAATCCGCTGTTCCATACAAACCTACTCGACCTAAATGTATGGGAGAGCAGATATTTTTTTCGCGATTCCGCTATTGGTCAGATAGAGAAAGTTGTTCAGTTTGATGGTCTGATCATCCCCTTAAAATAGCTTCACCTTATTTCCTCACCACTGTGCGCCGCTTGAGTACCTATAACACGACGCGTCGCTTCCATACATTTTGTATGACAAAGTTTAGAAGCGGCACGATATCTGCGCCGCGTCTGTCCCGTACCTTCGCGATATGACTTTTGTGTATGTTTCACGCCTTAAATAGAGCAGTAGCGACGTCGCAAGATTCAGCGCCACTTGTGCCGGCAGACATTCCGCGGAGGGTGCCAACTATTCCCCCCACCCCTCCCTCAGGGAATAGTCCGTAATGCACATCCTGCCCGACCCGTCTGTTTGTTTGTCACTTGTAACTCCTCTCCTTTTCCAGATTGTTCCAATATCGAAACGGTTATAGCTATTCTTGTCGAACGTTTTATGATGTCTCTTACAAACGTTTAGGGGTAGAAAAAGTATAAAAGAAATAATGATTTACTGTCTAGTTAATAAGCAGCAGCGAAGACCAAATAAAATCTTTGAAAATAACAATAACATAGGTTGCGATTTTGAGTCTCAGCTCTGAAACGTAGTGTTCCATTCCAAATTACTTTAAAGTGTAACTTCTAATTCGTGGGTAAGATAATCGTATTTTTTATGATAACGATCATGTTAAAGTCTAGACATTAATAACTCTAAAAGGACAGCTTATTCAGAGACACGCAGAGGGTTACTATTATTATTTTTTCTAAAAATATATCTTACTGGATATGGGACATTGTCCTTTGGTAGTTTTAAACTTTTGCCTTAATAAGGAGACCAAACTACCTACGTGACTCTTCGTTGTTAGAATGAACTATAAACAAAGAGATGACGCTAGATGCACTTCAGCAGGTGCACACGTTAACAAGAACTCAAAACCTATCCTACAGCAGCGAGGTGTGAGGAAGGGAGACGTTATATCTCCGAAACTGTTCACCGCTGCACTGGAAGATGTTTTCAAGGTTCTGGACTGGAAAGGGATCAAAGGCATTAACTTCAATGGCGACTACATCAGTCACCTCCGGTTTGCGGATGATATAGTCACCATGCGCAGTAGAATGTTCAATGACCTTAGCAGAGCCTCCGAACGAGTTGGTCTAAAAATGAACATGGACAAGATGAAGATCATGTCAAATGTTCATGTTGTACCTACTCCTGTAAAGATCGGAGAATGCGCTCGAAATTGTTGACGAATATCTTTACCTGGGACAAACTATACAGATAGGTAGGTCCAACTTCGAGAAACAGGTCAACAGTCGAATCCATCTCGACGGGGCAGCATTCGGGAAGCTACGTTGTATCTTCACGTCCCAAATACCACAGCGTCTCAAGAAGAAGGTCTCTGATCATGACATTCGGAACAGAGACGTGGTCGTTCGATCAAGTTCTCATAATAAGGCTGAAAGTCACCCAAAGGGCAATGGAAATATGCTCGGAGTTTCCCTGCGAGATCGAATCAGAAATGATCTGCAGAAGAAACAGAGTAGCTGACATAGCCCAAAGAATAGCTAAACTGAAGTGGCAATGGGGCCGAAAAGTTCTCGAATGGCGACCACGTACCGGGAAGCGCAACGTGGGGAAGCCCTCTACAAGGTAGACCGGCGACTTGGTGAAGGCGGCGGAAACCCGTTGGATGAAGGCTGCGCAGAATCGGTCGTTGTGGCGATACTTGGGGCAGGTGTATGTCCAGCAGTAGATACATACAGTGGGTAAATTAATACGCTAATACATTTACATAGAATATAAAACCTCTGTGTATATTTCATTCTTATTCTAAACTAGTGTTTTCCCGCGACTTCGTCCGCACAAATTATATACCAGATTTTAAGTCAGATCATTAGCTATCAAACAAAAAAAGTTTCATCAAAATCGGTTCAGTAGTTTTTGCGTCTCGAACAAACAAACAAACTAACAATTTTGTCAATAGATGGCGCTGCACGTCATTTAAATCGCGCTATCGAGTGTTATTTGAGTTTAAAGCCTGACCAGAAATATAACAAACCTGGTTTGGGGGCGCTGCTATCGACTATAACCTTTAATGTCAGTGTTCCAAGTACAAAAATTAGTTCCAATGATTTTCCGCAATATGGCGAGGTTTTTATATTTCTGGTCGGCTTTATATGAAGTGAACCGCAACTTTTTTATTCCTCATGATGATTTTACGGTTTTTAGTAGATTACACACCGAGACGGTAAGAAAGGTCTGAGGCTTTCTTATTTACTGTCCGAGGTTAGTATAGTATTTTTCTCCTCGACGGAGGTGGAAAGCGACACCTTCGTTTAGCGCAGCGAGACAATTGACGCTTTCCGTCCGGAGGGGAGAAAATAATAGTTTAGATTAGATAATAGTTAAGAAGTTAAGATGATAATTCCGTCCGACTTGAGTTCTCTGAAAACAATTTCTCTACAAAGCAAACAAAACTACAAAACATTTGTGAATAGTATTTGCATATGAATATAACAGTTATGCGAAATTTTCAAACGTTTGTACTGAGGTTGATTTGGGTTGAGTAGAGCTTGTAAGGTTACAATATATAACATGTTGAGGAACAGAAACCTAACTGTGATTTAATTTTCTATCTTAGGTACGTTAAGAATAAATTACCCTTACCTTTCTGAGTATTTCATATTTTTACATTTCGCATTGAAACCAATTGACTAAAACTCAGTAGCAGAAACGCTCATTAAAGTTAGTCCTCCATTAAATCTCTTGCTGTCACTTTTTGTCATGTTGAGCTAGTAAAAGCTAGCAAGAGATTTAATTAAGGATTACCTTTAATAAGCGTTTCTGCAACTGAATGTAAATATAATTATATCCAGACACACAAATGTCCGTTCAAAATACCAAGAGCTTAGTAAGTTATAGCCTATAGAATCCCACTGCAGGGCAAAGGCCTCCTCTCACGAATAAGGGTGAGAGGGAGCGGGCCATACTCCACCACGCGGGCCCAGTGCGTGTTGGTTGAGGCAAGTTAGTGGTCAACTTGCTGTCAGATAATTTTCAAGCCGCCTCAATAGGCGTCTGACCTGGCTTAACGAATAGTTACAACGCCATCTGACGGAACTATCCGAGACCAACTGCTTAACGTGCCTTCTGAAGCACGGAAACGCTCGAGATGAAATACCACTAAACGGTCATCCATCCAAAGACTGACCGGACCTGACGTTGCTTAACTTCGGTGATCGTTTCCAATACCGAAGCTCCACTACGCCAACAAGCGCTTCAATGTATATTATTTAAAATTTTGTGGTAATCATAATCAATCAATCATTGACTATCAGAATAGAAATAGTATTAAAGTGCAAACACTTTCAGCCTGTGATAATAAATGTAACACTCATACATGGCAGCCCTGCCCTTCACAGACGATTACATCACCCTTTCATTTTCAATTCATGTGAAATTTCACGTCCCTGGGTAAGGATGACTAGTGGGGTAGTGGGGGCGGACGATTGAATTGTATTTCACAGAACTGTGGTTTCTTGAACGGTTAGCTTAGCTATGCCTAGTGCCTAGTGTGTGTGTGTGTTCTGGCTACATTTATAGACCATTTGGTTTGATAAAAGGTTTCTGTTTTGTAATACGACTTAATGACTTTTCGAGTTTGGTGTTTTGAGGAGTTTCGCTATTTAGCCTAGGTAGCGTCTTCTTTTGTAGCTATATTTTAGTCGTTTGTTACTGAATCGAAACTTGTACACTATTGTAATATTTCTTATCCTATCGAACTAAATAAAACATTTTGTTCTGCAAGTTTTCCAAAATTTGTGGTAAGTATAGACTTGCAGTTCTTCGTAGAACACTGACTACTGATCATTAGATAATAATTTTGTAGAGTATCGAAATATTTCATGATGAGCCTTAATTTTTTCTTCTGTTTCATGTGTGTATGCTGTTCTTACTTTATATTTAATGTGACGACTGCTCACATTAAATATAAAGGGCTATATAAGGGACTATATAGGGTCCTTCTTAATATGCTGACACTTTTTTAAGGGGATGATCAGACCATCAAACTAAACAACTTTGTCTATGGGACCAACATCGAAATCGCGAAAAAAAAAATCTACTGTCACATACATTACGGTCATGTAGGTCTGCAGTTTTGTATGGGACAGCTGATTTTTTTTCGCGATTTCGATGTTGGCCCCATAGAGAAAGTTGTTCAGTTTGATGGTCTGATCATCTCCTTAAAAAAGTGTCAGCATATTAAGTTGGACCCTGTATAAGTGGCACCTACACAAAATTCCATTGATAACTCCTAAAACCATTTATAAAAAGTTTATTGGGTATAGTCACTTATATTACCGAAACAAATAACGGATCCCCTCTATTCGGATTCCCATATCAGTTCAAAACGCTTTATTAGGGACCATAATAATACCCTGAAGTATCAAGTTGCAAATATCAGCAGAGAGGGTCCAACTCAATAATTTGAACCCGTGAAATTACTGTATCGAAACCTGAATATCTGCAAAGTGCGAGCTCTGCGATATTATATACTATTGTTTCTCTATAAGGGAATATGTAAACGGACCCTCCGTTGATATAATTTCATATTCATTTACTGAATACAAAATAATGTAATAGAAAACAACCGAAATATCAGCTACTGTTAATAAATTGAAGATGATAATATGCATGCCATGTTACAGTGCTTTTTGCTTTTTAACTGCCTCCGTGGTCTAATGGTTAAGAGCATTGGGCTCTTGACACGGAGGTCGGGTTCGATTCCCAAGGGGGACACCTAGTGTTATGATATGTCACTTTGTGCGTTTTTCCCCAGTTGGGTAGGACATTGCAGGCTGAATCACCTGATTGTCCGAAAAGAAAGGCTGAAATATAGGTAGCAATGGACATTGCAGCCTTCTGCTACTGTTTAGAAGCTGCAGTATCTATCAAGGCATCTTAATAAAGCCTTCCATTTGAAATATGCCAATCTTGTGTAATGCCGATTGCATTTAATTTTATATTTTCCAGTCCAGTGTTGTACCACATGGATATACCTTCATTTTATTTTGATCTAAGGATATACCTGCCTATAGCATAAATCGATCAATGTATATATTATAGTCGGTGTGTGTGTGTGCATGGTGCTAACCTAATCCGATCATCGCATTATGCTAACCCGCCTGTAACACTGTTATTCCTGATCGATCTCGTGCCCAAGTGTCCGTTCAGGTTCAGACATTTCAGGATGCGGCAGTGATCTTCGACTTTCCCACGTTGACTTAGGTTTTGAGAGATCGATTAAGAAAATTCTTGTTATTTTAGAATTAGGGCGGGCTATAATGCATTATGCAGCCCGTAGCATGTAACTCCCTTATTTTCTCTGAAAGCAAAAAAATAATTAATCTGTATTTCTTTTTCTTCTCGCGTTTATTTAGTAATAGCATAAACTAAATGATAATAGTTTCAAATTAAACCAAACAATGTGCCCTGGAACTGCCAAACCGGAAATCGAGATCAAAAAAGCTCGGCTAGCCTGTGACCGTCTGATATGATAATTCTATACTCCATTCTAAATAACATCTAATAGACTAAGAGATAAGTGTACTTTTTGCAACCATCAGCAGCAAGGCTGATTCAGTGTTTATGTGGTGTAGAGCATGTTTGTGATGGGGATGGACCAGGTCTGCCTGCATAACTTCAGTCGGTTTAGGTTACAGACGTTTAAAGGTCTGGAAAAAAATTACGATCCAAAACAAGGCTGATCGTATGATATTATTGTAGTATGCACTGTAGCTATGCGAAAAGTACAAAAACTGCCATGAACTGCCAGTCGGTTTAGGAGATACAGCCGTTCAAAGGTCAGACCTTTGAACGTCAGTAACTCCGAAACCGACTGATGAACCATGTCAGTTTTTGTACTGTTCACATGGCTACAGTGCATACTACAATAATATCATACGATCAGCCCTGCAGCTGTTCGTAATTTTTTTCCAGACCTTTAAACGTCTGTAACTCCTAAACCGACTGAAGTTATGCAGGCAGACCTGGTCCATCCCCATCACAGAGATGCTCTTCACCACATAAACACTGAATCAGCCTTGCTGCTGATGGTTGCAAAAAGTACACTTATCTCTTATAATATAAAATTTAAGGTCATTTTGAATTACAGAAACAGAGATTTGAAACACTTCCTCTCACTTATTCTTAGAACAGCTTTAGTAACGTCCAAGATACGTTGGATATTATATATTTCTCATAAATAAATCATATTTGCTAATCAGAATTGGCCAGAAAGTATACAGAAAACGGAATATGTTTTCGTCCTTATTTGGAATACAGTATAGTAATATCAAAATTATTAGTCAAAACGGTAAAAAATCCATCAAAGGCTGAATGGCTTTGATGCACGGTTGTACGGTGGTACGCCATTGTACGTTGCACAACTTGTTGTCAAACACATTATTATATCAACAATAATAATTAATGACGCTTGACGGTTTAATTAAATAGATGGATCGCCTAGTTTATGACTGGGAAATTAAACCATCTGTTGAAGTGGTATTGCGACTGACACCCCCGCGGGATAAATAAAAAAGCTAGAAAATATAAAGAAAAACGATAAGGCGCTTCCATTTCCAACTAACTGGAATACAATTCTGTACACTAGAAGTTCGATAAATCGAGATAAAAATGAGTGAAGTATTGTGAGCGGTTGAAGGAGAATTCTGCAGAGCAGAGTGGAAAGGAAATGTTCTGGTACTTAAGTCGAGGCATTAAATCGAGCTGTGTTGTCATTTAACATTTCTCGAGTTTTCTTGAAGAAGTTTGATTTTGATGGAATGAATGGTTTGTTAGCCACCTGTCAGCGCAAAAAAAACAGCTGTTCCATACCAAACTGCAGCGTCTCCTCAACATATAAACAGCAGATTTATTTTTATTCTGACAGGTTTACTCCCACAGTAAAAGTTGTTCAGTTTGATGGGTAGAGTATGTGGTTTAAAGGCTAATGATACTTTTCCTGACACCCTGTAGGTATAGAAATATTAGTATGATATTGTAAAAGTTAGTGTTAAAATTTCAATCAGAAATTATGGAGTAATTGAGGTGGTCAGACCAAGACGTGCTTGACGTATCCAGACTTTTGTTTCGGGGGGGGGGGGGGGGGGATAAATCCCACCTATCCCCCCCTGGATATAAAAAGTGGGATCCGCTTCTCGTAGGTCATGTGCAATTCAATTGTGGGTGGATAAACGAAGTGTCATAATATGTAATCTATGACTTCTTCAAAACTCAGTAAAAAAGTTAAAACTACCATACTAGAAACTTAAACTCCATTGAATATCATGAAATGTAACTTTGTCGTCTGCGCAGGGCCGTCCCGTATACTCGAGGGTGCCGGGGGGCACGGCGCGGCGCCCGGCCGTGGGACCTAGGGGGCGCAAGCCGATCGCCTTAAACACATACCATGCGTAAACACTAGTTTTGAAAATTACATAGTTTTCAAAACTATATGAACACGGCTCATGCAGTTTTCGGCACATTCGGTTTGCTCAGTTGGGACTAGCTATGTGTTAGCCAATTTAGATCTTATTACTATTAGAATAAAATTGATGCTCTAACAAACACGTGCAGCGAATACAGAGAGCGACGTAGAGTGACACAGGCTGATGTTCTTAGCCCGGCGCTCAATAAATGGAAGACGGCCCTGACTTTGCGATTGTGGCAGACATGGCGCTGCGCCGAGCTTTCTGTTTGATCTGCATCATTAACGGGCCTAAGCTTTAACCCACTACACATCACTATACATTAACTCATCAATGAGATCATCTCCGACGAAATTCTTCAACCTTAGGTTACAGGAAGAAGCAATTTCTGATTACTGATGAGTTGATGAGACATCAACAATTTGTAACTTTGGTTAGATTTTGGCTTGTAAATTAGAATTAAACTGATTAATATTCAAGAAGTTAAAGATTGACTGCGAGACAAGACTTCGGTCGGTAGTATACCTATAGACTGTCTCATTAATAATTAGAGATGAGCTAACAAGTCCTCAGGGCGCTTTTCGTTTCCGATTGTGGGTAATCTGATAATTGGAGTTTTGTTTGGACATTGTTCTGAATGTAGTAACGACTCTTTTAAGGGTTAAACTACACATGGCCGCACGCGATCCTTTTCTGTCACTCAGGAACCTCATTTGCTAGAGCATATAAGATAGACGGAACGCGATCGCCTGCGGCGTGCGATCGCACGCGATCGCGTTCCCTCTATCTTATGTGCTCTAGCAAATGACGTTCCTGAGTGACAGAAAAGGATGGAGCGACGGAAAAGTGCGATCGCGTGCGGCCATGTGTAGTTCAACCCTAAAACACCACACGAGTTGGACTCGCCCACCGAGGGTTCCGTACCACTACACAATATATTGGTGTTATGTAAATACTAATCACAAAAACAAAACATCATTTCATTCAGTTTTGTATCCTTAGCGCGAACTCGACTCACAATTGGAGGTTTTTAATTACGACAGAGCAGAGCAATAACAAGAAATAATGAAAAAAACACGTTTCTTGTACGGAGTCTCCGTAAATCTCTCCTTAATTTATTACTTTTTGTAAAATATGTAACACATTCTTTGAATATTTCCAGCACCGTCTATCTATTACGATTCAAAAGAGGTATAAGGTAGGACATACGAACGGACAGACGTACGGCGGCGTGTAGGCTTAGTAATAGGGTTCCGTCCGGTACTGCTATACGTTACATCAATTTCACTTTAGCAGACTAAGGCCCGATTCTACCAAACGCGAGTAAATTTTATTCTTAGATTAAGTCGCCGGGTACTCTAGAGTAAACTATTTTTGCGTTTTACCAACCCTAATCTATGAATACTAATCGATGAGAGTAAGGAAATGTCAATGTCACGTAACTAAGTCCTCTTTCTTTAGGTGGATTATACATTCGTTCTTTTAGTATCAATGAAGTAATTTCGGAATAAACGCTAAGAGTAAAATTGTTCTTTGTATAGTTACTCGTCTATAAATCAAAGTTTGGTCAAATCCGGCCTTAGTCGATAGATCCATTTTCAAGAGATATGTGTGCCTTGTGTTTGAAATCTCGTTTGACTTTCGCGGAGATGCGCAAGTTCCTGCGTATTACATTTTATTACGTCACGTCTCACGACACGAATTGGCAAGCCATGTAATTATTGTTTCATTTTTCACGGAACGATTGCTAGAGAATTTGCCTTCATAGAGTCTTCCCAGCAAATACTTTACTTTCTTACTTGCATGTTTCCCCTTTTGCGCTAAACTGGGAAAGACTACTCAGTTGCAGAAACGCTCATTAGAGTTAATCCTCCATTAAATCTCTTGCTAACTTTTACTTCGACAACAAGACAAAAAGCTACAGCAAGATATTTAATGGAAGATTAACTCTAATGAGATTCTGCAACTGCGCGTCAGAAAATTAATTTACTACGTTCATTTGCCTTCAAGACCTAATAACCATTTCAAAATGTTGTGTTTCGGACTGATTATTAGGTAATTACAATCTCAAGAACATTGTTTACTCGGCGTAGTTATTCGCAATTGAGTGTAGTATATACTATAAAACAACATGCGATAAGTCGAGGCTGTTTTGCGGTAGGTGAGTGAGTGAGGACCGAAGGGCGGCCTTCGTTGCCAACCCTGCTATATAATATAGTATCCTATTATATTTTCTCAAAATATTTAATATTTAATTTCTTAATATAATAGGGTCCTTGTTAATATGCTGACACTTTCTTAAGAGGATGATCAGACCATCAAATTGAACAACTTTCTCAATGGGACCGACAACGAAATCGCGAAAAAAAAATCAGCTGTCCCACACATTTAGCTCGAGTCGGTTTGCAGTTTTGTATGGGACAGCAGATTTTTTTTTTCTCGATTTAAATGTCGGTCCCATGGAGAAAGTTCAGTTTGATGGTCTGATCATCCCCTTGAAATAGTGTCAGCATATTAAGTTAGACCCTGTATATTTATCGGGAATCCCCATAAAAATCCTCAAAAACTACTCGGAGACAGTCCATAGTTAGGCTCCATTCTGTTAATTACTGTATGAACTAGGGGCCTTCGAAAATGATAAATTTTACCGCCCGTTTTCAGCCATCCCGCAAATGACGAATACAAACAAAATAAGCAAATCATAGCCAAATTCTTTCTCATATTATTCTAGAAAGAATTATTAAAATTGGTTTAGTTTTGTAGGTGAAAACAGAGGAATAGGAAATGCTGTTTTCGTCGATTTTATGTAGATAAAATTGGTCCCAGCTGCAGTAGTCTCTTTCGCACTCTAGTCGGTGGGGTGTGTGGGTGGGCGGATCGGACAAATATATGTATACAGTCGGAAAAGTGACCTATTCTTCAAATAAGTATTTCAGCCCGCCTATCCTCTTAAATCCTAAAAATGGAAAAAATAAAATAAACAATATACTTATTTTTATTTTTTCTCTGCTCTACTATATTTTTTTAAGAAGTACACATTTCTATTTTTTTACTAGACTTTTTTTAAGGGTTTATTCAGATAATTAATCTACTTCCCCTGAGGAAAATGAAAAAAGATAAATATTTTTGAACCTCGCATTGAAAATCGATCGGCTAATCCGCACTTTATATGGAAGGTCCACAAAATTTTCTCTATTTTCGACAAAGTCACTTAGGGTATGTTGTTTATTTTCATTATATTAACATTTGGACTAAAAAAAGTTGGCAACCCTAGCCGAGACCCACATATACGCTCACTCAAACGAGATTGATCTCTATCGACCTCTGCCTACGTTCACGGGTGATCTCATAATCCCAGATATTAATTCTTGCCCGTTTACTTCCACATATATAATTTCAATATCTATGTTACGACAGTATATATTTCTTTGACGTATTTATTTTTAGATTTGTTTGTTATACCTATGCATGCATACGACAGACTGCTGGCTAAGTTGTTAGCAAAATGACCTTACAAGGCATAAGCGAGTTTCATAAAAAACATAAACGTTAGGGTTTGCATGCACAGTTTTCCGATAAACTCTCAGTTAAGAACAGTTGGAATTACGCGAAGGTGTTTCGTAGGACATATTTGGCATTGTCACATCGTCTTTCGTAGCGGTAGGCTGTAGGTAGGTGTATATTTTTTAGTATTCCTTGAGCTTTGCCGTATGCTGCTGATCTTTTGTCCCTGTCGTGATAATCTTTGTTCTCTATGCGCCAAAGACTGGGAGTGCGATTTTTGAATCTCAAATCAGCAGTAGTAATCTGCGTATCTCCACAGTAATTTTGACATTTTCAACTGCTGAGCTCAGCGAATGAGATTCAAAAATCGCACTCAAGATTCGGATTTGTAAATACCAATATTGAATTGCGTTTGCGACTCGCCATTTTGAGCATCCACGATCCCCTGCCACAGACTACAGAAAACGGAGAACTGTGCATGCACGCACGAGCGGGCGTCACACACGCACGTTATGCATGCATGCATATATATTTTGATATTTTCTGGTTGAGTACTGTCACTGACTTTTCCGCCTGATCACTTAACATTTTTTTCGCATAATTTCGCGCATAATTTTTTGTTTGGAAACCATTCATTCATTGGTCTATTCATCAATAGGGACAGCGGACTACACGGCGCTTTTATTTTTTAGTATTCAAGCAAAAATGGCCTGGTGGTCAGGCGGGAAAGTCTGCGATAGTACATGCACCGATAACTGTACAGTTTTGTAACATACACGCTAGGGTTTGCCTGTTAGTTAAGCTTGTAAGGTTTTAACCATCATGCATAATCTTACGTGTATGCTACGAATAAGAATAAATATGGAAGAGTAACTCCAAACAAAATCGAAATCATTTTTGGCACCCCATGAAAAATGACATTTTGTATGAGTTTTGGCGGCGAGTTACAATTTTTAAAGAACAAATTTAGAACGCGTTACAATTTTTTTGGTGCCACTTTTTGAGCTTCATTTATACTTCTATACAGCTTGGCAAAAAAGTCGTGATAAAACATGAGGGCGCTGCCTCCACGCAAGAACGTCAAAATCACGAATAACCTGGCCACACCACCATACAAAAATTTTAGTTCCACCTGTCACCACGATCATGACTTTTTTGCCAAGCTATACATTCTCTTATTCGTAGCGTGTATGGGCACCATAAGGTTGCGGGATGGTTAAATGTGAATATATCTTAATGGTTAATACACATATTTGTACCCAAGTCATTAATGTATATATTTTATTAACAGATTCTATATCGTTATCCAGTTGTTATAAGATTATAATACAATAATACATTTTAGGTATTAACCTACCGGGCTATTTTTAAACACTTTCCTAATTTTCAGGGGCGCTCCTTCCAAACCATGAAACTGAACAACTTTTATTATGGGAGCAAACCTGAAATAAAAAATCTGCTGCTTTTATTTTGACTCGAGTAGGCTTGATGTTTAGTGTGGAACAGCAGATGTTTTTGCGATTTCATGTTTGATCCCATAGTATAGTAGTTCAGTTTTATGGTCTTAACCACCCCTGAAAACTAGGAAAATGATTATAAAATCAACCAGTATTATACAGATTAGATAATGTATTAATGTAATGGAAGACTAAAACTTTTACCGAATGAGAAACGAAAAAAATTACGTTAGTAATTAATACACAATTAATTCGATGAAGCTTAAAAGTACAAAGGGCAATGAATAAGACAATTTAGGGAAAGCGATAACAAAAGGCACGTGGTACAAAAAAGCCTATAACGTATCGTCTTGACACATAACGAGCTGACAAATCAGGAGCGTGGCGGTTCGAAGCGGCTATCAAATTAAAATTAAACCTTAGCCTGTGATTCGGCGAGCGGAGTGGTGCGCGCGGGCTGTGCGCGGGGCGGAGAGCGATCAATACGCGATGCGTTACGTAACGCCGTCGTCGGCGCCTTAAGAGCCTCTACCAGGCCACGCCGCCGCCGCGCCGCCCGTCCGTCATTTGAAACCAACACTATGTACTAACTCACTCACTTTTCACTAGTGAGTGTTCTATTATTATCATTTTAATACACAACCAATTTGTGTATTACTATATACTTTATGTTTCTAGCAGATAAAGTTTCTATCTATCTATAACGACAAGCCTCTTTCCCAGTGGGGTAATAGGCAGAGACCAGGGCGCGCCATCTACTACGATCCTTGCACACCTTTTGTGCCTCATTCACATCCGTACATCTCTTCATGCCCGTCGGTTTCGAGTACTCCGCACCTCCCCTTTTTGAAGGACGCAACCGATTTAAAAGATTGCGTCCTACGAGGGGCCCTCTGCCGCCACTTCCACTCACATTCATCCTCTCCACATGACCATAGCAACGAAGCAAACCTTTCTCTATTCTTGTCACAACATCCTCTATCAATTTACGTCGATCTCTAATCAGTAATCACAATTTCTCAATGTCTCTTAGCGTAACACCACACATACTTCGCAAGAAACGCATTTCAACAGCATTAATTTTACTTTCATGAGTCTTTTGACATACCCAGCACTCACTGCCATACATTACTGTAGGCACCAACAACAAGATTAGGTTACAGATAAAGCGTCGTGATAATAATAATACAAACAAATCATTGAAGGTACTTAACAATTGTTGTACCTAACTATCATTATTAAGCGGAACTTTTACACAATTTCTCTCTCTTACTACTCACTGTCTGCTTAAACCAGGAGTGCGATTTTTGAATCACATTCGGTGAGCTCAGTAGTTGAAAATGTCAAAATTACTATGGAGATATGCATCTTTCTACTGCTGATTTGACTTCGAAAAATCATAATTCAGGAGTGCGATTTTTTAAAGTCAAATAAGCAGTAGAAAAATGCATGAGAACGCTTTTGTATGAGATTTAAAAACCGTTCAAACTCACCGATGACATTCAAAAATCGCACCCCTGTTACATCATTATCTATTCGGACTCTAAAACTTTTTCGTTTAGGAATTTGGTAAATGAGAGTCGAAACGGAATCCGTCAAGGCTTTAACTAATCAAGTTTGAAAGAGTGGTACCTAACAAGGAATGCGGAAGCAATTCTGTTGTTGTCAATAAAGGTGTCCGTATCATCGAGGGAAATGAGGGCCGTACGTTCCACGTCTTGCCGATAAGGACATTGTTATTTATTGTTCTGCGCGATTCCTTGGTTAATGTTGTCTTTGTCTATCTTATTGTAGACGGCCCGACAGCACAGTCTGTAGTGAACCTGCCTGCTGTGCCGAGGGTCGCGGGTTCGAATCCCGTAAGGGACAAATATTTGTATGGTGAATATGAATATTTGTACCCGAGTCATGGATGTTTGTATCTACGAGTATATATGTATTCTATATCGTTGTCTAGTTATCATAATACAAGTCCAGGCTAGATTCTGGAACTTTTAATGTGACTAGATAATTTGTGTGACAATGTCCAAGATATTTATATTTATATTTATTTATATTTATATTGTGCCTGCCAGGAATTAACTATTCTGTGCTGCCAGATTCTCTCTGTACTGTACCCACTTGATACTTATTTTATTACTTATTAAAGTACCTAGGTATGTTATCCACTTTCATTTCCATCGTTCTTGAACAGAAGAGGAAACATGCACATTTGATGCTTCAGACTAATGTCACAAATGTCATCAATGTATCGAGTTAAGCTCAAGCCACACAGATATCCGGACCGGGAGCGATACGGCGCGGCGCGGTACCGGGCAGAACGTTATGACAACCAGGCGGCCGCGACGCAGGCCGGGGGCGTCGCGGAAGCGGCCGCGGTCGCTCTATTCCATTGTAATCAATGCGAGGTGTCACACAGAGTGGTGGCGGGCGCGTCGCGGTCCGGAGGCGGTATTTACCGCGCTGTCATTTTGTATTTTATGGATGGCCGCTTTCGATGTCACATCGGCCGCCTCCGCGCCGCTACCGCGCCGCGCGGACCTTGTGTGGCAGGCCCCGGAACGCATACGCTTCCCGCAGGACCGCCGCCGGCCCGCTTTCCAGCAGGACCAACCTCTGCATGACCTGAGCTTTAAAGTGATTTCATCGAAACACAATATTATAAACCTATATATTTTAAATTTTTTATTTTTATCCTCCTTATTATATAATCGACTGTATTTTAGGAATGAAAAATCATTGGATGATATTTTTTTCTTTATTTTCAAAACTTTATTTTGTTTGTATACTTCGTCTTATAATATCTTATATCAAAAATAACACGATCGAGGTTGCTAGAAATAGACATTTTATATTGCTATTACATTTCCTTTGACTCCATCGAATAAAGAAATATTAAATTTCTCCGCTGTATTGCTGTTGCGTACTTGTATATGTGTTCACGTCACGTGTCACTACGAATGTCACGCAGTTGCACCACGAGCACAATAAAATGAAATTAACTTTCCTGTAACAATTTGCACACATTTGAAAATGAAATTTCTAGTAGAGCTGATCGATGAGCTAAACGACAGACTCGCTAACTGAGTAGTGTGTTAGTGAGGAAATAAATGAGGTTTGCACGAGCTCTTAGTGCGCCACATTTAGTCGTAACGGCGGCACAGCTGATGGATCCCTCGCATAATGCTCACATCGGGGAGTCTCGAGTGTAGAGTGCAGTAACATGGCTTATCGTTCCACGGATTGATACTTGCCTCCAAAAGTCTTGTACCCTAACGGGGTGGCTTTATTTGCCTTTTTATTATCTGTGGTCGATACCCTAAAGATCACGGACCTGACAAAAAGACGGACGTAATGTGACACTAAAAAGATGGGAAGCATGAAAGGTCCAACATTTTCGTTTGTTCTACAAGGGACCTACACTCACACAGATGCACTAGCTCTAGGCGCAAGTCCTACATCTGTCACCATTATGTACCGCGTGACAGCATGCACACAAAAGAAATGGGTGTTTCACTCGTGATTAGACGAGATTACGTCCGTCTTTTTTTCAGGTCCGTGCTAAAGATAGATAAAGCGTTGTTGTAGTTTTTAAAGTTCTACCTAGTTCTCATTCCGAATTGTTTTTTAATTTGCTTTTTAATAGTATTATGAGTAAATTACACTTTTTGTCCCACTATGCGAGGCGAGGCGAGCGGTTTCCATACTAATATTTTTTTTATTATACCAGTTTATTAAGCGAAAGTCGAGCGGAGTGCGTTAGTCTAGCTAGAGCTAGGCCCCACTCCACCCGCCAGTTTTAAGAGTTTTTGAAAACATAAGTATGGGACTTGAAAATGTAGAAATAGATTTCATTTCATCTTTTCTTTTATTATTATCGGGTACTTTTTAACTTGCCCCATTTTCATAGTTTGCGCTCTCTGCGGTGCCGGTGCCGACTACCGATCTACTTTAAAACATTTAATTAGTTTTAATACGCTACGCGACTCTGTTCCGAGTCCGACTGTTAATAACTGTTGTTCTTGTATGTTCTTAAGGGTATTATTCGGAGCGCGCTCCATACAAACGTACTATGGTGATATTTTCAATACTAACCAATTAAAGTCAATGAAATTTTGCAGAAACAATCAAGAAATAAATTTCTATGCTTGTATGGAGTCAGATTTTCGTTAAAATGTATAGTTTTCAAGTTACAGTGCCTCAAAGATTTCCATACAAATCTTAAATTAATCCTAGCATTGAAACTGTATATTTTAACGAAAATCGGACTCTATAGAAGCATAGAGATTTGTTTCTAGATTGTTTCTGCAAAGTTTCATTGACTTTAATTGGTTAGTATTGAAAATATCACCATAGTACGTTTGTATGCAGCGCGCATTTTCGCTCTCGGAATAATATTCTCTTAAGTTCGTGTTCGTTTATGTTCATGTTAAGTCTTTTTTACATTTGCCCACGTTCTTATGCGGTTAAGTTATGCTTTATTTTCTTCACCCTTCAAATACATGGTCTCCAAAACTGACTATGATGAACGGCCTTTCATTTAGCAAAAGAGATCAGCTTATTAATACCAAGACCATCAAAGAATCGTATAATAATTATGTTCTAGGAAACGTCAACACATTTATAGTGTCTAAAAAATATAATAAGCAAAATTTATGATACCGGAAGTCCATGCCAGTGGGAGATATAATACATGCAACAGATCTATTGCGGAAGTACATCGATATTGTTAAAGAACCTACATAGACTACGCAATATCCTGAGCTGGAAAAATATTAACTTTACCTTACAAATAGAATTTTTATCCACATCTAGAATTCAAACTCTGAAGAAATATATCGTTGGGAATCCTTTTCTGTGAATATCATATTACCATAGCAAAAGGTAAATCTAGTGTGAATAGAACGCTAGTTCGCAGTACATTTGCAGGCTGTATGGCACGGGCCGGGCACGACACGGTCGATTGAGTCTCCGACATACAATGTACGGAGATTCAGTTGAACGGATGCCTGAAGTGCATAGGTTACTTACAATATCAGCTATCACATTCACAGTTGATATAATTTTATAGTACAGAAATATATTTGTCTAAAGCTTTAATTTATCGCATGAGTATACAAATAAAAATTCGTTTCCTGCCTAATAATAAGAGACATGACACACGAGCTATTTTTGAGCGTAGGAGTTGCGTTGTAGGAATGATATAGTCAGGATATCGCCGCGATATTTGCCGGTGAGATGAATCTTGGTCGCGGCGATAATGATCAGAAAAAATCGCGGCAATTCAGTTGCGTCGTCGGGGCTGTGCAGTTGCGACGTCGTTGTGGTTGTTCAGTTTGATGGTCTGAATTCACCGTTTCAGTATTTGCCAGGCTGTCACATACATATACCCTGTATTTGTCTGAAACAGTTTTCATGTCTATTAAAATTAAGCGACTTTAGTTTTAATTTTCACCATTGAGTTCAGAATAGGCTTGTTACAACTGTATTATATAAATCCTCCCGTCTACGACATAGCTTAACTGCGAGGGTTCGTGCCTTTTATTAAACCCCGGACGGAACCTGCGCGTAAATAATCCTACAAAATGTCCGCTTAGTACCCCCATGTCATATAGGTAGAGGTACTAATTTGTTGTTTTATTTATGTTTTATTTACATTTCAGCAAAGGATTAACCGTTAACAAACAGCTGTTTCTTGGTGAATCCATAAAAAATCACTTTTATTTTTAATAATAATTTTTTCTCTTATTGCTGTTCTTTGTACGATATCTAGTAAAGTCATATAAAATCCGTATCTACGTCGGAATAAACGTTTGTTAATGTTTTTAAAAATGAAGATCCCACTGGGATATTGGACTCAAATGTATGGGACAGCTGTTTTGTTTTCGCGATTTCGAAGTTGGCTCCGTAGTTAAAGTTGTTCAGTTTGATGAGTAGAATACACATGCTGAAGTTATCAGCAGTGATATAAAAATTTTCCCTGTGTCAGTCATTAATTTCATAAATGTATTTGTCAGATACGCAAATTAACATACCTACAAGTATGTACCCACTCGGACAAGGAGTGCGATTTTTGAAACTCAATCGGTGAGCGCAGCAGTTAAAAATATCAAAATTACTATGTAGATATGCATCTTTCTACTGCTGATTTGACTATCAAAATACGCACTCCTAAAGTATGATTTTTGAAAGTCAAATCAGCAGTAGAAAGATGCATATCTCCATAGTAATTTTGACATTTTCAACTGCTGAGCTCAGCGAATGAGATTCAAAAATCGCACTCCAGATATAGTTTCTCTGAGGACAAACGTCTGGGTCGGGTGAGTTGGATCTATTCTATGTTCTATGCCGGACAACAATGGCCTTAGGCCTATGTATTTATAATAAACAGTATATATGATAATGTACTTTCCTAAAAGAATGTAACCTTATTTTCAATTAATAACTAGCGTTGAACCTTTTCGTTAACCAAATGCCTACTTACGCTAAAATTTCTACTAAATAAAAATAACACTAAGGCCCTTCAAACTACTTTTCATCCGCCGCCGTGCCGTTTTCATAAAGGCATCGGAAAGTGTGACTTATCACAGTTATATCCGTCGCCCGAATCCATTTATTAGGTGTATGTAAGAAAGCTGGTGTTAACGAGCCTTTACTCATCGAAAAAGCTGTCTTGCAGAGTCACACAATTAACACCAACTGGATCGTCTGTTTCCTATCCGGCGTCGTCGCCTAGCTCGCCAAACCTCGTTTTAGTCCGAGTACAGATTAGTTCATTTCCGAATACGCCACTTGGACAAGAAAGGAACAATTTGTTAAGCTGCCCCGTTGAGTTTGTCTGAATGTCGCAGTCAAATTGTAAGATTCGCCACATTACATAACAGAAAATTTAAACGAAAAACTGACAAAGCGGCGATTCATGACCCGCCAAATTACATGATGGCTGATGGCGTGTTTTCGCCGTATTTAAGAAGCTAATTTAATATAGTTATAATTAAATTTTTATTAGTTGAGCTTTTTCCAGCACTATCGCTCTGTTGCAGAAACGCTCATTAGAGCTAATCCTCCATTAAATCTCTTGCTGTCACTTTTTGTCTTGTTGACGTAGTAAAAGCTAGCAAGAGATTTAATGGAGGACTAATGAGCGTTTCTGCAACTGAGCGTATGCGCAATATTTTAAAGACTGCGCTCTTTTTAGCTGTATCCCATGTGTATCCCACTAACGAACGATGCATCGTGATCTTTGTCTAGGACATGTTGATCCCCAGACCAATCCACAGGGTTGTTTGTGATGTTCTTGAGATCTTGTTCGATTATGGCAGAAAGGACACTTAAGACGCCAAGCCACAAGCTGGTAACGCAGCGCCAGATATTTTTGAATGACCTGCCTCATTCTTCATACGAAAAATCCGACGATGTGGCACTGCAAATGCAACGCATCGTGATTCGTGTAACTCTGCCGTAATTCAGACAAAATGGCCATGAAAAAGTTTAAAAAAACTTCGCAATATAAAAGGAATAAGCAAAATAGAGTTAACCTTAGTTTATTTATAATACTACCTCTGCTGTAGTATACCTAATAGTATCCGAGGAAAGTAGTTGTGACATACAAACGGACTAAAAAAAGGAACTTGACGTAACTATAAAAGGGGAACTTTGAATACGGAGCGAGCTGAAGCGTAACCGCGAGTGAAGTGCACGGGTTTACCTTCAACAGTTTTCTTCAGATTAACTTTGTTATCACTTCCTCTCAATACCCTCTTATGTTATGGGATGTCTGTGCACCTACAATGTTCTTTGGGTTACACTTACACAAATTCTTAAAAGTTTGCTCAACTGCGGTCTTTGGCACGTAGGTAATAAATGAGATGAGTATTTCAATTGTTTTAAGAAGGCTATATAAGTCTCACTGAAGGGAACAGGCCTACCCTTAAGGTCCATGGGCGTTAAGTCCACCACGCGTGCCCAATGTGGATTCTAAAACTTCCAAAGTCAATTAATTGCAATAATAATGGTGTAATATGATAGAGAAAAAAGTAATGGTAAAAACAAAAAAATTTTGCCTACGAAATGGGGTGGTCCCTAAGTGTGGTCCATTCCAACTTCAGGAATCATACGGATATTAAGATTGTAAGCCCGAACAAAACAATTAGCTGGTGCAAATAATTTGTTTGATATTCTACCCACATTATGGAGTCGTCGTTTTAGAAGAGGTTCTCGCATCCGAGGCGGTAAGTCGATGCACTTAACGTCGTATACACTGCACTCCTGCACTCGAGAAGCTCTCGGGGTTACTTAGAAAGCGCGCCGTAATTTTGTCGACGTGACATCCAGCAAATTGTTTGTAAGACTTTGCACTCCAAATTGTTATGGAGAGATCTCAAATTAGCAAGTACATTTGGTCACAGGTTTGGTGTCCGGAATGTGTTGGCCTATTTCGTACGTGGACATCGATAGAAAGGCTCCAACTTGCGTCCCATGTAAGGGCTCGGGTGAACTGTTAAACCCGAGTCTATGAATTGAATCGTATGGGTATGTTTCATTTCATGGTCGTAATAGACCCTAATAATACCCAAACTCAATCGTAATATCCCCCCCATCAGGGTGGTCAGAAACTTCTTTTTTTGTTGTAACAAAGATCTTCATTTTTTTTTCTATTTTTGACGTAGAACATATCCATGAACAGGTTTCGATCTTGACACAATCTTGCAGTCGACATTCGATAAAATGTAGGGTACCCCTTGGTCCCTAGTTCATAGAACAACAATCTTAAAGCAGACTTCAAGCTTTCGCGATAATGGTCTCAGAATGAGCTTTAATCAGCAATAAACTACTCTGTCAGTTTACGTGTACTTAGGTGTCGTAGAGAAGTGTTCATACTTTAGTACCAGCGTCGTTTGAGCGGAGTTTAATGACTAGGTAATTATAGCTCCAGCTTTATTGTCGTCGCGCTTTGTTTAATAGGGTTTCATTTATGGTTTCATCAGCACGATGGGATCTTTAATCAAAACAGATCCATTTTCTTATTCATCCAATTTTGGTTTGAATCTAAATTATTTTATGTGTTCATGATCTTGCTTTTTTCTCAGGTTGATTAATGCGATGTATTTCTTGTTTATACATTTTATTTTAGCTAAATAAAATGTTTATTTATTTATAATCGCTCCAAAACGCAACGTTACACAAGAAAATCTATTTAAACAACAACATACATAAATAAACAAGACAACATCACATAAATTATACTTGTATTCTTTCTGAGAACTGTATGTTATAAGAGATAAGTGTACTTTTGCAACTATCAGCAGCAAGGCTGATTCAGTGTTTATGGGGTGGTCTTCAAAGGTCGTACCTTCGAACGGCTGTAACTCCTAAACCGACTGATGAACCATGTCAGTTTTTGTACTGTTCAGATAGCTACAGTGCATACTACAATAATATCATACGATCAGCCTTGCAGCTGATCGTTGATTTTTTACTGACCTTTAAACGTCTGTAACTCCTGAACCGACTGGAGTTATGCAGGCAGACCTGGTCCATCCCCATCACAGAGATGCTCTACATCCCACAAACACTGAATCAGCCTTGCTGCTGATGGTTGCAAAAAGTACACTTAACTCTTATACTAGTACTAACTTTCTACATGGGGCGATATCCCGGGGTCCATGGTGTCACAATTCTAGACTTCAAACTAAATATTGCAGGCTTGATTGTTAGATTGTTCGAAATTGGACACGGCGTTTATCAGTACCAGCAGAACAGATCATTTCGTGAACCTGAAACTTATCGAAGCCGAGCACTCGAGATTTCAGACCAGTTAATACCGAAATGTTGGCCGTTCGATTGTAAAGCTAGTCGACATTGTCTTGTCATGCTCCATTTCCGAAGTTAATTTGTCGTTATGTTCCTCGTTGTAGCACTGTGGCGGCTTCGTGGCAGTTCGTCCGGCCCGAGAGACCTGTCGAAATGTTTTACATCCTACTGACTTCCCTCTGAGTTCTAGAGAATTAAGGCCTCCTCACATTGCAGGGATATTATCGAGCGATTTTATCGAGCGATATTATCGACAGCGATATCGCGACACCTTACACACTGCAGCGTTTCCGCGATTCGCGTTACGCATGCGCCCCACCACTGAATGTAGTCGAAAGAGTTGCGATAATATCGCGGCAGTGTATCGAGCGCGTCCCCATACAAAATGTACTGAGAACAATTATCGCAAAATCGCAGCAATATTATCGCTCGATAATATCGCGGCAGTGTGTAGGATCGCGCGCGTCCCCATACAAAATGTACTGGAAACAATTATCGCAAAATCGCAGCGATATTATCGCTCGATAAAATCGCTGCAATGAGCGGAGGCCTTAACACTCTCGTTCCATTGCCTTGTGCAGTGGCGATGGCAGCGCAAGGCGTCGGCGACCGCGTTGTCCGTCGAGTATATTTGCGAACGGGATGCATTGACTCCGGTCTGAAACTGACTTCTTTGCTGTTTACTGATACATACTGATGAGTCATCAAATGAATGTACAAAACTGCTGTACCGACTCGTGATTTTTTTTCGCGATCTGGAATTTGGCTCCATAGTGAAAGTTGTTCAGATTGATGGTCTGAAGCACTCGCTTAAGTATTTCTAGGGTGTTTTGTGACACCCTGTAGATCTCCTAGTCAAATATGCGTTCATGTGAATCATTCTGACGAATTAATACAATGGCCAGTTATAAATCTTCATTAGCGACCGCTCGAGTCCGCTCTTTCATTAATTTGTGTAAATTGGGGCCGTGTGCGTGCGTGCGGCTCGACCGACGGCCCTTCCATTTCATATGCAGATTTGTGACAATACGTGTTCGACTAGCCTGCTTAGTGACTATCATCTCATCCCTAATAGTGTTGATTTCGAACATACGTAATATTATTGATAAGGCAATATTAGGTGGAAGAGTTTAGGGGCGACCTTTGCCCAGAAGTGGAACAATGTAGGTTAATACTAGTAATTAACATTTGATTGAAGAATGATAATTAGCAAACATGACGATATAGTACTGTGCTTTTATATTATCATCTAACTAAACCGTAGATCCAATAAACAAAAGTTGAAAAGGATACACGTTTGACTTGTAAATACATTTAACTACCTCCAGAATAGATCAGTTTATAATTGATGAAACAATTTGGCATCTCGAATCTCGTTAGTCCAATAAACGAAAATTTACATGAATATAGGATTATGCTAATACCTTACTTGTTTACGAAGTAGGTAGTTACTGTCGGAAATTACGTGTAACGCTATTATTTTGATGGAATCTCCTTAAATTTAATTTAGCCGTATTTTCCGTCCAGAGTAGGTACGGTAAGGTTATCACATTTTTCAAGGAAATTTACCTTAATCATGCCTGACTTCTTTTCGGGGATCTTTTCGAATGATCACTTTTTTTTAATTTGGTTGAATATTTATTTAAACGGGAGAATGGTTGTGTATGTGTCCTAAGGTCCTTCTTGTACTACATACATTTATAGAACACTATTATTCACTTTACGTTTGATGCTTAAATAACTAGTAACCATTCAAAATGCTAGCAAGCGTTTTGAAATTAAATTAATATGCAGCGTTTATAAATGAAGAAAACTTACTTAGTTACAACTTACAGTAGGTAAGCAAAAGGCAATTCAATAAACACCGTCGTCAACAATCGAGACTTAAATATCCTTTTCATTCTACAGCTATTGTTTCTTTCTTTTTCACGAACGCTTTCAAGTAAAATATAAATTAGTTTTCCTCTGGTTGTTTACGGAGCTTTGTTAAGCAATTTTAAGTTTAAGTGTCGTCCGTTAAACAGTTATTGCATGCTATACATATTTATGGCTTTCTTTTTGGGGCTGGTTTTTAAACAGTTTGACCCCACTTGTGACCTTCGATGCCTATTCAGATGTTTATCGACGCTCAGAAATCTTCGTTCACTAGAAGCTTCAGAACATTTTATATTTAAGCCTTCTAAACAGAAACGCTAAAAATATTATGTATAAACTTACCATGCATTAATATTGAACAGTGGGCCTATCATGAGTTTTCACCGTACTTTACTACTGTAGTAACGTCACCAATTTTGTATTGAATTTCGTACAGCGCCCTTAGTGGTTACGTTGAGAACTAATTTCTGTCATACGAATTGGCGACGCAACTACAGTAGTAAAATACAGTGAAAACTCATGGTAGACCCTCAGATAGCGAAAATGTTTCATTTTAACCGTATCTTGGCCGAATCTTGGAAAGTAAAACTTGTAACTCAGATCACCTGTGATGCCCGTTAAAAGTTTATATAGATCTTACATCGGCGCCTTTATTGTTATAAAGTTACTGAAATTGTGTCTGGGTGTAATATCACGTTTAATAAAATTGACTCGTATACGCGTATCTCCGCCAATGTTTAAATATGGATGCGAAATTGTGAGTTGAACGTGAATGTGTAATAATAAACAACGTTTGCATGTCGTTACGACGCCTTCACAAAGCGTCTGTGCGGCACGTAGGCTGTTCCACGTTTATTGCGGTCAAATGTTGCCATTTATTCAATCTGGATTTTCATGAATATATTCCAAAAATTTTTTTTAATTCTTTTTTTATTTACATTCGGGCTTTTAACACTAAGGTTATGTCAGCCCATATTCTTTGACTACTTATATGTGGACTAGTAACGCGTATAATTTTACTAACAAACATTTCTGCCACTTTTTGCAGGAAGCGAGGTAACATGAAATCCGCAAATTTGGATTTTATTCCCCATAACTTTAAATTCTAATTTTGATTGTTAAAAATCATTAAAAGTAGTCTCGTGTGAACCCCAAACGTTCTAATTTCGAACGTTCGACGTTATTGTTTCGCTATTGTAGGCTGTCTCATTTAGTGATAAGGCATAAAATTGAATGTAAATGTACATGATCAATTGTTCTTATGCCGTGGCAGAGGGGAAATGCTTCCGCAAGGCTAGTCCTTATAATAAATAGTCAAAGAGTGATTAACACTATGCTTCCATGATTATTTAGGCAGTTACAATAATTATGTTTTGTATAAGCTTATTTTAACGTACTACCAGTTAGCAAATAAAGCAATAAAAACCTCTCAGGGTATTAAGTCCATTTAGAAGCGTATGGACGTGATAATCTACTTTAGGTTGAGAAAACCCGAGTCCATACGTTCAATAAACGTAGCTACTCAAAAGCGATTCAATTTAGAGACGTTTGAAAGGCTCACGGTCGCAATCAAGATGGCGGACAGCTTCTGTAGGTCTGCAGTCTCGGCCGTTTGCACGTTGAAGTGTAAAGTTTGGCTACTGGACATATTCCGTTTATAATCTTTGTACTTAACCACAGTATACGGATTATTATTTTGGTGACCTATACGATACGAATATGGCTATAAGTGGGAGTCCCTTAAGTTACATATTTTAATAAACCTATGTTGAATATCCATTACATGACATAACGTTAGTTCGTATAATAATTAAAATGTTTAACATGAAAATATATATAGTAATATTTGGCATAATAATGAAAATCCATAGTTTGAAAAGCTATAGATGAAAATCCATAAGTACTTAGATACCTTTCTATGAAAAAAATCATAATTTTTAAATATCTATCTTCTGAGGGCATGTTTATACAAGGTGTTACAAAAATACAAAGAAACATTTAAGGGGGTGGTTTAGGACATAAACCTGAACAACTTTCACTATGGGACCAATAACGAAATCAGGAAAAAAAGATTTGATGTTCCATACAAATGTATGTACTCGAGCTAAATGTATGGGATAGTAGACATTTTTTTCGCGATTTCGATTTTGGTCCAATAGTGAAAGTTGTTCAATTTGATGGTCTTAACCGCCTTAAAAGTTTTAAATATATATTTTTACTTTTGTAACAGGGTGTATAGTATTTAGGAGGAACCGGGCCTCCAGTGTGCTTCTTTCAATCGTATTTTATTATGGGATCTATGATATCGACCTTTCATTTCCCATTTCGTCGGAGACTCCGTGAATTAAAATGCATATGATTTCAATCCGTTTCGCTGTCCATTTTCCGTTCCTTTATTTGTAGTAATCTATATTCCATTAACGATCTGCAGTGAAAGCCTTTGTGTGAAAAATAGAACAAAGGTAAAATTTTACTTGCTACGACGGCTCCATTAGTTGCATAGTACTAGTGCTACGCCGTAGCGCGTAGCACATAGTTACTGTAGCCATAGCAGAATTGTATATAGACGAGAAGTAAGAGGACTAATTTGCGTACGAGTATGTTAACATACCCCACATGTTAAATGCCTTTAAGGGCGTATTTATTACTGTTTTTCTAAGCTGCGGTGTTATCAGGCTGAATTAACTTACACTCAATGCTATAAATATTATACTAAATGCTGGTAATTTGGAGGCTTGTCGCGTTCTCGTTAAATCCATCGGAATCATCGTTCGAGTCATAACCGATCTGTCCCCAGAGTCGAGTGTATGTATGCTCGGTAAACAAACAGCTTTGTTTTGCTTAGTACGAGGACAGAGGGCGCGACGCGCGACGGCGCGCGGCTTGCTATGTATTATGCAGAGGGACGCGCGCACGGGGCGGGGTGACCGTCATGGGTACTGTGCTCGTACTTTGCCACCGTGATACAGCGCTATCACACCTTCGCTCGCTCTCTTTCTATTTGCGCGCGAACGAACGAGATAAAAGACGTATCCGTATCACGTGTAGCATGCTACGAGTGCATGTCGTCCTCACTTGCGAAAGCAAAGATAATGTGTTACATACAAAATATTATCAAGAGCAACACAAAGCCAAAATAAAACTCAATTATTAACATGCCCGGACACCTGTACCTCGTTATAGACGCTACCGGTGATGCTAACCGTGTGTCAAAGTGGTGGTTTAGAAACATTTAGAATTTCAATAGGTGTCCCTGACTCCAAATCACCGATTGTTATATTTTTTCTCCGCCTGGTTATTTGTTTGTTCATGCGGGCAAAATCTAGTATTAACATTTTTATATGAGACCTTATGTAACAGAAATGAGCATTTTACTTTCAAACCCTTTATATAGATTGTTCACCATAATACAGCTTGTAAGTGTAGTCAGTTTCATTGCTTAAAAGGGTGATACTGAACCACTTTCCTAAAGGAAAATTATGGAAATAAAAAAATACGTTTCATACTAACGTTCGATCAGCGAATTGCATTTAATAACAAGTCCAGATTCGCATTTCCTATTCCTATCTGCAAACGGTTTTCAGTGTCATGTCATGACTACAATCACCCTTTAAAGTAATTGAAACTGTCTATATTAAACCCTGTGTATTTGATAGTAAATTTGTGCTGGGCGACTAGAAAATATGAAGTGAATTTTTCTAGCGAGTTTTGTTGTCTCTGCTTTGCACGGAAATATCTGAAAGCTGTTAAGGCGTATCAGCCGTGGACCACTCTCCTCTCACTCACACTCCATACTAATCGATGAGAAAGAGCGCGTGGCTCCGGTCAGAATTTTGCTGTTTTCTTTGAAAAATTCGATGATTTTTTATTAATTTCGAAAAAGTAAAAAAAGCACATCATTCTAAATTGTATTGTGAACAATATAGTAAATTTTCATTTTGTTCCGATTAAAAATGTAAGAGTAAAATGGTTACAACTGGAAAAAAGGGGTGACTTTAGAGTCCCTTTTCTTCGGTTTTGTTCATTAAAATCGATTTCTAGAAAAACCACATCACTTCTCATATCCTGTAGATGGTTCAGTTTAAATTTCAGCTCAAAAAGTGCCATAGTTAATGAATAAAATGGTTACAAAATTACCCAAAACCGGCAGGTAGCCCCTTAAGCACGGGCAGGTTTATACATACCTATTAGATTACACACCGAGGACAGGAAATTAAGAAAGGTCTCAGATTTCATGTAACCTATCTGAGACCTTTCTGACTCGGCTTTGCCTCGGTCAACAAACATGTGATCTGATGCTTTCTTATTGTGTGATGGCAATAAATAAAATATAAAATATATAAATATAATATTTACTGTCCGAGGTTAGTATACTATTTTTCTTAGCGACGGTGGTGGAAAGCGGCAACTGCGTTTAGCGCAGCGGGACGAGAATTGACGCTTTCCGTCCGGAGGGAAGAAAGATTAATAAATGAACTGTTTTCTAGTTTGTAGCCGGCAGCTTCATTAATAAATGAACTGTTTTCTAGTTTGTAGCCGGCAGCTTCCACGAAAGTATCCGTCAGGATTATATGTGTTCTTTGCACGGAAGCATGCGGTAATTGTTACTCTCACTAATAATTAAAAAAAATCAAAATTCAAAGAGCCGTGGTGGTCCAGTGGCGAGTAACCTTGCCTGCCGTGCAGGAGGCGATGGTTCGATCCCCGTCCAGGCCGACTCGTACCAATGAGTTTTTCGGAATTTATGTACGATTTGTAACACCACTGGCTTTTCGTTGAAGGCAAACACCTTGAGGAAACCTGCGTGCTTCAATTTCGAGGCATGTATTGTACCCACTGTCCAATATAAATGGCGACGGGCTCACCCCCGTCACACTGGACAGAGTTTCAGTTCTACTACTGAAATGTGGATGTTCTGAGGTTTCAGAATATCTCTGACTAACCCCTCGGGGAATGTAGTCGTGAGCATATGCTATGCTATGAAAATTGATAAAATTTAAAACATTGTCTTACCAGACTAGACTCGTGCCTACTACCTCCGTGGTTTAATGGTTTTGAGCTTGGCCCTCCCAACGAGGAAAACCTAGTGATATGTAACTTTGAGCGTTTTTCGCGAAAAGAAAAATGATTCGTGCTTCGGATGGCACGTTAAGGCGTTGGTCCTGGCTACTATCTCTGGTGGTTCTTAAAAACCATGGCAGAGGCCGTAAGGCGGTCTGAAAAAACATTGATACCAGGGCTTGCCCACACGATAAGAAGACCAGACTAGAACTAAATCATAGTACATAATCTAGACTATTATAAAACTGTAACTGGTTTTAGGTACTTTATGCCTGACACGAAAACAACATTTTTTAGAAATTTTGTTTGTCTGTTTATATGTTTGTTTGTTTGTTCGCGCATCACGCAAAAACTACTGAACCGATTTTGATGAAACTTTTTTTGTTTGATCTGACTTAAAATCTAGTGAATTATAGAATTAGAAATATGGATACGTGCTTGACGTCAATTTATTCAAGTGTCTTATTGTTTGTACGTATTAAGATAATTCTCTTTCAAAAGTTTGCTAACTAATCGTTGCACCCTATTTGTTCAGATGACCTATTTTACAAACCAGCTAGCGGCTTCCGGCTTAGAATGGACCACCTATTTCTTCTTGTGGGTGTCGTACGAGACGACTAAGGGATAGGTTTCATGTGTAGTGTTGTTATGCGCGAGAGGCTAGCCCCCTGTTACCATCTGACACGTCATTTCCTCGTGAAACGTAATATTCTGAAAGTGTCTTGCTACAACTACAAGCTTAACATTTTTTTTGGTAGTTGTAGCAAAGCTTCTCCGAAAGCTATTATGGTCGTATTAGAAATAGCTCGATCGACACCGATCAATCTTTAATGCCGGTCGTCGTACGGACAAGTTCCCCGCGAAGGCGTCGAGCGCCTTTGTCACGCCGCATTGTATGCCCCGCCTTGTTTAATTTCACTCTAACGACCCGTTCGCCATTTTTGTTACATTTTCAATTATATTAGACCTTTTCAGGAAGCACATCGTTAGCTCCGGTTCGGTCGAGTCGGCATGTTTTACAACAGGGTTTATTGTAAACATTTTAGAGCATACTTACGTTAAAACATACTGTAAAACAACGCTATTACAGAATAGCACACCGAAAAGCTATAATATTATAAGAGATAAGTGTACTTTTTGCAACCATCAGCAGCAAGGCTGATTCAGTGTTTATGTGGTGTAGAGCATCTCTGCGATGGGCATGGACCAGGTCTGCCTGCATAACTTCAGTCGGTTTAGGAGTTACAGACGTTTAAAGGTCTGGAAAATATTACGATCCACAGCAAGGCTGATCGTATTATATTATTGTAGTATGCACTGTAGCTATGCGAAAAGTACAAAAACTGACATGGTTCATCAGTCGGTTTCGGAGTTACTGATGTTCAAAGGTCTGACCTTTGAACGGCTGTATCTCCTAAACCGACTGGCAGTTCATGTCAGTTTTTGTACTTTTCGCATAGCTACAGTGCATACTACAATAATATCATACGATCAGCCTTGCTGTGGATCGTAATTTTTTTCCAGACCTCTAAACGTCTGTAACTCCTAAACCGACTGAAGTTATGCAGGCAGACCTGGTCCATCCCCATCACAGAGATGCTCTACACCACATAAACACTGAATCAGCCTTGCTGCTGATGGTTGCAAAAAGTACACTTATCTCTTAGTCTATAACAAGCTGCTGAAAAATTTAAGGGATTCTTCAAAAGTTGTCATCAAAGAATTCTTCAATATTATTATAAATGAGCAATTAAGTCAATTCCTTTTATCATAATATATAAAAAGGAATTGACTTAATTATTGCTCATTTATAATAATATTGAAGAATTTTTTGATGACTACTTTTGACGAAAATTAATAGTAGGTATATTTCAAAAATAAATATAGTATAGGTACTTAATCTATCTAATGTAATTGTATGAATAAATTTTGTATTCATTAAATTTACCATATACCTGTTCGTTCATCACGACAGCATGACAAAAATAATCGCGGTCCAAAACATCCAAGTTCAATTTCAGTTCTAATGACATTCTAATCCAGTTACTGTTCAACTGTGCTGAATTCTGAATCGTGGTAAATTATTATGTGATTGACAGCCTTTAACGTCTGAGCGATCTGTCAAAACGGCTCTAACGGCTGTCATTTGACAGGTGCTAATCATTGATTAGCGTGATACCGAATAGTTCACACGCGGCCGGATCACGGTTCAGTGGAGATTTATTTACCGTGATCGGACTCCGTCTATGAGGAGACCTTGCGGCCCTGCCCTCGTTACCATCGGCACCAGGGATGTATTTACATATATTGCGCCCTTGGGCAAATAATTTGGCTTTGTGCCCGCAAAAGTTCGAAGGTTTTGAAATACTTAAGAATTGTCCGAGTTTTTTGGCTATGGTTGTAACTCTGTTGGTCTAAATTAGTAACTACAATAATAAAAAGATAGAACCAGAGCGACCGAAGCGAGCTCGAAATTTTTTCACACTGATGTCTGGCTAATTCTGTATTTCTTTGGAGAATACGCCACTGACCGGTACCCGGGTGAAGTATCTAGATTGCCCGGATATATCGCCCGGAGCGCCGGCTAGGGGCGATAATCAGAGATGTATTGTTCCTGACCGCTCCTAAAATTATCTCACATGGATTTGTCAACGCCCACACTGTAGCAAGGCTTACAGGATTTTATAGTCGCATATATTAGTAGGTATCAGTTTCGTTCTGAAGAATTTATGAAAATAACATTTAGAGTAGTTCACTTATTTGCTCTTGTGCTTTAGATCACTGTATTAAATAACAAAAGCCTTAACTCAAAATAGTGTTATTAAAAATAATGACACATAAATAGATTTCAGACGCTCCCATCGCGACAGAATGTGTTCCGTTGTAAATATGCGGCCAGAAACTCTACAACACAGGTGCGACATATACAATGCGCAATAAATTGTATCGTCACGTAATACACAATGATCAGGTACATGTATGGTAAACAATAGTTTAATACTGTATCACTATTTTCTCTTAATTGAATATTCCTTATAGCCTTTGTGTCTAATTGGATTGCGTGTACATCAATTATTGTTCTTACAGGCTATGATTATTAATGTAGTCCGATAATTGGTGACCGGAGCGCGGTGGGTGCTTTGTGGTGTCAATTGATTGCACTAAGAGTATCGGTTATCGGTGAAAATGTAATGTCCATCGATCGACGAGACGTGACAACAGCTACATCCCACTGTCGCCCTCGACAACCCCTGTTAGTGTAATGCCACACCTGACGGCGCCGAACGGTCGGTAGGAAAAATGGCGCATACTGCATGGGTAGCATGTCACCGTGATACAGCGCTATCATACCTTCGTTTTCTTGCTATTTGCGCGCGAATGAACGAGATAAAAGACGTGATACAGCCGTATCACGTGTAGCATGCTACGGCTTCTGGTGTGTCGCCGGTATAGGGAAAAGCGTTGCGCGCGTATTCAACCGAACGTTCGGCACGGAACGTTCCGCAGGTGTGTCCCTACACTTAATGGAGATTGTAGGAGAATTGTTCCCACTATTCTCGTTAGTCATTTTGCTCATTGCCCGTTTAATGAGTGAGTCGACGATTTTCTGTCACGTTAGCGCTCTTACAGACCAGCGACACTTTGCGGTCGCTGAGGGTAGCGCGACAGTTGCGCTCATAGACTTTACGGTCGCGCGACGACGCACGATCCTCTGCGACCGCAAAGTGTCGCTGGTCTGTAAGTAGACTTAGGGTTCCGCAAATTGTTAAAAGTATCGATACTCGATACCAAATATCGAATCAAAAGTATCGATACCGGTATAAGTATCGTATCAAAAGTATCGATACTACTTGGTATTGAGTAATATTCTTAACAAGAAAATACACAATAATGATTCATTTTTGTATTCCTTCAAAATTAAATTACAAAATACAGGAATTAACAACTAATTACTGAACCCCCATCTTGTACATCGCAATCTGACATGAAAAGTATTTTATCAACCCTTGACCTTCGATCAAAATAAAATGAATGGATAGGCCTTACGCGAACATTTCAAACCAGAAAAGTGAAGCAAAACAAATGAAATTTTTACTTGTCACTTGTATGAAAGTGCCCTAGATTTGACAGATAATGGCGCTAGTTTGTATGTACCAAGTGCACCAGTAGTTTGCTTCAACTTACCGCGCTTTAGGCCTATCCATTCATTTTATTTTGATCGAAGCCCTTGACCCAGTTAAACAACTACGGGCATTATTCAAACTATAATGACTATAATAGGGTTTTCTTTCCCACGAAATCATCTCTCCTTTGAGAGGGACGACGCTATACATCGGAAAAGGAAGTACTAACTACTGACTTTTATCTGACAGTTTAGTGAGGAGACAAAAGTATCGAGTAGAGTAACTAAGAAAAATACTCTAATAAAAGTATCGAGTACAAAAATACTAGGGATCGAACTAAAAGTATCGATACTACTCAGATACTCAGATATAGATACTTTTTGTGGATCCCTAAAGCGCATCGCATACAGAAGGAGTCGAGGCGGGTGCGCGCGCCTTTGCTACCTTGACATACGGTCGGTAATTGTATATCATACCAAACCGAGCGGCCAAGGCGCGCCCGCGACTCGACGCCGCCTCGACTCCTTCTGTATGCGATGCGCTTTAGTAGACCTCCGACACTTGCGTTGTTCGGACATCTTTGTGATGGAGACATGTATTAGCAAAGAGCCGTGGTAAAATACGTAATACAAAGGAACCTCGTGCGCACCAGTGGGAGGACGCGTGTTGATTAGATAGGTAGAATCTATTATCTGCGTAGTCTGACTGAGCCATGTCTGAACTAAGTCTTTTTTTCAGGTCCGTGCTAAGCCCTCGATCGTTTGTATCATTCACTCATAATGAAGATTACAAATTCTTGTTCAACTCGCATAGGCCGTTGTCGATTTAATGCACTTTAGCGAAAGCCAATGTCTAGATGCAATCAAATTACTGAATGCAGTGAGTGAACATACAGACTGAGTATATTTACCAAAGGCGGTAGGTATTCAACCTACGTTCACTTTTACGGATGGTTGAAAATGGCGGGATTGTGATGTTGATATGAAACCATTTAGGTAAGAGGCATATATTTTGTGCCAATTCATGCAATATTCATTGCCTGAATTGTTATAATGAAAATTATGTCGTTCCACTTTATGCATTGCATTCAAACTCAAAGGAGTTTAAAACTAGACTACCGTTAGTTTTAAGATGGTTATTTTTGATAACGCTTTTCTATTCTATTAATATGTAAATTATTGTTAGTAAAAATTATATAAAGTATAAAACTATGCTGGTTCAGGTATTTATTTATTTAGGTATGTACTTGATGTTGAGGGAATATGAACGGAACTGCTTTTTCTCAAACAAAAAATATCGTATTGAAATAATTTAATTGATGCCCAAATTGTCCGTGTATGCCCTATTAATTGTGGTAAAAAAAGTTTAATGTACTTACTATTTCTGGCATCACATCTCTTATCTGTATAGTATTCAACTCGTATTAAGATCGTCAGGGTGAAGGAATCACAATAGATTTAATCAGACCTGCATCGCGCGGCAAGTCTCTCGGAATAAATGAGATATTCAGTAAACTGGCGCGGAAGGTATTCACTTCATTGACATTCTTTACAATTGTTCCGCTATTTATGACCCTTTAGTTACGAAGGAAATGGCGTATGAAGGCGGGCACAATGGTCAGTCGTTGCAGCCCCTCATCTTGATGATCAGCCGAACAAAAATACATTTCTAGGTGCTCTAACCAATTTTTCGAGTAACAGTGTAGCGTAGTAGGTACTTTTTTCGTGACCTATATTTACAACAATTTATTACTTATATCGCTGTAAAAACTAAATCTTTAGATTTCCGGTCAGGAGTGTTATGTTTGAATCGTGATATTCAAAATCATGACCAAATGAATGCACAAACTTTTTACTGTTTATGTTTAGGACATTTTCTACTGCTAATTTCAACGTGTGACTTTCAAAAATCGTAGTTCAGGGAAATAGCCCATCGTTCGTTTTTTGCACTGTACCAAACTGAACTCAAATTCCTTGAATATACAAACGCAATGACAATTTTCCTTATGCAACTATATTAATGCTCGCGTTCTTTTGATATAGTAGATTACACACCAAGAGGGCAGGAAAGTGAGAAAGGTTTCAGATCTAATGTAATTGTTGATCGAGGCGAAGCCGAGGTCAACAAACTTGTGATCTGAGGCTTTCTTATTTACTGCCCGAGGTTAGTATACTATTTTTCTCCTCGACGGAGGTGGAAAGCGGCAACTTCATTTAGCTCAGCGGAACGAAAATTGACGCTTTCCGTCCGGAGGGGAGAAAAAGTGTTGAATCGCTTAGAAAAATTAATATCTGGAACCAACAAAAACATAAAGGCTATAAAGCAATAAGCAATCAGAAGTTATTCAATTTGTAGAGACAATGTAGGTCGAACGTGTCCGGGAGGCATGTTAGCAAAATCCACTAGGTACGGGAGTTTTTGACGCGCGCACTGATTGGTCAATAAACTCCCGTAGTAGACTTTGTCAGCGAAATCCACTATCAGAGTTTTCCCATACTGGGCTTTGTTAACAAAATCTAGTATCGGAGTTTGAAGACGGTCTCTGATGGTCAATAAACTCCTATAGTAGATTTTGTCTGCAAATCTACTAGGCATCGGAGTTTAAGACAATTAAACTTAATTAAAGTTTAAAATTTTTACTCATTTTAACTTCTTCTTATCGTGTGGGCAAGCCCTGGTGTCAGAGTTTATTCAAACCGCCTTACGGCCTCTGACGTGGTTTTTATGTAACGACTACTACTACCAGAGATAGTTGCCGGGACCAACAGCTTAACGTGCCATCCGAAGCACGGAATCATCTTTATTTTCAGACAATCAGGTGATTCAGCCTGCAATGTCCTAACCAACTGGGGAAAAACGCACAAAGTGACATATCACTAGGTGTCCCCCGTGGGAATCAAACCCACGACCTCCGTGTCAAGAGCCCAATGCTCTTAACCATTAGACCACGGAGGCATGTCACTCATTTTAACTGAAAATGGATTTATTCCATCATCATCATTTTCATATTCAACACTACTTCTTACTTGTTCTTTACTTTTCAAAGGAAAACATTACCATATGATACATCATCATCATAAGGTACATTCTTACTTATTTAAAAAAAATCTAATTTGATATACCTACAGGGTGTGAACTTAAATCAAATGCGTACCTACCTACATACTATTTTTCGCGATTTTTCGTGAAAGTTGTTTAGTTTGATGGTCTAAACGGATCAGCTGAAGTACCTACCTACTTATGTAACTTGAGTTTACACCTGTATTTTAACAAAACATCACAATGTCCTAACAAAAATTTAAACAATTTGCTGTCCCATACATTTGGGACGAGTAAGATTGCAGTTTTATATGAAACAGCTGATTTCTTATTCACGTTTTTGACCTTGGTCCCATAGAGTTTGTTCAGTACGATGGCCTGATCATCCCCTTAAAAAACCGTCAGCAAATTAAGAAGAACAACGTGTTAATGAATAATCACAGAACTAGAAAGTAGTTTGTTTAGAATCGAAAGCAGAATCGAATTATCAACATAATTATGTTTGTTTGCTCATTGCTGAAATAATAACAAATAGTTTTTGCATGAAAACCAGCACGCGCGTCAAAAACTCCCGTAGTGGATTTTGCATACATGCGTCCGGGAGCCGACCGCACGCCGCGCCGCGTCTCGCCGCCGCCGCCGACATTAGGTACAAGGTGTTACAAAAATACAAATAAACCTTTAAGGGGGTGGTGTAGACCATCAAACTGAACAACTTTCTCTATGGGACCAATATCGAAATCGCGACAAAAAAATTTATGTTCCGTACTCTACAAATCGACTAGAGCTAAAACATAGAGAAATTACACGCTCCTCTTGGTAGAGATGGTGTAACAAAGTGTGCACAGTAACCACCAACTGGGCACTAGTTTGTACTGCGATTGTTGTATACCATAGAGAAATTACACGCTCCCCTAAGCTTTTTGTCTCCCCTCACCCGTCCCTCACCCCCTTTGTCGGCGACATAATTTTCTATAGAAACAAGCCGATATGCCATCTCCTCTTACTCCTTGAGCTAAAATATGTATGGGATATCTTTTTTTTTTTTGCGATTTCGATTTGGTCCCATAGAAAAAGTTGTTCAGTTTGACGGTCTAAACAACCCCCTTAAGAGTTTTAAATATTTATTGTTACTTATGAAACACCCTGTATATGTAGTACAATCGTTTGTTTTTTGGAAACGATCGTGGATAGTTCTGTTATATTATCTATCCATACAATGTTTAGATAGGCGGTTGACATACTAGCTTCTATTCTATATTTTAAAAAATGGCTGCCATCTTGGGTATGTGATGATTTTGCCAATGTCGAGTTTTTATAGCAAAAGTGCTTGACGTTGTACGGTTATATTGATATTTTGGTGACTTCAAGGGTTGTTCTTATAAAAGAACAATATCCTGAGCCACTGGATTTCCACTGTGGACCGGGGATGGGGCAACCGACGCGCACGCGACCACCCAATAGCAGAGCCACAGAGCAAATCCCATACTAGCTTCGAACTTTCTATTCAAAAGGGAAAATAAAAGTTACCCGCACCTTAACAAGTACTATATTTTGGCAAATAAAGATGAAATCTAATTACGGTATAAAAGGACCTTTACATTTTTCCTTTGATAATTTATTAAAGGGACGTGATATAAACCAAATTGAGGCTTGCGGAGGCACTTTGAGTCTTAAATTATATTAACTTGAAAATTCACAATAGAAAAAATATAATCGTAGGTTACCTACCTACTACGGTACGGTACTACTGGTGAAACGTGGATGTTCTGAGGTTTCAGAATATCTCTGACTACCCCTCGGGGAATATAGTCGTGAGCATATGCTACCTACCTACTATAATTAGGTACTCAAAGTTATGTATTATTTTGAATCGTGAAGCCGGTTAACCTCGGCTTCGCCTCGGTCAACAATTACACGAGGTCTGAGACCTTTCTTACTTTCCTGTCCTCGGTGTGTAATCTACTATAAGTTTTTTTTTCTCTTATTTAAGCTTAGTACTGTCTATCAATCACGAGTTCTAAGTTTTATATAGTAAAACTAACAGAAAAAAAATAACACCAGCGAAGTCTTACTGTCGGTAAGTCTGTTGGGAAGGAAATTCCCACTGGGAACAGGCCACCTATTCGACCCAAACGTAATGGACAAGTCAACAAATTTTATTTCGCGGTTCGCATGGAGAAAGTAGTTCTGTTTGACAACATTTGAAAATCGTCATCATATCTTAATATATTATTATGACCCTGTATAATTTTGCACATGCGAGTACCTACTTCCAAACTATGGCATTTTTTTTACTAGGCCTAGGGAGATTGGCCAGCCAACCGTCAATCAATCAATTATAGGTACCCTATTTTACACCAACCATAAACCTAGGACGGAAATGCATCACTCAGAATTGATATGTGTTCTTTGTGCATCATCTCAGATTAACAATTACTAAATGGCCTACTTTCAGAATATGAGAAATTAAAAGAAAAATTATGTCTATATTTTACTTTAAATAAAAAATGCGATCAAAGGTCAATGAAACGTACTACCGGTCTTAGTCGTTGCGTTCGTTCGCGTCATCTTTCATTAGTGAACAGGTTGGCTTTGTGCTGGCTAGGTATTTGTTGCGTTCAAAGCTGACCCAGTTGTCGACAGCTCGCGGCCCTTGTCGCGATCTAAAAATCACTAACTGCTACAAGTAATTCCTCTCTGTCTTTACATACTTTACTTACACAGATTTATTGTTGGCTGTTTAAAATATTATATTGGATGTCATTATTGCACTCGGGACATGAAGCTAGTATAAGTATATATTTTTTGCCAACTTGTACGACTTTACAGCTAAAATTGGTGTTATCGGCACTTTGGTTTAGTTTTCCTCTATAGTATCTGTCAACTTCTTGCCCTTCGTCTCAGGAAGAGTCCAGCAAGCGGCTACGGCCACCAGGGGTGCAACTCCGAATATAATGGGTGGAAGCCATATGGATTCAGTCTTTAGTCCTGCGACGAACGGGGCTAGCGCGGAGCCTACCCTAGAGGCAGTGGATGAAGCGCCCATGGCCATGTTGCGAGCTACCGTTGGGAAGAGCTCCGAAGTGTACGTATACCTGGAATCAAAAACAAATATTTTAAAAATATGTACAAAAGTAAAGTATGATAAACGTATTTTTGTGAAACTAACATCGCTTCGTAAGGTGTTATGGTAGAGCGATGATAGCCCATACGGAAGAGAGCTAGCGCCTCAATCATGAGGCCGCGGTTCGATTCCTGGCCTGTACCACTAAGTTCTTCGGAATTTATGTACGGTTGTATTTATCATTTACTAGCTCGGCGGTGAAGGAAACATCGTGAGGAAACCTGCATTCCCGAGAATGAAAAGAAAATACCATAAGTTCGGAGGTATGCGTAAATATGGGTGAGTTTGGGGCGAACACAATAGACCAGCGATGGTCGCAGTGTTACATAACGACCCTTGCTTGCAATAGCCCTATCATAAATAATAATAATAACTTGTTATGGTTGTAGAAAGGATGTGGAAAATATTACAACAAAACGTCTTTTAAAACACGGTGAAAAGTTAACATGGGGCACAAAGGGCAGCTACCAGCATCATTATAGAGCTACAGGAAAACGTTCTTAGGGACCCTAACTTTTAGAGTATTTTACAAGTAGGTATTAAAGCATTTAAGCATACACCGATTTTGAAAAAAATTACAGTCACTGAGAAAAAAGGCAATTTTCGCGAAACTCTTTATTCATCCTATTCGATCCTCTTATTGATAAGGAGCATAAGTCTAGTTGAGCTTTTACGAGTAGCTTAGTAAAAGTTGTTAAGTTTGATAGTCTGAACCACCCCTGAAAAATTTAAAAAGAAAAGTGTTTACGACATCATCACTAGGTGATTTTGTTATTTCCCTACTAAATGTATGGGAATTTAATTTTGCGTTTTCTGAGAGTTCTTACCTCAACCTCGGCTGTAACCAAAAGTATAAAAATATCTAATAACGGAGACTGGTACCGATCTGGCTTACCTGACATACTATGTTCGGTATTAGGTATTAAATGGATATTGGTATCGATTCGGTATTGCCACGACTTAACTTAACTAAATTTATTCCTGTCATTTTCTAACATTCGACTAAGAAAAGAGACAGAAAACCAACAACTGACTTTAGTGCTGTCAAAGTGACGCTACACGCCCAAAATAAGATGGCATCATCATCATCATCATCATCGTTTTTGGGCGTGTATTGTCACTTTGACAGCACTAAAGTCGTAAATTGTAGACAAATAATACAAACATGGCAGTAAATGCACCGGCCGAGCACCCCACGCCCACGGCTCCAGCGATCAGCTTCAGGTAGAACCAGCTGTCGGGCACGGCCAGCAGCCCGCTGGACAGGCCGCTCACGACGAGCAGGCCTATGAGGGTCGCGCGCCGGCCGAACCTGTTGTACAGGAACCCGCTCCCAAGCATGCTGGGGATCTGTAGCACACAAATTATGGTCGAGGGGGTTCTTACAGTGGAGAAGGACATAGCTTTTTGGTCGTGGTTCTTTGTTGCTACTAATACTGAAAACATTGGTTTAGTTCAAGGTCACCAAACAAACACAAGATTTCCGATAATAATGTACCTGCAATCCTATCCTACTATATACTTACAATATCTAAACTATTATAAAACTGTAACTGAAGTGTGTCTGTACATTGAAGATATATTTACAAAAAAAAGATTACGATATGGTTTTTAGGTATCCCTGACTCGAAATCAACCTTTTTTAGAAATATTGTCGGTCTGTTTGTTTGTTTGCGCATCACGCAAAACTACTGAACCGATTTTGATGAAACTTTTTTTGTTTGATAGCTTATGATCTGACTTAAAATCTGGTATGTAATTTGTGCGGACGAAGTCGTGGGTAAACACTAGTAATATTATAAATGTGAAAGTATGGATGTCAAACAATGTTTAGATGTTAGTGCCCCTTTCAATAACGACTTACATACATAATATGTTCTGGATTCATATATACATAATTCATATATACATATATACATAATTCATTCATATAAGAATTCGCGGGCTCTTATGCTAAACTAAAATATGTTGTAGGTACTTTAGCTTGGAACTTACTTTCAATACGCCAGCCAAACACATTGTAATGAAAATATTGGAACTGGTTTGACCCATGTACTGGCTGGTACCGTAGAAACAAATTCCCAGAATAAACCAGCACGTGCAGGAGATCAAATTCCTCGACCTCAGAGTCGGATTTCTAAATAAGTCTATGTACGTTGCTTTTGCTCGTTTCGATTCGTCATTTATGTTCAATTCTTTTGCAATTTGTGTTACTGTTTCTAGCATGCCACCTAAAGGCACTTTGTTCCTGAAAAAAGATTCCATGTTTTGCATTGTAACTACAGTTGTTTCTAGGATATTTTTCCACAAATTTCAAAATAAGAGTTTACTTACATATTAGCAGCTTTGGTCATTACCACACTCGCCTCCTCCAGTCTTCCCACCGAAATCAACCACTTTGGAGATTCAGGCAATACGAAAAAATATGCCAAGTAAACCACAGTCGGTATCGCAAGCCCTAAGCTGAATTTGTCCCAAGATCTCAAGTAGTACCCGAATACAGGCATCATTATCTCCGCAACGGCTAGTGGTACTTGGAACGATGATGTCATGAAGTCCCTGTGCGCAGGGCCAGTGATTTCTGATATTAGCACAAACGCACCGATGATGTTGCCACCCGTTGCCAAACCGAGGAAAAAACGTATGGTGGTGAATGTCCAGTAATCTTTGCAGAAGGCGGTCGCGAAACTCGAACATAACTGGATCAGGCACGAGATTATGATTCCTGGACGTCTGCCATATCTGTAAATATTTTAAACGGGTTTTATTGGCACTTTGGTGGTGGAACGCAACGCAGGACAACCGAATTCTATTCGTGAAGCTCCAAATGGAGCTCAAGCAACAGTTGGTCGGTGTTGTAGGAACTAGTAATTCAAGGAACATGCACGAACTCTCGTAGCACCCGCTCGTCGGAGTCGAGCGGGGCAAGGCAAATATCCTATCACTAGTAGGCAATCTATTTTTGACATAGCTGCAATTTGCCACCGAACCTGAATGAAACTGAATATCGAATGATTGTTTCTTTCTGCCATCATCCTGGCAGACCGAAATCTTCTGTTCATTAGGTTGTTCCTTCATTATTATTTAATGTGTTGTGTTCTTAATCCACTTACTACTTAATTCACAATCCTAGGGGAGCGTGTAACTTCTCTGCCGCTATAATTAAAGAATAATTTAAATAGACTTAAAAACTCTAAAATATATAACATGGATTGGTTTTAACGAAGTCGCCATCAAGCAGGGTTTTTTATAACTGCATTTTTATATCGTGCGTCTGTCATCGTACGGGTACGTGGCGTAATTTTTTATCTGTTTTATGATAAACAATTACCTGTCTGAAATGTATCCAAACACCATACTGCCGACGAGAATCCCGCACATGTTGACCGTCTGCGTGAGGTCCGCGAGCCACGCTCGCTCACATATCAAGTCCCATTCAGAAATAATCGTGTTTTCAAACTGACTGTAATATTCGTACTTTACACAATCTGTGTAACACGTCGAATTTTTAATGAACTCCGTCTCTGTATTTGGTATTGTTTCTACACAGCGGAAAGTTGTCTTGGGCGCTAAAAATATGATGCTCAATAACATAGTATATCCTGAGAATTTGACTGGAATAGCCAGTATAATGAAGACAAATATTTGCCATCTTCCAAAACCGCCGAAACTGTTAGTTAGCTTGTCTCCATTTTGTTCCGCCTCAGCTGTTTCCACATTTCCATTTGTTTCACTCATTATTACCTTTAAAATTAAGACCGAGTAATGTTAATTACACGTCCACATGCGTGGAACGTTTTGTTCTATCTACTGTAATTTTATTTTCGGAAGACATCTCTAGTTAGGTAATTACTTTATCTCCGTTTATTGTATATTGCTTACATAAAGATCTGTAAGTAACAATCTACCCAGTGTAACAAGATAACATGTTAATGGACACGTTATTTTATATTATATACGTATACGTATAAATTATTCCTCTTTTGTGGAATGTGAATTTTGATGAATTATTTCAACCCTACTTTTAGTGATTGATTTGATTACATCTATTGCAGAAATAAAGTTTTTATAAATAAAAAGATTAAAACTACAGTTCTTTTAATCAAGCGATTATTTTGTTTTGTTATCCAGCAAAAAAATATCCTTTTGATTTTAGATTGAGATACCTGTTTACGCTGCCAGTTTCGTGTCGCACGGTATCCAATCCGACAATGCGAGTACATGAAAGTGAAATCCAACATTATAATCGTGCCTCGATCTAATCTTGTTTTACTTCATTGTCTGCAGAGCATCCTGGGCGAGTTCAACCGCGAGCAAGACGCATTTATCAAGGGCCAGGAGCGTGGCGGAGGCGCAACGGCCGCTCCCTGGATCGGAGCACCCAACGAGGCTGCCCTGAAGGAGGAATGCCTCTCCCTATCGACCGTTAGTACTTTTCTATCACCTGATTATTTCCTCCTCGTTCTCCGTCTTATGCTATCTCGCATCAGTATCTATACGAATCCTGTGGCTGCAGCACATGCCTTACCTCATTGTCCGTCCCCCACGCGTGCAACGGATTGGCAAACTTCACATGCACGCACGCTCAGTTCTTCTTCATTCTAAGTATAATGTTTCCTTGATCTTTTCTTGAAGAGCCGATTGATTCAAATCGTACAAAAGATTCGTAAAAACATATTGTTTCGAATCTGATCAAGGTTGAGATCCACTAGTCTACCACGGCTTCATTATTGCCTTTTACCTATATCGAAAATAAAATCTGACATATTGACCAACTAAATGCATTTGGTTGCAGGACCGGCGAAACTTTGTGCGTGCGCCCCCGGCCGGCGTCGAGTTCGAGTTCGACTACGACAAGATGTACCCCGTCGCCGTGGCCATCATGGCCGAGGACCCCAACCTCGAGAAGATGCGCTTCGATCTCGTGCCCAAAGTGTAAGTTCACATTTATTTTATGGAACTATTAAGCGTTGGTGTTGTAACCGAGAGTTACAGCGAGACGTTAATAAATCTGTACTATTATTTTTTAAAGCCGTGGTGGTCCTGTGGCGAATAACCTTGGGGACAATGGTTCGATCCCCGTCCAGGCCGACTGGTACCAATGAGTTTTTCGGAATTTATGTACGATTTGTAACATCACTGGCTTTTCGGTGAAGGAAAACATCGTGAGGAAAACCTGCATGCTTCAGAATATCTCTGACTACCCCCTCGGGGAACATAGTCGTCAGCATATGCTGTGCTTATTATTTTTCCAAAATAACTCAATAAAAGGAACACAAAAAACGACAAATTTCAAAAGTAATAATGATATAACCTTGATAAATTTAAATGTTAGTAGAATGACAACATATTTTTACTATTAACTCTAAATTTACTCAGCTGTGAATATGTTATTTGTATGAAATGAATGAATAGGAATATGTATGTATATCTAAAGTCGGGCCAACTTAATAGATCACATTTGACATTTGGCAGTTTTAGCTTCATAGTGAGGTGACCTGCTTAAAAACATTGATTGAAGTGAATGAATCGATACGGATTTCAAACATATGTGAATTGATTTATGTGTGAATATCGCGGTTTGTTGGAACTACGTTTAACATCGATTTTTTTGGTAACATCCATAGTTTTAAAAAAGAAAAAGGATTCACTGACGCAACATTGAAATGACGTTCAATTCTTTGGAACAGAAATTGTTTATTATGTTTAAAATAGTCTATTAGAGAAAGTAAATCGTAAAATTACCTTCTTTCGTCATTATTACAATAAATATGTAAGTAATCGTAATTTAAAAAAGTAAAGCAATTGTGCTTCAATAAAATTAACAATATTCTATGCCCGCCGTTACAAGGTTACGTTTGATGAAACATGAATAGATGTCTAACTTGGCCCGACTTTAATTCTGATAACAAAGATGTCAATGACGAATGACCGACTCCTGCTTTAAACAATTGAGAGATCTATAGAAAATATCGTCGGTTTTTTTTTTCCAAAATATAGTATTGTGTTGATGTTGAAAATACTATCTGAATGAACTATTATACCTACCTACTAATAAACTTTACTGTGTAAGTTTTGATGATATGGAACTTATTGTGAACAATAGTTGCGAGCGATAGTTGTATAAGCCTGAAAGTTGTGCACACGTAACATTCTCTAATCCAAGCTATCTTTGTTTTTGTACACCGTATAAAAAGCCGCAGCAGACGAGGTCGACAAAAACAAACCGGTCTATATAGTCCGGCATCTTAGCCTCATCTATGGTCCCATCCGTCGTTGAGAAGTTACTTCCCCCCCCTTCCCCGCAGGAAAACTGTGAAAGCTACAATAAACATGTCTTAGAGAGGAATATTCTCCATTAAATTCTCTACAATATTGTCTTTTGATGTATGTTGTTAGTACATAGTATAGTTTTTAAAATAAACTCACAGTTATTGGTGCACGAAATTGATTGAAGCAAAATAAAACTGCCAGGTACAAATGTTAATATATTTTATTAAATATTAAAAATTAAAAAAAAAGTTAATTACAGTTTTAGAGGTAACGTTCTGATAGAAATTTTATGTGGTGCTAGAGTTTACACGCGACTTCGTCCGCACAAATTATATAACCAGATTTTAAATCAGATCAAAAGGAAAACATCAAGATCAGTTCAGTAGTTTTTGCGTTATGCTCGAACAAACTAACAGACAGACAAAAAATCATTTCCATTGCTGCCACGAATCGAATATACAATGCATGTTTTTTTTTGAGTTTGGAGACAATCGATAACTTCCTGGGTGCATTAGAAAAAAGTTCAAAAATGTTTATTTATTTTTACGATCGAAAAGGCGAAGACAAAAATGACAGTTATTAAAAGTTCGCCTGTTTTGAACAAAGCTTGCTTTATGAAATGTTGTGCATAAAATTGATCAGCAAAATAAATGCAAGGCTATAAATACGTTACACTTACACGTATACGTTTCACGGTATTGTTATTAGTTATAGCATGTCGGAATTCTGTTTCGCAAAGTTTTATTATAATTAAGCGAATGTTACTTTTGCGTGTGCTGATGCGAATTTATAATTATATTTAGGTATTTAGTTTCTTTTATTTTATCAACCTTTACAATTATGATTAAATATTAAACAGATAACTATGTATTTTTCATTTGAACTATCGAATAGTTATTAACTTATTACGATGACCAAAGCAATTGCAATGCGAATTAAAATGTTATCGAAACAACCAATGATATTCTATACAAAAGGACTTCGCATTGTTTTTATTACGAAAAAATCAAGTTGCCTGTATCCGCCACTGGTCAGCAGCAATGTATAACAGCAGAGCACAACTGAAGCATACTAAGATGACATTAGAGACGTGCTATTTTTGGGTTTTGTTATTGTTTGAGGTGGTCCGTGTGTATAGAATGTCATTGGAAACAACATTAAAACAAGCTAAGAACAGAAGCTCACCGGCGCTGTGTCTTACTTGCAGTATCACGGAGGAGAATTTCTGGAGGAACTACTTCTACCGCCTGTCGCTGATATGCCAGGCAAACGAGGCCGACGCCGCCGCCGCCAGCCGCCAGCCCAGCGCCGACGACTCCCAGGGTAAGTACACACTCACACTGTCGCTGATATGCCAGGCCAACAGGCCGACGTAGCCGCCGTCAGTCGCCAGCCCAGCGCCGACGACTCCCAGGGTAAGTACACACTCACACTGTCGCTGATATGCCAGGCCAACAGGCCGACGTAGCCGCCGTCAGTCGCCAGCCCAGCGCCGACGACTCCCAGGGTAAGTACACACTCACACTGTCGCTGATATGCCAGGCCAACAGGCCGACGTCGCCGCCGCCAGCCGCCAGCCCAGCGCCGACGACTCCCAGGGTAAGTACACACTCACACTGTCGCTGATATGCCAGGCCAACAGGCCGACGTCGCCGCCGCCAGCCGCCAGCCCAGCGCCGACGACTCCCAGGGTAAGTACACACTCACACTGTCGCTGATATGCCAGGCCAACAGGCCGACGTCGCCGCCGCCAGCCGCCAGCCCAGCGCCGACGACTCCCAGGGTAAGTACACACTCACACTGTCGCTGATATGCCAGGCCAACAGGCCGACGTCGCCGCCGTCAGCCGCCAGCCCAGCGCCGACGACTCCCAGGGTAAGTACACACTCACACTGTCGCTGATATGCCAGGCCAACAGGCCGACGTCGCCGCCGTCAGCCGCCAGCCCAGCGCCGACGACTCCCAGGGTAAGCTACACACTCACATTGTCGCTGATATGCCAGGCCAACAGGCCGACGTCGCCGCCGTCAGCCGCCAGCCCAGCGCCGACGACTCCCAGGGTAAGTTCACACTCACACTGTCGCTGATATGCCAGGCCAACAGGCCGACGTCGCCGCCGTCAGTCGCCAGCCCAGCGCCGACGACTCCCAGGGTAAGTTCACACTCACACTGTCGCTGATATGCCAGGCCAACAGGCCGACGTCGCCGCCGTCAGCCGCCAGCCCAGCGCCGACGACTCCCAGGGTAAGTTCACACTCACACTGTCGCTGATATGCCAGGCCAACAGGCCGACGTCGCCGCCGTCAGCCGCCAGCCCAGCGCCGACGACTCCCAGGGTAAGTTCACACTCACACTGTCGCTGATATGCCAGGCCAACATGCCGACGTCGCCGCCGTCAGCCGCCAGCCCAGCGCCGACTGCTCCCAGGGTAAGCTACACACTCACATTGTCGCTGATATGCCAGGCCAATAGGCCGACGTCGTAATGTAGTGTCTGTGAACGAGCCATGTTTCTGAACGTTTGCGATCACATGTTCACAGGATGGGATGTTGTGCCAAAGGACTATTATACATATACAGGGTGTTAGGGTAGACAGTTGCATTACTTTAATAGGTGATTGTACTCATAATACTGAACAACTTTCCCTGAGGCACAAAGGGAAATTAGCAAAAAAATAATTCAACTTTTCATACAAACGCTCGATCATCTGACTGCATTTTATATTATGCAATGTTTCAATTTTTTTACTTTTAAGTTGTTCAGTATAATGGGTACAATCACACCTTAAAGTAATGCAACATAATGAATAAGATAATTCTCAGTAAGCTGACGGTTTTTTAAGAGGATTATCAGACATAACTTTCTCTATGGGACTAATAATGAAGCTTTTGCATCGAGTAGGATTGCAGTTTTATTTTATATGGATTATATCATTAGATGTTTCTTTTTCTATTTAGTCCCATAGAGAAATTTGTCCCGTGTATGATGGTCTGATCAACCCCTTAAAAAATCCGTCGCCATATTAAAAAAAAAATACCTTGTATGTTTGCATCTAACAAATTACATCTGCATAAATAATGTAACCCAACAAATTTAATTAAATTAATTAAATCTTGTTGTGTTTACTTTTGAATAGATACAAACTTTTCTAAACATTTTTTTAAATATTGATAAATATATTTTATCAAATATGGCGAGTTACACACGTGTGAAACATTATTTTCACATCACACTCTTGTACATAAACTACAATGTACACTCTACATCCAATGTCCCGTTCTGGTTTCAACTGAATTCTCAATGCAAGATCGAATTAAAATCATCCAACGACGAATGACAAATGATGACTCATAACAAATATTAATGTCGAGTACTATTTTGACAAAGGTAGAGGAAAGCATTGCTGGCTAAGTAACAACCACGTATTACGGAGTGTTTCCACTGAAGCGGAGACGACACATGCTGAGATACTCGTAATCAGATTGACCAGACGTGGAATTCAAATAAATTGATTGGTCCTGGTCTCACACTGCACGTGCCGGCCGCACAGTGCCGCTTCGCTTCAGTGGAGACACACCCTAATCCTAACAAGGGCATTATCTCATGTACAGCTAGAAATTAAAATAAAGACGGACAAGTTTTCAGCGCCGGATTATCCATAGAAGCAAGCAAAATAGGCACTAACACACAATGGTAATCCCCGCGGCCGGTTGAGGATTGGGCACTATGAGCTTGGAACACACTATTGGATTTAGATTGATAGGTTATCTACATAACATTATTATTAAACTGTAACATAAATGTGTCAGTACATTGAAGATAAATTAAAAAAAAACTGTTTGGTGTTAAGGTGTCCCTGACTCCAAATTGTAGATTTGCTCTAGCATCACGCAAAAACTACCGATTTTGAAGAAACTTTTTTTATAAAGCTTATGATTTGATTTAGAAATTTGTGGCTAATGGTGACGATGATGATGTTAGTTCAAACCAGTAATAATTAAGTACCTACTTAGAAATTGAGGAGGTCGCCTCGAGAGTTTGTTGCCTGAATGCTTCTATGGTCTATATCCGGCACTGACAGTGTAACCGTTGGATGACGATGGCGCTGTATATTGTTCCCTAAGGTCATGACATGTGACATGAGGTCATTTTATAAGTAGTGTGGTCTCGGCCCATCATACTGTAGTTGTAAGTACCTACTTCATCATTTTATTTTGTTTATTTTCCTTTACTTGTATCATTTTAATTTTTTTATTTGTGTTCCCATAATACTCAGACGAAAAGTCGGCAAGCGAGATTCTAATAGCGAAAGAGAAATCGTCACAAGAGTCTATCGATGACGTCAAGCAAAGAATAAAATCGTTAAAAGTTGATCGAGACAACGATGATGGTAAGAATTTGGTTTGTAGTTAACTAACGATTTGCTTTTCAATATTAGCGACCTTGATATAAAGTCCTTACGACTCTTTAGTAATTTCAATCTGGTCGCTGAAAGTATAACTATTTAATATAATTGTTATTCAATCTTATATTATAAAGCACCGACTCTCTTCCCACAATTGACAAATTTCAATGACGTTCTACCAACTTGCTATAATTTCTCTCCGTATTTTTACTGTTAAGTTTCATTGCACACAAAGCCATATTATTTAATTTCGTTTTCTATTAGTTTCATTTACCATTAGTTTACCATCACGAATTCACACGAAATCTTTCGAACTATTTGACTTGTACCTACTTGTAAGTTGTACCTAATAATAACCTAATGATGATAATAACTAATAACCAACTTTGAGGAATATTGCGCATGCTATTTTAATTAATACCACCTTCATTCCTTTAAAGTTATTTTATGATGATGATTTTATGCGAAACTATACGAAATTTTATTAAATCGGCAATAATAGCGGATATTTATCGTGTGCACATATGCTGCGTCAATAACATCTCTTCACATGTGACTGAGATGTTAATATTGAAGTTATAATAAATATATGTAATATTGCTAAACGCTAATATTTTTGTCGTTTCCCGGAATGCAGCTTAAACAAGACGCACGGACTACCGAGGGGCATCCGCAATCACTGTAATAGCGATAAAACACCACACTATACGGTTCTATATGTTATCCACATAGTTTTAAAGTACACTTTAGAATGTAACTAATAATCATGCTTGTATTATTTACAGTAGATTTATGAACACAGTTTTACTTGCAAAATATAGATGTTACAATTACTTAGACCCTTGTATAATGAAGCGAGAAACAAAGATAATGCAATGGCTGAATGACTCTACTGTCAGAAGGTGGAGGGAATCAGTAATAGCTCGCGTGGATAGCTTATAGAACTGAGGTGTAGATGGGAGGCTTGCGAAGTATAATGCGTCGAAGGGCTCCTTCATATGAAATTGTTTCCATGTTGATAAAATAATGCCACTGCAGTTTCGCGGTCGTGGGGTACGGTAGGGACACGTAGAAAGTACGCACATTGTAACGTTCTAGCTGTGGTTCTAGTACGAACATTGGTTTAGCAATTATATATATTAGCCGACAGAATGACATAGGGCACCGCGCCTCTATGTTGACTTCTGTAATGTGAGTCATATGCACTCATTGTTTTAGTGCCGGACGTATCACGAGATCGTCGCGTCGCGTCGCACTGTCATCTGAAGATCGGTTAGGTTATTAAATGTCGATTCTTGGTTCAAATTAACTTCTGCTGATCATTGAAATATTCTCAAAACATACCAAATGTTAAAATTTGTATAATATGTCGCTGGCATGAAAAATAATTATGTGTTCGGAACCCCATAGAAAACCGTTAAGAGCCTACCGAGCCTATTGTGCTGCCCTCAATCGTATTTTTTTTTATTTCTGAACAATTAAACAACATTTCCAAAAAACAAGAATGTCACACTGTAGTCCTGATTGGCTTTCAATTTATCGAAATGTTACGGATTATAATGTTTTACTCTTGTAGCTATTAAGCTATAAAGATAATAACTACAAAAATTATAAAGACAAATCCACAGTGACCCGATAAATTGAAAATCAGTAGTGACTACAATGTGACATTCTTGTTTTTTGGAAATATTGTTTAATTGCTAAGAAATAAAAAAAAACGATTGGGGGCAGCACAATAGGCTCGGTGCAGCCTTAAAACTTTACAGACGTTCATTTTGATGGCCGAATATTTATCGAATGTGCGAAAAGATCAGGTAAACAAGAGATATCTTGATTGTTCATATCAGTTTCACACAATTTTAGTAATCAAAATATTAAGCATCCGTTTATATACCATATTATCAAAGGTGATAATACACTCGACAACAATAAAAACGGGTCACCAACAACATAAACCTTAATATCTCGGAAACTAAGACTACGAATGGTAGCTTATTTAAAAAAAAGTGTTTTATAGACAATTTAATAATACATATAAAATTTTTAAAATTTCTGGTTGCTATAAAGTAATGCCAATAAAAAAGGCAAAAACCTAAGTAAATGATTTTTTGAAAATGACATTTTTAGTATTCAACATTTATTATTAATGTGGTAATTTTATAACTCACATAAGTACCTACACCAAAATATGAGGAAATGTTATATAAGTGACAAAAAAAAATTTTGTTCTGCGATAGAATTGACGCATTTGTATTTATGTATTTTAATTAAGTCAAACAAATGAAAACTAAAAATGTTATCAATTAATTTAAGAAGTATTAAATAGTCTAATGAAATACTTTTTAAGTGAATAAGCTATCATTCTTACTTTCCGTTATATTCAGGTATGTTGGTGACCCGATTAGTGCCAAAAAACGACATCTAAAAAATAAAAGAAACGCTATTTTCAGTAGACAGTTCGGCGCGGCGTCGCACGCTGGGTGTCGTGTCAAGTCGTGTCGTGGCATTATTATGTCAAACTATCACTACGTAACATCACTGTTAATCCTCTCACACATATTATTATTAATTTCCAGTGTTATTAATAATATTTATAACATTTATGGCTGTTTGTGGTTTTTTTGTTAAATACCTAATAAATTTATAATCTTATCACTATGACGTCATATCTTCATCCTTGTTGTTAAATCGTGTCGTATACAATTAACTGAATGTTACATGACAATATAGCTTCATTGTCCCCAAGTTGAAGTACCTATCTATCTAATATAAATTGTATATATATTTATCTTTGTTTTAAACTAAATGTAACCTGTTGTGTCTCTTATATTAGTTGGGTCTGTATTTCAATAGCTATTACCTAATTATTAGTTTCGTTCTGAATCGGCCTCGAAAACTGTTCACGGTCAGTTATCTTTATTGATCTTTCTTAATTGAATGAAAGATGCCTAACTGAAGAAAGTGTTAAAGTTCATAGCATTATTTTTGCCTGCACTTTATCTTTTAGATGTCCCAAGCTATTGAAGTAAAGTCCACTACAATTACACTGTATACTTACTTATCTAAAATCAAGTAAATTTTCTCAATGGAACATATTTTAATGTCTACTGAATGTTACGTATATGTCTAAGTATCGATTAAGGTTACATAGCTATAACGTCATACAGTTCACTCTGATTCGGCTCAGTAGAATTAACTATAAGTGTGATGACACCTGCCGAAATTACGCAGCCGAAAATACGTGTGACATGATTTTCAATACTAATCCTATGACATACTAGGCCGAAATTACGTCGCGTACGCGCGTTGCGCCGAATTTTGGTCTCAGTAAATTCGGCAGCAAATTCAATAGGTAGCGACACATCTGATTTTGTTTTTAACAAACTGCCAAGAGCGTGTCAGTCAGTCCCTTGATTATTATACGAGGACTACTATGAGTAAATATTTGCTTAGTCCTTTTTGTTTGTGTTAATTAATTTGAAATAACTAACTACTTATGTTTTAATCACGTTTTTTTTTTCACTATGAAACCCTTTCAACAACTCCTAATATGGTAGGTAAGTAAAATTTTTTTATCGACCTCCTTTTCGGGCATTTTATAATTAGGTTTTACTTGGATATAAATGAAAAGATAAACACTCTACAACAGATTGGATAAAACTATAAACATTCCTTGTTTGACCACGGAACCCTAAAAACAAAGGTTGTGGGCGTAAAATACGCGACTTAATTTACGTGGGGTAAATTACGTCGCGTAGTAATGTGTCTAATCACGAGTATTTTACGTCGCGTAAGTTGCGGCAGATGTGTCATCAGCACATAACACTAAATATGTACTATGTTACTGTCCAAGTTTTGACATTGCTACTTCTATTTTTATAAGTCATCGTCCGCTTTCCATTTCTCGCTTCAATTGTTGTGCATTCTCCTTATTTTCTCTATCGCTTGTATAGTATTTCTCAAAGTTGGTCATTATTCTTCAGTAAACCTACCTATATTATTATTTGATGATACTGTCCACTAGCGTAGCAATGTTGAAACTGGCAAGTTTTCCCTTTTTGTACATACACTGTGTTGTCAGATAATAGAAATGCCATGTTTGGAAGAAGAAAAAGATATATCTCGATCGCGCTCCGCCCCCCGCCCCCGCGCCGCAGTGGTGCGCGTGGCTTCGGGGTGCGGGGGGTCGGAGCGTGCGCGCACGCAACCTTGTTGAGCCGAGACATATCACTTATTATGGGTGACAGTCAATTAAAACTCCACTTTATAACTGCCGTCTTTTAAACTGGAACATTTGGATACATGTATCTTGCTGACAACACAACACTTTTCCCAGTTTGTTTATAATGATTTACAATTAGATTAGGACGTGAATATAAATACTTACTTGAGGAAATAATCCTGTGTTATAAAGTTGTGTAGGCTTATAGTTGGTAAAGATGTAAACTCATCTATAACGCATGAGGACGTTTAATAAAAGGTGATATGACACACTGGCCTAGTCGTTCGTACTTTGTTCTATGAGTTATGTATGTGGCTGGACGTTTCTGCAGCTTCACAAGTAACTAGCAATAATTTGTACCTTTAAATAAATTTTGGCCAACGCCGTTTGTAAGAATAGTTTACCTCCGTTCGAAGTCACTACTTACAAAATTAACATAAAATGTCTCTTAATAGATCAGAAGCGATGTGTCTTTATATACCTTATATAATCTGGCTATTGTGTGTTTTGGATCTTAACAAATCGATGTTTCTGCTGAGGACGTAGATAAATTTGTCAGTCTCATAGCACTTCCTGTTTCCAAACAATAACTGATTCCAATAACAGGTAGGTACAAACCTAGTTGACATTTAGTCGTGCTCATCTTCCAGAACTTTTTTAATTTAACATAAATTGCAGTAGGTCCTCGTTATTTAGTTTCTAAACGATGTTTCAAAATGTATTTTAGCGGCAGTATAGATGTAACACTTTTTATTGTCAAATACTTGAACATTGTTTAGTGAATTACAACGTATAGTTATTAATGAAAAATTGACATTTATAGTTAGTTATTATGAATTGAAATAATAATATTATTCTAAAATAATATCGGTCTTGTTATTTTACCAGATATTTAGAACATTTTAATTTGTAGATAAATAATGTTTTCTCCCCTCCGGACGGAAAACGTTAATTTGCGCGCTAAACGAAGTTGCCGCTTTCCACCTCCGTCGAGGAGAAAAATAGTATAATAACCTCGGGCAGTAAATAAGAAAGCCTCAGATCTCATGTAATTGTTGGCCGAGGCGGAGCCGAGACATTTCTTACTTTCCTGCCCTCGGTGTGTAATCTACTATAACTTGTCTGTGAGTGGAACTTAGATGTTCATTATTATTCAGTTGTTCATATCTGTCTGTTCGTACCTAATTAATAAAACAGTTCAGAACATGACTTGCAAATCCAGAAAAAAATTTTGTTCGGTGCAGTCTACGAATAAAGAAATGGTACTGTAGTCACCGAGCAAGCACTTTCGTGTAAAGTGTAAAGTACCTAATCGATGCGTTTATTGTAACTATTATAATACGGAATTAAACAATATAAGATAACTTGCTCGAGGTAGGAACGTCGCTATAAAACCCATCAAGTTGCCACTAAACTCAATAAAATTTTCAGAACAATGGGAGAAAGAGCTAGAAGCTGAACTGAAGGAATACGAAGTAGTCGCCGAGAAGACGCCGGACGACAAGTGGGAGCGGGAGTGCGACGTCCTGCTCGGGGACGACGTGGACCTCAAGTAGAACGTCCCGCCCCGCACCACTCTACCTACATACTAAGATCATTAGCTTTTTTAAAGCTCAATTCTTTTCTTATGATGAATATAAGGATAAGATTCGTATTGTATTGTTTAAAGCTTTTAACCGGCCTATATTAAGTATAGTAAATTTCAAATATTGTACCTACCTACATCAAAATTTGAGCGTTCTGACCTCGGACTCATTGAATATATTTCGAATACAAATTGAACGATTTCTTAAGGATAATTTTATTTCATGCTTTACAACTGCACCATTAGAAGCGGCGTGAAGAAGTTTGTGTCCGTTTCGAAAGAAATACGACCGTGATTTTGTTCGATTCCCTACTTATCTGTAATTTTCATCCATTTATCAATGTTTAAGAGTCCTTTTACCGTTCAGTGGCGCCCTCATCACAATATTTAGGTTTTCTCAATAATGAAAACTCAAGATGAAATATGTAAGCATCAAGGGGTCTTAAAACACAGCAGCTATGTCACAATAACCTAAACGTTCTTATGTAACTTCATTTTAACCTTAAGCTTATGGTGTCAATGTAAACTAAATAGTGCGTGATGTTGATATATGTATAGTATTACATGTGTTTATGCATTGTATATTCTGTTCGGTACAGTACCCGGCAAACAACTTGACAAATTGGCGGTGGTTAGGTTATGCGCAGTAGCGCTTTCGCCTACGAAATGCAGTCAAAGGATTTTTGTTCAAGATGTTTGATGTGTTAGGTATTTGCGAATATATTTATATGAAATATTGTCTATACTCTTGTGTTGAAGTAATGATGACGGAAGTTCGAGCTGAGATATCAAACTTTAAGTCTTACATATAATTATGTGTATGTATTTGTTTAGTTGGTCGAATAACTTTTCTTTGTAAATATATTTTTATTCCTTTAAGTTACATTTTGTGTCAAAGATTTTATGAAATAATTATTTTAATATTATGGTAATAGTTCTTGTAATAAAGTAATGTTTAAGATCTCATTTAAAATTTGTTTCTTATTTTAGTCAACACATTTGCATAATATTTAGGTTGTTCCTCGCCTAAGTATTAGGAAGCGGACCTGTGCCACTATGACGAAGCTGTACAATTTGGCGGGCGAATATATTGTGTAGATGAATTGAACATAGCTACACGCATGTTTTGGTAAACATTCCTATTCTATGAAACTAAATAAAACGTGTTCAAATCATTTTAATTTAGTTGTTTGTGATTATTACGAATCCCTAAATTCCATACTGTCAAATAAGAGGTTTCTCAATTTTATCACATTTATAATACTGCCCTAGTTCAATTTAAACCTGGGCGGAGCGGAGGGCTTTGGATACTATGAGTGTGCGGAGATTAAGGGTATATTACTGTTGGCGCGCTCCATACAGACGTAGTCTGGTCATATTTACAATACTATCAAATTAAAGGAGTCACGTTGCAGGGTTTGCCTCGAACACTTGTCTCTCGCGTGGTGTTCGCGCGGTTCGCGTCTCAGCCTGCCACGAGGCTCTAAAATCCTTCTCAGTTGTTCTTACTCAAAAACAATCCTCGAGATTGGATAGACAAACTCCCTAAAACTACTTGACACTGGCGAAATCTAACAAGGAAACGCCATTAAATAATAAAAATAGAATAGAATCAAATTAAAGTCAATGACATTTTTCAGAAACAATCTATGCTCGTAGGTATTTCGTAACGAAAATCTGACTTCATACAAACATAGAGATTAGTTTCTAGATTGTTCCTGAAAAATGTCATTGACAAGTCTTTTAGTCTGGTTAGACTACGTTTATATGGAGCGCGCCAATGGTAATATACCCAAATATACCCTTAAAAAAAAGCTTAAAAAAATGTCTGAGTTGGGGCACAGGTTGGGGTAAGCACGTCATAGTAACGCACTTACCCCATCAAGGGTTGACGATAAATTATAATCGCTAAATCACATAGTATTTAGCTAAATAACAGCAAATAAATATTTATATATAGAGCATAACATTCGTAAAGTAATGTTACCTCGTTTTTATCACGTAAAACAACAATTAAATAATATTTTTCGACATTTTACCGTATCTCGGTCAACATGAAATCCGAGATGACACCAAAAATAAAACGGTGTCTTATACCACGGCCCAATTACCAGTGTGTGCAAGACAGCAATGATAGTTAATAGTTTTAGTAATGTTTCTAACAACCCCTAAAGAGATTACGTTCATTCCCAGTAGTTCTACTGAACAGTTCTAACGTAGAACTAATGGGACTTTTTTTTCCCACTACTTCTACTTTAAAATGCACCACCGAATAGTGGAACTACTTCTCAGTAGTTCTATTACATTTCATATTAGACAAAAATAATCTAAATGTCAAAAAAACATATTATTTTTACATAATATAAAAAAAACAAAACAATAATATAAATTATATTAATTCAACCAAAACAAACTGTGGTCAAACAAAATATTAAAAAAAATATGCTCACGACTATATTCCCCGAGGGGGTAGTCCGAGATATTCTGAAATCTCAGAACATCCACATTTCACCATTAGTACCGAAACTCTGTCCAGTGTGACGGGGGGTGAGCCCGTCGCCACTTATAATGGACAGTGGGTACAATACACGCCTCGAAATTGAAGCATGCAGGTTTCCTCACGATGTTTTCCTTCACCGAAAAGCCAGTGGTGTAACAAATCGTACATAAATTCCGAAAAACTCATTGGTACGAGTCGGCTTGGACGGGGATCGAACCATCGCCTCCTGCACGGCAGGCAAGGTTACTCGCCACTGGACCACCACGGCTATTAAACTGTGGTTTATGTAATCTGTGCTGTGGTCAAATGTTAATAATAGGTAATATATTTTTCACCTCACAAGCTCGGAAAGATTCTGTTTATCGTTCGAAATCTGAGTGCAAAAGTGTATTTTATCCGCTAGCGTGCAAAGAGTTTTTGAAATTCGAATTTGTCTATTCAATATTTTTGTATACCGCCAATGCACTGAAAATGCTTAATAACTATTTCATGACACTGGCCAGCACGAAAATAAAAACTTTTTGAAATGTTCTTTTTAGCAATTCACTTTTTTTCCTCGCTGTTGTGAGGTGAAAAATTGTGTGTTTCGCTCGGCTGCAAAGTTATTCTGCGTCTCGTACCTTTGAAACCTTCGCTAAACGCTCAGGATTCTATTATTTGAACCACTCAATTCAATAAAAGTACTCGCGCCAAAAAGCAACTTTGCAGCCTAGCATAACAAATAACTATTTTTTTATATTTATTAGGTTTTCTTCATTTTGGTAATAAAGATAAAATATACAGGATAACTAACAATAAAATATAACTAACTAAACTTAAATAACACTTATTAAAAATGTTTTTTTTTTTAGGTTTTTTTTTTTTAGTTTTTTTTCATTATATTTAATTTTTTAAATAAAAAAAAATAAAAAAAGGGATTTTGGTCGTGAGTTTATGTAAGTAGGTACATAATATTTTACTGCTGTTTTTACCGCCATTGAGAAGTACCAGGAGAGTAGAGTGTACAAGAGGTAATTTTTATCTAAGTTTAACCTATTGTAAAGGTAAGTATATAACTTATCGGTGTGCTTGTGTTGTGTATGTGTGCGTGTGTGTTTCCTACAAAACAAGTGGTATGCGCTTTCTTCATAGGACTTAACCTTTGAGGGCTAGAGGGACGAGAAAGTAACAGTGTTTCAAAAGTTATGAAATTTGTATTTGTATTTGCATGGTCGCCATACAAATTTCATAACTTTTGAAATGATGTTACTTTCTCGTCGCTCTAGCCCTCAAAGGTTAAGTCCTATGAGGAAAGTGAACACCACTTTTTTTTGTGGGAAATTTTGTCAGAATAAAATTATACCTACAAAACTATTCGATACAACTTATAGATTCCGAGAATTAGGCGAAAACCTGAAAAAAGTCCGAAAATTTTATGGTTTTTTGGTTACACTACCGCTCGCACAAAACTTTGGAAATTTCAAATTTGGCAATTTAATATTGGTTTAGGTCCTAACAACATATAAAAAATTCAGAACGACCGGACCTTTTGCAAGCACGGATGTACATCTTGACTGAACCAAAAGTAATATGATTTGCTTCTAGACTCATCCATAACGGAGGTCTTTTTCTCAAATTTTGTTCCGACTGTAGTGGTAAATAATAGTAAACATTACATTTTAATAATATTTAATTCATGTAATTTCGCAAAGTAAAATAAGTACCCAATACAATGCTACAGAACCAACAAATAATTACTAGACAATTTATACAAACACATTACAGTTTTTTATCATTAGAATTACCTAACATTACTTATCCCAATAATATTACATTTTGCAATGTGCCCTTTACAATAAATTTCGTTCTTTCATTTCTTTTATCGTTTTCTATGCCTATGATCAGAACGCGCGGCAGCGGTCGGTTTCGAGGACTTTTCTTTATATCTTGATTCATCTGAAAAAATAAAAATATAAAATTACAATGTATCGAAAAAACTGACAACGCATTATTTATAATAGATTACACACCGGCCCAGTAGTGCGATTTTTGACACAACATACATACAACATTGATTAGTTTGTGATTAGTTTTTGAACATCATACGAGCGGTTCGGCAGTAGACAGATGCATAATCTCCATAGTAATTTTGACATTTTCTACCACCGAACCGCTTATGCTTATGCGCGTATGATTTTCAAAAATGGCACTGCTGGTCAACAAACATGTGATCTGAGGCTTTCTTATTTACTGCCCGAGGATAGTAAACTATTTTTCTCCTCGACGGAGGTGGAAAGCGGCAACTTCGTTTAGCGCAGCGGGACGAGAATTGACGCTTTCCGTCCGATGGGGAGAAACACAAAGATATTTCTACAAAATAAAATACCAAATCTAACAAACTTGATTTCCGAATGCGGCTGCCTCATAGAGGTGTTCGTTGGCGTAGCTTCGCTTCGGTAATGGAAATGATCACCGAAGGTAAGCAACGTCTAGCCCGGCCGGTATTTGGATGCGTTTAGGCGTTCGGTGTCCATTTCTTAAAATCCCTTCTAGATATGACCAGTTCTGGATTCGACTACTTCTTGGTAAGACCAGTTCTAAGGAGACCCATTTCTGGATTTGACCACTTCTTTATATGTCCACTCTCTATACAGTATGCAAAAAAAATTAAATAAAAATTGATTTTAATGAAGAAAAATGTTTATTTTGAATATTAATTTGTTAATTCGAGTTAGAAAATTGGAGATCATCCTATGTTAACAAAAAGAGGGTTGATATCAGCCCATATGGGCTGATTTGATTGATCTGTCACCTTGAAATCTGACATTTTTGTAGTCTGTCAATTTTATTTTATTTTTTTTGCATACTGTACAGAGAGTGGACATATAACGAAGTGGTCAAATCCTTAGAACTGGTCTTACCAAGAAGTAGTAGAAATAGAAATAGAAATCGATTTATTATGTCGAATCCAGAACTGGTCATATCTAGAGCGCCTAAACGTTTGGATGGGTGACCGTTTAACTGGTATTTATAGATGAAATACCACTAACAGGAAGGAGACCCTTCGGACGGCACGTTAAGCAGTTGGTCGCGGATAGATTATTTGTTTAGACTCTAAACTTTAGAGGATAGGCGAGTACCGTTCTTTCCATACAAACGTGACATGACACTAGATCAAATAAAATCTTACCATACAATCTATGTTACCTCTGCTTTTTTGCATTAATTAATTACTGTATGAACTAGAACATTTCCTTCGAAAATTACCAATTTTACCGCCCGTTTTCAGACATCCAGCAAACAAATTTGACGAATATAAACCAAAAAAGCAAAACATACAGATATAGCCAATGTCTTTCTCATATTATTCTTGAAAGAATTATAAAAATCGGTTTAGTTTTGGAGGAGGAAACAGGGGAATACGAAATGCTGTTTTCGTCGATTTTATGTCGATAAAATTGGTCGGACCAATTTGCTGCAGTTGTCTCTTTCGAACTCTATAGTCGGTGGGGTGTATGGGTGGGATCGGAAAAATATGTATACAGTCGGAAAAGTGACCTAATCTCCAAATTAGCATTTCAGCCCGCCTATCCGAATGCTGATAGATATTTCGGACAAAGAGATATGTCGAAAATTAAAATATAATAAACGCAAACTTGAAAACCAGACTCTAAAACGGTACAACTAAGTATGATTAAACCGAAAATTTGCTTTTCTACAGTGAAAAAATTATACAATTCTATTTGTACAGTCGCCATCGGATATAATATATCGTAGCATACAAGATGTTCAAATATTTCTGAGCAGTACTAATTTTCAATAAATTCTTTACAGTAAGGTCTCGTTCAGGGGAAGGGTTCCCGTAGCGGGGCGTCGCGCGGCGCGTTGGGCGGGCAGAAATATATGACCACCTTGTTTGCTACGATATACCTACCTATCGGATGGCGACTAGCGACTAGCGGACCAGGGTTTCCGAGATTGCGTTCTTGTTAAAACCTGTTATTTATTACACAAAGAAAATCTACTTTTCAATGACAAAACAAGTATACTTATGTATATCATAAATTTAATACGAAACCACTTATTTTTTTAAAACCTTGTCAAGCTTTAAACCTATGAAATATGACGGAATGTAAAAATCTCGTTTCCGAAGATATTAACCTCTATCCTTGCGATGTCGGCGCTCCCTGGACCTCGAAGCGCGGGATTCGGGCGAGGAGCGGCGGCGCGGGTGCTGCTGCTCGTTGCACCACCACCAGGCCGGGGGGGCGGAGGCGCGCGCGCGCAGCGGAGACCCCACACCCATGTACCCGGCCGGCATCGGCGGCATCTGTCGATATATTTACTTAGATACTGTTCTGATTGCCTGCTTTCCTTCCACTCCTATCAAGAATTAGGTAATTGCATTCAATAGCGGCAAAAAGACAAGGGCGATCTTCAGTCAATAAAATGGGCAGGCAGTCTCGATACGACTATTGCTGACTGGCTAATCTTTACGCTACGGCATGAGTAATTGTCTTGAAGATGTACGAAAGAAGAAGTAGTATGTAATACATTCAGTTTTATTCATATCCTTTACTATTAAACGAATTGTTTCGAAATCTGACAAACCACAGACAAATTTATTCCTAGATCGAGTTTGAATTAAATTGGTTAATATTTAAAATACAATTTTACGTAAGTACGTAATGTACAGAGCGCGCCAACGGTATATCTTCTAAACGCAGCGGGCGCTCGCTGTCAGAAATCTATCTTCTAGCAGCGATGATAAAATAAACGTATCTTATAGAAAACAAGGGTAATGAGGAGATAGATGCACACCTGTGGGTAATTAGGCGGCAGGCGGTAGGGGGCGGGAGGTATGGCGCCCTCCCCCTCCGCGCAGGTGAGCGCCGTCGTTGGACCGCGCGTCGGGCTCTCTGTCGTCGCCAGCTGTCGCCAAATAAACCGGGTCAGCACACATCGGCCGGAAAAATACTCTACCATTTCTCAGTGCCCGATGAAATATCGTCCTTATTCAATTTAATTGTTTTAAATAAGTTTGGTAATAATTTTGCCTAGCTTTTACCACGCTAATTACAAGTCTATTTACCATTAGAGGCCAGGGATGCATTTACAAATATATTTGGCCGCCCCCCATAACAGTAGCTTGCCGACGGGCTCGTTGCCAATATTTGTGCCTTTGAGAGAAGTATTTAAGAATTGGTCGACAAAAGATGTCGTTTTTTTTCGGCGACCAGCTACATCCAAATTTAGAGTGAGCTCATGATTTGAAAGTGCTCTGATCAGAATTGTATTATACGACTTGGCTGTGCTAGAATTCGTATCAGTCTATGTATTCAGAGCAGCAGTAAAAATAGAGACCAGATCGAGCGTAGCGAGCATGAAATTTTTCCGCAATATGGTTTGGCTGTGATTGTTATTCTCTTGGCTACGTATGCAGTACAATAGTAGGTACTAGGTAGAAATATAAAAGCCTCCGCACACTGCAGCGATTTTATCGACAGCGATATCGCGACACGTTACACACTGCAGCGATTCCGCGATTCGCGTCACGCCTGCGCCCCACTGAATGTAGTCGAAAGAGATTGCGTCAGGTTGCGATATCGCGGCAGGGTGTGGGATCGAGCGCGTCCCCATACAAAATGTACTGAGAACAAATATCGCAAAATCGCAGCGATATTATCGCGGCAATGTGTAGGATCGCGCACGTCCCCATACAAAATGTACTAGAAATAAATATAGCAAAATCGCAGCGATAATATCGCTCGATAAAATCGCTGCAATGTGCGGAGGGAGGCCTTAAGTCAGAGCGAGCGTAGCGAGCACGAAATTTTTTCACACTGATAACTGGCTAGTACTGCATTTCTTTGGGCAACCATTTCCTCCCCATGTTAATGGTATGGCCCTACGGGCCGCCCTTAGCACTTGAACATTTTGCCCTTAGGAGAATACGGCCCCTAACGGCCCATATTTCATAAACGTAATAATTGTAATTTACAATGACAATTTGAAATACATTAAGTACCATCAAATTGAACAACTTTCTCTATGGGCACAAAAGAAATCTAGAAAAAAATCTGCTGTTCCTTACTAAACTGCAAACCTACTCAACCTAAATATTATTGGCATTTTTCAGATGTTCTTGTTCAGTTTGATAGTCTTATTATTTCACTCTTATTCCTTTAGAAAACCTTCAGCAGGACAAATAAATTATTGTTGATTACACCCATTACCAAATACTAACAATAAATTAATCAAGACTAACCTGCTGTTTGAGATTATTGAAGTCATTGCTCATGTCTCGATAGCGTTGAAGGCATTCCTGCCACATGCTCGCCATCTCTGCCATTTCTGATCGTTGCTTGTTTATCTCCTCCTGATACAATATTAATAAGATTTGAACACGCTATTTTCAAACTGACCAAAAACTCCTGATTGTATAAGCCTTATAGACTCCATAGCAAATGGGCCTAGCCCCAACACATGGAATTATTCCGCACGGAATCTTAGATCAAAATAAAATTAATGGATAGGCCTTTACGCGAACATTTCAAACCAGAAAAATGAGGCAAAACCATAGAGGTATTATACCAGGAATAGAGGAACATACAGCCGAGAGAGCGAGATGTACCTAGCGGCACCACTGTATAATAGAAAGAGATACGTGACGCTAAGCAATAGGACCGTTTTTTAGTCTCCAATTAATTTTTACAATTCGGTTTCCGTGAATAATTGCGAATCTAAAGTGAAATCGTAGATAATTTTATGAAATATACTGACACTACTTCATTAAGTTATCCACAACTTGACGTTAGACTCAGAATTATAGACAATATTCGAATTTTTGCCAGCGAATAGTCTAGTATGATTGTACCTAAGTTCAGGAGTGCGATTTCTGAATCTCATTCGGTGAGCTCAGCAGTTGAAAATGTCAAAATTACTATGGAGTTATGAATCTTTAAACTGCTGAGTTGACTTTCAAAAATCATACTACAGGAGAACGATTTTTTAAAGTCAAAACAGCAGAGAAAAGATGCGTATCTCCATAGTTATTTTGACATTTTCAACTGCTGAGCTCACCGAATGAGATTCAAAAATCGCACTCCAGATCGACTAAACTCAAAATTAGAGCTGATGCCATAATAAGCTCTAATTTGTGAGGAGTCGTAGGCTTCAAAGAGCTTTATGTATGGTGCGCGTGTTATGTAGGTAAGTTTATGTAGATACCATTAGCCTCGCGTCCGTGTCGCCCACGTCCCGCGCCACCGTCTCGTAGCGCCGCATGCACTCGCGCCACAGCCGGAGCTGCGCCGCCGCAGACTCCTGCATCGTGGCCGCTGACTCCTGAAAAACAACACAGTCAACAGATTACATCGTTCTTTGATGCCGCGTTCACACGCACGCCGTGCAGCCCGGCAAGCTTAGCTTAGGTGCGCTGTACATTGAGGCTTCTATAAAGTTAAATAGTAACAATCCCTTTACAGACGAGTCGATGTATAGCGAACTTAAGCTTGCCGAGCTGCACGGCGTGCGTGTGAACCTAGCATCAGATCACATTACTACTTACATACTACCATAAAAGCTATATTTAATTACAATATTTTATTTTATTTATCAGGCACAAACAGACCATAGTCGTACAATATACAAACATCGGCCCATGACCAGCTATGTACAATGTCCTATTCCGAATAGTTTCGCAAATTTTCTAAAAGACAACTAGAATCTATAATGTGTTTAGCATCGATTTATCATGAAGTTTAGACTGCTCTCAGACGGTGAAGGAAAACATCGCATAAAAACCCGCATACTTTAAGAAATTCTAATGAGTAGGTATGTGAACTCTACCGATCCGTAATGTTTCTAATAATCCGTTAGGTTAGGTTAGGTTAGTTATGTTGGGCGTTCATGCACCCTCAGATCTATAGTGAAAGATGATGGGGTTTAAGTATTCTGAATGGTACTATATTAAACAATCGAAAGGTTAAATGAAGTTGTATTGGCTCACGTTGACTTTATCCGACGCCTGGGACTGAGGGCTGCCCTTGAAACACCGCATCAGCTCCTTCCACAGTTTCATCATTTTATCCATCGACTCGCGTTGTTCCGCTATTTCTTGCTGCAAAATAAACCCCAAATAACACACCGCACCAACGTACGTAAACGCATTGAATTGACGAAATGATCTTACTTTAACAACTCGCAAATAGTTACTCCTGCCACTGATGGTACTATCGTCGGCTACACTCAATCCAGAATCTCTCTCTCTATATTCTTCGTCCCCAGAATTCTTCTCGAAACGTTCCAGGTTCCTCCTGGAGCGTCTATCCTTACTAGGTAGATTGTAATAGTGGCGGTCCCTGGAGCCTTTGTCCTCGTAGTATCTGTCCCGGCGGTCGTCGTAGCGCTTCCTGCGCGAGTCGCTGCGCGTGGTCCTGCGGCCGCCCCTCTCCTCATCGAACACCTCCCTGTGCACGTCGAAGCTCCGGCTGGTCTTTTGTTCGCAGTAACGTCTCTTGTCGTCCTCGTATTGCCTGGGTCTCTCTCTGCGGTAGTCGCAATCCCTGCGATCGTGCGGCTCCTGATTTCTGTAGCTAGGGTGCATGAGGCTTCTAGTGGGACATGCACGAGGGTGGTACTCACGAAAGCTGTCGTCTGGAACGTTGCGCATTCTGGATCCAACTAAATCTATTTTGCTCGAATATTTCGGTGCTTCTCTTTCATACGGAGGGTAGTATTTCTCCTTGCGGTTTACTGGAGCGCTCGAGGGAACCCTTTCAGGGCTGCGGATCCTGGTTCGAGAGTCTTGGAAGTTCTCGTGGCTGCGTATTTTCGAGGATGGTATTTCGGTCCGTGATACATCGCGGCTACGCAACCTCACCGGTCGCTGGTCCACATCGTAATCTTGCCGTGTCATAACTTCACACTGCAGAGATTTGTGGCTATGACATCGGTTCTGAAATGTATTTATGCGTCTTTGTTACGTTTCTTGATCCTTTTAGAAAGTTTGGAAACGAATAGATATATAACTCACCAATTCTTTAAGATTAGAACATTGCACCGGAGCGGCTTTATCGCTAATATGCGCGCAAAGCTTGGCAAACGTTTCAATGAGTGCGGTTTGATCCACTACTGGAGCAGGAGCCGGACGTTCTTTTGGAGAACTGAAAAATGTTAATAATACGTTATGTAAATCTAAAATGCAATATTTAAACATTATACTCATGACTACTCAACCCACTCACACGCTGGCAAGATTTTTTGCATCAGAAATATAAATGAAGAAGAGATGCTATAGTGCATATCAAATAAGAATGCCGTACGCTTATCACTTTAACTGCTGACGACCTACGCCGTAGGTCAGCGACAAATGGGCCGCAGTGCGCACGACTCACATCTTGAGTCAGATTTGTAAAGCATTCCACATTGTTAGCACTGCGCGAGGATCATTGTTTTGAGCTTAGCATTGAAAGTGTTATGCAACATGTCGCTTATTTCAATATGTCCAAGTAGGTAATTAGTTGCGGTGTCTACGTAACCTACTGATATAGAGGAATGACGTACAAGTCATCTTCGCGACGGTGTCGGTGATGGTGCCTGTGCTCGCGGGAGACGGACGCTTCGCGGTCCCGACTTGCGCGGTGCTCCTCTTCGTGACGCCGCGAGTGACGTTGTCTGTGAAGGCAATCAAACACACTTGTATTGTATCACATGAGTAAACAAAGCTTTTGAGAACAAGAAATGATCACGCGATCGCTAGCCCATAGTTTGTCCACTGGCCGATCCGGCTTTTCCACTGGCGTGTGGGTGAAATCGTCGGTGAAAATTTTTTATTTATCCCGCTGGCACATACATTCGCAGACGAAAAATAGTTATTTGTTATGCTAGGCTGCAAAGTTGCTTTTTGGTGCGAGTACTTTTATTGAAACCTGAGCAAGCGAAGGATTCTAGGATTGAACCACGAGCGAAGCGAGTGGTTCAAATAATAGAATCCTGAGCGTTTAGCGAAGGTTTCTAAGGTACGAGACGCAGAATAACTTTGCAGTCGAGCGAAACACACAATTTTTCACCTCACAACAGCGAGGAAAAAAAGTGAATTGCTAAAAAGAACATTTCAAAAAGTTTTTATTTTCGTGCTGGCCAGTGTCATGAAATAGTTATTAAGCATTTTCAGTGCATTGGCGGTATACAAAAATACTGAATAGACAAATTCGAATTTCAAAAACTCTTTGCACGCTAGCGGATAAAATACACTTTTGCACTCAGATTTCGAACGATAAACAGAATCTTTCCGAGCTTGTGAGGTGAAAAGGATATTTATTGAGAAGATTTGCGCTTATAAAAGAATACCTACATTTTACAATAATTATATAGGGTGTAAGTGAAAGCCTGGCAAATACTGAAACGGTGAATTTAGACCATCAAACTGAACAACGTCTGAATTCACCGTTTCAGTGTTTGTTAGGCTGTCACTTTCAATTTGTAATAAAATAGGATGAAACTAACTTTCTTTTGTCCCGTTTGATAGCTTCCTCTAAGAAAGCGTAAATGAACGAATCTTGATCTGCAGGTAGGTGGTCAGTGACATTTTCCTAAAAACATAATATTTATTTGTAATTATTTATTTCTTTTATTATTTTGTATAAAGACGAAAATGTAAGTAAATGAACTCGGATCGTACCTGTCTTGGTGAAATTGATCGGGGAGTTGAAACAAGACCCGCCTTCAATGCAAGAGATAATCCATCTCTCCTGTAATTTGAAACCAGAAGGCCTAGCATAATGCGCGCAACAACGTTATCCCGCCTTTTCTCTCGCTGTTACGCGACAAAGAGAGATAAGGCGCGACTGTGCTATGTCGCGCTGCCATGCTAGCCCTACAATTGTTACTAATATAAAACCAATACCTATTAGATAAGTATTTCAAACATGCGACGCCGGGAAACGCCGATGGAACGCGTGGATCCGGGGGAATCTTTGAAACGGTCGAATTTAAACAGTTTTCTTTAGTTTCAAACCACGAAAATACAGAAATGAAGTACGGAGATATCGACGGTCCCTACGTACATTCCCGTAAGTGCAAAAGTCAAATTTTACAGGAGAGCACTTTTAAGTTTCAAACATGTGTATTTCACGACCTATTTGTAACACAGTGACGAAATTTGGAATATAGGTTTAATATACGGTAAACTATATGTAAAATAAAGAAAAAACTCAAAAAATTAATTGGAAGTGTGTTATTAGTCACTTACTTAGTTCTACATCGGAAACTCTCCAATTACAAATAACGTATGTGGTACATATTGATTATTACGCGGTAGTCTCAAGATCGATCAAAATCTTAACTGTCACATAGATCATTGTACATGGGAAACATTATGGAGATACGGGGTTTGTAGGTAAGGACGAAGTGTATTGTTACAACAAAAAGTAAACTTTTTTAGTATTATTAATAAATTTTAACCCCGTCCCCACATACCTCGTGTGTACCTGTCACACTGGACAGAGTTTCGGTACTTCTAGTGAAACGTGGACGTACGAAGGTTTAAAAAATTACATATACTTTAGTATGTGTAGTATATTGTTTGTTTTGTTATATTGTTTTAGTATATTGTTAATAGCAAAGTAACTAATTTGAGACTTAGCAATATTGATAACATAAAATATATATTATTCTATATTTACTCGTCAGAAACAGCCAAATACAATTTACAACATAGACGAGAAGGGTATCAAAGGCGGCCATATCTCGTAAAGCTATTTTCCCAGAAATTCATTTGATGGAATAGAGCGATAAATGCTATGGCGGTGCTCTAGTAGTAGACTTTACTATTTTGATAAACTGACAATATTATAAGGTCTTTAAGCCCTTCAGAAGCTGTTTGACTTCGTCATACTTGAGGGGAAATCGCCGCAGACATGGAACAGAAATTTGATGGTTCTCTTCTTTAAAAAGGACGATAATGCCCTACTGAAGAACTATAAGCCCATCTCACTTCTTAGCCATGTCTATAAGCTGTTTTCGAGAGTTGATACGAACCGTGTCGCGCTCATTTGGACGAATTCCAACCTCCCGAGTAACCTGGGTTCCGAACAAACTTTAGCACCGCGTACCACATACATACGCTCTGCCTCGTTGCTTGGCGTTCGTGGACTACGAAAAAGCTTTTGATTTGAATGGGACATGTGCTGTACTGCAGTCTCTCCAGCGATGAAAAGTTGACTACTGGTAGGTACTTGGAAGTGCTCAAATGCTACTACCACTATGTCAGTCCGATTACATGACCAGAATAGATACCTATCCTACCTACCGCAGCGAGGTGTGAGGCATGGAGACGTTATTTCTCTGAAACTGTTCACCGTGGCACTGGAAGATGTTTTCAAGGTTTTGGATTGGAAAGGGCTGAGTCTCTCAGGGTGAGATAATTATAGTCATTATGACGATGAGCATGGAGGACCTCAGTAGAATGCTTGATGACCTTAGCAGAGCCTTGGAACGAGTTGGTTTGAAAATTACCATGGACAAGACGAAGATCATGTCAAATGTCCATGTTCACCCACTCCTGTAAAGATCGTAGACTCAGAGTTCGAAGTTACTACGATTATGTTAACCAGGGACAAACTATCCAGTTAGGATGGTCCCACTTCGAGATAGAGGTCAATAGACGTATCTAACTGGGCTGGACATCGTTCAGGACGTATGGACTGCGTAGTATCTTCTCTGTGCGTTTACTTTGTGCGTTTTCCCCCAGTTGGTTAGGACATTGCAGGCTGAATCACCTGATTGTCTGAAAAGAAAGATGATTCCGTGCTTCGGATGGCACGTTAAGCTGTTGGTCCCGGCTACTATCTCTGGTGGTAGTTGTTACATAAAAACCACGTCAGAGGCCGTAAGGCGGTTTGAATAAACTCTGACACCAGGGCTTGCAGCCCACTCGATAAGAAGAAGTATCTTCTCGGCCAAACACTGCAGTGTCTCAAAACGAAAGTCATTGACCAGTGTGTGTTTCCAGTGACGACACAGAATAGGATAGAATATTAAGTACTTGACATACGAAATTGAGACGTAGTAGCTCACTCCTGGCCTCATAAAAAGCCTGAAAGTCACACAAAGGGCAATGGAGAGGGCTATTATGGAGGGGTATTCATCTTCCCATCTGAACATCCCATATATTACTTATAGCTACTGTTAGTCTCTTTCACGACAAACATCAGCGCTCATGTGATCGGCGTAACCAATTTTCTAGTTCATATTGCCTTAAACAACATTGCCACGTTAGTTAACTCATGGTAAATGGTTTTAATTTGTACAATTAATGAAATAAATAAATAAATAAAGAGGTTTTGATAGACCTCTTTACATCGCATAATTTTTTTAAACTATTTTCTGCATAAAGCATTATAATTATTATAAATAATGACAAACGCGCACAGTCATAAACGTATGCCAGCTTCCTGGTCATAAACAACTTTCACCTAATATGTCAATTTGGAATTGACATGATGGTTGTAAGATGTTAATTTGGCTGGCTAATCAATATTTTTTCCAAAACCAGACGAAGTAACAGAAGTTTAATAACATAAATACAACTTTCTTATCATATTTACAAAATATTTCCGACATAAAAAGCCTTAAATGGTAGTTATTGATAAAAAGTACTTTTATTTTCCGACGTAAGAAAACTTATCTACCACTTACATGGCATGGCCTGGCTTAGGCATGTAAAGTTGTCCACGTAAAACAACGTAACTAACATAGTGCGTAGCAGTTACGCGGCAGGCGTGGATTACGTTCCAATGTAGAATCACTGAACTACCACTGATGTTAGTTTACTTCGGAAATTTTTCTTAATTTTGTAGTTACGGGAAATGTGTGTGTGGATTTAAGGTTCAATTTGCATAAAATGTTTAATTTTTTTTTGACTAATCGATAGTATAGAGTGACCTGAAGGACATGGAACAATAAAAGGCAAATCACGTATCTACCACTTAGGAATATGTACGTAGGGACCGTCGATATGTTCTCTGGGAGGTTGGATCTTAATCAGACTCTAGTATTCTCCCCTTTTGAGCGAAATACCTAAAATGCACCATGCCTATGAAGCAGAATGCCTAAAGTCAATGTCTAAAAGCACAGGATGCCTATGAAGTTTTAATGCCTAAAAAGTTTTAATGCCTACGAAGCAAAATGTCTATGTTGTTTAATGTCTACAAAGTATAATGCCGGTGCTAGTTAAATGCCTACTACAAATCATGATTCTTTTGGTAGTTTTTGGTATAATTATGGTAGGGAGGTATGGCCCGCTCCCTCTCACCCTTATACGTGAGAGGCCTTTGCCCTGCAGTGGGATTCTACAGGCTATAACTTACTTCTTTTTTTTTTGGTATATTTTGGTGATTTTGGTTCTTTTGGTAGAATTAGGTAATTTGTTAGTTTTTTAGTAGAATTTGGAAGTTTTTGGTTCTTTTGGTAGCTTTTGGTATAATTTGGTGGTTTTGGTAGAATTTGGTAGTTTGTTAGTTTTTAGTAGAATTTGGTTGTTTTTGGTTCTTTTGCTCTACCAAATTCTACCAAAAACTACCAAAAGAACCAATAACTACCAAAATCTACCAGAAACTAGTAATTCTACCAAAAGAACCAAAAATTACCAAAATGTACCAAATTATACCAAATTCTACCAAAAGAACCAAAAACTTCCAAATTCTAGGTAAGTACCAAAAGAACCAAAAACTACCGAAATCTACCAAATTCTACCAAAATCTACTAAAAACTAAAGAAATTTTACCAAAACTACCAAAAGACCCAAAACTACCGAAATCTACCAAAAGAACCAAATTCTACCAAAAACTGTATGAACTAATATAGTTATGCTGTGGCGATATTTTGGCTACATGGGAAGTGTTTTCAAAAGTGGTAAACCAATTATTTGGCCGATGGCACCTGAAGGTACCTTGTGCTGGCAATCTTCATTTTAGACATTTCGATTCTTAGGCATTAAACATTGTTGTCAAAGTACATTGTAGGCAAATTTAGTTTTTAGGCATCGTGCATTTTAGGTACTTCGCTCAAAAGGGGTATTCTCTATTCCTTCCGACCCAAATATATCCAAATTAAGCTACACTGCTGCCACAATGTGAACTTCGCTGAAAAGAGGCGAAGTGAAAAGAAAGCTCAAATCGGATACACAGGATCGAAAAGGTTTATATTGTGCTGTAAAGTGTAACAACTCTAATTGAACCTTACTGGGGTCTTCTATGACGTCGCGGCGATCGGGTTGACCGATGAGCAGCGAGCGCTGGAGAGTTCGATATAGAAGGACTGCTGTCTCGGTCCCTGCATTATAACTTACTATTTTATAAACTTTTTAGACCTATTCGATACTAAATATAGACATGGAACGGTGTTAAAAACCCAGTAGAAAACGAAAAGCGACCAATGTAAATGTATGACTTGTAGGAAATATTACCACCGCACTTGCGTCTGGTTTAAGCTGAAATGAAAGACTTAGATTAAAGAGACCCTTCCTCTTAGGGTTTAAGCATAACTTCATTTTCTGTTCATGTCACATTGGTCACAAAGAAGCAGGCGAGAACTACTTGATTAAGATAGCAAACTAAAATGTTGGTGTAACCTTTTGACATGCGTGTCCGTGGGTGCACCACCCTGTGCCGTGGTCATGTCCTGAAGGCTATGTTTTGCTGACGCTGTACAGTGCATGTTAACCTAAGCGAGCATCCGAATATGTTAGTAATATTTGGACTATTTCATAAACAACTTACCACTTTTCAAGTAGGATAGCAGTTTCAAACAACGACTAAATAGTTGTTCATACTTACGAAAAAACATAGAGAATACATCTTATTAGTTAGCATCAACAGAAATATTCCTAATTTAGATGCAAAAAAGCAGCACCAACCTTCACATTATCGTATTTTTTATGAAAAAGTATTTTAATTTTTTTATATTTTGTAGTACTAAAATGAATGGTCCGACATTTTTGCAGTTTTTTTTATCGAGGAGTCCTCGAAATTGTGCTTGAGAGGGTATGGTAGGTCCGTCACGGATTTCCTAGGGGTCCTTGGACCGAAAAAGGTTAAGAAACGCTGCTTTAAAGGGCGATTGTACTCATGAAACTAAACAACATTCCCTAAGAAATCAATAGGAAAGAAGCAAAAAAAAATTTGGGCCATCCGTACTTTATGAAATCAGCAAATAAAACGTTGGTATGAAAAGTTAAAGAGTTAGTGTATTGTGAAAGATGTTCAGTATCGTGAGTACAATCACGCACAAAATAATGCAACCGTCTACCCTAATGGACTATTAACACGAGGCCATTTGGCGAGCCTTTCCACTAAGCCAATCCAGCATTGGGTTTGTGTGAATGGACACAATCCAATTGACTTAGTAGAGTGAGAATGGTCTCGTCTAAATGGCCCATAACCTACGAACACGGACTTGAAAGAAATACGAACCGAATATTGCACTAAAAAGATTTGAAGCGTGCAAGGTAATACAATCTCGTTTGTTCTACAAGGGACCTACACTCACTTAGATGCACTAGCTCTAGGCGCAGGTGCTACAACCCGTCACCTTATGTACAGCGTGACAGCCACGGACCTGAAAAAAAGACGGACGTCATCTCGTCTAATCACGAGTGAAGCACCCATTTTTTTTGTGTGCGTGCTGCTACGAGTACATACCCCTATAGAGACGTAATATAAGGCGACCCAACTCTGTCAACTCATCAGTGACTTGTCACTTATATATTTCGCAACGCCTTTGTTTTCCGCCATTGTTTCGAATAGACTTCGTAGTACTTCGGAGCATTTCCGTCCCCCCCGCACCGCAGCTAGTTGACAGAATTGTTTTCTTTTAAATTCGCATGTATTACGTCTCTATAGGGGTATATGCTCGTAGGCGTGCTGTCACGCGGTACATAATGGTGACGGCTGTAGGACCTGCGCCTAGAGCTAGTGCATCTGTGTGAGTGTAGGTCCCTTGTAGAACAAACGAAAATGTTGGACCTTGCATGCTTCACATCTTTTTAGTGTCACATTACGTCCGTCTTTTATTCAGGTCCGTGGTGACAGCACGCACACAGAAGAAATGCGTGCTTCACTCATGATTAGACGAAATTACGTCTGGTTCTTCTTTTAAGTCTGTGCCTACGAATAAATAAATATTCTTTATTCGTAGCCCCTAACACACGGTGGAACACGATCGTAGGCTTATTAAAGAACAATACTTACACTGGCGGATTCGTCTGTTGCTACAGAGTTGGTGTCGTCGAGACCTTCCCTCTTTTTCCTAGATTTTTTGCGTTTCGATGCGTCGAATACTTTCAACAATTTTTTGCTATCGCTCGCCTGACACTCCATCGGAAATAATCAAATGGGTCTTGCGACATCAGAACGTTCCTAATATAATACATATATTACACATTACTGCAAATATGCTAAATTTGTTTTTAAATATACTTAATGAGAATTTATAACATTTATAATACCAAAAAAAATACGTGCGACGAAATGAAATATGATGGACAGACGATTCTGTGAAGAGTTGAAAAAAGAATAGTGTCGAGATTTTGACAAGATTTCTTGGCTGCCAGATATTTATATTATTCTTGATTTGGCCGCACCCAAGAAGTTTGGAATCATAGGATACCACTCCTCCAAGCATTGATTCAAGAAAATTGGCAATAGCGGTGTCCGTATAGTTAGCAGCCTCACCAACGAATTCGAAGATTTTGACTTAGCCACGATTTAGTACCCAATTAGTACTATTTAGTGCCCAAAGCACAGATTTGGTACTCCTATATTTTAAAAGATATTTGGGTTACTTACTGAGGCTGCTAGATAGACGTCAAGGTAGCAGTCGCACCGAGAAATACTGTTTATATCAATGTGATTTATATGTCACGATTTAGTACTCATTTAGTACTCCCTATATCCAAAATTTCATTAATATTGATTCAATACAAGCCGAGATATGACAGTGCATTGTTGAGGCTGCTAACTTGACGTTTATTCCTACGATGATTCCAATGAAACGGGTGCACATTTCAAACAGATAAATACATACAGATTTAGTGCTTGATTTGGTGCCTCTTATGATATTTTTGAAATGTAGAATTTTCTTTCCTACTTCCCAAAAAAACTATGTAAAGTTCTACATACTAATCGTAATTTAGGTCCGTCGGTATCGTTAATCATATTTAGACTTTATTCAACTGTAATAGGGTTTACAATTTATTTTAATTCTGTGGTTGGTACTGTCTAGCAAAAAAGTGAAATGATATTAAATTGTATAGGTAACTCTGATACTTCTCAATCTCGTATGTACCTACCTATGTAATGTGAGTCCAGAAGACTATTATTCTTCTTTAAATCTACTCTACTATTATTGTACTGGAATTTTTTTTTACTGTTCCGAAATAAAGCGAAGCAATAAATATTGATTTCATTGTGGTTTGAAACTTTCATGAGTGGTTCAGATCATCAAACTGAACAACTTTTATTATGGGACCAATCCTGAAATCGCAAACAAAAATCAGCAGTTCCATACTAAACTGCAACGCCTACTAGACTCAAATGTATGAGACTAGTACTTTTCAAATACTACAGTGCGATTTTTGAAAGTCACTCGTTCAAATCAGCAGTAGAAAATGTAAAAATTACTATGTCGATTATTCATCATTCGATCGACGTTTTACTTTCAAAAATTGCATTCCTGTTCACAACATAAACAAAAACATAAAAGACAATTTGAAAACATCTATGATAGAACAAGGTTCATCATAAACTCGTTGTAGTCCCTCGGCTGCACTCATTTGAATCAAGCAATTCTTCGACAAGTTTTCGCATCACCCACCGTAATTAACGTAAATAAAATCCCACCATCTCTCGGTATTGCTATGAACCACTTGCTATGATCGCGTGCGCCAGCTCATGGCAGTAGAGTTCCGATAAAGGCCAGGCCACACAGAGGAGGGACTGCGGGAAAGCGGTCCGGGGGCGGACCTGCGGGAAGCGAATATCTCCGGACCAGTGCTTATTTCTCTGTTACAGGGGACATACAAACTCGGACATGACCTTTCCACCACACCATACACTACAAAACACACAAAAATCTTCGCTGGTCCGCAGATATTCGCTTCCCGAGGAACCGCCGCCGGCCCGCTTTCCCGCAGGACCGCCTCTGTGTGGCCTGAGCTTTAATGATAATTTTTGTTCATGATTATACCGAAAATCGAATGTATGTAGAACTTTACATAGTTTTTTTGGGAAGTAGGAAAGAAAATTCTACATTTCATAAATATCATACGAGGCACCAAATCGAGCACTAAATCTGTATGTATTTATCTGTTTGAAATGTGCATCCGTTTCATTGGAATCATCGTTGGAATAAACGTCAAGTTAGCAGCCTCAACAATGCCCTGTCATATCTCGGCTTGTATTGAATCAATATTAATGAAATTTTTTATGAGTACTAAATCGTGACATATAAATCACATTGATATAAACAGTATTTCTTGGTGCGACTGCTACCTTGACGTCTATCTAGCAGCCTCAGTAAGTAACCCAAATATCTTTTGAAATACAGGAGTACCAAATCTATGCTTTGAGCACTAAATAGTACTAATTGGGTACTAAATCGTGGCCTAGTCAAAATCTTCGAATTCGTTGGTGAGGCTGCTAACTATACGGACACCAACATCGTCGTCGATATTTCCAATTTTAGGTGTGTCCCTTTCTATCCAATGACGTAGTTACGAAAATGACAGGTGAACAGCTACAATTTTGTATGTTGGATTAGAAAGGGACAAAGTTAACGTCACAAAAAACAACGACGCGACGGAAAAGAACGATCATTAAGGCTAGGTTACCCTAGTGCAAGCGTCTCTTTCTTGCAAGCATAAGTTTACAATTAGCCATCCCGCTCCAATTGAAAGCAGGATCGCAAAAAAACGTGTTTTTCGTCAATATCTTTGCTCATGGGAGTTTCTAAGCTAAAAATTCTTCTGAATTCACTAGAAATATTTAATGTATTTAGTTAAGTACAAGAATAAAAAGTTAAATATCAGCAGTTTAATCATAGTATTGAAAAAACATAACAAAAAGGGGTAACTTTGGGATTTTTTTCTATCTAGTAAACTTAATCTAATCGTGTAATTGAGAACAGTCGCCCATCCGCCCGATCCTTAAATAAGACATAATTTAATTTCAGACTTTAAAACACAGTTTAAAACACTTTCGTTCTTGTTCAAAAAACGGCCTCGACGGTATAACAGCGTCTTAACTACGAATTATGAACTAGCGCGAGGCAAATTTATTTGTCCGTGATTCTACTATAGTATAAGGTGCGTTGGGGTAAGATCGTATAATGTGTTAAATATCTACCGATTCTGTTTTTTTTTCTCCCCTCGGACGGAAAGCGTCAATTAAACGAAGTTGCCGCTTTCCACCTCCGCCGAGGAGAAAAATAGTATACTAACCTCGGGCAGTAAATAAGAAAGCCTCGGATCACATTTTTGTTGACCGAGGCGAGATCTGAGACCTTTCTTACTTTCCTGCCCTAGGTGTGTAATCTACTATACAGGGTGGATTTTTTGAGACTGGGCAGTAAGGGCAGGTACCTTAACCGTTGTAGCTAGAGCGAAACGTTCTTAAGAGACTATCCTTAACTTTTTGAAACATTTTGAACTACATTCACAGATTTTGAAAAAAAAATTACAGTCAGCAAAAAAATTTACAATTTAGACAAAAACTTTTTTTGATTCACAATCGATCTTGTTTATTATAAGGATCAATAAACTCTATCGGACCAACCGAGGTTAAAGTACTGAAACTGTCTTTGTCTAGACTAGGTACTGTCTTTGACTAGAAATGTCAGAAATCGCAAAAAACTTTTCCAATGCATTTCGTATGAAATAAGACTCCCAACTTACTTTTATACTCAACCAAACTTTTTATTCTGGATATACTGGCCGCTAAAATGAAGACTGGAATGCGTTTTACTAAAGTCACACGTTCAAAATAATGATCCAATGATTCATAATCCCCATAGTAATGTTGATACTTTCTACTGCCGATTTGAACGTGTGACTTTAAAAAAATCTCACTCCTGGAGTGCGATTTTTGAATCTCATTCGGTGAGCTCAGCAGTTGAAAATGTCAAATTTTCTATGGAGATACGAATCTTTCTTCTGCTGATTTGACTTTCAAAAATCGCACTCCTAAGTATGATTTTTGAAAGTCAAATCTGCTGTAGAAAGATGCGTATCTCCATAGTAATTTTGACATTTTCAACTGCTGAGCTCACCGAATGAGATTCAAAAATCGCACTCCAGGTCGAAAATAAACAAAAAGAATAAAAAAGGAATACTTTAAATTTCGAAGGGACCTACAAAAACTATATGGAATTCATACAAATACATCGATTATTAAATACATTGCGATTTTTGAAAGTCATACGTTCAAATCAGCGGTAGAAAATGTCAAAATTACTATGGAGATTATTCATCATTCGATCTTGATTTTAACGTGCTACTTTCAAAAATCGCATTCCATTCTTCACTTTAGCGGCCAGATCTATCCATAATAAAAAGTTTGGTTAAGTATAAAAGTAAGTTGGAGTCTCATTTCCTACGAAATGTATGGGAAACATTTTTTGCGATTTCTGACATTTCTAGTACTCTAACCTCGGTTGGTCCGTAAGAGTTTATTGCTCCTTTTAAGAAACCGGATTGATTGGCATCAAAAAAAGTATTTGTGTAAATTGACAATTATCTTGATGACTGTACACTTTTTAAAAAAATCTGTGAATGCAGGTTAAAATTTTGTGTCCGTATAGTTAGCAGCCTCACCAACGAATTCGAAGATTTTGACTTAGCCACGATTTAGTACCCAATTAGTACTATTTAGTGCCCAAAGCACAGATTTGGTACTCCTGTATTTTAAAAGATATTTGGGTAGCTTACTGAGGCTGCTAGATAGACGTCAAGGTAGCAGTCGCACTGAGAAATACTGTTCATATCGATTTGATTTATTTGTCAAGATTTAGTACTCATTTAGTACTCCCTATATCCAAAATTTCATTAATATTGATTCAATACAAGCCGAGATATGACAGTGCATTGTTGAGGCTGCTAGCTTGACGTTTCTTCCAACGATGATTCCAATGAAACGGGTGCACATTTCAAAAAGATAAATATATACAGATTTAGTGCTCGATTTGGTACCTCTTATGATATTTATGAAAAGTAGAATTTTCTTTCCTACTTCCCAAAAAAAATACGTAAACTTCTACGTACATTCGATTTTCGGTGCAATCACGAACAAAAATTATCATTTATCGGAATTCGGAACTCTTCCATGAGCAGGAGAGCGATTTTTGAAAGTCACATGTTCAAATCAGCAGTAGAAAATGTCAAATTTACTATGGAGACTATGCGTTATTCGATCATGATTTTGAACGTGTGAGTTTCAAAAATCGCACTCCTGGCGCACGCGATCATAGCAAGTAGTTCATAGAAATACCGACAGATCGCGGGATTTTGTTGACTTGAATTACGGTGATTCGAAAACGTGTCGTTTTACATAGAGCGAAGAACTGTAATTGCTTGATTCAAATAAGTGCAGCCGAGGAGCTACAACGAGTTTATGATTATGAACCTTGTTTATCATAGATGTTTTCATTCTGTGAAATCGGTTTGTGGTTTATGCAAGGTTTATGTTGTGAACAGTGTTTGAAAAGTAAAGTTGTCAGTAAAATGTGTATAACGCATTAAACATTGTATATATTTTATAAGGTACGGAGCTACTTACTTAGTCTCTCTTTTTTTGTTCTAAAGCTGTTTTAGAAAAGTTTACGAAGTGAAAACCGATGTATCTAGGTATCTTACCTACTTCGGTACTTACTTGGTCTTAGTATTTTACTCAAAAGGCGTAAAATAATTTATTTAATTAAGGTTCGAAAATTTCAGGGGTGGTTCAGACCATCAAACTGAACATCTGTTACTATGGAAGGAAGTAAACCTGAATTAAAAAAAAAAATAGTATCTACCTAACTATGTCTCATACATTTAAGTCTAATAGGCGTTGCAGTTTAGTATGGAACTGCTGATTTTTTTTGCGATTTCAGGATTTGTCCTATAATAAAAGTTGTACAGTTTGATGTTCTGAACCACCCCTGAAAGTTTCAAATCAAAATCAAATCAATATTTATTGCTTCGCTTTATTTCGGAACGGTAAAAAAATCTTGCGGTATATTAATACTAGAGTAGAAATTAAATAAGAAATAGTCTTCTGGACTCACAATACATAGGTACATACGAGATTGAGTATTATCAGAGATTTTCTTTTTCTATCAGAGTTAAAATTTCAGTTCATTTCACTTTTTTGCTTGACAGTACTAACATCAGAATTCAAATAAATTATGAACCCTATTACAGTTGAATGAAGTCTAAATTTGATGAACGGTATCGACGGACCTAAATTACGATTAGTATGTAGAACTTTACATAGTTTTTTTGGGAAGTAGGAAAGAAAATTCTACATTTCATAAATATCATAAGAGGCACCAAATCGAGCACTAAATCTGTATGTATTTATCTTTTTGAAATGTGCACCCGTTTCATTGGAATCATCGTTGGAAGAAACGTCTAGCTAGCAGCCTCAACAATGCACTGTCATATCTCGGCTTGTATTGAATCAATATTAATGAAATTTTGGATATAGGAAGTACTAAATGAGTACTAAATCTTGACATATAAATCAAATCGATATGAACAGTATTTCTCAGTGCGACTGCTACCTTGACGTCTATCTAGCAGCCTCAGTAATCTACCCAAATATCTTTTAAAATACAGGAGTACCAAATCTGTGCTTTGGGCACTAAATAGTACTAATTGGGTACTAAATCGTGGCTAAGTCAAAATCTTCGAATTCGTTGGTGAGGCTGCTAACTATACGGACACAAAATTTTTCAAAAATTTAAAGATAGTCTGCTAAGAACGTTTCGCTGTAGCCCTTACTGCCCCGTCTCAAAAATCCACCCTGTATACTGACTACTTTACGCGAGACGCCTTTTTTAACCCCCGACGCAAAAAGAGGGGTGTTATAAGTTTGACGCCTATGTCGGTCTGTCTGTCTGTCTGTCTGTCTGTCTGTCTGTCGGTCTGTCTGTCTGTGGCATCGTAGCTCCCAAACGGGTGGACCGATTTCGATGCGGTTTTTTCAAGTAGAAAGCAAATTTTTGCGAGAGTGTTCTTAGCTTTGTTTCATGAAAATCGTTTTGAAGTAACTTTCAAAATTGCGACAAAAGAAAAGAGGGGTGTTAAAAGTTTCTGTCTGTCTATGGCATCGTAGCTCTAAAACGGGTAGACCGATTTCGATGCGGTTTTTTGTAATAGAAAGCTTATTTATGCCGGAGTGTTCTTAGCTTTGTTTCATGAAAATCGGTTTAGCAGTTTTGAAGTAACTTTAAAAATTGCGACAAAATAAGACGGTTGTTATAAGTTTCTGTTCGTTCGTGGTTTCTTAGCTCCCAAACGGGTAGACCGATTTCGATGCGGTTTTTTTAAGTAGAAAGTTAATTTATGCGAGAGTGTTCTTAGCTTTCTTTTGTTTTATGAAAATCGGTTCATTAGTTTTCATGTAACTTTAAAAATTATGAAATAACATTAAATTACAAATTTAAAAAACCCCCAACGCCAAAAACGAACATTTAAAAAGTAAAAAATAATGCGGTCACCTATTATTTTTGATGTAAGCAAATGTATGTTTTACTTCTTTACTCTCTTTAAGATATTTTAGGTTAATTAATGCGTAGGGGACCGCTATGAAATGACCATTGATTTTTTTTACAATCACTTGCGGTCCCCGACACATTAATTATAGTCCAGTAAAAATACGGGTCGAAAGGAAATAATTTATAATAAGCAATTTTTTTCGCTAGATCGTTTATACAAATGATATTAAGATACTTTATTAACAAATCCCATTAAATTTCGTATTTTTAATTTTCAGTACTAAAATGTAAATTTTTTATTACTTTTAGCATTTTGCTAAGAATGACTTGCTTAGTGAAAAAAGTAAAACTTCAATAAAGAAATTTTTTATGTTAATGTTTTTAAGTGAAGATAGCTAATTAACAAAAAAAACACGTCCGCTCCCAAGCGATTCTAAAAGACTGTGCACATGAGTGATTTTAGAGGTAGTCCGTTCTTTCCCCAACATCGTCCGATCTTTCCACTGTATTTTTAAATGTAAGTATGTCTATAGGTTCTTAATTTGCGAACATACGGGGGTTCACATTGTTTTTGAGAGTTACGCGGTTATTAATTAAGCTAAAGTTAATCATTATAACGGGTTCTTACCGCGTTTTTATTTATTTTGGAGTTCCCGATATTTCAGCAGTGTTACAACTGCCATGATCACGGGATGACACTGCCGAAATATCGGGAACTCCAAAATAAATAAAAACGCGGTAAGAACCCGTTATAATGATTAACTTTAGTTCACATTGTTGCATTATGATTGCCCTTTATGGAATACATCGAATTATGATGGAATTATGTCAAAATACAGTTTGCAAGCGAAACTTGTAATATTCTTTTATGTTTAGTGAATGCGTTTTCGTCAAAGATAAGATAAATATTCTTTATTTGCTCACCAAAAATAGAAAAAAATTCATCAAAGTGGTCTACCAATTTTTACAAGACTTCCTAGCTAATGAAGAGTCCTGGGTCACCCAGGTTCTCCACCAGGGTGAAGCATGGGATACTTACAGGTCCGAATGATGAAACCTCGCAATGACGTCATGCTCCGTGGAACAGATGGGAACTGTATACCCTTATTTTCTTCCTTATGGGGACACAAGTCCATGGACCTAGAAATCGAGGAAGTAACTAAAATTCGCATCAGCAAAAGTATTCGCATTAGCTATTAATAACTTATTAATACGGCCTCCTGCCCCTACAGTTTTGTTAAAACAGCGCTAACTCCTATACCAGGTTAACTTTGTTGCACTTGCTGTCATCGCTTGGGACGTAGTATGTGGCACTAGACCGACTGTAGCCGCTGTAGCCGGTAGGACTTTTTAATTAACAAAAAACCGAAGTCTTACAGATCACAACCCGCCGTAGAAAAAAATTTTTTTTTCGTGGTTATTGTTTTTTTCCTATACTTAAAAATTATAGATAAATTTAAAAATTTCATTTTTTTTTTAATTTTTTTTCTTCGGTGTTTTGTGATCTGTAAGTTAAATTTGGTCATTTAGTACCTTACAATAATTGCTAAACGGCAATCGGTAATCTTTTTGGTAATTAAAAAGTCCCCCGGCTACAGTACTATAATGTTGTATTTGTATACGTGATTTTACCGTTCAGTGGCGCCCTCATCACAATATTTATGATTTCTCAATAAAGAAAGCCTAAATTAATAAGTACTACTTCAACTTACCACAAAAACCTTAAAGCGTCTTTTATACAATACTAGAGTTTAGCGCGAACAAACAAACAGACAGAAAAAATCCAAATATTGTTGGTTTGGAGTCAGGGACACCTAAAAAATCTAAAAATCATATCATATTTTTTTTGGAAATTTCTTCATTGTACTAACAGACACACCTCTATCTTTTAAAGTTTTATAATTAACTAGTTTTTAACCGCGACTTCGTCCGCACAAATTATATACCAGATTTTAAGTCAGATCATAAGCTATCAAACAAAAAAAGTTTCATCAAAATCGGTTCAGTAGTTTTTGCGTCATGCGCGAAAAAACAAACAGACAGACAAAATTTCTAAAAAAGGTTGATTTTGAGTCAGGGATACCTAAAAACCATATCGTAATCTTTTTTAACCGACTTCAACAAAAGGAGGAGGTTCTCAATTCGACCCGTATGTTTTTTGTAAATATCTTCAATGCACAGACTCGCTTCAGTTACTGTTTTATAATAGTTTAGATATAAACAAATACAATAATACTAGAAGAAGGTTCAGGTTCTAGGTTTCAGAATATCTCTGACTACCCCATTGGGGAATATAGTCGTGAGCATATGCTTATGCTATGCTACAATAATACTTTTTAGGTCTAAACATAGAAAGGGATATGTGTAAAGTTGGTGTCGTTTTAATACTTTCGCAGCCACTGATGGAAGTACTGAAATTAAGATGAGGATACTAAAGAAAATAAACTTACAATGGAGTACATATAATATCGAGGCTGACATATACAGGGTAGAATATTTTAGACAGGGCAGTCTAAAATAGAAGAGATATTCAGACGAATGTGAGGGGATGCCACACTCGCTTAGCATAATAGTAGGTATGTTGGAGTCTCATTATCTACGAAATGTATGAAAACAGTTTCTTTGCGTTTTCTGACATTCGAGTACTCATTAGTTGGTCCATTCGAGTTTTTGATCCTTATATCAAACAGGATCGATTGGCATAAAAAAATTGTTTGTGCAAATTGTCCATTTTGTTGCTGACAGTACCTACATTTTTTCAAAATGTCTCATTAAGTTAAGGATGCTGTTCCTGTAACTATAACGGTTATGGTACCAACGTAACGTAGGCACCAATCGATCCTGTTTGATACAAGGATCAAAAACTCGAATGGACCAACTAATGAGTACTCAAAATGTCAGAAAACGCAAAGAAACTGTTTTCATACATTTCGTAGATAATGAGACTCCAACATACCTACTATTATGCTAAGCGAGTGTGGCATCCCCTCACATTCGTCTGAATCCGAGCCTTACGGAAGGACGTAAGGAATCTGTCATCTGTCATCAGTTCTAAATGTTGTAAAAATTAAGCATAGCATTCAAATATTATTTTCCTTTATAAACGGTTAAGGTACTTAATACCCTACTGTCCCTCCCAAAAACATAAACCCTGTATGTATATCTCGGCTCCGATATTACTTAGAGCAAATTTTATTACTCAACTCCTACATGTTTGTTAGAGGTAATGTTATAAAACAATAAAAAAATTATAGGTAGCCGCGACAAAAAAAAAGGTAATAAAAACGGCCACTTTTTCATTTATTTCCATATTCTTAAAAGTGAAATGTTTAGAACCTATACAAGTATTCTATAAAATAGCTTTTAGGCACTTTTTAATTTTGGGTACTTATTCAATATTGAGAAATATTTAATATTGTTATGAGTGCGCCACTGAACGGTAAAAGGACTTAAAACCTCGGCGGGCGTCTGAATGACCTAACAGTGTTATGCTATTTATACAAACTGACATGATATCTACATCGATATAAATATATATGTTCTATTAAATGAAAGAATAAATCGGAATGGAATGCATGTGTAGGTGCCCAGCAGAGCCCTCAGTGCTAGAGCTTTGGCGTGTTGTGCTCATTCTGCATGTTGCACATTCTGCGTATTGTTCATTGTGCGATTTGTGAATTTTGAGTGTCGTGCTCATTTTGCGTTTTGTACATTATGCTCCGAAGGGGAGGCTTTGAAACCAACCTAATCATGTAGTGTTCATTTAGTGGTTATTTTTTCAGTTTGATGGGTAGAGTATTCGGTTTAAAGGTTAATGATACTTATCCTTACACACACCCTTGTATAGTCAAATATGAGAGGGTCCCGCAAGTTCCAAACCAAACCAGCTAGATCAAATCTTTTGATACTGAATAGGTATTAAAAGCACTAAATATTGATATAATATTTTATAACATTTTCGTCGATACTAATGAAGGGCCCAGTTGGGCGCACGTTAGCTTAGATTTAACATAATACTGTTATCTTTGAAGCACTAGATAATAGCCATACTTATTAAGAAAGCACTAAATGAGCACTAAATTATTAGCTAGGTTTGGAAGCCCTATGATCGAGGGCCCCGCTGGGCGTACCTACACGGAATGGAATTTATATTACATCAACCAAGTGAGGGATCGGCAGGAATAAGAAGCGATGGCTTCATAGCCAGCTTAGGCACCATTTATACAGAAGAGACGTATGGCGGTGGCGGATAGTCAAAGTAACACAATATTAAACCTTATAGTACGCAGCATAGGGCCATGTTCGCGCCACCAGGCGACGTCGCCTGGAGGTGCTGGCGTGATTTTCCAAACGACGCTATGCTATGATGCGAACTATAAGGTTTACTATTGACTATCCGCCACCGACATACGTCTCTTCTGTATAAATGGTGCCTATACTGTCAGGAACGTCAGGAATGAGTATAGTCCAAGAAGTTTGGAATAGTCATGTCCGTGTCATGTACTGTTCACCGAGTGTGAACGTGTTTTATTGTTCCGCACCAAGCCCGGTATCCACCAAAGCGGACCGGAGTAGGTTTCGGTTCGGTTCGTTCCGCTCCTTGGTAGATTCCGGGCCTTATAACCACATGTCGACTACGGACTGGCGCAGCGAGAATAATATAAAATAATCCCTATTTTTATAAAGATAGAGAACTGTATATGTAGATAGAGAGTGAGTCCTTCGGCCGTAGGGTCACCGAGTAGATATTCTACAAAGAGACAGCATTATACAAGATCGCGGCGGCCAGGACACCCCTAAATGCTTAGTAGGATTCCGTGATTGAAAAATCCGTATTTTAGGTGTTACTTAATGTTGGTCTCCTATTTGTTCTTCTCGAGATGTGTTAATACTAAAGATTATAAAAGAAATTTAATGTAAATACTACTTTGATGAAATTATATATTATATTTCACATTCGCTTCAGCTATAAGATCACACAATACAATAGTGTCGTATAGGTTACTCATAGAGACAATATTAATCCCAGCATCTAATAGTAGGCATCGAATTCATTTCTAAGTTAATGTGAAAGCCTATTAGGGTCCAAAACAAGTGGTCATCTTTTAAATGTGGTTCATAAGATGTAATTTATAATTTAAGGTGTACATAAATATAAATGCCAATTCCATAAAATAAATAAATAAAATTCAGATTCAATTTCAATATATTATAGATTATTGTAATAATTCACATTAAACTTAATTAAAACTTATAGCCCACATAAGCTCCTCACACTCTCCACTACTTCTCTTAAGGGTCGGCACTACCTACGGCCCGTTTGACATATCTGTCAAAAGAAATAGACCGGTGGCCGACAACACTCAACCCTATCTTATAAGATTAATGAACAAATCAATTTGATAGCTATTGGTAATAAATTTCTTGCAAAAAACTTGGTCGGCTGCAGCGCGCGGCGCAGCTTGGCTGGTATGTTTACTGGTGTGAAGGAAAAAGTGAACCCTACCTGGTGACACAACATTTTACCTCGTTGAATTAAAGGACGTAACTAGTCTGTTGGTCTAGAGGCCAATTAGTAAGGACTAAAAAGTCTGGTCGGCCGACCCTATCCTGGCAGGTTCGTAGGTCCGACCGAATTTAGGGTACCTACTACCCGGAAGGCAGATTTTACCACATTAAATTAATGTTGAATGTTTGGTTGTGCGTGGCAATACTCCTGCAGCATCTGGATTTGAGAGCCGTAGGTCGAAATTGACATTTACAGCAACAGTACAGTACCGTGCGTGATGGACCTATAATGTGACTGATCAAAGATCACCCCTGGTGGTAGGATAGGATGGGATCCAACTAATTAGATCACAGTATTACTAAGGCTTAAAAAAACTTAAAATTATTATAACAGAACAAATTAAAACTTTTAACAAAATAAAGAAATTATTATAAGTTAAGGTATTAGCAAACTAAGGGTTTGTAATCTTTTATTATCATAATCATCGTCAGATATAATATTTTAAGCACGGAATAAAAGTAAATTTTGCAGTAACTGGAACGATAGCCTTCAAAAACATTTGCGCAAAAGGACATCAGTGTGACCACTTTTAGTAGATTTCTTCTTTATTGGTAGATTTAGGGCAAAATTGTTTAGTAAATTTTAGTAGAAATTGGGTATTCGAAAATTTTATGTATTTAAAAATGCAAGGATTCCGTCGAATAAAATCTAAGCTGGCAATACAAATGGCTGAGAAAACGATTGCAGGGTTTGCAAGTTTTCCGGAACTTCTAGTACATCATCATCATAATCATCAGCCTATATACGTCCCACTGCAGGGCACAGGCCTACCTTCTAGGAGGGTGTTTGGGCGTTAGTCCACCACGCGTGCCCGATGCGGATTGGTAGACTTCACATAATATACATCAGAATTTCTTCGTCTGCATATGCAGGCTTCCTCACGATGTTTTCGTTCACCATTTGAGAGCAGTCGGTAATACGTACATAAGTTAGAAAAACTCATTGGTACGTGGCATGTTGTCCGTGCGGATTCGAACTCAGACCTCTTGATTGAGAGTCCTCTCCGCAACGCACCAACGAACTCACTTCTATTACAGCAAATATTAATCATATCGCCTAATGTTGTTTTTTTTACAAAAGAGGGCTTCTGAGCAGAGTTGGAATTTTGGTACCTAGCACTTTTAATATGTCAAAGGCATTGCATGTACTTATCGACTTCCAATAATGTCGATATACGGGTATATTTTATATCTTTGATAAAAAATTACCCGTATATCGACACAATCGGAAGTCGATAAACGTGCAATCCGTTTGACATTATTAAAAGTACTACCAAAATTTCGGATTCTGCTTATGAGACACAGAAAACTGTACTAAATTTAAACTTGCATAGGGACGACCTAATTTAATATTTATTTGAAAATTAAAGCATCCATGTTACAAAGTGATAAAAACCAATAAAAATTTTACAAAAATGCGAAAATAACATGTGTAATGATGAGCGTTTAGATAAAATTTATAATATTTTGTACAAAAACGTGTTTCATATTAAATTTTGACCATCTGTAACGACATAAATATTATTTGGTAGAATTTAAGTAGAATTTGAAACAGGACTGGTAGATTTTGGTAGATTTCAGCAGTAATTTTAGTCACGCTGAAGGACATTGTGCGACACAAGAACATATAGGTGTTACTTAGTAGCTAAAGTGGGTACATGAAACCTGAAAGGGCACAGCAATATTAACAAGAAGTAATTTTAAAGATAAAAAAAATTTAGTACAATGTTCTTTAGGTTCTTTTGGTAGTTTTTGGTTCTTTTGATAGGTTTTGGTAGTTTTTGGTAGAGTTTAGTAATTATTTTTTGTTGTTTCTGGTTTTTTGGTAGTTTTTGGTTAGTTTGGTAGTTTTTCGTTGTTTCTGGTTATTTTGGTAGATTTTCGTAGTTTTTTGTTATTTTTGTAGATTTTTATACTTTTTGGTAATATTTGATAGAAGAATGAAAATTACCTAAAACTACCATAAAAACAAAAGAGTTCTTGACGGCTTGGCTACGGGGTGGGTCTGTTGACATAAATAAAATATTTGTTTTGCAAAAGAGGTGCATTCGAATCGTAAGCGGAATTCAGTCAGTAAGGGTGTCATGCCGATCCTTGTTTACCGACTTTAAATTACTCACTGTGACAGCTTTGTTGTATATATCCTCGATCCGTGCAAAATCGTGAGACGATACCCCGTAGTATTCCGTAGCAAGAGATTAAATGTAACTCGCAAAAATGAGCTACTGGTACCAAATTACCGACTAGCATCAATGCAAAGGACTACAAAATAAAGTCGAATACTGTTCTTGTGTATAGTAAAATACCAGATGACATTAAAGCCGACAAGTAATTTCTGAAGAAGGTAAAAGAATTATTAATCGAACAGTGTCCCTATGACTTTAATTAGTTTCTTCAGTATAAGTAAACAAACAGGCATCAATCTGAGTAGAAAAAAATGTGTTGCAGGTTGCAGATCGATTATTTGTACCTCAATAAGGTTATTATAATTTTTAACTAATCACATTGAACTGACTTTATAACATTTAAATAATTTAATTGTAGTACTTTTCAGGTGGTAGTTAAGTTATTGTCTGGCACCTATTGTTTAAATCTGTTTTTTCTTAATGTTTATAAATTATTTTGTAGTGTGACTAATAGGTACTCTGTACTTACCATCTGTAACTTATGTACCTACCTACAATTTAAGGTAAATAAATGAAATGAAATGAGATGAACCAAAAAGTACCAAATTAACCATAAACTACCAAAAAGTACGAAAAATTACAAAAATAACAATAATCTATCAAAAAGTACTAAAATCTACCAAAATAACAATAATCTACCAAAAAGTACGAAAATCTACCAAAATAACTTTTTGGTTACTTTTGTACGAAAATTTACCGAAAACTACCGAAAGACTCAAAAACTACCATAAATTACCAAAATAACCAAAAACTACCAAACAGTGACCGGACATAGTAACTTTTGTGAAATTCCTTTGTGTTTTCTTGTATCGCGCAATGTCTTTTCGCGCAAAATTCTGTCGTGCAAATGACTTTCGAAGTCAATCGTTTGAGTCACCTACTACGGTACAGAATTCACTCTTACTCCATTCTTATTTAAAACATATCTGACGATGATGATGATGTATTCAGATTATCAATCCTTAGTTTGCTAGTAACAATAGTAATAAACTTACAGTTATTCTAATATAATAAAGTCGACAAAAATTTACGAGTAATAGTCGACCAATTTATAAAATGCACTTCTAAGTCCACATATCGTGACGGGCAACTACGGAACCCTACACTGCATGTGGCCCGACACCCACTTGCCCGGTTTTTTATAAGTTACTTTGCCTACTTTAGCTAAAAATGGAATTGTTCATTAATCTTCTAAGACTGGGTTGGGTGTTGCCGGTCACCGGACTATTCGCAATGATTTCGAACGATTGACGGCCCATAGTAATTTGTATGAAGAAAACGTCCAAAAAAATATGTGATTTTTGGTAACAAATTGCAAAAAAACTAGAAGTCGTATCGAAAAACTGATTTGTTTAAAGTGTTCTTTGATGTTTTGCCATTGATTTGAAATATATTTTGTTGTTTTATTTTGTTTCACTAAATCACAGGACTCGGAACGCGGCAGTGCTATTCTAGAGTTTTTCATGAAATTCTCGATTACTTTCTGATGTAACTACACAATTTTACTGAAATTTTTTTTGTTCATCTTGTACTTCATCTTTTAGAGAAGCGATGGTCTTAATTTTGTTTCTAAATATAGCTATTTACTATCCTCAAAAGTCGGAACGCCGAACCCTGTTTTGCCCGATTAGGGTAGTGCCGACCCTTAAAGACAAAGGCGCTAAAGGTACTCGGTATAAAATATCCATCATAAAACCAATAAACAGATTCAAGTCCCATTTTATTATAAAAATCAAAATTACGAGTTATAATACATCTTTTCTCAATCGAACAATAGAAATCGATTATAGCACATTGACATTCTTGTAAAATTGTAAATAAAACATCATGGACATAAATAACAAAATCGGATTGTACAGCCTAACACTTCAGACCCCGCTATAAATGATCTCGGAGTCGGGAGAAACGGCCGCCGCGTCCCGGGCGCGCCGCGTCACTATATGTACACGTACCGATAGGTATGCTCAGTCTCATCTCGCGGCGCTCGAGCGTCCGCTTCACTGCTCAATCACTGCGCACTCTTACACAGTCCTTCACTCTTCCGTCGCGTCCGCGTCGCTCCGCTGTTGGCTACAGTGGTACAGCACGTCGGCCAGCTCGTGCGCCACCTTCTGGTCTAGGATCTGCGACATCACCAGCGACAGTAGGCGCCGCTCGTGGCGCCTGATCAGCGGCCGGTTCTCGGGGTGCTCTGCCAGCCGCAGCAGCGTCGCCGCCGCGCGCCGCAGCATGTCCAGCGACGTGCCCATCGCGTCGGGGTTGTCGCGCAGCGCCGCCACGCCGTGCTGGTTGGCGACGCCCAGGGCGGTCTGTTCCGCGCGCTCGATGAATGCCACCAGCTGCGCGACGGCCGGCGCGTGCAGCGCCACCTCCCTAGCCGCGGACCCGCCCGCACCGGCTAGATAATGCAATAGATTAACGGCAAACTCGCGCACTACGGGCCGCTCGGGACGGCAGAGATCGCGCGCAAGTCCCGCGCACAGCGCCGCGATCCGTCCGCGCGGCGGTGTCGCCAACACGAGGTCTACATTAGCGTCCGTCACGCATAGTTTACAAAGTGCTTCTAGTGCTAATCTGCGAGGAGACAGGGGCGAGGATGCGCAGGCGGCGGGCGGGGCGTCGCCAGCGACCGCCGCGGGGCAGACGCTCCAGTGCAGCAGCCCGTCGAGGAGCGGCCGCGCCACGGCCTCGGGCTGGCCGGCCAGCTCGACGCCGCCGGCTATGTTGGCGCAGCAGACGAGCGCGTCCTCCCGCAGCTGCGCGAGCGCGTCCCACCACCACTCGCCCTCGCCACGCAGGCTGGAGCAGCACGCGTCCGCGTCCCCCTCGTCCCGCGCCGCGCGCTCGTACGCACGCGCCCGGGCCGCCCGAGGCGCGTGCTCGTGGTGCAGCAGCAACAACTTGCCGGCTAGAGCGAGGAACGCACTCGACCGAGAAAATTCCACTTCGTTACCCGGCACGAACGTCAACCCACGAAGAATGTTCGATAGCGCTATACAACGCTTAGCTAGCGCATCGCGCGACTCGTTCACTAAATTGAGGCTGGGTTCATCTCGCGTATAGCACTCGTCTTCATAGTCTTCTAAGCGGCGTCGTTTCATGACGCCGGCGGGATCACGTATGAGTAGCGTCGGCCGCCGCTCCAGCTCCAGGTCCATGGGCTCCGCCTCCAGGTTGTCCTCGTCGCCGTCGTCCCGGTCGGTCGCCGCGGGCTCGACGGGGTCGGGCTCGGGCGCGGCGGGCGGCGACTCGACGGTCGGCGTGGCGGGCGCGGGCCGCGGCGGCGGCGAGGGCGCCCGCTCGCCCGCCATCACTCGCACGAACGGCAAGTGTACGAACTCTCCTTGGAAGCAGGGCATTACGTGCGCCGCCCCGTTCGTGTCTCCGCCGAACTGCCACGGCTCCAGCACGTCTTCGACGCGCTCCGTGTCAGACTCACAGTCGTCGGGTGCGAACAATTCATCGTCTTGGCGGTAGTTGACGGGATGACGCCGCCGCGACTCCATAGTGTAATTCTCCCCGGAAAGGATGCAAACTCTGTCAGCGGGGTCTGGCGGGTCTGCCTTCTGGCGTTTTTTGACAGGGGGTTCGACAACGGTCGGCGCCGCGTACCAGGGTTCATTTTCAGGCGTAGGCGAGTCGAACACGTCGCTGAGACTCTTGTGGAAATGTTCGAGAAGAAGATCCAGCATACCGGGCATATGCTGGAGGCCAAAGTAGCCGATGCAGTTGTCGTCGAAAAGAAGAATGTTGAGGATATCGAGCGCCCAGCACGTCTCGGCGAGGAGGCCTGACTTGAGCGCCATCATGATGCGCCACGCGTCCACGGGCGCCACGTCCGCCTTGGTGAGCCGGCGCCGCTTGTCGCCCGTCGGCACCGCCGCCTCCACACACTCCGCGGGGAATGTTAGTTCCCGCTTTATCTGTCCTGGACCCACGCCCGGTGCCGTACCCTGCACACAAACATTCACCTTGTTAGTTATTAGCTTCTTTAACAGTGTATATCTACTGAAAAATTTAATCAAAGAGTAATTTTTTTTTTTTTTTTAAATCTCAATGATTTCCGGTCTACGAATTGTCTTGCAGGAAGCTAGAAAAATGAATGTTATGAATAATGATATTTTATTGAATACTGAAATAGCTCAAGTGCGAGGCTCTGACTAGCGTGCTTGTTATTGCCTTATGTTATGACAGTGCATGGTCGGTACTCACGGGTGAGGGCGCGGCGGAGGGCGGGTATTCCTGTCCTGGGGGTCTGGCGCCCCACGCCGGCGCACCTGGGCCCTACAATCACACACATGGCTTTCAAGTTTTATTTCAATGGAAAATAGTTGTCATAGTCATAATGTCATAGAAATAATTATGTTTTTTTTCCATTAAAATAAAATCATTGTCGTACGTGATTCGGTTGTTAAATGGCAACGTGCACGGGCAGCGAGCATGTGTAAATTTGAGGATATAAAGTAATGAGGATGACATGTTCAGACAGCTAATGTTGTAAACTTACTAAGCAATTATTATGAAGCTATACAACAAATTTGGCAATTGTGCTATGCAAATTTTTTTAAAGTATTAATATAGGCTAATATAAGATATTATATAAGGTTAAATTTAATTAGTTGGCGATACCTAACAAACGCATTTGGTATCTGTTACTAAGTACAATTGTGTGATAATGACCCGCCACCCGGTCATATGATTACAGGTCAATGTCCGCCCGCACCCCGCGCACTGCAGCCTTACGTACGATAATAATAATTGTATTAATCATCAATACTAATTATAAACATTGATACAGTATTTAGTTATGCGGTTATTTAATCTTAAACATTATAACGGGTTCTTACCGCGTTTTGGTATATTTGAATATTGGGAACTCAAATATACCAAAACGCGGTAAGAACCCGTTATAATGTTTAATTATAGATTGATAATGAAATCTGCGCCCGCGGCATGATCGCGCGATAAAACGCTATCGCGCCCTAGCTCTCTTTCTTTTTGCGCGCGAACGAACGAGTTAGCAGGCGCGATAAAACGTTTATCGATGTATCATGCCGCGGGCGCTGTTATCATTATCAAGTGCCTTGATTCAGTTTCGCCAACTAATTTGAAATAAGCTTATAATATTCTTATGATCATACATCAGAGTTATAATAATATTTGACCTTTATTATAATAGCCGGTGAATCAATCAATCAAATACACTTTACAAGCAAAAATTATATTTGTCGAAGGCACATTATAGGCACGGTCCATTCTTAGTCAGTGAACATGGTTAGTGACGAGTGGAATGCATGGTTTAAGTTTCCGCACTGACTAAAAGTGTTCCTGCATGATACGATACGTAAGTACATGTAAGGTTATTACTGCCCAAATAAACTAGGTACATCTAATGCTAACAACAGTGTGATAGTGCTTCAAGACGAACCTGCTGATAGCCTTGATGCGACCAGGCGGGCGGTTGTGCGGCGCCGGCGGGCGGCCGCCAGGGCGCGGCCGGGGAGGGAGGCTGGGGCGCGCGGGGGAACGCGCCGCTCCACGCGCCGCCGAAGCGGGCGCCGGCGCCGCCGGGCGGGGGCGGCCCCGCGCCTGGCCCTGGCCCAGGCCCAGGCCCCGGCCCCGGCCCCGGTCCCGGCCCGGGGTAGCCCTCTGCTTTTGCAAAGTCCGGATGCCGCCGCGGCGCACCCGCATTAGGAGCACCCGGCCCCGGGGGCTTCCCACCGCCGTACTGTGGACGTCACCGAAGCGTATAACTATACGCTCCTAAAGCGGATCCGCCTCCCTGCTCTGAATCTTTCGGTCTAAACTTTCGTCTCATTCTCTGTAATATTATTCTACGCCAAAAAACTCAAAAGAAAATTTCGATAGTCTGATTAACGACCAAATTTCGGGTGAAACAGTTTTCACTTAGTTTTATCATATTTTTTAAATATTTCACTGTCCGTAAAATCTAATTTATTTATAAGTTCGTGTAAACTGAGATGTGAAGGGAAATATCGAGAAAATAAGTTTTGCTGAAAGAAGAAAGAAATCATGTCTCAGATGGTAAAGAATTGAGGCATCACTACCGCAGAGCAGCTGTTTCGTTGATGGCGAGCGACGCAAGCAGTTCGCAGAGCCAACAGCCGATCTCCAGCAGCGGTAACGATTAATGAATCCTTCCATTCCCAGTGACAACCAAATGACTTGCAATGTTTTTGTTTTGAACCTACTATTTCCTAACGAACGTTACAGATCGAGTCGAAGTTTCCGGACCGTAAGATTCAGAATTCGAGGACTTGACTCGACGCATCCATCATGGTCTACCCACCGTTTAAATTTATTTTTCATCGTTAGCATAATAATCAGAAAATAATAAATGGAGGTCAGAAAATACGTTATAATAACTTTTTTTGGTACCTCGACACAGACGGATGCGTTAAATCATTTCGGGTCCGATCGCACAGAAAGCGACAAATAATTGTTACTCTGGCCGTGAACCCAAAATGTTTAATAAAAAATGATGATAGAGAACATAAATCGGTCGAATGAATCATGTGGCGGATGAGACTCGAATAACAGCCACGCCACGATACATTCGACCGAAAGGTGCCGCAATATAAAACAAAGCTACACCGTTAAACTTACAGCTAAGCTTAAATGATATCTGTGAAAGCATGCAAATGAATTCAGTGACCAAAGTTTATCATAGCCACCACCACACACTCTAAACCTTTACTTCCATGTTTTGATTATTAGTTAAATTTGGAAACAGCAAACGGACAGGTTTTGGCAGGGTCGGTCGGTCGGCCGGTCAGCGTCGAGCCGTTCGGTCGACGGTCGCAACATCGGAAAGCCAATTAATCACACCGCAAGCCAAAATTTAGTTCAACAAAAATAGAAGAGAAATTAACAGTGACAGCTTAAATTTCGTCAAGCCAGGTGGTATTATTTTAATAAAAATTAAATGAAGCCAAAACCACGGATGAGTTTGACTCTCACGTCGACAGTCGATCTACAAATATTTTCCGTTTTAGTTTAATAGGAATTGAATTCTCGCAACAAAGAGTGATTTGTCAAGACCGAAATATCAATCACGGTATCCAATTTAGATACCATGGAAGTACTATAAACTCACAATTTTCAATGTATATCTAATGTATCTTTTAACACCGAATCATATACGAAAATATCTAAAAGTTAACAAAAACAATTATGATGCTAGTGTGCTAATATATAATTAAATAGCCTATTATTCAGCTACAAAAATAAATTTACAGTAGCAAATAAAACAAAAAGTGACTAGACAGTGCTTTAATTCGTTTCCTGGTATACATATTATATATATCAGGAATGCAACCTGTATATTCGTATATCTACTAATATAAACCAGATGTTTGGTTTAAAACATATTTGTGCAAACAGATATTTTCGTGTACGATGCGTGTGCGTACGACAATCGACGTGATAGCATCGTGAAGTCCGTGCGAGTGAGCAATGAGACCGTATCGCCAATGTATGGGAAGCGGTGTTGAGTGCGTGGTACAAACGGGGCGTCCGTACATAGGGTCTCGGGTTGGGTGGCAGCGGCGCCACCAGCTGCCGCGCGAGCTGCGAGCTCATTAGGTTACCGACTGACGACGCGCCGCTCGACATCTACACACCACCAAACAGACCGTCACACACTGCGACGACGACGCGACGCGATGCAACGCTCGTCTACGTTGCGCACTATATTCAAATGTCACGGACTCGCGACTTACTCAAGTCTCACATTTTTAATTAACTACGAAACTTGATAACAAAACTGTACGGTCAAATCGAACGCATGTAGTGCACTTGTGGTGTACTGACGGATAAGTTTCGTACGACATTGTTTAAAACCTCTGCTTAGAAGTATTAAAAAACCCACAAGTTCTACTAATTGATAAAAACTATATGAAAATTATCACACACGTGGTTAGTCCATGACATTTGAATACAATTATATGCAAATCTTACTTTAGATTCGAGCTTCAGTAACAACAAGTTTTGGGAACATTTTATTATTTAATAAGATTAATGACTAAAATAGGAACTTGACAGTTACTGAATGAATCTTTTGTCATCTAACAGCACCATATGGCACATTGTCCAACACGACTGAACGAAATCACCCTCCCGAGTACTGGTTGAAGCGCAGCCTCAGTCCTCACAAATATAACAGATTGAACAAAGCCCTGTAGTGCTTTTAAAAAGTAAGCACAAATTCGCAAACATACATATTAACATTATGCTCCTTACATGCTTACCATGCCGGGCAAGGAAATTCTATGTTCAGGCTGACAATACTACAATAAACATTCCATAAATTGTTTATTTTGTACTTAGGATAATCTTCAGAATTTTAACAGTGAAACTATATTATAAATTATCTGTTTGATTTTAAATCTGTCCTTGGGATTAAAAGATATCAAATTATTTTCTAAAACAATAAAGCAACTTACAAATTATAACAACATTCCGAATTTATGAAAAAGTAGCTCTCTCACGAAAGCGACGTAGTGCCTCATGTAAAGGATGTCAATGTTATAAATCATAATGCATATTGTAGTTTGTAATCGGTTAATTGGTTTTTCTAAAATTTTCGCAAAATACTAAAGCCTCTGTCCCTCGGACATTGCTTTCGTGAATCTATACTGTCTTGAGCACAGTAAATAATATGTAAATATGTGCTGGTTGGCAAATCGCTTCACTAAGATCGATGGCAACTCACACAGAAACTCAGTGACATGCCGTCGACTCGACAGTTAATATGAAAGCAGCATCATTTTGGTGAGAGAGCTATTTCGGACACAAAACTGAACCACAAATAATAAGTAAGCATAACAATATATATAGATTGCTGACCTCATGAGGCGGCTGCTGCGGCGAGTGGGGCGGGTGTGGAGGGTGCTGCGGGTGCTGCGGGTGCGGCGGATGCTGCGGGTGCGGCGGCCGGTAGTAGTCGGGGTAGGGCTGCGAGGGCGGCGGCGTGCCGGCCGGCGGCGGGGCGCCCGCGCGGTACCCACCCCCGTACCCGCCGTACCGGTACTCCCCGCTCGACCCGTACCCTCTGCAAACGAAACCATCAACAGCGTCTCATACCTTTTTATCTAACGACAAAATCAAACAACTAAAAGCTCTATGCTATGTTAAAACAGATTTAGGCACGCCACCGCCACATATCTGTTCCAAATCGAGCGACTACTGAAGAGGCAATAGTGTTTATATCTACCTATCTCCATCGGGCCCATACGGCGGATATACAGGTCTATTGGACGGGTAAGGAGATCCATATTCGTACCCGTAGCCCTGCTGGTAACCTGCAAACCAAACGACACATTCGTCACTCGCAAACAATCATAATTGTATACACACATCTACACTACGTACATGTAAGTAAATAAAAACAGTTATAGGTGATATGCATGCAGTGGTTAAAACAGATGCAGTGTTAATATTGTATAGTTGTCATGCAAATATACACACAAGGAATACACCTAGTGCTAAATATATATTTATCGATACAGCAACTTATAAAAATAGAGCCAATAACAAGCAAATATCAAAATGTACATACAATTTTTACAAAATAAAGACTTTATGAATGTATATTCGTAAAGGATAAGGATGGACAGGAACCAAAAGACCTGCCACTCGGAAGATCGTACCCATTCGTATCGTGGAAAACTATAATAATCAACTTCAAAATCCGTGTACAAATTATATTGACAGAACTAAATAAAAATACATGTTTCTACTATGAACACATCGAGCCTTTTCAGCCTTTGAACATCTTGAACGCTGATTCGCTTATTAGAGCAGCATACTATACGTATAACAATAGTCTCATTTCATCGCAATCCGGCTCAATCAAAATAAATACGAATTTAGGAGTTTTCAAAAAAGTATTTAGGTTTCCTGGTCATTTCGGAGGTACATTAAAAACGACAAAATAAGCTTTATTATAATGTGTAAATCTCAATGATGATTTCTTGTCAATAGCAAATCTATTGAAAAATTATACTGGCTCCTAAAACTGTAGGATATATTTAAAAAATACTTTCCGCATTTTAGGCACATAAGGTGTAGGTTTAGACGAAGAAGCGGGGTCAAGAAGAAGTCAGAAGTCATTTGCTGTAAGTAGGACTTTGATCATTTTGACGTAGTGTCCCAGCCAATGTATAATTATACGAACATGAAAAACATGCCATGTTGGAAGATTTGTTAATAAGTTTGATACGGTGGGATACGATCTCAAGAGTTAAGGCGTTTGAAACGTTACTGGGCGGAACGGTATAATACAAATTGTGTGAAGGATTAAGTACCTGGGGGTCTTCGGGGCCCCGGCGGCTCGTCGAAAGGGTTGGAGGCGGCGAGGTTGTCTCCACCGGGCCCGCCGCCTACAACCACATTACATGGTATACCACCCGAAAGGTTCACACTAAACACTCAGGCACGTAAGACTAGCATTATAAAATGAACAAAACCAGATTTTAAATCCTTGGTTTCATCCCCGGTCGCAGACCATATTAATAATTTATTAGCTACGTGCCTGCACACATGATCGTTTCGACTGATACGAAAGCCGATCGACAATCGTCAGTAAATTATGACAAATAGAAAAGAGATGATAATTGAAAAGTGGCGTTATCCTCACGTATCTGAGAAAGAAACTACTACCTACTACTTTTGAGTTAAACTTTACTAAAATCAACCTGAAGAATGAAAATGTGACTTCTCTAACTGTAGTTCTTTCCTCTCAGACACGAATCAAAGTTAGGATTAGTGAAAAGCGATATGAGCCAAACGATGTTAGCCGTGAAGTTACCATTCGTACATGTTGTTAGAGACGAAGTTAGTTCCAATATTGCACAAAAAAAATAAAAAACAAGCACCGCACGCCATTCGTCGTGTTTTGTCTCCGTCACACGATCTTGGCGTACGGTCTTATCTAGGATCTATCTAGCTCATTTACAGCGTTAGAAATAGCTCGTCCACGTCAAGAAACTTCAAAGATAACGTTTGCTATCAAACTGTTTATAAACTTAAAACTAAAGACTTCTTATGGTATCCACACACCGAACCCGCCGACATGTCGCACCCACAGCTGTTTCCATATAATTGGCACCTTCGGACTGTGTCGGCGACATGTCAGCCGGTTCGGTGTGTCGACAACGTTACATAAAATGTAGTTAAACTTATTTGATAGCAAAGTATGGGAAATGCACGAAACAGTTTCTCGAGTGTAAAAGCCGTAAGATAAAAACACATGTGTGCGGTCTCACGGGGTGCTGCTATGGTTGAAACTAACGATTGTCTATCACACTATACATTAGAACTGATGAAGCCAAATTATACAGGGTGAACAGTAATTACACCTATTCCTTAAAAGAGGTCATTTGCAATAAATTAAGCCATTAACTAGGAGTCGAAAATGATGTTACTAATTTTTATTTATTTTTTATTTTTTCGGACTTGTTGCCAAATAAAAAACCTTTACTCTGGACATTCAATTGATACTTTTATAAAAAATGATGAACTAATTATCATCGTCATCATCTCAGCTGATGGACATCTATTGCTGGACATAGGCATCCCCCAAGGATCGCCACAACGACCGGTTCTACACTGGCCTCGTGCCTTCAAAATAATCATCATTTTGAAAAAAAAAATCTATACTTAAAATACCCTTAATAATCTCAGAAATAAAAGGTCCTTAAGTGGCAATGATAAAACTTTCTCAAAAATATCCCTGTGTTGCTAGAAAAAAAACCAACCACTCTCAATGCTATTGGAGAATGGCTCGTTGGTTACTCGAACAGGAATGATTTATCAGCACAATGCAATGGCTGTCCAGCTCCGTACTTGAGAAGCCTGCGACGTTTATTGGACGTAAACTATCCACGGCGATAGATCAATCGCGGTGGTCCAATCCCCTGGCTGGACGGCTAGGTGTCCGGTTTAACGCCTTGACTTCTACATATGGGGTCACAAATGAAAGACGTGGTCGCCAAAACTCCAGTGGGAAGAATTAAAGGAGTCTAATAATCTAACTGCCGCCCATTACATGAGACAGACAACTACAATGCGGGTAACAATTAGTGAAGAAGGCCGGAAGCTGGGTGTCTGAATACGAAATCGAGGCAGAATATTCGAATTAGGCCTGTATAGTTAGTTCTATTTGTGTTAAGAAATAAAACCTTGTTTTGTTGTAAGAAAATGATTATATTATTATGTAAATAAAAGGAATTAACGTTCTAATTACCTACAATAGTAATTGTCATAATTTGTAAGATATGCCATCCATTTTTAAGAAAGTTGTTTTTTTTAAATAATGATGATGATGAATGATGTAGATTTTAAGTATTTTTTTTTTCAAAATGTCATTCATTCGTTCGTTTACCAATCATTCATGAATGTCCAGAGTAGAGTATTTTTATACAATGAATATGTTCCGATACCAAGCCAGATTTCTAAAAAAACTTCAAACCGTCAGCTCATCAATAACGTAATATGCCCTAGTTAACGGGGCCTAATTTATTACAAATGACCTCTAGAGTGATCTCTTTCAAAGAATAGTTCGAATTACCGTTCACCCTGTAAAAGGGAGTGCGCACAACAAGCCCGCTTTCCGGTTATGAAACGACAAACGAGGATAAATCGCGTGCCATCACCGTGCCCAAGCCATTGTGGTACCTTCTAATCAGCAGGTCCACCAGGTTTTGCAATCATATGGATTGGATTGTCTTGAATGCCGGTTTCTTAGTAGCAAATCGGTGTCAATGTTGCCTTTGAACGTTTAATGTATAACGGCTGTTCCACTATTTTACTTTGATCTGGGATTAACTAGCGACTTCTTAAGTCTCCGTCTTTCCCCGTCAGATTCTGTGTATCAATAATTACAATGGATATCTGCCTACCGCGCATTACGTCAAGGATATGAAAGAAATAAAAGGTAATTATTTACATTCGCGACTGCTACAATACCATCGCAATGATAAACAATCGCAGTGCGCGCTAGGCATCAAACTATCAGAACACACTAATTAGATGAGACCTGGACACGGTAATGACCCGTTCTTTACTTGTAACACTCGATTCCCGACGATTCATTTGTCAGTAAAGCGCACTCCCAAATGTTAAATAAGAACGCTGTTAGAATATGTTTGAACTTACCTTGGGGCTGGTTGGGCTGAGGCGGATATGGAGCATATTGGTAGCCGTCCATGGGCGCTCCAGGCGCCGCGTTGCCACCACCAGGGAATGATTCTTGTGAGTTTGAAGATCCTGGTGAAATCAAGAAATTATTTATATTAATACGGTACAATTTAGGTAACCATTATTCTGTCTGAGAATGGTTTCCTAGTCTTAATTCTTCTTCTTAGTCGTAACCTAATGGCTGATGGGAAGTTTATAATGTCTTATTCTTAAAATCGGTTATAAATATAGGTGTTCTTTATTCAAGAAAGAGAACCATCGCTTTAGTTAGCTTATGTGAGAGTTAGCTTATGTTAGCAGTTGATTATGTATTTACATAAATTCTCAACAGACCAAACAGACATACAGAAAGCATTTATGTAAAACAATGTAATAAATCACCTGCTGTGGAGTTACTGTTCGATTTTCCGCTTTTCTTCTTGGTGGAGGCCTCCACCTGGTTGATGATGGGCTGGGGGTCGATGCCGCCGCGGTCGAAGTGGCACTCGTACGCGAGCAGGTTCTTGGTGTAGTGCTTGCGGAGCGTGTACGCCGCAGACGACGACGCTCCTATACCGAGGAGGCCGGCGATGTCTTTCCACGTCTTGTTTTTCGTCACCTGCAAACATCATCATCATATCCGGTCTGAATCATCATATTAGGCCTCTAAGACCATTTATCATTTATAACCACTGTCATATACTCTAGCGATAGAAAAGCTCGTTCAAACAAACAACATGTCACACAAAACAACATAAAATGACACATTGCGGCCTGTCCTTGCCATGGTGACAAATTGAACTCAGGAACATCAATGCGGTGCGCCCACCAAATTCAAGTGGAACATGTTGCTTCTAAGAAAGGGCCTGTCTATCGCTAGAGTATATGTCAGAGTTTATAACCGTACAAAATAGAAACGTGGTATTGTTAAAAATGTAAACCCAGACTTTGTAGCAACGCATCACTTAGAAGAGAGAATGTCAAGCTGTCAGATAATAAGTATCATCCATCAGCTCGACTTACAAATCACTAATATCAACACAAAACCAACCATTAGCATTTTTTTTTAATATTGAGAACCAGAATTTAAAGACCGTGAGCCGAAACTAAAGTTTTATATTCATTTTAAAGTAACTTCCAGTAAACAAGAGAGCACGAGTCGACACTTAATGCAAAAACATAAAGAGCGAACGTTTACAGTGAAAACCGCGATAACTGCAAGCATTAACGATTGGAAACCTAACCATGCCGACGGTTTTCCAAATTGGAACCACGACGCGCCACGGCCGGGCCGAGCGTGCGGCGCGGGCGGCGACCGGCGACCCTCTACTTCACAAACGGTCACTACTCACTACATTGTACAAAGCGGCCTTTGCGAACGCTCCAATGATAAAAATTTATTAACTATCGTTAAAGCCCCGCGCGGTTTATGGCGCCTATTCACATAAAGCCGCCGGTACATGCACTAACATAAATCCTAGCTGAAGTCTATTAGTCTCAGTCGCATAGAACGTAGCGCGAGTTTTACTAGCACCACTAATGCGATATTCAAGAATGTTTGCGTTTAAAACTGTAAAACTAAATTGAATTCCATACTCCTTTATAGACGTATTTGCTTCAACTCGTTTGCGTCGAACAAAACAGAATTTAATTTGTAGTATGAAGCCTTTACAAATTGGAATGGAAAACGGAGAATTAAATAATACAGGTTAACTGAGAGTTAGTGACTGCTGGTTTCAACAATATTTTGTTATGTAACAATAAGATCGGCTTCAAATTTACAGACTTTAGTAGTTCAATACGTAAAATCATATTTAGAATAATAATTTATTATATTTTACGCAAATAAACGATAAACGCAATTGGTTGCATACACATCTTATAAAAAAATTATGTTATTTGTCTTTAACTCAGTTGCAGAAACGGTCATTAATGTTAATCCTGCACCAAATCTCTTGCTGTCACTTTTTGTCTTGTTCACATAGTAAAAGCTAGCAAGAGATTTAATGGAAGATTAACTTTAATGACCGTTTCTGCAACTGAGTTAAAGACAAATAACATATTGTTTTTATAAGATGTGTATAATTCAAGCAAGTGTACAATAAGCACATGTACATTGTACAAGCAATTGTACAATAAGGCAAGCGTAAGTGGAAATGTTGGAAGGGGACGGCCTAGACGTACATATTCGGACCAAATTGGCGACGTGCTTAAGAAGGGCCAGGTCAGATCTACCCGAGACCGACGAGCATGCATGAAAGGACTAATGAATGTGGAGGAAGCTAGGGAGGTTTGTCAGGATCGTAGCAAGTGGCGTTCCGTTGTTTCTGCCTACCCCAGTGGGAGACAGGCGTGAGAATATGTATGTATGTATGTATAATTCTGCAACCAATTGCGTATAATATGCTAAATTATAATTCTAAATATTATTTTACGTATTGAACTGCTAAAGTCTGTACATTCGAGGCCGATCTTATTGTTACATAACAAAATATTGTTGAAACCAGCAGTCACTAACTCTCAGTTAACCTGTATAATTTAATTCTCCGTTTTCCATTCCGCTAAACCCGCACATAACTTATTTACTTTCGGGAATGAGGCCAGCAAACATTGCAGATTTTGTATGAATTGTCTGGCCTTCTAATGCTTGAATCCAAATTAAAGATTGAAAAGGCCTGTATCGGCCAATACGTGAACAAGCAACCTGTCAATCCGGGGCTTTGCTTTCGACCAATTAACCTACCGAAACTGCTGTCTGTCGGTAATGTCTATGTGCGTCAGTTCAGATTCTTGGTTCGCCCCGAGGTGAATAGCCGGAGTTCATTCTCGTTATCCTAATCCCATCCTAAGTGGAATACATACCTCAACGAATCCGCCGCGGTCGCGCACCAGTAGATACAGCCGGTAGAGATCCAGCGGCTGCTTGGAGATGGTCGGGCAGGCGGCGATGGGCGTGCGGCGCTCCTCCATGAAGGCGAGCAGCCGCTCCACCCAGCCGCGCCGCTCGGGCGCGTCGTCCATCTCGTACAGCTTGCCCAGCGAGTCCGACTTCTGGCGCAGACACACCTCATCATACACCCATGTATTTACCAACTGGTAGCAATTACCGTCGACGTCGATGCCTCACGCCGAATCATTCGCCGCTTGCGAACGACCTTTGTGTTTATAGTACCCAACTCAAATGAACACATATTTTAGTGACTTTAGATTCGATCGATTGCAACTACGAGAGAACACACGGAGGGGCCAGTTCCGCGTGCGCTCTTCTATAGTTTTTTGGGAGTAAGCCGCCATTAAAACCTTTCCACTAAATTAATGTTTCAGATGAGTTGGCACAATTGTCAATCGCAAAGATATAACGACGCAAGCAAACTGCGTAATTCGCAAGGCATCACTTAATTAACACAAAATTTAAGTTATATCAGGTGCACGAAGTCAATTTGAGGGATGAAAATAGAAAAGAGTCAACAATGACATGCAACTAGCATGGCACGGACCTGTTTCTCCGAATGATAAAATCTCGTTGATTGAACGTATATAATTATATTATTGTAATTATGTATGTTCAACAAACGAAGACATGCTAGAAGATATCAAGAAATATGTCCCTAACCCGCAGATATTTTACAAATTATATGAAACATTCGCTTTATAGCAACAGCTGAAAACGTTCTGAAAAAAGAATGTCAACTGTAATACACACATATATACAAATAATGACAACTAATGTTCATTTAAATCCAAGACCTGTGATATGATATTAAGTTGTTCGATCACACACTAAATCAGAAAGCAGTGAACATGAAGTACAAGTCTTGTAGTTTTATGAAGTAAAGTCACCACATATTTATCATCACTACAAAATGAATAGTGCTAATACAAAAACAGTGAGTAGGTATCTTTATAGATCATGCTCTGTTTGTCGCTGTAAGTTGCATTACACATACGACAAGCCACACCAAACTAATTAGATCGAGTGATGGTCACAATAAAGTTTGAATGATATATAATACTTATGATCAAACTAAACAATTTAATTTTATTGCTACGTGCTCTTTACAAATGTGGTTGTATTCAAGCTGCTTGGAATACGTAAATGCATTAACCACGGCACGGACGATTGTCATTTTTAGAATTTCTGCGTTATTGCAATGTCACAGATGTATAGTAGGTACTAAATTACATGAAACATATTGCCAGAAACGTTCTTTTAACTCATGGAAAAATAACAATCTTTGGAAGCTAAAGGCCAACACCAGAATGAAAAAAATTTAGCAGAAAGCAGATTAAAAAAATAACTTCTGTTTGAAGCTCAAGCTAGACAACAAAAATCGAATCGATGGAGAATATAGCTTCAAGTAATGCTTGACTTTTTAGTATGCACTGATAGAGAATGCATGTCAAATATGCAGAAGGAAGATCGACTCTACCATGCACTTTTATTTGGGGTTAAAGAATGTAAATCATTCATTGAATCGAGCACTACACATGCTAATGATCTTTAACTTGATATAAACCTTTGATCTGTAGGACTCCGGTGCTATGTGACTGTTAAATACCTGAAATACATGATAGATAAAATGCATTGCTACCCTTACATACACAACATTAAACATGGTTTGCGGCAGCCTTACTCGAATACAACGTTTCAGGCAAAAACCACGTTAGAATAAAATTCATACTTTTTACAGAAGTACTGGAGTCTAAACTAGGAACTCTACAGCAGAAACATTTTTCAATGTAATATGTGTAGGTACAAGTAATTTAAGTAACTCTTTTACTACTTATGACGTGGGTCGTGTACAGTTAAGATCACATCACGTCTAGATGTCACATTACACAACTGAAAGACCCTTCGACGTCTTTAGCCTGTTGGCTAGAATCTAGACAACCCTTCAACGTCTTCAGCCTGTTGTCTGGAATCTAGACAACAGGCTAAAGACGTCGAAGGGTCTTTCAGTTGTGTAAACCGAAAATACAAAGAGTTGTTGTACATGTTGGATGTTTCGTGAGCGCATCACTCATACTTTCCAGAGGAGACAGCAACTTAAAGTATGTGAATGGACCAGACTTTTTGATATAGTAGTCTATTGTATGTTGCAGGCGAGTCAACGGCAAATATGCGACCATGTGATAAGTGTAAGGGCACGTGAGACAGCCACACGCGTGTAGCGCTCGTATGTACACTCACGGGACTAGAGGGCGGGCGCGGCCAGGAGGGCGACGCGTCGTAGTCGTCGTGCACGGAGGAGTGCGACCCTCCGCCGGGCGACGGCGACGGCGCCGCGCTGCCCGGTCCGTAGTCCTTGCGCCCTTTCGGCGTACCGCAGGGCTCTTCCCCGGAAGCTGCAATAACCAATTATTATTTAGAATTAAGATGCTTTAAGAAGATCATGAATCGAGTTTGATAATGATGATGTTTCCGCTTAATCGCATCAAGGAGTTTAGCACACAATCAGCGAAAACTTTCAGTTGCCAAGAGAAGATGCGATGAAAGGGCTTAGAGACTTATCTTAAACAAGCTATTTTTAAAGCGTAGCCTACGCTCAAAAATTGTTTGTGTAATATGGCCCTAACAATTGGTAGGGCGCTTAATAGCGAAGTGAATCGGTAGAGTTTAGTTACCGGCAGATGCGTTGCTGAGCGTGCTCTGCTGGCTGCCCTCGTCGAGCGGCGCGCCGTCCGGGCCGGTGGTGACGAGCGCCGTGGCGGGCACCGCCGGGCCGTTGTCGTGCGACTCGCCTGGAGCCGTCGGCGGCGGCATGGCTCCGTCGGGCACTCCTCCCGCCTGTCCCGGGGGACCCATGTGACGGCCCTGCTGCAATCGTAAATAAGATGGATTAGTTAAACAGCTCATTAGGAATTAAGGGTTAAGAGCGAAAACAATTGAAATGCCATTCATATAAAGATTGTGATTACCTTTTGCGGCGGATAATGCTGCGGCGGATGAGGAGGCGGAGGCGGACGGTAGCCGCCGTAAGGGTACGGGTGGTGGTTCCTAGGAGGGTAGCCGTAGGGCTGCGGTGGCGGATAGTGCGACGACTTGTACGCGGGATGGTGGCCATAGGGCTGTGCGACCATGGCCCCGGGCGGAGGCACCGGGCTCGGCGCAGGACCCGGCGGCCCCCCGCCTGCCCCGCCCCGCGGCGCCCCACCGCTGCCGTCCGGCAGCGACGACGACGTTCGCGGCGGCATCGGTACGTTTTGAGTACCTGGAACAACAATAGGTCGTCGGTTAAAACACTATAATCATAACATACAGAACTAGTACATAAGTCAACCACACAAAGTTTTTGAAGAAATAAATATATATGTTTTTTCATTCATCCTATTCAATCGAACATACAATAAGATAAGAAGCTTATCAGTCATCGTAAGTCAAACAAAGAATACAAAGAGAGGAATGAATCCATAATAGACAAATAAATAGAATTTAGTTTTTAACATTGTAGCCAAAACTTATCATGTTATGTGTTTTATGTTACACACCTACATAGAATGAAATGAATAGTGCAAGCACATTCCCGCGTACTGGTGTGATATGTGATCGATCAAGTCTGCTCTTTGCACACAATTTGAATAATACGGTTAACGATGGGCCCGGCTAAGCCACGAGCGCATCAATCGAGGGCGGAGAGACGCACCGGATCACTTTCGTTTTCCGCCGGCACGTGAGCTGCATACACCGCTAGCCAGCGAATTCTCGATGCACTTTATTGCATCCGTATATGTGCATACGACATGCACGCAACGCATTGACCGAGGCCGAGATACGAGAGGCAGTGATTTGCGACGACAAAAGTGGTATTGCAAGCTTTTATGTAGGTCAATTTGAAGTTACGCGGCTATGTTAGTATTACGTGCATTATATTCCACGGGTGACTGTCAATGCTGGCTGGCAGGATTATGTTAATCGCGCAAGAACCGTACAAACAACGATGCCATATGTTCCAACCGCTACACATTTTTATCAGAAACAACAAAAGGATTCCTTTAGATGAGAATGTGTGAGTACACGTGCGAGGGTCGCCAGTTTAATCTCATCAGTGGGCCATTATCAGCCCATTATATTATGTCGGCGCGATCAGACGGCCAGCAGACTGCGGGGCGCCGGTGAATCATAGATAACGCTTGCCATACGCACCCACCTATATCAATTTGTTTACGGAAACCTTTAATGACTGAAGCCGTTGTAATAGGGTCGTCCTGAGCCGGCCCACACACTCTTTTGTGAAATAACTGGACAGCCTACGCCCGTTTTGATAAGATGCAGCACACTGAACAATTGCATCAAAAACAAGAACCGTGATATCAACAAAATCTAAGGAACGTGCTTCGGACCGTCGTAACTTAGAAGAGTTACAGCATTTTCGAGCGCAGATTTAAATGGTTTGGTTTTATCGGCGTCTCGCTTGGGTCGAATACGTATTCGACATTTGAATTTATGACGTAGCCTCGTGTTCGTGGCGGAGAACCCGCTCTGTCAAGGGCAGCGCCTGCGCCTGTCACTGCGCGAGCGCGACCGGGCGCGCCGCCGCCGTGTGTACAACCACCATCGAGGTCTTTACTTTCCCACCACTAAGTATATCGTTGTGTAACCATTATATGTATTACTAGAGTTTACCCGCGACTTCATCCGCACAAAATATACCAGATTTTAAGTCAAATCATAAGCTATCAAACAAAAAAAGTTTTATCAAAATTGGTTCAGTAGTTTTTGCGTGATGCTCGAAGAAACAAAAAAATGACAAAAATTCTAAACATAGGTTGACTTACACTCAGTTGCAGAAACGCTAATTAAAGTTAATGCTCCATTAAATCTCTTGCTAGCTTTTGCTTCGTCAATAAGACAATAAGTGACAGCAAGAGATTTAATGGAAGATTAACTTTAATGAGGAGCCATATCGTAATCTTTTTCTTGTAAATATCTTCAATGTACAGACACACTTATGTTACAGTTTTATAATAGTTTAGATAATACCCTCAGGATATTTACTTCAGTTGTAAAGTTTAGTCATTTTACAACCTTATAATATATTATGAAGTACTCGTATAATCCAAAAATTATGGTATGGATATGATCATAACATGATATATCATTAATCTCACACCAGCAACAACAATGGAAATTCCATGGAATTTAAAATTTAGGCAGTGTTTCTTTTGGATCCAATTATCAGTTTTTGTATGCAGCGTTGTATGTAACGTATCGAGTTTTGCCGCAGCCTCGCCTGCGTGGCTACGTGGCTGCGTGGCCGGCCACGTTCCACCGTGCAGTCCGTGCAGCGGTAGCAACCGGAACATTCCTCGAATGCAACGCCTACGCTACGCCGAGCTGCAACCAGTACCAGACCTATGCCGCAAACCGCAGAGATAATACGGCGATAAGATCGACGAATACACGCTAATGAGAAATGGTAGGACAGAAAACGAGTTCATACATTAATACCATAAAGTTTCATGTGATCCCTGCAAAGTAGAATAAACTAATAAGGCAAAAAGGTTTTCTAATTGTTTGTTTATTTAATTTAAATTGATACTCGTATGCACTGCACTGCATTACACCACGCAGACATTTAAAACAAACAAACAATCGTAAGCCCGATATCGATATTACGTAACAATCTGTGCCTCGCGAACACCGACTCGTTTAGTATAAGAGATAAGTGTACTTTTTGCAACTATCAGCAGCAAGGCTGATTCAGTGTTTATGGGGTGTAGAGCATCTCTGTGATGGGGATGGACCAGGTCTGCCTGCATAACGTCAGTCGGTTCAGGAGTTACAGACGGTTAAAGGTCAGAAAAAAATTTACGATCAGCTGCAAGGCTGATCGTATGATATTATTGTAGTATGCACTGTAGCTATCTGAACAGTACAAAAACTGACATGGTTCATTAGTCGGTTTAGGAGTTACAGCCGTTCAAAGGTCCGACCTTTGAACGGCTGTATCTCCTAAACCGACTGGCAGTTCATGTCAGTTTTTATACTGTTCACATAGGTACAGTGCAAACTACAATAATATCATACGATCAGCCTTGCAGCTGAATGTTAATTTTTTACTGACCTTTAAACGTCTGTAACTCCTGAACCGACTGATGTTATGCCGGCAGACTTGATCCATCCCCATCACAGAGATGCTCTTCACCCCATAGACACTGAATCAGCCTTGCTGCTGATGGTTGCAAAAAGTACACTTATCTCTTATAACAGTTGTTTACGACGACCGTAAGGTTGCGCTCTACCGGCGGGGTCCAATGGTGCAGATGTCCCTGCATTTTATAGTTACATTCTGCATGCAAATCATGACTTTGCTTTCTCTAGTTCTCTTCCTTCAAGTGGAGTGCACGAGGTTTATATAATCAAACGAGCGCTTTATAATTTGTAAATGGTAAATCGATCAAGAAGCTTATTAGTTCTTGGAGATTTAATATGGGGTGTAAAATTAAAAACGTAACATATCTTAGTGCGATCTTCAGACAATTAAAGAAACACTTACAATGTGAAGCCAACAAAGAAAACGCGAAAGAAAATCTGCTGTTTAATAGAACTTCAACGGCTTCTCAAACCAAATGTATGAAACGGCAGATTTCGTTTTCGTTATTACGATGTTGACTGCAGAGCAAGAATTGATCAATTTGATGGTCTGTAGCAGCCCCTAAGATATAACGTTTTAAATTTTACACCCTGTAGAAGAATATATTATTATGAAGGATCAAATTAAAACCGCTTTATCCTTAGCTGACTGAACTCGAAGATCCATTGTATAACAAAAACTTCCGACATACAATTAATAGAACGTTAAAGTAGTTTTTTTTTTAAAGTGTTTGCATTTTTTTGGCGAGTCACCTACATGGAATATTGCAAAGTTGACAAATTTACACTCGGCAGCTAAAATCAATAGCAAAGCTAAAAGTACCTTGTTACAAATTGTACCTCGTACATTTGTTCAAGCAAAACTAGGAGTCACGGCGACGCCCGGCGCGGCGGCGGCGGCGCTGCGGCGACGACGTCAACTCATCAGTTATATCGCGCAATGACTTTCAGATTCAGGTAATTACTAGTTTACTACCACACCGTGACATTCAAATTCCAGAAAATTCACACTAAGTGTTCTAAATACACTAGGAATTTCTTGAAAGACATCTTTTTAACTCCTACGGCGTGCTGTAGCCTGTAGCCTACATGGAATTTATACAGGGTCCTTCCTAATATGGTGACACTTTTTCAAGGGGATGATCGCGAAAAAAAATCTGCTGTCCTATACAAAACTGCAAACCTACTCGAACCAAATGTATGGGACATCTGATATTTTTTTGCGATTTCGATGTTGTTCCCATGTAGAAAGTTTTTCAGTTTGACGGTCTGATCATCTTCTTAAAAAAAGTGTCAGCATATTAAGAAGGATCCTGTATAAGTGAAGAAAAATACTCGAATGAATAAAATTCACCTACGCTAACTTTAGTAGTTTTGACAAACGATCAGAAGTCGAGCCTCAAGGTTTGTCAGAGAGCTATGGAGCGCAGCATCCTAGACTTAAAACTGATCGACCGAATCAGAAACGAAGTCATTCGCTCTAGAACCCAAGTGACAGACGTAGCCACCACTGCTGCCAATCTAAAGTGGAATTGGGCTGGCCATGTCTGCCGCATGCCAGATGACCTATGGGACAAAATTACCACCTACTGACGAAATTGACGGTTTCCTTAAGAACTGGCCTGTCGAAGCGCAGAACAGAGACTATTGGAGAGAACGGAGGGAGGCCTTTGCTCAACAGTGGGACATCAATGGCTGATAATAATAAAAATAAATAATAATAACTTTAGTAGTAGCGAACAGGAGTTTAGCCCGACTGCATTATTTTGTCAGCACGCTTCCAATAGTCCTAACCAGAGTATAAACAGAGCATAGACAATAAGCCTTAACAAGAGCGGCCTAGTTGAACGAGCGGCGTCACGACGGCGCGTTTGCCGACCCATTTATGTAAGTTGATTATCACGGCTGCCCGTAACAAATATAGCGTATTCTCCAGCTGTCGCAGTGTCACAGCCAGCCCTGTTATGCGCTTGGGTGGAATCCATTATTTATAGTTCAATTTGTACAAACTTGATCATTTATTACTTAGTACTCACATAAAATATTAATCCAACATAAAACCTATATGGCTTCTTTACTGAGTAGTAAATAATAAAATGTTTAGTACTTTTACGAGAATAAACATAAATATATCCTGATTGAGGTTACACGTTCCTATACAATATGGGGGCTAGGCTATGGGTCCAGTTAAATGTTGGAGAATGTGTTTAGGTTCAGTTGGGTAATTCTGTGTGAGATCGGGCAAAGAACGACCAGTAGCCGAGGGGGCACAAAAAAGAACGGGATCGGGGTGAATGGGTTGTCGAACCCTCCCGTGACCTTGACTCGACAACATTTATCTCTCTTCTGTCGTAATCTGAATGCAATTAGGGATTGGGCGATGGCCCCCTGACACAGCAGGTCTTTAAGAATGCTCTACATAAATTTTAGAGAAAATTAATTGAATTTAATGATTTTCATGATATCGTAGCCGTATGTGAATTATACTAAGAGTGAAACCTCGTGTTGTTAGCATGAAAGTACATAGTTATATTTTAGGTAAGATATCACTGCCTAATGAAAGGAGAACAAAAGGAAACACTTGGGCTGTTGGATAGCACGTAGGTTACGACAAGATAAAATTGAACTGACGATGGAAACTGAACGTAGAATAATTTTCTAAAGAAACGTTTTACACGCTTTACAACAGACAGGTGAGGGAAAATAAAATAACGCATATCACCTACAATTGAGACTTAGTGAAGACGAGCATCATAAATAATAATAACGACCTCATCGATCCTTCCAAAGTATTCAAAACAAAACCACGATGGATCGTTTACGTGAAAACGATCAAAACAAACATTAAGGCGGGATCGGAGCAAAAAGCGTTTTGTTTCTTTTTTATTTCATTTGAAGCAGGAGGTCGATGGCCTTGTCAAGGACGCGCAGGCACGTGGCTGCACATAGAGGCATTTGTGTGACGACAAACGCACACACCTGCCACACAAATAAGCTTATACAATCCTGGTTTTCCCGTTCGGGAGCAGGGAATGAACGACAATACGAAAGTTAAGATAGGATCAAATGTCAAACGTTAGGTATCTTGAATTGAAACGTGCAATGTGTACAGCGTTCAACAAACAGGTTCAACGACAAACACATTAGACGCAAGCTGAAGCAAAGAGTGAAGAACAATAATTTATAATTCATTAAATATCGATCGCCAAAAATTATCACATTTAATATAAGAATCGCAAACCGTCAGGAGTAGGTTTTAGCAAATAATTAGATGTTCCAACCAACACAAGCAAGGGCTTGCGATCCGATACCATTATAGATAAAAAAGCCGCGAAATGTAAAGAAATAATTATGCAAATAGGTTCGAATTCAGAACAAATAGGTATAGAGGCTTCAAACGTCGCGCAGATTGTAAGTGGCAGCGCATTCAAGTTGGCTCGCCCGAGCCAGCCTTATCTTAGTTGATGGCATTCCACTGCTCGACCGTCGATACGCACGACGGACGACTGCGAAACGCTTTTAGCACCCGTATCCGTATACTACACTAAATGACGACTAAATAAGAAAACCCTACTTAAACAGAAACACTCTAGAGTCCACTATCCTACAAACCGACAACGATGTTGATTTCGTGTAAATGAAACCTTATTGGTCGAAAATTAAAGTCGTTTTCGAAAGTCACGCTGTATGCGGGCGTCGAACAATACGCAATTCACCTTCGAACGCTTCGGGTTGCGGTATTGCGGCTTCATTGTGTTAAAATAACGATGGAACTTGGATTGGAAACGAGTACAATGCAGCCGATAAACAGGACTTTATTTTTATTTACGAATCGATAAGTAAATAATAAATATAGTACCCATCTGCCAAGATTCGAGCCTGTTCAAGGGTCCGGATGTATAAATGGTCCATAAAACCACTACTGCAGACATCCCAAGTGAATCTCGACAGTTCAAGTTTCTCCCGAGATTAAGGCGGGTCGTGGAAATGTATCAGATATCCTAAATTGCTTTACCTACTTCTCGACATTGAAAAAAATAGTAGTAAAAATAATATGGATTACAGCTAGATTTCATCATCATCATCACAGCCTATACATACACGTCCCACTGCAGAGCATAGGCCTACCCTCAGGGAGGGTGTATGGGCACTAGTCCACCTCGCGTGCTAAATGTGTATTGATTGTTAGACGTGTATGTGAACATACGCATCGGAATTTCTTTTTCAGCGTATGCAGGTTTACTCACGATGTTTTCCTACACAGTTTGAGAGCTGTCTGTACATAAATTAGAAAAACTTTTGGTACCTACATGACATATCGTTCGTGCGGATTCGAACCTGGACATCAAGATTGAGTTTGTTAGGTGTCAACAACGTGCCACCGACGCTCTACTTTACTCTTCAGTAAAACATTTACACAATTTGTTGCCTTACTGGTGGTAAATTATTGAAAGCCCACAATCCATTTTATCGGTACTATTCATTCAAACAGCAAATACCTGGTCCCACGTACGTTTTTTTCCTTAAACACTTCGTCTATAATTTTCTAACGCGATACTTCATATCTTAGTTGGGTGTTTGTCGAGAGTCGAGAAGCCCGACGAGCCGAACGGTTGACGTCATGCAGCCATGTTAAACCAACTACCACACTGCCTACTTGGAACCAACAAACCCACTACGGTTTATCATACATCGCTGCCTCTGCTGCTAGCCAGTTGGTTTTGAGGCAAGAGGCAAAGCATCGATGGATACGATACAAGTCAGAATATCGAATACTTATAAGGAACGAAGTGAAGGTGTATTGCGGTCATATAACCGGTATTCGAGACTTAGAGTGCGGCGGCAGTCGCCGCTAGCCTGGTCTACAGCTCGATGTTTTGAGAAAGCCGCGTTCGGCAATCGCCAACGTTAACAAAACACAACACTGCTTTTACGGTTGCCGTTCCTAGCACCCGACCTTCAGTAAAAGGCAAATTGCTTTTACAATACCTACTATATTATATTTTTATAAACAAACTATAAATATTAAATAAATATCTTAGACATTGTCACACCAATTACCTAGTTACATTTAAAGTACCGGAATCTAGCCTGGATTTGTATTATGTATGATACAGAATTATTTAGAAAATTATTCAGTTTAATAGTCTAATCGTCCCCTTAAAAAGTGGCAGCATATTAAGAAGGACACTGTATAGAATAAATAATAGTGGAAAACATTGCAGTTATTTATAAAAAATCTACTGATTTAGGTTGTAACTTCGAAATAAAGACTGGCGTTAAAATACGTATTAAACAAATATTACATTATATTTCAAGTAAAATTCTTACTCAAGATAGGTATTCATATTGATATTAATAAAGGTGGTTAGTTCATAAATAAGACATGTACAATAAAAATGCCTAGGTATGTAGAGACCTAATAATAGGCGATCACAATTGTAATGAATCACCTAAGCATGAATGAAGTTGTAGTAAAACTGTAAAATCAGATAAGTAGGCAGAAGTAGGTATATGTCTATCAAACAATATCGTGACACTGGGTGAGTATATAAGATGAGGCGTCTCCGGTGGGTGAACCCGTCAAGGACACTACGAGGGAAGCCCGGCAAGGGTGTTACTAACCTCTTTAAATAAGTAGATAACGAGCAAATACATAAATAGAGCGAAAAGTGTTACGCAGTGAACGCGAGAGTCGCCATGTGGCAATACTAAATACAAATTGTACCGCGGCCACAATACATGCGACTCAGTGTCTTCATTAACTTCTGCACTCATGTACCACTAACAGTCCCAAGATAATTTATATCAGGCAAATTATTTTTTAAGTGTCTTTCAAGTCCTCACTCAGTCCGGTACTTAAGAGACACCGACAGTCCGGGTGGAAGGTCCTGTTTTGCGTGCTCGCCCCGACCGAGGGGGTAAGTTTTTCACGAGGCCCTATATACCGCGACCACCCCGTGGCTCGTACATAAGGTGGGCGGTCGGGGGTGGTTCGCGCCCGCAAAAGGGGCAAAATACGGCGTACTCTGGGCGCCCGCTCTATGTGGGTCAATGTCGGGAAAGCCCGTGTCTGCCGGTGACGGAGTATGCACAACGAATCTGATCAACACGGCTGTGACCAAACAAAGGAACCATTCGAACACCCCTAAAGTATATAGGCCCTTATCGCAGGGGCATAAGGTTCAAATTCAGACGGATTCAAGTAAAGGTGGATGCACTTATGACATCAGGCTGTTGTGCAACAGGATGCGTTTTCATTGATAGACGAATTGCATCACGTTGTCGAACCTAACATCGGCAGCATGGTATTACCTAATATGTTTTAGTTACACTTTAGCACTCAAACGAAATTATAACAAAAATGAACAAAGTTGTTAAAATCTCATAGGCTAAGGAGCTACACTATGAGAAATGTGAGCATATGAAACTATTTTAACGTTACGGAAGCAAAAAAAACGTTACCCTCCTTTGCGTCGCGCAGTCGGGTAAAAAGAGAATCCTCGATAGTCTTTAAAACCTACATTATAAAACCAACTTTATTTTTGTAATTTCTTTACAAAGACCCATATGATACACATAACACAATATGATAAGTCCCACTACATTTGAGGTAAGTTTATTGATTAATAACTTTTGCCCGCGACTGCGTCCGTCTGCATTAATGTAGCTCCAGTCATTTGTAGGAAAATTAAATATGTTATATACCGTTTTTCAAGTCTAATCATAAGCGTTAAAATACAAAAAGTTTCATCAAAATCGTCCAGTAGTATTGGTGGTATTGTGCCCAACAAACCAACATCCAAACAGACGGACACATATCAAAAATTATCCCAAATCTCTTTTATGTGTTGTTGATGTTCATCATACGAATTTTTGCCCCTTACGGGATTCGAACCCGCGACCATCAGCGCAGCAGACAGGTTCACTACCGACTGAGCTATCGGGCCGTCGAAAGTTATCCTTCCTTACATTTTACATTAAAGAGGATCGGGAAGCATCATTAATTGCCTCGGGAACATACGGAGATTACAAAGATACCTTCATAAACAATAAATGAGAGGAGGAAACCCTAGGATTGCCAGGTACATACCGACAGCCGGTGACATGGAGCGGGAACCACTGGAGCCTGTTGGGCTAGGCGTCGGCCTCAAATGCGGAGTCGTGGCGCGCCCCGCGCTGCCGCTGCCTCCAGAGTCATTGCTGTTCTGGCCGGTCAGATCCTGCAACAATTAACATCATTAAAACATACGCTACATACGTTAACAATATGCCTGGGAATGCACGCGTGGTGTCTTGTTTACAGGAAGATACCTGTGACCGTATATTATGATTATGACTAATTATTATCATAAGGTGCTAACTCACGTTGATGTATGAAAAGTCAATCAATTATTGAAATACAGTAAAACTATACAAGGTGTTACAAAAATACACATAAACATTTAAGGGGGTGGGTGATTTAGACCATAAATCTGAACAACTTTCACTACGCGACGAATATCAAAATCGCGATAAAAAATCTGATGTTCCATACTAAACTACAAATCTACTCGAGCTATGTCCCATACATTTAGCTACATAGCTGATTGATTTTATTTTGTGATTTCGATGTTGCTCCCTTAGTAAAAGTTGTTCAGTTTGATGGTCTCAACAACCCCCTTGAAAGTGTTAAATGTTTATTTTTACTTTTGTAACATCCTGTATATTTTCAGAAGTGTATCTTTGGATACACCAACCATACTGAGAAAATTAAAAATAGAAGTCAAATACAAAAGGCAAAGTAGGTAACTCATATTTTTAAACATACATAAAAAATCCGGGTGTCCCTTAGGAATTATATTATTAATAATTAATATTAGTATTAATAATCATATTTAGAAAATCCATAATAGACATGACATAACGTTAATTCGTAAATAGCAATTAAAATATTTAAAATGTAAATATATACCATTATTTGCCATAGTAATGAAAATCCATAATTAAAAAATCCATTGTACATGAAAATCTGCAGGGCATAAGCCTCCTCCCCATTTTGCCATCCTATGCGGTCATGTACAGTCAAGAGCACGTCAAGCTAGACACCTTGGACTTCGTACTGTTCGTATGGCGTTGGAATTAAGAAACAATATCGCACTTCGATTGTTAAGGTTGATGTGCTCTTACTGTACCAGTAGCATCCAGGTGTTACCGATACTTTTCCAGACCCACCTATTTCGTCACTGACCCACCTAGCTGCCGGACGACCCACTAGATATATCTTGATAATACGGGGTGTTACGGTTAACAGTTGCATTACTTTAAGGGGTGATAGTACCACCACTGTTTACCCTAACACCTTGTATATCAAAGAAAATAATTATCTTGATAATTTCTAACCTTTGTCTACATTAAAATATTACTAAGCTGTTTCACTGTTTTTTAAATCCTGTATAGTATAATTTGTTTTTCGGAACGACTCCTGACGATTTGGATGGCCTTTTTGTATTTAGATAATTTGTATTCAGTTCCCTTAACAGTTTCAAAGTCAAAATATAATAATCTAGATATGCTTCTTTCCTGAGAAAATCCGTTTTCAGACAAAATTACTACTTAGCGGTCATTAATAACGGCAGCCAATTAGCATGGGCATTTACGTCTACTGCTATCTCAATATAAGAGTTTTTTTTTTTTTATAACGATATTTAGGCTCGGCGCAAACGAGCCACCGACCACAGCCATCGGTGGCTGTAGCTAGCCACACTAAGCACTTCTAAGCACTTGGGGCATGAAAATATTTCTTATTATAACAGAGGTGCGATGCAAAAAAGGATGGAAAGTCCTGCTTTACGGTGCTTCAGACCATCAAACTGAACAACTTTAGGACCAACATCGAAATCGCAAAAAAAAACTGCTGTTTCATACATTTCGGTAGAGTAGATTCACTTTTTCTGTGAATCTTGTGTTTTTTTCGCGATGTCAATGTTGTTCCCATGGTGAAAGTTGTTCAGTTAAAGGCTGACGCACCCTGTTCGATATGTAACGGATTTAATGTTACAATATCTTGTTTTTGTGTTACGTATACAAGGTGTTACAAAACTACAAATAAACATTTAAGGGGATGGTTTAGACCATCAAACTGAACAACTTTCATTATGGGACCAATATCGAAATCGCGAAAAAAAATTGATGTTCTACTACAAATCGACTCGAGCTAAAATATGTATGGGATATCAGATTTTTTTTTCGCGATTCTGATGTCGGTCCCATAGAGAAAGTTGTTCAATTTGACGGTCTCAACAACCCCCTTAAGAGTTTTAAAAATTTATTTTAACTTATGAAACACCTTGTATAAAAAATTGTGTTTTCTTTCATTCAGTTCAGGATTCTTAGCGCGAGTCCGACTTACACTTAGGTTTTCATTATTTGTTGTTTTACTGTTTGCACTATTATCACACCAACTTCGACGTTTGTATGTAAGTACTGCTTGAAATATACGTTTCTTGTATGTCCCTTAATTCTTTTTTATATTTGTTAGCAAATCTGCCATAATAACGCATATTCTGTGTAAATTTAAACCTTCTACCTATTGAGCTATCGTTGTCAATGTTGTCATACATACAGCTAAGTGATTACCACTCTTTGAGCTCTATCTCAAAAAAGGTTAATTGTACAAAATATTGCCTCAGACTAAATTTGTAGATAATTTTATGTTCTAAAACTCTTCTAACCACTTCAGTCATTTAGTGCATAGGAAACAAGATATTTACACAAAAACAGTTTTTGTGACTTTTAACCTTAAATATGTTGATACGCGTACAAGAGATTCCATGACATTTGAACTAACATTAAAAAGAAAAAAAGAAAGATTTTATACAAAATAGCTGATTATTTCTCATTCCGAGGTTTGCACTTTTTTCAACCTAATTTGACTGGACAACCATTTCTAAACTTAAACGGTTACATACAATTCCCATAAATACAGAATCAGTCAACTACATTGTGCTGGAATAGTAGATTACACACCGAGGACAGGAAAGTAAGAAAGGTTTCAGATCCCATGTAATCGGATACCTCGAATAACTCGGCTTCGCCTCGGTCAACAAACATGTGATCTGAGGCTTTCTTATTTACTGTCCGAGGTTAGTATACTATTTTTCTCCTCGACGGAGGTGGAAAGCGACAACTTCGTTCAGTGCAGCGGGACGACAACGCTTTCCGTCCGGAGGGGAGAAATAAGTAACTATTAGAAACTAATTGTCAAATCCAGTTTCCTTCAATTGTCGATTCTTTTATGATATGATACGATTGTCATGAAAGAAAAGAATGCAACGTCATGCAACTGCAGATTCGACAGAGACAAATCTTTTCACAAGCACTATAGGTATCTCCATCACTTTATGCCTTTTGTGTTGTATTCTTCAGTGTCTCCATTGTAAACAAACACCTTGTTACAGACCTATTCCAATCTGTTTATGTGCAAAAATAAAGCGGTGTGCGCCTTGACACTGCAACCTCGGCAGTTAGGCGCCAACAATAGCACGGCCGAGTCAACGGAGCACGGCCACTTGCGGTAATCATAGGTACCTAGCTACAATAAAAACAACGCGCGAAATCTCCGCACACAATGACTTCAAAAACTCGAATAAAAACAATAACAACGCAAGACAGTGCGTTAATAATAAAATAAATATCGTTATGGCGCTAACTATCAATTGTCTGGAATGAAATTTTATAAAACTTGGTTAAGAATTTAAAGCTACTATAACAAAACGTCATATTACTAAAAAGAAATCCAACTTCAACTAACAAATAGGTAGGTATGCCAACAACAATCATATTTATACAGATAGTAGGTAGGTACGTACCGTTTCAAAGAAGTTACTGCACGCGGGTCGTAAAGTCGTAAATCAATAGGCAAGTCCTTTCGAGGACGACGTACAACGATACACGATTAGACAGTGTTCCAGTCGCCAAGAGCGAACTGTCAAAGAGACACGTAAATGTAAAGCTTTTTAACGTTAAAACAGAGTCATATTATAGAGAGAGCGGCGATGCAGCGCGTTGAACGTTCACAGCGTTCGAAAGAGCTCGGCTCGGTCGGCAACGAGGCGACTCACGACCCCCCGCTGTCGAGGTTAGCTCGCCTGCGAGAGGCTCCGGCGTCGATCAGACGAGTCCGGTCCCAGGGGCGCGGGGGAGGAGGGGGGAGGGGGTGCCGGGGCGGGGAGGTGAGGGGAGGGGGAGCGCGATAACTCCGCCGATGTTTTTGCCGTGCTCCAACTCGCTCGCTCGGCTCGGCAGCGCGTTCTTCATTTCGTACCAAGTCCATTATCTCTCGCTCCGTCCCTCTCGCACCCGCTGCTCGCTTCGTCGCGCCTCGCCGCACCGGCCGCTGTTTTATTGCCAGCCGACGATTTTAACGTGCGCTCGCAACGTCCGCTGGAGCACAAAAGTTTTTATGGAAATTTCATTCCGAATGCGCCTCGCTCGCTTGCTCGCTCGGGAACGTCAATATAAAAGCACGATAACGAACGGACGAGTCAATTAATTATTATTGTTGGAAGCTGTCGGGACGTGCTGAGCAGCTTTGCATCTAAATATAGTTTCATGTAGTAGTAGAGAAATTGTGTAAAACAATAGTTTAACTTTTAAACCTTTACCTACTGAAACCCAAAGAAACAGACTCTACTTAACTGTATTGTATCATCAATTGCTCTGCTATCTAGCAAAGCAATTGATGCCATCAACTAGGCGCATACATTTTTTTTTATTAAACTAGTGAAGCTGAAGAGACACCGATAAATGTTCTTCAGTAATATGGAGAGAAAAATAGTAGATTACACACCAAGGACAGGAAAGTAAGAAAGGTCTCAGATCTCATCATGTGATCTGAGGCTTTCTTATTTACTGTCCGAGGTTAGTATACTATTTTTCTCCTCGACGGAGGTGGAAAGCGACCACTTCGTTTAGCGCAGCGGGACGACAATTGACGCTTTCCGTCCGGAGGTGAGAAAAATTTCTATGCTGCACAAACTTTTTAGGCGAAAGCGCTACTACGCCGCACACCCCTCACCCCCGCCCCATTGGTCAAGTTGTTTGCCGGGTCGTTTATGTCCCTGTGGTTGCATAAATCAATTTGAAATTATTTCTGGACAGTATACAGGGTGTTTAAGAAAAAATAAATTTTTAATACTCTTAAGGGGGTGGTTTAGACCATCAAACTGAACAACTTTCACTATGAATGGGACCAATATCGAAATCGCGAAAAAAAAATTGATGTTCCAAATAGAGGTGGGCGCCGACCCGAAATTTGCCGGCGGCGGCGCGCCGGGTGAAATTGGTCGGCGCGGCGGCGCCGCGCCGCGGCGCGGGTGTTTATTTTGAAACATTTACATTTTAGGTGTTAAATGTATTATCTAGAAGCTCCAGATGCACAATAAGAAATAAAAAAAAATGTGCTGATGTTAAATGTTTTTACAACTACAAACGCGATTTCTCAGCATTCAAAACTAATCCAGGTGTAGAAAAAACAACGGGGTTCGTATTAGCAGGAATCGCTAGACTAATCCCGGCAAGTGTAGAAACTCCTGAGAACACATTCTTCTTATCTCGCCAATATAGGCAAGCACATCTCTCAAAATGTCAACTCCTTGACATCGAACTTTAGCTTGTTATCTCCGGAATTATTTCGAGAAATCTGATTCTGGAGACTGTTGCCGGCGCTGGTAACCAAATATAACGTCATTAAGAACCGGCGGCACTGAACGCCGGCAACCAAATGAACGATTGGCGTCGTCAACAGAGAGCCCATATAATGTACAGTTTAGCCCAGTAACTAGTGCTGGAAGCCAACTTGGCTGTCAGCGCCAGCAGCTAGCTCGGCAACCGGCGGCACCGGCATCTAACGCGAAAAACACGGTGCTGCCGGCAGCTAGCTTGGCAACCAGCGTCGGCACTAATATAAATAACCAGCGCCGACAACCAAATGAGCGACTGGCGCCGGCAGCGAAATTGGCTGTCAGCGCCTGCAGCTATCTCGGCAACAGGCGCTGCCGGCATCTACCTCGGCAACCGGGGCGCTGCAGGCAGCTAGCTTGGCAACCAGCGCCGGCACTTATATGGATAACCAGGGCCCGCAACCAAATGAGCGACTGGCGCCGTCAGCGGAGAGTAGGTAGCCCTTGTAAAGTTTAGTTTAGGCCTGTAACTAGCGCAGGCAGCCAAATTGGCTGTCAGCGCCGGCAGCTATCTCGGTAACAGGCGCAGTCGGCATCTACCTCGGCAACCGGGGCGCTGCCAGCAGCTAGCTTGGCAACCAGCGGCGGCACTGATATTGATAACCAGCGCCCGCAACCAAATGAGCGAATGGGGCCGTCAGCGGGGAGTAGGTAGCACTTGTAAAGTATAGTTTAGGCCTGTAACTAGCGCCGGCAGCTACCTCGGCAAACGAGGCGCTGCTGGCAGCTAGCTAGGCAACCAGCGCCGGCACTGATATGGATAACCAGCGCCGGCAAACAAATGAGCGATTGGCGCCGTCAGCGGAGAGCCCATGTAAAAGTACAGTTTAGCACGCCAACTAGCGCCGGCACACAGCAACCACGGACACCGGCGCCGTCGGCGCCTAACTCGGCGGCGGCGGCGGCACGGGTGAACCGGCGCGGCGGCGCCGCGCCGGCGCGGCGCCCACCTCTAGTTCCAAATCCATACACTACAAATCGACTAGAGCTAAAATATGTATGGGATATCCGATTTTTTTTTGCGTGATTTCGGTGTTGGTTGGTCCCATAGAGAAAGTTGTTCAGTTTGACGGTCTAAACAACCCCCTTAAGATTTTTAAAAATTTATTTTTTCTTAAATGTTTATTTGTGTTTTTGTAACACCTTGTATACAGAGTTTACACTGACTGAGAGACTGAGTTTATTACCTTGGTTACATAAGTAAGAATAAATTTTTTAAATTCTTAAGGGGGTTCTAGAGCTAAAATATGTATGGGATATCCGATTTTTTTTTCGTGATTTCGGTGTTGGTCCCATAGAGTAAGTTGTTCAGTTTGACGGTCTAAACAACCCCCTTAGGATTTTTAAAAATTTATTTTTTCTTAAATGTTTATTTGTGTTTTTGTAACACCTTGTATACAGAGTTTACACTGACTGAGAGACAGTTTATTACCTTGGTTACATAAGTAAGAATAAATTTTTTAAATTCTTAAGGGGGTTGTTTAGACCGTCAATCTGAACAACTTTCTCTATGGGACCAACAACGAAATCGCGAAAAAAAAAAACTGATATCCCATACATATTTTATATCTAGTCGATTTGTAGAGTATGGAACATTTTTTTTTTTCGCGATTTCGATGTTGATCCCATAGTGAAAGTTGTTCAGTGTGATGGTCTAAACCACCCCCTTAAATGTTTATTTGTATTTTTGTAACACCTTGTATACTATAACGAGAAACAATTTCCAGGAATGTGAATAAATACTAAATTCTTTATCCTTCCTAATATATTATTAACCGCCGAGTAAGAGCCGGGACTTGAAACACCCCTTTGAGCACCTGAATCTCACTCTTTAAGCGCTAAATGCTGTTCAGCACGTCTAGTATGATTTCTCTACACGCGCGCGCCGCGCCTTTGCTCCATAGAAAATAACCTGATCCCGCTCTTTTCGGAGAGCGAAAGACGCGCTTGCCGCGACAAGTAGTATGGAATAAAGCCGACTCGCGCGCAAGAAGAGATATCATGCTAGACGTGGTGATGTAATAATTTTCATGGTTTCCAGAAAGTGCATCGACAGAAGCGAGGCTTATTCTCTCAATCAGACTAAATTACACATAGCAGTCGCTCGGTTCACAATAGTCATTCACAAATCACAACACACTATGCTCAGCTGCTAGAGAAGAGAGTGATTCGCCGCAATACATCGACACGAACGACATCAGTTTAAATCAGCCGACCGACTGCACTTGGCCCAAATCCCGACGCAAATAAACATCAAACGGCTCCTGTCACTTAGTCTACGTAATACGCGGATGCTATAGAACGAATAGCGATGTACTCACAACTATACACAGCTATGCTATCAACATAATTGTGTATAGGTAGAGGTGCAATGAGAATGAGGCGACGACGATCATGAAATCCGCCATTGAGCCGGAGAGAAAGGCTCTTGTAGACCCGTTGCACAACAATGTAGGTACCATGCCAATTGATATTGATTATTTGACAATGAACAAAATTCAGCCATGTTCAATAACACGCTTATTTTTTTATGTCTGTATGACAATAGTATTTATTTAATTAATGTCGATAAGAAATCGAATACAATCAAATATTCAGTATTCTTTTATCATATTAGATAATAGTGATAGGAATCTTCAAAGGTCATAGTCAAAGTCCCTAAAAATTCAAAGACATTTTATTTGTACACTCATTCATTCACACGTTACTCTGTTGCATTATGTTCAAGAGATGATGTTTCCTCGACGACTATCTTTTTCGATAAACCTATTTTCACAGAACATCTTGAACGTTTTATTATGTCCAGAGCGGGTGGGTATTTTGTAGAAAAATCCTAGGCAATATCTGGTGGGCTAGGTCAGTGGCTCGTGAGCAACGCTTATGTGTACTGTCGCCCTATAAATAGCCTCTTGATAGGCATCCAGGCTCATCTGAATAAATAAACGGAATCCCTTACCTCGAATTGATATGCCTCGGTGCATCAATCACAGTACGGCGAGCTACAATGCTCTAGCTATTCAAAGTTCTACTTTTGGAAACGCAGGCTGTTTCGTAGCAATGTGACTATAACGGTATTAGGATATAGCAACGGCTTTGGGTGTATAAGACTGAATAAGTAAATAACAACAACACTTAAGACGTTTCGATACTCGTAGAGTGACAAGTTTTGCGCGCAAGATTAGAAAAGGCCGTACAAAACTGGAGTAGTAAGAATAATGTCATTTGAGATTGAGACATAACGAGATTAATCGCCGTAAATGCGTTTCAAGATCATTCAAGAGTTCGTCGACCGGCGTGTGAAAATGTTGCCTCGTAAATAAATAATTCACAAGGCTAGTGTTCTCGGTTGGGGCACGTGGTGGCGGGCACGTGTAGTAGGTAGGTACGTAAACATTTACATTACATAACCGGCTCGTCATCGGCGACCGCGCGCTATCGAGAGCGAAATGGTGAGTCTTGCGAATTACTCCGCTGCAGCGCACGACGCCTCATGAGGCACAACAGTACTTTCAAGCTCGTTAAACTTTAGCCCTTCACTTTTGTCGGGCATACTTCGTATGAAGGAATAGTAGGTACCACGGAAAATAGAAACAACCACCAACTTTACCGCTGATAACAGTTGCTACACACCTCGTCAGAAAGTTAAAGGCAGGATTCCTGCACTCATCAGAACAATCACAACCAGAGTAAATGGTAGTATTTAAAGAACATGAGAATTGAAAGTAAATCAACTACAAGTGTTCCTATGAAAACATATGAGGGAGAAACTCGCCAAAGCAAGCAAGATTGAGCGAAAGACGAGAAAATGAAAACTAAACACGGAGACCCCTCGGGGTGTACTGTGCTGCGACCGGAATAATGCAACATCTACCTACCTACCTTAACATACGTACTTATGTATAAAGACAATGCGACTCGTCTATAATATACTCACCACGTGTTCGAGGGACAAGAGGTCGCTACCCACACCCGCACCTGACACCCGTATACATTCAATCCTGAATATGTCTACATATCTTTACAATACTTTACATTAAAAAGATTCAATCACAGTGGAATTTGCTTACTCGTACAGCACTATTAGTGGCTAGTAAAATAATGTTATGATCTTATGATTTAATAGAAAGCCGAATAGCCGTCCAGAATGATCTAATCTAATTGGTAAACCTTTGTAGACTAGACTGAGAATGCACACTACGTGGAAGAAAACAATGAAGATTATAACTCCATGGTAATAAAGAAAGGATGATAATCTTTCATCACAATATTCGGTATCAGTTTGAGAAGGCTTATCTGCTCGGAAGAGAAGTACTTTGATTTTGTAAAAAAAAAAACTTGGATGAGTTAGGTTCTTTGCTGATGTGTGCGTATTTGTGTAAAGTAGACGGTTCCGCACGAAGGCAAGTGGTACACTTTATTGAATGTCTTTATAGGCCACCTGTTACACGGGTCGGTGTCGGCAAAACAGCTGATCGGGCCGGAGCGAATTATTATTATTGTTGTAGGATGCCGGCTCGGTCGGCCTTATTTATTTGTGACGATGGGGTGCGCCGCGCGACGAGAAGCCATCCAATCCAACAACTTTTCTTCAACTAGTACCTATTATTGTTCGAAACCGATAATGATGTACATTACTGTTTATTGAAGTTCAAGCTCCTCCGTTTGGGGTTCATTGTTATTCGACAATTTCTATAAAATAGGAATTTGTATCTCATATTTTGGTGAAATTGCTCTGCGAAAGTCTCGGTAGTCACTCAGTAAAAACAAAATCTGAAGTAAAACACAATACATTTTGTAGTAATTGGCGAAAAATGATTAAACTAAAACAGTTCCGAGGCCTAAAACATTACTATAGTGCGATTTTTTAAAGTCACACTTTGAAATCAGCAGTAGAAAAGTCAAAATTACTAAGGAGATTATGCATCTTTCCTCAGACACCTTAGAACAAAATAAGTTGAGGGTTTTATTTAATGGTACTTAATTCCAACGATGACAATGAAGTGATAGATCCAATAAAATCTGAGAGTTGGGAGTAATGTGGGAAAAACGTTGTGTTAGAAGGAAGCCGAGAGAAAAGTTGGTCGAAAAGCAGGCCATGAATATGGGATGCAATGCAATGAGTTCTGACGACTTGAAAGAAGACTTGTTGAAGGATTGTTATTTAAAAATAACAAACATGAAGTCATTGAAGACCGTACAGTGGCAGCATTTGCCTATTCCCTCTAAGAAATATAACAACACAATCATAAACTAAACACCATTCATGGGTAAAGTCATTTTAGCAGTGGAAAAAATAACTAGCTACAAATTGTACAGCCAAGGCAAGTCGAGGCGAAGTTGGTTAAATTATGGTCTACCAACGACGACGCCCAGGGTAATCACCGGCTTGCGATTTCAGGTTTTCCTTTACCAAATGACATGCTGTTCTTCGCATCAGTTCGCATGCGTGGCCAGTAAGGTGTACATTTACTGGAAATAAAGATTAAAATGATACTTCCATTACAGAGTGAGTATTAGGGTGGAACGAATTTTTTTTTTCTTCAAATTCTATTTGGAATAGTTGTATTTAGTTGCCAGTGGCCATCAGTTACCTCCATTAAAAATATAAATATTATCAGACAAAGGTAAAAGCCCCCGCCAAGACATCATATATTTAAAAAAAAATCAATTTAGGGGCTAATTGCGCGGCCTACGAAATAGTACAGAATTTATTAAAATTTTTTTTTTTTATTCTAAAACATATTCAAATATAGGTAACTAGCTGTTGCAATCGAATATTTCAAATATTTCTGTTCACGTTGGGTATATGGTTCCTACATCGGGCAGTGCAAGAAATATTGAAAGAGCTATCCACAGTTTTTGATGACTGAAAAGATATCACCAGAAAGTTTAATGGCTGTTGGTTGTGATGGAACCAACACAAATACAGGGAGGGGTAGGGGGCGTGATTCGTGAAATATTTACAAGAAATTACTATTGCTGTTATAAATGGATCCTGCCCTCCTGATTTATTACACAGAAGCCCAGGTAAGCTATATCCCATGCCCGTTGGTTGACAAGAGCTAATCTTATAGTGCGTTTGTATATTTCTACGGAAAATCCACAACAAAATCTTGTCACTTTAGCAACGTTTGTCGTAAAATCATATACTCCTGTCTGGTTTGCCACCAAAACATTCATCCTGCAAAGATGGTTCAAAACATTTATGGAAGCTCATTAACAGCACTAGATATTTATCCGAAGAGTTGTTAGCGATAGTAGGCCCTGTTTTAAGTCGAAATAGTTGCTGTCATTCAGAAAACTTGTTGTTGAGTATGATAATAGATTCACGTAAGCACATTAGAGAACACGCCACAAGACGCATTTTTACGGCTCGTCAACTGAATAAAAACTCTGTTTGCGTATCTTAGAGGTGCCAAAAGGGAACTTAAATGAAAGTTCTTACATATACTTGATTGACTGACAACAAAATATATATTAACCCCCAATACTGATGCATATTTCCGACGAGCATTAACAAGTTCTAATTGAAAATGGATGAGATGCTGTTTTGGAGTTTATGAGACTGCCTTGCCACACCCAGGCTGTGGAATGATCAGTAAAAGATGTAACAGAAGCAGCTCTAAGTGTATGCGACAAGACAAGAAGAGAGGCATTCATTAAGTCTAAATTTGCATCTCGAAAGATCATGCCAAAGTTTGAGACGAAAAAGGATTTTTGATGTAAATAATGATGTTTTTCATACAGACATAACTTTCTGAACCTGTGTTCACTTTTGAAATAGTTGATTCTATTAACTAGAACATACTTTATTTTAATATTTACAGGCATAAAATATTATATTTACTTATTATTTTGCTTACAGAGTGTACTATACAAAACATCTATAAAAACTTAAAAATGAAATATCATGTCTGTGGCGGGAGCTCAAGATGTCTAGCTAGAACTTCCAAATTAAGGGGTGTTATTTACAATTATATGAAGCAACTTTTACCTGGTATTCCAAAACGAAATAAAAAAAAAAATATTTTTTCATATAAATGTGTTCCACCCTAGTGAGTATAGCGTGTTCAAGTAGTTACTAAGAATACGCTCTGTTTAAATAACGGTATGTTTTTAATGTCTTCATGTCATTTTATTTTACGGAAGACAATCTATGTAACAATTTAGATGTTGTCGTTAGGTCAAAATAGTCTTCAAAACAAAAAATGTGTATTGCTTCACAACAATTCTCAATGTGTCAATCAATATGACTATATATATAAAACACCAGGGAACAATGTGAATGTCCAATTAAATGGAGCTCGCACACGTCATCGAAAGGTGTTTCCCGAAGAACGCACACACACGCGGACGATCAGCTGACTGCTCCGATTTTAACCCACACCACTGAGCCGACTGTTAGAGAACATAAATAATGACGGCCCACCTACCTAGCTATACGTAACACACATCGTATAATTTGTATGAGCGACTGGCAGAAGAGGAGTGTACGATACGTCGTCGTTTTCACCGGCATTATAGTTTTTACAATAAGACGAATAAAATCGACGAACGGATGGCTTTGTTACTGGCTGTTAGGACATTACGCGGCTCAGCTCATCGACCGTGAGATCGTATTAAATAATCAGAAACGCATATAAACAAGTACTATCACATGCCGATGATTACAGTGCTTTCTGATAAAACGTTTTGCTCTTCTATATTCGCAAATGTTTCTTCAAATCCGTTCACACCACACTTCGTTTCAGACAGATATTCCTGAAGTCAAAAATCACTTGTTTTATTCTTGTATGGATTTCTTCCAATCATAAATTATGCAAGATTTCAAAATCATAACAGAAATAAGCCAAATAAAACACACAATAAACTATTATCCGTTGTCTCAGAGAGGTTATTTTCTACTGTCGGTTGGTTTAATAATAACAGAAAAAAAAAGACGAAGTAAATAACTTGGAAATATTATGCTTTGAAACGAACACTGCAAAACATCAATTTTGATTTTGATATAATAATTATTGTGTAGGTAGGGTATACTATAATTTTCAATAACATACATCATTTCCTTAGCTTACTTATCCTATTACAAATACAATATAGTATAGGAAAGGATAGAATTAATAAAGAGTACCGAGGAGTGACCGAGAAGTCACTCCTTCTCCTTCCTTGTCACATTCGAGCAGGCGAATGGAATTATATTTTAAAATACTACCCTCCGAGTGTTATCTTCACCAGAGCGTTACGTCAAGTATACTGTGAACCGCCGACTAAACAGGATGACAAAACATGTGAAACAATTAAAGCTCATATCTTCAACGTCGTTTTTTCACTTACATAATAATATACAGGGTGGAAAGCTAAGATGGGGCACAAAGGGCAGCTACCAGAAGCATTATAGCTACAAGAAAACATTTTAAGAGACTAACCTTAACTTTTGAAGAACTTATCTTCTGTATTCACAGATTTTGAAAAAAAATTACAGTGATGGAGAAAAACTGTAATCCTCACAAAACTTTATTTCATCCCATTCCCATCCAAAAAATCTGCTTTTTGATAAACCGATTGTTTATCAGTTTAGTAAGGAAAAGCAGATCAGGTTTGCTCCCAGAGTAAAAGTTGTTCAGTTTGATGATCTGAACCGCCCCCCTAAACATTTGGAAAGAGTTTACGAAATCACAACTAGGGTGACTTTGTTATTTCCCTACTAAATGTATGGGAATTTAATTTGGCGTTTCCCGAGACTTTCATAGAGACTTAAGTTCTTTATCAGTAAGAGGATCGAATGGGATGAAAAAGAAAATTATGAAAATTGTCTAACAAAATTAGCCCAAACTATTTTAAGGGAAGTACCAGATCATCAAACTGAACAATTTTGTCTATGGGACCAATATCGAAATCGCGTTTCAGCTAATTTTGTTACACCTTATAATTGTTTTTTCAAAATCCGTGAATGCAGGAGTAAAATACTCCAAAAGTTAGGGTTCGTCTCCTAAGGACGTTTTCTTGGAGCTATAGCTTCTTGCTTCTGGTAGCTGCCCTTTGTGCCCCAATTCAACTTTCCACCCTGTATAATAATTACAATGTTCACAAAACAGAAACAGGCCTGAAAATAAGGTATATATATAATAATATGGATTAAGATGAATTGGCCCACAATAACACGAAATTGAGATAATTGAAAGAATAATTCAGACCATTGAAAAAAATACCCGACTGACCTTAGGATAGATACAAAAGACTATAAGTTCTTTTTTGAAAGATAGATACAAAAGACTATAAGTTCTTTTTTTAAAGATAGATACAAAAGACTATAAGTTCTTTTTTTAAAGATAGATATTGTATCTATTATTATTCGTATGGCTTTTAGATAGATATTGACAGATATTGGCAGATATTGTATCTAATGATATGATATGATTCTTCTACACACATGCGCATTGCACCATCTGTGTTGAACTACTAGAAGTTTTTAGCGATTGTCCGATAGACCAAAAAGCAGTGTGGGGGGACAACCAAATAAAGCGTCCATCGGACAACCGCCAAAATTCAAGTAAAATTTAAGTAATTTTGCAAAACGTTGTTACAAAGTGTATGTATTTAATAAATGCAATCCTTAGTTATTCAACAAACATTAATTATTGGGCCAAGCAAAACCTGAGCATGAGCCTGAGCCTGGACATTGAGAAAATTGTATGCAGATGACTGGGACTATATAGGTATGGACAAAAAATAGTTGATTGACCCTGTATCACAAAAGAGAGAAGGAACCTTCCTGTGTACATAGTTCGCTCGATATAAATGGTCTTTTTCAGTAAAGTATGACTATTCTTGAAATTTAAGAGTCGCCCTCGAGCGCGTTCCATACAAACGAAATTTGATTAAACATATTTTGGATATACAGGGTCCTTCTTAATATGCTGACACTTTTTTAAGGGGATGATCAGACCGTCAAACTGAACAACTTTCTCTATGGGATGTTGGTCCCAATTAAATCCATTTAATTTTTAAACATGATTTACAAACTAATCTATGTGCCTGTGGTTTGTCAGATTTTTATTAAAATGTACACTTTCAAAGTTACAGTTACAGAGAGTTGCTCAAAGATTTCCATACAAATCTTAAATTAATCCTAGCAGTGACAAACTACAGGCACAGAGATTAGTTTATCGAGAATGTGTTTGAAAAAATATATTGAGTTCATATGGTTAGTATTGGAAATAGGATCTAGCTTCGTTTGCATGAATCGCGCTCGAGCGCGCTGCAAGGAACTATCCTCTTAGGAGAACAAACTCAATGTAATTAACATTATTGGTATATTACTGTAAACAATAGTGGTTTCATCTATGTAAAAAGTAGTTAAAACGCGGCACAAAATAAGCCTACATACAACGGCAACTTTGCCGACGCGACGGCAACCGCAATCGAGGGCAAGGGAAGTATGAAGATATACAATTTAACCATCATCTTGCCGAAGTTTGACCAGTTTTTAGGTTCACATCACAAGTCTGGTGATAATAGTCGAAAAGTAGACATCAACAGATGATTAAGTAAATTAAACCAGCACCAGCATTAAGTCAAAATTGAGCAAACATTAGTAATAACTGAGATATAGAAAAAAAATGCATTAAATCTAAATGAACTTGCAGCAGTCGCCGGTCATATGATAATAAAAACAAACATCTAGCCGCTGCCACAAAATAGAACCAGAGTATTGAGCCAACGCACACAAAGGTACTAAGGCGGTCGGATGTCACGCACACCAAGGCGAGTTCCTCGTCGAGTCGACACTCACACACACACACAGGCATGGCACTGTAGATAAGAATCGTCCCATTTTACATTGAGTCATGCGGCCGATGCGATACTTACTGTGTTCGCAGGCAGCCTTATGATGACGGCCGTCTTGAATGCTTCTTGGAATGGCACCGAAGCACAGATAAGAATTTGCCTTATTCATACACTTCTACACACACAAAAGAGGTAACGAAGGTAACTATGTCTCTTAGAGAGAAGCGTTAGAAATCATCGACCGTAATAGAGGTAAAGAGCCGAGCGAACGGGCAGTGGAGGCTACCAAAGAGCGAGAGACTCGTGTGGGATACTGTACGTTCGATTACGCTAGCGGTGCGCGCGTTTCAGTTGGCGCACGGCGACTGGCGCAGGCGAGGCGCGGTGCGGCGGAGCGGGCGGGCGAGCGAGCGATTTCACCGGGCTGATATTGCGACGGCACGCCGCTGCCGCTCCATCCGACCCATATGTATAGCTAGCGCTACCAACAGCGAGGGCACGCCATGCGCCATCGCCAGCGTCGAGCGCCGAGCGCCGAGCGTCGAGCGGGGGGACGGGACAGTGCTCGGTGATCGGTCGCCAGTGCCACGGAGCACACCGCTACACGCACCGAACCAACTCTCCTCTACACGACCTGTTATTTAGTTTGCCTCGGCTTCACTTTGTAAATACATTACATTGAAATACTTGGTATGTGACAAGCTTTATCCAATAAAAGTTTCTTTCGCTGCACTTCGAAGCCTTTCTCTAACATTGTAAACTAAACATTTCAGCACAGAAGGGTAACTGCAAAAAAGAACAGCATGCATTCACCAATCTGAATACAAACAACGAAATACGAGAAGTAAATCTCATTAATACATCAACACAAAAGATTACACACCACCACAGACCTAGCGATAAATACGAGTACTTGTGTGTGTGAGTGAGTAATGAATGTTACACACGATAGTGGATGATACAGAATCGAGCTATCATTATTAAACATGAAATCGTTCACACATACATACGAACGTGCGATAATGAGATCTTGTATTTATCGTTAATGCTGAATGGCATAAATAGCTTGTAAAATAGCTACAGTAGAGATCAAAGTAAAGCTCGCTGAATCATCTGGTTACTAATTAATTACAAATGATAGCACTTTATCACCGGTGCATTGCTTGTAGTGCACCTTACCGTTCCGTACCTACATCACATTATTATCGCAGAGCTAACAACGACGATGGCCTATTGGAAATGCGGGTCAACTGCAGCTGCGCAATGAACACATTCCATAAAATATTAATCTGCTCATAGTAATCTATTAAAAACCTTATTCAAATCATAACATATAATAATTAACAAGCTGGAACATATTATTACCTAAAATTTTTCAGTTGATCAAGTTTTAAAAGTTATTCAATAGTATGCTGGATTATTCTGATGAACTACTGCGGTGCCACACTATTAGTCAGTAGGGTAAATTATAGTAGGTAACTAGGTAAGCAGCATTAAACATACATCACTGATGACAAAATTAATGCCAAAGATGCCAATACATCATACCAAATACCTACCACAAAATAACCTTCTTCCAAGAAACCTTGCAATAGAGGAGTAGGTATAAGAAAGTAAAATAATGATAATTGTTTAGTTCGATTTGATATTTGCTATATGTGTCACATCACATACCTAAAACTCTTCACCAACTGCCAAGCTTGCGAGATCAACTTGCCTTGATTCGGAATGAGAAGATAAATTATATTGGGAATGCGTCAAACAACAATGTTTTCCTAATATACTAAACCGTTATTCTACATATTTTACAATAAGCAGTTATATTTATATTATAGTAACCATTAGTCTGAAACATTAAGAATAAAAATAAAGAAGGCTTCAATCAAGGAACCCAAAGGGAAAAAAGTAATGGCTGTGGCTTGATGACGTACGGCGCCAGCGACTTTGGATGAAAGACGCCCAACGGTCTGCGTGAGAGCGTTGTGAAAAAACATCCAACCTAGATAATCAATATTGATCACAAATAAACCCGATTGGCATAAGAAAGAAAGGCATGATACTTTTCCTTACACCCTGTATAATAAATACTGATATAGCCATTGAGGACTATGCCACAGAATAGATAATAGTACAAACAGACTAAACCCAAATGTAATTAAAGTGGGGCAGAAAACAACATTTACAGTTCAATAGAGCGTTTGTAATATAAATCGACGTTTGTTTGTGGCTCAAACTAAATTTTTTTGTAACCTGTATTGTTAGGCAAAGGTCTCAGCCAAGTTCTTCCTACCTTCTGTTTATGTCTGTTTTCTGAGCATTAAGATCGTTCCACCATGTTTTCAGAGTCTGCTTTAACAACCATACTTTTAAATATTTAGAAAATGCAGAGTGATTCTCGAGAGACTTAAGAAAATATGCAGAGAGGGAGAGGTGGCATCTCGTCGGCGGATTTATCGTTAAGTTCGGTATAGAAACCAGTTCTATTAAGTGGCGGCTTGGTTGGAGTAGGCAGTGCGAGCCGGCCGCTCCGCAAAATAAAAGAAATGTGTTTTAGTGGGTTAGCGAGCGTGTTTACGATCGGATTCCTCGAGTCCGATTATACTGCTATTAGTTACATAAGCGGCCTGGTACCCGTAATTAGACAATTTGTCTTGAGAAGTTATGATTCTGACCGAATACTCTAAGAATGTTCAATGAATGATCAATTACATCACATTTCAAAAACATTCATTTGACGTTAACTAAATATACAATGTTGATAAAGTTTTTGAAGGCAGAATTCAGGTTTAAAGTTTCCGTAAAAAAATAGCATGCACACCGGGCTAGGCTGTAAGAGACCAAAAGGCAAAATGGCTAAGTTGCGTGTAACGCCATCTGTCGAGCGCTGTGAGAGACTCGAACCGGATGCCCGACCAGTTTCGAAGTGACACTGAACACCTGCAAGTAAAACCGCACCACTAACCAGCCAACGTGAATCTCTTTGATGAAACAATAATTTTGCAGTTATTTTAAATCTTTCCCTGTACAATAGTTTTTATTTTAATCGTTAGACTGGTTGAATGTAGCTATAGAAATGCAAATTGCAAACTAAAAGTCCACAAGAGCAAACTAAATCTAGGTAAATAAACTAAATGGATTCCAAAGCTTCGGATCGTATTTTATTGAGTTCAGTTTGCAAACTACAAACCCGCAGCCTTCCAAATAGCAAACGGCTGGATAGCAAACCAGGCAATATTCCATCGTTTTACAAAGTTTAATTGAAGACTGCAGAACTTTGAAATCCATAAAAAGCGGCATATCCTAAGTCCTTGTTTATCGAGAATTCGAGACAATGCGATGTTGTTACATAACTGAAGTCAGGCGTAGACGCGTCAATGGCATCTCGACCCTGCCTCAGTTCTCGTCACTGACTGACCCACATTACTCATTCTTACCACGCAATAACAATACCGGCAAACTTATTACATAAGATGCAGCTGATAATCATACTAAATTCGGTAAGTCGAAACCATTACTCTAACCGCTCTGCTATAACAAGCGCAGATTTTGAATTTTGCTGATCTGGCAGTCATCATAGCATTTCTACTACGCTAAGTCATACTCATAAACTATTCCATCGTGAATTCGTGACATGCGTATTGTTTTCTTTCAAGTTTTATTAGTAAATACGAAATTTAGTAAAACTTTATTATGTACTGCTAGTAAGTTTCTTTACATACTTTCGTCAAAAGTGGTTTCTGTCTACGTCTCGGTGTACGTACACACGGGGGTCTGCTTTCCCCATAAAATAAATAATAATGAGCGTACGTGCCTACACAAGGTGTTACAAAAATACCAATAAACATTTAAGGGGGTGGTTTAGACCATCAAACTAAACAACTTTCACTTTGACTACGGGACCAATTTCGAAATCGCGAAAAAAACTCGGCTGTTCCATACCATACTATACTACAAATTTTGTAAAGTCTTTCCAAAATGTTGGGGGTGGTTTCCATCAAACTGATCAACTTTTACTATGGAATAAGAGAAAAAAACTACCTATATGACTCCAATGTAGGTATCGAACGGCAGATTTTTTGTACGATTTGATTTTTACTTGCATAGTAAAAGTTGTTCAGTTTGATAGTCCGACTGAACCACCCATGAAAAGAAGTTTTTACAAAATCATCACTTGGCGATTTTGTTATTTCCCTACTAAATGTATTGGAAATTAATGATGCGTTTTCAGAGTGTTCTAATACCTCGACCTCGTTTGACCCCATAGAGACTTAATTATGTTCCTTATCAGTTAGAGGATCGAATGGAATGAAAAAAAGTCTTGTGAAAATTTCAGTTATCCTCAACGACAGTATATTTTTTCAAAATCTGAGAATACTCCAAAATGTAGGTTAGGCGTCTTAGAACACGATTTTGTAGCTATAATGCTTTTGGCAGCTTCTCTTTGTGCCCCATCTCAACTTTCCACCCTGTATTCAGGACGTTATTTAGGTGAACCAAACAATTTTTTTTTTAAGTTTTTAATTTACAGTTTTTATCATTTTAGGTTTTCGTTATTTTGGAAATATTAGAACACAAAAGGCTGTCTACTGAATTCTAGTTCACCTTACATACATAAACCGTAGAGTGGATTGGTGGAACTTTGCCCTGGTTCTCATCATTCAATCAAACGATGATGGCGGTCGAGTCAAAATTCTCCACCATCCAAACTACCAAAAACTGGAAGCGATTTATGGGATAGCTTGCAAGTTTTACTGAACAGAATATACAGGGTGTTTCATAAGTAACAATAAATATTTAAAACTCTTAAGGGGGTTGTTTAGACCGTCAAACTGAACAACTTTCTCTATGGGACCAACATCGAAATCGCGAAAAAAAATAATTTATATCCCATACATATTTTAGCTCTAGTCGATTAGTAGAGTATGAAACATCAATTTTTTTTTCGCGATTTCGATATTGGTCACATAGTGAAAGTTGTTCAGTTTGATGGTCTACATCACCCACTTAAAGGTTTATTTGTATTTTTGTAACACCTTGTATATAGAACTATTTATTGGAACGTATTTCTTATTCGTAGATTAGAACATACATATAGATAAAGATAAATACAATCAGAACACATAATAATAATAATAAGTGACAAAGACCTTCCACAATGTAAACGGAACACCAAGTAGTTTAAATAACGCGTTAGAAAAGTAAACACGTCACGTTAATTATTTATAGCATGGGAGAAGTGACAAAACGTTGAGTGAACTTTTTCTGTGACGAAAGAAGTGGGTGTGTATGCGTGTCCCGTTGTCGATGTAGGCCACTGTCAAGGTCGAATGTTTAATATAAAGTCTGGCGTCGGGACATTAAAATGGTCGGCCCTCCCCGGGCCCCCTTATCCCGAGCCGGCGCCGGCGGTCGCAATCGTTGCACTCGTTATTTATTATCTGGAGGCATCCCCCTGTTCAAAAGGCTTCCACTCGGAAGCTACGAAAGTATACAATTATATGATCAGTCGTCTTGTCGTAGTTATCGAATCGTACCGGACCTAAGATAACGCCGCGCGGCCCTTGTGGTATCTAGCAAGGGTTGAATGAGATCCGCTGTGTTGGTACCGCCGAGTCCCTGATTCATTGAATAGGTTTATCATTTCAGATCACCATCTCCGATGATATGCAGACAACGTTCGATATGTGTTAGGTTGAACGCGTCTTAACATTACCAAATTACATTCCTTAAGTTAGTCGCTGTAGGTAGGTACTTAAAACTTTTACATAACTAGTGCCGAAACCGAAGCTGTACAAATTTCGCGATGCCTGTCGGTCGATACGACGACGCTACGCTGCGTACTCCCCAGAAACTTGCAACTCTCACTTTCAAGCAAGAAATGCTTTAGGTTGCCGTGGCTCGACAAGTTCGCTATAAATAAACAACTTACACAAAACATAGATGGAAGCGACGTGACATTCACCCACATACAAAATGAGCAAACAATGAGTTTGGAAACACGAAACTTCTAACGGAGTTGGATGAATGAGAATCTAATACAAACATCAGTAAACATGCATTAACACATACAAAGTCCATAATTATTAAATCGTCTGGTAAATGTTGGGGTTTCCCCGTTGGATTGTAGCCAACCGGAAGGGGACAAATCTTTAAATAAATTCGGAATGATAATGCTATCCACGCCCCGTGAATATGCAGCGCGTTTTTAATCTAACACTATTTCTTTTCCAGTAAGCAACCAGGTGGGTATTTGTTGGCCGACGTACGTATAGTGGCATGCACCCGTGCTGCTGCAGCGTAATAACTGTCTCTAGGTGTTAGGTAGTATGTACACAGATGGTTCGATTTCAAGCGAGGCTAGGTATGCATGAGTCGTTTAGAGTCTTGGTCACGAATCGTCGGCGGAGGCCGAGGCGTGCCCGCTCATCGCAATCAGATGACATCATTCCTTCGCCTCTTACCTACTCCAATTCGCTAGCTCCTTGTTGCATCGAGTTGCGTTCCAGAAATTTCACGAAGAAAAGAAGACGTTTCAACAAAACCAAATCAGTGATTTAACAGGACACAAAATGTCGAAGGTCAGGTTGGTGACAGAAGGCGGCACAGGTCGCAAAACGTCACAACACAAACGAGCCAGTGATTGATGATTGCGGTGACACTCGTTGCGTCAGAGTACACTAGGTAGGGGTCGCGGGGTCAATGCCATCATCGTTACAATAGTCTATCTACTTAATGAGTAATTATATTATAGTGGAGAGGAGTTCGATCTTCCATTAATAAGGATTTCAATGTGCACATTAAATTAATTAGAAATAGGTTATTGTTTGAGCCGTTTTCACAAGCCTCAAACAAATAAGTAGCACTAATATCAACAAGTTTTGAACTTGCAAAGCAACTACGCCCCAAAGATTTACACTAACGGTAACAATTAATTATTTAGGGGCTCTAAAATGATTGATACAGAATTTAATTATCGAGGTGAAATTCGACGAAATATAGCTACTCTTAACGGAACATTGTTTAGTTTATGAAAATTCATAAACAAGCGAAGAGGGTGGGTGGTCTCAAGTAAATATATGGCCACACTGCTCGCTGCCGTGAGGCCATCGCTGGGTCGCCCGCGCCGTTCGCTGCCGTAAAACTACACACTTGCTTTTGTGACAATAGGTACCTATCCCACCGATCCGAATTCGAGTTAAGATCAATGATGCTATGAATCAGTCCTCTGATCTAGTCTAATAAGAGTCTTGACGCGACAAATACTACTGTAAAAAGGCCGTCTGAAGAGAAATGTCTACTAACGTGAAAAAACTACCGGAGACGTCGTTGTTGACATCTTTTCCGGTATCACGTAAAATTTCATATCATTCCATAGAGAAATATTCGTAAAGACCATGTTCTCAATTGATTATAACGCAGATTGTTTCCAGTTTTCACATTCACCTGACCACTCCCAATTTCCATATCTGAATAACGTAATGGATAAGGCCAGTCTGTCAAAACCTTATAGTATGTTAAAAGATGAAATGATTTGAGATATTTACACACGACAGTCATTCATAAGTTTCATAACATTAAGATATGTTGGTAGTAGAAAAGGAATAGTTTCGTAGCTTAAATGATAGAGGTCCAATAAATATTACATAAATCCATCCAAAGGAGTTATTTTCTTTCACTCACTCATTATATCATTACCGACGGATTTATAACACCAAATTGTGTTTATGTGCTCGTTAGGTGGTAGATACTTATAGAGTTTATAATTAAATAGATAATTGATTAAGGAAATAGGTGAATACTTTCATCATCCGTGATCTGGTATAAAGTGTGTTAATATTTATGCAAGTTTTTTTTTGCTAGTCAATTTCATCCCACTGCTGGGCAAAGGCCTCCCCTTTCATCCTCCAACCATCTCTGTCCTAGGCATGCTCTGGCCACGCATCATCAAAAGCATCCAGATTTATGTATGTATGTAATCATCATCAGCCTATCATCGTCCACTGCTGAACATAGGCGCCAAACGGCGAACAAAGGCGCGACCAAAGGCGCTTTACAAAACTCTGTCCTCGAACTTCCTCACTATATAATATTTATCGTCAAATAGTAGCCGCGTTCCCTGCAGTTAGTTGACAAAGTAACCTTTGCTTGGGATAAACTATCTCGCAAATAGGGTTGGCAACCGTTCTGCAGTTTACCGAGTTGTGTCGTTGTCACCGTACCAAAGTAGGTATTATACATACATACATAAGCTCACGCCACTGTCCCATGGGGGTAGGCAGAGACCACGGACCGCCACACGCTACGACTCTGACACACCTCTTTAGCCTCATTCACATTCATACATCTTTTCATGCACTTTTGTCGATAGAGGGTGCTATGCACTTGCCCTTTTCGGAAAAGATAATTCATTTGATCAGGTAACACACTCCATGTATGTTTACCTTTGCTTGTTATAATATTTAATTCGTAAGTCTTCTTCCATTCATTCTCTCTACGTGACCGAACCATCTAAGCATACCCCTCTCAATCCTATTTTTCTACATCATCCTTCAAATCCTTCAAAAAGTAGGTAATATGGTTTTAGTTAACAACTAGTTGTTACCCGCGATTTCGTCGACATGAAATCAATGTATCCCGTTATGTCAAGTCCCGGGAGAATGCTGCAATAAAGAGTACCTACAGCAGTTTTTTAAGATGGATCATAGGCTTGCGAACAGTACAGTTTCGAACAACAGACAAAAATTTAATTAAAAAAGAACTGTTTCTGAGTATTACAGTCTTCTGGATATCTTTTTTAATATACAGCTATTTTATAGATATTTAAATAATAAACTCTAAACATCGCGACATCTATAACACTAAACCGGACGAGGATACATAAACTCAATGACCAATAAGTAGTTGCCAGGTTTCTGATTATGATAGCGCAGGTTCACACGCGGGATTTATCGGAAAATGATGAAAAATTGATTAAGTAGTAGATTCAAAAATAAAACTTGTCAGGCTATCCGCTCTTTTGTCCACACTATAAGATGAGAACAGCTATGACTATGAGATGAGATGTCTGTCCCGCCAGGTCAACTAATGTGCCACGTAGAGGCTCTACGGAGTGAATCATCCAGATAAGTTGAAAGCAAACCAGTCCTAATTTAGTACGCACCTATCAAAAAGCATTTCGTATGGTTACAGAGCGCAGGGTCCGGTTTTACAACCTCGTTACCGGCGATCCAACGTTTTTACAACGCGATTAAACCGCTCGCTCGACCTACACACCCTGTAATTGGGGTAAATCTTTTTATTGTAGACCCAAGGGAATGTAATGATCCGGTTGCATAGGAAACTTATAAATAATAATTATAGCAATTAGCTGACCACTATGCAGTGCAAAGATTTAATCTGCATCATATCAATTAATTTGTTCATTGATCATTCGTACGTTTGAAATTATTCACAAAACACTGCTCGTATGGTGCGCACGTTTGTTTAATTGCAGTGTATATTAAAAAGCTTTATCTCATTTGTGAGTTTAAATTTATTAAAATTCAACGAAACGAGTGCTCGACCACATTTAGTGCGCCCGGCCTCGCGGCGCATTATCGAAATCGAACCGCAATAATTACATTCGAGCCGAATGCGGCCGGCATCCATCTGTCCGAACGGCTAAATAAAATTTATTTGGACGATATTTTATCGATGCATAATTTATTTTGCTCGCAAATTTTAGCATATCGTTAAAATTTTACGCAACACAATCTACAATTCGTGGATGATAACAAAAATTCAATTTTAAATGTAATTAATGAGTCATTGTCAAATCTAGTGATTATAATAATAATTTAATGAAACATCAACGCGAACTGATGACGGGTCACGTAGATCTGAACAGAGTGCAACAGCGAGAGAGAGTTACAACTTGCAACGCAAAACAGTTGAAACAAGACTTGGGAACAAAAACAAACGGCTACATGAATTTTGACGCTCGCTCAGGGCGCACCAGGGCCGGATTACGTGGCACCCTCAGCTTATTCAATTAAAAACGAGATGTACTCGTGCGCGCGTTCTGACTATTCGCAATTTTGTTCGGAACGTTCCTCGTTCGGCAAATGAAATTTGCTGTCGCCCGACACCGCGCCGCCGCGCCGCCCGTGCTGGAGCCATGTTTATCTGTATAACGCACCAAATTATAGAGAAATAAAGAGTTTAACAATTCCATTTTCCTTTTCTAATCCCATGTAAGATGAAAAGTGAAGTTTTACTGGGTATATAACGTCATTGCTAGTAGTAGACAGCGAGAGGTGAAAGTTGTGGAAGAGAATCACAACATTAGCTTTATAACGATAGTCAGCATCAGGAGGAGACGAGCGCCTCAGATAAAATGCGATGAGAGAGAACAGATTGAGGCGTAAAATGCTCATAAGTATTTGAACACTGTGGTTCTGATACACTGTGGAGTTGGGGTCGTTTTGAAGCCGTAACAGGGTGCTTCAGTTCATCAAACTGTTAAACTTTTACTATGGGACCAACTTTGAAATCTCGAAAGAAAAATCAGCACTGCAATATCGATAATGATGCTCATTTCGAAGTTTTACTTTATTTTATTATAATATACTAAGATCCAACCGTAAAATTATGCACCTAATTGTTTGGTGAACGAAATGTGATTTAAGTGAAAGTTTACAAAGGGGTTCATACAACGCCGCCGGATTGCCTGGCAAGATCTTGCCGCATCATGCCTTTAGGTTTTGATGAGTGGGTTGCGATTATCAAAATATGTGACGTAAACGGCCGTATAAAGGGTTTAAGGAAAAGTATAATTACCCTTTAAACCACTTACTCTACCTATCAAACTGAACAACTTTGACTATGGGAGCAAACCTGTCAGAACAAAAAAGGTTTAATTAAGGGTGCCCGCATATCCATCCGCGGCGAAGGAGCCGACGAATCGAATTTCGTGTTAGGGTGTGAGGTGTCATAGAATTTCATACAACAAATTCTAAAATTCGATTTTTTCGAGTCGAAAGACGGCTCGTTCGCCTCTGATAAATGTGCGTACACCTTAAAAGTTAATGATGTTTACACCTCCAAGGGACCCTTAGCATTTGAATATTAATTTCAACTTGATACTCGTTCCAGAGAAAAAGGGTCTTGACAGACGGACGGACGGACGGACCACAAAGTGATCCTATGAGGGTTCCGTTATTTCTTTTCGAGGTACGGAACCCTAAATATCTACTTTCTGTGTGTTGAAAAGTTGTGCCGTCAAGTTTGAGCCACTCGCTCGCAGGAGCAGGGCGTCGGACTCTCTACGATCTCTCTTCTACTAATTCTCACGGGATCTGACTGGATGGATCCATCGATTCTTAGCGGACGTAGTTGTGGGCAAAAGCTGGTAACAATAATTGTCTTGAATCGCAAAGTAGGTACAACAATCAGTAAATTAATTCTAAAACCGATCTGTACAATTTCACCAGGGCGGATTGTTTGATAGTTGAACAGGAATGTCATTACAATACGAATATGTACTCGACATATTCGTAATTTTCGCGATATTCTGTATGAAAATGTTCAGAGTGAAATGTATTTGTTTTTACACGGGAATACGTCGCCCGTTGGCTGATTACGCTGTGCTGTTACCGTCATTCATTTGCGTCTACACCGCCCTACTCAATCTAGTTTATTATGAACGTGCAGCGAACGGCGCTCGGAGCCCGGAGCCCGGAGCGGCCGCGGCCGGCGCGCTGCCTCTCGCTTTTTACATTTGAATATTTCGCTCCATGCATTACCTTAACATTGTTACGTAATTTCTACTCGGTCATGATAGTGCATATGGGAATCACGCAAGCTTTTTAATATTTTTAATTTTAAAAAGCTTTTGTTATTACATCATTTACATCAATGGCCTGTGAAGTAATCAATTAGCGCCTCTGTTTTAAAACCCTAATGCAATATAAATCCTATTATATTGATTGAGTTGATCCTATTATAAGAGAGATGTCAATCTCATACAAGAAAATGCATCTAGAGAGACGCAGGGCGCGATCATTGCATGTCTATATTCTATAAGCAGTCTCGTGTCTCATACAAAAAATTGTCTTATCTCGATACATTCACTCGAGGGTAGTTCGTTCACTCGTTTGTGAATAGCTTAGTAAAAGGACAATTTCACAAAGAACTCCCCTTCTGTCGTTGTGGGACCGTCACATTTCTCCTGTGCCAGCCAGCTAGCGCAGCAGTCATTCAGTAGAGTTGCATAAATAAATAAGTCGAATTAGAGCCCTTTGCGTTTCTTCCGCGCGCTGAATGCCTGCGACTAGCGGTGAATAATTTCTTACCCCCTTTGTTGTTGATGCTAGCTACAAATTTAAACGTCTGTTAACGCTGACTTTCATTTTTAATTACTGTCATAATAAGCAAACTTAATTATATTACGAATATACCGTTGTTCTATTCTAATACTCATAAATAAAAAAAAAAAACTCAAATATTTACCATTACTTTACTTTACCTACCAACAGCATAACTAGAATAAAGGAAAATTGTACACTCGTCCAAAATGTTTCAAGTCATAATCAATTTCAGTCAACCTGAACATATTATGGCAGTTCCCTTAAAAATTAATACTTGTCGCAAGTGTTTCATTAATAATATGTGCACCTTAACCTGAATACTAGCTAGGTCAATAACAGCTGATGCTTTTATCTATAGAAAAAAATATCAAAAATAGCAGTTATAAAGCTCATACGAAAACAGGGTCGGCAACAACGCGGCGCCGGTTTGCGCAGCTACAATTGACATAAGCAGCGGCAGCGGCGGGTCCCCTTCGTTTTGGGGCGCTGCCGAGCGGTCGGTACATTCATTACAAAAAGCGTCACATCGCGGAACGGGCCCCGGTTTAATAATTCCACTCATTTGGGTTCCCCCGGCGCGCGGCGCGGCGGGCCGAGCGAGACAATGCGCGCCCGCCTAACGGTATCAATCAACATCAAACAGCCCTGTTTTGCTCTATACACGGATTTAGGGTTGCCGCATTTGGGCGCCAAATAAAAAAAAAACGATTTTACGGCATTTATTTTAAAACATCTGTAAGTGGAAAGGATGTATAATATAGGATACATCTTAATATGCTGACAATTTTTTAAGGGGATGCTCATACCATCAAACTGAACAACTTTCAGTATGAGCCAAGGTCGAAATCGCGAAAAAAAATCTGCTGTTCCATATACTGCTATCCTACTCGACCAAAATGTATGGGACAGCAGATTTTTTTTCGCGATTTCGATGCTGGTTTCATAGAGAAAGTTGTTCAGTTTGATGGTCTAATCATCCTCTTAAAAAACTGTCAACATATTGAGTTGGACCATGTATATCTTGGCACACGCTTAGATCTCAATTCTCTCTTATTATTGAAATCGACAAATGAACTTTTTTTCAGAGTTAACTCATTCACAGTTTTCGAAGGAAATAATTATTCGAACAACAAAACGTATAAATTGCATTATCCCGAAAACTACATAAACGCTTTCATGTACTGGCCCACTGGCCTTTATAAAAATATATAGCGACGCAGACATGGAAATAATTGCTTTAGCAGCCCTGCGAGTGTCGCAAAGCGTTCGCGTTCTTTTCATGTTGCATATCGTAATGCACGCAGGCCACCCGACGACCGAGGGCGCACCCGCGGGCTGTGTGCGCTATGCTCGCGGGTACTACAGATACTGCTTTGATCCGTCCGTACTTAATGAAAATGCTAAATGTTGTGCTCTGGCCCTAGCGGACTTTAGAATAAACACCAACTGACTCTGACAGATTTTACGAATTTTTTTCGTCAATGTTATTTAAAAATGCTTTTTTAGGGATCCTTAGTGAATAAGGAACCCTTGTGGTAGTTATGGTAGTTAATAAAAAAATAGTTTTAGGTCTTGTAAAATGGAACAAAAATCCTTTAGAAACTATTATAATGGTTCTATCCGGAGATATTTGCACAAGTCAAAAATGGGCGTACACGCTCCTGGTCAGCTTTATTTTCAAGAAGACGTAACGTGAAATTTTTAATTTTGTAACTCCTTTTATTTTCTCAACTTCGCTCTCATCAAATATTTACACGAAAGAAAAAATATAATGACTACGCTTTAAAGTGCATCACACGGTGTATGGTACATGTAAAAGTGTCGCGGTACTGGGTTGCTAACTCTTCAAATGGATTGTCAGTCCACAAATAGAGCCGGAGCTAGCGTCGCGTCGGCGTCGAGGCTGGCTGTTGCAGGCCACATGTGCGCGCTAATGAAGACAACACGTTTATTATTATGATAATTCACACACATTATTATACAGTACAGGCACTGTAGTACAGGGCTACTCCAAACAGAAACATGACCAATTTTATTTGGTATCACGATCATTGGTACCAAGATCCGACTGTAAATTTATGCACCTTTTTGTTAGGTGAATGCAATGTGATTTAAGTAAAAGTTTACACAGGGGTTTATACGACGCCGCTGCGCGCCGGGTTGTCTAGCAAAATCTTGCCGCAAGTACCTTCACTATGATGATTTATAGTATCATTTTCTCCACCTATCAGTTTGGGAAGTAATTGAGATGCCAGTTAGGTAGTCCATTAACATTAATTTTTCTATTTCGTCATTCTGTGTTTACTAGTTATTTAATAATGATATAATGTCTGCGAACTTACCCAATAGAAAAACCCACGGAGCGACATGGCCCCAGGCCAAGCTCTTTAATAAAGATTAAAAAAAAGGAGACCCATGCAAAGAACTGGAAAAACTAGGGTTGCCACCTCTCAGTCTGCCGCAACTCTAGGGTTGCCTGGTTCAAAGAAGTCATTCTTAACCCTAGAGTTGCGAAATTGTAACTGATTGAGAGCAGGCAACTCTAGTTTTTCCAGTTCTTTATTATTGGTCTCCTTTTGATGGCATCTCATTTACTTCCCATCAGATCGGTGGAAAAATTGTACCATAAATCATCATAGTAAAGGTACTTGGGGCAAGATTTTGCCAGGCAACCCGGCGGCGTTGTGTGAACCCCAATATAAACTTTTACTTAAATTACATTTAATTTCTGGAGTTTCCATACTAAATTCAATCAGCTGATCGAACGTTTGTATGAAAAGTCGAAAAACAATTGTGAATTTCCTATAGGTTTCTTTCGGAAAGTTGTTCAGTATCATGGGTACAACTACCTGCACCCCTTAAAGTAATGCAACTGTTTACCCTAACACCCTGTATACTGGGCTATTCCATGTGACGAATTTTAGTAATTAGTATAAATTGTAAGTAATATATGCAAAGAAACAAATGAATGAACGAAAACCCGAAAATCATTGGTACTAAATCGATAAGAGATGATCATTCGATTTTTTAAGATTCGCATATTCGCAGTTTACTTTTCTTAATTTTTGTTCTGACAGGTAAAAGTTGTTCAGTTTGACGTGAAGTGGTGGTTTAAAGGTTAATGTAATTATACTTTTCCTTAATGTTGTATCCTTTCTGTTGGTAACTTTTTGTGTCAATAAAACATTTTTTGTTTATGTTGTTCATTTATCGATTCGGGAGAATTGGTATTCTGGTTTACTTGTATAAAATAATCAGCCTGATTCTGAATGGCTGCATAAAAATGTGGGAAAAGCTTGATTTTTCGTATTATACAGGGTGAAACTGATATCATTAGCATCCTTTTAAACTAAGAGGCTACCCATCAAACTGAACAACTTATACTATGGGAGCAAACCAATCGGAGCAAAAAAAAATGTGCTGTCCCATACTAAACTGCACCCGCCGCCGCTGCCGACACGACTCAAATGTATGAGACAGCGATTTTTTTTGCTCCGGTTGGTTTGCTCCCATAGTAAAAGTTGTTCAGTTTGATGGGTAGACTCCTAGTTTAAAAGGATGCTAATGATATCAGTTTCACCCTGGAGATAAAACCACATACAGCGGCAAATATTTTATTCCAATTATCCCAATTGATTTCACTATTATTTCAAACATAATTCTATCCTGAAGTCCCATTTTGTAAATTTGCGCCTTGCTACAACTGTTCAAAAGAAAGTCCGTTGAATATCGACGCACACTTGGCGATGTTAGATCACGTGGTTTAGACATAGACAGTACAAAATATGGAGCAGTCTATTTAAAGTTAAAATAAAAGCAAATTTACTTGAAACATTTTCTAGGAAAAAATATAATACGCTGAAGGACATAAACAAAACACAGCTTCATTATGTACAGACGTTGTACTTTGTTATTTATGTGGTAGGTTGTTTACGTTATACAGCCATTAGTGTTAAGAGGATATGCTCTCTACCGCGATCCATACCAACGAAGTTTAATTATATTTTGGATATTAACCAAATAAAGTCTATGACATTTTTTTAACACCATCTAGAAACGAATCTCTGTGCCTCTGGTTTGTCAGATTTTCGTTAAATTAAAATGTATAGCTTCAAAGTTGCAGTTGCTTAAAGGTTTCATATAAATTTTGAATTACACCTAGCATAGAAACTGTATATTTTAACGTAATTCTAGAACACCACCGGCAAAAATTTCATTGATTATTGGTTAGTATAAAAATAGTATCTAACGCTGCAAGGGCTATCCTCTTAACCAAGGCTACGTCATTTGCACTGTGCGCCGCGCCGGCAAAAATATCAATGAACAATCTTGACATCTCCGTATTATTAAACCATGTTTAACCAAGTTGGCTGTAAGTTTACATTAAGGACTTTTCATACGAAACTTATTAAAGGCGGTGAGTGGACCGCGCTTGATAGCTTTTTAATACACGGCTTGACTCATCGTGCGGCCGTCGCATCGCTCGCTGATTGATCGCTACTACACCAACGTTCTTACATTCAAATGCTAATGACCGTTTGATGAAAACACTTCCATAACATAATTATTACATTGTCATTCAAATGTATATTGCTGAAACTGAAGATGCGTTGCCCCTGGTTTCAATGAAACCTTGACGTACAAAGTACCTATTTAAGATAACTTACCGAGTCGGGATCGTGTGCGTTTGGCGTGGACGGCTGAGCAGGCCTGGGTGGCGGCGGGTAGCCCTGCAATATTCACATTTATTTAGCAAGCCTGTCTTTCAATTAATTATTACATACGAGTACATTAGTTTGGAACAACATCAAACACGCCGCAAGCTCGCCTCTTTCTACGGCTGTAACAGCTAATTACAACAATAATGCAAGCTAACCTACAAACTCCGAATAACCATATTTAACTTCACCAAGAGGTAGCGCTCATCTTAGTGGGGTTATGTTTATAACTCTTAGAGAATCCTTACGTGGAGGGGCAGCACTAAGTTTTTAACGACCCGATAGGTAGGTAGTGAACCAGCCTGCTGATCCGAGGTTCGTTGGTTCGAGTCCCGGGAAATATGTGTATGATGAATATGAATATTTGTACCCGAGTCATGGAAATTTGTATCTACCTCGTAGTCATAATACAAGACTACACACCAAAGTCTCTGACCAGTCGACAGATTAGAAAGATGTAATAGATTAGGACTTAGGTACACAAAGGTATAGAAAGTCGAATGCGAATCCCACATATGTTACCTTACCGCCATCCTTCATTTGCAACCCCAAAGGTAATTTAAGCCAAGGCTTGCAAGATCAGCCGTGGATACAACTAGTGTGCTAGTGAAGCAGTTTAGAGCATACATGTACGTAAGGTAAGGATTATCGCGAATGTGGCAACGTTACTACAATCCGTGCGCATCGATAATACTTTCGCATGTCATTCATTCACACAGCCACTAAGTGGATCATAAACTGGAGGATAATCAAATCACACCCGTGGAGATAGTACACTGATCTGGTAGAGGTGGTGTGACATAATGATAATTAGCCAGTATAGTCAGTCAGTCAACTCATAGCGACGCGACGGCAAATAACTAAATGTGAGATATGTGAAGGCATCACCGCCAATTTTTCCACCCCAATGTCATACATTTCGGACGAGTAGCTATTGGCATTTTCTATGGAATGTAGATTATTTTTCACTGTTTCATAGTTGGTCCTATAGTAAAAGTTGTTCAGTTTTATGGTCTGAAGTAGGTACCCCCTAAAGTATGTAAAAGCATTTAAGGTTACACCCAGTATATTCATTAATAACTTATTCTCAGTGGGGATAGTCAATATCTAATATCTAAACTATTATAAAACTGTAACTGAAGTGTGTCTGTACATTGAAGATATTTACAAAAAAAGATTACGATATGGTTTTTAAGTATCCCTGACTCGAAATCAACCTTTTTTAGAAATTTTGTCTGTCTGTTTGTGTGTTTGTTTGTTTGTTTGTTCGCGCATCACGCAAAAACTACTGAACCGATTTTGATGAAACTTTTTTTGTTTGATAGCTTATGATCTGACTTAAAATCTGGTATATAATTTGTGCGGACGAAGTCGCGGGAAAACACTAGTATTTTATAAAACTTGAACGTCCACATTTCACTAGTTGTATCGAAACTCCTTTTTTTAAATAATAAACGTTAAAATATTAATGGATATATATACGATATATCAGAGACATCGTTACTCAACCTCTTCAAAGTCACGGCACCCTGAAGAGCCAAAAATTTAGTAATTACCTTGCGAACCCTTGATATTGGACTTTGCAGCTCTTGATTATTATTTAAAATATTTTATGCTTTGTTCATTATAACGATGGACCCCCAGGGGTCGCGATCACCAGGTTGAGAAACGGTACCGGTGAGGTACGGTACGGTAATGACATCTTATTTGTTCTAGCAAATGACGTTCCTGAGTGACAGAAAAGGATGGAGCGACGGAAAAATGCGATGCGGTACTGCCATATGAGATTCAACCCTTAAGCAGGTGACCTGAAGAAATTAATTTTATGTAATGAAAAACCACGAATCCAAAGCCTCAGGCTTTGGATTTCCCATCATTTTTCCCTTTTAAAGATCATCATCAACATTATTAGCACATACAGGGTGTTAGGGTAAGCAGTTGCATTACTTTAAGGGTTACCTATGATACTAAACAACTTTTCCTAAGAAACCTGTAGTAAATTCATAAAAAACATGTTGGACTTTCAAAAAGTTGATCGAACGTTTGTATGTAAAGAAGATTTATTACCTACTAGTGTTTTCCCGCGACTTCGTCCGCACAAATTATACAGGGTCCAACTTAATATGCTGACACTTTTTTAAGGGGATGATCAGACCATCAAACTGAACAACTTTTTCTATGGGACCGACATCGAAATCACGAAAAAAAAATCAGCTGTCCCATACATTTGGCTCGAGCAGGTTTGCAGTTTTGTATGGAGCGGCGGATTTTTTTTTCGTGATTACGATGTTGGTCCCATAGAGAAAGTTGTTCAATTTGATGTTCTGATCATCCTCTTAAAAAAGTGTCAGCATATTAAGAAGGACCCTATATACCAGATTTTAAGTCAGATCATAAGCTATCAAACAAAAAAAGTTTCATAAAATCGGTTCAGTAGTTTTTGCGTGATGTGCGAACAAACAAACAAACTAACAATTTTGTCAATAGATGGCGCTACACGTCATTTAAATCGCGCTATCGAGTGTTATTTGATTTTATATGAAGTAAACCGCTACTTTTTTGTTCCTCATGATTTTACGGTTTTATAATAGTAAAGATAATAGGGAAAGTTGTTCAGTATTATTGGTACCTTAACCTGTTTACCCTAATAAACGTCCCACCGCAGGACACAGGCCTATCCTTAGAGGAAGCACCACACGTGCCCAATGCGGATTGGTGGACCACATATACGCATCAGAATTTCTTCTTCAGCGTATGCAGGTTTCCTCACGATGTCCTTTATACACCGTTAGGATAAAATAATACAAAGTTTAAGAGCCACTGGACTAAGTTAATAAAGCTGATGTGCCTGTATTGTATCGATGTTCGTGCGCAATGTACGTCGGTTCACGTCAGTCACATGATGACAATGTAATCCCGTGCTGCTGGCCCGTCTGCGCCAGTGGGCGACTAATTGAAACAGACACCGCTCGCTCTCTGTGCAACTATTACATTACAACTACCCAACTGGTATAAAACTGAGTGACGCTGTTCTTTCCTTTATCTGTCATGTCGGGTGGAATATCTACCAAAATGTGAATAATCTAATTAAAGAAATAAAAAAATCTATTTTTTTTATTAATAATATCAAATTTATGACAACACTAGCTTTTCGCGTGCAGTTTAGAAACCCCTTTAGGGGTCGTCTTTCGAAAAATCCTTAGTATACCTCCTAACCTCTATGTATACAGGGTGTAAGGAAAAGTATCATTAACCTTCAAACCACAAATTCTACCCATCAAACTGAACAACTTTTACTATGGGAGAAAGACAGTCAGAGCAAAAAAAAATACAGCTGTTCCATACTAAACTGCAATACCTACGCGACTCAGATGTATGAGACTGCAGATTTTTATTTTGCCCGGACAGGTTTGCTCCCATAGCAAAAGTTGTTCAGTTTGATGGGTAGAGTATGTGGTTGGAAATCGCAAAAAAAAAATCCGCTGTCCCAAACATTTAGGTCGAGTGGGTTTGTATGGAACAGCAGATTTTTTTTCGCGATTTTGACATTGGTCCCTTAGGGAAATTTGTTCATTTTGGTGGTCTGATGATCCCCTTAAAATAGTTTCAAAAACGCGAAAAAAAATCAGCTGGCCCATACATTTAGCTCGAGTAGGTTTGCAGTTTTGTATCGTAGAGCAGATTTTTTTTCGCGAATTCGATGTTGGTGCTATGGAGAAAGTTGTTCAGTTTGGTAGACTGATCATCCCCTTAAAGAAGTTTCAGCATATTAAGAAGGACCTTGTACAGGGTGTTTCATAAGTAACAATAAATATTTGAAACTCTTAAGGGGGCTGTTTAGACCGTCAAACTGAACAACTTTCTCTATGGGACCAACATCGAAATAGCAAAAAAAAAAATTTCATATCCCATACATATTTTAGCTCTAGTCGATTTGTAGAGTATGAATAAAATAAATAAATAAAAAATAAAATCAATTTATTTTAGTCAATGTCCATATTGTTGTTAGTAAGTTGTTAGTATGGAACATCAATTTTATTTTTCGTGATTTCGATGTTGGTCCCATAGTGAAAGTTGTTCAGTTTGATGGTTTATACCACCCCCCTAAAGGTTTATTTGTATTTTTGTAACACCTTGTATATACAAAGTTTCATGTTTTATCTTCAATGGTGACCTTCTCCGGATATGCGTTGTCTGTCTGTCAGTCACGGAACTGTTCTATAGATTGATCGCTATACATAACTTTTTATCCCGCATCTTACCAATACTTACAATAAAACTCTCAACATCAGCTTTCATCATTGCTAAAATTTGTATAACGTGAATTAATTAATGACTAAGAATATAATATTCGTTGCACAATCAAATCAACTAATTAGAATCTGAACAAAGCTAAAGGTAAATCCGCCAGCTCGCAGATGCCCTAATGAAATGGCCATTCCAAACTAAAGCACTGATAAAAGTTTTCGAGTGCCTGAACTGAAGTCAGTTTGTGCTCACAAACATAAGTCGAAACCACAGATCCCGGCTAAAAAGCCCGGCTGACTTCTACAGAAACACTTAAATCTAAAGCCTACTAAAATAAGTGTTAAGGGTTGTTTTCAAATACAAGGTGTTAGGGTAGACAGTTGCTTTATTTTAATGAGTGATTGCTCTCATATTCTTAAACAACTACTTACAAAGGGAAATACGCAAAAAAAAACATTCAACTTTTCATAAAAACGTTCAATCAGTTGATTGTATGGAAAGTCCAAAACATTTTTTGCTAATTTTATATAGGTTTCTTAGGGAAAGTTGTTCAATATCATAGGTAGAATTAACCCTTAAAGTAATGCTTCTATTTACCCTAAATACCCTGTATATTTCTAAGCTGGAAACACTCATTTCTTTTTTTGCGTCACCTTACATATAAAAGAAAACAATATTTTTAAAAGAAGAATTACTAAGAAACGATTTTACAATATCACTTAATTAATCTTTAAAAGTGACACCAACCTAAAAGAAATAGTAACATATTTTGAAAAAATCCATAAATGTTATTGAGATTAGAAGTCCAGATAAAAATGTATTTCACAAATCTATATAAAAAACAAGTCACAGAAAATGAGATTGTACAATTTTATAGAAATCCTGAGATTAACAAAAATATTTGTTCAAAACTCTGTCAAAGAGAACGTTATTCCGTGTTTTCTCAAATGAATGAATTTTCCATCACGAGATTAATTGAGTTGCAATAAGCCACACGACCAGCAACTCGCAAGCACTACAGTAATAAAACAAAAACAACGTATGATGCAGCGTAGACGTAGGTATAGTACGGACCTACGTGAACACGGACATAAGGGATGAACAAGTCTTCAATTAAGAACATTCAAGCTGGAGAGAGCTAAACAAACTTAATTTCACTTTGTCGACAGGCAACCCTAAGTTAACTGTAGATTGTAAAAAACACATGTGAAGAGCTGCAGGCGCTCCTAATTGTTATGAGAGTTAGGTTACCGTTACCATTACACGTGAAGGAACTGAAGAGTTATTGTACTCTTATCTTTATTGTTTTTACAACATCCGACAAATCACATTTATTACTTCAAGTAACGAACAACAAACAATATTAGAGACGTTCGAGATATCGTGACTTAAGTTAGGAGCTATTCAAAGTACACAGTTTGTCGACAAGAAGAGACACTGCTGACAGCGAACGCCGAGTTGTGCTCGCTACCAAGTTTTAAACGCTATTTATATTCTTCAAATAGCGTTACTTTTTTACATCAATTTTTTTACGATAATACAAAAAGAATCCTAATAAATAAATATAGTTAATATAAAAATGTTACGGTCTAAATCGAGAAAAATTTGTCCTTAATATTTAGTTTTTAGGAGGTGCAACTTATAATAATGTACGAGTTGCGAAGCGGCTATAAATTTAAGGTAACTTTGGAAACAGAAGTTTATTTAATACTTAAAGCTGGGAGATTTAAAGCAAATCATGAAAAGGATTTATTTTTGTTTCTTTTCAACAGGACTATTTGCTTATTACATATTCTTATGGTATGTTTTAGGCCTGATACATGTTATCAATAACATACTACAGGCGTGAAGTGTTGTATCGACGACACTAATACCAAGTTAAAGTCTGCTCGAGCAAACTGAGGCTGGCTACACTGTCTGGCTGTTACAGGCGTGACTGTGTTTGCAAACTTATAATGAATTTCTAACTTCAAGACACAAACTCACTTCTGTGACTAGACGTTTCAAGATAAATAAAAAGTTCTAGCGACCCATTAGATAATCTTCAAGGACGACGGTCGTTGCCCTTATCATGTTAGAATCTGTTTTAAATTTATAGAAAATTAACAATACAGTAAATAAAAGAAACCTATTACAATTTAAAATATATTTCTTGCGAACAAAGTAAATTATCCTGGACAAGAAGTTACTTAGATTCCGGTAAATAAAGTAAGTAACCAGATGAATAGCTCCTGCTTCTGAAGCGACTCAAGAGGTCGTGCAGGAGAGGACGAAGGAACTTTAACAGTGGACGCACATACCTGGTCTTTATTCTTTACATAAAACGTACATTACCGTTACGTTATCATATTTCTTATTCAAAATAAGTAATTGATGACGAGAGAGAAGGAGAATAGACAAACCAGAGATCGTGGATTGTACTACAATTCAATTGTATTATTTTGCGGAGATTGCAAAAGGGAGCGAGCGGCATAATTTATCTGGCTCGGCAATTCCCGACAGCCCTGCGCCGCGGTGACTTCGCCGCAGGAGAGAATGTACGCCTCGTAGTCAGCGCTTTAGAGGTTTCCACCCGAGAGCGAGGCTGCCACAGTAAAGTTTGGAGAATCCGGAGCATTTTGCAGTTTGTTATAAGAGCGAGGCTGCTCCGCTGCGCCGATAACTTGCTCTTTATGCTCAGGGAAAAACAAGGCCAGAGCGAAGTCACTTTCAAGCTTCCAATGTTGTACTGGCTAGGCTTCTTGAAAAAGATATCCTGTATGTCAGGCTTTTATGTTCCCTTTACTTCATTTATTTTACAATACCATAAAAGGTGGCCAAATTGGAAGTGCACTTTAATATATTTTTGAACATATTGTACAGTTAGTATGCAACATATTTTTTTTAAAGTTTATATAAGGAAGCCTAATTTGTGTAATAAAACATCGTATTCGTATCGCGCAGGATTACTACTAGAGATGCATTCATTCACGAAATGACCAAGTGCCGCTATTGCCGCTAAAAAGAAACAGCAAGGACAAGTTATGATAGGAAAGATGAACCGTAGAGAATAGCAACAAAAGAATTGAAATATGAATGAAAAAAAGTTAATGCAAAAATATGTACCGTCAACTAACTAAAGAAAGAATCCCCGAGGCGCACTTCAGAAAAGTCAAGCAATTAATCGCACGGCCTTTGACAAATATATTTCCTTGACAATAAAATATACAGAGTTTTTACAGGCACCGTCGACATCGGACTAGGGAACGGGTAGAGCTGTCGGGCGCAACCGGCGCGCCTACTGTGAGGGAATATTAAAGCGAACCGTGCCCGCTGCCCGCCGCCGGCTAGACCATTATATCTTGTCATTCTGTCCCAGCTCCGATATCTAATATCCAGCTCTAACTTCGCTATCAAACAATACGATTGCTTGCTTTGCTTACGCTGGGGATACGACGCGAGCGATTGTACCAATAATGAACTCGATGAATTGTTCAAATTTTATTTGCTTTAGTCTGTTTTATTAAACAACATTGCGATGTACGTGTCGCGTTCGATTCGAGCGTAATTAACGTAGCTACAGTACTAAAGTCCAGTAAAACGTAATTAGTGATTCCTCATTACCGCGCGGCTGGCATGGCCCCTCTGGACGTTCGTGCGTCTGCTGGCTTATGGTTATTAATAACGCCTGCCCCGCGCCCCGCGCGCCGCCCGCTGCCCCCCTAGTCCCCGCGAGCCCCACGCTTGCCCGCGCTGCCGCGCGTCTGACATTTTAATTCCGGAGCCGTGGCTATAAGTCCAACAATGAATGCGTTTCCATATCGACAAAATTTTTATCGACAGCCGTACTTCTCTATTTGCAGACGTGACTCATGGTATTTTGCTTTTGCTCAGAAGCTTTAACGATTAAGTTTGTTTCGATGATTCATACAAGTATTATGAATGAATTAACTGATTACGATGTTCGTAGCGACGTTTGAATCTTTTTGAGGAAAAGTATATAAATATTTGTATTCAATTTATCATGGAATAGATATTGGGGACAAACATATCCGCACAAGTCTAATGTTTGCTCGCGGAGTAGCTATAAGCCTGTATAATATCATCGAGTCGGTTGGTGTACATCACTAGAACTTCTAGCTACAAATGCTACAATGGCGGTCGGGCGAGCGCAGGTCGAGCACAACATGGCTGCCTGGTAGGCGGTTCGAGTGACAGAGACGGAGCAAGCATCGACTATGCGCCTCTCAGTCACACTCGCAGGCAACGCTCGCATCGATCTCCACTCGCTGTGCTCGCCCCCAGCACCAGAAAGGCGGAACTAACAAAATTACAAAGCGCTTTCGAGCCGCTAATCATAAAATAAGATACGACGTTTCATTTCGGCCGTACGGCTCTCGAGCGATCACGATGCTGGAATGGCCCTTGACTCTCAAAATTCTCTACTGACATCGTGGAGTATTAAGAGCGCGTCGGCTGCCGTGAGTTTTGTAAAGCCTCGAATGGAGTTTAGATTTATGTTGGCTCCGGCTCGGTAGATAGCATCGATATGAATAAAGCTTCTAAGTACGCTTCATTGGTCTGCCAAGTACCTACAGAGCACAGTAAGAGGTCATGTCATGATAAGTCTTAACGAGAGGAATTAGAATAACTGCAGTAGATGGAAGTTCACCTTCAAAATATTTTAATTTCAAAGTTTTCCAACAGATAAATACTTTTACACGGTTTACTGTGGAATGGAGTTCGAGACATAAGAGCTTTAGAAATTTGCGGCTGGGAATTTACGTTAGCATAAATTATAATGTGGCCGTTTTGTTTGAGAGTGTATAGGTTCTAGCATTGACTGCAGGCACTCCTTCCCGGTCCCGGAGTGCTGTAGTGTTCTGGTCCGTCGGTTACGTTACAGCTAGCGTTAAATTTTTGCACTCCGGACTTCTTGACACGTTAACGTATTTTACGAGAGAGCACTGGAAGGCGTCGCCATTGAATGCTATGTTTACCACAACTTCATTTCCGTTATGGGCGCGGATCGTCTGGAGCAAGGACGAAGTCGTGATACATTTAACGATAATTAAGAAAAACAAACCTTTCGAATGCGACAGTTTATACTTACTACAAGAATGAACAAATTTATTAAACTGTCTGAGATATACCAAAAAATTTAACAAGCTATGCGAAATAATTATAGATTTATGTTCATATTATGTGTTTTTGAGGTATAATTAATAGTAGAAACTTAGGCTACATAAGGTATATACCTATGTTTGTACATTAAAGTAGCTAAGGCGACCACGTGCAAGCTGAACGTCCCGAGAGCGCGCCCATAGAAATATGCAAATCGCCAGAGCAGAGCGTGCCAAAAACGGCCTGCTCACGTTCCACCATGAATTCCGATCGCTGCACTATGACGAAAAGATCTTCCGTGCCGCTTCATCATAACATGACCTGCGTTATTATAAACCCATGTTTTATATCACGAATCGATTTTCACAAATATAACGAGGTGCTCTAAACCGACGGGCATGTATGAAGAGGTATACAGGGTGTTAGGAAAAGAATCTTAACCACATACTCTACGCATCAAACTAAACAACTTTTACTATAGAAGCAAACAAAACGCAGAACAAAAAAAAATTCTGTCACATACATTTTAGTGAAGTAGGCATTGCAGTTTAGTATGGACCAGCAGATGTTTTTTTGCGCTGTCAGGTTTGCTCCCGTAGTAAAAGTTGTTCAGTTTGATGGGTTGAATATGTGGTTTAAAGGTTATTGATACTTTTTCTTACACCGTGTATGGATGTGAATGAGGCAAGAGGTATGCAAAGAGGTATGCAGAGATCAGGACGCGCCAACTACTCTTAAACTAATCCAGGTAAGGAACTTTAGAAAGGGCGTTCACAAAGGACCAGCGATGGTCTACGTGGCACAGGCTCAGCTCAAGGCCCAACACCTTCAAATAATAATAATAATCCAGTTTAAGAGTAGTTGGCGCGTCCTGGTCTCTGCCTACCCCCTGGGAAAGAGGCAGGACGTTATAGATAGATAGATAACCATTGAATAATTATTAGGCACTATTTCTTTATACAGTTAAACCATTTTTATTAGTCCATTTACGACCGGGTAAAGGTGCGATTCTGTTATCGATCGCCATGAGTTCTTGTTAGGACAATGCTTGGATCGCACTTGCGCCTCGGGTTGAATCAAAAATAAAAATCTCATCTTCATTATTTACAATATACCACAAAAATCTAAATCAGTAGGTACCTATGGTAACCGCCAGTTAACATTATATATAATATAATACATACCGAAATAACGATTCGAATTTTCTCAAAAAACTAAAATGACTGCCAACATGAGTCTACGGATAGATATAATCTACGGATATTCCTTATTCGTAGGATATAATATGTATTATTTAAAAATTGTTCCAGTGTTTCAATTGTTTTCCTTTATATCCTTAAAAATGTTTTGCTGTATAAAAACAAGGATCAGTTTTTGGTTTTTTCAGAAAATTTAGAATAAATAAATATTTTGGTTGATCAGTGCCAGTTGATCAGAGTATTTTTTTTAATCATAATACAGGGCGTAAAATTCAATACGTTACATATTAAACAGGGTGTTTTATATTGATTTGATGGTCTAACGCACACGTTAGGTACTACGTGTCAGTTAATCGATAGATAAGATAATTGAGATTTTAAATTCGACCTTTAGAGACGAATAAAAAAAACAAGAGGAACCAAATGAAAATGTATTTTTTTATTTTTAACCTCCACTAAAGAGGAGGTGAGGAAAAGTATCATTCAACTTTAAACCACATATTATAGCGGAAGTTGAATACGATCCATTGAACCAAAATTTTAAATTGGACAAAAATATTGTTTAAATAATGTTACTTCAACAATCCATCCGTTCGTAAATCCATAGTCCAGACACCCGAGACGGTACAAAGGGTTGTTCAATTAGTTCAGAGACTTTGGTTAAGTAAGAACAGCAAATTAAAAATCTTCGTTGTGTTTATAGACGCATGGATTGATGACGTACCATTTTTTTTAAATGAATTACAGCAGATTTAAAAAAAACATTGTTCAATGGATTGTATTCGATTTACATTGTATGTGGTTTAAAGGTTAATGATATTTTTGCTAACACCCTGTATACAAGAATAGCTTAATGATTATGATAAAATGCCACAACGCTTAAATGTTAGAACAAAACTAACAAAAAGAAAGGAGTCCATAATATCCGTCTAACGATTATTACAGTACAGTATAAAAGAGCAAAGAATATCAAAACAAACTTTACGAAAGTAAAAGTCGTCTATTAGGACGGGTATGACCATAGACGGTTTATTGAAATAGTTATGGTCGAGGGAGGTAATTTTTAAAAATTGCTAACAACGAGGGTTCCGTACATTCGGAAGCAGTTTAATGTGAAGCGATAACAGTAAAGTTCATAGCCGAAGTTCCATCCGCCGAGTTTCGTGGATTACTATACTTTCCATATAGAGCGGGTTCAATTTCACTAAAGCTATACAGATTCCTATCTACGCTCCGCTCGAGCTGACGCTATATCCAACTAGAAGTGTAACAAAACATTTTAGATGAAAATATATTTTGGTGTAACTGCCAGTCAGCACGCTACTTACAGAATATTTGCCGTGTTAAATGACTTCATGGCAACGCGAACATAAAAACGTTTGTTTACTCCAAAGCAAATAGTTTTTGTAAAATAATACCTAGTTTAGTGTCTACCACCACCGTTATTATTTCTCGTCCACCGCCATATTATTTCACTTATCTATTCGAGGTAGGAGGAGGTCGGTGTTTTATTTCGAATTACTTTTAAATATTAATCATTAGACATCTTGCGGTGTTTAAAGGCCACTCTACGTTTATTTGAAACCACTGACATATACTCTAGCGATAGACAGGCCCTTTCATAGAAGCAACATGTTCCACTTGAATGCGTTGCCCGCACCTGATTGATGTTCCAGAGATAACCTCTTCACTATGACAATGACAGACCGCAATGTGTCATTTTGTGTTGTTTTGTGTGACATGTTGTTTGTTTGAACGAGCTTGTCTGTCGCTAGAGTATATGTCAGTGTTTGAAACAGTATAATCGGGATTTTATTCGCAAGTAGCGGTTTTATCTTGGCAGTTCGAGGAGCTATCTCGCGGTGCGAATGTTCGTCGGTCGGAGCAGTGGAGTCGAGACGGCCGAAATTATCGAAAATTTCCGCCACCGGCGCCGCCTTGCCGCGATACGAGCGATAAACGAAATGCAAACATGACGTCGCTTCGCCGACCTATCGTGCTATGTGCTATCTTTCGCGAACTTCTTTACCCGTCGATGCATCGACTATTATGACAAAATAAGAACATGACCTCCAGCGAACAACCCTTCCCAAATAGCTCCTGCAAGCTAGAGGACGCCAACACTTCTGTTAAAGTGCAGACTTGTATAGTCTGCACAGTAATACTATTTAATATTACCGTTATCTCAAATTAAATGAGTTACGCCTAACCACTGTTATTTGTAATTAATTAGTAAGCAGTTAATTATGTTATGATTTAAGATATTTATTAGCCATGTTTGACCAATTGGCATTTATTACGAAAAACTGCACAAATCGTTTTAACTATACGAAATACTGAAATCAATTTCTCGGTAGACAATGTACATTCGCGTGTATCCAAATTAGTACATATATAAAAGTATACTTACTAAGAACTCCTTGTTCTGAAAAAGTATTTTTACGCTATTCGGAATTTTGATTGACTCTGGAGTACCTACTTAAATATAACAGTTTCAACCCCCTTTTCGTTGCATGGACCAAATAATTTTTTTTTTCTACTTTTATTGTCACCTTTCTGTTTTTTGGGTTATTAATTATTATTATCTGTCTTCGTGCTATAGTAGATTACACACCGAAGTCAGGAAAGTAAGAAAGGCTGCGCCTCGGTCAACAAACATGTGATCCAAACTTTTCTTATTTACTGCCCGAGGTAAGTATACTATTTTTCTCCTCGACGGAGGTGGAAAGCGGCAGCTTCGTTTAGCGCAGCTGGACGAAAATTTGCGCTTTCCGTTTCTCCTTTCAGAAGAAAATTAATTTTTCATTAGGCGCATAAAGAATAGAATAATCGAGATGGGTTTCTGTCTGCATACATACTGATTTGGACGACACTATAAGTGTTCCTTTTACTACGGAACCCTAAAAACCTACCAAGAGTGTTTCCGACACGCTCATGATAGGATTCCGTAGCCATAAAACGTAGCTTTGATGTGAAATTAGTATAATTAATTGTACTATTATACTATAATAATAATACTATAGGTTTCTCAACACGAACCAATAATTATTCTATATCAAACAATGCGATAATTCGTTTAGGAACGTTGGATAATATAATTTACATAATATTATAAAAGACAATGCACCAAATCACAATAGCCATTAGGCCAAATGTGTCTATTAAGACAAGAGTAATAACATTTGGTATGATCACAGAGCAAAGCACCTGAACGCGGCAGCGCAGCGCCTTCGTAAATTGAAGGTGAGTGTAGTGTAGTGCAGCTTCTATTCTGTTTCTAATGCAGAATATAAGGAACGAAATTAGGCAACGCCAGGTCAGGTCAGTCTTTGGATGAGTGAGTGATTTAGTGATATTTCACACCGGCACCTCTGCTTCGGATGCTACGTTAAGCATATGGTCCCAGATAGTGCCGTAAGATGGCGGTGGACCTATTAGTTAAGCCAGGTCAGAGACCTATCGAGGCGACATGAAAACACTTCCACAAATACGCACTGGGCTCGCCTCGCGAAAGGATGCCTGTGCCCTACATAAGGCCTGACAGTTTTGTCATGTGTCATGCATTAGTGTGGGATGGGGTGGGGTGTCATGTGAGCGCGCTGGGTGTCTTGCATGGAAGACATGGGTCTCGGTCGGCTATAATGTATCTCACCTGATGCGGTTGTGCGCCATGGGGTGTCATGTGACCGTGCTGCGTGTCTTGCGTGGGCGACATGGGCCCGGGGGTGCTCTGCGCCGACCCTGGGCTCGGGGCGCCCGGCGGTTGGTTGGGCGGCTGAGGGGATCCGCCTCTCTCATATCCCTGCAAATGATTAAATTATTAATAAATCAACTCAATTTTTTCTAATCAAAATAGTATCGTATAGATGTGTGAAAGATGACCATGTGTAGAAAAGGAGAGAACGCTGAAATGACGGCATAAAGGGATGAATGGAGGAAGACTACATATTGCACCGACCCCAAGTAATGGGATAAGTAAGGGCAGGAAGAAGAAGAGTATCGCATAGATAGCTTCCTGACGTCATTTTTTGACTCTACCACCGCGTCGGAAAGTGTTCTGTTGTAGAGATGCGGCCAGAAACTCTGATGACATACATTATGTAATAATTATCGAAGGTCATTCAACATAAATTCAAGGCCTGAAGTAGTACAGTTTGCCTATGAAAACCTTAACAATATCACAGAAGACATTGACTGGTCAAGATAACTCAAAAGAATTCACGACATTTACTTAATTCAATCTTTGCTTTATTACAATTGACCATCTTTAGCAGATTTGAAACATAATTCATAAGACAGAATTTAGAACTTAAGCTTAAAGATAACGATTGGACAAGAGTTTGAAAACGAAGCCTAAGAACTGTCTTCAACTTTAAACAAACTATTGTAAAAAAAAATAGACTGCAATCTAATCTCGATGTAAGAGGCTTAAACCATGCGTAGAGCAAAAACGTAATTCATACATTTTAGACACACTGTGTTAATCGTCATAAAAGTGATAAAAATAAGACAGTTTATCTCCTGAGCTTGGATAACCAACACGCTCCACACAACCTGGCTGGTGGATAAAGTAATACCACGGATATGTCACTCACGTAACAATGCTAAACGTACAGTTTGCTGATTGCTGCCAATCGAATTATTTGTGAAGGATTCTGTAAACGTGTTAACGTAAACAGGTATGGAGAATCCGAGGCAGATGGCAATGTGAAATGTTATCTCAAGCAAGGTGCGTGAAGTGATGACGAGTGAAATGATGAGAGTCAATAAAATTTGGCAAAGACGCGTCCCGAGTCCTAAACAGTATCGCAACACATCTGCACTAATTAACAGTGATTGGAAAAAATCTCGAAAATCTACAACATCATTACACAATCTACATTTAATGGATTATCTGTGATTTTTTAATTAAAAGTTTGTAATACAGACTATATAATTATTTTTATTATATCAATCAATCTACACGAATAAAAACTAAACGCTGCTCGTTGGCAAGCGCATCGGCTGGCCCGTTCCCTATTTGGATTTTTGGATCTTTTTTTTTTAAATGGTACTTATTTCGATTTAGGTTTTTAGACAGGACAAAGTATGTCGAGTCAGCTAGTGATAGAATAAGAATAAATGTAATTAAGGTATACGAAGTGATAATTAATCATCATATTATGTCACAGGCATCCTCTCACGAATAAGGGCCTCATACTGCAAGCGGTCTGCTAGAGGCAAGTTAGTGGTCAACTTGTACTCTCAGGCTGGGTCTCCGACCTTGCTTAAGGGATAGGTTACCCGCCATCAAGGGATAGGTTCACTAACCAGTCAGTAGGGCTATTGTGTAAGTTTCCTTTTATATCGTTTACTTACAAGATCGGTAACGTATTATGTATGACTGTACTAGGCAATTACTTTAATAATTTTTGTTTCTGTGATCATCATATCCATTGCCTGAAATTAACTAACTAAATATTAAGATGCACAATCTCTCAGAACTGCCAAATAAACACCATGTCGATTTGATACCGATTGAAATGGATAGCTAAACAATACCGACAAACTGCTTAACGAGCCTTCCCAACTCACAATTTTTTAAATAATAATTCAGGTCAAGTCAATCGATACTAAATCTAATTCTGCAATACTGCAGCGCCGGTAGCTATCAAATATACATGTCACTGAACCGAACTGACGTCAAATGGTGCACAAGATTAATTTAACCGTTAGCAAGGCCCTCTCGCACACACTAATACAGTACTTAGTATAAAACAATCGAGCAGGTCGGCGGCCACGGTCGGCCTTGACCGTGCATCCATTATGCACACCAGTTTACTTGCCAACGAGTGCACCGTAACGCATCTATGCCTCAATATACATATAGGTGTCTATAGTATACCAGCACGAAAGAGCTACTAGGGCAGTGTTATTTATTAGGGTTCCTCATCTAGTTACATTGAGTTTTGATAAGTGTATTTATGATAGGACATTTGCTGTTTTCTGTTGTTATTATAATATTGTACCCAACCCAACTGAACCGGGACTACAAAGCATCAGCTTCGGCTTAAACTTGGGCAGATTTTGGCCGAAGTTCCTTCTTTTAGCCGAAGCTTCAGTCAGACACTAGGAGATACGCTGCGACAATCGGCACAACGAAGGTCAAAATCTATGAAAACTCTCATGTGGATGTGAATAGTTTATTAAACTTTACAGTTTTATCTTTAAAATCCATTAAATTAGCTTTTGCCCGCGACTAACTTCGTCCGCGTGGATTTAGCATTTTCGGAAAAACCTTTTAAAGCTGGGTGCTTTAAAAGGATAATACATGCTCTGTAGAATATGTATTCCTAATTTATATCTTCAGTGGTTTAGGCTGTGCGTTGTCTGTCCGTCAGTCAGTAACGGCACTGTTTTATAAGTATATAAGATCAAACAAAATTAGCTGAAACTATTTTAAGGGGAGTATCAGACCATCAACCAACATCAAACTGAACAACTTTCTCTATGGGACCAATATCGAAATCGCGAAAAAGAAATCAGCTGTACCCGAATGTATGGGACAGCTGATTTTTGGTGGTATTGATGGTATTTAATACTCCCCTTAAAATAGTTTCACCTAATTTTGTTAAACCTTATAGATATAAGATAGATAGATCATAGCATAATTGGTGGTAACCCAGCTTTATTCCGTACGCTCGATAACTCATTAGCTGGTGAAACTGTTTACTAAGCCGAGGGTCACGGGTTCGATTTCCGCAAGGGAAAATAATATTAATTATTGCTATTCTAGCAAAATGAACAAAGCATATAATGAAGAAGCTCTTATGGCACGCGAGATACCGACGAGGCAGAAACATGGCGCATAATGTATGGTCATTGTATGATTTAAACTGACACTTACAGCCCTAGTCCCTTCACCCCCGCGCGCACCGCACGATCGACCTGTCGCGACACAGCCGAGTTTCACAACTATCGATCGATACATTAAACTGTGACTCTAGCTAGTATATCTTGTTACTATACAGGGTGTTAACTTAAATGCGCTACATACTTTAGCTAGGGGTGCTTCAGACCATCAAACTGAACAACTTTTACTATTGGACCGTTGAAATTGTGAAAATATCGTTGGTTGCTCCATACAAAATTCCAATGACTACTCGACACTCCTTTTTTTTTTCGCTATTCAATGTTGGTTCCCTAGTGAAAGTATTTCAGTTTGATGGTCCGAATAACCCTCTTTGATTTGTAACGCATTAAAATTTACACACCTGTGTCATACAACTCATACAAGGTCATTCTTAATATTTATGTTGAAGGTTTTTTTATTTTTAGGGGGATGATCAGATCATCAAACTGCACTACTTTAACACTTTAACAATGGGACAAACAACAAAATCACGAAAAATATACTTGTTTACAAAGTAAAGTTTAAGTTTAAAAATCTATATTTTGACAAGTTTACAAATGCCGTCTGTTAGTTTGTTTGTTCGATCATCCCGCAAAAACTACTGATGATGAAACTTTTTTATTTGAAAGCTTCTGATTTGACTTAAAATCTGTTATATGGGTAGATCAACTATTTTTTGTCCTCACAGTACTGTTTAAAAAAACGTTATTATTCCTTTTTTCTTAACATTCATTAATTTTGAAAGATGGATATTGTATCTAATGATATGATTCTTCTACACACATGCGCATTGCACCATCTGTGTTGAACTACTAAAAGTTTTTAGCGGTTGTCCGATAGACCAAAAAGCGTGGGGACAACGAAATAAAGCGTCCATCGGACAACCACCAAAATTCAAGTAAAATTCAAGTAATTTTGCAAAACCGTGTATGCATTTAATAAATGCAATCCTTAGTTATTCAACAAACATAAATTTTTGGGGCAAGCAAAACCTGAGCTTGAGCCTGAGCCTGAACATTGAGAAAATTTTATGCAGATGACTGGGACTAGGTATGGACAAAAAATAGTTGATCGACCCATAAATCATGTTTCCTGCTACGATGACGGGAACCCTTGCGAACGAAGTCGCGGGTAAACGCTCGTATTCTATATTTATGTATTGGATGGAACATAAGACTCTAAGGGCCTGTTACACCACTTCTGGGTAAGTTCTTGTTAGCTTATCCGACAGATAGTTTGACATATTTTGTATGAAATTATGTCAAAATATCTGTCGGATAAGCTAACAAGAACTTATTCAGAAGTGGTGAAACAGGCACTAAAATTACAAAGTACGCAGTAATTCTATCAGCTTTATCAGATGATTAACATCTCATGTAAAAACTAATAATGTTTCACGGAACTTGAAGGAACCGACGGATGTGGACTGGTTTAATTGATTTCTGGAATCAGGGTATTGTTTCAAGTTGAATGTTCTAAGTTCATTCGATCCATTCATCCCTAATACGGTAATTTCAAAAGGTACTATCGGCCTCTAAGCGAGTCGTCCTCGACACAGATCGTTGCAGACACTGGTTGCATCAATCGCACAATGCTTTCGCCGCTCAGCCAATTTCCGCGTCACGTTCCAAGGTTGCAGATAAACATGCCCTGATATTTACTACTTTATGCAGGTCAAGATGATTCATTCACTTTTCATATCCTCTCCCCCCACTTGATGGCGATAATTGTATCATACGCAACGTCACTCATTAACTACACAACGATTAATTAAATATGTAATACTCTTGAGTCTTGATAATGGAACAATTACGTTACGAAACGTGACGAAGCATATAAATCATTATTATTATTACGGTTTTGTTTTCATTCAAATGTTATTCACCTCTAAACGTCTACCATGGACGAAATTATTAGTTTTGAACATTAGATAATGGTTAAGTGTACTCACAGTGTAGGCTATCTCTGGAAGATATTAGTTCTGTAAAAAAACTCGTTTTAATCCACTTACAGCGGATATAGAGTGGCTTATGAGCTCAGAGTAGCTGGGACCAAAGGGAGCTCGACGTTCCACGTAATTGGATATGCAGCGGGTCATTTGACGGCAAAGCTGATACCTATTCAACACCTGTCGATTGGCAATGACAGCTCAACCTTGTTATTTAAAATAACTTTAAGAAGGAGCGATATAGTCGCCCTGCGACCAATCTCTTCAAATGAAGAATTAAAAAAACGTTACGAAAGCGAATAAATAAAAATAATGTCCCTCAATTTAAGTATTCCTAAAAAAAATGTTTAGTCTTATTGTACAAACAAATCTTTATATACTTAAGTTTACAATCAATGTCACCGGAATAGCTTACAATGTAGGAGTGTGGGGGTCGGGACTTCGGGAGGTAGGCGTCGCGGTGCCCATAACAAAACAAAGAATTCCTCGAACTTTCACTGAATAATAATTTCATGATAAAAGTTAGTTGCGAAGAGGATAAGGAAATCGAGACTAATGTCTGGCAGTCGTATTTTGTCTGAGTTTCAGCGTCATTCGCCAACCAATCCATCAAAGGAGGGCGACTGAATCTGGTGTGGGCACCACCCCCTCGTACCCACATAAATATTGCGGGTAGGTGAACACAAACCCTTTGACCGAGTTCTGTTTACTTTCATTTTCACTCAGCTGACGGGGCCACCACCCCGCCAGTATGCCTCCACTATTATTATGATAATTAGAGAGTTATCAACGTGATATTAACTGTGCATTCTAAATACATAGAGTAGGATAGGAGGCTGACGTAAGGGATGTCGATCGATACTGTCGACGGGTGGAAGTCTAATTTTAGAGCTATCAAAATGTTCACGTGTTATGTATTGCAGGGTGTCCTAATTATCAGACAAAGATCCACGCATAGTGGCTAGACATCGGTCACTATATTATTATGCGGTCACGAAGTTTTTAGGCCTCGACCCTAAGGTGCGAAAGGGGGTGTCCCGGAGAGTACTCAAGGTTGCAACGAGTGCGGACGCCGCAGACAGGGCGTAGACGTGCATTATTAGGTGGGTGCCGGAACACCCGCGGGTGCCGGAGCCGGTGGGAGGCAGTGGGGTGCGCGTACGTCATCACCTGAGGCGCGCCCTTGAAACCGCCGTCGCATTCATTGCACCCGGATGCGGCCCGTATCTCGGCCCCCGCAATGTGTGCACTCATCTACCTATCAAATAGGCACTACGATGCAACCAATAAAGTCATTCACCAGTGCAAGAGCGAAGAAAAGCGTTGCGGGAAACATTGATTGACAACGACACAGATTTTGCTGTCAAAAGCAGCTTACCGCTAATGCATCAAACATTATCGGCAGAAGCTAGGCTAGGCTAGCTAGCAGTACTGTGCCAGTGAGAAAGATGAAATAAAGATCTACTAGACACATACTAAATTACGTTGCTCATTTGAACAATATCTAGAATTCCATGACAGTTTTCCTTTTACTAAAAGTAGTTTTTTTTTTATTTATTTTTTATTGCCTATTTTGTGTCCCACTGCTGGGCAAAGGCCTCCCCTCTTTTCCTCCAATCTTCCCTATGCAACGCGAAATCAGGCCAACCGTTCAGGAAGGTATTCAAGTCGTCACTCCATCTTCTCTTGGGTCTTCCTCGACCCCGGCAACCGTCTTGTGGAACCCATTCTGTGGCCATCTTGGTCCACCTCTCCGGGTGCATTCGGCAGATATGTCCTGCCCAATCCCACTTCAGCAGAGCTGTTTTTAGGCCTACGTCCGCGTATCACATTCAAAAACGTATCACATTCAAATAAAAATCCTAAAAACGAAGTCAAAATCAAGACTTATAAATGAGTGCCGTGAGTCCGTGACTGACTGACAGACAAGGCACAGCCTAAACCGCTGAAGATAGAAACATGAAAGGAGATGGCCAAAATAAAACCCAGAAATGTCATGTGCCATTTTTATAGGCATAATATGTACATCAAAAATATATAATAATTTACTACAAAAACGACGCGGTATACTAGATATTATTAATTAATGAAAAAAAATTTTTTTTAGGTTCTGAAACATCTATTGTAGCCGTGATCTATGAACTCTTTGGGGTCCGTAAGTATAAAAAATGATGTTATTAAAAAGTACTATAATAACTTCTATACTACATGGTAAACCATGATTAACCAAGATTGGAGGCAGATTTTTTGAAAACGTAATAAGTTTACTATAGTGATCCAATTTTTTTATAAATTTCGTTGCTGGCGAGTGGCGACTCTGGGTTTTTAGTCTATGAACTTTTGGCCATGTCCTTTGGAATAATAGGTTGCCCCAAAACTCAACGTCAAGCAGAAAACATGTTTGATAGTTTCGAGATTTATAATTTTTTTACATTTGGAAAATTGCCACCCTGCTCCAAACTATTAGACGTAGGTAATGACTTTTTTTTAATTTTTTTTTATTCATTTTTATTTATATGGGGGCTTTTAACCATGAGGTTATGTCAGCCCCATCGTGCCTTAACTTTAGAACTTTACAAAACAAAACAATGAAAACCTACAAGAAATAAATCTAAACGCTACTACTATAAATAAAAATGTACACCATTTTAGCCTCTCCCGACGTAGGGGTGGCCAAAATGGTGACAAAAGAGCCTACATCCATAAGGTTTAAGTGACAATTTTCACGCTGTTTAAAAAAAATCTCAAAATTTCGTAAACTTTCAAACTAGATTTATTTATCATTTTCCCCTAAACAGTTATAAACTTGCCTATATCCTGTTTTCGTCTTGACTTTGAGTTCTCGCACACCCTGTATATTCTACAGTAGTTGTAGGGGTGCACGGGACACCCCGTATATTATACAGTGGTTGTAGGGGTGCAAAATGATAAATTACGAGAGCTCTCTTAGACGTAATTTCACACAATGCATCTGCTTTGGTCTTCCTCTCCTAAAGCAGATAACATTAATCCTTAAACTGACTATAGGTTACAAATCTTACAACAGAACTTATAATCACATTCGCAGTCCCATCGTCCTGTATGTACGGTACAATACAATAATATCGAGTATACTCGTGGTGCAGCGAGGACACTGCACACCAAAGAAAATCTGAACTATCTCTTTTTGCTCGTATTTTGGTTCCGTTAGGGAGTAGTGTAACCGTAAAAATTTAAGCTTTATGTTCTAATTACATTACACTGTGACAGATGACAGGATAGCTGGAATATTTTTATTTGTTAATAACTCAACGCCTTGTGCTATAAATATCGTGTTTAGTTTCATATTGATACTTAGAGTTGAATAAACAAGTAAAAAAAACCAACTTAGGTTTGTGTAGGTTAGTCTCGGACACTTTTTTCGAGAATTTTGTACTAGTTCCGGCGTCCATTATTTTGTTAATATTTTTCTGACTTAAAATTATCAGTGAGGCCAACCAATGGCATTCTATACACAAGGACTTCGCATCAATGCGCTATCACCGGGACTAAAACGTGCTAATTGTTTTACATTACTGCTTTGTGACAGAGGACATTTGAAAGGAGTGGAATGCCAACAGCAATGTATGACAGCCGAGCATAACTGAGGCATGTAGTATGCCTCAATGATGAAGAAATTATTACGGTCAATCAATTATATATTACATTTAACAAACATTATCCAATCAAAGCTATTATTTGTGCCTGCGACGAAGAAATAAACATGGATATAAAGATCCAAATATAACTATCAAAACCACATTCAAGTCATAGACAAACATTCCATAAATCTAACCTTCGCTATATTGGAAGCGAAAACCACATTTGCCCGTGGTTTCAAAACGGCCTTGTTCCTCGTCGAACCGTTTCTTAACACCGATTTCTACAAGAGTTCGCTCCAAGAGCCATGCTTCAAAACGTACCTCGGGCTCCGTTGCACAACGAGCTTACGTCAGCGAACTCGCGGAGCGACTTACGTCATTCGAGCGTATCGGGAGCCTCCAAGCTAAGTTGGAACTTATGAGTAAGGCACTTAGGGCCGTGTTGCCGTGGTGATAAACTAAGTAACTATGATAGAACGTTTATGTTCACGTGAGTGGATGAGGCTCCGACGCGCCGCCGCCGCCGCCGGCTCAACGATTCTGAGAAGCGTTCGAGGCGGCACTCGTTTCGGACTAGAATATGAATCGTGAAATACGAAGACGACGGCACATATTTATACTAGGTGCATAGTGAACGAGCTTGATTTCATTTTAAAATGACTACATTCATATAACTTTTTGTAACCACGAGGTTTCCATTTATACCTTAGTTTTTCAACATTACTACGATCTAAACTAAACAATACGGCATATGAATAGAATTTTCCCACACACTGTAGCTAAATATACTGCAACTTATGTAATAAAAACTTTTTCTATTTTACACAAGACAATTTCAAACGATATTCCTAAAAAAATATAAAGCTTGATCTTTCAGATCGATGTAATTATATTCATAACTTTTCAAGCTGATTCTTAGATGATCATCAATTCATCATCTCCATTGTCTGAAATTAATAATTAAATATTAAGGACTAGAATCGCCAAAATCTGTCAAAACATTCCTTTATTATTATTATTTAAGAAGTAAAAGAGTAAGTATGTACTGATATTTCAGAATATCTCTGACTACCCCCCCTCGGGGAATATAGTCGTGAGCATATGCTATGCTATGCCACAGAGGATTATGCTATGTTAAGAAGTAAAACAAACATATGCTTACATAAAAAAATAATTGGTGACTGAATTATTGTTTTCTTGTTGAATCCTTGTTTTTGGCGTTGGGGTTTTAGAAATTTGTAATTTTATGTTATTTCATAATTTTTAAAGTTACTTACATGAAAACTATTGGACCGATTTTCATGAAACAAAGCTAAGAACACTCTCGCAAAAATTAGATTTCTATTTAAAAAAAACGCAATGAAATCCAACCGTTTGGGAGCTACGATGCAACAGACAGACAGACCGACACAGGCGTCAAACTTATGTTTGACGACCCTGACCCTGTTTTTTGGTTCGGGGGATAAAAAGGGAGATTCCGGAATAGGGAATAAGCATATGCTCACGACTATATTCCCCGAGGGGGTAGTCAGAGATATTCTGAAACCTCAGAACATCCACGTTTCACCAGTAGTACCGACACTCTGTCCAGTGTGACGGGGGGTGAGCCCAAAAGCTTTCAATTTTGCATGTCCATATCTTAAAATTATAACTAAGTCTGAACTTTCAGTACCTATAGTTACAGTAACAAGTACGTAATTATGCTTTCAGCATAGGAATCGTTAAGTACTTGGTCGGTAATAGCTAACTGTCATTTCAACTAAGAAAAGCAACCAATATCTAGCCTCCTGTATAATCAAAAATTATCAATACATATATATGAAAATGTTAAAAATATATGCATACGAAGCCATTTATGTCAGCAATAATTTTGGACTGAATGCATACAAAGCCATATATGGTTTTGAAAATTATCTTCTGATGTTAAAGTCAGATTTTTTTAAAATCTTTTTATGGTTTTTGTACTTCATAACCCTTCATGGGCAACTCATCCCACACACGACTCATCCCGCGGGCTCAGTTGACCGCTACTTTTTATGTTGGGGGCGACTCGGACCACTCGGTCAACTCATCCCGCGGTGGATTAGGTAAATATAGTCCTAGAGCCCACAACGTATTTGGGCCTAAACGTATAGGATAGCTGGATTCATTCTAGGTCGAAAGAACACTCCAAAGTACATCATTTAGCCTCGGTCTTACGACTCAGACCGGTCACTGAAATTTTTTACAGCGGTCAGACAATCGCGAAAAAATGGGGTCTGGGCCTAAACATATAGGAATCAAACTGAATGCATTTTAAGAAAGGGACTACTTAGGACAACACATCTGCATATTTACTTTTTCTCAAATCGGTCACCGTTCAAAATCAGACCGGGGTTGAAAATCGAAAAAATTGGGTCCTGGGCCTAAACATATAGGAATTGTGAAATCAACTTGGATCGATAGAACACACTTTCCCCGTCACGGAAAACCCGGTCTTACAAGGCGGATAGGTCACCTTTCCAGAATCAGACCACTTTTATAACATACCAAAAATGTATTGTAACATTTTTCATGAACAATTTGGCGAACTGTTGGTTAAGCAATAGTTGTAAAGTTTACGAAATCTGGTTTAAAGACAAATTTATGATAAATTACGAACTATTAAGATCATTAAAATTACAATTATTATTGCAATTAAAAATAGAAACCAACAGATATCTCGACAACCGTTAGTGATAGAAAAAATTTGTAAACAATATAATTGTAGAAAATTTTATGTTCTACAAGTTTGTGATAGATTTCATCATGATTTGATGCATTGGAAACGTGATATTAGTAAAAACTTAATAATTAAAATAATCACAGACAAATATCTCAACAACGGTTGACGGTAGAAAAAAATTGTTCGTATTAAAATTGTAGATAATGTTATGTTCTACGAATTTTGTCATATCTATGTTCACGATTTGATGTATAGCAAACGAGATATTTGCAAAAACGAATTAATTAAATAAAAACAAACAGATATTTCGACAACGGCTGATGATAGAGCAAATTGGTGTTGAATAAAATTGTAGCAAATAAAATTAGCTATAAATTGTGTAATGACTTTGTTCACCATTTGATACGTAGGCAGTGAAATATTTGCAAAAACTATTTAATTAAAATAATAATAAATTCATATCTCGACAACGGTAAGTGATAGAAAAAAATTATAAAAACAATATTGTTGAAAATTTAATGTTCTACATATTTGTAATAGACTTTAAAACGATTTGATGCATCGGTAAGGAGATATTCGCAAAAACTAAATAATTAAAATAACAACAGACAAATATCTTGACAACGGATGACGATAGAAAAAAAAATCAAACTATAATTGTAGATAACGTTATGTTCTACGAGTTTTGTCAAACTATGTTCACGATTAGATGTATGGGAAACGAGATATTTGCAAAAACGAATTCATTAAATAAAAACAAACAGATATCTCAACAACGGCTGATGATAGAGCAAATGGGTGTAGAATAAAATTGTAGCAAATAAAATTTTCTATAAATTGTGTAATGACTTTGTTCGCTATTTGATACGTAGGAAGCGAAATATTTGCAAAAACTATTTAATTAAAATAATAGTAAATTGATATCTCGACAACGGTTAGTGATAGAAAAAATGTGTTCAAACAAAATTGTAGAAAATTTAATGTTCCACATATTTGTAATAGATTTTGAAACGATTTGATGCATTAGTAAGGAGATGTTCGCAAAAACTAAATAATTAAAATAATAACAGACAAATATTTTGACAACGGCTGACGATAGGAAAAAAATTTTCATATCAAAATTGTAGATGACGTTATGTTCTACGAGTTTTGCTAATCTATATTCATGATTAGATGTATAGGAAACGAGATATTTGCAAAATGTGTGTGTGTTTTTGCAAATATCTCGTTTTCCATACATCTAATCGTGAACATAGTTTTACAAAACTCGTAGAACATAACGTTACCTACAATTATAGTTTGATTTTTTTTTTCTATCGTCATCCGTTGTCAAGATATTTGTCTGTTGTTATTTTAGTTATTTAGTTTTTGCGAATATCTCCTTACCAATGCATCAAATCGTTTTAAAGACTATTACAAATATGTAGAACATTAAATTTTCAACAATATTGTTTTTATAATTTTTTTCTATCACTTACCGTTGTCGATATATGAATTTATTATTATTTTAATTAAATAGTTTTTGCAAATATTTCGCTGCCTACGTATCAAATGGCGAACAAAGTCATTACACAATTTATAGATAATTTTATTTGCTACAATTTTATTCAACACCAGTTTGCTCTATCATCAGCCGTTGTCGAAATATCTGTTTGTTTTTATTTAATTAATTCGTTTTTGCAAATATCTCGTTTGCTATACATCAAATCGTGAACATAGATATGACAAAACTCGTAGAACATAACATTATCTACAATTTTAATACGAACAATTTTTTTCTACCGTCAACCGTTGTTGAGATATTTGTCTGTGATTATTTTAATTATTAAGTTTTTGCTAATATCACGTTTCCAATGCATCAAATCATGATGAAATCTATCACAAACTTGTAGAACATAAAATTTTCTACAATTTTATTGTTTACAAATTTTTTCTATCACTAACGGTTGTCGAGATATCTGTTGGTTTCTATTTTTAATTGCAATAATAATTGTAATTTTAATGATCTTAATAGTTCGTAATTTATCATAAATTTGTCTTTAAACCAGATTTCGTAAACTTTACAACTATTGCTTAACCAACAGTTCGCCAAATTGTTCATGAAAAATGTTACAATACATTTTTGGTATCTTATAAAAGTGGTCTGATTCTGGAAAGGTGACCTATCCGCCTTGTAAGACCGGGTTTTCCGTGACGGGGAAAGTGTGTTCTATCGATCCAAGTTGATTTCACAATTCCTATATGTTTAGGCCCAGGACCCAATTTTTTCGATTTTCAACCCCGGTCTGATTTTGAACGGTGACCGATTTGAGAAAAAGTAAATATGCAGATGTGTTGTCCTAAGTAGTCCCTTTCTTAAAATGCATTCAGTTTGATTCCTATATGTTTAGGCCCAGACCCCATTTTTTCGCGATTGTCTGACCGCTGTAAAAAATTTCAGTGACCGGTCTGAGTCGTAAGACCGAGGCTAAATGATGTACTTTGGAGTGTTCTTTCGACCTAGAATGAATCCAGCTATCCTATACGTTTAGGCCCAAATCCGTCGTGGGCTCTATGACTAATAGTAGCAATTCGGTTCTGGCACTCGCCGGCCGCTACCGCGGCACCGCTCGCTCCGCTCGCTCGGCTCGTGCGCTGTGGTCACAAGAAACCTAACATGCTCGTCGCTTCGCTCCTCGCTAACCTAACCGTCTGAGTTGGAAAAGGGGGTTTCCCCATTCACTCCCGCCCCCATCCACCGCGGGATGAGTAGACCCCTTGGGAAATGAATGGGCCGAGTCACCCCCGACAAAATAAAAGGTGTCAACTGAGCCCGCGGGATGAGTCGTGTGTGGGATGAGTTGCCCATGAAGGTCTTCATAATAATCAGATATTTAGTATCAAACATTTTTTTGATCGCATCCCTCATAATTCATGCAGTAGAGGTTTAGGTAGTATGGGCTTTATTCCACCACGCATTCCCAGTGCGGGTTGGTAGACTTCACATCCACATCGGAATTTCTTTTTCAGGGTATGCAGGTGCAATGCTCACGCGCGATGTTTACCTTCACTGTTTGAGAGCAGTCGGTATTACGTCCGTAAGATAGACAAACTCATTGGTACATGGCAAGTCGTCCGTGCGGATTCGAACCCGGACCTCAAGATTGAGTTTCCATGTCTCCCCAACGCGCCATCGACACTCTTCACAGAAAAGTAAAAATACAATATACAATATGCCGTTCGATAAATTGAGAAGTCCATTGAAACAGACTCGATTTCAAAAACACCTCTATTAGATTCAAAATAAACACTTATGCTATTGAATTCCCAAAATAAACGGTATGGTAACAATAAATAGATACTATCGTTTTACTAATAGAGCTAGTGCGTAATTTTGCGGGGCCAGTGACCGAATGACGTTAGGTCATCAATCAGAATTAATCCGCGACCCGTAACTAAGCCGTGACTAACTACCTACTTACATTACATATTAATTATAATTGGCGTGTTGTACACAATATTATATATACACTATCTATTGTTTACTTACTATGGATAATATTAAGAAATTATACAGTATTATACTTTAGGTATATAATTATAGTTCTGTTTAGCTTAGGCTACGAATAGTTTACTAAAATTGCATCATTATTTCAGTAAAAGCAGGGAATCGTCACATGTATGTCTCGCGCTATATTAGCATTTTAATTTAACCGCTAATTACTACTAAATATATACGAAACCTAATCTAATTAACATATCATAATATAACATATCATAGTATCAGACCATCAAACTCAACAACTTTCTCTATGGGACCAATATAGAAATCGCGAAAAGAAAATCAGCTGTCTCATACAAAACTGCCAACCTAACTGCGACCCTGTATTTTTTCGCGTTTTCTATATTTGTCCCATAGAGAAAGTTGTTCAGTTTGATGGTCTGATACTCCCCTTTAGGTGGTTTCATTCCATACAAAAGTTTGACGCGTAATACGTGTAGACGGCATTAATATAAGTAATAATTTATATATGGAAAAATTGTTTGGAGAATCTGGATGCCGCGTTTCAAATAAAATTTGTAATATAATTACGAAGATATGAAACTTTGAAATTTTTCATACAAAATTTATGAATATGAATATTCATAATTTTTTATGTTATTCGATTACTATTACTGGAAGCAAACTTATTCATAGTATGCCTACTAACCTACTATTGGTTTAATTTCCTCTTTTTAGTGTTCCGTACCAAAATTGGCAAAACGGAACTCTTATGGAATCAACTCTGTGTCCGTCCGTCCGTCCGTCACATGCATTTTTCTCGGAGATCCTAAGAGATACGAAGCTGAAACTTGGTACAGTTATAGCAATTAATGGTCCAATGACATAAATGAAGTGAAAAAAGCTTATTAAAAAAAAAATTAAGCTTAATGTTTATAGGTTTGGGGAGCAGAAAGAGGTTAAAAAGGGAAGTCAGATGTTTATTTTTCCTACTATTCCTGTCTTCTTTGATTGAATTAGTTACAGGTTCCAATAAAAATAAGAGTCATCACTAGACTTCATCGTCTAGTGTTGTTAGTGGTCGCCGCCGTTGACAAATTCAACATAATTCAAATTCAAATATAGGAGCTTGAAGTACACTCTTATTAAAAGTCAAATCTTCGGAACGTGTTGTCGCTGTACATAAGACGCGGTCAGAAACTCTAGTCGATAAAGAATACACGATTGATCGTAATATTTGACTGATCTAATACTCAGTTTATTTACGAAATCCCGATCTTGAACTAATCCCGCATGGATATTTTTTCAAGCTAGATGATATGCAGAGTTTAGAACACGGAACATAAGTGCCTATGTTAAAGATGAATTATTTAAAAAAATAAGTTATTAGCCTGGGCCCTATTTAATAAACGTAACAAGTCGACTTATTTGTCAAAAACCGACGTATTTGTCGCATTGTCAAAAAAGTGTTGTTTTATAAAGGCGACATATAAGTCAGACATTGACATATTATGTCGATGTCAAATTGTCGCACTTGTCAACCTTGTTTAATAAAACTTTACAATTGTCAGGCTCCTAAATAACCGTAGGTACTCGACAAATTTGTCGTTGACAAAACGATCAAGTTGGGAATGCGCGTCAACTTCAATCCTACTAATATTATAAATGTCAAAGTTTGTGACGACGTTTGTATCTTTGTGGCTCATGAATCACGCATAAATAAACGTTGAACGGATGAGATTTCGCACACTTCTAGAATACGCTCTGGATTGACACAAAATACTTTTTTTAAAACCACGCAGACGGAGTCGCGCGCAACAGCTAGTTGTTTTATAATGTGTGGTTAAAGTGAATTGATATGAACTTGTGATTTGTGTTCGACAACAATGTTACCAACCTGATGCGGCGAGAAAGGTGGCCGAGAATTTGGTGCGCCTGGTGCCCCAGGCGGCGGAGGGTACCGCTGTGGGTATGTTCCTGGAGGTCCGTAGGCTTGCTGTTGGGGTCCACCCGGGGCTCCACCGCCGTATGGAGGCCCACCGTATCCTCGCGGGGGCTGCAATTAAACAAGGATTGGTTTAGCAAATGACTTGTAAGTTGCTTTAAAAAACCTATAATGTCTAAGAAATATGAGAAACCAAATCTTTATGAGTCTGATTATGATTTCACTCGATAATAGAGCAACTATTAATCTGGAGCATGTGATAATCGACAGAAGTACCAGACAGTGGGCAAATTCATACAGAAGTTATTTAAAGTGGTCCTTAGAATAGCCTTAAAAACCTCACCCTGTGTAAGGACCAAGGTCCAACTTGTTTACTCGCTATTCAATAGCTCAATGTGTGCTATTTTAGAAGTGTTTTATTAAAGATAATATCTATCGTAAAATTGTCCACACAAAAATACCAAATTAAGTTGATCCGTAGAAATAATATTAAGAGTTTGATGAATAGAGAACGAAACAACGAAACGAAAATGTTGATTACCAGACGTTCGTTGTTAGGTCAGGATAAGAGTAAAAAAAAAAAAAAAAGTAAAAATTTATTTTTAGTACTGTTGTTTAACTTGTACTACCACTATATCTAAATATTACTTAACACTAAGAATCAGCATGGATAATTATCAGTAATAACTAAAAACCATCTTGATAATTGATAGATTTTATAGCTAAGCTAATGCATCTGCCAGTCAACGAAACTTGTAGAAAGGAAGGAAGGAGACCAAAATAAACGGTGAATAAAATGAGAAACGATGTCAGAGATAAATTCAAGGTTAAGGTTTTTATCCTAACTTAGACACGCGGTCTAATTTGGATACAGAATTTAATTTTAGTTTTGATATATGCATGCATATCTCTAATTTCGATTCTAAAAATACATTTCTCATCTAAAATATTATAAAACTGTAAAAGAAGTGTGTCTGTACATTGAAGATATTTAGAAGAAAAATATTGGTTCAATATGGTTTTTAGATGTCCCTGATTCCAAATCAACCCTTTTTTTTAGAATTTTTGTTTGTCTGTTTGTTTGATTGTTCGAACATCGCGCATAAATTACTGAACTGATTTGGATGAAACTTTTTGATTGATAGCTAATGATTTGACTTAAAATCTGGTTAAATGATTTGACTTAATATGTGCGGACGAAGTCGCGGGTAAACTCAAGTGGTACCTAACATTCTTAAGAATAAGAGATATCCACCAAAGCGAAGCGGAGCGGAGCTCTATTTTCTTCACTATTCAGAATTCGGTTTTTAGGGTTCCGTAGCCATGCGTATCACTACATAGTATAAAACAAAGTAGCTTTCTCTGTCCCTATGTCCCTTTGTATGCTTTTCTTTGAAACTAAGCAACGGATTTTGATGCGGTTTTTTTTAATAGATAGAGTGATTCAAGAGGAAGGTTTATATGTGCATTGCACCCGTGCGAAGCCGGGGCGGGTCGCTAGTAATATATATTATACTATCATTGGCTTGGGTTGGACAGAACGAATAACAAAATGAAGAGGTATTAAGAATGGTTACAGAAAAGAGAAATATTTTAAAAACAATGGAAAACCGGAGAGGAAGAATGATCGGACATTTGATACGAAACGACAATTTCTTTAAAACCATACTGGAAGGGAAGATAGAGGGGGAAAGAGGCAGAGGAAGACCCAGACAGAGTTATCTAGCCCAAGTGAAGGAAAAGGTTGATGTCGTGTCGTATCAAGAACTCAAGACACTAGCGGAAAACAAACAAGAGTGGCGAATACTCCACCGACAAGAGCGTAGCTCTTAATAAGATGATGATGATCATGGGCTTGTCCGACACGCTCTTGGTCGGTTTCATTTTTCATAAAACATTGTACGTCTAACACAAAGCGTGAAAATCGACTGAACAAAATCAATAACAACAACATTCGATTCTTTGCAGTTTCCACATAAATTGGCTACATCTAGACCGATTTTAGATGAAATTCCATGTACGATGTTGTTCAGTTTTGTATGATACGGGTTTCAAACATCCAACTAAACTAAAAGAATATTGAATTTCTAGATAATGATACAACTATTGTCCTACTAAAATAATATCAATAATTCTCGTTTACATAAAAAAATGTAAATCCATTAAAGTGACAAGAGTAAACATCAATTTTCATTCAGATACCACGCCTAAATAACTGACGTTCAAAATAATTCGCTGTGCCAACAAAGTCGGCCGGTTCAGTTTTCAGCTTTCATTTTGTTCTACGATGAAAATTGAATTATTCGTACGAGCTCCGCCACAGCGAGGTAAACGAGTGACGGGGTTGCCGGCTTGCCTTTGATCGAACGATTCAACTTTCACGTTTCCAAACTACAACCTGGCCGGTTAGGGATCGGGATACAGTTTGATAAGGATATGAAACATGTGTTCCGCAATTAGAATTATATTTTTACGAACATTAGGTGAATTCAATGATTTATGGGGCGGTGTTAAGGGGTGGTAAGTGCGGGAGGGGTGCGGCGAGGGTTGCGCAGGGATCGGGCGCCGGGGGCGGCGGCGCGCCATTGGCCGACACGGCATCGATCGCGCGACGAGCTCGAAGCGGCCCGCCCGCGCCTGCCAGCCTCCACCTACGTTAATAAGTAATCATTCGACCCGCGATACCTCAGCGAGTTTTCCGGACAGAGCTGGAGCCGCCGAGACGGGTCTTGTATCTCCAGTCGGTTGGAACAAAGAGCCACCGCATAGGGCGACATCCGTATTGATTTATGCAGTAATTGACCCGCGGGTAGGTGCGCAGCCCGCGCTTCGCCGCTCGCTTCGCACTTTTTTACATTATTCTAACGCACTTCTATGCAATATGGACTAGGCATAAAATCCCCACTATATTCCCATATTCCCAGAATATTCCCTCTTTTATGTAGCCCAACTACGCAACATTCATCTCAGATGTATAAAGAATCTGTAGTTCCGTCTGGTTTCTAACATGTTGACATAACGAAACATGAAGACTAGCGCTGTCGCACTGACCTAAAGGCTCAGCGCTCTGCTCCACAAAACCCTAATAAAAGTTCATTTTAAAGAATTGAAAGGGAGACTTTTCTCGCGTCAGACGGGTACAAGTAGTAGGTACTGATTGCAAACATTTATTTTCCTTTCAGAACAATAATGTTATAATTATTGGTTATCTAAACGAAATGCATCGAAACTGGCGTACATATTATCAACACGTACATAATTTGGGGAGCTTGATTTTGTAAAGAAAATGAAATTAATTTAGGGACCTCAAAGCCAAGCCCAGATAGAGCCCCTAAGAATTAATTTTATTACAATGCTAGACAAGTAACACAGATATGACTAATTTATGATCGCGGGATTCATTAAATTATTGACTGAACACGTACCAAAATGCTGTCTTTCGGATATTTATAGAATGTAGTACTTGTAGTAGATAGCTACGTTTGAGTCACATAATCAAATAACCGAAGAGGTTCAATCGTCTGTTAATAAACTATGTCAGGTGTACAATCAATATTATAAAATTCCAATGTGACCGCATTTAAGCGAGCATTGAACGAGTATCACAATTTCAAACTAAAATCTCAACATTCATTCGCAGAAAACAAAAATCTCTGTCCCACTAAAGTTAAGAAAACCCATAAAAAGAGCCTTGTTGTTGAGTTCCGACAGTCTATTTAAATGCTTTAAACCCTTTATAATGCGAATTTGTATTACGTCGGATTACACTTCGATTTCCTCGAAAGGCAACTTATTCATTGAATGAAAAGAAATAAAACTTTAACAAACAATGCCGCACTAAACAGGTCTTTTATAGTAGATTACACACCGAGGACAGGAAAGTAAGAAAGGTCTCAGATCTCATATAATTTACATGTGATCTGAGGCTTTCTTATTTACTGTCCGAGGTTAGTATACTATTTTTCTCCTCGACGGAGGTGGAATGCGACAATTTCGTTTAGCGCAGCGGGACGGAAATTGTCGTTTTCCGTCCGGAGGGGAGAAATTGAATTAACATAAATATTATGCTTAGCCTTCGAAAACAACAAAATTAAAAGGTCTAACGAGATGACAAATATTTGCCGTTCGAAATTATTTCTGTAATTAAATAGTTTAGTCTCTCCAAATCCCGCACAGAGCCAGAAATAGTAAAACTTATTAAGCGTAATTTTGGACACATCTGGCTAAAGTTGAATAATAATAACATTTAATACCAGTTCAGTCAACTTTTAGTTGAGCCATGGTATGTTTCGCAACATTTATAATAATTTAGAATTAGATACAAGAACTAGAAAACTAAACGCATCTGATAGGTATAAGTGTATAACATATATGTTTTAACGAAATAACTGTAAATGCGCAACAGTGATACAATCCTCTGTCAGTGATCAACTGATCGATGATCTTCGTATTCCAAACAATGTATCCAATTCTATATTATTCCTTTACAACACTATTATAGTAGATTACACACCGAGGGCAGGAAAGTAAGAAAAGTCCCAGATCTCATGCACCAATTGGGATCTGAGGCTTTGATCTTATAGGTACTATTTTTCTCCTCGACGGAGCGGCAACTTCATTTAGCGCAGCGGGACGAAAATTTAAGCTTTCCGTCCGGAGCCGGAGGGGAGAAAAATTTGTAAATCAACCTACAATCCTTTCCAATTCAGTTCCACCAAAAGTCGTGGTGGTCTAGTGGCGAGTAACCATACCTTCCGTGCGGGAATTTGTTGCATAAAAAAGTGTCTTCAGAAACGTAATTTAAAGGAGACGACGCGACGTCGCGACGCTCAGAATTTTTCCAATTTGTGAGTGATCGACCAAAAGGTTGTGCTTTTTGTTGTGTATACATAGTTCGATTTTAAGTATACATATTAATACTTTATAGGAACCGGTAATACAAAATGAGTTTCATGTTTTTTCGGCACTTTCCAGGAAATTTAAATTTAAGGCGCTATTGTGCATGGCGTGCCCGGGCTATGCCAATGTTGTAGCGCCGCGCCGCCGGTGGCGCTGAGCGCGTTTGCATGTCAGCAAATAATTACGTACCCCACTGTTGGCCAGTCCTACATGCCATGTTTTTACTACATAAGACTAAATAATAACATTCTTAGGGCCTGTTTCACCACTTTTGGATAAGTTCTTGTTCATATTTTGTGTTGGGGTGTAGTGGAGTTTAGCAGTAATACCTTTACAGAACTATCGGTTGACTCAGCATGATGTGAGTGATGGTTGCTGCCTGGTCTGCAAACTTCCACAATCTCTCTGCTGGTGGCTCCAAGTAGCTGTGATGTGCACAGCGGCCACACCCTGGTAAACCACGTCAACCCGTGGGCCAAACCCAGCAAAGGGTACTGCATCTACTGCGGTAGATACAGGCACAGTCATAGTATCCCTTGACTCAGCACATAAAAGCCCTTGCCGGCATGTGAGGCGAGCAACGTCGATAGGCCAATGTTTTCGGCTTGCATGGCGGTGAGGCAAGGCACTTGTGATGTGTCTCAAAGGGCGTATGTTGGGATACATAAGCAGCATACGGCCACTCACTGCACTCTCTGTCACCTGCTGGTTGTACCGGCCACCCGGTCCACTGGCACCGGGAGGCAGAGAGCGAGAGAGTGGATCTGTACCTGCGCAAGTGCTGGTCCACTTTAATATTATCACGCGCAGATGACTTCGGCAACGTCTATTGGACAATCGATCATTAAAAGCCCTGCGGCGATGGAGTTCTGATGGTGAGGTAAGGGTATGGTGTACCCAAGCTTTAGTTGGTGCTCTGCACGTAGGCGGTCAGGCGAGAGTGGTCGCTCCGGGACTCGACTGAGACAGGAGGACTGGTTCGGCAGCACGTTTGGCGACAAAGCAGCCCTATTTAGGATCGCTCTGCTTTCCCCAATCCGGGGAGGGGTCTAGAAAAGGTGGCCTAAACATAGTCTGTCTCACTTTAACGCAGGTGGCAAACCGCGGTCATCTGTTCACCATTTAAACGCGGTCGAAAGAAGCAAAAACTAATTAAAAAAGATCTCATTATAGGAACTTGGAACGTCCGCACTTTGCTGGACAGTGATAATAATCTGTGCCCAGAAAGAAAAACAGGCCTCATTGCTAGAGAGTTGCAGAAATACAACATCGACATTGCTGCAATCAGTGAGACGCACCTCAGTGACACCGGTGAGCTGTGCGAGCAGCTTGGTGGATACACCTACTACTGGAGCGGGAAACCATCGGGGGAGAGGGCAGCGAGCGGAGTTGGCTTCGCAGTGCGTAACGAACTGGCTAGGGCCTTATCAGAACTTCCCAAAGGAATTTATGATAGAATAATCACATTACGTCTTCAAATCTCATCTAAGAAGTACATCCATCTGCTCAGTGTTTACGCACCTACATTGCCATCTCCCGATGAAGAAAAAGCCAAGTTTTATGAAGAACTCCGTAAGGTCCTAGAAGGAATTCCTTCGGCGGACAAAATTCTCCTCTTGGGAGACTTTAACGCTCGCGTTGGTACGGAACATATATAGTGCTTGGGGTGGAGTCCTAGGGCGTCATGGTGTCGGGAACTGTAACGCAAATGGCGTAGATCTTCTTACTCTGTGTGCCGAATTTGATCTCTGCATTACCAACACATGTTTCCGGTTACCAAATAAATTCAAAACGACGTGGATGCATCCTAGGTCTAAGCACTGGCATCTCTTAGATTATGTGATCGTACGCAAGAGAGACCTCGGTGAAGTACTAATCACACGTGTTATGAGAGGTGCTCAGGGCTGGACAGACCATCGACTTGTCAGGTCTAAATTGCGTCTTAAGCTGAAAGCTCCACGTCGAGCGTCACACAGGACGCCAGCAAGACTGTCTTTCGCAAAATTATCCCGCATTACCGATTTAAGAAAAGAACTTGATGACGTCTTTGGTGCTAAAACTTCAGAATTGCAAGAATCAGAGTCTGTAGATGTGAAATGGCGTTCCTACGCTGAGAAACTTCACGAATGTGCCTTACAAGTAATTGGCAAACCAGAACGAAAAAACCAAGATTGGTTCGATGACTCCGACCTGGAAGTCAAAAAGCTTGTTGAGGACCACAGACGCTTACTACAGTCTTCGGATGTAAACGCACGCAAAAGGGCTCATCACGATCTGAAACTCAAGGTACGAGAACTGAAAGACAAATGGTGGAAGGATAAAGCAAGTGAAATTCAGCTATATGCAGATACTAATCAATTGGGTAAGTTCTTCGAGTGCCTACAAACTATATTTGGTCCAAGGACGAAAAAAGTTGCCCCAATCTACAGCAAGGACAGGAGTAGTCGATTAACTGAGCAGTGCGATATCTTAGCTCGTTGGGCGGAACACTTCAACGAAGTCCTTAATCCTCAAACTCAGACTACTGACTTGCTCTACGTGGAAGCACTTGAAAATGCGCCATTAATGGAAGTACTCGCTGAGCCCCCGTCGTTTGACGAATACGTCTTTGCTATAAAGAGGCTAAAAAATGGTAAAACTCCGGGGATAGATAGTTTACCATCGGAAGTCTACAAGTATGGTGGACCAAACATTAATAACAAAGTGTTTGAGCTTATCCTGAAGATCTGGGAGTGTGAAGTCATCCCGCAAGACTGGAAAGATGCCTCCATTTGCAAACTATATAAGGGCAAGGGTGAAATATCTGACTGTGGTTCCTACAGGGGCATCTCCCTCCTTTCATCTGCCGGGAAGATTCTAGCACACATTATAAACACTCGACTGTCTAACCTCGCTGAAACCCTGCTACCGGAAACCCAGTGTGGCTTTCGGCCATGTAGAGGAACGGTTGATGCCATCTTTGTTGTTAAACAAATCCAAGAGAAAAGTCTGGAACAACACCGTCCCCTCTACATGTGCTTTGTGGACCTAGAAAAGGCTTTCGATCGGGTACCACGGGAAGCCCTCTGGATAGTATTAAGAAAGGCTGGTTGTCCTGAGAAGTTTGTTAACTTGGTCCGCCAGTTTCATGAAAACATGATGGCTAGAGTTCGACATGAGAATGACTTCTCAGATCAATTTCCCGTAACATATGTGGTGTTAAACAGGGCTGTGTTTTGGCTCCTACCCTATTTGCTCTGTACTTTGCTGCTGTAATGCGGGACGCAGAAAAATCTTGTGGTGGACTTATTGAAGTGAGAACTAGGTTTGATAAAAACATATACGACGTCTCCCGATTCAGAGCGATGCGTAAGGTTACGATGCTATCTGTGTTGGAGGTTTTGTACGCTGACGACGTTTGTCTCATGGCTGACTCCTTAGAACATCTCCAAGTCTATTTGGATAATCTTCACGCCTCGTGCTGTAAATTTGGCTTAGTTATAAGTGTCACTAAAACACAGATCCTCAAACAGCCTCCTAGAGGTTGTCACGCAGATGACTCCAGCGTAAAACTGAACAATAAAGCCCTGGAAGAAGTGTCGCATTTCAAGTATCTAGGCAGCCAAATTAGAAACGACAACAGCCTGGCGTCTGAGATCCCCAGTCGCATAGCAAATGTAGCTGCGGCCTTCGGAAAATTGATTAAACTTGTCTGGAGATCACACGATCTTAAACTTGCTACCAAGATTATGGTTTACAAAGCCATAATTATACCAACTCTCCTTTATGCTGCAGAGACGTGGTGTTGCTACAAGGCAGACATAAAAAAGCTTGACACCTTCCACCTGCGTTGTCTGAGATACGTCCTGCGCATAAAGTGGCAAGATCGTGTATCGAATACTGAGGTCCTGCGTCGCGCTGAGGTGTCAGGTATAGAGGCGCTCATTATGAAGTACCAAATGAGGTGGAGTGGACACGTTGTACGCATGGACGATAGCAGACTGCCGAAGGCCGTTTTCTACTCGGAACTTTCGTGTGGAAAGCGTAAGCAAGGCAGACCGTACCTGCGGTACAAAGATGTGCTCAAGCGCCACTTCACTGCTTGCAACATACCAAGCGAACGTTGGGAAAAGCTTGCATCACGGAGACCGGAATGGCGCTTTAACATTAATAGAAGCGTTAAAGATTATGAACGAAAGCGTCTAGAAGAACTTGATGCAAAGCGTCAGATCCGGAAAACTCGACCCAAGCCCTCCTACGTCTACACTTACAATGCCTCCGGACAACTCTACTGCTCTTCATGTGACCGTATTTTTAAAACAAAGTTTGGTTTTGCGAGTCATGTTAGGGCCTATCATAATTCCGATTTAGTAGTGTAGTAGGTAATGTTTTATTTATTTAAGTATTTAATTAATCTTTTAAATAATAATATAATTTTGTTGTCGAAGTCGCCATAGCCGAACACGGCTAGGAGGACTATATATTTTGTATGAAGAATATGTTAAATGAGCTGTCGGGTCTGTTATATATCAGAAGTGGTGAAACAGGCCCTTAAAATTATAATTTAAAAGTAAAAGTAAATTTCTTAAGGTAAGTTTATTCCGAAAGCGCTTTACTAACCAATTAATATTATAAGAGATAAGTGTACTTTTTGCAACCATCAGCAGCAAGGCTGATTCAGTGTTTATGTGGTGTAGAGCATCTGTGTGATGGGGATGGACCAGGTCTGCCTGCATAACTTCAGTCGGTTTAGGAGTTACAGACGTTTCAAGGTCTGGAAAAAAATTACGAACAGCTGCAGGGCTGATCGTATGATATTATTATAGTATGCACTTTAGCCATGTGAACACTACAAAAACTGACATGGTTCATCAGTCGGTTTCGGAGTTACTGACGTTCAAAGGTCTGACCTTTGAACGGCTGTATCTCCTAAACCGACTGGCAGTTCATGTCAGTTTTTGTACTTTTCGCATAGCTACAGTGCATACTACAATAATATCATACGATCAGCCTTGCTGTGGATCGTAATTTTTTTCCAGACCTTTAAACGTCTGTAACTCCTAAACCGACTGAAGTTATGCAGGCAGACCTGGTCCATCCCCATCACACAGATGCTCTCCACCACATAAACACTGAATCAGCCTTGCTGCTGATGGTTGCAAAAAGTACACTTATCTCTTAGTCTATAAACTCAATGAAATTTTGCAGAAACAATCTAGAAAAAAATCTCTAATCTTGTATGTTGTCCGATTTCCATACAAATCTTAAATTAATCCTGTTGTAAGTGGAGCAATCGCCAATGCTGGATCTTTTCTACAAGTGTCCGGCATTCTGTTATAAATTATAATACTACACCGATTTTGTCCTATACATGGAAAAATTTGTTTTTTCTCTACCATTATGTATATTATATAATACATTGTGTAATAAATTGAATCAACCTTTCTCATATATTAGTAGGTAATATAGATTATAATGAAACGGAACTTTAAATAATGCTGACAAGCTTTTCCTCTATCCCTCAAGCATGTGGCCGTATCTGAATTCCGTATCTCATATATAATTTTCAGAAAAAAGGTCTTGAGACCATTATTATCGAAAGGGAATATTAAAAATTGTGTCATATTTAAAGAGGCGGTTTATTTTGTCAAACTAGGTAGGTAGTAAAGTAGGTAAGTCTAAAATCACAAAAACTAAAACAGTTAGTGTTGGAACAGCTGTTTTTTTCTTTCGCGATTTCAGTTTTGCTACCATTGTAAAGTTTTTCATTGTGACGGTATTAAGCACCCCTTTAAATATCGCCTTTTTGTTACACATGCGTAAAAAGATTCAATAAGTAGTATAATTTGAAACAGCTAGTAAAGATAGTTATTGGTAGAACGTGCTAAGTGAATAGTATATTGCATCAAACACGACAGAGCAAGTGCACAGTTAGGAATGTGACCGGATTCCGATGCGGCTCGCAGTCGCAGCCATATTCACCTACTTGCATTGCTATTATGTCATTACCATCGACCTAAACATTAACCCTCCTACTAATAATAATAATGTGTAATTCTAGAGCAACTGGTCGCAATCATACGTCATAACTGGTTCCTACTGAAGTATTACCGCAGTAGTGATAAATATAAAAATCGGTCCGAATCAGGCTTTCGGATCCATTGAACAATCTATATTAGTTGTTGTGCACAAAGGACCATGACAATATTGTAGGAAATAACTTTTCAGACAAATTGAGTGAATTTACATTACACGTTTCAGATTTTCGAACAAGGAATAAGGCTAGTTTTACAGTTTCGGTTCGGGAAATGAAGTTTCAGGCTCATTAATTAGGCTTCCGATTCCAAAAAATAAAAACTAAAACTGAGCTTTCTGAGGAGTTTTGTAACATAAGGAAAGAAAACTGAATACTATAACAGTTGTGAAGAAATCTCTGTAATTTAATATTCTTTCCAATGTGGATTTAACTGTAGCTAAAACATTGTTTTTTTGTTATCTTCTTAGTGAAAAACACACTACGTTCGTTGTTTTATAGCAATCTGTACACAGTCTATTATTATTTCTAAAACGCTTTGAAAGAAAAATAAATCCCTTGTTCATAAGCTAGGACAAATAATACTAAATTCGGTCGTAAGCCCAAGTTTTTATTACTTTCTTGAGTCCATCCGCGACTTCGTTCGCGCGGGTTCGCGTCATCGTAGCAAGATAAATGTCATACTTACCAGAGTTTAAGCTAAATCATAAGTGTTCAAACACAAAAAAATCATCAAAATAGGCACAGCAGTTTTCGCATGATGCGCTAACAAACAAACACACACAGACAAAAAAATCCAAAAATTGATGATTTCGAGTCAGGGACACCTAAAAACTAAATCGTCATATTTTTTGTAAATAAGTTATAGCCCATAGCAGCGCCTCGATTATCATTTATAATTTTTTCTAGTATTTTACGAATAATAGCCCGATTGATTTGATTTGTCATAGTTAGTAGATAGACAGATAGTTTCTATGCCGTGTAGCGCAAGAAAGTGCGATGAAGCACGGGGGGTAACCTGTGACCGTGAACTTTATCTCTGGACCTCGACACAATTTTTCATATGTATCCGGACCCCACTTAAAATTACTTGCCGACCCCTGGCCTATAGAATCCCACTGCAGGGCAAAGGCCTCCTCTCACGAATAAGGGTGAGAGGGAGTGGGCGAAACTCCACCACGCGGGCCCAGTGCGTGTTGGTGGAGGCAAGTTAGAAGTCAACTTGCTGTCAGAGAATTTTCAAGCCGCCTCAATAAATAGGCCTCTGACCTGGCTTAACGAATAGTACAATGCCATCTGACGGAACTATCCGAGACCAACTGCTTAACGTGCCTTCTGAAGCACGGAAACGCTCGAGATGAAATACCACTAAACGGTCACTCATCCAAAGAGATTTTTTGTAAATATGTATCTTAAATGTACAGACACACTTCTGTTACAGTTTTATAACAGAGATTGCAATACGATGGTAACGAGTGAAGCTAATTATACAATAAAGATTCGCGTCACGAGCGCATCACACAACAAAATAATAACACGACGAGGCTTCTTAAAATAATAATTCTACTAAAAAGTAAACACCATTTAACAGAATGTTAATGACCTATGACTAATACATTAGATCCGTAAGTAATGTATAACATCGGCATTCGAACAAACAGGCAGGCCGCTGTGCGCCGGCGGATACAAGCAAACATTACATAACTTTGATTGTGTTTGTAAAAAGTTGGGGATTCCCTCTACTACAAGCGCAACTTACACCGACACTCTAATACATAAGTGTGTGAGTGAAACCTTGCCTTCCTTTACATATTAAACGCCGACGGGCTATCCCTTTGCGTATCTACAAAAAAAAGTCGACCCATAACTGTATTGTTGCGAGAAAAAGAGAAAATGAATGAGATGAGATTGACTGTTATTACTATTATTACTTCATTTCATCGAGCTCCTGCGAGAAACGATAAAAGGCCCGCTGACCGGTTTACTTTTTATGCGTGTTTGAGTACTAACAATGGGACGTAAACGGTATTCATCAAAATCATCTGTTTTTCCAAAGTCACGTGCCGCAAACTTATTTTTAGAAACAGTTTATTTAAATATTCAAGAAAAAACATACCTATTCCGAAACATTTCGGTGAAATCGACTAAACTATACATTCATATAATTCAATAAACAATTCATGAATTCACCGCTCCATTCAGATAACGCTCGAGTTTATGTTTTAGTATTCCATTAACCTATATCAAAAGTCATATTCCGCATAATTCAAAACGAAAATACGATTACAGAGAATATAAGTAATCCTCTCGCAAAGAGAATTAAAACTTTATAAAGACGTCCATCAGCTGTAGCTGGCATAAACGCAAACGTACACGTTCGAGATTCTCTGACGGGCGTCACGGACTAACGGAAGGTAAATACAAATGTCTGTGTATTTAATTATAAGGTTCTATAAATAGAAAGAGCATTACGTCGTGTTATGCGGTCGGTTAGCAAGTTATTTCGGTCTGTGCCGTCACGAGCCCCCGTGAATGTCAAGCTCGCGGTAACTAGGTGCTGCGGCGGTTGGGCAACAGGTGGATTGCACTGCACACAGATCTTAGACAAGCAAACATTCTAACAAACTAGCTTATGTTACACTCCCAAACCATCCTACTCTCAAATCTTGATATGGCTAAAGTAATGGAAAAAAGAAACATCTTCGTATCTTAGTACCTATAAGGAGACGCGACTTCCGAAGGAAATCTTTCAATAGTCTCACTACCGCTTCACAGGCTACGACCAAATTTTCGTGGTTCGTACCATCTGGGTTCCTTAAAAATTTTCACCGGTTGAATCTGCGGAATACTTTGCCGTGAAGCGAATGGTCTAATCAGAAGCAACTCTCAAGGGGTTAAATTAAAGTTTTTTTAGGCATACATAAACTTACGCCTTTTTCCCAGAGGGGTAGGCAGAGACTGGATCTCCATAGTTTCGGGAAAAAGGCGTGAGTTTATGTATGTGTGTGTGATGTTTTTTATCAGCGCATCATGGGTTTTCACGATAGGTATTATGGTATATAAAAATGATATGTTTCTAGGTCCAGTAGTTTAGACTTCAGGCTGGGCGATGTTTGCTCAGACGTTTTCGGATACCAGTTGTCTCAATAAACAATTTGAAAAGCATAACTTAATAAAACATCTGGGTAATATGATAAACAGTTAAGCGAGTTAATCTCTGTAGAATGAAGTATACGTCACAAGGGTAAACAAACGGATTACGAGTGTTACTGACCTAATAAAGCGACCCCTTTCCCACCCAAGACTGTTCAATAAAGAACTCCCTTTAGGTACATACTATCCGGAGTACATAGAGTGGCGGTCGTGACCTTTAATGTAGATATACTTCAATGTATAGACGCGCGCCCCGTTATGTACCGACAAACGAGGATTAAAGAATTGTTCACCCCTCTTTGGATGCGGTGTTTCTGCTAACATTCTGAGCGGTATTACACAGTGCAGCGAAATACTTTCCACTTTTTTTTTCACTTTTCTCGAATAAAGATACTACAACACCGTTAACTCTGGTTTTGTTGTTATTTTATAGTGTCGACAATTGAATGAAATGCTAAAGTAGTGTTAAAATAAATGTGGTCGCTGTCGATACTAAAATCGTGACATCGAGCAAATCTGTAGTAGTTTTATGTCGCGGCGTCTGACAAAACTGCCTTTATTTTTTAGCGCCACGCCATCATCTTCTCCGTCGCAACATGGCGTAGTTTCGCTGTCAAGAATACAAAATAAAAGCTCAAGACTAAAAACGTTGATATCTTATGACCATTAGAAACGTTTCAGAAAGACTTCAAACGCAATAAAAAGCGTCTAAACTTCAGATTCACCCAATGACACATAATACAATACATTCATGCAATGCAAGAGGGAGAAACTTTCAGCTGAACAATTTTAGTAGTTTTCACTGACTCCAAAAAAGTAGAAGGTAACCAACATTTCAACATAAAATAATCGGAAAACGCTTTCCTAACATATTTCTAAAGGCAAACCGTCCGCTGCCATCAAGAACTAAACACTTAATTAACATTTTTCCTTGTAACTTTACAAAAAACAAAATTCTTCATTATGTCATGCAAATAAATTAATTTCATACTTCATGGCAGGACTTTAAAACATATTTATAGATTATATAGGTATGTTATGCATGGAAGTCATTTACCTTTCCGACTGCGCTCAGAGCGAGGTCCTTGGCAATGGCCCCTTTTACATACTTATTACATATACATTTATCGATGTTAGTTTGAGTTACGTCACATTGTTTGTATCGTTAAAAGGTTGCTGCGAGCGTTTGTAATTATACTGAACGTAATCTATTTTCAACATTTATATGTTATTGACTTATTGTGATTTTTTGAGAAAGTGAAAGAACGTTCATCCTCATCGATCCGACGATACGCCAAACAAAGACATAGGTGTAAGTAACGAACACCGTTGTACCTAATGATAATGCGCTTGACCTACACAGGCTTCCCTTGTTATTAATCCAACGTTTTGATTTCAACCAGCAACCGACGAAGGGAGCCGGCAATTACGTGACGTCACCACGGTTTAAGCTCAATTCAAACACAGCCGCCTCCGGAGGCGGTCCGGAGGCGGGATTTTTTGTAATGTACGAGTTTATATGGACCCTGCCACACAGAAATCCGGGCCGGTAGCGGCGCGGCGCGGCGCGGTACCGGTCAGAACGCTATGACAACCAGGCGGCGGCGACGCGGGCCGGAGGCGGCGCGGTGGCGTGCCGGGGGCGTCGCGAAAGCGGCGGCGGCCGCTGTATTCTATTGTAGTCAATGCGAGGTGTCACACAGAGCGGTGGCGGGCGCGTCGCGGTCCGGAGGCGGTTTTTACCGCACTGTCATTTTGTATTTTTTCACGATTTTCGACTGCTTTTTTTTTTTTATTTTTCCTTACGGAAAGGCAAGGGGAACGAGCCCATACAGCCTGGTCATATGTGAGTTTTCTTCTATGGATTTTCGATTGCTGCTACTTGCTAGGGCAAAAGCTTTTTTTTAATAATGTCAATAACGGCTCTGGATACTAGTCCTTTTGAGCCATTCGTTATTTTTTTACACACAAAAGTCAATGCTTTTAGCCGTTGAAAAGATCTCTCGTACGGAGACATTCCTGGGTTCAGTATCAGATTCTGGTTAAATGTGTGTTTTGCAATTAAAACTGAACGTATACAACAAAAAATCAAGTCAATGCTGTAAGCCGATGAAGAGATCCCTCGTACGGAGACATTCCTGGGATCAGCAACAGATTATGGTTAAATGTGTGTTTTGCTATCAAGAAAAAGCGTAAACAATGAGGGGTTTTCAAAAATCAATTAAAAAGAAAAAGTAGTTCCAAATGGCTCGATAGATGGCGTTGACCCAACAGGGGTGAGCGACCTTGCAGATAATAAAATACAAATAAAATGAGTTTAAATGAGTTTTTAAGTAAGATGAAAAATCTGAGCATATGCTTCGTCCATGGTTGCACCTTACTTAGCGACATGAATTTTTTTCATCGACTTCTTATAACAAGTAGACACACAATCAGCGGTCCAAAAATGGCACATTCAAAAGAGCTCAAAAATTACGTTTCCGAGCTCTTTTGGTCTTAGTACTACGCCGACTCTCCGACTGTAAACATCACTATAGTATAAAACAAAGTCGCTTTCTCTGTCCCTGTGTCCCTTTGTATGCTTAAATCTTTGAAACTACGCAACGGATTTTGATGCGGTTTTTTTTATTAGAAGAGGAAGGTTTATATGTGCATTGCACCCGTGCGAAGCCGGCGCGGGTCGCTAGTACCTAATACGACTAAGTTTAATAATCAAATATGACGTATTAGTATCACCTTACAGCATTCATACTTATTTTGTGTGGCTTATAATTTGCCGCTGTTCTGGAGTGCGATTTTTGAAAGTCACACTTTTAAATCAGCAGTAGGAAAGAAGCATTCGAAATTCGAATGATTTCCATACAAATTTTGACATTTTCTACTGCAGATTTGAACGTGTGACTTTCAAAAATACTACTCTTGTCATCGTCTGATAGATGACATCTTGTTTCTTTTTCAAAATGCCTTTTTAGAAATAAAATGTATTTTAAAGAAATGTAAGTATTTAAAACTTTATACCAGCGGGGCTAACACGCCAACCCGCGATAGCGTGATATAGCGTTATCACGCTTCCGCTCTCTTTCTATTTGCGCGCGGACGAACGAGATAAAAAACTTAATTTGACAGATGGATGTGTTAAATGGGTTGGCGTACTACGCCCGCTGGAGTGTAAATTATATGTTCCATTGATACGTATTACGCGAAAAGATTACAGAAAAAAGGCTAGTGATTGAAAACTTTTTGCAGAAGTTTAAAAAGTATTATCAATTCCGACACAAAAATTAGCTAAGATTTTATATGAGACTAAGAGTCTATAGTATTTCTGGTCAATGATTTTTTTGCTAAATTTTTAGTCTAAATTTACGTCCCAGCCCCCTCTCCGGTCAACGCCATCTATCGCGGTTTGTTAGAACTAAGTTTTACTAGCTGTCAGAAAACTCCCCATTAATTTCGTGCCATTAAAATATTCACGTAAATTGAGCAATTGACAACATTTCATTTTTTAATCATCAGTTTTTAATGAAAAATATAAAAATAGGTAAAAAAATAAGAGATACGTATTTTTTCGATTTAATTTTTGACTGATATTTCTATTTTTATTTACTTTTGAATTTTCTGAAAAACGTAGGCTTTATGGCTAAGATACCTTGGCCTCAATGACATTAAAAATAAAAACTGACGTGCCATTAAAATATTCACGTAAATTGAGCAATTGACAACATTTCATTTTTTAATCATCAGTTTTTAATGAAAAATATACAAATAGGTAAAACAATAAGAGATACGTATTTTTTCGATTTAATTTTTGACTGATATTTCTATTTTTATTTACTTTTGAATTTTCTGAAAAACGTAGGCTTTATGGCTAAGATACCTTGGCCTCAATGACATTAAAAATAAAAACTGTCAAATACAATAGAAAAGCCAAGCAGGCAAAGGAATAAAATGTCATTCAACCTATATTATATTTTTCAGTATTTTTCAAATAACTCGAGAATGTGCCTTTAATCGAGAACAATATAGTAAAAGTGAGAAATAAAGTACGGCGGGACCGTTCGATTCGGATTGATATCCCCGCGTAAAACTTCCTTAAACATTACAATGTGTGAACCACCCTCGCATTTCAATGGATTCCTGTCAATATTGAAAACTTATTGAAGACATCGGCAAATGAAATAGAAACTTGATCTCGGAAATGACACAAGGAAATGGCGAAAACCACAGAAATGACGTTATTACGGAATAACGAAAATTAACTCGGAATATGAAGACTTGGAAAAATTATAATTTTAACACAGATCAGGCACATAGTGCCTTTTATAATTAATTTATAAAAAAGACAAAATCTGACTTGGCTGCATGGGCTATGTTCCCTTTGCCTTTCCGCAAGGATAAATTATTAAAAAAAAATCGGCTGTTCGACGTGAATTATGACAGATTGGCTTCCCGCCATTAAATTTGTTCGGTCAAAGTTGTATTTGATATTCGTGAAAAATTGGTTTTAGTGATATTTGTGACATAATTTCGTGCGGATTGTGTGCCAAAAAGTTGCGTAAATCGACCAACATAACAGGAATCTCAAATACATACGAAGAATGAACAAAAGTTTTGGTGCAAGTTAAATCGTACTGGTGATTTTGGCGGCAACGCGCGTGCTTACAAAATCGACCAAAATTTCATCCTCATCGTTCATCTATCATCCCATCGTCATCAGGAGAGTTTTGCACGGGAATTGTGAAGAAACAGACGGGCTTTGTTTCTTAATTTTCTAAATTCGTTTTTCGTGGCTATTATTGTGTTAATGTGGTGGAATTAGTTTGATAATGTGCTATTAATGGAGAGCAATATAGTAAGAGTGAGAAATAAAGAAGGCGCTCCCGTTTGATTCGGATTGATTCTCGCGTGAAACTCCCCTGACCATTGGAATGTGTGTACCACCCTCGCATTTCAAGAGTTAGGTATTTAGGTTAGGTTAGGTTTAAGTACAAAGAAAAAAAGACACTAATGACCAGGCAGTAAGGGCTAGTTCCCATAGCCTATCCGAAAGGATAAACTTTAAAAAAAAAAAGTGAATTATGACATTAGCCGCCATTGGCCGCTTTTGATGTCACACCGGCCGCCTCCGCGCCGCTACCGCGCCGCCACCGCACCGCGCGAACCCTGTGTGGCAGGCCCCGGAACGCTTTCGCTTCCCGCAGAAACGCCACCGGCCCGCTTTCCCGCAGGACCGCCTCTGTGTGGCCTGAGCTTTAACGACCCCATTACAACATTCAACATATTGTATGAATGAATGCAAGCCGCGTGACGAGTGACGTTTTTGTTCGCCAATATGAATCTCCTTGATGTAAGGTGCACGCTGTTCTTTCCTCATTTGAACATTTCAGAGGTGACGTCATTTACATTGTTTCGATTCGATGTCATAGACATAGTTATTTATTGCTTCATTTGTGCATATTGCCTTATAATATATTATTATCAGTATTGTATTTTGCAACTGCGTTTTGATTTGTCGTTGACAAGCAAATATTTTGCTTTCCTCAAATTGATAATTGATTCGTCCCGAAAAGGTTTTTCATTGTGTGCTCGAGGTTGAATCAACATTGGCGCACACCAAGTTAAATTTTAATAGATATCAGTTAAGCGGTCAGTTACACGATACGATGGCCGAGGTCGTGCATTATCGAAGTATTGCACAATGAAATGATTATCGGGCGTTGTGAGAGCCAGAGACGGCGAGCATTGATTTTACGAAATCCACATCCACAGGCTCAGAACCAACGGTCTCTGTCGGCCCATTCATCTCGTTTTCATGTACACACCGCCGGTATTGCGATACGAAAGTGAGAGCGAAATTTACTCGGGTCTGCACTATGCATAGCCGTCGCCTATTTGCCCTAAATACGATGAGAATATACATCAATCAGTCCGCATTCTGATTAAGTTGAAGTCAGGTTATTTGAGCACGTGTTCGCGAAGCGGTTTTATCATCTAGGAAAATTTTATTTTCATTTACCTTAGCTTGCTGATTACGATTTGTGGTGCGTTTTTAAATGCATTTCGAAATGTCTTATTTCAAAAAAAGTAGCTTGTTAAGGCGAGAAGACTTGTAAAGGTTGTTGTAAAGTTTTACCTGCTTAAGCCGATGTAGCCCTTCGAGGAACAATTTCATCGTTTCAATAATACAGGGAATCGTTTGAACAGCTAGACAACAGACAGGAGATGGCGGAGCTGGAGGTAAGACAATCGTGTAAGTTAACACATACGTATCCACGGCACACACAGCTAAATCTAAATATAGCGGGCGCCGATATCAGCGGCTCGCCCTTGAACCAGTCGCACGGAAACATTTTATTATTATTACCAAGCTGTCGGCGAACACGAGTACGTCGGGTCAACGACCCCGCAACCACGTGTCTCCTTATCGACAACTATCTAACACGATTGTGGGTAAACAACACGCCGAGATAAATGACTAATTCCACAATGCCCGACTATTCGAGCCATTCATAAATAATCAGCGTAACGTCATAGCAATTTCGATGACAATACCCACTCTCAAAACGGAGCTACGCTTTAGAATTGCCGAAGAGCGAGTTGTCATCCCACATTCAATCAAGTCTATTTATTTCATTTGATTCCATTTAGATAAATAAACACAGAAGAACTGATGACTAGCTATGGGGTCTCCCGATGAGGAGGCCAATGGTCGAGAACTATTTCAGTTCTGCTTTATCTGTAGCCAAATTTGACATGAACCCTACATTGACAAATTGTAATGTTCATTCATCTGATCCGTGATCATGATACACATTATAACATGATACATACATTGAAATTTTTATGGAAACCGGAATTCGAACCCAGCACCTCTGGTTTGGCAGTCCGACGTGGTAATAACCATTTCACCACCTGATCCACAAAGAAGATCATCATTTTTGACGACCCGGTTGCGTGCATTCATGAATGCCTGCATCACGATTTCTCATCTTTTGTAGATTGGTACAGTCTTTGGCGCCTCAAGCGATCACCAGGAAATCTATTGGAAATACAATATATCAAGAAAAGAATTTTAATGAACCAAGAACCGTAAAACAGATCAGTCTTAAGGCAGCGCGAGCGAAGTAATAATTGGGCTGATTGCAAAAATCAGTGACGGACATGAAACAGAAAGAACGCCGTGGGAAGTGAACCACTAACGTAATAGCTATTTGTTTGCGGCCAACCTACACAGGTACATCCTTACAAATGCGTACGACCTTGGATGTGAACTCGAAAGTGTAAACAGGCACGTGCTCGATGCATTGTTTTATAGCCGCCCTGTTGCGGAATGCCGCACCAACCTTGCTAGGATTTACACTTTGCTATATTACCTATGCACTTGCTGCGAAACGTGAAACGAGGAACCATGTGGTATTTCTTTTCCATAAATTCATGCAAGAACGTTAAATAGGTAAGTAAGAACGCTGAAATTATGTGAGCCTCTATTTCTATGTCACGAAGATTATATGACATAGCATAGCATTCAAAGAAATGGCTTTCCGTATTCTGTTTATTTGTGAATTATTGCGTGAATTTACATCAACTTTCGTATTGTTTGAAAATGTAGTGAGAACACTGAACGTACAGAAACGAGCGATTAAGCAACATGAATCCTTTCAAACTACAAGTTGAACCGCGGGTAGGGTAGGTACACGTGTTAGTGTCAGGCTCCATTCACGTTGATTCCGTCAAACACGTCCCGCCGCTGCTGCTGCTACATAATGTATGTACGGAGCACAAAAGCGGCAGAATGCCGGCGAAGGCTCGCATTCGGGTTAACTTTACCTCGTTTTGGAACTGAGACGATCGCACAAATCTCTGCCTGGTAGCGAGTAATATTTGCCTACACATCAAACTTTCACTATCATCGTGCGCTTTCGTTTTTATACGCGCTAACATCGGGGCCAGCTCTGTTATTTTTCCGCTATGATTTTTTTTCTTTTTTGCTTCGAATAACGGATATGCTACGATGTTAGTTCACAGTTTACTTCAGAAACACATATGGGGCCGGTTTCAGGCGTGCTGGTGATGAAAAGAAACATTCGCTAATTCGCCCTTACAAGCACAATAACCATCACTGCCAAGTGTCTAACAGAAAGTCAACAATAGATACTTTAGGTTTATACAGGGTGTACCAACGATTACGATAATATCAACGACTTTTTACAAAAGTTTGGGGGTTTTCCCCCATAATGGATAGATTTTTCACGAAAATCTACAGTAGCAAAGGAACTACAGAAATTGGTTTTGGGACAATCGATAATCTTTAATTTCAATATGTTGACTTGTGAGTGAACGAAATCACCTATTTCCAATTATTTAACGCATAGTGAGGTATTTTATTTAGTTTTCTGTTCAGGCTTTAATTGTCGATACAATTTCTTTTTGTACGAATATGAACATCAATGAATATGGCATCTATTCTATACAACAAATATTCATAATATATCTCGTGATATTAATATCCCACGTAGCGCGCCAGTTTGTAGTAGGTGACCCGTGTGGTGAACTGGTGATGAAGGAAAGCAGCAAGAATCGTTCAGAGTGCTATATCACAATAATAATAGAACCAACTGTACAAACTAAAGTTACTGCCGGACCTAAAATCGGAGTTTTGGTTTTTTTTAAAAGACACTCTCTTCAAGTCCCGCCCGGTGACTCCAGTAAACTTAAGCTCCGACCGAATACATCAGCAGCATACGACGTGTCGCTCCGACACTACTGGTTTTTATGTAGTTCTATGAAATACCCTGCTTAGCATCCGACACGAAGCATGCTGCATGCTGTATATACGGTCAAGCCTCGACCGCAGACCAGTAGTGTCGTCCAGTGCTGCCAGGCATGCGATAATTATCCTAAATTCACGAAAATTTTGTGTAGCATGCGATAGAAAATAAAACTCTGGTAACGCACGATAATTCATACGAATTGCACTATAATATTTAATTTAATGAAATTGCTATTTTCAACCACTTTTTCCGTTAAATTCCAACGATACGTACATCATACAGGCGTCGGTATTGGGTAAAACAGTGTTCAAATATTATATATAAACACGATAGTTTCGCATTGAATTGATCGAAGATCTTATAAACAGCTATTTTTAAGGTTAAGATGATATTCCTGCCAGCACGCCAGAGCGTGCGTAATACAAACGAAGTTTAATCCTATTTTCGATGAATTAAATTGATCGAAGATCTTATGAACAGCTATTTTTGAGTTTAAGATGATATTCCTGCCATAAACGAAGTTTAATCCTATTTTCAATGAATTAAATTAATCGAAGATCTTATAAACAGCTATTTTTAAGTTTTATATTATTTATATAATTATATATAATATTAATTATGTTAATAATTTATATATTTATCAATATTTATAAGTATTCTATTATGGAGAGCTATTTATGAATTATGAGTAAAACATAATTCGCCGCCTTAATTCATGGCTCTGGCAACACAGGTGTGGTGTCACTCGAACGCAGATCAGGGGTCGTTCACAAATTACGTAACGCAAAATTCTCAAAATTTGGACCCCCCTCTTCCTCCACGTAACGGTACTGTAATGCTTGGCTGGGACCCCTCTCCTCCATGCCGTTACGTAACGGGAGCTTTGTAAAAAACCGAAGAACTCGGTCAACAATTCGGTATGTCAAGTTTTTTTTTGGAGGGCTGAATCGAAAACCATTTCGAGATAATTGTCTCAAAAATCATATTTTCTGTGTCGGAGATTTTAAAATGAAAGGATTACAGATATTTTTAATAAAATAACGTCGTTTTTCGGTCCGTCCAGTGACGTCACTGGAATACCTGTGAACTCTTTGGTAATAAAATCAACGCCATTAAGAAAAAAAAATACATTCACAATGTCAGAATTTGACATTTGATGTCGCCGTATCTGTTTCCAGCATAGAGTTAGAAAGAGGAGGCAGGTTTTATTTTTTTTAATATAGCAGTAGGTAGTTTTTCTCCATGGAGTTCGAATTATTTTCTCTCCACCATTTTTGCACTTAAAGATTTCAGATCAAACTAATTTAAAAATTGAATGTATATTGATAAACTCGATGAATCGCAATAAGAATGAAATAGGTGTCTTAAAATTATGTCTTCTATCAGTAAAAAATATAAAAATGAATACAAAAAAAAACTTGACATACCGAATTACATGAGATCTGATACCTTTATTACTTTTCTACCCTCCTCGGTATGACCCATGTAATGGGTCCGTAACGCAATACACATATCCGAATGCATGAAGTCCGAAGGAATATTTTTCCGACCATTATCAGACAGGATCTACGATTTATAACATTTTAAGTTTTTTTTACTCCAGCATTTTAGAAGTAAGTAAGTAAGACTACGGAAGCCCAAAAACGTTAATAAAAATGTGTTTCTTATGAGGATCCTCCTTAATTTTATACTTTTTGTCATTTATATTTGTTAGCGAATCCGCCATAAAAGCGCACGTTCTGTGAAAATTTCAACTGTCTATTACGGTTCAAAAGTTACAGCCCTAAATAGGTAGGACGGAAGGACGGATGGACAACGTAGGCTTAGTAAAAGGGTCCCGTTTTCACCCTTTAGGCACGGAACCCTAAAAAGGTGAAAATGAACCAGGCTACCACTGATATTTGTAACAAGGATTCTGACTACCCCAAAGTGGGAGCACGGTCGTAATTTAATGTGTGACTTTACCCCAAAAAATACCCCTGAGTTGGCAACACTGTTTGCAGCTGCTGTATACTGCTGCTGCGTGTGGTCGGGCTCGAATGGCTATGTGCGAAGTGGGTGTTGGATACTGTCAAGTCGATCGCAGCCGCAGCACACGCTGTGGCAGAGATTTGAACTATTTTCGGCGAAGCTGTGTCAGATTTGCTTGAAACAGATTTGATTATGCAAATCCGAACTCACTCATTACTCAAATATCTATAACTACTAAGATACTAACTTAACATTTGGCAGTAGTCTAGGTCTAGGAGAATCTAGGTATTCGCCAAAAAAGATTTTTCGCAATTCAACCCCCAAAGGTGTGAAAATGGGGTGAAAGTTTGTATATGAATTTCGTAGCAAAGAATGGGAATTCCAGCTAGTTAGGTATAATAATACTTTTTTCTCCCCTCCGGACGGAAAGCGTCAATTTTCGTCCCGCTGTTCTAAACGAAGTTGCCGCTTTCCACCTCCGTCCAGGAGAAAAATAGTATACTAACCTCGGGCAGTAAATAAAAGAAAGCCTCAGATCACATGTTTGTTGACCTCGGCTTCGCCTCCGTCAACAATCCACGAGTTTCCAAAACAACTCTTTATTAAACTCTTTCTAATTTGTTTGTATGAAATATTGTACTAAAAAATTGAAAAGTGACGTCATTGTTTTTCGTCGTCCGTCGTTTTGATACTTTCTATAGTTTATCCAGCTTTTGAAAATAGTATTCAAGCAACAGAATTGCTGAAAATGTGAGTTTAGCGTTATTTCCAAACGGTTTATTTACTGAGCAGTTAAAACTAAAATATATTTAATTTAGTCAACTCCCCTATAACATGAGATTTGGGACCTTTCTTACTTTCCTGCCCTCGGTGTTTAATCTACTATAATATCGACAATATTGCTTTAATTATTTAGTTTTTACTTTATTTTAATATCAATTAACAAACTTTATATTTACATTTGATGTACAAATAATTAACGGGGCCGTAGTACGCTAGATGGCGCTAGTGTCGTGTACATAGCCAATACGAAGGTTCTGATAAGCTTGCCTAATACAAATTAATTAAACAGACATATGCGGCCGTAGCATGATGCGAGCGATAAGGCAATATTACGCCTCTTATTTCGTTTGTTCGAGCGCAAATAGAAAGAGATAAAGCTCAGGCCACACAGAGGCGGTCCTGCGGGAAAGCGGGCAGGCGGCGGTTCTGCGGGAAGCGAAAGCGTTCCGGGGCCTACCACCGGGTCCGCGCGACGCGGAGGCGGCCGGTGTGACATCGAAAGCGGCCATCTATAAAATATATATATATTTTTTTTTTCTCTTTTTTTTTTAAGGCTTTTATCACCCGTGGTGACAATGTCAGCCTCGTAAGTTTGTACAGTTGAAGTTGTTCTTATCGCTCAAGGGCAAGGGACAGCCCAACAAATTGGTATAGTCTTACTGCTCTGCTTGACAGAGGGTCAGCCAACCAGCAGTTGAGCTGTCCATTGTAACAATTACTTGTGCCTATGAACCTAGATCGGATCTATAAAATACAAAATGACAGCGCGGTAAATACCGCCTACGGACCGCGACGCGCCCGCCACCGCTCTGTGTGACACCTCGCATTGACTACAACGGAATACAGCGGCCGCGGCCGCTTCCGCGACGCCCCCGGCCCGCGCCGCGCCGCCTCCGGCCCGCGTCGCTGCCGCCTGTTTGTCATAGCGTTCTGCCCGGTACCGCGCCGCTCGCGGCCCGGAGATCTGTGTGGCAGGGTCCATATAAACTCGTACATTACAAAAAATCCCGCCTACGGACCGCCTCCGGTACCGCCTGTGCGTGGCCTGAGCTTTAGGCGCGATAGCGCTATATCACGATGCCATCCTACGGCCGCAAGAGATCCAGCGGTCCTTCTAAAGCAGGCACTACACTCTCGCGAGAACTTTTTGGCGAAGATTCTCGACAAGAACAGGAAAATTACTCGCGGCGAGAACCATTAAGGGCACCCACACTTGCGTTCTCGGCCTTTCTCGTCCTTTCTCTTTTCTTTTTTTTTGTCCATTTTCATGATACAGCTCGTCAAAGTTAAACGCATCTGAACAATTTCAACCCGTTACGTTTAAGAACACAAAATGTTTTTAAGTTGAATTAAAAAATTTCTTTCAAAGGAAAACCTTGAAAACTCTTATTAATTCATTTTAACACAGAATTTAAAACAGTATTATTTTAACAAGAATAATATATATGAAACAAGAATGGGATAAGGGCAAGAAGATGATGATTTTTAACAAGAATAGATAAAATGTTTTGATACCAAGGATATTGTTTTTCATATCTTATTTATCTCTTCTTGTTTTTCGCTTCGCCAATTAATTAATGAGAATTAGGAGAAAATAAGATGATTCGCAAAGTAAAATACAAACAAATAATTCGCAAAAAAATAAAGGGAGAGATCGTGTGGGATGGTTAACAAAACATGTCCATTATGCTTCAAATAGGATCTTTTTTTTTTATGATGATGAATGTACCATAGATAATCTATGTACTTGTATTTGTTGCAAAATTGCAATTTAAAATTTTACACTAATTTTAAATAAAATTTTGCCCACACAATGTTTCGAAAAAATAAAATTCGCAAAAAAAAAGAATAAGAATCTAACTATAAACAACTGCCTAGGAAATTATGAACTATAATAAATATTCAATCAGTATAATGAAAAGAATGTTTACTTTCCTGTAATTTATGCTACTCATAAAATCATATAAATATAACTTACTAGGCAGCTGCAAAAATTTAAGAGGATTGTGAAGCTAAGCAGTCTCCTGTACACTCCTAAAGGTAAGCGCATATTACGACGCAAAGATCCACCCAAATCGCTTCTATACCATTTATATGAATAATCGCATACTATGGAGAGCCGTAGCGGGTCCCCGTCTTACTTTTTACCAGGGTTCGAAGAGATAATTATCTTTTATAATTATACGTTGATAATTATATTGAAGACTATAAAATTTATCAGTAACACATAAAGCTTGCGCTAGCAATGTCACGCCATGTATTTCCAATCACGATACGCAAAATAAAACTCCCAAAAACGAAATCTTTTTTCTCACTGTTTTCTGTAGTTTTTATCAATTATTGTTATTCATTGTGATGAGAAACTATTACGCCAAAAACTAGGTGCTGTTTGGTCTGGATAAGAGACTATTAAAACAAATGAAGCAATTTTAGAACTTTCAGTTAGAAATTTCTCTCAAAATTAAGAATTAGCTTGGATAATTATCTTGATAATATCGAACCCTGCTTTTTACGTCTGCAGTATTACGTCAAACTAAAAATCCGTCAAATGCGTTGCGAAGCACGCATTTTCCGCTGCGATGCGGCCCGCTCCGTCCCGATACGACCCGTCACAATATGCGCTCATCTTAAACCTTCACGTATTATAATTATTTGTCATGTTATTGGTATGATAAATAACTGCAGCTTGATTTTTTTTTCTAATTTCTTTAAATGTTTTTAGATATGACCATTTCAATATTCGGACACCAATAAATCATTTATTTTCAAAAATAATGAGACTTTTAAGTAAAACCTTTAAATCTAGATTAAAATGCACTGAATCAAATGAGTCTAAAACCATAGATTTCTGTTATGCTTCGCTTCCGCAAGCTTAGGCATGTTTGCTGTACATTGACGCTTCTATAAAGTTAAATAGTAACAATCACTTTATAGAAGCTTCAATGTACAGCGAACTTGCCTAAGCTTGCGCAAGCGTGTAAAATAAACCAACCATGAGATTTCAGTGGGGTAAACATGTTTTCGGTTTTTGTATGGAGACTGCTATCTTTACAATGCCCTTTATGAAAACATTTCGTCGTACATTGCGCGCGAAGTCTCCATGTATCAACGCACACGCTCCGAGACTCACGCACAATGGACACCCATCACAGTATTCGCGCCATCGCGCGACTGTCGGGTTGCGCGCGCATGTCCACAAGTACCTGCAAGCCATGCTCACGCACACCTCTACAAGTCCACACTATGGGCGCGTTTGATTCTGACAAGCTGTCATGACAATCAACAAATTTTTTGGTATGGTTCAGCCATCAAATTTAACAACTTTTACAATAGGAGTAAAACATGAAATCGCAAAAAATAACAGCTGTTCCATACTAAACTGCAGTGACTACTAGACTCAAATATATGAGACAGCTGCTTTTTTTACGAATTCAGGGTTGCATCCATACTAAAAGTTGTTCAGTTTGATCATCTGAACCACCCCAAACAATTGGTTGACTCATGTTAATTTCACCCTGTAGATCTGAAGATTGATGCTCGGGTCGGTTAAGTAGTCCCTATTTTCAATCCTGTGGTCACATGCTGACCTAGGTGACCCTACTTCTCAGTCAGTTGCATATCATACAGTTTAAACTTTAAAACTAAGTGGCACTCAAAATGTTTGGCTTGCATGATCGCATGTAGGTGCTTTCTTATATTATTTTTTGTTGTTCTGCAAAAAAGTTTGTATTGCCTCAATCACATTAAATTATTTCTACATTGTTTTCAATTCCAACACAAACCAAACAGTTTTGAAAATAACTTTATGTACCTACCTTTGCCGCAGCCCACAAATGCTCCGAGTGATGACTTCTCAATACTCTAACAAATTAAATTTCGCACAGCATTGTAAATTGTCATTTTAATTTTCTTATTTGTAATCATACCATTGACTACAAATTGTGAATGTTTACAATTAGGTATGTCAAGTTTTTTTTTGGAGGGCTGAATCGAAAACCATTAGAAACAATTGTCATAATTTCTTTTTTCTCAATAATATTTTTGATGTTATCGATTTTAAAATTAAAGGATGTGTTATTGTTTTCCATTAAAACATGTGATGTCTTTCCTTGACTTAAAATACCAGGCCATTAAGAAAAAAATAGGCCGTATTTATAATGGCAGGGATAGGGTACAATAGAAACTGTTGGAGGAACCTGATCTGCGAGACTTTCTCATTACACTTCTCACAACGCAAAACATCAGGACAAGGGGCTTACTGAAAAGTGAAAGAAAAAAATAGTATAAAAACCTATTAGTGAAAAAAAGTATAAAATTATAAGGGATATCTGTCGTGAGTTTATGTATTTATTTACAATGTCAGAATTTGACATTTGATGTTTGCCGTTTCTATTTCCAGCTTAGCATAGATGATTTACCACTAGATTAAGCCATAACGTGGCCGCACATGGAACAGCAATAGTTTGACTTATGCATACTAAAAGACAATTTGTTTGGCAACTGTTCTATGGGATTGACATCTTGGCAAACACAAAAACCGGCAACGGTGACTGAAACAAAAAATAATGTTTTGTCTTTTTGTTTACGCAAGGTTTCATAACTGGCTATCTCACTCTGTATCTCTTGGCTCCATAAAGTTCTCCGGAAAGTTTTAAATCTATGCAGCATAGTAAGAAAAAGAAGATAGGTGTTTATATTTTTTTATATCTGTAATATTATCTCGCGATTAAGAGATCTATTTATTACAACAAAACATTTACTTTGAAGGATTCAATTAATTGCCAAAACAAATTATTGGTTTCTTAAAATGATGTCTACTATCCATAAAATATAAAAGAAATACCGACAAAGAAAAACTTGACATACCAAATTACTGAGACTTTCATACCATCCTGTGAACCTTGCTACTGTTACAACCGTAAAGAAACACGCACTCCTTGACAGGAGAGGAGCAGGCTCACGCATAATTTCCCATACTTTCCCCTCTGCCAACGACGGCCCCAACCTAGCCCCGATGGGCTACTAATTTAATGCGTTTTACTGCCATTGTCATAGCAACGCCCCCCCCCCCCACAAAAAATGGAAGAAAAATGTTTTATGGAGAAATAAACAATACTTACTCCTCTCTGGGCATTGACAGGAGACACGTTTTTCTCTATGGTTACAACCTTAAAATGCTGGTAGTTGTAGCTGTAGCAAAGTTTTAGACCATGCCGAGAGGACATACAGTTGTTAGTTAGTCATTGTTGAAAGATACATCAAGCGATCTGTCCGATTCCCACTCAACAAAATAAGTAGGTAAATAATCAAAACATTTTTTTATTTTTATGTTAGTTATGATATGAATGAAAAATATCTTCAAAATAACACAAATCTACTCCCAAGTCGATATTATTTTAATTTATATTGGGTAACATAAATTTTTCAGGTTAATAGATAGGTAGATATAAATATGCAATTTATAAAAGGTAAGTAGGTATATACAAGTATATTTTCATTTATTTGGTTACTTCGTAAAATTTCATATTAACATTTGCCATAGTTAGTGTTAGGTCTCAAATTATTTCTTATTTATTTTATTGTATTGTTATAATTAATTTTGTGAACATAAGGAAATAAACAGTCGGCAGGTATATGGTGTAAATGGAATCTTCTCCATAATGATAAATCAAACTTGAAAGAAGAAGTATTCTACCCTTCATGTCGCAGTGATTGTTTGTAGATTGGATAGACAACAACTTTAGAAATGCATGTTATTTACAACTGATTTAATATGACAGTCAATCCTTGTACAATGCCGATAAAAAATCTAATCTGAAGTGATAACTTTCCTGTCAATCAGTTGTTTGGTTGTCAGAACATACTGGTTTTTCTAAAAAATGTTTCATTCAATACAAAAATAGTACTCACCGTTGAATTTCTGTAGGGGCTTCCTTGAGGGTTGTAAGGAGGCATGGGTCTCTGAGGCGGCCAACCGGGGGCGGGCGCGGGCGCGGGCGCGGGCCCGTAGCCGGCCGGGGCCTGCTCGTAGCTGTTCGGGTACCGGTGCGGCGGCGCGCCGCTCGACTGCAGCAGCGAGTTCAGCGTCGGCGTGGGTCCGGGCGCTTGCGAGGCCGGCTGACCGGGGAAAAATCTCTGCTGTTGAGGCGGCGGCCGCGGTTTGCCGGGAAAACCGGGCCGTTGCGAGTAGTAAGGATCGCCGCCTTCCTGATACCGATACTGGCCGTACTGATCTGTCACCGGCCTCTCGCCGCCTCGCTCGTGGCCCGGCGCTTCGCCTCCGTCGCGTGGCTGCCCCGGGTCGGCCGACATCGGCGATTTACTCTTTGTGTTCACAATGCCATCGGACTGAACGCGCCCGAGCGACTTGTCGGTGCCGTTTTGCAATAACACGTTCCGAGAATCACTGAGCTGATCCGATGGACTCTGCTCTACGTTAGCTTCGCTGCGTTGAGACTCTGCCTGCGTCGCAGCCATGTTCGGCTGGTGGCGGCCGTCCCCGCTTACTTGCTCGCTTAGCGATCGACCGGCTCGCTTACGTTACATCGAAATCGGGAGTTGGACAGAAAAACCACGACGCGGACACTTCCATTACTAATATACTTATCTACTTCGCATAAATAGTAACGCGAAACGGACGAAAAATCGTTCACCGACGCACACACATCGATCACATATCTACTCCATTGGCGTAAACGAGGTTAGGGAAAAGGTTACATATCTAGCAGGCGCTTTTGTCACGTTATACAGTTGTACATTTCATATCACTATCACGATAAGAACACTCTGGACGCGATCACTTCTTAAAAACCTCATTCCCAAATAAATACTACTGGAATACTCAAAAACAGAACAATAGAATCACGAAACTCCCACAATTATTAGCGTCCGCCATTAAACGGACTTGAAATTCTACAGCGCTTGATTGACGACGCTTTTGCCTATGTTCACATCGGTTACAAAAAAAAATTAAATTGTTGCGTCGTGATTGTTTCGAGAACAAACACTTTCTTTTGGCGTATGTTTGTTTTCTTGTTGAATTGCGTTACATCTTTGTCTATTTCAATACTTTTAGCGAAAAATTTGTGTGGAAATATCTATGCATGTTTACATTTTTGTGCTCTGCCACCACGTAGTTACTACAGTGATGCCAATCTTTAGCAATGAATTCTTGCGACAAGTTCCGCTGGCGCCAAGGCTTTTACTGCTAACTTCACTGTAGTTGTAAGACACTTTAAAGCGTATGGATAGAGATAAAGAAAGAAATAAAATCATGCTTTTGCTGTTTAATAATTTGTTTTTAAACTATTAGCATCCAACTTTGTTTTGTGTCAATTGTAAGCTTCGATAACTTTATTTTAGAAAACAGTTCGTTTACTGATATTGTGGTGTCGAAAAAATGCTGCCAACATAACGGATTTTTCTTAACGATGCTTTTTATCATTTCGTTTTGCATTTTCGAAAATGATCATGACAATGAAATAAGTAAGTAGTGCATTATTTATAGTTTTTTGATTTCTAATCAATAGGTATGTCTAGAAATAATCATGATAATATTGGAAATAACCAAAACCCTAAATAGCATTACTGCATTTAATCTGAGAGTAAACCAGAGTATTTTTATTTTATCTCTGGATTTTGTCTATGGTTCACAAAGTTTGTTGGTTTTTGATTGTGATTTCAAAGTAGTTCAACATGCATCGATAGATGGCGTTAAAGGAAAGTGAAATGGCTTCGATCGATGCAGAAAAATTTTAATATCTAGAACGGGCAAATAATAATAATTCGGTATATCAAGTTTTTTTTGTCTTCATTTTATATTTTTTAGGGATAAAAGACATAATTTTAAGACACCTATTCGTAGAAAGAGAATACCTACAGAACGGGCATTAAAATAATAATTGTCGCGAAAACGAGACAGGCTTATACGCTAATTACACAGAATGAGCGAGAGAAAATCTATGTTGTTTGTCCCATTCTGCGTACCTAAGTATGTGATATTTTCAAAATCTTGCAAGTTAAGTAGCCCATTCACAGTAGTCCGTCTTGCAGTCCTACACCAATATTGGATCGTGAATGGTGTTGTAGTCCTACAAGGCATCCGACGACCTTGAGCATGTATGGGTAGTCCTACTTGCAGGATAGTGTATGGGCTTGTAGTCCTACATGTAGGACTACTGTGAATGGGCTCCTTAAGTCAAACAAAGGCACGATTTCTCATACATTTTTGTCATTATCTCCATCCCTTTTCAGTATTCGCGCTTAGAGAATCTGTAAAATACTCAATCTACGCACCTATTTCATGATAACTACGATTATTTTATTTTAATAGCGATTCATCGAGTTTATAAATATAAAATTTAAAATTTTATATTTATAAATTTTAATTTTAAACGTTTAAATTAAAATTTTAAATTCAATTTTTGAATTATTTTCTTTAAGTATGGAGGAATTTTCAATAAGCAAAAAAAAGTTCCTAATTTCTCGATAGATGGCGTTGACCAGCACTCGTAGGTGACTCGTAGCATGCCACACGCTGTGTGGTCGCTGTATGCTACCTAGCAGAGGGCTCCAATAGGTATGAGCCTCAGATTAATTAAAACAATGCAAATATATTAATTAATATATAGGCACAGGAGGGCCTTCATCGCAAACAGATCACTGCTTAATAGAAAACTACCGAGATTACACAGAACTAGCGATTCGTCTTGTTATGCGGTTGTTCAGCCATTGCTATTCAAATCTTCAACTGAACTCCTATTGACATGGCTGTCAACCGCCTTACCGACACGACGCTCCGCTAGACCGACACCAGGAGGCGCTGTAGCAAGGCAACGTCATCAGTGTGCGATCTTGTTCTGTAGCAACTTGAGAGATGGCGCCAGGCGCCGTCACGGCCAGACTGACTGTCGACCGTCCTCGGGCGTATTTTACTGCGCCGCTGCAAGAAACAAGCAAACATCACCCGTTCGAAAAACCGGAATTCCCGCTCGTCCAGCCTGACGACAACTTCGCATCATCGTCAGACTGCATTTCGACATGTTCTTCGACCAGCCTAAGCGTGGCCAGCACGAGCTTCACCGTTGGACCGGCTGGGTGCGTCCCTACAACCAACCGACAAGGTATGGCTCGGACGGCAGCCCCCCCGACCAATCTCACAACAGCCAATCTCACAACAACCTGGACCAGACGAGTGTCCCATCAACCAACCCACAAAGGGTATGGCCCGGACGACACTACATCCGCCAGAATTGCTTCCACCGCACCGCCACAGACTAGTAGCCTCCAACGACTACCCTTCAACCAACCCACAAGGGGGGTATGGCTCGAACGACACTGCGGCCACCAGAATTCCACCGCGCTCCCACTCCAACAATTATCTTATCACATAGCATAGAATTCCGTTTACAGAACCACCGGCAGGATCGCCCCTGTTTAACTATAAAGTCTTTAGGCGCCGTCATGGCACATCCATAACATAATCAAGGCGACCCATTATCAAATAAAAAGAAACGGGCTCACCGGATCATGCTTTTGCGGTACCTCTGGCCATTCATTGTCAGCATCGATTGACCTCCTTTACCTTCATGACAGGAGCGCTACTACCGCTATTAGCCACGTGTCCTGGCTCGCAACAAACACAAAGATAATAGATAACACCTTTTTTCTCTTTATGAGCGCGCACGCGTTGATCTAGGTGAATTTTCTGGCTATTATCATATCCTGGACACTTCATACAACCAGGCCGGGCCAAACGCTGGCCTGGCATTAGCAAAACCATTGCCTACTGTAGTTGTCTTCCATCTTCCACGAAGAAATGTAGGGAGTGTCCGTACTGTACGTAGTAGTACCATACTATTTATGCAAGAACTGTATGATGTATGCGTCGACTTTACTGTAAATCATTCGTCAGCGTTGAAAATTACTGCTCGTCGATCCGCCACTGGCTATCTAGGTAGGCAAGTTCGATCATGTTCCATATTGATGCAGATGCGGATTCACCCGCTATTTCTTTCGCATCAAACCTCAAGACACCTCAAGATAAAATTTTCATCAGGTCGGGAAACAAAAGCTAGGTTTTAGGTGTCGAATTTCCATTAAAATTTTCCGATTTTATTCCTCTTGGGCGCAAGTTTGTTCACACTTCTGATATAGGCACAGGAGGGCCTTCATCGCAAACAGATCACTGCTTAATAGAAAACTACCGAGATTACACAGAACTAGCGATTCGTCTTGTTATGCGGTTGTTCAGCCATTGCTATTCAAATCTTCAACTGAACTCCTATTGACATGGCTGTCAACCGCCTTACCGACACGACGCTCCGCTAGACCGACACCAGGAGGCGCTGTAGCAAGGCAACGTCATCAGTGTGCGATCTTGTTCTGTAGCAACTTGAGAGATGGCGCCAGGCGCCGTCAAATATTTATGATAAAAATACACAGTACAAACTAGATACAAAGTAGATCTTTATTTGTACTTACTCAGTTTTTACCCGAACACATTTAGTTTTCCTCTCACTCAACGGTTTGCTGGAAGAAAACTCTTTTAGAGTTAAGCTCGCTTTGTCTGTCTAGTCGTGACAAAAAATGAGGGCGCTGCCTCCACCCAAGAACGTCAAAATCAAGCATAACCTGGCAACACCACCATACTAAAATGATTAGTTCCTCAAACATTCATGTCACGACTTTATAGACAGACTATACCTCTACATCATGATTTATTGTAATTTTTCATAATGAGGGATTTTCAGAAAGCCGTTAAAAAAGAAAAAGTAGTTCGTAATGGCTCGATAGATAGTGTTGTGTTGTGTTGTGTTTTTGAGTAAGCAGCAAAATATGAGCGTATATTTCGCAAATATTTCGTCAACGGATGCGTCTGACTCAGTGACATGCATTTTGTATACTTTTTAGCCAACATTTTTTGTCTTCGGACCCCTCTCTGGTCAACGCCATCTATCGCCGGCGCCGGTATGATGAACTACGTTTGAGTAGCTGTCAGAAAACTCCACAATTTCTGACAGCTACTCAAACGTAGTTCATCTTACCGGCGATAGATGGCGTTGACCAGAGAGGGTTGGAGGGGCCGAAGCTAGACGAAAAATTTAGGCTAATAAAAAGTAAACATAAATGCATGTCACTGAGTCAGAACCTCAGATCAATTAATACAAGTCAAGTCAGAACACATCCACAGACTTCTGGCACCCATTACATTACACGGTAGGTTTTGAGTCAGTTATTCCATCAGTCATGAATGACGTTTGACTGATATGGTGACTGATGGAATTAGTAGCCACATTACACAGTCATTCTGACTTTTTTTTTTTTTTTTTATTTATATATTTACTAGCCTGGTTACAAGACCTTTAGGCTAAATCTTATTTTATTTCAATTTATCTTCTGTTTTCACGTTAAAACGTTGGTGTTCGATGTTTTGACGCTTCTTTGGAGTTTTTGGAGACAATCGGAAGACGAAGGAAACGCAGAGAAGTCCACAGGAATGAGGTGAACCGACCGCTTTGCCGCGCTAAAATCACGGAACGCTTTTCCTGTTTACGACCCATGCACCATCATATTTCACTGAACTATATATTGTTCACTTGCACGACACTTTGTTACGCAAAACAACACCAATTTTACGAACCAAAACTCACTATAAACAATAAAAATTCGATGAAGTATGAGGACTCCAAACGTCAGCTACCAAATCCCGCCAAAAACTCAAGTCATTCTGACTGACCGTCAGTCAATGTTGCCAGACCTACGGATTTATCCGTAGATCTACGGATTTTTGGCCTGGCCTACGGATCTACGGATTTCAATGGCAAATCTACGGATTTTTAGAAATCTTCAGAATTACTCCCTAAAGTGTCAATTTGCTGCATAAAATGATACGCAGCCTCAAATAAATCGAATTAATGTTAACTTCTTTTGTGTATTTGACAGTATTTCCTAAAATATTGCTTTCCCTACTTTTTTCCATCTCCTTCCTTCTACTATCTGTCACTATACACATACAAGACAGAAATATTTTCATTGTGACAAGTATGAAACTGATTGATTTTCACGTGGTTTGGTCATTGTTCTCGCTTAAACTTGTCTAAGTTTCCATTTTCTTCGCCAAATTAGAGCGATTTTTTGGGTCAGTCCACTTCAAAATAGTCAGATAAAGCATTAAAAAAAAAGGCTGTAGATCTACGGATTTTTCAACCTTGACCTACGGATTTCTAGAAATTGGATCTGGCAACACTGCCGTCAGTTTTATTTCAAAAAAAAAAAAAAAATTATGCTCAAAATTTCACAAAGGATACACGTGTTCACGCAAGACAGTATGGATATGAATGAAATATACTTTTATTTACACCAAAACACAAATACAGCATAGAAAAGGAAACAAAGAAACGATAATGGTACAAATAAGGCGGTCTTATCGCTAAAAAGCGATTTCATCCAGACAACTGCTTACTTACTTAAAACTGTATACCAGGACTAAAATATGACGTAGATGTAGACAATGTACCAGAAATACGGGTGCACAATTTTAGGCGGACTAGTAAAAATAGTAAAGCTCTCGTATACTTCTGATGCCGACTGTCCACGAAATGTCAATTAATATGAATCAAAATTGCGATATATTATTGCATTTTCCAGGTTTATTAGATGCAGAATGTGTAAATTAACTATACAGACCGATATCCGGCATCAAGCACTAAATGGCGACATTAATTAAAGCGACTTATATAGGGTCCTTCTTAATATGCTGACACTTTTTTAAGGGAATGATCAGACCATCAAACTGAACAACTTCCTCTATGGCACCAACATCGAAATCGCGAAAAAAAAAACAGCCCCTCCATACAAAACTGCAAACCTACTCGAGCCAAATGTATGGGACAGCTGATATTTTTTTCGCGATTTCGATGTTGGTCCCATAGAGAAAGTTGTTCAGTTTGATGGTCTGATCATCCCCTTAAAAAAGTGTCAGCATATTAAGTTGGACCCTGTATAGTCAAACAAGAGAGGGCCCCGCTGGAAATTAAAAACTTAAAAATTCAATAACTTTTAAACCAAACCAGCTAGATCAAATCTTTTGATACAGTTGTAATAGGAATTTAGAGCACTAAATATTGATGTAACATTTTAATCATTTTTGTCCATAATATAGGAGGGCCCTGGGCGGACGCTAGCTTAGATTTGATTTAACTCCGTTATCTTTGAAGCACTAAATATAAACCATACATATTCAGAGAGCACTAAATAAGCACTAAATGATTAGCTAGGTTTCAAAGCCCTAGGGCCTAGGGCCCCGCTGGGCATACGGACATCACTTTAAAGCTTGGCCAAAAAGAGTAGAAATTAAATGTGGGCGCCACGCAAGAACGTCAAAATCACGCATAACCTGGCAACACCACCATACTCAAATTTTAGTTGGAGTTTTTGGCGGGATTTGATAGCTGACGTTTGGTGTCCTCATATTTCATCGAATTTTTATTGTTTATAGTGAGTTTTGGTTCGTAAAATTGGTGTTGTTTTGCGTAACAAAGTATCGTGCAAGTAAACAGTATACAGTTCAGTGAAATATGATGGTGTGTGGGTCGTAAACAGGAAAAGCGTTCCGAGATTTTAGCGCGGAAAAGCGGTCGTTTCACCTCTTTCCTGTGGACTTCTCTACGTTTCCTGCGTCTTTCGATTGTCTCCAAAAACTCCAAAGAACCATCAAAACGTCGAATACCAACGTTTTAATGTAAAAGCAGAAGAAAATTAAAAATTAAATAAGATTTAGCCAAAAGGTCTAGTAACCAGGCTAGTAAAAATATTGAAAAAAAAAAAAAAAATTTTAGTTCCACCCGTTCCACCTGTCACCACGGTCATGACTTTATGGCCAAGCTATAGATTCGCAATTATTAACGGAAACCGAATTGTAAAAATTTGTAAGAGATTAGAAAACGGTTCTATTGCATCGCGTCACGTATCTCTTTCTATTATACAGTGGTGCCGCTAGGTAGATTTCGGAAGGACTGTACAATGAGAACCGTCGAATTTGGGGTCGGGGATGGGTGGGGGGGATAGGGGGGGGGGGTCCCATTATTCGCAATTATTCCGGAATACTTCTTTGAATATTTCGATTCCTCGGAAATATTCAATGGAATAAAAATAGTAATAAAATATTATCTTCTTAGTTTCAAAACACCCTATTAATAAATATTTCTCAAAAGCAAAGCTAAGAAAAGAACTTAATACAAAGCGCGCGAAGCGTCACGCGCGGAAAGAATCAAATCTTTCTTCCCTCCCCCCGGAATAATTCCACCTCACACCGCACCCTGCAGCGAAACATTCAATACCCCTCCCGGAATTATTCCACCTCACACCGCACCCCGCAGCGAAAGATTCTATACCCCTCCCGGAAAGTTTCTACCTCGTACCGCACCCCGCGAAAGGAAACATTCAATTGTAAAGCAGCGAGTACATTACCCAACATGCAGGGCTGATTTCGGCATACATTGCTTGCTTTGATCGCCTCACTTTATAACAGAGAGAACAAAGCAAGAAACGTATGCATTATGGGTAATGTAATCGCTGCTTAAGGTTATTAGTGAATAGTGTAACAGCTTGCGACACAGATGGCACCACATGTCACACTACAATATTCGAGAGAGTTGCAAGCGGCAGTTATAGTCGCAAACCAACAGATGGCGCTGCCAGTCACGGCGCGGCGCGCGGCAGCCTCGGAATCTTTCTTCCCTCCCCCCGGAATAATTCCACCTCACACCGCACCCCGCAGCGAAACATTCAAATCTTCTTTTTATCATGTGGGCAAGGGTGTCAGAGTTTATTAAACCCGCCTGTTTATTCAACATTCAAATGAAAGTTTATAAATAAATCGTGAACGTTTCTCGTAATTTTGTATTAATGATATTACAATAAGCTTTTATTTCCTTGTTAGTTTGTTTGGTAGAAATCTTGCAAGTGATTTTACCCCACTTCTAGGTATTGCAACCGAGCTACAACTTGGTATAGGTACACATAATATGATATGGTGACAGCGGCCTGATTCCTGGTGCTGAAGTCAGGATCGTCTCCGTACGAGGGAACTTCTCGTACGGTTCATAGCATTGCCTTGCAATTTGGAAAGCTCCATTAATTTTTATTAAAAACCAAATAGGTACTTAATTATAAATATCTGGTGCTGCAGACAGGATCCATGCGTGGGAATTCTTCAACGGTTAATAGCAATCACCTATCATTTATTTTTGATGTTTCGATCCCCGTCTAGGTAGACTCGTACCAATGGGTTTTTTTAAATTTACATATGATTTGTAACACCACTGGCCTCGGTGAAGGAAAACGTCATGAGAAACCTGCATGCTTCGATTTCGAGGCACATCCACTGTCAAGTGTAAGTGGCGATGGGCTCACTAGCCGTCACACTGTAAAAAATTTCAGTAGGAATTAGTGAAACGTCGATATTCTGAATTTTCAAAACATCTCTGACTACCCCCTCGGGGATTATAGTCGTGAGCATATGCTATGGGAAATATTCCGAAAGTTTCGGAATTTTTCCGAATATTTCGGAAATATTCCGTGGGAATAATTCGGAAACTTTCCTGCCCGCATCTATAGTCCCCACATGCCCCTCCTAGAGGGAAAAAGTACGGAACCCCCCCTTTTTTTTTATAAAAAGCGTAGAAAGAGAATCAACTAGAAAAGGCATTAAAATAATAATAGTCACGAAAACGAGACAGCCTTATACGCTAATTACACAAGAGTGAATGCGACAAAATCCATGTCGTTTGTCCCTTTCTGCGTATGCGATATTTTTGTTTGCCACAGTTGAAATTGCATACAAAATCTTGGAACTATGGCAAACAAAGGCACGATTTCTCATACATTTTTGTCATATCTCTGTCCCTTTCGAGTATACGCTGTCAGGAAATCTATAGAATACTCAACCTACGATAAAAAGTGAAATTTTTAGTATCCTGCTGCACGAATTTGAGGGGGTGGAGGGGGGAAAATCCCCTTACCACCCTACAGGGGGAGGGGGGGGGGGGATTCGAGGCGACCAGGTAAACAGTAGCAATTCGGTTCTGGCACTCGCCGGCCGCTGCCGCGGCACCGCTCGCTCCGCTCGCTCGGCTCGTGCGCTGTGATCGCAAGAAACCTAACATGCTCGTCGCTTCGCTCCTCGCTAACCTAACCAACAAGATCTGGGGTCCCTCCCACGCCTTCTACCAGCTATTTTTGGACTGCAGGGGGGCAAAAAAAGGGGGGTTTCCGAACTTTTTCCCTTTAGGGGGGGCATGAGGGGACCCCCCCCTATCCCCCCCACCCCCAAATTCGACGGTTCTCATTGTACAGTTGAGCCACATCTCGCTCTCTCAGCTGTCAGTTCCTCTATTCCAGCATAGGTAGCATGACACCGTGATAAAGCGCTATCACACCTTCGCTCTCCTTCTATTTGCACGTGAACGAATGAGATAAAAGGCGTGATAAAGCCGTATCACGTGTAACATTCTCCGAGTGCCGATATAATACCTTTATGATTGGTACCTATAAGAAATGTTCGCGTAAGGGCTATCCATTAATTTTACTTTGATCGAAGTCTGATGGTGGATAAATAATAAATAAATAAATAACGCTCACAGGCACATACATTGTAATGATCCCAAACTAGCACTAAAGGCTTTTTATTATGGAAACCATACAACAACGGCATGAACATATAACATCCATGACCAAACCGGGATTCGAACCCAGAACACTGGTTTGGCAGTCCGGCGTGGTAACCATTACACCAACCGGGTCGTCATAAGGGTTGAACCTCATCTAACAGCTGTCGCGCGCGATCGCGTTCCGTCTATCTTATTTGCTCTAAACTCTGAAATCCATTCAGAGATCTCGGATTCGATTTCAGAGTATAGCAAATAACGTTCTTGAGTGACAGAAAAGGATGGAGCGACGGAAAAATACGATGTGGTGCTGTTAGATGAGGTTCAACCCTTAATTACGTAGGTTGAGTATTCTCGTAGGTTGAGTATTCTATAGATTTCCTGACAGCGTATACTCGAAAGGGACAGAGATATGACAAAAATGTATGAGAAATCGTGCCTTTGTTTGCCATAGTTGCAAGATTTTGTATGCAATTTCAACTGTCCCTAAGCCCTAAACCCGGAAAACCACAACACTTAACCTCATCTTATAGACCAATAAGCCTTTTACCGGTTCTGTCAAAAGTTTTTGAGAAGATCATCTCCAGACGTCTAAATGAAAGCATTACAGAAAATCAGCTTATCCCAGACCACCAATTTGGATTCAGAAGCCAACATTCTACAATAGAACAAGTCCATAGAGTCTGTGAAGAAATTAGGAATGCTCTAGAAAAGAAAGAATACTGTTCCAGCGTTTTCCTCGATGTACAACAGGCATTCGACAAAGTTTGGCACAATGGATTGCTTTATAAGCTCAAAAAGACTTTGCCACATAATCTCTATCTTTTGCTCAAAAGTTACCTGGAAAACCGCATCTTTTATGTCAAAATTAACGATGCGAGCTCAACCTTTCATGACATAAAGGCTGGAGTTCCACAGGGATCCGTCCTAGGCCCTACATTATATTTGATCTACACTGCAGACGTGCCACAATCACCAAGTGTAATGACAGCCACATTCGCTGATGACACTGCTATACTAACATCAAGCAGAAATTCGGAAACAGCATCATTGAAACTGCAAAATCATCTCGATGAAATACATAGCTGGATGAGAAGCTGGCGGATTAAGGCAAGTTCAGTCAAGTCAAACCATATAACATTCACCCTGCGACAAGGAGACGCCCTCCAGTGAGACTTGGAGATGACGTACTTCCACATAACACTGTTGTTAAATACCTTGGTTTCCATCTTGACCGCAAGCAAACATGGAGGACACATATTGAAAAGAAACGAGATGAGTTGAACTACAGAACAAGATCACTGAATTGGCTACTTGGAAGACAGTCAAAGCTATCTGTAAACAACAAAGTTTTGGTCTATAAAACAGTATTAAAACCAGTATGGACCTACGGCATACAACTTTGGGGTTCTGCAAAGAACTCAAATATAGAAATTCTGCAGCGATATCAAAACAGTGTCTTGAAGTCAATAGCATGCGCTCCATGGTTCACGAAAATGGAAGAAATTCATGAGTATCTAAGTATCCCCACTGTGAAAGACGAAGTGAACTGCTCTACCAAGACCTACAGAGATAGGATCACTCACCATATAAATAAGCTGGCTGTGCCGCTAAGTGAACCTCTCGGGATAAGACGTCTGAAACGACGACACATTTGGGATACCTAACTTATGCCCTGTAGTGACCAAATGAAGGCGGCCTGACAATGGGAAGGCATGCCTGCAACCATCCATACATGTAAAGGAACTGCTCATGGTCCTCAGACCGATAGCGTGTTATATATTAACAAAAAAAAAAAAAAAAAAAAAAAATTTCAACTGTGGCAAACAAAAATATTGCATACGCAGAAAGGGACAAACGACATGGATTTTGTCGCATTCACTCTGTGTAATTAGCGTATAAGGCTGTCTCGTTTTCGTGACTATTATTATTTTAATGCCTTTTCTAGTTGATTCTCTTTCTACGCTTAATTATCAATAGTAGCTTATATATGGTGGCCATAAACGATACTCAAAAACTACAAAATCATTAAAATTGTTTTATTTTCATTTCATCATTACATGCGATTTGTTAATTGCAAAAATATTGTTATCTGTAAGTATTGTTTGTTGATGAACCAATATTGATGAATTCGTTATTACGTAAAATTTCTGTAGTTCCACATTATTTCATCATTCTACTTATGATTTTAGTTTTATAAACATTCAAAAATTACTTTGTAGTCTACTAATAAATAATAATTAATTATACGTAGTTTGTAGTTCAAAAAGTAGGTAGGTATTATACAGATGGATTAATAATAGATATCGAATTGTAGCTTTTGTTCTAACTTTAACATCGCAAAATATATTCTTTAAATTTAATTGAGCGAATGATTTATAATGAACGTCAAATATCTATTTTTATTAACATTGTAGTTTTTCAATAAAAAACCTATAAAATTCGTATAAATAAGTTATGGCATAAAATTATAACTAACCTATAAATAAAATCTTGAATTATTCCTAATTTAAGTACAAAATCACGGTGTCTTTAACAACAAAACGTTTTAAAAAATGAGTTGATAATTCTGGCAAATGAAATAGTATCCCACTTATTGGTAATTAATAAAACTAACTGGTTAGGCATTTTCATGGTTGCTTATATTATAGTGCTAAATGAGGGCATGGGCACGGCTATTATTATACTTCTTTATTTATATATCAAAGATGAAATGTGTTTTTATTCTACATCAGACACAAGTATAACCATTCTAAGGAGTGGTTGAATGGTCTGGTAGTTCTTGAAATTTTAGTGTCTTTGTTTACTGGAGGATCATAAATTTAATAAACATGCATATAGGATTCTTCGTTACATATGTTGACGGTTATGACGGTTCTTTAAGAAAATGATCAGAACATCAAAATAAATAACTTACTCGATGGAACCAACGTCGAAATAGCAAACCTAATCGCCCCAAAAAGGGACAGTAATTTTTTTCGCAGTTCGATGATGGTCCCATGGAGAGAATTGTTCAGTTTAGTAGTATAGTCTGATCTTACCCTTAAAAACCTTCAGCAAATTTAGAAGGAACCTGTACATTTGATGTTTCGATTCCCGTCTAGGTAGACTCGTACCAATGGGTTTTTTTAAATTTACATATGATTTGTAACACCACTGGCCTCGGTGAAGGAAAACGTCATGAGAAACCTGCATGCTTCGATTTCGAGGCACATCCACTGTCAAGTGTAAGTGGCGATGGGCTCACTAGCCGTCACACTGTAAAAAATTTCAGTAGGAATTAGTGAAACGTCGATATTCTGAATTTTCAAAACATCTCTGACTACCCCCTCGGGGATTATAGTCGTGAGCATATGCTATGGGAAATATTCCGAAAGTTTCGGAATTTTTCCGAATATTTCGGAAATATTCCGTGGGAATAATTCGGAAACTTTCCTGCCCGCATCTATAGTCCCCACATGCCCCTCCTAGAGGGAAAAAGTACGGAACCCCCCCTTTTTTTTTTATAAAAAGCGTAGAAAGAGAATCAACTAGAAAAGGCATTAAAATAATAATAGTCACGAAAACGAGACAGCCTTATACGCTAATTACACAAGAGTGAATGCGACAAAATCCATGTCGTTTGTCCCTTTCTGCGTATGCGATATTTTTGTTTGCCACAGTTGAAATTGCATACAAAATCTTGGAACTATGGCAAACAAAGGCACGATTTCTCATACATTTTTGTCATATCTCTGTCCCTTTCGAGTATACGCTGTCAGGAAATCTATAGAATACTCAACCTACGATAAAAAGTGAAATTTTTAGTATCCTGCTGCACGAATTTGAGGGGGTGGAGGGGGGAAAATCCCCTTACCACCCTACAGGGGGAGGGGGGGGGGGGGGATTCGAGGCGACCAGGTAAACAGTAGCAATTCGGTTCTGGCACTCGCCGGCCGCTGCCGCGGCACCGCTCGCTCCGCTCGCTCGGCTCGTGCGCTGTGATCGCAAGAAACCTAACATGCTCGTCGCTTCGCTCCTCGCTAACCTAACCAACAAGATCTGGGGTCCCTCCCACGCCTTCTACCAGCTATTTTTGGACTGCAGGGGGGCAAAAAAAGGGGGGTTTCCGAACTTTTTCCCTTTAGGGGGGGCATGAGGGGACCCCCCCCTATCCCCCCCACCCCCAAATTCGACGGTTCTCATTGTACAGTTGAGCCACATCTCGCTCTCTCAGCTGTCAGTTCCTCTATTCCAGCATAGGTAGCATGACACCGTGATAAAGCGCTATCACACCTTCGCTCTCCTTCTATTTGCACGTGAACGAATGAGATAAAAGGCGTGATAAAGCCGTATCACGTGTAACATTCTCCGAGTGCCGATATAATACCTTTATGATTGGTACCTATAAGAAATGTTCGCGTAAGGGCTATCCATTAATTTTACTTTGATCGAAGTCTGATGGTGGATAAATAATAAATAAATAAATAACGCTCACAGGCACATACATTGTAATGATCCCAAACTAGCACTAAAGGCTTTTTATTATGGAAACCATACAACAACGGCATGAACATATAACATCCATGACCAAACCGGGATTCGAACCCAGAACACTGGTTTGGCAGTCCGGCGTGGTAACCATTACACCAACCGGGTCGTCATAAGGGTTGAACCTCATCTAACAGCTGTCGCGCGCGATCGCGTTCCGTCTATCTTATTTGCTCTAAACTCTGAAATCCATTCAGAGATCTCGGATTCGATTTCAGAGTATAGCAAATAACGTTCTTGAGTGACAGAAAAGGATGGAGCGACGGAAAAATACGATGTGGTGCTGTTAGATGAGGTTCAACCCTTAATTACGTAGGTTGAGTATTCTCGTAGGTTGAGTATTCTATAGATTTCCTGACAGCGTATACTCGAAAGGGACAGAGATATGACAAAAATGTATGAGAAATCGTGCCTTTGTTTGCCATAGTTGCAAGATTTTGTATGCAATTTCAACTGTCCCTAAGCCCTAAACCCGGAAAACCACAACACTTAACCTCATCTTATAGACCAATAAGCCTTTTACCGGTTCTGTCAAAAGTTTTTGAGAAGATCATCTCCAGACGTCTAAATGAAAGCATTACAGAAAATCAGCTTATCCCAGACCACCAATTTGGATTCAGAAGCCAACATTCTACAATAGAACAAGTCCATAGAGTCTGTGAAGAAATTAGGAATGCTCTAGAAAAGAAAGAATACTGTTCCAGCGTTTTCCTCGATGTACAACAGGCATTCGACAAAGTTTGGCACAATGGATTGCTTTATAAGCTCAAAAAGACTTTGCCACATAATCTCTATCTTTTGCTCAAAAGTTACCTGGAAAACCGCATCTTTTATGTCAAAATTAACGATGCGAGCTCAACCTTTCATGACATAAAGGCTGGAGTTCCACAGGGATCCGTCCTAGGCCCTACATTATATTTGATCTACACTGCAGACGTGCCACAATCACCAAGTGTAATGACAGCCACATTCGCTGATGACACTGCTATACTAACATCAAGCAGAAATTCGGAAACAGCATCATTGAAACTGCAAAATCATCTCGATGAAATACATAGCTGGATGAGAAGCTGGCGGATTAAGGCAAGTTCAGTCAAGTCAAACCATATAACATTCACCCTGCGACAAGGAGACTGCCCTCCAGTGAGACTTGGAGATGACGTACTTCCACATAACACTGTTGTTAAATACCTTGGTTTCCATCTTGACCGCAAGCAAACATGGAGGACACATATTGAAAAGAAACGAGATGAGTTGAACTACAGAACAAGATCACTGAATTGGCTACTTGGAAGACAGTCAAAGCTATCTGTAAACAACAAAGTTTTGGTCTATAAAACAGTATTAAAACCAGTATGGACCTACGGCATACAACTTTGGGGTTCTGCAAAGAACTCAAATATAGAAATTCTGCAGCGATATCAAAACAGTGTCTTGAAGTCAATAGCATGCGCTCCATGGTTCACGAAAATGGAAGAAATTCATGAGTATCTAAGTATCCCCACTGTGAAAGACGAAGTGAACTGCTCTACCAAGACCTACAGAGATAGGATCACTCACCATATAAATAAGCTGGCTGTGCCGCTAAGTGAACCTCTCGGGATAAGACGTCTGAAACGACGACACATTTGGGATACCTAACTTATGCCCTGTAGTGACCAAATGAAGGCGGCCTGACAATGGGAAGGCATGCCTGCAACCATCCATACATGTAAAGGAACTGCTCATGGTCCTCAGACCGATAGCGTGTTATACAGGGTGGATTTTTGAGACGGGGCAGTAAGGGCAGGTACCTTAACCGTTGTAGCTACAGCGAAACGTTCTTAGGAGACTATCCTTAACTTTTTGAAAAATTTCGAACTGCATTCACAGATTTCGAAAAAAATGTACAGTCAGCAAGAAAATTGACAATTTACACAAAAACTTTTTTTGATGCCAATCGATCCTGTTTCTTATAAGGATCAATAGACTCTATGGGACCAACCGAGGTTTGAGTACTAGAAATGTCAGAAATCGCAAAAAACGTTTCCCATACATTTGGTAGGAAATGAGACTCCAAATTTACTTTTATACATAACAAAACTTTTTATTAAGGACAGATTTGCCGCTAAGAAGACTTTGATAATAAAAACATACTGAAACCGTATTAGAAAGAAATGTATTTTTAAAATCATACAATTTACAACACGTTTTGAAGATTTTCTAATATTATTAATATTTTGATCCTTTTTGTTTATTTTCGAACAAACTTCTTTTTAGCGGCCAGTCTATCCATAATAAAAAAGTTTTGTTATGTATAAAAGTAAATTTGGAGTCTCATTTCCTACCAAATGTATGGGAAACGTTTTTTGCGATTTCTGACATTTCTAGTACTCAAACCTCGGTTGGTCCCATAGAGTCTATTGATCCTTATAAGAAACAGGATCGATTGACATCAAAAAAAGTTTTTGTGTAAATTGACAATTTTCTTGCTGACTGTACATTTTTTTCAAAATCTGTGAATGCAGTTCGATATTTTTCAAAAAGTTAAGGATAGTCTCCTAAGAACGTTTCGCTGTAGCTACAACGGTTAAGGTACTTGCCCTTACTGCCCCGTCTCAAAAATCCACCCTGTATATTAACAAAAAAAAAAAAAAAAAAAAAAAATTTCAACTGTGGCAAACAAAAATATTGCATACGCAGAAAGGGACAAACGACATGGATTTTGTCGCATTCACTCTGTGTAATTAGCGTATAAGGCTGTCTCGTTTTCGTGACTATTATTATTTTAATGCCTTTTCTAGTTGATTCTCTTTCTACGCTTAATTATCAATAGAAGCTTATATATGGTGGCCATAAACGATACTCAAAAACTACAAAATCATTAAAATTGTTTTATTTTCATTTCATCATTACATGCGATTTGTTAATTGCAAAAATATTGTTATCTGTAAGTATTGTTTGTTGATGAACCAATATTGATGAATTCGTTATTACGTAAAATTTCTGTAGTTCCACATTATTTCATCATTCTACTTATGATTTTAGTTTTATAAACATTCAAAAATTACTTTGTAGTCTACTAATAAATAATAATTAATTATACGTAGTTTGTAGTTCAAAAAGTAGGTAGGTATTATACAGATGGATTAATAATAGATATCGAATTGTAGCTTTTGTTCTAACTTTAACATCGCAAAATATATTCTTTAAATTTAATTGAGCGAATGATTTATAATGAACGTCAAATATCTATTTTTATTAACATTGTAGTTTTTCAATAAAAAACCTATAAAATTCGTATAAATAAGTTATGGCATAAAATTATAACTAACCTATAAATAAAATCTTGAATTATTCCTAATTTAAGTACAAAATCACGGTGTCTTTAACAACAAAACGTTTTAAAAAATGAGTTGATAATTCTGGCAAATGAAATAGTATCCCACTTATTGGTAATTAATAAAACTAACTGGTTAGGCATTTTCATGGTTGCTTATATTATAGTGCTAAATGAGGGCATGGGCACGGCTATTATTATACTTCTTTATTTATATATCAAAGATGAAATGTGTTTTTATTCTACATCAGACACAAGTATAACCATTCTAAGGAGTGGTTGAATGGTCTGGTAGTTCTTGAAATTTTAGTGTCTTTGTTTACTGGAGGATCATAAATTTAATAAACATGCATATAGGATTCTTCGTTACATATGTTGACGGTTATGACGGTTCTTTAAGAAAATGATCAGAACATCAAAATAAATAACTTACTCGATGGAACCAACGTCGAAATAGCAAACCTAATCGCCCCAAAAAGGGACAGTAATTTTTTTCGCAGTTCGATGATGGTCCCATGGAGAGAATTGTTCAGTTTAGTAGTATAGTCTGATCTTACCCTTAAAAACCTTCAGCAAATTTAGAAGGAACCTGTACATTGGGAATTATAGGGTCCTTCTGAATATGCTGACACTTTTTTAAGGGGATGATTAGCTTAGACATTTGGCTCGAGTAGGTTTGTAGTTTTGTATGAAGCAGCAGATTTTTTTTTCACGTTTTCGATGGTGGTGCCGAAGAGAAAGTTGTTCAGTTTGATGGTCTGATCATCCCCTTGTTCGCCTCTACTAATGGTCTTGGACTTATACTATTATAAAGGAGACCAATTATTTTTTTTTTGAGTTTTGATAAATTAATATAATTGTTTTATCTTACACTTTTTAAAAATAAGAACAACTGAGAACAGAAAGTCAGAAACTGAGTTAAACAGGGCGAAAAGTTAGTAGGGCAATACGAGCCATCAACAACCACAATTGATTACCATCCTAGTGAACAGATTATGATAAAAATAGTACAGTCGCCAGGCTACTAGGCTGACTGATCTATCAACACCCGACCTGAAACTACCGGACTTAGAAACGACTATAGCTTCCAGGTCCTCTAGCCTGATTTCTCTACACGCGTGCGACTGTGCTTTTTTCCATACTATATGCCGTGGCAAGCGCGGCTTTCGCTCCCCGAAAAGCGCGTCAACAGGTTATTTTGTACCCAGCGAAGGCACGTCGTGCGCGTGTAGAAAAAACATACTAGACGTGCTGATCACACAAAGATGCATAATGATATATGGCCGAAGTCGGTAGGGAACTACTAAATAATCTGTGGTAGGGCTCCATAAAACATAGGGCACTTGATAATATTTAATTAAATAGATCCTTCCCAGTGCCCCAGACAATCTTAATTTAGAGATAGTAACACTAGTTTACAGAACAGGCTACCTGCATGTAAGTTTTAATTATGTTACTTGCAAAAATATTATCTTAGAATGATTCTGTAAATCGACATCGATAATGATTAGAAGCTTATTAACATTATCAAAATGAAGATATATTATATTCGATTCGGCATGCATTGTACCCCCACTGTCTATTATAAGTGGCGACGGGCTCACCCCCTGTCACACTGGACAGAGTTTCGGTACTACTGGTGAAACGTGGATATTCTGAGGTTTCAGGATATCTCTGACACCCCCTCGGGGAATATAGTCGTGAGCATATTCTAATGCTTATATTCGATTACAGTTGAAATTACGCTTTTATATTTTACTAGTGTTTTCCCGCGACTTCGTCCGCACAAATTACATACCAGATTTTAAGTCGGACCTATCAAACAAAAAAAGTTCCATCAAAATCGGTTCAGTAGTTTTTGCGTGATGCGCGAACAAACAAACAAACACACAATTTTGTCAATAGATGGCGCTGCACGTCATTTAAATCGCGCTATCGAGTGTTATTTTAGTTTATATGAAGTGAACCGCTACTTTTTTATTCCTCACAATTTTACGATTTTATTATTATATTATAATATTATAATAGTTAAGATTAAGATTTAAACATTAATACTGAAACAGTACCAAATTTGCTCCAATAACCTAATACATAATTTACATAAGGCATTTTTTCATACATTACAACATAAACCACTTTGACTTCTTTTTAAAATATCAAGCTCAGGGGTTGTTGTGTGGGACCTCTAAGAGAATATAATCCCAATAACATTTATAACATAACCTACTGGATATGTAAGTGCTGGGCACAATTACGACATTATTTTCTACAGACAAAAGCACTTTGGAAAACTTTCGTTAAAATACTTGACATACATTCATACAGAAGTCTACAAACGTTTTGACAGGTTGGCGGAATACATAGAAATTGATTTCTTTATTCGTAGCCATCCTATACCTATGCCACCTTCCTGTTCGTAGCCTAGAAACCGTTTGTATAGAATCTGTTCCTGAACTTTTGATATTGTTATATTTCTTCTTTTCATGTGGAATCGTCATGTCTCCCATGTATTGTAATACAACTTTTATAATAGGCAATATTAAGTGTTGATCTTAAATTAATTTGGATTAATTCTGTACAAGAAAAGGGAAAGATCTGAGTCGTGTGGAAGGATTGGCGATCGCTCCACCAAGAGGAAATTGTTCATTGAAGATATGAACAATTTTATATCAAGTGCTGTTCAGTTACCTTTTCTGTACATGTGGTTTCCGGTTTTGAGAGAACAACCTGTGCAGTAATTATAACAATGTACTTAAAGTATCACTTCTTATTGCTCATAACTACAAATTTATAAAATACTAGTGTTTTCCCGCGACTTCGTCCGCACAAATTATATACCAGATTTTAAGTCAGATCATAAGATATCAAACAAAAAATCGGTTCAGTAGTTTTTACGTGATGCGCGAATAAACAAACACACAAACAAACAGACAGACAAAATTTCTTTAAAAGGTTGATTTAGAGTCAGGGATACCTAAAAACCATATCGTAATCTTTTTTTTGCCAATAACTTCAATGTACAGACACACTTCAGTTACAGTTTTATAATAGTTTAGACAGCCAATATTTTATGAGTTTGTACTTATTGAGCGAGTATATAGATACAATCACGTTTTATATTTAGAAATCATTCTGTTTCGCTGTCGATTTGACGTGTCAATGATCTAAAATGTTCAAAGTATAATTAATCATGACCCATCTGAAATCGTTGATGTTGATTTCCGTGTCGTCTGTGCGATATAATTAGGGTTGTTCATTTATGATTCTACTTTGTCGGCTGTAGGTAGGAATAACTAATTGCTTCAAACTAAGAACTTCAACATTAATGCATCCTTACAGTCATGTGCTAACAAGATACATGTACCTGAGTTGTAGTGACATTCGCACACACATTTTGGAACTTTGCTTAGTATGAAGCTCTACACAGGGCCCTTCTTATTATGCTGACGGTTTTTAAGATGATGAGACCATAAAACTGGGTGGTGGATAAAGTTTATCTATGTGATCAGTAGCGAAACAAAAATCTACCGTTCCATATAGGATTAGATCCAAAAATACAATAAGATAACAGTAAGTAAGTAAGTTATAGCCTATAGAATCCCACTGCAGGGCAAAGGCCTCCTCTCACGAATAAGGGTGAGAGGGAGTGGGCCATACTCCACCACGCGGGCCCAGTGCGTGTCTGTGGAGGCAAGGTAGTGGTCAACTTGCGTCAAGATAACAGTGGCATTGCATATTTTAACAAGGGACCAAATTGGCAGCGTACTTAAGAAGGGCAGATCAAATGTACCCGAAACAGACGAGCGTGTATTAAACGACTCATGACCGTGAAGAGGCAAAAGAGGTGTGTCGGGATCGAAGCCGATGCGATCGATTGTCTCTGCCCACCCAGTATGATGAATTTATGCATTTTGATACAACTGAAATTAATTTTATTAACGATACATTTATATGATATGTTTAATGAGTCATGTGTTTTCCACATTTCCTCGACAAAGACTCGCGATAAGCCGCGCTCACTGAATTATCTATGTCAATTTCAATGGTTTCAACGAAATCAGTGCAGGTTTATCTTGATGTTCCAACAATATCAAGATAAACTATAAAACAACGTTCAGATCACTATTATGAAGTCCTGCCAACCTAAAACCTGGGTTAACGACGACTACAGCTATAATGCGTCAGCAAAAAGGTTTAAGTTCTCCCTATTTCTATGCGCACACATTTAAACAGCTGTTATCACTGAAACAGGTTTAAAGTTAGTATAACCAGAGGTATAACTTTATCTGAGGCATTAAAATGTTGATAAAAGACATTCTCACAACCGGTTAAACTAAATATTAATAACAATACAGAAATTAGAGACCGAACATAACACCATTGTTCACCCCAGCCAACACTTTAAAGAGAAACCTAAAATGTTCACTACGTGTTATACACCGATCATTTATATTATCCACTTATAAAACACTGTTATTGTTGTTACAATCAGGACGAGCCGAACTCTGTCATCCACGTGAGGTACTTCTTTATGTCGCCCTTGGACACGGATTTGTTGCACTTGGACAAGGCCTCCATGAAGTCCTGCTTGGTCACCGGCAGATCCAGCTCCTCCTTGGCAAGTTGCTTTATCTGCTCCGGCTTCAGGCCGGCGATCTTGCGTCGCATTGACATCATTGACGCGTCTCTGTAAACATGTAACGTCTTCGTTTATAACTACATTTTTATATATGATAGAAATATAAAAGTATCATTAACCTTAGACCTTTTGGAGCAATCCTGTCAACGCAAAAAGATATATCTGCTGTTCCATACTCGACTCAAATGTATTGAGACAGCAGTTTTTTTTTTGTTCTGACAGGTTTGTTCCCATAGTAAAAGTTGTTCAGTTTGATGGGTAGAGTATGTGGTTTAAAGTTTAATGATACTTTTACTTATACCCTGCAGTATACACACCTATTTGTTAATTACTAAAAAAATTACAAGGTTGTATATTCAGACATTGAAACTAAACAACTTTCCCTAAGGAACGCAGGTCGAAAAACGAGAAAATTGAAGGCAAAAAATCTAGAAAGGTGTCTATGAGAAACCGCGTTTTCAGCGAGCGGCGCTCTATTGCACTTATACTTAAATAGACACAAACATCCATGGCTGAAGTACTTATATTCGTATGCCACTAAAAAAAATTCCCTTGCAGGATTTGAACCAGATATGGACCAGACAGATTACTTAAAAACAAACGTCAGAATCTTAGAACAGAGACACTAACGCTCAGTTGCAGAAACGCTCATTAGAGTTAATCCTCCATTAAATCTCTTGCTAGCTTTTACTATGTCAACAAGACACAAAGTGTCAGCAAGAGATTTAATGGAGGATTAACTCTAATGAGCGTTTCTGCAACTGAGCGTGAGACTCAATGAAGGTCCCGAAATACAAGTTACTGATTCACTAACTACTTTGTTAACGAGTATTCGTTTGAATATTATCTGGCAATACAAAATGATATAAATATTTATTTAATGCCTACACAGAGTGGAAAATTAAGATGGAGCACAAAGGGCAGCTACCAGAAGTATTACAGCTACAAGAAAATGTTTAACCCTAACTTTGGACTATTTTACTTGTGCAATCACAGATTTTGAAAAAAAAATACTTCGAGAAAAACTGCAATTCTCACAAAACTATTTATTCATCCCTCTCGAAAAAAAATATTGTGAAAATTGCCGTTTTTTCGATGACTTTTTTCTTTTCAATATCTGTGAATGCAGAAGTCAAATACTCCAAAGTTAGTCTCCGTGAAACGTTTTCTTGTAGCTATAATGCTTCTGGTAGCTGCCCTTTGTGTCCCATGACCCATCTTAACTTTTCACCCTGTATAAACAAACATAATTATAGCCGCCCTTGAAAGTTACCATTTTTTGATATTCTAAATACGTTTACCCGCACCAACGAGCGCGTACTGGACGGAAGTATGGCGTGGCATCTACTCACGCCGACGCGCGGCTGCTCTTTTAATGTGAATCAACCCCTGATAGAGCTCGACGCAATTGGCTTAATTGTACCAAAAAAATACTTACTGCAGTCTTGATAAGCACGGCGTTATTGTCACATAAATATTTGTTTATTTATAAATGATTTCAACTCAACAAACCTGCAGACATTAGTGATGTCAGCTCCGGAGTAGCCCTCCAGCTTCTTGGCGATAGTCTCGAGGTCGACCTCGTCGTCGACCTTCACCTCTCTCAGGTTGATGTGCAGGAGAGCCTCCCGACCCTCCTGCGTGGGCAGGGGAATGTATATACGCTTCTCGAGCCGCCTGCGCAGCGCCTCGTCTATGTCCCAGGGAAAGTTAGTCGCCGCCAGCACCATTACCACCTGCGGGTTGGATTACATTTGTATGTTTTCAAACCTTTATAAGCCAAGCATCTGGCCATATAATAATGGACTCCATAAGTAATTTTACAAATTAAACCGAAAAAGAACTCATGAAACCCTGAAAGCCGACAAAGGGTCTATCTTTATATCGTATATGGTCTTTTATGGTTCAGCGTACGCAGCTTTCCTCACGATGTTTTACGTCGTCGTGTGGTTATTCGGTATTACAAAAACCATTGACTCACACTCTAGCGATAGACAAGCTCGTTCAAACAAACAACATGTCACACAAAACAACACATTGCGGTCTGTCATTACCATAGTGACGAAGTGAACTGTTGGAGTGGAACATGTTGCTTCTATGAAAGGGCCTGTCTAGCTAGAGTGTAAGTCAATGACAAAAACTTATGAAATAAAATGAAATATGGCACATGGCAATTGGTACATGGCATGTCGATCGTGCGGATTTCCGGACCGGGCCTTTATGATCGAGTGTCCGTATCTCCCCGCAACGCACCACCGGCGCTCTCGGTATTCGAAGTGACATTAAGTAAAATTGTGTCCAAACTTACTGTATTTGGCTGTTTTTTAACAATTCTTCTTCTTATCGTGTGGGCTACGAATAAGAATAAATATGGAAGAGTAACTCTAAACAAAATCGAAATCATTTTTGGCACCCAATGAAAAATGACATTTTGTATGAGTTTTGGCGGCTAGTTACAATTTTTAAAGAACAAATTTAGAACGTGTTACAATTTTTTTGGTGCCACTTTTTGGGCTTCATTTACACTTCTATACATTCTCTTATTCGTAGCGTGTGGGCAAGCCCTGGTGTCAAAGTTTATTCAAACCGCCTTACGGCCTCTGACGTGGTTTTTTATGTAACGACTACTACAACCAGAGATCGTAGCCGGAACCAACAGCTTAACGTGTCATCCGAAGCGCGGAATCATTTTTCTTTTCAGATAATCAGGTGATTGAGCGTGCAATGTCCTAACCAACTGGGGAAAAAGTGACATATCACTTCGTAGGTATCCCTCGTGGGATCGAACCCACGACCTCCGTGTCAAGAGCCCAATGGTCTTAACCATGAGACCGCGGAGGCAGCAGTTTTTTAACAATTCATGCTTTAGGATTCAGATAGATCTAAAATCTAACATGTAGGTTAGTTTGACCCTAGCTATATAGGGTAGGAAAAAAATACTTTATACAGGGTCCAACTTAATCTGCTGGCACTTTTATAAGGGGATGATGATCAGACCGTCAAACTGAACAACTTTCTCTATGGCACCAACAACAAAATCGCGAAATAAAAATCAGCTATTCCATACAAAACAGCAAACCTACTCGAGCCAAATGTATGAGATAGCTGATATTTCTTTCCGATCTTGGTCCCATAGAGAAAGTTGTTCAGTTTGACGGTCTGATCATCCCCTTAAAAAAGTGTCAGCATATTAAGAAGGACCCTGTATAGTTCATACACACTTGATCATCATTAGAGTAAAATAAATAAATTCTCCTCTGTGAGTACTATAATACGCTGAGTATTATATACGCCCATGCTTATGCTTATATACGTCCCCACTGCTGGGGCCCAGGCCTACACACAAAGTGAGGGTGTATGTATGGTATGGTAGTTAGTCTACCATGAGATTGGCGGACTTCATGTGCGCATCATAATTTCTTCTTAACCTAATCATGATGTGTTTAACTGAAGAGCCAGAATACATATCTTAAAACTTATTGGTACAAGTTGGATCCAGCCTGGTTGCAGACCAATGAGACAGACTATGTTGGAGTAACTGGCTAGCTAGGTGTATGGCTTCCGACGATGATTAGATAGCCAATCTTCAGGAAAATCGGAAGACTATGAGTCAACATTATCGTGTGGGAAATATAATTTAAAACCGACGACAGATTTTATACTCTGTGATCGAACCGCAACCCCCTTCACGGTTTTTAAACGTGTATGTACCCGCTTAGATAGGTGACAGCTCTGAAAATGTTAAAACTGCTGGGCAATGACAATATGATGGTCATATGAGTATCTGCCGAAGAATTGACATCCGATGGGGAGTAACACAGACGAAAACTGGCGGGCGTAGTATAGGACGCTCTCCGGCCCGCTGACGCTGGATCGACGACCTGGGCCAGCAGGGAGTGATTGACAGAGGAAGGCGAAGACGACGCTTTGGGAGATGGCTTGATGATGATGGAGCAGATAGGAGCGTTACCTTGGTGGTTTCGTCGGTGGCGGAGCCCAGGCCGTCCATCTGCACGAGTAGCTCCGACTTGACGCGGCGCGAGGCCTCGTGCTCGCTATCCGAGCCCCGGCGGGAGCACAGCGAGTCTATCTCGTCTATGAAGATGGTGCTGGGCGCGTAGAATCTGGCCTGGGGGGGGGACACGTCGTCAATAATTAAAACTTGCTTCAAACTAAATATTTTAAGCAGGCAGCAAAACTTGAACACCTCTTGTAAATAAACGTAAACATAATATAATAGATATTAAAAAATTAGTTTTTCCCACTATTCACACAAACATGAAACCGACGCAAGTCTATTTAAACGATATGTAGGATACCTTTATACTGAAAAAAGCTACAGTCAGTTAAATATCTATCTACCCCCTCGGGGAATAAAGTCATAAACATATACTATGCTACAAAACGACATTCCTTTTGCTACAGTCCTTGTATACCTTGAGTCGACATTACCATTGAATCAAACCCTCTAGTTCAGACGTAAAGAAGTAATAGTAAAGCATGTGCACACCACGGCACGTGACCGCGAAATTCAATACACAAACGGCGTAAAACTACTGTAGTATACTACAGTGTAAACTCATGGTAGTCTCACAGATCTATACTGATTCGTCCGTTGGGCGGTCCAATGGATCTGGGATACATATAAAGGAAGTAACAAAGGGCGTACCATTTCAAAAAGCAACCGCACAAGTTTCTCCGACTCGCCGCGGTACTTGGACGTCAGCGTAGAGGACGACACGTTGAAGAACGTTGTGCCGCACTCCGTGGCCACTGCTTTGGCCAGCATCGTCTTGCCCGTGCCGGGCGGCCCTACCATCAGGACGCCTTTCCATGGCCGACGGATGCCCTGAGGAATAATGTACATTAAATAAATAAGCTTACTCGTGACGTGAGAGCGTCGGTGGCGCGTTGTGGAGAGCAATGGAATTTCAATCTTGAGGTCCGGGTTCGAATCCGCACGGACCAGATGCCATGTACCAATGAGTTTTTCTAACTTATGTACTTAATAAACAAACTCTCGTCTCAAACGGTGAAGGAAAACATACGCTGAAGAAGAAATGCCGATGCGTATATGAAGTCTACCAATCCGCATTGGGCACGCGTGGTGGACTAACGCCCATACACCCTCCCTGAGGGGTAGGCCTGTGCCCTGCAGTGGGACGTATATAGGCTGCGATGATGATGATGATGACTCGTAAGAAAGTCCAATCAGCAGGCAGCTACACTACTTCAAGTTCAATAATAGATTTACATAACACCGTGTTGCCCATCGGGTAAACCGATTTAGTTTAGATCCTGTTTGTATAGCATGTTTTTATCGTACTTACTTGTAGTCGCATGGAATGCGTATTTATCTTCGAAAAGTTTCAGATGAGATATCTGATACAAGCCATTTTTGAGCGTAGGCGTTGACGGAACGATCGTCGCGATATTGCCTCGTTAACCCCGAGCTATATCTGAGATCAATCAGTGTCGCAGCGCTAAAGCTCAGTCAACGCTTGGGCTGCGTTTCCACCAGAGATGTGCGAGGTAGCGAGGCGGTGAGCAAGGAAAAAATCGGCCAATGAGAGTGCTTCAATTTCCCAATAACGTGATCGAACGAGCGCGCTATTGGCGGATTGTTTCCTCGCACATCTCTGGTGGAAATGCTTAGAAGTCGCGGTGGTGCAGTTGCGATGTCGTTGCGGTGCGGTTGCGAAATAGCCATGCTCAAACTTCGCTTATTTGATATGTCTTTTGTTGGTCGTGTTCGTATAGCTATAGACTAACCTTGAAGAAGTCAGGCATCCACATGGGCAGCACCACAGCCTCCTCGAGCAACCGTTTGGCCTCGCTTAGATCTGCTATGTCGTCCCACCGAATGTTCGGATTCTTTTGTACTATGTCCCTCTCTGTAAGTAATTCAGAAAACGTATTTTTTAAAAATAAATGTTCTTATAAACAATGAGTATGAGGTTTCTAGTATTAAAAACAAATGTGTTAACATTCAAAATTATCGCATTCGAGACGATGACGATACGATAATGCAATAGCGCTTTACGTAATGAATCATTACATAATAATAATACAAAACAAACTACAATGCTTGCTCGATTGTTAAACATAATATTTAAAACAATCTAGCATGTTTTATTTGTTATTTCACCTAGAAGACGTCCACTACGCTTCCAATGGTTTCCTACGATACGATATGTATTTTGTGCAGGTTTCAATCCACCGGTTTCCCGTGACCTTCGCTTGATAATGTGTCATTTATTTTAAATTCCTTACCAACTAAACACATTTATAAGTATTAACCTTTAATTTGACAATTTCATAATTTTGTTTTTAATTTAATCAAGAACGAAATTGAAAATGTTTTATAAATATACCTGCACTGGGTCCTATACTTAAAATACTATCGGTTTTTTAAGAGGATGATAAGATCATTAAACTAAACCAGGTTCTCTATAGGATAAAAACAAAGTAGCTGTTCCATAAACCAACCCAAATTTATGGGACGGCTTATAAAACCGTGAGCATATTAAGGACCCAGTATATTATTTATATTCAGTGAAATCGTATTAAAATAAATTCGCCAAGCTTTTTCACTGCGACAGTACAATAATTGTACAGAGCGTTTGGGTATATTACTATATACCTTATAGGTTGCATTACTTTAAGGGGTTATTGTACCCATGATACTGAACAAATTCGGCTCAGAAACCTAACTAGCTAAAGGAAATTGGCAAAAAATATTGTTGACTTTTCATACAAACGTTCGATCAGCAGATCAGGGAAAAAGTTAGTATGCAAAGCCCAAAATTATTTTTTCTTTTTTCGTATAGGTTTCATAGGGAAAGTTGTTAAGTATCATAGGTACAATTACTCCTTAAAGTAATGCAACTGTTTACCCTAACGCCCTGGATACTTAACATTCACCGGCAAAGAACAATTGTATGAAGTCTAGTTATGGAGAGAACAGAAATGCATATTAATCACGTATCATATCTACAAAACTATCTCATCTAATCTCAATGGTAGCAATATCTTGTAGTAAACAGATTATAAAACAATTCGCATGAAGGTTATTTTATTATATTATACATTTTTATAGCAAGAATTTCGCAATGCTGTTTGAAAAATAATAATACTAAAAGTCTTCTTTATTTAAAATTAGTATTCTATACACATATTTTTGAGGGGGTTTGGATCGTAAGCCCACCACGCTGGTCCAATGCGGGTTGGTGGGTGGTCGTCAGAGCCTCGTTCGTTGTTCAGCAGGGTGTACCGCGTGCAGGTGAGGTTGACTTGAGTCTCAGGGAGTTCTTATTGAGACCCTTACACCCTTTTGAGGATTGGAGAGTGAAAGGGGAGGCCTTTGCCCAGCAGTGAGACATTGAAGAGGCTACATAAAAAAAAAAACTATACCTACATAATATGTATAGAAGCCTGGCCTAACGAAGCTCAAAACCGGGACGCATGGAGAGAACGGAGGGAGGCCTTTGCCCAACAATGGGACACTGACGGCTAATATAATAATAATAATATCCCTTTTAGATTAACTTGTCTTTTGAACGGGCCTCTACATGTTGGCTTCGGCTCCATGCACGCCTTCCAAAGGTCCGGGACTTAATTGCCCGTGATTATGGAACGTAAGACATATAATAATATGTATAGATTTGACGACGGTTTTAGCCGTTTAAAATCGCCAGGGGAAGTCCCTATAATACCACAGGGATGTCTCCGCACATAAAATAACTTTTTTTAATATTTTATAGTCTAGTTATTTTTTGTTTGAACATCATTAGAAATCTGCAAAGCCGATTTTGATGTGGTTTCCACGGATCAATAGCCTATGGTAGTTTTTGACCGACCGAATTCCTCAAATTCTCTACAAGATGTTGGTGTAGACAATTTCATTACTTAAAACTTAATGGGTTATTGTACTCATGGATACTGAACAACTTCCCCAAGGAACCTAAGGATGTTCATTTTTCATACAAAGATATACCATCAGCTTATTGCATTTAGTATGGCAAATCTTTTTTTTTTCCATTAAGTTCCTTTCCTTGTAACGACAGAACACAGCACAATAGACTCGGGCACTAGAACACAGAACAGACGCACACACATTCGCAATTAGAAAGCATCTATAGGTATTAAGTCATTTGGCGAATAAATCTGTATAAATTACATGTAAAGTACACAACAAATTTTACAACGGGAACCCTAAATCGCAACAGAAAAAAATCTGCTGTTCCATTCTAACCTGCAATGCCTACTTGACTCAAATGTATGAAGCTTTTTTTTTTTTGCGATTTCATCTTTGCACCCGTAGTAATTTTGAAACTATTTACAAAATCACAAAGTATAAATATAACTAAAAATACATATATCCGAACAGGGACAACCCTCCGCAGACTGAAACATAGGCAGACCATCAACCAGAACAACTTTCACTATCGAGCCTATCTCAGGAAACGCGAAAAACAATCAGCTGTCCCATACATTTGAGTCGGCTAGGTACAGCAGTTTTGTATGAAACAGCTGATTTCGCGTCTCCTGAGTTAGGCGCCATAGTAAAAGCTGTTCAGTTACATGGTTCACCGTTTCAGTTTGCGGCGAGCTGTCCCTTACACCCTGTATAGCGCTATGAATTCATCCGAGACAGGTGCCGTGTCATCCTCGGCGGGTTTAATGGCCGGCAAACATTTTGAACAAGGCCTTCACTGCGCAGAACATTTGTAGGCGAAAGCGCTACTGCGCATAACCGCCACCCCCGCCCATTTCTCAAGTTGTTTGCCGTAGTCACTGACAAAAGTCAATGGCCGTAGTAGAAGTAATAGTCTTTGATAGGTTATATTATGTCAAGATAGACAATCGAAGCTATGAACGCGTCGAAAAAAATATCACCTGAAGAAAGTTGGCCCGTTTGTTTTAGTATGTTAAAACCGCATGAGGCTCTATAATAAATAAATATCTTGGATATTGTCACACAAATTATCTAGTGAAATTTAATGTAAGTGTACCAGAATCTAGCCTGGAATTGTATTATGATTACTAGACAACGATATAGAATACATATATAGATCCAAACATCCATGACTCGGATACAAATATTCATATTCATCATACAAATATTTGTTCCTTACGGGATTCGAACCCGCAACCCCACGCACAGCAGGCAGGTTCACTACCGTCTGAGCTACCGGGCCGTCTATCTTGATATATAATTAATTAAAGCCATTTACCGCCACGCCAGTTGCAGACACGCTCATTAAAGTTAATCCTCCATTAGATCTCTTTCCAGCTTATAATACGTCAACAAGACAGAAAGTGACAGCAAGAGATTTAATCGTAGAAAGAGAAGGAACTAGAAGGAAGCACGTGTCTTGTCATATTCACTCAGTAAGAGATGCACATAGCAAATTCCCTCTAGTTAAAAAAGGAGATCGCTACTTATTGCTGTCCTTATCGACGTAACCACTTTTTTGTTCTACGACGGCTGTCTGACCCCGGAGTCAGACATCTATTTTCATACAAATTGTATAGGATTTTATGACTATCGCTGTCTCATACACGGTTACACTGATGTTCCGTCTACCAGCGTAAGCGAAAGCGAAAAATACTTCGCCTATGGATTAAATGGAGGATCAACTTTAATGAGCGTTTCTGCAACTGCGTTTTAATGTGTCTGTGTAGGTGGAGGCGCGTGGCACGTACCCAGCATGTCGACGAGGTCGTTGTCGCAGGCGGCCGGCGGCTCGAACTTGCGCTCGTCCTCCTTGTGCTTCTCATCGTCCGTGTCCCCGTTGTTGTTGTCCTTCTCCTCCTTCGTCTTCCCACCTCCTTGCTCTTTACTTGAAGAGTCTTTTGCTTTCGCTGTTAACAATACGATACTCATAAACATCGTGGTTCATCTAAGCAAGCTATACAGCGCGCGCGTCTGTCACCGCCACAGGCGCCGAGCGTGAACAAATATTGTATAGGTTGGCATGACAGACAAGAGTTATACGAAAAACTTTAGATGGTTAAATATTGCTCTTGCTTGAATAATCTCGCTGACGCATTTAGGACGCGCTTTATTTTGGTACGAATTGATCGAGAAATATAGACACGTTTTTTTTTGTTCACATAAAGATTATACTCTACGAGCATTTTAGCGTTAGACTGCACAAATTATATACCAGCAGTGCGATTTTTGAAACTCATTCGCTGAGCTCAGCAGTTGAAAATGTTAAAATTACAATGGAGATAATATACATCTTTCAAATCAAATCAAATATACTTTATTTTACACCAAAATACAAACAGTAAAATACAGAAAGAAAAAAAACAGTAGGCACAAAAATAAGGCGGTCTTATCGCTAAGAAGCGATTTCTTCCAGACAACCTTAGGGTAGAGGAAACGGTGAACGAAGAAAGGTAGGCGGTGTTTCCAGAAAAATGGTCAAAAAGGAGCAGTTATCAGTAAATAAAACAAAAAGCAAGTATACACAATAAACCTATTATAAATAATACAAATATACGTAATAGATAGGCATATATATATATATACACACATAAATATACATACACAAACATCATACATAAATACGCGTACTACACAACAAAACACGATAGGAAAAATGAACCACAGACATAGGAAAAAATTTACTTACGAGAAAAAGATAGAGGGTCAGTGATCGAGGAAATGAGACTTAACTTTCGACTTAAAAACATTCAAGGAAGGTGCACGTCTGATGGACTCTGGCAACAAGTTCCAAAGCCGAACGGCATGAACGGAGAAGGAATGGGTGTAAAAGTTAGTGGAGTGGATGGGAATATTGAGGGAGAGGTTTTCAGAGGAACGCAGATGACGACCAGTGGTGGAGGAACTGAAAACAAAGCGTTCCTTGAGGTAATTAGGAGTCATGGGATTGAAGAGGACGGAGTAGAGAAGGTTAAGGATGTGAGCTTCCCTACGACGTTTGATCGGGAGCCACTTAAGTCGAGCGCGGAATTCCGACACATGATCGTACTTACGCAGGCCATAAATGAACCTAATGCAAAGGTTTTGAAGTCGCTCGAGTTTATTAAGTAGCTCCACAGTCAGGTCAAGGTAGCAGGAGTCAGCGTAGTCTAGGATGGGTAATAGGAGGGATTGTGCAAGCGCAATTTTGGTGCTAGTGGGTAGAAAATTCCGTAGTCGTTTCAAAGAACTGTAAGCAGCAAACATCCTCCTACTAACTTCAGCAACCTGAGGGCCCCAGGAGAGCGTGTTATCAAACATAATTCCCAAGTTTTTAACAGTAGTACTGTAAGGTATACGTATACCATCGAATACTACAGGAGGTAACTGGTCAAGATCTTTCTACTGCTGATTTGACTTTCAAAAATCATACAATAGGAGTGCGATTTTTGAAATTAAAATCAGCAGTATATGCATATCTCCATAGTAACTTTGATATTTTCAACTGCTGATTTGAACGTGTGATTTTCAAAAATACCACTCCAGATTTTAAGTCAAACTATAAGCTTACAGAAAAAAGTTTCATATTAAAAAAATGATTTCAAAAATATCAATTTAAAACGAATTCACAAAATTTTGAGATGTCGTGTCCACGTTATTCCCACATGAACCAATCTCTCTGAATTACTGCCACAGAATCATATATAAGTACTAACTTGTACTTATGGCATTAACAGATTATAACGAACCACTATGAGCCTTGTTGGCGGCGAGCTTGGGGTTCCGTACGTCGGACATCTTGCGCTGCGAGGTTGTGGGGTTCCGTGAGGCCGCGGCACTCTTCTTGTCCAACCGGTTGTTCCGCGTCGGGTTCCTGGCTGACTTTACTGGCGCTGACGGAACTCTGCAACGATGGATTATATTAATGTTACCTTTGTGAAACTTAATAATAACTACATTTTGAGAAAACCTTTCTGTTCCAGGGTCAAGTGGGGTGAACTACGCGTTTTAATCTCATTGGTCATCCAGAGAGCGTTGGTGGCGCGTTGCGGAGAGCTATGGAAACTCAATCTTGAGGCCCAGATTCGAATCCGCACGGACGACATGCCATGTCATATACCAATGAGTTTTTCTAACTTATGTACGTAATACCGACTGCTCTCAAACGGTGAAGGAAAACATCGTAAGGAAACCTGCATACACTGAAGAAGAAATTCAGATGCTTATGAGAAGTCTACCAATCCGCATTGGGCAAGCGTGGTGGACTAAAGCCCATACACACTCCCTGAGGGTAGGCTTGTGCCCTGCAGTGGGACGTATAATATAGGCTGTGATGATGATGATGATGATGATCCAGAGGGCAAAGTGACTAGCATTCTAAGGTTTTTTGACCCAGGGTTGTACAGTGCAGGGCCTTTTGTTTAGTTAGTTGTGTTTTGACGAAGCTTGCATGCAGATTATATTTTGTGCGGGGCCATTGACAGTTTGCAACGGATATAAAGATAATGTGTTTCTGGTATTACAAAGTCTACGTTGCGTATAAAATTTTTCTGTTTAATTTAATTTCAATTAATTTAAACAACGTTCGCCACAAGTAGCTTTGATGCTTTGTTGTGTTAATTGATTTTCGATGTTATTTCAATGCGAGCAAAGTCGATAACGGATTAGCAGTGAAAATGCTCTGTACTGCGCTTCACCAGGTGTGCCATAAGGTAGGTAGCATGTAGAATTGTCGATGTGAGTACTGACTTGTGGTCTACGCAAGTGGGATTTGGCCAAGCGTGGTCTCTGTCAGGGGGAGGGGGCCAGATATCCGGGTCGATCTCGTGCGGAGCCCGTGCCCACATGTGGTCCCGCGTAGGCAGGTCTTCGTAATCTGGAACAGTTAACATAGGGTACATCACTACCACAAATATTCTTCTTCAAATGGAACCGACATCGAACAACAGCCTTAGGCTCAGGACGGACGTCGGAACCGAATTGCTAGAGTAGCGACGGAACAAATATTACGCTCAGATATTACGTAGCGAAGAAATGACGACAAGTGGTTTAATATCGTTGCCGACATAATTAAAAAAGAGGATTGGTCCATGGCATCAAGACGAACGCCCGCCAGTACGACCTGGAAGCAATTGGCACAGGACTGGGATGGGTGGCTGAAACACACAATATTACAATAATAATTATGATTCTTCTTAAAAGAAGCAGAATGGATAGATCTCGTCATCATTAACTAACATAGAAACTAGTTCACGTAATCTCTAGCTTGTTCATAATTACTGTGTGTTTGTATAAAAACAAAGGTGTCGAAGGTAAACATAGGTAATCATAAATAAATTTTCATCGCCACTGTTGGTTATGGCTTGATCACACGTAACGACTGGTGTCGAGACAGTACTTTACTTGAATGACGACAGATAATTCCTATTTTATTTAAAAATTACCCATAATAATAAGTGGAATTTGGATACAACTATTTAATTCATTCTGTTTTGCAAACTAAATTCACCCTCCTATTACAAAAACAAGTGAAAGCGTGATGAAACATTAAGTGCAAATAGTAGAGCCGGTTGAAAATCAAATTAAAACCCTTTTTTGCCGTCTATTCCAGTCGATAACTGCATCAAAACTAAACTGGCTCGCCAAACAAGCCAAATGCGTATAAAATTGTTGGCGGGTAGGTACTCGCCAACCGAACTCTCTCGACCTAGTATCATTTTACTGTCTCGCCAAGTCGCCACTGTACTCGTTACGTGTGTTCAACCCATTACACGTAAAGCTTAGAATTACTAGAAGTGACACTTTGACACAAAACCGCGCAGTATGATGATCTACACGCCTCAACGAATTCAACAACATCTTTGTGGTTTGCTTTGAGAAATCCGCAATATACGAATGTCGTTTTCATTCGTAAATTGTCAGTTTCTGGATGAATTTATTCAGTCTTGTTTCTGAGTACCTGTATATAGAACCTAGTCAGGTAATATGGTCGTCTATTATCGCATTAAGACGACTCTCATTCAGATTAAATTAGAGTCCACCATAGCAGGCAATCCCATTTGATACGGTTTCGAGTTAAACTGTGACAGACACTGTGATATGACAGTTTGTAGAATCGGAATGCTACCAAAGTTACCCATAAACAAAGCGAAAGGAGTTCTCAGATCAGTAGTGGGTTACCGAAGGCCGAAATTTAAATAGCGATCATTAACGACCAAAAATTATTAAAACCAACTGTGATATTGAAAAAAAAACTACCTTATATAACACAGATTACTTTTATCTATGCGCCACGCTTGATTACGCGTAGTGTTACGTGGTTATCAAACGGTTTTACGTGATATTTACGTAAATCTACGTCACTGCGTGTTCACGAAGCGACACGTGGCGAAACGAAAGTGACATTTGACAAGCAATTTATAGGATAACCTTGTGGTGCGAGAAGTAAAAGTCGTATAAGGGACAGGAACCGGTTGCGAAAGTACAGTCGAGAGTTACACGAGACAATTATGGCCCAAGTAAAATATACCTCAAAAGAGTGAAATAGTAGGTCAGCTTTAAATACTAACTTTTCTCCCCTCCGGACGGAAAGCGTCAATGACCTCCCGCTGCGCTAAACGAAGTTGCCGCTTTCCACCTCCGTTGAGGAGAAACATAGTATACTAACCTCGGGCAGTAAATAAGAAAGCCTCAGATTACATTATATCTGAGACCTTTCTTACTTTCCTGCCCTCGGTGTGTAATCTACTATATTAATCATTGCTTTTCGTAAGCCTTACTACCTTCTTCTTCTTCTGCCTCGCCTTGTCCCGTTACACGGGGTCGGCTTTCCCAATCATGCGACGCCATTCAGGCCTTTGGTAGACATCTTGTTGGCGGAGTCCTAACGCTTTCATGTCTCTCTGGACATTCGTCAACCAGGTGGTTTGAGGTCTCCGTCTTCCCCTTTTCTTTGTAGCAATGGAAAGGCACTTTTTAACGACGTGATCGTCTGGTCTTCTCATCACGTGACCGTACCATCTCAGCCTCGCTTCACCTATCTTGTCGGTTATGGGTGCGATCTTAAAGCTCCCTCTTACATATTCGTTGCGCACCTTATCTTTAAGAGTTACTCCACCCGACCACCGTAGCATACGCATCTCCGTTGTGTGGAGTTTCTGTTCATGCATCTTTGTGGTCGGCCAGGACTCGCTACCATAGAGTAGTGCTGGTCTCACTGCTGTTTTATAGATTTTTCCCTTTGTTTTTATTGGGATTTTCGTATCACACAGAACTCCGGTCAGCGAGCGCCACTTGTTCCACCCAGATGTTGTCCTATGAGTAATGTCTGCTTCAATTGACCCATTTTCTGAGATAACCGAACCGTGGTGGGGGCGTTAACAGGTTTTGAGAGTAAGTTTTGTCTCAGTTAAGAAGGGTCGAAAAGGTATGGATTTTGACTTTCAGGATTTTTCGGGAAACGTTTCGAAAAAAAGTTTAAGCAAAGCAAGCTTAGTAGATTATTATTTGCTCATTATTACGGGCCACAGACCAATGACATAATGGATGACATAGAAGCCTTTATCGGGTATCGAATGGCTATCGAAGGTCGCAGACGATTAACATTAACCTCGTCGAATGACGTATTACACCATAGTCCTCAAACAATTAGTATTGATGCATACTTTAATAAATGATGTACTTGACAACGAACAGGCTGATAAATAATTCCTGACTCGACTAAATTGTTCAGTTCAGTTTGATGGTCTGATCATCCTCTTAAAAAACTGTTAGCAAGTTGGACCCTGTATACCACATTAACTGTGCTCATGCTTCATAAAATATAAGATGTGTGGTTAAGATAACTTACTTCCAGACATGGGCGTGATCGCTTTCTCCCCCTCGTGCTGGAACATCTGCAGAGTGGCCACTGTCGACTTTAGCTTCTCGTACTCGCGCGCCATTTGCTTCTGGACCTGCAAGTATTTATGATAGCTTATTGAACTCCGATACCTATAGTTTGAGATACTCGTGCCGTGTTGTAGTGGTACAGCGCTTTACCACGACCGTTTTTTAAAACTCGCGAAGCCCCGTAATATCGAGCCACCAATGCAGAGCGAAGCGGAGTTGTGTAAAATCAACAAATAAAATAGATTATACAGTGTGTAACCTTAAAATTCGTTACGTATACTTTATAGGGTGGTTCAGACTATAATACTGAACAACTTTTACTATGAGACCAACATTGAAATGGAATATTATTTATCGCGAGTTCTATGTTGTTCCCTAGTTCTAAAATTGTAAATTTTGCTTTTATGGACTCATTACACATGGCTTGATATTGCTAGCGCAAGCTTTTTGTGTTTCGAGATAATTTTATAATTATCAAGATCAACGCATATTTATCAAAATATAAGGCAAGGTTTACACCCTGTATAGAGGAAAATTTGACAATTTGATTGCTTGATTTTACACAGTTCCGCACCGCTTTGGTTCCGCTTGGGTGGTTATGGTTAGAGAAAAGACGCTAGATAATTAATTTAATATGACTTTGTCGATTGTAGCTAATTATAATAAGGCTAAAAAACCGAATTGGCTAATGTGGTAAACTGACAACAGATGAAATTCGGAGTGCTATTTTTGAATGTCACAGATCCTAATTCATATGCGAAAATTACATAACAGTATGAAATGAAATTATAAATATCAGGAAAAGTAAAATAAAAAAAAATGCGCTCTCGTCAATAGACTATTAATGAAGGACAGGACATTTCAGCTTGTATTTTGTGTATAATCTTTCTTGCAAATATCTTCAATGTACACACGGCGACACATCAAGCTACGCAAAACCAATACGAGCTGGCCGCGCGACGTTAAAATTACTCTATCTACGCATAGAACAAGAAAGATTATTAATCGGTTTTTAGGTATCCCTGACTCCAAATCAACCTTTTTTATTTTGAATTTTTGTCTGTCTGTTTGTTTGTTTGTTCAAGCAGCACGAAAAAATAATGGAACCGATTTTGATGAAACTTTTTTTGTTTGATAGTTTATGATTTGACCATATTATGTAATACCGTAAAGTTTATGGATTTGACTTAAAATCTGGTATAATATAATTTGAGTGGAAGAAGTCGCGGGTAAACTCTAGTTCAAAATAAATAATACACACATAAATAACATATTTGTATGTTTATTTAAATCTAATAAATCATTATTAAAATTATAGTAAATTATTATTTTATTGATTCAAGTATTGAATTTGTTTCTACAAGTTTTGCCATAATTAATTTAGATTTTAAGACTGTAAATACCTGCAAATAGTAGGCTTCAGTGAGACTAATCACTGCAAAACATCAGCTAAAGCCTGACCTGAATCCATTAAATTCATTTCATTCCTATAATTAATGTTCTTTTATTATGTTGATTTTGGTTATCATGGCTCGATTCGATACCTGTGCTGTACCTTAATCAGTACGCAATGTATTGTCTTTTAAATGCTATTTAGTTTTGAAGGGAAAGTTCAGTAATTTTATGGTTTCTACTTAGAATGTATTTTGGGTATTAGTCATTGACTTAATACCGTTTCAAGTTACAAAAGTGTCATTAAAGTGTATTTTTAAATTTTCGGATTGAAAGTACCTAAGCGTAGCGCCGACTGGTTTTTTGAGTATTTGTTTTTATTTCTGCAAAGATTGTTGTAGTGCTTTTTTTTTTTTTTTTGACTAAATTTGGGGTTATTTTCGAAGTCACATCTGACAACCCTGTCTGTGAGTAGTTTTTTATTAGGTTATTGTGTAATAATTCCGGTCAGTTCCATTATAAGTAAGAGTAATGGATGCCCAATGAAATAAAAGTTCTAAAAATATTTAACAATACACTAGAAATAGAAACTAGAAAAGTAATTTGTAGAAACACGACATTTCTTTGACCTGATTTCCTTTCTGCGCCATATCAGGCAGTTAAATATAATAAGTAAAACTTAATAAAACCAAGAGTAAAGAGCGTGTCGGGCTCGTCCATGATAGGGTTCCGTCATTTTATAATTATTGTTTCATTATTTTTGCTGTCTTTGTCTATATAAATAAAAGTAATCTTACATTGATCACAATAAGTTATATGGACCATATATCCCATACATTTGGCTCGAGTAGGTTTGCAGTTTTGTATGGAACAGCAGATGATTTTTTTCGATGTTGGTCCCATAAAGAAAGTTGTTCAGTTCAGTTGTCCCCTTAAAAAACTGGCAGTATATTAAGAAGGACCCTGTATATTTACCTGGCACTGATTGCGCTAGCTACAGCATCCTCTATCATTTTCATTGAAATAATTTAATAAGAGCTACCTACATACTTTTCTAAAAACTTACCGATCAAACGCCGCAAGCTATAAAACCATGAGTTTCTTCCTTCAAGTAGGCGCAAAAGTGAAATTAGATCTCCCACAACGATTAGCACACAATCCTCTGAGGCAGACAATAAAATGTTAAGGTCTTCCCACACAAAACCTCAAATTTGTTAAGTAATCTATATCTCAACCACGCGACGCGTGCCAGATTATCACCTAATTTACAAAATACCTTGACCAAGTTTGAATATAATAAGGTCGTTTGACGGTTGTCAATGTAAACATAACCACGTAAAATCCAAAATTGGATTGGGGTTGCCTTTGATTCGATATTCATTTATGAATTATTATTAACCAAGAGTTGCAATTTACTATATTTTCGTAATCGTTTATATTAACAAACTGCCAATTTCTCTATGAAAACGACAACTAAATTAGTGCCTATAATCAGATTGATCGGCTACAAATGTTCTTATTTCGCGTTCCAGTACTGAAATCAATTTCGCAGACCGAAAATATACAATATTTAATATGTGTTTTCTTAAAAGATGAAAGACGGTAAGTGCAATTTTGTTCAAAATATCGTGAATGATAAAAATGTGTAGACTGTAGACCTCTACAGTGGTTAACGTTACTTGCAGTTAGTTAAAAACCTAAATTAAGGCCCGCCACATACATCCGAAATAAAGTAACGGAATTCTGATTCGGAATTGTGATTTTATATGGGTTTGTATGTGTAATTCCACTACACACTTCCACTTCACTACAGGCCAGCATACACCGGGCCCAAGATCGAGGAGCCTGGAGAGCTGTGGTGGCACAAGCGGCAAACGATGGTCACAGCCCTCAGCCATGATGTTACGACCAAGAAGAAGAAGATGTGTAATTCCGAACGGAATTCTGGAAGGGGCAGATCCGTACAGAATCCTTGTTCCGATTCAGAATTCCGGATATATGTAGCAGGCCTAACACCTAAGATACAATTCGCTGGCCAAAGATATACGTAGTAAAATAAATCAAGTTACCTACAATATGAATAATAAAAATTCTCAAAAAATGCCACTCACCGATCGCAAGAAAGCGAGACTAAATGCGTCATTAGCCCGATATACAATATTCAGGCAGGGTTCAACGAACCGTTTGCACTTTGCCGCATCAACACTATAGGTAGACAGAACGGACAGCACATGCATGACAATACGACCATGACGAACTCCATTTGACAATAGGACAAATGTTTGGCTGCCATCCAGAGTTAGAATTAGATTAGGTGACCTAAACTTAAAGCCTGTACGCCTTTTCACCCAACTAAGGTGGAGCCAAAAGGAGAGTAATGTATTTAACACGGGTGTACGTAAGTATGTGTTACTACTAAGTTACTACTTACATAAGCGTTTCCATCGATTTAAACAAATGAGGTGTCTTTAAAATAGTACCTATAAACCCGACGATTGATAGGTTACAAGACGATACATCAGCACGGCTAACCGTAATTCCAATTCTTTATTAATTGCAAAATAATACCTAGTTACTAATCGTTTCATGTTTCAAGATGTTACCTCAGTTCTATAATCGTTTGACACACCTAGCGGTTAGTAAAGTTAGCCTATCTTTGTAAGTTCTACCACGGAATATCTATGGTTCTAGTAACTGCTATCTAACAACAACCGCCTTGTAACTTACGTAAAATAAATAAAATTCTAACTAATTGTAATAGTAACAAAATACGAATATTTATTGATAGTTTTATACAAGTTTTACAAAAATACAAATAAACATTTAAGGGGGTGGTTTAGACCATCAAACTGAACAACTTATGGGACTAATATCGAAATCGCGAAAAAAAATCGGATGTTCCATACTAAACTACAAATCTACACGAGCTAAATGTATGACATAGCTGTTTTTTTTTTTGGATTTCGATGTTGGTTCCATAGTGAAAGTTGTTCAGTTTCATGGTCTAAACAAAGTTAAAAGTTTCAAATGTTTATTTTTACTTTTGTAACACCCTGTGTCCCTGTATACAAATAGTTAGTAGTTGTAGCAAAATTTCTGACCGCTCCGAAAGGGAATATGTCTATGGTCGTGAGTAAGATGTATGTTGTTAGTTTTAAGTGACAGTTCCATTTTTTGCATTCGGAACTACTGTTCGGGAACATTGGCGAGATGGTTGGCTACTTTCATCGTGCATACTAGTTTATATGAATACATAATTATTATACCACCGTAGGCCAAATATCTCTCACGAATAAGCGTGAGACGGGGGGACCATACTCCACCAGGGTCCAGTGCTGATTGGTGGAGGCAACGTTGGGCCCAAGGAATTTCTACAAGTAAGTATCTGACTTTAACAAAAGCTTGGCTCCTTGGTCAATGCTTGGCTCACTTTGTTCATAGAGAAGTGATTCAAAACAAAAACGCAGCGCAGGCGCAGTACAAATCGCGGCGAAAACTTCATGTTCGTTCAAAAATAGGCGCAGTAACAAATTGTTAATGAAGAGTATGTATGTAGAGGTAGTGTATATATGTAACTAACTTATAACAATGTTAAAATTATCAAGGACAAGCGCGTATCACCGTAAATTGAAGGGAGGTATGAAAAGATGTATAAAATGTGGATGAGGCTAATGAAGTGTCAGAAACGTAGCATGTGACGGTCCGTGGTGTCTGCCTATTCCCATGGGACAGTGGCGTGAGCTTATGTATGCATGTAAAAGAATCAAAATCCGTCCATCCGTTCTAGAGCTATTAGCCTAATATTCATTGATTTAGTTCCATTTTATGAGTACAGCTAATAGTTATTATATGTAGTCAATATGGAGTCAATTTTCAGAATTATCTAGTCACAAAATTTGGCTTTAAACCAGACAAACTTTAAAACAACACGCGACTGCACAAGGTGTAGAAAAAACAATTTTTTCTACACGATCGATCGCGCCGTGCGCGTGATAATATGCAAATTATTGGAACAGGTGAAAAAAATGCATGCGAGCTTGCTTGCCAGTAAAAGTGTAACAATTTAATTACAGCTTGAAATTGATTGGTAATCAACTAATAACAGATTAATTACTGTTCTACTTTAGTGTGGTATGCAACTATGATTAAAATATATATTTTTTGTTGTAAATTCTTGCGCTATGCTAGACTGGGCAAGAACATGGTACCCAATAACAAGAAGAACTTTTGACAAGTTATTTGTGTTTAAATCTTATATTGCATATAGTATAGCATACGCTCACGACTATATTTCCCGAAAGGTACTCAGAGATATTCTGAAAACTCAATATCCACGTTTCACAATAGTACCGAAAATCTATCCAGGAGTGCGATTTTTGAACACCACACGTTGAAATTAGCAGTAGAAAATGTCAAAATTACTATGGAGATTATGCATCTTTCTATTGCTGATTTGAACGTACGATGTTCAAAAATCGCACTCCAGTGTGAGTGAGCCCGTCGCCACTTATCATGGACAGTGGATACAATCATAAAGTTACTATGGTAACTCGCTGCTAGGTACGGATATGCCTCGAATTTTTGTAAAGCAATCAAACCAAAACAAAATGACTCAAATGAAAAAACTGGTGTTAAATTACACATAATTGTAGGCATTAATAGCTCAATCGATTGTTCGATTATCATGGAGTCATAAACAAAATTACTGTGGCTTTAATTATTCGAATGATAGAAGAGAACATGAACGACTTACAAGAAATATTATAAACTAACAATCTTATTCTTCATTCTGAGAACTCTTCTATGGAGTCTAGCGCCGCCGCCGGCACTGGTGCCGATACCAGGCATATCCACGTAGGTCTGTCCATGGATGACCCAACCAAACAATGTCAGAACATTGATGAAATTGAAAATCAATTAAACCAAGGTTATTTCCCAAGCCGGCTGGATATTGATGCATTAAGTTAAGTTAAGGTGTTTGGAGAGTTGTCAATTTCAGTCAGTCAGTCAAGTTTTGTATGAAATTGACAACTCTCCAACCACCTTAAGCAATGGAGTGTAAAAAACTTAATGTTTCATCTTTACGAAAATTGAGCCACATCAAATGAATGCAGGACGCTCTAGTGTTTTATAATCCTGCTAGATTCTAAGTTTGCTATTGCATTATAAATTAACTCCGGTTTTTATCGTTTTGTAAAGATTTTTCTATCTTTTTAAGTAATGTTGACTTTTTTTGTAGTGTTAGTACAAACGTTTTATGAGGCAAAAGAGGTATGTAAGGATCGTAGTAGATGGCGCGCTCAGGTCTCTGCCTAGCCCATTGGGAAAGAGGCGTGACGTTATAGATAGATAGATAGACGTTTTTTTTATCTTGTAATACTATGCTTTCTCTGTTGAGCTTTTTCTCGTCCTGAGATTATATTCTCTTTGTTTCGACAACATAAATTCCAGCATGTCAATCTAGGCTATGATTTGCCAGGATCCTGCCAGAGGGGGGTGAGGTAAAAAAATGGTGGGAGGCAGGGAGTAACCATACTGTTTGTAGTACTAGATACTTTTTCTTATACTGCGCCTATATCTTTACTGTAAAGTCAGTCGTTTGCATTTGGGCCCACGTTACTTGAAAACGAAGAAATAAAATAACTGACAAAATGTTTCTTGCAACTCATCTGTCTGACATCACATGTTTGCAGTATATGACAGGTTCATCAAAGAATTTCAGTGTTTATTAGATAGGTATATTACATGAGAAAGTAAATTATGTTTTTATCAACAATCAAATGAGTTGTAGTGTAATACAAGAATGTTATTAGTAAATACTAAATAGGTTTATGGATACATTGATATGGATGTGGATTACTTTAGTCTTTGTCAACCGAGTCATTCTTTGCTAAAGCAGTCCTTGAGTCATAGGACTTTCAACTCAGTTTAGAAATGTATGACACATATTTTAATATGCCTTTGTAGATGTTTTGGTATGTTATTTCAAACACTTTTAATTGTAATTAATAAATTTTTCTTCTTGATCCTTTCACTGCTATTCTTCTTTTGTGTCAGCATGGGCTATATCGCATGACAATTACTAATGCTGTTTTATCTGTTAGTTCGGGCGGCGGTGACGAAGTCATATACCCATAAAGCTCATGAATAATTCAGTTTCCATGTAATAGTTCACTATTAGAAGATGCGAAAAAACTTGGTCGGCCGACCCCTATCCTGGTGGGTTTTGCGCAGGAGGGTGACTAGTAACCTCTCTGAGACGACACCAAACCTTTTTAGATTTTTTGTCAGTCTGTTTGTTTGTTTGTAACAGTATCACGCAAAAATTACTGAACCGATTATAATGAAACTTTTTTGTTTGATCTAGCTTATGATTTGAATTTCAAGCTGGTATATAATTTGTGCGGGAGAAGACGCGGGTGAACTCTAGTTGTTTATATTTTTAGCTAATTTGACTACATCAAGTCTTGGTCACTCCGTGTACTTGCGCGCGCTAATTACCTACAGGCCTATGGGCCCCCGACGGCCCAAAAGGCAGCGGGCGCAGGGCTGCCACAGCCGCATGGCCCGCACGCATACTTTTATATTTGTGTTGACAAATTTGGTATGGCCTCCGTGTTCTGTTACTGGTAGTTTCTGTCGAAGATGGAGGTAGATCCAGCAAAAACTTAAAAATCGAAGTCACCAAAATATGCACCATGCATGCACAAAAAAAAGTCTAGCCACAAAACAGGTGGCAATATGGTCCAGCCAAAAAAATGATGATATCAATAAATACTCGTAAATTCTATTGATTACTGATGTGCCTGAAGAGCCTTTACAATAAATGAAGAGCACTTGTATTATAAATTTATATTGTTGTAGATTTTTTAAATCTTTTTTGTATGTTTTTCTCTTGCCATTATTATACAACCAACTTCTAACTCTTTTATGATAGGATTATTAAATACTAGTTGTTGCGACCTCGTCTGAGTGGACCTTAAAAAAGTATCCTAAGTGTTAATCCAGAACATCTTCTATCTGGGCTGCGTTCAGAACCTACGCCCAGAGTGCACCCCGAGTGCAACTTTTCGCACTAACGCCGTGCCGAGGCTCGGTGAAAAGCATTCTACCCATAAGAGCGAGCGAGAAAAACAACCGCACCCAAAGGTTCTGAACCCAGCCCTGTGTGCCAAATGTCATCCAAATCCATTCACCCGTTTATGCGCGATTGAGTCAGAAACATCCAAACATCATCACAAATAAACTTTCGCATTTATAATATTAGTGAGACGACCAATCACACTAGTTGGGATGAACTATGAATCCTTTAAGCTATTGAGGCCCTATCAGGATTTATATTAAATTAATAAACAAAACTCAAATGCTGGCGGGCGGCCTTTTAACCTGGTAAGTTCGCAATATAAAAATTCCCGCATCGGGCGAGCACCTGCTCGCGGCGAGCCGCGCGACTGTTTTCGTTCAGGAAAAACGTTCCTGTTCCTTTATTTGTTTATCAATTCGAATGCATTTTATTATTTCAGTAACTTGAATAGTTAAGCTATTAGAATGAAACAAAAAATTTGACTTCACATCCACTTATGAGTACAAAATATCAAGATGAAGAAAAAAGCGGCACTTTTCTATACAAAAAAGCTTTTAAAAATTGATTTCTATGAGCCGGGCATTTGCTCTCTCCCATTGGTTCATATAATATATGATATATATTATCGTTGGAAAGGGAATTTTATAAGGTCTTATATCCATAGAACATTCCAAAGATAAATAAACTATAGTTTCGAGCACAAAAGATTCTATTTAGGATAAATTGAAAATTTCCCTGGTATGTCTGCGTTCCAGTGAGGTTCTGTCATAAGCAGTGATACTGGAACGCCTGCGTTCCAGTGAGGCTAGTAAGGTTAAGATGATGTTTTAGTATGCACTTGACATTACTTAAGAGCCTATCAGAGTTGAGATGAGTTTATTGATAATGACCTGAATTTATACGTCTTGGTCTTTCTGCGACATGGTTTAGGTGTGTTAGCGATGTTCATAAAGAAGACTAAATTCATGATGGTTGGCCGCCCGCAAGTAAATAGTAGTATTGCAATCTGCGTTCAAAATCAGCCACTGGAAAGGGTTCACTCTTACAAGTACCTCGGTTGCCGTGTGAATGATCAGGAGGATCACAGCCTTGAGAGTAGGTGTCGCATAGAGCAAGCTTGGAATGCATTTTTGAAAATGAACCAACTATTATGTACCTGCTCTCTCAAGATCTCCACCCATGTTCGTCTAGTAAGGTGTTACGTATTCTCCATCCTCCTGTACGGTGTTGAATCCTGGACACTCACTCAAACCATGTGCAAACGACTTGAGGCTTGAGATGTGGGTAATGGGTATACAGGATCTTGCAGAGGATGAATAAGAGAGTACAAATCTTTAGGATTTGGACTATAAAAACCCGGAAATTACAGTACCTCGGTCACATTATGAGAAGTGATAAATACCAACTTCTCCAGATTATTCTGCAGGGGAAAATTTTGGGAAGATGAATGCCTGGTAGAAGAAGGATGTCCTGGCTTAAAAATTATATGAGAATGGATTTTCAGTGCTGCAGTCTCCAGGGTCCGAATAGCCTTAATGATAATCAACCTCCGATAGGAGATGGCAACACAAGAAGAAGAAGTAATGTTTGTAAATATGCTATCTCAGGTTATCATATTCATATGGTACATGATCTACAAGCCAGTTGTGCCGGTGCCGCCAAGCATTTGTGCGGTCAGGATTGAGTCAATGAACAGCAGACTCGCCTCAGCTCACACAAGCGTTTGAAGGAAACACGAGAGAATAGTAGTGTCACTGTAGATCTTGTGATTTTCAATGGCCCAATTTGCAATTCAACTGTTTATACAATTTCAAATTTGGCACAGTTTTACCCCAAACATCTGAACAAATATCTCAATAGTAAGACACCTGTTTTAAAATCCAAATACGCAAACCCGGCTGGAAAACCGTTTCAACGCTCGGTGGGTGGCCTTCCGCCTCCCAAAGGCGAAATTAATTAGCATGCCTTATCATAAAAGGTAATGTCATATATTCAAGGCAAACAAGTTGACAGAAAAACTCGTATGAAAAGGTTTGTACTCACCAATTGCCACTTGGACTTCCGCGTAGGGTCCGCGATGGTCACCAGGAGCCTGTGTATCATCTGCACCGTGCCCTCGTAGTAAACCAGGGCAGACTCATAGTTTCCCGTCAGTGCCATTTCACGGGCCAGCTTCGTATTCTCGCAAATTTCAACAACAGAAACTGCCATTATTGTCATCCCCGCTGCGTACATGTAACGATTTTTTGAAGGAAATTATACTATACGGTTCCACTCCGTGTTTTAATCTGAGATCAGTAAATCGCGTGTGACTTCCACCCAGTGTAAAAAAGTGGCACTTTACATTTTCACCATTTATTTTACCAGAATTTCATTTTTTTTGAGTTGTTCACAAAAAATTACGAGATTGTACGTTTTTGTCATGTATTAGTTATTTCATGGCTATTAGAAATTTATAAAATCTAAAACATATTTTTATGACAAAACAAACTTATCAATTTCGTTCGACATGCGACAGACAGTTCCACTCTCTTCAATCGCAATTACACTACCAACCTTGAGAAAATTGAAGAAAACAGCCAATCAAAGGCAAGCGATTCAAAATCATAAAGTTGGTACATGAAAACAATCTTGTTTTCGTTTACAAAATAAAACTAACGTGAATCGATTATTCCAAATCGATTAAAAACTCGGGAACTTATTTTAATTTCGTTGGGTATTTCTAAATGTTCGGTTGTGTTGTGGGCACTTGTCGGCACTGAACAATGTTTTGGGCAAATAATATTTCTGGCCATCGGCCATCCCCATAAAAGCAGCTTGCGCCGGTGCGATTTTAAGTAGGCACAGCTATACTGCTGCGTGGGCGTATTACATGGTATTACGCATAGAGGTAAGTATCCATAGTGGAGTTTCATTTTATTTTGATCGAAGAGTGGAGTCAAATTAGGGTTTCACCTCGGAACCCATTTACTTTGAGTAAACTTTTATGAAACCTTCTGCATTTTTCATAATGACCGGGCACTGTGAAAAATGCCCAATATGAGAGGGTAATTTAATATTAATTAATCAAATTGACTGGGCATTATACATAATGTCCATCACCTTTTGGGCAAAGTCATCATTCTCTTGCCCATTTTCCATTAATGAGCGTTTTTCTTTTCTTTTTTAAATTTAGTTCCTAAAAAACTCGACAGATGGCATGTTTACCGCCCCATAGAGCCGTTCGCGAGAACCTGTCAAAATCTTGTCAAGACTGTGCCTGTCTTTTTTTTTGGAATGCCAAGGGATCGAGCCCATACAGCCATGACAGGCGTAAAAGTTTAGAATTTTTTGTACATAAATGGTGACGGGTTGTAGGACCTGCGCCTAGAGCTAGTGCATCTGTGTGAGTGTAGGTCCCTTGTAGAACAAACGAGATTGTATTTACCTTGCATGCGTCACATCTTTTTAGTGCAATATTAGGTCTGTATTTCTTTCAAGTCCGTGGATGCACCTAGGATCATAAACTCATAATCCAGTACCTACTCTGAGCAATCGACGTTCTATATCAGATGTTGTTGTCCTGCCATTTCCCTACCCTACACCTACAACTAACCGACACACACTTGGCCGTTTTACAAACCGTGATGTAGCGATTGATTTATATAGTTATGTAGATAATGTAGTTAATTCATCCTGAGCATAAATCATAACAGGCAGTACTTACATATTATGTTATGACATATGAATAGATAATAGTACAGACACGGACTTGAAAGAAATACGGACCGAATATTGCACTAAAAAGATGTGAAGCATGCAAGGTAATACAATCTCGTTTGTTCAACTTTGTTCTGCAAGGGACCTACACTCGCACAGATGCACTAGCTCTAGGCGCAGGTGCACCTTTAGCCTTAACTTGACCACTACCGTAGGATACAAGAAATAAAACCAAAATTCTAACAATAAACATTATATTGATATACCTAGTATCATACATAATATGAAACATAAATACAATCTTCCGTTTTATATTTATTTACATTTACCACCCATCGTTTCTTGCGACCAACTGTTTAGAATCAACTAAACTTAAGTATGCTATATTGTTATTTATAAAAGAATCCAGTGCTTGAGACTCACTATTCCACGATCTTTAGGAATACACAGTATAATTTTAAACATTTCCATTTTTTTTCGAAACTCAATACGTACTCTGTGTTAATACCTACCTACTCATAATAAACGGTGTTTAAATGACTACTCCAATATTACGACAATATGTATAAAAGCGTTCGACATACTTACTTAATATTTTGTACCAACGCTAGGTTTTTTCCTTACTACAATTTAGGGATTGGGACTTGGGAGGCTCTTCTCACCTACTAACTTCATTTTTATAATTAACTAGAGTTCACCCGCAACTTCGTCCGCACAAATAAGTATACCTTTCAGATTTTAAGTCAGATCATAAGCTATCAAACAAAAAGTTTCATCAAAACAAAATCGGTTCAGTAGTTTTTGCTTGAGGCTCGAACAAACAAATAAATGAACAAAATATTTTATGATTTAGAATAAGGGACACCTAAATCCATATCGTATTTTTTAAATATCTTCAATGTACAGACACACTTCTATTACAGTTAATATCTAATATAATAACTTCTATTAAAGTTAAGAAAATATTAATCGTCTGGAATAGTGAGACGGCACCACCGCAATGTTATTTCATATCAACTGTTGCTATATTTTTACATACATACACAGTTAAATATAAAATTAAAATTTTTATTCAATTCACATTTCACAATATACCGCGCTCCATTGCCAGTGCTAAAAATAACTTGTAGAATTCGTTTACGGTTTTAACCAAGTTATTTTTTTAGTCTTTATTTCTCTAGAATTCAATGAAGCCAAGTTTTGTCAATTTTAAATTAATCCTGTAATAATGAAACCGCTAGGTACGCGAAACAACTATTATAAGCACGCCATACATTGGAAATGTTCTTTGGATCTCCTAAGGATTTAAACAGTTTAAATTCAATATGAACATATTGGATACATAAGCACATAAAATAAAAATCAGACACCAAAGACAACTAGACACCTTTACACTGAAATACAACAAGATATACATAAACTAATTCTAAAATAACATAATTTTAAAATCCACCGATACATGTCAATTCTACCTATATACTTATAGTGATTTGGTGCAACTTCTAAAGCAAGCACCAACATAAAATATTTACATGTTATAGTAGGTACAAAAAGAAAAGACAAGATTATAGACTAGGCAGAATATTATCGTTGTGGGTCCGAAATATAGTAATATGGCATTTTTAATTAGTGTTTATCAAGAATGATTTATGTATCTGGCAAATTAATGAGTATTGCCAGTTAATGGTGCGATTAACGTAGCTTTTGCCTAATAAAATGTATAACATACTTAAGAGCCTAAATCTAAATAAAGGACTTCATAGATTTTTATGGAAGCTGGCTTAGAGCCAAGCCTTACGAAGCGCCGCGTGACTACACCAAAATCATTTAAGCCTTTTTGTATTACAAAATAATTTCCTTTCGTTAAAAATTTAAATGAGACTATAAACATTACCTAATCTATAACATTTTGTAGGTCCTAATATATCATATTCTAAGCCATTTTAATATCTATTAGAATACAAAGCACATGAACGAACAATTATTTATCAAAATCATAATGTAATGTAAAAATAAATCTTATATACTTATTTCAATGTAATTTATATACCTGCAACATAATTATAAATACGGATCTGAATGTTTTATAAATAAACACTTCGGTATTTAGTATTATTTCACTATCATAAGCATAACGCATAACGCAGATGATTTTATTAGAAATTAAAGAAACATTAAGTTTAATAATGAGAGCACTTGTCAAAAATAAACGTTGTTTCTCGACCTTTGACAGTAAAACAAAGAGTCGAATCTCGTAGTTACGAACAAAAATGTCTCTTTGTAAAGCCTGACCAGAAATATAAAAAACCTGGTTTGGGAGCGCTGCAATCGACTATAACCATTAAAGACAGGGTTCCAAGTACAAAAATTAGTTCCAATGATTTTCCGCAACATGGCGAGGTTTTTTATTTTTCTGGGCGGGCTTTAAGTTTATTCTAGGCAAAGAGATTCCAGGCACCGGTATCTAAAACAATAGAAGATGTTGTCGAAAGTTCAGTGGTCGAAAGTCACTTTTATTTAGAAGTTACAAATAACCACCAAATTAGAGTGTTGTTATTTTTTCGTAATTATGACAATCTATCTATAACATCACTCATCTTTCACAGAGGGCTGGGCAGAGACTAGGGCGCACCACTTATTGCGATTCTGGGGTCTTATTGTGTAACTAGCCGATTCGATCGGTATCAAATCGTCATGGTGTTTTTTGGCAGTACTTAGCGATTCTGCTTCTTAATATTTAGTTAATTACTTTCAGACTGGATAGTTATAATGAGGATGACAGAAACAAAACATTACTTAACACTTAAACTGTCCATGCATCACATGTAATGCACTGACAAGCTGGCTTTATACGTAAAATGAAACATTCGCGTGAATTGACCATGATTTCTCGAGTGTGTTTCAACGTTTTTGAACAAACTATTGGTCAGTACTCCATGCTCAGACGTCTGTGCATTACATTTAATATTTTTTTATTTTATTTTCTAATAGCTACCTAGGAGTCTGCAGACGAAATTTAACTTACCTAAAATATTGGCATACCTAAAATTCATTACGTGACCTCGTATTACCTTCAAAATATAATAATATTTTTTGACATGGTGGTGATGGGAACGTAAAACCTCATTAGGACAGTTAAAGTGTTAAGTACAGTCATACATAATACGTTACCGATCTTGTAAACGATATAAATGGAAAATTATACAATAGCCCATATTATTGACCATGCTAAGAGTTCTTTTACAATTCAGAGGCGCGCCCTCGTCACAATATTAAAGATTTCTCAATAAAAAAGCCTAATTTAAAAAAGTGTTACTGAATAAACTACAAAAACCCTAAAGCTATTTTTATGTCATACTTTTATAGGTCTAGACATAGTTCTAAGTTAAACAAACAAAAAATCCACTTTTACATTTAATTCGATATTCTTAAACTCCGGTAATTTCTTTATATTTTTATATTTGTCCCCAAATTCTTAAAGGTGGAATGTTTAAACTATTATTGCAGAGTTGTCAATTTCATACAAAACTTTGTCGTAGAACACTCGTAGACGGTATTAATAAAAGTAATGTTTTAAATATGGAAAAATAGCTTAGAAAATCTAGATTGCGCGTATCAAATAATATTTACAATTTATAATATAAATACGAAGATATAAGGCTTTGAAATTTAGTTTGAATAATTTCAAAGCTTGATATCTTCGTAATTAAATTATAAATGTAAATACTATTGATACGCGCAATATAGATTTTCTAAACTATTTTTCCATAATATATAAAATAATAATATTAATAATACCGTCTACGAGAGTGTTCTACTACGACAAAGTTTTGTATGGACTGAAACCACCAAGGCTTTTGTAGTTTATTGGAGTATCCTTTTTATCTGGAAATCGTTAAAATTATGATGAGGGTGCAACTGAACCGTAAAAAGGAGCCTTGACATTTCATCAATGATTCCACCTGAGATATTGTATACATTGGCAGTTATCTGACGGAACTCCTCGGCTGGAGTTATTACAATACCCATAATACCGCCACAAAAGGGCAACAGACTAAAGAATATATATTTAAGATCGCGACTAGCGGCTATTGAAGTCACTTCATTATCAGAACAGCCTGCTTTTTGTATACCTACCTACGAGTATTTGTATTATACTTAGTCGGAAACAAAGACGGACCTGTATTTCAGTTTAGTCCACGTATACTAATTATGCAAATGACAACCAAGCTTGTAAGCATATTAGGAATTACTTTAGCTAAATTTGGTTCTCATGTGTACAAGTAGTCAATGTTTTAAGCAAATCTGAATTTCTGTCATTTCATACAAAGTTTTGCCATAAAATGTCATACCTTACGAAGAAGGGACCTTATTGGGCTCGCCATTTTAATCGCTACGCCACTCTAATACAAAGGAGCCGAAGAGATAAATTATCTTGTAAAGCAGTCGGACCCGTCCTTGTTCTAGCATAAAGCTAATTTATTTATTACAGTTACAGTTACAGTTGTGTTACAGTTTTGTAACAAAAAGCAAAAGAAGCTCGTATTTTAAACACTATAATCAGTTCTCACCTTTATACCCTGGTACCCATATTCTAACCCCATGAAACTACATTTACATCAAGATTACACATACATTTCAATGTTTAGATAAGTTATTCAAATTAATGATTAATTCTTAAAATAGGCCCCGACTAATTTCCAAAAAATGCTAATTGCAGTTGTTGTCTTTTCTTTTTAATATAAATCAAAGCTATTCTGCTATTGATTTACAGATTAATATCTTTTTATTATACCTTTATGAGCTTATTGATTTTATCACATCACGGTGGTCCAATTTTAACCTATATTTTTAATCGAATAAACGAGGACAGATATTATAATCTTAATGTTTACTTTAATACCAAAGAATAAGCTATGGTCTCACTTATGACGTTGCTTGTAGGTTACGTGTAGTGTGAGCAACACAAATAATTATCGACATTGGCTGGCTATAACACATAGACTGCTCGCCATTGTGTGTCGTAGTCATAAGACTCAAATCCTAAGCAATGTATTTTTCAATGCGGGTAAAGCAGTAGGCACTACATTCTCGCCGAGAACGGGACGAGAAGGGCCGAGAACGAGAGTGTGGATGCCCTTCATTGTTCTCGCGGCGCGCGTCTTGAGCCCTAGTAATTTTCCTTTGGAAGTTCTTGCCGAGAAGTTCTCGTGAGAGTGTAGTGCCTGCTTAAGACGCAGGTCTAAAGGTTCCGACACACGAGTGGCGTGCTCGGGTCATATGTACGAGCCCTAAGGGCCCTTTTTGGGATGCGGGCGGTATTTTCTTCTCTTACGTTGCATGCTTCGTACAATGTTTATTATCATTTGATCCATTGCATGTACATGTAAAATACGTGCCGCCCGCATGCGTGATTGGAAAGATGCCCTAAGCACAGGGGCCGACGATAATGCGACTATAATTTGAACAATTTGATTTGTCATCTGGAAACCCTTGATATCAAATGAACAAAACTGGCAGGTAAAATGGCGTCTAATCGAGATGTCAGTCGTCGGCCTGTAAAGAAACCATATCGTTTTTGACAAGGCGGGCAGTTTGAATCTTGCGTGGTCAAGCCACAACCCCTACTCGTCTATTTATTGACGAATCGATTATTTTTAAAGCCTTAGAATGAGGTAGTGTAGCTCCTTTACGATTATATAAATATAAACATTATATCGGTAGCCAACGTATTTTTATATTTTAGTACCATGCCATTATAACTATTCACGCTTTGAATCAGGGTTCGAAAGGATTATTATCATGATAATTAACTTGATGAATTTACGTTGATAGTTATAAAAGTAATTGGAAAAACAAAAAGATTGCGCTATCAATGTCACGGCTATAATTATTCGGGAAAAAAGAAGCTCACAAACACGAAATAATTTTTCTCTCAGTTTTCTGTGGTTTTTCTCAATTATTGGTCCTTCTTAATATGATGACACTTTTTTAAGGGGATGATCAGACCGTCAAACTGAACAACTTTCTCTAGGGCACCAAAATCGAAATCGCGAAAAAAAAACAGCTGTTCCATACGAAACTGCAAACCTACTTGAGAGAAATTAATGTACGGGACAGCTGATTTTTTCAGTCCTATAGAGAATGTTGTTCAATTTGATGGTCTGATCATCCAGTTAAAAAAGTGTCAGCATACTCGTATTAAGAAGGACCCTGCATTATCAAAGAATAGTTATTTGTTATGCTAGGCTGCAAAGTTGTTTTTTGGCGCGAGTACTTGTATTGAATCCTGAGCTTATAGCGAAGGTTTCAAAGATACGAGACGCAGAATAACTTTGCAGCCGAGCGAAACACACAACTCTCACCTCATAACAGCGAGGAAAAAATGTGAATTGCTAAAGAGAACAACATTTTAAAAAGTTTTTTTTTTCGTGCTCGCCAGTGACATGAAATAGTTATTAAGCATGCATGCATGCATGCACATGCGTGCATTTTCAGTGGAGTGGCGGTATAGAAAAATATTGAATAGAGAGATTCAAATTTCAAAAACTCTTTCCACGCTAGCGGATAAAATGCACTTTTGCACTCAGATTTCGAATGATAAACAGAATCTTTCCGAGCTTGTGAGGTGAAAAATAATTATCTTGACAATTGCGAACCTTGCTTTGAATACAAATTATGTAATGAATTACATTACAATTAATTAATTTACCTAAAGAATGAGTATTTGACCAATACGCGAAGAAGTTGGTTAGGAGATCTACAAAAAAGTCAAATTCATAATTCGACAACCAATTTTGACGTAACCTTATAAATTATGAATTCGAGTTTAGGTAGATAGAGACGAGTGACGACATATGCCGTTGATGGGCTGCTCGTAAAACGTGTAGTAAAACGAGCAGAAACGTTTTAAGTTTTTGGATTAAGCGCAACAGTTAATATTCGCAAAAAGTCATCGTGACACACAATGTCATATTAGCAAAAAGACAAATTTTGAATAAGTAACACAGAAAAGACGTAAAACGAGGACGGGGCGCGGACGCGGATAGTTTGATATAAAATGTGTTAGATATTTTTATGCGTCCGCGCTCCGTTCTTGTCTTACGTCCCTTCTGTCTGGCCCGCGCCTTAGGGTGCCTATCCACAGATGCGGAGCGAGCTGGCGGAGCGAGGAAACGGAGTTTTAGATGCATAAAATTTCATCTCCGAGATTTCATGCAATCTTATTGATTCATAAAACTCCGGTTCCTCGCTCCGCATCTGCGGACAAGCACCTTAAACTTTTTAAATTGCACCTTAGCGCTCTTACAGACGAGCGACACCAAGCACGTATCCAGACTTTTGTTTCGGGGGAGGGAGGGATATTCATAGAAAAACAATGAAAAAGTAGGTGCTGTAATCACTTTTCCATACAAATTTTCAGGTTTCGGGGGATAAATCCCACCGTGATACCCAATGATGCGTGCCTGAGCGACATATTGCGGTCGCAGAGTCGCGCGACCGTAGTCTATGAGCGCGACCCACGGCGACCGCAAAGTGTCGCTCGTCTGTAAGAGCCCTTAAGTGACTCTTGAGATGGGAACTGGAAGATTTGTGGCTAAGGGCTCGTCCGCACGCAGTGACTTCTGACAGGACACTTATGTCAAGACAATAATTACGAAAATTGCTTGTTGCACGCGTCTTCCTATGTGCAAGTAGGGTGTGGGAGGTCGTTTTAGCGGTAAACAGCATAGGAAGACGCGTGAAACAAACAATTTTCGTACTTAGTTTCTTGACAGAAGAGTCTTGTCAGAAGTCATCCTATGTTATCACATTCACATCATTCGCGCAAATAAGCTTGAAGCTTTTTGTAATGTAGGTTTTGATAATTTTTAATGATTCAAAATTTAAAATTTGTATTTTCACACAATTCGGTATGTCAAGTTTTTTTTTGTCTTCATTTTTATATTTTTTACGGACAGAAGACATAATTTTAAGATACCTATTTCATTCTTATTGCGATTCATCAAGTTTATCAATATAAATTTAATTTTTAAATTATTTTGATCTGTAATCTCTAAGTGCAAAAACGGTGGAGAGAAAATAATTCGAACTCCATGGAGAAAAACTACATACAGCTGTATTTAAAAAAATTAAAACCTGCCTCCTCTTTCTAACTCTATGCTGGAAAAAGATACGGCAACATCAAATGTCAAATTCTGACATTGTGAAAGTATTTTTTTTTCTTAATGGCCGGTTATTTTAAGTTGATTTTATGTTAACCAAGGAGTTTACAGGTATGCCAGTGACGTCACTGCACGGACCGAAAAACGACGTTATTTTATTAAAAATATCTGTAATCCTTTCATTTTAAAATCTCTGACATAGAAAATATGATTATTGAGACAATTATCTCGAAATGGTTTTCAATTCAGCCCTCCAAAAAAAAACTTGACATACCGAATTATGTAAAACGAATGATATTTATCTGTGGAAACTTTTAGTTGGCAATTTTGTTTTGGTTATGTTGATACCCTATCCTGTAATTAGTCCGTAAGTTTTCCTAAAATGAATAAAATAAAATAAATAAAATAATAAAAATTGCTGTGCAGATGAGCCCTAAGACATTTCAAGAAATTTACTATTAGCATAATTTCTCGAATCTTCTTAGCTCGAGGCTTTTTACAATCAGGCAATTTATATGTTATGGATTTTATCAACGTCATCTCCTTTTGCATTATAGGTTCGGTTTATTAATTAGGATTATTAGAAATAAATTCATAGTAGTTGTAAAATATAGTCGATTTCACACTGAACTGTGGTTGTAGCTACGTTTCTGTATTTTATGTAGACCTGCGGCCGTAGTATGGCAGCGTGATATAGCGCTATCGCGCCTTACTAAGCTCTCTTTCTATTTGCGCGCGAACGAACGAGGTAACAAACGTGATGTAGCCTTATCAATCGCTAGCATCATACTACGGCCGCAGTTGTTTAACTATTTTGGTATAATATTTTTTCTGTATTGATAGCTACGATTGATAGACAGTTTCCACATTTCCCGTCATAATATTATAATCCACGCCGTTTTTTAAGCTGGCTTTCCAAGTGCGTGGTAGCGAGGCGGCTAAATATCCATCAATAGCTTAGCTTCAATTTCCTTATGAGGCGTTGACTGAATATTATCAAGACAAGCTGAGCGCGTATACTGGGAAGGGTTGGAGATATGATACATTTTGTATGAAAAATCTACTTGTTTGCAAGATTTTGCAAGCAATTTCATCTAAGTCAAACAAAAATATCGCATACGCAGAAAGGGACAAACAACAAATATTTTTCTCTCGCTCACTCTGTATAATTAGCGTAAGCATGTCATGTATTCGAGACTATAAAAATGTTAAAGTCAGTTCTATTATCTTCTTTTTCTTTGTTATGACTATGAGGCAATCGAGCGAGCGAGCTGTTGGTGTATTTTCTCGCTCCTCGCTACCTCGCACAGGTCTGAGAGTGAGCCATACTATGGGAGACTACGAGGCGACTAATAAAACAGGTTTCTTTTATGTGGCCGTTAGACTAGCCACTTGATGAACAACAGCAAGCTTTAAAAGATCGTTGGTTATTGTATGTAAGTTTCTGACAACCCGCAAAGTGAGTACAGTAGGTATACCATGAGTTTTCACCGTACTTTACTACTGTAGCTACTTCACCAATTTTGTATTGAATTTCGTACAGCACTCCTAGTGGTTACGTTGAGAACTAATTTCTATCATACGAATTGGCGACGTAACTACAGTAGTAAAGTACAGGAAAAATTCATGGTAGGCCCTCAGACGAGTCTATGTTTGATGGATAGTTACGTTAGGCGGTAGTATCTAAGTGGTCCTTAGGAACCGGCGGCAGAACGTGAACCTGCTTCGCTTTCCCGGCGTGGTAAACTTGTCCCGGACTGAAGGGCTCCAGGCGGGGGTGACCTGAATTGTCCTTCTTTAAATCTGTGGGGATAAAACTGATATTAATACTACATACGGAAATACAAAAACTTTTATCTTAAAAACTATGTTTCATTTTTGGCAAACGGAGGTGGGAAACCGTTGGATGAGAGCAGCGCAGGACCGGTCGTTGTGGCGATCTTTGGAGGAGACCTATGTCCAGCAGTGGACGTCCATCGGCTAAGATGATGACGATGACACTTATCGTTTCCACCGCTTATGTTTAATTACCTTTGGTGTTGGCGGCGATGTATTTGGACAGCCTGACGGTGGGGAGGGGTAGGTAGCCGGCCACGAGGGGCATCACGTCCAGCGTTACGGCCTGCGGCTCTGTGTGGCTCGACTCCATTGTTATCACTCCTGTAATTTTGTAAGGGATATTTAGGCAAGCAGTGCAGTTTTCCATGGTCAAGTCTCGGACATCTCTCTAGTAGCACAATGACTCATTGAATTATAGCACGTATGTAACACTCTATAAACTGCACTGCTTCTATTAAAGACGTTCCTTTCTGCAACGGTATAGTCCCTTTCCGCCGGATTCCTTATTGATCAGATTCCTTTTTGGAAAGATGCTGATTTGGACAGATTCCCTTTTCACCGGAAATCTACATTGCTGGCGTATTATTCATCTCAACGAGATTCCCGATTCGCCACCAACGCCCACTCAAAATGCGTTAAACTTGAGATCCCGACAAGGAAATTGTAAAGCTTAGGTGATTTGCACAATTTCTTTGGGCTTCCCACCTATTTAAATTTCATGAGGAAATATATTCATTTTCGTGAGCACAGCAAGCAAAGCGGGAGAAATTTAATTTAAAAAAAGAAATAAATATAATATTTATGTTACTTAAACAATATGCCCCGAGGCGACAGTCAGAGATATTCTAAACTAAAAATTGAGAATCAGTTCCTAAACTCTGCCTAGCGTGACATACATACATCAAATATCCCCTATCAGGGTCAATTAAAGGATCGAACAAAAGTCGCCTCACATTTTGCGATTTTAATTTTACTGGTCAACAAGAATGCACCAAGATGTCAAGAGGTGGTCAAAATTGAACCAAATATGGGTCACGTGATTTAAGGACTATATTTTTAGATTACACAGAACTTTACCTGCGGTACGTCCTAGGACAGCCCACATGGTCTGATCAGCTAACACCTCGTACATAAGTGAGGTATATTCAGTTTCGTTCACCTGAAACGAGAGGATTTCGGCGTCACAATATCTATATAGGGTCCTTCTTAATATGCTTACAGTTTTTAAGGGGATGATCATAGACATATTACTCTAGCGATAGACAAGCTCGTTCAAACAAACAACATGTCACACAAAACAACACAAAATGACACATTGCGGTCTGTCATTGCCATAGTGACGAAGTGAACTCGGGAACATCAATCAGGTGCGTACACCTCATTCAAGTGGAACATGTTGCTTCTATGGAAGGGCAAGTCTATTGCTAGAGTTAAGTCTATGGGGATGATAATATTTGAATAACTTTCTCTATGGCACCAACATCGAAAACCTCTGCTGATCCATAAAAAACGGCAAATCTACTCGAGCCAAATGTATGGGACAGACAGCTAGTATTTTTTGTGCGATTTTGATGTTGGTCCTATAGAGAAAGTTGCTCAGTTTATAGATCTGATAATCCCCTTAAAAAGTGTAGAAGGAACCTGTATAAATACAAACTGTGAACATAGAATAGACCAATTACTGGAATCCGATAATGTTAATTTAATATTAATTCTAAGTTATCTCGATCTTGTAGTAGTCTACCTAGTACATATCTCGAATAGCGTCGTATATTATGATCATAAATAAATTCATGACCACAAGCTCCCCTCGGGGTGGACAGAAAGTTTGATGTAACCGTGTAACTTTATACCAAGGTTTACTCTCAGCACAGGGTTGGCTTCATTTTTTCAGGATGGAATGACGTATGAGGTAGATGACAGCTGATGTGATAAGTCTCTCACGAAAAAGATACCTAGATAAAAGATACCTTAGTCTCCTTATACGATAGCCCCGGGCAAAAATTTAATGGTCTATTGTAAGTTGAAAAGCACAAAAGCTCCTACTTGTCAGATTTATTAAAATATTCTAGGGATTCACGTGGCGATTCGGTTTTTAATAAAACCATCCTTGAGATTAGGTACGATACTCCCAAAACACAGTGGACATTGGCTTTAATGCAAACATTAAAAAAGCGACCAACTGCGAGTTGGACTCGCTCACCTCAGACCAAATAAAAAAACAAGACAGCTCTGCGAACAATAAATGAAGCATGCAAAACTACGCCTTACTCTGTGCATACACGGACATACGCACACATATACAACCAAACTACGCCTTACAGACACTGCCAGGCGTAAAGCGTCACGTCTCCCGTTGACGGGAGACGCGTTGCTTGCAGCCATGCAACACTCACAAAGAGCACACATGCTTACGAAACCGGCTTCACGTCACTTGGTGACATTGCATCGTCTCGTTTTTTTATTTGGTCTCAGTCGCACACCGAGGGTTCCATACAATCACACTTCTTTATTCTCCAGGATACTTAGCGCGAGCCCGTTCTCACACTTGTCAAATTCGTAATATTTCTTGTTTTACTTTAGAGTATGTACTATAATCACACCACATTTACGCTTGTATCTTTGACCGTTATCAGTATAGACTACTATTGGCTGCTTATTAAGATTCAAAAGATACAGCCCTTTAAAGTTATGAACCCTGAAAAAATATATTCAAACTCACCCGTTGAACGCTAAGCTGCAAACAACACATCTGCGACGCCCTACACAGGTCGGACCCTTTACTAGGCTCCAACTTAGTCCTTATAACGAACAGAGTGGTATAATCCTGTATGTCGAACGGGCAGGAGAAGGTGCGGCGCTCGTCGGTGCCCAGCGCGCAGTATTGCACGGAGAATGTCGCCTTCATGGGCCCCGCCTTCACTAGCGGGTCCTTCTGGAGCTCCCACATGAACGTCGATGTCGTACCGTCGGACGCTACAATCTGTAATGTTCGTTATGATAAACATATAATAAATACACTCATTGAGAAAGGATTTTTCTAAATCGACCCCTAAGAAGGTACACACGGCGACACATCATGTTACGCACCCTACCCATAACTACACTATGTACAAAACACAAAATAGTGCGGTAGAGAGCCTAGCCGCGGCTGCCGGCGCGGGCGCAGCGTGCTGTGAGACGAAACAACAACAACATACCGCACCTTCTCGCACGATTTGCAGCGTTCAACTTCTAATAGTTCAAAGTCCAAACAGGGTAACCGGACCTGTCACCGTGTGTACAACGACGTTTTGACGTTTTCCGAAATCGACGCGAACGAAGCAGAGCGCAAAAGCTAATTTATATGTATGTTATATCGTTGTCTAGTCATCATATTACTAGATCCTGTTACTTAAATTCGGTTAAGATAACTCTATGTGACAAAGTCCACTATATTTATTTTACGATGCTAGCCTAGTAGCCAAATGAGTTGAAACCTTGAGTTGCTTTCATAATATTTTTGTTAAATCCACCTTTAAAAGTCATCTGAATTGGCTTTATAAATACGACGACGAAAGACCAAAAACAAACTTACACACCACTAGCACAAAGGATGTACCACTAGTTTTTAATTACTAACATAACTTTAAGGGTGTATTCAGACCATATATCTTAACAACTTTCACTAAGGAACATGGGTCGAAAATCGAGAAAAATTTTGGACCTCCTTCCATACAAAAGTGTGGATCGGCCGATCGATTTTCTATGGAAGATCCAAAAAAACATTCTCGTTTGTCGACCCATGTTCCTTAGAGAAAATTGTTACGATTCATGGTCTGAACACACCTTTATAGTTATGTTAGTATAGTCTGTCTATAAAGTCGTGGCATGAATGTTTGAGGAACTAATCATTTTAGTATGGTCATAGCGTAAATATAATAAAGTGGGTGCGCTTAGTGGTCGCGGCGAGTCTATGGTCGCGCGGAGTGCGGGGGGGCTCGCGCGGTGTCCGGAGGGGTGAGGCACCGGCCGTTGGGGTACAGCGCGCAGGTGATGGGGTACTGGGACCCGCACCCCCCGCACGATAGGCCTATCGCGACCCGAGAGCGCCCTCACTATTATTATTATATTCACTTTGGTATGGTGGTGTTGCCAGGTTATGGTTGATTTTGACGTTCTTGCGTGGCGACAGCGCCCTCATGTTTTGCCAAGACTTTATAGACAGACTGTAATAAAAAAATTGTGGTAGTAGAAACGCATACCATATCTCCCGAATTCTTCGGGTTCAGATCCGACACTGTATTATTCCCGTCACACTCCAACTTGGGGTTCGTTAGAACAAACTGAACGAGATGGGCTACGTTCGACTTGAGGGTGACGTGTACAAATTTCCTGGTGTTGGATGTTAAGAGACGCCACGACGCGACCATGGGAGGTGTGAAGTGCAGGGGAACCTCCGTTACCGTCTCCCACCACGGACAGTTTAGCCATACCTGGTGACAAAAAGAACAAGGAACATTGAAATACAGTATACACCTTGAAATAGAGATTTAAGAAAGCAATTGCATTAAAAAAATAAAAAACACCACTAATTTTTAATTAGTAACGAACCTTTAAGGGTGTATTCAGACCGTGAATTTGAACAACTTTTCCTAAGGAACATGGGTCGAAAAACGAGGAAATTTTTTGGACCTCCCATACAAAAGTGCGGATTGGCCGTTCGATTTTCTATGGGAGGTCCAAAATTTTTTCTCGTTTTTCGACCCATGTTCCTTAGGGAAAGTTGTTCAGATTCACGGTCTGAAAACACCCTTAAATGTTCGTTACTAATTATAAAATAGTGGTGTATAAATAATGGTCCCAGGCATATTATTCTGACCACAAAACTGAGGCTAAGGGACATTCATTCTTCTTCGGTGTCTGTTTTGAACGCTATGTGTATACTACAGGGTGTAACAAAACACCCAAGCAATACTACAGGGAATGCTTCAGATCAACAAACTGAACAACTTTCACTATGGAGCCAAATGCGAAATAGCAAAAAAAATCAACTGTTTGAGTCGAATCGGTAGGTACCTACTGCAGTTTTGTATGAGTAATTTTTTTCTCACGACTTCGATGTTGGCTCGTATGGTGATAAAAGCAAACGTCAAAATGTTTCGATCGCCAATGTCTAATCCATACATTCTGTCATTTCTACTAGCGTCTGGGCCCATGGATTTAAATAATAAAGGATGCCACTCCTCCTTACAAAACGTTGAAACAAGAAAATTGACAATGGCGTCCGTCGTCGATTTGTTGTTTCAATTTTAGGTGTGTCCCTTTCTATCCAATGACGTAGTTACGAAAAAGACAGGAGATGAGCTAACATTTTTGACGTTGGATTAGAAAGGGACAAAGTAAATGTCACAGAAAACGACGACGCGGCTTAAAAGAACGATCATTACCGATACGCCAGTCATATAAAACATTGTAGGTCGCAATTGATTGCACGGAGCTGCATTTTTGGGATATTGTTAGGATAGATACCAGCAGTATAAAACCAATTTTGCAGTTTCGAAAGACCTGTGCTATATAAGTAATAGTACTAGATTTGCCCACATCTTCGTCCGCACCGGCACTCGTCATGGTAGTGAGATCAAATATATATCAGTTTATACGTCTAATCATAAGCTTTCAAATACAAAAAGTTACATTGATATCGGTTCAGTAGTTTTCGCGTGATGCGCGAACTAACAACCAAATAAACATTTACAGTTTTGTTATAGTATAGATACATTATTCATCATACTGAATTTCATTTTGCATAAAATAAATCATTTTCCACTGAGTTTTTATTATCCTTTACAAAATTCTTGCAATGAGTCAAGCTCCATTTTTTGAAAAACCGTTTTCCCTTATATTTAGTTTTTTCCTGATAACAAAGGAATTAATCATAGTACAGGGTTCAACTTATGTTTATATTAAAGTTACATAATTGCTTTACAAATTCATTTCTTATAACTTTCCTCGTAGAATGAGTATTTTAGCCGATATCCTGTTCGGAAGACGGCTAAAACTACAATTTTGAAGTTTTTGTGAAAAATGGCCAATGTTTGAAGTGTTGTATCTCAAGACCTACTTAATTTACAGAGCTGCAGTTTAATTAAAATTATAGATAATTTTGTCTTCTTTAAAAACGTAGTGTACAATTTTTATGCAAGATGCACCGCTTAGAAGTTATATTTCAAAACCTGAAAAATGACCGAAAAATTCAAGGTTTTTCGAGCACCCCTCGGTTAGCACAGGTCTTTCGAAGCTGCAAAATTGGTTTTATACTGCTGGTATATATCCTAACAACATCTCAAAAATGCAGCTCCGTGCAATCAATTGCGACCTAAGGCGATTTTTATGTCTACGGTGACTGGCGTACGACCACCAAGGAGTATTATCATGTTTCACCGCTTGTCTGTCCTCCATTATTGGTATTCCAAACTTCTTGGTCTACGCCAATAGAATTTTAGGCCCTGGATTCATACCGATTAGACACGTCATAAGAAAATGCCAGGTAAAAAATATGTCCTACTAGGTTTCTAAATATCTCCTTCCACATTCCATACCAATCTGAACTTTATTAACAAGTAATAAAACTCACAGTGTGTTCGACACTCTTCTCCCTGCGGGCCTGCAGACTCGCGAACAGTTTGAGCGGCACCCGCGTCGTCTCGAAGGGCTTGCTCGCCGGCACTGATATACTCAGTTCTCGAACCATCTCCGATTTGTCGTCGGCGAATCGTATTAGTAAGCCAGTCGACGTTCTTAACTGGATTGTTGAGTTCTAAAATGTTGAGATTTGTACATAGATTTAGGTTCAACAATTTGCAGTTACAATTAACTACATTGACAACAACATTGAATAAAAAAGAAAAAATAAGAATTACTTATTCGATATCACAAATGTCATAGATATTATAAATGCAGTTTCATGGCGGTCTAGGGGCAAGCAGACCTCGCTCTCCGTGCGCCGGAGGCGACTATGTTAGGACCCCGCTCAGGTCACCTCGTACCAATGAGTTTTAAGAAACCGGTTTATAACACTGTAATTGGCTCCTTGGCCAAGAAAAGCATAGTGAGGAAACCTACATGCCTGTCTATTAAAAAGTGGTTACTTGGGCGCATGTTCCAAAAAGTAAATCATAGATTTTGCGCATGAAATATGGTATTCAACATAGACATATACTCTAGTAAAGCCTGACCAGAAATATAAAAAACCTGGATTGGGGGCGCTGCAATCGATAACCTTTAATGACAGTGTTCCAAGTACAAATTTAGTTCCAATAATTTTCCGCAACATGGCGAGGTTTTTCATATTTCTGGTCAGGCTTTACATTGATATCGTTGGTTTTCAAGGTTTGAAATAACATTTCTTAACTTTGTTTTGGAGTACATGAAAAATTATTTAAAAAACTGTCCAACATTCACACAAAGTGAAAATAAAAAAATATAATAAATCACAAAATCGACGAAATAGCATTTACCTGTATCACAAATAAATAAAATTGGTTTATTGATAGAAACAAACCTCCTGTATATGGGAGCTTCCGCTAGTCACCACCAGCTCCATAGCATGTTCCAATCCAGCCACCAGGTCCTTCTTAGGCTCCACTTTATTTAAGTAAACGTTGACACCTTGCGTCACAACCTCGTATCCAACCTTAGCACTGATCAGAGCATTCGACAAAAACTCCAATTTCTCTTCAACCAACAATGAGACTTGCCCTAATCTGAACGTACCGAATGTTTTAGCAACACATTCTAATTTAATATCATTCGCACCAGGTTTTAGAGTTGCATTTTCGGTGACAAAACAGTTTAGGTAGTTATTTCTGAGTGTAGCGGACGGTTTTCTGTATTTGTTACTGTCTGAACGTTTGAGCGTCACTTTAGGGTTTTGGCATTCTATTGTTGCTTTTTGTAGAGATTTGTCCTCTTTGTAATGTAGCTGTGAAGTTATTTGAAGAGGACTCAGAAGAGGGTTTTTGGGTTTCAAGTCGTCTAATCTTATACTGAAAGGTAAACATGTAGGATTTAAAAAAAGAGTCAATAAATTAAAATCCTACGATAATTTTAGCTGTAAAATATACTATTATTGAACCTATCTTTTGTTCACGCGCAGGAGTAGATGAAGAAGGAAGAGAGTGATCTTTAGACAGATCTACAAATATTTCTTACTTACCTACTAATTAGATTAGTGGCGTCTATTTCAACAGAAGAATCGTTAGCCGCTTTCCTCGGCGAATTAGTTTGTGTACCTACGCTACTATTTACACTTAAATCAGTCTTATTACATTTAGCCGAAGGCTTCTTTTCCACCTTATCATCTTTACAAATTTCTATGCTAATCGCCGCTCTGTTGCAAGTTACATCTTTGGGGAAAAGACTTTCTATTGTTAAGCAACATTGGACTTTGTTGTCAGTGATGTAAACACCACGGTCGGACGGCACAAGGGTAGCTGAAACCAGCTTGAAGCAATCGTTAAGCTCTGCAAGAACAGGCTCTGTTTTGTCAGATAGGTTGTCTTTGATAGATTTTGACATTTCTTCAAAATAAAAGTTGCGTACTAGTATTTCTAATTCGGCAGTACTTGCTATAGTTGCAGAGAGCTTTGTGTATCTGAAACAAAGGTTGATACTTCAGTATTTTTTCGTCTGTCGCCCATTACAGGCGCGTTCTAGTACGTCATTCGTCACGGTCGGCTGCAAAAGCGAGCGGAATCGTGACAATTCAGTATGTGTTACGTAGTAACATTAAATAATCTGTGGTAGTCAATAAGTGGTAGCAGTCGTATTTACTCAAGCCGAATGTCACTGTACCACAGCATAAGAAAGCCGGGAACACACATGCTTATTACTCGCACAAAAGCTTGCCAGTTACTGGTAAGAACGAGCTACTGGCATGTGTATCGAGATTGAGCCCGTAGCTCGCATGCCAGTACTATGCATGCCAGGAGATCGCAGCTCGTTAGATTTTTTCCTCCCGCGGGGAAGTGGGGACTCGCTTGGCGCTCACTGTCATAAACAAGCTTGTTGCCACAGGCATGTGTATCGTGGCTTCACGGAATGCCTTTACATGGCATGCTGGTTTACTAGCACCTGGCACGACATTAACAGGCTTGCCCTGCTACAAAACTGTAAACTACATATGAAGCGCTCACACAAATGCAGTTACGCTTAGACCTCGAGAACTGTAAGATAACTTTGTATAATTTTGTTCTAACAGAACCTCAGCCTCACCTATCCATATCATTCATCTTCTTAGCGGCGGCCACCAGTTCAAGCCTCGTCTGGGCAGCGAGGTCCCGCCAGCCTTGCTCCTCGTAGGAGCGCAGGGCGTCCATAAGGAAAACTACTGCTTTGCTTGTCTCGCCCAACTCCGAGTAAAACGCAGCGAGATCTCGGCCTATAAGGCGCGCGAATCTGTGAAGGATGGTATTTTTACTAGTAATTGTGAACTGCCCCGCAGCCATACTAGAGGGCTGGAGTGGTTTCTCTACACGCCCGTGACGCAACTTCGCCACATAGAAGAAGACCTCTTGCCGCGCTTATCAGAGAAAAAAGTATGGAAAAAACAGAGTAGATAAATCCCTCTTATTAAAGGGGTAGAAACGATCAACTAAATAAAATAGCATAGCATAGCATAGCATATCATACGCTCACGACTATGTTCCCCGAGGGGGTAGTCAGAGATATTCTGAAACCTCAGAACATCCACGTTTCACCAGTAGTACCAAGACTATGTCCAGTGTGACGGGGGGTGAGCCCGTCGCCACTTATAATGGACAGTGGTACAAATGCATACCTCGAAATTGAAGCATGCAGGTTTCCTCACGATGTTTTCCGTCACCGAAAAGCCAGTGGTGTTACAAATCGCACATACATTCCGAAAAACTCATTGGTACGAGTCGGCTTGGACGGGGATCGAACCATCGCCTCCTGCACGGCAGGCAATAAAATAAACAAAATAAAACATTTTATTGTCGGTTTACTCGTAAAACTACTGAATACTACAGTGTAAAGTGTAGTACTCATAGAATGACTAAAGCTATTGATTCCAAAGGAACGGTTTTCAGGTTTTACATTCACATACATAAACTAACGACCATAATTTCACATCTAGGTGGTCAGAAACTTATCCACAACTACGTTTTTAAGTACCTATGCAGTTGTAGCAAGCCTCGCCTTAATCAGCCTTCTTAGGCCTCGTTTAGGGAGACGCGGGGCGGCAAGCGGGGCGTCGCGCGGCGCGTTGGGCGGGCAATAAATCTATGACAATTTGACGCGTGAGATAACGCTTCTCCGTGAACGCTCTATACATCGCCGTATGTTTGTGTTTCCGGCAACCCGCTAAGCACCCCGCGGCGCCTGACGCCCCGCGTCTCCTTGAACGAGGCCTTAGTCTTTCATAAAAAATAAAACTAACCTTAACCTCCCGATGTGTTTATAGGTGCCCATAGCTAACTCCGCCAGCTCCAGATAATACTGCTGGAAGCTGGTCTTGCTGCATAAGGCCTCTTTTAGCCTGTCAGTGGGTGTCGGGTGGTGGTTGTTGGGCTCGCTGTCCCCCATGCCGGCCGAAAGCATCACGACCAGGTGCAGCTGTTCGGAAGTGGGGTCGGACGAGCCTGGTAGCAGGCCGCAGAGCTTGCCCAGTTCGTGTAGCTTTTATATGAAAAAATAATGTTTATAGAATTTATAGAGAGGAAAAAACGAGCAGAGAGCCCTGAAATATATGATGTAACAAAATGCATAGTCTTCATTTCCTCATTTCAGACATTTTACTAGTATGGCGATTTTTTATTTCAGACGTTTTACTAGTAAGTCGTTTTGCTTTTGTGTCGTTCACCCCACAGACATTTTACTAGATTGTCTTTCTGATACCCTTCCTTTTCATGTGTATCGATCGGAATAAGAGAGCAGGATCACTCAGATCTCTGAATTTGATCTTTCTCATTGACGCTATCGATTCGTGGTTCAAAACCATCGGGCCATTGGGTTTTTTCTTGCATTTCCGTCGGTTCTAGTCTCGGTTTGGCAAGCTTTCTTATAAAAATAAAGTGTGAAAGCAGTCTTTCTTCTTTACAAAATGAGATCATTATGATTCTTAATTTAAGTAAAATTTGCTTACTTCAATATTATTAGGTTCTAGCTGTGCCCGGCATGCTTTGCAATACTTGCAATGCCCCTTTTTTACGAGACACACATTTTGCCTTTTTTTACCGCTTAAACCTTCATATACAAGGTGTTACAAAAATACAAATAAACCTTTAAGGGGGTGGTGTAGACCATCAAACTGAACAACTTTCACTATGGGACCAATACCGAAATCGCGAAAAAAAAAAATTGATGTTCCATACTCTACAAATCGACTAGAGCTAAAATATGTATGGGATATCAAATTTTGTTCAGTTTGATGGTCTAAACAACCTCCTTAAGAGTTTTAAATATTTATTTTTACTTATGTAACACCCTGTATATACAGGGTGGAGTTTTGAGACGGGGCAGTAAGGGCAGGTACCTTAACTGTAATAGCTACAGCGAAACGTTCTTTGTAGACAATCCTTAACTTTTTGAAATATTTCGAACTGCATTCACATATTTTGAACTTATTCCCGAACCCGAATAATCCTCACCTTATCCTTAGCATTATGTAACAAAGGTGCCTGTGTGGCTGTGCACATTTCTAACGCACTGTTGGAAGCCGACAACTTCTCACAGGCTCTCAGAGTCTCGGCGCAGGCCAGCTGGGCCCAGCAAGCGACCGCGCCCTCCACGGCACTAGCGCCCAGCAACGACAGCTCCACCAGGGTGTTGTGGACCGTGGTCAGGCAGCGGGAAGCTATCTGCAATTAGAATAAAGGTCACTTTCGAGTACAATGCGGGGCTTATCGAGAGATGAGTTACTATAATGGCATACATTTTCAACCAAACTATTATACGTTATTGCATAATTATTATTGACTAGTTCTCCGCGACTTCGTTTTCGTTGTCATCATGTATAATCTAGAACATAGTCTATCGGTGTGCCAAATTTAATCCAAATCAGTTCAGCCGTTTATGCCTGATTGAGTCACAAACATCTAAACATTATTTAATAAAATAAAATAAAATGGGAGTAAACCGATCGGAGCAAAATAAAAATCTGCTGTTTCATACTAAACTGCAATGCCTACTCGACTGAAATGTATGCAACAGCAGATTTTTTTTTGATCCGATCGGTTTGCTTGGTCTATGACAATTATAGACCACTTTTAGTAAAATTTGTACAGTTTGATGGGTAGACTCTTAGTTTAAAATGATGCTAATGGTATCAATTTCACCTTGTATACTGCATTTCACTTAAGAAGGGTTTTGACAGGACTCCAGTATGCCAACAACTTTGTTGTTTCACGCATCCTATATACGTGATATAGTTATTACCACCCCACAAAGGGTTTTATTGGTAGGAAGTATATCCCGCTGTGTGTATACGTAATTTTACTATAAATTATCTGTGATTTATTATTATGATGCAGATATTTATAAGCATAATACAGATGTAGCTTTACTCTGAAACTAATTACAACTAATCACATTGCAATTCAAAGGAAACCTAGAGGTCGACGAAAGTTGAATACATCATTACACGCCAAGTAGACCACCAACGGAGCCGTCACAACTAGCCAAGCAAATCCTGGCCGTTAGCTAAATTATATTAGAGCAAAATTAATAGCACGCTCTTTGCCGCCAACGACTAACTGTCATTCTGTAATGATACCTCGTTATATCAAAGTCACAGATGGTTAATCATTAAGAAAATCAGTTATAGACGATTTCCAAGACTGAAACGTCTAAAAACATGTAGAAAATGTATCTTCGTCAGCGAAATATTCGATTCGATTAATAATTCAATGAAACATTAATTGCTTGTAGTTATCAGAGAATGAAGAATGGTTGAAGTTGAAATTATGAAACGTACGATATTTCGTGTTTCGTACCTATTCAACGCAACCTGCGTTAAAATATCCAAGTATTTTAACAAGCTGGAATTAATGAAATTTGACAGATCCCGTAAAATAATTACGATATAGAATGGCCAATTATTGACGCACAGACATGCTTTCCTAATAGTATTGTCTCCAACTCTATGCTGAAAAAGAAATACTGGTAAAAAAAGCAATTATTATAGCACTCGTCAATCTGGTCTCATACATAACAGACATTGGTCTAAAATTTAGCGTCATCTATTTAGATTTTAAATAGATGACGCAAGTGTACCTACTTCGCGTGCCATATCGTGCGCCCATTTCTACCCAAAATGGTGGAGGCTAGAGGTATCTCAGGATCGTAACAGGTGGCGTTCAGTTATCTCTGCCTACCCCAGTGCGAGACGGGGGTGAGAATATGTATGTATGTAACTGCCTTTGAGCGGCGCGCGGTTTTCTTTCCCGCATCATGGTCCCGCACGAACTTTTCTGACTATAGTGCGCTCATCGCCACTTTTAATATGACAATGGACATGCAAGATTCCTCACGATGTTTTCCATGTCAACAAGACTGTGGTAATAAACAAATAGTATACATATAAGTCTCTAAAAACTCATTGGTACGAGACTTACCAGGGCGGAGATCGAACCGGCGTCGCTTCCTGCACTTAAGGCGAGGCTAATCGACACTACACGACTATGTATGCAGCATAATTAAATTAATAAAACGTAGAACTCACCTCCCACGGTTTAAACGTAAGTAGTAACATGGCACTTTGACGTTGGAAAAGATAGCTTCTAAAATCCAGCAACGAAGCATTCTTCGTCACGATCAACTCTCTTAAATGATGTGGCACCAAAGCGGTCAGAGTGACTGCTTGCCACGATGTGATTGGCTGCCTGAAAGTGTCCAACCACTTCGGGCTGGCTGCCACGTTTGAGTTAAGAACGAACTGGGAGAAGAGGGCGTCCAATTCATCATATTGCACGAGGGCCTCTTCGTATAAACCTAACATTTCTAGGACAAACGCTAATTGTTCCTGTAAAAGATAAATTATTAATTAAATTTACAGATAAATAACGCGACACACGGGCAGTGACAGCCACATTTAGGCCGGCCACTACATACGTGGTGCCGGTGGATAAAGCCGTGGTGGTCCAGTGGCGAGTAACCTTGCCTGCCGTGCAGGAGGCGATGGTTCGATCCCCGTCCAAGCCGACTCGTACCAATGAGTTTTTCGGAATTTATGTACGATTTGTAACACCACTGGCTTTTCGGTGAAGGAAAACATCGTGAGGAAACCTGCATGCTTCAATTTCGAGGCGTGTATTGTACCCACTGTCCATTATAAGTGGCGACGGGCTCACCCCCCGTCACACTGGACAGAGTTTCGGTACTACTGGTGAAACGTGGATGTTCTGAGGTTTCAGAATATCTCTGACTCCTCGGGGAATATAGTCGTGAGCATATGCTTATGCTTATGCTACTACATACATACTTTTTTAATTATAAATGCGAACGGTTCTGTCATCTATACCGTTTTCCCAGCTAACGCGCTGATCCGATTTTGATGAACTTTATAATTATAAAAATTCTCGAAGAAGTCGCGGTAAAGCCGGTATATATTTTAATACATAGTGCGTCGACCTTTGTGTCTATAGGCACATTCATACACTCACTCACAGTTTTATCACAAAATCTCCAAAAATATAAAGCCTATGCATTTGAAATTCCGCATGTAAGTTTCTCTTGGTTTTATCGAAATGTAGCATAGCATAGAATATGCTCATGACTATATTCCCCGAGGGGGTAGTCAAAGATAGCCCGTCGCTACTTGTAATGGACAGTAGGTACCTCGAAATGCTCGAAATTGAAGCATGCAGGTTTCCTCACGATGTTTTCCTTCACCGAAAAGCCAGTGGTGTTACAAATCGTACATAAATTCCGAAAACTCATTGGTACAGCCAGCATCAAAAGTATCTAAGCATCTCCGGCGTTCAAAAACATCTGAACAATTACAGGAAAATAAACCCTATTCCTGCTAGATACCATTTGTTTTCAACTTAACAAATAATAACATGACAGGTAAATTAATTTGATTTCTTTGTGAGTTGAAATAAGGTTTGCTATCGGAAAGTTGTTCAGATATTTATAAACACTTAACATGCTTAGATACTTTTGATGCTGACTGTACGAGTCGGCCTGGACGGGGATCGAACCATCGCCTCCTGCACGGCAGGAAAGGTTACTCGCCACTGGACCACCACGACTTTGTTTGTTCAGAAATGTAACCCCTAAATATGTGAAAAAGGAGTCAATTTCGTAGCAAAACATGAAGAAACCAGCTTGTAAATAAAAAAAAGAGGATGTGCTAGTGCTATTTAAAAATACTCGTATTGTAAACACTTAAATAATTACAATAACAGTATGAGCCCTTATGATGTTTACTTTGAATAAAAACTATAAATGAATTGTTAATTCACAAATAAAATCACCTGTAAAATAAAGTAATTACAAAAATCCCATTCTGGATCATTCCTTTTCTCTCTCTGTTCACGCATGTACTCCTCAAACTTTATCAATGCTTTGTTATATGCGACAAGGACAAAATGCCTGATCTTTGCCACAAGTGACCTCCATGACTCCGCGCTTCTCGCTTCAGACTTTATAGGATTTATAACAGAAATAAACCTATCTTCAGTCTGTTTTACAGCAAAGTCTCCTTTTATCTTATCTAAGACTGTCGTTCTGGGTAATAATTTGTTGGTTTTCCTTATGTCATAGGTTTCTACCAGGACTATCATCCAGTCTGTGATGCCATTTTTTTCTAGCTGTTTGAGCCATCCTTCTATTTCTTCCCTTAGAGTTGTCTTATAATATTCTATATCCTGTAATTTTCGAATTTAACATTAATTCTAGAATTTAAAAAAAACATTTCGAAACAAGTAGTAACTTTATTGCTCTCAAGTGGTTTTAAAGGCAGAAACATCTAACTGATTGAAACATAACAAAAAGGTACCAAGAAGTACCATAGCGAAATAATAATATAGTGGGGCAGCTTAGCGGTTGCGATAGGTCAATTCCCTCGCTCCATACAAAATATTAAGATGATATGTATCTACAAAATCTACAAAGACCAAACAGTTGATAATAGATCTTACAACAAAACAAATAACAGTTGTTATTTAAAATATATGCCATAAGGAGTTAATATATTTAAATATAAACGATATAAACAGGTCCGGCACTTCGAACAACGTTTTGTATTTGACATAATGACGTTCGCACATGCGCACTCGGTGCAAATTTTCCTATGTGTAGGGTTGACTTACCACGCATTGTATAAACATCATCTACATTTCGGTACTTTTTATTGTTCGTTCTGTTATTAAAAATAGTATTTGAGCTAAAGAATTACTGAAAATGTGAATTTAGCGTTATCTTTCAACGTTTTTTAAGCACTGAAAAGACTCAATTTTATGTCTTCCCTCAAGTGTGAGGGGGTGGGGTATCTAGTCAGAGGGGGCGGGGAGTGGCCGTTCTGAATGTAGAACTATATACTATTACCTAAAATACCTATGAACAAACAATTTGTAAATAGCCAATTGACAAACACGCAATAAGTAGTGTATTTTCTTCTCTAACGGTACTTTAATATCATCCCACTGCTGCTGGGCAAACACCCCCGGACAAGAGAGTTTTACGGAAATAAATAAGTACTATTATTTCACGGACACTGATCGGATTTGCAGCATGATTTACATCTCACGATGAATTCTCATGTTATGTAATATTATAAAGTACAAACGTATGCTATTTCATAAATGAAAACAAGTAACACCATAATTTCATTTTACGATCAAACTTTTATCTACAATTCAATTTGCGAAATGTCGTAAAATTTTTCGATCCAAAGATACGAAAATAATAACGAAAAATATTAAGGAAACAGAAGAGAAACATAAAAGATTTTTAGTCCAATGTACATTCGCGTTGCATGAGCGGGTTCAATAATGAAACCAATAAAAAGAAACTAATTGGGTGCGCCAGATAGATGAACAAATGCATGTTGTATGTCTATTCTTTGATTAAAGATAACTGTATCGCCCAGAGACTGTTTAAATTTTCTGCTCCTTGTTTTATTTCTGAAGAACAGCATTATGGTGTTTTTCCACCAGAGCTGTGTGAAGAAGCTAAGCTGTGACCGAGGAAAAAATACACCAATATCGTTGCTTCTTTTTCTTAGCCTCACACAGTGCAGCTCTGAAGGAAAAGGGCTTAGCAGAGCGAGTTTTTTTACATAGAATGTGAGCTATGTGAGCTAATGTCTATCAAATAGAGCGTGCGAGGTATAAGTTTGTCAAAGTCAACGATAAAATAATTTATTCGATATAATTTATTCGAGATAGATGCAATGTCAACTGCATCTATCAAATGTCTTATACATAGTAGTTATATTAAGATCCCAGTCTTGTAAGAACGTTTTTTTTCACAAATGAAGTTGAAAGGGCATGGGCTGCAGTACACAAGAGCTCAGACAAGTCACTCCTCAACCTCTAGCCAATGAACTGATAAAATAATAAGGGCATTCACTCACAATTTTAATATCAGACAATCAAAGCACAAAGATACTTTCTGTTTTGTTATTAGAAGTTAATTCAAATAAATAACATTAGTTTACCTGACTGTAACAAAATACAATTGAATTACGTATTATTTTTACAGCTATTAAATTCGCTTTAGCATTTATTGGTGTAATGAATTTCTTTATGAAATATAAATGTTGACAAAAAACTGGGTGATTTCGTTGGTGCACTATTTAAAAAATGTTTGGATTTTGCTTAAGTAGGGACACATCGAACGTTCGGTTGAATACGCGCGCAATGCTTTTCTCTATACCGGCGACACACCATTACGCGCCATTTTTCCTAGAAGACGGGTATTCAACCGAACGTTCGACGCCGTACGTTCCGCAGATGTGTCGTAACACTTAGTTGGACAATATACTAGATCAAGGGAAAAACATTGTTGGCAGAGAATATGGATAAAACCATAGGCGAAGCATTTTTGGCTTACGCTGATAGACGAAACATCAGTGTAACCGCGTATGAGACAGCGATAGTCATAAAATCCTAATAAAATCCTATACAATTTGTATGAAAATAGATGTCTGACTCCGGAGTCAGACGTCAGCCGTCGTAGAACAAAAAAGTGCCTACGTCGATAAGGACAGCAATAAGTAGCGATCTCCTCTTTTAACTAGAGCGAATTTGCTATGTGCATCTCTTACTATGATATGACAAGAAAACATGCTTCCTTCTAGTTCCTTCTCTTTCTATGGATAAAACACAATAATATCATTTTGAATAAAACATATCAAGACAGAGGGGTAAAAGTTGAGTACTCACCACACAATCAGTCCAATAAATATGAAATATTGGTCGTTTCAGAAGATTTAGTTCGGACTGCAACTTATCCTTGTTCAACTTAACAAAGGATGCCTCCAAGTAGACGGACTTTGTGACCCGCCCATAGGAGCGTCTCCATTCACAGGAGTCCTGAGGGATAGCTGCTACTAACGGAGCTTCTAATGTGCAGAACAGGTTCCAGTCTCCGGCACCTAGAGACAACATATTTTGTAACAACCTGCATATTAGTCCCTTTTCACACAGCTTGGTTACTACTAAGAACGGAAGAGGAAGTCATATTTTTGCGCATCAATTTCCTTCCGTGTGAATCCGCCCGCTCAGCCCCGACGTGGACCGTCTTAGTATGCTATACCAAGTGGAACTTTTTAAATCTGCCAGTCTTACGTCAAACTATAAACCCGTAAATATGTTGCGACCTGATGGTCCGCTCTAGTATGCACTGTCCGCATTTTCGAGTTTGATGTGGCTCGTCGCAATATGTGCTTACCTATTAGCACCCCTGCAGGGTCAAAGGTAAAAGGTACACAAAAAGCTAATCAACAAACTCCCATTTTAAGTTTTGATAATGTTTAGACATACTGATTATGAAATGATACACATACCCATGATAGTAGTCAGAGGACTAATGAGAGATAGATTTAGAAAAGTAAGAGGTCATCACTATCTTTTCTCCTCATATCTGGATGATACCCATACTCACATGGTGGAGTATAGCCCAGGTTTTTTATTTTTTTATTTAACTGTGGTTTTTCAAGTCCCTGCAGACTAGTATCATTTCGACATTGTCTTGATCTTTTGCCACTATATTACAGCTAATACCCACTTCCTTTATTAAAAACAAAACAATGATAGTCGCGCAGCGCTAACACTGTGGAATGCTAAACAATTCGCACTGCGGCCCATTTGTAGCTGACTTATGACGTAGGTCATCAGCAGCTAATGTGTCAAGCACTGAAAAATTTTACATCACTTGGGGAATAGAGTGCTTATATCATTTGTGCATTATTGGGCCACATTCACACAGGATGTGTATGGGAATTTCATTGCAGTGTTCGATCAATCTACTACAGTGTCCCATCATCCTCGTGCTGAGGGTGATTCCTTCCTATGCCAATTCACAGTCATAATATGCTGAAATCAGTTCTTTGGAATTATTTATTATTATTTATTTATTTCCTTTTTGGAGAACTTACAGCTAAACAACAGTCGGATTTCAAAAGACAAATAGATAGTCAGATTGTAGAGAGACAAGTTCCCATGGTTGAATGGTTTAATCCTGGCTTTTCTCTTCAGTGATTATACGATTTTTCAAGACAGGTCTGATATGGTTGTAGAAATTGATGTATGTATGTGTGTAGTTGTATGTATAAACAACAGTTTAGACACAGAAAGGATAATTGTAACAACATTTACCATTATAGTCCAACATACATTTTTAAAAGATTATACTACTTATAACTTATTTTTTAAAAGGAGTACCATAATTTTAATTGTATTGTCCTTAGACTATAGCCACATTCTATAAGAGTTATTGGAAATTAATAACAAAAAAAAAGAAACCTAAATCTTCTGTAAAACATATTTAAGATTTTTGATATGATTCGGGTCATATATTCGGGTCATATATGGTCATGATTCGGGATAAATGAAAATATTTCTTAGCAGATTCCCGGTAGAACGAACGCAGATGGTCAGAGCGACATACAAATGCAGTCAAGGCCTATAGTTAATTATTTACACCACTTACATGTTACCAAAGGTTTGTTTGTCATTCCTTCGCGGTCAGCTGGAGAATTATCGACACCCTTCATTGTTCATTATCAGTAAAATAACAGATTTTTGTGGGCATGACACACATTACAGTTCTCCTAATTATTCGTTGGAATCCACCCACTTCACTTATGGTCACTAATAATCAATTTTACGGGCACTTCATAAGTGCTAATTATAGCTTATAAGAGCTATTGCACTAAAGCAAGAGAATATTATAATTTTATCACGATTTTCAGTCGCCGAGATTGTAAAAACGAAAAATTGTTATAATTCGCTGTCAGTCAGCCACCAACTCGACGACGACAGCAGTGTTGCCAACTCTACCGGAGTAAAGGCCGCTGTACACATTGGGCCACGGTCTTGGGCCAGCATAGTGGGCCATCATTATTTGTTCGTAGGGGCCATCGTGTAGAGACCTACTTGGCGGTATGTTGGTAGTTGGAGCGAACATTTGCCGGCCATCCGAATGTTGTCGGTTTTTCGTGTACACATCAAAGGATGTTGGCGTGCTTTTGGAACAGCGTTCACACGTTGGCATCTTATTCAGTTTGTTGCTATTCGTCAGCAAAGACAGTAGTGTTGAGCGTGAGTTAAATTTACGTTTCCGAGTTAGGTACGATGTCGTGGAAAAGCAATGAGATTTTATAATTTAGGTATAGTAATGTAAAGTCATGTAAAAGTACCTACATCTTTATTATAAATTTAGGTTTAGCAATTTGCAGGGTTAACATTAATAATATTCGTTTAAATTCAAAATAATCTATTCATAACACTGTCAAGTTTATAAAAAGCTAGATCAGGTTCATGCCGTAGAAAAATATTTTTTAAGTTAGGTACTTTATAAATGTTCTGATAACGTTGAGGGAAACTGAAAGCAGATTTAAATTTTTTTACAGTCATTAAGTACATTATGAACTGAAATGAACCAAAAATGAGTCGATAAATATAAAACGCCGGTATGTCCCACCTCTGGGACGTCCCATTAAACTCTATAAAAATAAATTTTATTAAGTTTGAATGGACTGTCAGATTAGATACGTCCCTTCAAACTCAATAAAAATAAATGTTCGTTGATTTTGAAGGGACGTATCTATTCAAATAGATCCCTAAAAACATACTGAAAATTATATTTATTGTGTTTTATGAGACTTCCATGAGGTGGGACATACCAGCGTTTGATATTTATCGACTCAAATATGGATTCCAAAGCATTCAAATTGCCGCAGCTGCAAGTGATTCCACGTCCATCTTTATTAAAGAGCCAATGCAGAATGATCGGTACACCAATGTGTAAACAGCGACCATTTGGAATTCGTTAGTTGGCCCAATGCCGTGGCCCAATGTGTACAGGGGCCTTATAAAGCAGCAAATTAATTGCTCTTAAAGGGGACCATTCACTGCAGTCCGTCTTGCAGTCCGAGACGCGCTAGGGTGTATTCATTGAAAAACGATGAAAATATTATGCTGTAATCACTGTTCTATAAAAATTTTCGGATTTCGGAGGGGTGTACCTAGTACCTACTTAAATATTCCCAAATCTATCAAATCCTGCCCTGCCACTTTTGTAATGAGGCTTTTCCATTAAAAAAAAAAAGAATTGATCAAAGACATTGTAGGGTGGGTTTATAGCATAGAGAAATTACACGCTCCCCTTTGGTAGAGATGGTGTAATGGTTTATAGTACCAATTAGGTGTTTTCCAAGACTAGTAAATAGAAAAATCACTAGATGGCAATATTAAAATTACTCATAAACCAGCATAGCTAGCATGCCGCAGTGATACAGCGCTATCACCAAGCTATCACACCTTAGCTCTCTTTCTATTTGCGTGCGAACGAACGAGATAAAAGACGTGATACAGCCGTATCACGTGCAGCATACTACGAGTAAGTTAAATCGTTCATGGTCATTTTGGCGGCTACGCGCGAGCTTACGATATCGACCACAGCACTGGTAGCATGCAACACGTGTTACAGCTGTATCACGTCTTTTATCTCGTTCGCGCACGCAAATAGAAAGAGAGCGAAGGTGTGATAGCGCTGTATCACTGCGGCATGCTAGCTGTGCAGATTCATCTACATCTATCATCCCATCATCATCAAAATAAAGAATATAAAGAAAAAAAATAACGAATGGCTCAAAAGGACTAGTATCCAAAGCTGTTAATGACATTATAAAAAATCAAACCTGTCACATTGACAGTGAAAAGTCATAGATTTTACAATAGTTTGACTTTTGCATACTAAAAGACGGTTTGTTTGGCAAAGATTCTATAGGATTGACAGAATTGCCAAACACAAAAACCAGCCAAGGTGTTTTGTTTTTTTTTTGTTTACATCAGTTTTCACAACTGGCTATCTCGCTCTCGATTTCTTGGCTCCATCTTGTAGCGTAAAAAAGTAACATCTGCAGGACGCATCCGTTGACGAAATATATGCTCAAATTTTGCTGCCTTTATGACTATTTATTATAAGGACTCGACTTGCGGAACTTACATTCAATTTTATACCTTATCACTAAATGAGACAGCCTATAATTGCGAAACAATAATTTCGAACTTGGAGCGTTTGGAACACACGAGACTACTTTTCATGATTTTTAACATTCAAAATTAGAATCTAAAGTTATGGGGAATCAAATCCAAAGTTGCGGATTGCATGTTTCCTTGCCCCCCCGCAAAAAGTGGCAGAAATGTTTGTTAGTAGAATTACACACGTTACTATATCATATAAGTAGTCAAAGTTTGCTGCTTAGTTAAAAATCACAAACTATCTTAATTGTATTTTATTATAGTGTTTTCCCGCGACTTCGTCCGCACAAATTATACCAGATTTTAAGTCAGATCATAAACTATCAAACAAAAAAAGTTTCATCAAAATCGGTTCAGTAGTTTTTGCGTGATGCGCGAACAAACAAACAAACTAACAATTTTGCAAATAGATGGCGCTGCACGTCATTTAAATCGCGCTATCGAGTGTTATTTGAATTTATATGAAAAGAACCGCAACTTTTTTATTCTTTATGAATTTACGGTTTTATAATAGTTTTATTATATACGAGGTCGCTCCCCCTGTCTCGTCAACGCCATCTATTGAGGCATTAGGAACTACTTTTTCTTTTTTAATGGCTTTCGAAAAGTCCCTCATTGCACCTTTATGGTGTTTGCCAGATTTTGGCTTATTTTAATGCTGGGTTTACATGCACGCCGTGCAGTCGGGCTGCACGGCGTGCTTAGGCAATACGCTGTACATCGACTCGTCTGTAAAGTGATTGTTACTACTTAACTTTATAGAAGCCTCAATGTACAGCGAATTGCCTAAGCTTGCCGGGCTGCGTGGTACGCGTATGAACGCACCTTTAGAAAGTGTGTGGCAGACAGATTCTCTATTCTCTATTTTCCTGATGGTCACACTGAAAAAACTCTACATTGAAGAAAAGTAAAAATAAAATAAGTTTTAGCCAAAAGGTCTAGTAACCAGGCTAGTAAATAAATTGAAAAAAAAAAAAAAAAATCTACATTGAATATTGTCTGTGCTCTGCCAAAATGTCGCATACTGTTTTTGTATCAACTCGCAATAAAGGAAATCAATTTTCCTAAATTATCCATGATTTTCGGATTGAATTTAGAGATTTTCAATTACAACAATTGGGAGTGATCCTCATAAAACTAGCAGGTAATGTAATTAATTATTGATTGTCTTAATATTACGATAATTATACACATTCCGTTCCTGATTATTTTCTTTTATCTTTTATTTTGAAGACCTTCCTTGAACATAATCGTTTTCTATATCGAAGTTATAATTAGTTTTATTTATACTTTTACTTAGACTTGTATTATGTGTGTTATTGTTGATTATCGAGCGCGTGGAAAGCGTTAGATTCGTTCGCGCAGAAGACACCATTGGGGCACACATTTTCACAAATTCACAATTTTACGACAATCGTTAGAGCATGTATGGTATTGTTTCTAGCGAACCGCGCGTATATGCGACAGTTTCATCTTTCACACAAGCGTTATTATTGTTTTTCCATCAAACATAAGTGGCGACGGGCTCACCCCCCCATCATACTGGACAGAGTTCCGGTACTGGTGAAACATCCAGTTCTGAGGTTTCAGAATATCTCAAACTATCCCCTTGAGGAATATAGTCGTGAGCATATGCTATGCTATGCTATGCTATACTTCCATCAAACTATTTCTAATAACTGCTGGGAATGGCATAAATTCTGTATGGATCACAAAATGTTGGTTTTGGCAAACCACCTAACAGAAACTACATTATTTTCAACTATACATGAAGACACTATACTGTACACCACTAATTTTTAATACTAACAAACCTTTAAGGGTGTATTCAGAAAGTGAATCTGAACAACTTTCCTAAGGAACATGGGTCAAAAATGAGAAAAATTTTAGAACCTCCCATAAAAGTTTAGATCAACCGTTCGATTTTCAAAGGAAGGTCCAAAAAAAATCTCGTTTTTCGACCCATTGTTCAGATTTACGGTCCAAATACACCCTTAAAGTTTCGTTACTAATTAAAAATTTGTGGTGTGTGATCGCTAATTACCCTCATAGCTTGTCAAAAAACACCCCTTTTATGAATGGCTTTGCGTACGTATGAGGTCTATGGAACGCACACATGCAGACAATATGGACGAAATTTTACATCATTTCAACGCTTTAAATCTTTGTAATCATTACATTACATAGTATAAAACAAAGTCGCTTCCCGCTGTCTGTCTGTCCCTATGTATGCTTAGATCTTTAAAACTACGCAACGGATTTTGATCCGGTTTTTTTTAATAGATAGAGTGATTCAAGAGAAAGGTTTATATGTGCATTACACCCGTGCGAAGCCGGGGCGGGTCACTAGTTATGTTATAAATTGCAAATTGTATTTGAGTCGCGCAATCTATATTTTCTAAACTATTTTTCTATATATAAAATATCACTTTTGTTAATACCGTCTACAAATGTTCTACGACAAAGTTTTGTATGAAATTGATCAAAATTAAAATGTTGAACAAATTCGTATCAACAAAAAAATTACTTTAACTGTAGCTAGATCAGTAAAACATAAACACAATGCGCGCGCGTAATTGAAAATTTTGATTCGAAATCGTTACAATTACGAAATATAAAATAAAATGTGACAAAATCATGAATAATGCTCCCGAGCGCCATCTAGTTGCCTGTGGCCAGTTTATTGTCCTCTGCAAAGTTAAGTTTATGCTTAAATTTATGCTTCAAACATGGTGTAAATATTTTTGTCTGATTAGAAGGCTTTGAAAAATATATTCGTATTTTCAAATAAATGTGTCATATTTAAAATTTCAATGCCTATTTATTGCACAAAAATAATTATATTGTTAAATCTAATTAAAATGGTATTAATATTATTAAGTTAAAAGCCTTCTGGGTCACACAATTTGGATTTCTATGTTGCGTAGCAAATTTTTTTTTAGTATATTTGACTTTTTGTCACTAAATGTTGCCGGTTACAGTTTAAAAGTCCCATTAATAATTACTCTTCACCCCTCCTAACAAAACTCCGTAAAATGACTATATGTATTATCATAAATTTAAAGTTTTACTGAGTCTTTTCACAGACAGAATTCAGACATCAGTGTTGTAGCGTGGAAGTGTTTTGGGCTTAAAATGTAGTACATTTTTCACGTTTGTATTCTATAAACTTCATAATTTTAAAGATTTAAGTGTATTTTCAATAAGTATAAGTAATATAGAGTTTTGGAACATGGGAATGTTTCACTCCAGTAGGTTTTGTTTGAAAAAATATTTAAATTGATAATAAATCTACTCATGCAATGCTTGCAATTGCTCTACGCTAAAAGAGGTGTTTCCTATATGCTATCCACAAAGCACTTGGTAACATGAAATTTCAAAGGCAAAATATCTCTAATGCACCTTCACGTACGCAGATAATTTTTTGTTCCTAAATAAATTAAAAGTACTACGTAACCTTAAGAGAATAAGAATTGAATGCCCCAAATATAAGAGAAAAAATAATTTATTTATCAGAAAGATGCACTATTCGACATATCTTGGACGTTACTAAAGCTGTTCTAAGAATAAGTGAGAGTAAGGGCCTGTTTCACCACTTCTGGGTAAGTTCTTGTTAGCTTATCCGACAGATAGTTTGACATATTTTGTATAAAATTATGTCAAAACATCTGTCGGATAAGCTAACAAGAACTTATTCAGAAGTGGTGAAACAGGCTCTAAGTGTTTCAAATCTCTGTTTCTGTAATTAAAAATGTCCTTTAATTTTCGTTGCTATTTGGAATGGAGTATAGGTATTAATACATTTTATTATTCTAAGGCCGAATTCGACCAAACTTAGATTTATAGAAGAATAACTATACAAGGAACAATTTTACTTTTGGTGTTTACACACCCGGTACGTACTAAAAGAACGAATGTATAATTCACCTAAAGAAAGGGGTCGTTGTATCCGTACTTATTGCAAAGTGAGGTTATACAATTTTAATTTGGTGGGTTTCTTTTTATTATAATTTGTTTAATTATGTGACATTTAGATTAGGGTTGGTAAAACGCAAAATCAGTTTACTCTATAGTAACCGGCGACTTAATCTAAGAATAAAATTTACCTCGCATTTGGTCGAATCGGGCCTTAGAAACATTTAATATAACAATGTTATTTAAACAAATATCCTACTCTTTCATCTCTATATCTTTTTTGCATGTTTGTTCTTGTATGTATTTTCTATACCTTGTTTTGTGTAAAGTAATTCAATTGTTTTCTACGTTTGCACAGTGGTGTATTTTATATGCACTAGAGTTCACATAAATGCGATGCGAAAATACACATATATTTTTTTTTATTGTACATTTAAAACAAATATTGACACATTAGAGATGCCCACTGAGTGCTCGCCCACTCTCAATTCTTTCGCGATTCTTTTCTTTTTTAGGGTTTCGTACCCAAAGGGTGAAAACGGGACCCTTTTACTAAGCCTACGTTGTCCGCCCGTCCTACCTATTTAGGGCTGTAACTTTTGAACCGTAATAGCCAGATAGTTGAAAATCACAGAATATGCGTTATTGCGGCCGATTTGTTACCAAATAATAAAAATGACAATAAGTTAAAAATTAATGGGGGCTCTCAACAAGAAACTAGTTTTTATCGACGTTTTTTCTTCTCGCTCTATTGTAAAAACTATAATACATACAAACGTCAAACTTGGTGTGATTATAGAGCAAACTCTACGGTATAACAACAAATAATAAAAACTGGCTAAGTGTGAGTCGGTCTCGCGCTAATGGTCCCGAGCATTTTTTTTTTTTTTTAAGTTTTTAATATGTTGTGTTGTGTGGTGGTATGGTACGGAGGAACCATCTGTGCGCGAGTAGCCCGATTCGCACTTGACCGGTTTTTATTTTTTCTTCTTTCACCCATACAAGGATGGACGTATACACAGGGTCCAACTTAATATGCTGAACGTTTTTTAATAGGATCAGTCCATGAAACTGAACAACTTTCTTTATGGCACCAACATCGAAATTGCTATAAAAAATCTGCAAAATTTCGGTGTTGGTCCCGTAGAGAAAGTTGTGCAGTTTGATGGTCTGATCTTCCTCTTAAAAACCGTCAGCATATTAAGAAGGAACTTTAGGTTATCCACATGTTTTAATTGACTTCACAAGAAGATTTTACGAAAGGTTTTTGAACTCACATTTGGTAGATTGCCTACTATTATAAATTCATTTATTTTATCGTTGCATAAATTGATGTCATAAGTTCATATCATAACATAATCAACCTCCTATGTTTGACCGAAAACAATATTTGCAGCCATGAACACAACAGCGCCGACCTCGGCCGATGCGTGCCTCAGCATCGTGCACTCTCTAATGTGCCATCGGCAAGGCGGCGAGAGCGAAGGCTTCTCGAAGCGCGCCATCGAATCTCTTGTCAAGAAGCTGAAGGAGAAGCGGGACGAGCTGGACTCGTTGATCACGGCTATCACCACCAGCGGAGCACATCCTAGCAAATGTGTTACTATTCAGAGGACCCTCGATGGTAGACTGCAGGTAATTTACGCATTCACACCCATCAAATCGTATTTAGTTCGGCATACGTTACTTTACTAAGTTTGCCTCTTGAGTGACATTTTCGTGTTGTCAAAGCAATGTTTGTTGAACCGAAAAAGGTTGAGTGAACTGTGAAGCTACCAGTCTCCATACAAAATGTGAATATACGTTTTTACCCAACTTACAGTTTTGATCTTATTTGATTCAGTGCACTGTTTACAGGTATCGATCTTTCGTATATTAAAATGCTTATCGCAATTAAAAACCATCAAAAGGCCTACACGTACAAACCTGGTTATTTATCATACCAGTAAGCCAGTAAAATATAAAGATCATTGAGACATCTTAAGGTTTTGATGGTGTAAACGTGTGTGTACGTTTGTGTATGGAGACTGCTTGCTTGTAAATCCTCCTAAGTATAAAGTTAATAATAAACTAATAATCACGCAGTCGGGAAATGGATTACTAAATAGTTTCTCAACAGGTTTGATCACTTTTACAATGACGTGAAAAGTATTATTTTGTAATTATTAATAGTTAAGGTATATGCTTCGTGGTAAAACCTGAAAGTAATGGCTACATGAAAAGTTTTTTAAAACCACTCCAGAACGCTCAGTCTTTTGCTATTTCCCACTAGTTTTAGTTAGGTTTTATGCTAGTGAATAATTCAAACTTCAGCAGGCACCCGTGTAAGGCTTTTTATCGATTTAAAAATATACAATTTTTTGCGCAAGTTTCAGAATTCCGAATACGTTCTGATGCTATTTGGTAACATCATTGTATTGCAAATTTTGAGACGTCAATCTGAAATGAATAAATATTTCAACAATTTATGTTTCGTCATTTCCATCCTGTCCGAATCATAAACTTATTAGAAAGACCTGCTATGTTCACTAGATATGTGCTGTTGTCTTGAAGATATATGGTATCATTTTTATTGAAAAAATTCTGTCAGTACCGGTCTTTCTTCGAGCTTCTCAGTTAGAACCAACGAAGCATACTTTTTTAAATTCATGCTAAATCTTTCAATCTTGTATTTAGTAGAAATTGTAAACAATGTTTTCATTTTGCAGGTCGCAGGCCGTAAAGGGTTTCCGCATGTTATCTACGCGCGCATATGGCGCTGGCCTGACCTGCACAAAAATGAACTGAAACACGTCAAGTTTTGTCAGTTCGCGTTTGACCTGAAATGTGATTCTGTCTGCGTCAATCCCTACCACTACGAGAGAGTAGTTTCGCCTGGCATCGGTTCGTATATTATACAAGACTAGCTTTTGCCCGGGACTTCGTTCGCGTGGAGATTGGAATACTTTAAAACCCTGATATTCGAAAAATTCTTTCTTGGTGCACCCCTACATCAGCTTTAGAATATTTGTTATTGCTAATTTAATTTTTCTTTCTTTAGCGAGTTAGGCTGTGCGCTCACGAAACTATTTTTAAGTATAGACACAGAGATTTTTTGTCTGCCGTACATAAATGACAGGCCCAGAATCCACCAAAGCGAAGATGCGCGGAGAAGAGAGGAGATGTGTCGTTAACAACCAATAAGATTTCGTTATTTACCCATCTCCTCTCCGCTTGGCTTCAGTGGATACGGTTCAAGCGGGGAGGAAAAGATGCTTTATATTTGTTTGGTGCGATCAAAGTGAGGTGCGAAGTATATGCGAGGCGCCACTCGTCACTGCTCGTGTCGCTCCGTGCTAGCGCGTAAGTTCGCTCATCTCCGCGCTCGCTGCACGCAGGTACGCTACGCTCTAGCCAGCTCACATGTCCGCTCAGCTTCGGTGGATGAACCTTAGCCGCTAAGCATCTCTTCTCGTCTCCTCTTCGTCCATTTCCGTTTTGGTGGATACCGGGCCTAAGGCATCAGTATGTAATTTGAGACGGACGTTTCGTCCGTTGTTTGCGTTAGCTCCTATAGTTCCACACTGTTTTGACAATGTGTCCATCCTATCCATGCAGATCACTATTATTGCTAAAATGTTTACTACATTTTAAAGCAAACAGTTGTACGGTGACCGGCAAATATCTTAAGCATGGCCTTGACTGCGCAGAACAAAATTTGTAGGCAAAAGCGCTACACAGGACTGGACAGCCCTCTCACTTCTCTCCATTGCTCAAAAAGCTTGCAGGTTAAGGTTTCCGGATGGAATTATGTCTCAAGTGGTCATAGGTGGCTAGTTTTTCCTTCAGTTTTAAATTTTTTATTTACGTTCAATTATTTCATGTCCGCCCACTCGCGCGTCTTCACTCGCTGCTATATTCGACATGGTGGCTAAGATATTTAGTGGGATCTTAACAAATTTGTACTATGTACAGATTTCTATTGTTAAAGTATGACCAGAAACATTAAAAACCTACCTAAAATCTACTAATAGTCTTTAATGTTAATGTTTTTGGTTAGTCAGGTTTTATAAAATAGGATAAAACATAATCATCAGCCTTTGGGTGGGACACAGAACTACCAACAATGTGTTGCGTAGGTAGAATGGAAAATAGGGGTCGAGAGATCTGTCTGATCTAATATGAATTTGCAGACTTTTGTGTGCGCGACAGAATGCTATTCAATACACATGCTTCTACCGTTTTTACGTTACTGTATTTTCGCGTCAGCTGGAACAGACAAACAATATTTTTTATGTATAGTCGAGGAAGTGGAATCCTTGTTCATTTCGAAGATTTCATCTCAACTTTCAGCTTTTCATCATCAATTGCATCTGAAATTGTCCATTCAAATAAATATGTCGAATCTAATTGCGCCTGAGATGTATTCAATGCGTGTAGTCACAAAAAGGATCATCAAAACCGGTGCAGCTGTTTTTGCATGATGCTCGAACAAACAAACAGACAAACGAAAAATCCAAAAATCTGTTATTTGGGGTCAGGTACACCAAAACACCAATCGTAACTCTTTTTTTAATATTTTCAATGTAGAGACACACTACTGTCTTATTATATACTATTATAAAACTGTAAATTTAAATTAAAAAAAAAGTTTCTTTGTTTTTCGGGCATCACGCAAAAACTACTGAACCGATTTTCATGAAACTTTTTTGTTTGATAGCTTATAATCTGACTTAAAATCTGGTTTATAATTTGTGCGGACGAAGTGGCGGGTAAACTCTAGTAGTTTTTTAATAGTGTAGATAGACTAGCATTAGCGATGGTCTCTGCCCACCCCAGTGGGTGTCAGCATATGCATGAAGACTCAATCATAAGTTAAAAGGGTTTAGATTTGAAGTAGGTAAATATTATATTTCAGTGTTCTGCGCGTACGAAGACGCGGGAGAAACTAGAAATATAACGTAAGCCTTGTAATCCTATTGTATGCAAACCTAGTCTAGATCGAATCTTAGTCTAAGCATCTTTTGTCAAATTGCATTGGCACAAAAGAACTTTAAGGAATATGTGACAGGAATAACCTAATAACCTTGCTAGATGCTTTGGGTCATATCACCAATACATTTACATGTCTGATGTCTTAGAATTTCGATTATGGTTAACACACATAGTATAGCTACTACCAGGCCTGGGTCCGTGCTTTAGGCATAAATACATAACTACCCCGTCCACGGGGAAATCTAGTTCATTTCATGTCAACCTTGCGGTCGACGACGTAAGGAAGTGGATTACAATACATGATAGCTAAATGTTACATGTTCAGTGTAATGTATAGGGTTCATCTTAATAAGCTGAAGTGATGGTTCTAGGGGCTTCGACGATTTAACTAGGGACCAACCTTGCGTTAGCATTCTCTCTGCCAACTTACAAGATCAACATCCAATTTTATACCTTAGGTGGTTTCCGTCCATACAAAACTTTGTCGTAGAACTATCGTAGACGGTATTAATAAAAGTAAAGTTTTATATATGGAAAAATAGCTTAGAAAATCTAGATTGCGCGTATCAAATAATATTTACAATTTATAATATAATTACGAAGATGTCAAGCTTTGAAATTATTCATACAACATTTTTATTTGATACGCGCAATCTAGATTTTCTAAGCTATTTTTCCATATATAAAACATTACTTTTATTAATACCGTCTACGAGTGTTCTACGACAAAGTTTTGTATGCAATTGACAACTCTGCAACCACCTCAATGACAGGAGAAACTATAAAAAGTTAAAAAGTTGACGTGACGTGTCACTACACATTATTTCTTAATTTTTTTCATACAAAGCTTGCTTTTTAATGTCCTATAAAGAGTCGCTCATTTGACTAGTTGTCGACGATTCCTAAAGGGTAGGGTATTAGTAATGTAGTGGCGATCACAGAAAGTCTACAAAAAATGTGATACAAGTCTGCCGTAGACGTGATCACAGCTGTCCCCAATAAAAAAAAATCATAGAACAGAAACAAAATTTCTATGGGGAGTTTCACTGCTATAGGCGTCATAGATTAATGACGTATACGTACATTTGGGTAACAATTAATTTTAATGATGTTTCCAGATCTATCTGGGCTAACTCTACAGTCAGGCCCCAGTAGATTAGTGAAAGATGAATACACGGCAGGTCTCAGTGGCAATGGCATGGAAATGGATACGGGTGAGCTGGTCACCATCCAGCACCACGCCACGAGCCCGCGGCACCACCACTCTACCATACCGCACCACCACCAGCAGTTTCAGACAACTAATATTATCATTAACCAAGGACAAAGTAAGACTATTTTGCAGACGGTGTTGGAAATAGTTTTATTATTACTAAGCTGTTTAGTTTTGTTTATTTTTTTTCCAAATATTATGTATCTTGTCATTGTGTTATATTTTAGTTTTGATTTGCGATGCATGTTAATTTTTTGTTTTGCATTTTCTTGTGACCCGATAGCGTCGGAAGGCGTTCCGAACATGTTCTCGCCGTCACACGGACCTCGGGCTCCTATCCGACCGCCAGGGGCTCCACCACAGATGGTCCCACCTCCCCAAATGGTCCACTCACCGGCCACACCACAAATGATGTCAAACCACGGCGGCGGTCAAATGGGGCCAGGCACGCCTCAAATGGGACAGGGCACAGCTCAAATGGGTCCCGGTACGCCACAAATGGGACCTGGTACTCCACAAATGGGACCTGGTACTCCACAAATGGGACCTGGTACTCCACAAATGGGGCCTGGTACACCACAAATGGGTCCCGGTACGCCACAAATGGGACCGGGAACACCTCAAATGGGACCGGGGACTCCTCAAATGGGGCCTGGTACGCCACAGATGGGAACGAATGTGCCGCAGATGGCATCGCCTCGGATGGCCCCGGCGTCCACCCAGATGTCGCCGGGGGCGCCTCAGATGCCGAACATAAGCCAGGGAATGTCAATGCCGAGTCCCCAACAGATCGCCATGGCGCAGAGAGCCATAGCTCCGAAACTCGAACCACCAGACACAATGGACGCGAGAACAATGTGGCTGCCTAAACGAATGAATCATTGTAAGCTTTAACATTTTTATTTTGCACATATATTCCAAAGTCCACCTGTGTTATTACTTTAGCATGTTTATTATTTCTGTTTGATATTTAAAGCGACCCTATTTGAATGTTTATTTCATGTTGAGTAGCTTAAAGCAAGTTGGTTTGCACACCGACCCAATACAGTCGTGAAAGTAAAATTAAGAAGAAATATTCAAGAGTCACTACAGTAAAGTTTATAGCGATTTGTATGTGTCAATGTATTTCAGCTGCGATGCCAGTGAGTATGTCGCCAGGGGGTACGACCCCTATCATAGACGGGAACAACACCACTTTCTTTGCTGCGGAGCAGACAACTGCCGATACTCAACTTACGCAGACTTTGCCAGGTATTTTACTGCTCTTTTATGCACTCAAATTGTAAATGTAATAGATGCCACAACACAGGGACACATTATCACGTCCCTCATCAGATATACAGGGTGAAATTGATATCATTAGCATCCTTTTAAACGAAGAGTCTACCCATCAAACTGAACAACTTTTACTATCGGAGCAAACCGATAAGAGCAAAAAAAAATCAGCTGTCAATGCAACAGCAGATTTGTTTTTGCTCCGTTCGGTTTGCTCCCATAGTAAAAGTTGTTCAGTTTGATGGGTAGTCTTATTTTAAAAGGATGCTAATGATATCAATTTCACCCTGTATAGGGCTCTACATACATATCTCAATCTCGGCCCATCCTGAGCAGTCCTTTCCAGCCATCAGGTTTAGAAAAACACGTTGCTTTTTCGGGTTTTTTCACCTGGACAGTCATTCGGGTTTTACATTATGGAATTTTTGAACATTGGAGTATGGAACATTTGAGTTTCGAGAGATACCTTTCTTCTCTTGGAAGAAGTTATCACTGGTACCCACTCTCAATTAATTAATACATGGATGGACTCATACCTATGCGGTCTCTGCAACGCTTTTATAACGTCAGAAAAACACGTATATGCGTTAGTGGACACGAGTGTACTGACGAATAGATATTTTTTGTGCACAGTTGGATCAGTCTGCGTGTCACCGCAACCAGGCGAAGGTTCTCAACAGAATGGATTCACAGCGACTAGCCCTCCGCCACAGGCCAGTCCCAGGACGCAACATCAGCAGGGTATTGTCATATTATTATTATTCATTAGGGTCACCACCGATCAACAGCCCATGAGAAGTAGAGGATAATGTTCTGGGTTAAATGAGGTTCCATTACTAGAATAGCAGGGTTCGAAATTATCAAGATAATAACGAGCCGTGATAATTATCCGATAATTATCACCATTATTAAAATATCATTTGTTTAATTGTTTCATAAGAAATGGTTAGTAGTTTATTGTCTCAAAACAAACAAAAAATATATGTTTAATTTTTTTTATATAACATAATACAATACAAATCAACATTAATGTCATTAATTAAAGGTGAAATCGGTGTTCGTCAGATTTGACAGATTAACATTCGAGTTCACTTGGCTTTACGTAACACCAACTGACATTTTTTGTGAATTGGGGGAATTCCCGTGTCGCGGCTAGACGTGCGTTCGGATACACGCAACAAGTGCGGAAATACACGTTTGGATACTTATAATATAGTTCTATTTCACGGGTGCAATTTTTTGTTATTATCAATTGATAATTATCAACCTGTTATTATCATGATAATTATCGTGATAATTATCATTGATAATTATCCTTTCGAACCCTGTAGAATAGAGTGATGATGCATGTGTAAGAGACAAAACATCATCATCAGCTGGTCATCGTCCACGGCTGGAACGTAGGCCTCTCCCAAGGACGGCCCGATAGCACAGTCGGTAGTGAACCTGCCTGCTGTGCCGAGGGTCGCGGGTTCGAATCCTGCAAAGGACAAATATTTGTATGATGAATATGAATATTTGTACCCGAGTCATGTATGTTTCTCTGTACGTATGCATTTTGTCTAGTTATCATAATACAAGTCCAGGCTAGATGCTGGTACTTTAAATGTGACTAGATAATTTATGTGACATTGTCCAAGATAAAAACAAATAATTTATCCATTCTAGAACTCTATCGGTTGTCGGTTTTTCGGCAGATATGACCAGCCAATTGCCACTTCAGCTTGCTAATAAAGGAAGCTAAGATAGGAGTGTGCGCTTCAAATGAAAATAAATAGGGTCCTTCTGCTGACGGTTTTTAAGGGGAAGATTAGACCATCAAACTGAACAACCGGCTGGTCGAAATCTGAAAACAAACAAATACTGTTCCATATAAAACTGCAAACCTACTCGACCTCGACAGATTTTTTTCGCCATTTCGTCTTTGGTTCCATAGAAGAAGTTGTTCAATTTGATGGTCTGATTACCCCCCCCAAAAACCATCAGCAGATTAAGTTGGACTGTGTATACTTACAAAACATATTTTAGATTCGACTTTGTATCTTTATATACCAATGTATTAAACTATGTCGTTGTCTAGTAGACTTTGTATCTTTATATACCAATGTATTAAACTATGTCGTTGTCTAGTCATCATAACAAAAGTCCAGCCTCGATTGTGGTACTTTAAATGTGACTAGATAATTAGTGTGACATTGTACAAGATATTAATTAATTTATTAGTCACAAACGTGTTTGATGTCAATCGTACGTTTGTTAACGCTTTGTCTGTACACATGGTGCGCACGCGCAGGTACGTGGACAGGCAACAACACTCTCACGTACACGCAGAGCCTCGCGCCCCCGCCCGCCGCCCCGCCCGTCCCCGTCGATGCGCCCGCACACCACCATCACTACTGTGAGATCTTACTTTACTTTACTCTTTTATTTCCAGACAATCATCATATACTCGTAGTAGATTGCGACTAAATCAAGGATACTTACGTGTCACACTACGGGTGCGCCATATAACTTTTAATGCCTTTTACCACAGAATACTTAATAGTACTTACTTATATCAGTGCACCGTCACTGTGTTACCGTCAATGTTATACAGCTGCGTATCGCATGAGATACAGGCCGTCGCGCATTGTCATTGGCGCAAATCGGGAAAGTGCGGTATTTCTTACAATAGTGACTATTGAATTGAATTTTACATAAATAAGATGTTATATGCAGACGTGCCTTCACCGCTCGGACGTACACTCCTTTGCAGGGTGAGGTCGGTATCAAAAGGGGCAGGAGCGGTCAGTAAGGGGTAGGAGGTGGTCATTCTTTATGCAGTACTGTCGTATTGTCTGTGCCATGAAATGAGTCTCAAGGGTTCTTAGATTGTTGTACGACGAGATTTCTACAGAAACTAAATAATATAATATATCGTATTTAAGAACCAATCCGCACTGGACCGGCGTCACATCCCGGACGCTTAGCTGTCTCTTTTTGCGATATTGAGTGAGTACGAGTGAGAGAGGAATATACAATTGCGTACTGTTTTCCGCCACCCGTTTGCCACGAGGGGGTGAGGTTAAAATTGGAGCAGGGGTCCGTACTGTATATAGTACTATACTCTTTCTTATACTGCGCCTGCGTGGTGGAGAATGACGCACACTCACCCTTATTCGCAAGGGCGTTGCTAATGGAGGGCAGGGAGGGGCAGCTGCCCCCCCCCCATGTTCGTTAAGCTTTACACATTGAAGTTTTTTTTTTTGCTGTAAATTACATGTTTTTGTAGGATGTTATGTAGAATACAATAAGATTGTAACAATGTAATTTTACCTAACTAATCTTTTTAACTAACTAATCCTGCATTTAAACAAGCAATGAAGGAAACCAAGACATTTTAAAAGAGGAAAAGCAAAATCTACTAAATTTTTATATAATACAGACGGTACATACAATAATAATCGTGAAACGAATCAAGCCAATTGAATTACATGTCAATTTAATCCCTAATGTCAATTTTAATTATTTATTTGTTTTATTAACTACCTACGTAAGTTGGAACCGTTCTTATTACAATCGCCATAGAATAGAGGCAAAGCCTCACGCTACAAGTGTGAAGCTCATGCTCATGAACTACAAATCATATTTTTCTCATCCTACATAATATTAACTTGCCCCTTGGGCCATGGGCTGACGACGCCCTTGCTTATTCGTGAGAGGTCCATGCCCTGCAGTCGGACCTGCAGTGGCATCCTTAGAGCTTATAACTTATTATTAAGATCCTTCTTTTTCAAGTTATAAAAGGAATCGTTATTACTTATTATGATGCAACGATTACAGATAATGGCAATCCCGTGGGCCTGTTGTCCAGCCAGCCCGCGCCGGAGTACTGGTGCTCCGTGGCCTACTTCGAGCTCGACACCCAAGTCGGCGAGACCTTCAAGGTGCCCTCCAGCCGACCCAACGTCACTGTGAGTATGACACGTACGAACATCTACTTATTAACCTATTACACTGACCAAGGAAGTTGGATGTCAATGCATACCGCCCGAGAAACGAAAAAGATATATTCTTGCTCAATCTTTGCTCTTATGAGTCTTTCGATGTTATAGATAAATATAGACACACGATTGTCGCTTCCCTACTTGAGTAAAGCTTGTAAGCATTACCATCACTATTTGGTAGTGGATGGTAACCAAAATTACGTCATTTCTGTGCCAAATGGTAACCACTTTGAGTGGTGCGTTTTGCGTTGCACGCGTGATGTATGCGGATGGATTTCATTTCATACACTTACACGTTGTTCCCATCATCATCATCAGCCACAGCCTGAATCAGCCACTGCTGGGAATAGGCCTCCATTTGTTTATGCCACCTTCCTCTGGGCCTTCCTTGTTCCTATCGTTTTTAGAAACACGTAAGAGAAAACGTCTGTGTTTCTGAAAAAGTACATTTGCAAGTACAAGTACAAGCTACAAATCAGTTCGCAGGTCAGATCTCATTCTGACCAATCAAATAACAATGAAAATAGGCATTCTTACCTCTCCTCGAACAAATTGAAAGTGGGCACCGAATGAAAATCTAAAATAAGAGGGGTTCACGAATGTGTTAAGGCAATCGAATTGCAATAGGATATGAAGCACAGTATGATTGTATTGTTTAAAAACTATATAAAAAGCCCGATCTTATCGAATAATAACAATGTCGTTGCAATGTTAATTATGTATAGATAATAAAACAACTGATCTGGTATGATTTCCAATAGGTGGATGGTTATGTGGACCCATCAGGCGGCAACAGGTTCTGTCTCGGAGCCCTCAGCAATGTTCACAGAACTGAACAGAGCGAACGTGCGAGGTGAGTTATAATGTCATTTATTTTTAAACAACTTTGAACTATAATAGGTAAGCAAGGACGCTGGGTTGATACGATACAAGTGCGATCGCATGAAGTCGGATTATACAGCGCGGTTCGACTGTTTATGTCAACTAAACTCATCCGAGTTCATACGAAATTCTCAACCTTGTTCGCATTGGCTCAGATTTAGCCCGTACTCGTATCGTCTCAACGCGGCTAAAGATGAAAATTCTTGACTAAAATAATTCACCAACCGCTTCAAAAAGAAAATAAGAAAGTATTAATGAAGTAAAATTGTGGATAATGAATTACTTTTAGGAGACCTAAGCGACAAAAAAAATTTGAAGTCTGTGAGCCCTTCTGGACCCTGGTTTATATAGGTACCACATTATAAGCTGCAGGGTGTAAACTTATTTTTGTTACATACTTTCATCAAATTGAACAACTTTAACTGTGCGAACAATATAGAAATCGCGAAAAAAAAGTCTGCTGTTGGCTGTTCCATACATTTGGATCGAGTCACGTTTTCTATGGAACAGCAGAATTTTTTTTCCCGATTTCAATGTTGGCTCCATTGTGAAAGTTGTTCAGTTTGATGGTCTGAAGCATACGTAAAGTATTTAAGTTAACTCTCATTACCGACGGCGACCGAGCGCGGGCCTGTACAAAAACGTTGTTTAGTATGGGAAGCCGTCCGCCATCGACGCGGCGACGACTGCGGACGGGTTCGCTGCGTCCGTCGGTCGCCGTCTGTAAATGTGTCTCAACCATAAATTGATTATACCTTACAGGAGTAGAGGAACTGACTTGAGTTGGCAAATGAAACCGTTTTCGGAGGTTTTCAGGAGATTATCGGCAAGCAAAAATTTCGAGCGCAGTCTATAATTCTGAATCTAACGTGAAATCGTGGATAATTTAATGAAATTGTGTTAGTATGTTTCACAAATTTCGATTCACAATAGGGGAGCGGACTGCATAGAAAATATTTTAGTTTTATCTTCTTAGTTAAAAAAAGTTTGTAAATAATGCTAAACTCTCATTTTCTGATAATCTTTAGCTTGAATACTATTTTTAATAATAGGATGAAGTATAAAAAGTAATGAAATGTTGATGACGTCACTTATGGTTAGATAGTACAATTATTCATACAAATCGCACGTTTTAACATTCGATTAAGAGTTGCTAATTTGACTAGTTGTCAGCTCCCCTATTATTCACAGAAACCGAATTTTAACCCTGTGATAAGATCCTCAAAAACGGTTCTATTGCATCGCGTCACGTATCTCTTTCTATTATAAAGTGGTGCAGCTAGGTACATCTCACTCTCTCAGCTGTCAGAACTGACATATACTCTAGCGATAGACAAGTTCGTTCAAACAAACAACATGTCACACAAAACAACACAAAATGACACATTGCGGTCTGTCATTGCCATAGTGACGAAGTGAACTCGGGAACATCAATCAGGTGCGTTCACCGCATTCAAGTGGAACATGTTGCTTCTATGAAAGGGCCTGTCTATCGCTAGAGTATATGTCAGTCACTCTATTAGTAACTTTATGGTCTCAATGCTAACTGATAATGTCTGTACCCAACAGACTGCACATCGGTAAGGGCGTGCAGCTGGACCTGCGGGGCGAGGGCGACGTGTGGCTGCGCTGCCTGTCCGACCACTCGGTGTTCGTGCAGTCCTACTACCTGGACCGCGAGGCGGGCCGCGCGCCCGGCGACGCCGTGCACAAGATATACCCCTCCGCCTGCATCAAGGTTACACTTACATCTTCTACATTGTCACACTGGTTATTCAGGGTCCAACTTTATATGCTGACGGTTTTTAAGAGGATTATCAGACCATCAACCTGAACAACTTTTTCTATGTATACAGGGTGTTTCATAAGTAACAATAAATATTTAAAACTCTTAAGGGGGTTGGTCTTTGAATGAACATCAAAAATCCAGCCTCAAGATCTGCCAAAGAGCGATGGAGCGCAGTATTTTAGGTGTAAGATTAGCCGATCGTGTTAGAAACACTGAACTGCGCTCCAGGCATAGCGGACGTGGGGCGCAAGACAGCTCAGCTGAAGTGGGACTGGGCCGGACATGTCTGTCGCATGCAGCGAGAAAGATGGGCCAAAATCACCACAGACTGGGTTCCCCAAGATGGTCACCGGCGTCGAGGTAGACCGAGAAAAAGGTGGAGAGATAACATGGATGCCTTCTTGGAGAGTTGGCCAGAAGTTGCACACAACAGAGAGGATTGGAGAGTAAAAGGGGAGGCCTTTGCCCAGCAGTGGGACATTGAAGAGGCTACGTAAAAAAAAGAAAAAAAAGAAAAGGGAGTTGTTTAGACCTTATCTTCGTAATTATATTATAAATTGTAAATATTATTTGATATGCGCAAACTAGATATTCTAAGCTATTTTTCCATGTATAAAACATTACTTTTATTAATACCGTCTACGAGTGTTATACGACAACGTTTTGTATGGACGGAAACCACCTTAAACTTTTCAAAAGAATGCGAAAGAATTATAAAATATGGCCGAGCTTTATCCAGTGTTATATTCAGGGTGTACCTAACACAAAAGCCTAGTAATACTTAAGGGGGTGCTTCAGACCATCAAACTGAACAACTTTCACTATGGTCCCAATTGACTTACACTTACACTCTACTCGCTAGAATATAAATGTCAGTGGTGGTCCCATACATTTTAGTCGAGTCGTTACTGCGGTTTTGTATGGGACAGCAGATTTTTTTTGCGATTTCGCACCCTTTTTAAGTATTACTAGGGTGTTTTGTTATACCCTGTATAATCTTATAATATTACAAACATGTACCTTAATATAAAAGTCGATCGCACGCAGGTATTCGACCTCCGCCAGTGTCACAGGCAGATGCAGTCGCAAGCGGCCACCGCGCAAGCTGCCGCGGCGGCCCAGGCGGCTGCCGTGGCGGGCCACATACAACCTGCCCATCCGACCGTCAATAAATGTATGTACTACTAATATGCACGTCCTGCACGACACTTGGCACAACCCTCCGGCTCCCAGAGAACCCACCCACCTAATGTCATCTATTGTGTCTCGTTTAGCCGGGTACAAAGCTGTTAAAGCTCCCGAACTTCTCTTAAATTATCGCTATTAAGCCTACACGAGTGAGGAAGGTAGGATACCCTTAATTGTTCTCGCGGCGTCGTACACCATAGTAACTTTTCTACGATCCTGAATCCTATATCGAGTATCGAAGAGGTGTGTTATTATAATACTCTGACATTATAGATGTTCCAGAAAAAGATACTGAGGACATCGATTCATTCTGCGAAAGCAACTGTTGAACGTATTTATTTCACTCGACAACAGCCTATTAAGTTCCAATTCAAAAACTGATAAACTTTTTGTCCCGAGATTGGACGAGGCGGAATCCATCGTTTCCACGTGGACGGATTCGCGGGCAAAAACTAGCATACACAAAATGACGTTTCATTTTGTTTGTTTAATTCACTCTAAAAGATTTTGTGTAGAATGAATTATAGTTTCTTCATAGGTTAGAGACGATCCTGGTTGCTCGTTGCATACAGCTGATGGAGATCCTCGTCTTGATGTTTAACTCTCCGTGTATGGACTCATTGTGTGCAGAGGAAGACGTTCTGTCTAATGACGTTTGGAATCATAGGATATAGTAACATTTTGCAATAACCAAATTTGACAAAAACAGTTAACCTACGCACAGGTCTGACGGCAGCCGCCGGCATAGGGGTGGATGACCTCCGCCGGCTCTGCATCGTGCGGCTCTCCTTCGTCAAGGGCTGGGGTCCAGACTACCCGAGGACATCCATCAAGGAGACACCTTGCTGGGTCGAGGTTCATCTGCACAGGTATGCTTTATCCTTATCGTACAGTCGATCGAAGTGGATTTATTACCAACCCTAAGGGTGCCTTTTCACCAGAGCTGTACAAGGATGCAGCAACATGGAAGCTTCATAAAAAGATTTGACGTTTAATACGTAGGTTTCAAGTTATTAAATTTTTTACTGTGATACACGCATACCTCGCATGCATCCGTCGTCGCTCGGATGCATGCAGCATGTATGAAGAGACTTATGGATGTTGAAGAGGCGAGAGACGTGTGTTAGAATCGTAGCATGTGGCGATATTGTCTCAGCCTACCCTAGTGGGACATAGGCTTGATGATATTTATGTAAATAATCTCGACGAAATTACTGCTAGGTCAGGACCCTAGCGAGCCGCTAGTTATAGTTATTGTAAAGCTAAAAATGACATCGTAATTGTGTTTCTAAATTTCGCAGGGCACTTCAGCTACTCGACGAAGTGCTCCACACAATGCCGATCGACGGTCCTCGGACGAACATCGAGTAGGAATTGATCGGCTTCTTTTGAGGCCTTCGAGCGACGCCCGCCGCAGTTACGCGCTATCGGACTCAAGTGTTTGCGACGTTGGTACCTTTAATCGCACTCGGTCACTCACATTCAAGTCGATTTTGTTCTTTTGCAAGAAAATTTGGTTTTGATGATAACAGTTTAACACTTTCGATGCCGGCCAAAATATCCGTCGTTTGCATTCATCATTATATATGAATTATGAAGATAAATTCTTAATGCAGGTCGTCGGCAGGCGGCGAGGTACAATAGGATTAGCTAAGCAGGTTCTTGGCACCGACAGCGTTATGGTCGGTTTTTTATTGATACTTTAATCCTTCCCTCATACACGGAAATATCATATCGACAATTTCAGGTTTGTGTTCATTTACAAATTGTTCCTCAATGACCGGTCCTTTCTCCAAAAGAGCGCCTCGGTTCTTTGATATTTTTGTTTTGTTCTTATAACACAGAGTACTATTCAATAAACAAACATGAAATTCATGCGTCAAGAAATGGGTTAGCGGCGCGTCCTTTATGAATAAATATTAAAAAAAACAAATACTTAGCTTTTGTGAACATTACAATTGACAACATTTCATTCCAAGGTACCAAAATTAGAAAACCATTTGGAGATTATGTGATTCAAAGCTTATATCAAAATTATCAGATTTTTCTATCCATTATTTCTCGAGTTATTTGAAAAATACTGAAAAATATAATAGAGGTTGAATGAGATTTTATTCCTTTGCCTGCTTGGCTTTTCTATTGGATTTGACAGTTTTTATTTTTAACTAGAGTTAACCCGCGACTTCGTCCTCATAAATTATATACCAGATTTTAAGTCCGATTATAAACTATAAAACAAAAAAAGTTTCATCAAAATCGGTTCTATAGTTTTTGCGTGATGCGCGAAGAAACAAACAAACTTGTCAATAGATGGCGCCACACATCATTTAAATAGCGCTATCGAGTGTTATATGAAGTGAACCGCTACTTTTTTATTCCTCACGATTTACGATTTTAAAATAGTTAAGATGTTATTGCGGCCAAGGTTTTTTATCCATAAATCCTACATTTTTCAGAAAATTCAAAAGTAAATTAATAGTATACACACCGAGGGCAGTTCGCCTCGGTCAACTAACATGTGATCTGAGGCTTCTTATTTACTGCCCGAGGTTAGTAAGTATACTATTTTTCTCCTCGACGGAGGTAGAAAGCGGCAATTTCGTTTGGCGCAGCGGGACGACAATTGACGCTTTCCGCCCGGAGGGGAGAAAACAAAATGAAATGTTGTCAATTAAATAAACTTCTTTTCATAAGTAATTACTTATCGCTGTTTTTTATCTCTAAAACTTATATTTAAACTAAATCATAAATTTGCAAATTGTTTTGACGCAACATGAATGCTTTCGATGTTTCAGATTGTAGATTAAGTGCACTATTGATCAATGTAACCGATTTATAAGTGTTTCACTGTTTTGGTGTACCTAGTTGACACGAACTATAATAAAGTTGACTTGAATGAGGACTAGATTGCGAGTTAAACGAGTACCAGTTCATTGTGCTAGTTTGTTTCAAGGACCGCGGTATGTGGATGGACGTATTTTAATTTGTTAGGATTGGACAGTGATTTAGTGAGACGTACAGAAAAAGATGCCATATAAATAGCATTTAATTATTATTATTTACTACAATAATTTTTCTGTGGTGTTATTTGGTTCTTTGTTGTGATTTTGAAAACCTGTCTTCCAAAATTCTTGGTTCTATTTATCTATTGGTTTTGAAATTCAAAAGTTGTGTTGTTGAATCAGATGGTTTGGTTTGTAAAAATAATGTTGGATAAAATTAAGAAACAAACAGCGCATAGATGTGCATCGCTCGCGTTTAGAAAAAAGGTGAACTTATAATTTATGTCTTGTATTTATTTACACTAAGAATTGACACTAAGTAATAAAGTAAGTTAACGTAACATAGATATACACCTATATGTAACAGTATTGAGACGCAACAAACTAAAGAACATATAAAAGAGATCTCAGTAAAATATTTTTCACAAATCCTAAATGAAGTAAAGTTATTATTATTATGTAAGATATTAGTGCTATATATATTTATGTGAATCGACGCACGCGTTCCGCCGTACGCCTGTCGTTGCTCAACAAACACTAGGGCTAAGTTTGTCGAATTGTTTTTACTATACTATAAAACGATATACGAATTTTAGTAACAGCTATACCAAAATAAGGCATTTTTATAGATTAGATTAAATATGACAAGACATAATTATGGTTCAACTTAAAAGAAGCCAAATGGGATAGCTTTTGATTAAGTGTTAATCAAAATGTTAGGTAGTTAACGTGAAGTTGTGATAGATTTAATGTCGTAGGTTTAAGAGGGCCGGGGTGGTGCGCGGTTTAGAAGGCTGTATTTCGTTAGCAAATGTGCCTGATTAGTTGATTTGCATGAACGAAAACAATTCATACCGCTACGCTTGTTTTGTCGATTCTAATAGCGTTTTACGCCAATAAAATCACACATTTATGGTGTCTACACAGTGAACCCGCCGACAAGCCGTCGACACGGTCCTATCCATATAATTTGTAACTTCGGGTTGTGTCAGCGTTTTGACGCCGGTTCGGTGTGTAGTTCTTCGAATAAAGAAGATAGTGTATACCAGGGATGGGCAACCTTTGGAGAGTCGCGGGCCAATCTTTAGGATGTTAACAAAGTCGCGGGCCGTAGATAATAGTTGTGAAAAAAAACGGTCGGTTTTATACAAATGTACAAAAAGTGAACTACTTAACAAAGTTACATCAATCGGTTTACAAGGTGTAAGTGACAGCCCTCCACAGACTGAAATGGTGAACTCAGGCCATCAAACTGAACAACTTTCACTATGGAGCCTACGTCAGCTGTTTCATACATTCGAGTCGGGTAGGTACAGCAGTTTTGTATGAAACAACTGTTTTTTTTCGCGATTCTTGAGGTAGGCTCCATAGTGAAAGGTGTTCAGTTTGATGGTCTGAGTTTATCGGTTCAGTCTGCGGAGGGCTGTCCCTTACACCCTCTATTATCGTATTTGATTAAGTATGTACACACGGCAACACATCAAGCTACGCAAAACAAACATAAGCTGGCCGCGCGACGTTATGCATTACTCTACCTATGCGCGGATAGCTTATTTTAGTTTTGCGTAGCTTGATGTGTCGCCGTGTGTTTACCTACGTTTGATCTTGAGACACAAGATAATCAACGTTGTGTGTACACACTGCAATCTTATATGTAAAAAGTGCACAAAACAAGATCGTAAGAACAGGAGCGTAAGAAGATGGACATCTTTTACGATAAAAGTTTCCGTTTCGTCGCCTGAATCTAGTAGTAGTAAGAAGAATGGCTATCATCCTGTTATTAGCGTGAACCGAGAAAATTTAGGTTTCGCGCGCGATATTAAAATCCTTCGCGGGCCGGATCAAAATCCGGGGCGGGCCGCATCCGGCCCGCGGGCCGGGGGTTGCCCATGTATGGTGTATACCATGGATTTAGAATGATCCTCCTTACAAGCATGGAAACACGAAAATTGGCCATGGCGGTCGGTAATATTCAACCTTCTTTCGTACGTCGATGTTACAAACTTTAGGTTTGTCCCTTTCTGTCAACAAACATTAAAAAAAAACTTTCGTCGTTGGATTAGAAAGGGACAAACCTACCGTTGGAAACATCGACGTACGAAAGAAGGTTGAACATTACTGACCGCCAAGGGGAATTTTTATGTTTCTTCACTTGTAAGACAGTCTGTACTCCAGCTACAGACAATACATATGCCACCATGCCATATTCCTGGTGTAGACATCTTTAAACTATGCAATTTAATCAGAGAGCAAATAAACTGGGTCGCTATGTCACCGAGTAATGGCACTTGTGACGTTTAAAACTGATTGGCGAAATAAGCTTTTAATGCCGGGTGTTACGGATTCATTACATTTACACGTCGCCAGATATATTGAAATGAAACCACGAAGCTAGAATAAAGACCGGAGCTAGAAGAAAGAATAGAGACTGACAGAATGTTGTCAAAGACAAATATAGAGTATTTCTTCGCTTAAGAACTAGTTAACTACCAGTGAATCGGTCACTCAGCAGCGTTGTCTTCCCGATATGAAAGCATTAGAAACACGCGTGCTTGGTCCAGTCTTTCTAATAAATTGATGAATTAAACTTTAAGTGACAGCAGGAGCGAGAGACTACAATAAATCGTCAGTTTTAAACGTGATTGGTACTAGTAAAATTCTGATTTTGTGGGTTTCGTGTAATGTAAAATATTTTTGAAGTTCATGCAAATTAGCTAAATTGTTTTAGAAATTCTGTGATGTGCTAACGTAAATGGTTAAAAGTAGGGTGAGCGCGCACGCACCCCATGGATTTTATTAAATTATGAACACTTCAGTAAGAGTCTCTGTCTGAGCCAACATTTTTCGATGTATCTCTAGACTTAGCTAATATTATAAGAATAAATGACATATTTTGTGTACGAAATCGTAAACGGTTTTATAGTTGTAAGCTTAGTGTGTATGGTGTTTATATTTGAGATTGTCGTCGTTTGCTTAAGATTTGCTTTAATTATTATTAATTGGCAGATTTATGATAATTATTGTTTTGAATGATTTTTATACAATTACTGTTAGTGAAAGTTAGTGTTTTTGATTTTTTTTGTAATATGATTATTTGTTTTATATGCTAAGAGATTTTGACAAACTAATTATGAAAATATGAATTTGATATTGTAGTTTCAGTGTAATATTTAGCATGCAGTTCATTTTCAGTTTTTAAGTATACTTAACTACAATTTTTTGCACATGCAATTATCACAAAACGTTTTATTATTTTTGTTATTGCTAGATGAAATAATTTAGTTTATGCTTCGGAATTTTAACAGTTGCAATTTATAATTGTTACCAATGACTATGTAAAAATTCGGGATAATTATTGCAAGTTTTGTAAATAGTACAATTTATTTGACTTAATTTGTAGTTGTGTGCGAGCAGGTATCATGGATTATCAATTTTTAATATTATTTTCAGCGAGTCGGTACTTAGAAATTATATTCATTAAATTTTTCTCTTAGGAAGCTTTCACAAAATTTGTGTATCGAAAATACCTCTTTATAGTGATCAAAAGGATTCAAAGGGTTTTAGATGATATTAAAAATAAGTGGTAAGTTTTTTAATGATGTTAAAGTTTTGAATAATAAAATGTTTGTGAAATTCTACATAAGTACCACAGTTATTGGGGTCTAGAGGAGATTTGGAAGTGTTCCGCCGGATCGTGGTTCGTAAAGCGTTCACATTCTATGGAGATATACTCAAGTTACATTTGACGACTATTTATCGTTCGCAGTGCGAACTAAATACCTATCCCTTTTGTATATATTACGTAGTTTAGGCATTATTTAAAAACAAGCAACATTTGAATGTTAATTGTGTTCCAGGGCGAACCTATCCATATTGATACAATTTCTTAGTGCTAAAGTTTACGCATTCAAAATATATTTTAACTAATCTTAAAAGATTGCTTGTTTTTATGTGTTGATCATTAATTTATAAGACAATGGATGATATTTCTTGACAGATTATGCTCGCCTTTTGTACACTGTAAATTTTGTCAATGTTGCCGTGTACAATAAAGTTTTAGAATCAACAAAATGTATTGAATATAAACAATGCGGCAATTGTTATAAACCAAAACTTTCTTAATCATATAATTTAGTAACAGCAGTTTATAAATAAAAGTCCGTGACATTCCATCTAGCTAGTGTTCAATCTCAGTTCAATATATTTTCATTCAAATGGCCAGGTATCAATTATTTGTCGCATCCATCAATCGTGTTCTATTATTTATAAAAAGTTTGTTACTGTAACGTTAGTCATTGCAGCATTTTATTGAAATTTTAACCTAACTGCCATTCGTTTTAGACACGTTTTGTTTTGTGCTATCGCAAATTTTAATTGTCTGATAATGATAACAATATTGGGGATTTAGAATACCGTACACGGTGTAACGTAGCCCTAAGCGCATAGTTTAAGAGTGAAACTATGAAAGAAATGAATATAAAGGTTATTCCTCTATTTGTGGTTTGTTTGTTTTTTCAAGACTTTTTTATTTTATTGATTAGAGGTTAATAATAGACTTTATAATTTCTTAGGCTGGATTTAGTGTACGACCGACACGGTCAGCGCTGACGGCGGATTAACCAATTAGCGGCGTGCAATTAGTCAGCGCCGTACTAAACCGCGTCCCTTGATTGGTTAATCCGTCGTCAGCCTGACCGTCGGTCGTGCACTAAATGCAGCCTTATATCTTAAGCGAAGCGTTTAAATTTCGTTCATTATCTATCTCTGCAGGCATCATAAGTAGAAGAATGAGAAATAATAGACGAAGGACAAAGGGTCGAGAAAAATGAAGATACTTATTGCAGTTGAAAATCTATAATATTGGGATGTCTATCAACGATCTAAGTAAGGTATTGTTTTTTCTTCTTCTATGAAAATATTCTACAGCAGCAATTCTCAATCTTGTATCGCACTTGACCGGTTATTTTTATGCTTCCCCGTGAATTAAGATGTTTAACTATCTTGGGAATAAACAGGCAACATGAAACACATGTGAATGAAGACTTTCAACAATAATGGAATAATGACTCGCAATGTAGTTAGTTATTATCATTAGTAAGAAGTATAATATACCAAGATCCTACCGCAAAATAGGGGAGCGGACAAGTAGTCAAATTAGCAACTCTTAATCGAATTATCAAAACGTGCGCTTTGTATGAAAAATTTTACTAGATACCTACCCACAAGTGCCGTCATCAACATTTAATTACTTTTTATACTATAACATATTATTAAAAATAGTATGCTAAAGAATTACAGCAAATGAGAGTTTAGCATTATTTTTAAACGTTTTTTTTACTAAAAATATAAAACTAAAATATTTTATGCAGTCCGCTCCCCTATTATGCACCCATTTGTTTGGTGAACGAAATTGATTTAATTGAAAGATTATACAGGTGTATATACAACGACGCCGAGTTGCCTAGCAAAATCCTGCCGCAAGTACCTTTACCATGATGATTTATGGTATACTATTCTTTCCACCTATTTGTTTGGGAAGTAATTGAGGTGCCATCTGAAGAACGATGTAAAGAACTGGAAAAACAAGGGTTGTGCCACCTCTCAGTCTGTCGCAACTCTAGGGTTGCCAGGTTCAAAGAAGTCATTTTTAACCCTAGAGTTACGAAGTTGTGGCAGACTGAGAGGTAGCAACCCTAGTTTTTATAGTTCTTTAGATTGGTCTCCTTCAGATGGAATCTCATTTACTTCCCAAACTAGATCGGTGGAAAAAATGGTACCAAAAATCATCATGTAAAGGTACTTGGGGCAAGATTTTGCCAGGCAACCCGGCGGCGTTGTATGAACCCCAATATAAACTTTTAGTTAAATTACATTTCGTTCTGAGTCGGATCTTGGTATATTATATTTCGCACTAATAATAATAACTAACTACATTGTGAGTCATTATTCCATTATTGTTGAAAGTCTTCATTCACATGTGTTTCATGTTGCCTGTTTATTCACCAAGATAGTTAAGTGGTCTTACAACAATTTCTAAACGGCAATCGGTAATAATTTTAGTAATTAAAAAGTCCCGGGGCTACAGTACTAGGATTGGTGGTGTGCAATAGATTTTTGTAAAAGATTACTCACCATTGCATATAACACTCAGCTCGACTCAAAGCTAAATTCAATCTGTTTATTTACAGCACTCGATGAATATAATTTTTAGAGCTATCTAATAATAACTTATTATTCATAGTCTCAATGTTTAGCCGCATTGTCCTTTCATACGTATATCGTATACGCGAAGATTATGGCCTCACGCTTTCGAGTAAGGAGTTGAAGCGGGAGCGATTAGCGGGTTTGAATGAGAGAAATTACACACTAAATAAAAGAAGGAACAAATTAGCCCTCATTCGTAAGTTGAATGGAATCCACTTGGAATTTGATTGCCAATCTGCCTACCTATTGTGTCACTAAATCGGTATTTCCCTGCGAGATCGGATCAGAAATGAAGAAATCCGCACAAGAACCAGAGTAGCTGACATAGCCCAAAGAATTGCTAAACTAAAGTGGCAGTGGGCGGGGCACATTGCTCGCAGAACCGATGGCCGATGGGGCCGGAAGGTTCTCGAGTGACGGCCGCGTACCGGAAAGCGCAGCGTGGGTAGGCCCTCCACAAGGTGGACCCACGAGTGACGACCTGGTAAAGGTAGCGGGAAACCGTTGGGTGAGGGCAGCGCAGGACCGGTCGTTATGGCGATCCTTGGGGGAGGCCTATGTCCAGCAGTGGACGTCCATCGGCTGAGATGATGATGATGATGAATTCGGTAACGTTGCCAATGGTACAGTCATAAATATACTAGAGCAACATTTTAGTAGGTAAATAATAATATTATGTTTTTGTGATCGTCAATGCATTGTCTAATATAAATTTATACACCACTAGTTTTTAATTAGGATGTCTTCAGACAATGAAACTAAACAACATTCCCTGAGGAACATGGGTCGAAAAACGAGAAACATTTTAGACCTCCGACGACTGACGTATACTCTAGCGATAGACAAGCTCGTTCAAACAAACAACATGTCACACAAAATGACACATTGCGGTCTGTCATTGCCATAGTGACGAAGTGAACTCGGGAACATCAAAGCAGTGTGCCCAAAGACTACTTGTGCCCACCGCATTCAAATGGAACATTTTGCTTCTATGAAAGGGCCGGTCTATCGCTAGAGTGTAAGTCTATTCCTCCGACACAGAATAGGTAATAGTATAATAGTTCTACATACCTCCGATAGAAAATCGATCCGCTGATCCGTTCTTTTGTATGGATCAAGGAATATAATATAATACTCTCGTATGGATGGTACACATTTTTTTCTCGCTTTCGACTCATGTTCTTTAGTGAAAGTTGTTTAGTTTCAGTGTCTGAATACGCTCTTAATGTTATGTTAGTAATTAAAAAGTAGAATCGCAACAACAAATAGGTACCAAAAAACACCATGACATTTGATACCACTTGAATCGGGTATTAGTTACTTCAGTTACACAACAAGATCCATGTCACACAATGAATCCTTTTACACGCCTGCAGTTTGTCGGTCTTGATCACGTGTATAAAAACCTCTACAGATGTTCTATGATTAAGAGATATTACGTAACTTGGGTAGCCTTATACCGCTTTTCATTCATAACTTAAACCACTCACTATTGGTCACTCCACTATAAATAATCTAGCGACTCACTCCCGCGCATCGGCACCATTCCAAACGAACGTTTGGCGAGCTTCTACCACTACAGTTTTCCATTAGCTAAACACCGTGTCTCGTTTACTTGCACATTGTTTGAGGAAATGACACAATGGTGGCTTGTGTTATAGGTTTGGGTACAAACTCAGCTATTTCGGTGTGACCCGTAATCGTGTCGACACTGTCCGCCACGTTTTATAGTAGGTACATCGTTTGATGGACGACTTTTGCACCTTTGCATCCTTACGGACGTATGAGCTCTATAGTTTCTTTTTAATACTAGGCCAAACAGCAATTTGGAATAGATTTCGTTTTTTTGGTAGCCACGACATTCGTCAAATTCTTGTTTCGTCAAATTCTTTTATAGTTATTATTACTAAATAGCGCCTTTATTTTCATTGCAGTTAACTCTAAATATCCAGAATCAACGGTCATAAAAGAAACATCTTAATGACCACTAAAAATAACCTGTGTTATTTTTTTAGTGTTACTTACCTATGTCTCCCAATGTGATATTTTCCTTTACGCGACGAATATGCAATCTTGCATGTTCCAGCATTTTGTGCAAGAACACGAATAAGTAGGCCGAGATAGTATGACATCCAACCTAGATCCAACCCACAAGATGTAAATGAAATGAGATAAAATGTTATCGGAAATAACTCCTGCTGTAGTTAGGTAAGGTAGTTAGTTACATCGAATATGTTAGGTTCGCTACGGCTTTCGACTTTTAAATAAACTTAAGTATTTCAATTTAAGGCCCTCTTATCCGAGCGCAAGCGTCTCTTTCTTGCAAGCATAAGTTTGCAATTAGCCATCCCGCTCCAATTGAAAGCAGGATCGCAAAAAAACGTGTTTTTATCAATATCTTTGCTCATGGGTGTTTCTAAGCTCCAAATTCTACGAATTTCACTAGAAATATTTGATGTATTTAGTTAAGCAGGAAAGTTAAATATCAGCAGTTTAATCATAGTATTGAAAAAACATCATAAAAAGGGGTAACTTTGGTTTTTTTCTCTATCGAGTAAACTTAATCTAATCGTGTTATTGAGAACCATCGCCTATCCGCTAGATCCTTAATTAAGACATCATTTCATTTCAGATTAAAACACTTTCGTTCGTGTTCAAGAAACGGCCTCGACCGTATAATAGCGTCTTAAGGCATTTGATGAGTCGGTGTGTTTTCATAGCTGCTCTTTGTGACTCTGTGTCCAGCCAGTTTCATCAAAATATATTATACAGGGTCCTTCTTAATAAGCTGAAAATTTTTAAGGGGATGAGCAGACCTTCAAACTGAACAACTTTATGGGACCAACATCGAAATCGCGAAAAAAATCTGCTGTCCCATAAATTTAGCTCGAGTAGGTTTGCAGGTGCCTTAAAGAAAGTTGTTCAGTTTGACGATCTGATCATCCGATCCCCTTGAAAAGTGTCAACATATTAAGAAGGACCCTATAATATTATCATATTTTTGTACGAAATTTATAAATGGTGCTGGCTTAGTAATCGATATGGGCCCAGTGGCGATGCGTCGAATGTACCATGTGATTTGTTTCTGTATGTCCAAGGGCTGTATGTCCAAGGGCTCGCTGCCCGCTCCGCTGGCGGCTATGGCTATGGCCGCAGCCCGGACAGAACGGAGCGCACGGAGCGCGGCGCGGCGCGGGAAGATTCCAAAATATTAGATATTTTTAGCGACCGAGGCCGGCCCTGTTTACATGTTCGCTCTTTACGACCGTGCTATTTCATGGCTTCCCGAACAGTATTTTCATGGATTGTGGAATTTTCATAAGTCTTAAAAGTGGATTTTGTTTTATTGATGTTCGCGAAACTTGGTTTTGTTTCGTATTAGTTTGGGGTCGGATTCTTTTACATTTTGCGACATTGTTTTATAAGATTGGGGCTACCTATCGCAGTTACCGAATTATCTTACTTACGTTAAATAAACGGAGTTTACATGATCATTAATTAACAGATCGTTTAAAATAAATTCGGCCTCGGCCATGAGATCTGAGCAATCTGAGACCTTTCTTACTTTCCTGCCCTCGGTGTGTAAATCTACTATAGTTTATGAACTTCGTAATTAAAATGTAATAAACACAATTTGGTGTTAGATGAAGATTTAATTTTTATGTCTATGACAAAAAAATTTATGAATTTGACCAATGTAACAAAATTATTTTTCACTTCACTAGCTCGGAAAGATTCTGTTTATCATTCGAAAACTGAGTGCAAGAAAACTGAGTTTTATCCCCTAGCGTGGAAAGAGTTTTTGAAATTAAAATTTGTCTACTCAATATTTTTATATACCGCCAATCCACTGAAAATGCTTAATAACTATTTCATGTCACTGGCCAACACGAAAAAAAAAACTTTTTAAAATGTTCTTTTTAGCATTTAACTTTTTTCCTCGCTGTTGTGAGAAAAGTTGTGTGTTTCGCTCGGCTGCAAAGTTATTCTGCGTCTCGTACCCTTGAAACCTTCGCTAGGCTCAGGATTCTATTATTTGAACCACTCGCTTCGCTCGTGGTTCAATCCTAGAATTCTTCGCTTGCTCAGGTTTCAATACAAGTACTCGCGCCAAAAAGCAACTTTGCAGCCTAGCATAACAAATAACTATTTCGAGAGTCTGCTTTGGAAGGCTCATTATGTAGTTGGTCCCGGACACTTATTAAGCAGCCAGCTTAGCTTTTTTGCGTTATGGCCCGCCCTAATATGAGAAGCTTTATCCCGCATTGTTCGCTCCTAAAATCTAAATAAATTTGAATCTTCTGCTCTTGGAAATCGGACGTTTTTAGCTCAAAGGTCAAAAGTCAGAAAAATGAGCGCAGTCGGGCACGGCTTGTTATCGTAAATTACAGGTTTAAATCGGCTCAGGTGCGCGTGAGTCACATAAACTCGCTAGGAAAAACTTTGAGCATGCAAGCCAAGCTGCCAAGTGCCAACGTTCCGTAGGAATTTCCGGTTCAAAAATCATAACGTATTGCAACAAAGTATAGTTGAAAAGCTCGCATTTATTCAGTTATTAAGCTTTTAAGCCTAATGACGGTTGAGGAATGTTTTGAGTGGGTGTTTTCCTAATTTTTAGCAGTCTAGTTTGGTTAATAAGTTATTTAATGAGAATATGGAAACAGTAGGGCTAGCACATAGCTGACTGGCGACAAAGCGAAAAAAACATAGGTAGGTACTTCGATATAAGGAAACACAGGCACATCAGCGGCCGTAGCATGATGCGCACGATAGGGTACCTACTTTTATCACTATCGTTAGAAATACAAGCGCTGTATGCTCATAGACACATTTTAACACTCTTGTTTTGGTAGTAAGTATGAGTGTGCCCGTTCGGTGGTTTGAGATCGAGTTCAGTATATTTAAAGTTTTAAAATCAAATTAAGTAAGTATTCACTTTATTATGTATTAAGGTTCTAAACAAACTACTTTCTAGTTTTGAGCTAAATTTATTAACACGTTGTATACGTGCCCTGGCACAGGTCTTACCTGATGGAAGGTATATGGGCATTAGTCCAGCACGCGTGCCCTGCAATGTGGAATAATCAACTCCACATATAATTTCTTCATCAACATAGGTAGGTAGGTTTCCTCACAATATGGTTGCCTTCACTGTTTGAGAGCACTAGGCTGTACATGAAGTTAGAAAAGCTCATTGGTCCCAATGGCATGTTTTCCCGGAACCTGGACCCCGGACTCTCATGATAGAGTTCCCATTCTCCGAGACGCGTCACCGACGCCGACGCTGTATGCCTATATATTATTCTATTCTAATACCTACCTACATATTATTCTTTCAATAAAATTACTGGCTGGTGTGAAGCATTCAAATAATTAGCTGTAACCCAAGAATAAAGTCAGACGTTAGCAAATTTTCAATCTATAAATAAAGGGATGTATAAATAAAATAATGTTAGAACTTTTTCCGAGTAAACGTAACACGTGAAAATGAGTGGTCTTGCCAGAGAAATCTTAAAATCCGCGGCAGAAATATAACTATTAGCTAATTTAGAGATGTCAGTTAGTTGTCGATGTTTTAATTTTATAGGTAAATCTTTATTTTGTGCAAGTGGTTAAAGGCCAGGCTTATCGAATTAGACTTGGAAACTTACGTTCTAGTTCAAGCCCGTAAGATACTTAAGTACTTATAATTTTCTTGGCAATAATGGCTGACAGAAAGGATTTCCCTTTTCCATTTCACCTCGTCCCTTCATAGTGCCTATCATCAGAAGGAGGTAAGAGACTCGATTACCTATGTACCTACCCAAATAAATATAATGTAAGTAAGTTACTTACCTAAGCATTCAAAGTTATCAATCGATATACAATGAAAGTGTAAATACTTATGAGCATCCTCAGCATAGACGATAGACGTCCACAGCTGGACATAGGCCACCCCAATGATCGATACAACGACCGGTCCTGCGCTGCACTCATCCGGTCGGTCCACCTTGTGGAGGGCCTACCCTCGCTGCGTCTTCCGGTTCGCGGTCGCCACTCGTGAACTCTTCGGATCCATCGGCTATCTGATCACTTTAGTTTAGCAACTCTCCATTTGACCATGAGCATCCTCCGCGTAAATTCGAAATTTTTTAGCTCTCAACTCTTTGGGTTGTGGCCAGAGAGTCTTATGTTTTCTCAGTACGAATCGGTTGGGGCGAGAGCTTTTTACGTACAAAACATGTGCAAAGTAACCTAAGTAAAAGCTATGTACCGAGCGAAGTAAGCTCAACATTTTTAGCGGCGCGTTAGCTGTTGTCAGTGTCAGTACTCTTTAAGATTATATGTAGGACGTAGAGCAACTGCACTAATGTAACTGTTAACCCTAGCACACTGTTGGTAGAGCATTCTACTCCTCAAATACTATGACATCTGTCTTTTGTTCTACAGCTTTTGTAATAATTTAAAGTGTTTAAACACTTTGGATTTTCAACTACGATAACGCCGCCATCCAGTCGTCTTGTAGATCCTTATGCCTTAGTCGACTCGTACGACACCTTCGGGAAGAAATGAGGTGGTTCTAAACAACCACCTTTAAATTTATAAAAAACGTTTGTCGATACTGCATGGCGATGGCGTCCCTAGTCCTCCCGCAGCTGCCGTCCCGTCCCGCGCCAGTCGAGCGCTCCTCCGACTGCCCGGGCGCCGGCAGCTCCAGCGCATCCGAACGAACGAACCTACACACGCACCATTCACTAAACGCGACCGTGTTTACGAACGCCATTTTATTTTAATTATTTTTTGTTTTCGATAAATTCAAATTTGGAAATCCTTGTGCGAAAGAGTGCCGATTGGAAAATTTTGGATTTTTTTTCGTTGTGCAAGATTTTGGTGAGTTTTGTATTTTTATCGATATTGCGGTAAGTGACACTTTTATATTCCGCCCAAAGATAATGCTAAACTTAATAACTTTCATATTTAGGGGCAGGCACGCCTTTAAAGCAGTTTCTAACTTCTGTAGGGTTATGTGTAAGTTTCTGATCTTCGATCGATGATATAAGATCGATAGGTACTGAGTATTTTGACTGCAGGTAGGTAGGTACAATTAGGAATTTTGAGTGATATTGTTTTTCACGGATCATCGTCATCCATTTGTTATATTATAATCGCCAAAACTGTCAAAAAACACATGCCGATTTGATACCGATCGACGAATCGAATAGTTTACGCAATAGCAACGATCACAAGTAGGTATTATATCTCACAGATTAACTACAAGTGGAGAAAAAGCGAAAATATATGACACTGTTAAAACTTTATTATTAGTAAGTAAATATTGAAATTAATACATAGTTAAGTACATAATAAGCATGCTAGTGATGTAAAATTACATGATTAGATATATGTTGCAATTGCGAATTTATTGAAATACTTACCAACTTCATCTGATTTTACATGGACATAATCCAAATATTTGTTTAATCTATTCGTGGAAACATGTAGAGTAAAGAGGACAAATTTGCTGAGCCTTTGAGGAGCCAATTTAAATATGAAAAAAATTTGTGAAATGTTGATACTTAAGTAAGCAGTAAGTACTTGTCTACTTACTTACTTAATTTTGATTTCAATTTTTATTAGGAAATTCTTGCAGCCAACTTTTCAGTTGTTTGTCAAACTAGGAATTTAAATATTTTATTTAGCATGTAAATCATTAATGAACTATATAATACTAGAGAAGTTCCACGGTGGGTTAAATGCAATATAAACTTAAAAATAAATTTATACCTATATGTAGGTACGATTTGTAACACCCACTGGCTTTACGGTGAAGGATTACATCGTGAGGAAACCTACATGCTTCAATTAAGTAATAAAATTATTCGAGGCATGTACTAATTGTACCTACAGTCTGAAACGAAAAGACGTACTTATACACTATTGTTCTAAGTTGTCGTAGTACTAGAGTGTCTTACTAATGTACTTAAGGGGCCATAGGTCCAGACGAATATTTTCTATGAGAAACGCGATTGCCGAGCGCTCCGAAAAGTGTGTGCGTGAGCCGTATTTTCGATTAAAAACAACTAACCAAAGTACTTTTTCTAGATTTTATTTATGATTGCACTAGTTAAACTAATGGTGAATATGTGAGTATAAATACCAACAATCGGAAACTATTTTAAGTTCTTCTAAACCGAGAAAAATGTTTAAAAATTCATGAAAATACGTCACCTTGTGACGATTTTCTATCGAGTGAAGTAATTCCAATCGTGTATTCAGTTGATGATTGCACTAGATGAAATATCCAAAAATACTGAGGTATGACTTTAGTTTCGGTAAATGGTATAAATCTAGTCGTAAAATGAAAAATAAAAGATGCCTCCGAGGTATTTCCACCTACTATTACGTCTTAAACATCTTTTCGTTGCTGACTGTACCTACTCATGGTGGATATGGGCTCACCCGTGATACTGGACAGAGTTTCTTTGAAACACGGATGTTCCGAGTTATTTCTGACCACACCCCTCGGGGAATACAGGGTGAAATTGATATCATTAGCATCTTTTTAAAGTTTAAAAGGATGCTATGCTAATGATATCAATTTCACCCTGTATTCACCCTGTATTCCCCGGTAGACTGTTAGTTTAAAATTTAAACTAAGAGTCTACCCCTCAAACTGAACAACTTTTACTACGGGAGCAAACCAATCGGAGCAACAAAAAAATCTGCTGTTGCATACATTTGAGTCGAGTAACTTGCTTACTCTACTACAACTGCAGTTTAGTATGGATCAGCTGTTTTTTTGTTTTGTTCCGATCGGTTTGCTCCCATAGTAAAAGTTGTTCAGTTTGATGGGTATAGATCCTTAGTTTAAAAGGATGCTAATGATATCAATTTCACCCTTTGTAGGGTAGACAGATGCGCTCAGGATATCGAGCAACTTTTCTGAAGGAACAAAGAAAAAAAATATCGCAGCTTTTCTTACAAACCAACGTTCGATCAGCTGATTGCTTTTAGTATGGAAAGTCCAATTTTTTTTTTGCTAATTTCCTATAGGTTTCTAAGGGAAATTTGTTCAGTATCATGGATACAATCTTCCGCCCCTTAAAGTAATGCAACTGTTTACTGGTAGGTAGCGGACATATCAGTTTCTTCCATACACCATTAACCTCGGGCAGTAAATAAGAAAGCCTGAGCCCTTTCTTACTTTCCTGCCCTCGGTGTGTAATCTACTATTGTTACCTGCGTGATTTGATTGATATGAGTAGGTTGTGAGTAGGTGTATCAGATATCGGATAAAGGAAGATTAAAACCTCGCCGACGTGACGTTACGTACCTAAGCATCGACTTTTTGCAGCCGCATGGCCAGCATGATGCATTACGAATTAAGAATTTGTGACGAATCGTGCAATTTACAATTCGCCATCATTGTACCTACATCTACAGTGCATCATTGGTATTGAACTTTAATTCAATAATTTATCGGGTGGCCTATAGACGCTGACGGCAGTGCTTTAAAATGACTTGCCATCGACTCGATCGAAGAAGATCTGATCGTGGTATCCAATGAAATAAGTGCTCTACTTGAAAAAACAATTATATCTGCACATTGCAAAACAGTTTCTTTTTTATTTGTTTGGATAACTTCATATCTTGAAATACCTATACTTATATTAGGTGAAAGTGGAAAATGCATCAAAATCATTGTAAAGAATGAAACGCCAATCAATTGAATCATATCTAACCAATATTATAATCGGCTTGGACCCCACTGATTGATCTACCTACATCATCATCATCAGCCTTTATAGGGTCCTTCTATATGCTGACACTTATTTAAAGGGATGACTAGACCGTCAAACTGAACAACTTTCTCTATGGGACCAAATCGAAATCGCAAAAAAAAAAATTAGTTGTCCCATACAAAACTGCCAACCTAACTTGACCCGAATGTATGGGACAGCTGATTTTTTAGCGCCGTTGCGCGCGCTTGACTTCTAATTTAATTTAATCATGTGGTTTCAAGGTTAATGATACTTTTCCTTACACCCTGTATAGGTACACTCAGGAGCAATTAATTCGGGTCGCCAAAAAAACCTTGATAACTCCGAAACTTGGAATGATAGCTCATTCTAAGTTTCAGAGATAGTAAAGAGATAGAAGAGAAGAGAGTAAAATGTTTTTAATGCAAACGAAAAATATTTTAAAGACTACTTATTTATTATTTCCCAAATTAAATTAATAAAACTTCTAATTTGTTATTTGTATTACTTTTATATGAATAAAGCTATCATTCTTAGTTTCGAAGATAATAAGGTTGGTGACCCGGATTCATTGCTCCTGGGTGTAGTTTACATCGGTAACATAATTATGACTACCTATGACTAATTATGACTACCTACCTAAAACATAACTATGTACTAGGCAGATCCCAGGGGTCTTAGGCTGCGTTTCCACCAGAAATGAGCGAGGTAGCGAGGCGGTGAGCGAGGAAACAATCCGCCAATAGCGCGTTCGCTCGATCACGTCATTGGGAAATTGAAGCACCCTCATTGGTCGATTGTTTCCTCGCTCACCGCCTCGCTACCTCGTACATCTCTGGTGGAAAAGCAGCCTTATTGTGTAAACATCGCACCCGATTCAAGCGGTATCAAGTTCGTTTTGCTTTTAGGACGATATGATAATAGGTCGTTTTGCTTTTAGGATGTTGTGATGCGTAGGACATTTTGCTTATAGGTCATTCCGATACGAACCCATCAAATCGACATGGTGCTTTTTGGCAGTTCTTAGCTATTTAGTTAGTTAATTTCAGACAATGAATAATGATAATCACAGAATCCAAATAAGTATTAAGTGGATGTTCTGAGATTTATGAATATCTCTGGCTGCACCCTCGGAGAATATAGTTGTGAGCATATGCTATTACGCAAAATATCACTATAAATAATTTAAACCCGTACCTATCTGTACAGCCATAATTCGTTACGGATCTTGTAAACGATAAAATCGGAACAGTCCTATACAGATACTATATAAAATATGCAAGTTTACACAGATCAATTAGTTGGTGAGACCGTAATTCAGATGTCACCTGTAGTGTAGGTCTTGACCAATATAAATGCGCATTTACGGTCCATTTCTCAAAGTCCCAATGTATTATTATGTAGGTTCGAATTCGAACTAAAACGGCCGGGGTGATAAATGGTGGCACCTGTGCCAAGATGTTGGTTCACATCCGTTCTGGACATAATGTCACCTATAGTTGTTTGTGATGGTAATTTCTAGTGAGTAGCTTACAAGGGTTGTTTCAGAATTCGAACCAAAATGAATGCAATTTTGAGGGTGTGTAGTGCATGTTCTTCTGAACACACCCATATTATGGTTCTTTCGAAGCTTCAACCTAGGGCACGCAAATATTATTTGGAAATATTGATGTTCCTAGATTTCTTTTTGGACCACAAGTACCAGTGGCGTAACGTGGGTTCTTGTCGCCCTGAGCACAGACCTATTTCGCCGCCCCCTTATCTTTATAAGATGACCTACACAAAAAATAAAGAAGCGAGCGCAGCGAGCTCGAAATAATTTAGCACAACTATTCGCGTTGTGGTCAGACATCTTTTGGTTTATCCATGCAACAATTAGAAACTGAGAGCGAGCGTAGTGATCTGAACTTTTCACCTTAAACACGAATCGGTAGGGACCAGAGCTTTTTACGTACAAAACATGTGCAAAGGAACTTAAGTAAAAGCTATGGATCGAGCGAAGCAAGTTTGAAATTTTAAGCACCGCGTGCGCTGTGGTTAGAAGTCTTTAGGATTATCTGTCCTAGGTACCTACATATATTAAATCAGTATCAGGGTCTTAAGTTCTTAACGTGTTGTTTCATATTTAGCTTCTAGGTATTTCCTATAAACTAGTCTAATTTCTGTTTGTTTATAAATTACATCGGTATTTCTCGGCCTCGGCGTCGGCAGAACACCTGCGCTCGCGCACCGTCCCAATTTCCCGTCCTTGCTCTAACAATAGATTCTCTTACAAAATGTGTTGGACAACGCTTATAAGTGTCCGAAAGATTAGAAATACTTATTGTACCAATGATAATAAACAAATTTCTCTAAGAAACCTAACGATAAGTAGCAAAAAAAAAATTGTGGGCTTTCATTACTAAATGCACTATTAGTGCACCACGCACTACTAGTGAAACGTGGATGTTCTGAGTTTTCAGAATATCTCTGCCTACCCCCATGGGGAATACAGTCGTAAGTATATGCATGCATAGGTACTAAATGCAATCAGCTGATCAAACTTTTGTATGAGAAGTAGATTTTTTTTTGCAAATTTTCCTTTGTTCTTTTGGAAAGGTTGTTCAGTTTCATGAGTACAATAACCCATTATAAGTATTGCAACTGTCTACCTTAATTAACACCCTGTATTGTAGGTATATGTTGCTTCGTTGTACCGATAACTATTCGGTACGGAAGAAAAGTAGGGAAGTAAGTAGGTAATTCTTACAAAACAGATTTTTCGTCCTTTACACATTCTTTTAAACTTTACATAAAATCTGGATTGCCATAATCCAGTTTACGAAGAAAGATGCATGAAACTTGCAATTTTCGCACTTACGATGTGGGCATAAGAGTCCTGACAGACTCCTTCCTATGTGAAATGAAGTATCAGATCAGTTTTGTATTTCCAAGTTGATAGAGAATCAAGTTTATAAACTTTCAACACAATTATAAGAATACGGATGAGCACTAACTTAGAACTAAAATGTAATATAAAACTTTGTAATTACCTTTGAAATGGCCAAGTTCAGAACTGTCGCAATTCTTTCGAACTATATCGATAATAAGGTTACCGAGTCTGTGTTCACTGGCTACCTTCGATTATACATAGATACATACATAAATTGGATTGCATTGGATTGGATTAGCGGATCTCTAAGTCTGTTTGTTACTATAATTACTACATTACAGTGTTTGATTGTAAGTTTGTATGTGACTGATAAGAGAGTCGGTGGTGCGTTGCGGAGAGGTATAGAAACGCAATCTTGAGGTCCGGGTTCGAATCCGCACGGAAGACATGCCATGTACCAAATGAGTTTTTCAGACTTATGTCCGTAATACCGACTGCTCTCAAACGGTGAAGGAAAACATGAGAAAACCTGCATACGCTGAAGAAGAAATTCCGCGTATCTTATTTATTATAGATTAGAATCATTAGTAGGTAGGTAGGCATTAGGTAAGTGAAGTCTACCAATCCGTATTGGGCACGCGTGGGGGACTAACGCCCGTACACCCCCTGAGCTCCCTAGGCTCCTGCCCTGCAGTGGGACGTATTATAGGTTGATGATATGATAAAATAAGTAACATTAAGAAACCAATTAACATATTTGACATAAACCTTAACAAGGGTCTATCTGTATGTATCATTGGTGCTTGTCCAGTACACGGACAGACACCGGTGTCTCGTGTGGTGTACGTTTTCGAATAGATAATAGGGTAGGTACTTTATACTAATTTTATAAATGTGGAAGTTTGGTTTGGTAGAATTATTTATGGAGAGGTAAGTAGGCACATTTTCGGAAATTCGGTCCCTGTAGACTGTTACTCTGAACAGGGATATTGTATTCAAATCGCTTTAACATAGACATATACATTTTAGTTAGTACCTAAAATGTATACAGGGTCCTTCTTAATATGCTGACACTTTTTAAGGATGATCAGACCATCAAACAGAACAACCCTATGCTATGGGACCAACATCGAAATCGCATAAAAAAATCATCTATCACTTAATGGTCTGATCATCCCGTAAGAAAATTTTTCGTCTAAGGATCATCCCCTTAAAAATGTGTCAGCATATTAAGAAGGACCCTATGTCTAATATTAATAGCAAATCCAAACGTGTAAACGCTGTGCAACGCATAGAAATTAAAGGCGCAGTTAGAACCCAAAATAAAAGCTGGCGTGTAGCCACTAGTGTAATAATCGAGAGGGTGCCAAAATTCTCTTTCCATTACATGCCATCTCTGGCAGCTGTGCTTTATGGAGTTATTTTGTACTGCGGTGACTAATTGTCGGTTTATTATAAAGCCAATAAAAGTTATTTTCGACTGGCTATCAGTTGTCACTTACGTTACCTTTTTAGAAAGGGTTCCCTACGTTATACTGCGAAAGTCAACATTTGTAGAGGGTTTAGAAATACAAAATTGTTTTGTCAGAACTTGACCATCAAACTGAACAACTTTCACCAAAAAGTGAACTACCGAAATAAAATCGGCTGTTCCATACAAAACTGCAATACCTATCTACACTCTACACTCTACTCACGTTGGATCAGCTGTTATTTTCTTCTTCTCGATTTCCATGCTGGCTCCGTTGTGAGAGTTGTGAAAGTTGTTCAGTTTGATGGTCTGAAGCATCCTGTTACACATAACATCATCTTTCATTTACATCCTGTAGGTCTACGAATAAGAGAATGTATAGAAGTATAAATGAAGCTCAAAAAGTGGCACCAAAAAAATTGTAACGCGTTCTAAATTTGTTCTTTAAAAATTGTAACTCGCCGCCAAAACTCATACAAAATGTAATTTTTCATGGGGTGCCAAAAATGATTTCGATTTTGTTTGGAGTTACTCTTCCATATTTATTCTCTTATTCGTAGCTGTAGGTACATGTAGTATACATATGTAGGTATTATCTCCCTAATATTTTCGGCATACGAGCCTCTGCCTTTAGACATTTATAAAAATGATTCTTCGTAACTAATTGGATCGCAAAGTTTAAATTTAGGCTTTCCCCGTACCGACCTTCCAAGCACAGATGTAACATAATGCATAACACCTCATTCACGAAAATGATTCGTTTACGCCATTTTGAATGTATGATCTCATTTCAGTTGGATGTTGACGCTGCATCCAGTTGCTTGGATGATTTGTTGATACGTCTGGGAAGATATTGAAGAAATGGCTCAAAACGGGTGAGTGTTTTTATTTCTACTTATAACTTCAGTGCTTTTTGAATTTGTCTCGTATTACTTTGTTTATTATGGACTTATTGATTAAATTTCTTAGATTCTTTATTGTACACAAAACAATAAAATTATGAAAAATGCGATGTTATTTTCTCGAAAATGTATTTTCATCACCTAACCTATACTTATTCAATTGTATAAGTAGGTGCTTAAAATGGTACTTACAGTACTACTTATTTCTAATACCCGCAGTGCCTAAGTAGATGAATACTTCGTTCAATTTTACTTTAATCGAAGGCTGAATAGGTAGGTAATGTCGATATTGAAAACAAAATTCACTAATAAGAATTAAAATTAGAATTGAATAGATATTAAAATCACAGAGTACTATTATACTTACTACCGTAAGTTAACATTATTTTTTTGTAATGTCTTGAAGTTTTCAATTTAGTACGCGATATTACATTATAGTCCCGGATACTGTAAGTGGTGTAGGTCAACAATACTTGTCCTCCGACTCCCGTACCCGCCAACGGGAGAGCCCTGAGCAAAAATAAAGCAGATTTGGCCGGGTTCCAGGTACGGAGCGGCGCCGGCGGCGGGACACCTCGGAAGGATTCCCAACTACGGCAAATCTCAAGTTAATGTGAGTATTGCATTGTCATCAGCATCATTGGCCGATTTATAAAGTCTCGCTGATAGTTAAGGTTGCTGTACCGAAAATAAAAATAATGGTTCAATTTGTATTAGTTATGTTTTGGCTACATAAAAAATGCACCGCCTTTGACCAAGGCAATAAGTGCGAGGTTTTAGTTGAAAGAAAACGATTTAAATGATGATGAGGATTTGTTACCTACTTAATTTTTGTACGTCCACGCAAGAGTAATGGTATTTCATGAAACGTCTTTTACATTACAGCCAATGGGTAACGTTGAGCCACCAGCATGCATTCAAAACGCCATGATGACGAAAGACAAGAAGCCTTTCACTTACACTCCAGGCGGCTTGGACCTGTCCCAAATCCGTACACCAAGTATGGCGAGAAGATTGGCACGTCAACGGTCTCAGGAAGAGCATGAACGACATTACGCACCACACAACAATGTCGGAGGTGGATCCTACCGCCCACAAGGAGGGCCTATTCCACCACCGCCTCCACCACCACAGATGCCAGTACCACCACCACCACCGCCTCCTTTAATCATTGAAGCACCTAGTAAATCACCAAAACCTGTACCCCTTGGTGAACGTCCTGAAATTGTTATTCCAGAAAACCCAATTGGAATGTTAAGGAAAACTAACAGTCCATATCATTGGGAGGCTGAAAACGCAGATATGCAACGTATGGGGCAAGTTCCAAAGTTCGCCGATAAAGTGCCGAGTCCATTGACAGTAAAAATGCCTCCATCTTCATTTTCGCAACAGCCTCCTCAGACATACACTCCTCAAGGGCAGAATAACTTTGCACAACAGAACTACCCATATGGACATCAGAACGTTAAAAGTCCTGAGAGTCCCATTCACAGACCTGAGGCCCAGTATGCTAATCAAAAGTCAGCATCACCCAACGTTAACGTTTCGCCTTTAACAAGAGAATTATTGCAAAGACAGGATTCTTTGTTCAATAAGAGCCCTCAACCATTCGCTGGCCAATCCCCGGTCAGCAATGGTTCACCATATTCACCAACACCTAATAATAACTGGAGGCAACCCGAGAGGAGAGATTCCCCTGCCAATAATTCAAACAGCCCACAGTCACCCCAACTGAATCGGAATCAATTCTCACCTAATGTACAACAATATTCTCCAAGTTACCAAAATCAGACCTCTCCAGCAAACTGCTCGCCTGTTTTCCATACTCTTCCTAGATCTGCACCTAAAATACAAGATAATTATGTGAATAATACACAAAACAACAATGCTATCTACAATAACACGAGAGAAGCAGCTCCACAGAGTCCCAAGATTGATACTTCTAATCCTACTCCTTGGAGAACGAACACATTAAATAGACAACCGCGTGAAGGTGAAAATCAGCAAACAATTTATAGTAACAATCAAAATCCCCAACAGTCAGCTCGGAAAACGAGTGAAGCCAAAAACAATCAGTCAGAAAGCAACTACATTCCTCCTTGGAAACAAGAATGTAAACCTGTTAAAACTGAACAACAGCAGCAAAATAGCCCTTCGTGGGTATCACAAGATGCTAATAATAACAGATCACAGGAAAATTACAGCCCACCATGGAGAACTCAAAATAATAACGATAGCAGATCAGCACCAGTGTCACCTCCATCGAAACCAAGTCAACCCCAGGAGCAACCACGTTATCAATCAACAATGTCAATCCCTGTGACGCCAAGAAAACAAAATACTCAATCTGAGTACAACAATAATACAAACAACGTACCACAAAAGGAAGTTGTGTATGTTAATCAAGAACCAGTGTACTTCTGTCCTGAAAGTCCTAAATCGATCCCACCATGGGTAAAAACTCAGAAGGAGAAAACGAAAACACCTCCACCAGCTTGGTGCCAGAGGCCTTTGGACGGTAGAAAAAGTCTATCGAGAGAGCTAGTCACTCCCCCTAGAGACACAAATCAGGAACCAGAATGGGTGAGAAAGAGCAACGACATGCAACGAGCGGCACGCGATGTGGTTACTCCTCCTAAATACCAACAATCGGCGCAACCATCGTGGTCGACATTACCCTCAGAAAACCGAAAGAGTTTGCCAAGGGATAACGTAACAAATTCACAAGGCGCGAGGGTCATTCCTATTCAGATGGAGGTGACGAGTACAGAATCAAGGGACCAAGGGAGACAAGGAAACCAGCAGCCTCCGTTGAGAATTGTGATTAACATGCAGCCGCACCCCAACGGTCAGGGTCATCCGTCGCAGGCTCCTTTCTCGCAGCCTACGCAACGCATCATGAGAGTACTTTCGCCGCAGTTGGTCCGGATGGACGATGGATCCACGCAATCGGAGTTGCCCACCCTGAACAGGAATTTCCAGAACAGCCAAGACAGTATGCCAAAGGAGCGGATAATACCGATACAGATCGAAGGTGCAAACAACGGCGGAGCGAAAAACAGGTAGGTACACCTGCAATTTCTATATAAATGTACTATTTAAAACTAACAATCAACATTGTTGAATGAAGTTTGGAAAATGTATCAGTCAGGATGTTCACTTGCTGGTAAAGAGAGATGGAGCTCTCAGTATCGACTAAGGTAATCCGAGACAGCAAAATATTACGTAATCCGTTCACTGGACATTGCTACTCGCTCTTTCACCAGAATCAAAGAGAACCATACCAAACAAAAATATCTCATTTTTTTGGGTTCCGTACCCGAAGGGTTTACGGGACCCTATTACTAAGACTCCGATGTCCGTCCGTCCGTCTGTCCGTCTGTCACCAGGCTGTATCTCATGAACCGTGATAGTTAGACAATTGAAATTTTCACAGATGATGTATTTCTGTTGTCGCTATAACAACAAATACTAAAAAACAGAATAAAATAAATATTTAAGAGGGCTCCCATACAGCAAACGTGATTTATTTGCTTGTTTTTATAGATAATGGTACGGAACCCTTCGTGCGAAAGTCCGACTCGCAATTATTTTTTTAATGTTTGACAACTACTACAGTATACAGTTGTGTTGTCATCTAAAGCCTGACCAGGAAAATAAAAAACCTCGCCATGTTGCGGAAAATCATTGGAACTAATTTTTGTACTTGGAACACTAACATTAAAGGTGAGAGTCGATTGCAGCGCCCCCAATCCAGGTTTTTTATTTTCCTGGTCAGGCTTTACATGGTCCTTCTTAATATGCTGACACTTTTTTAAGGGGATGACCAGACCATCATATTGAATAACATTCTCTATGGGACCAACATTGATCTCGTGAAAAAAAAATCAGTTGTCCCATACATTTGGCTCGAGAAGGTTTGCAGTTTTGTATGAAAGAGCAGATTTTTATTATTCGTGATTTCGATGTTGCTGCCATAGAGAAAATTGTTCAGTTTGATGGTCTGATCATCCCCTTAAAAAAGTGTCAGCATATGAAGAAGGACCCTATATAGCGTGAGGAAATTAAAAGGCAAGAAAGCAAGACGTATTCGATACGGTGCTGTACCTGATATTGAAAACCACAACTCTTGAAGAATATCACATAAGTATTATCGTCATACACTGAAGCTCACATTTCGACCTTCAATGCACATTTTGTGAGGAAGTCTTTTAAATTATTGGTTTGGAAATCTCAAAATTATGTATCCTCGTTTCAGCTTCGGTGGGCGGTACTAGGGGAGCTGTTTGCACTGATCCAAAGTAAACAGAACATTTTTATTGCACCGCTTCCTTCGCGATGAGTCAGTGTTACGCTTGCTTTAATTTTAGCATCTCTTCGCTTCGCAAGCCTATAATTTTGTTTACTTCACTAATCGAATCATTTTGCGCCTATAATAAATTGACGCTAAAACGTTGATTGATCACGATGTTTGGAATTTGATTGGATACAACTCACACGCTTTGCGAATTTCTTCATATCCATTACTTACATCTTACAAGACATTTTTAGATTCTATCAACACTAACTACTACTATTCTACTATGCAATCGCGAAAAAATTATTTACTGAAGTGTTTTTTTATTATATCGCGCGCAAAATATGAGCTGGCATGAAATATGGACTCAAAATCAAGTAGGCACCTAATAACAAAAATGGATTGTGTTTTGTTGCCAGCTTTTGTTGCGCGCGATTTACCAGGTTCAAAAGAATGACACTAACACTCAGTTACAGAAAAGCTCATTACAATTAATCCTCCATTAAATATCTTGCCAGCTTTTACTACGTCAACAAGTGACGGCAAGAGATTTAACGGAGGATTCACTTTAATGAGCGTTTCTGCAACTGAGTGTGAGTGTGTTGAACGATTCGAAAACTAAGATTTGATTTACCCAGGGCAGGCCCAGGGGTGTAGCTATGCGAAAAATAAACTGCTAATGCGAATGTGAAAGCGGAACATGAATGTAATTATCACAGTAGCAATGTTTAATCATCCGCTGCGTAATGTACCGAATAGCGGAACTACGTGATTATTTCGCTTTCGCATGACACCATCGACAAAGCGAATATTAGAACTTTGCAACCGTCGTTCCTAAATATTATTGATCATTTGGAATTGCACGTGGAACTCGCGGTTCATTTGTATCTACCTACCTAGTTCGTTATTAGAGATTTTGAGCACCTACCTAAGTATTAAAAAACATTTTATACTCTTTTTGCAATATTTGTGTGCAAATAAAGAATATATAAGTATCTTATCTTATTGACATTTGATAATTGCAGAGTATACTATCATAAGTTCACGCAAGAGAGGCCGCCGCGGCAGTCTAAGGCTTTCAGGGTGCTCCAGGTGATCACCGGCACACAGGACGATATCCAGGATATAGAAAACCAACACGGATTTAGTGATCTTTAGACTGGATGGAACGAAAATCTGCCGACTTTTTTATTTTGTCTGGTTTGATAGGCCGTTTCGTCCGGTTTGATTCGTCTAAATTCTAAATGTATATTTCAAAAAAAAAATATGGAGCCTGGGCCATCATTTTGTACGCAATCATTTTGTAATCAATAATTCACCTACCTATTCATTTCTTACAGTTCAAAATAATCTAAATTATTATAGTGCCACTTTTTTGGCGTCGGTCAATCATGACTTCGAAAATAAAAAAATTGTTGTGCCGTCTAGGTACCTGTACCCAATTAAATTTTGTGATAAGTTTAAAGTGATGTGCGTGTTTTTCTCGATTTTTTTATACACCGTACAATGTTTTGGCCCGGATTCAAACAACCTGCGTGATTAATCAATTAATGCCTTATCAGATAATTATTTAGAAAAATATATCGTATAAATATTTTATTACTTAAGTTTTATAACATTTGCTGTAAACATGGCGCATGCTACTGCGCTTAAATAAACATGCTGTGTATAAAAATGTTTATAATACTTATATTTATTTTTTTATAAAAGTTTGCCTAATAATAAAGTGTTTAACTGCCAAAATTAATGTATGAAGAAAGCTTATAGTCATTGTAAATTTTGAAATTACTAGAGTATTACGTCTTACGTGTGTTTAAACAAGTTATTTACACTTTATTAGTAAAGGATTACTTATTTACTTATCTATAAATTTTGCTATTATATCTTAAACGACTAAAGGCTACATAATGATGTTTTTTTTTTATAAAAAACTAGATTTGTAAAAGTAGCCGTAAATGAATAAGTAAGCGTGTTATAAAAACAAAAAACCAATATTAAACGTAAATCACTCTCAATTAATAATCTAACCTATTGTAAGTGAATTTTAGCGAACGAGTGTCAAACAAACGCTTTATTTATGTGATTTTTCTAAAGTTCATAGTTATATGCACACAGCTAGCTTACCAAAGATATATTTGATGTAATAAATTATGTGTTTCTAGCATTATTGATCTATTTATTTTTAGAGTAGTTTGTACTTTAAGATTGTAGTATATTTAAGATTAGATAGTTAATCAATGTCATGAAAGTTACCATTTATTTCTAATTGTTAAATCTTTCGTTAGGTAGAGCTATTTCTAAAGTAAAAGTTACTTTAGTGATTATTTAATTTATTTACGCTTTCATTCGCTTGTCATTTCATACTACGCATATTTATTTATTCTTTTACTAATTGACTATTCTTATGCTAAAACCATAATTCGTGTTTTGTCCTATATAAATATCTATACAACATCAATATAATAAAGTTTTATAATTATATTAAAATATTGCTTTCGTATATTCTTATTTTGTGATCCTAATGCTAAATTGATCCTGTTTACAATAATGGGTGGCACGGTGAAGTGTGTGTTCCTGATTGATAAAGCTTCATGGATTAATTTAATTAACCAACATTTTTTAAACTAAAATATGATAACATAAGTGACAAATAAATAAACAAGTGCATAAGTACTAAGACCATTTAACTAGGGACCAGCCTCGCCAAGGTACAAGATCAACTGATCAAGTGCATTTACATACATCTATTTCATATTTTATTTATTTATTTATTAGCAATAAGCAACTACATCGCAACTTTATAACCTTATTACAATACATGTATTACCTTATCACTACACGAGTCAGCCTATAATTGCGGAACGATAGCTTCAAACTAGTCTCATGGGGGTTCACACCAGAAATTTTTTCTTGATTTTTAACAATCAAAATTTTAATCTAAAGAATTGGAAGAAATCCAAAGTTGCGGGTTTCATGCTTCCTCGTCCCCCGCAAAAAGTTAAGTAGAATTACTCGGGTAACGTCCATAGTTAAATGGTCTAAGGGTATAACATGCTATTCCTTTCTATTCTGGCGTTGAGTCAACTTAACAAATGCGTCAAAACGATTGACTGTGTGTATGAAAGCTTAGTGTTCCATAATAAAAGCTCGCCCCAAATAATGGGATATGGGAAGAAGTTGCTGAGAAGGAGTTGAGTGGAGTAGAGGTCACCATTTGTCATACTCTGGTTTAGTAATTTTCTGATTTAGTCATGTTCTGTTTTGATCATGCAGAAGCACTGTTCGAGTTGTCATTAAAATTGTCGCATTTGTTACGATAACATTACGATATAGTCGTGCTACGTATAGCTTCAAAGACAAGGTCGTCCTTGATGTATCCACGTACGTATTTGCTTCTGCAATATGTCGTTTTCTTTTATTAAAAATCCCGTGCTTCAGGAGGCAGTCGATTTGTAAAACTTTCTTCTTATGTGCCGGTTGAATACGTAACGTTTTTCCTCTCTTATTTTCCGCATTCTTTTTTTAATGTTTATAACCGAACGTGTGATTTCCTGAGACCCATTTCATAAAGTAATTAATATTATATAAGTAGGTATACTAGTATGTACAAGTTTGAGTGGTTTTAGCTGATGCCAAAATTAAGGATAAATGATTCGATAAACTAATAAATTAACAAATTCTTTCAAAAAGAAACGTTTCCCAAAGCCTGGTTTGTATTGTAATTAACAAAAATTAATATTTTATTATACTTTATCGTTGTAGAGTGACACCACTTATTAAAACCATCACCACCACCACTTATTACTATTGTTTTGAAACCAGACGATTTGAAGGGAACAGTAAACGTTCGTAACGACGAATATTATTGTTTCAGATGATTTTATCAGTTATGTAGGTATCTAAGTGCAAAGACTACTTAAATAAACCGAATTTTCAACTGGATCAGAATTATAGAGGTATATTATGGTCTTTCCACTAGAATTAATTTGACACATGTAAAAACACGAATTTACACAAGAGATTATTTTCTATATGATTCATTCTGGTTTTTCAAAAACCGTGCATCTGATATTTCATATGACTCATGTTAGATATTGAGGTATACTTGAATGGTGTGGTGTAAAGAGTAATGTGAAAATTATGTGGACATGTACTGATGCAGTAGACAATGTTGGTCAGTGAATGTCACTTTACAGGGTGAAAAGTAATATATTGAAAATCAGACAAGGGGTGTGGCAATCTAGTCAGTGTGATCTTTATAAATATATAAGTATTATCAAATTAATTCAAAAATTAATTTAATTAAACGTTATTTATATTTAAATTACTTAATAGATTTTATATTTTGCTTAATAATAAAATTATTATTTTAGTTCATAAGGATTAATTATGTAATAAAATAAATTATTTTAAAACGTCTAATTAATGTTTCATTGGCTGTGTCAAGTTAGGTACTCGTACATACTGCAGCGCCGCCAGGATTGGTGTTCGGGGTGTGTGTGTACATTTTCAGAAATTTTCGTGACCAATTTTAAACCAAATAAATAAAATGCCAATCGTTTTATTGCCATTCAGAGTAATCTCGGTTTTGAAACAAGCTCAAATAAAATTGATCCGGACAGTTTTAATTGGTAACAAAAATGTGAGTATGACCTGTGATGGAACGAAAAAAATCCCAAATGGAGTAAGAGAGGGGGTCATAATATTATGTCCACTATGAATGGTTCTGGAGTCAAGCAATAACACAGGCATACAAGGGGCGTTCAATAAAAAGTGAGAATGAGAAAGACGCAGTTATCTTTTAATAAGACTTATTTTATTTTTTAAACATAGCCACCTTTTAAGTTAATACACTTGATACTTATATGTTTTTTCTAGACTACTTTTATTTATCGTTTTTCGCGTATTTCGCCTGTTGCATATAAGTTCCCCGTAATGGTGGGTCCATGATTGAGGTACTCGAGAATTACCACCCCTTGGCTGTCCCAGAAAAGAGAGCCCATGATCTTACTGGCGGATGTGGTTGCCTTAAATTCTTAGGAGTTTTGCTATCTTTGACCCCCTCGAACGCCCTGAATGAGTCTCTGTTGGGGTGACTGGCGTGCGTTAATTAACAATTTCATGATAGAACGCGCGGAGCCGGGGCTTCCGAATTATTACACCAGCCAGTCTATTACCTTAGTTCCCTTTATTAGTGTACGTAACACCTTTATTGCCATACTATGGAGCTTTTTAGAGCGAATTTAGCATTGTGGAAATTGGGTTAAATCCCACCTATCGGCCCTAGATACGTGCTTGTATCTCATTTACAATGAATTAAACTCGGATCTACAATTACTTATCAATCTCCCAGGGAGTCTGACACTTTAATCTATCCAGTATACAGGGTGTAAGGGACAGCCATCCGCAGACTGAAACTGTGAACGGTTTCATACAAAATTGCTGTACCTACCCGACTCAAATGTATGGGACAGCTGTTTTTTTTTCAGGTTTCCTGATGTAGGCTCCATAGAGAAAGTTTGATGGTCCAAATTCACTGTTTCAGTCTTCGGAGGGCTGTCCCTTACACCCTGTATACGAATACACCTGAGAAGAGCTCTCGCCGAACACCAAGAACATCTTCTTCATACATGAGTCGGTGGTCTTGGACGACGAGAAACGCCTTTGGTTTCCTATGGTTATTTTAGGGTTTTATAGGCTGATGATGAGTCGTTCGTTCTCTATCACTCGGTATTATAGTTATGTCCCAATGCAGGGCACAGGAGACCACCACAAGCGCGCCGCCCGAAGCGGAACATACGCACCGAATAGTCTTCTTCAGCGTACGCTTTGTTTCCTCACGATATTTTTCTTCACTATTTTAGAGCGCCTTACGCCTTACGCCTTTAATTGGTTTGACCTTAGAATAAAGGTTTCACCTTGTTTTGACCCAATTTTGACCCCTTTGAAACTCTGAACCTTTGCGGGAGACAACGCCATCTTCCTATTATTATAAACGTACGTAGCTAAAGTTTTAAATATTTTGTATCCCAGATTTTTTTTCGTTCGATACGATATCTAACTCAAACAAGAATTTCACTTTCATAATAAAGTTTCTTGTTAAAATGACGAAGACTTATCTTAAGGAAGATCTCGCACGTAGGCGGGTTCAGTAAGTCGTTTGTATCAATCTCGTATCAAACTTTACCAATATCTACTTAAAATTTTGATGGAAAGAGTTTGAGAATAGGTACTTGTCCTAAGGCTGTTGTGTAACGTTAACTAGAAATACCTACTTACTTATTGTATCGTCGTATCCGTGTTGTGACCGAAGACGGTTTTATTACCGTATTCTTTGGGTACCTTTGGGTTCTTACCTACTTGTTCGGTAGTAGAAATAGCCGTGTTTAAATGGAAAAGCGGGCTCTCGGGTCGTGGATATTTGGTTAGGATTTTTATAAGGTAATTAAAGAATAATAGTGACAAACTAATTTAAGTAAGTAAATTGATGCCTGAAAGGTTGTCAGTTTATCCTTAGCGTGCAGTTACCTATAGGTAATTAATGTTTCAATTTTTTCCTTTGAAGGTTCCAGGATGGAATGACGAATCATATCATATCAGGTGACGGAGACATAACCTTATCCTATACTTTTCTTCCACGCTGATCTAGCTGGAATTGAAAGAAAATCCTTGAATGAATCAGCGCTTATAGTCCGCATTAAGCCGCCGTTAAGTGGCTGACATAGCTCAGAAAATTAGCAAGCTGAAGTGGCAATGGGCTGGTCATATCTGTCGAAGAACTGACAACCGATGGGGTGTCAGAGTTCTAGAGTGGAGACCGCGAACTGGTAGGCGTAGTGTGGGACGCCCTGCTGCCCGCTGGACAGACGACCTAAAAAAAGTAGCGGGGAGCGACTGGATGAGGAAGGCCGAGGACAGAGTTTTGTGGCGCGCCTTGGGAGAGGCCTATGTCCAGCAGTGGACGATGATAGGCTGATGATGATGATGATGATGAGTCCGCATTGGTAACACTGAATATTATTACAAATTATAGCCGACATTCATTTAACATCTAGGTATGCCAATTTTGTCATAAGTGGCTTTGTCAAGGGATCTTCTGCTTAGGGATTAGGGATAATGAGTTTCAATGTTGTAATCAAAGATTTGATTTCGTCTAGCGAAGACCAAGCCAAATCTTTGGTTGTAATGAATGTGTACGTATACCTAACACTTTTAAATCGTAGTAGGTGTAGGTTCGACATTATATAGACAGGTTAATTGTCCAGATAACATGATTAAGTAAGTTTTACAATAGCGTTGGAAATTATTGAAACCTGTTAATTGACAGCTGTATGTTCACTAACGAAGCTTTGTTTGACTGTTCCTCGTCCCTTACAGTGTTGTTCGTTCCGCCGCTAAAATGTTAACAGAATTGACCTGCCTTTTGTGATAGCGTGGCGTGCGTGGACATGACGAGCGAGGTGAGTGAGTACAGTCAGCTAGCGATAAAAACATCAAATATTTTAAGTATTACTGAATCGTGGCGTTCAAATTTATAAAGATCTCCAAAGTTTAAAACAGCGCAGTCCGGTACACGACTTTTTTTGGACATTATTTAAATTTCAGGTTTTTGTATAATAAGTTTAGCGATATGAAACTTAGTTTTGGGGCTTGTAGGAATAGGGGCTCATGGGAACCACGATTCGAGGCTATTGCAAGAATACCTCCAAGAATAGTAAAGTTCGTAAGAGAAAAGCCGAACCGAATGTGCCGACCCGAATCACTTATTAGCACGTACATGCACACATAGCACACGTTATATACCTTATTAATTAATACGTACTACATACAACATGCTTTTGTCCTATCAGGGAAAGCAATATACCATTTACTACGACCGACCATATTTACACCTTTCTTGTCTCGACAAAATCCATAAGCCGCTTTAGATATATCTACATGCGTTTCGGGTTGGTACATTGTTTTCGGCCCTTAAGAGGAAAGGCGGGTTCCGTTTAGTCCATACAAACGTATTCCCCTGTTTCCTTCCTGGATAATGACACTAGAGCAAACATTTACCATTACCATTTTTTTTTGTTTTATAGCTGTAAGCTCCCCAAATATAATAAAAATGAAATATAATCATGTTGCCTCTGCCATGTCCCTATGTTTGTTGTTTTCCATAAATTAATTACTATAATAACTATAAGAACTAGCAGCCTTCGTAAAAACCGAAAAATTGCTCAATTTACCGCTATGTTCATACATCCAGCAAGCAAATTTGAAGAACATATTAAACAATAAATAGAACAAATACAGACATTGCTAAGGTTTTTCTCATGTTATTCTAGAATTATTATTATCCGTTTAGTTTTGGAGGAGGAAACAGGGGAATACGAAATCGTGATCTCGTCCATTTTATGTAGGTAAAATCAGTCCGAGCTACAATTGTCACTTTTGCACTATTAGCTCTCGGTTGCTCGGGAACAATACGCCACAGCAATATATTTGCTAAAAACCAATTCTTCAAATTTCTTGCAGACCACCTTTCCTCTTAAGTATGCTCCAGATTTGCCAGGGTGGCCCTTTTCAACTATCCGATATCCCACTCACACTGGCCTGTCGAAAACATCTTCTCTAGAATCGTTAGGTACCTAGGTATCTGAAAAACTACCCAATGGAAATAATGTTTTAATATCAAAAAAGACGCGTGTCCCCATGACCATATATATCTGGGCTAAAAGTGACCTTTGCGTCAACTTCTCACTTATGAAAAGGTAGTTGTATAAGTTAAGTGTTGTTGTTAAGTGTAGCAAAGTCTCTGACTACACCGGAAGAGAAAAAAGTCGTAGCTTTAGGTACACATGTTGTCATGCAGCAAAAATTGGTTGTGACTCATCAACTTATGATACAAGTCGGTTTTCGAAAATATACAATTTCAAACGTATCTATCATATCTGTTCAAATAGTTTTCAGCTTTTCCGTTCTATTGTTACGCCTTGGAGATAATGAAGTAAGAAATTGTGCTAAAGAATAATTCGTGCAGAAAATCTAAAGTTCCCTCATCGTTTGTTCCGGTCCCACTCCCGGTCCTTATCCGTACCAATAGTTCCCGTTCCATTTGGTTGACGATCTCATTCGGCCGGCTTAGAGAGGTCTTCAAATATAGCGGTGCAGAAGTCAGGTTTTCAATATACGCTCGAGGCAATATGTCTGGAGGGGCTGGCTTCACTAGTGCTCCTCCACATCACATTTTATGAGATTTGAACAAACACTGTAGGTACCTACTGGAAAAAATGTTTAAATTCGCGATTTCTCTTATTTAACGTTTCTACAAATGTACTAGGTAGAAGCGACGTAAATAAAAATAAACTTGAGAAATTGAGTTTTTATTTAGTTGTCAAAAGTTGTCAAAATTAGTGCGTTCAAGATGTCAGTCCATAGAACAACACCCGGTGCGTCAATGCGTCACCGTGTGTGCTTCTACGTGCGGTTTCATACAACTCCTTGCTTCACAAATGACGGACTGACGTTTGCTGCTCCGTCATCGTCAGTGCGTCATCGTGTGTGAACGCACTTAATGTAATTGTTTTTGGCTATTTGGCAACCCAAATAAAACATTATTTTGAAGATTTAGGGCCACAAAGGGCTCACTCACAGATCATTCGGTTCCAATTAGGACGGACAACAGAACTATCAATCGTGTCTTTGTTCAGGTTAGAATCAGAAATTATGTGAGAGTAAATTTTACATTACATATATATGCGCATAATACCTACTCATTTCACTACCCGTCACACTGAACAGTTTCGGTACTACTATAGTGAAACGTGGATGTTATGAGTTTTCAGAAGATATCTTGGAACTTGTTGAAAGCATCTGACAATCAATTTTTCTTTGTATACTATTTAATTTTGATCTAAGTGTATACCTACCTATATTATACTGTTATTGAACTGTAAGTTGTCCAAAAAGGGAAAAATAAAATAAATACGGTAACAAAACAAGCAATGTAAATAATCAGCACGTTATATCTATTCCGGAAGAACAGAAGCTTTTACACATAAAAACTTTGTTATCTCCGAACCTAACACCCAAAGAATACTGTCCCACGGAAGATTCACAAACGAAATAAAACTTTATTCGTTCAGGTCTAAAATTCTTTATGGCCCGGTATATTGTTATCATGGAAGTTTTACGTTACACCTTTATTTCGGATACCTTCTTCATATTTTAGTACTACGTAAAGAGTGCGTGAACTAAGTGAGATAGCGTCTCCTGCAACTTTACGGTCATCGTAAAACGTACTAAATGCTCCATGATACAGATCGCAAGACGCGAATACAAAGTTCACTTTGTATTTCAGCTTTGCTACTGAAGCATCGAAAAAAAAAAACTTGTTAGGGACTTATTTATTATGTATTTAATATATCGTTTTAAACATCGTGAGGAAACCTGCATGCTTCAATTTCGAGGCGTGTAGTGTACCCACTGTCCATTATAAGTGGCGACGGGCTCACCCCCCTTCACACTGGACAGAGTTTCGGTACTGCTGGTGAAACGTGGATGTTCTGAGGTTTCAGAATATCTCTGACTACCCCTCGGGGAATATAGTCGTGAGCATATGCTATTTAATATTTATGAAATTAAACTTTGTTCGGTTTCTAGTACTGACGCTATGTCGTCAAATACCTAATTACGACGTAGTACGAACCCTTTAAAGTGTCTAACTTTAGTTTAAATAGTCGCCACGGATCTTAAAAACCGTATAATATAATACGTTTAAATAAAAAAAGTCATGATATGTACTTAATCATACAAAAAACGAACTTTAAAAAACATAAAATAGCTCGACTTGGCATAAGAAAGAGTGTAGCATCTATTAGCGTAAGCGAAAAAATATTCTTCTATGACTTGGCTACGAAACGGCTGGAATTTTTGTCGAATGAATTCTAAGCGTGGTGCCAAGGTGGTACCTTCGAAAGTTATTCAACAATAAAATAAACAACAGAATTATAAGTGAGTAACAAATAATAACGTGGTTGTTTCCAAGTTAAGTAATAGAAGCAAAGAAACAAAGTTCCGGTTGTACACTGTAATTGCAGCTAGACTGAATAAAATGTTCAAGAGTAAAAATAACTTTTTGTAGAGCAGTAACAAGGAAATTAAACTTTGACCGAGTGCATTTGTTGCGTCCGATTTATTAAAATGTTAACATTATATCTATACAGTAGCAGAAGGTATAAAAAATTGGTAGGTATTAATACTGTTCCCATGGGCAATACACAATTAACTTAACGTCAACTTTTAAATAATACCTATATCTTGGACTTTGTTACACACAATTTATCTAGACCCAATTTAAGTTCTATAATCTAAGAGAGTCCAAGCAGTGAGGTTTGTAACTTTTTACTAATGTAATTGAGTCCAAGTAGTAATTCATTTACCTGGTAATAGGAAATTTTCTTTTCTTAGGAAAATATCATCATCATCATCATCATCAGCCTATCATCGTCCACTGCTGAACATAGGCCTCTCCCAAGGCGCGCCACAAAACTCTGTCCTCGGCCTTCCTCATCCAGTCGCTCCCCGCTACTTTTTTTAGGTTTTCTGTTCAGCGGGCAGCAGGGCGTCCCACACTACGCCTACCAGTAAAGAAATAATGAGAATGAAATTTTCCAGTGAGGAAAATATAGTGCGATGTAATAATTAGTTTGTAGTGAGTGTATAATATTATTAAACAAAATGTTTGCTTGCGTGTCAATTCAGAGCCAGTTAACAAATTGTGGACAGAAACACAGCCAGCACCATTATTTAATTTTCCACGGGCCAAACATCAAAGGTACATAATTGGATGTGTGAAACAGTAACACAACACTTCTAGCAACAGGCTGTTACAAAAAAACTCGTGACGCAGACCGGTGTTTGGTACGATCACTGAAGTTAAGCAACGCCTCGGCCTGAGCTCCTCTTTGCATAGGTGACAGTTTGAGACGACTTGTCATTTAGAGCGGAGGGAAGTAAAGAATTGTGGGGAATAAGAAAAGAAACCGAAATAACGAATCCTTGGTACCTAATTGAAGCAATTCTATTGGTTGTTTCTTTTAAGAGCACCATTTCGTTTCCGCGCTCTGGTCTTGCAGATAGGCAGATGCTTAGTGGTTATCATGTCGGGCGCCTTTGTTCTTAGATTAGGAGGTATTTTTAATAAGTTTGTCCTGGATACACAGTTATGGCACGGGTAGATAGAGCTGCACGTTGGCGCAGCGGAACATACTAGCGATCATCAATGTTAGGCCCGATGCATATATTTGGATAGGTGAGGTGACTGTTTATCTTTAGCGTCTCCGTACTTTGGAAGGCATGTAAAGCAGAAGTCCCGCTAGATGGTAGTGTGATAAGTTAAACAAGGTCGTTCTTATTAACAGCTGGTATGACCACTTCACACTGGGCCCTCGTGGTGGAGTACGTATGACCGCTTCCTCTCACACTTGTAGGCTATGAGCGATTTAAGGTTCCTACCCCTGTAGCATCGTCACCTTCAGCATGTCGTCGTATCACGTCTCATGCACGTATATAGTTTGATGATGATGATGACCACACTGATAGTGCAGTGAGATGGCTATATGTTACTATTGTGGGGAGTAGTAGGTAGTCCATACATCAGGAATCGAACCCGGTAGAAGAGAAGATAGAAGTAGGTACAGCGAAGATAGGTAGGTAAGAACTCACGGAAGACGGAAATGAAGATTATTAATTTAGTGGAAAGAATATGAGTTTAATAGTACAGATAGAACTTAGGTAACAGAAATAATAATTTAGCAATTAGCAAATAGATGTTACGCGCGTGTCGTAGGTAAGCGATCGGTAAGCTATGTGGTGTGTGCTATGTTACTTACACGTACAACCATTTCAGTCTTCGACGTGAAGTAATGAGTATGGGTACCTAGCAGAAACCTATTGCGTTTCGGTGGCTTATTACGGCATGAAAGAACTCTGTCTATAAAGACGTACTCTTTCGTAGTAGGTATCAAAGTTCCACTATTTTCTATCGTGATCGGTATTATATTTTTGTTATTTTGATCTCGGTATAAATCTAGTCTACCTAAATAACCCCTTGAAATACCAAACGCTTGAAATTTTACTCCCTGTATAATAACCACCGAGTTTAAATTGTAGTGCGTATTCTCAAAGCAAACGTTAGTCAGAGATAGTTTAGTAATGTTACTTATAATATTTATGCCAAGTATGCAGTACTGTACCTACACACGGCGACACATCAAGCTATACAAAACCAACATAAGCTGGCCGCGCGACGTTATGCCTACGTTACTCGACCTTAGCGCGGCCAGCTTATTTTGGTTTTGCATATAGCTTGATAGCATAGAGCTTTCGCCGTGTGTACTATAAGGAGAAAATAAATATTGTACCTAGTTAAATGAAATCAAAGATTGAAAAAGTCTCGCGCGGGATTTGATTCGAAATAGCACCACATATGGCTATAACATAACATGTTTATAATCAATAATATTTGTTTGAAACATAAATGAAATTAGCAGCATATGCTCACGACTATTTTACCCGAGGGGGTAGTCAGAGATATTCTGAAACCTCAGAACATCCACGTTTCACCAGTAGTACCGAAACTCTGTCTTGTGTGACGGGGGGTGATGTGAGCCCGCCGCCACTTATAATGGACAGTGGGTACAGTACATGCCTCGAGAAATGGAAGCATGCAAGTTTCCTCACGATGTTTTCCTTCACCGAAAAGCCAGTGGTGGTAAATGAAATTGTTTGCGGTGATAACTTCTGCATAGGTAATCAATTTCAAAAAGCTACATAAAAATTCGGTCAGTTATCGATTAGGTAAAGATATAAACAGGTTTTTACATTAATTTACGAATATGTGATGTTTATGGAATAGGAGAATATTATCGAGTGTTACTAAAATAGCGGCCCTTTTCAAAAAACCCTGTTTTTAACTCTCTCACTGAAGATACTCTTCGTCCAATTAACAAAAATATTGCAACCATTTTGCACAAATTCACTCCAATTCAAAAATTGGTGTTGTTTTCAGTTATTTTTTGAGTAACTCGATATCATGGAGAAACATATCGGTGGGTATAATAGCTGTGTCGGTGGTAACTGAATTAGTATTGCTATTCAGAAAGCATGTATATGTTTATAATAATGAAGTATATAAAATAAGGAGGTTGGTAATACAATATATAGGGTCCAACTTAATATGCTGACAGATTTTTGAGACGATAATCAGACCATCGAACTGAACAACTTCTCTATATGGGACCAACATAGAAATCGCAAAACATTTGGCTCGAATAACTTTGCAGTTTTGTATGGGACAGTCGATTTTTTTTTTCGCAATTTCGGATTTAGTGCCATAGAGAAAGTTGGGGAACTTTCTCTATGGCACCAACACTCTGTTTGTGAGTTAATGAGGTGGGGTTGAATCAACTCACATTACCGTACCTTATGAAAGAAAATTTGCGATTAAGGGTCGGCACTACCTACGGCCCGTTTGACATATCTGTCAAAAGAAATAGACCGGTGGCCGACAACACTCAACCCTATGTTATAAGATAATGAACAAATCAATTTGATAGCTTTCGGTAATAAATTTCTTGCAAAAAACTTGGTCGGTTGCAGCGAGCTTGGCTGGCACGTTTGCTGGTGTGAAGGAAAAAGTGAACCCTACCTGGTGACACAACATTTTACTAGTTGAATTAAATTGTATTAGTTGAATTAAAGGACGTAACTAGTCTGTTGGTCTAGAGGCCAATTAGTAAGGCCTAAAAAGTCTGCTCAGCCGACCCTATCCTGGCAGGTTCGTAGGTCCGACCGAATTTAGGGTACCTACTAACCGGAAGGCCGATTTTACTACATTAAATTAATGTTGAATGTTTGGTTGTGCGTGGCAATGCTCCTGCAGCATCTGGATTTGAGAGCCGTAGGTCGAAATTGATATTTACAGCAACAGTACAGTACCGTGACGGACCTCTAATGTGACTGATCAAAGATCACCCCTGGTGGTAGGATAGGATGGGTCCCAACTAATTAGATAACAATATTACTAAGGCTTAAAAAAAACTTAAAAATTAAGTTTAAAAGCAAAACAAATTAAAACTTATAACAGAATAATTACATTATTATAAGTTTAATATTATTGGTATTAGCAAACTAAGGGTTTGTAATCTTTTATCATCATAATTATCGTCAGATATAATATTTTAAGCACGGAATAAAAGTTAATTTTGCAGTAACTGGAACGATTGCCTTCAAAAACATTTGCGCAAAAGGACATATCAATGTTACCACTTTTAGTAGATTTCTTCTTTATTGGTAGATTTAGGGCAAAATTGTTTAGTAGATTTTAGTAGAAATTGGGTATTCGAAAATTTTAATGTACCTATTTAAAAATGCAAGGATTCAGGCTAATAAAATCTAAGCTGGCAATACAAATGGCTGAGAAAACGATTGCAGGGTTTGCAAGTTTTCCGGAACTTCTAGTACACCATGATCATAATCAACAGCCTATAATTACGTCCCACTGCAGGGCATAGGCCTACCTTCTAGGAGGGTGTTTGGGCGTTAGTCCACCACGCGTGCCCAATGCGGATTGATAGACTTCACATATAATTACATGAGAATTTCTTCGTCTGCATATACAGGTTTCCTCACGATATTTTCGTTCACCATTAGAGAGCAGTCGGTAATACGTACATAAGTTAGAAAAACCCATTGGACAACATGCCAATGTTGTCCGTGCGGATTTGAACTCGGACCTCTTGATTGAGAGTCCATACCTCTCCGCAACGCGCCACCGAACTCACTTCTAGTATAACAAATATTAATCATATCGCCTAATGTTGTTTTTTTTACAAAAGAGGGCTTCTGAGCAGAGTTGGAATTTTGGTACCTAGCACTTTTAATATGTCAAAGGGATTGCATGTTTATCGACTTCCAATAATGTCGATATACGGGTATATTTTATATCACTGCAGATAACTTCAGCATGTATCGAACTGCAAAATAGCAAAAATAAATCAGCTGTTCCATACATTTGAGTCGAATATGTACCTACTGTAGTTTTGTATAGGACAGCTGATTTTTTAATCGCTCTTTTGAAGTTGGCCCCATAGTGAAAGTTGTTCAGTTTGATGAGTAGAATACGTCATGCTGGAGTTATCCGCAGTGATAAATAATTACCCGTAGGTATATCGACACAATCGGAAGTCGATAAACGTGCAATCCCTTTGACATATGAAAAGTGCTACCAAAATTTCGGACTCTGCTTATGAGACACAGAAAACTGTAGGTACTAAATTTAAACTTGCATAGGGACGACCTAATTTAATATTTATTTGAAAATTGAAGCATCCATGTTACAAAATGATGAAAACCAATAAAAATTATACAAAAATGCGAAAATAACATGTGTACCTAATGATGAGCGTTTAGATAAAATTGATAATATTTTGTACAAAAACGTGTTTTATATTAAATTTTAATCATCTGTAACGACATAAATATTATTTGGTAGAATTTAAGTAGAATTTGAAACAGGACCGGTAGATTTTGGTAGATTTCAGCAGTAATTTTGGTCACGCTGAAGGACATTGTGCGACACAAGAACACATAGGTGTTACTTAGTAGCTAAAGTGGGTACATGAACCCTGAAAGGGCACAGCAATATTAACAAGAAGTAATTTTAAAGAAAAACAAAATTTTTACAATGTCAATAGTTCTTTAGGTTCTTTTGGTAGTTTTTGGTTCATTTGGTAGGTTTTGGTAGTTTTTGGTTAGTTTGGTAGTTTTTCGTTGTTTTTGGTTATTTTGGTAGATTTTCGTAGTTTTTGGTTATTTTGGTAGATTTTATATTTTTTGGTAATATTTGATAGAAGAATGAAAATTACCAAAAACTACCATAAAAAACAAAAGAGTTCTTGACGGCTTGGCTACGGGGTGGGTCTGTTAACATAAATAAAATATTTGTTTTGCAAAAGAGGTGCATTCGAATCGTAAGCGGAATTCAGTCAGTAAGGGTGTCATGCCGATCCTTGTTTACCGACTTTAAATTACTCACTGTGACAGCTTTGTATATCCTCGATCTGTGCAAAATCGTGAGACGATACCTCGTAGCAAGAGATTAAATTTAACTCGCAAAAATGAGCTACTGGTACCAAATTACCGACTAGCATCGATGCAAAGGACTACAAAATAAAGTCGAATATTGTTCTTGTGTATAATAAAATACCAGATGACATTAAAGCCGACAAGAAATTTCTGAAGAAGGTTAAAGAAATATTAATCGAACGAACAGTGTCCCTATGACTTTAATTAGTTTCTTCAGTATAATAAGTAAACAAACAGGCATCAATCTCAGTAGAAAAAAATTTGTTGCAGACCGATTATTTGTACCTCAATAGTTTATTATAATTTTTAACATTGAACTGATTTTATAACATTTAACTAATTTAATTGTAGTAGTGAAAGGTGGCAGTTAAGTTATTGTCTGGCACCTATTGTTTAAATCTGTTTTTTTCTTAATGTTTATAAATTATATTGTAGTGTGACTAACAGGTACTCTGTACTTACCATCTGTAACTTATGTACCTACCTACAATTTAAGGTAAATAAATGAAATGAATTAATGAGATGAACCACAAAGTACCAAATTAACCATAAACTACCAAAAAGTACGAAAAATTACCAAAATAACAATAACTTACCAAAAGGTACGAAATCTACCAAAAAAAATACTAGAAACTACCAAAATAACCAAAAACTACCTACCGAAAAGTACGAAAATCTTCAAAAATAACTTTTTGGTTACTTTTGTACGAAAATTTACCAAAAACTACCGAAAGACTCAAAAACTACCATAAATTACCAAAAAACCAAAAACTACCAAACAGTGCCCGAAAAGTAACTTTTGTGAAATTCCTTTGTTTTGTCTTGTGTCGCGCAGTCTTTTCGCGCAAAATTCTGTCGTGCAAATGACTTTCGAAGTCAATCGTTTGAGTTACCTACTACGGTACAGAATTCACTCTTATTCCATTCTTATTTAAAACATATCTGACGATGATGATGATGATTTCAGATTATCAATCCCTAGTATGCTAGTAACAATAGTAATAAACTTACAGTTATTCTGTTATAATAATGGCAAAGCATAGCATAATATGCTCACGATTATATTCCCCGAGGGGGTAGTTAGAGATAACCTTAGAACATCCGAGTTTCACCAGTAGTACCGAAACTCATAACAACCACACCAACATAACTCCGTTATAATAATGGGGACAAAAATTAACGAGTAATAGACGACCAATTTATAAAATGTACTTATAAGTCCACATTTATTGTGACGGGCAACTACGGAACCTTAAACTGCGTGTGGCCCGACACCCACTTGCCCGGTTTTTTATAAGTTACTTTGCTTCCTTAGCTACAAAATGGATATGTTCATTAATCTTCTAAGACAGGGTTGGGTGTTGTCGGTCATCGGTCTATTCGCAATGATTTCGAACGATAGTAATTTGTATGAAGAAAACGTCCAAAAAAATATGTGATTTTTGGTAACAAATTGCAAAAAAACTAGAAGTCATATCGAAAAACTGGTTTGTTTAAAGTGTTCTTTGATGTTTTGCCATTGACTTGAAATATATTTTGTTGCTTTATTTTGTTTCACTAAATCACAGGACTCGGAACGCGGCAGTGCTATTCTAGAGTTTTTCATGAAATTCTCGATTACTTTCTGATGTAACTACAGAATTTTTTCAATTTTTTTTTGTTCATCTTGTACTTCATCTTTTAAAGAAGCGATGGTATTAATTTTGTTTCTAAATATAGCTATTTACTATCCTCAAAAGTCGGAACGCCGAACCCTGTTTTGCCCGATTAGGGTAGTGCCGACCCTTAAAGTCAAATTTAAGGCAGCCTTTAAAGAAACTATAGTAAAATCGATTATTTCAATAAAAATTATAACAGATACTGTAGCACAAATTATTTAATATAGTTAAGTACTACGGCTGTAGCACAATCAGTCAGAAAAATACTCTTTTGAGCAATTAGTGTGTTAATGGATTTTACTTTATTGACATGGACAGAGCAAAAATGGTTTAACAATAATTGTAGAATGGCTATTTGGACTTTGTGTTAAAGCGTGGCCGACACGTACTTGTCCGTTTTTTCTTTATATTTATCTCATCCGGCTTATTTTAGGAATTCGACTAAAAAAAGAAATAAAAAAGGGGCACTTTTTAGTATATTACTTTACGTTTTATGCTGTTTTAAAATATTTTATTGAGTTTAATCTTAAAAGCGTGCGTTTTAGTTGTAACGCATGAAAATATAATGTCAGACCAATGACTTATGCGTGAATATATAAAATATGTAAATATAATATAATATCCGGCTCGAAGGACCAAAACGTCAGGGAAGTTTTCCCAAACATTTAATAGATCTTGTGTAGGCTGTAGATCTGTAGAGTACCTAGGCAAGAGACGATGAAGTCAATGTATGTATTTTACTTCACAAAAAAAATTAATTAACCTATGTGCAATGCACAGACCTATATGGTACAATGCAATGACATTCTATACCAAGGCGGTCTGAAAAAGCTCTATGTTCAGTTCGTTGCCCACACGATAGCAAGATGAAGAATACCATACAATGCATACAATGATTTAGTAGCAGTGTGCCAGTTCGCTGTCCGGGTCGTCCTGAACCTGACGCACCTGACACCTGAGGCTCTATTTCATTCCTACAAACCAAATTACGCATAAATAAATAAGTGCGCTGTCAGCAATATAACATGGTTTTTTATTAGGCTTTGCACAGGTGCATTTTCATAATATACTTAAAAACGAGACGGTACGCACACGTCACGCGCACGCATTGGGGATGAACGCGCTATTGTCCTAACTTGGAACTTCATAATACGAAAACTGCGCAAGGACTGCGCTGTGTCTGTCTGGAGTCTGAAAGTCTATGATTTACGAAGAAAGTGAAAGTACTTATGGCTTAAGTAATACTTTATCATCCCGGGACCACGACTCTCCATACTAATCGACGCGAAAGAGCGCGTGGCTCCGGTCAGAATTTAGCCGTTTTCTTTGAAAAATGAGAAGATTATTCGTTAATTTCCAAAAAATAAGACAGCCACATCATTATAAATTTTGTTGTAAATTTTCATTTTCTACCGATTAAAATGTAAGAGTATTAATGGTTACAACTGGAAAAAAGGGGTAAAATCGATTTCTAGAAAATCCACATAACTTCTCATATCGTGTAGATGGTTCAGTTTAATTTTCAGCTCATATAGTCCAGTCATTTTAGAGTTTCCTTGTATGGACACCCCAACAATAATTCATCTATCGCTGAAACTTTGCATAGTGTGATAAGTAAAGTATACAGATTACGGTTGACAAAAAATCTAGGACCGGAAAAAATTAAACCTAGATTATTTGTCAACCGTAATCTGTATCATCATCATCATCATCATCATCGTCCACTGCTGGACATAGGCCTCTCCCAAGGCGCGCCACAAAACTCTGTCCTCGGCCTTCCTCATCCAGTCGCTCCCCGCTACTTTTTTTAGGTCGTCTGTCCAGCGGGCAGCAGTAATCTGTATACATTACTTTATCACACTGCAAAGTTTCAGCGGAATTATTGTTAGGGTCAAACCCTAAAATGATTGGACTAATAAACTACCAAGTTAATGAATAAAGTGGTTACAAAGATACCCAATTTCATGGTAAAACCAGGAGGCAGCCCCTTTAATGTGGTTTGTGATCCTTACGGGAACGGAGTATAGAAGTAGGTATGTAAAGCCTGACCAGAAAAATAAAAAACCTGCGTTGGAGGCGCTAAGATCAATTATAACCTTTAATGACAATGTTTCAGTACAAAAATGAGTTCCAATGATTTTCCGCAACATGATGGCGGCGTGGCGAGTTATTTTATTTTTCTTTAGAAAGCAAAATGATCTCACCCGTCTCGTTCGGTAATAAACCACCCTTAAACTTATACTGGTATTGGAAAACTTTTATCGCTCTATTTTTGTGAGACAACTTTTGATTCGATATAAAATTTTATATTAACAGTCTCATTTATGTACTGTTACGTAGGTACATAGAAACAGTTACTTGATTTATTGATACGAATTTTGTGTTTTATTTTTTGAGGACTAAAGGACTAATTTAGTCCTTTAGTCTACTATCATCCATCATCATCTTATCTACGAGCTACGCTTTTGTCGGTGGAGTAAGTATACATCTAAATGCGTTGCATATGAAAGGAAAGTGCTTCTGACCACCAAACTGACCAACTTTCACAACGGAGTTCACATCTTAATCGAAAAAAAAAATTATGTTTGTATACACATTGACTTTTTCTATGAAAACCTAAATTTTATTTTGTGATTGATTTTTTTGCTCCATTTTGTGAAAGTTGTTCAGTATGATAGTTGGAAGCTCGGAACATTATAAAACCCGGTTTCGCCTCACAACGCATAATATTTTACACACTGTATCCCCACGCCTATGTCCTGGGGTAAGCAGAGATAATTGTTACCCACATGCTAAGATCCTGACATTACCCTTTTGTCTACTTATCTGTCTACTTATCGATTATATTAGTTATGTTAAAAATTATTCTGTTACTATAGCTGTGCCCGGCATGCGTTGGGATCCCCTTTTTACCCGACACACACTTGGATAACAATTTCAAAACCATAATTAGCCAAATCGGTCCAGCCTTCCTCGAGCGATGGTTTTCGGTCGAGGCGATCACTCTAAGTAGTAACAACGACAAAATTAGTGTAGTAACACAAGGCTAGTAACATTACCACACGTCGACCGAAATGGTTGTATGGGAAGGGAAATAGGGATTCATTTTTATTTTATAAAAATATAGATTCTTTCGCATTTTCTCTTTCCTATAATAAAGTTTAGTTAGTAACACCGAGACCGAAGCACTTGCGACCCGCTTCGAATAGCTTCGTATACCACTGGGGGGTCGCGACCAACACTTTGAAAAACACTGCTCTTATACCGTTCTGTAAAGAGAAATACCTATACAGGATGTCCGAGCCAACGTAAACCAACTTGCACTTATACTTCCAGCTTCTTTGTGGTATTGTAAATGTACCAAAGGTCACGGGGGAAAGATAAGCAACTGGTCTAAAGGCACCCAAGGGGTATAAACCTCAGCTTAGGTTAACGCCGCGCTTCGCGATTTTGTGCGGCATTTTAGAAACATGCAACATCCAATGATTTTTATTTATGGATTTGTTAACCGCTCAGATTACGCAAAGATAATTTACATCTATACAGGGTGTAACAAAACTCCCTAGTATACTTAAGAGGGTGCTTCAGCCCATAAAACTGAACAACTGACTAGGGAACCAACTTCGAAATCGCGAATAAAAACAACCGTTCCATACAATTTAATCGAGTCGGCACAGCAGTTTTATGGGCTGACGCACCCTTAAGTATTACTGTGTTTTGTTACACCCTGTATACAATAAGAACAAACATTACCATGTCTACCTCGTATACATATTTTTACAATTATAATTGGTACATATCCCGAATATTTCCCGTATTATGTAATTTAAATAGCTTAATAGGTATAACATTAATTTCAATATTACCTTCACAATTAATCGTATCCATTCTTTAAACGAAAAATTATCTTAGATTGTCTGATACATTTTCATAGCTAAGTGCGTTCACACACGATGACGCACTGACGGAGCGGCAGATGTCAGTCCATAGAACAACACCCGGTGCGTCATCAAGTCACCGTATGTGCTTCTACGTGCGGTTTCATACAACTCCTTGCTTCACAAATGACGGACTAACGTCTGCCGCTGCGTCAATGCGTCATCGTGTGTGAACGCACTAAGTCGCAAAGCCGCTGAACTGATTTTGGTAAAATTTGGTATAGAGATAGCTTGAACCACAACGAAGGAGCATAAACCGAAATTCAAAGTAGACAAAGTCGCGGACAACTGTTAGTTTATCATAAATGAAGTGAATACCAAAAAGGTTTATAGGATCATAAGTTCAAGTATCAAAATTTGTTCTAATTTGCGTAGTCCCGTGGCATTTAGGTGCAATATCCCGTCCGCGTTAGTTGTTATTTATAGCTCAATATTACTAGCGGCCCGCCACTTACGTGGTAATGTTGCAAATTATGTGCATATGTTAATTCGGCAACAAACCCGCGAATATGTAATTTTACATTGAGGTCAGCTGTGGTGGGGTTACAGTTTTTGATACGTTTCGGAATCACTATTTAATTATTGACGATGTTTTATTGGATGTAGTGGAAAAATTCCAGATGTAGACAACGATAGGAAATAGGAATAAAGATAAAAAAGTGGCTGTGACAGACGGACGGACGGACACGAGAGTGATCTTATAAGGGTTCCGTTTTTCCTCTTTGAGGTTCGGAACCCTAAAAATACGACTATCATCTAGCATCACTTTAGATTTTATTTTAATTTATTCTATAACAATTTTTTTTAAACTCAAGCCTATATTTAGAATAAAAACTGTTTAAATTAATTATAAGACTAATGAAATTTTACTACTTCACTAACCTTTGAGTTGATAGCTATAATTTTCTTTTATCGCGATTTCGATGTCGGCTTCATAGTGAAAGTTGTTCAGTTTCATGAAGCATGTAATGAGTATAATCAAAGAACAAATACAAAGATATGAAAAGATATGAAAGCTATAATTAAACACAAAACAGGAGTAATATATCATACTTCCCAATGAAATAGAAATTATCCTTTTCTGCAGTGGGATTTCATATAAAATACAAATTCAAAACCAGTTTTGTATGCGAAACGGGATTGGGCAATGTCTTTTACACCCTTTATAAAGACGACCTGGATGGCTTTGACGATGGGTGGATGGAGCTTGCCCAAGACAGGGAAGTATGGAGGATAAAGGTTCCAGGCTTTTGCCAAGCAGTGGGATGAAATAGGCTAAGAAAAAGAAATTGTACCGAAACTGTACCAGAACCACATAAATTTAAAAGGCTAGAGATTCTTTGCAGTTAACGCTTTTACCACGTCATATTCAGACTTGTATTCCGCAGTCAGCGCCTTAACATGTCAGATTCAGAGTAGCATTCTGTAGCTAGGCTTGTAATCCGCCATGTTTGGCGCAACGTCTCCGTGGCAAGGTCTGCCACTACACGTTTGTTCCGGTCATGTCCACAAGACTCGGCTATCGGTTTGACATTATTGTTATTATGCTTTCTCTAGGAAGCGTATGATTAATTGTCAGAGTTATTGCATACTACGACCTACATACAATTAATGGTCCATACTACCTATGACCCTTATTTGTGACACGATGTAGATACAGGTAGATACATACATACATTCACGACCATAATCCCCTTCAGGGTGGCCAGAAACGTACCAGGTGTCTAGTATTTAGTTGTAAGTAGTAAAACTAACTTTCAGAATATTGAATTGACGTGACGTGGTGATATATATAATAAACTCGCGCTTTGCTGTTTTCATAGACGCATGGATATTTTTGATTTAAAAAATATTTTTATCCGATTTAACTTGATGTTATGGATTGTAAATATTCGACCTACAATATAATGTGGTTTAATGATTAAACATACATTTCCTTTAACCCTGTATACAGGCTGATGATGATGAATATGTACTGATTCATTGCTAGGTAAATAACAGTCATATACCTGCTTTTTACATAACACTAGATAAGCCACGTATCTGCATTAGAATCATTGTTTGGGACGATTGAATACGCGCCTAATAGTAAGTCCATAAAGTACCTAGAATATTATACGGTCCCTGTTGATTTGAAGCGTGGTTGAACTTTAGAGGGGGAGTAGACCATCAAATTGAACAACCTTCACTAATATGGGACCAACACGGAAATATCTATTAAAAAATCTGCAGTTCCATACACTAACGAATGTAGTGACATTGGTATTTTATATGGAACAACACTTTTCTCCAATTTCGATCCACCATATCGAATCTAAGCTTTCTTATTATTTTTCAAAACATCTCTGCATAATTCAACCATGGTTGGGGTAAGTTCGGATGGTTTTAGCTGCATTCATAAGAAGTTGGCAATTTATGTTTTCCTCAAAATCTATATCAGCTAGCGTAATAAAATAAAGTAGAAACTGATAATCAATAAACAACCTATCAGAAAAATATGTTCATGTTTGCATAGATTTAACGACTGCTGTGTTACGGGAGTTTAAAGTATAGATATAGGTACATTTAAAAATACATGGGAAAGAATCGGACGTTGTTGGGGAAAGAACGGACTACCCGCTAAAATCAATCATGTTGCTAAGAACACAAGGTTTAAGTCAAAGTCAAAGTCAAAGTGTCTTTATTGCAAAACTATTGGTTGTAACAAGGTCTTACAATTATAATACAAAATATGAGCCTCTATAGCTTACCAGAAACGGTGTACAATCTTACATTAAAATATGATAAAGTTCTATAATTATGTCAACTACCTACAAAATTATTATGATTTGATACAATTTAATAAACTTTCAATTAATGATCAATTTATAATTATAGTCGTGCTTTGTCAGTTTATTAAAGAAAACATCTGATCTTATACTTCGTTATTTTGTTTTGAGCGTCCAATCTTACGCCCAGCCATAACAGACGATCGACACGACGAAATCACCGATGCGGACTGAAGGGAGTAGAAAAAAAAAGCATCTCGCACTATGATGCCGGATATAAAAATAATCACAGAATCGGTACCTAGATATTTAACATATTATACGATCTTACCCCATTCACGATCTTGCCCCAACGCAGGAGTGAAGGATGTTGCAGTGGGATGATATAATAAAAGAGTTCTTTATTTACTTACATATTTGACCTGGCGGTATGGTATGGTGGTATTGGAACGACTGGCGAACGTTCCAGTCGCTCCGTAGCATAAATATGAAGCATAGCATAGCATATGATCACGACTATATTCCCCGAGGGGGTAGTCAGAGATATTCTGAAACCTCAGAACATTCACAAACCATCATCATCAATATGAAACTGCAGCATAAATAGATATAATTTTTAGAATAAAAATTGAGTAGCTATAGGTAATATAAAAGGTTTTGTTTAGTAGGTTCGTTCGTTTTCGAGTAGTACCTCCTACCTTCCGCTTTTTAGGGCCTTCCTCAATCAGCGCTCCTAACCGGAATGCCCTTTGTACTCATACAGCTCATACTCATACCGTGGCACCATGGAGGACTTCAACACCCGACACCGGCAGCTGTGACGTACCTAGACCGACTCGATGACTAACTGCTCTTTGTATTTATTAGTGTTTTGTTTGTAAAAGTGTTATAAAATCAGCTTTACGATAAACAAATAATTGCGCCACAGTATAAGAAAGAGTACTGCCTACAGAACGGACACTCTGGTCCCCACAAATTATTGCGTCACCCCCTCGTGGAAGACGAGTAGCTGAAAACAGAGGCAATGGTGTATTCCTCTCTCACTCAGTATCGCATATGCTTACCTCTTCTTTTCCCCATTTGTATGAATTGACAGCGAAGTGTTCATAAGGTGTAGTTGCGCCATCCATTTCGCTGAAAGTAAACATAATAAATACGGAAACTTTACATGAGCTGTGACATGAGAGTACAAAAACTCTTTCTGGGGTCAGCTTAGGTATTATTAAAAAGATTGTTCTAATAGTAATTTCTCTTTTAAATATTTATTGAAAGTCCAATACTTTCCCAGTTGTCTATTTTCTTTGATTACATTTGTTTCGGGTTTCACGACAGCTTAGTTAGAGTAAACTCCTGGTCTCACTGGATTTCATTGTCTAGTGTTTTGAATAGTCGCCCTTGTGCTGGTCCTGGTATAGAGTTACAGTACAACGGTCAACCAATGCTAGTTAAAAACAAAGTATCTATATCTAAGCACGTACCGTACCGTAGTATTGTTCAATGAAGTTGTTTTTGATGTAGTTATTTATGTCCACTGCTCCAAAACACAGATTTTTTATTTAATTATTTTGAATTAAATAATTGAAATAATTGAATAATTTTTTGTCCGCCTGTTTGTCTATTAAGCCATGGTGGTCCAGTGGCGAGTAACCTTGCCTGCCGTGCAGGAGGCGATGGTTCGATCCCCGTCCAAACCGACTCGTACCAATGAGTTTTTCGGAATTCATGTACGATTTGTTACACCACTGGCTTTTCGGTGAAGGAAAACATCGTAAGGAAACCTGCATGCTTCAATTTCGGGGCTTGTATTGTACCCACTGTCCATTATAAGTGGCGACGGGCTCACCCTCCGTCACACTGGACAGAGTTTCGGTACTACTGGTGAAACGTGGATGTTCTGAGGTTTCAGAATATCTCTGACTACCCTCTCAGGGAATATAGTCGTTAGCATATTTATGCTATGCTTATGCTTATGCTTATGCTGTTGCTGTTTGTCTATTTGTTAGCACCACGCCAGAACTACTGGACCGATTTTGATTAAACTTTTTGTGTTTGAAAGTTATGAATACACTTCATCATCTCAGTCGATGGACGTCCACTGCTGGACATAGGCCTAAAATGAAAGGTCTAGGTATAGGTCTATGAATAGACTTAAAAACTGTAAATATATTTTATCTCGCTACGACGACGGGAGCCGGTGCGGACGAAGTCGCTGGAAAAATTGAGTACTGATTCGATAATTTCCGTAAGTAAATTGAGCCATCATAAACAAAATGTAAAACAGAATAACAGCTACCTACAATTTTGTGGCCCTAGCTAGTTGTTAGTATGACGAACGCAATGCGCTGCCTGATGGCATTCGTCTCTCTAAATATTTCAACTGTTTGAAATACGCAGACTGCGGTTCTATTTGTCACTATGATTGATCCTAACTTTGGACTGGCAAACTCCAATTTTAGTGAGGTTTTTTGATATTCCAATCACGATATGAAATCTGTAGAGAATAAAAATTGTGAACCTATCAAAGATATTCTGCAATAGTATTTGCAAATATCAAAGAATCTGACTGGGGTCGTAAGGGATTATGGAGTTTACTTATATGTATTTGTGAACTGATGTCATTAAATACCTACATGATTGTTGATTAAATAAACAGTTTAATAAACTTAAGGATAGTCTGCTACGAACGTTTTCCTGTAGCTACAACGGTTAAGGTATCGTAACTACTGCCCCGTCGAAAAGATCCAGCCTGTATTGTATATCTCGGCTCAGATAATACTAAAAGCAAATTTGAGGTAATTTTACAAAACAGAGAAAATTATACTCAATACTCAATACTTTATTGCGTTTCACAATGGTATAAAATAGGTGGTGTAATCGTATAATAGTACAACATTATGAACCCTGTTAGGGCACAGCAATTTTGGAAGAGAGGAGGACTTGAATAGGCACAAATTATCCAAGATTATTATCATTTAAATATTATACATATTTATAGTATTTTATTAGTAAGGTATCTACCAGTATTATTATATTTATTTAAGTACATACAATTATTAGGTACATTTACATCTTTATAAAATTGTTATATTTACCTACGCAAAAAAAAAATGTCGCCATTAAATTCAATTACAATAGTAGATTACACACCGAGGACAGGAAAGTAAGAAAGGTTTTTCATTCATCATTTCATTTCAACGCACACCTCATGTAATTGTTGTAAACAAACATGTGATCTGAGGCTTTCTTATTTACTGTCCGAGGTACTATTTAGATACTATTTTTCTTCTCGACGGAGGCGGAAAGCGACAACAACGTTTAGCGCAGCGGGACGGGAATTAACGCATTCCGTCCGGAGGGAAGAACATTATTTATTTCAGATTATTTATTCATATTGCGTTAGTAAAGGAGTAAATTGGCAGCCGACCGCATGCAGCAGCAGCATACGACGTGTCGGATCCGACACGTCGGAGCGACGCGTCGCTCCGACACGTCGGAGGGGTATGAATTCGAACCCGACCGCACGCAGCAGCAGCATACAGCAGCTGCAAACAGTGTTGCCGACTTAGGGTATTTTTTGGGGTAAAGTGACACATTAAATTACGACCGTGCTCCCCTTTGGGATACTCAGAATCCTTGTTACAAACATCAGTGATCTTAGTAGCCTGGTTCCTTTTCACCTTTTTAGGGTTCTGTGCCCAAAGAGTGAAAACGGAAACTTTGTCCGTCCGTCCTACCTATTTAGGGCTGTAACTTTTGAACCGTAATAGCTAGAAATAATAAAAATTACAAAATGTATCAACTTAAGGGGGATCCTCATACAAAAAACAATTTTTTTTTAAAGATTTTAGGGTCTTAGTTACTTTACTTCTAACCTACCTCTCTTAGCTGTTTATAAGATCTTCGATCAATTTAAGTCATTGAAAATATATCATTTTAAACTCAAAAATAGCTGTTTAAAAGATCTTCGATCAATTTAATTCATTGAAATTAGGATGAAACTTCGTTTGTATACATCGCGCTCGTGCGCGCTGGCAGGAATATCATCTTAAACTCAAAAATAGCTGTTTATAAGATCTTCGATCAATTTATTGCGAAACTATCGTGTTTATACAGGGTCAAACTTAATATGCTGAAACTTTTTAAGGGGATGATCAGACCATCAAACTGAACAATTTTCTCTATGGGACCAACATAGAAATCGCGAAAAAAAAAATCTGCTGTCCCATACATTTGGCTCGAGTAGGTTAGCACTTTTGTATGGGACAGCTGTTTTTTTTTTTCGTGATTTCAATGTTAGTGTTTAGAGAAAGTTGTTCAGTTTGATGGTCTGATCATTCCCTTAAAAAAGTGTTAGCATATTAAGAAGGACCCTATATAATATTTGAACACTGTTTCACCCAATACCGAACGCCCGTATGATGTACCGTTATCGTTGGAATTTAACGGAAAATGTGGTTGAAAATAAAGATTTCATTAAATTAAATATTATAGTGGAATTTGTATGAATTATCGTGCTTTATCCGACTTTTATTTTCTATCGCATGCCACAAAATAAATTCGTGAATTTAGGATAATTTTCGCATGCCTGGCAGCACTCGACGACACTACTGGTGTGCGGTCGAGGCTCGACCGCATACAGCACGTCGCATGCTTCGTGTCGGATGCTTCGCAGGGTATTTCATAGAACTACATACAAACCAGTAGTGTCGGAGCGACACGTCGTATGCTGCTGCTGTATGCGGTCGGCTGTTAACCGGCACCTTAATTGTCCATATATAAAGTTACACCAAACCCTTTTGGTAAATTACATTCACGAGTTGCATTTTAGTGTTAAAATAGTTAAAAGTATATAATTAGGTGGAAGCTAAAAATAGCGGAGTTTACCATCATTTGTACAGCGGACTCGTCCAGCACCCTCTAATCAGCGATGCCTTTTAGCAGGTGTCTCGCCAAAGTTGCGCTTTAAAAGCTACGACCCGTGCATACTACACTCGACAACAATAAAAACGGGTCACCAACAACATAGACCTTAATATCTCGGAAACTAAGAATGGTAGCTTATTTAAATAAAAAGCATTTTATAGACAATTTAATACTACTTCTTAAATTAATACAATTTCTGGTTGCTATAAAGTAATGCCAATAAAAAAAGGCTAAAACCTAATGTAAATGATTTTTTGAAAATGAAATTTTTAGTATTCAAATTTTATTATTTAATGCGGTAATTTTATTACTCACATACACTAAAATATGGGGAAATGTTATATCTGTGACAAAAAATGGAAATTTTAAATTTTTGGTTTGCGATAGAATTGACGCATTTGTATTTATGTATTTTAATTAAGTCAAACAAATGAAAACTAAAAATGTTATGAATTAATTTAAGAAGTATTAAATAGTCTAATGAAATACTTTTTAAGTGAATAAGCTATCATTCTTACTTTCCGATATATTCAGGTATGTTGGGGACCCGTTATTTTTGTTGTCGAGTGTACTTGTTTAAGAGGATAGGCGAGTACCGTTTTGTCCATACAAACGTATTCCCCTGTTTCCTCCCTGGATAATGACACTAGAGCAAACAAATTTTACCATACGATCTATGTTACCTCTGCTATGTCCTTATGTTTTCCTTTTTTGCATTAATTAGTTATTGTATGGACTAGGGACCGTCGAAAATGACCAATTTTACCGCCCGCTTCCAGACATCCAGCAAACAAATTTGACGAATATAAATAGAGAAGGGTATGCTTCGTTGGTTTGGTCATGTGGAGAGGATGAGTGATAAGTGGGATAGCAGATGTACGAAAAAGATATATGGAGCTAAAACCTCGTAGGACGTATTCTGATCAAATCAGTTGCGTCCTACAAAAAGGGGAGGTGCGGAGTACTCGAAACCGACGGGCATGTATGAAGAGATGTATGGATGTGAATGAGGCAAAAGATGTTTGTAAGGATCGTAGTAGATGGCGCGCTCTGGTCTCTGCCTACCCCAATGGGAAAGAGGCGTGACGTTATAGATAGATAGATAGATAGAAATAGAAAAAGCAAAACATGCAGACATAGCCAACGTCTTTCTCATATTATACTTGAAAGAATTATTAAAATCGGTTTAGTTTTGGAGGAGGAAACAGAGGAATACGAAATGCTGAGTTCATCGATTTTCTGTAGATAAAATCGGTCCGAGCTGCCGTTGTCTCTATCTATCGCACTCTAATCGGTGGGGTGTATTGGTGGGGCCGTTCGGATAAATAAGATACAGTCGGAAAAGTGACCTATTCTCCAAATTGGCATTTCAGCCCGCCTATCCTCTTAAGTCCTTCCACAGTTCAGTGGCGAACTCATCACAATATTTAGGCCCATCATATACATACGGAATTGCAATTCGGAATTCCGAATGCAAACCGGTTTTCGTATAGGCTTGAAATCCCGTTCGCAAATGTGGAGGTCCAACCTCCATACGATAAACCTGTTTTCATTCGGAATTCCGAACCGCAATTCCGCATGTATGTGATGGGCCTAAAGATTGCCCAAAAATGAAAAATTCTACTCCAACTTCGACAATAAATACCTACTACAAAACAACACGAGTGCAATAAATGATTTCTATTTCTATTAAAACGAGTGTCAAAGTAAGCAAAATGTTTCTTCTTTGGTATCGATGTCTATTGCCTAGTTGTTGTCCCATGAAGCTGGCACATCCGTCGGTTTCTGGTTTACTTCGGAAAATCAGGTCCTGCCACGTACAGGTGCAGAAAGTGTCGCAGCACCTAGTGGGCAACGTATTTACGGGCACAGAGTCTATACAAGGTGTTTCATAAGTAACAATAAATATTTAAAACTCTTTAACCCTCTTTAGACCGTCAAACTGAACAACTTTCTCTTTTGGACCAACATCGAAAACGGGAAAAAAAATTGATATCCCATACAATTTTAGCTCTAGTCGATTTGTAGAGTATGGAACATCATTTTTTTTTTTCTCTATTTCGATATTGATCCCATAGTGAAAGTTGTTCAGTTTGATGGTCTAAAGAGGGTTAAAGAGTTTTAAATATTTATTGTTACTTATGAAACACCTTGTATAGACTCTGTGCCCGTAAATACGTTGCCCACTAGGTGCTGCGACACTTTCTGCACCTGTACGTGGCAGGACCTGATTTTCCGAAGTAAACCAGAAACCGACGGATGTGCCAGCTTCATGGGACAACAACTAGGCAATAGACATCGATACCAAAGAAGAAACATTTTGCTGGGTGGCCCCTTAAAGGATTATTTGTAACACCTTGTATAATTACTACAGGCAAGATGTTTGGGTAGGCAGTGCTTTACTTTAAAGGGTGATTGTACCCATGATGCTGAACCACTAGGAACCTATAGGAAATTCGCAAAAAGAGTTTTAGACTTTCCATACTAAATGCAATCAGCGTTTGTATGAAAAGTCTTTTTTTTCGATTTAGCGTTTCAAAAGGGTATGTTGTTCAGTGTTATGAGTATGCAACTGTCTACCCTGACATCAGTATATACAGGATATAACAAAATACCTGGGGTGTTTTAGTTTAGACCATAAAACTGATCAACTGTCACTATCGAAATAAAATTTAAACAAAATCGACATTTTCATACAATAACTGACTCGATGCCAATGTTTGGAACAGCTACGGCACGGACCTGAAAAAAAGACGGACGTAATCTCGTCTAATCACGAGTGAAGCACCCATTTCTTTTGTGTGCGTGTTGTCATGCGGTACATAATGGTGACGGATGTGGGACCTGCGCCTAGAGCTAGTGCATCTGTGTGAGTAGAACAAACGAAAATTTAGGACCTTGCATGCTTCACATCTTTTTAGTGTCACATTACGTCCGTCTTTTTTTCAGGTCCGTGGGCTACGGCTGATTATTTTTTAAATTGTTTGTTTTGATATCGGCTCGACAGTAGTAGTGTAGGTAAGTTGATGGTCAAAACCACAGCATTAAATATTATTAGGGTCATTTCTAACACCATCATACTCATAAGGATACAATGAGGAAAACATTTTCTCTTGTTAAATATTATCTTAAAGTACGATGTCCTACGAATAAGATAATAAATATGGAAGAATAACTCCAAACAAAATCGAAATCATTTTTGGCACCCCATGAAAAATGACATTTTGTATGAGTTTTGGCGGCGAGTTACAATTTTTAAAGAACAAATTTAGAACGCGTTACAATTTTTTTGGTGCCACTTTTTGAGCTTCATTTATACTTCTATACATTCTCTTATTCGTAGACGATATCATTGATAGCGTACGAGTATAATGTTGATAGCAACGGATATGAAAACGTCATCCTGATTAATAATAAAAAGAGAATTTGCTTCTAAATCTCTTTATAATATTAAACCGGTCATCACTCGTCAGCTTCAGTGTACAACTGAAAGAAAACTCGTTCCGTCCTTTTGTGTTTCTTAAACATTTTGCGAGGGTTTTTATAAAGTCTTGGACAATAGCTTGGTCCAAGCATTATTTTGCTTTATGCTTGCTCTTCCCGCACACAAAGAGTTCTCTACAAAGCTAATATTTTCAAGAATTACTTAGTCCGTTATACATAATAGGGCTAGATTAAAAAGCGTTCTGGCTTATTATAATATACTTAATACGACAGATCATCTCGAACGATTATTGTTACTATTTCAGCGAAGAAATAGACTGCTGGATTCAGGTATCCACTTCACATTTAACATCTGGCTTGGTCCTGCGATATCTGGCCAATAACTCTATAAGTTTGGTCTAAGTACAGCCACTGCCTGACCCATAAGCGACTCCGCTTGCTTTCGGTGATCGTTTCCAAGATGTCAACGAGACCTTCCCACCATATACAGTAAATCTATTATATCTTTAGTTTCACCATTAGTAAAAAAAAAATGCGTGTGTGTGAAAACCATTTTTCGATTTAGGGATCCGTTTTCGAAATATTCAGCAAATATTTGTTAAAGTCAAGTGTCCCGCCAGCTAAATCGTTGTTTTTGGAGATAAACAAATCTTAACTATAATAAAACCGTAAAATCATGAGGAATAAAAAAGTAGCGGTTCACTTCATATAAATTCAAATAACATTCGATAGCGCGATTTAAAAACGTGCAGCGCCATCTATTGACAAAATTGTTAGTTTGTTTGTTTGTTCGCGCATCACGCAAAAACTACTGAACCGATTTTGATGAAACTTTTTTTATTTGATAGCTTATGATCTGACTTAAAATCTGGTATATAATTTGTGCGGACGAAGTCGCGGGAAAACACTAGTAAATAAATAAATATCTTGGGCATTGTCACACAAATGATCTAGTCACATTAAAAGTGCCAGAATCTAGCCTGAACTTGTATTATTATAACTAGACAACGATATAGAATACATAATATAGATATAAACATCCATGACTCGAGTACAAATATTAATTGTGAAAAAAATCACGGCAGCATATCATTCATAACAAAGTTAAAAAGAAAACTATCACAGTTAAGTAGGCTTTACAAGTTAACGAGTAATAGTCGACTAACTTATAAAATGTTCTTGGAGAAGTAAAAAGTCCGCATAGTATGACGGGCAAATACGGAACCCTACGGCTCAACTCGCACTTGGCCGGTTTTATAGCTTTTATTTCTGTCTAATTGCTACCTATCAATCAATTTATGTCCTTTTGTTTCCTTCAAAACTTTACCCAAAGTCACCCTAATCATAGTTTCATTTTCTTAAGTAGCAGTTCGTCAAACTGTTATACAAAACGTAGCTTTACAGCAAGCTCTTATTAATTCTATTTACATAAGTTTTTTATAATTACCAAAGTTTCCTCGTAATTTACGAACTAAAAAGCCTTAAGAAAGTCTCGCTTTGTTTTAGGAATTTTAGATAATGAGACTTGTACTTCAGTTGCTTTTTGTTTTATTTAGACAACAATGGAAACAACCCTCTTAATTAAGTTCGAAGGTAATAAAAATGTGTTTTGTGATTTCTATTATTGTGTTAAAAACCGTTAGTTATCACTTATCAGCAACATAACTTTATCAAAATATCGAAAAGGCTGATCAGTTGTTAAATATCTCCTAAACGAAATATATATTTTCTGAACATAAAATACATTCCATTCCAGGGGACTGACTACCTTAAAATTTGCTCTGAACTTTTAATGTTATTAGAAATTAAGCATACTTATACTAAGTACTAAGTATTTAAAATAGCAATACACTTTCTGGGATGTCCTACCCACTGCGTCAGACACGAACTGGGTCTTGGCCTCCGACAACAAAACACATTCGCCTCGTTCCTATTTCTATTGCCATAATATGGCAAGGCAATAGAAATAGAAACATGGCGAATGTGTTTTGGAGGTGCCTAACTGCACTAATATTATTAGTCCAGTTAGGCACCTCCAGCTACTCGAGATCCTTGGTGAGCTGGTCTATCCAGCGATGTCTGGGCCTGCCCACCGGTCGACGCCCAGAGGGTCGCCCAGATACGCTCTCTTCACCGCACGAACTTCGCCCATCCGTTCTTGTGCTATGCCACCTATTTTATTTATTTAGCCATTGACTGGACACAAATGTTTATTTATATAAACGTTTTACGAACCAGCTTCCGTGGCGTTCCGTATACCACAAATAATACAGCAAGACGATAGAATGGAACGAGATTAATAAATACAGACACAGAGCTATAAATCCGTTCCGGAGCGGAACTTTGAGCGGGAAAATTGGCTCGATAGCCACGTATGGCGCCGCTACAGTGGAAAATAGAAGACGGCTGTAGGCTATCTCAAAACAACCAGCAATCGTATTCAATTTGAAACCATAAATTACTAGTTTCAGTTAGCCCTGTAACTCAGTTCCTAGTGAACCGGTCTGAGGGTCGCTTTGAAATGAATATGACTCACTATGTTTTTGATGAGTGTATATTTCCTATGTAGGTATTCAGATGTCGCTGTCCAGTTACCACAGGTAATATCTAAACTATTATAAAACTGTAACTGAAGTGTGTCTGTACATTGAAGATATTTACAATAAAAAGATTACGAATATGGTTTTTAAGTATCCCTGACCGAAATCAACCTTTTTTAGAAATTTTGTCTGTCTGTTTGTTTGTGTGTTTATTTGTGCGCGCATCACGTAAAAACTACTGAACCGATTTTGATGAAACTTTTTTTGTTTGATAGCTTATGATCTGACTTAAAATCTGGTATATAATTTGTGCGGACGAAGTCGCGGGTAAACACTAGTATATTATAAGTCTAGAATAAATACTGGTACTTCGACTGGGACTTGCTGGTAATCTGTAAGCTTAGTGATTAAAACTCGCTTGTCAAAATCAAGCTATTTCATTGGTTGATTTTACACATCTCCGCCAAAGTATAAGATTATCTAGCGTGTCGGAAAATAAAGTCAGTGGCGTATTCCTATCTCGCTCGCACTCACTCACTATCGCACATCACATGCTTACATCTTTTTGAATTTGTTTTCACATTTGTATGAAATCCTCTCAGCGTTAATGGAAACGCACCCTTAGAAGCCCTCCACTCCGTGTACTTTACTCTGCTCTACATGCCTTATTTACTGGGCATGGCTCAAACATTATTTTATTTAATTTTAAATTGTGTTCGAAATAAATTGTTATACGTGCATCACTGGTCATAACTGTCCTGAAGGTGACTATGACGTTTGCATGGCCGTTGAACCTTCCGTTTTACAATTCTGTTCTTAACGTACCGGGTAAAAGCGCCCAGTCCAATGCTGGCCGCATTTCCACGTTGATTCGCTAATCATATTTGGTCCAGGTATGACCCAGCACGAGGATCATTATCTTATTTATCTTACCTACATTAAATTAGGGATGCTCCCCTCCCCCCTGCCAGGTTAAACGGTTGTTTCTGGATATGTGAAAAAATTCACAGCAGTAGTGTATAACGAAGTTAAATGGAAAACTAAACCCTCTAAGCCCCACTTGCGCCAACCTGGGTTAGCATTAAACTCCAGGTTGGTATCCCATGATTTTTTGTATAGAAAAACAACTGAAAGAGCCATTTTATCCGCAGTTAATTGCTAACCCGCGGTTGGCGCAAGTGGGCCTAAGTAGGCTTTACAAGTTAACGAGTCGACCAATTTGAAAAAAAAGCCCCCTTCTCAGTCCGTATATTGAGACGGACAACTACAGAACCCTACCCTGCGCGTGGCCCGACACGCACTTGGCCGGTTTTTATTATTTATTTATATCAACCTGCTGCAAATCCGAACTCAGATCCGTCACTTAACGTCATGGCTTAATTTGATGAATGTCATGGTGGAAATTTAGTTCATCAATTTTATTAAATTTTAGGAGAATCTTAGAAAGAAAAACGGCCACGTGCATGTCGGGCAGCGCGCAGTGTAGGGTTTCGTATAGGTTGCAATATGCGGACTTTGAAAGTTTGATAATATGAACACTCAACGAAATTTTCCTTTTACTTCTACAAACACATTTTATAAGTTGGTCGACTGTAGGTAAAGTGTATCTGAGTCAAGGCCTCCGCTCATCGCAGCGATTTTATCGAGCGATAATATCGCTGCGATTTTGCGATAATTGTTCTCAGTACATTGTGTATGGGGACGCGCTCGATCCCACACACTGCCGCGATATTACCGCAACTCTTTCGACTACATTCAGTGGTGGGGCGCATGCGTGACGCGAATCGCGGAATCGCTGCAGTGTGTAAGGTGTCGCGATATCGCTGTCGATAATATCGCTCGATAAAATCGCTCGATAATATCGCTGCAATGTACGGAGGCCTTTAAGCCGCGGATAGACGGTCGGACATGGTGAAACTATAAGGGTCCCTTGCTGACTACAAAACCCTAAAAATTATCATAATCTAAACTATTACAAAACTGTAACTGAAGCGTGTCTGTACATTGAAAATATATACCAAAAAAAAGATTACGATATGATTTTTAGGTATCCATCCCTGACTCGAAATAAACCTTTTTTAGAAATGTTGTCTATCTGTTTGTCTGTCTGTTTGTTTGTTTGTTTGTTTGTTCGCGCATCACGCAAAAACTACTGTACTACTGAATCTTTGTAAAGTGACTCCTAACTTAAAAGTCCTAAGCCTAGGTGTCACTAAGAAGTTTTTGGTACCATGAGTGTGTAGGAGAGGCTGATGCAATGCACTTTCTTGTTATGGATGTCTTATGTAATTTAGGCATAAGGGTAAGATGTAGTAGTATAGATCGAAGTAAAATGAATTGCTGCCCAAAGCTCATTTATTTGAAGCACAGATTTTTTACGGACGGACGTTTGGTCAAACTATCAATTATTGGGTAGTATTGACTTATTTTTGTCGTTTGAAATGTTGGCCATCCATTCACAAAAAGCGAACCTTGATACGGTCACGAGAAACTGATAAACAAAATCAACAAACTTTCAACCACAATTTATTCCAGTATTATTTTATTTAAATTTAAGACAATTTTGTGTAAGAACCAGGAACAACAAAAATTATCAGCTTGAATAGATCCTACGAACACGATGTTTTAGCCACAGTCTGTGATTTAAATTAAGCTATTCATTTATAATGAAGGCACGCTCTGATTTGAAAAACTGACAACTTTCTAATCTTGAACGACCCGATGGAACGTTTAATTAACTCGGTTTCGGCCCTTTTTCTCATCTTTTCTTGTAACAATAACTTTAGATAATTACCTCTTTGCTGTATTTAAATAAACGTAAGTAAACACACTCAGTGGAAAAAGTATTAATCTTTTATCTTTCGGGTTGTACAGTCAGCAATTTCAGTATTGTGGGGAGACAGATTGCATTGACGTAGGTAGATTAGATTCATTATCGCTACGCTGGAACCTCGTAGTCTAGCTATAGTGAGTGTGAGAAATGGACGATGAAAGGAAATCATAGTCGTAATCAAGGAATCGTTTATTGCTTCATGGTCGTAATACACGCTTTTTACCCGACAGACTGCGCCAGAAGGAGGGTAATATGTGTTTCTCTATCGTTTGACTTTAGCAAAATACGTTGCGTTTATCAGGTGGTTAATGACATAAAACTCATTAAGGAAAACTGGAAATAAAAAAATTTTTATTGTGTATTTACACATACCAGTAATGTACCTTCTTCGTTTGTACTTTATACAAACATTTACATAATAAGTTTAATCTAGTACGTTAACGTTATAAGTTGTTCAAAAATAACATATCATTAGTTTTTTTACATATTACACGAAAAGAAATAGAAATAGAAATAAAAATGTATTTATTGTGAAAGTGATAAGTAAAAGAAAGAAATAAGTACCCATGTTAGTATGTCATATAGGTATGACATAATATATGCATGTACCTATATAAGCATAATTATGTTCGAATAGCTTTCTTTAATTATTAAATCAATTTAGGCTAGAATTTAGGTCATTATTTACTTTTGATGTTGACTGTACTTCTATTTTAGGGAAATTAAAAGCAAACAAACTTACTTGTTTGAAGAAGCATTCTCGGCGTTACTACATAGCACTCTTTCTTAGGGTGCCTTTCCACCAGACCTGTAAGAAGACGCGGATACAGCAGCTCCAAAAAAGTCCTTCTTAATATGCTGACACTTTTTTAAGGGGTTGTCTTATCAACCCGTCAAACTGAACAACTATCTCTAAAGGACCAATTTCGATGTTCAATACAAAACTGCAAACCTACTTATGCCAAATGTATAGGCCGTTTTTTATTCGCGATTGTTTGTGTTGAGTGTTGATTCGCGGTGTTAATTTATTGGATTTAATTTAAAATGTAATATAAAAAGTTTGTGTCTATGCTCATCAACGAAAAACATCAACTGCAACCCTAAGTTTGTTTGTACTGTATTTTTTCAATTTTCTCAAAAACTATTATCAATACAGACACCGCTATAATTTTTCTACAAAATTCAATAGTTCTTTTTTTTTTTTTTTTTTTTTTTATTATTGGTGGGTTTGCTCTTGACCTCTATCTAGTCCTCAGGACAAAGATGGGGTCGAAGATGTAGCGAGCTTACCCAGAAGTGCACTGGCACTCCTGCACACTGACGGAACGCAGCAAGCTGCTTGGCGCCAGACTCCGGCAGGAGGGTGGTCGCGAGCCAGGTGGCTCCTTGCGGAGTCTACCACACCGCTGTGGGGATCGTTCAGCCGCCACCACAAACTTGGTGGCTTGTGATGCCGTTGCCCGGGGTGGACCGCTAGGAGGTAGATCCCCAATCACCCCATGTTCCCCCCATGTTCACCCCAGTTCATCAACATGTAAGAATTATTTCAGATTTTTTGGCTTTATATGTTCGGAGATCAGGGGGGGGGGGGGGACCAAAATTTTTCGTGCAGTCGGGCTTATAAACGAATAACTACGCATCACTTAGTAAAACGAACTACCAATACGAAATCTACGTTCAAAGCCCTTTCAAATGATACCAAACTCGGCTAGATTGGAAAACTTTTTTTTTAAAAGTCATCTGTTTTTGGACCCTAAAAATTTGTAGAAAAATTATTTTCTAAATTTTTAGTCTCGCTTTACGTTTGGGTTAGCATGATTGACCACTATGCCGAATTTCAAGTCGCTAGCTTTTATAGTTGCTGAGAAAAGTGGCTGTGACAGACGGACGGACGGACACGAGAGTGATCTTATAAGGCTTCCGTTTTTCCTCTTTGAGGTTCGGAACCCTAAAAACGAAGCAATTCTATTGCTGGATTTTTCCTCGCTCACTGCTCAGCTTTCTCGCATAGAGGTACTAAATAGTACATTTTAGGTACATTTATTTAAGACAGTTCCCATCCAAATTTAAAAAATACACCCGCGGTCCTGACACACACGGGGAATGGTACCTTTATACAGTAGCATTCACTCACGACTATATTCCCCGAGGGGGAGTCCGATATATTCTGATACCTCAGAACATCCAAGTTTCACTAGTACCAAAACTGTCCATATGACGGAGTGAGCCCGTAGCCACTTATAATGGACAGTGGGTACAATACATGCCTCGAAATTGAAGCATGCAGGTTTCCTCACGATGTTTTCCTTCACCGAAAAGCCAGTGGTGTTACAAATCGTACATAAATTCCGAAAAACTATTTGGTACGATTTGGCCTGGACAGGGATCGAACCATTGCTTCCTGCATGGCAGGCAAGGTTACTCGACACCGAACCACCACGGCTTAATTTCAAATGCTCTCAAATGGAGGCGTAGACTAACGGCCTTTATTTCCTGTTGATGTGGAATTACTTACATATTCGTTTACGTTTGTGGCAATATACCAAACCTATTCTGTGTTTGTGGTTAGCTTACAAACGAAGCTCTCAGTGACATCGAAACAAACGATAGGCACGCCTCTATAAAGAAAACCGCCAACAATAACTATAAAAATACCTATGCCAGCTTCCTGAACTACAACTAATTATATTTGATCAAAGCAACTCAGTTCAGGAAAATATGGAAACCAAGAACATTGTATATTTTGATGGAAACTGACAGTTTTAATTATGTAGCCGTCTGAAAAGTTTCTGTTTACTTTGTATTTGGACTCGTTTTGTTTGAATATTTCTATCAGCACGCGACTACGATCGTAGCAGCGTGTCGATGCTCGTAGCAGCTGACTACGAACGTAGCAATAGCGTACCACGTTAAATTTATTAACTATTTTATTTTTAATTATTCTTTGGAAGACCAAATGTTGTTGAGACGATACAAATACGGATAATCTAATAGAAAGCCAATTATAGGTTTCCGCTGATAGAAACAGAATATTAGCTTCCACTCAATCGTATTTTAGTAGATTACACACCGAGGACAGGAAAGTAAGAAAGGTCTCAAACATGTGATCTGAGGCTTTCTTATTTACTGTCCGAGGTTAGTATACTATTTTTCTTCTCGACGGAGGTGGAAAGCGACAACTTCGTTTAGCGCAGCGGGACGAGAATTGACGCTTTCCGTCCGGAGGGAAGAAAATTTCATAAAAATCATAATGTGAAATGTCACAGTGCAGTCATTGGTAGTGTTCAATTTATCATAACTCGATAAGTAAGTAAGATTAAGTTTAGTATATGTTTTGTTTACATACACTTTAGCTTATTAACTTTTACCCGCGACTTCGTCCACGTGAAATAAGATATAGATAAATCTTTTCTTAGTGAATACATTCTCCGTAGAATCTATGTTCAAAATTACATGTTTCTATATTTTCAACGGTTTAGTGGGATCACACACGATGACGTATGACGGAGCGGCAGACGTCAGTCCGTCACTTGTAAATCAAGGAGTTGTATGAAATCGCACGTAGAAGCACACGCGGTGCGTCAATGCGTCACCGTGTATACGTGCGGTTTCTTATAACTCCTTGCTTCACAAACGACGGACCGACACCTGTCGCTTCGTCAATGCGTCATCGTATGTTAACCCCCTTAGGCACGGTTTAGGCTGCCTTTCCACAAGAGATGTGCGAGGTAGCGAGGCGGTGAGCGACGAAAAAATCGGCCAATGGGAGTGCTTCAATTTCCATATGACGTGACCGAGCGAGTGCGCTATTGGCGGATTGTTTCCTCGCTACCTCGCACATCTCTGGTGGAAACGCAGCCTTATACAGAAGAGACGTCCGCCACACGTCATTGTGTATCGGATAGTCAAAGGAGCACAATATAAACCTTAAAGTACGTAACATAGAGTCGTTTTTGTCGGAAAGGAGAATCGCGCCCGCGCCTCCAGGCGACATCGCCGTAATCCTCCAAACGACGCTATGCTACGTCCTGCTATAACATTTATACCGTGTTACTTTGACCGTACTCTGTGCTTTGACTATCCGCCACCGTCACACGTCTCTTCTGTACAAACCGCAGCTTAGGCTGTGCGTTGTCTGTCTGTCAGTCACGGTACTGTTTTATAGCACATGGTGAGCACACGGAAATAACAAGTCTTCTGCCAAGCAATGGGACGAAGTAGGTCACAAAAGTTTCCAATTATTCATGCTCAACTTTATAAAGGTATGAATTTTTAGACATTCGTTTTAATTTAAAGCTTTTTGTTCCAAACAGCAGGAACGTTGTGCTATATGTCACACTAAAAATTTACCTCTTGCATGTTCTGGGAAAAAAGGTATTAACAGTGATATTTGTTAATGCTAACAAACAGCTTGGAGCTAAGAGTTTGCAAACCAGTCTATTTGTTTTGCCGTGAGTTTAGGTCGGATTAGAATAGCACACGTACAAAAACTCACGACCATAATCCCTTTCGGGGTGGGCAAAAACATTACTATAACCCTTATTTAGTCGCGTCGTACGATGCCCATGGGAAGAAAAGGGGAGGTCCATTCTAAGCCGGAACGACACGCCTCAGAGACAGTATAGCACAAGCACGTATCCAGGGGGGGAGGGGGATGCGTGGGATTCCCCCCCCCCCCCCCCCGCCGAATATTTGTATGGAACAGTGGTTACAGCTATACATGTTTTGTCGTATTTCAATTCCAATGAAAATCCCCACCCCGAAATTATTTATCCCCCCCCGAACCCATAGTCTGGATACGTGCTTGGACTATAGCATCTACCTAAATATCGTGAGAGGCATATATACACTCAGTTGCAGAAACGCTCATTAGAGTTAATCCTCCATTAAATCTCTTGCTAGCTTTTACTACGTCAACAAGACAAAAAGTGACAGCATGACAACTGCAACTGAGCAACTGAGCATTAGACTTCTATGAAGTCTATGGTGACCACGGACCTGAAAGAAATAGTCTGTGATGGTGACATGAATTATTTCAAGACATTCAATACGACGACGACGCTATGATAGAAAACCACTCTCTAGGTACTTTTCCGTCTAATCACTTAAAATTATTTGTTTGGCAACTATTCATTCAATGGTCTATTCATCAATAGGGCGGTGCTAGACAGCGCTTTTATTTTTAGTATGCAAGCAAAAATTAGTCTAGTGGTGGTCAGGCGGAAAACTCAGTACACATCCAGAATCTGCTACAAAATGAAAAGGCATAAATAATAATACACAAGTTCACACAAGTTGTCTGTCCCGTCCGTCGCGTCGCCTCGTTCTCAAAGCAGCTAATTTGTAGCTTGCGAGTTTCGTATAGCCGACTGCACCCAATAATTAGAAGGCCAAAGCAAAACCACTTAAATGCAGCTTCGTTAGAACTAAACTTAAATACGTAGATTCTGTCTAATAAGGCGGATATCACACAGGAGACCAAATCGCGCTAAATGCTCGTATATCGTCTCTGAACCGTGATTGGTCCATCCGCGAGTGAACCACAACTTTTAACACATTCGGAAGGCTGTCAGTCACATAGGTAGTAATTATTTACTACCTATGCTTGACTTAATATATCAGGTTTAGCGCGATACGGAATTCAGCACAGTTGAATATGATGTTTTCTAATTAGTTTGTGAATATGATTGCAATGTGATTAGAACTGAAATTGGATTGGGTTGAATTTCGATATTTTGATTTAAATTAACACGATCGGGGCCTAGGGCTGCACACCGTCGCGGTCGCGGCAGTGCCCGTCACTCCCGTTTGACAGCTGCGATAATTACTTTTGACAAGATGTTGACAAGATGCAGGCTGTCGCTCATTGGCATAAGGTGTTTTCGTTCCTGAAGCGTAAAGTTGGAAATTCGAAAAAGCGCGCGAAATCGGGTTGAGTGCAGTAGGTAATGAGCGTTTTTTTTTTCGTTTCATAGTAGATCGATAGATGACGCTACGGTCTATACGAATCTATGTCAAACACTGAAAAATTATCTTTCCCCGTAATGAGGGTAAAAGTGAAGTGAAAAAAAATCAAAAATCTTTTGGAACATATTTTTTTTATTATATTTAACTATATTTCTTATGCTAATTTACTCTTTAAGGTGATACAAGACTACAATTTGACTAAAATAAATATAAAAACTCTTTGATCATAAGGCAAAATCTGAAATTGAACTGGCAATAAGAAAACTTGAGCTGTCAAATGTCATTGTTAATCAAACTCGTATCGTAGCATTTACTTTGTCGTGTTTGTTAGTTTACTTCAGAGAGTCACGTTGCAGGGTTTGCCTTGAACACTTGTCTCTCGCGTGGTGTTCGCGCGGTTCGCGTCTCAGCCTGCCACGAGGCTCCAAAATCCTTCTCAGTTGTTCTTACTCAAAAACAATCCTCGAGATTGGATAGACACTCCCTCAAACTACTTGACACTGGCGAAATCTAACAAGGAAACGCCAATAAATAAAAATAGAATAGAATAGTTTACTTCAAACTGCTTTTCTGAAAAACAACGAAAAAGGACTGTATTTTTGGCTAAGAAAGAAATCGAAAATAATTTCATTTTTTTTGATGACGTCTTCCAAATCCGAACCAACGAGAATGAAATCTCTACGTTTTTTAGTCTATAGGTGACATTGCAGAGGAAGTTTTTGCTTGACAGTTTGTCGTACAGACACTACTGCCATCTATTGAGTTATAAGAAAACGGCATTAAAAAAAAAAAAGAAAAACGCTCATTATTAAGCAATCTGTGGTCGCGGTGCGGCGGCGGCGGCGGCGGCAATGCGGATCCGCCATGCGGTGGTGCGACCTCGTGTGGACACAATGTGGACGGCTACGTAACAGCTCGTGCGATTCAAAACCCTTGTGAATACCCTCTTTAGTCGTTGAGAGAGATAAACATGGGAAGAGTGATTTTTATGGCAGCCATGATGACTATAATATCTGTTTTTTCAGCTAGCCGTTATGTTTCCTGTATTTATGAAAGAATTCAAAACGTAAGATTTGTTACGTTTTCACGCAAAAACAACGCGAATGCAAACTACGATATAAACTGTTAATGGAAATCTACCGTAAATCCATAGCTACAATCTATACGGACTTATAACTGCTTCAGCTGTTCAACTCAAAATTCTTATTTAAGACTCTGGGACCGTGGGGACCGGACGCGCGACAACTCTTCAATGAGTTGACGTCGCGACTGGTCGAAGTGTCCGGCGACCAAAGGGCTGGCGCTTACCTCGGGCAACGCTTATCGATTGCCATCCAGAGAGGTAATGCCGCCAGCGTCGTCGCGTCGGCACTCTCCCGCAGCCGCGAGCACATCTTCTATTTAGCATGAGCCGAGTAGAAGATGTGCTCGACGGAGACTCATTTTTGCTTTCTGTTTGTTTTTATTCCTTTTTTTTATGTCTTACGTTCCATAATCACGGGCAATTAAGTCCCGGACTAGCGTTTTTTCCAAATTATATCCCATTATTTCTATTGCGGCAAAAAAAAACGCAGTTGTGTTATTTGAGAATCAGTTTCCAGATTAATATTTATGACTGCCTGATAAATTTCTGTTAAATAAATAGTTATCTAAAGATGTAATAAATAAATAGTTTCTATGTGCACGCCTACATAAGAGGTGATGCAGTGTTTTTTTTTTGCCGCCGCCTCCAGCAATGGAAACAGTGGGAGAATCAGTCCCAGTAGTCTATCCAATAGAAATACCTAATGGAAATAGTGGGATACACCCAAATTTTTGTAATGGCTCTTACGCGGTTTTCGGAAATGGTTGTTACGCTATTACACTATCCCCGACGATAATGCGGACGTAGGTTTATGTATGTACTTACTAACCAAATGTTTCATTAAGTGTTATGTACCCGCAAATAACCCGCTTGTACTCTCGCGTCGCTTGTTTATCTTAGACCTCGTACGCGTGGTATGGTATTAACATGAAAACGATATATTAGTCCACGCAGTTTGGAGACCGTGCCCCACCGACTAATGGAATAACGTCGTTTCTTACCTACGAACTTGGGTATAGTTAGGTAAATAATGCAATTTTTAAATAAGCGTGATAATGATAATTTACAGAAAACCTTAGGTATAATCTATGAACTCTGCTTTTTTATTAGGTTACTATGCTAAGTAAGTATGAACGCAAAAACCAAAAACCGTGTTTCCAGAATCGACAACAGAAAAACATTAATTGATGTGGCTTCATTGAATTAGAATATCGATGGGTGGCTTACACCGTTTTCGTTGCAACGTAAAAATATGATGCTGTCACTCTCATCGGTATAACCGGTGTTAGATACGTACGGTCAGCATCAGAGAAATCTAACCCCCTTGCGCTTACAAAGATTAAGATAGAGGGGTCAGTTTCTCTGATGCTGACTGTACCTATTGGTGCAAACTAAACTTTTTGTTATTAGCAATACATAAAAACTAGGAAACATATTCTATAATATAATCTATAATGTAATCAAATTATTTTCGTTGAAAGTGTTTTTTCTGGTTTTCCATATTTTCACGTTGTAAGTGCAAATGTCAAATGTCGATAAACAAAGCTAACGTCCCAAAGTCCATTGTCAAGTGTGATGCGTGCGTTTGTGTTTGCTATAAGTCATTGTGTTTACGCCAGTATATGGTGTAACACTCTGTGATTGTGTTATTAACAATAAATCACAGCTAGTATGCCGACATTATTGTACCGTACGGCCGGCCGGCACCCTAAACGTAAACATACCTATTTATGGGCATAGTGGGTTACCTACCTTATTAATTTAACATGAATTTAGGCCGTGTGGTTTATGCTGTGGATAGAGTAAAAGTGTTTCGAATAAAATGATGGCGCGCTTTTCTTTGCAAGAACGTCAAAATCACACATAACTCTTACTAAAATATCTAGTTCCACCTGTCACTACGTCAAACTATCTTTGTAGTAGATTAGTCTAGCTTTTTTTGCACATTTCATACTCTAAAAACTAAAAAGTTACATCATCATCACAGCCTATATATACGTAGGGCACAAGCCTGCCCTCCGAGCGGGTGTATGGGCGTTAGTCCACCACGCGTGCCCAATGCGGATTGGTAGACTTCACATAATATACGCACCGGAATTTCTTTTTCAGCGTATGCAGGTTTCCTCACGATGTTTTCCTTAACCTTTTGAGAGCAGTCGGTATTACGTACTTAGAAAAACTTATTGGTACATGGCATGTGGTCCGTGCGGATTCGAACCCGGACCTCAAAATTGAGTTTTTTATAGCTCTCCGTAACGCGCCACCGCCGCTCGAAAAAGTTACATATTGTAAGTATATCAACTGTAACTGGCTGTTACAAAATACAAAACTAAAGTAAAATAAATAAAATAAAGCAAGTGTGTCCATTAAACGCAATTCGAAGTTAGTAAACACGGTCCAATTAACTGGATATGTTATACCCGCCAATTATCCAGCAATTACCCTCTTGCTCTGTCTGTGTTCTCTGCAATAATAAATTTATAAGTTTCCAAAATATGTCAGTTGTATCTTTTACTCATATACTCGTAGATAGTCTATAAAACAGTTGCGTGACTGACTCACTGACTGACAGATAACGCTCGTCAAAGTTAATCCTCCATTAAATCTCTTGCTGGGAGTCACGTTGCAGGAATTGACCCGAGCACACGTCTCGCGTGGTTTTCGCGCGTCGCGTTTTTCTCAATCTCTTCTTGTTCTTGAACAAAAACAATCCCTGAGATTGGGATAGATACTCCCATAAATTGGCGGAAATGCGGTGCTACGCACAAGCAAAATGCCATTAATTATAAATAAAAAAAAATCTCTTGCTAGCTTTTACTGCGTCAAGTCAACAAGACAATAAGTGACAGCAAGAGATTTAATAGAGTATTAACTTTAATGAGCGTTTCTGCAACTGAGTGTGAACCACTAAAGATAGAAAATTGCAATTTTGCATTATACATTTTCTACAGAGGAGGTAGGGAAGTATTTTCGAAAATCTACCCCTCTGTACAACAGGGTTTCTAAAGATCTTAGAAATCCACGCTAACGAAGTCGCGGGCATAAACTAGTATCGTAATACAAATTTCCAATCAAAGAACAATTTTAATTGGGTATTTTTGTAACCATTTTATTCATTAACTATGGCACTTTTTGAGCCGAAAAATAAACTGAACCGTATACAGCTACACGAAGTGAGAATTGATGTGGTTTTTCTAGAAATCGGTTTTAACGAAAAAACCGAAGAAAAAATCTAACGTCACCCCTTTTTTTCCAGTTGTAACCATTTTACTCTTACATTTTTAATCGGAATAAAATGAAAATATACAATATTGTTCCCAACAAAATTTAGATTGCTTTTTCGAAATTAATAAAAAATCATCTCATTTTTCAAAGAAAACAGCTAAATTCTGACCGGTGCCACGCGCTCGTTCGCATCGATTAGTATGGAGAGTCGCGGTCCCGGGATGATACGCGTTAACACACCTTATCGCCTTATCACACGCATCATGCTACGGCTGGTACCAATTCTATCCCAACGGCATTCAGATTTTACGTTCGTAGTACCTACATAATAACTACAAAAATACAAAATCTTAGTAGGAATGTCGGTAGTTAGTTGCGTAGTAGACAGTTTACATGCTGTTAACTGCGTTACAATACTTTAAATGGTACTTCAGGTCATCAAAACGAACAACTTTCACTATGGGAAGCGAAAAACAATATATTTTATTCCATCGAAAATGTCAACGGCGGCTCGACCCAAATGTAGGTAGGTACCTATAAAACAAATAATTTATATTGGCGATTTCAATATTGCTCCAAAAGTGAAGTTAACTAAATTATGTAACGAATTTAAGTAGGTAATGTAGGTATCTACAGACTTATATTGTGTAGAATCCACTATTTTACCCATTTAGTATAGTTTTCCAGTTTCCACAACTGTCTTGCATCCAGTACGAACAATTCTAATACAGTACGTGACTCTCAGTATGAGAATGAACTGTGAAAATGTGGGGGACATGTTTGTATTCCCCAGTTCCTAACTTTTGAGGGTTCACAAAATAAACTAAATTTTCATTAGTTATTTTATAGTTTTGAGCGTTATCGTTTTATGTAAGTTATAATCAGAACTTGGATGTGTGTGGGTGTGACCTTATAAAACTGAGAAAGTTACAACATTATTTTAGGAGTCACGTTGCTGGGTTTGCCACGAACATTTGTCTATCACGTGGTGTTCGCGCGGTTCGCGTTTCAGCCTGCCGGCTCCACAATCCATCTCAGTTGTGTTCTTACTCAAACAACTTGACACTGGCGGAAATGCGGTGCTAACGCACAAACAAGAAGTCCATTAATTATAAATAAAAAAACCATTACTTTATAACGTATGAATGATACGTGCTAGGTATTAGTTTCATTAACTATTTTCAAATGTGCACACACGATGACACGATAAAAATATCGGAAAGGCCATACAATGTGTTTGTATCGCCTGTGTTGTGTAAGCATCGCAGTTATACAGACACATAAACTATATAAACGTTCCATATCAACCATTATACAACTTGTCCAAACGACAACTGGGTTAACAAAGTTTTTTAATATGCAACTTTTATGAAAGGTTTGACTGTTTTTAAACGAATTTCAAAAAGTTACATATCAAATCCTAGTTCAGATTTACTGATTGTTGAGAAACGGCTAGATTGCCGCAAGTCCATTAAATAACAGGTTGCTGCAATTCCGTTAGCGGGTTTATCTTGTAATCGATTCAATCCGAACAAACCTTAGTCGTTAAAATACGTCTGAAAGCGATTTGTGATATTATTTTGAAAAGGTAAAACAATTTTGAGTTTGACAAACCATCAGTTCAAGCATTATATTTAGCATTATATTAGCTTTATTTAAAAAGCTACAGCTGTATTTAAAAAGTTACACAGTTTTTATGTTGGAGTGCTATTTTCGAACGTCACACATCCTAATTCGTATACGAAGATTACGAAGTGATGCCAAACTCTATGGAGTTTATTAATTACTCGTACGAATTAGGATGTATGACTTCCAAAACTAGCACTCCTAAACTAAACTAAACTTTAAGTTTGTGACACTCCCAAGCATCTTGATCATTTAGATCAGTGGTACCTAACCTTTTTTCGACCAAGGACCACTTTGATTGTTTTGTTGTTAACAGGGACCACAAATCTTAATTAAATTAAATCTTAAGAATCTTTTTAAAGACATTTCATTTGCCACATCATATAGGTAATAAACAAAAAGTTTAAAACTTCAACGGATATAGTCATCGGCATGTATTCATTCATGCCAAACGCCACAAATTGCTTTCAAAACATAAATAAATAAATAATACGCGTAGCATTTGTTTCTATCGCAAATTATTAGCAATTCTTTCATACGAGCTGGTAGTCAGGACCCTCCCGCAGACCCTATGTACCGAGGCTCTCACGGACCACCTGTGGTCCGCAGACCATAGGTTGGGAACCACTTTTTAATATGCCTTATTACAGAGGACTTTTTAGATCTGGGTTTTAAACATGTTTTCGGAAAGATTCAATATGGTCTCGGGGATTTTATTATGACAACGTATACAGTGACCCATCAAAGACGTGTTGACCCTTCTAAGCCGAAAGTGTGTAAATATCAGTTTATTTTATTTCATGTGTCGTAATTATGGAGAACAAATTTTATTGGAAACAAAGAAAAAAATATTCTTATATATAATAAAATGTTCGATTCATTAGATTTATCTTAAACACTAGGCGACATAAGTAATGAGTAATGACAAGTAATAAATTAATTAAGTTGTATCTTTCCGAACATCATCATCGAGTATATCTGAACATACTTACAAAATTAAATTGTGTAAATGGCAAAAACAATTTAGTTAAATCAACTGGCCAAGCTATATTTGTTTTACGAGCACGATTTCTGCTTCGTTTTGCTTTTCCATGAACCCTTTTACTGTTGATTACCTAAACGGGGCTTTTTATGAACTAGGTACCCAAACAGTTGAGCTTTTTTTGTTTTTAACCGACTTCAACAAAAGGAGGAGGTTCTCAATTGGAGTCGTATGTTTGTATGTTTGTTACGCGATTACTCCGCCAATTGTGAATTGATTTTGATGATTCTTATTTTATTTGGTAGGTCATACTTCAGAGGTGGTCCCATTGATTCAGCGCTTGTTGAAAAAATGGGGCAGAAAGATATCTTCTTTTTTCATCAATATCCTGTCAAACGAAAGCTTATAAAAATTCGAGAATTTAACGAATTGGAATTATTTTCCGATTTTTTTAAACTTATTTAGAAAAAAATTTTTTTGATAAGTAACTTAGTTAAAAAAATAGATGGCGGGAAAATTATCAGGTTGCGACTAAATATTTAGTAAGTATCATTTTATACACTGGTTATCACCACACGACCCATGTAAAACAACTGGTAGTACGGAACACTAATTGCCCGAGTCCCGACTCGCACTTAGCCGATTTTTGCTATCGAATCTAGGTACTTAAGTTAAAATAATCGAGGTGGGGCATACAGACAGACAGATAGACAGAGACCAGACAGACAGAATTGACGAAAGTATTGGTAAAGTTGCTGGTTGTGGAAAGTAAGGGTTCCTTGTTTGACTACGGAACCCTAAAAACTGGATGTCGAGTTACTGATATGTATACTGAACGGTTGCGGTTATAGGCCTAATATAGGGTGTAAAATTAAATGCGTTACATATTAAACTTCATACATATTACATATTTAATGCTTCAGACCATCAAACAGAACATCGTTCTTTGTGGGACCATCATTAAAATCGCGAAAAAAATATCAGCTGTTCCATAGTAAATTTAAATAGCTACTCGACCAAAATGTATGAAACACCTGAAATTTTTTTCACGATTTTGATTTTAGTGATGGCATACGAGTAAGAGATCAATGATGGCAAGTCAAGCTATATAGGTATAGACGCGATAGAAGAAGATTGTTTTTAGTACTCCATCAATGATGTAAGTAGGTGTATATCATCATCATCATCACAGCCTAAATACGTCCCACTGCAGAGCACAGGCCTACTACCCTCTACGAGTGTGTTTGGGCGTTTAGTCCACCACGCGTTCCCAATGCGGATTGGTAGACTTCACATATGCATCAGAATTTCTTCTTCTGCATATGCAGGTTTCCTCACGATGTTTTCCTTCACCGTTTGAGAGCAGTCGGTAATACGTACATAAGTTAGAAAAACTCATTGGTACGAGGCATGTTGTCCGTGCGGATTCGAACCCGGAACTCATGATTGAGAGTCCATACCTCTCCGCAACGCGCCACCGAGCTCTTAGGTGTATATGATTATATCAAAATGCTGAACTTGAAAAAGCTATAATTTAAACTGAACAATTTAGGATCAATTTCATCAATTTGCAAGCTCAGAGACAGCACAATATTAAATTGCTACAAATAGAAATTGCAAGAGACATAACGTAAAAAGAAAATGGCGTCTTCCGACGCGACGTTGCGTCAGATATCAGAAACACATAAAAGTTTCACGTTCTCTATTTTTATTTGAACTGTGCTACGAGGTGGTTATTAAGAGAAAACTTTTCACCTAACGGTTCAATTACGAAACGAATTGATGACCGGTTGTGTCTCAGCCTTTTATACAAGAATGCGAAAAATTCTGAATTTGTAAAATTAATAATTCGGATGATTAAGAGCCTATTTCACCACTTCATAGTCAGTTCTTGTTAGCTTGCCTGTCGTTTGACAGAGCGAGAGTTGTTCATGGTCTCGTTAGTAGGTGGAAATACCTCGGAGGCATCTTTTATTTTTCATTTTACGACTAGATTTATACCATTTACCGAAACTAAAGTCATACCTCAGTATTTTTGGATAGTTCATCTAGTGAAATCATCAACTGAATACACGATTGGAATTACTTCACTCGATAGAAAATCGTCACAAAGATGACGTATTTTCATGCATTTTTAAACATTTTTCTCGGTTTAGAAGAACTTAAATTGTTTCCGATTGTTGGTATTTATACTCACATATTCACCATTAGTTTAACTAGTGCAATCATAAATAAAATCTAGAAAAAGTACTTTGGTTAGTTGTTTTTAATCGAAAATACGGCTCACGCACACACTTTTCGGAGCGCTGAGCAATCGCGTTTCTCATAGAAAATATTCGTCTGGACCTATGGCCCCTTAAAAAACCGTTCTAGCCGCGGCGAAAGAGCCAAAACAACATGAATTTAAGTACTTTGAATTCTTTGGACGATTCGTCCGATTCGCCGCGGATAAAGATGTCATATATATATAATTTCATCAGAATTATATTATAAAATTCGATTCTTTCGCCTCCTTCGGCTCGTTCGCCGCGGATAAATATGCGTCCTCCAAGAATGACACTAAAGAAATGAGAATGAGAGAAAGAGGATCACGAGTTCGAATCCATATATTATACAACGTGTTAATGAATAAACGCAAAACTAGAAAACAGTTTGTGTAGAATGGAGAGCAGAATCGAATTATTAAGGTTTTAACATAGCATAGGTTACATTTTACAAAATATTAAATTATTTGTTTCTATAATTCAAAATTAACTGATCTCGATGTCAACCCACCGCAGGTACACTCACCCTACTTACTACCAAAACAAGATTCAATGTATCCATCTAGCGCTTTCATTCATTGCTGAAATAATAACAAATCGTTTTTGCATGAAAACTTAAAATGATAATAACTTTAAATTTTCAATTAATAAATAATGAAATTATTGTTTCAATGAATTATTTCGTTTAAAATCAGTTGGGGGTTGGGGTGTATAAGGTTTTGCGCTAATTCATTAACACGTTGTCGGCAGACAGCCGAACATGGAACCTCCTCCTTTTTTGAAGTCGGTTAAAAAGCTACTTTGATTTTAAAATATGTGCAAAGATTTATTGGTATTGGTAGATACATTGAATCTTGGTCACCAAAGTCTGAATAGTGATCCATATGTATGGAGTCAAGACGCGTGCGACATACTATAGAACTATTTTATTCGACACAGTCTCCAGATATCACACTTCTATCTATCCTTATAACTATGAAAAAGGCTCGGTACACGGGACCTCGTACTCTAGATATATAAGGTTTCATAAAATGCTGAGTAGCAAACATACGAGGTCTGCAAACCAATATTTATTTATTTGTCTTCACAATAAAACTGAGATCGTAGGAAAACTGATTGAATGATTTTATTGTTTCTTGATTAGATTTCTTGGTTATACTGCCGAGAAATTCTTGAAGCAATCTAAAGATGGCTTTCATTACCGGGTGGGCCTTAGCTTTGTCCAGTAGTCTCTACAGTCCTGTCTGTTCTATCTCTTCATGCCATCCAGCCATCTAATCTTGGGTCGGTCTTCACTTCTGCTGCTATCCGGTTGACGCTAGGAGTTTTGTAGGTACTCTGTCCTCGTCTATTCTAATGACATGTTCTGCCCCTTCGATCAACAATATCCAACTAGATAACGCGTCAGCGCTCAAAACATGTCCCGGCAAATAACGCCTCACTATTGGAGTGAGGTCTTATTTTGAATTAGTTGCGTTCGAACAAAGCCAACGCAAGCACGTCTCGCAATGCCGCAGTGATCCTTTTTTAAATTACTAGGAATTATGGTTGCTTTGAGGTCGAAATTATAATGTATTCGGACTGTTTTCTCGGTTCGTTAACAAAAAATGTTGTATATTCACGAGGACAGAATTTCTCTTTGATTTTGTATGCGACCCGTTATCTAGTTGTATATTGTTGATCGAAGTTCTGCCCAGCATAAGTGCCGTCTTATCTTTATGGTCTTAATCTTAGGTACCTAATGATCACGCGATCAAGCGAGGACATTAAATGAGAGTTATATTGAATAGTAAACAGGAGAGCTCCCTTTGCGTGAGGTCATTGTGAGTCCCGAAAGGTTCTGACAGTGCTCCGAGACTGCTTCCGTATCATCTCCGTGTAAAGATGCCTTTGAAATTATTTAAAACTGGAAGCATCCGAGACATAGTACGCGCTGACCACACAAATATGTGAAAGATGCTTGCACAAAGAGCCAAAAATTTTAAAGGCCTATGGGTAATTCTTGTATGGAGGGTGGCGTCTTTTTTTTTTAAGCGGCCAGGTACCAAATGTTGTGGGTATTTCAGGGCTAATATTACCTTACATTTTTATAATACTTTGAACCTAAATATCTTCGAAACGTTACACCATAGGACAATTTTTTTGCATAATATGGTAAGATAATATTAGCCCTAAAATACCCACCTCATTTGGTAATTGGCCGCTTAAAAAAAAAGACGCCAATATTACCCATACCCCTTTACTGACCTTTTGTCCACCTATTAATTGTTTTTCCCTAATTTTTTCAATATACAGACTCATGACTTTTACAATTTTCATATTATGTTGATGGTATAGATGTATGAAGCTTCAACTGTCGTGTAGAGTCAATCTGTAATTTTCTGGAGTTGTCGACGAAGAAAGGACTTCCTGAAGGTTTGTCAAAGTTCCGCCACGGACCTGAAAAAAAGACGGAAGTAATCTCGTCTAATCACGAGTGAAGCACCCATTTCTTTTGTGTGCATACGTGTCACGCGGTACATAATGGTGACGGGTGTCGGACCTGCGCCTAGAGCTAGTGCATCTGTGTGAGTGTAGGTCCCTTGTAGAACAAACGAAAATGTAGGACCTTGCATGCTTCACATCTTTTTAGTGTCACATTACGTCCGTCTTTTTTTCAGGTCCGTGAGTTCCGCAAAAACTTTCATCAAGATGAAGACTTACTTAAGACTCACCTTGAATCTACCACAGGTACGCTATACTTGAGATCTCATAACTTTTTAAGAGTAACTATTATGATATTATGCTATGACAAAAAAAAACATTAAATGTTTTTGATCGGATTAACCAATTAGTTTACTGCAAATGAGGGTTATAAAACATTACTGCGGTTTTGGCTCAGTGTTTAGACGTAGTAGGTACTTACAGCCACAAACATTCGTCCAGTTCAATGAGATTATAAGCTCAAACAAAATATGTAGGTTGGTGCGTTGTGCTTGATTAAACATTCACCATACAATTATTTATTTATGGTTAATCCGTGGATATGTAAAAGGAGTATTTTAACAAGCTGGAAAATTTAACAGAAATGAAAAGAACATTTATTGGAATAGTACATTACTGCAGCGGCCAGCAAAAGGGGCATTGATGGACGAACGTGTAAATGTGGGACTAGGCGAAGCAGAGGCACACGTATAAGTCCATCAATGCCTAGTTGTGGCCGAGGCTTGTATTAGTACTTTTCTCAAAGAATGCGCGGAAATTAAAACTATACATTACTTTTAAAATCAATGACGAACAACGAACAACAAAAATTTTATACTCGCGTTTTTTTTTTCAATAAACAACTTTCTATTTCTTTCTATTAGCTTAAAACTTAAAAAAATTAAATAAATACTTAAAACCTTTAATAAGTTACCTCCTTGGTTACCATTATTTCGGAGTAAAAGATCGTTCCATTTTAAAATTACACGACGAAACGATATGAGTTTACTATGGCCGCTAAACCAAGACGGGTATGGATTTTCATACAACTTTTTCCGGCCGCTGCTCGCATGTATTTGGCCAGTACAGCAATTTCGATTTATCTCGAAGAAGGTTGTCAAAATAATGCTAAAATTTCCAAGCATGTTGGAGAAAAGATTACTATTGTCAATTATTATCATCATCAGCCTCCCATTGTACACAGCTGAAGGAAGACCAAAATGGCCAAAATGACCCATTGGGGTCTCTCCTAATTGAGTAAATAAAAAGAAGAACGGCGTGGCTAGACCTGAACTTTTGGGCCGAAATAACCAGCCATCCGCCATTCTTCTTTTACAACACTTTTACAAGTTCACATCTAGTTTTTTTTATCATTACGAATATTTGTTTCTTTGACTTCAAAAAGTTACCAATAATTCGGTATAATATAGTCAACAAATTTCTTTACTCAATTGTGATTTACCTACCAGTGTGTCTTGCCAGTTGCAGTGAAGACATATTATGGAACGGAGACGTGGTCGCTCACTCAAGACCTTATAATAAAAAGGCTGAAAGTCACACAAATGGCAATGGCGAGGGCTATGCTCGGAGTTTCCCTGCGAGATCGAATCAGAAATTAAGAGATCCGCAGAAGAACCAGAATTACTGACATAGCCCAAAGAATTGCGAAACTAAAGTGGCAGCGGGCGGGGTACATGGTCACAGAACCGATGGGACCCAAGAGTTCTCGAGTGGTGACCCAGAAAGCGCAGCAAGGTGGACCGACGACCTGGTGAAGGCGGCGAGAACCCGTTGGATGTCCTATGTCCAGCAGTGGGCATTCATAATATCTACCTATAAGATTTACAGTTTAGATCCACATGTTACAGCTTTTACGACTGGTAACTTCAGTTAGGTGTGTATTGGGTATCCCATGGGTGTCATAAAAGACAAGATCGGTTCACTAACTGATTACATTTTGATATTGGGTGACACGGAACGGACACGGGGCGGGATCAATTATGCATTAGTTTGTGTTGCGTCAAATGAAATAACTACGCGTTGATACGTTATATATCTCTAGCTAGATAAATAATAATAAATATCTTGGACAGTGTCACACAAATTATCTAGTCACATTTAAAGTACCAGAAACTAGCCTGGACTTGTATTATGATGACTAGACAACGATATAGAATACATATATATACAAACATCCATGACTCGGGTACAAATATTCATATTCATCATACAAATATATGTCCATTACGGGATTCGAACCCGCGACCCTCGGCACAGCAGGCAGGTTCACTACAGACTGTGCTATTGGGCCGTCATATCAGATAGACAGTCGAAGCTAGAACGCGTCGAAAAAAATATCACCAAAACCCAACTCTGGGCGATAAACCGTGTCACTATACACGCACACAGAGATAAGTTGTATGAAGCCTCACGCACACAAACATAAGAAAGTTGTACACTTTTGTTTTATATGGTAAAAGCGTGAGGCTCAATTAATGAATACAATTTGACGGCCGGTAGCTCAGTCTGTAGTGAACCTGCCTGCTGTGGCGAGGGTCGCAGGTTCGAATCCCGTAAGGGACAAATATTTGTATGATGAATATGAATATTTGTACCGGAGTCTAAAAAAAGGTAATATGTTGTATGGTGGTTTGGTACGGAACCCTCGGTGCGCGAGTACCCCGACTCACACTTGACCGGTTTTATTTTGACGTTACCAAGCTTCAATACGTCAAAATTAGTTCCTATTTCGGCCACCATAATCGTGTCAGCCCTAAAATCTGGCAGGCTTCCAAGAGACGTTCGTTGGTTTATTTTGAGAAAAGTCGGGAGAACGCGTTTAGTTGACGATGCGATAACCTAATAGATTCCGTGGAATTGAATTTGCACCGATTTGTCTTCACTAGAGCCATTATGCGAACATACAACATGGAGTTTGAAGGAAAATCTTGTCAATAGAGGAAGGAACTTTGTCAAAGTTATTGTTTCTATTTGTCAAGTTTAAGAAAGCAACATGTTCAGAATGTGAGTAGCTAGTGTTTGTTTTGTTTTTATGCTGTATTGCACCAAAAACTATTTAGGCTTAAACACATCTTAAACATGTTTAAATATGATGCTGTCACTGTCATGTTATGTATGAGCAGTGTGAAAGACAGAACTATCACTAAATAAGTTTAAGCCAAAATACTTGTTGGTGCAAGCCGGGATCTTTGATTCTAACTTGTAAAGTTTGTTTCAAAATAGAAAAATATGTAATTTAATAATTATAGTTTCAATGTGTTCTGTGTCACCGAAGAAATTCAATTTTGCATTCAGCCAGTTTCTGTTTGGAATACAATTTCTATCAAGCCAGTACATAACAGGGATAATAATAAGAGGGCCTACCATGAGTTTTCCCTGTACTTTACTACTGTCGTTACGTCGCCAATTCGTATGACAGAAATTAGTTCTCAACGTAACCACTAGGAGCGCTGTACGAAATTCAATACAAAATTGGTGACGTATCTACAGTAGTAAAGTACGGTGAAAACTCATGGTAGACCTACTGTTGTGTCGTCCGTTTACGAAACTGTAAATAATTTAGAATTATTTACCATTGTTTTTTAATTTGTTTTTATTATTGTATGTTTTAGATAAGTAGTACGTATGAATTTATTACGAGTATATTCGGTTCTCAAGCAGTTATTAGGGTTCCGTACCAAAATTGGCAAAACGGAACACTTATATGGAATCAGCTCGGTGTCTGTCCGTCCGTCCACCCTCAGGCACGTCACAGGCATTACCGTCCGTAAGACATAGGAAGCTGAAACTTGGCACAGATAAATAGAAGTTAATGGTCCAAAAACATGAATAAAGTCAAAAAAGCTTAATTTTGATAAATTTTGGGGCGTAGAAAGAGAAAACAACCAAAAATTCTTTATCGTCAATATGATGTGGGATATGAAAATGCGAGTCTAAAAATTTTCAAATCTTTTAAACAAAACGTTGTTAGACAATATTTAAATTAACTCATAAAAATTGGTGTCCCCACCGCTATTTAAAAGCATATGCTCACGACTATATTCCCCGAGAGATATTCTGATACCTCAGAACATCCACGATTCACCAGTAGTACCTGAAACTCTGTCCAGTGTGACGGGGGGTGAGCCCGTCGCCACTTAATAGACAGTGGTTACAATACATGCCTCGAAATTGAAGCATGCCGGTTTCCTTACGATGTTTTCCTTCACCGAAAAGCCGTGGTGTTACAAATCGTACATAAATTCCGAAAAACTCATTGTCCTGGATGGGGATCGAACCATCACGTCCTGCACGGCAGGCAAGGTTACTCGCCACTGGACCACCACGGCTTTAAAAAAGTAGCCATATACAATCTGAAAATATCATGAACATAGAAATAACATGTAGAGGTGGCGTGACGCTAGTTTATATTTTAAGTTTATGGTTCAGTTAGATGGTTACCCTACATGTTACCTATTCATTGACGCACCATTGACGTTACACTAGTCGTGCTTCCCATTCTCGTGTTATATTCCACGTGATATAAAATACCTACTTTCCTTTTACATGGGACACAAAATAGGAGAACCTTACTATCAATGGATACATAATAAACCAACTATCATTTTTGTTACAACTTTCACTATGGGACCAACATCGAAATGGCGAAAAAAAAAATCTGCTATCCCATACATTTAGCTCGAGTAGATTTGTAATTTAGTATGGAACATCAGATTTTTTTTTCCGCAATTTCGGCATTGGTCCCGTAGTGAAAGTTGTTCAGTTTAATGGTTTAAACCACCCCCTTAAATGTTTATTTGTACTTTTGTAACACCTTGTATATTATTTCGATGACGCCAACCAGATATATTCTTGCGAATGAAGCCATCATTCTTTTCAGGTACACGCAGATGACAGCATTACTACTATTTGCAACCATAGGGTTGACACAACAGCGCAAGTGTGATCAAACGCCGTTGTACGCCCAGGGGCTAGGGCTTCCACCCAGCAAAAACAAGGACGTGCCATTCCAGCTGAGCATCGTTAAAGGGACGTCAGAGACCGAAACTGTTAATTATGTACCCGGTCAGACATATGTGTGTAAGTATTAGCCATAGATGATTTTTTTTCGCATACGCTGGTAGACGTAATACCAGTGAACCGTGTATAAGATAGCGATAGTCATAAAATCCAATATAATCCAATTATATGAAGCTAGATGACTGACTCCGGATTTAGACAGCCGTCGTAGTACAAAAAAGTGGTTACGTCGTCGATAAGGACAGCAATAAAGTAGCGATCCCCTTTTTTAACTAGAGCGAATTTGCTCTGTGTATTGAGTGAATAGGACAAGAAATCCCACCTATCCCCCCCCCCCTGGATACGTGCCTAGGACGTGCATTCTTCTATATCTTCTCTTTCTACGGCATTAGCACACCTAGTAGTCCTTGGTTTGAATATCGATAAACAAATGTTCCATCTAAAAACAGTTTTTGAAAAGAGGCTACTCAAGTCAATTACATTAAATACAAAATTACAAAGATCACGAATTATACTAATTATCTATCAGTAAATAGGAAGGTTACATTCAGTTCAGAAAAGGGGTGACTGGTGGAGCGACCGAAGATAACTAATTTGAACCACAATTGATTCTCAATAGCTCATTGACTAAAACCCAAATTATTTGGCTTGTTTGTGGCCGTCGAAGCCGCAAGCGACCTACCTGTGTGCGTTTCCTAAAGTCAAATCTTTGCTGAATAGCTTTTATTTAAGCGCCTGTTCTAGCGGACAAAATAATTTGCTCTTACTTTCGTATAAGGAGGCAGTTCTGCCGAGTTCTACGTACGGTTGGATGCAGCCTTAAGTATACAAGCATGTATGTATGTATAGTAAGAGTCGTATAAGTAGTAGGTATATCCAGTGTGACGGGGAGTGAGCCCGACGCCAGAGGGTATTATAATACATGCCTCGAAATTGAAGCATTTTTTCCAACACTTGTCACTTTGTCCAACATACTCGTATAATCACTGGATAATTTTATATTCGAGCGATCATTTGTTCCTTAGCAGTCGTACAAATGGCGACACATCAACCTGCACAAAACCAACAAAAGCTGGCCAGGCGACACTATACGTTATTCAACCAACGCGAGATCAGCTTATTTTGGTTTTGTATAGCTTGACGCGTCGCCGTGTGTACAATGCCTAATTTACTGTTATTCTAGTAATTTTAGAGACCAAAGACGCCAATCGGACGTTTCAAGAGTTTATGATAACTGTAGAAGACCCTAAAGTAGACAACAGCAACTATGATTTTGCAAAGGAGAAGGACACAAATGTTGGGAGCCTTAAAACTTTGGAAGACACGTCGAGACACAGTGAACGTTGTCACAGCTCAGTCGAGAACACAGATCGATCTGACAAGACCAGAATCGAGGTATCCTTTGTTTACAGTCAATCAGTCAATAATACTTAGTTGTAAATCACAACGTTGAAGTGTATGCTGAACTCAGGAAGCTGGGAAAGGTTTTGTCTTAACTGAACAAGTTTTAGTACAGAACCAATATCGAAATTCAAAATTGGTCCCTTAGTAAAAGTTGTTCCTAAAGCGCTCGGAAGCGCTCGTTGGCGTAGTGGAGCTTCGGTATTGGAAACGATCACCGGAGTTAAGCAACGTCAGGTCCGGTCAGTCTTTGGATGGGTGACTTTAGTGGTATTTCATCTCGAGTGTTTCCGTGCTTCGGAAGGCACGTTAAGCAGTTGGTCTCGGATATTTCCGTCAGATGGCATTTGTAAACTATTCCTTAAAACAGAGGCCTATTAAGGTGGCTTGAAAATTATCTGACGGCAAGTTAACCACTAACTTGCCTCCACCAACACGCACGGGCCCGCGTATCCTCTGTGGCCAGGCCATACTCCACCACGCGGGGTGGTATAGCCCACACCCTCCCACCCATTCGTGAGAGGGAGGCCTTTGCCCTGCAGTGGGATTCTATTATCGAATAGTTAATATAATATAATATACATATTATGAAAGATCACTATCTCTCTCTTCAATAAACTAGTATATTTATTTATTTATCATACTGTATATATTAGTAGTTATGTATGTATGTAAGTATATATACCTGTATCTTTATATAATATTATGTATTTCATAATCTGTTTTATTAGTTGAATGTGCACACTATGCCTGCCTCACTTTGTATGCTCTCTCTCTGTCACGGGTTTGCTGGAAGAAATCTCTTTAGAGATAAGCTCGCCCTTTGTAATTGTCTATTATGCTGTTTTTTTTATGTATATTTCCGTGTGTACAATAAAGCGTTAAATAAATAAATAAATAAATTACTATGCTCAATCTCTATATGAATACTGAGCTCAAGAAGTCGCACTTGACATGTAGTCGTAGGTAGCTCTCCATTAACAGTATTTGGCATAATCCCTCAGTTAGTAAAGCGGATTGGAAATAACAGTTAGGTATATGCCAATAAAGCTTTGCTACCTATGTATTGATTCGCAATAAAGATTATGATATTAAATGATGCCGCCCATCTTGTACGATGATGTATTGATGCAGTGGTTGTGTGGCGCTATACTAGACCGTAACTCTTTTTTCTAAAAGAATCACTTTTTACACATTCCCAGATTCACTGGATATCTCCAAAGCAAATTAGGGAGGAGAACGATGACCAGAAGATACGGTTTCGGGCTATGGTCGCAGAGAACAAGGAAACATGGTTCATTGGTGACAGCCTCACAGTCGTTCTCGCGTTGGACGACGCTCAACCCATAGATAGTCCACCGCGTGCCCCCAAAGAACTGTGCAACCTGTGCAGTGAGGCACGCTACGAGGTCAGATTCTATTTCTCTAGCATTGGGAGTGTATTGATGCGTGTTGTGCGCGCCGTGCTCGGGAAAATGCAGTGTTGCGATAGTCTCAGAATAGCAAACCCAGGTGGGTATCGCAAGAGGAGATCAGGCGAAGGAGCTACCTTTAGGAATCGTCAACATCTTCGTGGGGCTACCGATTAGATTCATTGCGTTTGACCTCATCTCTGATCGCGATGGTCTAGTTCCATAAGGTTCGGGAGCGTAAAGACAAAGGAGTGTTGGTTACATTCAGGTTTGCAGTTTTGTAAGGAGCATCAGATTTATTCGCCATTACAACTTTGGTCCTACTGAGAAATATGTTCAGTTTGACGATCTGCTCATCCCCTTAAAACGGTCAGCATATGATATACTAAATAATATTTCCCAGCTAATCTTCAATGGCCTTTGGTCCCGTGGATCTCACCCGCTGAATTACCCGAACAAACCGGACGATAACAAATACAGTCACATGATCGGGGCGAGCCATGAGTACAACTACAAAGTCTGGCGACAACGGTTCAATGCCAGCGCAGGAATGAAATGTTTAGCAGAAGACGCCAATGTCACCATTCTTGAAAGGGAGATTATAAGTAAAGTAAGTTGAGGTTATTGGATTCGTTACTGACTCGTCATCAGCTATCCTCATCTGGATTAACCGTACGAATAAGACGTACATTATAGATACTACGGTTAAAGTTGTTTGCGCTCTGAATAGCATGCAATAAGAGATATTCTGAAAAACCGGATTTTTCACTAGTAGTACCGAAACTCTGTCTAGTGTGACGGGAAGTGAGGCCCACACTTCTCATAATAGACAGAAAGTACAAATGATGCCCCGAAATTGAAGCATGCAGGTTTATTCAAATGTAGGTTGCTTAATTGACTACCTTGCATAATAAACTACCTGTGTATCGCAACAAAGTGCTTTGACTTTGTTGTTTTTTTTTACCGAAAAGCCAGTGGTTCCAAAAATCTCATTGGTACGAGTGCGTCTGAACGGGGACAGAATCATCGCCTCCTGCACGGCAGTCAAGGTTACTCGCCACTAGACCACCACGACTTCTGATGGACTCTTCGGAATCATAACCACAGATTACCTAGACATATTGAAAAATAATTGAAATATTGAAACTTGCAGCTTCACATTAATTCTCATAATAATTTTAAATTATATTAGTGATAACCAAATGTGTAGTCGTCCGAAAAACGGACGAATAATGGTAGACTACCATCGTCTAGTCCAGCTGTTTCCGAATGGTGTTCCGCGGAAGCGGAACCCTGGGGTTCCGTAAGAGGCTCTCAGGGGTTCCGCGAAAATTCAAGATTTAGATGTTTTTTTTTATTTTAAAATTCATCCACACTCAAATGTGATTTCACGTAAAAAAAACAATGTTACAGTTAGTTTACTTCTTACTTTACGCTAGGGTTTCGCCCAAAAACTATGAACCAAAAAGGGTTCCGTAGCATAAAGAATTCGGGAACCGCTGGTCTAGTCGTCCGACTATCGGATGACATTACTTGTACTGGTGATTTATACATTATTCGTCCGCTTATCGGACGACTAGCAACAGTAATAAAGACAACATTTGCTTGCACGCCGAGAAGGATCGAATATGAGGACCGAAAATAAATCAACTGGTCATATTCCAGGAATTTCAACGATTTCATTTCACAAATTGAGCTTTTCTACCTCATTATTGTTTCAGATGAGTCCATCTGATGGCACTAGAACGCTAATAAAAGGGCAAGCGCGGAAGCATCCCCACATGTCCGAACCGTCGCATGCGCTGTTCCGCGTCGACAGGGTGCACCACTTGTTCTCCATAGCAGTAGCGATGAAACCGTCACCCGACTGGTTCCTAGGCACTTCCATGTTTGATTTGTGCACGGACGACGGCTGGCTGGAGTACCATGCGATTAAGATGTACCCGTGGGATGCTGGTACTAAAAACGGTATCAGTTACGATGTAAGTTCAATATCCTTTCAGGTGGGCAGAAACTCTACTACAATTACTATATTTATTTTTAAGCGTTCAGCACGACTGCCAAATATCTAGATTTTTATCGTTTTGTCGGAGGTGGCATACGAGGCATACAGCCCCCTAGTATGATTACTCTAACGTACGCGCGACTGTGCCTTTTTTCAGCGGGAGAGGTCGTTTTTTAATACAGTGAAGGCGCATCACGCGCCTATAGAGGGATCATGCTAGAAGGGCAAACAGTTGTAGCAAGGGTCACTTTCATCGTATTCGAGGGTTGAGGGTGATGGAATAAAGTGTCAAGTGATGATAGGCGGCGTGGCTAGTCTCAGAAACGCTGCGTAAGAAACACTTTGTCCCTCCTACGAAAAACAAAGCTGTGTCTAAGGCACTTAAAATAATTAATAACATGTTGACGAAAAAGAAAAGAATATGGCTTGATTACTGTATTGGGTCTGTTACTAACACAATTAAGTATATTAATCAAGCAGTACCTACTAACACTGCCTGACCGAAATAGTAACGAATACCTTAAGAGGAAAGGCAGTCTGCGAGAAATTTGAAAAATAGGTTTTTAACTGATCTATTGCTGTCTCGCTGTTCCCGAGCAACCGAGCTACCAGTTCAAAAGTGACAACTGCAGCTCGGACTCATTTTACTTACACAAAATATACGAAATCACGATTTAATATTCCCTGTTTCCACCTCCAAAACTAAACCGATTAAAATATTTCTTTCAAGAATAACCTTCGATCAAAATAAAATGAATGGATAGGCCTTAAGCGAACATTTCAAACCAGAAAAATGAGGCAAAACAAATGAAATTTTTACTTGTCACTTGTATGAAAGTGCCCTAGATTTGACAGATAATGGCGCTAGTTTGTATGTACCAAGTGCACCAGTAGTTTGCTTCAACTTACCGCGCTTTAGGCCTATCCATTCATTTTATTTTGATCGAAGAGAATAACATGAAAAAGACTTTGGCTATGTCTGTATGTTTTTCTTTTATTTTTCTTGTTTATATTCATCCAATTTGCTTGTCTGAACACAGCCATAAATTGAGCAATTTTTTCGTAATTTTCGAGGGCTCCGTTCTTATAGTAATTAATTTATGGAAAACACAAAACATGGCAGAGGCAACATAGATTGTATGGTAAAAAAATATTTGCTCTAGTGTCATTAGGTACTCATTATCCAGAGAGGACAAAGGGGAATACGTTTGTATGGACTACTAAACGGAACCCGCCTTTCCTCCTAACATGTACATCAAGCTATAGGTACACACAGCGATACATCAAGCTATACAAAACCAAAAAAAGCTAGCCTCGCGTAGGTAGAATAACGTATATTGTCGCGGGGCCAGCTTTTGTTTGTTTTGTGTATCTTGATCTGTCGCCGTGTGTACAAAATATTTGATTTAAGAAGGATTTAAGGCATCCGCACATTGCAGCGATATTATCGAGCGATTTTATCGAGCGATATTATCGACAGCGATATCGCGACACCTTACACACTGCAGCGATTCCGCGATTCGCGTCACGCATGCGCCCTTCACTGAATGTAGTAGAAAGAGATTGCGTCAGGTTGCGATAATATCGCGGCAGTGTGTGGGATCGAGCGCGTCCCCATACAAAATGTACTGAGAACAATTATCGCAAAATCGCAGCGGTAATATCGCTGCAATGTGCGGAAGCCTTTAAGTAACTAATTAAAAACAGCATATTTTTTCAGTCATCAACAACAATGACAATGCCTGTAGACAACATAGAGAGGGTTGCGTTGGGGTCGTTCAACAAGGAGTCGCCGTTCTACCAGATGAACCTGAACGACTTGAAGCCCTTCGCGATCCTTCAAGTCCGCAGGCTTGACGTGTACGAGCTGGACGGAGAGGACTGTAGTCCGCCGGGTGATGGTAGTCTTCGATGATATTGATATATAATCTAAACTATTATAAAACTGTAACTGAAGTGTGTCTGTACACTGAAGATATTTACAATAAAAAGATTACGATATGGTTTATAGGATCCACTGAGCCTAATTAGGCTAATTAGGTAAAAGAGAAGTGGGTCGTCCGGCAGCCAGGTGGGTTGACGACATCTGGAAAAGTATAGGCAAGACCTGGATGCGACTGGCACAGGACCGAGAAGAATGGCAAAATATGGAGGAGGCTTATGCCCTGCAGTGGGTAGATACAGGCTGAAAATGATGATGATGATGACTGAGCCTAATGGTGGATCACAGTGAACTTCAGGCTGCTATTAAATCCACTGGTGGTTCGGGATAGTGGATCCAACAGGACAGAGGGGGGTTTTAGGTATTCCTGACTCGAAATCAACCTTTTTTAGAAATTTTGTCTGTCTGTTTGTTTGTTTGTTCGCACATCACGCAAGAACTACTGAACCGATTTTGATGATACTTTTTTTGTTTGATAGCTTATGATCTGACTTAAAGTCTGGTATAAAATTTCTGCGGACGAAGTCGCGGTTAAACACTAGAAGGTACTGAATATATTTAATACTGAATCGATGTCGATGAAACTTTTTTTGTTTGAAAGCTTTGATTTGACTTAAACTCTGGTACCTATATGATTTTTGCAGAAGAAGTCGCGGGTAAAAGCTCGTTGTTAATAAAGCTAATTAAGTGTAAATAACTAATCTGCTTCTTATCGTGTGGGCAAGCCCTGGTGTCAGAGTTTATTCAAACCACCTTACGGCCTCGTGGTTTTATGTAACGACTACTACCACCACAGATAAGTTAGATTAGTAGCTGGGATCAATGGCTTAACGTAACATCCGAACCACGGAATCATCTTTCTTTTCAGACAGTCAGGTGATTCGGCCTGCAATGTCCTAAACAACTGGGGAAAAATGCACAAAGTGACATATCCATACGGAATCGAACCCACGACCTCCGTGTCAGGAGCCCAATGCTCTTAACCATTAACCATAACCAAGGAGGCAGTTCAAATAGCTAATAAAGTGTCAGGATACTTATTTTTATATATTTCTTCTAGGCACAAACACCGCTGAGGATGGAGGAGAATCGATGAACACAGAAGCTGAGTGAGTATTTAGATTATTCTATTTTGAAAAGGTGAAATGCGAACCATTAATAACATTATTTGAAGTCTATTATCTATAGTTCATACTCGTATGCAAAACGCACGGTGTATTAACCCGAGACCCTTAGGTACGCAGGTGGGTTATAAATATATACTATCTTATCTTATCTTAATAACTATTATAAAACCGTAAAATCTCGAGGAACAAAAAAGTAGCGGTTTACTTCATATAAAATCGAATAACACTCGATAGCGCGATTTAAATGACGTGCAGCGCCATCTATTGACAACATTGTTAGTTTGTTTGTTTGTTCGCACATCAAAAACTACTGAACCGATTTTGATGAAACTTTTTTTGTTTGATAGCTTATGATCTGACTTAAAATCTGGTATATAATTTGTGCGGACGAAGTCGCGGGAAAACACTAGTAAGGTATAATAACAAAAATCCATAACTTTCTCGTCTGAAATTCAGAAAACCATCATTAGCGGTCTATTTTTGTTTTAAGATAATTAACGAATAAAGTATACTGGATTGAAGCTGAAGCTTGTAACTCGAAGAGTAGAATATTATTTATTTGTTCACCAAAATACGCAAAAAAATGTTTTGGTAAAATGTATGAACTAGAAGGGTACAAAATTTGCGGTCTTATCGCTAATGTTTTTGTTGTTTAGACTACCATCGGATGAATCTCTATCTCTAACGAACATGGGTCGAAAAACCGTTGGTCCTCCCATAGGAAATCGATCGGCTGACCCGTACTTTTGTAAGGAAAGTCCAAAAAAATTCTCGTTTTTAAGGCCAGGCCACACAGAGGCGGGACTGCGGGAAAGCGGTCCGGGGGCGGACCTGCGGGAAGCGAATATCTCCGGACCAGCGCTTATTTCTCTGTTACAGGGGACATACAAACTCGGACATGACCATTCCACCACACCATACACTACAAAACACACAAAAATCTTCGCTGGTCCGCAGATATTCGCTTCCCGCAGAACCGCCGCCGGCCCGCTTTCCCGCAGGACCGCCTCCGTGTGGCCTGAGCTTTAGACCCAAGTTGTTTAGTTTCATTGTCTATGCCCGTTAAAGTGTAAGTATTAGCAGCTAGGCAGCTATACAGGGTGAAATTGATATCATTAGCATCCTTTTCAACTAAGAGAATACCCGATCACCAACGAAGAGCAAACCGATCGGAGCCAAATAAAAATCAGCTGTTGCATACATTTGAGTCGAATAGGCTTTGCAGTTTAGTATGGGACAGCTGATTTCTTTTTTGCTCCCATAGTAAAAAAGTTGTTCAGTTTGAGGGGTAAACTCTTAGTTCAAAAGGATGCTTAATGATATCAATTTCATCCTGTATAGGGTCCTTCTTAAAATGCTGACACTTTTTTAAGGGGATGATCAGACCATCAAACTGAACAACTCTCTCTATGGCACCAACATTGGAATCGCGAAAAATAAACTCTACCCCTCCATACAAAACCGCAAAGCTACTCGAGCCAAATGTATGGGTCAGCTGATTTTTTTTCCGTGTTTTCGATGTTGGTTCCATAGAGAAAGTTGTTCAGTTTGATGGTCTGATCATCCCCTTAAAAAGTGTCAGCATATTAAGTTGGACCCTGAATACTACTTAAAAACTAGAGTTACACCTCTAGAGGTGTACTAAAGTAGGTATATTATTTTATTAAAAAGCAATAAACGCTAACAACTGCCAAATTATTATTACAAAATTAGAATTTCATTATTTTATATAAATACTAGTGTTTTCCCGCGACTTCGTCCGCACAAATTATATACAAGATTTTAAGTCAGATCATAAGCTATCAAACAAAAAAAGTTTCATCAAAATCGGTTCAGTAGTTTTTGCGTGATGCGCGAACAAACAAACAAACAAACAAACAAACAGACAGACAAAATTTCTAAAAAAAGGTTGATTTCGAGTAAGGGATACCTAAAAACCATATCGTAGGTAATCTTTTTTTTTGTAAATATCTTCAATGGACACACTTCAGTTACAGTTTTATAATAGTTTAGATACTAGAAAAACTTATTCAGAAACTGAAACTAAACAACTTTCCCCAAAGAAAATGGGTCGAACAAATTAGAAAAATTTTCTGATCGTGCTTGTCTAATAGATAGAGGCAGTTCATTCCATAGACGGAAGAAGTAAGATATATACTCGAGCTTCTATAGAGCATTCATAACCGAACTGGCATTCGAACCCTGGACTCTTGGCAATATAATTAATCAAATCGCTAGGAAACCTATCATTCCTCGTGATCTGATCGAATTGTCAGACGTAGACGTAACGGACTGTGAAGAATATTTATTCCTCTATTTAATTTTGATTTGATTCTTACATTACTTTTTATCCCACGACGGATCAGACATGGTTATTAAACGTTTAAGGTGGTTGCAGAGTTGTCAATTTCATACCAAACTTTGTCGTAGAACACTCGTAGACAGTATTCATAAAAGTTATGTTTATATGGAGTATATGGAATAGTGTATACAGGAAAATAGCTTAGAAAATGTAGATTGCGCGTATCAAATAATATTTACAATTTATAATATAATTATGAAGATATAAGGCTAAGAAACTTTGTATGAATAACTTCAAAGCTTGATTTATCTTAGTAATTATATTATAAATTGTAAATATTATTTGATACGCGCAATCTACATTTTCTAAGCTATTTTTCCACATACAAAACATTACTTTTATTAATACCGTCTACGAGGTTCTACGACAAAGTTTTGTATGAAATTGACAACTCTGCAACCACCTTAACCAAAGAGGTTGTGTTTTTGTATGTTAGCACTTTTCTCTGACTGAACGGAATTTTAGGGAGGAATTCGCGCTACGGCTACTTCGCGCTACGGGCACCGTTTTGACAAGCGCCGGGATTCCGGGTCAATCAAGGAACCCATGTTATGCTTTCGTCCATTCTGTCTGTCTGTCTGTCCGCCTCAATGATTCGCAAATTTTTGCACCTATATTGAATCATAATTCAAAGAAAATAATAAAACCGCATCGAAATCGGTCTACCTAACCGTTTGGGAGTTACGATGCGACAGACAGACAGACCGACATAGGCGTCAAACTTATGACATATTTTTGCGGGTTAATAAAAATTGATTTTCTGATAACAAACTAGATGGCGATTTGCACGAAATGAAATCGCGCTATACCTAGTAATGTTTCAAAATTTTCATAATAAGTAAGATACATATTACGATTTTACTACTTTTCTTCTTATTCTACTTACACACTTACTGGCTACGGACCCAATCATGGGCGAGTCCGGCACGATCTTGACCGGTTTCTAAACTGTTGCCATTTCTAGCGTTTGCAGCTCTGGGGTGCGATTTTTGAATGTCATCCGTGAGTTTGAACGGTTTTTATATATCATACAAAAGCTTTCTCATGCATCTTTCTATTGGTGATTTGACTTTCGAAAATCGCATTCCTGCAGTATGATTTTGAAAGTCAAACAGCAGTAGAAAGATGCGTATCTCCATAGTTATTTTGACATTTTCAACTGCAGAGTTCACCGAATGAGATTCAAAAATCGCACTCCTGATAACACATTTTCCATTCATTACCTATGGTTCAAAAAGTAGGACGGACAGACAAACGTACGATGATGGCGTAGTAATAGGGTCTCGTTGCTTTTGGGAACCCTAAAAAACAGATATTTTCACATTATACGTACTTAGTAGGTAATAGGTTAACTACTTAAATTTTCAATAATTTTACTATAGGTAATTCATAATTTATTTGCAGGGCATCCGAGCCATTGGTAGCAGAATCTCGACAAGGTAGATGCCTTAGTGATTGGAGCGATTGGTCGAAGTGTAAAACCGACCATGGGGAGTGTGGTGTGGGCACCCAGTTCAAGGTCCGCCATTACGAAGATATAGTAAGTGACTTAAGTTTTAACATTAGAAAGATAGGAAGAAGGAGGAGTGTAACTAGAATGGACAGGATTCGGAATGAGTAGAGGAAGTTTGAAAGTAGCACCTATACAGCGATCTTCTTAATATGCTGACACTTTTTAAGGGGATCATTAGACCATCAAACTAAACAACTTTTTCTATGGGACGAACATCGAAATCACGAAAAAAAATCTGCTGTCTCATATATTTGGCTCGAGTATGTTTCCATTTTTGTATGGAACAGCGGATTTTTTTTTCGCGATTTCGTAGCTGGTGCCATAGAGAACGTTGTTCTGTTTGATGGTCTGATCATACCGTTAAAAACTGTCAGCATATTAAGAAGGACCCTGCATGTGTGTTATATTATACAGGGTGATATTGATATCATTAGCATCCTTTTAAACTACGAGTCTACCCATCAACCAAGGAACTGAACAACTTTCACCACGGAGACAAAGCAATGTCAAAAAAATTGCACTTGTCCTACGTACCTTTAGATGTAGACCATCAAACTGAACACTATGAGGCAAATATCGAACGAAACCGTCGCGTCAACCGAAAACGTCATCAGTGCCGAAAACGTCATCAGTGTATCGTCATAGATTAATATGTATATTGGTTTGTATCGTGTACTCGATCCAAATGTATGGAATAGCAGAATTTTTTAGCGAAAGATACGAGTAGGTATTCAGTTCGATGGTCAGAATAAAATAATATACTGCATATTAATTATTGAGTTACCTATTCATAATGATTGTTTCGATTTGTATCCGCTTCTTAAAATCATTATTATTTTATTTACAGGATCCAGATGATTTGCAAGTGAAACCAATTCATAGATTTTGTCAAGAAAATCAGGAAGCTTCGATGATAGAAACACAAGTTTGTTATATAGAATGTTAGGTCATAATCTTTTCTTAAATAAATGTGTGTCAGTCAGTCAGTAGGTACTTACATTGTATAAATTTATTAAACCTCGCTGCGAAAGCTCGAGCGAAAAACAGAATAGAAGTTTGTGTTGATCAAGAAAACAATGTTATGTAACCTGCCCTGCCTGCAACTACACCGCGACTCCAGTGTGACCATTTGTGGCATGTTTCTGCCTTTTTGGCAGATTTGGCTATAGAATTTACACTTAGGCAGATTATGTTGACGAATTACAAAAGTGGCAGGATTTTACAGATTTGGGAATATTTACACTTACTTACTACTTTACTCTTTGCCATTTTTGGAGAAGAAACATAAAATTTGTTATTAAGTTAAGCACAAATTACCGACATGAATGAAGTAATTTTACACACCTGGCAACTTCTGTTCCAAGGCAGTCTCTACAAGATGGGGATCAAGAAGTTTGGAATCCTCTATAGTGGAGTGCAGACTGCCTAACAAGACGTGAAACATGATAATACTCGTTTGTGGTCGGTAATAATCGTTCTTTTCCGTCGCGTCGTTGTTTTTTGTGACGTTAACTTTGTCCCTTTTGAATCCAACGTACAAAATGTAGCTCCTCTCCTGTAATTTTCGTAACTACGTCATTGGATAGAAAGGGACACACCTAAAATTGGAAATATCGGCGACGCCATTGCCAATTTTCTTGTATCAATGCTTGTAAGGAGGAGTGGTATCCTTTATGATTTAGATCCATGATGGGGATCTTATTTAAAATTTCTTTTCGCAAAGGAAATGATTAAAAAGATGGGATCATAATTGATGGTAATTATCATAAGTACGATGAACAAAAATTTTAGATAGAATATGAAGCGAATAGGGTGTGGATTTACAAAAAGGTTCAATTAAGTTAAGTTTTAAGTTAAACCCTGCACACATTAATTAAAATAAGTGTTTAGAAACACAACAATTTAGGTAGGTATGTTGCATATATTTTGTCTGGCTTTTTGGGTGTTTGGTAGATTTCGGCAGATTTTTAGCTAATTAGTGGCAGGTTCTCTATTTTCCAGATGGTCACACTCCACGTGAATCCAGAGCCGTAAAACTCTTTCACAAAAAAAAAAAAAAAACGTCTTCAAGGAAATTAACATGCCACCCTGATACAGCGGTATCACACCTTCGCTCTCTTTCTATTTGCGCGCGAAGGAACGAGATAAAAGACGTGATACAGCCTGCCTGTAGCCAGCCAGTGTCTGTACATTGATGATATTTACAAGAATAAGATTACGATATGGTTTTTAGGTACTTAATATTCCTGCCTTTTTCAGGACTGGTTCAGATCAGAACATCAAACTGTAGGGTAGTAGGTACAACGGTAAAAAAAACTGCATACTAAACTGCTTTGGAAAGTGTTTACAAAATCACTTCTAAATGTAAGTATAGGAATTTAAGTTGCATTTTCTGCGAGTTCTCATACCTTGACCTCGGTTGACCCCATAAAGACGCCTAAGTATATTATGATGATGTTTAGCAGTCTGAGGGTCGAACGGGATGAAAAAAAGATATGTTAAAATTTCAGTTTTGTAGGTACCTACCTACCTTCGTTATTTTGTAGCTATATTTTCCGATTCCTATTAGCTTTCTGGCCAATTCTGACAAGTTAGTCCAGTCATTTCAGAGTTTCCTTTTATGGACACCCTAACAATAATTCATCTATCGCTGAAACTTTGCAGTGTGATAAAGTAAAGTATACAGATTGCGGTTGACAAATAATCTAGGACCGGAAAAAGTTAAACCTAGATTATTTGTCTACCGTAATCTGTATACTTTACTTAATCACACTGCTAAGTTTCAGCGATAGATAAATTATTGTTAGGGTCAAACCCTAAAATGATTGGACTAAAGTAGTAAATTATAGTAGATTACACACCGAGGACAGGAAAGTAAGAAAGGTCTCAGATCTCATGTAAAACATGTGATCTGAGGCTTTCTTATTTACTGTCCGAGGTTAGTATACTATTTTTCTCCTCGATCGAGGTGGAAAGCGGCAACTTCGTTTAGCGCAGCGGGACGACAATTGACGCTTTCCGTCCGGAGGGGAGAAAAGTTTATTTATCAGAAAGATGTACTAACTATCCAACCGACATATATCTTGGACGTTACTAGCATAAGTGGGAGTTAGGGCCTGTTTCAGTATCTGGACAGATATTTTGACATAATTTCATACAAAATATGTCAAACTATCTGTCGGATAAGCTAACAAGAACTTACCCAGAAGTGGTGAAACAGGCCCTAAGTGTTTCAAATTTCTGTTTCTGTAATTAAAAATTTCCTACAATTTTCGTTGCTATTTGGAATGGAGTATACGTAGGTAGGTATACAATGCTTCTGCTAGCGCCCTTTGTTTGTGCCCCATCATCTCATCTTTCCACCCTGTATATGTATAGATAGGTAGGTAATCTCTTTCTTCATAAAACTACAATTTTTATTTTGATAAGGTATTTATTTTACAAATTTTTACCGGAGTGCCATTTTTGAAACTTACACGATCAAATCAGCAGTAGAAAGATGCGTAATCTTCACAGTAATTTTGTCATTTTATACCTACTGCTGATTTCAACGTGTAACTTTCAAATATCGCACTCCATACTTCTATCTCAAGGTAGGTACTCTTTAAAACCAATGTTTCTTTACCAGCTAATAATTAGGATAGACAGGTAAGTATTTATAGTCTTGCTTGGAGAACAGGCACGACAGGAGGCAAGAAATCCCGTCTTCTTGTTTTTTGCGCGAAAAACAACCGGTTCTAAAGTTTCGCCGGCGGTAGAGGGTGGAGGAAAGAATAGCGGGGGGCGAAGCGGCGGCGTGCGGGGTGTCAACATTGTTGTACCGAGTCGGGTATGAATTTAGGCGCAGACTGCGCATGCTCCGGGCGCAACGGCCGGCCCTCGCTCGCTCCCTCGCCCGACTCCGCTCCTATCGCTATCGCAACTTGTTGATGACTGGTCGGTCGGTTCCTACTTCCCCACTCACTCACTTCACTGCAGTCAGTCGCCGGAGAACGATGTGCCGGTCGGTCGTAGTTTCGGTGCGCTCGCTAACTCTATCAACTTCGAAAACATTTTACGATAATAATGTAAAGTTCTCAAATGTCTAATTTGTGTAGATACTCGTAATGGACGTAGTGAATAGTGTTTAGTTAACTTATAATGACATTGTTAAGTGAATTATAACATAGTTTTAACTTATTGTAACTTAATAGGCTTACTCGATTTACCTGCACGCTCCGGCCCACGACGGACGAGTCGTGGCGCGAACGAAGCGGTTAGGCACGTTGATCGGAACATTTTCAAATGGAATGGATGTGCATTTGAATACAGTGACAGTGTGTTTAGTGTACTTAATTACTACTTCAATTTTGTGCGTGTAAATAGCTTGTGATAAGTTGAAACTGGAGTGACGTGTCCGAACTTAGTATATAAACTTTGTAAGAGCGAAGATGGTGACGCGAAGGGAAGTGCGGGGCTTCGTGACCGCGGTGTTGGTCGTCTCGATGGCGGCGGCGGCGCTCGCGCAGTCGACGAAAGGTAAAAACGTATACCTGTGCACGTTGCACGCGTTCTCGTACCTACTGCTTTGTTCGCTGCCCTTTTGTTTGCTTCTAAGAACCGAAGACGGCGAGTGGGAATTTTTTAAGACGTGACGTCATCACGAATTTCTCTGTCACCTGCACCGTGTTATTTCACAACTGTGTACACATTTTACGACTTTTTAGTTGGCTATCTATTGTGTTCAGAGTGTCATCTTAGTACATTCTGATCAGGGTCATAGATTTTGATAGTGGTGATCATTTCCTGTTTATACGTAGGTAAAAATGATAACTTCCTAGTTGAGACCTCTAAAAATATGACTTGATTGATACCCCTAAGATAACACTCTGACCGAATATATAAATCGTTTTTTTCTTTTGTTTGAGATTGACATTACTTTTGCTTCGCTACAAATCTATGTCTAGATCTAGAAACTGTAGATTAGGTACTTACGTAGGTCGATATTCAGATATCTATTGAGCGTGGGTTGAGTCTGAAGGGTTGAAAATGTATGGATTTTGATATGGCGGGAGTTTCAACTCGTACTGAAGCGGAACCCTAAAACTCGACATAAGTAGCAGTTACCAATTATTCCTTTAATAACTAAACTTTTAACAAACGACAAAATTACAAAAATAAGGTTACAAACCTAAAAAAATTAAGGGCCTCACACCATTTGGGTAATTGTTCGCTTCCAACGCAACAGCTCATTTGACATTATAAAAAAATATGTCAAATGAGCTGTCGGATAAGCTAACAAAAACTTATTATCTAGAACGATTTCTAGGGTGAAATAGGCCCTAAATCTGAAAGAAACCGCGATCTCTGGGGATAAGTGTTTCAATGCATTATTAGTCTGATAGTCTCTCACTAAAGATGTCACTCTGACCTTCTAAAATCCTGGTTTGGTTTGGTAGATTACAATTTGGGGTGGTAAAACGCTTCCACGCTCTAATGTACCTGTACCCATGGACCTGAAAGAAATACGGACCGAGTATTACACTAAAAAGATGTGAAGCATGCAAGGTAATACAATCTCATTTGTTCTACAAGGGACCTACACTCACACAGATGCACTAGCTCTAGGCGCAGGTCCGACAACCCGTCACCTTATGTACCGCGTGACAGCACGCACACAAAAGAAATGGGTGCTTCACTCGTGATTAGATGACATTACGTCTGGTTCTTCTTTTAACCCTATACCTAAGTTAACAAGTACATATAAGGTAGATATTCGAACCTAGATTGCTTGCCTTGAAATGTAGTCCACATCTCATGTTGTTCAATGTCTTATTCTCTCCTGCTATAACCTAGGTACAATAACATTTTAATTGTTTACACTCACATCATAGCTGCGGTATTGCGATTCGGAATTCCGAATGCAAACCGGTTTTTGTATGGAGGTTCCCCCTCCAGATTTGCGAACGGGATTTCAAACCTATACGCAAAACCGGTTTGCATTCGGAATTCCGAATCGCAATTCCGCATGTATGTGATATTATGGGCCTTAAAATACCTATTATGTGGAAATATGCGGCTAAACCTTCTCAGTTCCAAAAGCTTGCACTTACCTACACAAAGACTCGAGAAGCCAAAAAATAGGTAGAAACCTTAGATTATCAAGATAGACAGTCAAAGCTACGAAAGCGTCGAAAAAGATAGGAACCAGTACTGGTTCCAAAACCCTATACATATACACGCACACATGCATAATTAGTATGGCGCCTCACGCACACCAACCTAAGAAAGTTAGCCCCTTTTGTTTTATACGGAACAAGTATGAGGCTCATTCTAGACATATACTTTTTCTAAGGTAGAAACCGGTAATTAGTAACTTTTGCCTTTTGAATTAAATGCACTAAAGCCTTGTAGTGTTGCTTGTGTCCGGGATCATAATTAATAAAAATGTAGATATGTGCCGGAGCTTTATTTATTTAAATAGTCTATTATAAAACAAATCAGATAGATTTTTTAATATTTGAGATTTAAACCCGCGATTGGTCTACAAGGGTCAATAGGCTTATATATGTCCCTAGGAATGCTGTGCCTGCTGTTTATGTTTTGAATATATAAAAGAAGGCTACTCTGAACAAAGGTAATTATAATTATCTAATAATTACTCTAAGTACCAAGTAAGTCTACCTAGGTACAGGTTCCATTGTAATTCAAAAAATATTAGAAGCAAAATTCGGTTATATAGTAAATCGTTATAAGGATTCACTACCTACATGAATATAATTGTGTTATTATGAGCAGGGTTCGAAAGGATAATTATCATTGATAGTTATCACTATAATTATCTTTATAATTATACGTTGATAATTATAAAATTAATTGGAAAAGCTATAAACTTGCGCTAGCAATGACATGCCATTATTATGTACTCGTATTTGACTACGATTCGCGAAAACAGAAGCTCACTAGGTCTCACGAAATAAGTTTTCTCGCTGTTTTCTGTTGTGTTTCTCAAGTATTTGTTATTCATTGTGTTAAGAAAAGAAAATAGCTAGTTGGTATTTTTTAAGCAATTTTGAACTTTTAGTTAGCAAAAAATCAGCTTGGATAATTATAATTATGATAATTATCTGATAATTGTCATGATAATTTCGAACCCTGATTATAATTACATTATTGTACCTATACAGGGTGAAATTGATAATATGATATCATTAGCATCCTTTTAAACTAAGAGTCTACCCATCAAACTGAACAACTTTTACTATGGGAGCAAACCAATCGGAGCAAAACCCCGCCGCTGCCTGTACGACTCAAATGTATGAGACAGTACATTTTTTTTTGGGTTTGCTACCAATCGGAGCAAAAAAAAAATCTACTGTTTGCTCCGATTGGTTTGCTCCCATAGTAAAAGTTGTTCAGTTTGATGGGTAGACTCTTAGTTTAAACGGATGGTAGTGATATCAATTTCACCCTGTATATGACGGAACAAAATAACAATAAAATAATAAACTAAACATAGGTACAGGAGTAAAGTCAACAATTTCCTTCTTTACCGTATTATAGGATTTTTACCTGCTACCTGCTATCTACACTTATACGGGCTAGCGGAAATATTCGTCATAGCCATTTTAGCACCTATGCATTAGTAGCAACGTCGATTTCGATTCAATGAATCATTCTGATTCATAAAATAAACAGGTAGATATGATTAGTTATTCAACAAATAATGTTACCTACCTATACAACGTGTTAATAAATTAACGCAGAACTAGAAAGTAGTTTGTTTAGAATCGAGAGCAGAATCGAATTGTCATGGTTTCAACATAGGTAATTTTTATTCAAAATATTAAATAATTTCTTTGTAAAATTTAGCATAAGCATATGCTCACGACTATATCCCCCGAGGGGGTAGTCAGAGATATTCTGAAACCTCAGAACATCCACGAGTAAAATCTGTAAAATCCATCCATCCATCTGTAAAATTTAAAGTATCAAAATAATGAAATTATACTTTCAATCTAATTATTTTGCTATAAAATCTGTTGGGGTGTATGAGGTTTTGCGCTTATTCATTAACACGTTGTATAAGGTATAAAGTACGTGTATAGAAGAGAAACGAATGTTCTGTCTAACGTTTCAACATTATTGTTTGTGTTTATTCTGTGGTCAACACATTATGCATAACCTTACTTACCTGATAAAATATTAATCCTTAAAAATATTTGGTATATTGCCTAACTTTTGTATCTGATAATAACAAGAAATGTATTGTAAATAAATACATTCTCTTGCCAACTTTTTATCGAGCGATTACCTACCTAACAAGTATTTAATCATTCCATTCCTTAATTAATATCGAAGTTAATTATCTTCACAAATATGTAATACAAAATATGCGTACTAATAATTCTTCTAGTCTATTTTACTTTACGTACCTATAATGTAAATGCATAAGTAGGTGTAACACTTCATTCATCATCATCTCAGCCGATGGACGTCCACTGCTGGATATAGGCCTCCCCCAAGGATCGCCATAACGACCGGTCCTGCGCCGCCCTCATCCAACGGTTTCCCGCCGCCTTCACCAGGTCGTCGGTCCACCGTGTGGGGGGCCTACCCACGCTGCGCTTTCCGGTACGCGGCCGCCACTCGAGAACCTTCATTATAACTTCAACACTTCATTATATAATAATAATTGTTATGCCTATGTCCTTCCTTGGCACTTACGCTATTATGCCAAACTTAATTTACATAGGTTGTGGAAACGTAACAGACAGAGACACGTGCATTTATAATATTAAGTATGGATTTGATACCAACAGAAAAAACGAGTGGGTACACTTTAGTAGGTAGTACTACTACGTGGAACAAAGTCGTATACCTTATTATTATTATTATTTTTCGTTGCTGACTGTACCTATAACGCCCAGTTTAACCAAAACCGTTTTAGCGTTAAGCGTACTCCAGAAAATATTTGTACAGTTGATTTAAATCAGGATTTTAATCAACCAGTCGTTCGTGTGTATAACGAACGACTGAAATAAATAAAAAAACTGCAGTCACTTACGTGATTCAGATTCAATTAAATAGTTTTACAATAAATTTAGATATCACAAGCACAACGTTATTCAATAAAATTGGTTTTTGTATTAATTAACACGCAATTATTATGTAATCTAAACTATTATAAAACTGTAACTCAAGTGTGTCTGTACATTAAAGATATTTACAAAAAAAAGATTACTTTATGGTTTTTAGGTATCCCTGACTCGAAATCAACCTTTTTTAGCAATTTTGTCTGTCTGTTTGTTTGTTTGTGTGTTTGTTTGTTTATTTGTTTGTTTGTTCGCGCATCACGCAAAAACTACTGAACCGATTTTAATGAAACTTTTTTTGTTTGATAGCTTATGATCTGACTTAAAATCTGGTATATAATTTGTGCGGACAAAGTCGCGGGTAAACACTAGTATGTAAATAAAATGGTAAGTAGGTAGGTAAATGTTGTAGTGCCCAACAGGGTTTCATGCTTTGAACTATTTTACGTTATAAGAGCCTATGTACCCATGAAAGCAACCAATTAAATGAATATGAATAGCTAAAGCATTTTCATATTTATTGAGAGGGTTAAATTAAATCTAGAGTCCAGATTGGACTGTAGGTCAATCGGAATATGTCTAGGCATTCAATAAAATGATCCTTGGCGAAAGGTATTCTAGTCGTGACTGACGCAGTTGGAAAACATCAAAACGAACTCTTATGGTGAAACTATATTATACAATTGGTCATATTTAATATGCTGGCTGACGGTTTTTTAAGTGGACGATCAGACCATCAAACTGAACAACTTTCTCTATAGGACCAACGCAACATAAAAATCGTGAAAAAAATTGGATGTCCCTCACATTTGGGTCAAGTACAATTGCAGTTTTGTATGTTACAAGTACAACATGTTTTTTCCCGATTTCTATGTTTAATAGAGAAAGTTGTTCCGTTTGATGGTTTGCCCATTTCGCAAAAAACTTTTTTTTCGCGATTTCTTATCTGGTCGCATAATCAAAGTTGGTCAGTTTGATGGTCTGAAGCACCCTATTCGATATGTAACAAACACCCTGTAGGTATACTTATAGTGCAGTTATGTAACTTGCCGATCTTCCATCGATGTTCCAAGACTATGCAGTTTGGAATCCAGACTTTAATTATGTGGACGAGGAAGCTTCGTATATGGACTAATCTACAAAATCGATTTAGTTATAAATCGATGTCTTTGTCCCTGCTCTGAGACAAGAACATCGATTACGTAAAGCTACGACCAGTGGGTTGGGTACTATACGGAGATATTCGCAGTTTGAATCAACATCGATTGTGTCGGTTGCATCCAACACCTAAACAATACTAAGTCTGGGCTCAATTTAGCTAGCTTAATTGAATTAGTGCATGTAGGCAAGTAATTTAGTTGCTTATTGTCCTTGCAATTTCATACACATCCAGGTAAGCAAGCAGCAGTAGTTTCTGGAGTCAGGTTCTCATAAGGTTAGTATATGGTAAGTGTAAAAATAATTTATTCAATATAGGAACTTGAAGCCCTCTTATATTCTTTTCCACGTGTGTCTAGTCTAATCTATTATATGGTACGGTCAGTAAAGCCGCTGATTTCTCGGTCTCACTATGCAGGGTAGCCATCTCCAGGGTCCGAATTGCCCTAATGATAGCCAACCTCCGATAGGAGATGGCACTACAAGTAGTGAAGCCGACGAAGTTTCGGAAATTGGTAAAACTAAACTTCTGTTCGACTCGGTTCATTATTTGTATGCTCTTTTGTGAAATGTAATTATTCGATTTCAATTCACTCGCCATATTACATCGTACATTAACAGCCGCGACGGCATTTGTTTCCCGGTGAATACATTTGTTCCTATTATACAAAAGAGAAGACTTAAAATGTTAAGGAGGCGGCGCAACTTGGCTTTTCAATAAGTTACCTATAATAAAGTTAAGCTTAACGCAAGTTGAGACTAAGCACATATTGCGTAGCGATTCTGTTGCCGAACTGGGTTGAGGAAAACAATGGGATATGTCATGGGAAACTAATAACGACAAGCACGTCGACAGTCTTCATTGTTCCTTACAACTTTTTTGTTTTATTTTCTTTATGATATGCTTTTCATTACGAAAGCTACTCATGATATATTTAGTGCATAAGTGATTTCATTAAGGATGCACTCCCCTAGTCCTTACCTCGTGAACCTGGAACGAGAGACCTATGTCCTGAGGCTGGTGCTATTCTAAGCCATATATTAGACGCTGTTATACCGTCGAGGCCGTTTTTTGAACACAAACGAAAGTGTTTTAAACTGTGTTTTAAAGTCTGAAATTAAATTATGTCTTATTTAAGGATCGGGCGGATGGGCGACTGTTCTCAATAACACGATTAGATTAAGTTTACTCGATAGAAAAAAATCCCAAAGTTACCCCTTTTTGTTATGTTTTTTCAATACTATGTATTGTATTCAATACAGTTTGTATGATTAAACTGCTGATATTTAACTTTTTATTCTTGTACTTAACTAAATACATTAAATATTTCTAGTGAACTCAGGAGAAGTTTTAGCTTAGAAACTCCCATGAGCAAAGATATTGACGAAAAACACGTTTTTTTGCGATCCTGCTTTCAATTGGAGCGGGATGGCTAATTGTAAACTTATGCTTGCAAGAAAGAGACGCTTGCAGTGGGATAACCTAGCCTTAAGAGGATGATCGGACAGATCAGACCATCGAACTGAATAAATTTCTCTATGGAAACAACAAGAAATATCTTTTGAGATAAGCTCGCCCTTTGTAATTGTATTTTTCATTTATATTCCCGTGTGTGCAATAAAGATTTAAAATAAAATAAATAAATACTAAACAATGTCGAAATTACGATAAAAATATATCTGTTGTTTCATATAAAAATGTAATCCTACTCGAGACAAAGAGTACCTATATTATTTTCTTCCCCTTAAAAATCCGTCAACGTAAGTAAAGGAGTAATCCTTTCCTAGTTTCGTGCCGTTAAAAATAAAGCTAACGTAATTATGTAACCCAAACATCAAGCATCGCATTCCTTGTAACTTGTAATGTAACGCTCTTAATCTGAGAGTTCAGTCCACTCGACGTCGTTGTTGACCCTTACAGTAACCCGACCCAACAATTATAATTTCCTGTCCCTCACACAATAAGTCATTCATTAGCCTTAATTTATGCTTCTTGCACTCACCTCACAGAGGACAATTTTAAAATGTAACTTACGCATTGCTGCTCGAAAGTAGGTGGATTTAAGAGACATTCGATTAAAGCGGGTAATGTAAAATGCTGTTTACGAGAGGTGGAGTTTGCTCACGCGCTGGCGCTCGATTGGTATGGCTTCTGTGACACGGCTGCCTCTGCGGTGACGTCATCATGCAAACGGACCAAATGGCGGTTGGCCGCTTACCAGTTGCCACGCGGAAACGGAGACGCGACAGGGTTAACATTAAAGCTCGCTTAAAGTATGCCTGACTCAAGCTTGAGGCCTAAATGCTAGTTGTTATAAATAAACTCCCAAAATGAACCTTTATTCAGAAAAACAACTTTTTATGTCAACAGTTTTTTTAATAATAAAGCTATAAAATCTAGGTGTGGTTCCTTGCACAAACATGTTACTAAAAATGAGCAGGTAGATTACGATAGCGATGTACAGTGACGGTTGGCTGGCCGTTATCGATGCTATGATAACAAAACTAGTTCGAGTCGATTGTGCATGCTATAACACTGCCGAGTTACGTGATTACCGTCACGCGACTCACTTTCCTTGATTGCGATGATTTTCCCATTTTACCAGCATTCATTTGGTGGTAATTATCTCGTATCCGCGCTTCGGTAGTTTAGATTCGAGTTTGTTTTCTTCAGTTTGATTTATTTTAAATTAAAAAACATGAGCACAGTATATGGTACGTGCTACATAAGGCTGTACTTTAAATTATTAGTTCCACTATTGTAAGGCGAATATCTCCTCCTAAAACTCAACTGTGTGTATTGTACAGTCTATCATAATAATTATTCATAAACATAAAATACAAATTGAAACTCTGCCTGCCACTGATCGATATCATTTGCCGAAGATTGTCCTTGAAAAACACGTTATAAGTTGTCACCTTTAAAGTAACGTGTTGAATGAATGAATGAATGAATGAATTGAATATCAAATAAGCAAATAACATTTTTCAAATAAAGAACCGCCAAATTGGCACTCTATACACATTTACCCGAGGTACCTACCTAACGTATCGACAAGAGGTAATTCTATCATGCCAGTGCCTCAACCGTTGTCAACCTAAGTAGACATCTAATGGAAATCCTATGTTCAGCTCCTTGAGTAGACGAAACATTGATCCTTATACTAAACAGCTATTTTAGTTTCTAAGGCAGAATACACCATTTATTTACCGCATAATTTGTATATATTTCATTTCAAACGTTTGAGAAAGCCTTTGTGTTAATTAGTTCAATTGGGTGTCCATAATAGTAAATAGTAGAAAGTCCAGACCGTTTAACCGAAAGTGTAAACACTAAACGGTTCAATCAGCAAATGAAACATAAATTAGCCGAATCGCATTTCGTGCTATGTAGGAGAACGTATTCCACACATAAACAGTATGCCACTCCATGCCACTGTACCGGTGGTCAGTCAGCGATACTTTGCTGCGTCTACAAAATAGTCGGGGAAAAATACCGTTTAAGATTGCTTAAAGACACTCTAGTAAATTGTGTTTGAACGTATATGTGTATTAGTTTATAACACTTTTTTCCAGATTTCGTGGTTATACAGGCTCAGGAACCTGAGAAATACATAAAAATCTATATAAATGTACAAAGGGCAAGCTTATTTCTAAAGATATTTCTTCCAGCATACCAGCAAAAGAGACAGTTAATTATCACAAAGCAAATTTAATGCGTACAAACAAACAGCAAATAATTAAGTTTTGGGGTTAGAATTTTTTAAGACTCATGAAATATTAAATATCTACTCAAATTTACGATATTAACCGGGGATTATTATTGTTATAAGTAAAACGTATTGAGCGAAACTGTCCTGTACAAAATCACCAGTTTTCCACTTTTTGTTCATACCTAAATTTAATGTTTTGTAAATGTCTTAATTATTCAATAACACACAATAAAAAATCAGGGAATATTGAAATTTATGTTTTCCAGGTATGTATCTACTATATTCAAAAATAATCCCCTAAAGTGCAATTAATGCAACCTACTCCATACAAAAATCCGTAGATTTCCTAGAGTAAAATAGTTGTTAGCGTTTATTGGGTTTCAGGATGGTATACAAATCAAATGGTGATCGTTGGCTGACCTTTCGCTAGCAAAAATATTGCAACAACAACCAAACCTTACTCCTAAGTAACCTACTACACACACGGGAACAAATGTAGGGTACAAGGAAAAGTATCCTAACCTTTAAACCACATACCCATACTCTACCCATCAAACTGATCAACTTTTATTATGGGAGCAAACCGAACGGAGCAAAAAAAAATCTGCTGTTGCATTAATTTGAGTCGAGTAGGTATTTGAGTTTTGTTTTTGCTCTGATCAATTTGCTCCCATAGTAAAAGTTGTTCAGTTTGATGGGTAGGGTATGTGGTTTAAAGGTTAACGATAGTTTTCCTTAACCCTGTATAGAGGTCTTTACCGGGGATCTTTATCCGATATACCGTACAAAGTATAAATAAAGGAAAAGTACATAAGTAATGTTTAAACCAATCGACGACTAATAAAATAAAATCTTGCACCTGTACAGATTGTAACCGGTTTAAAAACAATACAAATTATAAAGTAATGTTTTCCCATTCCCTCAATTGGCCATTACATTTTACTGCCCCGGGATCGTTAGGAAAGAGAAAAACGTTAAGAGAAAACAGGGATATTACCTATATCCAGCTCGATAAGAACTACCTGTAGAGTATTACTACTACTACCTTTATTAACAGACTTCTAAATAGAGGAGGTTATTAATACGTATGTAATTGTTTTTTAATCCGGCATTTCTTTAACCATTCGTCTGTGTTTGTCACGGATCCGTCCCAAAGACAATAACAAATCTTGTGTGTCTGGAATGTCCACATACGAGAGGTTAAAACAGAATATTTGGATTACTTACATTTGAAAAGAAATCGCAAAACTTCTGGTAAACTTTAGCTTTAGATATATTGTGGTTTGGTCCAAAAGTTTTGTTCTAAACAAAAGTTATAAACTGGTGTTAGCGTAGAACATTTCTGAGATTCAGTTAAGTTTAGTTAGACACCCTGCCCTACTAAAGTATATTGAAAAGAATTCCAGTGTCTGCGAGTAAGTTCAACTTCAAAACTTTCTACTCTCGGCTTCCAAATCAGAAGCTAAAAAAAAAAGAAACATTCAATAACTTTCATTAAGCTACAATGTCGGTCGCCTGACTAAATAAACCAAAGCGTGTTCACGATAACACACCAACAAGTAATTAAACCCGCCGCCGGATAGGACAATAGATCCCCATTAGAAGCACATAGCGGTATGCGCCCCAGGGGCATTATAAACCGAACCCTGTGCGCCTCCGAAGCGACGGAAGCAGCGGAAGCCGGTCCCAACTGTATCTACAACAAACGTTTCCTATTGCCCAAATATATCTTACTGCACCCGGAAAAAAGGACAACATTATTGCCTCTTTTGATTGGCGCTTTCTTTTTGATTTCGGCGGAATCGTTTAATACGTTTGAAAAGGTTTTATTTGTCTCGCTAAACCGGAATGTTTTACATTCAAGACAGTCACATTTCAATTATACTCGGCTGAAAATTTCTTTAGATAAATACCACAACTGAAAAATGTTTGCACTTAGCCAATAGTAGCCATGTTTTGTTAAATTTGTAATAATATAAATATCTTGGACACTATCTAGTCCCATTGAAAGCACCCGACTCTAACCCGGACTTCTCATCCATGACTCGGGTATGGATATTCGTATTTATCATACAAATAATTACTCTTTACGGGATTCTATCCCGCGGCCCTCTGATCAGCCGACAGGTTCACTACTAACTGGGCTCATCATCATATCGTATGGCATTTTTTTTGTCTTCCTGCTTGGATGCAGGGAGGTAAATGAGTGCACCCTACGCTGTTTCCCCGGTGGTATTGAAGAACTCCATAGGTTAACCCCGGCAGCGGAAGACTGGCTAAAACATCTTGACTAACTGGGCTATTAAATCGGGTTGTCATGGAAGGTCAAATGAGTCCATTTTCAAATATTCGCATATTTTATTTAAAGTAAACCATAATTGATGCCCAGTGAGTACGAGTAAATGAACATCGACTGCTCCCGTCTTCCGGGGCTGGCTACAAACCGTACAATAGTCGATTTAAAAATAAACAAGGGTTCGGAGATTGCCTTAAGTGACAAAATTTTAATTAATTTTGAATTTCTAACCGTGTTAGGGATAATGAGTAAAGTCGAATTTAGACGAGGAATTTGGAAATAAGAATAAATTTATTCCCTATTCTTAGTCCCTGTGGTATCCGAGTACCGACACGATAAAAATAAATTAAAAAAGGACTTTGTTTTTGTTAAGTATATTTAAAACTAATAAATGTAAAAAGAAATGCCTGCCTATTCATGGATACAATATTAAGGTTTTATACATTAACAACGTTAACGAAGTTTCTATTTTTCGGTGCAAAAGATTTAAAATCCAACAAATTTAGTAAGACAAAGTGTATTGCAAGTGCAGTCAGCAGATACGTCCGAGTTCGATCAAACGCTTCGACAACTTCCGATTGCATTTCGCTTCACAATAGGGCGGTAATGTTAAAACTGAGTAAGTCTGGTGTAGAATCCATTTACTTTTCGAGTATGCCGTGGCTTCTACGTAGAATTATTTAATGTATACATCTCACTCTCAATGTATCGCGACAAAATCGTTCCGAAAGTCAACGACGGACACGTCAGTACATCAGGTTGACCGCCGTCAATCTTAACTATTATAAAACCGTAAAATCGTGAAGAAGAAAAAAGTTGCGGTTCACTTCATATAAATTCAAATAACACTCGATAGCTTGATTTAAATGACGTGCAGCGCCATCTATTGACAAAATTGTTAGTTTGTTTGCACATCACGCAAAAACTACTGAACCGATTTTGATGAAACTTTTTTTGTTTGATAGCTTATGATCTGACTTAAAATCTGGTATATAATTTGTGCGGACGAAGTCGCGGGAAAACACTAGTAAAGAATAAAGTCAGTAAAAAGCTATATTTGCCTATGACATAATAAAATATGAATAAGAAAATCTTTATCTATAATACTATGGTATGTGTTTTCTTGTTCTTGAGCAATATTCTTCAATTAAATGTTTACTTTCAACTTATTCATCATCATCATCACAGCCTATATACGTCCCACTGCAGGGCACAGGCCTACCCTCAGGGAGGGTGTATGGGCGTTAGTCCACCACGCGTGCCCAATGCGGATTGGTAGACTTCACATCCGCATCGGAATTTCTTCTTCAGCGAATGCAGGTTTCCTCACGATGTTTGAGTTTCCATAGCACTCCGCAACACGCCACCGACGCTCTCTGTAAACTTATTAACACGTTTAAATTTATCATCTGTGTAATGGCAACAAACGGCTCGGCGTGTGAGTGACGAATTTTGTGTTTGGAGTGGAGTTGACAATTTTAATTTGGAACATACATTTACGGACTTCAAAGAAATACGGACCGAATATTGCACTAAAAAGACGTGAAAATACAATCTCGTTTGTTCTACAAGGGAACTACACACAGATGCACCCGTCACCTTATGTACCGCGTGACAGCACGCACACAAAAGAAACGGGTGTTTCACTCATGATTAGACGAGATTACGTCTGGTTCTTCTTTTAAGTCTGTGCATACATTCACTGAAAACTAAAGCGTAAACCACTGACTTTTAATAACTGGATCTTGGTAAATAACATCAACCGATCAGCTTGAACAGTTGACAGTGGAGCTGACGTCAGACATGAAGTGTCATCGTAACTAACCTCTTGTCATGCGAGTATAAGCACTAAAGCACTCGCACTCAATCATAGCTTATTGTCAGCCGCCACAATACCCAATCAACTCTGTCTAAACTAAAATTTGAATTTGGTTTCTGATGAAAAAGGGCAACATTTTAGGTGATCTGTAGAGTATAATCACGTGCAAGTATGTAGTACTAGATAATCTTATACCACAGATGATTCCTCTGTGCTTATACAGTGGTATAAGTCTATGTGCGGATATACAATGCTTTGTTTCTGGAAAGTGCTCACATTATTGTCTGAGAATTTTGATCGTTTAACAGACGACTGGTTAAAATACTGACGCATATTTAAACATCTCTTCCGTATTTAATAACCCAAAGTCATTTTGGAAATGGAAGTACGTTGTTTGAGAATTGCTGGAATATTAAGAGCAGAATTTCCAAAGAATTCGGCTCACGACGGTCATCATCCTAAATTCGCCCTTCGTCTTTCTTTATATTTAACTATAGGATATTTTACCCCATTCCCCATAAATGACAGCCATTAAAAAGCTGAGAACGTCGAGGAAATGGAGCTACTTAAATATACTTTGCACAAATGGTCAAATTGATATAAAATATATATCTACTTACTTACTTCTTTTTAATCTACGTTGTTGCATGAAGTTTCGGACTGATTGTAAGAAAAACTGTATTGAGACAGTAAATGCAATTTTTTTTTTTTTTTTATTGAAACTTGATCAAGACAAGACTAACGCCCGTATTCTAAGTTGTTTCCTTGAGGCTTCCTCGGTCGAGGCGAGGACGTTTTTGAAATTTTTGACATAAAAATTATGTCAAAAACATCCTCCACTCGAGTGAGGAAATGTCAAGAAAACAACTAAGACTACGGGTGTAAATCACAGAATAGGTATATGAACTATATACAAAACTAAATATAAGTCTAATAAGATATGTATGTATATTTTTAAGTAGGTACTTTACCTTTCTAGATTTCTTTCTTTCGAGCTACACCGCCTACATATTCTCGTTTGTTAATTCCTCTACCCTAAGGTTGTCTGGAAGAAATCTCTTTTTAGCGATAAGACCGCCTTATTTGTACCTACTTGTAATTCTTTATATTTATTCATAATTGTATGTTCTGTTTTGGTGTGCAATAAAGTATAATTGATTGATTGATTAATATTGTTCTGTGGTCTGCCCCGGTCAGAAATGACCGATCTGTCGTGATCATACTTCACCACGCTGTCTACGAAAATAACACATTATACTGAACATATCTAGTATTTTAATCGATTATTTATAAGATTTGATTGGAAACGTTGATACTAAACGGTAGAGATATTTATAGTCCAAATCGGGGCCAGTAAATGACCGTTCGGGATAAACCCCGAGTTCGTGACTTGAACGCCAATACTGTATTCTGTTAGACTATCTTTTTTCGGTTCATGATATTAATATCACAGTTTAAACGGTTTAAGATGAATACATAAGAGGTATAGATAGTTAATACGGTTATCTGTGAGCGTACATTTTTGTGTAAGTACGTTATTAAGTGGAGTGGACGGCATTTTATTTTCTTTACCACCTTGCTTTTAATAAAAAACTGGTTAAAATAAGTTTATACTTTTGCCGATTTTATTTTTGATTGATATTTATATTTTTAGATTGATATTTCTATTACTAATTTAACCTTGCAGCCAGGCAAAGGATTCCACCTCATTCGTCCTAACTTTGAATTTCGCTATGTTTTATAGCTGTAAGATCCCCAAGCAAAATAAAATTAATTAAATAATTTTTGAAAATGAAAAATACTTTTTCAAATATGAAAAAACCATGAATGAAACCTATGAGGTGTAACGAGAATAATTGCACAATTTTACAGTTATTTGTTCATATTATAATCTGTGATTTTAAATTTAAATGTTAGATTTCCAAAGACAATACCCCTTCAAGTTTTTTTTAAGACTATTATCGTCTCGCGGTAATATCATGAGGGCTGCAAAATAATGTACATTTCTGCTCCGACCCCCAGCGAATCGCTGGGGCGAATAAAGTATAAGGTACCGGCAAAGCTTCAAAAATAAGTAGCATTAGATTTTTTTGTCGTCAACTTCCCTCAAAAATCCCCAAGGATCAACTGTCTCTATTACACGCTCTACTTTGTCTTGCCATTTCGTTCTTACAGATTTAATTTACTTTTTTTTTCTGGCGTTATATTTCTTCCATTGTTTCCTCAAAATAATCTAATCTTTATCAAAAACAAAAAATTTAATTATGGTTCGTAAAGTATAGGTATTTAGATAAATGCACGGATCATAATAGAATTCACAATAATCTGAATATTTTCATCCTCTTTTATTCCATACGATGAAGATTGCAGAAAATTATTTTTTTCAAGATGAACACCCTCAGCAAATTTACTACTGCATCCTGTGCATCCAAACTCCATCATATCGACGGCTAAGTGACATGACCTTCTAACTACAAAAATTTGATTTTAGAGGAAATTATTTTTATAACCTAGTTTAGATGAAAAAAAGTTTTTTCCATTTGTATCGGTATATGTAAGAGCGTCGGTAGCGCGTTGCGGAGAGCTATGGAAACTCAATCTTGAGGTCCGGGTCGAATCCGCACGGACCACATGCCATGTACGTACCAATGAATTTTTCTAACTTATGTACGTAATACCGACTGCTCTCAAATGGTGAAGGAAAACATCGTGAGGAAACCTGCATACACTGAAGGAGAAATTCCGATGCGTATGAGAAGTCTACCAATCCGAATTACGAGTCTAATAACTTAAATAAAATACGACAATTACGAGTCTAATGCAGCATTGTACGAGTATTTTACATCTAAATATACGCAATTATCTCAAAAATTTCAAAATGTTGATAGAAGTTCATGTCACTTCAATGTCGATATACCAATTAACAAAACTTCTCTGCTCGATCCACGATCCTAAAATAACCATTAACATCTGGACTTGTAAACATAACAGACATAACTTAGTTTACTGAACGATCTGCTCAATTAGGCTACAAGTGTTATCCATTTAGTTGCTTTTTTTTTCTGTGACACGCGTCTAATGGTTATGACTCTGGCATATGTTATGAAAGTGGGTATATCTTTACCGAATAGGAAATGTTCAGAAATGATATCTTATCTTATGGATCAAAAAGCTTGACAATAGTAAAAGATAATGTTGAGAGCTGTCAATTTCATACAAAACTTTGTCGTAGACGGTGTTAATAAAAGTAATGTTTTATATATGGAAAAATAGCTTAGAAAATCTAGATTGCGCGTATCAAATAATATTTACAATTTATAATATAATTACGAAGATATAAGGTTTTGAAATTATTCATACAAAGTTTCGAAGCCTTATATCTTCGTAATTATATTATAAATTGTGCATATTATTCGATACGCGCAATCTAGATTTTTAAGCAGTTTTTCCATATATAAAACATTACTTTTATTAATACCGTCTACGAGTGTTCTACGACAAAGTTTTGTATGAAATTGACAACTCTGCAACCACCTTAAGGCAAATGGTTTAGTTTCATTATCTGCATACACGCTTAAATTTTTTCTAGTACCTAATTAAGAAATAGGGGTGTATGGCGTATGCCTCTCACGGGTTACCATAGATTGCTCGTTTCTAGAGAAACCTATAGTTGCTAATAGATTTATTGATTTTACAATACCTAGTTTCTTCTGTATAGGTGTTATTATACTTATATATTACCTGTATTATACCGATATAAATTATATTTAACATTACTTAAATTAGATCCGCTTCGGCTTTGGAGATAGATAAATAATACCTAAGTAGGTATTAAAATTTTAAACTCTTTTCCCAATAAAAATTCACATTTATGTTGTCTGCTAACTAGGGCGATTTATACATTGTTTCCCGGTACATGCCGACTGTTTCGGACAACCCTGTTCATGTACAGTACAGTATTATCCACGTTTTGTTATCCTACCTATCCTACCATGGGGGCTGTTGTCGCATTTAATTGCATTTTTATCTCTCAATTATTATGACTGCATTGTTCGTTCATTAATTATTTTATGGCTTAACTAAATGAAAAGTAACGTAACAATTTCTAGAAGGTATATAACTAATTTTTATGTTAAAATCTCGTGGAATTAAGCCACAGACAGAAAACCTGCTAATTTGTCTGAAAAAATCCTAGACCAAAACATCCATTACAATCTACGACAGCGGTTCCTAAACTTTTAAGGCCAAGGAAGCACAAAACAAAGTCTCAATAAATCCCTTTTGTTTTACGGAACCCTACACTAACTAAAATCTACGAAACACTTTGAAAACGAAACACAATATCTTTACACGATGTCACGATCCTGGTTCCTGATTTCAAACAATACTAACATCTATTATTACTGTTCATTCCATAAAACTCCCCTAATATGAATCGTATTGTGTAAACATTATGAATGAAAATGCTGTGATTTGTGAGACTTGCGGAACGAACTATAGTTATTACATGTCGACTGGAATCATATTTCAAGTTGGCACCCCACTGGGAGCATGTTTTTGACAGTTCCTGCTGCCTACCGTTATTAAATTTTGTCAAGCACTACTGTCACTGCACCTTAGTGCGATATTAAATTGAAATATAAATAAACTAGCGAGCCGTCACGGCTTCACTCGGCCACATGGCTGCACTGACTGCCAGGAGTGGCCAGGACCGCGTTTAATAAACATGACAATTGTAATATACAATGACAATTCAGGATGCATCTCTGGTAACTAATGACGCTAAACACGCAGTAGGTAACATGTGTTCTAGTATTCTCCGCAATGTACCCTGAATTATCATTGTAAATTAAAAAAATGGGGCCTATAAAGCGTCACTAACACGAAAAGCACCTATTGAGAATAAGCGAATAATTCTAAATGTTCTCCGATACCCTCGCCTCCATTGCGGTGGGGCTACGTTTTGTCGTGTTCGATGATAATAATCATTATTAGTATAAGTCTCCCCACATTATGACATTCTTGCCGGTCCTGTGCTTGTTAGGCGCGTCCTTGTTTTTCTGGAATATATCTAGCTTTTCTTTCATAATGAAGATAATTCAGTATTGTAAATTGTGCATTAGCTAATAAACAACAAACATATTTCATTCATATGCTTTCATAGAACACAAACATGACCATACGACCATCATTACAATCCTTTTCGGACAGAACAGAAACTAGCCTCACTATAGCAATTATTGAAAGTTTCCTGATGGAATGAATGACGTGTCAAGTCTTGATAAGTGGCTTGCCTTTCACCCACAAAACACTGCACAACAAACCCCCTCGTACGTCATGCACGGGATGAAATGGGATGCGGATGGGATGGTCCGTTCTAACTACATGGCGACATTAATGTACGAGTGTAGGTAATATAAAAACTGCTTCGAACTATTTACTTACTCAAAGGAATGTGTTAATTTATCTTTATCAAGAAGCGTTACATTTGTATACTTTATCACCATTTGATAAGAAAATCGTCATGAGTTATTGCTGTTAAAAGCATAAGTCTATTTATGTTACTGCCCATGTTATCATTGTACGCAAATTCTAATTATATTTAATAATTATCTTATAATGATGATGGATTCCTAGTCGATTTCGACAACGGCGAGTGCTCATCTTTATAGAAAATCAATCAGGTACGAAGGATATTTTAAAGTGCATAAGAGAAAAGTTAATCACAGGTACACTCTATCATCCTTACCATCCCTCCTATTCCTATGTCTGATAGAACAGGAGACCGAGAAGTGGGTCAGGTGCAATAGCACAAGGTTTGGGCGTCAAAGATGTGTAAGACGCCTGAAGAAATTAGTTGTATCTTACGACAACCGTCTGAGTTGGTGCTATTAGAAGCCGGAAACCACAGGGCCCAAACTATCTTATAAACTATACAACAATCTAATAATATAACGGTGTTAAGTCTAATCCACAATTAAGGATGAAGGGTTAGGGGCTTTCAAGACTGATTCTTGTTAACCTGTCACTAAGTACAAGTTACAAGCCCATTGGATTGTGGATAGGAATTCTATTAAAGTCCTGGCTCCTGCCGGGAAAGTTTCGAGGCATCTTAACAACTTTGAAGGACTACTTAGTAGAGAGGCATTTTATAATCTACTCACATCTCTGCTACGACTTTGTTCCACTTCCATACTTAGTTTATGTTATAAAATTGTTACCAAGTTTCCTCTTAACATTCATCGATATACTTTTATCACTTAAACTTTCCCGGATCAGTACAAAGACAGGAAAAACGGGAGATTAACGAATCAACCCTTAATTAACTTGAATAGCTCATTGTGAATTCAACAACAATGTTTGCAATTCAACCGGAAATAGCAAACACAGTTTTCATTCTAGTCCAGTCATCTGTCGCGTCGTTGGGTAATAGCGTAAAAAACAACAGAAAATAAACCAACGATCCGAAGCGATTCGTGGAAATATAACAAAAGTAATAGCTTGAGAGGTTGGTCCGGAGTTTCGCAAGTTTGTCGCTCGATTTTGCGGTGAGTCACGGACACGGGCCGGGGGCCACGTGGACCCACGGGTAGATCGAACGTATCGCGCGACCGCGGTCAAACTTTCCGCTTTTATTGCCTTCGAGACAGGCGAGAAGCCCTAAAAGTAACTTAACATTAGCTCCGTAACATACTATTTACCCTTGTACGGGCCGGATATGTTACCCGTATGGGCAATGCTAAGTACTGGTTGGTATTTATTACCATGACAATAACAAACAATATAGTGAAACGCAATGAGGTCAATAGTCTATTATAGCGATAGTCGCTTAAGTAAACAGTTTGAAGAGCTTACTGTTGAATCCTATGCAAATAAGGTGAGATGACGTGACTGATTGACTCACCGTGGTTTAGCTTACTCCGTTCATATAGTACCTACAAACCGAATACATCTGTATTCTCTACTTCTCGTTTACAAGATTCAGGGCCTGTTTCACCACTACTGGATAAGACATTGTTAGCTTATATGACAGATAATTTGACATATCTTTCATATGAAATATGACTCATCCAGAAGTGGTGAAACAGGCCCTTTGTATTTTAGGAACTGACCAATAGATTCGTTGTGATGTTTAAAACTTAATTTTAACTAAATATAAAACATAACATAACAGATCAGTAATACCTACAAGTGAAACTACCGTGGCTTGCCTGCAGTCTCTATACAGGGTCCTTCTTAATATGCTGACACTTTTTTAAGGGGATGATCAGACCATCAAACTGAACAACTTTCTCTATGGGACCAAAATCGAAATCGCGAAAAAAAAATCTGCTGTCCCATACATTTGGCTCGAGTAGGTTTGCAGTTTTGTATGGAAGAGCTGTTTTTTTTTTCGCGATTTCGATGTCGGTCCCATAGAGAAAGTTGTTCAGTTTGACGGTCTGATCATCCTCTTAAAAAAGTGTCAGCGTATTAAGTTGGACCCTATATTTTGACACATTACTAGATTTCATTTCTACCGATCTCTACCCACAACTAGTAATAACGTTTGTTAAAAGTCTAAATGTAAATCTTTATTGGGATCACACACGATGCAGCACTGACGGAGCGGCAGACGTCATTCCGTCATTTGCGAAGCAAGGAGTTGTATGAAACGGCACGTAGAAGCACACACGGTGCGATTGACGCACCGCCAGTGCGTCATCGTGTGTGACAGCTGCTCGTATGCTCCTATCGGGATATATCCGATAATTTGCTTTGCGTTCACTGTTCGATACAAATCAGTCGGAACAACGGTCTGAAATCTAGACAGAAATCCGCCACAGACCGCATTGTTGCTGCGACTTTTAACGAGCATAGTTAGCTGTCTAAACACTTTGTCCACAAGAGTTCACTTACTTTCATTTTTCACTTAGGTTCTTCTACCTGTTTAACGTCACTAAAATACGGCTTATACTAAAAAAACATTCATATTATTATTAGTTGATCCACTTCAGCGTTAGGGGCTAAGGGTCCTTGAAGTTCGACCAATGGCGTCACGTCTTTAGCCACCTGTCGATGCGTCTGCGCACAAAAACCTCGTTCAGAAACTCGACTCAACATACAAATCGATTGAGTCTCGATCATTGTTCTAAAAATAAATTACAAGGACAGGTTAAGTATAATTTAGGACGAAAATAACATTGTTAACAGTACTGAACAGTTGCAATATTGTAGCCATGAAGTCTTTTTGACTTATACATAAATATATGTACACACGGCGACAGAATAAGCTATACAAAACCAGCATAAGCGTCGCGTGGCCAGCTTATTTTGGTTTTGCATAGCTTGATGTGTCGCCGTGTGTAGGTACTTTGTTCATAAATAATCTTCATGTGTTTTTAAACATATTCTTGTAGGATAAGAGGATAAGCAAAAATTCGACGAAAAAAAATCTTTGGGGATAAGTTTAGAATATTTAGTCTTTGTGATGGAGTACTCGTGATAAGAACAATTTTTTCTTTATTAACTACTGTCTTGTCACGAGAACACTGAATAATAGAGAATTAGAGACTTGCTGACAGAAGGTCCTTTCACTCAGAAATCCTTACAGTAGAGTAGTGTCGCTAACTCTGAGGAAAGCAGACGACCGCAAAAGTCTTCTATATTTTAGTATCTAGTCGGAACGAGAAAAAGAGGCCGCCTAAAAATTACTTGGCATTTGCTCAATGGAAAAATGTCTGCCACAATTAGAATAAATATTAATTGGCAATGTCTGAAAAAGGACTGAAGGAGCGACTGAGACGGAGACTACTTCTAAGACTTTAAGAGTCCTATTAGAGATGAAAGGGCGCGATGAAAATCACGTTTAAAAGAGTTTCAAGCATAAACATTACGTTTGTAAAAATATAAATATAAGAACATTAACAATTTTACCACGCGATACAATCGATAAGTGTGTATTGGCCCTAAGAAGCCATACTCATTATCAATTAAATAGAAGCAACAGTTAGGTATTTGCATTAAGACTTGATACAATTAATGAACCCATTTAGTTACACGATAAAAATATTGCTTTTCAAATCACGAACTTATTGAAGGTAGAAATATGTAACCTAAAAAATACTCATCAAAGACTTTTTGTAAAATTGAGAACGACTAGCGGATGGTAACAATTTAGATCATTGACAGTAATAAAGAAAGGCCTCACGCAAAGGACACATCATCGGTACACGCAAGAGCCTATGATGAGATGTGAACTGATAGAAAAGTACTCGTAGTAACAAGATGCGGCTAAGAAACAAAAACAGAAGAAAGTCTCTGTAAATGTGTATATTGATCTTAACCGATTTCCGCCACGGCGGCTGCTTCAACACCGTCGTTGCCGTTGATGAGATGAGCTCTCACATAATTTCCTAGAAAATTTAGAAGATATTAAATATCAAATCATACAATATGTCGATGAGTACCTTTACTTGGGCCAAGTAGTATCCTTCGAAAACAGGCAGGACAAAGAAGTCGCTCGTCGAGTCGACAACGCCTGGAAGAGCTACTGGTCAATGAAGGAACTGATGAAGGGCGACCTTCCACTCTCACTCAAGAGCAAACTCATCGACATGTGTATTCTGCCCATCCTAACTTATGGTGCTCAAACTTGGTCAGTAACGAAGGTGCAAAAGTCCAAATTGCAAGTATGTCAGAGAGCTATGGAGCGCAGTATTCTAGGTGTAAAACGGACAGACCGTATCCGGAACACAACACTGCGCTCCAAAACTAAAATAGCAGACGTAGGGGAAAAGTCAGCAAAACTAAAGTGGAACTGGGCCGGGCATGTTTGCAGAATGCACACTGAGCGGTGGGCATCAATCGTTACGCAATGGGTGCCTCACGACGGGAGTCGAGGTCGAGGCAGACCCCGAAAAAGGTGGCGAGACGAGCTAGATGCCTACTGCAATGAGTGGCGGGATGTAGCACCAAATAGAAAGACGTGGAAGAGTTTAGGGGAGACCTTTGCCCAGCAGTGGGACAAAACAGGTTAAAAAAATATATATATATATCAATCAATACGTTCTGTAAACTTCTGCAACATGCGGGGAAGGCGGAATAGACGGGGACGGACGGCGGCACAGTGACAGGTGCACACCGATTGGCTTAAATGATGTCGCTCGACTCAATGAGCTAATAAAATTGATTAATCGGGATTTAATATGTGATTTTACACTGAACTGTTACTGTATTTTATAGGCCCTGTGTTAAATGATTGATCTATGAAGAAAATTGACATTAGTTTATCAGATCGACTTCTTTTAGTGGGATCACACACGACGGCGCATTGACTTACGGTGACGGATTGACGCTCCGTTTGTGCTTCTATGTGCGGTTCCATACAATTCCTTGCTTCACAAATGACGGACTGACGTCTGCCGCTCCGTCAATGCGTCATCGTGTGTGAAAGCGCTTAGGGAAACAAGAATCAGGCGTGGCGGCCGTTTTGTTTTTTATTTATCTATTTATTTTATATAAAAGAGTGCGCTAAAGGAGTCCACACGGATATCCACTATCAAATAATTTGGGTTGGATTCCTACTTCTTACTATCAACATTTACCAAGAACTAAAGATAAGGAAATTAAGTCACTCTATGTTTAACTTTACTTTAATTAAATCGTCACTATTTTACCAAGAACATTTGTACACCAAATTTCTACAACTGTAGAACGGGCGCTTGTCACACAGTCTGGTGGAACTGGAAGGCGTTTCTCGCTTGAGGATCACCACACCTCTTTCATCCACATGCATATTTTAGAACGACCATGCAAAGACGAGCTCGATAGGGCAAACACAGTGGCTAGGTTGAAAACAGTTCAATAATTTTGAAGAAATCATTAATCATTAATTTCATAAGCTACTGCTAAGATATAAAGGAAATATATTTGTCTATTAGAAAAACGATAGAGCGTAGAATTTTTGCAACAGAATAAATGTTTTTTTTTTTTTTTTTTTTTTTTGTTATTGTGCAATATTCACGTAAATTCTAAAAGTACAATCAAACTCACGCATAGTATTGTTTGTCAACGTGGTCTGATGTTGCTAATTTTTTCTAAGTTTTCCATCAGACTTCAGATCTTATTTCATATGGGATAACAATTGTATCTTAAAATAATCCTGATTCGCAATAAACTAGATATCGAAGATAAGTCTGCAAACACACGGCGTAGGTTTGTCAATACATTTACTCAATTGATTCCCTTGGAAATGTAAACTTCATTTGAAATGAAATATATTGTTCAGCTAAGGACCAATTGGTATTAAAGTAATGGATGCAATGTCATCGATTTATTATTCCTACTACATAGTAGTATATCATAAATCTTTATGACAGTTAGCTAAAGCATTCTATAATATAATTGTTCCTCTGGCGTTTTATTCACTGAAAACCGTGATGGATTGATATTTAAATATCATCGAAGTTATTCGCTCACATTTAACCTAACTGGCTTGATATAAAGGTTGTTTTGAGGAAAAAGGTCCACTTATCTAAATCTAATGTCTTATCTATTGTATTTTTATCAGTCTGCAGCACGGACCTGAAAAAAAGACGGACGTAATGTGACACTAAAAAGATGTGAAGCATGCAAGGTCCTACATTTTCGTTTGTTCTACAAGGGACCTACACTCACACAGATGCACTAGCTCTAGGCGCAGGTACGACTCCCGTCACCATTATGTACCGCGTGACAGCACGCACACAAAAGAAATGGGTGCTTCACTCGTGATTAGACGAGATTACGTCCGTTTTTTTTCAGGTCCGTGGTCTGCAGTTGATTTAATCACGTAACATAATCAAGGATAGCATGGCTTTGTATAACTATTTTTAATTCAACCATTGGCTCGACTACCTCAACAATCCGTTGAAATTACCGCTGAAGAAGCATTAAAAAATTCCTGGAAATCTTTATGATGAATCACATGACATGGTAGTTAGTAAATTCTTATTCTTACTACTAGTCCCCATGGATACTTTAAAACAATGGTGTGACTATTATGGTATACGTACGTTTTTTTCTCATGAACTAACGTGCGGGAACTGTAGAAAAACATACTCAATGTCGATTCTCAGGCAACATTAAGAAATGTATCAATAGTAGGTAATGACTCACACTTCGGGGCCGCAGAATAACGGTCCGGTCTAAATAACCGAGTAATGATTGTGATAACTCTGACACTGTTCGATTAAATAACTAGGTAATGTTATAGGTGACCCGAGATTTATCTCGAGCGTTAGGAATGCGATTATAATTATTTGACAAAAAGATCCGAACTATGAACAACAGAAAATAATTGTTGTATTGCCAATACCGATAATTTTATTTCGCACCCCTGTTTAGTCCATAAATTGACTGTCTCAGATACGATCATGCGATGACGATACCTTATTCAATTCAATTCAATTCAAATAATTTATTTCAGACAAGATGTCCATATAAGGGTTAGTATACATTTATCTTAAAAACTAGTGTTAGTATTGTATGTTAGTAGTTCTTATAAAACAATTACTTACGTAAGCTTGATAAAATTTAGGTTGAACTACAAACTACAAAACCTACAGTTTGCAGTATAAGCTATTCAAACACCACAATGCAAATTTTATGGCACTACTGGCGTATATTATAGCGCTTGGACAAAAACATAGTTTGACGTGCAGTTGTGGAACTGGACAGTTTTTGAGCATTATTTCTTGATTCAGCCACACTGGCTAAAATAAGGCATAATATGGCATTATACCTACGCCTACGTACACTCATTTAAAATTGCTTCAATTTTACAAACACAACGATCAAAAGATAATGTACGACGTACAAGCGATATTTTAAATGAGTATTGAGATTGAAAGTTTTTAGACGATAAAATATTAATGCTATATCCGAAACTAAAAAAAAATCTAATGTTGTTATTTAATTGAATGAATGTAACAATTTTAACCTAGTTAATGATAATGAATTTAATTTGTATTGTATTATATTTAAATGTGATAAATTATGTTCTGTGTTCCACAGCATGCTGTGCCCACAATGGGTATCATATGCTGATCTGCTATGTATTATAATACCTTTTATATACCATATGATTCGCATGAATGAATGATGATGATTATGAACTAGATTTGTAATGACTGCAATAAAATTAATGAGACCATTAACGCTTGTTCTATTTTGAGAAATTGAATAAAACGTGTTACGAGTAGTTATAAGTAAGTACTTATACCTATTTCTATTATTAATAAGAAAAAATTATGACATTGCTAATCTCATAATAATGTTAGTTTCTTTAATAATCAAACTTACCACAGAGGATTATATTGTAATCCTCTGTGATTCTACTGAGAACAGTAATTTTATTAAATGTCGCAATATTTTATTTCTTTGTGTAATAAAATTTTTTTTTCTAAAGTTAACAACTATGATGTCGCATTAAACTAGCGCAAAGTGTATCCGACAATCCTGAGTTCTACAACTTTACCATACGTCAATGTATCTGAAAGCAACACTGTTGCAATGTAGTATTTTCATTGCTTCACTGTAACAGTGTTACTATTCTGGAAGTAGAGACGTGTCCCTACTGAGGTATAATTATGAATACGGTTACGAAGCCGACTGTGTTCCCAACCACCAGAACCGGTTCTAGTCCGTAAGTGGAGCGTTGCCCTCGTTTCTGTAAAGAGCAACTTAGGCACTTTTTGATTTCTTAACGAGTTTGAGTGCCGTTCAATACACGTTCCAAATATGTCATCTACTTCCCGCAACACTCGCTGAAGTGTTTAGCTAAGTAACTTCGTTTATGCTATGCTTTTGTCTCCAACAATCTCTTTGAAATTCAAATTGCTAATTTAAACGAGCCTCTATGCCCCAGATTTTTGGGCCGGGCAGAATCCGCAATCGTCTCCTACGCAATAATATCAAATTTCACCTGGCTGTTTTCTTTTTATTTTATGTTGTTTTTATCTGAAAACTCGTGGGAAATGGCCGTGTTAGTGATTATTACCTACACGTTCTTTGTTTAATAATACCTACTTGCTTTATTGACGTTGTCAGGTCAGTTAGGACGAGACTTCGCACTAACTTATTTGTCTTTAGCCTGTTATTGCGGTATTTGCCACAATCGTCGTATTCCGGCCATAATTTAGGTAGTTGTACTTTGTCAGCTCCGGTCCGAAGTGAAATTGCTCTTATGATTGCTAGTTATAAAAGACGTCTCCAGACAAAGTATTCGTTTCTGCCAAATAGCATTAGACTTCATGTTTTTGTATCAGAATTACATTATTTATTATTCTTTGTCCGCGATCTTTTTCCGATTTCTTATATCGAACAATAGACGGAATTTACGAATCAGGACTGAATGCTTAGTATGCCTTCCTTTGTTGCGTTTATTCAATTTGTTTTATAACCACCCTAATCTACATGTTATTGAATAATGTTGTTCAATTATTCATAAGACAAAGAAATTCCCTAATGAGAACATTATGAATTCAAAGGAGAGGAGCTTCAAAAAGGGCTCCTATAAAATGACGTAGGTACCTTTTCTTTAAAAAAAAAAGCAAGAAATGGTCATGTCATGGATATTAATGATTGCCATAAAAATGTTTCCAATTTGTCTCTGGCTGTTTTGAATTAGGGCTGGGAGTACTCGAAAGTGTCCTATACTACCAAAGCTCCGACGTTAAATAAAAGGGATGAAAATCTGAATATCACGCTGTGGCTCCGGTTTAAGGAGAGCGAATTTTTATTTAGAGCCGCCCCTTATCATTGTAGGCAGGCTTATGACATGGAACCCCTAGCCCACAGTTTATTTAAAGTACAAGACAGCTGTTACACCGTTGTTTATCTACACTTTGGTTTTAACTACTACCTAGGTATGTTGCTATGGATATTGAGCATTTCGTTGAAGGCAGGTTGACTGAGGGCAATACAGATTTGGGGTTTAATATAGATTCTGCTAGGTTATAAGTATATTGCCGGAAACTAAACTTAGCGCAAAATGTGATCAATGTGGACCTCTAGATAGGTCTACCCAAAATAAAGAAAACACAATGTTGAATAAATAAATGACAGTTGTGCCAAAAAATAAAAAGAAATGCTCTCTCATCGCGTCTACGTCTTTTTTGTATGACTGTTCGGTGTAAATGCGTCCTTCTTCAAAACTTTGTCTGCCAAGTCTCATAAGCCCATCGTCTTGTAGAATATTGCCCAATTTTACGCTTCCCCCCATATTTGGCTACCGAGTAAGTATCACTAAAAAGTCGGACCGTCTCATAAGTTACGATTATTGATTATGTTTACTGCTAGTAAACAACTTTACTTTGGCTAGCTTATGGCTGCGTGTTTCCATTTCGTCATTTATGAATTGTATGGAAGATCAAGTTTGCTATCGTATCGTCAACCTATTGCATGCGAAAAAATTCCAAATTTTGTAATTGGAACACAGTTTCCACTTATTTCTTAAAATGTAGTGCACTTCGGTAATATTCAAATGTTCAAATATACATTGAAACCACATAAATCTCAGCAGTTCATCAGCATCGGTGGGTGACCTACGACCTGGTGAAAGTGGCGGGAATCAATTTTGGATGAGGGAAGCTTAGGGCCGGTCGTTGTGGCCATCCTCGGGGGAGGCCTATGTCCAGCAGTGGACATCTATCGGCTGAGATGCTGACGATGATGATGATGAACATAATATGTACACACGGCGACACATCAAGCTACGCAAAACACACATAAGCTGGCCGCGCAACATTATACATTACTCTACCTACGCGCGGCCAGCTTATTTTGGTTTTGCGTAGCTTGATGTGTCGTTGTGTGTACATCTACAAACAAACTAGCAATTGCCGGGAAGCTAAAATTTCATATTCTTTTATATTCAAAAATACATTTTGCAAGCTTTTTTATGAACTGGCTCTCAAAGCCGTTAGCAAGAAATATTAACGTGGCGTCGATAAAGATATTCCTCAAAATGTTCGAATTATCGTACAGTCTTCGAGATAACGTATCGCGTATTGTTAAGGGAATGGTGTTCACGTATGACGATAAAAGTGCGGTGGGCTTATCTTCAGGTTTTATGGTGCATTCCGACGCAAGTCGGCGTCAGCGCGGGTAACGGGTGTGCTAGGCTGACTAACGCCCAGTTACAGAAACGCTCATTAAAGTCAATCTTCCATTAAATCTCTTGCTAGCTTTTACTACGTCAACAAGAAAAAAGTGACAGCAAGGGATTTAAGTTGTTCAGTTTGATGGTCTGATCACCCCCTTAAAAAGTGTCAGCATATTAAGTTGGACCCTGTATATTCAATATTTAATATTCATGTGAATGAGGCGTTTCCATTAAAAAACTGGCCAAGAGCGAGATGTGTACTCGCCCGTAGAGGGTTCCGACCCGAATGTTATCGCAAGAAGAGCTTAGACAGTGATGTTATTATGTTGTCCTTTCTGCTTCCAAAAGATTTTCGATTTGTGTACATATTACTTACCAGGCAAAGAGCAAAGAAAAAAGGTGTTGTTCGGAAGGTGCAAGGTGGGTAGATTTAGGCCTCTTTGACACGAAATAAAAAAACGGGAGATATGCGACATGTGTATTCTTACAGTTTTGTATGAATATCTATGACTTGGGTTTTATGTCTTCGTTCATTCACTAAGCTAAAGTATATCAATAAGTATTAAGAACAGAAGTTTTCAATAATTACTCCAGATTTTTTTTCTGTGACCCCAATTTCCAAGTTTACCTTGTGTCGACCAAGGCAAAGCAACAAGCATAGATCCTGCCTGACACATAATCATAAAGTATAAGCATATGCTCACGACTATATTCCCCGAAGGGGTAGTTAGAGATATTCTGAAACCTCAGAATATCCACGTTTCACCAGTAGTACCGTACACATAATCAGTTGTAAACATTTTCATGCTGAAAATAAAAGATTCGATTCTGGTATTTGATTTGGGACTAGATTATTTGTGTGACAATGTCCAAGATATTTATAATAGAAAAGTGCAATCAGCAATAACTTCCAGCCAACTTCCATTCGATCACCATTGTAATAAAAACTGTGTACAAACAGTATTTGCAGAAGTCAACGGTACGTGTGTGCATTGCCTTCGGTTGGATTAGAATTTGTTTGTTTCCTTGCACCCGTTTCTATATATCTCTATACGTAGAATAGATGTACACGTTTTATTAGAACCGTGCAGTAGAATGTAAACATTCAAGCTTGTCGATAGGTCTCTTATTTCTTGGAGGTGTGTGTTTTGTTTAGCAAAATTAATTAGTAACATTTCTTATTTTGTGAGTGATGAGTTCACTGATGGTGATGACTGATGTCTATTCAAAATAATTCAGCAGACGGCACATATATGTCAATGAGTTAGTACTTACAAGCCATAACATGGGCTAGCATAACCTCAAGGATAAAATCCACAAAATAAGCATAAGCATATGCTCACGACTATATTCCCCGAGGGGGTAGTCAGAGATATTCTGAAACCTCAGAACATCCACGTTTCACTAGTAGTACCGAAACTCTGTCCAGTGTGACGGGGGGTGAGCCCGTCGCCACTCCACAAAATAAAAGGAATGAAAAAAAGCCATAACGTAACATCTTTCAGAAAAGTAGACAAAGACCATGTCATGACAGGAACAGACATATAAATCGTATTGCGTTCTAAGATTAATAATTAAATTCGGGAACACCGGGGTGATGACCGTCGGTCTTGCCAGGATTTTACTCAATATTTCCTGATGCGTCGCGTCCGCAATTGCTTCATGCCTAAACACCATCGCAAACCGGCCACACTGACCCTTCTGGAGGCACTGGATGGACCCTCTATCTTCTTCTTTTCGTGTCACCGTAAGTTAAATCGCATAACAATCACGCATGCTGTAGTGGAAAGTTTAGCCAATCAGCAATGATAGTATGGAAGCAGATTGCACAAGGGCGTCAGACTAACTCAGGTATCTTCACACTCGGAGGCTCTTTCCTTGCACCCCTCGCAACCCTCTATCAGAAAATAGGTTATAGGCCCATTATTATATTTTACTAACTTAGCTTGAAGTTTATACTAACAAATACTGTGTCTGAAATTAAATTATTTAGATTTTAATTTGATTTTAAATATATAAGAGAGTAGTTATAAAATGCACAAATCTTTAGTCTGTCTTTCCGAAAATATTATTTAGTAGTATACTCCTGACAGTTTTAAATAATACTTACCTCTAATCTTTTAGAATATAATTCCCATCGATACCATAGTTTTTCGATTACTGTACATATGTACACAGTAGAATGTTACGTGTTTAGGTTGTCAATATTACTTTAAGGTTATATTACAAGTTATAACAGACTGTGCATTGTTCCACGTATGAATAATATGCTTAAGGAATGTTAGGCGACTAGTTCAAATAGACCCCTTATCTGGCTCGATGCCCCTCTTCCGCGGTGGCGAACGAAATTGGTCCATGTTATATTAGGCAGTTCATATGAGCTATTGTTTAACTCAATTGTCTTAAAGTACTCGGCACTTGTATTTAACCAAAACTGTAAGTTATACTACGGTATAATCGACAAATTTACTTAAGAAACAAGTTGAAACAACAACAAACTAAGAACAATGTTTGGTGCTGGTCGTTTAGGCCAAGAATGATGGTAGAATCCAGAAACCGGCAAAGGGAAAGGCCCATTCTCACCAGAAATATTCAACCAGCATTGTTTTAGGCCGGATTCGACCATACTTGAGTAACTTTTATTCTTAGAGTAAGTCCGTCCTTGTCATGTTATTTTTTTAAACACACAAGTGACGTGTAAACCTACGAATTAACAATGTATAACCTCACATTGCAATAAGTACGGATACAATGACCTCTTTCTTCAGGTATTATTCCTTGTATAAATCAAACTCTTGGATAAATCAAAGTTTGGTCAAATCCTGCCTTAGTTTTTTAATAATTATTATAATTAAAACTTTTTCTAGAATTCACAATCTTAAATTTTACTCGATTACGACAAAGGTAAAAATAGTAGCCCAGTAAAGTTATGGTGCGCTTGTATGGCGAAAGTAAATAATTAATAATAGCCGTTTATTTTCTGTTGCCCCGTGACCATCTACTCGACGTTGAACAAAGTAGCAAATAATATAAAGCTGCATAGAATATAACCACTAGGCAGAAAACTGAAATAAAATAGCTTTAACTCCGCTTAAAACGCAGCTTGTATTTACACGAAGGTCGTTAATTTCCCGTTATCCAGACCCCAGCCTCTTCAAGCCACCCTCGTCGTGTGAAACCTGAAAAAAAAGGGTAACGATGCGACCCTTAATTATATTCCGAGTACCTTCGTTAACAGGGCATAAATCACAATTCTTTAAACATAAAAATTTCATCGCGCGCGTATTCATTACTTACCTACTACGAGAAGGGCGAAACGCTGTAATGTTCCCCCTGTCAATTAGGAAAATTAAATAAACCGAAGCGGGTTGGCCCGTGAAAATTAATATCATTTTTACAACGCCATTTTAGTGTCGAAGGCTCACCTTTACGGGCAAAACAAACCGAAAAAACAGTAGGGAAACACGAGTTTATTGACGTACCTGCCGCTAGTACCGGATATGACCAATTTATTATGGCACTAAGAATTTTCATATACCCACTAAAACAGTCAATTGTTTTTGATGCATTCGATACGCCCCTTGACCGAAACTAGGAAAATTTTACGATAATATCTTTTTATGACGGAAATACCGCTTTCGCACTACTATTTTAAATAAAGATTCTTGCCCGTATAGGATTTGGTTTTTTTTTATAATACTCGTACGTACAAAACTAAAATAAGGTCACGAATAAAAATGCTTTCTATACAATCTTCTGTGAAGCACAATCCCAACTTTTAACAAGTTTAAGAATACTTTAAAACTTTTACAGTTGTTATAAAATCATCTTGTTTAAAGTTGGTTGCTACCATAAATATTTATGGTAAAATATATTTAGGTTATTTGTCACACAGATTATTTAGTCCCAATAGACATTTCATAATCTACCCCTATATTAGCGTTACTATTTGGATATAATATCCATGACTTGGATACAAATAAATATTCAATATTCAAAAAAATGTGTGCCTATAGGCAAACGCCGCTTCATGTTCTTGACGAACTTCGACTTTTCTTGAAACGTAAGTAGGTACGTGAATTTTCGAACAAAACGGCGCTTATTTTATTAAAAGCCTCTCTCAAAGTTCTGAACAAGATTCCAAACATGCGTCTGCGCTTTGTTCATTAATTTGAATTTCACAGTTAGCACCTCTCAATTCCTTGTTCTGTCTGTTTTCGCAATTTTTCGTGTAGTGGAGCTTTGTTATAGTAAAAGCTCCGTCCATCCAAATAGAGCACTTTTGTGTTTGACTATGATAGAGGTAGAGAAATTAAATTTAGTAAATTTGCGACTCGTAAATTCATTACAGTTTGTAGACTGAGGCAAGTGCGAGAGACTGCTGTAATACTTGTGTATTCAAATAAAAGCTCTCGCTTTTCGAGCAAATTATACTACTCTTTACTAACAAACGTATGTTGCAATATAACGTACAGTAAGTACGTTATATGTATAGTAAGTACGTTATATCCTGTATCCCACTGCTGGGCAAAGGACTCCTGTTAATAACTTAAAGTGCGATCATTGTAGTTTGCGATCTGGATCACACAGGAGATACAATGATATTTCTCGGATCAGAATTAATTTATTTTTGCTTTTCAATTTGGGATATTTAGGCAAAATTCTCAGTAGACTTGAAATATACAAGGTGTTACAAAAATACAAATAAACATTTAAGGGGGTGGTTTAGACCGTCAAACTGAACAACTTTCACTATGGGACCAATATCGAAATCGCGAAAAAAAAATATATTCCATACTCTACAAATCGACAAGTGCCAAAATATGAATGGGATATCAGATTTTGGTTTTCGCATTTCGATGTTGGTCCCATAGAGAAAGTTGTTCAGTTTGACGGTCTAAACAACCCCCTTAAAGCTCAATTCAAATACAACCGCCTCCGGAGGCGGTCCGGAGGCGGTCCGGAGGCGGGATTTTTTGTAATGTACGACTTTATATGGACCCTGCCACACAGAAATCCGGGCCGGTAGCGGTGCGGCGCGGCGCCGTACCGGTCAGAACGCTATGACAACCAGGCGGCGGCGACGCGGGCCGGAGGCGGCGCGGTGGCGTGCCGGGGGCGTCGCGGAAGCGGCGGCGGCCGCTGTATTCCATTGTAGTCAATGCGAGGTGTCACACAGAGCGGTGGCGGCGCGTCGCGGTCCGGAGGCGGTATTTACCGCGCTGTCATTTTGTATTTTATGGATGGCCGCTTTTGATGTCACACCGGCCGCCTCCGCGCCGCTACCGCGCCGCCACCGCACCGCGCGAACCCTGTGTGGCAGGCCCCGGAACGCTTTCGCTTCCCGCAGAACCGCCGCCGGCCCGCTTTCCCGCAGGACCGCCTCTGTGTGGCCTGAGCTTAAAGCTCAGGCCACACAGCGGAGGCGGCCTGTGTGACATCGAAAGCGGCCAATGGCGGCTCGGCCATGTTTGTTTCATTTTCTGTACAGATTGCAAGGAAGCACAATGTCGCCAATTGATAGTGATGAAGAAGAGCTCTTGCTGTTATTTTTGTATTTACTTAATATTTTTGTAATCTCTATCACTCGTGTTGTAGAGACAAGTAGGGATGGGCGATATATATCGTATATAGTTATTGAAACGTATATCACATGAATATCTTAAAATCAGATATTGATGCGTACAGAAACTATATATTTGGTGAAACACTATATTGCCGCACAAACTCGATTCGCCTCGATTTCAAGATATCTGAGATTCATAGATATAGGATATCAAACCGTATCGCATCGCTATACGGGCTAGCGGCTACCAGTTAGGGTGTCGGTCCCACACTTAAAAAAATTTACGCTAATTTTATATGGAGCTGGACTTAGAAAAATTTTTAACGATTTCGTATGAGCCATCGACTTAGAGGATTTTTCGGGTGAAATTTGTATGGGGGCTGGACTTGGAAAATTTTCAAAAATCCATTTTTTTTTTTTTTTTGCATGCGGAAGGGTGGGTTTCTGGGTACTAACTTGTGTGTTAAAATTATAATTTTTCCAAGTCTTCATATTCCGAGTTAATTTTCGTTATTCCGTAATAACGTCATTTCTGTGGTTTTCGCCATTTCCTTGTGTCATTTCCGAGATCAAGTTTCTATTTCATTTGCCGATGTCTTCAATAAGTTTTCAATATTGACAGGAATCCATTGAAATGCGAGGGTGGTTCACACATTGTAATGTTTAAGGAAGTTTTACGCGGGGATATCAATCCGAATCCTTTTCAACGGCTAAAAGCATTGACTTTTGTGTGTAAAAAAATAACGAATGGCTCAAAAGGACTAGTATCCAGAGCCGTTATTGACATTATTAAAAAAAAGCTTTTGCCCTAGCAAGTAGCAGCAATCGAAAATCCATAGAAGAAAACTCACATATGACCAGGCTGTATGGGCTCGTTCCCCTTGCCTTTCCGTAAGGAAAAATAAAAAAAAAAGCAGTCGAAAATCGTGAAAAAATACAAAATGACAGTGCGGTAAAAACCGCCTCCGGACCGCGACGCGCCCGCCACCGCTCTGTGTGACACCTCGCATTGACTACAATAGAATACAGCGGCCGCCGCCGCTTTCGCGACGCCCCCGGCACGCCACCGCGCCGCCTCCGGCCCGCGTCGCCGCCGCCTGGTTGTCATAGCGTTCTGACCGGTACCGCGCCGCGCCGCGCCGCTACCGGCCCGGATTTCTGTGTGGCAGGGTCCATATAAACTCGTACATTACAAAAAATCCCGCCTCCGGACCGCCTCCGGAGGCGGCTGTGTGTGAATTGAGCTTTATAGTTTTAAATATTTATTCTTGCTTATGAAACACTTTGTATAGGTAATAGATACCTACATTTTTGCTAAAATTTTTTTCTGTAAATGAGTAAGAAAAGCTACAAAAAAGATAATCTCCGCCATCATTTCAGACAGATTGCAGGTTTCTTTACTAACATTCATTTAATTAGTGTTGTTTGTTTTCATTTGTAAACATTCAAGAATGTTACTTAATCAGGATCCACAGCGTATTTTCTTGTTTTATTTTAAAGTAAATAAACAAAAACTAAGAACTAAGATAAAATGAAGAATATTTACAGTACGTATATTATGTTATTGAAAAACCCGATTGCGTAAAAAGCGAACCAAAAAAGATTAAATAAAAAATTGTTATCCTAAAATGAAATAGTCACGATTTTCAGCCTTGCACTGTTGGCAGTTGATATAAAAAGTCGTGGCTAAACGATTACAACACACAATAGGAGGCTTCAGACGTTCCAGACCTGGCTTGTGGCCAGGCAGGCATATATGCCTCCAACTACATGAGGTGTGTGGGACTAACATTACCGATCACTTATAACAAACTTCAAGCCTAACTCGATTGCTTCCAGGCACATATCGATATCCAAATTCCTTACCGGTATCGGTGTATCGTTTTTGTACCATGGAAAGTGCGCTCTGCCTTGCCAGTAAGATAGCATCGGTAAACTTGCTGCTGCACTAAAGTGGTTGAACGTTAAGATATGTGGAGAATCCGCCGGTATATCGATAAATTTAGGTCCCTATTTTGCATAAAACGGCCCGGATTTTACGTTGTTTTTTGGTTACCCTGGTATAGGAATAGTTTTATGTAACGAAAAGTCATCGATTGACAAGTTTAGTAACTTCCAAGTTCGTTATTTTTGGAAAGATTGAGTAAAAATAATGTAAACAGAAATTGTAGCTGGCAAGAAAACTTTGTTCCAATCTAATTTGTACGTATCCCCTTGCGTGTCTGGACAAGAACCGATTTGTTTTGATTATAGCTGCTTCAGTACAAAACAGGCAATAAATTAACACGGACGACTTAATTACCCGCCGTGTTCTCAATACCATTAGCGATGACAGCTCCCCGATTCCAAATTGATGTAATATTTCTAGGGCGTTGCCCGAATTAATGTTGCCACTTCGGCAAATTGGCCATCGGAAAAATCCCAGTCACTTTTAGTCTAAACATCTAATGCAACAACCACAATCAGAAATAAAGTAATTTAAGTAACACAAGTTACTGGTATAGTAACTTTTTTTTATCGTGATAAGGCCCACCTCAGATTCCCACCGCTGTAATGTAACTCCTGTAAAACAGGATCAACAGCGGCGACCAATCAGAACACTAGACAATGAAGTCCCTCTGGACTTCGGACTTAAAGCCCGGGGGATGACTCTAATCTGTCTTGGAACCCGCAACGAATTAATCAAAGAAGATAGGAGGAGTAGGAAAAAGAAATATCCGACTTCCCTCCATTGCAAACGGGAGACAGCAATTAGAAATAAAAAGCATGGCTATTAAAGACCCAATTCCAGAGATCATTTATGGCAGAGATGACGACCTTAACGCAAAAGCACCAAATAATAAAAATATAACATTAAAAAAATAAAACAAAGAAGAACCTAACATTTATTATAAGAGATAAGTGTACTTTTTGCAACCATCAGCAGCAAGGCTGATTCAGTGTTTTTGGGGTGTAAAGCATCTCTGTGATGGGGATGGACCAGGTCTGCCTGCATAACGTCAGTCGGTTTAGGAGTTACAGACGTTTGAAGGTCAGTAAAAAATGTACGATCAGCTTCAATGCTGATCGTATGATATTATTGTAGTATGCACTGTAGCTATGTGAACAGTACAAAAACTGACATGGTTCATCAGTCGGTTTAGGAGTTACAGCCGTTCAAAGGTCAGATCTTTGAACGGCTGCAACTCCTAAACCGACTGGCAGTTCATGTCAGTTTTTGTACTGTTTACATAGCTACAATGCATACTACAATAATATCATACGATCAGCAAAGCAGCTGAACGTTAATTTTTTACTGACCTTCAAACGTCTGTAACTCCTAAACCGACTGACGTTATGCAGGCAGACCTGGTCCATCCTCATCACAGAGATGCTCTACACCTCATAAACACTGAATCAGCCTTGCTGCTGATGGTTTCAAAAAGTACACTTATCTCTTATACTAATTGTACTGAAACTATGGCTAATTTTGCTTCCAGTAATTAGTATGGCAAAAACATGTGAACGCTCGGAAGATATCCCTAGATGCAACAAGATCCATGTAATAAAGGACACCAGAAAACGATTTTATTGAGTCAAGCATGGTCTGGCGCTCGGCGTACCAGAGCTCACACTCCCAAAGAATATGATGAGCGGTTTGTTCGAACTCGTTACCGTCAACAGAAAAGTCACATAAACTTGTATTGTATTGTCACACACTGCTATAGTATTGTTTTGATATTTCTTGTGAATTATTATTGTCAAGACTTGTTGCTCTTGCCATCTTCCACTTTGCAAGTTATGCCGTGAACGGAATGCCGTTGCGTGAAACGGCTCTAAAACACGCGAGATTTTATTGCTTGCTACCTTTAATTAGGCCTTTGTGCTCAAAAGCTGAGGACTGTAAATGTGCCCGAATAAATTTGTGCCCCAGCGGGATACTGTTGACACCCAGGTACTTTCACTATGTGCCTGGTTAATTTCACGTATCGTAAATTGTATTTTAATTATACCGCCTTTAATTGAGCCAATAGCATTTACAGCTGCCTATTCGACTTTTGAAGTTAATTGGACCCAACGTAAAAGATTTAAAGCGGAGTCGTGTGCATGTACTTTTTGAGGCCTTTAGTAGAATTGAGCTTTGCACGCTAAGTTTTACGGGTTTTTAGGTTTAATCACAAGTGTTTTTAGGGTCCCGTATCTTATTGCGCGACGCAAAGGACGTGAAAGGAAGTAATGGTAGACGTATCAAGTTGAAATTAATATCAGAATACTAAGATCTACGGTCCCTTGGAAGGGCCCGTTGAATCAGATTAGAATCATGAAATTTTGCATGAAGCAAGGTCTAACAGCAAAGGCAAAGGAAAAAATCCGAAAACAATACAATTTTTTTTGCCTTTTTAAACTCACATTTGCAGTATCTAGGTACTTTATGCATAATGTAAGTTTGTACGAAACCCTCAGGGCGCGAGTCCTACTCGCACTTGTACGTTTTTTTAAAACGGGATTACGTCAAAGGACCAAAGGCCTCCGCACATTGCAGCGATTTTATCGAGCGATAATATCGCTGCGATTTTGCGATATTTATTTCCAGTACATTTTGTGTGGGGTCGCACCCGGTCCTAAACACTGCCGCGATATTATCGAGCGATAATATCGCTGCGATTTTACGATATTTATTTCCAGTACATTTTGTATGGGGTCGCGCTCGATCACACTGCCGCGATATTATGGCGACCTGACGCAATCTCTTTAGACTACATTCAGTGGTGGGGCGCTTGCGTGACGCGAATCGCGGAATCGCTGCAGTGCAGGGACGTCTGCAGTGTGTAAGCTGTCGCGATATCGCTGTCGATAATATCGCTCGATAATATCGCTGCAATGTGCGGAGGCTTTGAATTGAATATCGATTTAGTTCGGTTTTCTTGAGGTATTTAGGAGTCCGGTCTGGCACGCAAGTTTTGCATATTTGTTTTTGTGAGTGCTTAGTAATTACTGTAATTTAAAGAAGGACTTGCGTCGTCCTATGGTATTTAAGCAAATTTTCCGCCGTTCTACATGCCCGATATGAAAAATTATGACGGAAAAAGCATATTTCACAACCATAACAATGAGGCGTTTTCCAACAGCTAGTAAAAATATGAATCAGCAGAAGCAGTAAAAAATAAATCAGCAGATGGCGTTAGTAAATTTGACAAAACACCTGTCAATTTGAAAGTTGTTTATTAATAATAATAATAATGTTGTATGTTGTTGTTGTTGTTAATAATTTGATTGATTGATTGATTGATTAACCTGACACATTAACATTTTTAGGTGTTACCAGTAGATAAACTGTTCATTACCAATGTTAATCTGTTGTTTTGCACTGTATACAGGGTGAAATTGATATCAATCCACCTGGCAGCTGGACGAGTACGTTTGATCTTTTGATTTGACTGATCCCAGTTTTACCTGCGTACATGTCTGTTTAAGTAATGAAATACTTAAAATTAATCTCAGATTCTTCTATAAGACCCGAGAGATCTGTCTTTACAAAGTAAAATAGCCGAAAGGCTCGAAGCCATTGACATTTTCTCAAAAAAAAAATAAAGGTATTTCAATAGAACAATTAGAATGTCTAGTCTAGACTGTGACTAAAAGCCTCTGTTTGCTTTCATAATCGGTTACGAAATGAACTAAGGTATTTTATGTCAGTATTTCCTTAGGCGATTGATTCATTTCGAAATAAGGTTGGGTCTAGAGTTTGTTCTAATACATTTTCAATTATATTTTAAACAAGCGGCGCCAGCTACATCGTACGTGCAGACCACTGACTTTAAATACTCATAACTTTTGATTTCGTTAACCGATTGCGATGAAATAAAGCCAAAATGGTAATCCAATCTAAGCCATGTACTTTTGTGAAAACTTCATCTAAATAGGTTCAGTAGTTTTTAAGTGATGCGTGCACAAACAAACAAAAATTCTAAAGATGGTCTCGCTGCATTCCATTACGTAGCCTAAACGCCCCAATATATTTTATCCACGCAAAGTAAGATATAGATAAGTTTTAGTAGTTGTTAGGTAAGGTAACGAAAATTCTGCAGTATCACGTTTTCTATGAAAAACTTTCCAGCGTATTGTCAACGAATGTTTGAATACCCTACGGTTTTATTCCATCAGCTCTGCTTTCTTTTAATGTTGGGCAGCTCCGTCGATCTATTTCTCTATAAAGATAAACCTAACCATTATATTTATTTTACTCAAATTTTGAACATTTAATTCAGACTCCTTAAATTACCGGAAACGGTTATTATTAACATTAGCAAACACTTTTTTCATTTTCATTTATAACGCTTTTTTGTTAGTATTATCGAAGCCATTATCAAACCCGTTTTTCTGTGCAATTCTGTTCCACTTTATTTCTTAAATAGCTATCGTTACGACATAATTTTGCCTCTTTCGCACATTCCTTTTTCTTTAAGTGCTTTAATTTATTTTGACTAAATTTATGCAATTGGGGGTACAGGGATCCTGGCCTAACACAGTGTTATTGCGGCGAACCTATCCAGTCGATGGGACATCTGCTAGAATGTCCCTTGTGCCTGAACAACAGCATGAGAGAAGACCTAAATAAAGCTACACTGAACGCCTGTCTAGCCTAATATCGGGCTTATAAAATATAGAAACATACAAGAAGAATTTATTTTGAGAGTACAAGTCACCTATGTATAGGTAGTGGTCTCGTTATAGGTTATACAGGGTGCCTGTGCGGCGGTACAGAGGTGCGATTACTAGATAAACTAGGGCACAAAAGTAATAAAAATTTGATTTTTAAGGTTGACTTGGTAGTCCACGCGTTAAAAGCTATTTGAATTTCGAATTAATAGAAACTTAAAGGCGGAATTCTTAAGGGTTATTCCATTCTCTGACTTGGGTATACCCGAGTTATTATCTTTACGAGGGGTTGAAAGCTCTCACTTTTTTATTATTGCCTTTTATATTGTGTTGTGCTAGGTACTTAACTGTTAAAGCGAGGTCAAAATAAAAGGGCGGGGTATGAAACAAAGGTTTGAAATAGCGACCGTAGTTTATTTTGACTGTGTTTGCTATGAAATTAGTTGCGCCCGTTTTTTATTTCTTTTAATGTATTTCGATAGGGTTGCCTTTGTTTTTGTAATGAATGGAAACGACATATGGAACTCGTAACGTTAACTTTTTTATTTGTTATGCATCGTTCTGGATAGTCCCGTAAAATAGAGTTGACAAAATATAAGGAGTAAAGCTAAGAAAAGGGAAAGAGAGTTATAATTGTCACCGGGTCGCCTCCAACTTGTTAGGTTTTAAAGCATTTTGCTTCTAATTACAGCTCGCAGTCACTCCCTCACTCCTCAGTACTTAGATGAGTAATTATGCAATTAATTCAACAAGGCACCTAATATTAAGGCAGTCAGGAAAACTTTGTTGCTCCGAAATAAGAAACAACTTATTGTTCTGTTCGTTTGTTCTGAATTTTCTTAAGCTTTAACGTTTTGAGGCAGCTGTTGTTTAGAATGTACGGTACATTGTGGCTGTTTTATGTCTTAATGTTGCTACAAAAACATATGATTAGTATACAGCTTAAAATCTAATTGAAAGACGGGTGTGTTCCGTAACTAAGGCTTGTATGAACTAAAAGAAGTTACGTACAGTACATGATCCTAATTATGACTAAATTACTCAAAATATTAAGAGAATATTATTCCGAGAGCCAAAATGCGCGCTGAATACAAACGTATTATGGTGATATTTTCAACCAATTAAAGTCAATGAAATTTTGCAGGAACGATCTAGAAACAAATCTCTATGTTTCTGTAGAGTCAGATTTTCGTTAAAATATACAGTTTCAATGCTAGGATTAATTTAAGATTTGTATGGAAATCTTTGAGGCACTATAACTTGAAAACTATACATTTTAACGAAAATCTGACTCCATACAAGCATAGAAATTTGTTTCTAGACTGTTTCTGCAAAATTTCATTGACTTTAATTGGTTAGTATTGAAAATATCACCATAGTACGTTTGTATGGAGCGCGCTCCGAATAATATACCCTTAAGAGATGTAGATACATTTCTGAGGAATATTCACTTTGAATAACTTTCAATGATTTGTCGACGTGGTCACCTAGCAATCGCACAATCAACTAATCTTATTTTCGTGACAATGGTTCTACGACGATGTTCCTATATTCTTAGTGTCCAGGTATTCTTTTGGTGGCTGTTGGCTGCACCTATTAAGGTTTTCTCTCCTGCAGGTGTTCGGGCACAACGGACATTCCAAGTATTTATCGACTGGATAGGCTCGTTCAATCAATTAATGAAACGTCGACGTATACCAATTTCAATAGGCACTGAATTTAATTTAAATCTTAATTCCTCTCAAAATTAACAGTATCTTGTATGTTTGTATCGTGTACCTGGCACCACAGACTTAGGTATTACAGTAGCAGACTTAGCACTTTTTACACACACTAGTTTATTATTTCTATCTCTATTAGGTCTGAGAGAACTCATATAGCACTATCCCTGTTTATCTATTGTTGCTACACCACACGCACCCATAAACAATGCAACCATCGTGCCAGGTTGCCATCTTGATAGCTAACGATATGGCCGTCAGTGCCCTTCAGTGAAATATTGTCAAAACACCGTGTTGAGTTTTGAAAAAAATATTGTTGAAAGTATCACCAAAGGAGCGGAAGTTTTCGTTAAATTATGGTGAAATGCAGTGCGCATAAGTGTGACAGTGCATCCGATCGGAAGACACCCGGATTATCGTTTCATAGGTAAGTAAATCTCGTGTTGGGACACAAATTGTTTAATCTGTTTTTCATTACATATTATGTGCTACGGAAGCACATATTCACTATATTTTAGGAGAAAATCTATGTTTGCATTGTTTTAATTGCATAAAACCAATAAGTAAAGTCATTATTTTGTTAATTCGTTAAATATCTATTGTTAGAATCCTTGTTTGACATTTCATGTACTAGTGCAAAATTCCAGAGATGTATTCACGTTAGCAAAGATTTTTTACTAAAAATGTGTCTCATTTTTTAGCCTTAAATTAATTTGCATAGCATAAGCATATGCTCACGACTATATTCCCCGAGGGGGTAGTCAGAGATATTCTGAAACCTCAGAACATCCACGTTTCACCAGTTGTACCGGAACTCTGTCCAGTGTGACGGGGGGTGAGCCCGTCGCCACTTATAAAATGGACAGTGGGTACAATACATGCCTCGAAATTGAAGCATGCAGGTTTCCTCGCGATGTTTTCCTTCACCGAAAAGCCAGTGGTGTTACAAATCGTACATAAATTCCGAAAAACGTATTGGTACGAGTCGGCCTGGACGGAGATCGAACCATCGCCTCCTGCACGGCAGGCAAGGTTACTCGCCACTGGACCACCACGGCTTTTCCCGGCAAATTAATTTGAGTGTAAGTTAATATATTGTGTTCATTGTTATTTACAGAATAAAGAAGATGCGTCTATCAATAAAATTTAGGATTGTTCCTTGAATAAAAAGAAGTGGAGTGGAGATCATGTGTTGCTAGAAATAGATGTGAAGATAGAGAAAAATCTAAAGCATCATCGGAGGCTGATATTGCTCAGCCCAGTACCTCGAATGCTCCTTAAAAACACACACATTACAGCATACATTGAATTCTAGAGTATGTACTGTACGGTTCACTTATCGCTTGCAAGCATGCTTTTTTGCGGATTTGCTTGCTTGTTTGCATGCTAGATTGCATACTTGCTTGCATGCTTGCCTTCTTGCATGTTAGCTTGTATGCATGCTTGTTTGCACGATTGCATTCGTGCCTTGTATTTTATTAAGCAATGAAGAATGAATTAATTTAAATACATACTCAACAAAATTATATGAAACAACATTAATTACGATATATGCATGCGGTTTATGGCTAAGAAAATATTGAAGAATATATCCCACACAGCACAAAATGTCTACGGAATATCTAATAAATATCTTGTAAATATTTGCTCAAATATCTAGTATGTCTTATTATAAGTAGTACAAAAGATATCTAGAAGATGCCTCTATGTCCGCCTACTAAATGTCTTCTAGACACACATCTGCTAGACATCTCCAAGAATGGTAGGTAGGTATGAATTATTGTAGGTAAAAGGAGTTTAAATTTTATGAAGATTAATATTAAGTATTTCAATCGTTTCAGATTCAAGAAACCGACATACTTACCAGCCAAAACTAAAAAACTAAGTTGTATAGATAACTATGATATAATTATCATATCAATGAGAATGAAGAAATTATCGACGGAGACACTGAAACATTGATGGCAATTTGTCAAGAAAACATATTAACAAAATAGTCTTGTTTGAAAATAAATAGTTTCAGTATTAACTTTGTTATCTATTTTCTTTTGACCCTCTGCTTAGTAAGTATTTATATTATGCACCAGTTAATTTGATTATCACTAATTTGCAGAAACGCTCATTTAAGTTAATTTCTCCAATAAATCTCTTGCTAGCTTTTCTACATCAACAAGACAAAAAGTGTCAGCAGAGATTAAATGAAGGATTAACTTTCATGAGCGTTTCTGAAACTGAGTGTATATTTTTGAAGAACCTTTCATTATACTCATCTTTCATCGGTTCAGGATAAATCATATAGGAAATAGTAAACTCTTAGATATTTGCATAAACAAATAATTTAGCTCCCTCCGGGTGGAAAGCGTCAACTTTCGTCCCGCTACGCTAAACGAAGTTGCTGCTTTCCGCCTCTGTTGAGGGGAAAAATAGTAGACACACCTTGGGCAGTAAATAAGAATGTATGAGGCTTCCGCACCTTGTAGCAATATTATCGAGCGATTTTATCGAGCGATATTATCGACAGCGATATCGCGACACCTTACACACTGCAGCGATTCCGCGATTCGCGTCACGCATGCGCCCTTCACTGAATGTAGTAGAAAGAGATTGCGTCAGGTTGCGATAATATCGCGGCAGTGTGTGGGATCGAGCGCGTCCCCATACAAAATGTACTGAGAACAATTATCGCAAAATCGCAGCGATATTATCGCTCGATAATATCGTGGCAGTGTGTAGGATCGCGCGCGTCCCCATACAAAATGTACTCAGAACAATTATCGCAAAATCGCAGCGATAATATCGCTGCAATGAGCGGAGGCCTATATACGAGTATGTTTGCAGCGATTTATTATTCTTAATTTGAGGGAGTCGTGTCGGTGCAATGCAAATCTATCATTTCCAAAACTATAACAATGTTCTGGAATAGTATATAAATTATCGCAAAATCGCAGCGATAATATCGCTCGATAATATCGCTGCAATGAGCGGAGGCCTATATACGAGTATGTTGGCAGCGATTTATTATTCTTAATTTGAGGGAGTCGTGTCGGTGCAATGCAAATCTATCATTTCCAAAACTATAACAATGTTCTGGAATAGTATATAAATTATCGCAAAATCGCAGCGATAATATCGCTCGATAATATCGCTGCAATGAGCGGAGGCCTATATACGAGTATGTTGGCAGCGATTTATTATTCTTAATTTGAGGGAGTCGTGTCGGTGCAATGCAAATCTATCATTTCCAAAACTATAACAATGTTCTGGATTAGTATATAAAATGTTTCCCGTGTTTTTAAAACTGCATTACATAAATTTCGACACTATTTCAATATGTAGGTACCTACCTAAAGTTGGAAAATTTCGAATGCTTTGACTTGATACAACCCTGTATTTTTTAATGTGTGCATGAAATATGAATGTGTGCAAACTTGCCACGCAGTTGTTGATCAAATGCTAAGTCTGTTATTTAAGTCTGTGCCTGGCACCAATGCATTGCATTATCCATCAAGGTCATATTAATCAGAGATGAAATTGCGTCAATTCTGTCATTAATAAATTACCATTAATGGGTATGTTGCTCTTCAATTTAACCTCGTTTACAGACCTGATAGGTATGTCTGAATAATGTTGTACTATTTATAAGATTGAACATCATTGTATTGCTAACATTTTTGCAAGTGCCAATTTTCTGTTTAAGTTGGACTATGATACAAATAAAATTTAATAGTTGTCTTCGTTGTCTTGATTTTCCTACGTGCGTTTTAAATTGTTAAAAATCTGTCAGCAGATTCTTACCATGATGAACATGTGACAAATATTTACCTAGTTAAATTAAAATGATAAAATACAATGAATCACATCGTAAGTAAAATCTACTGTATTGACCTAATTTTTTTATTTGAAACATCTGCTATTTTATAAAACCTAGTAGTAAATTGTCTAGACTTTTGGAAGCAATGAAATGTGATGTCGTTTGAAGTCTGATAGACGTTTACCAACCACTGTGTAAGCCACGTATGAGCCGTGAGGTGGCTTGTACCATCTTGTGTCGTTCATTCGACGCGGAAAAGATTTTCTTTTTATTTTGTTTCCACTAGCCACCTCTTGCCACATGCCACTTCGTTATATTATGCTGATGAGTGTGAACATAGCTCCTCATATTTTTAAGAATCACACTCTTGTCGGTGGAGTATTTGTCAATCCTGTATCTTCCCCGCTAATGCCTTAAGTTCTTGATATGACACGACATCTACCTTTTCTTTCACCCGTGCTAGATAACTCAGAACTCTGGCCAGGAGTGCGTCTTGTGAATCTCACACATTCAAATCATGATCGAATTATGCATAGCAACCATAGTAATTTTGACGTTTTCTACTGCTAATTTGAACGTGTGACTTTCAAAAATATCACTCTAGTTTTTTCGCTGCCTTTGGTTCACCTCTATTTTCTTTTGGCTACGATCGGTTTCCTCCCATAGTAAAAGTTGTTCAGTTTGATGGGTACTGATGCCAAGGATTTCAAATTCACTCTGTAGTTAAAATGAAATTTTCGTGTCGTATTATATTCCGAATATTTTTCCACACAATTTTAACTAAGCACTTATTTTTATAATAATCCCAACAAATTATTCTTTCTGTATGTGCAATCATATTTTATTAAAGAACAGCTTTTTATTGATTTCTACTATTGCCTTAAGAGCTGTTTTTGCGCATGACTGCAGCCAGCCTTGTTAGTCTGAAGGATTAACAGGTGGCGGCCTAAAGTAGATTATCCCACACATCGTCTCTTGTTTTTGTGGTAAATATTATTCTAACCCGTAAACGTTTTCGGTGGCCGAGTCCAGTCGGGTTATCTGGTTACAAACCTTTGCAATACCCCAATAATGCTATAAAAACATTTATTACGACAAATTTTCTTCGTCTTTTCTCTGACATGTAAACTTTAGCAAGCAGGCTAAATACAGCTACTGAACAATTTTGTAACACCCTTTAACAAAGTATTTTGGCAAATAAACTATTTCTATTCTTCTTCTATTCTTTTGTGACTGTTCCTGATATAATTGCTTGAGTTTAATACTACAAAAGGTTTACATGGTAACTCTAATGAATGAAGCATTGAAAAAGAAAGGTATGAAAGTAAATGTGAATAAAACGAAGGTAATGGTAATGGAGAGGGATGAATGTGTGACTAATTGTTGTATAAAGATTGAGAATGAAAAAGTGCAACAAGTTAATGAGTTTGTGTATTTAGGATGTATGTTTACTAGAGACGGGAAATCTGAGGGTGATGTGCATAGCAGGAGTAACAGCGAGAAATAAAGTGAACGGTGCTTTGCATACCATTGTGGCTAGCCAATTGGTGTCCAAAAGGGCGCGACTTGCTATACACAATGGTGTGTTGTTGCCTACACTTATGTATGGCAGTGAGTGTTGGGTATGGCAGAAGAAGCATGAAAGTAAAATTAATGCTGTTGAAATGCGTTCCTTGCGAAGCATCTGTGGAGTTACGCTGAGAGATAGAGTGCGAAATTGTGTGATTAGAGATCGATGTAAATTGAAAGAAGATGTGACAAGAATAGAGAAGGGTATGCTTCGTTGGTTTGGTCATGTGGAGAGGATGAGTGATAGCAGATGTACGAAAGAGATATATGGAGCTAAAATGAGTGGATCTGATCAAATCAGTTGCGTCCTACAAAAAGGGGAGGTGCGGAGTACTCGAAACCGACGGGCATGTATGAAGAGATGTATGGATGTGAATGAGGCAAAAGATGTATGTAAGGATCGTAGTAGATGGCGCGCTCTGGTCTCTGCCTACCCCAATGGGAAAGAGGCGTGACGTTATAGATAGATAGATAGAAAAGGTTTAGCGTACCATACTAGTCTCGCATTATACAAGCACGTTTTTAATATTGTATCAAGCAAGGGCTTAAGAAATAGATTTTTCATTATTTTATTCACGTTTCTCTTCAGATTATATGATATTTAGCGTAATTTTTTTCTTTCAGTTTATCTTCGTTAGCTACTAATTATTTTAAATTGCTAATTAGGATAATGTAGCTTCTTCTTTCATCGAGTGGATGGCGTTGGATAGCTCTTGTAACGTAGAAAAAAAATCTCCCATACAAACTTAGTCGTTCATGAGTATTGAACCAAAAGTAGATTGAAAACAGCTATACATTCCAAACGTCAATGCAATGGCTCAGGCTAACTAATTAGCATTGAGAAACACTTCTTTCTCTACGATGAAATACAATGAGAAGGAAAACAGTCTCGAAAACCCTAAATTAAAATGATTATATTCTCTTTGCTCTAAATATGCTAAAAATTACATTATTACATGTTTAAAAGGGCAATCACAAACTCGAAAACGTCGTTTATTTAATTCTGATGTTGAAATAAACCTCCATCATACAAGAAATGGCGATGATGACAATCTCAAACTATTACTTCCGTTTTGAAAGCCCATTTAATTTAATGCTCAATTAAAACAGCAAAAGGCCGCTCTCAAAAGTCATTGGAAATCTATAGTTGAGTCATGTCCACTCGGAGTCGTGAGTGAATCACTGCTCAATGCTCATTCGGTCACTGAGTCACATGAAAGATTGCCTTAGTGCGCTCACTGGCGTCTGCTCCGAATACCTTACTCGTTTTGTTGCCTCAAAGCATTGACCATAAATAAAATAGGTAGGATACTAGATCTCATATAAATTTTAACAAATTCTTGTAAAAATTAGACATTTATAGAATTACCTCGGTGTCTGTCCGTCCCTCCGTCTGTCACATGCATTTTTCTCGTAAGACATAGGAAGCTGAGACTTGGTACATCACTACATAGTATAAAACAAAGTCGCTTTCTCTGTCCCTATGTCCCTTTGTATGCTTAAATCTTTGAAACTACGCAACGGATTTTGATGCGGTTTTTTTTAACAGATAGAGTGATTCAAGAGGAAGGTTTATATGTGCATTGCATCCGTGCGAAGCCGGGGCGGGTCGCTAGTTTTTTATAATCTCGGATATGCTGGAAACAAAGGATTAATCATAATTGATTAATTATAGTACGAATCGTGAGTTGCATGCTAACGGTATGGGCATGTGATGCGGAGAGATGAGTATGAGTGTCATATTACAAGACGAGTGAGTGTTAAATATGAATGTAGATGGAGGACGACCAAAGAAAAGATGGATGAATTGTGTGAAAGTTATGACATGTGTAGAAAAGGAGTGAACGCTGAAATGACGGCTAAAAGAGATGAATGGAGGAAGACTACATATTGCGCCGACTCCATTTAATGGGATAAGGGCAGGAAGAAGAAGAGAAAATATTTTTTTGTAATCTGTTGCTTTGTCGATGTCCTCCGGCGGTCTTCTTGACTTGGGTTCTTACATTACTACTTCTTAGCTGTAAACACAACTTTGTCTCACTGTAATGAACCAAAGCAACATTTTTCGGAAGCTCGATGAATGAAATCATCTTGGAGGAACTTTACGTTACTTGTTTTTTCCCTACGATGTTTTCCTTCGTAGTTAGTGACACATTTTTATGCACAAGTTTTGAGAATTTTACTGCTAGATCTTATCTTGCCAAATTTTAGAAAGAGAGTAAATTTTTTAACCCCCCCTCATTAAGTTTGCTTTGGACATTACTGGATTTTAATGGATGATTGGAGGGTAAGCATTAATGCTCTTTAATAGTATAGGTACTTTTAACAAAGAAGACGTCCTTTGTTATTTTTAAGATTTTCGAACATTTGAAAGAGGCTCTTTTGTAATGTTTTTTGTCGTCTAAACTTAATAGTTTAGACGTAACAGTGGGTAAAACTGTAACAGAAGTGTGTCACATGTACATTGAAGATATTTATAAGAAAAAGATGACGATATGGTTTTAGGTGACCCTGACTCCAAATCAACCTTCTTTTTGTGAATTTTTTGGTGTCTGCTTGTTTCTTTGTTTGTTAGAGAATCACGCAAAAACGAATAAACCTATTTTGATGAAATTTTTGTTGTTTGATAGCTTTATGATTTGACTTAAAATCTGATACATAATTTGTGCGGACGAAGTCATGGGTCTAGCTAGGAAATAATAAATGTATTCACAGTCCAAAGAACGCGCGCTGCGGCCCTAACGTGGACGGAACCTAGTATTAAAAACCCCCCTTCTCGTAGGGGAAGACCGTGAGACGTTTATAATAAAGTAGGTACATCATATTTACCTCAAAGTTCAATGACCAACAAAACTTTAAATTTTTGTAGCAACACAAGTTATCTAATACGAGACTTAAACAAATCCCGTTAGCGTTATCGGGGGCAACTAAACTTCATAATCAAATTACCAACTAGGTATATCGTCTCTTCGACGTAAGAAGTCTACTAAATCACGGCATTTTCCACTTTATGACCTAGACGTTAAAACCGTTGCTTAGGGACTGGGTATTTGGTACTCTGTATAGGTAATAAAATACGATTTCTGTTTACTCGTGTTACTGAGCTTTGGTAATTCCAAGGATTATGAGCGGTTTATTTGTAAACTGCCTTATTTATTGGTTTCCGTTCTTATTTTAATACGTTACTCTGTTCATTTAATTGCTATTATTTTTGAATTTTCAGATACTTTTCAAGGGTTCTCTGTTCTAAACATGAACTTAATATTACTAGCTAGTAATAGTAAGGTGTGAACGCACTGACGAAGCAGCAAACGTCAGTCAGTCATTTGTGAAGCAATGAGTTGTATGAAACCGCACGTAGAAGCACACGGTGACGGATTGACGCACCGCGTATGTTTCTATGGACTGACGTCTGCCACTCCGTCAATGCGTCATCGTGTGTGTACGTTTCCTTGCCTTTAGAAATAATTGGCGTTACATTCGACCGATTATTAGTCTACTACATACAACACCATGTGTTATTCTAGGAAATTCAATCACTATTCACCAATGCCATTTTTAACCCCCGACGCAAAAAGAGGGGTGTTATAAGTTTGACGCCTATGTCTGTCTGTCTGTCTGTCGGTCTGTCTGTCTGTGGCATCGTAGCTCCCAAACGGGTGAACCTCGTGCGTTTTTTTTAATAGAAAGCAAATTTTTGCGAGAGTGTTCTTAGCTTTATTTCATGAAAATCGGTTCAGCAGTTTTCAAGTACCTAACTTTTAAATGAATTTTTAAAGAATATCTTTTTACAACATACGATGACGGCACGATAATGAGCTTGTTTCCGATAAATAAATAATTTGTTACACTATGTCATATTATCATGTACTCCATTATTCAATTGTTAATTTGTTTTCCTTTCAATTTGTTCCAGGTAATGCGGTTTTGTGGTTTGTGATGTTTCGGTAATCATTTAAATTTATTTTGGCTTTATTTCTTTTTCGACAACGAATCTAAAGTAATGTTTACTCGTCTATTTTTTAATCACAAAATAGCATGACACTAATTAATTTTGTAATCAAACGAACGAATGCAAATAATCTAATTACAATTGTTACTACACTTGTTTTGAATTCATTATTTTTCGTTAATTCAATTCAGCTAATTACCTCTTCCATTCGGTATTTCGTAATAAATAGCGATAGTACAGAATACGCTTATATACAAATATGTTTGTAACGAACATATTTTATTTATTTATCATTCTATTGCTTATTGGTATTTTAGTTTCAAAGAATCTCCACGTCATTAATCAAAATGATAATAAATACAGTTTTTCTCCGATTATAAAATACTAGAGGACCGCGGCGAACATCGTACAGCCTTAGAATCTTCCCGACACACACTTGGCCGTTTTTTATGGCCTATGTTAATCACTGATAATGTAACATTCTAATGGTGGAGGAATTATTCAGATCGGACCAGTAGTTTCGGAGCCAATTCATTACAAACAAACAAACAATAGTATAGATAGGGTCCTTTTTAATATGCTGATACTTTTTTAAGGGGATGATAGGGACCAACAACTAGGTCGCGAAAAAAAAAATCTGCTCTTCCATACAAAACTGCAAACCTACTAGAGCCAAACGTATGGGACAGCAGATTTCAATGTTGGTCCCATAGAGAAAGTAGTTCAGTTTGATGGTCTGATCATCCCCTTAAAAAAGTGTCAGGATATTAAGATTATAGACCTATTGTTTTAACTAGAGTGTAATGTCTTTCGACATCAAACTGTACTGCAATTTGGCGAAATGTAAAGTAATTTGTAACCTTTGTAATTGTTAATAAGAACGGCAGATTTTTTTTCGACTGATCGATTTGCGGCATAGCAACAGTTGTTCAGTTTGATGGGTAGAGTATGTGGTTTAAAGGTTTACTTACACCCTGTATAGGCACTTAGAAGTTCTCGCGAGAGTGTAGGATTAAAGATTGCGTGTATCTGCCAGTTGCTCAGTTTATTTATAGTTAGACTCATTGACTTACACTCTAGCGATAGACAGGCCCTTTCATAGAAGCAACATGTTCCACTTGAATGCGGTGCCCGCACCGCATTGATGTTCCCGAGTTCACTTCGTCACTATGGCAATGACAGACCGCATGTTCCATTTTGTGTTGTTTTGTGTGACATGTTGTTTGTTTGAACGAGCCTGTCTATCGCTAGAGTATATGTCAGGCAGACTTTAGTGTGCTCCAGTCAGCCAGGAAGGCACCGATTTTAAATCCTGCTCACCATGTGATTTTTGACCATCTCATACATTCTATCTCGGTACATTTCTGTTTCCACAAGTGTGGAGACAAAGATAACTAATTACAAATTGTCATGCTCATGTAGTTGTTGGACCTTGACACGTTTAAGTTGAGTTATTCGATTGTGATGACATTCTATTGTTATTTAATTGCGTAGGTATTCAGCAAACATGTGACATAAACTAGAATTGTGCTAGTAATTGTTACAGACATTTAATTTCTTGTTGACAAGCTGACAACCGCATTGTGAATCATCATTTCATATAACCTAGCATATCAAGCGGTCTTTTTTTTACCCTTGTTTTATACACGCTAAGTAATGTAATAAAATTACTGGTACTCCTACTAACTACTTCTATGTGAGAAAGAAGATAGTTTTGATTAAGAACCGTTACTCCTTGTAACACTGGTACGAAAATAAAACAAACCAATGGTTCAATCATTTTATCATTTTAGTTTTATAAAACCGTAAAATCATGAGGAACAAAAAAGTAGCGGTTCACTTCATATAAACTCAAATAACACTCGATAGCGCGATTTAAATGACGTGCAGCGCCATCTATTGACAAAATTGTTAGTTTGTTTGTTTGTTCGCGCATCACGCAAAAACTACTGAACCGATTTTGGTGAAACTTTTTTTGTTTGATAGCTTATGATCTGACTTAAAATCTGGTATATAATTTGTGCGGACGAAGTCGCGGGAAAACACTAGTTATAAAAACGGGGATATTTTATTAGAGATTGAGCACTTCACACCTACTAAGAAAACGGACAAACGTTTTTAGGGAAAGCATCCGTTTATCTCTTACTAACTTTCTAACACCCTTGAATATATCAGAGAGGGAGACGCAGACTTGAAATGCATACCTGCACTGGTAGCATGCTACAAGTGATACGGCTGTATCACGTCTATTATCTCGTTCGTTCGCGCGCAAATAGAAAGAGAGCGAAGGTGTGATAGCGCTATATCACGGTGCCATGCTACCTATGCTGGCGCAAAATCATGAACCGCATTCTTAGCTGGAACCGCGATATATTTACCAAGATATCCAAAAAGCTAAAACTTATCTAAACACAAAAATTACAAATAATACAAACACTCTAGAGTGTCGCCGCAAGACATGGGGCCCAAAAGGCTGGCAGCATTCCCCATCTGGACGGTGAGGCTGATTCTTTGTGCCAGGAAGCTGCCAGCTCTTCGGTCACCAGGGCCCTATTCAACAAACGTTACAATTGTAATTTACAATTACAATTCTGGGTACATTGCTGGGTACTTATGACGCTAAACTTGCAGTAGGTAACATATGCCTAACATTCTTAGCAATGTACCCAGAATTGTAATTGTAAATTACAATTGTAACGTTTGTTGAATAGGGCCCAGAGGTCTCATTGAGACGGGCTTATCTTTAATTATAGTTGTATATTTCCGTAAGTAATATTGCTAAAGTAACTGCTACTGAAGTATCGCAACACATTTTGAAACCTAACTGTGTACTTGAACAGTAGGTTTCGAGCTTTGTCTTGTCCTTTCTAATGTCCACGGTATTGTTATAAATAGTTAAATAAGTGATTTCACTGGACAATGGCAAGTCGTGCAAAGCAGACCACGACCGAAACCGGTTTCAAAAGCTAGTCTCACTCGGAGCGTCGAGCGGACGCTCGTTTTCTATGTACTATGACTTGCCTTGCCACAGATAGTGTAGAAAGGATTAAAGTTGCTTGTTTTTTTGAAAGAACTGCTAATTCCACAAAGGATTTTAAAGCGGAATGCGATTTTTGAATATCACCGGTGACTTTGAAATCCGTAGTTGAAAATAAGATACTAATTTCGAGTGGTTACGTTTTTCTGTATTTTTGAGATCGTCCGAATGTTTCATGAAACATATCGTTTATCACAGAATACGTTTAAATTATTGTTTTCAAAATTAAACGAATGAATGATTTCATAGTTAAAATCTGAGTTTACTGCCAAAATAATGGAACGTAGGACAAAAATCAAATCTGTTGAAGTCTGATAACATTGCAAACGTCAAACTTTTGAGTGGTGGGATGAGATACGAGTGGTTCGGAGCACTACTCGTTGCAAATGTCACAGATATGTGGAATATAAAAATGGCCAATAATCGATTTTACGTCGTTTTCTACTGCAGATTTGAATGTGGGATTTTAAAAATCACACTCCTGGTCCTGGACTTTTACAGAAACTTATCTAAAGATATCCCTAAATGATTGCATAATGCTGCACGTCAGAACACATACAAGAATCTAAATTTTGTAGCCTGCTTATAACAAAGTTATAGATACCGCATCAGAATCTGTGGGTTTTAAAGAGTCTTTTGATTTGGCATGAACTTTTCTTTTTAATAAGAATAATTTTGCATGGAATGTCTGCCAGTCCAAGCAAGGTTGTTCTCTGTTGCATGCTATATTAGTCATTGTGTCGTTTCCTTTCACTTTTTATCGTCTCTGTGTTAAATGTTAAGCTATTCTTGTGTCGTTATTATTTGTATTTATTTCCGTGAATGCTTAAAAGGGGATAAAATATCAAAGTCTATTTGTCACCTCATCACAATATCATCATTTGGCGCATCATTGATGATGAAATATTTACATATATCAAAAGAACAATACAAGACCGATCTGAAGCTTTTATTTATTTATGTCATGTATTAAATTAACTTTCAGCACTGGTAGGTAAATGACACGCTGGGCTTTGCGATTTTTGTATAATTTTACTGCGATGCCTTACTGGAACAACAACGAAGATAAGGCCTACTTTCTCGTGCATCTGAAGCGACGTGGCACTCCAGAGATACAAAGGAATAATAACCGTTAGGCGTAAGCAAATGTGAATCTTAATTCACATCGTCGTCACACAGTACTGTAGGCCTACCATGAGTTTTCACTGTACGTTACTACTGTAGTTGCGGCGCCAATTTTGTATGACATAATTAGTTCTCAACTTAACCACTAGGAGCACTGTACGAAATTAAACACAAAAACTGTAGTTCACGACAGCAGTTATACTGTTTTTTTTGTATACTATATTTGTAGTTTTGTATATAATGTATACTATGTTTACTGTACTGTGTATTGTGTACTGTTGTATACTACAATATAAACTCATGGTGGCCCACTATACTGATTTAACAATGCGCGTCGGATGCCACTGTCTGTCACGCTCACTCTCGATTGCAACCATATTTCTGTCTCGAAATACGAACATAACCGAAGTGAATTATTGCTTCAGTGACCTATACTGCAATACTGTTGTCACTCTTCTGCCTCTAGCGATATTTTTTGTTTTATTTCTGTTGCGAATTATTTTTCCTTATTTAAGTACTACATTGCTATGCGAAAAAGTAAACAAACCTTCAGTCGAATCACGAATAGACATTTCAGACAATAAGCACAAAATAATTCATAATGTAATGAAGCTACAGTTAAACAAATCATACTTATTATAGAATTTACTTAAAAGTAAAAAAGTCGGTTAATAATATGGAATATCCAGATTTTCTTTAAAACGCTCTCCTGTAACGTTTTGAAATAACATTACTTTTATGCCTTTTCATGATTGTTTTCACGAACGACGAAATGTTGCATGAAAACTAGGGCCAAGAATATTATTTTCATTTACCTAGTTGAATTCTTATTATTCAAAGCTTCTAGTGTTCTTGTGATCAAAATATATATTATATCACGTTTTAACAATAGTTGAAACATACTAAAACAATCGAAGGAAATAATGGAAAAAAGTGTCTAAAGTAGTCACCTAATTTAATATTCACGGGCAAGGTATTTCATCGATATGGCTTTATAACGGATATCTTTTAACTTCTAACATATTCATGAGTGCGCCAGAGGCTTATAGTGATGCTAGTTTTACTGCCAAAGGCCTCTTAAAATATGTCAAACATTAATTATATTCCTTCCCTGGCAAATATTTTGACAAAGTATTATCCACCTTGGACTGGGTATACATAATACTCATGATAGCATCAAGGGCTTAGAATTGGCTGATTATTAATAAGTCCTTAAGGCGAGTAGTAGTGAAATCCTTTTAAAGTAGACGTGAAGAGGATTTACTAGAGAACGTCTTAGGTAAAATGTTAAGCTTTATATCCCCCCAAAGACTAATATGGTGCAATGAACTTCTTAGAAATAAAATTGCGAATTCGGTTTAGCACCGATTTTTCTATGACGTCATTCCGGACGATCTAATTGGGCGCATGATTGCGAGTTATAAGAATTTTAGAAATACCTCGTACGGCCTATTCATCGGCCTGTGTTGAAACAATTGACAATTGATATTTTCAATAAAGCTATGTATGAATATAGTGTTTCTGGGTTTACTCAGAGTAGAATGAGATAATCACAGTAAAGTCCATTATTCAATGTGCTACCGATACTAGTTGTTTTTGAAGTGAAATAAGATAGAGTTTGAGTTAGGTACTACAAGAAAATAAAACAAAAAATCTGGACTGTTTTCGAAAAGACTATGGCCGTCTCATATCCCTCTGTTCCTGCCTGGCTGGACGCTTATACCCGAATCGAGCTTTTTGACGCAGCCTGTAGTATCCGTGTGGCAAAATACTGGGCTGGAAAAATATAAACTGATACGCCATGCCATCGACTCGATAGAGGAAGATAGTACTTACTTCTGGATGCCCTGTACGTACTTACAAATTGTTTTGGTCGACACCGCCAAAAAAGAAAGCTAAACATTTAGGCGATTTGAAATGCTCAGTTAAAATAAAATGTCAGAGAAAGTATTTACTATGAAATCACTATAATTTGATATAAGATCCTTCTTATACCTATGCTGACACTTTTTAAGGGGATGATCAGACCGTCAAACTAAACTACTTTGTCTATGGTACCAACATCGAAATCGTGAAAAAATACCTACTTGAGTCATATGTATGGGACAGCAAATTTTTTTTTTAGGGAATCGATGTTGGCACCAAAGAAAAAGTTGTTTACTTTGAAGGTCTGATCATCCCCTTAAAAAAGTGTCAGCATATTAAGAAGGACCCTATATAACCTCAAAAGGAACGTAAGACCGTGCTGTAGGAGTACCCGAAGGTTCTAAGAATGGTTAATGTAAAAACGCGAATATGAGGTGCGCGGGCGGCGCGGCGGTCAGCCGGGGTCGACGACCGGAGGCCGCTCGACAACCTTTGTGGTCGCAACGGGTTGCTGCTTGGATCGTGTCTCCATTTGTGCGACGACACGAACATTTTTACGTATCCACGTGGAATACGCGTCATGTTTTTACTCGGAAATAACAATTAATTGCGCAATTAAAACTACAGCGATACGACATGGAATTATACAGGGTGAAATTGATATCATTAGTATCCTTTTAAACTAAGAGTCTACCCATCAAACTGAACAACTTTTACTATGGGAGCTAACCAATCGGAGTAAAAAACAGATCTGCTGTTAAATTAAAAGTAACGTAACTCCGTTTGTAGACCGTTTGTAGACCATGTTACCTTTGACAACAAATAAATCTCCTAATTAACCGACACACAAATTGAAGTGTTGAAACACAAATTGTAATGGAAACGTAGCCCACACGGTGTCACGGTCATATGCGATAAGGCGTAAATACGTAATTTTTAGGGTTCCGTTCCGTACCCAAAGGGTGAAAATGGGACCCTATTCATAAGCCTACGCTGCTGCTGTCCGTCCGTCCTAGCTTCAACGGGCTGTATCTTCTGAACCGCTATAGAACGTCAGTTAAAATTTTCACAGAATTTGTATCTTTATATTAGACTAGTGTTTTCCCGCGACGCGTCGTCCGCACAAATTATATACCAGATTTTAAGTCAGATCATAAGCTATCAAACAAAAGAAGTTTCATCAAAATCGGTTCAGTAGTTTTTGCGTGATGCGCGAACAAACAATAAATTTTGTCAATAGATGGCGCTGCACGTCATTTAAATCGCGCTATCGAGTGTTATTTGAGTTTATATGAAGTGAACCGCTACTTTTTTTGTTCCTAATGATTTTACGGTTTTATAATAGTTAAGATTTGATGACAATTAATAAAAAAAACAAAATGTTAAAAATGAAGGGAGGTCAGTTATTTCTTCTCACTTATCGTAAAAACGGTAATACATGCAAGCGTCAAACTTGGTGTGATTTCTACAAAACATCAACAAATAATAAAAACTGGCCAAGTGTGAGTCGGTCTCGCGCTACAGGTCCCGGACAAATATTGATTTGGTAAATATTCCGCGGCGGTACGGAACCCTCAGACGGTATAGCACCTGGCCGGTTTTTATTATTTCATGACTCAAAATATTATGTTTTCTTGAATTTTAGTATGCTACGTGATTTATGGATTGAAACGAATATATTTTTTGTATTTGAGTATAAATTTGTTTCGATAAAGAAAAGTCTATGGAAATTTGTTCTTGAGAAATGTTAAGCTCTTTACATATTATTTGACTCGAGATTGAATTTGACACCGTTATTGGTATAAACGAGGCGTTTTAAGTAAGTCGAAATATCAGTAGGTGGCAACATTAAAATTTAAAATTACTGATAACTTGTCACATGACAAAAAAAGTGTTGTTTGACTTATCATCTGATGATGATAATAATATATGATAATATATGATAATAATACCGCCCGATTTTACCTGTAAAATTGGGTAACTCTGTAACCATTTTATATATTAACCTATGACACTTTAAAAGAAGAGCAGAGCAGAAGCAGAAAATAAAACTAAACAATTTACATGACATTAGAAGTGATTCGGTTTTTCTCGAAATTTATTTTAATTAATAAAACTGAAGAAAAAGGAATCTAAAGTCACCCCTTTTTTTCCCAGTTGTAACCATTTCACTTTTACATTGTAGACCGGAATATGAAAATGTACAATACTTTACAATAGAACTTAAAATTATTTTTATTTCTTATTTTTTGAAAATTCATACAAATTCATCTCATTTTTCAAAGAAAACGGCTACATCTAACCGGACCCACGCGCTAGTTCAGTATGGAGAGTCGCGTTCCCGGGCGGTTACCAGCCACTGTTCTACCTACCAATAAATTCGCAACCGAAAATGTTAGTTTTTAATTCTGGAAATGAACATTGATGCACAAAGTATCAAAACGTCTTTCACATTATCTGATGCCTGATTCATGAACTCAAATCTGATGTCTTATAACCTTCCTAAATTGTTCCCTAAAATGAGCAATCAAAAAACACGGAACAATTTGGATCGGACAGCAAAATTTTTTACGAATGTACCCTTCAGCGTCTTTGAACATTTTTTTTTTATTATATGTATATATAATTATGTATGTATGATAGTATTAAGTTGTTTATGTGACTAATTTTTATTTCAATAATTGAATGATATCTTATATCTTATCTTAACTACTATAAAATCGTAAAAATCGTGAGGAATAAAAAAGTTGCGGTTCACTTCATATAAACTCAAATAACACTCGATAGCGCGATTTAAATGACGTGCAGCGCTATCTATTGACAAAATTGTTAGTTTGTTTGTTTGTTCGCGCATCACGCAAAAACTACTGAACCGATTTGGATGAAACATTTTTTGTTTGATAGCTTATGATCTGGCTTAAAATCTGCTATATAATTTGTGCGGACGAAGTCTCGGGTAAACACTAGTAGGTATATTATGAAAACGTCTCATTTCAGTTTGACAAATAGGACGAAGATGAAAACCTTAGATGAAAACGTTTTCAGAACAAAAGCTGGGTATAGTAATTATGAAGCTAATTCGGTTGTTACAAGCAAAGACTTCGTTACAAGTACGTCCAAGTGCATCGAAATAATAATAGACGACCCGCCCCTCTTGCGGTGAGGGTGAATAGGCAGAGTACAGGTGGTACACTGCATACGACTACGGTCACGCTATATGTATAATGCTGTTCCTTCATTTGAGCTAAAACTCTCTTAAAAAAATTACCGTATGGTTACTGCGTTTGGTATAAATATGTGGCATGCGTTAGAGCTCACACGCGTCCTGTCCATTTTTATTGGTCATATAAATGCAAACGCCTTTCCTTTTTACCATCGGTTATAAAAAAATCCTTTGTTGAATTTTAATGTATTGTATTTTATATATTTCTTATTGAAACTGAATGTAATAATGGTTGGCTAAATTCTTCAACGATATGTCAAGTCAATCTCTATGACTCATCTATTCGACAGAAGAAGAGTTTTCCCTGTCATGTTTAATCCGGGTCTATTCAAAGAAAGATTTATTACGTAGGCGTTTTCTGGCAAGTGCATTGCATCTAAAATCATGTGTACTTACATTGAGGTAATAAAGCGCCGCTTACTCCCATCACAATAAAAATTAATGATGTAGGTACAGCTTGGCAAAAAAGTCGTGATAAAAAATAAGGGCGCTGCCTCCACGCAAGAACGTCAAAATCACGCATAATGTGGCAACACCACCATACTAAAATTTTAGTTCCACCTGTCACCACGATCATGACTTTTTTGCCAAGCTATACTCCTTCTGTACTGTGTATATTTAGTGGCGGCCGAGCCAGGGGAAGCGAGCAGGAAGTGGCCCACCGCCGCCGCCGCGGGAGCTCGTCCAAATTGTGGTGTTAGCCACTTTATGCCTGTCTTATTGTTCAATAGGTACACTTTTTCGGCAACGCTAATTTATGTTTGTTTCTTTCCAATACTCACCATTGCTGTACTGGCGCGAGTTTTGTGCTAAAATATGTTTATTCATAAAACGTGACAAAGAATTTGTAATCTGCATATTTTCTACATAAATTGGGTCTTACGCATGAATTTGATACAAAGCTCTTCGGAAGAGCGTCGGTGATGGCTATTCCCACGCAGCGCTTTCAGCGTCTGCTTTATATGATTTAATTTGTGACGAATTGGCTGTTTAATATCTTCATTTTAGGCTCGTTTTGGCGAGACGGGCTCCATGCGTCACCGTAGGGGCAGTAAGGGCACTGCCTGTGCCACGAGTCAGCGGTGCACAGGTGACAGTTGTGCAGCAAGCTTTATTATATTATAGTTTGTTTAATTTCCATAGAAAATTTATATTCGATGCCTCGTTTCTAGGCTACAATACCTGTCGTTTACTTAGCAGATTGATCTAATTAATTACCGACTTGAAAATTTAAGGAAATAACGGATGAAAGCAGAATTTTTGTCTTTGTACATGTTGTGTTTTTGATGAAATTCAACCAACTAGTTTTAATGTTTTCATGAATATAAACTCAAAAATTTGTAAACTGCGCAGGTATATCGGTAAGACTTATATACCTGCGCCCGCGGCATGATCCCGCGATAAAGCACTATCGCGCCCTAGCTCCTTTTCTTTTTGCGCGCGAACGAACGAGTTAGCAGGCGCGATAAAACGTTTATCGAGGCACCATGCCGCGGACGCTGGTACTACTGTAACAGGGCTAGCCTGCGGAGTAAAAATAAAATAAAATCTTTTATTATTCAGATAACTCAGATCCAATATAATGTTAGTAACAAATGATCATACAAACTATGTTACTTATAAAAACAATAATTTAACAAAACATGGATTCCAACAAAAAGATGTAGGCAGTCACAAGGGGGCATGCAAGCAGCGCACCCAGCGTTGCAGCATTGGGGAGTTCCGCATCTATCTCCCAACGCGCGCAGGATGATGTTAGGGCTGGAACGCATTCGGCACATCAGAGATGCACACCGCTTTCGCATTATCGGGTGGAACCCATCAGTGTGCCCCTCCGCAAACATATTGGAAGCACTACAAAACCTTGGCAGCCCCATCAGCACCCTAAATGCGTTGTTTATACTGCACTCGCTGGGCGTTGTATGTTCTCCGCGTGTTGCAACCCACAGACCGCACGTGTTGTGCACTGGCAGTAAGCTTTAAAAAGTATAACTTTTACTATAACGTTGTCACACCAAAATACATCCTTACCGTTGATATTAATTGCACAGTGCATACGTGAATAGTTTCGGCTGTTTCGGGGATATCACATCCACTGTCACGCTCTCCTCTATGCAATTAGATGGGTCGTGTTTGAGCGTTCTATATTTGAACGTCCATTGTTGCGGTGATATACAGACATCTCAGAACAGACACGTATCGGTTCGCTATCTCGAATTGTTGCGGGGTATCCTTAACAGCTCAAGTTCCAACTGATTCAAAGGCTGTCTTACAGTCCACAAAAGCAACCCAGGGCTGGTGATACTACAAAGTAGTCTGTATAATCTGCCTCGCTCTTTGAATTTAGTCCATGTTTCCATACCCGAATAGAAACCGTCCTGACGTGAATAATATTGTTTCGTGTATTTCTACCTTGTAAGCTTAAACTGGAATGAGGATGGCTCCTTTTTTTTCCGGATAAGGGTGAGTGAGTGGGCCAAATTTCCACCACGACAAACTACCATATTGAATTTTATCTAATCTAGAATTAAACATTTTAACGGGTTCTTACCGCGTTCTAGATTAAATAATAACCGCGTAACTCTCAAAAACAGAATTTTATCTACTCGGAGACGAGATATTTTTAGCTATGTTTCGGTCAGACAATCTATTCCGACATTGGGCACTCGTATTTGACCGCCCATACATCCTCACTTCCTCACCTACCTCTCTAGTATACCTATGATTTCTCTACTCGAGCATGACTCGTTTTTTTTTTCATACTACTTGTCGTTGCAAGTGCGATGTTCTCTCTCCGAAAAGCGCGGGAAGCGGTAATTTTCTCTGCATCGAAGGTGCGTCGCGCAACAGTGATCATGCTAGACTAGAGGGGCATGAGGTTAGGCCTGTACCGACAAATATAAATTGATTCTATACAGGGTGTTAAATTAAATGAGTTAAATATCGAACAGGGCACTTCAGACCATCAAACTGAACAACTTTCACAACGGAGCCAACATCGATATCGCGAAAAAAAAAAATCAAATACGAAAAATACGTCACGTTACTTCTTTTTCAAAGTTGGTCCGATAGTAAAAGTTGTTCAGTTTGATGGTATGTATGTAAATATGTAAAAGTTTACACCCTGTATAACCCAGGAATTATCGTACGTAGACCCGCAGGCGGTATGTTTGATTCGAGAATATTATCTGGTTATCCAGAATCAAAGGCTAATCCAAAACACATGACTCCTTTATACATATTTCTCCTGGGTGCTATTTAATAAAATACCTAGTAACTGTTTTAGGTAGGTTTGACTCTTGATTAAATTGTTGAAATTAACTCACAGAAATTAACTTCACTTAGAAATTGATTTTGTTAAATTTGTAGACATTTTTGGTGAATTTAATTAACGTCAAAGCAGGATGGAGACGGAGTAATTGAACAAAATGTAATTTTGAACTGATTTTAAAATTATTAACTCATATTATTAATAGCTGGAAACTGTTCAGAGACGATATTACATCTCTACTATGTATATTTTCATGCTGACACGTATTCTTCTATCTCATCAGTCATCATCAAGGGGATGGCAGAACTGGTATTTTAGCTATATCGGAAAAGTAATTACTTTGTCGACATCGACTTCGTTAATTTCTATACATTTTTTAACATAATGGAAAATAGACGACGTTACAAAGAACATAGAAAGTATATACAGCAACTTATTTATATCATTTACTTTTGTTATAAAGGGCCTATCTATGGTTTCACTTAAGTCTGATAAGAAAGCGAAGATCTAAGTAGGTATTTAACAATATAATAATATTCGGAACTCTCTATAATAATCATGTTTGTTTTTATACTCCAATTAACTTGAGTGTTTTGAAGCCGTGGTGGCCCAGTGGCGAGTAACTTTTCCTGCCGTTCAGGAGGCGATGGTTCGATCCCCCCCGTCCACATCGACTCGTGCCAGTGAGTTTTTCTGAATTTATATACGATTTGCAACACCACTGGCTTTTCGGTAAAGGAAAACATCGTGAAGACCTGCATGCTTCAATTTCGAGGCATATATTGTACCCACTGTCCATTACAAGTGGCGACGGGCTCACTCCCTTTCACACTGGACGGAGCTTCCGTACTTAATGAAACGTGGATGTTCTGAGGTTTCAGAATATGTCTGACTACCGCCTCGGGAATATAGTCGTGAGCATATGCTTATGCTATGACATTCCATCCTGAAACCTTCAACATGCTATGTTCGAAATAATCTGGCGCTTGGCTTCAGCTCACTTGATGGAAAGTGTAGATGAAGCCGAGGATGCACTGCGTATATAAAAGGCCTATTAACTCTTATTTTAAAAACTTGCTTGGATCTTGAAACATCAGGCGCGGGGAGAGAGTTCCAAACCTTAGAGGTACTTATCATAAAGAGAATGCTAATCTTATCCGTTACGTGTGGATGCAATTTCGCACTACGTATTGCTTTCTTACAATTGCACACTTGAAAAATAAAAAAAAATACTTTCGGATCACTCTGAAACGTTCATATCGGTAGTTGAAGCCGTGTTCAAAAGCTATTTAAGGGTATATTACCGTTGGCGCGCTCCATACAAACGTAGTCTGGTAATTTTTTCAATTCTATCGAATAACAGTGAATGAAATTTTTAGAAACAATTTAGAAACTAATCTCTATGTTCGTATGAAGTCAGATTTTATTTAAAATATACAGTTTTGATGCTAGGACTAATTTAAGATTTGTATGAAAATCTTAGAGGCACTGTAACTTTAAAACTATACATTTTAACGAAAATCTGACATAGAGATTAGGTTCTAGATTGTTTCTGAAAAATTTCATTGAGTTTAATTCGATAGTATTGAAAATATCACCAGACTACGTTTGTATGGAACGCGCCAACGGTAATATACCCTTAACAATATAGCTTTAAAAATTGTATCTTAAATTGATATTACGACTACACCTACTACATAATTCTGCCTTTGTTCTTATCAAACGAACGTAAGCCAAAATCGCAACCCTACTAATTAGAAACACAAATAAATTATTTAACCCCGCAATCGGTTTGACTTTGTGTATAACATCTCTAAAGGCTTGGGGGGTTTAGTTAATCGACCGCGGTACTATTGTTCTGTTTTAACCTCAAATATTACAATTTCAAAGGTCGATCACTACTTAATTAATAATTTACATGTTAACCGTGTTATTAGAACAGTGTATCTAAGTTATGTGTGATTTAGGTTTGTATAGTTTATTATAATGTACCACCTCAATTCGGTATGTCAAGTTTTTTTTGGGATGGCTAAATCGAAAACCATTTCGAGACAATATTTTCTATGTCAGACATTTTAAAATGAGAGGATTACAGTTATTTTAATAAAATATCGTCCTTTTTCGGTCCAAAGAGTGACGTCACTCAAGTACGGAGAAAAAAAATTTCCAATGCGATGTTACGTTTGTCCTTCACAATTAGTAATGCGTGAGACCGACTCGCACTTGGCCGGTTTTTTTTCGAAATATACCATCGCGGAATGGGCTGTAGCTATAAAGAAGATGCGGCAAGAAACTCTATACAATCGTATTTGTTGTATTTATGTCTCGACTCCAAAATGTAAACAGAATACTTTTATTTAAAGGACCGGTTACGGAATAGTGTGATTAGAGAAAGATGTGGTCTGAAAGAAGATGTAGTGACAAGGATTGAAAAAGGAATGTTGAGGTGGTTTGGCCATGTGGAAAGAATGAGCCAAAGTAGGCTGACGTATGAAATCTATAAGGAAAGTGTGAATGGAATGGTTGAAAGGGGTCGCCCTAGGCGCACGTGCGCTGACCAAATAGGATGCGTACTGAAGAAGGGCCAAATAAAATGTACCCGGAACCGACGAGAATGTATGAAGAGACTTATGAATGTTGAGGAGGCGAAAGATGTGTGTCAGAATCGTAGCATGTGGCGATCTATTGTCTCTGCCTACCCCAGTAGTGGGACATAGGCGTGAGCATATGTATGTATGTATACTTTTATTATTTATTACGCTTATTTATAAAGCTTTGTGAGTGATTAAGTGTGGCAATTAGGAAAACATGAATGCATTCGTTGTTTAACACGTGCTTTCTTAGTAGGCCTGACGTGTTATATTAAACATAACAAATATTAATAGCTTGTTATTGTGACATATTCCTTATGACTAAGGCCCGAGTAAATTTAACGCGAGTAAATTTTATTCTTAGATTAAGTCGCCGGTTACTATAGAGTAAACTGATTTTGCGTTTTACCGATCCTAATCTAAATGAAATGTCAATGTCACATAATTAAAATAGTAGATTACACACCGAGGACAGGAAAGTAAGAAAGGCCTCAGATCTCATGTAATGTAAAAACATGTGATCTGAGGCTTTCTTATTTACTGTCCGAGGTTAGTATACTATTTTGCTTTTCGACGGAAGTGGAAAGCGACAACTTCGTTTAGCGCAGCGGGACGAGAATTGACGCTTTCCTTCCGGAGGGAAGAAAAAAATATAATAAAAAGAAACCTACCAAATTAAAACGGTGTAACCTCACATTGCAATAAGTACGGATACAACGACCTCTTTCTTTAGGTGAATTATACATTCGTTCTTTTAGTACGGGGTGTGTAAACACCAAAAGTAAAATAGTTCCTTGTATAATAGTATCTCTCTTCTAAAATCTAAGTTCGGCCTACGTTTCAAAAGTTCATTTTATTTAAGTGGACGGAAAAATAATCGGTGACAGATATAGACCTAAACTCTAGCGAGTTAAAATATGTCTATGGTGACAGACAACCCTCTTATTTTTTTTGACTTTACTTAAAATTGGTTGTTGTTACAAAATCCTTATTATATTATAACCCTTTATTGTGCACACAAAGACATAAAAAGTTGAGAAAACATGTACAAAGGGCGAGCTTATCTCTGAAGAGATTTCTTCCAGCAGACCCGCAAGAGATAGTTAATAATTACAAGGCAAACTTATTGTGTACACCAACAAACAATAAATAAATATATTATACAATATACAACCTACAAAATAAAAGGGGGGTAGAATTTATTAAACAAAGGTAAGGATATACAAAATACAATATATATCCGATTAAATATTATATATATAAATATCACTTAAGGGTGGTTGGAGAGCTGTCAATTTCATACAAAACTTTGTCGTAGAACACTCGTAGACGGTGTTAATAAAAGTAATGTTTTATATATGGAAAAATAGCTGAGAAAATCTAGATTGCGCGTATCAAATAATATTTACAATTTATAATATAATTACGAAGATATAAGGCTTTGAAATTTTGTATGAATAATTTCAAAGCTTGATATCTTCGTAATTATATTATAATAATTACTTCTATAGCTACTCAATAACGTGTCATTGTTAAAGTAGACCCACAGCTAGCTCAATATTCTACGCGGCAAACACTAAGGACGCCGAGCAAAGCTCGATCGTCCAGGTCCTAATATATTAACTATGATAAGAAACAAGTAAAGAGGGTGTCCACTTGTTTGTAAACGGACAAACGTAAGGTCTCCCGAGCCCTCGGTACATGACAACGGGCCACGTATAAAATGAATAATGTTCGTACAGTCGTGACTTGCAGTAAGGCCACCTTTTGTGCCGTTTCATCCCAGGAGTAGGCTAGGTGTAAGGTAATTTATTATCTTCTTGCAGTCCGATAACTGGTGGTGATCTAATGGCTTTAGAGTATGATTCCATAATTCGATTAGTAAGTTATCAAAATCCATCTTTAATCCCCCTAATGAGCAAATTCCTCAGTGAAAACATCTGGAGGCACGGTAGTGCCCCCCCACCACGATGAACAAAAAAGGCGCACTACCGTACCTTAAAACAGTTCCGTGACTGACAGACAACACGCAGCCTAAACTACTAAAGACAGAAACAAGAGGTGCACGTTTATGCGTCGCGTATGTGACTATTTGGTCGAGTTATAGCATCTTATATAACTTTCTTATGACATGCCGGAACTCGGAGGTCATAGGAGGCTTCTAAATATTTCAAATTATATGAGAAAATGAGCTCTTAGTTATAATATCAGTCCTTCATATTGTTAAATTCGTCCATGAAATTTATTTTACATTTGGCAGCGTCTCTACAACAGAGCGAGCGTTAGTATTTTCAGAGCGCTGTCTTAACATTTTGTATATATTTTATTACGCAATAAACATATGGGCATACACTCGAGAAAAAGGATTAAAACAAAAGCACAAAAGGCATCATAAATTCAAATGAAATAAAAAATCGCAGTAAAAACAAGGGAACACAAAAGAAAATTTTCGTTCTCAAACATAAAGGCGTAATGAAATTCATCCCCAAGTGTGTTTCAGGCTATTATTCAACCGCATACAAAATGTAGTGTGGTGGTAACAAATGCTACTGGATTGCTAACGGAAATCATTTCGCAAGACGTAACTGGAAGTGCCATAGAGCGTGGTTGTTAAATTTTATGTAATGGCTAACAAAATTTACTTTGCTGCTCATACGTGGTCGTAAGGAGAAATTGTTATGATTCGTGAAATAAACATGTAGTAATTTAAAAGGAAATATGTTTTTGTTTTCATTCGTACGTTCGTAACGCGTAAACGTAGGTATAATATGACGATTTCAATCAATACAAGGTGTATACCTTGACCATAATTTGATCATCACAAATATATAATTTATATAGGGTGTTACAGTAAACAGTTGCATAACTTTAAAGCTCAATTCACACACAGCCGCCTCCGGAGGCGGTCCGGAGGCGGGATTTTTTGTAATGTACGAATTTATATGGACCCTGCCACACAGAGATCCGGGCCGGTAGCGGCGCGGCGCGGCGCGGTACCGGTCAGAACGCTATGACAACCAGGCGGCGGCGACGCGGGCCGGAGGCGGCGCGGTGGCGTGCCGGGGGCGTCGCGAAAGCGGCGGCGGCCGCTGTATTCTATTGTAGTCAATGCGAGGTGTCACACAGAGCGGTGGCGGGCGCGTCGCGGTTCGGAGGCGGTTTTTACCGCACTGTCATTTTGTATTTTTTCACGATTTTCGACTGCTTTTTTTTTTTTTTTTCCTTACGGAAAGGCAAGGGGAACGAGCCCATACAGCCTGGTCATATGTGAGTTTTCTTCTATGGATTTTCGATTGCTGCTACTTGCTAGGGCAAAAGCTTTTTTTTAATAATGTCAATAACGGCTCTGGATACTAGTCCTTTTGAGCCATTCGTTATTTTTTTACACACAAAAGTCAATGCTTTTAGCCGTTGAAAAGATCTCTCGTACGGAGACATTCCTGGGTTCAGTATCAGATTCTGGTTAAATGTGTGTTTTGCAATTAAAACTGAACGTATACAACAAAAAATCAAGTCAATGCTGTAAGCCTAGTGCAGCGCCATCTATTGACAAAATTGTTAGTTTGTTTGTTTGTTCGCGCATCACGCAAAAACTACTGAACCGATTTTGATGAAACTTTTTTTGTTTGATAGCTTATGATCTGACTTAAAATCTGGTATATAATTTGTGCGGACGAAGTCGCGGGAAAACACTAGTAGACTATAAAGCCAAAATCGAGCAAAAACAAGCAAAAAGCAGTATGTACTACTCGACTCAAATGCAGTGGGACAGCTGATTTATGTTATTTTTTTCGAAGTTATCTCTAAAGTGAGAGTTGTTCAGTTTGATAGTCTAAACGAATAGCTGCGGGCGGGGTGCGGAGTAGTGGGTGTCGCCAACCTCGCAACACATTCCTCGCACACATCTCTCGCTTGTTTTGTACGACAAAAACCTCGCTCCGATAAGCCGTTTCCACCAGAGCTGTGCTGAGCGAGGCAAGGTAAATGAAGCGATTCTATTGGTGTTTGAAAAGCACATCCCGCGCTACGCGTCCTCGCACATTTATGGTTGAATCGCAGCCTAATTCCGAAGCTCATTTTTGAAATTCTCTGGATCTTCATTTTTCAAAATATATTTTTCACAAAATCGCAAATCTCAAGTCTTAAGTATACAATCATTAAATGAAATATCCAAGAAAACCGATACTCGAGACTTCACAAAGAAAGTCTACTATAAATATCATTTCATTCATATCATTTTACTTACAATAAGTATTATAATTGAGATTTTTCTTAAGATAGCCTAAAATTACCCAAAATAGCCTATTTTTCTTAACATAGCCTAAAATCGCCAATTTTATTTGGAATATAGCCTAAATGGCGACCGGTCACCAATCGTATTTTTTGGTCGCCGATAGACCCCCTGATGTAGCCTAAAAGGCGATAAATCGCCTAACTTGGCAGCACTGATAGCCGCCATTGGCCGCTTTCGATGTCACACAGGCCGCCTCCGCCCCGCTACCGCGTCGCCATCGCGCCGCGCGGACCCTGTGTGGCAGGCCCCGGAACGCTTTCGCTTCCCGCAGAACCGCCGCCGGCCCGCTTTCCTGCAGAACCGCCTCTATGTGGCCTGAGCTTAAGGGGTGATTGTACCCATGATACAATTTTCCCAAATAAACCTATAGGAAATTAGATAAATTTTTGTTTCGACTTCTCATACTAAACTTCGATCATCTGATTGCTAAATGCAATCAGTATGGGAGGTCCAAAACTTTTTAACGAATTTCCTGCAGTGTTCTTAGGGAAAGTTGTTCAGTGTCGTGGGTACAATCACCCCTTAAATTAATGCAACTGTTTACCTTAACAACCTGTAGTCATAATCATACACTCACGACTCCTTTCCCTACTCCCCCTTCATTCTATGAAACTTTGAAATTATAACACAAGTCAATAATACCTACACTATTTAATAAAACAGCGGGAACAAGTTTCAATGCTTGAATAACACAGAAATACTGTAAGTAACTGCACCTGTTGTAGTAACATTTGTTGTAAATTAGAGTACTACATCTGATAACTGTAAAAAGAAAAAGAAAGCCGAGGGGAATCTTTACAAGATATTGTTTGTTGCCAGTTGTTGAATACTACCACGCCAGACTCAAATAACAATGTTAGTACTTAAACTTTTACAGCGATAAAAGTTTTACTTCTTTGAAGAAACTGATGCTTCAGTTTCGAAGTTTGTTGAGGAAAGTGAAATATTTTTCGCCGTTTTTTGAACGGTGGCAGTCGGTACTATCGTATTTTTTTCTTTTAGATAACAGAAATTAGTTATTTCACGATCACAAAAAAATAAATTTAACTAACTTCAATTAGCCTTGATTGAATTGATAATGTCAATTAAGAGTGATTGTTGAATTGATAGGGTTTCTATTTCCAGTACTTTAATATCTCTGGCGTTTGCTTGCGATTTGTATAGAAGTAATTCCAACGTAGTGGGGTGGTGCCATAATACTTCTTGCCAGGTGTAATTTGCCTTAACGTTCTAGGAACAATTACAATGACTCTTTGCGTCTCCATATGATTTTATAGATGTGTGTGTAAAATGTCCATAACATTTTGTCTCTTAAAAAATTATGTAAAAATGTCCAAATTCTTTACTATTATAGTCTTTATCTACAATGTTATTGGTACGAAATTATTTATCACAAAGTATTAAACTATAACGTTTCTTACATTGCCCTTATCCTAAACTTTACGAGGCTGCAAGTGATTTTGACCTTTCTAGACGGCTTGCCACGACCTATATCAGATAACTTTGACATATCCATCGAAAACGTCGGTACCCCGGTAAGTTTTGCGTGGAGGTCGTGGCAGAGGGTGCCTTATCTGGCCCTTGAATGAAACACTTCATAGCAATTTATGTTAGAGTACCTTTTGGTTCATTCACTCGACTTTCTACCCTGAAGATACTTATGCCTTATTTTTGATAGTGAAATTTGGTTATCTTGCAAATGCGACACAAAATGTTACGCCCTTGTCACGTTAAGTTATTTATTGTTTCTTTTTTCATGGTTATTTTGGTTCCTTTTTTGGAAGAGTTAGTTTTTAGGTTGTCTTTATCAGTTGCTTCGTGGCAACTTGACGTGGGTTCGACCTAAATTTATATTTTAGGCCAGCGAACATGTTTCGTAACTAGATTTTATCGGTTCTACTGAGTTCTGATTATGGAAATATCGAAATCATCTCAATAACATGGTGGCCAAGGCGTCGACCGCGGTCTACCTGGTCGCCCGCCGTCGTCTTTTATGGTAGTCTCGCAAAGAGATTAATAACTAAATTAAAGACGAAAAAAATTACAGTATGTCTATCAAAATCTGGATATTCATATTCATTGATTGCTAAATCTGCAGCGGTTGAAGGTAGACTGCCAGGTATATCTAAAATTTTAATTAATATATCCGCGCAATGTGTGAAGTTAATTTACAAAGCGTGTGCCTAGACTTAGAGGGCACTTGGTTCTTCACATACTGACGAGTATGACGGGACAATCTTAAAACGGTCATAATAAACGAACATAGGGAACCCGTGTCTTTACTACTTCTTTTATACGTAGTAATAGTTCAATCATTTTAGAGTTTCCTTGTATGGACACCCTAACAATAATTCGTCTATCGCTGAAACTTTGCTGTTAACTTTGTGAGTGTGATAAAGTAAAGTATACCGATTATGGTTGACAAATAATCTAGGACCGGAAAAATTAAAACCTAGATTTTTTATCAACCGTAATCTGTATACTTTACTTTATCACACTGCAAAGTTTCAGCGATAGATGAATTATTGTTAGGGTCAAACCCTAAAATAATTGGACTAGTAAGTTTATTTTGTGTTGTATTATTACAGGGGTGTAAATTTTTGCGATATCGCTGTTAGCTTTATAATAAACGTTCAGTTTGACAGCCTGTACACCCTCTTTAATATGTAACGCATTTAATTTAATACTATGTATTAATAATAAACAGTTAATAGATCGTGATAAGATTTTCACTTGCCTGCAGCCTTACTCGAGATAAGCCGTCAAAAGCCGAGAAATTGTTACGAATAACATTATCTAACCTTTCTTATATGTACTTATATAGCCTACAAGCGTGATCTGTTTACTTCATACAAATTCCTACCCAGGCGCCTTCTAACCAGATGTCAGAGAGAGAGATTTAGAAAAAGAAATCGGTCCAACTAACTCAATAGACGTCACTGACTGTAAACATACAATTTAAATCAAAGTATGCTAAAATTTTAACGTTTTTCTTAAAAAAAAAATCCGTAAAAGCTGATTGCATTTGAAGATATTTTTAAAAAGGTAAAATCGAATTGGATAGACTGATTCACGCGGAAATTTTGAACCCGGGGCGAGTCGTTAGTTATTTATAAATTGTATAATTGTAATGTACCGAATGCACCTCGATGTAGGCATACCAGCGTTTTGCCAATAAACCGTCTATCTATATATTTTACAACGCTGAAAAAGGTTTTAACGCTAACGCAGTACAAATTATAGGCAAACCAGCCCAAAGGCGTCGCATGATACCTTTAAGTTTAGCGCTACTTGCTGCCCTTAAAAGAACGGGTCGTAACAAGACGGGGGCTAGCAAGAATGGGGTATTCCAAGACGGACCCATACACTGTTGTTGTGAAAATTGTTAGTTCCATTTAAGGACAATGAGCGCCTCGCTCATTAAATTGTGTAGGTATGGCACCTGAGATTGATCAGGCCTACGGCACTCTGCCGTAGGTACCGAGATGTGCACCTACACTTTTACGCATCGTAAGCGATGCGCTTATACTTGTAGAAACTCTCTCCAGACGACAACGCATACCATACGTTGCGCGCTGAACGAAGTAATATCAACGCTGATGCTAGCTGCATTAGAGACATTTTAGCGTACATTCTGGCAGAAGATAATTAAAGCTTAGGAATTTATCGTTTTCTAAGGAAGTTATGTATCTGTTACTGAGGAATAGCCTAACCTAGCCTTAATCTGTGACTAAGCGGTTGTATGTGTAAAATAAAGAGCATCTGAATTGATGCTTTTGCGTCATAATGGCATAAAACTCGTGCTTCCTAAAGAACAATGTGTCCGAAGACCGGAATACTAAATGAAGTAAGTTTCAATAGGAACGGCTGAAGGGTTCCATTGAAATGAATGTCTTAAGAGCACAATGTTGAACTTCTTCCATAAACAGTCCTGACCTGAGCGGCACGGGCGATTGATCTAACCTAAAAGATTTGCACGAACCTTTTTTATTCATTTGTTTTCTCTGCTTTCAGGTAAAATTTTTTTCTGGTTTGGTGACTGAGTAAGTAATAAGGGATTTACAGAAAAATATTAAGACTTGCAACAAATCGAATACATGCCATTTAAACAGGTCCATCATGGAAGAAAGGTCACTTAATATAAGAGACTTAAATGTTGGAACTTTGCTGGTCTGTGTCGTATCTATTTATCTAGTCTATAAGCAAAATTACGTACTGTATGTTTCCCTGATAAACAATTAGACTCATGAATATATTTCTTAAAATCCCAATTAAAGAAACGACGGAATCCTTATAAGTAATCCGATAACAGTTGGTGGCCCTTCGGCTTTGACGGTTGTAGTACATTGCTAACGTTACCATTATGGTACTTGTGACATTGTAGTTATAATACACCTCTAGTTGTATAACGAAACATGCCATTGTAGTCTCTAACAACATAGACATTATAATTTTGTAGTCTCTAACAACAGCATAGACATTATAATTTTGTAGTCTCTAACAACATCGACATTATAATTTTGTAGTCTCTAACAACATAGACATTATAATTTTGTAGTCTCTAACAATATAGACATTATAATTTTGGCAAGGGATTACATTTGATAATAGTTGAAGTTTAGTGTGAAAAAAGGTAGTATTTCTGTCTTAAAAGTAAGTTTTATAAAATAAATACTTCAAAATAAAGTAAGAATGAATGGATTGATCCATGATAAAGAAAATACTAACAGATATACAGGGACCAACTTAATATGATTGGTTTTTTAAGAGGATGATCAGAGCATCAAACTGAACTACTTTCTCTTTGGGACCAACACTGAAATTACAAAAAAATTCGGCGTTATGTAACATTTTGGTCGAGTAGAATTGCAGTTTCATTTAGAACAGCAGATTTCTTTTCGCGATTTCGACCTTGTTCCCACAGATGAAGTTGTTTATTTTGACATCTCCTGCATCCCTTGAACATCCTTAGTTAGCATAATATTAAGAAGGACCCTATAGATGCTATCATCTTAAAAAATCTAGCTCGGGTTCCTTATAGAAATAAATAAATAGAACTTTATTCATCCACACATTTTATTTATTTTAATTATAAATATCTTTTATTTGAAATAAAGAGTGTGCAGGCAGGATAGTGTCATAGATACCTAAGTAAAATAAAGCTTAGTCTCTTCAAACAGTGTACACGTATCAACACTCAGCTTGCCCCGAGGCGTTTCAAAGTAGAACGAGTTCCAAGATTGCGAAGTTCGGTCGGAACCGTCATTCGACGCGCCAACTTGTTGGTGGGTTAATAAAACAATTTGATTCTAACCAAATGCCCGCTTTGAATACCGAATCTGATTTAATTTGCTTATAAAAGTTTAGTATTTTGTTAACTTCAACATCACTAGCAATAACGCTGGGTATTTTATTGAATAGACTTTTGCTTCGGTTAGGAAATAATTGTGAAGGAATGAATGATGATTTTATTTTTTGCAGTGTTTGGTTATTATTTTGTATCTATTGTATATTGTATTATTCCTGTCGTATTTAAGTAAGAGCAACAAGCAGCAGGCATGCTAATCAATATAATTTCGCGCGCCATTAAAATTTGTCAACTGCGCTGGTTCATCGGTAAGACTTTGAAACCTGCTACTAATCTACCTATTTCATCACTAGTAGAAGCGGGTATGACTAGCATCACTGCACCAGTACATTGACTTAATGCCTGTGAGAATGGACAAATTCTCGTATGGACCGATCATACGTCGTCATGTCCCATTAGCGAACAAAACTGACACTGTTCCAATTCTACCTTCTAAATTACCTTAAGTATGATGCAATATAGTGGTGTTTTCAAGTCGGTGGTACAGTGGTTAGGATAACTTGCCTGCAAATATTGATAGCAGTGCACATCCCACTGAATTTGTCAGAATACGATATTCCTATCTATTTACAAACTGCCAAACCGTAGATTGGACAGCATACTCCATTTAAGTTTCATTGGGCTTCGTATTCTGTGGTGGCTTGTTTATATTGATTGGGTGTGAGCGAAGTGACTGGCCCATTGAATTGACACTGAGATAACCAACGATATCAATGTACTTAGATAACAAAGGTTGTTCCAAATGCTTATTGAGCTGTCAACTAAACAGACCGTCGTCAACATAAATGCGCGTATTAGGGGACTAAGACAATTTTAACATTACAGAAAAAACTTTTTGTCATCAGCATTCACCTCAAATAACATGCATACAAGTAAAAGACACAAGTACAAGTAAACCGTATGAACATAAATATTACTATACCAACATAAATTTGAAGAATTCACCACTACACTTAGTTCAAATAGTTTAACATCCTCTAAGTAATTAAAATTACTAATTAAAGTGAGTAGAGAAGGGATTTCTCAAATCCTACATCCATATTCACAGCCAATTTACTAATGTCATTGTTCATAGCTACATTATTTTGATCATGAAATTCAAATCGCGTAAAAAATATTTATCCGAATTAAAAAGTGGGTCTAACTGTTCGTTATTCAAGCTTCGAATGTATCGATACAACCAATTGCTCAATTTGATTTGAATCGATTCCTCGATTCGCGGTGATTCCTACTTCGTACGTACGAGTACGTAACTCAATACGGGACGTGTTTGCGTTCGAAGTACCATCGATACTGGTTTAATGGTAATCGTTATGCGGACTCCATTTCCATGTTATTCAATTTAGAGGCTGCTGTAAGTCTGATAGGAATACTTTAATAGCTTATTCGTTTAGAATATAAATTGCCTAGAAACAGTGAACAAATTATGTCAAGTGGAGCCAAAATTGTTCACAGTCCCACAACACCCTTTGCGGTCCGTCTGTGATTTAAAAGAAAATCTTGAAATAATGCTTCATTTACATAGATTTTTTTTGTAATATTTGAACTTAGGAAATTTCTCTTAGAATCAAATTCAATTTCTTTCTTACAAATAAGTAAAAAATGGTAAGAATTATTTCAAGGATATTTACAACTGTTTACATTAGGCAATTATAACTTAGTATATAATTTAATTCAATACATTTATTTTGTGTCAGAAGTGGGTGTTCAGTGAGTAAAGAAGTGAGTGAAGAAGGTGTTAGTAACAATGACATAAAATTAGGTTAGTGACCAAAATTGTACATTTATTTAACATTAACAAAAGGGGGCCTAGAGCCCCTATGCAGGCTACACCAATGCCCGATCATGGGACACTGTAAGTAACCGGCGCCCAGCAATGAGTTCGAGGAGGGTGTTGGTGCTGCCCCGTAACCTGCGCCTAGGCGCCTCGTTTGCATATGATGGCTGCAAAGTTATCTACTCGCGCGGCCGCAAACATACGCGATGCGCTGCAGAAACGAGACAGCCCCAACAACATCCTCAGCTCATTGTTGTATAGCAAACGCAGCGCACTGAGCGACTTCTGCGTGTAACTGACGTAGAACACGTGTAGAACGACTGGCTATAATATGCCTTGAATAACGATACTTTTACATCTTTAGTACACCGTGCAAACCTGCTGGCGAGGATATTTGCCCTCATCGCCAACGCCCTGCGCTCTCGCTCTTAATCAGCCTCATCTGACCTGTCCTCGGAGACCAAGTGCCCCAGGTACTTGAACTGGGTGACCCTGGTATACACAATAATCTGTAGTACGAGTAGGTACCTACCTCGCGAAAGTTTAATGCGCTTTTGCAAGGAATTATAATCTGGACGCAGCAATGACTAGGTGCAAAGGAGAAGTCTGCAACGAAAGTTGATTACCATTTTGTCACCTGACTTCTATGAGAATAATGTTCAGAAGTGTTAATCAACTTTCGTTGCCGACCGTACTAGGTAAGTCAGATTCTAGGGATGAAGGAGCTAGGTAACGAACGATGTTGCATCGTGGCAGAATCACGTAAGTGTGTCGTGCCATCGGAATATTAAATGATGCACCGCTATATTATTTAATTCCAACTTGCTGTTCTGGTTCTCAACTTCCCAGCAGATATAAAGGGTGTGTAGTGTAGACGTAGAATTACTTTTATTTTACTCACTGAACAACTTTCTCCACGGGCTAATATGAAATAAGAAAAAAAAATATTGGATAAAATGCATTTAGATGCAATCAGCAGATTTTTTTTTCGCAAATTTTTGTTACCTATAACTTTGTTTAGTACCTAACATGAGTACAATCACCATTTAAACAAAAGCGACTGCCTACCTACACTAGTTACATCCTACCATCATCGTATCGTAGTGTAGTACGAAGCAACGGGTGTAAAAAACCTGGTTTGGGGGCGCTACAATCGACTATAACCTCTAATGTCAGTGATCCAAGTACAAAAATTAGTTCAAATGATTTTCTGCAACATGGCGAGGTTTTTTATATTCCTGGTCGGGCTTTATGATTCAAATCTGTTTTGTTGAAAAGCCCGACCAGAAATATAAAAAACCTCGCCATGTTGCGGAAAATCATTGGAACTAATTTTTGTACTTGGAACTCTGTCATTAATGGTTATAGTCGATTGCAGCGCCCCCAAACCAGGTTTTTTATATTCCTGGTCAGGCTTTACCCACCCATTGTATCGAAAGTTTATAGGAAAGTTATTCAGTTTCATTATCTGAATACACTCTTATAATTTTGTTGGTCAATCAACTTTTTTTTAAATTGTTATATTTCTTTTTCTCAGTGTACGCTTACTGCTCTATTATTAACTTGACTGCTTTAATTGCTTCATGTGATGAGGTTCCTATACAGGGTGAATACTAATACAGTCAGGTGCGCTAATGAAACTGAAGTATCATCTAATATATTCATTGAGCTTTGCAACTTGATGCACTTGGTTCGTGCTAGGTGCGAGATTCATGCTTAGGTACAGTCGCCGGCTTTAAGCATACATAGACACTTAAATACATTTTTCAAACACAGTGCTGTAATTAGGGCTGTTCCAAACTGGGCACCCACACAGGGCGCTAACCCTGGAGGGGCGCAGAAATGACAAAGACGATTCCATGGGTCATGCATGGTAGTAGCATACCTACAATATTTTTATCGTGTAGGTATACGGTCGGTTGTAGACGCACCCTACTGAACTATATGACATTTGTCTTACGAAGTTGCAACTGCAACATTCGCAACATTACACCAACAAAAGTATACCGAGGCGAAATGAGATCTAAGACCTTTCTTACTTTCCTGCCCTCGATGTGTAATCTTCTATTACTGCCGCCGAAGGAAATTTAGAATAGAACATTTTTCAAGGGCGCAGTTATAGAAGCTTGCACCGGCAGCGGGAGCATAAAAGGCTCGTTATACGGTAACTGCTCAAACATGCCTGTCTAGAGCTGCAGTCGATTGTATAAAGATACGTCAATGTGTCACTATGTCGAAATTATGGGGCCGTGGTTAGTTATAACAAGTACCTATAGTATCCGAAAATAAAGCCTTTTCTCGAAAAAATGGGTGAGAGGGAGTGGGCCACAGCCCACACCACACTGGCCCAGTGCGCGTTGATGGAGGCAAGTCAATGGTCAACCGCTTCTACTGGATGTTTGTAAAGCGTTTCCACAGTTAAAGTTAACCTATAGAAATTTATAAAGAAAATTGTCCATACGATATAATACATTATCTTCTACCCAAATTTTTCTCTGATTTTATCTTTCAGTTGATGTTGACGTTTTTCCTGATTCGTTTCGTGGAATTGTATTTAAATAAACTTGGCTGTTAGTTGTCATATAAAGTGTTCGTTAGAACTCCGACTTGTTTAAATTGAAGTACTTATCTCAGTTGATTTTGTCAAATAACTAATTTTGGTCCGCCTCTTCAATACTTCAATATTACATCCTGAGGAATTTCCGGTAGGTATGGAACAGGCGACATCAAAAGCAAATTATGACGTAAATAGCGTTTAATCCTGCTATTTGACAAGAAATCTTATTTACTTCCGGAAGGTTCAATCGAAATATGACAATTTCAAATGAGAGTTTTCCCATGTTTTTGTAGGGGATCGATAGATGGTGCTACGGTTTGCGGGAATAAAGGTCAATATTTTTAAACGTTTGTTTCTTTAAAATAATAAAGAGGGAAAAGATGATCAACAAGATACCAACGCATCTTATATTTTAGTATTTACAATCATTTAAATCGAAAATTTGGAACTTTGTGTCTCACATGGCTGTATGGGCTCTATCCCTTGGCCTTTAAAAATAGTCAGGACATGACTGTGTCATCACGCACACTTCTCTATAAATAAATAAATAAATAACGCTCACAGGCACATACATTGTAATGATCCCAAACTATCACTAAAGGCTTTTATTATGGAAACCATACAACAACGGCACGAACATATAACATCCATGACCAAACCGGGATTCGAACCCAGGACCCTGGTTTGGCAGTCCGGCGTGGTAACCATTACAGCAACCGGGTCGTCGAATATATGTAATATGTATAATCTATGGAGCGATGAACATGCCATCTGTTGAGTTTTTTAGTATGTCAATTTAAAAATGAAAAGAAAAAACCAGATTTTAACAACTTGATCTATACAAGGTAACATTCCATAACGTTAAAGATTTATTGATCGATATCCAAAGTACACATAACAGCATACGTTTGGGCAAACATCGGGAACCCTACAGTAAACGAATTAGAAAGTATATCAAACAAAACCTATTTAATAACACGTTTCTCTCTAGAAACTATCGGAATTAGAGCCAAAAGACCAAATAAAGACGCAAAGTCACTATTTAGGTTTGCGATAGGAAGACCCAAGGGGCGGGTCCTGGGGTCTGAATAAATTTTAGCCCAACCAATTTTTCCCTTTTATTTAGTCACGTAAAATAGATTGACGCTCTGCTCTTGTCACACAGTGATTTTGTTCTTCATTGGCATTGACGTAGAATACTATGGACGCTGGGTCTAGTACAAAATGCGCGTGCGCGTCGTCGACCGTTCAAACAAAGACTGTCGCGTAATTTGGTCTCTTAATTCGTTTTAAAACTCTTTTGGTTGGACACTTTTGAGCGCGGACCCTTGGTCCAGTAGAAGCCAATGTTCATTGGTGATAAATTTAACTAGAGTCACTTAACTGATGGATGAAACCTTTCTAGTACTTCAATACATATTTTACTATCTTTAGAAATCGTCGATCGTAAGCGAAAATTGTTAATTATGACTGTGGCTTCCGTGAAAAACGTTTTCATCTGACGATGCACTAGGAAACGCATCCAGGAACAATATCTTAAGTTACACGGAATGCGGATCGAGATCTACTACCTCGAATGTTATTTAATAATCTTATGAGCGTAGTCTGTAGGTCCGGGTTTCGTTCTTATGTCCCGTGTCCCTGCAGTCCAGAGGTTGAAGGTCATTCTTGTACTAAAGCTGCCCAAATGTCAGATCCCCAAATCCTACGCATATCCAACATATACGGTTCAGGTTCCGCACTCGGCTACTGTTTGTCCCCCTTAACGACCAGCGAGCTGCGCGTTAAACCGGCGTTAAACAAACATGTTGCGTTAGTTAACGCTAATTAGGCTCAGCGTAAACCCGACTTAAACGGACGCTTTGTTCTAAACAGCTTAGATAGGGCATATCCGATATGTTTACTTTATACTACAATTAGGTAATTCTGATAGGAAACGATATTCTAATGCAAATGGTTAGAGATTTTGGGTTCTGAAACTTATTAATCTCAGTCCGTCAAGGAGCATAATAAACAATAAAACAGAAACTTCAAAGTACAGACCAAGATTACTAATAGATAGCAGGGATTTTGGGCTTTAGAAATTGAAGTTATTGTTTTCTTTTCAATATCAATCAATTTCAAACTGTACCTATATATACAGAGTTTGCAATGAATTCCAAAAAGTTGCTAATAGTTGTTCAATCAAGCCGAGCAATTATCTCTACTAAAATAAAATTGTAACATAAGTGTGTCTGTACATTGAATATTTTAAGAAAAAGTTACGATATGGTTTTTAGTTGTCAATCATTCTATCATTTTTTTTTCAGTTTGTTTGCCTCTTTGCTTATCTGTATGTTTGTTTGTTCGCGCATCACGCGAAAACTACTGGGCCGATTTCGGTGAAACCTTTTTTGTTTGATAGCTTATGATTAGATTTATCAATAATCTAATATATCATTTTATCTCACTACGAACCCGTGCGGACGAATTAAGAAAATAATGAGAGGTAACTACCAGAACACCTCATCACAATGCTTTTGTTCCATTCTTATCATAATCATCATCTTATTTCAGAGCTACACTCTTGTCGGTGGAGTATTCGCCGACCCAGTTTTTTTCCGCTAGTGTCTGAGTTCCTGCACGGCTAGCATGCCACCCACGACAAAGCGTTTAAACGAGAAAAACGTCATGCGCGCTCTTTTTGGCGTATAAAATATTAAAGATGGAGGCACGTCTCGATTTTCGTCGTTTTCTCGGCGGTGGCATGCTAGAGGGGCTGGTACGACACGACATCAACTTTTACCTTCTCATCTTATGCAGTGGAATTGTCAAATGTTATGATATGTCTGATCTGATTGGATACAATCTGGAGTTATGAAGTCCGAACAATACAAAAAGTCTGTCTTAAGATCGTGACTTACACAGATGTTCTTTTAAAAATAATTCAAGTAGTAACTTATCTCTAGCTTCCATTGTTGTAAGTGTGAGTCAGCGTTGATGAATAATTTAATAGGTTATGACGTCATCTTTGTGTTTAGAATTGTTGGATTTTTATTCCGTTGTTCGGTTGAAAATATGGTTGAAAAGTTTACCTCTAGACTAGCGGTGGCGAATTTCTGCTTGAATTTTACATGAAATTTCTAGCTTACCGGGAATGTGGATCAAATGTATTTTTTTGTCGCAATATTTACTGTATACTACGTAGTAGAAAAAGGTAATTATGCCCAATTTGCTACGATTCGAGTTTCAATGGGGGCAATCAACATTTTGTTACCTCGTCGCGGCATTGTTAATTAGTGAATGAAACCTCAGTCTTTAGCCTATAAATCCTGTTACAAACTAAGGAAAAAATTGCCCACAAAATGGACACTGTTAAGATTTACATTTTTTTTTAAATACTTAGTTAAAATATTATCGCAATTGTAGACTTGATATTATAGATTTCTTGCGATAAATAAAAAACACAATTATTTAATGGAAAAACCATTTAATGTGTATTATTTTATTTACCTTTTCAACATCAACAAATGTTCGATAACATATATCTAACTTATTTAGACATTAGTTCCGGGTAATCCGGCACCCTACTGAGATTAATTGTTACAATATCTAAGATATTGTATTAAAACTTAAAAGTATTTTTAATTCGAATTGATAATAGTAATATCCACAATAGCTAGACAGGCGAAATGGAAGGCCCAACGCACTCTTGGCATAATAATATTGTTTCCTCTTAAAACCGGTTAACTCCATCCCCTTATGCACCTGTCTCAAATTTACGCGCTATACAAACCCGCTCTTCCGACTAAAACGTTTTGCATTTAATTCCATATTTATTGTAAGGGTTACATCTGCATTAAAAATAGGGTTTAAATAAAATCGGGTCGCTCGACGTATAAAAGAGGGTTCTCTAGCTAATAAAAATAAAAACAGCACAATGTAAGAAAAAGTATGGTACTGTATATTCTAGTTTAATTTTGTGAAGTAAATGTCTTTGTTTATTTCCTACATTTATTTACAAACAAGAACTTACTCTTATGTTTATGCTCTTAAAATAATAAACTTAAAAATGCTTTAAATTTATGGCAACTGATAAAAAAGCGGAAACAGCGTAATTAATTATAAGGATTAAATGTTTTGAAGTTACCCAAAAACAAAATATGTAAAAAATCATAGAGCGAGTGTTCAAAAAAATAACAATAGAAAGTTCAGATATTTTGTTTAGCGGTTAAATGAACCATGATTGTGTTCTAGCACCCCACTAAATCGGATTTAGGGAGTCATTGTAAACCAGTTAATTTATAACTCTTATTTTACAAGTGCCTTTGAATTATTTAACATTAGTTATGTCTGACATGTGGTGTTTGAATAAACTATAAAAGGATTTATTTTATTTTTAGACTAGATGTGCCCGGCATGCGTTGCAATTCCCTTTTTTACCGACACAAACTTGGCCGCTTTTTTTTCTTATAGTTTCCCGGCAATTATCCTTCAGCGTGTGTCCTTCTTAATATGCTTAATATGCTTAAAGGCTGATGATGCATAGTTTTAAAACTTATGTAAAGAAACTATCGATTATTAGTATGAACACTTTCGGTTCCATTTAACATTTCCGCTGCCAACATAGCGTTTGATATATTGCTTTACCACACTAAACCCGTGCTCCCGTCGCTAACTCTGTACCAATTCAAGTGAGGTGTTACTAATTGAAAATAATTTAAAAACGACGGCGGCGGGATTCATAAAGTATTCAGTAACTTCTTCTGATCGCAACAAACTGCCAACAAGAATAAACCAGCTGTAATGAAAAAGCACTCGTGTAAAAAAATAATTGGTTCTTTTCACAAAGGCCCATTTTCGTCTATTTCCGATGAGCAAAAGTTTAAATTTTTTAATTTAGCGATTGTGAATAAAAATAGATAAAAAAAATAGATTGTTATTTCCTGTGAAAAAAGTCCTTTTCATATTTGAAGTGAGAAAAAAAGGAAACAAGCATTCGAAATGTTTCGTATTGTACTTCGTGTCCTATGTTCGGGCCGCCTATTGACATTTCATGAATGTTATTTTCATCAAAATGTTGAGTTTGTATTTAATAGAGGTGATTAAATTTTTATTCCGGTTTGCAAAAATACCATCTGACCACTCGTATTCTTTTTGACGGTGCTATATTATTTGATGCCACACCACACGTATTGCAATCTATTCATTGTTGTTTTGTGTGTGATGCACAAAAAAATTGTGTAATAAATGTGTTAGATTATATTGTTTTAGCTCGTAATTTACACTTGCACAGTTACAACTAATTATCAGAGATACAGACAGAAAAATATACATTTGTGTAAATTATGGTCGAATAAAATTGGATAGCGTTGGTTATCTTTGCTCTTTCAGATACTTTGTGGAACCTCTCTTTATAAAAAGAACCTCCTTATAATATAAAAGATAGTTCGACAGATTTACTATAATGTCTAATAGGTACGAAATTACGATTGTTTGTATGAAAGGTGTCTTTAAATCAAGAAAAGCATTTTGACAAATAGTATTTTTCACATGTTTTTTTCTCATAATTACTGGTTTCTCTATTTGTTCCGTGATCGGTTTCCAGCACAAAGAAATGTCATGTTCTCCTACATACATTAACTCGCATCCATATTCATCTAGGGGTTTCTGACCGCCCCTAAAACTACAACTAAAAATAACCTTTTAATGTTAGCCACGTTAACTGAATTAATTTATTTCACATTAGCAAACAGAATAACCACAAAAATATTGGTCAGCACAACCGTTGTCAATTACACATACACTACATGTGAACTTGTTACCTAAATATTTCTATCTATCTTTAAAGTCACGCGTCTTTCCCAGTGGGGTAGGCAGAGACCAGGGCGCGCCTTCTACTACGATCCTTACATACCTCTTTTGCCTCATTCATGCCATGCCCGTCGGTTTCGTACTCAGCACCTCCCCTTTTTGTAAGACGCAACCGATTTGATCGAAATACGTCCTACGAGAGCGCCCTCTGCCGAAACTTCCACTCACATTACCATCATATATCCATGAAACTAATAAGTACCTACTAAATTCGTATACCTACTGTCACTCATCCTCTCCACATGACCAAACCAACGATGCATACTTTTCTCTATTCTTTCAATTTACTAAATAGTTTTTGGGTTTAATATAGTTTGATTTTAATAGGTGAATTTCAAAATGTTACATTTCAAATAATGTTCTGATTCTGAACAAAGTTTCACGCGTTGAGTTTATTTGTTAACACATTGTAGAACAAGAACGAATCTTACAAGTTTTTATTAATGTTGTTTTTTCGTGTTTCTTGAAATAATTCGCGGAGCGATTTGAGCGTGTTGGCAACAAACGTTTGCGGCCTAGTACGTAATGGAATGTATGAACGTTTTGTTTACAGCTATTTTGCATATAGATTGTTCCGACTGCTATGAATTCTAATACGGATAAATTACGGCCTCGTATCAAATTTCAACTTTCGATGGAATAACTTTACATTTGCTACGTCTCGCGTTTTAAAATTTCGTGTTTGTTCTATGCTTTCAAAATGAGAGAACTAAAACGAAATCATTATATTTCTAATCTACCCAGATTTTTATCAACATTATTTATTCAACAAATAAATAAAACAGAACCAGGCAAGATCTTATAGCTCGGAGCTTATGTAACCAATTCAAGCCACGAGGGTGACGTCAAACATCATTTCGGTCCGTTTTCAATAAGGCCCTCGGAAAGTTTCCCAAAATTTCGTATTCCATTAGGCTCGTCGCAGACGCGTCGGCCCCATAGTCGTCTCGCCCGTCCTTCAGCCTTCATTTGCTTAGGTTCACGCAAACACCGATTTGAATATATTTACCACTAACTGTAAATACCCGTAAAATTACCGCCAGCGAAATTAACGTAAAACATTTGTAAATTGGATTATGTAAACTATGTGGTAGGTACACAGTGTTAAAATATTCTGGTAGGAACGCGCAGCATCATTGAGTTTGTCGAGACACGGTCCACACGCAAAGTTTTATATCATAGAAGAAATTTAACAAGGGTTGTGTACGACGAATAATAATTACAGGCCACGTCCACATGTTTTACATACTCGGCTATCAGTACTTCTTGTCATCTGCTGTGGTTTAGTAATAGCACAGATTATATAATACGTAATAGTAAACATTTAAACGAATACCGGTGGTATAAAATTTCTTTTTGGCGGTTCCGCGTTTTGCAATATATCATCATCATCAGCGTATCATCGTCCACTACTGAACATAGGCCTCTCCCAAGGCGCGCCACAAAACTCTGTCCTTGGCCTTCCTCATCCAGTCGCTCCCCGCTACTTTTTTTAGGTCGTCTGTCCAGCGGGCAGCAGGGCGTCCCACACTACGCCTACCAGTTCGCGGTCTCCACTCTAGAACTCTGACACCCCATCGGACAAGAACTGATTTGCAATATAACATTTTATAAAATTCCGTCAAAGAATAATATCTTTTGTAAATCAAGCTCATAAATATAAACACTTAACATTATAAGCTAAAATAGGCTGTCACATATTTTCTTCAACCATATAATTGTTTATCCTAAAAAACAAGGTCATCCTTATGCCTGTCGTAAACTCTTGACAACCGATTTTGTCATCAGGACTCAGGAGATGTTTACATAAGCAAGCTAAGGAAAGCGAAACTTAGATGAAGAGATAAGTTACGATGGATTCGGAAATTTCCTCTCAATTTATTAAATACGCATCGATTTAAAACCAAATACGTTAAATCAATGACAGGTTCGGTGTTTGTCTAGCCGGGAAAGCGTTGTTTACTAGCCTTCGTTAGAGTGATCGATGACAAAATCGCTTAATAAGGCTGGCGGAGTGCCAATGTTCAGTTGTTTACGACACGTTTGGTCTAAATCACATGATACTGTACCTAATTATAAGCAAAACGCACGTTAATTGCAAACTTGTATCTGATTATTAAAGTTAGAGTCTTTATGCCATGCTACTTGCTTCTACCATCTCGCTCTTGGCTTACTATGGCTCACTCTCACTCACCCTTATCCGTGATAAGAGCATGGAGGCCATTGTCCTGTAGGGGAATCCCACAGGCTATAACTTACTTTATACCTTGGCCCCTTCTCGAGATTTAGTCCGAGTCTTATTTAGCAATGACATCGTTTGTGATGGCTAAGCTCAGATGACCCTGAAACAAATCAACTGAAATAGAGAAGATCCAGGAAGGAAAATAGAGCGGCGGCATCAAGATAGTGAACTGTCATGGCCGCAAACAGCCTTTGAATATTTACTGGTGTACAAATGACCTTCTTAGCAATAACACTCCCTGGCAATCCTCTGTTGGGGCGTAAATTGCTCAAGTCAAAAGCTCTGCTTCATCGTATTTTGTGGAATTTATATACCTACGTAGGTTTCGTATAGTAAATCATTGTAATTTCATTTTGGCTACGGTTCCTTTTCGTATTAAGATGTTTTACGTAAGTGTTTCAGTAAAGTGGTATAAATGTTTTGGGAAAAGACGCAATTATGTGATTTGTTTGTCAAATAAAATTCTGAGCTGAAATCCGAAAGTAAAAGTTGATAACAACGATCTATCGAAGCTACAATGTAACATTAAAGTATGTACCTATTGGACGTTTTAAACTAGATCTAAGCGGGCAAAAGTTAGGCCCTATGTTTCGGCGATGTATAAGTCCATCTTCATTGACGATCTAAAAGTCCGAGACAAACAACTTTCCACAACAATACGTCTCGATTTCGTGCCATTATGGTTTTTAGGAATCCGTGCGCTACAATTTAGAAACCCCTAAAAAAAAAGAACACACACGGTGACTGATTGACGCACCGTGTGTGTTTCGACGTGCGGTTTCATACAACTCCTTGCTTTACAAATGAAGGACTGACGTCTGCCGCTCCGTCAATGCGTTCATCGTGTGTAAACGCACTAAGTCCGACATACGATGTATCAATCCTCTTTCAATTCCGAAAATCGACTACGAAATAACTCTGTTAGTACAAAAATATATGTATAGGTATCGAAAATCAAATACAACAAATTGAAAGCCATCGCGCCGCGTAAACACAAACACGGCACGGCATCGGCAACCGAGTGTTTTATTGAGCAAAATTCTAAAGCATAATATTTATTGTCCGTGCCACTGCAGGCTACTGAGTCTACACAATATTTTTGCTCACGACTCCTTCTGCTTGGATATGTTATTTGTATTCTAGCTTTTACTACAGCTTTTACTAGACTACGGCGAAAGATAGGATATAATGAACTGACAAGTAAGTATTTTGCTGCATCGCATGTATTTTCGGTTTTGCATAGATTTTGGCAAATCAGGTGTGTCTAATGTGTACGTAATTTGCAGTTTAGAAGCTTTTCTATCAGGCCGAGATTCAGATACTCATTTTGAGATTTTGATATACTTATTTTGAGATTTTGATATACTTGAGTTTGAACTAAGACTTAAAATTCTCGACCTAAATAATACAATATGCGAAACTAATTTGCGTCGTTGACTCGGAATTAATTATTTATTAGTTTCTTTGATATTTATTTGTTACCTCCTAACCTGTCAGTGTATTAGTTATTCTATGCATAAGTATGTGAAAAATTTCGCTACCACGACCGTAAGTATGGTTTTAACGAGCCAATCTTAAAAGAACCTTCGATACTATACGAAACAGACTTTAGTAACATTTACCAATGTTTGTTTCCGTACTGTATTACCAGCGGATTGGAAATCTCATTAGGCTAGATTCACACAGTTAATCAGTGCCGCTGTGTTTGGCCCGCGCCTCGCGTTCACGACGACGACACGGCGACGGCGACGCGAAGACGTCTGGGATTCTAGTGAAATACGGACGTACGTGCCGCCGCCCGTACCTAAGCTTTTCTTCCACGTAACCAATTCCAACCGATGCGCTTTAAACCGTTAATTCTCAGCTAAGAAAATACTTTGCAAACTAAGATATTCCGCTAGTAAGCTCCATGTAAATTACTGTTGATTAAAGTGCGTTATTACTTTTTACTGCTCTTATATTTTTGCTTCAGTAAACTTAATGCAATGTTAAAATACTTTTCCAGTGCACTGTAGTAAGATGTAAATTGTAATAAAACAAAATAATGTCAACGTTATCCGTAGTTGTGCAAATATTAAAAACTGAAAAAGTGTTACATCGTAAGCTAAATTAATTTTGTGTTTGTTGTTTTGAGGTTGTCTTCGGCGAGCGGTGGCAGCCCGAAATGAGAAAAGAATATTTGAATAAGTTACTTAAATGCTTTATTAGTCATGGAATCTTTCTAAAATTGAGTTCCTAATAGAATTATAAAACCCAAATTTCCATGCTAAAAACTTGTTGGAAATACCTTTTTGCGAAACAAATTCTGTTGTTAGATGAGACGGATATCCTTGATTTATTAGTTTCGTGCAGCCAAGAGATCGTGCATAAAACTTGGGCTGTGACGTCGGCGGCGTCGGAGGCGCCGGGCCCGTCGTCGTGACCGGCGCTCATGTATACGCTTCCCATTCCACGCAAAATTCCCATCACAGGAATCTTATGCCCACGTAATAAGAATGTAAATACCTCTATTCGTGCGACTTGAAGAACTACGAGTACCTATTTCTTAAACTTCACGATGAGTTTTATTTAGGTTATAATTTTTGAAACTTTGTATGAACAAAGCTCCGAAATTTTATTTATTCGTACAAGGCCAGTTTGTCTTTGTTTGATACCTAATGTCAGCAGCGAAATTATTACTTAAATCTAACTTTCGTAATGCGCTTTGCCAATAGTCTTGGAATGGGAACAAAGTAGAGTTTGTTCTTTAGTTTAAAGATTCATCGCACCGCGTGCTAAGAAAAATGGCGTTGCAAAAGTTTGCGTGGATTGGATTCATATGTCAAAAACCTGAAAAGCAGTTTATATTTAGTTATTTTGGGGGAGACATTGAGCATGTTGAACTTCTTCTTGTGTTGAATCTGCTGTTCCTGATACAACAGAGAGTCAGACACTATATTCAACCAAAAATGTCGAATTTATTCCGCGATTTGTTTTTGTCTCGTGGGCAAAGTTTTTATTGTTAAGTTTGATGTAGATCATCATCCCCTTAAAAATTAGGTTAGAACAGCATAGCATATGCTCACGACTATATACCCCGATGGGGTAGTCAGAGATATTCTGAAAACTCAGAACATCCACGTTTCACGATAGTAGTATTGAACCTCTGTCCAGTGTGACATGACGGGGAGTTTGGTCGTTCCTTTTACGGAGAGCAGATAGATACATGTGTAATTATTTCTAACCCCCGCCGATATTCAACCCCACTTTGAACGTAAAGTTACACGATTTATGAGATGCGATATTAATCACTAAATTGATTAACGGAAGTTTAATTTCCGAAATTATTCTTGTACCTGGATCTGCTATAACAAGAAACTGTTAATTTCACTTCGAATTTGTTAAGGGGCTACCTGCCGGTTTTGGGTAATTTTGTAACCATTTTATTCATTAACTATGACACTTTTTGAGCTGAAATTTAAACTGAACCATCTACAGGATATGAGAAGTGATGTGGTTTTTCTAGAAATCGATTTTAATGAATAAAACCGAAGAAAAGGGACTCTAAAGTCACCCCTTTTTTCCAGTTGTAACCATTTTACTCTTACATTTTTAATCGGAACAAAACGAAGATTTACTATATTGTTCACAATACAATTTAGAATGATGTGGTTTTTTTACTTTTTCGAAATTTATAAAAAATCATCGAATTTTTCAAAGAAAACAGCAAAATTCTGACTGGAGCCACGCGCTCTTTCTCATCGATTAGTATGGAGTGTGAGTGAGAGGAGAGTGGTCCACGGCTGATACGCCTTAATTACGTTTAGTGATGCAAAGTTTATAATGTTTTGAATTGTATTTAGTTTCCTTCTCCATTATTCATTCAAAATGAGGCTGCAACTGCGTTCCTAAAATAATGAAAATGTTTATCAGTTAACAATAAGAATCTCATAACAATATGTTTAGGAATACAATAGTAGAAGCAGGTTTGCAGTTTATTATGGAACAGATTTTTTTCCCGATTTTGATATTGGTCCTACGGAGAAAGTTTTTCAGTTTGATGGTCCGATCATCCCCTTAAAAAAGTGTCAGCATATTAAGAATGAAAATGTAAATCGGAAATCTAGATATTCGTGAATAACCACAGAAGCTGAACGGTTCCGAAGCCTGAACATCAGTGAATTGTACCGGCATTAAGACGAAAGTCCTGCAGCTGTCTTAATTCTTCTTGTAGATCTTAAGTCTATGGCGGTACGGCACGTTAATGGGCAACTCTTTTAACGGTTGACTACATTCATCATTCGACAGTAATGAGGTCATTGACACGACAGCTGTAAGTGCACCGAGCTCGTTATTACTGCTCTATGACGTCATTAAACTCATTAAAAAATGTACAAATATTTCCACGTCCAGGTCATAGGTACCTGTACCTACCTAGGTATGATTTCGACTGTGATCGGGGAAATAGTAGCTTGAAGTTTATTACGTTTGGAATTTAATCACTTCAAAGTCCAATACGCACTTTGCCTGCGTGGCAGATACGTTTCATTCCCTTATTCGCGATAGTTTGACAAATCCCCAACTGGTGACGACAATGATGACATTTCCACTGATATAATGTATCATTGCCTAAAGAAATTATGCAGAAAACATGCAGTTGGATCTTAGTCTATTTTGTTAGAAAAACTAGATAACATGCATGACACAGGTATTTATTTTTATTTATTTTATTTTAGGAAGATTTACAGCATTACAATTTTATTAAATACTAGTGTTTTCCCGCGACTTCGTCCGCACAAATTATATACCAGATTTTAAGTCAGATATCAAAAAAAAAAAGTCTCTTCAAAATCGGTTCAGTAGTTTTTGCGTGATGCGCGAACAAACAAACAAACAAACAAACAGACAGACAAAATTTCTAAAAAAGGTTGATTTTGAGTCAGGGATGCCTAAAAACCATATCGTAATCTTTTTTTTTGTAAATATCTTCAATGTACAGACACACTTCAGTTACAGTTTTATAATCGTTTAGATTCTTATATAAATGTAAACGCCAATTGAAAACGGTATTATAAATAGGTGTGTATCCGTCTGATTGGCGTACAAATTCTTATGATTTTTCCTAATTCTGTAGACTGCGTGGTGTTTCTCCATCGTACAGAGTCCCTCTACAACGGTTGTAATTACAAGATTATCTTAATAGACTGGAACCAACTAGACACAGGAATTAGGACAACAAGATTACATCAAGTTGTTAGTACACACTAACACATTCTCGCATATCGCCTCGTCATAGGTACGTAAAGCAAATTGAGCAATAAGAAACCGCTTAATAACGGACTGCCTCTAGCCTTTACATTAATACTGCATTCCTTATAAAAAAAAGTTTAAGCAAGGGTTGCGCCTGCGCGCTCTACGATAGTAAGATAAGGCCATGCTTGACTTATTCCGAAGACGCCCGAAGATATCCGAACCCGAGAACGAGGTCATTCAACGTTCCCTTTAATTGCTGTTCCTTATCAACGCGTGCTGTCCATCCATCTATCTATCCTCCTCACTCCTATTTGAATATTTAACTTTATAAGGGACAGAAATGCAGTCTGACATTGATTTAGAAAAGCGGTGAAGCCACTATTTCATTTATGCTGGAGAATGGAAGCCTCGTGGCATAAATTGAATAAATGTGGACCATCAATTTGTTAGAGAATTATAGTCGGTCGATGCTCTTTATATCTGGTGGGCTATTTATTGAGGATTCATTTCTCTGCAAGACAATTTAGGTAACTTAATACAGCTCTTCTTTTTAATCGGAGTCGCCTTTTGCACTTGTTGGAGGTACATACAAACAGTGTTGGCGAAACGATTTTGTAGTTGAACGATAATGATAACAAACATCTCGGAATGGAAGAATACCGACCGTATTATGAGATATTTGTTATAGATTATCATTCAAATTCAATTGTATGAAACAAATTTAGATAAATATTTTCACGAATCGTTAATTTCTATGCATTTTGTGTTCGTTTTCCTCCTTCAAACTCCCTTGAATTGTGAAGCAAGGTTGCTTAGTTATCAAAAACAAATATTTAAGGAAGTCGACTCTCTTTGGATGCACTTAACCGCCTGATAAGCTTACGGTAAACAGTTATTAGTAACCAAACAAAGTGTTGTTTAGATAAATCAAAAGTGAACCTTAGGAACAAACGCTTTGATGAATCAAACGATCATATAAATCGTTCTAGTTTCGAGTCCTCTTTCCGAATTATGAAAGGAAAATAAAAAGAAAATCGAAGGCGATTCTACGAGCCGAAAGTTTATAATACCTACAAATCCGTGGAGTCAACGGAAATTGCTTGTTTCCCTTTTATCTGTAGGGGTTCAATTTCCTTTATTTTAATCTTAAATCCTCTAGAAATGCGTGCTTCGTCGAGTCGAAACGAATACTTGTGTCTGAATCGGTCAACTCATCACTTTGTGAAAAATCAAGCCCCTTTTCTTGCCAGAGTAGCAATTTATTAATAATAACATTCTTTTTAGAATTGATGTTGAGAAAACTAACACTTTTATCCTCGTTCTATTTGCGTCTCTACGCTCATTCCCATCATGTCAAACCAGTTTCTATAGGTAACCTACCTGCTACGCCAATCGACCGACTTTAAACTAAAAAGGAATAAATAACAGTTTGACATACTCAGGAATCGGGGATAGGTATTGTCGTCATACTGGAGGTCCATCTCGATCAATTTTTAAGCATAAGCATATGCTCACGACTATATTCCCCGGGGGGGTAGTCAGAGATATTCTGAAACCTCAGAACATCCACGTTTCACCAGTAGTACCGAAACTCTGCCCAGTGTGACGGGGGGTGAGCTCGTCGCCACTTGTAATGGACAGTGGGTACGATACATGCCTCGAAATTGAAGAATGCAGGTTTCCTCACGATGTTTTCCTTCACCGAAAAGCCAGTGGTGTTACAAATCGTACATAAATTCCGAAAAACTCATTGGTACGAGTCGGCCTGGACGGGGATCGAACCATCGCCGAAGCATCTTAATGAACTAAAGAATACAGAATGTTTGTCCTTTAAATAACTGTACCTACTCTACTGCATTGCGCTAGCCTTTTCATTCGAAACCCGCGGACGCCAAAAAAGTAGTTTTGGCTCAGCTCAGTACTACGTTCCATGCCCTTCGTTCAAATTAAACTACGGAATCGTAATCCAATAAAAATTGAATATGTATAATGTCAAGTTCAATGGCCGCAGGATCTCACAGGCCGGTCGGAGTTAGCTCGACGCAGACGCAGATATCGATCAATTACAGACTGTCACAGTCATATATCATTCGGACGTCATCTCAGTCTGGGCGGATGGTATGCTTAACTAGATTACGATGGATAATGTACCCTTAAGGTAAGCTAATATTACGTCGCGTCGGGTTAGCAGGCCGCGTCGGGTCGGACCGCAGCGCAAAAATCCACCCAAATCACTTCTATACAATTTTATGAACAATCGCAAAGTATGCGGTCGGAGCGGGGGTGCGATTTTAGAAAGTTACACGTTCAAAATCAAGATCGAATGAGGCATAATCTGCATAGTAATTTTTACATTTTGTACTGCTGATTTGAACGTGTGACTTTCAAAAATCGCACTCATACATACGTACACATGGCGACACATCAAGCTACGGAAAACCAATATAAGCTGGCCGCGCGTAGGGTGAACAATGTATAACGTCCCGTGGCTAGCTTATTTTGGTTTTGCGTAGCTTGATGTATCGCCGTGTTTTCGCTTTTTTCCCAGAGTGGTAGACAAATAGCACTCGAAGCCGCAATATTGCGCGGCGGATTTCCGACCGTGGCGTCCAGCTCCTTTCAGATGCGTTCCGTCGTCGTCGTGACTTGAACTTTTTTACAACGACCGACTGCAGTATTACATCATATTTTCTTACCTTTATTGTATTAGACACAATTACTATTATATTACCTTTGGCTTGTCTTTGATCGGAATCGAGCATCATAGTAGACTTATAGGCCAACACGTTTGTTGAACCTAACGAGCTTTTAAAATCTGTCACAGTTCCAGTTATTTGTACCTAGCCCATCAATACCTATGCCACCTTCTGACCTAGCCAGACAGACAGAAGAAGATAGCATCGAACCGAAGGCTTTTTTTGGAAATAAAATCTTAGCATCATTTCATTAGTTGCATATTTAAAAAAAATCCTGCATGTAAGTAATTAATAACGTCCTTACGTCAACTTTTCCATAATACTTGTGTTTTCCCGCGACTTCGTCCGCACAAATTATATACTTACCAGATTTTAAGTCAGAATATAAGCTATCAAACAAAAAAAGTTTCATCAAAATCGGTTCAGTAGTTTTTGCGTGATGCGCGAACAAACAAACAAACAAACAAACAAACAAACAAACAAACAAACAGACAAACAGACAGACAACATTTCTAAAAAAGGTTGATTTCGAGTCAGGGATACCTAAAAACCATATCGTAATCTTTTTTTTGTAATTATCTTCAACGTACAGACACACTTCAGTTACAGTTTTATAATAGTTTAGACTTATTCATCTTTTGCCGTTACTTAAATACTTTTGCCGAGGTTTAAATATGATATTTTGCCGCCTCTACGTTATCTAATGAATAAGATATCTATTGTGATAACGTAATGTCTGGCTGAAGCTTTGTTTCCACCGACATATTTCGGTGAACAGGGACGGGCCAATCAATTGTCGGCTTCCCAAATAAATCATCCTAGACGTCACATCGTTGACAAGCCTTCGAGGAAGAAGGATGTTCCGATTACTTAGAGCCAATGAATTTCTTGTGAAAGAAATTATGAAACATAATTTTTAAGGTTTCTCGTTGAAAGAACATCAATTTTTGCTCCGTTATCAATCAATTTGCATACATTGAATGATGTAGATAGAATCTGAATAGATTGAATTATTCTCTTAGAGATTTCTGTGTAACTTTGTAGCGAAAAATGTTTTTACGTTTTATCGAATGCGTACTTCACGGTTAACTTTCGCAATAATATTTATGATATAGAGAACAGCTCAGGTGAATGTAGACGAAGCAAAACGAAAAGGAATTTTCGCGCCCATTCCGAGATGAGATAACAATAAGTATTTCAGCCCAGCATTTGTCGTAACTGTCAGTAAGATTGACGCAAGTTCGCATGAGGTCAAGAGAATTCCCATGTGTCAACCCGATGGGCCCAATATTAATTTCTTAATGCAGGCCACCAGCGGCAGCGGTCACATTTCCGTTGTCCTTCACTTCGTACTTGACCGTCATTATTTTAACAAGCGAATTTTTTTCTACCGGACGAAATGTTTTCAAAAAAGGAAAATAAAACATTCTGTTCGATTAGGAATTTGAAGGATCACCCCAAACATTTCTCAGGTTTATAAAAAAAGTAAAAAAAAACATCGGCATTTTCCATTTTACATGTCCAACAAAATCGAGTTAAGGTGCGGACTCTTTTCCTTTGTTTGTCTTGTTTACATGTTCACAAAGCCTCGCTGGGAAAGGGTGCGGGTAGGTAGATTTTGTAACGTCTCCAAAGGGATTTTGTTGTCGTCGTGACGGGTTAGTGGATAAATGTCGAGAAAAAAACGAGCTGGGAGCTTTTAAGACCATGTCATCGATAATGACTGTGCTTGACCCTAAGTAGAACTCAAGTGAGGGCCGAACCGCCTTTACCCGGTCAAGATGTTTTCAAATATATGAAACCCTTTTATCGGATAGGTTTGTTTTGAAAGAATGTGTTCTAAAAGTACATTTCTTAGGTTTGTTGTTATTGTAGTATATGATTTGATTATTCCTTCAGCGGGAATTTTATTGCTACAATATTTTCTATAAATGTTGTACTTTGTTGTTTCCCGATCTTAGTTTTAACGTGTAATATCTCTGACTCAGAAAGTTAGAACCGTTATCATCGAGCTTGCATGCTATCATTAACTTTTTATCTGTCACCGTGTTATTATGTCGTTTCTTCAATCTCGCTCGAGGTATAAGTTCTCACGAATGTTACGTGTTCACATTTATCTTCGATGCATCATACCACTTTACAAGGTACTCTCACAATGTTAGGCTGACATTTTTTTAGAATACGTTATGTAAAATGATATTTGAATAAAATTGTATCCCTTCTATATATCCTTTTCTTTGTTTAAATACAAATAAAATCAGAATTATTAGCTTTGCACGTGTCAAAGTGTAATGGAGCAAGATGTTATGGGAAAATATAAAACTTTTCGTTTTACAGAAGAAACATTGTGATCCAAGGTGAACAACAATCACAATACAAAGTGTTTTGTTTTATTACCATTCTTTACAATGGAAGTGGAAGCGAAGCGTCAAATAAAACTTAAAACTGTCTAACAGATGTCGGACCGGCAGCATTGACTCTGACATGAAAAGTTATCCGACAATCCCCGCGAAGTAACAAAACTTTGTGCCTGACCCAGCGAGAGTTACTTGTATAAAGTGTAGTGATCTTTCTTTAGTAAGCAAATTGCCGTTTTTAAGCGACAAAGAAACTCCAGTGACTTGAAATTTGTAGCCGACTGGAAAATTGCTTTGCAAGTATTGACCTGATAGATAACAGTCGAACCATTGATAGTGTTTCTATTTTAAATACGTTTGTCGTTATTTACATGGGTAAGATTTATTAAGGCTTTGTAGACTAAAACATGTCGAGAGCTCGTGTTGAGAGCAGATCGTTTCACAGCTAAATTGCTTCAGATTCAATGGGATCTTATGCAAGACGACGAACAAAGAATGTTTCCCGGAAACATCTCCCGTTTTATGTGACTAGTCGCGAAGTAGATTCCATCATTGTTATCAAAGTGCCATGCATCGTGCCATCTTATGTGATCTCACATCCCTCACCGTGCATTATTCATGATTTAATGGAAATCTTGACGATCGCACAGGTCTCCGCTATTTGGTCGGTTGTTGTCGAAATCGTACGGTTTCCGATCTTTGAATAAACCATCCCATTTTCTTTCCTTAGGGCTAGGGCTCCTGTTTCTGCTGCAGCGTTTTATGGACAAAAAGCAAAACATATTACCATTTTACAAATACGCCTTGACCAATCAGGGACAGCCTTCCAGATTATGATATAACGGTCTGACTTCGATAGATTGTAAACTATTGAAAAATAATGCGTTAAATTGTAAGCAGCAGTTACGGTTCACAATCTTTCGACAGTTTACAATCTCGCGAGATAGATTATAATCTAACTATTTTTACAATTTTACGGTGACATATCTATCTCAATAAAAAAATATGCTAATAGCATTGAAAAGGGAAGATCTTCCGCTGGCGTTAAGGTGTGAAGCCAGAGCCAGACCGTCAAACTGAAAAACTTTCTCTATGCCACATAGAAAAAAGAAATCACCTTTACATACATTTGGCTCGAGTAGGTATGCACTTTTGTACGGAACAGTTGATTTCTTTTTCGCGATTTTAATGTTGGTACCATAGAGAAAGTTGTTCAGTTTGATGGTCTGATCATTCTCGTAAAAAACTGTCAGCATATGAAGTTGGACCTAGTATACATGTATCGAATCTCTGTGATTATTTCTCTTGCGCTATTTATGTTTTGTATACGATTGTGAACATGTTTAGCAGCTGACGGGTTACCAGGGTCGCAAGTTGTCTTACGTGCACATTTGCGGGTGCGACAGGAAGCGACATCTATTGCTTTGTTCCTACAAGTTGGGTGATGCCATCTGTGGCAAGTCCCCACAGACTCTTAAAAGGATTGTAGCAAAGATTCTGACCAGCTTGAAATAGATCATGGTCGTGATATTTTGTACGTTGAGGCTTACAACACCTGACGCGTAGGTAATATACCTAGTTTACTCACTACCGTCGAAATCGTGACAGAGGACCGTTAAATCATATCGTGAAATTGTGCTTCGATATGTGAAGTGAAAATTGATGTCGATCGTGTTTATGATATCATAAATTCAATTGTAGAGTTAAATAAAAAGTACGTAGGTAGCAGAAATTATTTTGCCTTGAACCTTAATTTGGAATTACTTAGAAAGTAGGTAGGTACTATATTTGACCTTTAACTTTTGTCTAGTTAATCACGTAAGGAATTTTAATCACGCCTTCACGCCTCATCGAATGCTATTAAAGGTCAACTTAACACTTTTAGTATTGGACTTTCCATATAAATGTAATAGTATTTTTTTTTATTAGGCTTCTATTTGAAAATCGTCTGGATGAAGAAGACATTTAAGATATTCACAGCTTTTATACGCCACTTCTATTTTAATTGTTTAATTAAGTTTGGACATCTACATTTTATATTTACATTTCATTCATCTTCACCATCAGCAGCCCGGATCTACCCACTGCAGGGTATATAAGCCTCCTCCTAATTTTGCAATCTTTCTGAATCCTGGAGTGCGATTTTTGAATCTCATTCGCCGAGCTCAGCAGTTGAAAATGTCAAAATTACTATGAAGATACGCATCTTTCAACTACTGATTTGACTTTCAAAAATCATACTCCAGGTGTGCTATTTATGAAAGTCAGATCAGCAGTAGAAAGATGCGTACGTCCGTTGTAAAGCCTGACCAGAAATATGAAAAACCTGGTTTGGGGGCGCTGCAATCGACTATAACCTTTAATGTCAGTGTTCCAAGTACAAAAATTAGTTCCAATACTAAACTGCTCCCGCCGCCTCTGCCTACACGACTTAAATGTATGTGACAGCAGTTTTTTTTTCTCCGATTGTTCAGTTTGATGGGTAGACTCTTAGTTTAAAAGGATGCTAATGATATCAATTTCAGCCTGTATATGGTCACTATTTGTCATTTGTCACGCACACAGCTCCGCGTATGAACGAATGAGTGAATAATTATAATCGTTCATCAACCTCATCCATCAGGATTCTGGTATAAATGAGGCTAGAATCTAGCCTGGATCTGGATCATGGAAATTGGCACACAGATTATCTAGCCGCTAGATTTAGAGAGAAATTAGTTAACAAGAAAATTGTTGAAGTTTAGAAGAACTTTTCTACAGATTTGAGACAAGTTTTGATGTCCAGAAATAGGGTTAACAGGGTCATAACGCCTCAGTTCCTACAATCAGGACGAAGTGTCTGGACCTGGATGTCCCCCGGGAACATACCGAGCAGTTCCATTTTCAAAATTGCAACGCAATAAAGGTCGACTGTTTTATCTCTGTCGTCGTTCCATTTTTACAATGGTGCCTCTTTACGTGTTTTTGAACAGTTCATTTAACAATAACCATTATGTGGTAAATTGTTTACAAATATTTTCACAATCAAATGCTTCCATTACTGTGTTCAAATTCAAATTCAAACATCCAGATGAACTAAATGATTCGGTGTATATTTGGTTGCATTGCGGGAAACGCTAAGTTCGAATCGGATTTCATAATGGATTTAAAGTACTCAGTCAATTTTAATTCAATATGTGCTGAATAAAGCTAGATTATTATGTACCATTTATGTACCTTGTTCACGCCACTTTATCCAAAGTGTTATTTTATTCGGAGGAAAAATACAGTAAGTAAAATCTGACATCATACGGACATAGAGATTAGGTCTAGATTGTTTCTGAAAAATTTAATTGACCTTAATTGGATTGTATTGAAAATATCACCAGACTACGTTGTTTGTATGGCGCGCCAACGGTAATATAGTAATATACCCTTAAATGCGTTATATACTAAAGAGGTGTTTCGAGCCATTCATCGAAATGAACAACTTTTACTATTCGACCAATAATGATGTCGCGAAAAAAAACCGACATAATCATATAAGTGTTGAATTTGATCTAAAGTATTTTATAAAACAGCAACAAACATGAGTTTTAAGAGCGAACGCTTATACATATTTAATTATCAATTTGTTTTAAATAAAAGAATCCCACTGCAGGGCAAAGACCTTGTTTTAAATAAAAAATAAAAATCTATAAAATGATTCCATGACATTGTAAAATAATTAATGCCTTGCAAAAGTAGAACATCTTATTTTTTCGGTACCAAAGGCCTACCATATACATAGTAAGAAAGTAATTTGACTTATGCTTTCAAAGTTTCCGTCCTCAATGACCTTTTTTTGATTGTATACCAGTGGATTTTTAGGCGGCCACTCAGTGCAGAAACAAACACTCCTGAACTTAGTTTCGAGCTATAGATTGATAGGGCTGTCAAAATTTGTTTTACAATGTGATTTTTTAGTGGTTATTGTCGTAGCATGCATTTTTTTCGCTGGCTTGTAAGAAAAGAAACTCTAAACAGACTATCTTAGAAAGACAGCGAAGCCGAAAGATATTTATTTACCTTTTTCACCCGCTCTCATTCTGTACACAGCTCAAGCTTTTACTAAAAGATTTTAAGGTCCGCCACACACATACGGATTTGCGATCCGGAATTCTGAATCAGGATTACGATTTCGACTGGATTTCCCAATTGCCCAATTGTTTTCGGAATTGCGGAGGTGTCAAATCCTATACAAAAATCACAATTCTGATTCGGAATTCCGTATCGCAATTCCGTATATATATGGCAGGCCTTTGGTACCGAAAAAATAAGATGATCTACTTTTGCAAGGTATTAATTATTTTACAACGCATGGAATAGCGCGGTTCAATGGAAAGGCGCTAAAAAGGTTCATTAACATTTCGCTAGCGAAAACAAAACGTTACTCCTCTAATTGGCAGCGAAGCGATGATGCGAAAGAAGAAAACTAACCTATTTATTTTATGGTTATGATGTTGAATTTCATAATTAACAACCGAGACTTTATGTTATACGAGCTTTGTATAGTACGACCAGGAAAATATGGCCGTTCGTTAATCTTCGTTTGCGGAGTGCAGGCCCGAGTCCCCGACAAAACCCGAAGTCATTTAGTAATTAAAGAGTGCAAAGTCGGATAGCAGCGAAAAGGGCGCGAAAACAAATGAGCCAATAGTGTCAAACGGATTGAAGGTTGCACATCCTGATTGGTCAATATAATTTCGCGCGCTATTAAATTTTGTCAACTTCGCAGGTACATCGGTAAGCTTTATAAACCTGTAGGTCTACCATGAGTTTTCACCGTACTTTACTACTGTAGTTACGTCACCAATTTTGTACTGAATTTCGTACAGCGCTCCTAGTGGTTACGTTGAGAACTAATTTCTGTCATACGAATTGGCGACGTAACTACAGTAGTAAAGTACAGGGAAAACTCATGGTAGGCCCTCTGGTACGACTGTAATACTTACTTAGCTCAACATATCTAGGGCTCAAGGTCCTATCGCCGCAAAAATATTTACTACATACTCGTTTCTAATGCGAAATCCCCTTGGTACCTAGTAATAGAAACTATAGTAATGATTTCGTACGCGCCGTAGTTTTTAGGGTTCCGTACCCAAAGGTTGCCAATGGGAAGCTATTACGCCTACGCTGTCCGTCCGTCCTTCCGTCCACCCGTCTATCCTTCTGTCCGTTTTATTTTGGACTTTCTAATAGTAAAAAAAAACAAGAATTATTATTGTGAATATAAATATTTAGTATAATATATTATTATAATATATAATAAAATGACACAGGATAGGAAAGCGTAATTAAAACTAAAAATCTTAAAACGAACTAGAATGCAGACAAAATAAATTAAATATAAATATTGTTATAAATATTAAGAGCGAGCGATTTTAGCTATACACGAAAAGTTTTTATCAATATTTTTTGTTTTTCTCGATATTAAAAAAGGAAATACATACAAGCGTGAAAGGTGTGAGCATATAACATACTCTAACTAATTTGTTAATTCGGCGAAATATGTGTGGGGCTCGTGCTAAGGATCCCGGAGTAAATAATTAGTTGCAGAAACGCTCATTAAAGTTAATCCTCCATTAAATCTCTTGCTAGCTTTTACTACGTCAACAAGACAAAAAGTGACAGCAAGAGATTTATGGAGGTTTAATGAGCGTTTCTGCAATTGAGATAAATATGTTGGTGTGGAAGTTCCACAGTGGAACCCTCGGTACGCGAGTCCAAATCGCACTTGACCTGTTTTTTTACAACCAGTTTCTCATTTCCGATAGCCTAGCAGTTCTTAGTGTCAGAAATGAATAACTGTTAAGTTACTAAATTGTTTGGCGTATCGCCAAAGAACTGGATTTCGAACTAGAAAATTATTTTGCACATAATTTTGAAAGACTGACTTTCATATTGTTCATATTTTGGCTTATAATAATTAGGCTAGGTACTTACTTACATATTCATCATCATCATCATGTCAGCCGACAGACGTTCGCCGATGGACATAGGCCTCCCCCAAGCATCGCCAAAACGACCGGTCCAGCGCTGCCCCCATCAAATGGGTTCCTCGCCTTCACCAGGACCGGGTCCACCTAGTGTGTGTGGGCTATGTTTGTTTATTATTTATATACATTGAAAGAGGCCTTTGCATTAGATATTTAGGTGCATCTTACAATTATAAAACTGTTGTGTCAACTCAGACAAAAACTAAAATACAATAAATTTAAGGAAATCTTAGTATAAGCACAGATTAATAATACTAGTATAAGCAAAGAGTAACTTTTCTTTCTTAAGTTAATAACATCCAACCTGACTGCGAAAAGGAGGGTAATATTTGAAAACTTTAGCACCCTATAGATAGGCACATAAGTCCGTGCTGAAACTGTAACTGAAATAATGTTTAAATTTGCGAATTACTTTTTGAAGTTATAAGTAGTTATAACTCCCACTAATGGTATCTAGTAGGTACTACATACCATAAGTGGGAGTTTTGAAAGTCACACATACAAAATCATGTTCGAATGATGCATAATATCTATTGTAATTTTGATATTTTCTAATGCTGGTCTGTGACTTTCAAAAATATTTAATCAAGTCCACAACTAAACTTGATCCTTGAATAAAATTACCCGTTCTGCCCGCCATCGAAACATCCAGATTATCTTTAAACTTTTAACTCGTTACATAAAACTCGGCCAAGTTTACGTCTTAAATTCATAGATTTAAATTCAACCTTTGAACATTCACTCTCATCTTTGATGCTTTCAGTGTAATGGCCCGTGTCTGTTTTTCGTTTGCCAGTAAGGTCGTTGACCTTGAATAGGGGAAACCGATTTGAGAAGTCAAACGGTTTGTTGTGAAAAAAATATTTACGATATACCTTTTCTTGTTACAGGTACTGTTGGTGTGCGAGATTAGAAAATAAGATGGAAAATTCGCAGGCAGTTCTAAAGATACGTTTTGCGAAACAAATTGGGTAATTTGGGTATCCCAGAATGTAATGCAATGGCACAAAAAAATTTTAGATTTTCGCATGGTAATGTCAAAGTGTAATCTGCCTAGTTAAAGCAGGTTCTTTACAAACTGCGACTTTTCGCAGCGATAAGAAACGCGCGTTTATAAATCGCGTGACTGCATCGCTACATTCACTACCACGTTTTTCTGTATCGCTACACTAGTAATTAACAGGCGTTTGTATCGATTCAAACCCGTGATTGTACTTAGCGATGCACACGCACGTTTGTAGCGTTGCAGACGCGCCTGAGCATTGCGACAAAGGCTGTCGACGAATGACTGATCAACTATTACGAACGTTTTGTGTCGTGGCTGTATCGCGTTTGCATCGTGCAAGAAATAATGCGAACACGTCACATTTCTTTCACGCTATTTTTAACTCTATTTCAAATGACATTGATTTCATTATACAATGATAAATGACAACTGTTCGAATAGTTCTCCGCTAGGTGTGCGCTGACACTAACATTTGATTTCATTATTTTTCATCAGATTCTGGTGTCTGGTACCTATAAAATGCAGTATAAATCATACTGAGGCCTTTTCCAATGCCAGTGAAAATAAAAAAATCTGCAGATGGCGTTAGTTTAAAAAAAAACGGTCAGTTAGAAGCTTAATAAAAATGTTGGCTGTCGAAGGTTTGTTAATTGACTGGCATTTTCATTTACTGGTGCTGCCAGTAGATAATCTGCTCTTTACTATAGTGGTACCACTAGATATAGTAATATAGGGTGCTCACGCGGAAACAGCGCACAAACGAATTTACAATACAAACACTGCTGCATTCTGATAAAAGAATATTTTTATACAGGTGGGAAAATATTAATATTCATACAATTCGAATATTTAAATTAATCGTTTTAACATAAGTCTATATCAGTTTATTTCAATCTCTCAACTCTACCAATATTTTGCCTTCTATAGTAAGCCGAAAAAAGCCATATTATAATATCCCTATTTCACTAAAAAATTTGTGAAGAAATGTCAGTAGGTAAACTCTGTCTAATGAGGGATTTTCAGAAAGCCATTAAAAAGAAAAAGTAGTTCCTAATGGCTCGATAGATGGCGTTGACGAGACAGGGGCGAGCGACCTTGCAGATAATAAAATACAAATAAAATAGTAAGAATTTGTGTTTTTAAGTAAGCAGCAAAATATGAGCGTATATTTCGTCAACGGATACGTCTGACTCAGTGACATGCATTTTTGATTACTTTTTAGCCTTCATTTTTCGTCTTCGGACCCCTCTCTGGTCAACGCCATCTATCGCCGGTATGATGAACTACGTTTGAGCAGCTGTCAGAAAACTCCTCATGGTTATGTCATCTTTGTAATAAATTTGTTCACTATTATAAGATGTATTTGGCATTAATTTTATGGTACAACCCTAAACATACTGGTTCGCTAGGAAAAACAGCTGATAGCTTTTTGCTATTTCAATATCAATCTCATAGTGAAGTTGTTCAATTTGAAGGTCTGAAGCATCCCCTTATTTATGAACCGCGTTTAATTTTACACCCTCTATTTTATGTCCATCGATTCCCATTGAACGACAATTTAAAGATTCAAGGCTCATTGATATTCCTGTAGAAGTGAAACTTTGTCAGGATTAATTTTCTCGAACCGTATTTACGTCGCCTTCGTGTTAAATTCACCCTATATTGAAACAGAAAGGCCCGTGAGGCTCAACGCTTGAGGTTATAATATATGTAATAAAATGCAATTACTACGCAATGTGGCCAATTTGATATCTCATTGTCGAGCTAGCGGACCCTGGGGCGGATTTCACGCGCCGAATTAGGGTTGTTGTCATCCACGATATTGACATTGTTGCCCCTTTTGGTCGGAATGTAATTAAGAAATAACCCCTTTTTAGGAAGATTTTTAAATTGGGACAGAAATCTGTGTTTAAAGTTCCTTTTTCGTTTGTTTGGTAGACTCGGCGGTCTCTTTAACCTTTATTGTTGTAGTTTTTGTTAGGAAATCACCATTTTGTTCACGATAATGATTTAAACATCATACCTTGTAACTAGATCATTTGGTATTTTGTTACGGATATATTTTACGTATTTAGAATACTTCTTACTTATCTTGTAAAACTTACTTCACTCATGTGATTTTTATAAAATTTTTAATATCCTGAAAGGCCGTGTTAGAACCATCGACGGAAAACATCGAAATTAATTGGATTATTTCATTTATCGATAGGGGTTCGAAGTTCTTACCAATGCTATCCCCTTAATCGCCGGAGGCAAAATCCTCACATATGCTGTTTAATGACGTCACGCGTTTTATTATTGATGTTAACTATTACAGTAACGCCCCATGAAACGAAGGGGAAATGTTTTGCGAAATGTTCTATTAATCGTTCGCCATTGTTGCCAAATATTGTTTGGTACGTTTTGAGTTATGATTTTAATTATTTGTTGATAACCTAAGTAAACCTAATTTTAACTAACTTGTATTTGATCTGTCATTATTCTCTTGCCCATTTCCCATTACTCGAGGTCGGCGTAATATGTCATCCTCTTCCATTCATTTCTCTTCTCATCACTCTTCACACAATCCATCCATCTTTTCTTCGGGCTTCCATCCACATTTTCTTCGGCCTCCCATTCATTTTTTCTTGGGTTTTCCATCCAACTTTTTTTCGGCCTTCCCTCCACCTTTTCTTCGGCCTTTGTATATTTTATTTGAACTGGTATATGTCGTTCACATGGCATGAATGTCTTTTGACAGTCAGAACTTACCCTTTCATCGCCATCGTCATCATATCGTATTTCATTTTTGTTATCCTTATTATTTCACCGTTAATACCATTAGTAACTTTTAACATGGAAAAAGTTTCCCTCCGTTCCCGATAGGATGACTCTACAAAACGTCGTTGTTTAAAAACCCTTATTGTGAACTCTATTACCAAGGGTTAAATGTGAACTTCTTTGACGACTCCACTCCACACATCGCGTGTTGGTACAAGAGAGCGCATGATAAAAATTACGTAATACGTCAGCTTGACGTATTTGTACGGCAGCGCGCAGTCTGATTAATGACGTATCGGATAAAACCACGGGCCCGAGCACCAGGGGTCCACAAAATTTCGCTTTTGTATTTATTGCTTATCCATTTTATTACGATCAACCTTTTTCGTGTTTACTGCAAGTAGAGTAGACTGATGATTTTATAGAGCTGTTTTTTCTATTGAAATGTTCGTTTAATTGTATTTTTATGTTAATAATTGTTATTGAAAATAAGCAAATAAAAAAACCTCGAAATATAAAGTTGGGAATAGTTGGAATGGTCAAAATATATTGGAAGATATTATTGGAAGATTTTATAGGAAGATCGTTGCAAACACAAACCGGAACCTTCCCACAAGAACGTGTCGATGTGAAATCGTCTTTCTCATTACAACCAAAAACTCAAAGTGATTTTAATAAAATATTATTTCCATCCATTGTCACCGATTCCATACAAATATTCTAATTTTATTTCTTCGCATGGATTTAAATTTCTACCTCTTTTTAAAACAGTCGCGTTCGCAAAATGCTCTTACTGTGAGTGGCCGAAGTGCTCTGCGTGTTCGAATTTCAAAACGCATTCACTGGATGGAGCAATCTCGACACTGGCGACGACGACGTGGTTTTACGGAGTTTGCTTCCCGCGTCGTGTGGCGTTACTATGTACGTGCCCGCACTTCTCTATCAGGAACTGTTTCTTGAAAGTCGATGCCCAGTTTAAGTACATTATGTAGGTGCTAACGGAATTCATGTCTGGTGTCGACCGGACTTCGTGAAAACCGGGGAATGAGCTTGGCAGATCTGAAAAGGCATCAGCTAAAATAGATGACGCATCAGATAACCTTTACAGCTTTGCTCAGGGACCTCAGGGCTCAGGTTGTGCCCATGTTACTTATTACTGCGGACAATTGGAGGGACCACCCAGAATGGGTACGGACTTCAGCATAGAACGTTGCTATTTCGTGGGTATTGGGTATCAGTGAGGATGTTTCAAACCTATTTCACCACTTCTGAATACGTGTTTATTAGCTTAATTGACAGATCGTTTGACTTATCTTTCATACGAATATTTCAAACAATCTGTCAGATAAGCCATTAAAACCTTATCCGCATGTGGTGAAAGATGCTCTCAAACTCCTATTCCCCTGATTAGGGATGACACAACTTGACGATGTAGACTTCGTTCAAAAGGCAGGATACAAAACATGGTAACAATTTAGTCTTAGCCATCGTTTCTATTCCCAAAAAGTTCCTAACTCTGCCCCATACAAAACTCTGATTAGCTTTATCTATGAGGGCTCACCCCTCTGAGAAAGAGGGTGCAAAGTGCGCTACGTTGTACATAGCCTTTGTACTATTACATAAATAGCTATTATTTGATTAGGGCTCAATGAGGGGGGCATTCAATGGGGATCTAAATGCAATTCGTAAATGTTTTTTTTTATAATGAATGCACTTCTTGCTTGTGCGTTAGCACCGCATTTCCGCCAGTGTCAAGTGGTTTGAGGGAGAATCTATCCAATCACGACGATTGTTTTTGAGTAAGAACACAACTGAGAAGGATTGTGGAGCCTCTAGACAGGCTGAAACGTGAACCGCGAGAACACCACGCGAAAGACAAGTGTTCGGGGCAAACCCTGCAACGTGACTCAAATGGCAGCGGTATTTATTAATATATGCGGATTAGACTATATTTTCTACTTCGTTCATTCTGTACTTTAACATCGGATATAGTAAACGTATATGAAATATGAATAGCGAATACCTGTACTGGAATTAACATAATCTATTCTGAAAAACGTTTAACAATAAGTACGTGTTTCCAGCTAAAATTTAATTTGACAGTAGATGTACAGCGGTAAACAACTCGGCCCTAAACAAGAATAATAATTTGTTCATACACTCGCCGGCAAATTAACTGTCACACAAGTTGAATTCTCTCAGTGGAGAGGAGAATCAGAGCAACGCAACGTTCGTTTGAAATGGACACGGGGACCGAGGGATGGTAATTAAACGATTCATTAGGCAGTTAGCTTGGGTGTGGGTGAAATTAAAATCGCTACACTTTTGAGTGCCATTAAGTGTAGGCGCCAATTACTAACAGGTGTTTTTTGCTGCAACCGAAATGCTTTGTTAGCCTCTTGGAGTAGGGTTCAAATTACAAATGTATGTTTAGGTATTCGGTACAATTAGGTTTAATTACGATAACGTTTGGTTTGACTTTTAAATTGGTAAAAGATATTGCGTGTTTTGAGTTGAGGATTCTTTTAGTTTATGATAAATTATAAAACACGTCGGGAATGTAATTTAAAAAGGTGCAAATTGGCGTATTAAGTAAACAATGAGGTACAATGCAAAATGTTAGAATTTCTTTTCAGTTAGTCTTTATTCTAAAAACTTAAAAGTTGTTGAATTAAAAAGAGTTATTATTACCAATTCCTTTCCATTCACGTTTCAGTGGTCGTTGAGTAAACATAACGTACCGAATGTAGGGATTTCGGCGACCCTTTCTATAAACACGCTATATAAACAACACTAAATTCATATTCTGTCTGTAATCTTATTGCAAATAACTGTAGTAGAAATAATAAATGGTGTTTTAGCAGCTTACTAAACTAAACATGTTCGTATTTTAGTAACTATAAAAACATTTCTTTGTATAATATATGAGTAGAATATGTATTACTTTTGTGTCTGTTCGCTTAAACACTTCAGAACAGCTGGACTGATTTTATGTGTGTGGCAAAGTCTCTGGAATGTGAGAGCTTTCAAACCTTAGTCGACTTTGCTGAGATCTCTGGGCAGCGTTTGCAAATAGTTTTAGTACGGCATGTGGGGGAAAGAGGGGGGAAGCGGAGCCAGATATGAATTAGATTCACTATAGAATTGACTATCAAGTAAAATATGACTTCTTCGCTTTATGCCTTGAGAATTTCCGGTGACGTCAAAAACAAAAAAACAGCGCAGTATGAATCAGATGTAAATAAATAGTTCAAGATTGATATAATCCAACTCGATAGATAAAACACACGTTGCCAATTACGCATAAACACTACCAAGAGTACCGATTTGCATCTATAATTTAAACTTCTGATACAGAGCAACGATCCCATCAAACTAGATGAATCGCAACTAAAAAACCGGCCAAGAGCAAATCTTACTTCAGCTTTTAGTATTTTATACCAATCTGTAATAGAAAGCTGAATCATCTAACGAAGTTTTTGTGCCTCATGGCATTCACTAGACCTGTCTGCTTGCCAGTAATAGGGCCACCGTTTTCTATCTTTGTAGTTTTGTACCAAATATCAATACCGTGTAACGGAAGTGTGACTGAAAATTTCACGTCGCCAATAAATATAGTCAGATGAACGGTGTTTCCAATGAAAACGAGCACAAAATACAACATGACGTACAAAATCAAATCACTTAATTGGAAGTGCGTAATGTGAGGGAATATTATCTACCCATCGCGTGAATTCGGGGTTCGCAAAAAGAGCATTCACACGCAAGGTCTTCGGGATTAATGGCGGATCAAGCGGGGTTCTATGTGTTTAACACTCTAATGCCGGTTCAGGAAACGGATGGTGAGCGTCCCAAAAGGGGTTTAGATAATATTCCAATTAGATCTTGGGGCTACCTCTAATTTACTAGGGACTATTTGTAACGTTAAGCTCCGGCTGACATAATACGGATTGGGGATAGTTTCGTTCTAGAAACATTTATTTTATTAAACCCAATCCAGAAACCAGTCTCCACACAACATACATTTTTTAAGTAAAATTAATTATAAGTTCTTTGTTTTAGTGCCTAAGGAAATGTACTGGTGGAGAAATAAATATATTTTATTATTATTATTTATTATAGTTTGGTGGTGTACTCGTATGAGGGCTATAGCCGCGCCGGCGCCGGTTCGCGCGCACATACCAAAATCCTTTTCATTCAGCTAGGAAAAGTATATATGAAAATTTATTTAGAAGTGTCTCAAGAGATTCTCTCATATCCTTACGACTTTTTTCCCGAGCATAGCATAGCATAGCATATGCTCACGACTATATTCCCCGAGGGGGTAGTCAGAGATATTCTGAAACCTCAGAATATCCACGTTTCACCAGTACTACCGTAAGTCTGTCCAGTGTGACGGGGGGTGAGCCCGTCGCCACTTATAATGGACAGTGGGTACAATACATGCCTCGAAGTTGAAGCATGCAGGTTTCCTCACGATGTTTTCGTTCACCTTTTTTCTTTTTTCCCGAGGTAGTGGAGATATTTGCAGTTTAGCATACGTTTTAAGAATATCCAAATTTTTGTAGCAATAGCAGTGCTCTAACTCTGTCCCGTGTCACCCGCCACTTTTAATCGGCTCTTCTTTCGTGTCAGCAAGAGCTATAATCGCATAACATGCTGTAGTGAAATGATTAACTAGTCAGCAATGGTTGTATCGAGGCTGACTGCCCAGGGCGCGCCAACGGAGAGCGAAAGCCGCGTTTGCCGCGACATGTAGAGTACCTATGGAAAAAAGCTGAGTCGCGCGCCAGTAGAGAAATTATGCTAGAGGTGATGGTTTCGTCACTCGGCGGGGCTCTTTCCTTGCACCCCAATATTATTTATTGCATACAAATACTTAGTAACTTAGTATCTTAGTATCATTGCTATGTATAGGTACACGCCTCGAAATTTTTAACCCAATTCAAATCATGCAGGTAGTTTTATTCCTAGAAATATTTCATTGTAGTTTTTTGTTTCCATAAATAAAGGGAGGTTTAGGCAAAAAAATCTTGTTATTCGAAATACTGAAATGAAATGAAATCCAACGTCCTGCCTTTACAAGCAAAGGTCGTAACTTTTAAGCCAGCAACGTTAGCTTGACAACGTACACTTTCCGCTGAAACTGGAGTCGTATTACATTTTAATTATAACGTCAACTCATTGTTTGTTTAAAAATTGCACATATACTTTGCCGTAACAGAAACAAACACGCTGGCATGTCACGTTAACAATTTATAGCACTGTGCGACGAAAGCTTACACTCGTAATTCTCTGTTTAATCATGAAACATAAATGAGGAATACCCACTGTGCCCCGTCCGAACAGATTCGCCGGATATGCTATTAACTCATACCATCGATATCAAAATTCAGGTGATTCCATTTAACGTCATACATGGTATGTTTGAAGGGACGTGAAGCTAAAACGAGCATATTGGGCGTTAAATTTTCACACTGCTTTACAGAATAATTATTGTTTAAACTTATTGCGACGATAGACTGTGTACTTAGGACTTAATTAAAACCAAAATAAAAATGCTTGAGGCACTAACATATACCTACAGGGTCCAACTTAATATGCTGACAGTTTTTAAGAGGATGATCAGACCATCAAACTGAACAACTTTCTCTATAGAACCAACATCGATATCGCGAAAAACAAATCTGCTGTCCTATACAATTGGCTCAAGTATGTTTGCAGTTTTGTATCGAACAGCTGTATTTTGTTTCCGATTTCGATGTTGGTGCCATAGAGAAAGTTGTTCAGTTTGACGGTCTGATCATCCCCTTAAAAAAGTGACAGCATATTAAGAAGGACCCTATTATATGCTATAAACAAAAAAACGAACTACACTTGTCATAATTGCTACATGTGGTTTAAAATTATCATAAAGGTGCCCTCCATCAGCTTAGTTAATATCTACATCGTTCTACCTAACACCTTGTATATGAACATTAAGAATAAGTATGTTTCGATTTTTGTTGATATTTAAATAAAAATAAATAAATAAAATAAAAATTGTTTATTTCAGGCACAGAAACCAATACAGGCGACCCATACATTTCATTGCAGTGCAAATCGTTAAATAAATAATTAAGTAGGTACTATAGACTTATATTAACATAGTTCTATGTTCATTCTATTCAATGGTTATATACATCAATTTGTATAAAAAAAATATTTAAGCCATACTAAGGGCATAATAAGTTAATTTGCTGGCTGTCAATATAATTCCTCTAAAGTAAAAGTACGAACTCGTATACGTATTTATTTGTATATCAGGAGCAATCAATCGAAAGGTAGTGCGCTTTCGCGTTAAGTGTTGGCTAAATGTACATTCGTTTCGTATTATTAGCCCTAGGGTTCGTTTGGGGCAAATGGCATACGGTCCGTTTGCTGTACGATGCCAACTAATGGCAAACGGAAAAGGATGAAAAATAATTGAGTGAGGGTCTATTTAGCAGCGGGGTAGTTGGCGAATGTGTTTGTTCGACTTCGTAGTCAGATTTCAATTGAAGAAATTTTCTAATTTTCATGCGCTCTTTGACTAAACTTATTTTTTATACTACTGTTGTTTTCAGACTTGAACAATGAAAATATTTAAATACTGCCGTACGTTTTGAAATAAATAATTCCTTTCATGGCTATAATTTCATCACAGCAAAAGAACGCCGGAAATACCGAAGCACAAGTGAAAAACGTTCTAGTGTACGTTTGAAAAGAAAATATTTTCACCGCAATTTTAATGGAAGAGATAAAAAAAAATCCGTTTTTATTTTGAGTAGGAATTCATTTCGGGCGCTATCGCAGATGAAAGATAACACTCGGACGTTGACGTTGTGTTTCGAATGACATGAACAACGCCGCGTTGCGTCTGATGATAGGGTAGTCACTTGTCAACCAACATTACATGTTCGGGATTGTCAACCAACATTACATGTTCGGGATTCGGGACAAAACCAATACTTAACACATTTCATATTAAATGTGTAGTTTGCGTATCATCATCATCATCATCATCAGGGCACAGGCCTACCCTCTAGGAAAGTATTTGGGCGTTAGATCACCACGCGTGCCCAATGCGGATTGGTAGAATTCACATTTGCATCCGAATTTTTTCTTCTGCATAATGCAGGTTTCCTCACGATGTTTTCCTTCACCGTTTGAGAGCAGTCGGTCTTCTTATCGTGTGGGCAAGCCCTGGTGTCAGAGTTTGTTCAAACCGCCTTACGGCCAGAGCAGTCGCTAATACGTACGTAAGTTAGAAAAACTCATTGGTACATGGCATGTTGTCCGTGCGGATTCGAACCCGGACCTCATGATTGAGAGTCCATACCTCTCCGCAAGGCGCCACCGAGCTCGATATTGCGTACCGAGTTTGCGTATGGCATTTGGAAATATTACGTTGGTTTTTAGACTTTGACTGTCTTTAAAACTGTTTCATAAAGAATTAAAAAAATACGGATTTGCAGTCACTTTATGACGACAAGTCTGGTGATCGTTCTATTGGGCTATTGACAGTATTCTTGTTTCTTTGTCTCAGACGTGATACAATTTATTGTGCGTTTTTAATATATTTTTCTTCTATAATCTAAAATTTTTATTATACACTAGTGTTTTCCCGCGACTTCGTCCGCACAAATTATATACCAGATTTTAAGTCAGATCATAAGCTATCAAACAAAAAAAGTTTCATCAAAATCGGTTCCGTAGTTTTTGCGTGATGCGCGAACAAACAAACAACCTAACAATTTTGTCAATAGATGGCGCTGCACGTTTTTAAATCGCGCTATCGAATGTTATTTGAATTTATATGAAGAGAACCGCTACTTTTTTGTTCCTCATGATTTTACGGTTTTATAATAGTTAAGATAGTTAAGGGTCGGCACTACCTACGGCCCGTTTGACATATCTGTCAAAAGAAATAGACCGGTGGCCGACAACACTCAACCCTATCTTATAAGATTAATGAACAAATAAATTTTATAGCTAAATTTGGCTATAAGTTACTTGCAAAAAACTTGGTCGGCCGCGGCGCAGCTTGGCTGGCATGGCACGTTTACTGGTGTGAAGGAAAAAGTTAACCCTGGTGACTCAACATTTTACCTCGTTGAATTAAAGGACGGATCTAGTCTGTTGGTCTAGAGGCCAATTAGTAAGGCCTAAAAAGTCTGGTAGGCCGCACCCTATCCTGGCAGGTTCATAGGTCCGACCGAATTTAGGGTACCTACTACCCGGAAGGCCGATTTTACCTCATTAAATTAATGTTGAATGTTTGGTCATACGTGGCAATACTCCTGCACCTGCAGCATCTGGATTTGAGGGCCGTAGGTCGAAATTGACATTTACAGTAACATTACAGTACCGTGATGGACCCAAAATGTGACTGATCAAAGATCACCCCTGGTGGGTCCCAACCATATACAGGGTCCTTCTTAATATGCTGACACTTTTTAAGGGGATGTTCAGACCCTCAAACTGAACAACTTTCTCTATGGGATCAACATCGAAATCGCGAAAAAAAAAATCTGCTATCCCATACATTTGGCTCGAGTAGGTTTGCAGTTTTGTATGGAAGAGCAGATGTTTTTTCGCGATTTCGATGTTTGTCCCATAGAGAAAGTTGCTCAGTTTGACGGTCTAAACAACCCCCTTATGAGTTTCAAAAATGTATTGTTACTTATGAAGTATTACTAGGGCTTAAAAAAACTTAAAATTATTATAACAGAGCAAACTAAAACTTATAACAGAATAATTTTATTATTATAAGGCCGGATTCGACCAAACTTAGATTTATAGAAGAGTAAATTGTTAATTGTAAATTGTTCCTTGTAGTAACTATACAAGGAACAATTTTACTTTTGGTGTTTACACACACCCAGTACTAAAAGAACGAATGTATATTATGCACCTAAAGAAAGAGGTCGTTGTATCCGTCCGTACTTATTGCAATGTGATTGTGAGGTTATACAGTTTTAATTTGTTAGGTTTCTTTTTATTAAAATTTTTTTAATTATGTGACTTTGACATTTCATTTAGATTAGGGTTGGCAAAACGCAAAATCAGTTTACTCTATAGTAACAAGCGACTTAATCTAAGAATTAAATTTACTCGCGTTTGGTCGAATCGGACCAAGTTTAATATTATTGGTATTATCAAACTAAGGGTTTGTAATCTTTTATCATCATCATCATCGTCAGATATGTTTTTAGCGCGGAATAAAAGTTAATTTTGCAGCAGTAACTGGAGCGATTGCCTTCAAAAACATTTGCGCAAAAGGACATCGGTTTAACCACTTTTAGTAGATTTCTACTTTATTGGTAGATTTAGGGCAAAGAGAACGATAATTTTAGTAGGGGGAAATTCTTTAGTAGATTTTAGTAGAATACAAATTCGGTATTCGAAAATTTTATCAAAAATGTCAGGCTAAAAAAAATCTAAGCTGGCAATACAAAGGGCTGTAAAACAATTAAGGGGGCTTTGGTAGCTGACGTTTGGAGTCCTTATATTTCATCGAATTTTTACTGTTTATAGTGAGTTTTGGTTCGTAAAATTGGTGTTGTTTTGCGTAACAAAGTGTCGTGCAAGTGAATAATATATAGTTCAGTGAAATATGATGGTGCATGGGTCGTAAACAGGAAAAGTGTTCCGTGATTTTAGCGCGGCAAAGCGGTCGGTTCACCTCTTTCCTGTGGACTTCTCTGCTTTTCCTGCGTCTTTCGATTGCCTCCAAAAACTCCAAACAAAACGTCGAATACCAACGTTTTAATGTGAAAACAGAAGAAATATAAAAATAAATTAAGATTTAGCCAAAAGGTCTAGTAACCAGGCTAGTAAATATATTAAAAAAAAAAAAAAAAAAACTATTAAAAAAAAAAAAAAAAAAACTATTAAAAAAAAAAACTATTGCAGGGTTTTCAAGTTTTCTGGAACTTCTAGTAAAGCTTTAATGACTGGTTCACTTTTAGACGGATTTAAATTCTAGAGGCATTTTGGGTAACACTTAGCCAAATGTGTTTTTTTTACTAATTCAGGTACTGGTGGCGCTGAACACGAATTTCGATGTTGGAACTCCCGATTTTGCGAGTTCAAGGAAGGAGGGGGGAGGGGGGGGGGGGTATTTCTTATATAGGCTCTTATATAGGCTCTAAAGGTGAATTTTTAAGTTTTTCGCGTATTTCTCGGAATTTATAAGTTTAATCGACAAGTTCTGTGCACTTTTGTCATAGGACTTTGAGGGCTACAGGGCCGAGAAAGTAAAGGCATTTCAAAAATTATGAGATCTGTGGATCGTAATAAGGATGCCAGGGTGGTAAAAAGAATATTTGGACTTCCTCAGAAGATCGACTCCTGACGGATTCAAAGGCCCGCGTAAACTATGACAGATATGGTTATGGACCTCAAGCAAATAACATAGAGGACCCTATTCAGATTTGGTTGGTGGTAAAAAAAAAACAAAAATATCGAAATCCAAGATGGCTGCCATGGAAATTTCAAACGCCAAAGCAGCTTTTAATTTTTCACCGAACCGACAAAAAAAATTGTATCCGGCGGATTAAGAATATGTAATCATTTTGTTTTGATTTTCAACATTCATACCTACATACAAATTTCATAATTTTTGAAATACTGTTACTTTCTCAGCCCTGTAGCCCTCAAAGGTTAAGTCCTATGACAAAAGTGCAAAGAACATGTTTTGTAGAAAATTTTATCCGATTTAATTGTTCTCTACAAAACTTTTCGATAAAACGTAAAAAACTGAAAAAAGTCACCTTTAGGCCCCCCCTCTCCCCCCTCCCCTTCCTCGAGCTTGCAAATTCGGAAGTGCCAACATCGAAATTCATGCAAAATGCCGCTAAAATGATTAAAATAGAAATTTTAGAGAAAAGTGAACCAGACTAACACAGAAAACAGTACTAAATTTAAACTTGCATAGGGACAACACAATTTAATATTTATTCAGATTTATTTGAAAATTGAAGCATCCATGTTACAAAGTGATGAAAACCAATAAAAATTATACAAAAATGCGAAAATAACATGATGAGCGTTCAATAAATGTTGTTCAAAAACGTGTTTTATATTAAATTGTAACCATCTGGAACGACATCAATATTATTTGGTAGAATTTGAAACAGGACTTGGTAGATTTTGGGAGATTCTCTGAAAAAAGTGGTCAAGCTGAAGGACATTGCGCGACAAAAGAACGCACAAAAGAATTGCACAAAGTTATTTTAAAAACTAAAAAGTTACTTACAAAGGGCACTGTTTGGTATTTTTTGGTTCATATTCATATTAATTTATTCGCATTCATGTACAGTTACAGCATAGGTGTTACTTAGTAGCTAAAGTCATGTACCCCTTTCAGGGTTCATCCCTGAAATATTTTAAAGATAAAGAAAATAATTATTACAATGTCAATAGTTAGGTTGTAGATTTTGGTAGTTTTTGGTTCTTTTGGTAGGTTTTGGTGCTATTGGTAGTTTTTGGTAGAGTTTTGATTATTTTGGTAGTTTTTCGTTGTTTCTAGTTATTTTGGTAGATTTTTATACTTCGTATTCCTTGTTTTGTCCTTGTTCACCGATTTTAAATTGCTCACTGTGACAGCTTTGTATATCCTCGAGCTGTGCAAAATCGTGAGACGATACCCCGACAAATTCCCAAGTTAACCCCCATTCCGTAGCAAAAGACTAAATTTAACTCGCAAAAATGAGCTACAGTTACCAAATTACCGACTAGCATCGATGCAAAAAACTACAAAGTCGAATGCTGTTTTTGTGTATAATAAAATACCAGATGACATTAAAGCCCTACCCGACAAGAGATTTCTGAAGCATAGCATAGCATATGCTCACGACTATATTCCCCGAGGGGGTAGTCAGAGATATTCTGAAACCTCAGAACATCCACGTTTCACCTGTAGTACCGAAACTCTGTCCAGTGTGACGGGGGTGAGCCCGTCGCCTCTTATAATGGACAGTGGGTACAATACACGCCTCGAAATTGAAGCATGCAGGTTTCCTCACGATGTTTTCCTTCACCGAAAAGCCAGTGGTGTTACAAATCGTACATACATTCCGAAAAACTCATTGGCACGAGTCGGCTTGGACGGGGATCGAACCATCGCCTCCTGCACCGCAGGCAAGGTTACTCGCCACTGGACCACCACGGCATCTGTGCTGGTAGCATGCAACACGTGATACGGCTGTATCACGCCTTTTATCTCGTTCGCACGCAAATAGAAAGAGAGCGAAGGTGTGATAGCGCTGTATCACTGCGGCATGCTAGCTATGCTGAAGACGGAGATTTCTGAAGAAGGAATAATTCATCGAACAGTGTTTTAATAACATTTAACTGATTTATGCGACACTTAATTTGATTGTAGTAGTGAAAGGTGATAGTTATTGTCTGGCACCTATTGTTTGAATCTGTTTTTTTTTCTTTATGTTTATAAATTATATTATAGTGTGACTAATACTCTGTACTTACCATCTGTAACTTATGTACCTACCTACAAAACAAAAAGTACCAAAATAACCATAAACTACCAAAAGTACGAAAAAGTACCGAAATAACAATAATCTACCAAAAAGTACGAAAATCTACTAAAATAACCAAAAACTACGAAAATTTACCAAAAATTACTGAAAGAACCAAAAACTACCATTAACTACCAAAATAACCAAAAACTACCAAACAACTTAACAAAAAGTAACTTTTGTGAAATTCCTTCGTGTTGTCTTGTGTCGCGCAATGTCCTTTCGCGCAAAATTCTGTCGTGCAAATGTCTTTTGAAGGTAATCGTTTGAGTTACTACTTCGGCACAGAATTCACTCTTATTCCATACTTATGTACAGGGTGAAATTGGTAATATTACCATCCTTTTAAACTAAAAGTCTACCCATCAAACTGAACAACTTTTACTACGGGAGCAAACCGATCAGATAAAAAAAAAAATCTGCTGTTGCATACATTTGAATCGAGTAGTCACTGCAGTTTACTATGGAACAGCATTTTTTTATTGCTCTGATCGGTTTGCTCCCATAGTAAAAGTTGTTCAGTTTGATGGGTAGACTCTTAACTAGTTTAAAAGGATGCTAATGATATCAAATTCACCCTGTATAACATATCTGACGATGATGATGATGATAACAGATTATCAATCGTAAGTTTGCTAGTACCTACCAATAATAATAAACTTATAATTATTCTGTTATAATAATGGGGACAAAAATTAACGAGTAATAGTCGACCAATTTATAAAATGTACTTCTAAGTCCACATATCGTGACGGGCAACTACGGAACCTTACACTGCGTGTGGCCCGACACCCACTTGCCCGGTTTTTTATAAGTTACTTTGGTTCCTTAGCTACAAAATGGATATGTTCATTAATCTTCTAAGACAGGGTTGGGTGTTGCCGGTCACCGGTCTATTCGCAATGATTTCGAACGATTGACGGCCCATAGTAATTTGTATGAAGAAAACGTCTAAAAAAATATGTGATTTTTGATAACAAATTGCAAAAAAACTAGAAGTTATATCGAAAAACTGATTTGTTTAAAGTGTTCTTTGATGTTTTGCCATTGATTTGAAATATATTTTGTTGTTTTATTTTGTTTAACTAAATCACAGGACTCGGAACGCGGCAGTGCTATTCTAGAGTTTTTCATGAAATTCTCGATTACTTTCTGATGTAACTATAAAATTTTACTGAAATTTTTTTTGTTCATCTTGTACTTCATCTTTTAAAGAAGCGATGGTATTAATTTTGTTTCGAAATATAGCTATTTACTATCCTCAAAAGTCGGAACGCCGTACCCTGTTTTGCCCGATTAGGGTAGTGCCGACCCTTAAGATAAATAAAATCACATAATTACCTAATTCAAAACCTAAGTGACATTTTGCGGGACACATACGGATAACATCGATAGGTTCTCTAGTTGACAGCAATAAGCCCTCTCGCCAGAATTCAGTTTGACAACCTCAAATGTTTTGCTCCTTCCTCCGTACTTTAGTTAAATTGAAGTATCTTTTAAGAGCAGGAGAGTGACACCTTTATCGTTACTTCAGTATCCTTTACTATACATTTTTTTGAGGGTATTTTGGTTTTGGAAATCTGATATTTAGGCCATTATTTAATTTAACGCCCCATAATCCGGTCCCCTTCAACGGCAACGGGATAGATGCGATTTTGTTAGTAAAGTAGGTAAATTCCAAAATAAAACTGTGATCGGTAGCTACCGAATAAGAGACCAGGAGTGCCATTTTTTAATCTCATTCGGTGAGCTCAGCAGTTGAAAATGTCAAAATTACTATGCAGATACGAATCTTTCTACTGCTGATTTGTCATTCGAAAATCATACTACAGGAGAGCCATTTTTGAGAGTCAAATCAGCAGTAGGAAGATGCGTATCTCCATAGTAATTTTGACATTTTCAACTGCTGAGCTCTGCGAATGAGATTCAAAAATCGCACTCCTGTCTTAGAAAAACGTAGGAATTAAAGTAAAGTATGATACTTATTTGCAAATTACGGTAACTGAAATGTTTGTTTAAGCAGAGCAATGTAATTTTGAGGGACTAACGCCCACTGCGCTACTTTTTGTATTAGAAAAACATTACCTACCTTCCTTCTGGGGCAGTCGGGTAAAAATAGCTTTATCTGATAGTGACACAAACTTGCTAGCGACAAAATTGCATTATGAAAATTTCTATAGTTACCGTAGTAGTTTGCTTCCTACGTTATAATAATTTTTATGGAATAGCATCACATTTTTCCAAGCCAGGCCCGCCCTGGCATTACGCGAACCGTTATGTAGATTAAGTGCTCTGTATACGACATCCAAATAAAACTGGTCATTCGCCGTAAGAACATTGCTTTAACGCCGAGGGTTCTAGCTGAAACAAAAACATTTTGTATATTAAAATCTGACAATTCATGTAAAAACTTCTCTAGCGGCAGTAAATTTACAGACACTGTATTTTACGTGCTGCTATGTTAGAGGAATAAGAATATTTTTAAGCGTACATTATTTATGCGGAACCCTGATTCCAGCGCGAAACAACCCGCGAAGATAGTTAAGCGATAAAGCGAAAGATTTACCGCTCCAACCGCTTCTGTCGACGTATCTGCTTAAATACTATTTTATTACTTTCGAGGGAATCAGCGTTGATTCTCTTTTGGAATTTACATTTTATTTTGATGAAACTACAGCGGGTTTTTGGTTAGGTATATCTGAATGTTTCGTTAAAATGTCGTACTGACTAGATATCTACCTAATCGGGTTATGATCAGAGGGCCTACCATGAGTTTTCCCTGTACTTTACTACTGTAGTAACGTCGCCATTCGTATGACAGAAATTAGTTCTCAACGTAACCACTAGGAGTGCTAGGACTGTACGAAATTCAATACAAAATTGGTGACGTTACTACAGTAGTAAAGTACGGTGAAAACTCATGGTAGACCTACTGAACTGTCGGAAGGTCCTAATAGCAGAATTTCCTTATCGCAAAACGTCCTACTCGCAGAACGACTAATTCGCTGTTCGTCCCATTCTTAAAACGTCCTATTTCCTGTAGTAATTACCTATCAGGGGACGACTCGCAAAAAAACTAGTTGTTTTAAAACTTGTGGAGGCTCTGAGTCATCATTAGCGCGTATTCCTCAAAAGTTGATCCATAAACATCAAATAACGCTCCTTAAAGCGTAATGATGTCAAACAGAACGTGATTAAAACGTTTATCATTTATATTGTCTATACCTACTAACATTTAAACTATAATCGCTTAAATCCTTTAACAATCTGTTGAAAATTCGCTTCGCTGTCTCTTTTATTAAACCGTTACTTCAAGAAAGGCACCAAAGCCACTCGTAACCTAAGCTCGTTTTCCAATACGTTCTCAAATAGCATTGCTTTTTATAATAAAAATCTAAAGAGCCGCAATACAGCTATTGTGTACCACTCAAACCGTCGGTAATGGATTTACGTACTCCACTATGCCTGTAATTGTCGATTATATACCTTAAGAAGGTATCGTATAGTTGGCAAATGCATTAGGGATAAGCAGTTTCTACAAGTTGCCTTATACAGCCAGCGTTTGTACTTTAGTAGTGCGTCGAGAATGGAAGCCTAAGGTTGCGTTCTTTTGTGTAGGTAGTCTTTCTTTGACTATGTGTACAATTTTAGTGCGGAGTTTTGTTGCTCATATCAACCACTTCTTGCCTTTTTGTAGGTTTCCTAGCTGGAAATTTACCTAGTAACATTTCTGTAGGGATTTTTCGTTACGCGAGGAATCAAACTTTGGGCTGGCAGCTTCCTCGATCATCAGTGTCTTAGTCTGACTGGTCAGTACATGCGACTAGCCTTTTGGGCACTATGCCATGAAGCGGTGGACTTTTACAGGATGTATTTTATTCTTCTATTCTGATTGTAGTTTTAAAGTTCGGTTTTAGTCTCACGACACTCACGATAACATTGGCATTTGTTGTCAAAAACTGCTATAACTACATTCTTAGGCCGAGACTCAAGGACTCCTTTTGAGCGTAGGGTCTAAAATGTATGGATATTGACATCCGGGAGTACGAACTTGAAACTTAAAAAACGTCTCGCCTCGGTCTACATCTACATAATTTGTAGCAAAGTTCACCTTAACGGAATGTCGTGTGAAGTTGTTCGTAAATCATAAAATATATATCTATACATTTTGCAGAAATTCAAGCCAACGATTTCCTCTAACAAGCCACCTAACACAGATTTTCACTTACCACAGTCCAGCGCTTTTTGTCAATTTTCCAAAAAGGCTCTTAAAACTGAGTATTGTCCCAGCCGTGTGTGCGGAGCGTATAAAACTGTCGCATGGTGATTGATGGGCGTATGTCATGTGACTCTGGCTTTACGGTTGGGCCACAAGCACAAAATAAATTGTACAGAAGGCCGGCTCCATACAACGAGCGATACAAGCGCACGTACAAATAGACTGGTACGTACAGTAGTACCAGGTTTATAAGGCTCCCCGATGTACCTGCGCAGTTTTAATATAGCGCGCGAAATTATATTGACCAATTAGAATGACCTTCAATCCCTTACCACGATTGGCTAATTGTTTACGCGCCATTTTCGCTGCTATCCGACTTTGCACCCTTTGATTACTAAACGACTTTGGGTTTTGTCGGGGGACTTTGTGCAAACGAAGATTGACAAGGGGAATTATTTTCCTGGTACTTTACGGCGATCACGGATCAAGTAGTTCGAATGGATGTGCGATGCCCGATACATATAGATTTTTGTATATCGATACAACACAATGCGATATCTCGATATTTTGTATCGATCGATACACGCCAATACGATACGAGTATGTGAAGATATCGAAACACTTGCCAGGAATATCGAATGACGAAACGTTAAATAAAAAGAGATTACTTTTGAGAATAATTATAACCCAGATAAAGGAACTTAATTTGATAGTAATTTAGCTCTCAAGTACTTATTTGTCAGAGCGATTGCATAGTGAAATAATAATTGATTGTTTTCTTCATGAACAGAAATTCTCTTACAGAAAATCGAGATCGGTTTCGAGATTTTTTTTTAAAACAATGGATGTAAAACTTTGGCTTTTGGTTTTTGATTAGCTTTTGACCCAGTCTTTTGTAGATATCTACTGGCCCAACATTATGCCCGTCGGCACAAACCCGCCAAATGGCGTACTACGATATGCTGTACGAATGCCGTTTCTTTTACCATAAAACGGTTCGTTTTTCAGTATGAAGGATTTATATGGAATATTTTACATAATCCGTAGAGAAATGCTAATCTACACCATACAGAAAGGCTGAGGGGTTATTAAAATATTTTTATGTAAAGCTGTAGTTAGGATTTATAAAACCAAAATCAGAGACTTGCGTATTATCCTAATTACCACGTGACACTCCCTGTAATTTATATTTCACGCTGATTTTTTGGGTAATTTGGGACGAAGTTGTTTGTATTCCGTGCTCATCAGGCATAGTATTGGACATTTTTATACGAACTCCCGATCGCATATTTTTTTTTATTTTTTTTTTATTTTTTTTTTAATATTGTTTAACTTTAAGTGTAGTTTCTAATTAATACTTGTATACAAGAATAAGTCGTTTCTTTTGCCTTCGTGCCATTTATAATTTCTAGTAAACACAAAAAAGGCGCATACAAAATCTACCTTTTAAGCTTTAATAACATCCTACATGGAGCTTTAGTGGTAAATTTCTTAGGAAATAACAAGTGAATTAATAGGTAAGGTATCGGAATTACATGTCGCATACCACTTTCTTAACAAGAACTTTATGCTAAACGCATTAAGGCAAGGGCTGTTGCATGTCGTGGATCACATTTACATATTTAACACGACATTTAAAAAAAACGTAAAGGAAGGGAACGTGTTGTTACCCCACTAATGTCACCGAAAAAATGATTATAAATGACTATGATGCGTGCTCGATGCACTTTTTACGAAAAAAAAAAAACACCATTTACAAAAACATCGAAATTTCAATTGTTATTAAAATTTATGAAGCTTTTATTGTTGACGAGGGTTTTGTGTCTAATCGGCTGATGTAAAATTGTTTCATTAGCCTTAATGTTTCTGTCGGTAGGTAGATTTCCTTTAAGTTAATTTATTATAAAAATGTAAGTATACGTTTTTAATAATCACGCACGTTAATAATGTGATTGTACCTTGCCTGCCGTGCAGGAGGCGATGGTTCGATCCCCGTCCAGGCCGACTCGTACCAATGAGTTTTTCGGAATTTATGTACGACTAGCTGTGCCCGCGACTTCGTACGCGCAGAGAAGTTCATTAATAATATTAAGAGAAAGAAAAAAAGAATAAGAAATGCAAAGAAAGAGTAATAAATAGACATTTTGAAAAAAAAGTATAGAAAGAAATAAAGAAAAAAAATATCGCATTATATTGCCATCATTGCCATCAAATTAAAACATAAAGTAGAATCTCCATACATTTCTCAAAACTACATCTAAATTGTTTGATAAGTACTTACAAACACTAATTTTAAATCAGAACATGCAGGCAGTACACCTGCAGCATCAGGACTGAGTATAGGAACCCGAAAAAGCAATGTTTCTCCTTAACCCAACAAATTAACAACTATTAGAAATCTGTAGATTATTAAAGCACACACACACCCCTACACAGTTACTCATTCTTCGTTTATGTTGACAATACCCTACAGAGTAAGTAGCCGTGAAGAGAACTCTGCTTGATCCTAATAATCTAATTCAAAATCGGCAAATCCTCAAGTATCATGGCTTAGACAGTCAGGACCCCTGCAGCATCAACACTGAAGAGTTGGAACCCAATGTTATTTTTTTTAATGTTAATTAGTGTTAACAAAAATTGCTTTGTTTCTGACCCCCCCTGAGAAGGGAAATATGGTCGTGAGTGTATGTATCTATCTATATGTAATTAGGTAGTGTAGGTACATAAAAAAGGATACTGTAACTGCATGTTTTACAAAAACAGTGTCAAGTATCATCAACCTGTCATTGTCCACTGTTGAGCATAGGACTCTCCCAAGGCGCGTCACGATACTATCCTCGGCCTTCCTCGTCCAGTCGCTCCGAGCTACCACGGTACATAGTACTCCACACTACCATGGTATACTCCACGCCTTACGGACTGGCCAATGGCCATGGGACAGGGCGAACTGCGGCGCGAAAACCGATTTTTCAATACACTGAGTGTTGTGTCCTTCGCGTAGGCGAATTGAAAAATCGCTTTTTGCGCTGCAGTTCGCCCTGTCCCGTTTTGGCAGTGGCAACCCTAGCCCGGAACGACCCAAAGAGGGTCACATTTCCTCTCCCAAAGTCGACGCGCAATTTCAGCAATGAAGCTTTTAGCTTCGGCTCCCCATGCCCCTGTGGTCTTGACGGTGACAGTAACTAAGAGATATTGACGCTTCAAAGCTGAGTACCGAACTCTCTTTTTTGTGGCAGTAAGTTCTGCAGCTGCTCCAGGTGTACGCGACGTGCGACTGAGGTCTGGCGGCGAAGGTGCTTACGCATGTAGTGTGCCACAGGAGGCACTTGCCTTTCTGCCAGGACACCAAAGCTAGGCCGTAGGCCGTCGGTCTTTTGAAATACACATACACAGAATAGGCACATAAAGTATGATAAGTACAATTAGATTTGTGTAATTTGTACACTTGGAGCAGTTGGAGTACTAACTTTCATTTACTCAACCTCTGTGAGTAAATTTTTAAATATTTATAACTTTTGATTGTGTAAACCCATTCCGATGAAATAAAGCCTAACGTTAATCCAAACTTCATCCATAAATCAGATTCTCCTATGTATGCACTTGCTGATGAAAATGTGATATTATCATTAAAAAAATAAAAACAAAAAGTTCTGCACCAAGATTCGAAACCATCAACTCGTGTTTGAAAGTCTGACCATATACCAATTACGCTACTGAGCTTTCTGAAGAAAGCGTTGAAAAAAGCAATTAGTATTTACCATACTGAATCTTCGCAAATGCATAAACGCGCAGACCACTGACTTTAAATACTCATAACTTCTGATTGAATTAACCGATTACAATGAAATAAAGCCTACACGTTAATCCAAACTAAGCCCTATATTTTTGTGAAAACGCCATCTAAATCGGCTCAGTAGTTTTTAAGTTATGCGTGAATTAAATTCAGTGGGGCTCGCGACTTTTTCTTTAATTACTCATAACTTTTGATTGAATAAACCGATTGCGATGAAACATAGCCTATATTTTAATCTAAGCCATGCCCTACACTTCAGTGAAAACCCCATCCAAATCGGTTCAGTAGTTTTTAAGTGATGCGCGAACAAACAAACAGACAAACAGACAAACAGACAAAAATTCTAAAAATGGTCTAAATGTATTCCATTACGTATCCTAAACACACCCTATTTTTTTTTTTTTAAATATCTTCAATGTACATCATCGCCAAGTTTAGAATTTTATTATATGTATAGATAAGATAGATATAGATTTGTAACACCACTGGCTTTTCGGTGAAGGAAAACATCGTGAGGAAACCTGCATGCTTCAATTTCGAGGCATGTATTGTACCCACTATCCATTATAAGTGGCGACGGGCTCACCCCCCGTCACACTGGACAGAGTTTCGGTTCTACTGGTGAAACGTGGATGTTCTGAGGTTTCAGAATATCTCTGACTACCCCCTCGGGGAATATAGTCAAATTTATTATAATAATCACGCACGTTAATAATGTGATTGTGATAGAAGGGTCCACTATGGTTTATTTTGTATCGCAGTTTGGTTTCGTTACAATGGTTCTTGTTGCTTTAAGTAAATGTAATTAAAAACATGGATATCATGAACATTTTATTCTATCTACACAATTTAAGTACGAATGTAACTATAGTCAAGTTTCCAAATACAAAACAGCTATCTTAATGCATAAACTTTCAATATTTATATTCTTTAAGTAGTTAGTTACCAACACAATATTCGTGTTCATATCACAATTTGTCCCTAGCGGGATACGAACTTGCGACCATCTGCCCTGGCGTAGGTTCACTGATAACTATGCCGTAGTCCTTGTACCCTATGACTATTTATTTATGTACCCTATGACTATTTATTATAAGGACTAGCCTTGCGGTAGCATTTCCCATCTGCCACGGTATAAGAACAATTGATCATGTGCATTTACATTAAATTTTATACCATGTCACTAAACGAGACAGCCTTTAATTGCGAAACAATAATTTCGAACTTAGAACGTTTGGCGTTCACACGAGACTACGTTTCATGATTTTTAACATTCGAAATTAGAATCTAAAGTTATGGGGAATAAAAAACAAAGTTGCGGATTTCATGTTACGTCGCCCCCCGCATAAAGTGGCAGAAATGTTTGTTAGTAGATTAACACGCGTAGTCAAAGTATGTTCCAGTCCATAAATATTGTAATAAGTACTTGTAATATTCCGTGTAACCAACTATGTAAGTATTTAATCGCATTTTTTCGCATTAGCGAGGTAATCCATTACGTGGCAGGCACAGAATCAATTAGGACTCCGTCCGCTACCGTATTACGTGAATGGATAAAACAACAAATTTGAGCACCGCAATTCAGTTAAGTGCATCATTTACTACATGCACGAACATACGTCACTCGACGCGACAAATTTCCTTGACACCATCTGTTTTTCAACTTACGAAGTCCCGACCATTAAGCTAATTTCGTATTTACGGCTTACGTATAAGAGCTCCAATAGGATCTCTAAATGTGTGAAGTGATATTTATCTAATGAACAAGCGTGTAAGATTTAAAATAGCTCATTTTGTCTTCAAATGAAGAGGTACTTTTTCATTGAATGACAGGCCGATTGTGCAAAATCTTTATCACACCTTGTAGTGAGGGCGCTTGTCTAAGAAAAAAATTGTAAACCTTTAGAAATCATGACTATGGCTTGAAACTTGGTACAGTTGCTCAGGGGGTCATAAAAGACCGATCAAGATCGGTACCCCACGGGAGCCCCCCCTCCGGGGCGGGAGGGGGGGGATCAAAGGGACGCTCCGACCGGACAAACTCAAACAGTTGCAAACGATAGAATATAGCTATCAGGTTAAGTTTGGTATCATTTTCGTATAAATTAAGGACGAGGAATTCATTTCTGGCATTTTTATTTCATTTTGTGCAAGTGGTTTCCGAATGAAACATAGAAACGTCAAAAATTTAACCTGGAAAAATACGTTTAAACAGCTATAACTTTACAACCTATAAACAAATTAATATTTTAGAAATACTTAAATATAGCATATTTTATGTAGATTCAGAAAAATATACCTTTTATACAGATAATCTTACAAAATTACGAAGAAAAATTATCTTGAACGTTGCGCCGCGTAGTTAAATGAAATTGCGCTACCAGCTCTTGCAGCAGAATCCAGACAATTTTCTTAAAAATTCGTATTCGATGCATGAGAATGAAGTGACCAAAAGAGATTTCTTGGTTAATTTGTCTAATTAGGCAAGTATTTCAATGTCTAAAAGGCTATGAGCGAGAAAAAAATTACAATTTATAGTTTTTTCGCAATCACTGTATTTCAAAATTAGTAATATAGAAAGAAACATTTATTGTTATCTTTTATACGCACTTTCCTTCACATAATCGTTCGCTCCTCATCCAAACTAAAATGCATCGTAGCTCTGTGCATTTTAGGTTTGTTTTCTTACATTTACATCTCTGCTGAAAGCCTGCCTTGCATCTACAGCGAGTAGCACATTCTGCGTTTTGAACGTTTTACGTATTGAACATTCTGCGTGTAGAACCTTCTGCCACTGCTGGCTTGTTAGTCCAGTAGGGAGACCATTCGTTTCTATTTTTCCGCCAGCCCCAAGACGCTGGATTGGGAAGGTGATAAAAGGGCTTTAGCACGTGGCCCCAGATATGGAATCCCTGATATGGAATATGGAGTAGGTGGTATGTTCTCTAATTGACGATCTTTTTTGGTGAATATAGGTGTTTCCTACATTCATTGACTGTTGTACATTGACTTGACCTGTATAAGAAAGAAGCAATGTTGAATCTGATTAACAAAATAAGAGGATTATGTAGGCAAAGAAAATAGTAGGAATAGATAAGTATAGGTATGTACGTACCTGTCATACATAGTAACGACATAGCTTTGTATGAAAGGATCAGCTTCCTCAATTTTCCCTTCCATACTTGAATCCAGTGGTCATCATCAGCTTAGCTCTTAGCTCTTGTCGGTGGAGTATTCGCCAATCCGGTCACTTTTACGAGTGTCTTGAGTTTTTGATACGACACGACATCAACCTTTTCTTTCACTTGGCTAGATAACTCTGCCTGGGTCCTCTTTTCCCCTCTGTCTTCCCTTCCAGTATGGTTTTAAAGAAATTGTCGTTTCGTACCATTCTTCCTTTTTTCCTATTCAAACCCAGTGGTAGACTAGTAAAAGAAACTAGAAATTTAGATAAACAACGGTTTAGCTATCGTTTTTTCTATAACTATGTCTGTGGATGTGCCATTGACGTCTTATAAGGATATGCACTCAAAGTCTCAAATGCTGTCTTCTTTCCTCTTCCATTAAAGCAGGAAACCGTGTCGCATCCCGTGAAGGCGTGGAAACGGCGAAGGTCCTTCCCCTTTTCCACGCCTTCATGGGATGCGACACAGTTTCCTGCTTTAATGGAAGAGGAAAGAAGACAGCATTTGAGGTTTAGAGTCCGTATACACACCCCACAGGCATAGTTATAGAAAAAACGGTAGCTAAACCATTGTTTATCTAAATTTGTAGTTTCTTTTACTGGTCACGCATTTCAATCCGATAGTGGCATCTTGCGGTGGATTTTTTCTTCATAAGTACAAGCATAAAACGCGTGTATATAAAAACATTATAACGACTTGGTTAAAATCGTTAATAACCGGCTTCAATCAATCATACTTCCGGCTTCGTGTATTTCCACAGGCCACCACTGGGTTCAAGTTGCTAATGGAAGGGAAAATTGAGGAAGCTGGTCCTTTCATACAAAGATAATGTCGTTACTATGCATGTCAGGTACGTACCTACTTATCTATTTCTACTATCACCACCTTATGTAACCACATGAAGCAATAAACTATTATGACTATGACTATGACTACTATTTTCATTACCTCTTACTTTGCTAATCAGATTCGACATTGCTTCTTTCTTTTACAGGTCAAGTTAATGTACCTACAACAGTCAATGAATATAAGAAACGCCTATATTCACCAAAAAAGATCTGCGTCTTGGGGCTGGGGGAAAAATGGAAACGAATGGTCTCCCATACTGGGCTAACAAGCCAGCAGTGGCAGAAGCGTGTAGGGACTTAACTCGCTGCGATGCAAGGCAGGCTTTCAGCAGATATGTAAATATAAGAAAACAATCACAGAGCTACGATTATGTGAAGGAAAGTGCGTATAAATAGATAACAATAAATGTTTCTTTCTATATTTCTAATTTTGAGTTACCTACATTGATTGCGAAAAAACTATAAGTTGTATTTTTTCTCGCTGATAGCCTTTTCGACATTGAAATACTTACCTAATTAGAGAAGTTAACCAAGAAATCTCTTTTGGTCACTTCATTCTCATGCATCGAATACGAATTTTCAAGAAAATTGTCTGGATTCTGCTGCAAGAGCCGGTAGCGCAATTTCGCGGCGCAACGTTCAAGATAATTTTTCTTCGTAATTTTGTAAGATTATCTTTATAAAAGGTATATTTTTCTGAATCTACATAAAATATGCTATATTTAAGTATTTCTAAAATATTAATTTGTTTATAGGTTGTAAAGTTATAGCTGTTTAAACGTATTTTTCCAGGTTAAATTTTTGACGTTTCTATGTTTCATTCGGAAACCACTTGTACAAAATGAAATAAAAATGCCAGAAATGAATTCCTCGTCCTTAATTTATACGAAAATGATACCAAACTTAACCTGATAGCTATATTCTATCGTTTGCAACTGTTTGAGTTTGTCCGGTCGGAGCGTCCCTTTGATCCCCCCCCCCTCCCGCTTCAGAGGGGGGGCTCCCGTGGGGTACCGATCTTGATCGGTCTTTTATGACTCCCTGAGCAACTGTACCAAGTTTCAAGCCATAGTCATGATTTCTAAAGGTTTAGTGGCTAAACGCCCTAGCTATTGGACACTATTGGATATAGGAAAAACTGACAAGAATGGAAAGACGTAAACACGACGAGAGTTAGTGCGTGTGAGGGAGGAATACACCATTGTCTACTCTTTTCTGCCGGCCCATTTAGGGGGCAGGGAGTGTCCCAGACTCCCAGCTGTCATCATCATCATCATCATCAGCCTATCATCGTCCACTGCTGGACATAGGCCTCTCCCAAGGCGCGCCACAAAACTCTGTCCTCGGCCTTCCTCATCCAGTCGCTCCCCGCTACTTTTTTTAGGTCGTCTGTCCAGCGGGCAGCAGGGCGTCCCACACTACGCCTACCAGTTTGCGGTCTCCACTCTAGAACTCTGACACCCCATCGGTTGTCAGTTCTTCGACAGATAGACTCCCAGCTGTATGTAGTATGTATTACCATACTGTATGTAGTATGTATCATACTCTTTCTTATACCGTGACTGTTATATTAATCCTGAAATATAAAAATAGAAATCGTAATTACCTACTTTACTGTAAGGCATGAGTAGAATTCATCGTCTTTCATCTACTCTATTAGCATCAATCAATCATGTTTTAGTATTCAGAATTATAATGAAAATTTTTCGTACCTAACTAAAGTTGAAAATCGTATGAAAGTAATTCTGGAGGTGAAATAAAAATACTACGGGTCGTAGAGACGTTTTGTTCCATTTTACAAGGTCTATTCAACGACAACTCACGCAATGGGGTGGTTAAAGCCCAGTTTCGCTGTAAGAAGCGTTTGTTTTTGGATTATTCATATCCTTACTCGTGCCTAATTTGGTTTCAATAGGTGCAATAATTAAGGACTCATTCGTATAAAACTGCAATTCTACTCGACTCACATATACAGGTGTTTCATAAGTAAGAATAAATTTTTAAAACTCTTAAGGGGGTTGTATAGACCGTCAAACTGAACAACTTTCTCTATGGGACCAACATCGAAATCGCGAAAAAAAACAAATTGATATCCCATACATATTTTAGCTCTAGTCGATTTGTAGAGTATGGAACATCATTTTTTTTTCGCGATTTCGATATTGATCCCATAGTGAAAGTTGTTCAGTTTGATGGTCTACACCACCCCCTTAAAGGTTTATTTGTATTTTTGTAACACCTTGTATAGGACAGTTGTTTTTTTCGCTATTTCGATTTTAGTCCCATAGAGAAAGTTGTTCAGTTTGATGGTCTAATCAACACCTTAAAAACCGTCAGCATGATTAAATTGGATCCTGTAAATAAATAAATAAATAAATACGGAATTCCGAATCAGGATTTCGATTACGGTTGGATTTTCACATTTTCAGAATTCCGTTCGGAATTGCGGAATTACCAAATCCTATACAAAATCACAATTTCGGAATGTGTGTGGCAGTAGGTCTAAACATCTCGAAAGCTGACTCATTCAAAAGATTTATTTGTATTTAAAGCATAGCTATGCATAGCTCTATTCTTTTTGTTCAGCGTAATACATTGCGCTGTAAAAGCGATTATTCTGCTTGCGATTTAAGAAGTTATGCGTCAATGTACACCGTTCCGTTTATCGCAATACACGTTATGGTTTAGTATGTCCCACGGGCTTCTGTTACTTGTTTTGTTTGTACTAACAATTGTTAGCGTGATATAGAATGCTAACGGTTATGAGAATAGGTACTTTAGTCCTTATGCTGTTGCGAATGGGTTGTTCGTGGAAAAATAACAGTTCTTATTTGATATTAAAATTTGTAGTGAGTAATTTAGAATTGTTAGTGTGATTTGAATAAGAATGGAAATACTGTGTTGAAGTGTTGGGGAAACTCGAGTTTACGTTCATAATATCAACGTATCGAATGCGCCTGTAATTGTTACTAAAAGTTTTCGTCACTGAAGGTCTACCGTCCCTTGAAGGTGTAAAAATTCAAGATTCTTCTACGCAAACAAAACATACGGTTTTTATCTATTTGGATACTCTTACCTCTTACCGCCGGATTTTACCATAAAATTGGGTAACTTTGTAACCATTGATGATATAGATATAGACCGATGTATCTGAGAAAAGCTTTTTCCACTGCGAAGTTAAATTTTTCCCTAAAATCATACGGAATCCTCATGGCGCGAGTCCGACCCACACTTGGCCGAAAGCGAATCCTTTGTTGACTTAACATCATTTAATGCTTAATTTAGACTGCTCTCAAACGAATGCTTTGGTTGTGCTTTAATACTATTTCAAAGCCGCGTCTAGCGAAACATTTTCAGTGTTTCACAAGTTTCAACGCTGTCAGTCTAACAGTAAGTTTTCCGCAAAAAACTCCCTCGTAGGGAATTAAACCTGATACCTCGGCAGAGCAGAGCGACGAAACTACACTGTTTCTTTTAAAAATTACACAACGTAGACTAAAAACTTTACCGTTTTTCTGTGACCGAGTATTTTAATTTTCCACTGTGTAATTTATCAAGCGGTTGCAGTTTACAAAAAGACTCGGAGCAATCATGTTGTTTGCGCTGGAGTCGACATGTTACAGCAAAAAGAGAGGCTGGGTAAATAACGGCTCTTTATTAATTGAAATGAGCACTAAACGCTAGCTTTTTATTATTGATATTTTATAAACAATCATGTAAAACATTTTTTATACCTACAGACAATGATTGTACCTGCACCTATCCTAGTTGTTCTTAAAAAGAACAGTTTATATTGTCATGTTAAAGTCCACGCACACAATATCATTACCAGTTCACAAATAAAAACCTTAAATTTATAGTATTAAGAATTCGCTTTCATAAACAATGTTATTCGCATTATTTAATAGATTAGACGACAGATAGAAGATTCTTGCACATCAAGTTAACGCATAAAAAAAATTATTTGTTGCTTGAAAACATATCTTAATTTTCAATTTAGATGAAATCTCGTTGCTATATTACGCCTATATTAAATTCCCCGTCAAAAAGAGGTGCTACTTATTTTTCACGACAAAATTGAATGCTGCCTCAGTGGCACAGTAGAAGGAATACGTTCGCACGATATAAAGATTGGGTTTATAGTCTATCGAGATCGAGCCAGCGATGGCCAGGTACCCCTCGCTGCAGCTCCAACGAGAGGAACCGAATCTATAAAATCCCTTTACGACAAATAAAAATGTGCCCTTCAACATCGAGCTACGTCGAATGCCGGGTATAAATCATTCAATCTCAAAGAAACTCGGCGCACATTGTTTGTTCGAGGCTTGTTTACTTTATATTTTTGAGAGTTCCGCAGTCTGAGAAGGACCCCTTATAAGGTCGTTCAGGTCATCCTCTCCAGGTCTTTACAGCGCTTCTTAACGCCAAAAGATATTAACCGAAATTTGGTATCGGCAAGAAACCACACGTCATATTAGAAACTCGTTATCAATGTCAATCCTCTCTAATTTCTATTCTGTTTGTCCTAAAACATGTCTGTGATCAAAGCGTCCATGTTAGGCCCGTATTAATAAAAGAAACTCCAAAGCTCGTTTTAGTATGTGTTTGACGTGAAGATCGAAGGCTCGGTAGCTAAATTGGACGAAAGCTATTCCCCGTTTTGGAAGATCGCGGGTCCCGCCCGAGACATAATTTTTGAATTTGTTTTTTCAAATCTGAGTTTACTCTGTGTTAATACGGACCTTGGTGTGCCTTCGTGGGAACGAACGGGATCTCTAAATGAAAACGGAACCCAGATTACGCGTCTGATACGCACTTGGCCGCTTGTTTTTAATTTACAATGGTATTGTGAAAACAAAATATTTCAAAAGATTTCGAATTTTGTTGTTGTACCTACACTAATTGTTAAAATTTTCTTCCGAAACGACAATACAATGATGATTTTGAGAGGAGACAGGTGTATTGAATACGCAGGCGTAGGTAATGGAGGTATGAACCAATTTTCACATTCGCTACTTGCTTACGATGATAGGTGAATGGGGAAGCTGGGAAAAGATTGATGTATGGTTGCCCAGCAGTGGGATGCAGGCAAAGGAAAAATTATTCGCAAGAAATTATTGAATCAACATTTTTATTTTAAAAAGAAGAATAAAATCTTACCAAATTCATATTCGTTTTCGGTTTCGTGTGTTTAAACTAATAATTTTTGTGTGAAAAGATGCCATTTGAATGGTTCGTTGTGAAACCGTGTGATTTTTAAATGACAATAAGATGTCGTTTTTTCTCCCCTCCGGACGGAAAGCGTCAATTGTCGTCCCGCTGCGCTAAACGAAGTTGTCGCTTTCCACCTCCGTCAAGGATAAAAAGTATACTAACCTCGGACAGTAAATAAGAAAGCCTCAGATCACATGTTTGTTGACCTCGGCTTCGCTTCGGTCAAAAATTACATGAGATCTGAGACCTTTCTTACTTTACTGTCCTCGGTGTGTAATCTACTATAATTTTCTTGTTATCTTGAAGCAATTTTTTATTTTAGGTTAGGCTACATAAATAATTTATCAAAAGCGACTTCTATCATTGGCTACTTAGAAGAACCATCTTAGTTGAATTCATAACAATGTTTCCAAAGAGGACTCGAAAGAGTGTCGCGGAATCTCTTGACTTATAGATTTGGAGGCAAAAAGTTTGATTTACGGATGCCTTTCTAGATTTATGAGTCGTCAGATTCGCGAACTGAATATAAGATGGATCTAAAGTGAGGGGTTGTCTTGTAACTGTATAATATGAACTCAGGTTTTGAGTGTTCGTTTATATGTAGGTATACAAGGTGTTACAAAAATACAAATAAACATTTAAGGGGGTGGTTTAGGCCATCAAACTGAACAACTTTCCCTATGGGACCAAATCGGACCAATATCGAAATCGCGAAAAAAAAAATTATGTTCCATACTCTACAAATCGACTAAAGCTAAAATATGTATGGGATCACAGATTTTTTTTTCGCGATTTCGATGTTGGTCCCATAGAGAAGTTCAGTTTGAGTTAGAAAAAATTATTTTTACTTATGAAACACCTTGTATAGAGGTCGTAGCGTAGGTCGTATCTAGAGGTTACTAATTCATTAACAAAGTTAAACTTTTTTACGACTGTAGCGAATAAAGCGAAAACCTTTAGGGATAGGAATAGTTCGAAACGACGGCTGACTAACCTGTACACTGCTCCGAAACCTTGTCGAAACAAAATATTTGTCAAGTTCTAACAAAACTTTTGACAAAGTCGTCGTAATCGTGACATTTTGAATTTACGTCTTATTTATTTACTAACTAGCTACAGCCCGCGAATTCGTCCGCGTGGACATTTATGTCCACTCTAAGGGTTGATTTTCGAAAATCCTTTCATAGTTCACCCCTAGGTCCTCCATAGAATTATAAAAGGTGTTACAAAAATACAAATAAACATTTAAGGGTTTAGACCATCAAACTCAAAACAGTCTTTGAAGTTTTAAGTTTACTACTTTCATTATGAGACCTCTACAAATCGACTCGAGCTAAAATATGTATGGGATATTCAATTTTTTTTTTCGCGATTTCATTGTTGGTCCCATAGAGAAAGTTGTTCAGTTTGACGGTCTAAACAAGCCCCTTAAGAGTTTTAAAAATTTATTCTTACTTATGTAACACCCTGTACTATAATATTCCGAATTCAAAATTGTATGTTTCTACTGTTTAGGCTGCGCAAAGCAATATTTACACATTTAATTCGAAAGAACTGTATTCATTCTACCTGAGATAGTTATTCTAAACAAATACAATTATTTCAGAAATTAAATTATCATCGTAGGTACTTTGCCATGCCGTAGCTTAGGTATCTAACTAAACCTAACGTGTACGTTAAAGAACCCATTGTGTATACTACGTGATCTGGTTTTAATTTATCTTAATGATCCCACTGGCGCCTCTGCGTACGTCAATTTAATATAATACCCTCTTTGTGTGCAGTCGGGGAGCCCTAAATATTGTATTAGTCTGGTTAAAGTGTTGAAATGACTGGAGTGTTATAATACATTTAGTCTAGTCACTTCTTTGCTTGATGATACAAAAGAAATATTATGCCTAAATTAAAAAAATAAAAATAAAACACGTTAGCAACAGCCACAAACTTAAAATTTGCGCTGTTTGCGCTGTACAGCGCTGCGTGCCTGTGATAGACGGACGGACGGACAGACAGACCTAGGTGATTCCATAAGTGTTCCGTCTTCTCAATTTTGGAACGGAACACTAAACAAAAATGTAACAAAAACTCGATACAGGAATATACTTAGTTACCTATTTGGTGTCATGTCATCGGTTGCATGTTTGCGTAGCGCCGATAAGTAAGGTTATTGGAACCTTATCAGATAGGTCCCTGACCAGTGTTTGCTAGGGGAGGGGAGCGGAAATGTTTTAGTCGCTCCTTCTAGTCGGTTAGTTATTTGCGGTCTTGTTTAAGGCGTATCATCCCGGGACCACGACTCTCCATACTAATCGATGCGAACGAGCACGTGTACAGCTTGACGTGTCGCCATGAGTACTTTTCCGCCAAATCACTTTAAAAAAAATTGCTTAAGGCTAGGTTATCCCACTGCAAGCGTCTCTTTCTTGCAAGCATAAGTTTACAATTAGCCATCCCACTCCAATTGAAAGCAGGATCGCAAAAAAACGTGTTTTTCGTCAATATCTTTGCTCATGGGAGTTTCTAAGCTAAAACTTAACGGTATAACAGCGTCTTAATTTCGCGCATAATTTATTGTTTGGAAACTTCATTCATGGGTCTATTCATCAATAGGGCGGGGCTAGACAGCGCTTTTATTTTTTTAGTATGCAATCAGAAATGAGCCTAGTGGTGGTCAGGCGGAAAAGTCCGCGATAGTACATCATAGCTAAGTTTAGAATTTTATTATGTGTGTAGAATAGATATATGCATGCTATTTTATTATAGCTCTATTAAATTATACGCTAAGGTTATTGTTTTAACGGGTTCGAACAGCGTTTTTGCATACATTAAATTTAGTAAAAAGGTATTTTCATTATTTTTTTTTATATAATGCTGACTTACGTGCATTTGAGTACTATGTTTTAATTACTATTACTATTTTATCAGTGAAAATCTGTTAACTTACGTACCGTACAATGCTGCTGGTTTTCTAATACCTAAACGAATATAAAGTTGCTACGAAAATCGTTCTGGACAAATCAAATTCATTCGTAAATGGAATTTAAAATTGTCACCCTAAGAGCCAATTATTATCGAGTGCGTGAACAGTCGACGTAATAACGATAGGATAGTTGGAACTATCGATGACGAGCAATACAATACAAATATATACTGAGTGATAATATAAATACAAATCTAGGTCATATTACATAAGTATTAAGGTCTAAGTACATTAGTACTTGTTTAGCGACCTGACTCATATAAGTTTTTGCTCAGGTTCAATAAAGTCATAAGTCTAGTTGACCCCGTCCGTCTGACCAGAGAATGTTGTGACCTTAATACCACTAGCGTCTAGCTGTTAACATTGCTATGCGGTTTATAAATTTCCCACCTAAACTACGGGAACTGTAATGAAATTCAAGAATATTAGGGGCACGGTGTACTTGATTTGTAAACACGCTACATTTTGGAACTTCAAATATTTTTGTAACCTTTTTGTAAAGTGTTTCTTTAAGGGTATATTATTCGGAGCGCGCTCCATACAAACGTACTATGGTGATATTTTCAATACTAACCAATTAAAGTCAATGAAATTTTGCAGAAACCATCTAAAAACAAATTTCTATGCTCGTATGGAGTCAGATTTTCGTTAAAATGTATAGTTTTCAAGTTACAGTGCCTCAAAGATTTCCATACAAATTTTAAATTAATCCTAGCATTGAAACTGTATATTTTAACGAAATCTGACTCTATAGAAGCATAGAGATTTGTTTCTAGATGGTTTCTGCAAAATTTCATTGAATTTAATTGGTTAGTTTTGAAAATATCACCATAGTACGTTTGTATGCAGCGCGCATTTTCGCTCTCGGAATAATATTCTCTTAATTTAAGAACTTTTAAATTAGGCTTGTCTCAGATGAGGATGACCGGAATGGCTTTTTGGGTAAAGAACGGGAATGAAAATAGGTCAGAAAATACGTACAATATTGATTCTCCACACATCAATATTTTCCAATGTGTTTGTGTAAATACGAGTGTATTTAAACGAATCATTGGAAAATAATCTCAGCGAGGATTCCGGATTACCAACATAAACCTTAATATCTTTGAAATTAAGAATGATTGCTTACTCAAATAAATAATATTTTATAGACTACTTAGTACTATTATATTATTATTAATTTCACTAAACTTTATTAAAAGAATAAAATAGTTAAACACTAGAACCAAAAAAAACTTACCCTTACCATTCCACAGGTTTTGAATTAAGAACCTTAGCCCTGTCGGTAGTAGGTACTTAGTCTGTGGCTCAGTTTAGAATGGTTAGATTCAAGTTTACGGTAAATTTTAATTAATTAAATTTGAGTAGGTAGTATAATTTTTTTTTAATTAGCCTATTTCATCCCACTACAGGGCAAAGGCCTCCCCTTTAATCCTCCTACCATCTCTGTCCTGGGGCATACTCTGGCCACGCGTCATCGAAAGCATCCAGATCGTCCCGCCACCTCTTCCGAGGACGAGCAGGACACTGGCGACCGTTTTCTGGGATCCAGGGCGTGACAATTCTTGCCCACCTTTCCTGGTGCATTCGACAGACATGGCCGGCTATTCGTGTTTTGGAGCGCAGTGTACTGTTCCTAACACTCCAACTCTCCATTAATTGCCCTCTGGCAAACCTTGAGTTTGGACTTTTGAGACTCAGTGAGAGGTCTGGGCACCGTTAGGATAGTATTAAATAGTACATACAATACTTTTTGTTTGAAAAAGCTATAATTATTTTTTTATGTTGGTGACCCGGATTCCTCGATTTTTCGCCCCGAATGTGTTTTGTGAATTCAGAACAAGCATAATAAATAATACTGAGTATTCTTTGTTTTAGTGCTAAGCAGGGAAAAAAATTGTTTATTATTAATTCTAGTGTTACAAAGCCAGTTTAATAATTCGACCATGTCAATTATGTTTTCGTATGCATTCATGAATTTTGAAATTACCCGAGTTCCTTTTTAAGTGTTTAATTCAACGTTAGTATTTTCCCAAAATTGTACTTGATAAAGACATAAATCACACGACAGTAATGCGTACCTACTCTCACGCACAATAGATAAAAGTACTGTACAATAAACCACAAAATACAATAGTCAAACTGTTTTATTCACTTTACAAGGAACGTGACATAGAGGTTGAATTACCGTTCGTATGTGGTGGGACAATCGTGTACAATAGCGTGAGTTTTAGCTTTTTACTAGTGGACTTGCTAGCAGTTTCTTTTCATTTGTCTACATTATAGCTTGAATTTAGAGAAATCAATTTTACAATAGCTAGGTACATAATTTTTTCAATGACTTCCCTGCAGTTTATGCTTACTACCAAATATGTAATTGTGAGGTATTTTTTTAAATACACTTTCGGTCCTTCAAACCTACTTACAACAAGTCTTTTTTAAGCTACAACCGCGTCGCCATCGGAAGGTGTGGTCTTTTAGAGAAGATGCGACCCGCAGAATCTATAGTTTTCTTCTCCGGAATACTATAGGATTTCTCAGTGACCCAAGTATCTTTAGTTTTAATGCACATATGCTTTTACGAATACAATTAGAGATTATTTTCTCTCAAACGCAATTGTCTATAAAACTTGAAACGTGATAGCAAGTGATAATTGTCATCTGCGTACACAGAAAGGGGCAATATGGATAGAAGCAATCGATTGAGTCAATGTTTACTGCCAGTTCGCAACCATTCACACCACCGCTTCAGAACGGAACACACCAATAAATTTCCCACTTGTTATTTCGTTTTAAAATATGGTTGGAAAATTTTTCGTTTTGACGTGAATGTGGCCGAAGATATTTTTGTATTTATTGATTCATCATCATCAGCCTATCATCGTCCACTGCTGAACATAGGCCTCTCCCAAGGTGCGCCACAAAACTCTGTCCTCGGCCTTCCTCATCCAGTCGCTCCCCATTTATTCATTAAGTATGTCAAAGTAATACGTTATAGAGATTCTGTGGATAAGATTACCATTTGGACAAATAAGATGTTTTTAATGTTCTATTGTGCGCACAGATAACCTCCAATAGATACCGCATACAGGGCCGCCGACGCGCACCACACATCTATGATTTTGCACTGATATAAGCAACGGGATAGAGCGGGATCGGAATAGTGCGGCCTTGAAAAGGCCAATCATGTTGCATTATTTCGTGCCCCGCTACCCGCACCTACCGCCAAAAGTGGTGACTTCGGGCCTGTACGAAATTTTCATCATGCGGTATTTATTTGGGGGTAATCTGTGATTGTGCGTTACCTTTGGGTGTTGACTCATCGATCTTGTTTTATGACATATCAAAATATATCCTCCAAGCGTCTAACACATGGCTCATTCTTGGGTTTCTCCATGATTTTTAACAACAGTCATGGATTTTGTGGTACTGCCAACAACACAAAATCTCTACGAGGTCGTCTATCGTACCGTGGCTGCCTTGAAAAAATGTATTTAAGAACCTGGATATTTCTAGGGATAAGTGAAAATCCAAATGCGTTTAGTGGTTCTTGAGACCACATTTCATAAGAGTAGAGATATTTTTTTTTTACTTATAAAGTCAGTTAGTCTGATCAGGCATCACAATCATAGTGGATCATAGGCATCACAATCAGGCATCATAATCATAAGGAATTCGATCCTAAACTTAGCCTGTGACGTGCAAACTAACCCAGTTTGCTAGCAAACATTCGTTTTACTAACATTCCGCATTAACCACCGGTGGAATTTAATTGATATGGTGTGGGCGTGTGTGAGTACAACTCAGAACGGGTGATTCAGAGGCTGCCTTTTTATTTTTTTTCCTTTTCTTTCATGCCAGCCTCACGGATCTCGAATTTTATATCTCTTGCAATTTTTATCGGTTCTTTGCATTGTCTGCTGCTTTTATCCTTTGTTTTATTTTCTATTCGTACGTGTTGAAACATTTTAGAGTTGATTGCATTGAATTTTCTTATTTAGTAATGATTAAGATTATTATGGAAAGAAAATGTTTTATCATTATATTTAATAGAAATAAAGCTTGCATATAAGTAAAACAACGTACGCTTTTTTTTCGCAAGTATCTAAGTAAGTAGTTTAATTTTATAAAAATTAAATAAATAATGATTATTTGAAGTATGTTCGACAGTCATTTTATGAGTGCTCGGTTGATCTTTACTTTAAAATTGCTGCAGATGGACCTAATTTTAGTTTTATTTAGTAGGTATAAAAAATAATTTAAGTATAAGGTATATTGATTGAAATGAAAGTGTGTCAGGTTCCATCCTATGGTTGCAGGGAAGACCTTGTTTTATAAAACGTTATTCGATCTTGGACCATTACTCATCAAAAATTCACTAACATCCTGTTAGTATCCGTAAAAAATAAACAGTAAAGCAAAAACGTATCAAAATCTCTGCCCAGATAATACCTTAGTCATTATTAGTGAACATTTTAGTGGAGGGCCCAACAATATGCCGGACCTTTTTGTGCCTCATTCTGATGCACGTCGGTAAAAAGTGGGCCAGATGTTTTTACTGCTGAGTCACTGGACAGTCTTGACTTATAATCTTGCGTCAGCTGTTAGAGAAATTTGAACTTTATCCTGTTGAACTAGGGGTATAAGTGTTAGGAGCAGTATGGTGATTCGTGATGTTGTGTCCGCATAAGGCAGATAATTTTTAAATTATCTTTTAGTGGACATCTTTTATGCTTTGTAACGGGACCTGACGTCATAAATTTCTCAATATGTATTGAGTCTTTCTAAACGAGTAAAACTAAGTTTAAAAGAAGTTTGATCTTTATAAGATTCTCTAGTATAGTGATAGCGAACAAACGATGTTCTTAGTCGCCAAGTGAAGCCAACCCATGATACTGAACATCTTTCCCTATGAAACATAGGGGAAATTCGCAAAAATAAATGTTGGCCTTTAAACTAAATGCATGATCATACTTTTGTATGAAAAGTTGACGTTTTTTTTTCCAAATTTTCCCTTTACCTTTGGTTATGCAACTGTCTACCTAACACCATGTATACATTCTTCTGAATTGTGAGGTTACTATTTAAATTCAAAATTTTATATTCCGCTTTAACCGCGTCTATAATTTCAGCTGTCCAATGCCTAAAATTTTAAATCAAAACGTTTAATTCAGCAGTAGGAAGTGTCAAAATTACTATGGAAATTATGTATCATTCGACCATGATCATGAAAGTGTGAGGTTCGGAAATTGCACTCCTGCTCTGTCAGGCACGGCAGAAAATCAACACCTTGCTTATCAAGTAAGGCACTACGTTGAGTCGTGTCCTTTTTTTACCGTCGTGGCCACCCACTGGGTGGTAGACCCACTATTTCTTTTACTGTACTCTGTTTGTTTCGTGTGTGCCATTAATGGTGAATAAAGTTTTTTTCTTTCTTTCTAAACTAAACCTAGTTAGTTGCATCTACAGAAATTGTACAGTCGATTTGCACGAAATGACAGTCCCGTGATTATGGCATTTGTCTGCTAAAATATAGGGAACTCAAATCACACTTTAATGTTTTTGCCGAGAATTAATAAACGCGGTAAGATCCCGTTAAAATGTTAATTTATCTATTATTCTCAGTTACATAACAGTGTGAAAGAGCACGATAAAGTACTCAGTTCCCTAAAAGAGTTTAGCAAAAAAGTGAACGTTCAAATCTAACGAAGATAAGTGGTATGTTTGTGGCCATCTGCTCTTTTCGATGGGACTAGGGTTGCCTCTAAACTTTAAAGTCTAAAGCTTCGATGTTGTTGATCGAAGGTCTAAATCTAAAGAGACGACATTTAACGTATAAAACCCAAGACCGTTTTTAAGTGATTATATACTATCAACTTTTAAACGTGCAGTTGAAGCAAAGTTCACTTTTATCATATTTATAGCCGGATGATATAGCCTTTAACCAGAATAAATTGAGCATAATGTACCTTACCTAGGTATTCTTGACGATATTTACGAATCACTTTTAGTAGGCGTCGCAATGAGTTGTTATGTACCATAATAAATAATAGATTTAGCAATTGGCAACGATTTTTTGTTTGGATCATAAATATAATATGTACCTATCTATATACGAAATTTTAAAGCAACATAATCCAGCAGAAGAATTCATACCGACTAGAAAATAATTTGCCCTTTTTTTTCATTTTTGTCATAGACAACGGTCCTTAGAGTACAACGTTCATTATTATCATAAGATCAAGTTACGATCCTGAGTGACATCCCTATTAACCTAACAAATTCAAGAGATTGGATGTCTGTGTACGTGGCTTTGGTTTAGAACACCTGTCGTTTTCGGTCAGGTGTTTAGCTAAATATAAAATCTGCAGCTGGCCCTTTTGGCGAGAGAGTTTTGGTCTTTTTTTAGAGTATATAAAGCGGCAGGCTTTTGTTCTAATGTACTATTCTAAAATTTATTTGGTTTCTAAGCGAGAATTGCTTGCAAAAGCTATAGGTAATATGGGAAACCAAAACGCTCAGTCCTAAAACATTAAAAAATTCCGCAAGCGGCATCGGCATAACGATGCGATTTCTTCACTATAAGGATATGTTTCTTACGTGTACGAAATTCTCCCTAACCGTGCGAATTTCACTCATATCGTTCAATAGAGTGAAACCGAGGCTTAACAAAGTGTCATCTGAAAGTGTTTTGGACCGCTTCCGTGCGTGTAAACGCTCTGACAATTGCGATTTTCCCACTGATTTTCTTCCCTGTTTAATCATCGTTGAATTTCGTCTGACAGATCAACTGTCAGATAGTACGTAGTTTTCTGACTAATCTTAATTTTTGGCAGGTCTTTGACGTTGTTCAAGATTAACAAGATTATAGAAGATAAGAAAAACACGTTTTTACCAATCGTTAAAAGTAGAGTCAGTGTTCGATCGGACTCTTTCTTTAATGCGAATGAAATAACGGGAAGAGATACCTATATATATGAAATTAAAAGAGACAAGAGTTTCTTATTAATTAACGCATATTCTAGCTGGCTCACCCGAACGTCTCTCGTACGTCTCGTACGTACATCTCGGTTAATTTCCTGCCAATTAAGATCGATCTAAAATTTAATGCGACTAAAAGACATTTCTTAACGCATTTCAATTTAAAATTAAGTTCACCCTTTTGAAGGCCATCTTCTATGGGCGACAGATTTGTAAAGATCAATATTGAATTTGGCGCAAGTTGCGCCATCAAACCTTCCTTGCTTCTTTGTCCTAATGGTTATTATTAATTGAAATTATGCAAACGAGACCGCCTGATCTTCCGGAGTTCCTTTTGTAAACAATATTTCCATATTCTTACGCTAAAATTTTCTAAAACTATGCTTGTTATTGCTATTTGCATATTCGGTCTGAACTCATTGTTTCGTGTTAATTGCCTTCTGTTGTACAATTTGGTGACACTTTTCTTGTAGGCCTTTTACAAATGTTTGCATGTTAGATGGATATATACGTTTATTCTTTTGACACTGAGGTTTAGGATGAAATTTTATTTTCATGAGCTCTTTATTTCACGATTCTCGATCGACCTCTTACTGTGGAGGTCGAGAGATTATTCCATACTCCACTGAATAGATTTTGCACTGTTTGGTGGAGGCAAGTTAGTAGTAAACTTGGTGTATTATCTATTGTCGCAACGCAATACTTTGCTACAGTAACATTTCTAAAATCCTCTCATCTTTATCCTGCTCTCACTTATTTAGTTACGAGAGCACAACTGATAGCCTCTTTCATTACAATAAGTAATAACATTATTTTTCCTGCACGGTAAAACAGCTCATAAGATTGGTAATAATAAGGAATTCTTTGTTACAGGTATGTATGCGTCACCGATGATGCAACGACGTGGAATGCAGTCTGTTACTGGAGGATAAGGATTATAGACTAGCTTTATTTAACTGACTAGAATTACTTTTTTAACTCTTTGGTTAGGTTAATGACTGGTTTGCGGTTAGTTTTCCTTATCTTTTTATTTAGTATAGGTCCTTAAATAAAGTTTTGACGTCGGTACAAGACAACATTTGACAAAATCGGCCCGTGTCTTCAGAACACGCATTGAATATGAACAGGGATATACAAATTTTGCGCTGTCCGACCGCTAGTCATGAGAGCCCGGGTTCGAATCCGCACGGACGACATGCTATTTAATTAAACCAATGAGCTTTTCTAACTTATGTATGTGATACCGACTGTTCCCAAACGATGAAGTAAAACGTCGTGAGGAAACCTGCATACGCTGAAGGAGAAATTCTGTTGCGTACCTATGCGAATTCTACCAATCCGCATTGTGCATACTTGATGCACTTACGCCCTCCATGAGGGACGGACGCGACGTTATAAAAATTAAAGCTTTTTTTTTTTTTCAAGAATTGCGGAGTTCTTTTTTGCACATTACTTATCTCTTACTACGAGCTAAATGTAGAGATGACTTCATTGAAACATCATTATAATTTAAAAATCTTTCTATGATCCTGGATATACCTACCAATACGTGGTGGTACAAGACGAAGTCGCTACGTGTAAGCTGGCATACCTAAGTAGATCTCATTGCGCAATGCATCTACAATGCACCTCCCTCTGGGATGCATTGTTTCAACATTATTGTCTTACGGCCAGGAACGTCCTCCTTAACGGTGATCTAAACCTAAGCCAATAATGAACTGCAGTCACACAATACATGATTTGTATTCACACTCATAACTGCAGTCAACATAAATATCTAAAAAGGTAACGTAAAAAAGGTGCTGTAAGGATAATTACTAGCACGATAGCGTGTCATAAACGTGTCGAAGGCGACAAACCAATTTTACTGTTGGAAATAAATACCAGCAAATACATAGGCACATATTACCTTTATAATAAAATATATCTATGGTGCATGGTGTAAAATTTCAATGGAAAGAAATAAAAAATCCCGATTTCGAAGTTGGCTCCATAGTGACCGTTTTTCAGTTTGATTATCTGAAACACCCCTTTAAGTATTACTATAGGGTGTTTTGTTTACTACCTGTATAAACAAATTCATTATTTCATTATAAAGCTTTCTATTTGCAAGCCCGTTCGAAATTTAAATAAAACCTTTGATAAGTTTCCGCCTTGGTTGCCATGTTTCGGAGTAAAAGATCGTTCCATTTTTAAATAACACGACAGATATCAGTTTACTATGTAATTTATTTGGCCGCTAAACCACGACAGATATGGATTGTCATACAACTTTTGTCGGCCGCTGCTAGCATAGTACAGCAATTTCGATGTATCTCGAAGAATGTTGTCAAAATAATGCTCAAATTTCAAAGCATGTTTGAGAAATTTTTTTTATTTTAAAAGTAAAAATGAAATCTATCCAAGTAAAAACTGAAAACCTTTTTGACCCCTAGCACAAAAAGAGCACAGCTCCAGAACGGATGAATCTATTACAATGAAATTCGGTCTAGTCTTTTCCACAACATTCCACAACTATTTGAGTGTAAGTTCAAATCATCACTCCTTTTTCTCTCTTTCTTTCTCTTTTTACCTGCAAATTTGAGGCTCTAATCCGGACGTTTAATACTAATTCACCTTTATGCTTTGATATTTAATCCGACATTAGCATTGTTCCAACGTCCAACTTACTCATTTATCAAAGAACCTATTTCCTTAAGTGACAAACATTGTCTCATAAAAGCATATCAGTGTACCTACTATGACAGCATTAGACACCAGAAGGTAAATCTCCACACAATAGTGACTGTTCTTTTATAGACGATAATCGAAACATAAGCAGCTTAGTTGATAGCTCAGTTGATAGATACTTGTTTTTAACTCAAATACTCTCTCATAATTCATCATTTCAGCTGATGGAAGTCCACTGCTGGACATAGGCCTCCCAAGGATCGCCACAACGATCAGTCTTGCGCTTCCCTCGCCAAATTCTGTAATGTACACTTTTATAAAACTGTAACACAAGTGTGTCTATACAGGGTGTTTCATAAGTAAACATAAATATTCAAAACTCTTAAGGGGGTTGTCTAGACTGTCAAACTGAACAACCTTCTCTATGGGACCAACATCGAAATCGCGAAAAAAAAAATTGATATCCCATACATATTTTAGCTCTAGTCGATTTGTAGAGTATAGAACATAATTTATTTTTTTCGCGATTTCGATATTAGTCCCATAGTGAAAGTTGTTCAGTTTGATGGTCTAAACCATCCCCTTAAAGGTTTATTTGTTTTTATGTAACTCCTTGTATATTGAAAACATGTTACACACCTACAAGATAACGATATTACGGTGTTAGGTTAGGTGTCCCAGACTCGAAATCTGAATTTTATACCCAGTTGCAGAAAAGCTCATTAAAGTTAATCCTCCATTAAATATCTTTTTGTCACTTTTTGTCTTTTTGTCTTGCAAGAGATTTATTGGAGGATTAACTTCAATGGGCGTTTCTGCAATGTTTGGTTGTGTATTTGTTTGTTTGAAAATTCGAGCATCACGCAAACACTACTGGGCCGATTTTGATGAAACTTCTTGTGACTTCATGATAGTGAAAATTAATGATATACTTGAAACTGTTATTTTTTGTATGTTGTCTGCGGCACCGTCTTCTGTCAGCGTAGCGAGGCAAAATATTTACCAGTTTTTATGTCTAATTGTATAATTGTAATTAGACAAGCTTTTAAACACAACATCATTGTATCGAAATCGGTCTGTTTTTGCGTGATGCTCGAACAAACAAAAAGACTAACAATAAATAAAAACTCGGTGATTTATATTCAAGGACACCTAGACACCATAATATATAACATAAGCTGTTGTAAATAAAATATCTTCAATGTACAGACACACTTCTGTCACAGTTCTATGATTGTGTAGATAGACGATAGTTAAACATGTATTAATTCTAGCATAAAATTAATGATCAAATAGCACATCTTCTGATTCTAAAAAGTTTGTGAAAATATATTTCCGCCGTACGAATATCAGATTCTCAAGCTTTATAAAACATTATAAACTGTTGAATTTCTAGTGCAGTTTCTTTGAGTTAGGTAGAATCGGAGCTTAGACTGCATTTAATAAAAGTGCAATTTTGCTTCTCCTTGACTTTTAATTCGTAGCAATTTCTCGTATTTCTATAGGATAACGAACGAATGTTAGTCGCTTTATCTTTTTTGTCTCGTTATTATGCTGGGTCCTTCTTAGTATGCTGATACTAATAGGATTTAATGGGATGATCACACCATCAAACTTAACCACTTTCTTTATGGGACCAACGTCGAAATCGCGAAAAAAAATCTGCTGACACACTTGGCTCGAGTAGGTTCGCAGTTTTGTATGGAACAGCAGATTTTTTTCGCGATTTCTGTGTTGGTGCTTTAGAGAAAGTTGTTCAGTTTGACGGTCTGATCATGCCCTTAAAAAGTGTCAGTATATTAAGAAGAACCCTGTATATTAAGAACTTTTATGCAATACAGTCTGATAATAATAAAGTTGAAAATGTGTCAGACAATCTAAACCCATTGAAGCCATTGAATCTAGCATTGAAGGGTCTCATTTCGTCGACGTCCTTCGTCAATCATTACCAGGCATCAACACTGCTTCAAAGTTGAACTCTATTTTAGTAGCACATTACTTCACATTGTTGATAAACATTCGGGCACATAACATACTTCTCTCAACGCTATTCACTCATCCAAGATTCATATACGATAACTTTCTGTAACAAAAGATAAACATTTTTAGTAACTTTTTGTTATTGGGTATATTCGTTCGTTACTTGAAAAAATTACCGATGCTATAAATTCCATCAAAATATGCTGAAAAATACGGTATCAGGGAACAGTTACTGCTTATTAGTACCAGGACGACAGCAGTAAGCAATTATATAGATTACTGTTAATTTGTAAGATGAATCACTAAAATCTACATCTAAACTGTTAAGGTGTATCATCTCTGGACCACAACTCTCCATACTAATCGATGCGAACGAGCGCGTGGCTCTGGTCAGAATTTAGCTGTTTTCTTTGAAAAATTATATCATTTTAAAAAGTAAGAATACCACATCATTCTAAATTGTGTTGTGATCAATATTGTAAATTTTCATTTTCTTCTTGTCTTCGGTTTTCTAGAAAAAACACATCACTTCTCATATAGTTTAAATGGTTCAGTTTATTCTTCAGATCAAAAAGTGGCATAGTTAATGAATAAAATAGTTACAAAATTACCCAAAACCAGGAGGTAGCCCCTTAAGTTTGCGGTAGATCTTGATAACTTCAACGTCGCCTGTCAGAAACCAATCGACTGCGACCGTCTTACAATCTTTCACTCCATTAGCTTGGAAGTCCTTTTGAACTTCCATCCATCTTGGAGCGGAACTCTGCATCGCTTCTAATCTTCTAAACTTCTTACATTGTTTTCGAGTCATGGTGTAATATGGAGGTACAGTCAGCTTTACTTTAAAGCGGCTATAATGTAATCAGAAAAGCATGTAAGAAAAAAGTTTTGCTAATAAGTAGGTATTTAGGTTCATTTTTTGTGGTTCATTTATTTATAATCATGGTTAAGACCAATCTTATTTGCCAGTAGCCAGATGGTCGTGCATTCGTAAAGTAGCATGCAAACAGTGGATTAGATTAGTCTTACTGGAAAAGGGAATCATTAACGGGCTGATGATGATTATTTATTGTACGTTGTGGGTAATACATACATAATTCTCACGCCTGTCTCCCACTGGAGTAGGCAGAGACAACGGAACGCCACCTGCTACGATCCTGACAAACCTCTCTAGCTTCCTCCACATTCATTCCTTTCATGCATGCTCATCGGGTAGATCTGAACTGGCCTTGCACGTCGCCAATTTGGTCCATTTGGTCCGGTTTGTGGGTAATACAAGAGAAAAATTAAGTGTCAATGTGAGTGGCGGAGTTCAATTTTGTTGAGTTGTTCCAGTGTCGCCTCGGCTGCTCAGATAAATGAGCACCTGAGCCGCTCAGATGTACATTGATGCTGACAGTACTAGCTAATAAAACAATGATTGACTCCGTACTGGAGCATGGAGGCAGCAACCGAACGTGACCTGCATTTTACGTTCAATTTTATATCCACGCATAAAAACAAGGCCCTACAACGTGAAAGATTCATAATATGAGTTCTGGTGTGATCGTTCAGAGTTGTACAGATTTTGGTCACAGACTGGATTTATTTGTTGAAGGTGTCACAGTGTCAGAGGATTCCTATGAATGTATCCGGTCGTTTTACTCCTAGTGTGTAAATACATGTTTTGTCAATGCCGTCCTCTTCGTGTACTTTGCGCATAGTCAATGTTCATTTTATGGTTCATTATTTAGGTCGTATATTGACTTTGTTATTTATACGTGGCAGTAGGGCTTCTGTGCTACGTCCGTGCACTTCTTTTTTCGGTATAGTAATGTTTATTTTTGAACCAAGAGAAGTTTATCTAAAAAATATATTTTTTATCGCAATTGTTTTTGATCCGCTTGATGCTTTTTGTATAAAATAAAAGCTACAAAATCATACCACTGATCTATTTCCTGCTATGTAGTTAGAATTAAATTATAGTCAATTATTTTGACTCATTCCGCGTTATTTCAATCATATAAAAGATTTCCGTGAATGACCAATTGACAGACAAACAGACATCACACAAGCCTAAACCGCTGAAGATAGGACCTTGAAATTTGGAATATATTTTCTACATGCAGAGGTGCACTAGGAAAGTTTTTTTTAAAATCGACCCCTAAATCCACGGGAACGAAGTTGCGGCGAAAAAAGCTAGTCATATCGCATTGGCGTTGCGGTCTTATTACATAAACATAGAACATAATAGGAGCCATGGTGGTCCAGTGGCGAGTAACCTTGCCTGCCGTGCAGGACGCGATGGTTCGATCCCCGTCCAGGCCGACTCGTACCAATGAATTTCTCGGAACTTATGTACGATTTGTAACACTGGCTTTTAGGGGAAGGAAAACATCGTAACGAAACCGGCATGTTACTATTTCGAGGCATGTATCGTGTATTTGTACCATCTGTCCATTACAAGTGGTGACGGGCTCACTCCCCGTCACACTGGACAGAGTTTCGGTACTACCAGTGAAGCGCGGATGTTCTGAGGTTTTATAACTCTCAGTCAGCATATTGCTATGGAACACAATTAATCATTATCTACAGTCTGATCTATTTTCGAACTTTTCTCTCTGTGGTTGATAGGTATGAACAAAGGCAATTCTCCCTGTTCGTCTCGCCCAGCCAGTCATCGCTATTCAAAAGTTCGCATCTATTATCTTTTCAATTTAAGACCTAACAATGCATTTTTCTTCGGAAATGGATTTCACGTCAAAAAGCTGTTTGAAACTTCAATGCTGATAAGGTAACAAAGTTAGAGGGAGAAATTGAGGTCCAGTCAAACTAAATTAGTTTGCAGTTTGTGCTGACAAACTTCACATTTCTGACTGTTGTTGTTGATCAAACGTAACAGTCTAATAGATGAAAAATTATGATTGGGACGTACTTCACCACACAGGCCCAGTGCGGTTTGGTGGAGGCTCGTTTGCAAATGAAAGTGTATGTAAATAAAATATGATGACGTATAGTATAGGTAAATTTCGTTTTAGTGCCTACATTAGATTTTCCTCTTTTGTAATTTAAGATAAATATATGATAGCGGCCGCGACGAAACGAGAAGAGATAGTTTCTAGAATGTTTCTGAAAAATTTCATTGACTTTAATTGGATAGTATTGAAAATATCACCAGACTACGTTTGTATGCAGCGCGTATTTGCGCCCTCCGAATAAGCTTCTCTTAACTTTAGTAATTTCAATGAAAAGTTCAAGCCAAATCCAATTTGAGTTTCATGGATTACTCTTTGCTGAATAGAAAGATAATCTTTTAGCAGATTTAGATTAAAGTAGTAGTTATTACTGGGATATTATGAGTTCACAAGAGTAATAAATATAAATACAGGGTCCTTCTTAATATGCTGACAATTTTTTAAGGGGATGATCAGAACGTCAAACCACAGAATACTAAATCAAACTAAACAATTTTCTCTGTGGAACCAACTTTGAAATCGCGAAAAAGAAATCAGCTGTCCCATACATTTGGCTAGAGTAGGTATGCAGTTTTGTATGGAACAGCTGATTTTTATTCGCGATTTCGATTTTGGTGCCAGAGAGAAACTTGTTCAGTTTGACGGTCTTCCCTTAGAAAAGTGTCAGCATAATTTATAAAGGACCCTAGATATATTATGTAGGAATTAATAATAAATCTAAAGTGAAATAAGATAAAATTTTTATACTTCATCTCAGACTTCCTTTGACTGCGATATTATTGATCCCTTTCTCGTTTTGTGTCTCTATTCTACCCCCACAAAGAATTCTTGGTTTTTGTTTTCTGCGTAAGGACAGGACTAGGACTGGTTATGGAGGTGTAGCAATGTACATACCTTTAACACAGAGTAGGTACTATATATTTAACCTTAGATCAAAGTAAAATTAAGGGATATTACGCAAAAAATCAAACCGCAATTGTTCGCGCATCACGCAAAAACTACTGAACCGATTTTGATGAAACTTTTTTGTTTGATAGCTTATGATCTGACTTATGAACTGACAACCGATGGGGTGTCAGAGTTCTAGAGTGGAGACCGCGAACTGGTAGGCGTAGTGTGGGACGCCCTGCTGCCCGCTGGACAGACGACCTAAAAAAAGTAGCGGGGAGCGACTGGATGAGGAAGGCCGAGGACAGAGTTTTGTGGCGCGCCTTGGGAGAGGCCTATGTCCAGCAGTGGACGATGATAGGCTGATGATGATGATGATGATGATGATCTGACTTAAAATCTGGTATATAATTTGTGCGGACGAAGTCGCGGGAAAACACTAGTATCTATTAATTTTACTTTCATCTAAGCTCCGAACGAATATTCAAAATTAGCTTGAACATCTCTATTGAGAGTCAAGCAATGGCTATAGATCAAACTCTACGATATAACAACAACTAGTAAAAACCAGCCAAGTGTTAGTCGATCTCCTGCTAAGGTCCCGGAGAAAAACATTTTTTATATAGGGTCCAACTTAATATAATGACACTTTTTTAAGAGGATGATCAGACCGTCAAACTAAACAACTTTCTCTATGGGAACAACAACGAAATCGCGAAAAAAAAAATCAGCTCTTCCATACAAAACTGCAAACCTACTCGAGCCAAATGTATGGGACAGCAGATTTTTTTTTCGCGATTTCGATGTTGGTCCCATAGAGAAAGTTGGTTAGTTTGACGGTCTGATCATACCCTTAAGAAAGTGTCAGCATATTAAAAAGAACCCTGTATAATTAATATTTAGGGTAGTGGTGTGGAACGGAACGTGACGGAACCCTCGGTACGCAAGTAGCCCGACTCGCACCTGGCCGGTTTTATTTTATCTTTAAGACGCTGTTATACCGTCGAGGCCGTTTTTTGAACACAAACGAAAGTGTTTTAAACTGTGTTTTAAAGTCTGATATGAAATTATGTCTTATTTAAGGATCAGGCAGATGGGCGACTGTTCATAATAACACGATTAGATTAAGTTTACTCGATAGAAAAAAATCCCAAAGTTACCCCTTTTTGTTATGTTTTTCAATACTATGATTAAACTGCTGATATTTAACTTTTTATTCTTGTACTTAACTAAATACATTATATATTTCTAGTGAACTCAGGAGAAGTTTTACCTTAGAAACTTCCCATGAGCAAAGATATTGACGAAAAACACGTTTTTTTGCGATCCTGCTTTCAATTGGAGTGGGATGGCTAATTGTAAACTTATGCTTGCAAGAAAGAGACGCTTGCAGTGGGATAACCTAGCCTTAATGCTCGCTCGAGTTTTACCGATAACATAACATTATTCCTTGGGCCAATAATGCAAACATATAAAGGAATATAGAAGTATAGAATAGAAGAATAGAATGTACCTATAGAAGTTTTCGGGAAAGTGGTGGTAATATTTTCATTTTATGTTCCACATCCATTCCACCTAGTACCTATGTTATTATGTTTAGTACCTTAGATTGGATTAGTATGTGAAGTGGTTCTCACTGACGCCTTGCGTGATGCAAGTTTTATTAAAACAGCTTTTAATATACGTTAATGTGTCTCCACTGTATAGCAATTTATGTAATTTATTCCATGTGAGTACCTACCATTATCGTGATATGTTTTTTTCTTCGAACATAAAATACAGCATGTAACAGCGCAACAGTCACAAAAGCTGTTAACTGAATCGATAGCTGAATAATATCTTTGTTGACATCATGTTGACTTCTTAAAACTTTGTGCAAAGAGAAGGAAAATTCTGTTATAACAAAATAGTTTAATGAACTTAAATAGGTAGGTAGTATTATTTCAGATTTGTGAGAATACAGGGTGTAAGGAAAAGTATCATTAACCTTTAAACCACATAATCTACCCATCAAACTGTACAACTTTCACTATGGGAGCAAAACGATCAGAATAAAAAAAATCGTCGAGTATCTTGCTATTGAAATTTAGTATGGAACAGCTGACTTTTTTTTGCTCTGATCGTTTTGCTCCCATAGTAAAAGTTGTTTAGTTTGATGCTTAGAGTATGTGGTGTGAAAGTTAATGATACTTTTCCTTACACCCTGTCTATCATAAAATTAATACTCTAAAATTATAGGTACCTAAAACGTTATCTCTTATGCATGAATTGAGCCTAAGATCTCGATTGCAGCCTTACCAAGTCCCTAGAGCAAGGTTTATAATTCATGTAAACTCTGTCCCAAATACGAAGTATCTTCTATTAAGCCATTTTCGTCTTTATAAGGGTAGATACAGGAGATTAATACATGACTTCGTTAGTGAATCGGACAAGTAAATCGCCTGTACTTAGTTTGTATATCGCTTGACCTGTTCCCTACGATAATCCTTTGATTAGGTACGCTAATTCACAGATTCACACCGAGATAGCAGTGGCTGGCAGCGAAGCGGCGAGCAGTTTCAGTTGCTTAGCGTTTAAAACCTTAGCTACTTTGATAAAAATACATAGTATTGTTTGTGAGGGTCTCAAAAAAACGACTTTCGGCGCGCAGCCGCCCACGGGCGTCCTTGGACTGTCCAAACTGCCGACCGCTGCCATCTCAGTGTGAATTTAGCCTAACAATTTCTGATTAGGCAAGATTATTTCGAATTAGTTTTTACAAACAACAATCATCGAAAGGGACGACCCACCCTAAGGACTCGCCCCAAAAAGAAATTAAAGTTCTAATAGAATTTATCTTTGAGTTCTTACTTATTTTATTATTAGTAGAAGGCCAATGACTTGTCCTGTTTATTCTTAGCAAGTCTTTACAAAATTTGATTTCGTGTTCCGAATTCCGCTTCACATCTGTTATGTTTTATCCACTCGAGACAGATATCTGATTATAAGTCAAGTCATACAGTACAGTTATAGAGAACATTGCTTCCGTGTGAGTAAACTGCTATCAGTACTGTAGGCGTAGCATGCCACCCCCGAGAAAACGGTAAAAATCGAGATGTGCCTCCATCTTTGCTATTTAACGTGTAGGTATGCCAAAAAGAGCGCGCATCACGATTTTCTCGCTTTGTCGTAGGTGGCATAGCGCATGCTAGCCGTGCTGGAGGTGAAAATAAATGTGGCGAGACTGGGGTGCTATTTTTGAATTTCTCGCAGTCTTATTCTGATACGAAAATGGCATACTTATATATTTTTGTCATTTTCGTACTATTCTAGCCCAGGTCGCGTGCTGATCACAGATCATAGTCTTGTCATCATAACATAATCGCATTCAAAAGGTTGAATTTACGTAGGTAGGTACCTAAACTCGGGTGTTTTCTTCTCCCACGAGCATGGAAACTATGAGGCATCTTGCTCTTAGGTTTTCTCTTACCCTCGAGCCTTCTGTCAATCACATAATCAGTGCGAAACAATTCTAGACTCGTAGTATGAGTATGTCTCAGCCGTAAGATCGCCACAACCACTGCGCTGCCCTCATCCAACGGGGCCCCCTTCGCCTTCACCAGGTCGTCGTTCCACCTTGTGAGGGGGGCCTACCCACGTTGCGCATTCTGGTACGCGGTCGCCACTCGAAAACTCTTCGGCCCCATCGGCCATCTTTACATTTGGAATACGCTAGAATTAGATTATTTGTAGCTTGAGCACAAATACATAGCACAATGTGGGTGAACTGTCAGGATTTGATCAAGTTAAAACATCCCCAGGCCGGCCGGTATATCTCTAAACCTAGTTTCAGTGTTAGATTTTAATTAAAACAGTACGAATTGAAATTCCCACGTTTCGGGTGTGCAAAGGGGAGGGGTTACTCTCGTTGTGTTTTCATTATCATTAAACTCCCCTCGATTAATCTTCGTTACACTGGGATCGTGGAAAAGAAGGGGGTGCTGTTCCGGTTCGACCCCCCCTACTTGCGGATAGGGTGCGCGTGTCGGTTAATTTGACAACTGTTTATTGTCATCTTTAGATTTGTCTTTTGAGTGTTCAGTGTCAAAGGGGTTCGAAGATTAGTGGCCTAATGGTCCTTCGAGCTGTCTTGATCTTGAATTTTCAGTCTTTAACCTATTTATATCGATAGAGGATTCCTAGGTGATCAAAAATCGATTAGTTAATTTTGTTGTAACTTCGCCGGTATAAAGATATAATTGATTTGTGTTATCAAAATTCATCATCATTCAACGACGACATTCGACGGCCCGACAGCACAGTCTGTAGTGAACCTGCCTGCTGTGCCGAGGGTTGCGGGTTCGAATCCCGTAAGGGACAAATATTTGTATTATGAATATAAATATTTGTACCCGAGTCATGGATGTTTGTATCTATATATGTATGCTATATCGTTGTCTAGTTATCATAATACAAGTCCAGGCTAGATTCTGGAACTTTTAATGTGACTAGATAATTTGTGTGACAATGTCCAAGATATTTATATTCATCAATACATTCAGATAACTTAAAACAGAAAATTAATTGTTAAACTTTTTATCATCTGAGTATCCTATAGGTATAGCAATTTAATTCAATTATAAAGATTTCAATGTGCGACAAAGAATTTGTAAAAAAATCTAGCCATAGGCCACCGATCCTCCATAGTCTCCATACTAAAATCTTCAAACCCCTTTTAAAAACTATTATGAGATCCTCGGATACTATTTGAAATTTGAGACAAAGGTAAAGACGTCGATAATAGTGTAGTTACAAATGTGACAGTTAAATAAATGTAAAAATTTAATTAGTTTTTACAAAAGTTAGTACTATCTACAATTTGACATTTTGGAGTCTATTAGATTGACATTATCATAATTCGTATTAAAACGTCAGAACCCCTCACAAAAATATAGTCAAGAAATTAGCTTTAAATTAATCTTAAAACTAATCAAAGTATAAAAACAACTTCCTAATGGTAGTTTGAAGACGTATTGCTTCAACAAATCTATGTCTGATCTTGACAAAACGGGCGTCAGTATAATTTACTGACTCATTAGTTATTAACGTCCGAGAGGCAATAACTTCTCTGTTATTAGCTCAACGGACGTCCATTCTTTGTCGATAGATGCATTAGAAGGGCTTTTATGAATTTATGGGCTTGTCAATTTAGTCGCCTAATGAAGACGGGTGTAGCGTACAATAAGGAAATACATTCTCAAAGTCTAAGTTTTATGTTCTAAATAATAATCACACAGATACACTTTTTGTTGACGTAAATTTTTTGTCATCCGGTGTACAGTACCTCTATGAAAGATGTTGACCTTACTGAGCCGAAAATGTGGAAATACTAATTTTTATTTCTAGTACGAGTATTCTAGGTTATGACCGTCAATGTTTTTGGGAAATAATTTTACTTTATTGTATTGTTGCGGCATCTTTCCCCGGACAATGTCGGACGTCTGACCGACTGCATCTTGGATGACTTGCTTGAGGCAAAACAGAAAGGTGACATGGCAGACAAAAAAGAGCGTAGGTATAGCTTGGCCATATAGTCATGAACGTAGTGACAGGTGGAACTAAAATTTGAGTATGGTGGTGTTGCCAGGTTATGCGTGATTGTGACGTTATTGCGTGGAGGCAGCGCCCTCATTTAATTTCTACTCTTTTTGGCCAAGCTGTATATCAAATCGAAACAAAAAAATACGTTCTCCAAGAAAAATGCATTTGACAGACGGACGGACAGACACCGAGGTGATTCCATAAGTGTTCCATTTTGCAAATTTTGGTACGGAACACCAAAAATACAAAGTTCGAAAGACAACGAAAAAGACATTGGGGTAGAGGAATAGAGGAATGCGGACGGTATCGGTATTTCGCCGACACACATAAGAAAACGCGCGCGCGTGTCAATCTTTTAAAAGTCACAGGATATGTATGGATGGTATGGTTGTGATGAGATGTTTCATGCTGCATTTTAAAAATAATTTTCTTCTTTTCTGTTCCGCACGGAACAAGGAGGAAAATATTTTTAGTGAGCACCAAACTCAAAATCCCACCAAAACAAAAACAATTTTTTGCACATAGTTTTTGCTGGGGCAGAAATTTACTACTCTAGAGATTATGGTGGCTCGTAATGAATAAACATAGTTTTACGTTAATGGTTTCCCTTTATTACTCAGCGTGAAAGGGATTCTACGTTCTACGCTGTTTGCTGTAGTACAGGTCGCATATGAGTCGTAAAATTATTAGGTACATGTTAAAGTAACAAGTTTTCAAATCTAGATACCTCAAGAGACTGTTGTGCACTCTCTTTAATCTTGTCTAATAAATGAAACAAAACGATATCCGCGTCCGTCCTCATCATTTCTGTTTCTCCGCATATTCATATACAGTTTATACAATACTAGCGACCCGCCCCGGCTTCGCACGGATGCAATGCACATATAAACCTTCCTCTTGAATCACTCTATCTATTAAAAAAAACCGCATCAAAATCCGTTGCGTAGTTTCAAAGATTTAAGCATACAAAGGGACATAAGGACAGAGAAAGCGACTTTGTTTTATACTATGTAGTGATGATATGAAATACTTCAATAAATTAATTAAAAAAAAGTAGGTAGGTAGGTAGATACATTTGTAAAAAATGTTTTTTTTTCCTATGACAAATCAAATTGTCAAAACATGTGTTGCAATGTTTCACCAACTTTCACTCGGGTTCCGATCTACGGCGGTGGACGGCCCCGGGCCCCGCGGGCGGCGATGGGTAACGGGGCGAAACGTTCGTGGGAACTTTGCCCTTTGCTTTAAGGTGCCTGCTCACCATCAGAGCCGTGTAGGGATGCCAAACCGAATAGCTGAACAACAACCAGTTTAGCCGGCCATTTGGGTAATAATGTCGGACACCTGCAATTATTTAGTATTTTTTTATAATACAACAAAAAAGGTGTTATGCAAAAACAGGCTTTTATGATCATTAATAATTTACTAAATTTGATTGAAATAACAAGAATCTTGAAGAAATCGGAAGAATACTTTATTGTTAAAACTTAACACTTCAGCTGCAGCTGTCGGTGTCGTTATGTTGTGGAAATATATTTAAGCGCCACATATGAGTCCGGGAACATGATAACGACAAAGAGATGGGTCGTGAGCTCGCGCGAACTGCCTTCCTCAAACTATAACTAAAGCCGACGTATAGTGGCCGTTTTGACGTAAGCAGGTTTACAAACAATACAATCCTTTGTTGGGTTCTACCATAGACTTAAACTCTAGCGATAGACTTGCCCTGCCATAGAAGCAACATGTTCCACTTGAATGAGGTGTACGCACCTGATTGATGTTCCCGAGTTCACTTCGTCACTATGGCAATGACAGACCGCAATGTGTCATATTGTGTTGTTTTGTGTGACATGTTGTTTGATTGAATGAGCTTGTCTATCGCTAGAGTAATATGTCTATGGGTTCTACGAATGAATTTTCCGTATCATTTTTACCATTGTGGTATTATTCAATTTTTGTAGGCCTATGTTTCACCATTTCGTCTCTCCATGCAACTATTTAGTGTTTTTAGACCACACCAAAATACGGCTCCAAGCTCAGTGTTCTTGAGTGTTGTACAATCAATCAATCAATATAATTTATTGCATGAATTACAGGTGAATTATACATAAAATATAACTGTAGAAAGCAGGTGTTCAGCTACAATCAATTGGTGCTCTACTGTAACCCTACCTTAGACAGGCGTACACAATATTCGAATAAAATAGTAATTAAAAGTCACAAATTAATAATTTAAAGTAAACGATGTCAGAGAATGTTATACCTACTGCTTAATTAAAACTAAACAATTTCAAAAAATTAAAATAAAACAAAGTAAAATTTAACTAAAACGACAATGTCAAAAAAGTCACAAAAAATACAGAAATACACACACCTTTATACCTACTGTTTTCCATATGAAGATGGTCAAGTGCCTAATATGTATAATAACCTAAGGTCAGGTTCTTAAAGGCCGCTAAGCCAAATGTTATCAATATGACGTCATATTCTGTTGCCTACGGATATTCTTCAGCAACTGTAATTTTAGATAAACGTATACCAATGGCGCAATCGACAGAGGCAGTAAAATTACAGTTAGTAATAAGATAAGAGTAATAAAATGCTGGAACTTACATTTAAAACAAATTATACTCTGGTCTATTACTCCACAAATATGAATGTATGTGCATTAAACAATAAGTAAACACACCATTTCCGTTGTTCCAAAGACGATAAATCCAAATTTATAATGTCTATTGGAATTATAACACTTCATCACTTCGTTCATTAACCTATAACGATTTGCCCTCACGATCGTACTGATAAGGCATATTAAATTTTACGTCTCAGGTAATAAAGTCCGACTTAAATTGCGATTACTACCGTCGTATATTATGCGACGACACAATTTCTCATCACGTCGCTCTTATTCATAAAAAGTTTTAACTCTCACGGTAATTATTATTCAAGAATAGTACCTAGTTCTCAAACTCTGTCGGCCGCGAAGCCCTCAACATTAGTTTATTTTGCTTCTATTTTATTTAACATGTTCAATCATCAGCTTTACGCATCCAGTCCGGTCACCACAGGCAAATGAACTTAAAACATAAGTAGGTTAATCTAACAATCTGGTGTTAAGGACTGTTTTGTTATAAATTATAGCATAAAATGTTGGTGGAACTCAATCTGTAGGAACCCTAGGTTCTTTAGAAAACAGTTTAAGAAACGCTTACTAGAAGACATAACCAGAGAAAATCTGTCTCAGACTTTTATGTGTACGGTTTATCCGACTTTTACGCCTCGATGAAACTTTCTTTCCAATGAACTTAACACGTCATTTTCCGTACATATTTTGCCAATAACCGAAAATTATCGTGCTAAATAACAAAGACCGACCGTACATTTCTCCTTTCATTGTTGAACGTTCAGAATTTATATTTTTTCGGGCACTTTTATGGTGACTTATTTTTCTTTTTGCTTCTTTCTGTAAATAACAGGTACTTGCCTGTGTCTAGAATGTTCTGTTACAAAGATACGTACTATTAGTCTGAAATTCAGCCTTAAATATTCTTTTAAAAGTTCACATATCGTCCAAGCGTGCACATTTTAGAGAATATGAAATATTAAATAGAATTTTCCGTTGTTCTGCTAACTTTTTCTAAATATACAAAAATTAGTTAACTACTTACTAATAATAATTGACGGCCCGGTAACTTAGTCGGTAGTGAACCTGCCTGCTGTACCGAGGATCGCGGGTTCGAATCCCGAAAGGGACAAATGTTTGTAGGATGAATATTAATATTTGTACCGAGTCATAGTTTGTATCTATATATTATGTATTCCATGTATATCGTTGTCTAGTCATCATAATACAAGTCTAAGCTAGATTCTGGTACTTTTTTAATGTGACTAGATAATTTGTGTGACAATGTCAAAGATATATTTATTCATAAGAAATAAGATGACGTATTTTATGACTCTAAGGGCCTGTTTCACCACTTCTGGGTAAGTTCTTGTTAGCTTATCCGACAGATAGTTTGACATATCTTGTATGAAATTATGTCAAAATATCTGTCGGATAAGCTAACAAGAACTTATTCAGAAGTGGCGAAACAGGCCCTTATCTTCGTTCCGTGATTAAGAGCAGAGACCTTCACCTCTGATAAAAGTTAAGTGCTACTTAAATATTTCGGTGTCGGTATTATTCCATTTAGTTATCCTAATCTATGAAAATACTGTGTGTAAAATTAAATGAGTTACATATCAAAAGACCATCAAACTGAACCACTTTCACTACTGAGCGAACATCGAAAACGTAAAAAAAACGGTTATTCCATAAAAAATTTCAATGGTCATGTCACGATCATTCCATAAAAAAAACTGTGGGGTACAGTTGAGTTCCCAAGAAACACGGGAAGCATTATAACAAACGAATAGTAAACTTATGTAGAACCTAAGGTCCGTATGAACACTTATATAAGTTCACCTAGCATCTTGATGCTTTATATTGGCATTTCAAAACCATTATGATGCTTTACACTGTAGAACGGTTGGGTAATGGCATATCAATTTGCTTTTGTGAAGCCTTTAGTTTTAGTGCAGCAAACCACAACGCAGCTGTACAACCATCAGCTGTTTTTAGTGCATTTGGATCTACAATAGCATTTTAAAGTAGTAAACAATTGCTTAATGCTGTTTAATAGCACAAACATGAACCATTATAATGCCACGTAAATCCGCTATACAGCTAACAGCTGTTTTTAGTGCTCTAGGGTCTACAATAGCATTTTTAAGTAGCAAGAATATGCCTAATGCTGCTTAATAGCATAAACTTGTACCGTTATATATATATGTTAAAGGTCAACTGAGTTCTGTTGTACAGCTAACAGCTCTTTTATCAAATACACGTGAGTTATTATAATGTGTAAAGCTGTATATGCATTCATTTTACTATATTCCTAAAACCATTTGTCGGCCATTAAACCATCTATCGAGCTATTTTGTAATAAAGTTTTCCTTTTTAAATTAGCTCGAAGGAAATCCCGATAATCCTAGATAATGCGTCCAGAAAGCCTATTTATCAACTCTTGGTAAACGGATTCAAGTAGTACGAAAATTCTGAAATGGGTTTTATTGTTTTGCCCAAGAATCCCTAAAATTGCGTTCAAGTAATGGCACTATTTCAGTCTACATCAAGTCTACTGGTATACCGGTGAACCCCTATAGAACTACTTTATAGACAATGGCACTACAGTAGTTATCAAATGCCTTCTCTATGGCCTCTGGCTTAATAATTGCTCACGTGTGAGTATTTATACTGCTGGCGGCATTAATTAGTCTTTTTAAAGGCTCACCGACCTGCTATAGACCGACACCATTTTGTAAATATTTTATAACCAAAAATATTATCATTCGGACCTATTTATAAAAGCCATAGACCTATATAATAATGATATAACTGAATTTAATACTGCCCAACCAATACTATTATGTTAATTATACAAAATTCGTTCTATACTAGGAATACACAATTGTTTTGGTTATTTCACACATATCTTTATGTAACATTTTATATCAAAACCTCACAATATCGAAGGCGCGTGAAAATTTTCAATGAAACTCATATAGACATTTACAGTAAACTACATTGCGCAGTAATATTTGAAGGTATGAAGTAACAAAATGAGCCAAAAAAGTATTATAATAAAAAAAATATGGTGTCATTCACTCAGTTTTGACCGTCTTCGTCCATATTATATTGCGAGACAAAGTACTTAGTTAAATTACAACGTTAATTGAATTATAACATTTTGTACCGTGGTATTAGAGATGTTTTTGCAATGATGTTGGGTTTATTTAAGTTCTAACTGTGAACACTTAAACAGCTCCAATCATTCTTTTGGTAAATTCTAATGCTAGTCTAATGCTTTTGTAATGCAATTAACATCTTCATTATCAATAACATTGCTTGTATATTGCTTCTGTAATGCGATTGGCACCTTCATTGACCGTAATAATGCTTCTTTAATGCGATTGGCAACATCGTTGACCACAATAATGCTTATATAATGCGCCTATAATGCAATTAAACAACTATTTGTGAACCTATTTAGGATCTAAAGCCGTATAATTTGTGCCCAAATAAGCATTACAGTAGCCGTATATACGTTTGTAATGCTACTATAGAACTGACTCAAAATGCGTAAACGATACATAAATGCTGCAAGTCGGCCGTTATACTGCTTTGATGTGTTACTTGGGTTGGGTTGGTTAGGTCGCGTAGGTTGGGTCGCGTAGGTTGGGTCGCGTAGGTTGGGTCGCGTAGCCCAACCAACACAGCCAACTGCTTTTTTTCGCTATCTCGATGTTGGCTCCAGAATCAAAGTTGTTCAGTTTGATGGTCTGAAGCCACCCAATTTGATTTAATTTTGCGATACTCGTACTAGGCGCGATATGCCTTATCGCGCGCATCATGCTACGGCCGCAGGTGCTAACATTCAGAAACTGAAACGCAGCATTATCTTTCTAAACTATTATAAAACTGTAGATATTAACAAGAAAAAGATTACGATATGGTTTTTAGAGATCCCTGACTCCAAATCAACCTTTTTTAGAAATGTTTGTTTGATTGTTTGTTCGCGCATCACGCAAAAACTACTGAACCGAATTTGATGAAACTTTTTTATTTGATAGCTTAATGACCTGACTTAAAATCTGGTATAAAATTTGTTCGGACGAAGTAAACATTAGTACTATTATAAAACACTAAATGTTTGGTTGTTTGTTTATTCGAGCATCACGCGAAAACTACTGAGCCGATTTAGATAAAACTTTTTCCGTCTGAAAGCTTATGATTAGACTTAAAATCTAGGCTCTGTTTAATAAACGCGACAGGTGATCAGAATACCTTCCTGTGGTTACTAATGACGCTAAACTTGCATTGCTTCATGGCCTTCAAGTGTCGTAGTATTCTCAGCAATGTACTCTGAATTGGTCACTTGTCGCGTTTATTAAGAGAATTTTATCCCGAGAGCGAAAATGCGCGCTGCATACAAACGTACTATGGTGATATTTTCAATACTCAACAATTAAAGTCAATGAAATTTTGCAGAAACAATCTAGAAACAAATCTCTATGCTTGTATGGAGTCAGATTTTCGTTAAAATATACAGTTTCAATGCTAGGATTAATTTAAAATTTGTTTGGAAATCTTTGAGGTGCTGTAACTTTAAAACTATACATTTGAACAAAAATCTGACTGTATACAAGCATAGAAATTTGTTTCTAGATTGTTTCTGCATAATTTCATTGACTTTAATTGGTTAGTATTGAAAATATCACCATAGTACGTTTGTATGGAGCGCGCTCCGAATTATATCCTCTTAAACCTGGTATATCATTTATCTCGCCCCGCAATGACGGAAACTCGTGTGGACGAAGTCGCGGGAAAAATCTAGTCCAATGCAATATTGTTGAATGAGATCGGTTTTGAAATAATAAAAGATTTAAAGGGTGTCCTGCTCAGATAATAATTAATTAATGCATCAACTCACTATTTTCGTTCGAAAACATTAATCGGTTTATCGGACGTTTCATAAAATGTATGTAATTTACGGGTATTATAACGTTGACCATCCAAAAGTAGCACATTGTGGACACAGAGATAAGAGGCTTGTCAGGCAAATGACCTATTTCGTTAAAACGCCTTTTCATACTACGTTTATTTTTTTCTTAATAAGTTTCCTGAAATGTTTCGAAACCTTTACATATTAATGAGGCAGCCGAAATACTAATAGCCTACAATACTTGCATTTATTTAGGAAGTTACACTAAACACAACCGAAGCATTTTGTATGGACGAAAGTTTACGAAGCGTTTCTACTCTTGAATATTCAAACTGGTCTCAAGTCAGAACACAATAGGTACCCCGACCTCTTTGGGGTCAAATGGACCCCCTCCCCCATACGGGTAAAGGAAGCCCAACAAAGGAACGCCGAGAAAAAAGCTAAGTTCCGGTGTCAGTCGCAATAGTGTACCTTTGAATGGCTCGTAGGAAATACCTGCGGTCTTACCACTATTGTGTTACAAAGAATACTATGTACTATATTTTATGGGACGGTTTTCTGAATGTGTAAGCTACAGATAGGTTATGATGGGGTAACCGGGTAACCAATGATATGAGAATTAAAGCCGATTAGGTTGCTTTGGGTTGTTATCTTGGCAACCGATCTCCGAAAGTTCTGGTGGTCATCTAGTCCTGTACAAATATTCGATTTACCTATGTCATTATTGTGAAATATTCTTAATAGGCCAGTCATTTTACGGTTTGAGCCGGGACTAATTAAGAATTGATATTTTTTTCAGTAATCTTTCTCTTTTCTCTATAATTTGAGCATAGAAATATAATAAAATTAAAAATAAAATCGCGTCAGCAACAACCTGACTAAAGTTTTTTTTTTCACATTTTAAAGGCCACCTATAAACACTTCAAGCAACGTGTAAATATTTTCGTCTACTTAGAAAGCTTTGAAAAATAAATTTGTATTTTCTAATGAACAACTAATTTTTTTATAATTAAATGTGTTTTTTGTTGCTCAAAACTTAATTATATTATTGAGTCTAATTAAAATCGGTATTAATAATATTAAATTAAAAGCCTTCTGGGAGGTAAAATTTGGATTTCTATGTTGGGTAGAGAATTTTTTTAAATAAGTTTCTGATAGTCTTTTTGTCACTAAATGGTACCGGTTACAGATTAAAATTACCATTCTTAATTACTCCCCACCCCTTCTAACAAAAATCCGTAAAATGACTGGGCTATAACGTGTACAAAAACGTAAGGAAATAATAACGTTATAAGCACAATCCGCATTGCGTACAGTTGCTTAAATACCTATTCTGTTTCACGATTACAATCTTATCCAAAATCAGAATGAAGACGTTACGCTAGCGTTATGCCCTGTGGTTATGCCGAAAAGTTGATAACGGTCCAGTCATCAAAGTCATTTAATAGAGACAAACAAAACGAGGGACTCGATATGGTCGGCTGCTGATAGTAGGTGAACAATGCATCTCTGTAGAAGATACAACCTCAAGTTAAAAGTTTAAAACTATAAATTGACTCCACAGTACTACAGGTAAAATAGCAATGCTGTTTGTTTCTTCATCACCATAATATCTACTAAGAAACGGCCACAGCTATATGGAACGTCCATAGAATTTGACATCTTGATGACGTCATTTTACTTTATTTGTACGAATGGTAGTCTTCTTATCGAGTGGGTTGCAAGCCCTGGTGTCAGAGTTTATTCAAACCGACTTACGGCCTCTGACGTGGTTTTTATGTAACGACTACTACCACCAGGGAAGTAGCCGGGACCAACAGCTTAACGTGCCATTCGAAGCACGGATTCATCTTTCTTTTCAGTCAATCAGGTGACTCAGCCTGCAATGTCCTAACCAACTGGGGAAAAACGCACACGAATGGTAGTTGAAAGTATCGTCACCTTTTGTCAAATGGAGTCTCTACCGGTACCTAACGGTAAGTGAATAGGTACTGACTTGTCGCTAGTTTGCCAAGATTTATTATATCACGCTCGAAAACTCCGAGCAACCACCGGAATTAGCCTCGATGCTTCACATTAATTTATGGCAATTGTAAATTACATTTTAAGAGCATTTTGTTCCGTGGGTTGTGGACAAGTTTAGTTTATGGTTCGTTCGCTGAATAATCTGTTAAAAGAAGGGTTTACATTACCTAATTTTTTATTGGTGTAGGTTTTATCTTTGGCGTTAATTTCAACGTTTAATCCATTCCAGAAAAGTACAGCACGACCAGGAAAATTTAGTCCGCTCGTCAAACTTAGTTTGCTCAAGACCAAAATAAAACCAGCAGTCATTTAGTAACTAAAAATCAATCATGCGCGGTAGTCTAAGGGCTCAGTTACTAAATCTTTATTTATCTCGCGACGGCTTCGAGTGAAAACTATTACCCAATAGCAGCAAGGGATTTTAGGCGCGCGAACGAGACACATCCTGATTAAATTCCTGATCAAATATTCTTTTAGATTGAAAATCCTCCTAAAATTTTTATTAAATAATTAAGCAAAGTAAAAAAAAATCATGTAAAATTGGAAAAAAATAGTATACACAATTTTTTTATGCCATTTGTTAAATTCATTTGTATTCTTTTATATTACAAGTAAATTCAACGAAAAATCACCCCGGAACCTTCGTTTTTAAATATGTTGAAATTACGAAAAAATCAATTTTAGTACAAAATTTACACAGTGTATGTAAACTCATAACCTAAAACAAACAATAAAAATGAAAAAAGAAAGAAATCTGACACTATAAATAAAAAATTTACATTTTAGTACTAAAAACTAAAAATACGAAATTTAGTGGGATTCGTTAATAAAGTATCTTAATATCATTTGTATAAACAATCTAGCAAAAAAACTTGCTTATTATAAATTATTTCCTTTCGACCCGTATTTTTACTGGACTAAGATGTCTGCCCAGCAGCAAGGTAAAAAATGAGCGAGGGAGTGACCGTACTGTAGTACCTACTCAAGTAGTACTAGATACCCTTTCTTATACTGTGGTATTACTGTACCTAGTGATAGTTTATAACGCAACAACGCACGTTGTTATAGGCCACAAAGATCCATCATTTTTCCAACACAGCCCATTATCTCAGAAGCCTTCCGAGCTCGCCTAATAAGGTTCGTGTTACAGATACATTAATTATGGCCTGGTCGCACAATAGCCTTACAAATTGTCCTCCAGAGGATCGCGTCCTATAACATGAGCTGAACTTTATGAAACATTAAAGGGTTAACAGCTTATGGATAAGGGTTTTAAAGGTCAAACATGATGATGGTTATCACTATTATCGATAAAAATAGAAACGGACGCTTGAATGATTGACACGATTTAAATAGTATCCTGAATTCCAAACGTGACTAAAAGAAAACTGTTCAACAGTACGTATGTATTTATTTAGGTAAAATTTTTTAGGGTTCCGTAACTCAAAAGGAACTTTTATAGGATCTGTATGTCTGTCTGTCAAGAAAATTTTTCGCAGAAACGGGCATAGGTGTTCAGATGAAATTAATATAGATCAGGGTATACCCAGGGTGAATTCCTAGGAGGTGAAAAAAATCCAAGTTTTTAAGACAACGCAATCAAAAGATACGGCCTTTTGGAAACATAATATGTTGATACTCAACAAAACTTAGTACCTGGTAAATAGACCTTTGCTTAGCGTCTTCCTAGTTAAGTTAGGTCGGTTTCAAAGCTGAGAAAATTCATTTTAAAACCAGTACAATTTTTTTTTGTATAAACGGATTTTCTCAGGACTTTAACCTATCTATTCCATTCACACTTGCCTCGTTAATTTCATGCGCCAACCTACTTTCGCTCATTCTGTTTTCCACGTCGTCTAACCATAACCCCTCAACATATCTTTTTAAGTTTGTCCATATTTTATGCTTGTCCTTCATAATCAAGTTTTTACGGAACCATCAGGGCGCGAGTCCGACTCGCACTTGGTCGGTTTTTTAACCGACTTCAACAAAAGGAGGAGGTTCTCAATTCGACCCGTATGTTTTTTTTTTTTTTTTTTTTTATATGTAGTTATGAACGTGATGCTGAAACTGAAATAGAGCCCGTTACGTCAAGCGATAGCAAATCGCGACTCTGAAAGCGCTTCGTGGGAAAATGCGCAATATGCCCTAACCTACCTAGATCTTAGATTCGATTTTATCATATTTATTATTGTAAAAATTTTGAATCTTTTTAAACAATGAAACATTTTTATTGCTTAGGCATTATGGAGACAAATTTTATATATGTTCCCCTCTTTTGACATACGAACAGCTAATAGGTAACCAGACAAGCGTTATGATCAACCGGTAGACCGATAATACCCATTTTTGTATTTTTGATCTTCCATTTATTTTGTAATATATGTTCCAATATCAAAGTCATTGCCCTTTGTGTCAAACCATGCATGCTATTTTCAATTTGTACGATAATTGAGCTCCTGGATCAAATTTTGGGCTTTAGATGTCTCTGCGATGGCGTCTTCATGTGTACCAAGAAAGAAAAATTATTTTTTATCTTGTGATGCAGATCAGTTAAATCTAAACTCAACTTAAATAATACATCACATAAACCAAAAGAGATTCTTAGATTATTATAAAACTGTAACATGTAAGTGTGTATGTACATTGAAGATATTTACAAGAAGAAGGTTTGCGCATAGTAAAAGTTGTTCAGTTTGATGGGTATGTGGTTTAAAGGTTAATGATACTTTTCATTACACCCTGTATAAATGAACGTAAAGAAACAATAACATTTATTGTAATCATCCAAAATTATTTTGTCATTTTATCCTAATTGTGTTCTACTAAATACCTTCGATGTTCTCTTCGATGAAAGGACTTTGTTCCAAACAACAGAACTACAGAACGACGCAATATACATGGTGTCAAGAGGATGCATCAATGGGATTATTGAGCATACCAAACCTAAGCTGGACACTACTCTGTTGTCAAACAAAGGCAGGAGAATGCTAGAAAGCTGAACCGTAGGTACTGAATGGGCTCGAAGTGCTCGTTTCACAATAGTAGATACGCTGCTCTAGGATTCTCTGTACTCGAATACGACACTTATTTGAATATTATGACGTAGGTAGATCAAGTCAAAGGATCATAATCCTTTAAACGAAATATCATATGTTACTGGAGAATGTGGTAAACTAATAATAAGGATCTGTATTGCGATCTCTGTATCTACTAGTGAAGCGTGGATGTTCTGAGTTTTCAGAATATCTCTGACTACCTTCTCGGGGAATACAGTCGTGAGCATATGCTTATCGCGAGTGAAAGAAACAAAGATAATACCTACCTACAAAAGACATCCATCATCACAGCCTTCTAGTCACAGCCTAATATACGACCCACTGCAGAGCACAGGAGTTCGATTTTTGAACATGTGATTTCCCAACGAGCGGTAGAAAGTTATACCTGTCTCACGTAGCACATCAAAACTTGACATTTGCAAGATGAGACAGGTATAACTTTCTACCGCTCGTTGGGAAATCACATGTTCAAAAATCGCACTCCAGGCCTATTTTTTTGCTCCGATCGGTTTGCTCCCATAGTAAAAGTTGTTCAGTTTGATAGGTATAGGCTCTTGGTTTAAAAGAATGCTAATGAAATCAATTTCACCCTGTATATCACTGCCGTTAGTTAATTTTTTTTAATGCCAAAAAGATTACGATATGGTTTTTAGGTATCCCTGACTCGAAATCAACTTTTTTTAGAAATGTTGTCTGTCTGTTTGTCTGTTTGTTCGCGCATCACGCTAAAACTACTGCACCGATTTTGATGAAACTTTTTTTGTTTGATAGCTTATGATTTGACTTAACATCTGGTATATAATTTGTGCGGACGAAGTCGCGGGTAAACACTTGTAATTTATAAATCTTCTGTTTAGTAACGGAGTAAAATTGCAGCAGAAATATAACGTGGTAATATTATGAGACATCTTGACTATGAAGTTATATTTAAATAACGGTTGTTAGCAGTGTTTCTGCTGCTTGTACACATAAGGCAGTTACACTAAAATAATTCTGCAGTTTCCACTTGCAGTTTGCTGTACCTCTTATCTCCCATTATCTTCTCGGAGAAGCGAGAGCCCCTTCCTAATAATTGTTATGTAAACACATCTCCGCGATAATCTAAGCCGACCAATTATTATTGTACGGTAGTGCCCAGTATATCCTAATTACTTCGTGTACAATAGCTGCTTCTGAGTTTATCTTTAAGAGGATATTATACGTAAGAGGATATTCCTTGCAGCGAGCTCCGTACAAACTAAGTTTAATTATACATATTTTAACCAATTAAAATCAATGAAATTTGTTAAACACGATCTTGAAACTAATTTGTGCTTGTGGTTTATGAGATTTTCTTTATTCTCTACTATTAATTTAAAATGGCACAGTTAATACTTTAAATAAAACAAATTTTCCACTGAAACTGATCAAAAAGGGGAAAAAAAGATCAGGGTTTTTCCGCTGTCATTAAATGTTGATTCGAATGATGTCATTTAAGTTTTCTATAAAACAAATGTCGAAACGCTTTTGCCTCTGAGATATATTACTTTCGTACACACAGCGACACATCAACATTATACAAAACCAAAATAAGCTGGCCGTGCGACGTTTTATTTATTCAACCTACGCGCGGCCAGCATAATTACGTTTGTTTTGTATAGCTTGATGTATAACTTCAGTTGAAGCTTATTTTGCGCCCTGTACCCGTATCCGCTGTCGTCCTGTGATGTCACGACAAACTACCCGCAAACTCTTTGAGCACAAGCAGATGGCTTAAATGGCGTGTTTTCTTTGTCGATGTTTTGGCAGCGCCTCTAGACTCGACAGCTTCAGCAATTTATAACTTGCCTGTAGCCACATGGTATCCACTAGACATTGGAACAGGAGGTACACGTGCACCAACGGCCGTAGTATGGCAGCGGGACATAGAGCTATCGCGCCGCTCTCTTTCTATTACCGCGCCAGCGAACGAGATGAAATGCTTGATATAGCCTTAAGGAGTAAATTGGCAGCCGACCGCATGCAGCAGCAGCATACGACGTGTCGGATCCGACACGTCGGAGGGGTATGAATTAGAACCCGACCGCACGCAGCAGCAGCATACAGCAGCTGCAAACAGTGTTGCCGACTTAGGGTCTTTTTTGGGGTAAAGTCACACATAAATTACTAACGTGCTCCCCTTTGGGATACTCAGAATCCTTGTTACAAACATCCGTGATCATAGAAGCCTGGTTTATTTTCACGTTTTTAGGGTTCCGTGCCGAAAGGGTGAAATCAGGACCCTTTTACTTTGTCCGTCCGTCCGTCCGGCCTACCTATTTAGGGCTGTAACTTTTGAACAAACAAACATATGATCTGAGGCTTTCTTATTTACTGCCCGAGGGTAGTATAATATTTTTCTCCTCGACGGAGGTGGAAAGAGGCAACTTCGTTTAGCGCAACGGGACGAAAATTGACGCTTTCCGTCCGGAGGGGAGAAAATATAGATTTCGGTTTCTGAAAACACCTGTAACATGAATATATTTTCTAATAACAAAATTTTCTTCTAGGTAAGAGAATCGACATTACTACTATTTTATAGGATTAAACGCTCGGGCGCGCTGGCAGGAATATCATCTTAAACTCAAAAATAGCTGTTTATAAGATCTTCGATCAATTTCATTCATTGAAAATAGGATTAAACTTCGTTTGTATGTAGCGCGCTCGGGCGCGCCAGCAGGAATATCATCTTAAACTCAAAAATAGCTGTTTATATGATCTTCGATCGATTTAATTCATTGAAATTAGGATGAAACTTCGTTTGTATGCATCGCGCTCGTGCGCGCTGGCAGGAATATCATCTTAAACTCAAAAATAGCTGTTTATAAGATCTTCTTTAATGCGAAACTATCGTGTTTATACAGGGTCAAACTTAATATGCTGACACTTTTTTAAGGGGATGATCGGACCATCAAACTGAACAACTTTCTCTATGGGACCAAAATAGAAATCGCGAAAAAAAATCTGCTGTCCCATACATTTGGCTCGAGTAGGTTAGCACTTTTGTATGTGACAGCTGTTTATTATTTTTCGTGATTTCAATGTTAGTGCTATAGAGAAAGTTGTTCAGTTTGATGGTCTGATCATTCCCTTAAAAAAGTGTTAGCATATTAAGAAGGACCCTATATAATATTTGAACACTGTTTTACCCAATACCGAACGCCCGTATGATGTACCTAGGTATCGTTGGAATTTAACGGAAAATGTGGTTGAAAATAGTGATTTCATTAAATTAAATATTATAGTGGAATTTGTATGAATTATCGTGCTTTACCCGACTTTTATTTTCTATCGCATGCCACAAAAAAAATTCGTGAATTTAGGATAATTATCGCATGCCTGGCAGCACTCGACGACACTACTGGTGTGCGGTCGAGGCTCGACCGCATACTTCATGTCGCATGCTTCGTGTCGGATGCTTCGCAGGGTATTTCATAGAACTACATACAAACCAGTAGTGTCGGAGCGACACGTCGTATGCTGCTGCTGTATGCGGTCGGCTGTTAACCGGCACCTTTATCGTGCGCATCATACTTCGGCCCCAGATGTGTATATAAGCTCACTCTGGAGGATGCTGTTACGTAGATTCAAGTTTCCCGGACTGGACCGATACTCTGCCCGCTCTGGTAATATGGAGCGAATCAAAAATGCAGATTCTACGAATCAAAGAAGTCAAACAGAGTTGCCTCCTACGAGCTCCATCCTTTCGCTTGTCTCACTACAAAGCTAATAAGGTCATTTCCATTGGCGCATTATGCAGTACCTATTCTCTTTGTCTCAATTTGCAGGCTTTATTCCACAGTTTCCACACTAGTCTTAGTTGTTGTCCAATGTAAAGTTTTCTTGTGTTTGTACGGTTTAGTTCTAGTTAAGTAAATTATCTTTTCTTTCTTTTATAATTACAAAAAAGTAACCTGTCATAAAGGGACGACGATAGAAGTGAAACTTCCACATCTGTAAAATTTAAATTTCGATCTTCAGTTATACGAAAATGTGGTGGATCCAAATTTCAAAGCCCTCCCATAAACATTTTTTTTTTAAATATCTTCAATGTAGGGGGCGCGTCGACGGCGGAAGGCTTCCTATACTAAATTACGTTTTTGTATGGGCCGACCGCCTGCCGGTCGCAGTCGGTAAATGTGTCGCAACCATTGACCAAGAATTTTCTCAACCCAGCCTACGACGACGATTTATACAAGTGGAATACTCCAAAAGACGGCAAGACTCTCTCTTCTATCTGACTCAGTGCTTTTAGCATATTTCCAGCATCCGTATCCGCCAACGGCGACACCCCGGTAGAGTGGGCTCGGCAAGCCAAACAAGCCAAGTTAGTTGTTTTTATTGTCTCGCAGAAGGTGTGAATATACTCCTTGCGGATGAAGGTGTTTTCGTCTTGGGCCATCTTGACTCGCTTCGTTCGGGTGTTAACTCTAAGCTCCAGTCGTTATGCTCGGGAGTTAACCCTAAAGTCCTTCGTTACAATCGGGGTGACGAAAGACTTTATTAGTGCCTAATATACTATTGTTTACTTTCAATAAACCTTATAATTTTAAGCATTAAACACAGAAAAGACTGATAAGGGTCTTTTAAGAGGAGCTTGTACTATAATTTTTGTGGTTCGCCTGGGAACCATAGTTTTGAACAACAATGCAATTTTTATGTCGCAAAACCTTTCCAGATCTGACTCATTTCCGCTCCAGCAGTTATTAGTTGACGACACGTGTAATAATATTACGGTTTTTTTTCAGGCCGCGACCGTTCAAACCATCACATGAGGCTGCGGCACTCCCGGCACCTCGAAGGTTTCCAACCAATTCACTCTTCAGCTGTAAGTACAACCTCAACCTGATAATCATGATATTAATCATCCCTTGATATTCCCCAAGACATCCGTGACAGCCCGTCAAAAGCTTTTCCTTTATAGAATTTGTATTGATTTCAATGCTTCTTTAACTTAGAAAAAATATCATTATGTAAATTATGCATGCCTAGCCTAATTATTAATGAAAATTGTATCGTTTAATAAGTGTTGCATTTTATCTTGTTCTTATTTCAAAGCGTGCGGGGACAAAGTCGAATGTAAGTAGAGAAGATTTTTTTTAATAAATAATCAAAGATGTTTATCTGTTTAGAGGACTGGAATATATGAATTTTAGCTATTCCATGGAATAAAAACCGTAAGACGTTTTTGTAACAGCCATTTAATTATAATTTTATTAGTATGGTGTATTAATCTGTAACTTGATAATAATATTTTTTTAAATAGCTGAGTTACTCGTCTACAATATTTTTTTACATTAAAATGAAATTTGAAGCGATAGTTAGCGATAATTCTTCAATGTGAGCAACATGTCTTTTATGACAATTTATGACGATAGAAAACATCCATGACAACTTGGAGATAAGTATTTCGATTTTACAAAACCAATTAGCGATTACGGTTTTTAAAAATTATTATTACAGTATTATTTGTCGTTATTATCATGATACTATCGCGCCTCCTGTTTATTATGCGATGTAATGATCGGAATGCTACCTTTGTGCATTTTGCGATATTAATTAAGGGTATTCAGACGTATTAGCATCGCTTAACGTCCATCCACATTAATAGATAGTAGACGAGTTATAAATTGTTTAGCATTGTGATATCATATTAGTATATAGTATCATATTTCTTCTTATACATATTAGCTGCACGATCGATTATTTCTTACCATGAGATGTCTTCCTTACTTATTTCTTAACGTTGTGGTTTCAGTATTTTGATAGCATCATAGTTTATCTTTTCGTTTTCATATGGTACCTTTTAGATTTGATCTGGATAAGTGCAAATACTAATTAAACATTTTTTTAAATTTCATACTTACTTTGAAAAGCGGACCAAGGTAGGTAATTGTTGGTGCTACAGCATTTCTTGCAACGCGTATCATTTCACATCGTCTATTACAATAAATATATAAATTGGCAAGTTTTACTCTCTTATATTCTTTCTCTATATGTGAACTATAATATTATGTGTGTTACATATTCAGATATCTTTCCATCTATATTTTTGTTACTTTACATTTATTGTAAATAAGTAGCCCTTAAGTTTTCCCAAAATAAAAGAAATTAATAAATGTGATACGCGTAGCAAAAATTCGCTCTACCTTTTTGTACTACAGCAACTTTTTAAATCAAATGTAACGTTTAATTACAAAGTTGTTGCTCTTAGAGTAGAAGTAGTAGCATGGTGCCTGGTTTCAGCTGGCGCCGGCGACTCCGTCGAAGCTCGCCGTGAAGGACAACCACAAACCCCTCTTCACTGATTGCTTCTCGTACAGGCCGTCTGTCAAGGAGGAGCAACCTGTGGGCACTCCGGTTTTCACTGTAAGTTTTTTTATTTCTGATTTATATAAGGCAGCTTCGGCTACTGTTCTTTTACGTTCTAACATACAGAAGCAGCATTGCCTAGAATCTAGGTTATAGTGGAAATCGTATCCAATCGACAGATTGTGAGGTTGCTTTTTATGATGCAAATTGATGGAATATCGATCTTTAGGCAGGTTGTCGGGAGACAACATAATCATCAGCATAATGAGTTCGTATCAAGTCTGTTTGGGAACTATGACCAAAGTCATGGACCACATATTATTATTTAATAGTTACTAACGTAACAGATACTCGTACTATACTCTCCAGATTTCACGCACTTGTATCGTGTGCGATACACGGCGCCGTAGATACTTATCTCAGCTGTCAATTGCGAGTGACGGAAAAAACCCTTGATATCAATGTAAGAGCCGTTTCTTATGAAAGCTTCAATAGTACTAAAATTATTTAATTTTTGTTTTATCCCTATACTTAAATGACCGGAATCGACTGGTAAATATTCCTCGTTAACAACAGCAATTCTGAACTGAATTTTTCATTGATCAACAACACTTCGGTCATAATCTCACAATATTTATAATTGCAGGTCCGTGCCGATGATCGAGACCCTCCCGACATGGGAGGCACTGTCACCTACAAGTTTGTATCTACTCCTGGAGAAAGGGAGAGATTCCATGTTGACCCTGAAACTGGCAACATCACCACAGCTTATGTCAGTACCCTTTCAACTACAATATAATCAATAACTTCTAATACATGATAATCTTTATTTAATAATTAAAAACTTAATAATTAACTTACTTACTTTTAATTATTTAGTTATTAAATAACTTCTTAATTCATTATAAACATTTGTGATAAACTTTCTGTCTGGAGTAAGCAGGTAATTGAATAAGTTAAGTAGGATAGTGAGTGTGTGTGATAGTGAATGTGAGTTGCTTGTGTGGAGCTCCACAAACGATGGCCCATCTCACATCGTGCCCTGCGTGCCTTAACACCTGTACGCAGGAGGAGCTCATGACCGCTAGCGACGGTGCAGTATCGGTTGCCCACTTCTGGCAAGGTACTATTTAGCGACTTTGTTCAAAATTTGAATTCAACACGATAAGAAGAAGAAGAAGGATAGTGAGTAAAGATAATGATAAAATTGTAATTTTAAACAGGTTTTCGACCACGATGAGCCGTCTCGTGAGAAAGAAGCTTACATTACCGTTCGTGCGAGTGACAACGGCCAACCGCAGTTGGACGATGCGTGCACAATCAAGATTATTATAGAAGACGTGAACGACAACCCACCGGTCTTTGACAAAGTCGTGAGTATACGAGACAGTATTTCAATTAAGGTCATCAAAATCTTTAATAATATTTACTAAATACTAAGTAATCTTTCTTTTTTTCCCCCATTCATAACTAAGGACTCATTAACTTTTGACTTTCTAGGTCTTACTCGTGGATGTTTATGTTCTAATCTTTACTATAGCTAGGTCATTTGTTACTGTTACTAAACTCATATGTTCAAACACTAACACAAGCTTGTTTTCCAAAGGAATTGCGTGGACTGGGGTATAAGGTTTGTTAAACAAAGTATGCGACTGAAAATGAGACAGAAACGCACAAATAATTTATGTTGTGTTCTCTATCGACTGTTATCGTTGCCTTTTGAATAATTTAATGATTTTTGAATATTTTAAGAGCAGTGATATCAGTCGAAATGTGAAACAATTTGAACAATATTTTTATTTCTCTACTTGCATGTTGCTGCATGTCTGATTTAGCATCGTAAGCCGCCACTCAAAGCGTTATTGGTAATAATAATAGTTTGATGTGTTAGTTACTTAGAGTGTTCACTTTCTTTGCACAATTGTGGATGGTGTGTTATTTTAGCTAGGCCGCTCTTCCTTCCCCCTAGCTGACATTTATCACACAGCACGATTATACCTTTATTTTTAAACTACTACTCGACTTTTTCTAAGCTTGGGGCATGCTTCGCGTAGAACATGTCTTAATTTATAATACCTTTAGTCTTGTTTACTTAATAACACACTGTGTGAGGATTTAATCACGACTTTTCGTTTTTTATAACTATCTGTTTATTATGACAATTCCAATGTTCTATATTAATTTCAGGACTTAGGAAGCTACGATTGTAATTATAACCCTTTCCCTTTCAAAAACACTTGAAATTACATATATTAAATTTCCTTTCGAAATATATACATGTTTCAGCACTTAACTTTGAACCATATTACAATGTGATTAACTGCTTAAATCGTATGTGCAGTCGTACTCGGAATCGGTGCCACAAGACCTGCCAGTCGGCCGCGAGGTGATGAGGATCTCCGCGACGGACATTGACGACGGAAACAACTCCATCGTACACTACTTCCTGGATTCTAACACACCTGACCAGAGCTATTTCTATATCGACCCTGACAATGGCGTCATCTTTCTAAACAAGACTATCGACGTAAGTAGTATGCTCACGATTATATTCCGCGAGGATGCACAGATATTCTGTAAACTCAGAACATCTGTGTTTCACTAGTAGTACCTAAACGTCCTAGAAGTCGATAATATGGCCAAAACTTTTCTCTAAGAGGATCAGTTTGGCGTGGTAATTTTTAAGACACATAATATCTGTCTACCCATTGAAGTTAATAAATAAAAAAAGAAACTGTACCTATTGAGCTGACCCAAAATTATTGGATTTAAGAAAGAATGGTGATATGTGACATTTATTACGGTACCTAAAGGTACGACTTTTCAAAATCCATAAAACATTACAAAAAAAAGTAAAGTCAGGGCATTTGTTCGGGAAACTGACTGAACTCAAGCCTAGATGCCTTTTACAATCATGAATTTAAAGGAATGTTGAGGTGGTTTGGCCATGTGGAAAGAATGAGCCAAAGTAGGCTGACGTATGAAATCTACAAGGAAAGTGTGAATGGAATGGTTGAAAGGGGTCGCCCTAGGCGCACGTACGCTGACCAAATAGGATGCGTACTGAAGAAGGGCCAAATAAAATGTACCCGGAACCGACGAGCATGTATGAAGAGACTTATGAATGTTGAGGAGGCGAAAGATGTGTGTCAGAATCGTAGCATGTGGCGATCTATTGTCTCTGCCTACCCCAGTAGTGGGACATAGGCGTGAGCATATGTATGTATGTATGTATGTATTACAAAAAAAAGTAAAGTCAGGGCATTTGTTCGGGAAACTGACTGAACTCAAGCCTAGATGCCTTTTACAATCATGAATTTAAACAATGCAATGACGGAAGCCAACAATGTTTTTAAAAAGAGCAATAAATAAAAATCTACTACATTTTAATACAACACAGTTGGTTCACTTAAATGATAATTGTGCAACCAATCAAACCAATTTAATTACCTGGCAACTTTTACTATGTATAACTTTGTTATGATAAAAGTGTAAAAAACATATAAAAGGACCAATTTCGTTTGTTTGGAGCCTCCGCGCGAAACGAAAAAAAAAGACTTAATAATCGAAATAAAAATGTGTTATTTCAGAAAATGCCTGGACACAGATTCAGACTAAGCGCTGTGGTAACGGATATGGGAGATATGCCAGAGCAAAGCTCTATCAATTTGGACATTCAAGTCGTTGAATCTAACAAGAAAAGTCCATCATTTATTGAAGTTCCCGACGAGCCCATTCGACTGAAAGAAAACTATTCAGATTTCACCAGACCCATCGCTACTGTCCGTGCAGTGTAAGTAATTTATTTTTCATTAAAAACATCTACAGGGTCCAACTTAATATGCCAACGGTTGTTTAAGGGGATGATCATACCGTCAAATTGAACAACTTTATCTATGGCACCAAAATCGAATCGCGAAAAGAAACAGCTGTCTCATACATTTGGGTAGAGAAAGTTTTTCAGTTTGATGGTCTGATCATCCCTTTAAAAACAGTCTGCATATAAAAAAAGGCCTATACTATTTTCTTAATAGTAACAAGCTGTAACAAGCTTGATGGAAAATCTTTAATTAAAATGTATTCATTTCGATAATCGTCTCATTTTGACAACAGCTACTGCGATTATTTCTAAATATATATTTTTTTTACAGTTCTAATATACCAGAAGAAAAGAAACTGCAGTTCGAGTTAGTCATGGGACAAACGGAACAAACCAACAAATGGCATACGTTTGTTTTGGAACCCGAAGCTGATTCTGCTTACATTAAACTTGGCAACCACCTCGATTATGAGAAAATTACTGATTATACGCTGACTATTCGTATTCAGGTGAGATTCGTTTTGTAATAATGGCATCACTCTCAAAATTTTAGGGTTTGTTCACAATTGTTTTTTTATAAGTCTAAAAAACAATTGTTTAGTTAGACCGCGTAATAATATCAAAAGTAAGTTATAGCTTGCACGGGTACAGGGCAAAGGTCTCCTCTCACGAATAAAGGTGGCAACACTCTACCATGCGAGCCCAGTGCGGGCTGGTGGAGGCAAGCTATTGGTCATCTTGCTGTCAGAGAATTATCAAGCCGCTTTAATAGGCATCTGACCTGGCTTAACGAATAGTTAAGGTGCCGGTTGGTAGCCGACCGCACGGAGCATGCAGCAGCGCAGCAGCGTGTCGCTCCGACACTATTTACGACGCATCGTTACGACACGCTGCTGCTGCATGCTGCGTGCGGTCGACTACTAAGCTGCCTTCCCAAGTGTCTTCCAAAGTAAGGACACGCTCGAGATAAAATACCACTAAACGGTCACAAATCCAAAGCTTGCCCGGAACAGATGGTGCTTAAATTCTATGACCGTTTCCAATACCTAAGCTACACTACGCCAACGAGCTCTATAACATTAATTATTCCACAGAACAACTACAAACTGGCTGCAGAAACAATCATCCAAATTGAAGTAGAAGACGTAAACGACAACATACCGATTTTCAGTGAGATCAGATCAGGAAGTGTCCTGGAAAACGAGCCTCCTGGAACACCTGTCATGCAAGTCCGGGCCTTCGACGCCGACGGGACGTCTGCTAACAACCAAATCACATACGAACTTGGCGACCCATCTGATCCTTTCGCCGTAGACCCGATCACAGGCAACATTACGACCTTGAAAATGTTTGACAGGGAAGACAGGAGCTTTTACAACATCAAAATAATAGCCACAGATAATTCAGAGTCCGCTCTGATACCAGGAAAACATAATGCTGGACAACAAGTATTTTTGATTGAAATCGCTGATAAGAACGACAATACGCCACACTTCACCCAGGAAACTTATGTAGCGGAATCTATTGCTGAAAATGCAAATATTAATGAACTTGTGACGCAAGTTACCGCTTTGGATATAGACACAGGTAAATTTGTTTTTGTTTCATAAAATAATTTTTAAAGTACCTAATATAAATAGGTAGCTAATGAATCCAGTTTTAGTACTGAAAAAAGTTTCTCGAAATTTTTGTGCGATGTTTTTCTTTGCCGTAGAAGCTTAACCTTATTTGATATCGTTCAAAGATTTACCTGAAAATAATTAAAAGGAAACAAAACGTTAATTAGTTTTAGATCCTTAGTAAAGCATCTGCCTGATTTCGTTGGCAGTAATTTTAAGTAAAAAGGTTATCACCATCTTGGCACTTTATTCGATACTGAAACCTTCGGTGTGCTAAAGGGGAAGTTTTCTGTTTGTTTTCTGAACTCGTAAGGTCGTGAGTTTAATTATCTATGTATGTATGCTAGTAATAGACAGCCAAGTTGCTGGTTCGATGGTCACCGGCCCCTATATACTAAATATTTAATTTCAATAAAATCAAATAAACTATGCATCATCAACTATAGAGAGTAGCGGGAGCTACGTGGATGCGAAATACTCACGATAGCGGCGATTGGCAAAAAATAATGGAGGCCTATACCGAGGAGTACCCACGCCTGGGTATCGCATCCACGTAGCGCCCGCTACTCTCTATATGTCGTCAACCCATCGTGTCGCAAGACGAAGCACACTTCGATTCCCTTCCCTCCTCCACACTCTAACAATGCTTTGCTCCATCTGCCGTCACCTCACCTTGCCATGTGTCCTACCCATTCCCATTTGAGCTCCATGACTATACCGACATCTTGGAATGGCGTCGGGTTATCGTATTCGGAACTTTGTCTAGGAGTTTGATGCCGAGCATAGCGCGCTCCATTGCTCTTTGTGCGACTCTCACTTTGTGCGCCATATCCTTTTTTAACCTGTTTTGTCCCACTGCTGGGCAAAGGTCTCCCCTAAACTCCACGTCTCTCTGTTCGGTGCTTCATCCCGCCACTCATTGCAGTAGGCATTCAACTCCTCTCGCCACTTTTTCCGGGGTCTGCCTCGACCTCGGCTCCCGTTGTGAGGCACCCATTGCGTAACGATTGATGCCCACCCTCGGTTAAAAAAGGATATGGCGCACAAAGTGAGAGTCGCACAAAGAGCAATGGAGCGCGCTATGCTCGGCATCAAACTCCTAGACAAAGTTCCGAATACGATAACCCGACGCCATTCCAAGATGTCGGTATAGTCATGGAGCTCAAATGGGAATGGGTAGGACACATGGCAAGGTGAGGTGACGGCAGATGGAGCAAAGCATTGTTAGAGTGTGGAGGAGGGAAGGGAATCGAAGTGTGCTTCGTCTTGCGACACGATGGGTTGACGACATATAGAGAGTAGCGGGCGCTACGTGGATGCGATACCCAGGCGTGGGTACTCCTCGGTATAGGCCTCCATTATTTTTTGCCAATCGCCGCTATCGTGAGTATTTCGCATCCACGTAGCTCCCGCTACTCTCTATAGTTGATGATGCATAGTTTATTTGATTTTCAATATCAAATAAAAATCAAATAAACTATGCATCATCAACTATAGAGAGTAGCGGGAGCTACGTGGATGCGAAATACTCACGATAGCGGCGATTGGCAAAAAATAATGGAGGCCTATACCGAGGAGTACCCACGCCTGGGTATCGCATCCACGTAGCGCCCGCTACTCTCTATATGTCGTCAACCCATCGTGTCGCAAGACGAAGCACACTTCGATTCCCTTCCCTCCTCCACACTCTAACAATGCTTTGCTCCATCTGCCGTCACCTCACCTTGCCATGTGTCCTACCCATTCCCATTTGAGCTCCATGACTATACCGACATCTTGGAATGGCGTCGGGTTATCGTATTCGGAACTTTGTCTAGGAGTTTGATGCCGAGCATAGCGCGCTCCATTGCTCTTTGTGCGACTCTCACTTTGTGCGCCATATCCTTTTTTAACCTGTTTTGTCCCACTGCTGGGCAAAGGTCTCCCCTAAACTCCACGTCTCTCTGTTCGGTGCTTCATCCCGCCACTCATTGCAGTAGGCATTCAACTCCTCTCGCCACTTTTTCCGGGGTCTGCCTCGACCTCGGCTCCCGTTGTGAGGCACCCATTGCGTAACGATTGATGCCCACCCTCGGTGTGCATTCTGCAAACATGCCCAGCCAGCCATTCCATATCCTTATTACGTAATTTCTTTTCAGCATCCGTGGTCACCTACAGCATCGTCTCCGGCAACACTTACGATGCTTTCGTGATCCGAAACTTCACCGGTGACATTAGAGTGAATAACGAACTAGATTACGAGAATATCACGACTTACAGCCTTGATGTAAGGGCTTACGACGGAATTTACGAGGATTACGCAAAAGTTATTATAAACATTGAGAATCTGAACGATAACCCTCCAGTATTCTTGGATAACTATACGAAGACTATTGAAGAAGAGAAGCTGTATGAAGGCTGCATTGTCCAGGTAAGCGTTTATGTTTGTTCTTCATCCGTATCAGAACTGCTCTGACTATTCTCAAATATCTGGGAAAACAGCAATCCTTAATGAGAATAACCCGAGGGTTTCGGGTTATACTGTGTTAATTTATACTTAAACATTTTAACATGTTCTACTACGTTTTGGTTGAGTTCACGATATTCCGCGTAACTCTCAAAAACTGTATATTGTGTTACCCTATTCGGTCGATATCAAATCAACATGGTGTTTTTGACAGTTCTTGCTTCTTAGTTTAGAGGCAGTGACTACGAGTATGAAGATCCGAGAAACACTTATCTGTTAATATTACTAGGGTGTTTTTTTACACTTTGTATTATAATCTTAGATCAAAGTAAAATTAATGGATAGGCCTAAAGCGCGGTAAGTTGAAGCACACTACTGGTGCTTGATGCATTACTTGGTCCATACAAACTAGCGCTATTATCTGTCAAATCTAGGGCACTTGCATACAAATTTGAAGTAAACCTTTCATTTGTTTTGCCTCAATTTTCTGGTTTGAAATGTTCGCGTTTTAACCCATCCCATGTCGACCTCCCGCGCAAAAAAAGTGCCCCAAATGTCTGGGAATATTACGTCATTTGTTTTTTTTTCGACTACCTTTAGAAAATAATTATTTGTGGAGGTTATGTGTGACCCTATGGTATAAAAAAATTTCAATGGAAAGCTCACAATATTTGCCACAGTGATGTGATGTTATATGAGAGCTAAATTACGTACCTGATATTCAAATATAATTATCAATTTTGATTTCGAGTTTTTTGTCATAACCTCGAACGAAATTCACAATCACAGTAATTTTTTTCACTGTTTGCACTTCACAGATCACACTAACTACACGATAATATAATAAGCTTTTATTTTATCACTTTACAGTAACAATACTTTGTTTCTAAAATAGAACTACGACACAATAACACAATAACAAAACATGAACTCGCGGCCATGCCGGCGCGGACCGAAACTGCGCTTTATTTTTTATTGCGTTTCGTTTTTGCCTACCCACACTCCAAAAAATAAAGTGACACCCCACTAGTATCCCAAGTCTATAAAAAATATAAAACGTGAGGTAGAACGAAACGCGCCTGCACAACCGCCCAACCAATGGCGGCACTATGCTTACGGGTCCGACGTAGGACCCACAAACACTCTACGTATGAAAATTTTTTGGGTCCGACGTCGGACCCTCAGACATGGGACGGGTTAATCCATTAATTTTATTTTGATCTAAGATTAAATGTTATGTTACTTTGGCAAATAAATACTATTAATATTCCTATTATTTAAAAATTGCCCAGTACAGTCACAACACAAAATATGTTGTACCTAGAACTTGTATCGATATAATTGGAAACTAACACAGTACAATTAGCCATACTGATCCTGATGTTTTCCCAATTAGATTAATGATAAATTATTGCAAGCAACCCAGCTTTCTACCAGTTATCATCACTTGAGTTTATGTATGGTTTACTATTCTGTTTTTAGGTGGAAGCCTACGACCCTGACATCAAGGATCGCAACGCTCCTCAGAACATCAACTACTCCCTCGTCAAGCACGAACAAGCGGAATACTTGACAATAGATAACGAAGGTTGTCTCCGACTTACGAAGCCGCTCGACCGCGATCAGCCATCAGGGTTCACCAGGTGGCAGATTCTGATCATGGCTGCCGACCATGGAGGGAAGCTAGGGTCCGACAGTCTTCGGTCGACCACCGAAGTGATTTTGGAGTTGACTGATATTAACGACAACGCTCCGTTTTTGACTAATGTAAGTACAGTTGTGTCTTTATTTGTTTTTTCTCCCCTCCGGACGAAAAGCGTCAATTATCGTCCCGCTGCGATAAATGAAGTTGTCGCTTTCCACCTCCGTCGAGGAGAAAAATAGTATACTAACCTCGGACAGTAAATAAGAAAGCCTCAGACCACATTTTTTTATTTATTTAATTACATGAGATCTGAGACCTTTCTTACTATCCTGTCCTCGGTGTGTAATCTACTATTAATTGTATTTCTTTAGATAATTTACACATTGTGTCTATACATACATTGAAGATATTTACAAAAAAAACTTTATCACACTGTTTAGACGTCCCTGACTCAAAGTCATATAATTTTTTTATTTTTTGTCTATATGCTTGTCTGTTTGTTTGTTCGAGCGTCACGCAAAAGCTACTAGATAGATTTTGATGAAACTTTTTCTGTTTTAAAACTTATAATTAGACTTCAAAACTGGAATATATTTTATTTAGCTAAGAAAACCCTCCATTAGTTGTCGGAATTTTAACCTAGATTTATAAATATTCCATATGATCATGTGACTGATCTATAATAGGTAAATGCCGAATCTAAACTTAACCATATGAATAGATAATAATTATTATTGTATATTCATATAAGCAAGTCTGGTGATATTTTCTATTAAAAGTCAATGACATTTTTCAGAAACAATCTAAAAACGAATCTCTATGTTTGTATGAAGTCAGATTTTCGTTAAAATATAAAGTTAATTTAATATTGGTATGGAAATATTTAAGGCACAGTTACTTTTAAAGTATACATTTTAACGAAAATCTGACTTCATACAAACATAGAGATTAGTTTCTAGATTGTTTCAGAAAAAAATCATTGACAATTGAAAATATTACCAGACTACGTTTGTATGGAGCGCGCTCCGAATTATGTTCTTTTAACTCAAACAAAACCCGAAAACTGGAATCTTTTTGCCTGGACGCCCACATATTGTCGCTTAAAAACTTGTAGTCTCCGTGATAAAAATAACACTACGCTGTATTTCCAATTTACACGCCGATAAAAATGAGTGTCGATAAAAAGAATCGTTGAATAACCGTCGAATACGAAATATATCGTGCTCTCACAAAAACCTGGCTGAAATAACAGTTGGCGATGGAAACGCCGCCGAGCGTTCGCCAGACCAATACTGCTCACTCATTTTTATTTCAGACAATATATAAAACCCAAGAGATCGTTAAATCAGTATTCTCCAAGCAAAATCGACCCCTATTAATTAAAAATAAAATAGAGTCATCAATTTTTACCTGAACACTCGTTAAATAACACGAAATTACTCCTTGGACTCATTGAGGGCTCTTTATAGACCATTTTAAAAGAATTGCTATCAATAAATTTCAATGTAGCCATCATGACTAAACCTTTTTGCGGAACACACTGGGTTTTAGTGCAAGTAATACAACATAGACGGTTTTATTAGAGCTCTCTTACGCTATTAAGCGTATGAATGGAGTTAAAATGTAGCATTGAAATTCGATATACTTACGTATAATGGCTGCTTTCATGTTTATGATTATGAGATACATTTACACTACCTTTTATGTTCTCCAGCATGGGTAGCATGCCACCGTGATACAGTGCTATCACACCTTCGCTCTCTTTCTATTTGCGCGCGTACGAACGAGACAAAAGACGTGATTTAGCCGTATCTTTCGTAGAGTGCTGATGTCAATAAAATAAAATAAATCATTTATTGTGAAAATTGAGAACGATCAAAGGATTATGAAGTGGAATTGAGATATGAGGCTAGGCAAGGGTTATTTAAACATTAAAGACACTATAATTATTGCTACAGTAGTATGACGCGCACGACAAAACCTTTATGCGGGCTCGCTTTCGCAATTCGCATACTCAAAGTAACAACTCTTCTATTGCTAATTCCTAAGTAAAAAAAGCATTCATCGATACTAAAATGCCTTAAACGTAAGATATACAAGGTTTAAACTAAACCGTTCCCGGGATACCGTTTGTTTGAACCGTAATACGCTTATGATAAGACAAATGGGACGGAACAGAGACAGGCCTTGTAGTCGGCAACTTGCTACTTATACACCAGAGTTTTGAGAAAGTGTTTGTTAAATCTACTACATAGGCCAGTCAAGTTACGGTCTGACCGGAAATTAAAGATTTTATTTCCGGTTTTTTATTTAAGAATCAATCTCTCCTAAAAGAAAACGAAAATTTAAAAAAAAACGTCGGCGTCAGCCCCAAAATTCAAACTCATCTCGATCTAACATACTTATGGCAGATGGCACATTAAATCAGCTGTTCCATACTTAACTGTAATACCTAATCGACTCAAATGTATGCAACAGCTGTTTTTTTTTTGCTACGATCGGTTTGCTCCCATAGTAAAATTTGTTCAGTTTGGTGGTTAGACTCTTAGTTTAAAAGGATGCCAATCATTTCAATTTCACCCTGTATAAGTAAATTAAGTCCGTAGCCCGTAACCACAGTGGCATAACCCAGCTTATATCAAATTCGGGCGAGCTTCAATGACAAAGTCCTTGATAGCAGGATTACGCTCGGATCACAACATCCCTTGTGTCGAAGGAACGTTTACTTTGAAACGATTTCCCTTGATGAGCCAGTCAGCTTTTATTAATTTAGAGCCTTTTAATCCTAGCACTAGAACAGTGTATTTTTTAACTTTTTGAATGCCATGTCTTGTGCGAGCGCTAAAATTATGTATATATTTTTTACTTTTTTGTCCCACTGCTGGGCAAAGGTCTGTTCCACATCTCTCTGTTCGGTGCCGCCACTCATTGCAGTAGGCATCCAGGTCGTTTCGGCACCTTTTCTGTGGTCTGCCTCGCTCGACCTCGACTCCAATCGGTCACCGTGTGCTTCTATCCTTGCTTCACAAATGACGGACCGACGTCTGCCGCTCCGTCAATGCGTCATCATGTGTGAACGCACTTAAATATAAAAAAACATGTTGAATTGTATTGACATTGTTACAATGTAATCGGGAATTTGACGGAGAAATTATACTGAAGGTAGCTTCACGCATTATCGACCCACACACGTCCATCATACATAACAACCGAGGGACAACGCTTTAAAAGTAAAATGTTACGCCCAATAAACCAAAAAGTCAATAAGTTACATCAGTTAGTATGTCCGAAATAAAATTCCATACAAACGTAATGGTAACAGTATTGGGTCTGTCAGATATATTTCCATGTCACATAACTACGTAAAGCCAATAAATCAAAAAGGTATTACAGTTATGAAGTTTTACATCATGTTATGTAAATTCCACGATTTATTTCACGTATGTTTGTACGCTGTCAGAGAAAATCCCCGTGATAAGGGTAGGAAAATCGAAGAGCTGTCCACAGCAGACTATCATTTTTATTTAGTGTCAAGTTTGTTTGCGCCATATTTGTACTTACAATAATGTTAGGCGTATTATGAAAGGACGTCGCGTTATTTATTGGGTACCTTCTTTACTTTACCCATGATGCGTGTAGAAGTAGTGAGCAAACAGCCCGAGCTTTCGTTGTAACAGGATGGTGTGGTGGTAGGTGAACAACAGTATACCATCTTCATAGTAGCTGGCTGTACCTAACATAATTAGCATAATTTATGGAAGGATAAAATAGGTGTGAAGGTACAGTTAAACTAGTGATGCTTCCGCAAATACACAATATTTAGAAATTCTTGTGTAAATTATGGACTGAGAATTCATTATTAGTCACCATTATTACCATCAGCTATTACATGTCCCGCTGGGTGCTACGGAGGGGGAAAATAATTACGCGGTCCAGTGCGGGATATTAGTCAAATATGCTCCGAACTTATACTTTAATTCATACACTATAAATTCCACAAAGCTATTTATTAATTCAGTCCTAAACAAAGATAACTAACGCAATAGTAACTACAACTTGGTTGATTCACAAATTTTGCCGTCACTCCTTGTTATTTAATTAAAGCTTAGGAATATTAAATTTAAACCGCGGTCTCACCCTCGTTAGGTGGCTTTCGGGACTGGATAAAGATTTTCCTTTTGTAAGAGACAATCGTAGTACTATATCACGCAGTTTTTTCTGACGTTTACCCCGACATAAATTTCCACTCTTTGTTCGCGGTCGCGTCGACGGATATCTGATTTGTTGCTTTCGATTTGGAAGCATTTTTAAAAGGCTTTTTGTGACCGTGACATTTGAATGAATTGGGAATGCTTAGATAACATTCATGTTTACGTCTTCGTCCAGGTTAAATAAGAAAATATTTTGCTTATTTTTCAGTGCCGTAGGTTCACAAGTCTTTTATAATAGTAGATACCTCTTAAAAATAATTAGGTAATAATGTTGTTTCTAGACCCAGCCAGTAATTTGGTACGAGAATTCTGCTCCAGGACAAGTGGTTGTTCTGACTGCAAAAGACTACGACTCCGCCGAAAATGGACCGCCATTTATTTTCGCTCTCAACGACACCCTCGGTTACGACCTGCGCAATAAGTTCCACATTCAAGGTCAGTTATAAAAATCTTTTCTTAACACTGTTTGAAGTGCTCCATTTTTGTGCAAAGCGAATTTCGTGTAGCCAAGCGAAATTGCTGCTGTGTGACTGTATTTTATTGTGTTAAGGTTAAGGCCTCGTCATCAATGACATCTATGTTTGACGATTGGCAATATTTTCAGGAGCTTGTCATCACTGCGGACCCACAGGATGTCTAGTGGGAGAGAAGACTATTCTCACGCCCTCACTTTCTTTTCCATTGAAAACGTATTACAAAAATGTAACTCAATTAACTTAAAGTGGCGTGTAAATCGCTGTTCATTTTATTATTCATCGGCTTCTTTAGATCCCGGAAAGACGAACTTAAACCCAGACTAGAGTTCCGATAAGTTAATGTAGTTAAAATGCAATGATTGGCGCTCCAAGCCTAGAGTCCATAACTGAGTTTAGAAAGTGCAAATTAAATTTTAGTCGTTCCACCATTCACGAGCGTGTTAACAATAATATTTAACTTCCGTTGGCAAGCTTCAACTGAGCTGGGTAATTTATTTTCAAACTCGTGTTGACATTGGCGACCATTGTAATTACCTAATAGTTGGGACTATTATTTTAGAGCTAAAATGCACTTCATTATACAATAGTTTAAGAGTGAGATTCCGTCGCTTTCTAATTTAAATGTGGCCTAGGATAAAAGGCACAGATAACATGAAGTTTTTTCCTACAGGATCAGTACTTTCGGCTCTAGTAGCGTTTGATCGGGAGGAGCGTAAGGAATACATGTTGCCTGTGTCGATAATCGACTCGGGGTCTCCGAGGCTGACCGGCGTATCGATGCTGCACATTATCATCGGGGATAGGAACGACAACCCCATGGAACCTGGAAATAGTAATATTTTCATTTACAACTACAAGGTAATTAATATCAATACTATACATTGCGACTTTTTCAAAAGCTTTCTTTTAAATAGAAGACAATTTTTCATTGGTTTTTCTATTAACTGAGTATTTTTCTTTCTATAAATATTATTCTAATATAATCTATAAAATGAAGATGATAATTCTTCTGCGTTATACCTATTGGAGAAATTTAATTTATGACTTTAGCATCTTGACGACGACATAGGCCTAAAGGCATTTAAATCTCACTCAAATCTGTGGAAATGAAAAATAAATAAATAATTTGAAGTTGTTCGATTGAAGACATTTTTTGAGAATAGTATAAGCATTCTTACTTCGAATAAGTATTCTGTACGTACAAAATATGCCTGTGAACATCCAACACAATTTCAAAATTAATTTACTGGATGCAATAAATGTCTAATTTAGAATGAAGACCAAACTTATTAATGTATTGTATTATTTTATAACAACATGCATTTAATTATTATATTATAATGTTATGCCATGCATTTCTTAGCTTAGAGGATCAGATGTGGCTGTTTGTTATAAATATAGTAAAATTAGATTTCATCTTAGAACTTAAGTCCATCCTATCGTCTTAGATCGAGATGTACTAACGCAAGTTGCGTAATCTATCATGATGGAAATCATTTGGGCAAGCCTGCTGGACAGCAGTGGATGTCATTCGCCTGAAATACTTGGGGCCATCTAATAAAATCACTATATTTATATTTGTACTTAATATCGAAACTATTTCCATTAATGCTACCTATCAGACGGAAAGATTCTACAACAAAATAACCAACTGGCGTTCTTACGTGAGTATGAAAAAGTTAAAAAGAAAAAACCGAAAAGAGATAGGGTTCCGTAGTCATAATATTATTGTGATTGTTTAATTATTCTTGATCTGTCCTTCTAATAAAACTTAACACACTTTGTCAGAAGAGGTGTTTAATTAATATATTTTCGGACCTTGATCGCGTTATAAATTATAAATTCCTTTATAATATCATTGAAATGTAGTCTTACTTATTAGTGTTTTTTTAATTATATAATTTATTTTATTTACGTATAAATGGTAGATAAAAAATGATTTCTTGATTATGTATCACATATCTGATTTTGGATTGATTTTGTCATTATCTTTATTATTTAAATGAAAATGTCTACCAACAAGCAGATCTGATACGGATCTGGTTTCGAACAAAAGTATACGGGCTCCTTTTTTGACTACGGAACTCTAAAAACCCGACTATAAAAGAAATAACGAAATGGAAGAGCCATAATATTGTCCCAGCTTCCGATCGTCTGCCATATTGAATGTACCATAATTCATAATCCATACTTTACCATATTACTCAATTGGTACTAATCGTGTAGGCCTAAAGAGATATTTCCAAACATTTTACTCCGTTATCGTCGTAGTCGGTTAAAAACTTCTCTCATCATTGAAACTCATCACTATCATCATTAATGTCTCATTCCCAAGTATTTTAGTTTTTATTCGTTTTATATTATTTTCCGTTTTATTATATTTATTTCGCTTTGTATGTCACTTTCTATCACACTGGAAATAAGGTAAAATTGACAAAAAATCATTAACCTCGGGGAATATTGCTATGCTATATTTATTTCCGATAAAATTGTATAGTAAATGTTGTTCAGTTTGATGGGTAGAGTATGTGGTTTAAAGGTTAATTATACTTTTCCTTACACTCTGTATAGGTTGATATAGTAGATTACACACCGAGGACAGGAAAGTAAGAAAGGTCTCAGATGTCATGTAATGTGATCAACAAAGATGTGATCTGAGGCTTTCTTATTTACTGTCCGAGGTTAGTAGGTATACTATTTTTCTTCTCGACCGAGGTGGAAAGCGACAACTTCGTTTGGCACAGCGGGACGACAATTGACGCTTTCCGTCCGGAGGGGAGAAAAAAATATAAATGCATATTTAATTTCTATAAAAACAAGTTCAATCAACGGTGCATAATTAGTAGAAGCGTGTCACAGTCATTCAAATAATTGAAATGATAAACCCCGTGCACTACTTTCCCCACGAGTTGCTGGAGTGATTATTATTGAAATTCAATTATTGAGACTGAACTCGTACGGGGCGCGATAACATACAATTAAATTTCAATTAAACAGTCGACATGATTTCATTTATCTTCTATTGTTCACTCTTTTAATTTGAATCGTTAAATACTGCAGTAGGGTTAGCATACCACGCACGAAAAAGTGACAAAACGAGAAAGCCACGGACCGAGGCACATCTCGATGCTTGTCGTTTTCTCCATGCTAGGCATAGATCGGCCGTGGTGGTGCTTGGCATAGTATAAGCATTAACAGGGAGATGAAGATTTTAAAGCAATATTGTCAACACCCTGATGCCCCCGTGTGGATACGACAATATTGCCCGGCCACGTTGTCTGCACGATGGAACTCGGATGTGTGCGTAGGTAACGCACACGTATGTGGTAAATTGGCAAAATGTCCATCAACTGCTTAGCGCCTCAGACCTCAGACTCCTTCTCTGGTCGTAATGGTCTTCCTTTTCCATCATTTAACCAGGAGTTGAGTACAACGATTTGATAGCGCCTATGTAGTTTAGCGTGATGTAGGGTGCGTAGTTGAACAGTGAACCACCCTTTTTTCCAAGATACGTAGCATGCTGAAAAATAAAGCTACTACTTTCGTTTTGGTGCCATCGGTTAGGTAATTTTATAAGGTTTCTTAGTTTTAAGTTATATAAAGCCCAAGGAACAAACTAAACCCGTAAAGACTGTTTTTATCAAAAATGAAATTTGGCTCACTGTGTACTATGGGTAGTTTACACTGAACCACCTGAGTTTCAACAGTGAACCATACATTTAATTACTAGTAAAAATGCTTATTTCTGAAAAGAAACCTCATAATTTTGAAAAATCTCCTTTTATTTTTACCATACAGAATACAATGAAAAAAAAAACGTCTTCTAACAAAAACTACTTAAACTTTTCATATAAACCTTTTTAGGTAATTAACAACAAACCTTTTTGATGGTATAATAAACAGTCTTCATTCAAAGAACCACAGAAAAATAAAAAATAATCAAAATTATCATGAACAACTTCAATTAAAAATTTAGCTTTTTTAAAGTAAGGTAGTGAACCGGTTCACTGTCTACTATGCAAACCTGGTTCACTGTTCAATACACACACTATTCTACTTATAATTACCCAAAAATATAGGTTAGACGCTTAATTGTCACAAAACAATATGCTCATAAAACGACTAAAACTACAACAATTCTGACACCACACAAGTTTTATTCTTAGTATAAATAACAAAATGTACAAAAATCGAGACAGTTACGTGAGAAAACAATCTTTTTTTGGCGGAAAACAAACAAGTCGCTGTAGCACATAACGCTCACACCGCAGCTGCCGGCTCACTACGGGAGAGGGGAAGGGTGCCCACGAGGCAAGTATTAGTTAGTGAGGTAAAACTGGCAATGTCGCATATTTAGAAATATGGCGGTGGCTCAGTGTATCTGGTTGGTTCACTGTTCGACTACGCACCCTATAGTCAAATTTCGTGAACATTTTATTACTTGTCCTATGGCCCCACGATACAAATTCTGATTGGTATACACGATTGATTTGAATGCTGTCAAAATTGGTAGATCAACGAAACAACAACAGACAAAGATAAGTTTGAGAAATTGAGGACAAAACATTTTGTTAGGCAGTGTCTTTTAACACATCTTGTTTATTAGCTCAACATTCTTAAACTGTGTTTTTATAGTCAAATTTGTATTCAGGAGCGAGAGCTTGCGAACATGAAATATGAAAATGTTCTTTCCAAGAGCGTCAACGGATTCATCGCTCTTTGTACGTAAACCACCGTAAACAGTTTTAGTGTTTTTCATTGTAGACGGGACATTATTCTGAAATTAGACAGTTTACTGGTTTACTGTCAGGTAAAGTTATATAGCCAGTCTCACGTTATCTTTTGTTATGAGTACAGCATAAAGAAATAAACGAGTTGAAAAAAAAGTTTAATGTAATTATTGTTACTGAAATTGGCAGCGGATGACGTTCGAGTAGATTAGTAAAGTAGATTTAGTAAAGTACATTTCAAAATCGAAGATTCATTAATTATTTAATATGACGAGCGAATTTAAATAAACCCGCAATCCGTGATTCTATTTTGGGCATGTTTTAAACCGTAAAGCTTTAGCGAACAGGAGTGCGATTTTTGAATGTCATACGTCGAACTCAGCAGTAGCAAATGTCAAAATTACTCTGGAGATAATGCATCTTTATACTGCTGATTTCACTTTCAAAAATCACACTTCAGGAGTGCCATTTTTGAAAGTCAAATCAGCACTAGAAAGATGCGAATCTCCATAATAATTTTGACATTTTGAACTGCTGAGCTCACCGAATGACATTCAAAAATTGCACTCCTGGAGTACCTACCTACGATTTTTGAAACTCATTCGCTGAGCTCAGCAGTTGAAAATGTCAGAATTACTATTTAGATATGCATCTTTCTACTGCTGATTTACATACATACATAAGCTCACGCCATTATCCCATCGTAGTAGGCAGAGACCACGGACCGCCACACGCTACGACACTGACACACCTCTTTAGCCTCATTCACATTCATACTCTTCATGCACTTCCGTCGATTGAGGGTGCTACGCACTTGTCCTTTTCGGAAAAGATCATTGATTTGATCATGGTATCACTGGATATCTGCTGATTTGACTTTCAAAAATCATACATAAGGAGTGCGATCTTTGAAAGTCAAATAAGCAGTTGAAAGATATTATCTCCATAGTAATTTTGACATTTTCAACTGCTGAGCTCACAGAATGATTTTCAAAAATCGCACTCTGCAGCTAAAACGGCTAACATGTGAAAATCAGAAATTTAAATTGCATAATTATTAATCTTCATAATATTATTGTTAATTATCTGAACACTTTATTGTCTACATAACAAACAATACAAACGTACAAAGGGCGAGCTTATCTCGGAAGAGATTTTCTCCACAAAATTCTTAATTCACGTTCCTTACAGCATCGTTAAACACGATGGCCCAAGACGCGGGGATTTGATAGATAGACGTTTACGCACCTAATTCCGTGGTTATTTGATGCCATCCCTCAATGAATAATTAAGTCCGCGTCGGATTCGATATAGCCTATAAACCTTTACGATAATGCCCGTGTTTTATAATAATATATGGCTATTAAAATGTTAATTTTGCGCCTTAATGAAAGTAGGTTTAGTACGGTGCGTACGCTTATAAACAGGGATTATGGTGGGTAAGGTACTTTTTACTGCCTTGCCCTGATTCCTCAAAGTTACGGCTGTGGCTACAATCTGGATATGGTATATTTCCTAGCTAGTCATATAACTAAGTTTATTGTCTATCCACGTGAACAGTTATTACTCCTGCCGCACTTTTGTCTTGTTCTATATTAATTTTTCATCTACTTACTTTGCGAAGTATGTATTTCTTTTTAAACATTCTTTTTAATTTTCTTTGTAATTAAATCCATTTTGAATATCTTTTATCAAAATGTTTGCGCAAATTCTACTGTAGCCCAAATTTGAAAGTTCTATAGAATTGTTCAATCCACAATGCCGCATTCTCTAATTTGTAGCCGGCAGTTGGTTAAACTGCTCGCCTCTTAATGAAGCGGCGACTTTGCCACAAATGCGACGGCGGAGGCTCGTTCACACTAGCTGATGTGATAAGTTACTTGAAAAGTAAAGATGATTTTGACAGTTTAGGTACTAGTAAATAATTACTGTGCCTGTTACACTTGTTAGTTATATCTATATTTTCCCCATATAATTATATCGTACGAAGCGACTCAATGTTTGTGTATTTTCATTGCTTATAGACGAATCCCATTCTGAAAATCTGAATAAATATGCCAAAAGTGTACCGTGCTAAAAGCAAGTTGATAATTGTAGTTAAATTTCTCGCATTTCTGGAAGAAATACAACGAACAACGAGGCCATTCTACGTGCTAACTCATTTTCACTACTGCCTTACATCGCTTGGAATTTACTATATATAAATATATATAGATCTCAAATTCTCAATCCCAACGTATTATACGTCCAGAAGTTTGCACAAACTTTCCCATTCAAAAGATTGAGCGGCGACCGACCGTTGAAAGCCACTCCTAACCGTATTAAAGCAGATCTTTTTCTCACTTATTTACTTTTCGCTAAAACATTTCCCGGAGTGCATGGAAATATTCATAGCAATTCTTCAAGTGGCTTTTATAAAGAGAGTAACTTAGTGCCCCCTTAGGGCCTGAAGTTGTCGAAAAGCCTGCACGATGGACGATTAAATATTTATTACCGGTGGACCTAAATACATCTACTTAAGGCTAGGTTATCCCACTGCAAGCGTCTCTTTCTTGCAAGCATAAGTTTACAATTAGCCATCCCGCTCCAATTGAAAGCAGGATCGCAAAAAACGTGTTTTTCGTCAATATCTTTGCTCATGGGAGTTTCTAAGCTAAAACTTCTCCTGAGTTCACTAGAAATATTTAATGTATTTAGTTAAGTACAAGAATAAAAAGTTAAATATCAGCAGTTTAATCATACTATTGAAAACACATAACAAAAAGGGGTAACTTTGGGATTTTTTTCTATCGAGTAAACTTAATTTAATCGTGTAATTGAGAACAGTCGCCCATCCGCCCGATCCTTAAATAAGACATAATTTAATTTCAGACTTAAAAACAGTTTAAAACACTTTCGTTCGTGTTCAAAAAACAGCCTCGACGGGATAAGAGCGTCTTAAAATCTCCTCTGGATCTCACTTGTTCAGGCGTGAAAGACGTGCTTTATACAGCAAGGATACCAAATCCTTTTAGGATAATATAAATAAAAACCTATGTCAAGTGCGAGTGGGGCTACTAGCACACCGAGGGTTCCGTACCACACCACCACACAAAATTATAAAAAAAAAAGTTTTCTTTCCTCCGCGACCTTTATCACACTTGAAGGTTTTTATAACTTGTTGTTACACTATAGAGTTTGCTCTATAATTACACCAAGTTTGACTCTTGTATGAATTACCGTTTTTACGATAGAGCGAGAAGAAAAACGTTGTTAAATCTAGTTTCTTGTATTAGAACCCCACATAATTTTCGACCCCATCTTTGTCCTGAGGACGTCATGTGATCTGAGGCTTTCTTATTTACTGCCCGAGGCTAGTATACTATTTTTCTCCTCGACAGAGGTGGAAAGTGGCAACTTCGTTTAGCGCAGCGGGACGAAAATTGACGTTTAAATACCTGCATATTTATCATGGCGGGCGTGCATGTAAAAATACAGCAGCAAATAAACATTTTCCGATGTTTAATAAATCAATCCAACTACAATTTGTGTTGGAAATTATTTTCTGACGAACATTATCCCCGTAATCTGTAATTTTTTTAATAATTTGCGCTTTAACCAAATGTTAAGTCATTAAAATTTAAATTGATGTACAACACACAAAATAGTTGGATCGCGTTCTCTTTAACTACATTAACTGGAAAATTAACACATTGTTAAAATTTACTTTTCGGGTTAAATGATGCAGTGTATAGGTGAAATATTTTAATACTTAAATGCATTTAATTTGCTAAATTGTTTATTTAATTTCACTACCTAATTTTCACACATCATTATTGTTTTATCACTTTGAATACATAGCAGCTGTCGATCGAAAAGTCTTTTTCCTCAATATTATGTTAGTATCATCATCATCATCATCGTTAGTCGCTTTCGTACTCTCTATTGGGGCACAGGCCAATGCGCAACGCCAAATGAGCGTTAGTTAGTACACCATGCATGGCGCATGCATTGGTGTCAAATCAAATTCAAATGTCAAACTACAGTTTTCTTCACCGTTTAAGGATTCGAACCCCGGCCCACACTCATGATCGGAAGGTAATAATATGGACCTCTCAGACGCCTATTAGTAACATCTCAAGAAACGGTATCGAATTAGGATGCTTTTCGCACTCTTTGAATAGGTTTACGGAATAATTCACAGGACTCCGAAAATCCTTTTTATATCGCAATAAAGCTGCAAGTTCTTAATACTAGATGAGGAATTGATTGGACTAGTATCTCTACGTTTTTAGTGTTTCGTACTAAAACTGACAAAACAACACTTCGGTGTCCGTGCGTCTGTTACAGCCAATTTTCTCCGAAACTATTTTAAATGAGCCAATCCTTTGTCATAAAATAAACAAGCTATTTCCTTCTACAGATGTTCATTCATTATTTACGAATGCCCTCTAATTTTTTTCCACCAACAGGGCCAAGCACCGGACACAGAGATCGGTCGGGTCTACGTCGATGACCCTGACGATTGGGACTTGCCTGACAAGAAGTTCATGTGGCTACCTTCATATGAACTCAGAAGCCCGTATTTTGACGTTCATAGCGGCAATGGAATGATCACCATGAAAGAAGGGACACCCAATGGAACTTATCTCTTGAGATTCAATGTAAGTAGAACGTTATTAAAAACTTTATACTTAAATCTTTTTTTTCCCACAAGACAACGGGCATAGTATAAGTTCTAAGTACCGTTGTTTCTGCAAAAAATGAAATGGAAACAATAAATTGTGTGATACTTCCCGGTAGTAAATTTATTTGTTATCGACCATGGGCTAGGGAAAACACTTTTATGTCTCTATATATCCACAAAGGTGACATGAATTAGATAGTATCAACAAATAAATTCAGGGAACACAATTATGTAAATTAGTAAGACCCTTTGAGATCGCAAATAAAGGATGAACCAATTCCATTAATTGATACATTAATCGAATAGATTTAACAAAACTAAGTAGTAACGAGTTGGGTCTTTGGATTGGAGACCGTGTTAGTGCTATTTTATATTTAAATGTGTGCTTCTAATAGTCCTGGATAATTAATACTATTGTAATATTTTCAAGCTTGGTGTTTTGAAAATACCCGCTTGAACTTATGACATAATTATTTAAAAAAATATATAATCGCCGTATAAAATCTATTACCTATTAAATTAGATTATTGACATTAGGCATTGAATTAGAACACTCGATGTATATTAGGTAAATTTTTTGGGCATGACAAGATTCGTTGATTCTAATTATGGATCCGATGTAAACAACAAAAATTAGGCGGACGACAATATTAACATTTTTGATGAGAGGCCATGATGATTTTTATATAATGTTATAGAACAACGTTGTGTGACGTACTCAGAATAATGTGACGTACGTAGCTCTGCAGCTGTCATAATGACAAATGATGGTACATTTGTGTATAGTGACAGGCGATGGTTTACGTAACATGTTTTTCCCCGTGCGTTTCAATTTGACCTGAAAAAAAGACGGACGTAATGTGACACTAAAAAGATGTGAAGCATGCAAGGTCCTACATTTTAGTTTGTTCTACAAGGTACCTACACACACACAGATGCACTAGCTCTAGGCGCAGGTCGTACACCCGTCACCATTATGTACCGCGTGACAGCACGCACACAAAAGAAATGGGTGCTTCAATCGTGATTAGACGAGATTACGTCCGTCTTTTTTTCAAGTCCGTGGCACTGCAGTCAAAATTAATGTTTCAAAATACAATCCAGATACACCTCATGGTGTCTTTTATGTATTTTTTTCTCCCATTTAATTAATTTATCTTCGTTAACCATATAAAGAACGCTAACATAAATGTAAGAGTTAATGTTTATATACGATGAAGGCAAAGGACACATGTTTGCTCCTTTGATGTCCAAATGATTGCTTTTCAATAACGTTTACTTTTCTTTCATGCCATCATTTAATTCCAACATGATTTATTGACCATTTTGTAAAAGGGAGACAGGCGTGAGTATATGTATGTATGTAGATACATATTTTGTTTATTAAGTAACATCGTGACGAAACCTTTAATCTCGAGCCGAATATTAAATTACTAAGGGCCCGTTTCACCACTTCTGTTGCACGTATGTTCTTGTTAGCTTATCCGACAGATAGTTTGACATATTTTGTATGAAATTATGTAAAATATCTGTCGGATAAGCTAACAAGAACTTACCCAGAAGTGGTGAAACAGGCCCTAAGTATTTATAGGCATAAATATTTGACATTTACTTAGTTGTAAGTGTGATAAAGCTTCTTACAACCCCGAAAGGGTAAGATCGTGAGTTTTTGTATGCGTTCACTCTAATTTACGACTTTTATCTATCCAGGTGACCGAACAAAACGAGCCAATGATTCAATTCCACTGGGTTGAAGCTACTGTCAACGTTACTGTAAAAGAAATACCCGAGGAAGCCGTCGATAAGTCCGGCTCCATACGATTTATCAACATAACAGCTGAAGATTTTATTAGACCTGAAAAAGATGTAAGTACATATTAATTCATCTTATTTCCCACGGTCCAGAAAAGACCACTGTATTTCTTCGCGTGGTCGTCGTAGTAGGCGACTAACACTCAGTTGCAGAAACGCTCATTAAAGTTAATCCTCCATTAAATCTCATGCTGTCCCTTATTGTCTTGTTGACGTAGTAAAAGCAAGCAAGAGATTTAATGGAGGATTAACTTTAATTAGCATTTCTGCCGCTGAGTGTTAGGCCCGTATTAATAAACGAAACATCCACGCTGGCACCCTCTAAGATGACGTTTTAGCGTAAGGCTGCGTTTCCACCAGAGATGTGCGAGGTAGCGAGGCGGTGAGCGAGGAAACAATCCTCCAATTATAGCGCTCGCTCGATCACGTCATTGGGAAATTGAAGCACTCCCATTGGCAGATTTTTTCCTCGCACACCGCCTTGCTACCTCGCAAATTTCTGGTGGAAAAGCAGCCTAGTTGAGAAATAAGGTTTTTTGCAGTGTTTTTCTGGACGACAGGCTAGCCACCCATCACCAGTTAACGGGTTATTCCACAGCGAAACTCTTATCTAAAAGCTGCATGTTTGCAGTTGTATAGAAGTTTCAAACCACTCCTAAAGGGAATTACATTGTTAGTGTTGGAGTGTTTATCATATAGCCATTCCGATATTTTTATAACTCATATAATTATGTTTTCCATTGTAAAACTGGCAATGCAACTATGGATAATTCGACAAATAGACATAAGTACAAGGTTAAATAATGGTTTCAAATTTAAACATACCTTACTTACAACTTTTTGTGTCACTTGAAAAATTTACACTAGGCAAAACTTCCCTGTTGGATAAAACTGCCTAAAAAGAGAAAAGAATTTCTTGTGGGGCAAGCTCATCTCGTGTAATGAATGTGATAATGATGTACAAGTAGAAGACGCGCTCACAGAGGAAGCTTTTATTCACTCTACCTTTGAAAAAAGTTAACTACGTATGTTAAAAAACAAAATGACTGAAGCGAATTCCTTAGTAGTGTTGATGATCAACGAAATTCTTCAAGTGGCATCATGTTTTTATCTCGATTCGACAAAAGAAACACAAAAATAGATGTTAAATATTAAAATCAACTAAAATTAAAAGCAAATATGTATTTTCACAGGGTTCTAGTAAGAAAGACAAACTGCACCACCGTCTGGCTAAACTCCACAACATATCTCTAGACAACGTGGATATCTTCACAGTAGCCCACAAACAAACGGTCAAGGATGAGTTTCTGGACGTAAGGTACTCGGCACACGGCTCCCCGTACTATATGCCGGAGAAACTGGACAGCATGACCACCGGGATCCAGGACAAAGTATGTTGCTAATTATGTTTTGTTCATATGTTGAGATTTTATGGTAGCTGGCGCCTGTAAAAAAAAAAAAATTTCCGCATTGACTAGACGTTTTTCCAGCATTTAAAAAAAACCACTCAATATTAGCCTCACGAGATCAATTAATATCGCTCAGTTACGAGTAATACAATATTGGCTTTAAATTGGATTTTTCTACAATCTGAGGTGATTTGTTAAAAAAGGTTATTTAGCAACATGAAATAAAATGATTGGCTTCGTAAACTACATCATTAGTAAATACAATTTTATAGTCTGAAAAAGATGTGACATGACACACATACGGAATTTCGAACCGGAATTCATAATCAAATAAGGTTTCGTATGGATTTGTCCCCTCCAGAAATCTGCTCGGAATATCGTAATTCCGTCTGGAATAATTCCGCATGAAGCGGGCCTTATTCGCCATCGCTCGCGCGATCTCACGACGATCGCAAGGGGTCTACCCGAACATTCGAACTTTGCAATTGTGTGAACGTTTTCGACTGAATGTCAACTCTATTACAATGAAGTTCGGATCCAATCGATCGCGATATACTGAAAATCGAAAGTCCGGGTACAGGGCCAGTGCAACAATCGAACGAACCCGCAATGGTGCATACAAATCTAAGATAACGTAATCGCGCTATCGTCATTTATTTTATATAGGACACTCGATAGAAATTGGTATGTTACATCCATAGATCAAAATAAAATTAATGGATAGGCCTAAAGCGCGGTAAGTTGAAGCACACTACTGGTGCACTTGGTCCATACAAACTAGCGCCATTATCTGTCAAATCTAGGGCACTAGCATACAAATTTGAAGTAAACCTTTCATTTGTTTTGCCTCATTTATCTGGTATGAATTGTTCGCGTAAGGACTATCCATTAATTTTATTTTGATCTAAGGTTACATCGCGATTTCGTGCGATCGGTGACTGAAAAGGTGCAAATGCGATCGTCGCACGCTCGCGCGAGCGATGGCCGCGCGACACCTTCTTCTTACAAAGCACAATCTGTGACATATTGGACGCCCTCCCTTGTTCTTATTACCGACATTATTCGAAAATATCTTCCAAAAATATGGTCGTACTTATTCTCACTGTCATCACTTCTCTGAACGCGCCATTTGTTTTGGCGTGAAAATGCCGGCAGTGATAGTTGGGCGGCAAGCAAGATGGCGTATTTCAAATTGCCTTAGCGAGATACCATTCTTTGCAACGATCTAAGTTCGTTTTGAAGATTGGGGCTATTTGTTAAGATTTGTTAAGGTGCATTCATAGACAATCAGTTTTAGAAATTATTTGTATTTCAACGAAGAGAACATTTTTGTCTGTGAATGATGCTTCTAAATATTATTAACGAGTATAATCGTGTATGTTTGTGTGTAGGTATTTCTGATGTTGCGTGTGTGTCATTCGAAGTTGTTCCTCCGCAACTTTATTATTATTGTAATACCATGGTCACTAGTTAGCGCCACTGTGCCATAATTGTAGACTTAGGACCGGTTTCACCACATCTGGATAAGTAATTAATACTTAATAGCTTATCCAACACATCGTATGTAAGATATTTTAAATTATCTTTCTGAAAAGCTATCAAGAACTTATTCAGAGGTGGTAAAACAAGCCTTTAAAGTTATAAATAAACCTAAACACTTTTAATACCTAGTTTTGAATTAAGATAATCTTTGTTTACCTCTCACGCAAGTGGCACGGACAAGTTTCCAGTAGAAGCTCTCATTGCTATGCGAAAACGTTTTGAAAACGTTAAAGTATACTTAATTATATTTTTCTAGATCACTAAAGTAACCACGAGTTATATATTTGTATCTCATCAAATTGCGTTTTAATTCCATCTGTAATCTCTAAATAGAAATCAAAATGCATATGCAAACAGTCTAATGTTTGATCACATTCGATAACTTGTACTCAATGTACTGACTTCCCAGTCCTTGTAACCCGCTGGCGTGCTTATAAACGACGATGTGTTTATTGTAACAATTCCCACCACAGATAGAGGAAGAGCTCCAGGCAAAAATCTATATGATCAGGATAAACGAATGTCTGATTGAAAAGGAGCAGTGCGAGAATTCTTGCCACAATGCCCTGATAAAGAATAACGTGCCGCTGACAGTGTACACAAATACGACTAGTTTCGTCGGAGTTTCAGCTCGCGTGGAATCTGTATGCACTTGCCTCATGTCTAATCCCTTGAACTGCTTGAATGGAGGTAAGTTTTATTTAAACTAAGCTTAAGCCTGTAGGGTCATTGTAGGGCCAGGGCTTCATCTCACGGTGATACGAGCCATACTCCACCACCATTTAGCCTAACGAGCGCTCACCAGTGTGCCTCTGTTGAGGCAAGGTAAAGTGTTAAACTTGCTGTCAGAGTTATTATCAAGCCATAATTGTACTCTATTAACAAATAGGTAATGCCATCGAACGGCAATATCCGGGACCAACTGTTTAACGAGCCTTCCGGATCATGGATGCGCTCGATATGAAAAACCATTCAAATGATGAAGCAAGTATACATCTGTATAGCCGTGAAACAGAGGAAAGGGCAATTTTTCTGTCAAATCAGCAATAGAATAAATAAATAAAATATTGCTGAAACTATTTTAAGGAGACGATCAGACCATCAAATTGAACAACGTTCTCTATGGGAGCAAAGTGAATATTACGAAAAAAAACAGCCGTCCTATAGATTCGGGTCGAGTAGGTTTGCTTGAAGTTTTCTATGGATAAAACAATTTTTTTTTTCCTGATTTCAATATTGGTCCCATGTTAAAATAGTTTCAGCCAATTTTGTTGAACCTTATATTTCATGTAGGCAAATATTACCGTAGACAAAATGATATATTTACTGACAACAATTTATTCGCAGGTACACCCTTTGCCGATAAATGCGAATGCCCTGAAGGTTTTGTCGGACCTCGCTGCCAGCAGACCGCAATAGGATTCCAAGGCGACGGCTGGGCCCTTTACCCTACACCACCGGCCTGCCACGAGAGGCACATTTACCTCAACTTCATCTCACACGCGGCCAACGGCTTGATATTCTACATGGGACCCTTGAAATACAACCCGCTTCTTGTTATTGAAGGTGAGTTTATCACGTTAAAGTTTAGTCGACCAAAATTTCAATCGGTTTTATTCTGTATGTATTATTCGATTAGAGAAAAACTTTTTGGTTTACTTTGCGAACACATAGGTAAGTACTTTAAGAACATAGAGAATAAATATATTCTATGCTTTGACCGCGTCTCAGTCCGGTGGCTACCAAAACTACTGAACCGACTTTGATGAAACTTTTTGCGTAACTTAAAAAGTGGTACCATTAAATATAAATATATAATTATATTTTATCTCGCTACGAAGACGGGGTGCGGTGCGGACGAAATCGCGGACAACATCTAGTATTTTATTTTAGTAAACTTTCGACTGCGAATCAACGTCCGTATTCTCGATACTTGTACTCAAGTATATACTAAAATACATGTAAAAAAAACTACTTACCGCTAAATTCTTCAAAAAAATATTAAACTGCTACACAAAATAAAGAACCTAGAATATACCTAACGTGGCACCACTTCTCATTTTTCCAAAAGCGAAGCTGAAATATAAAGACAGATTTAAAAACAATATTGACGACGTTTACCTAGGACCGAGTAGTTTACCGCCAGAACGTGCCTCAACATATCTTTGTGGACATACGTACCTACTACGACCTATATATAATATTTATATCGTTACATTCCTTAAGGGGGCTGCAGAAGACGTTCAATTGTAACTAGATGGCGCTCGGGAGCATTATTCATGATTTTGTCACATTTTATTTTATATCTTCGTAATCATGTTATAAATTGCAAATGTTATTTGAGATGCGCAATCTAGATTTTCAAAACTATTTTTCCATATATAAAATATTACTTTTGTTAATACCGTCTACGAATGTTCTACGTCAAAGTTTTGTATGAAATTGGTCAAAATTAAAATGTATATCAAATTCGTATGAACAATAAAATTACTTTAACTTGTAGCTAGATCAGTAAAACATAAACACAAGTGCGCGCTTAATTGAAAATGTTGATTGAAATCATCACAATTACGAGATATAAAATAAAATGTGACAAAATCAGGAATAATGCTCCCGAGCGCCATCTAGTTTATTGTCTTGCCCTCTGCAACCCCCTTAAGAGGATAGACCAGTACAGTTTTTTCCATACAAACGTATTCCCCTGTTTTCTCCCTAGATAATAACACTAGAGCAAATATTTTTTTACCAAACCATCTATGTCACCTCTGCCATGCCCCTATGTTTCGCTTTTTTACAAATTAGTTACTGTAGGAACTAGGGACCTTCGAAAATGACAAATTTTACCGCCCGTTTTCAGCCATCCAGAAAACAATTTTGACGATTATAAAAAAAAAAACAAAACGTACAGACAGCTAAAGTCTTTCTCATATTATTCTTGAAAGAATTATTAAAATCGGTTAAGTTTGGGAGGAAAAAACAGGGGAATACGAAATGCTGTTTTCGTCTGTTTAAATAAAATCGGTCCTAGCTGCAGTTGTCTCTTTCGCACTCTAGTCGGTGGGGTGTATGGGTAAAATTGACCTATTCTATAAATTAGTATTTCAGCCAGCCTATCCTCATAAGTAGCGTATAGTATATTTTGATTAATTACAACATAGTTTCTGTTATCTACTTACCACATAATTAATGAATCGCATTATTCCACTCCCATTATTCTTAATGCTTTCTACAACTTGTACATTAAGAAACGTGATGAGAAATAAAACAAATAAAGCATGTAATTGTAGAGCAAATAAGTTTAGTTTCTTGGCAAATGTTTTTGTACTGAAAGCACTGAATGTTTGGCCACTGCCAAATTGCCAATCCGGCTAAGTGAAAAGTACACTTCGGCTGTTAACGATTGACTTAATTTCTGTCAACGTGAAAGGCATTTAATTTTATACGATCCCGTGAATTTTTAGCTAAAACTCAACCTAAAGAGGATGTCCCTGCAACGCACTTCATACAAATGAATTTTGCATACTGCTTCTAACGAAAATCTGACAAACACAGTCACAGAGATTGGATTTTCATTGACTGTGATTGGTTAGTAGGTATTGAAAATATAATCAAACTTCGTTTTTTATGGAGCTCGCTGCAAGGACTCTCCTCTTAAAACGTCTTTGTCGAAAATGCTTGTTCCTCCCAAGCTCTAATAACGCTGAACGGATTTTAATGCTGTTTGATGTGTTAAGTGGTATCACACACGATGACGCATTGACGGATGACGGCAGATGTCAGTCCTTCATTTGTGAAGCAAGGAGTTGTAAGAAACCGCACGTAGAAGCACACACGGTGACGGATTGACGCACCGTGTGGCTTCTACGTGCGGTTTCATACAAACCTTGCTTCACAAATGACGGACTGACGTCTGCCGCTTCGTCGTCAATGCGTCAACGTGTGTGATCGTCAGATCACATACTAACTACGTCACGTACGTATCACGTACTAACTTAGTCATAAGTTAGTACTTAAATATTTATGTTGTGGAACGGTTTAGTATGTTAGATATTTTGATATACTTACATTTAAAAGAATCTGAGAAGCGGTGAAGCAAAGATTTATTTTATACATTAAATTATATAACCAAATTATAAACTGTTGAGCCAAAACCAAACTCATAATACACACAGAGAGATACAAAGAAGAACACGTATTAGATTATTATGTATGTAGTTAACCTCCTATAAGACTACTATTATTTATAGTAGTAGTTATAGTAGGTCAGTAGGTACTAATTGTAGAGAAATCTAATCAAATAAATTATTTCATAGCCCATAGAAATCCGATTTGCTTTCACAAAGAATCAAATGCATTGATGGTGCCATCTCTAAAAATGTTGTTACTACGATATGCGATAGTCACTTGGAACTACTTAAGGTGACATAGTAGAAGGAAATACGTTGGAGGCATCTTTTATTTTTCATGTTTCGACTAGATTTATACAAATTACCGAATTATAAGTCATACCTCAGTATTCTTGGATAGTTTATCTAGTGAAATCATCAATTAAATACACGATTGGAATTACTTCACTCGATAGAAAATCGTCACAAAGATGTCGTATTTTTTAACATTTTAAACGATTTTTTTCGCTTTAGAAGAACTTAAAGTAGGTTTCATTCTTTTTAATTTATACTCACATATTCACCATTGATTCTTCTAGTGAATTCATCAACAAAAGTTATAAAAAGTAATTCCATTATTTATTTATCCTCAAAAATACGAATGGCGTACCAAATATTCTCAGAGCGGGTCTTAGCGGGGCGCGCTCAGACGGCTTTTAGCCACGGTCGGAGCCGGACGCTCGCCAATTTTTTATTTTTTGACTTTGGAGTACATCGACTCGTCTAGTAAGTGGTTGTTACTAGTTCTGCCCACAAAAACGTCGATGTACAGCGGCCCCCGTCTAGGGTTGCACGAGCTAGACATATTGTGTCACGTTCGCTAAATGCTGACGTTTAGAGTTGCCACCTTAGCTTATTTTGAGCTAGATTTTGGATTTTTTAAACTCAACAGGGGAATACGTTTGTATGGCCAAAACGGTATCCGCCAATCCTCTTACCCAAAATGAAAAATCACGTGTCAAAAATCAATCTAAACAATTACTTACGTGATTAAATTGATATACTTAATCTCACATTAATATTTACATTAAAAAAAGATGAACACTTTTCACACTAAATATTGATTTTTGACGATGGTTTGAAATACAATTAAGTGGTAAACAATTTTAAATTTTTTTTGTTAAGAATTTATCCTTTCGGAAAGGCAATGGGAACTAGCCCTTAAAGCCTGGTCTTTAGTTATATTTTTCTTTGTTCTTAACCTAACCTAGCTAACTCTTGAAATGCAAGGGTGGTCCAATTAGATGAGTTTTACACGAGGATTAATCCAAATCAAACGGAAGCGCCTATCTTTATTTCTCACTTTAACTGTAATATTGTTCTCCATTAATGGCACTTTATTAAACTATAAAACTATATGTCAAATAAAGACGAAAATAAGAAGATGACAGCAGCAGGGCTACGAAACCTTTTCAGACCGTGATCGTTCTATAAAAAATCAAAATACCGATTGGCAGTGTTCGATAAAAGAATGTTATATAAATACAAAATAATTATAGGAACATTATCTTAAATTAAAAATAATGTCGTCTAAATTAAACACAAGTGCATGTTAATGTTAACATTTCACTCGTTCGGTGTTGATGGAAACGAAAAAAAAAATCAGTTTTGTGCTCACTAGGTCCGTAATTCCGTATGATTAAACCGGACTGAAAATCGATTTTGAGAGCAAATTAAACAAGTTTTCTTAAGCCTTGAACGACATCTGTAATCAATCAATCAATCAAATACACTTTATTCAAAGATGAATAACATCAATCCAAGTATTAATACGTCCTTCACATTATTTATAACTACCTAAATCTTACTAATGCATTAAAAAAAATCTCCCTAAAGTTACGGAATCGATAAAAACACGAAACACTATAATTAATCTAACAAAAGATTGCAACACCACCTTAAATTCAAATTCAACAATGTTTTTCCTTGCCACATTGTATGTACATAATAGTAATGTAGACGTACGTAAGATCTTTATTAAGTATTTTTATCCTTCCAATGACAAGGATTTTTTTAAAGGGGATCGAGCTTATTGTGCTGCCCCCAATCGTATTTTTCTATTTCTAAACAGTTAAACAACATTTTCAAAAAACAAGAAAGCATTCATGCATGGGTAGCATAGATTTTTATCATTACAAAGCGTTTTAACGAGAAAAACGTCATGCGCGCTCTTTCTGGCATACGTAAATATAATAAGGATGTAGGCACATCTCGAATTTTTATCATTTTCTCGGGGGTGGCATGCGAGGCCTACTGAATGGCCTTCAATTTATCGAAATTCACCAAAGACCGTCGCTTACCAACCGTGGTCCGCCTTCATCGCCGGAATAGTCTTCAAGCAGGTACTACCGGACCGGAAGGTGTTTGCGTCTAAACCTGCCCTTCGAAACGAGTAGCCCCCTTGAATGTTAATGGAATAACTACACTGAAGTCATGGTTGCAGGTTATTTATCCAAGACAAGATACCATAGGTTCGTAACTCCATAAAAAAATACTAAAAAAGTTTGAAGACTTCAATCCTGCATTCCTCAATGCTTATACTTACCACCGTGAAAAACAAAATCAACTTTTTATTGTAACGCTAATTCGGAGTAGGTAATTCTCGTGTATCTCATCATAATATAACAATTTCTAATCAAAATAAGTGCTGACAATAATGCGTTCTCCAAGAGCAGTAAAAATAAATTATTTTATTTATTTATTTGTAATACAGTAAAAACACAAGACACAATATACAACTTAAAATAGACTCAAGAGTAAGCGTCTCCAATATTGTGCAGGTGTCAGTAGATGGAATACCATCAAGGATAGGCTTTTTGTCCCCAACAAGTGACAAGGATGAAGAGCAAGCGATGAAGCAAACATCGTGAGGAAACCTGAACGCTGAAGAAAAAATTCGGATGCGTTATATGAAGTCTACCAATCCGCATTTTTTTTTTTTTTTTTTAATCTTTATTGAAGAGCTTGGCCTGAGGCCATGTCGCTCTGTGGGATTTTCTATTGGGTAAGTTCACTTATTATTATTACAATATTAATTAAAAAAAAAAAACAGTAAATACCGAATGAAGAAATAGAAAAATAAATAACTACAAATTTAGTCCGCATTCATCAATAAATATTTTTGAATTTGCATTATTGACGTTAGATACGACGAATGACGATATTACGACACATTTGGCGAATGCTTTCCAAAAATTTACTCAGCTGTTTCCTACCTGGAAGAGCCCACGCTTGGTATGTTTTGAAAATATTTTTTGGATTTTTTAAAACATTATGGCTGAAAGGTAATGGTATAGTATATTTTTAAGACCGACTCATGAAGCCCTTTTATTTAATACCCCACACGATAGGTTTCAGAACAAAAGTTTATGACGTCATAATTCGTCATAATTTCATCTCGAGCGTTTCCGTGCTTCGGAAGGCACGTTTAGCAGTTGGTCTCGGATAGTTCCGTCAGATGTCGTTGTAACTATTCGTTGAGCCAGGTCGAGGCCTATTTAGGTGGCTTCAAAATTCTCTGACAGCCAGCTGATCACTAACTTGCCTCCACTAACACGCACTTTTTTTTTATTTCAGATTCTTACATCTAAATTAACAAATTTTAATATCGCCAAACTGCTGAGCAGTTTGTAGTATCCCGTGTGGTAGAGTATGGCCCACTCCCTCTCACACCTATTCGTGAGAGACGGCCTTTGCCCTGCAGTGGGATTCTACAGGCTATCTCTTGCTTTTTTTATTTCAAAAATAATGATACCATAGACTCCAAGTACGGATTTTTTTTTCTTTTTCAGTAGGTACCTATTAACACCAATAATGTCACATCTGCGTAGAAAATGTCAAGTTACTCTGTGAATTTTACCTATTCTATTCTATTTTTATTTAATGGCGTTTCCTTGTTAGATTTCGCCAGTGTCAAGTATTGAAGATATATTTATTAGATATTGTACGGTAATAGGATATGGCGATCTCAAAGCCCCGTTTTTAGACAAAAACACACACTCGAAACCGCCATAAAACGGCGGAGCCATGTGGCCAATCAAATCGCAAGCCGACGAAACGTCTACTTGTTACCCCCTTAGCCACGCGACTGCGAATTTTACCTATCTTGGCCGCCAGCAGCGTGATGACGTCTAAGTCACGAGCTCACGAGTGACAGTTGATAAATTACATACAAAATCATAAACATACATAAACTCACGACCGTAATCCCTTTATGGGTGGTCAGAAATATTGCTACTCCTACGTACTTTCTGTTCAAGAGTGTAGTTATACTCGTAGTAATGCTCACATTTTAGCAATTTAAGTTTCAGGATGGAATGACGTGTCAAGTGGTGAGAGGTGGCTAACCCTTCACCTGTAAACACTGTATGAGAAACCTTTAATCCCTTAGTCGCCTCGTACTACACCCACGGGAAGAATTCGGGTGGTCCATTATAGGCTGGAACCACACAAAAATGTAACTCCTTGTTCGTTTTTAGGGTTCCGTAGTCCAACAAGGAACCCTTATACTTTCGTCCATTCTGTCTGTCTCTGTGTCTGTTGCTCTACCTCAATAACACGCTCATTTTGCACCTATTGAATCGAAATTTGGTATGAATACAGATAACAGTACCTAACCCAAACAGAAATGAGGTAGTCATAATCATGAAGCAAGTAATTTTTTTTGAAAAATATTTTTTTCCTACCACTTTTTCATTGTATGGGATATAACGAAAAGGTCGTTAAAAAAAATATTTTTTTAATAATTTGAGTGTGGTGTCGTTGGATAGGTTTTGTCCAATGGAAGAAAACTCCTATAGAAACTAAATCATTACAATGCTTGAGTCTCGAGATATTTGCGCTCAAAGTCAAAAATAGGGCGTACCCCCCTCTAACTTCTAAAATACAGGAGTAAAAAATCTGAAAATGTGACAATGTAGCTAGCTCTCTGTAAGTACTTTCAAAGAAAATTATAACGGAAGCTTATGCCCAACTAGTTTCGGAGAAATCAAATAAGATATCGACGGTCGACCGCCGTGTCGGCGTCTATCAATAGATGGCGCTGAACGAAATTAAATCGCACTATTGTTTGCTTCTTGAGGATTTTTTAAGTTATTTAAGCTATGTTAAGAAAAGATTTTCATATTTACTACGGAACCCTACCTAGGGCGATTCTGACATGCTCTTGGCCGGTTTTTTATTTTTGTTTAGTAGTTACCACAGTACCTCAGGCAGGACACAAGAAGGCATATTTTTCGAGGCTACGAACTTAGCACTAGGAAACTTGTCATCAGAGGTGTAGCTACCGCCGTATTTGCCGTATCAATTATACGGGGCCCCCGACGTGCGTAAGCAAAAATTAATAAATACTTCCCAAATTTCTTCATCAGCTATAAATGATTTAATAAATCAGTTTGCCGAAAAAAGGCAAGGAGAGTGTAATTTTCCATTTGAATTGTTTGTTTTTTTTTTTGGTGAAAGTGATAGTTACTTAGATATGATGAATAAATATTTCTTTAAATTTTAATGATATTTTTCATAACTATCTTTAAAAAAGCTTAATTTAAAGGAAGACGAACCACATGTGTGCACCACTGCTTCTTTAGGTCTTTCAACATCGCCAATCGCTTTGCAACATTGTTGTTTGATACAATTTTTCATATTTCTTTAAAGTGTGTACTATAAAGAACCTTTTTTTCCTTCTTTTCGCCCCTATTTGTAATGGAGTATAGTATGATATTAAATTTCACATAGTTAGTAAAAAAAATGATTTATTTAAATTTCCGGAGAAATCCCGCAATCGGTGGTCAATACGGTTGGCAACAGAATATGAACCCAGAGCCGTAAAACTCATTCCAAAAAAAAGTTGACGCGGGGTGCCACCCGCCGATGGGCGGGACTACTCTCCCGTCACTTCCTCTGCTTCACCCCCTCAAATACCTAAAGAGCGGCGCCGCATTACGTCTTAAAACTTTGCCTAACGACTCTTAAGATAAAACTATGTTCATTACAACAACTGAGTCGATAACTAACAAGAATTCCGAGTTATAGAAAGTAACAATGTTACTAACAACAATGAATATGTCAGGGCAGATTGGCGTAACAACTTGAATAATGATTTCCGGACGAAATTCACATTGGGCACTCATTCTGGGCGAGAAATGTCACGTTATTTTTGTCGGCATGCGGAGTAGGGTTGCCGACTTCAAATTTTTAGAATGACTTGGTAACCTTTGGGTTAGTTTAGTGTAACGCTTCGCATAGTAAGTAGACAAATTCTTCAGAAAGACTTCCTATTGCATTCTCTTTGCATGTTATTCGTGAGCAATGCGTTGTATGTGAACAAACAACAATTAGAAATCAGTTGTTGCTCAGACGTAACAGATTTCTGCATAAACCAAATCATCATCATCATCATCATATCCCATGACGTCCACTGCGGGACATGGCCTCGCCCACGGCCCGCCACAACGACCGGTCCTGTTCGATTAAATGAAGAATATAAACTACTTGTGCTTACCCGCGACTTCGTCCGCACAAATTATATACCAGATTTTAAGTCAGATCATAAAGCTATCAAACAAAAAAAGTTTCATCAAAATCGGTTCAGTAGTTTTTGCGTGATGCGTGAAGAAACAAACAGACAAACACAATTTCTATAAAAGGTTGATTTCGAATCAGGGATAACATAAAGGTATTATACCAGGAATAGAGGATCTGACAGCTGATAGAGCGAGATGTACCTAGCGGCACCACTGAATAATAGAAAGAGATACGTGACGCGAGGCAATAGAACCGTTTTCTTGTCTCTTATAAATTTTTACAATTCGGTTTCCGTGAATAATTGCGAATCTAAAGTGAAATTGTAGATAATTTTGTGAAATACTCTTACACTATTTCATTAATATATCCACGATTTCACATTAGACTCTGAATACAAATTGCTGAATACTATCTATCTATATAGTATTCGAATTTTTGCCTGCGAATAGTCTCCTGAAAACATCCAAAAACGGTTTTATTTGACAACTCATGTCAGTCCCTATTCCTGTAAGTTATAATATGTAATACCTTTATGAGGGATAAGTATACCTAAAAACCATATCGTAATCTTTTTTTGTAAATATCTTCAATGTTCAGACACACTTCAGTTACAGTTTTATAATATGTAGTTGAGATCAAACTAACTAACTAATACCTAAAAGATAAATTAACATAATTTATAAATCTTTTTCGTTAACCCTTCGCCAGAAAACGAAACGATCAAATCAACGAATCACAACACGATTCTTGTTGCAATCGTAAAATTACACACAAAAATTCTTTGCTACGTCTATAAGTATGTCGTAGCTTTAATGATTTTTTAATGATTACCTAATGACGGGCAGGCATATACGGAACGCGTTACATGATTTATGGAAGCCAAGATTGCATGATGAAGTACATACCTAATACATCGTATATTCCCTTATGTATACCGACGTCTACCTACCTTTATCACATGTCTAGTTCACCTTTGTTTGTTTGGAAGGCCTTTTTGTTTGTTCATAATTAATATTCTTTACAAAGATAATAAAATGTAACATTTCGGTCAGGTTATTTACAGTTACAGGGTACATTATTATTCATGTCCGAGTTTGTTTTTCTTTGAATAATAATCCTTAGGCTATTTGCTTCTATGAGAAGTGTTTTTTAATATGGTAGTGAGCGTTTTACTTTTACCATTGCCAAAATTTCTGTAAATTTTAATTTCGTAATGAATGCCTCGATATTTAGCGGCCGTTTTTAGACAATTTGGCTGTTTATAGCCCGGTTCCGGCTTAGAATAGGCCACCCCAATTCTTCCCGTGGGTGTCTTACGAGGCGATTAAGGGATTAAAGGTTTCTTATGCAGTGTTTATGTGAACGAAAAGCTAGCCACCTCTCACCACTTGCTTGACACGTCATTGCATCCTGAAACTGAAATTGCTAAATGTGAGATTTGCTACAACTACATTCTTAAACCAATTAGGTAATTTTAGCAATGTTTCTGACCACCACAAAAGGGTATATGGTCGTGAGTTTATGTATGTATATTTTTAGAAATTTCCCCTGTCCTATTAGCGACGGTGGTCTTTGTTTTGTATAAGATTTTCTTTTTAAGTTTGATTGAAACTGTTCCCTTCTTCCGCAGACTTTTTGTCCCTGGAACTGGTCGATGGGTACCTGGTGCTCCTCGTGAACTACGGCTCTGGCACGACGAGACTGAACAACACTGTCGTCCACGTCGCAGACGGCAAGAGGCACTACATCGAGATCATATTGATGAAGAGCTCCATCGAGATGTTCGTCGATGAATGCAAGTTGTCTACTTGTATGAGCTTGGCTGCCCCTACTGGAACTAAAGAGATTTTGAATAGTATGTATTTTGTTATTTTTTATGTTTTACTTGATGAATTCAGTGAGGCTCTTCGAGTTCTTGCCAGCCGTGGGACAAAATAATTGTTGTTCCATATAAAATGTCAATGGCTGGTCCGAAATGTGTGGAACATTAGATTTTTTTAACAATTTCAATGCTGATCCTTTGGTGAAAGTTGTTCTTGATAGTCTGAAGCACATCTAAGTACCTTGGAGATTATGTCTCGATTCTGTTTAAATTCCAAAAAACGAAAACCACACCGCGTATAATATAGAGCCATAGAAGAGTTTACAAGCTGCACATTTTTGGGGTTGTCTACAGTTAGCGTCATGATTGGAAAACACACATTTCACACTCACACCAGGAAGCTGGGAAAGGTCTAAAACCAAAATGTCAAAGTTCATCTATTTTTGAGAAAGTTGACCGATTTTAAAACGGCACTTACCGCTACAACAATATGTATTAAATTCAACCTGATTCTACTTATTATCCAAATTATGAATTATTATGAAGCATGCTTTTAAACTAAAAATTCGTAAATGTATATTATGTTAGACTGCTTGTGTACCATATGATTATGCAGTAAATATTAAGAATTATGAATAGACTGATTTAAGACGAAGTTTTAAATCAGTTAAAAATAACTTATGTGTTTAATTCTATAGTATTTGCATAATTCATCCATAAATAAGGTATATTCTATGCCATAGAATCTACGGGAACGCTTTCTGCCCAATATCTAACCTTTTCACTAACGACGTCTGTGGAACAAACGCGCCCTAGCGTGCAAGCTCTGCAACTTAGCAATCTCAGCATACAAACGACTATGGATACACGTAGGCACGTAGTCCGCCATCCAGTGCAGTGGTGGATGCCAATCGTCTGCAGCGCAACAATGTAAACCCAATTGAAATGTGCCATACCGAAAGTATTGTGCATACGAAATGAACGCCTGCAGAATTTAAATTCGAAAGATTACAATTCTACTATCCTTTAAAATTAATATAAACGATATACGAATCCGCTCTCACCCCTCGGAACTCGACTTGGACTATTTCCTGCCATCAAATTCCAATGCATTCCAAGACAGTTGCGGTGTACTAAATACCATTAACATACCATAAAGGCTGCAGATTCTATGTTTCTAACCGATTTCTATTGTCCACAGTAAACGGACCCATGCAGATCGGTGGACCCAGCGTTGACCTCAAAGAACTGTCTCGTTCTTTCGGCTGGCGTTTCACGCCTACGAACCAACCTATGACCGGCTGCATCAGCAACTTCTCCTATGGCACCTACGTAAGTAGAATCAAGGTTCTATTTCTTTGAACTATTTTAGAATTGTAGAACAAGCCAAGGGAACCAGAGGGTTAGACATTCTTTTTTTGCATTGTTAAAGTAAAGCATACTCTTATTGCTGTATTGATACTTGTCTTTTGAGCCAGACGTCAGACGGAAACAGCGGTTGTTGGCGATTTCGTCAACTTCCGTTTCGCTAAGTCATTGACGTCATGACCTTTCTGCCTTTGTGCTATATGCAGGTACTATTTAGCTATTTTGTGGTTTGCTGTTTTGAGAGAAAAAAATCGTTTTTTTTATTTACATTTTATATAAATATAAAGTGCCACTAAAATGTTAATTTGTTGGACGGAAACAAGTAACATCACAATGGGCAAAATAAATCATAATATTTTTACCTTCTTCCTCAAAAGAGGGCATACTTAGAAATGCTATGTAATTATGAATGATTACAGTAGAAATTGCGAGGAAATATTGACTATACTGGTTGTAATGGGAAAATTTGCTTCCGAAAACTCAGGGGGCGAAAGTTGGTCCCATAGTAAAAGTTGTTCATGTTGATGGGTACTTTCGCCACCTTGAGTTTTCGGAAGCAATTCCCTTACACCCTATATAAAATATCTTGATCCTAAGAATATTGATCCAAAACTCAGATCCAGCTTGGGATGAAAGATAGTACAATGGCATCCGTGCTAATTAGCCTGACTCAATCTTTGTAATTATTAAATATGATCAGTAGGGTTAATTAAACTTGTATCAGCTAATTGAAATAAATTGTTGTCTATTTATGTATAATTAATTTACGGTATACTATTGTTATGTTAGTAATGTTAGTGAATTTAATGGGAAGCAAAAAATAAAAGGTTTTTTTATTTTATTTTTATTTTTATTTTATTTCATTTTATATACTATTGTCACAGCTATACAACCTCGGTGAGCCATCGCTCATGCATAACGCTGATCCCGGCTGCCAGAAAAGCGAACAAACGCCAGTCAAATTAGGCATGAACAACAGTTTTATCGTCACGGTCATCGTATGCACTTCCATCTTCTTAAGTAAGTATTTATTCTATTGTACTTTTTGTTGTGAATGTGGTAGTAATTATTGGCTACGATACTAACAATCTTGTCTGCTATTCTAGCGCTCGTTATGGTTTCTAGTAAGTATGGAGTGCCATCCTGGTGTATATTATGGAGTTAATTATCGTAACATTTTGTGTATCAGATGCGTCAATAATTTCAATATGAATAGAAAAAAAAACTGTGCATACAGGGTCCAACTTAATATGCTGACACTTTTTTAAGGGAATTATTAGACTATCAAACTGAAAAATGTTCTCTATGGGACCAAAATCGAAACCGCGAAAAAAAATCAGCTGTCCCATACATTTGGCTCGAGTAGGTTGGCTGTTTTGTATGGGACAACTGATTTTTTTTTCGCGATTTCGATGTTGGTCCCATAGAGAAAGTTGTTCAGTTTGACATCCCCTTAAAAAAATTGTTAGCATATTAAGAAGGACCCTACATACAAACATTCGATTATTGTTGTTTGTTGGTATTGTTTTGTCGCATTCGATACCACGCCAAAAACTCTATCTGCTATAGTATATTTCTTTCGTTATGTAAATTTAACTGATTTAATTTACAATATTATTTATTTCGTTTATTATTTATATTATTTATTTAGTTTAAAAATTTATTTCAGTTTATTTATATTTTTATGTCCGTGTTAGTTTTCTTCCAATAAACGTTTAGATGTTTATTATTTCATTTATAATCTATTTACGTTTATTTCTTATACATTATGTTATATGCGTTATTATTATATTAGTAGCTCTAGATTGTCCGTATACCCTGATTGAGTAAATGTAGTTGTCGTGTCAAAACAATTGTGATATTATCACAATTGTGGTGTATATTATATTACACCTTGTATATTATACAAGGTGTAACAAAACACACCAGTAACATTTAAAGGTGTGGTTTAGACCTTAGATCAAAATAAAATTAATGGATAGGCCTAAAGCGCGGTAAGTTGAAGCAAACTACTGGTGCATTAGGTCCATACAAACTAGCGCCATTATCTGTCAAATCTAGGGCACTTGCATACAAATTTGAAGTAAACCCAAGCTGCACAACAATATCTAATAAGAGGATATAGGATAACTACTAGAATTTACTTCCGTTGTCTACCATAAGAGCAAATGTCCGTGTAGACCTCTCCTAGAGCTCATATAGACACAGTTACCGAAAAATGGGCAATGTTTATAGTGCGAAACCAGGATAGTCATAAGACAACGAGTTTCGGAGCCAACTCTTAAGAGTAACCTTTACCGGAATACGTTTAAACAGTTTCTAGAGCACAAGTTTAGTGTAGTAGATAGTCTTATGATAATATTAGGATAGTAAAACAGACGTTCTTTAAACCATTTTATAACCGATCGGCTAAAAATTTATAATCACAAGAATCATACAAGAATAAACCGCATAAAATTATTTTATTTCCTAATGGCGTACGTTTGACACTTATGATATTTATTTCAACATGGCGTTTACATTTTATTAACATTAACATCATATTTATCACGCGTTGGTATTTCGTATAGACATCGCGAATGAGAGTGCGGATTTAATTGTATCGTGGGAAATATGGAGATGATTGTATAAAACTAAAGCGCTCGCTGTATTATAACATTTAAGCTAAAAGAAATTATATTTAACATTTTCATAAATCATAATACATTTTAGTTTTTCATTTAATTTCAACAAAAATTATATTTTTATGATGCTTCCTCATAAAAAGTATCCATTTCAAGTAATTTATAGTTTTTAGTGGTCAAAACAAGTGTTTAAAGCTACATCAAATATGTATAACTCTTTTTAGGTTCCATTTTAATTTTTTAAATGGCGACGCTTTTCGCCTTGAACCGTGACAAGAGTTTTTATCCTATAGAGAAAGCTATAGAACACAATATGACTTTCACTAGATTAAAATACTAGTCACTGACATTTCATTCCGTTAAATAGTAAATTACTCCTATGAAGCTTGTATGGTGGTCTATAAAATGCAATGTTTATATACTGTAATTTCTTGTCATAGTCGTACCAAACGTTTACAAGGCTCTGAGATGTGAAGTGCAAGTGTGAAGGATTCATACAATATTTAAAATTAAACAAGAAAACAGGTAGGTAGGAAAGTTAAAGCCTTTTTATTTATTACTTAAGTATTATGTGAACATGAGCAAAAAATCTTGATAGTAGTCCAAAATAATAATGATTTTTCAATCATATAAGAACATCAGTCATCTTGTTAGAGTTAAAGGATAATAAAATATTAATCCACTATCACCTTTATGAGGCATGGTCAGCCCTTGTTAGTGATGTTCATTGACTTTGCGATGTCAGACTTAGCATATCCTCATGACAATATTCCCCATGGGTATGTCAGATATAATATTCTGAAAACTCATAACATCCCCGTTTCTATAGTACCTAAACTCTACCCAGTGTGACGGGTAGTGAACCAGTGTATGTTAGACTTTATTGTTTGATTTAAATGGGAGTGCTTGGAGGGTTATTACTGATGTAAGTGTCCGATTAAATCGTTCACAAGATCGATAACGTGGGTGTCTATTATGACCCCTAGGCATATTACACTGGCTCACAACCCGCCACACTACCTATTAGGCAATCATTAAGTAAACTTTACGCCCCTAGTGTGGCTGACCGGAAAAAAATTCTCACTGTCCCCGCATGTCCCGCAGGTCAATGTCCCGGGTTATTCCCGTTGTCCCCCAACGCTACGCCCCCAGTAAGGGGGTCGGGATGTCGCAAAGAGGGTCCCATACAAAATTAGGACTCAGAAAATTTTCAACAAAACACAATCGCTAAATATAACATTCGGGATCCGGGGGATGACCACCCCCGTCACCCTTTTATTTAGTCCAATTTTTTTTTTGAGTAGACCACCTAAACAGTAGCAATTCGGTTCTGGTGGTCGCAAGAAACCTAACATGCTCGTCGCTAAATTATATTATAGCATAGCATAGCATATGCTCACGACTATATTCCCCGACAAATATTCTGAAATCACAGAACATCCACGTTTCACCAGTAGTACCGAAACTCTGTCCAGTGTGACGGGGGGTGAGCCCGTCGCCACTTACAATGGACAGTGGGCACAATACAAATTATATTATATATGACTTAAAAAAAGCATTTTTTTTAAATTTTACAAGTCCAGCCCCCATACTAATTTCACAAGAAAGTCGATGGTTCATACAATTTCGATCAAAATTTTTTAAGTCCCAGCTCCATATAAAATTATCATAAAATTTTTCTAAGTGTGCGACCCTCTTTACGGCACCCTAAGAGCCGAAGAGCGGACAGTTGGCAACCCTACCTGATCGAGTAACAAGATGCGACCTACCTAGGGTGTAGCACATCAGAAGGGTACGTCTTAAAGTACAGGGTTGCCTGGGCGTAACCTGGGGGTTTTGTACAGTGAGCAAAAAAGTGGTCATTTTTTTTGGTGTAAGTTACTTCATTGAGTAACAAGTTGGCATATAGTACAGTCGATAGAGCTCATCGAGAAGTGCCAAATTATATAGGGTTGCCTCGCCTAGTCCTGGGACTTTCCTAAGTCGGCCTGATTTTGTAGTGGCTAAAAATTCAAAAAATTATCTCATCGAGTAACAAAATGAGACTTATGCCATTTGATAGCTCTAGTCGTCCTATTAATTATTAACATAGGTTGCCGGCCCTAAACCTGGAACTTTTCTTAGTCGGCCGAGTTTTATGTTCGAATGTAAAAAGTGATTGATGCAACAACGTCGTGGAAATGTGTCCATGGATGGTTGAGAGATTGGTGGCATGTAGTAATCAATTATAGGTATTAATTTGGAGGGACACAAACTTAAAAATTGTGCACCGTTAGCGAAAAATATCCAAAAAGTGGCGACACAATCAGTATGCAACCAAACCTATGAAAGGCGTGTAAATACTGTATATTTTATTATAATTGTTACGGTCAGTGTAATAAATCTGGTCAGTCAGTATTAAGAGGAAAAGTACATGAAATTTGAAGAATTGGTATTTCAGAGTCCTATTACTGTCGGGGTGTAAGGGGTAAACGCAGTACACTATGGCGACAACCTAACTGCCAACCTCATCTGCTCGTGGTGCACCCTGCCGACTAACCAACGAGGCTCTGGCGACCGACTGTGATTCCGGTATATCCATCCAAAGCAGGCTATACCAAAATTCCTCGACCTATGATGGGCAGCAGCATCACCGGTGCAACTAGTATATCCCTGCGATCACCAACCCGCTATGCCAAGCGTGGTGATTATGGCATTTTTACCTCCCAAATATGGAATTTAGTCCCACATGGCCCCGGCCCCTAGTTCACGGCAGCTCTACTATTCCAGGCTACGGCAGTGGTCTAGCTAACGGTAGGGCGGGGGGTACTAAGAATACCCGGGTTACTAGAGGCTGCCAACATCAACGACTGTTATTGGCAACGTTAACGTATAACGGACGAACACTGATGGAGGACGATACACGAACAAAAAAGATTGAGAGGCATATTCTTGGGTTGTCAGAGGTCCGAAGACAGGGGGAGGATACGATGACCCTAGAATCTGGCCACTTTTTCTACTTCCGAGAAGGCGAAAGGCTGTCCCAGGGTGGCGTAGGATTTCTCGTCAACAAAACCCTCATCCACAATGTAATGGAGATAAAGATAAAGATGTATTTATTTGTATGACATGCGTAGTTTTACAAGCAGGTGTTACAATAATTATTAGGTCCATGTCTTACCTTACGGCTTACAAATTATTATTGTGATAATGTCAGAGATGCTAATTCGTGTATTAAATTAACTCATTACAATATCTTATAAACTAATTATTAATTCATGGCCAAGCTTTGAACAGATCAGCAGTGTGTCGAATCGGGTAGAATACCGCGTGCTAATATTCTCCAAAAGGTGCAGCTTGAAGGTTGTACTGGTATACGCCTACTACGACGGGCTCTGACGAAGAAGTCGAATCGGTATACGAGGATATCTCTAGAGCTATCAACGATACTGCAAAGACTCATTTCACGGTTGTGATGGGGGATTTCAATACCAAAGTGGGTACAGGAGAACGAAGAGTCGAAGGTGGGTCAGCACGGTATTGGTAACAGAAACCAGAGAGGGCATATGCTGCTTGGCTTCCTAGAGAGGCAAGGGCTATACTTGATGAACTCATTCTTCAAGAAGCAGCCCAAAAGGAGCTGGACCTGGCGAAGCCCTGACAGCCGGACATATTCAGAGACGTATCAGTGATCAATAGGTTTAACAACGGAAGTGATCACCGACTTGTCCGAGGCACTCTGAATAAATTACAAGCTCGAAAGAAGACGTCTGATGAAATCGACTCTCCGTCCCACACTTCCACACAGCACCAAACTGTAGTTGGAAGTGATAGCTTCCAGCTTGACCTCCAAAACAGATTTGATTCGTTGGAAACCACCGAGGACGCGGACGTTGGCGAGGCTACAAACCAACTAGTAAAAGCTCTCCATGAAGTGGGCTACAGGCATTTCCGCATGCAGCGTGTGGCAAAAGCTTCCAAGATCTCAAGCGAGACTCTGGAGCTTATGAGGCATAAACGTGAAATCCTGTCTGAACAAGAGTTTTCGGCAGAACATCGGGCTCTCAATAAACAAATAAAAAAGCTGATAACCAGGGGCGAAAGTGTTCGCTCAGCAGCCTGGGAGATGCCAAGATTGTTTCCTCTAAGCCGGAGCTCCTCGCTGAAGTTGAGAAGTTCTATGGAAGTCTGTATGCATCACACGCTCCAAAGCCTGTAGCTCGCAACATTGACCCCAGGTCCCCAATAATAAGCCACTCACACAATCTTACAAATCGTACATAAATTCCGAAAAACTCATTGGTACGAGTCGGCCTGGACGGGGATCGAACCATCGCCTCCGCACGGCATGCAAGGTTACTCGTTACTCGCCACTAGACCACCACGGCTTATACTCTTCAGTTTTCTGTATAATCTGCCTTACAGTTCAGATGTGGTCTATGGTACCTACTACTGTAGCTTTTTCGAAACCCGGCCTGCTCTGGGGACTGAAACTCGTCGAATTTTCGAGCGTGACGTTTCGTAATAAACATTCGAAAACTTATAGACATGGCTCAGAACAGAAGTGAGATTGGTCTGTAGTTCTTGAGGAGTGTTTTAAATCTCCATTCTTGAAGAACAAGACCACAACACTTCCGCTCCATACCTCCTGTGTTATACCATTGTGAATACCGAAATTAAAGAGCCTTCCTAGGACTTTCAGGACACCTCAGGTACCAGAGTAACTCCCGCCTTCAGAAGCATTGTTGTATTCCGTCTTCACCCGGAGCTCTGTTATATTTCAGTTGTTTGAGGGCTTTCCTAATCTCACTCGAGTCAACGTCCGGGATATCGTCGGTGTAGTGGCTTGTTATTGGGGAGCTGGGGCAGGGACTGAAAGCGGTTACGGCTCTCGGTACCAGTACTGTAAAAATGTAACGGTACCGTAATGGTATAAAGGTTAGGCATAACGGTACCGTTATCTTACACTTTGACCGTACCGTAAAAACGTGACGGTACCGTAATGCTATAAAGGTACCGTACCGTTATCTTATAAAGGAATACGTACGTAATGAAAAACGCGGCTGGCCATTGTTGCTTCCACGTAGCGAATGAAACGAATTGAAGCATGGTAGAAGCGCGGCATGGCAATTTATCAAAGAAAACCTTTATTCATAAAGATTAGTTAGGTGCTGGTATTTAAGAATACCGTTTATTTTCCGGTACCGTAATTTATTTCGGTATTGAAATTTTTCTTTAACCAGAATTTATCGGTATGACGTCATACCGTTAAATAAATATACCTTAATATTTCGGTAATTCAGTCCCTGATCTGGGGTCGGTGTTGCGAGCTACAGGCTTTGGAGCGGGTGTTGCGAGCTACAGGCTTTGGAGCGTGTGTTGCAGACAGACTTCCATAGAACTTCTTAATTTCAGCGAGGAGCTCCGGCTTAGAGGCAACGATCTTCCCATCCGCTGTTTTGAGTTTAGACAGGTGGCATCTCCCGAGCTGCTGAGCGAACACTTTCAACCCCTGGTTCTGCTCAATCGCCTCTATGGAGCGTGTGTGTTCAGAGGTTTCGCCGTATCAGCTTTTTTATTTGTTTATTGAGAGCCCGATGTTCTGCCGAAAACTCTTGCTCAGACAGGATTTTACGTCTATGCCTTATAAACTCCAGAGCTTGAGAGCTTGGTATCTTTTGCTGCATGCGAAAATCGATGCGATCACTAATGTCCATGTCAAACTTATTTTGATGAAGTTAAGAGGTATTACTTAATAAAAGTTTTAGGAAATAATATTAACAAACACACTCTAAAATAAATCTAAAATAAAACCTAACTTAAAAATTATACTAAAAACATAAAAAAAAGGAATAAAAACAAACAGAGAGCGAAAATGAGTCTCCGTCGAGCACATCTTCTACTCGGCTCATGCTAAATAGAAGATGTGCTCGAGGCTGCCGTATTGCGGGAGAGTGCCGACGACGCTGGCGGCATTACCTCTCTGGATGGCAATCTCTGCAGCAGCCGCTGCCGAGCCAGCTCTTCGAGAAGTGGCAGAGAGGTGTGAGGGCGCTACGGTGTCGACGCAAGTAGCGACCCACACCAGGGTTCTGCCATTCCTCCAAGGGATGAGAGTCATACCGTCGGGCCTCCTGCCGTCATCTCGCGCAACGCCATTTGGTTCGCGTATGGCCGGCACGTTGACGCTGACAATGGCCCGACGGATGACGTCGTTTAAGCTGGCGTGGTGGGCGTGGCGGCCAGCACTGCGCCGATAGGAGAGGCCGTGGTGGCCAAGTGGATCAACGCTCGCGCCACAGGCACCGGTGGGGCTCATTTGTCGAAAAAGAGGTTAACGAAAAAGAGGTCCTGTCAAGGAGTGTTCCCACGTGCGATGACAGCAACGCGTTTAGCCAGTAGCCAGACTCCTCGCTTGAGGCCAGGAGGCGGGCTTTCTCTGCAAGATTGATAGCGTTGTCTCTGAGGATTTGTTGACTCTGGATGCAGAGTGGCTGGTCCCTGACCTCTGAGAAGCCGGGTTTATAGGGAAATTGCAGTTCGGACCGGCAGCACTTGTCCAGGAGTTTCTGGCTTCAGTTAAGCACGTGACCTCTGCACCGCCAAGTGATGGGTTTATATTTCTACCGAAGAGGTCAAGCGTGCTGTGAACTGAAGACAGAAACGCCGGAAGCCCTACATCAGACACTTTTCGGATGCCAAGACCACCAAACCTAATAGGCAGGGTGGCTTGGTGCTTGGCACCAACTACGGTCATTATCGGATAGGGGGCAATTTAAGATTTCTGATAGGGTTATTTTGATAGCGTTCTTGAAAAGAAGCAAAAGCGAAGTGTGTTTCCAGAGGGTTGAACAGCGTAACACATACGTTAATTTAGGTACAAACAAACGAAATTTGATAAAGCAGTATGCCATATGGGGACTGATTGTGGGTAAATGAATTTCTCTATTCTTCAACTTCCTTTCTATTGCACTATGGACTGAATCGCATTCCATTTGTATCAAAAACTTTTGAGTTATTGTTACTCCATGCAGTTTGCGTTAGCAAGATTTACGTTTCGGTTTTGGTATGTACATCCGTCAGAAAAAATTATAATAGGAAGTTTGAGAGGCAAGCAGTGTCTTGCTAGGTAATCCAATAAGAATGAGACGAACGTATTCGCTGTTAAATCTGCTGCAGTTTCGTTGAACCAGTAACAGTAGAATGTAAAATGGTTAATAGACAAACAAATCTAAATAGATTGAAAAAAAAAAACATTTAAGTAGGTACTTAACGTTTTGTATCAAGAGCACTAATATTATCTGACGGTAAATTTTAACGCACGAAACATTTTAGGTGCTCGTAGTCCTTCCGTCAGTCACGCCCTCGACGACATTTCGGCTAAAACAATCAAATCTATCAAGTAGGTATGTTCATGATACGAGTAAAAATAAGCTAATAACTTCTGTATCAAACAAACAATTATAATATTTAGTTCTAAAAATAAAACGAATAAGTTCTATCTGCTAGTTAGAAATCAAAACGTATTTGAAAATACATGATAATTATTAGAACTAATAGCTCCTATCTTCTAGATAGGTAATAGTAGGTTCTAAATAAACTTGGAATAATCAAATTAATAACTCCTATCTTCTAGATAGGTAATAGTAGGTTCTAAGTAAACTCGGAATAATCAAACTAATAGCTCCTATCTACTTGATAGGTAATATAGTAGGTTCTGTAAACTTGGAATAATCAAACTAATAGCTCCAATCTACTCCTAACTACTTGTTTTTACATAAATATTGACACTAAATAAAAAACCTGTTGTCCCTTTACAAAAAACAACGACAATGGCCGCCGCACGCGCCTCCCGTGACGTCGTACCACCTCACGCCACTCGATAATTCGATCTCTTTCGCACACTGTAGCCAATTCGTCAGTTCTCCAGCAGTTTGATGGTAGATAGGAGGTATTGGCAGCAAAATTAGTTCGGAAGTAACTTAGGAGATATTCGTTTTGGTAAGTTAGAATATATTAGCAGCATTTCAGGCTAACACGCTCAAAGCGTGATATTAGGAGGTATTCTCATTAAGAATTTGTGGCGTTATTTATTACAAAATCACTTAGGAGTCTTTGCCAGTCGGTGCGAAATTGAACTCTAAGTACAGTGGCATAGATTACTAATTTTGGCCCCGGGTGTCAGGAGGTATTCGAACATCGTGGTCGAAATGCCTGTAGCCCACTTCACGGAGAGCTTTTACTAGTTGGTTTGTAGCTTCGCCAACGTCCGCGTCCTCGGTGGTTTCCAACGAATCAAATCTGTTTTGGAGGTCAAGCTGGAAGCTATCACTTCCAACTACAGTTTGGTGCTGTGTGGAAGTGTGGGACGGAGAGTCTATTTCATCAGACGTCTTCTTTCGAGCTTGTAATTTTATTCAGAGTGCCTCGGACAAGTCGGTGATCACTTCCGTTGTTAAACCTATTGATCACTGATACGTCTCTGAATATGTCCGGCTGTCAGGGCTTCGCCAGGTCCAGCTCCTTTGGAGCTGCTTCTTGAAGAATGAGTTCATCAAGTATAGCCCTTGCCTCTCTAGGAAGCCAAGCAGCATATGCCCTCTCTGGTTTCTGTTACCAATACCGTGCTGACCCACCTTCGACTCTTCGTTCTCCTGTACCCACTTTGGTATTGAAATCCCCCATCACAACCGTGAAATGAGTCTTTGCAGTATCGTTGATAGCTCTAGAGATATCCTCGTATACCGATTCGACTTCTTCGTCAGAGCCCGTCGTAGTAGGCGTATACCAGTACAACCTTCAAGCTGCACATTTTGGAGAATTTTAGCACGCGGTATTCTACCCGATTCGACTCACTGCTGATCTCCATTACATTGTTGATGAGGGTTTTGTTGACGAGAAATCCTACGCCACCCTGCGACAGGCTTTCGCCTTCTCGGAAGTAGAACAAGTGGCCAGATTCTAGGGTCATCGTATCCTTCCCCTGTCTTCGGACCTCTGATAACCCAAGAATATGCCTCTCAATCTTTTTTAGTTCTATCTCGAGTTTCGTGAACTTTTCGTCCTCCATCAGTGTTCGTCCGTTATACGTTAACGTCGCCAATAACAGTTGTTGATGTTGGCAGCCTCTGGTAACCCGGGTATTCTTAGCATTCCCCGCCCTACCGTTAGCTAGACCACTGCCGTAGCCTGGAATAGTAGAGCTGCCGGGAACTAGGGGCCGGGGCCATGTGGGACTTAATTACATATTTGGGAGGTAAAAATGCTATAATCACCACGCTTGACAGAGCGGGTTGGTGGTCGCAGGGATATACCAGTTGTACCGGTGATGCTGCTGCCCATCATAGGTCAAGGGATTTTGGTATAGCCTGCTTTGGATGGATATACCGGAATCACAGTCGGTCGGATACTAAAGGCGCAAGACAGAAAAAACTGGAACCTGATGGAGGAGGCCTTCACCCAAAGAGGGGTCCTTAACAAAAAATAAAAATAAAATAATTCATAAAATTATTTATACATGCATATTCTCGTAATCAGCTAATTATTATTGTTATTTAAAGATTATTTTAATGCCTATCATTGACATAATTAATTTTAATTAAAGAATATCCGAATTTAACTTGTACCTACGTAGGCTCTTATTATTTTTATAATCAACCCATTGACGATGTACTTTAAATACTAATAATTGATATGTTGTGTTTCTACTCTTTATTCGCATGTATGAAATTGTTGCATGTAAGTTAAGGATAATAAAAGGCTTTTTTATTTTTATTTATTTATCATAGTGTACTGCGTTTACCCCTTACCCCGACAGTAATAGATCTCTGAAATACCAATTCTTCAAATTTCATGTACTTTTCCTCTTAATACTGACTGACCAGATTTATTACACTGACCGTAACAATTATAATAAAATATACAGTATTTACACGCCTTTCATAGGTTTGGTTGCATAATGATTGTGTCACAACTTTTTGTATATTTTTTGCTAACGGTACACAATTTTTAAGGTTAGGTCCCTCCAAATTAATACCTATAATTGATTACTACATGCCACCAATCTCTCAACCATCCATGGACACATTTCCACGACGTTGTTGCATCAATCACTTTTTACATTCGAACATAAAACTCGGCCGACTAAGAAAAGTTCCAGGTTTAGGGCCGGCAACCTATGTTAATAATTTATAGGACGACTAGAGCTATCAAATGGCATAAGTCTCATTTTGTTACTCGATGAGGAATTTTTTTGAATTTTTAGCCACTATAAAATCAGGCCGTCTCAGGAAAGTCCCGGGACTAGGCGAGGCAACCCTATATAATTTGGCACTTCTCGATGAGCTCTATCGACTGTACTATGTGCCAACTTGTTACTCGATTAGATATATTTACACCAAAAAAAATTACCACTTTTTTGCTCACTGTACAAAACTCTCCAGTCAACCCTGTACTTTTAGACGTAGGTACCTTTCTGATGTGCTACACCCTAGGTAGGTCACATCTTGCTACTCGATCAGGTAGGGTTGCCAGCTGTCCGCTCTTCGGCTATAACCATATAAATAATTAACAAGTGTTGTATTCGAATTTATGACATTACTATTTTATTATTAATGTATAAAGCACACTATTTTACTGCAAAAACGAAAAGTTGATTTTGCGATAACACCATTTACAGTGTTTCCATTAAAATCCATTGATACTATTATAGTGGGGACAACGATAACATATTTTCCCGGTCGGCTCCAGTGGGGGACAGCTAGCTATTTTTTTCCTGAGACAAATCCACTATTGTATCTTGTTCTAACTAATATCTCCTTATTTTCCATGTATTTACGAACATTTTGCCGAAATCCCCCGGAATATTTGTTTTTTTTACTTTTTCCATTGCTGGATAGTTGAACACCGTCCAGCAGTAGAATAAAAACACTTATTAACGTATCTTTTCAAAACTATCCTCTATAAGCACATTTAAGCGGGAAGCCTTCAGATTTTACTCTGTAGAATAGATATAAACTGTGTCCGTCTAGAACATTCTAATAAACATTTATTTATAGACCAGTATTAAACCACATTGATCACGTCTAAAACAAATTAGCTTATGATAGTCAAATCACCCTACAGAAAGTCATAAAATATGTCCCGTTCAGAATTATTACTCTAAACAAACACTTTTTCCAAACTAAGTGTAGATAGCAACTAGTTTATTTACACTAGATTAATCTTTTAGTTTAAAGGAGGTTCTAAAACGTGGATCTGAGACACTATACTCTATTAGAATGTTTCATCTTATTATAAATCACCTTTAGAACACTGTTGTCTATATATTAACCACTTATAGGCAATTTATAGTGTATAAAGGTTTAAAGCAACTTGCTGGTGTTACTTGGGAACCTTTCATTTGTTTTGCCTCATTTTTCTGGTTTGAAATGTTCGCCTAAGGCCTATCCATTCATTTTATTTTATCGAAGGTTTAGACCACCAAACTGCACAAACGTTCGCTGTGGAGCGACAAAGGCGAAAAAAATTAAAAACAAAAATCTCATGTCCTATAGATTTAAGTCGAGCCGGTAATGCACTTTTGTATGAAACAGCATTTTTTTCTACACCTTGGCTCCATAGTGAATGTTGTTCAGTTTGATGGTCTCTTAGATAAAGTATATGTCTAGATTGAGTCTCATGCTTCTACCGTATAAAAGAAAAGTGGCCAACTTTCTTAGATTGGTGTGCGTGAGGCGCCATACAACTATCGCTGTGAGCGTGTATAGCGACACGGTTTATCACCCTATATAAAGTTGGGTGATATTTTTTTCGCGTTCGCAGCTTCGACTGTCTATCTTGACATATAACTTATCAAAGGATGGTCAAGTTTTTTTTACGGAACCCAACCTCCGATTTTGTATGTAAGCAACGGGAAAATGAGAAAGCTGTACTAATGTACTAATTCGTAACGCCAAAAGCTTATAAGGCTTGACATTTTAATATTTAATAATTTTCATAAATTCAAAGTGGTGCTTATTTTCCAAAGTAATTTATTGTTAGTGCACGTACCTATTTATTTATACAGATTTTGGTTTTGGTGAGGTTCCGCCGTAGATGAAAGTAAAATTAATGAATGGACCGGACCTTACGCGAACATTTCAAATCAAAACAATAAGTCTAAACAAAAGTCAGGTATACTTCAAATATGTACCGAGATGACAGACCCAAGTGTGCTACTTGTGTGCTTCAACTAAACGCGCTTTGGGCCTATCCATTGATTTTACTTTCATCTAAAGGGTTTCCATGTGTGAGTTTGGTATGTAAAGGGAATACATACACAATATCATTAAAATAAATTATCTCTTTAAAACAATACACTGTATTTCCAGCCTTATAAAATGTCCTATTCGTTTTAAATTTGCCTCTGAAATCTACTATTGTCATACGAACGATTTGAGCTAGTAAAACCGTCACTAATCAGTTCCTTTATGTCAGTCCTCCTCCTCGCTGTAGTGGTGCATCGGAGGAAAAAGGATACTTGGGCTGAGAAGGAACTGGATGACATAAGGGAGAACATCATCGCATACGAAGACGAGGGAGGCGGCGAGGGTGATGCTGGCTACGACCTCCAGGTCCTGCGGCAGGTGTACGACGGACCCCCCGTTGATAATGATGGATTTAGACATGTACCAGGTGAGGAATATTATACTTTTATTAGAATCGACTATGATTTTTGGACAAATCTACTGGCAAAACCTAGGCGCTCGTTGGCGTAGTAAGGCTTCGGTATTGGAAACGATCACCGAAGTTAAGCAACGTCAGGTCCGGTCAGTCTTTGGATTGGTAACCGTTTTAGTGGAATTTCGTCTCCGCGCATCGGAAGGCACGATAAGCAGTTGGTCCCAGATGGTTTGTCACCAGGGGAGGCCTTTGCCCTGCAGTGGGATTCTATAACTCACTGGCATAACCATCGTTAATTATTTTATCAAAATAGTTATTTTGACGCATTCGACGCGTTAACGATACGATAGAATGCTCATTAAAAATTCCACAGCAAAAAACATCAAGTAAACTCCCATTCCAACATTTTTAAGAGGGATTACACTAAAAGCCGTGGTGGTCCAGTGGCGAGTAACCTTGCCTGCCGTGCAGGAGGCGATAGTTCGGTCCCCGTCCAGGCCGACTCGTACCAATGAGTTTTTCGGAATTTATGTACGATTTGTAACACCACTGGCTTTTCGGTGAAGGAAAACATCGTGAGGAAATCTGCATGCTTCAATTTCGAGGCATGTATTGTACCTACTGTCCATTATAAGTGGCGACGGGCTCACCCCTTGTCACACTGGACAGAGTTTCAGTACTACTGGTGAAACGTGGATGCTCTGAGGTTTCAGGATATCTCTGACTACCTCAGGGAATATATTCGTGAGCATATGCTATTACACTAAAACTTTCCAATGATAATACCACAGATAATACGATTAAATATAATAGAAACCGAACCTTGAAAATACAGACAGGTACACTTAAACCAAGCTTTATTCTCAGGTGTTATGGCGGGCATGGCTCCCGACATTTCCGGCTTCCTCGATGACAAGAAATCCGTCCTGGATCGCGATCCCGATATCAACCCCTACGACGATGTCCGCCACTACGCGTATGAGGGGGACGGCAATACTACTGGCTCACTTTCTTCATTGGCTAGCTGTAAGTCTATTACATTTTTTATAGCACAAGTCATAGACAAAGTTTAAGTTTTTATATTTCACGCATTATTATCTAAACATACAACCATATTCCGTTTCGGGGCAGTCAACATCTTTGCTACAACTACAAACTATTTACATTTAATCGTGCAGTTGTAGCAATGTTAGTTCGTTAAATGATGTTCAGCTTCAGCACACCAAAAATAGATACACAATCACAGTTGGACGCGCTCGGGTACCGCAGCCGTTGCACGGAACCCGAGCGCGTCCAACACGCTCCTTACCTTTTCTTTTATCTGTTCTCATAAACTGTATCCCTTTCATAGGCACGGACGACGGAGACCTGAAATTCAATTACCTGTCTACGTTCGGACCTCGCTTCCGAAAACTGGCTGACATGTACGGTGACTCGGACGAAGACAGGCCGCCTCACGAGGAGTCATGGTGCTAGTATAACGCCCAAGTGGTGACCGTTGACTTTCACCGCCACTACAATGGCTAAATGCGAACAATCTTATCTAAATGTGAATTAAGACCAAACTTGTGTGGCCCTATAATTTATATTGTATTAACAGTGACGATTTATTTTAAAAACTATTATTCTTTCTACACTTGAACCCCACCGTTGACTTTTAACTTTCTGTAGGTTTTAGAAGGTAGCATCAACACGAGTTTTCCATCGTAAGGTATCGTATCTCTTTTTGTACGTAAAACCGCGTTGACACGATACGCGTCGACGACTATACGCTGCTTAAGAGGAAAGGCGGGTTCAGTTTAGTCCATACAAACGTAATCTCCTGGATAACGCCACGTCCCTATGTTTTATTATGTTCCATAAATTCATTACTGTAAGAAATAGGGGCCTTCGAAAATGGTGAAAAATTACTAAATTTTACCGCTGTGTTCAAACATCCAGCAAGCAAATTTGACTAATATAAACAATAATGGGAAAACATACAGACATAGCCCCAAAGTCTTTCTCATGTTATTCATGAAATAATTATTAAAATCTGTTCAGTTTTGGAGGAGCGAACAGGGGAATACGAAATCGTGATTTCGTCCATTTTAAGTAGGTAAAATCAGTCCGACCTGCAGCTGTCACTTTCGCACTGGTAGCTCGGTTGCTCGGGAACAGCGCGACAGCAATAGATCTGTTAAAAACCTATTCTTCATCATTCTTGTAGACCGCCTTTCCTCTTAACAATATGAGAAACGCAGATTTCTACGACCTATTGGACGTCGAAATCTACGCATTGGAGCGCACTCGATCCCAGCTAACTCGTACCGTGTCAACACAGCTTTAAAAGAAATAACTTTCCAAACATACATTATGGTCCTTCCTGATTATTTGACGGTTTTCTACACGGTAACTCTTTATGTTATAAGGACCATATTACATGGAATTTGACTCTAATAAGATTATCACAAAAGAACATAAAACGGGAGTTTTGTTAGCATGCCATCCATTAACAGATGACGGAATAAATACATATTGTGCGATTTTTATTTCTTTTATGTAAATTTTTATGTACTTACAGAGATCATGGGTAACCGTCAGATAATTAGCAAGGATAGTTATATCAATAGTAACGTTTTGTATTTTTATATACTCAATAAAATGACTCTAGGTACGGTACAAAACTCGAGCTACTGTATTAGGCGTTTTTAAAAATTCCCTTGCTGAAATATGACATCTTTATTTCAGACTTTACATCCAATTATAAAAATGGACATTATATTTATGGTTAAAAGTACCAATTTTTTCTAGATATGACCTATTTGTTTTTATTCAAGGAACTTTATTATTAAGCTCTCAAATGCTTCGTCATTGTCTACACCCGGGCCGCTGAATTGTAAGATTACAGCATGTTCACAGTGATATTCTGGTACATACATACAGTTACTTATCGTTCGGTATTTTTATTTAATCCAATACATTGCTTAATATTGAAATCCTTACATGTTGAGCTGTGTCAGGAAATAACTAACGATCGTTTAAAATGTAATGTTTTGTCAGTTATTTTATTAAAAAATGATTATTTCTCTTAAAATAGTCATTACCTAAGTTGTTTTTTATTTATTTCATTCTGAACAATACTGTAAATAAATCGATGTCATTTGTAGAAACGCAGAAACGAACGACACAGCGCTTACTATATATCGGCCCGAGTGCAGTTGAAGCTATTTTATCGACAGTGACTAAAATGTTGACTTACTAATCTAATGGTGACGTTTTATGTAAGGCACAGCCGGATTATAAAGACCAACTTATAAATACATACAACTGCAAGCTCAGACGGAATGCGGTGCAAAAGCTTCAAAAGTTTCAATCCATGACAATTCTGTCTAAGTCACAGTTGAATCTATTTATAGTGTTTGACAATTTAGACGTATAGCAATTCATAGAATGCTAAAATAATATAATAAACATATCTCGACTATGACTACAGGCCCTATTTGACAATTTGGTCAATAGATAGGAGAAAAAGAAAAATGTGTACATTTCAGCCTACTTTGAACGAATACATAAAAAAAAGGTTGATAATAAATAATGATTATAACGTGATAAATGATAAGAGATAAAATCTAATGTAAAGGAAGGAATAGCGAAAAGTACTGAGTCGAAATTAGTAATTAAAGAAATGTATAAAACGTAAGACTGATCGTCATGTTTTAGGCATGATTATAGGTACGCCTAAATTATTTCTCGTGTACTTTTTACACCTCGATGAAAATATCCTTAAGGTTAGATATAATTTGTCCTAAGAATTCATTTTTTATTTTTGTATGATTGTAAATTATTATTATGACAATTTGAGAAACAAAGCAAGTGGTGCAAGATGTGTCATTTCGCAGGGTTTACAACAGAAGTTTACATTCTGAAATAACAAGAATGTTTTTTTGAAGTGATTTTTATAAGAAAAATTACTAAGTATTTCTATTTATAACGCCTGTCGGAATTGCACATCCTGTGTCCAAGTTTAGTGATTATTGATTGGCAGCATTTATGACATTTCGTAATTGAAAATGTTGATTGTAATTAAAGTTTAAGTGCCATTATTTTTTTATTTTTATACATTTTAAGACTGTAACTCGCTTACAATTTCCTACCATGGGTTTTCCTTTAGCTTCTTCATTTTGATGAAAAGAGAGAAAGGACTTGAAAAGATTAATGGAACTTGGACTTACAGATTTGTTCGATGTTCTTAGGCTTAAGTAAATGTATATCCGTGGTAGTGATCCTTTCCCGCCCATGTCGAACCCCGACTTATATAAGGGGTTTATTAGTGTAATGTACGTTCAATTGTGTTATTAGCATATTATATGTGGTAGGCTTAAGTTTTTTTACTATTTCTATCTTTAGTTTTAAAATTTTATTTATGTTTACTTCTGTAGGTAACTCGATCGCCCAGTTTTTAATGTTTTGGTGCATTTCTATTAGGGTTGTAACGTGTATATCGTACAAACAAATTTACATTGCATGTGTTAATTAGTAGTCGTTGTAACTTTGTATTATTATGTGTTCGCTAGCACTGTTACGCTTCCTTTAAAAATTGTATTGACAAGATCTATTTATACAATTAATTGATTATAAAATAATCCAATTTAGCATCACCTGTGACAAGCACATGGCCTGCAAATATTTGCACAGTTGCAATTCCCAAAACTCTGTCTAATTTTACTAAACAGGAACGTGTAATAAATTTTGAATGCGAAATATTAGTTACAACCCTAACTAATTACAAGAAAAGAAATAAGTTATCGTTTTCTTTTTTCGGTTAAAAACTATGTATTGTCTTACATAAGCTTCTTTATACACTAATTGTAAATATGTACAGAGGAAATTAGTCCGTTTATGAAGTAACAGCTATTGGGGGTACCTATGCGAAAAAACGACTAGGTAATCAGACAAGGTGTCTTATAATGATGCATATCAGCGAATATGTAAGGTTGAAGTTATAGATTGATATTCTATAAACCTATCTTTTTGTAAAATTATCGTTGATATTTTAACCTTTACTATCTTTTATAATATCTAACATAAAATACATAAATAAAAAAATGTATCAAATTAAATATTGATGATTGATTTTTGTTGATTATTTGATTTGAAATAGCACAACATGGCTGTAACATGTTTATAATCAATATTTGAAAAAAAAAAATGTATTCCTCTACACATGTACCTACCTACTTATACAAAATGATTTTAATACAAATATTATCATTTCCTTTTCACATAAAAAACTTTTAAACAGTTTCACAGATATTTCGGTTTCAACAAATCTTGACATCTGAATCAACAAATATTGGTACAAAACAAAAAGTTACCAAATTATCCATTCAATTTGAATTTTCATTACTTTGATAAATAATTTATTAATTTCATCTTCTAGAGTTCGATCGCAGTTTTTGACTGGTATCACCAGAAAGATATGCTTCATTTTAAATAAAAAATTCTAGGTCAGATACTTAGCTATAAAACGTGAGAATCAATCATTTTTGATTGATTCGTAGCTAGGTATCAAAGGAAACCTTGTTTTAGGGTTGCGAATAGTTTTATAGTTAGGCTAAATTTAGGATTAGTTTTAAGATTACTAAAAGAGCTTAATGATACAGATTTCCTTTCGTGTCTAATTATTCAAAATAATTGTTTAGTGTAATAACTCGAGTCCACCGATACGGGATCTAAGTTCCCGTTCTTGATATAAAGGTCTCATTACACGCTGTGGATAATCTGCGCAGACGGACTTGATGATTTATCAATTTACTGCCAAATAGAGTTAAAAATCCTTGCGGTCAGCATGTTTATTGGACAACGATGTTCTGCCCAAATTCTCGCACTGTCCAGTAACAACAACTCAAATTAAGAATGCCAACAACAACGGGAATATCATCAGATTTACTGCAGCTACGGGGCTAGATCCGTCTGCCAATTATCTGTATCGTATCTGGAAACCTATAGTTGTTATTGTTAAGAAATAAGTTGTACTGGACACTTCAAGTTTGACGTATGCTGACATTCTGTATCATTGAAACAATACCTATGCCAGCTTCCTGTTTGAAACTGATGATCTATTCGTTCTAACGAGTAGACGCTCAAGTAGTCCGTCGTCAAACTTCAAAGTGATACCACAATGTCTTTCAATGTAATCACAGAAATAAAAAAATAACAAAAAAATAAAGATGTTATAGTTGTAATTACTTATGCCAATTACCGAAATTATAATCTAATTAATTATTGAGATAACAGTTAAATAATAAATGTTATATTCTATATACCTACATGTGAAATGTGTTTTAAAAGCTGGTAATGGTGTAAGTCGATAGTCTTAAAGTGTTTACGTTAACTTCCCTGAACATTCCGATAAATACCTAGCGGCAAATACTCAATTTGTAGGTAGGTAATTAATTACCCACAACAAACAGTGGTGATAATTTTTGTGTAGTATTATTACTTGTCACTTTTGGCATGAAATGATCACCTTCAGTATGAACTATGAATTCAACCAATACAGTTCAAAAAATGTAAGCTGTTTGTAATCTCACAAATGTTGTTAAATTACTTATGACGAAAAAGCGTGAGGTTATATATGTATATACGTATGTACCTACATACTTTGAAACATTTGTGAAAGTTTTATTTAGCATTTTGATACCTTTGTGAATCGTAACAGAATTTTGAGTATTTTTCTTTAGTGTCATTCAATCATTTTACGAATTAGCTCATATACTGCTTATGACAATTAAAATTCAGCAACAAGCTGAGGTGCAGGGGAAGGGACATTGTGTCCACCGATTGGCTAAAATAATGTCACTAAACATAGCGGGCCAATAAGATATGTTAACTAACTGGGACCATTAATATGTGTGATTTTGCATAGAATAGTTGCTGGTTTTGATCGCTCTGCATAAGCAGTCTATATCTAATTAGTCTCTTTGTCCAAATAATAACCCGAACAGAAATTCATTCCGTCTATTAAATAATTGCAAGAGTCAATCCATTAATTTTAAATACCTAATTTGAAAATCAAATCAAATTAAAAACTAAATTGGACCAAAAAAGGTCCTTCCTTTTATGTTTTGTGAGATTGTAAATGGATGTTATAGCTATTAGTCTGATGAGCACTACCTATATTATTGTTAAATGTAATAAAATAACACTAAAATTTAATTCAGGATGGAAATTTTAATGTGGCCCGATCTATTAATTCTAGTTACTTAAAGTGTTGTTATATTGGGGACCTAAATAATTTATGTTGAGTAAAATGAGCAGTTAAAAAGGAATAACTTAGATCCCATATTTTAAGTGTTGGTTCGGACTATCCAGCTGAACAATGAATACAGGTTGGTTAACTAAAGCTGGCGCGTTCACAGACACTGTTCACAGTTCCCGTCACTGCGTCGGTTACATTTTCACTTCCGGATAAACCTCCGATGGTTTTTGGAAGTTCATTTGTTCAAATCTTTTGTCATTTTTCTTACAATACTTAAATAAATAAATTAAAAAAAAAATTTAAAAAATTTAAATGAACTACGAACGAAATACAAAATTTTAAAAGACCGAGTTATTTGATCAAAAGTACGGAAAGGCCTCTAGTTTTTGCCTAAAGGATCAAAATTTAAAAGATAAAAAAACTATTGGTCGAATCGTTCAAAGGCCAAACGGACGAAAGATCAAAAGATTTATTTCATCAAAAATGTATGAAAAGGCAGATTTTTCAAACTTTAATAAAACCAAAGAAAACCGTAGATTTAGACTCAGTCGGTTAGCGAGCGTGCCGCGGCAGCGGCCGGCGAGTGCCAGAACCGAATTGCTACTGTTTACCTTGTCCACCCGAAAATATCAGTTTTCTCACCCCCTTCAGTTGTATGTTTATTAATATTAAGTTTTTTTAACGCTATGCATATTTATGTTATTCATTCAACTAACTTATAAATAAAAATAGTAATTCAAGTTTACCCTCATTCAAACGCCTAACCTATTGAATTTTTTTCGGTTCGGGTGGACAAGGTAAACGCAATTCGGTTCTCGTCGCTTCGCTCCTCGCTAACGTAACCAACTGAGTCTAAAACTACAGTAGGGACTTTTGATATTTCAACTTTTTGATCTTTCGTCCATTGGCCTTTGAACGATTCGGCCAATCGTCTTTTAGACCTTTTAAATTTTCAGCTTTTGATGTTTCAACTTTTCGCCTTTCGTACTTTTGGCATTTAGTTAGTAGTTCTTTTAAAATTTGATGAATGAATTTTTGGCTTTCCGATTTATTTATAACCACTGCGTCCGTGCTTGATAGAGATAGAGAAACTTGTGCGTGAGACAAAGGCATTGCGTAAATGTGTGGCACGGGCCAGCTTTACTTAACCGACCTGTAGGTACTATGAAAGCAATATTGAAAAAACAAAAATTAGCTACTCTAAATGATATGGCGATGCGACCTAAATGTATGTAAGGAGTTACACTGTAGTAAAACTTGTTCAGTTCGATCCCACTCATTTTGAGTTTGTACTGAGATACAAATTAGTACTTACAATCTTTCACAGTAAACATTTTTTTGTTATCACGACACCAACTACCTAAATCTCGATAATTTGCATATATTTAGTTCAATCTATTATAAGTACATGACACGAAAATCGTCAATATTCTTCAGTATAACTTACTTCTGGCCGCCGTAAAATTTACGTCCTATAGTATGACAATGAAATATTTTTAATCACTCGCAAAACCATAATTTTTCATGTGGCCAATTATATTCTGAAATTTAGCTTTCAAAAGTCAAATCATAAGTTTTCAAACAAAATAAGTTTCATCAAAATCGGTTCAGTAGTTCTGCGTGATGCTCGAACAAACAAACAGACAACAAATTTGTGATTTGGAATCAGGGACACATAAAAACCATATATCGTGACTTTCTTTTTCTAAATATCTTCAATGTACCTACAGATAAAATTCTGTTACAGTTTTATAATAGTTAACGATTATACTGAACGGATAAATGTTACTAAATTAATAGGTAGGTTACAACAAAATTATTTAAATATGTTTAGTTTTGCGAGTGATAAAAAATCTGAAAAGAAACGAAATTAAAGTGAGAGATACGGAACTGTATTTATAAATATGAATAGTTCGACTGAAACATTGTCATATTATTTCTTTAAGTAGGTATTTAGTTGTTAAGGACCTATAGTTTTTAAAGATGTTTATAGACATATAAATGTTCATTGAAATAAAGAGAAAAATTTAATGAGTGATTTATTTAAACACCTTGATAGCTGGATAGAAATAATACCCATTGATTCCTTATAAATTCATAATTATACCTAAGTAAAACAACCGGCTAAGTGCATAGCAGGGTCAGTGCACATCTAGCTATCTAGAAAATGCTCGAGCAGTGAAAATTGATACAATGTTGAAAATAGCGTGTTAGAGATATATTCCTGTAAAACGTGTTCTAGCGCGCTGTAACTTGAACTTCATTTATCAATTTACCAATGAAAACTGTTCGAGAATTTTTCCGCTAGATGTGCGCTGACCCTTAATTATTTGCAGTGGAAAAAGAAGCGCTGTCATACATCGGTCTATATAATAATAACGGCACATGCTCCAACTAAGTGTAAGATGTAAAAGAAAAAAAAAGTAGGTTACATAATTACAAATTAACGATTTTCGGATTTATTCCCTTTACCTTGTTTTTTACATTTTCTGATTCTTGGTCAAACAGAAGTAATATTTAGGTTGGGGTAAGTGAGCTTGCGACAATATAGGTACCAAACCTATTCTGTGCTTGCGAGGTAGAAGTTACCTAGGTATCAAAATATGTGACATATTATAGAATGTCATTGGACATTAAATATGTCCCGCTACGCTAAACGAAGTTGTCGCTTTCCACCTCCGTCGAGGACAAAAATTGTAGGTATCTTCGCCTCGGTCAACAATTACATGAGACCTGAGACTTTTCTCACTTTTCTGCCCTCGGTGTGTAATCTACTATACCGGTAAGGGACCCGTTTTTCCTTTTGAGGTACGGAACCCTAAAAATCATGCGGGCGCGGGGATATTCCATGCGCTAGATGCTAGTACCATATCTTTCCTTTTATTTATATCAATGCCCCTTAACCTATTGTTTGCTGGTGGCTCTAATATAGATCCAGGCGAAAACATCCCGTCGTATGCGGCGGCTCCACTGTGGAGCCGCGGCGACCATAGGCAACTTTGACCCGTATTGTTTCGAAGATAGAGCGAATTATCCCGTGCAAGTGATAAGAATGGCTAGCTATTAAACCAATCAATTGAATGAGGCGGTAAAACGTGACTTATTCATTGTTCAATCGAGTGAAAAAAGGTTCATGACCGCAAGAAAGTCGGCCGGTCGGCGACCATTTTCAAGTGCTCAGCATACAACGGGAGTTTACGCAAATCGCGTCCAGCGTACTAAAGGTTAAAGTAATGCAACTGTTTACACTAACACACTGTATAGGGTCTTTCTTAACATGGTGCCTTTTTTTAGGAGATGATCAGACCGTCAAACACACCAACGCCGAAATAGTGAAAAAAAAATCTGCTGTTCCATACAAAACGGCAAACCTACTAGAGCCAAATACACCTGGTTTGCGATTTCGATGTAGGCTCCATAGTGAAAGTGTTTCAGTTTGATGGCCTGAAGTACCCCTTTAAGTATTACTAGGGTTGTTTTGTTACACCTGTATACCTGCGATTTGTAACATCACTGGCTTTTCGATGAAAGAAAACTACTGGAAAAATTTCAAGAATTTTGTACCTACTTAGTAGTTTCTGACCACACTGAATGACTAACGGTCATGATTTACGTATGTATTTGACTCTAATTTGACTTAGTTGACTACGGTTTGACAAATGTTAGCGCATCCGTTAACGAATCTGTAGGTCTACCATGAGTTTTCACCGTTTACTACTGTCGTTACGTCAACAAGTTGGTATTGAATTTCGAACAGCGCTCCTTGTGGTTACGTTGAGAACAAATTTCTGTCATACGAATTGGCGACGTAACTACAGTAGTAAAGTTCAGAAAAAACTCATGGTAGGCCCTCTGCGAAGCTGCTGTGGCGACGGCGAACCCAATATACAGTTTCAATGCTAGGATTAATTTAAGATTTGTGTGGAAATCTTTGAGGCACTATAACTTGAAAACTATACATTTTAACGAAAATCTGACTATACAAGCATAGAAATTTATGCCTAGATTGTTTCTGCAAAATTTCATTTTGCAGAAAATTTTAAAAAAAAGTTAATTAGTTAGTATTGAAAATATCACCATAGTACGTTTGTATGGAGCGCGCTCCGAATAATATACCCTTAAGGTGGTTGGAGAGATGTCAATTTCATACAAAACGTTGTCGTATAACACTCGTAGACGGTATTAATAAAAGTAATGTTTTATACATGGAAAAATAGCTTAGAAAATCTAGTTTGCGCATATCAAATAATATTTACAATTTGTAATATAATTACGAAGATATAAGGGTTTGAAATTTTGTATGAATAATTTCAAACCCTTATATTTATTTATTTATTTATATCTTTATTGGAAAAATCAACAGCCTAATACAAATAACTATTCCTTAAACTAGGATAAATACAGGCCAATTACAGATTTTCCTCAGTTAGTTTAAATTACATTATAACTGAGCTAACGTATTACCTGCAACATGTTACATATCTTCGTAATAATATTATAAATTGTAAATATTATTTGATATTTACAAACTAGATTTTCTAAGCTATTTTTCCATATATATATAAAACATTACTTTTATTAATACCGTCTACGAGTGTTAACAACGTTTTGTATGGACGGAAACCACCTTAAAGCATAAAAAGGGCTAGATCTAGCAGGGTTCGAAAGGAAAATTATCAATGATAATTATCACGATAATAACAGGTTGATAATTATCAATTGATAATAACAAAAAATTGTGGCCGTGAAATAGAACTATATTCTAAGTATCCAAACGTGTATTTCCGCACTTGTTGCGTGTATCCGAACTAGGGTTGCCAGATGGTCGGGATTCGTCGGGATTGTCCCGACATTTCGTATGATGTCCAGAGTCCCGAAAAAATACAAAATGTCCCGACAAATAACAACAAAACATAAATTTCCAACGGGCCACCCCAGAATCCTTCTGGCCCACCCCAGAATTAAAATTAATCAGTAACTAAAAATAAGAGATCTATAATAATCTATAATAAACATATATATTATTTTCTTGTTTTGTTTCTCATATATCCACTTTCTTGAAAAGTCAGTGTGGTTAGAATGAACTTCGGAGCTTGCTTCGATCGCTCGGTTTTTTGCTGGCTTTCTCTTCTTTGAGCCTGAGTTCTTGCTACGACAGAGTCATAATCTTGGTAGATTTTTATATTTTATAACTCTATTCTGTATGCATAATGCACCGATCTCAATTTATATATTGCTTTAAAATCTCGAGCTCGATTCGCTCGTTTTGTCGTTTTGGATCGTATGTCTTTTCATAGTGTAGTTAAATGTTGAGCTTTCTTTGCTCGTTCCAGATTTTAGGTCGTAAAAAACTCGAGCTCGCTTCGCTCGCTCCAGGATTTAAATCGTATTACACTGATCTCAATATATTACAGTAAAATGTAGTAAAATTTCGAGCTCACTTAGCTTCGCACGCTTCAGAATTATGTGAAATCTCGAGCTCGCTTCGCTCGATCTAGGTTTTGGATCCTATTTATGTTTTCATAGTGAAGCGAAATCTCGAGTTAGCTTTGCTGGTTGTCGGTCGTAAAAAACTCGAGCTCGCTTCGCTCGCTCCAGGTTTTGGATTTTACTGCAACGATCTAACCTGGGCCTGTCTTCCCCTGGGATAAAATCATTGCTACGCTCATGCAAATAGCTCTGAGTAAAAGTAAGTAATTTATATTTCGTAATATTTATTTGTCCCGACCATAATCCCAAAATCCCGACTTTTTGATATTTTGTCCAGACATTTTAGTCTTCCCATCTGGCAACCCTAATCCGAACGCACGTCTAGCCGCGGCCGCGACACGGGAATTCCCCCAATTCACAAAAAATGTCAGTTGGTGTTACGTAAAGCTCTGTGCGTAAAGCCAAGTGAACTCGAATGTTAATCTGTCAAATCTGACGAACACCGATTTCACCTTTAATTAATGACATTAATGTTGATTTGTATTGTATTATGTTATATAAAAAAAATTAAACATATATTTTTTGTTTGTTTTGAGACAATAAACCATCGATATTTCTTATGAAACAATTTAACAAATGATATTTTAATAATGGTGATAATTATCGGATAATTATCACGGCTCGTTATTATCTTGATAATTTCGAACCCTGAGATCTAGTCCCGAAAGTGCTATGTTGGCAACGCTGACTTTCATGAGCGTTTCTATAACTGACTGAGTGTACGTGACGAATAATAAAAATTTATTCGTCTCAAAAAATTAATATAGTTTTCTGTTAAGGGTCGGCACTACCCTAATCGGGCCAAACAGGGTTCGGCGTTCCGACTTTTGAGGATAGTAAATAGCTATATTTAGAAACAAAATTAATACCATCGCTTCTCTAAAAGATGAAGTACAAGATGAACAAAAAAAATTTCAGTAAAATTGTGTAGTTACATCAGAAAGTAATCGAGAATTTCATGAAAAACTCTAGAATAGCACTGCCGCGTTCCGAGTCCTGTGATTTAGTGAAACAAAATAAAACAACAATATATGTTTATAATCAATGGCAAAACATCAAAGAACACTTTAAACAAATCAGTTTTTCGATACGACTTCTAGTTTTTTTGCAATTTGTTACCAAAAATCACATATTTTTTTTGGACGTTTTCTTCATACAAATTACTATGGGCCGTCAATCGTTCGAAATCATTGCGAATAGACCGGTGACCGGCAACACCCAACCCTGTCTTAGAAGATTAATGAACAAATCCATTTTTAGCTAAAGTAGGCAAAGTAACTTATAAAAAACCGGGCAAGTGGGTGTCGGGCCACATGCAGTGTAGGGTTCCGTAGTTGCCCGTCACGATATTTGTGGACTTAGAAGTGCATTTTATAAATTGGTCGACTATTACTCGTTAATTTTAATGTCCCCTTTATTATAATAGAATAACTGTAAGTTTATTACTATTGTTACTAGCAAACTAAGGATTGATAATCTGAAATCATCATCATCATCGTCAGATAAGAATGGAATAAGAGTGAATTCTGTACCGTAGTAGGTAACGTCAAAAGTCATTTGCACGACAGAATTTTGCGCGAAAAGACATTGCGCGACAAAAGAAAACACAAAGGAATTTCTTAAAAGTTACTTTCCGGGCACTGTTTGGTAGTTTTTGGTTATTTTGGTAATTTATAGTAGTTTTTGGTAAATTTTCGTACAAAAGTAACAAAAAAGTTATTTTGGTCGATTTTCGTACTTTTTGGTAGATTATTGTTATTTTGGTAATTTTTCGTACTTTTTGGTGGTTTATGGTTAATTTGGTACTTTTTGGTTCATCTCATTTCATTTCATTTATTTACCTTAAATTGTAGGTAGGTAGGTAGGTAGGTACATAAGTTACAGATGGTAAGTAAGTACAGAGTACCCTATTAGTCACACTACAATATAATTGATAAGCATTAAGAAAAAAAACAGATTTAAACAATAGGTGACAATAACTTAACTACCACCTTTCACTACTGCAATTAAATTAGTTAAATGTTATAAAATCAGTTCAATGTGATTAGTTAAAAATTATAATAACCTATTGAGGTACAAATAATCGGTCTGCAACACATTTTTTTCTACTCAGATTGATGCCTGTTTGTTTACTTATACTGAAGAAACTAATTTATTAAAGTGATAATATAATAGTAGATCGGCGAATCGCTTAAATAAGATTCTGGCACAAGTCATCTCCTTTATAGTGTTATCTGGTATCGATGCATTCAGTATGACTTCCTGATTACAAATATATGAGATGACAAGCGCTCAGACTGTGGGGGTAGAAACTGTGACGTCATAATGGAGGCCATACAAAGTAAAATTTTGTTTTTGTTTATTCATGCCGTGTGGGGTATCAAATGAAAGGGCTCTATGAGTACATTACAAATATATAGCATAATATAACATTTTCACTATTTGGTTTAACAAATTATTCGAAAAAGTAAAAAAATTCCACGATTCTGAGTTGACTTTGAACTGCTATAGATTATAAACGTACGTAAATTATATAACAAATGACTCAGGATATCTTCTATATTACGTCAAAAAATATGTAATCAGATAAATTACAAAACAAAGAATGTACATCAATTTGAAAAACATTATAAATTTTTGGACGCCTTCTAATAATTTCTTAGACAAAGTAGTAAAAATGGTATAGTATGATATATATTTGTAATCTACTCATAAAGCCCTTTCATTTGATACTCCACATGATAAGTTTAATTTAAATAAAAACTGTGACGTCATGAAGAAGCCATACAAGGAAAAAAAAATTATTTTAATCATGTCGTGTAGGGTATCAAATGAAAGAACTTTATGAGTACGTTACAAATATATATAGCATAGTATAACATTTTTACAACTTGGTCTAAGAAATTATTAGAAAGCGTCCAAAAATTTACAATGTTATTCAAATTGATGTACATTCTTTATTTTGTAATTTATCTGATTACATATTTTTTGACGCAATATAGAAGAAATCATTTGATATGTAATTTACAAAAATCCATTCAGTCGTTTATAATCTATAGCAGTTCAAAGTCAACTCAGAATTGTAGATTTTTTTTACTTTTTCGAATAATTTGTTAAACCAAATAGTGAAAATGTTATACTATCTTAACTATTATAAAACCGTAAAATCATGAGGAATAAAAAAGTAGCGGTTCTCTTCATATAAATTCAAATAACATTCGATAGCGCGATTTAAAAACGTGCAGCGCCATCTATTGACAAAATTGTTAGTTTGTTTGTTTGTTCGCGCATCACGCAAAAACTACTGAACCGATTTTGATGAAACTTTTTTCGTTTGATAGCTTATGATCTGACTTAAAATCTGGTATATAATTTGTGCGGACGAAGTTGCGGGAAAACACTAGTGCTATATATTTGTAATGTACTCATAGAGCCCTTTCATTTGATACTCACACGGCATGAATATCGGTAATTTGGTACCAGTAGCTCATTTTTGCGAGTTAAATTTAATCTCTTGCTACGGAATACTACGGGGTATCGTCTCACGATTTTGCACAGATCGAGGATATACGAAGCTGTCACAGTGAGTAATTTAAAGTCGGTAAATAAGGATCGGCATGACACCCTTACTGACTGAATTCCGCTTACGATTAGAATGTACCTCTTTTGCAAAACAAATATTTTATTTATGTCAACAAACCCACCCCTTAGCCAAGCCGTCAAGAACTCTTTTGTTTTTATGGTAGTTTTTGGTAATTTTCATTCTTCTATCAAATATTACCAAAAAGTATAAAAATCTACCAAAATAACCAAAAACTACGAAAATCTACCAAAATAACCAGAAACAACGAAAAACTACCAAACTAACCAAAAACTACCAAAAAACCAGAAACAACAAAAAATAATTACTAAACTCTACCAAAAAGAACCAAAAACTACCAAAAGAACCTAAAGAACTATTGACATTGTACTAATTTTTTTTTATCTTTAAAATTATTTCTTGTTAATATTGCTGTGCCCTTTCAGGATTCATGTACCCTCTTTAGGACATAGGCTTATAGGACAGCTGATTTATTTTCGCTATTTTGAAGTTCGATACATGCTGAAGTTATCGCAGTGATATAAAATATACCCGTATATCGACATTATTGGAAGTCAATAAACATGCAATCCCTTTGACATATTAAAAGTGCTAGGTACCAAAATTCCAACTCTGTTCAGAAGCCCTCTTTTGTAAAAAAAAACAACATTAGGCGATATGATTAATATTTGCTGTACTAGAAGTGAGTTCAGTGGCGCGTTGCGGAGAGGTATGGACTCTCAATCAAGAGGTCCGCATTCGAATCCGCACGGACAACATGCCACGTACCAATGAGTTTTTCTAACTTATGTAGGTACGTATTACCGACTGCTCTCAAACGGTGAACGAAAACATCGTGAGGAAACCTGCATATGCAGACGAAGAAATTCTGATGTATATGTCCCAACTAGCAAAATACTCTTACAAACAAAAGCTTATAAGATCTATAGTCTTATATAAGGGTTATATGTGTTCTGATTAAGAGTGAAACCCTTATAATGGCATGTTATAAGTCTATTTAGGCTATAAGAGATTTCATACTTGTAACACATTCTTACAGACGTATATAAGAAAACGTAATAAGACATTTAAAAGAGTAGTGGTATTATATGCGCATTTTATAAGCCTTATTGCCCTTGATTCTTTATTAACACTTATACAAGCATTTTGCAAGAGCACTCGATCTTAGAAGTTACTTTACTAAGTATTTATTAAGAATGAATGACTTACTAGGGCATTTCATAAACCTGTTGTAAAACCAGTACTTATAAGTGTGATTCATCTTACCTAAGACATATTAAAGACTAGTAGCACGTTCAAAGAGTCTTAAAAGTGACTGATCTCTATTGACGGTTATTCTAATTATTTCTGCTTGTGTGATTGATGATGATGATGTGATTTCATACTTGTAACACATTCTTACAGACGTATATAAGAAAACGTAATAAGACATTTATAAGAGTAGTGGTATTATAAGCGCATTTTATAAGCCTTATTACCCTTGATTCTTTATTAACACTTATACAAGCATTTTGCAAGAGCACTCGATCTTAGAAGATACTTTACTAAGTATTTATTAAGAGTGAATGACTTATTAGGGCATTTCATAAACCTGTTGTAAGACCAGTACTTATAAGTGTGATTCATCTTACCTAAGACATATTAAAGACTAGTAGCACGTTCAAAGAGTCTTAAAAGTGCTTTTTCTGCTTGTGTCAGTTGTTTGGCCAAGATGGCGGAAAATAGGTGTCCTATTTAGCTTGCTTAAATAACTGTTTTTTATTAAGGATGGATTTACTCAAATGGAAGCGGTTTAAGAGAAGTGGAGCGTTCCGAAGAAATATACGTATCTGCAATATGGCCGTGTAGCCAAATGATTTGGTTTATTTTGACTTCACAAGTGCGATAAAAGCCTTAAATAAGAGTACTGCTCTTATTTAGTTCTGATAAATCACTTATAAATCATAATTGGTGGTAATGGCCACATTTTGATGTATTTCACAAATAAATAAAATAATTTTTAATATTTAAGACACGTTTTTGAAAAGGCCCTTCGATAATATTATTATTTAAATTTAAAAATAATCGAGGAAATCTACTTCGCAACCGCAGTCGCATATATACTCTAATAAACAATTATGCAAATATAGACACACTACGTTTCATAGGAAAGTGAAATAAATTATAAAATATTACTTACGTTTTTGATGCGTCTTAATAATTATAATCCAAAAAACATTTCAGAACACACGCGACTAGACCTCTTCGGCGAATTGTGATTACACACTTACTAGGGGATCACAAAGAGGACTACAAGCGATATTACACTTAGAGCAGCACTAGTAAGAAGACTGTAAGGGCAATTGCCCTTAAAGCATGCCATTGTAAGTCACTTGTAAGTTTGTTTGTAATTATAAAAGCATCCTTAAGAGTTTTGTAAGATTGAAAATACACTTCACAAGACCATTATAAGGCAACACAAAGGGTGAATAGACTTATAAAGTGCGCCCAATTCCACACTTATAGCAGGCTGTAAGTGTTATATAAGACTGAAAAAAATATACTCTTGGGATATTTATAAGATTAAATTTTGCCAGTTGGGGTGAAGTCTACCAATCCGCATTGGGCATGCGAGGTGGACTTACGCCCAAACACCCTCCTAGAAGGTAGGCCTGTGCCCTGCAGTGGGACGTATACAGGGTGTAACATAAGTAAGAATAAATTTTTAAAACTCTTAAGGGGGTTGTTTAGACCGTCAAACTGAACAACTTTCTCTATGGGACCAACATCGAAATCACGAAGAAAGAAATCCGATACATTTTTAGCTCGAGTCGATTTGTAGAGTATAGAACATAAATTATTTATTTCGCGATTTCGATATTGGTCCCATAGTGAAAGTTGTTGAGTTTGATGGTCTAAACCACCCCCTTAAATTTTATTTGTATTTTTGTAACACCTTGTATAGGCTGATGATTATGATGATGATGTACTAGAAGTTCCGGAAAACTTGCAAACCCTGCAATCGTTTTCTCAGCCATTTGTATTGCCAGCTTAGATTTTATTAGCCTGAATCCTTGCATTTTTAAATACATTAACATTTTCGAATACCCAATTTCTACTAAAATCTACTAAACAATTTTGCCCTAAATCTACCAATAAAGAAGAAATCTACTAAAAGTCGTCACACTGATGTCTTTTTGCGCAAATGTTTTTGAAGGCAATCGTTCCAGTTACTGCAAAATTAACTTTTATTCCGTGCTTAAAATATTATATCTGACGATGATTATGATGATAAAAGATTACAAACCCTTAGTTTGCTAATACCAATAATATTAAACTTATAATAATTTCATTATTCTGTTAAAAGTTTTAATTTGTTCTGTTATAATAATTTTAAGTTTTTTTAAGCCTTAGTAATACTGTGATCTAATTAGTTGGAACCCATCCTATCCCACCACCAGGGGTGATCTTTGATCACTCACATTATAGGTCCATCACGGTACTGTACTGTTGCTGTAAATGCCAATTTCGACCTACGGCTCTCAAATCCAGATGCTGCAGGATTATTGCCACGCACAACCAAACATTCAACATTAATTTAATGTGGTAAAATCTGCCTTCCGAGTAGTAGGTACCCTAAATTCGGTCGGACCTACGAACCTGCCAGGATAGGGTCGGCCGACCTGACTTTTTAGTCCTTACTGATTGGACTCTAGACCAACAGACTAGTTACGTCCTTTAATTCAACGAGGTAAAATGTTGTGTCACCAGGTAGGGTTCACTTTTTCCTTTACACCAGTAAACATGCCAGCCAAGCTGCGCCGCGCGCTGCAGCCGACCAAGTTTTTTGCAAGAAATTTATAACCAAAAGCTATCAAATTGATTTGTTCATTAATCTTATAAGATAGGGTTGAGTGTTGTCGGCCACCGGTCTTTTTCTTTTGACAGATATGTCAAACGGGCCGTAGGTAGTAATTTAAAAACTTTACCTTACTTGTCATAATTTCGTAAGAACATAAGGATAGTGCGATGCTAAGTACAGGTGGTGCCATCTATTGGTAAAGCAGCCTTCTGTGAGTATGGAATGCATCCATAGTACCTATTAGTTTTTATTTCTGCCGCGCATGGGTGGGAATCACTTTGGACGCTTCGGCGCACGCGCCTACGCGGAGCTCGGCCTTCGGCCTCCCGTTTAGGTACTTAAAACCCGAGGCCGGGCGCCACCTATTCTCTGCTTTCTGCTTGCGGTTTGAATTGATGGCTTCCGAAGCGTGGATGTCCTGAGGTTTCAGAATATCTCTGACTACCCCCTCGGGGAATATAGTCGTGAGCATATGCTATGCTAATGACAGTTTACTTAAATATTCTTACTATTAAGAATTTTTTAAATATATACCCTACCTATCTAAAAGACAGGTCATACTTAGATACATAATTTAGTTACAAAGGGATACATCTTATCTTATCTTAGTCTGGAAATCAGTTTCATTTTGATCTGTTCTTTACATATCGTTCATTCATTCATTTCATTTATTTACTTCCATTAACAATATACATTGTGTCGGAATTACACTTAATATTAGGCACATTACAAATTTACGCTTATTTTTAGAAAGTTGTCAAATTTAAGTTTTATATCATAATATTAATTAACACTAACAATTTACAACGGTCTTGAAAGAGTAAATTTACCAATGTCAACAACTAGAATAAGACGTTATACTTTAAATAATAAAAATCAATTTAAACAACAATTAAAAAACAATAATAATGAATTGTTATACATAAAATAATAATAATAAAAAACAATTCCAAAATCATAACTAATATCTTCCATTTTGTAGGTGACTAGTGGTTACAAAAATACTATTAAATTATAGGAATAAATTGTTAGTCAGTTTGGAAACTTTTACAAAACTTGAGTACCTATTACTTGCCTAGGTTACTCGACTCAAATGTATAGAACAGCTGATTATTTTCTCGCGATTTCGAAGTTGGCAGTTCCTTATTACCTAAAAGCTGTTCAGTTTCACGGGTAGAATGCGTACTAAAGTTTCAGCAATGACCATAAATAATTCCTTCTGGCGCAATTGTTGGTTACATCTTATCTGAACTATTATAAAACTGTAACTGAAGTGTGTCTGTACATTGAAGAGATTTAAAAAAAAAAGATTACGATATGATTTTTAGGTACCTAAGTATCCCCGACTCGAAATCAACCTTTTTTAGAAATTTTGGCTTTCTGTTTGTCTGTTTGTGTTGTTGTTGTTGTTGTTGTGTTGTGGTGTTTGTTTGTTTGTTCGCGCATCACGCAAAAACTACTGAACCGATTTTGATGAAACTGTTTTGTTTGATAGCTTATAATTATCTGACTTAAAATCTGGTATATAATTTGTGCGGACGAAGTCGCGGGTAAACACTAGTACCTACTTAGTGTTATAAACCTGAAAGTTTGTGACGATGTTTGGATGTTTGTGACGCAATCACGTTATTTGGCGCATTGAGTTAGAAATCCACCGTTTTGGCCAATGATCCGTGGAAACTACCACACCTACTTGATTTAGACTGAGATTTGGGGTGAGCTGGCTGGCGATCTGCCAGGAGGTCTTATCGGTCTATTTGAATAAATACGTATTTTTAAACATAATGTTGCGTTAGGTACCGTTATTTCCTTCAGGGTGGTTCGAAACGTTGCTACAAGTTGCTACCTACTTTAAACATGAAGGTTGTAAATGTAGATTTATCCCCCCCCCCCCGAAATCCGAATATTTGTATGTAAAAGTGATTAAGTACAGCACTTACTTTTTCATTGTTTTTCTATGCACATCGCCCCCCCCCCCCCCCGTGCTTGCTCGTATTAAAGGCAGGTACCTACCTCCCAGGAATTTCGCCCTCAAAACCGCAAGGCGCTCCTACTTACTTTCATAACAAAATCTATGCTGCAGCTCAACCAGATTCCTCCAGCATAGTCTGATTGTCGTCACGTTTCATAGGTAAGTACCCTACCTACCTATTATTATTATTGTGAGTTAAGACTCTGTTATCCCGTCGAGGCCGTTTTTTGAACACGAATGAAAGTGTTTTAAACTGTGTTTTAAAGTCTAAAATTAAATTATGTCTTATTTAAGGATCGGGCGGATGGGCGACTGTTCTCAATTACACGATTAGATTAAGTTTACTAGATAGAAAAACATCCCAAAGTTACCGCTTTTTGTTATGTTTTTTCAATACTATGATTAAACTGCTGGTATTTAACTTTTTATTCTTGTACTTAACTAAATACATTAAATATTTCTAGTGAACTCAGAAGAATTTTTAGCTTAGAAACCCCCATGAGCAAAGATATTGACGAAAAACACGATCTCGATTTTTTTGCGATCCTGCTTTCAATTGGAGCGGGATGGCTAATTGTAAACTTATGCTTGCAAGAAAGAGACGCTTGCACTAGGATAACCTAGCCTTAATGGCCTTAAAAACATGTGCCTGTGCCGCTGCTACCATCGCTGGTCTTTTGTGAACACCCTTTTACAGTTCCCTACTGCAGTAGGTTTCTAATAGCGAAGGGTTTGTATCTCATCTGTCGTTAAAACCTGTATAGGTAATAGAGTTTTCATCTCCTCTTTGCAAAATCTGCTGCTGGTAGAATCACTTAGTTACAGCGTGTGCATAATATGTTTATTCAATTTATAATGGCCTGTGAGTGATCTTAGTACTTATTATACACAACACAATGTTTATGGGTAGGCAATATAATTATCTGCATATCATAATTATGAAGGTGTCTTCTTCGACACAATTATTTAACTAAAAGACTAGGTAGGTATAAACAATGCAGAATTGGTTTTTCGTGATCCCCACCAGCTATACGACTGCTGCAATTGGATTAATGGAACCTATTAACATAAATGAAGGAAAGCAACACTAGTAATTTTGTACATACACATTTGTACTACCTACTTAGACATAAGTCTGTTTTCTATAGGATACATTTCGAAGAGTTTGCGATGGAATTACACGAACTAATACCTACCTCCATCGCCCTTTCATCTGCGAGGGACGAGACGCAGGCTGAGTTTCCATCATTTTGTCGTTCACCTACCAACCATTCGCACGAAGACAGGAACAATTATACAATGTAATCTTGACAGGAATGATTAGAATAGTTAAATTGTACACAATAACAATATTTTTGCATGCCAAAATGGTAGAATATGATTTGAACCTTATTGATTATTTTATTGTAAGATCTGTTATTAATATTATCATATTAATTGTACTCATATTCGCAAATAAATGATGTCTATGTCTATGTCTATGTCTATGTCTATGAAGAAGTATGCTTCTTCTTTTATAATGCGCACGGCGGACTTGTTTCCTGAGCAATACAACCTGGGCCTCTTCAAGGCGAGAGTGAATAGGCATTTTTCTAGGTAAGCATGCTACATCTTCGGCCTCATCATCACTTAACATCAGGTGAGATTGGGGTCAAATGTTTACACACATTAAAAAAAAGTAGGCATAAGCATATGCTCAAGACTATATTCCCCGAGGGGGTAGTCAGAGATATTCTGAAACCTCAGAACATAAAAAAAAAGTAGGTAATGCAGTATGTTCCTATAGGCACATCCTCTGTGCTATAGGTTTACTTTGGGTGGATATATCGTTCTAGGTGGATATAGATGGATTCAGACTAGTAATAATGACGATGGTGTACAATCCTAATATATCTGCCTCAAAGTACCTACCTATGTAGCTTAATCGATAGTGAGAACGCCTCATTCACAACCGTGTGTATGCAAAACGCTTTATGGTTTTAAAATAAAATTGCCTCGGCTCGCGTGCAAGCAAACCCTAATTGCCAGGAATAAAGTCTTATTATTCCTTCGCAGTAATAGCACGTGGGAATTCTTCAAATACTCCTTTTTTGAGGCGGCCGTTGAATAAGGGTTGGACCAAATGCTATTTGTGCAACGAACAGTAGTATAGGTAAAGGAAGATAAAATTGCTAGTATTATGTCGTATTTCGAATCATTTTAGGGTTTAACCCTAACAATAATTCATCTATCGCTGAAACTTTGCAGTGTGATAAAGTAGGTAAAGTATACAGATTACGGTTGACAAATAATCTAGGTTACATTTTTTCCGGTCGTACATGAATAAATTATTGTTAGGGTGTCCATACAAGGAAACTCTAAAATGAGTAATGACTAGGTATATACTGGCTTTCAAGCGGTCTGCAAGAAATTTGAAGAATGGGAGTAATAGATAAGGTTTGAGTCTCAATACGTTTGTGCCACCCTCCTGTCCTAAGCCTGTCGCATCCATGAAGCTCCCACGAGCGACTCTATTGCATTTCTTCGACCTTATGAATACTTTCTTCTCTTTCGTGGCATTGCTAGGCCTTAATTTTAAATTTAGACTTAGTTCTGACAGGCCTTTGGCTAGGCGAAGGGTGACTGCAGGCCGCATTTTATACGCTACGTGAACCTTCGAGGCGCGTAGCGCGATGCCGTGTTCTGTGATGTGTTATCATGGTGTTTCACGCTGCCCAGGCCAGCTTATTCTGCTATTGACAGCATAAGCTTTTCACGTATGTATTGCGTTACGTTAACATTTAACGTGGACCCGCCCCATGCATCAGATTGGACAATTCTGTTACGCCCCTAGATATTGTAATGAAATTTCCTAGAATTAAACTCAACGTCGGTGTAATTCCGCACATGAATGTGCAATCCTGCTGTATTCAGTTCGCGTTAAGCTTTTGGGAATGTAGTGATACTGAAACCTTTCGTTTCGGTGCATACAAAATATTAAATAAAGTACCTACCTACTCAAATTTACGATATTAACCGGGGATTATTATTGTTATTCTTAAAACGCATTGCACGAATGCCGTTCTGTACAAAATCACGTTTTCCATTTTTTGTTCATAATTAAATTTAATCAAAATCAAATCAAATCAAAATAATTTTATTTCAGACACAGTCCATAGATTGTTAGTATACTTAAAAACTATGTTAGTACAATATAATACACAGTATAGTCTAAACAAATTTTACATAGCCTATTTTCTGATAGAGGGGGCAGCGGAGAGGTGTAGTTCCGCCCAGTGCCTCCAGAATGGACAGTGTGGCCGGTTTGAAATGGTGGTCAGGAGACTGTTGGTGCTACTTTGGACGCGCCGCATCAGGGAGGCGACTCTATTGCGAATTATGGCGTGAAAGGAAGTCACACTTGCCGCCGCGAACATCCCGGACGCGCTACAGAACCTCAGGAGCCCCATCAGCATCCTGAACCCATTATTGAACTGGATGCGCAGAGTATTGTGGGCTCTCTGCGTATAGCTGACCCACAGGCTGCACTGCTTAATGTCTTAACTATTCAATAATACACAATTAATAATCGGGGATTATTGAGAATTTTTGTTTTTCAGGTTCATTTATCTACTAGGTATATTCCAAATTATCACCCAAAGTGCAATTAATACAACCTACTCCATACACAAATCCATAGATTTCCTAGACTTTACGTTAATTTGTCTTTCGAATAGGATTCCTCTCGGCGCAGGATACTGAAAAATTTAGGCTTGTACCTAGCACTGTATGACATGGAGAGGTCAGAAAGAGTAGGTCGACCATAACATTATAACGAGCGTAGTGCCCATCGACACAGCTCTCTGATTTGACAAGGATTAACAATTTGTTCGTTCATCCCACATATTATAAGGGCCCCCTCACTGAACTCTAATGTTATCTCGGTAGGTACGAAAATAGGCTGTTTGCGAGACATGGTATGGGAAACCAACTATATAGACGCATGGGCTTTTGGGTCCGGAAGGGCCTTTTGTTTGATCTAAACTCGCTTCGGATTCTCTACAATGTTATGTTTATTTTACAGTAGTCGAAATACAATAATAATATGAATTGAATTAATGTAAACATGAAATATTTTTTTTATTTTGTTTCGCGATCAATCTGAACGTTGAAAAATTATTTATTAGTAATTTATACTTTTTTCCTCAAATTAATAAAATCGCCGCCGTTAAGTAGACAACGAAAATTTTTCAGGAGGTCGGCTGTTTCTACGCAGAAGTGGACCTATACGCAACGCATAATATGATAATGGTGTTGAATTATATACATAATTATCGAACATGATACTTTGACCATCAACGACTGAACAAGTTTTACTATAGAGTCAACATCAAAATCGCGAAAAAAATTATGTAAGTATGAAACGCCACTTTTTCTTTTCGCTATTTCAAAGTTCCATTCCAAAGGTCCCATAGTAAAAGTGGTTCAGTTTGGTTGTCTGCAGTACCATAATGTAAGTCATGTAATTTTTTTCATGTTTTTTATTTTAGTAGCGTTAACTTGTAAATTGAAGACTCAATTAAAAATCCATTCATCACACAAATTCAATTTTAAATTAAACATTTTGTTAGGTCCATGGGTACGGATAGTAAATTTCATTACACCGCAAATATCCGACGGGTTCCGTAATCCGATTAATTCTTTGGTTTTGTTTAGGGACCCCGGACATTTTGCTAAAAGAATACATACGAATAGCAATGTATCGAATTTCAGGACTGCCGAGTTTGAAACCTTTATACGTAGGTATTTTAAGCCAGACCAGACCGCAGACCATTAGACCATAAAACTCTACTTATTTTCTTCCAGCCGAGCCTAGACCATTGAACTACCCTCAAGTCATTCTGAAAACTCAGAACATCCACGTTTCACTAGTATTACCGAAACTCTGTCCAGTGTGACGGGGAGTGAGCCCGTCGCCACTTAATACATGCCTTGAAATTGAAGCATGCAGGTTTCCTCACGATATTTTCCTTCACCGAAAAGCCAGTGGTGTTACAAATCGTACATAAATTCCGTTAATCTTATTGGTACGAGTCGGATCGAACCATCGCCTCCTGCACGGCAGACAAGGCTACTCGCCACTGGACCACCACGGCTTTTTTAACCAATTAAAGTCAATGAAAATTTTTAAACACGATCTAGAAACCAATGTCTGTGCTTAGCATTTGTCAGATTAACTTTTAAATAAATAAAATAAATAAATAAATAAATAACGCTTACAGGCACATACATTGTAATGATCCCAAACTAAAGCACTACCTAAAGGCTTTTATTATGGAAACCAAACAACAACGGCACGAACATATAACATCCATGACCGAACCGGGATTCGAACCCAGGACCCTGGTTTGGCAGTCCGGCGTGGTAACCATTACACCAACCGGGTCGTCAAATAATAGTTTCAATGCTAGGATTCATTTAATATTTGTATGGAAAACTTAGAGCCACGATAACTTTACCATAAATTTAATAAATAAATAAATATCTTGGACATTTTCACACAAAATTAAATAAGTATCTAAAATATCTTGGACATTTTCAATTGGTTTCTAGAATGTGTTAAAAAAAATGTTACATGTTCAAACTACGAGTAGGAAGGACTTCGTTTTTTATGGAGCACCGAAGGAACGATATCCTCTTAAATTCATAGTCTGCAACGTTACCTACCTCGGTTGTTTCAAATAATCTTGAGTAACAGGCCGTGCTTGAGTGAGCTGACCTTTGCGGTAGGGGCCTATACATATATTCAACTACCTAATAGCTTCTCCATTATGGGAAGATTGGAACATGAGGTTACTAAAAGGAGGAACTTCGTCAATTAATATACTAATTTAATTCAATTCAATGAACATCTCCGTACCAATATTGTGGGTATACCGAGAGGGGTAGTTTCTTGAAAATTACCGATTGTGTTGCCATTGTAATAAATGTTTCCCTACCAAACGCTAATATTTCTATAAGTTAAAGGAGTACCTAATAAAACACCCCAGTAATAATTAAAGGGGTGGTCATGTTTAGACCATCAAACTAAACAACTTACACTATGGAGACAAGCATATGATCACGACTATATTCCCCGAGGGGTAGTCAGAGACATTCTGAAACCTCAGAACATTCACGTTTCACATAGTAATACCTACCGAAACTCAGTCCAGTGTGACGGGGACTATCATCATCCACTGCTGAACATAGGCCTCTCCCAAGGGGCGCCACAAAACTCTGACCTTGGCCTTCTTCATCGAGTCGCTCCCCGCTACTTTTTTTAGGTCGTCTGTCCAGCGGGCTACGCAGGGCGTCCCACACTACGCCTACCAGTTCGCGGTACCACAGAATAATAACTAGTAACTAGCGTTACAGAAGCTTTACTTCGCAATGGTTTTCAAAGAAATATGTACTCAATCTGATAAACAATATGATTTAATTTAGCTCGCGTTCCAGCCGAGTACGTGTTCATTTACATACCTACCAAATTTTTTTGAGGGAATATGGGCCTTAATTCACTGGACTACGGTTCATAATAAGTTATACGTGGTTATACGTATTGAAAGAGTTTATTGCGGCAGCCTACTAGATTGGCCCTTGCGCAATGGCCGCCGCCTGTAGGTATGTTTTTAATACCTACACGCGGAGTGACACAGGCCTGGCGGTACTCTAGAACTCTGACACCCCATCTGTTGTCAGTTCTTCGGCAGATATGACCATTCCATTGCCGCTTCAGCTTGCTAATTTTCTGGGTAGTGCCGGTTTTTTATTGGGTAGTTCCAATTTATTAGTTTTATGGGTATTACCACATAATTACTACCAGGTACAGACACCTAATTTTCGGTGAGATCCCACATTTATTGGCTATATCCCATAACAATGTTTTGGTTAGTCAAGAGAAAATGTTTTAAACAATACTTTTCTGACCATTTTGGTACAAATAAGTATAAATAAACTCACGACCAATACTACTTCCGGGGTGATTAGAAACGTTGCTACTACTGTTTTATGAAGCTGTTTTATTAAGCAAGAAGGTTATTTTTCTTATTTCATGAAAACATCTTTTATTCAAAATAATATTTTTTTTAACTCAACTAATAGTTCGTCATCTTTCGGGTGAAAACGGGACCCTATTCATAAGCCTACGCTGTCCATCCGTCCGTCTGTCCATCAGTCAGTCTGTCTGTTATCTATACCATTACCTATTTTATTTTATTTTATTAGGAAGACCAGCACATACAATACAATTGTTTACCAACATCTTAAGATAGTTCTAACTGTAATGTGAAACACATAATACCTACATTTTAAAGTGTAGAGAACAACGGTAAAGTACAATGTAGCGAGTAGGAAGTTCCAGAGAGCAATGAGTCCAATAGAGAGAAAGTTTACAACAAAATTCTATTAAAATGAACATCCTCAACTTTGACGGGCTGCTTTCAAGTGTTGCGGGGCTACTTCGTTCATACTGCTCGCCATTTTGAAGTACGAGTGGAACATTGACAATGTTGTAACATAAGAAAATTCCTACTGAGAGCCAAATAGGTACTAATATTTTTTTTCCCCTAAAATTTCACGTAAGTAGCCCGCAATATGCTTTGAAGAAAATATTAAATTACTATTTGTTATATATTTATTTAGATGTTCTTAAAAGTGAAAAGTTTTGAATCTATAAGTGTTGTAGTAGTAGTAACCTTTTAGTTTTCTACTTGACTGAGAAATCTAAAATTTTGTAGTGAGGGCGCCACTGAGCGCCCCTTAAAAAAATAAGCAAAATTTTTACTTGGATTGCTGCCGTGGATGTGTGTGGAGTTCAGATGCGATAAAGGTCTACCTTTATCGCCTCTGTATTGAACACCCTGAGACACCCACGGGCGGCAGTTGCCGCGCGGCTGCGCTGCGACTGCTGCTTATGCTTAGTTATTCCGTGCTTATAAATACTCTTTAGGGAAGCATATAATATTATTTTAGGGTTGACATTCTAATGTTTCCTGCCTCGCGACATGTGCGCCTGCGCACGAGGCGCGTCGTTCTAAAGAGTTAAGTCGTCTCTTACGATCCTTTCGGTTTGTACTGTTCTAAGCCGGACACCACGTGGCGGATGGTATGACAATATTGAAGGAGTTGCGTTACACTGACTGGTCAGCTCAGTTCTTTGGGGATTTAACTTTTAATTAAGGGATTTTCTGTTCCATAATTATTGTCCTGGGCCTATGAGGACCCGGTATAGTGATGATGTAAAAAGTTATTTCTAAAATTAGCTTTATTGTTGACGTGTTGAGGTTTATTTTTCAACTTTCATTGATTTGGTTCAGCATATAGGTAGGTACATACTTAGATAGTGGCAGAGGAATATCGCAGGTGGGCCGACCTCTAGCAGTAGGATAGTGCCAGGCCATAGACAGAGAAAAGAGATATATAACAGCAACTTCATGCAAGCGCTCGAATCGAGACACGCACCCAGACGAGAAACTGAAATATACGAGTCTGGCAGTTTCAATTTCAGTTAGTTGTTTAATTTTTCTGACTGAAAATGCTGAAGAGCTTAGCCTACCATCCAGAGTTTCAAGTGGGAGCCCCATTGCAGCCTAGAGTCAATCGTTATTGCCAAGAATACGGTATTATAAAAAAAAACTAGCATATCTCTGTTTAAAGTTACCTCTGCTTTGTTATCTACAAAAGGTAGGTACGTTCGATAAAACAAAATTGTATTTATTTCGTTTTTTTTTGCAGTAAGCGTGAGGTTATTTGCGTTAAACCAGTTACTTACTAAAAGTTTTGATACCAATGTATTTACCTATCTGATACAGTGTAGTGAGCTGTGTATCTTAGCGGGCTGTGTACCTATGTGAGACCTCGTCTGGTACCTGCGATCATTCCAGCGCTTGAATGAAGTTTGCATCTCTTTTCTGTGCCATACGGTATTAATTACTACGAGTAGTATGCCTAAAGCTGTCAAACATGGAACGAAGTTCTGCGAAACTGCTCGGTTGGAAGCCTTTGACCACAGAATAGGTAATAGTATATAGTTCTACATACCTTGACGCGAAACTCTAACTCTACGACCTAAGACCCTTCCCTAGCTCATGTACAGATTTTTTTTTTTTTCGAAAGAAACTACAAAAAAAAAAGAAATATCATTTTTCAGAAATTTCGTATAGTAAATTAAACCAGAACGGTTCAGAAGCTTGAACTTTAATGAAAGGTGCTTGTTCGGACGGCTGCAGCTTCAAATCTCTATAGAGAAATATGTTGAGCGCTAGGAGTTAGGACACTTATGTACAGTAAGAGCACCGAGAAGAGTAAGAGAACTACTGCTAGAAAGGATTAAGGTGGAAAGTCTACAAGAGCCGAATGTCAAAGAGAAGTACAAAAGGTAAGTAAGGCGGTATAATACGCTCGAGGCCGCGCTCAATAGTTTTTTGAACAAGAACGAAACATGAAAAACAGTGTTTTAAAGTCTGAAAACAAATTATGTCTTATTTATGGACCTGGCTGGAAAACAAATTATGTCTTATTTATGGATATGTGTTTATCAATATTATGATTAAACTGCTGATATTTGACTTATGCTTGCAAGAAAGAGACGCTTGCACTAGGATAACCTGGCCTGAAGACGGGCCGCATCGCCGGAGCGGGCTGCATCGCAGCGGAAAATGCCTATTTCACACACTAGAGCGGGCTGCGGGTCACAAGTCACAACGAATTGACGGATTTTTAGTCTGACGTAATATTGGCAGACGTAAAAAGTTCCACTTACACACTACTACATCGCTGTTTGTTGTAAGTTGTGCGCCTGCCACACGCATACGGAATTCCGATTTTGTATAGATTTTTCCCTTCCAGAATTTCGTTTGGAATTACGGAGCCATCAAAATCACAATTCTGATTCGGAATCCCGTATGTGGTCCGTGGTGGACCTTATGCGATTGTTCATATAAAATAAATGGTAAGTATAGAAGAGATTTGGGCAGATTTTTCTCAGGGCGGCAACATAGTGAAAGTTGTTCAGTTTGATGGTTTGAAATACCCCTTTATTTATGATTTTGATTTTTGATTTAGATATGTAACAAATTTAATTGTATACCTACCTACCCTCCATGCATTACTCTCCCAAATCTTTACCGTAAATGTACGTACATTACATGCTGTAAGGAAAAGTATAATTAACCTTTATACCACATACTCTACTCATAAAGCTGAACAACTTTTAGTATGGGAGTAAACCTTTCAGAGCAAAAGAAATCTGCTGTCTCAAACATTTAGAGTCGAGTAGGCGCTGCAGTTTAATATGGAACATCATATTTATTTTGCGCTGACAGGTTTGCTCCCATGGTAAAAGTTGTTCAGCTTGTTGGGTAGTGTATGTGGTTTAAAGGTTAATGATATTTTTACTTACACCCTGTATTATTCAAAGCAAGCGTATTGAAGCCCATTCTTAAGAAATATTTCACAAAAGTGCAACGTGAAAACTGTATCCAGGGGTAGCGTGTGTAAAAATATACCTACAAATAAGTAGGTTATGTAATTAATAAAGTGGCTCAGACCATATAGGTTGGGTTGTCGTGGATATAAACATTTGTTTACGTAGGTATAAGGATGGCAGTTCCAGTGAAAATTGTGAAATACTTAAGGCTGCACCGAGCCTATTGTGCTGCCCCCAATCTTATTTTTTATATTTCTTAATAATTAAACAATATTTCAAAAAAAACAAGAATGTCACATTGTAGTCATTGCTGATTTTCAATTTATAGGGTCACTGCGGATTTGTTTTAATAATGTTTGTAGCTATTATCGTTAAAACCGCCAAAAGTGGCGACTTTAACGATAATAGCTACGAGCATAAAACATAATAATCCGTAATGTTTCGATAAATTGAAAGCCAATCAGGACTACAATGTGACATTCTTGTTTTTTGGAAATGCTATTTAAGACGCTGTTATCCGGTCGAGGCCGTTTTTTGAACACGAACGAAAGTGTTTTAAACTGTGTTTTAAAGTCTGAAAACCAATTATGTCTTATTTAAGGATCTGGCTGATAGGCGACCGTTCTCAATTACACGATAAAATTAAGTTTAATAGATAGAAAAAAATCCCAAAGTTACCCCTTTTTGTTATGTTTTTTCAATACTATGATTAAACTGCTGATATTTAACTTTTTTATTCTTGTACTAAACTAAATACATTAAATATTTCTAGTGAACTCCGTAGAATTTTGAGCTTAGAAACACCCATGAGCAAAGATATTAATGAAAAACACGTTGTTTTGCGATCCTGCTTTCAATTGGAGCGGGATGGCTAATTGCAAACTTATGCTTGCAAGAAAGAGACGCTTGCACTTGGATAACCTGGCCTTAAATGCACAAAAATAAAAAAATTTCGATCGGTAGGCAATGCCTAAAAATTGCAACTTTATTCTTTTCGCCTTTTTTTTAGCGCGGCCATCAATCAAACTTGAAGAATAAAGGGGTAAACAAAACTTGTTAACCAGGTATATCTCTACTTAGTCCGAACGGAGATATAAACGTAATGAATAAATTATCAACTTCAAGCCTTTATATCTCCGCTCGGACTGAGTTTAGGGTATACATGTAATAATAAGCTGTGTGTTACTTTATTCTAAACTAAAATATTTAAGTTTGGTTGATGGCCGCGCCAAAAATAACGCCGAAAAAAAACTTATTTGAACAAAAAAAAAAAGTAGAAAATAATTAACACAACCAACGTCTTTTCCATTCGCATTTATATAACAACCCAAGGTGCCAACCCAAGCCCAAATAATTACTCCAAGCCCCGTCGCAAGGCTTCACAGCGAATATACGATAAAGTTTATGGATGGAACAAATTCATGTTCTTATAGGTTCGCATTATTGCGAATGGAGAAGACCTTGGTTGTTTTATTATTTTCAACTTTTTAGCTAGTCAGACAGACACAACTTTTACTGTTATTGTATCTAAGTATGTAGATAAATATCCCATAGCATTGTTAATAAGATCCATTTGCCACAATCAACATCCTTAATTCTAGTCCTGACGCAATCACCCTGTGTATGAATATTTATAACGACCCATTTGTGTACGAAACCAATTAATAGAATGGAAATGTGCTGTTTGTCCAACAGATTGATAGAGATTTAGGATTTATGACAATCAAATCGGTTATAAATTTATAATTGAAAATTTTGTCGATCATTGTGTTATAGTTATTTTTAGTTATAGCACAGTAGCCTACTATAATCACTACCGGTTATAGTTAGGGTTGAACTACACATGGCCGCACGCGAACTGCAATGCCTTTTCGACTAAAATGTATGACACAGCAGATTTTTTTTTTTGCTGTGTCTGGTTGGCTCCCATACTAAAAGTTGTTCAGTTTGATGAGTAGACTCTTAGTTAAAAAGGATGCTAATGATATAAATTTCACCCTGTATACAAGTAGGTACAGAGGTTGGATTTTTGAGACGGGGCAGTAAGGGTTGTACCATAATCGTTGTAGCTACAGCGAAACGTTCTTAAGAGGCTATCTGTAAGTTAAAAAAAAATTTCGAACTGCATTCACAGATTTTGAACAAAATGCACAACAACTTTTTTGGATGCCAATCGATCCTGTATCTTATATGTATCAATAAACTCTAGCGGACCAACCGAGGTTAGAGTACTAGAAATGTCAGAAATCTCTAAAAACGTTTCCCATACATTTCGTAGGAAATGAGACTCCGACTTTTACCTATACTTAACCAAACTTTTATTGGATAGACTGGCCGCTAAAGTGAAGACTAGAATGCGATTTTTGAAAGTAACACAGGCAGTCTGGCAAAAATTCTAGTAAAAGCGAAAATATTTTTCTCTGCGTGTAATACACATTAAAATAGTGGGATTGGGAGGGAAACGTTAGGCAACCTTTCTGAAAACAATGTGTAATTAAGAGTCCTGTCGTTTGCAGCTGAGGCAGAGATTGCAAGATTTTATATTGCTTCTTGCTTCGTTGTGCTTCGACGACTGACGTCAAAAATTTATTTAAAATTTTCCATAATTTATACTTGTTCCTAGTCTTTGAAATTTTTTTCAGACCTGTGAAATAAATATGTTTTTCAACACATAAAATGGTTCCAATTTCACCGCAATTAGGCACATAATGACACCTGTAATCAAACTGTGAGTTTTTCATTACTATTATTCACAAGTGAGTTATAGGTTTTTTTTTTATTGGTTGAGTTGCTTTGTTTAAAAATAAGTTTCGATACAAAAAGATCGTGTTCAATAGTACAAAATAATCGTTTTATCTACTAAATAAAATGATTTTTTAGTACTATTTTCTTCAAAAGTTTGTTGAAAAACGTCGTATGATACACGTGTGTATTGATGATTACCGTCCTCGGCTCTCTTAAGACCCTCGCCATACGGCGCCTTAGCGGTAATCACCAACATTACACACTTGTGCCATAATGTACTATCTGCTGATCTATTTCGTCGAAATGGCGTCATGTTGAGTGAAAAGTAGGCGAGACGCTCATTGGAAAAGATCACCGAAGGTGTGCAACGCCCATTCGGTTCTTCATAGCCAGGTGCCAGGGCTCGTTCACGGGAGCAACCATTTCCGTTTGAATTATGAGCCTTAAACATGCGACATCTTTGGTTTTTGAAAATGTTGCACGTATAATTGAATGGAAAATAAAACGGCCTCCTGAAGCAGTGAACTCTCTTAACGTTGCCTTCCTAAGAACGGATACTCCGCTTCCTATAAACGAAGCAAGCACACAAATGTTGAAATAAAATCTCACCATTACAAAACGTCTGCTCAACACAGTGAAGACATCCTGAGGCAGCAACGAGTGGAAATAAGCACCAGGCAGTACAACTCTCTGTTACCAACACTTAGCAGTAGAATGTCAAAGATTTTCCGATAGCACGATAGCTTACAATTCTACAGAGTGAAATTGAAATGAGCCCAAAAATTATTAGGGGTGGTTCAGACCATCAAACTGAACAACTTTTATGATGGGAGGAAACCTGAAATTGCATAAAAATCCCATAGTAAAACTTGTTCAGTTTGATGGTCTGAACCATCCCTAAAATTTTTTCGACTCATTTCGATGTACAGAAATGATTTCAATGAAACGCCAGAATCAGAATAGTCGAATATTATATCTTATTTCGATGTTGGTGTCATAGAGCAAGTTGCACAGATTGACCGTCTGATCATCTCCTTGAAAAAGTGTCAGCATATTAAGTTGGACCCTGTATTTATTTTTAACAAGTGCAAATATCATAGGAAATGTTTTTTCTTCTCCAACAAATTGTATGGTCATAATTATCAAGAAACCTACGTGTGGGCCAATAAGCACAGAATACATACTAGTGTACCCGCCATAGCTAGTTAGTAAATTAACCTTTTACTACTACTAACTACAAATTGTAATGAAAATGAAATTAATGGGTGTATTTGAAATGAGTCGAGAAAATTTTAGGGGTGGTTCAGATCAGACCATCAAACTGAACAAGTTTTACTATGGGATTTTTATCCAATTTCAGGTTTCCTCCCATAGTAATTTACAAATGTGTCGACATATTTTGACGACCCGGTTGGTGTAATGGTTACCATGCCGGACTGACAAACCAGGGTCCTGGGTTCGAATCCCGGTTCGGTCATGGATGTTATATGTTCGTGCCGTTGTTGTATGGTTTCCATAATAAAAGCCTTTAGTGCTAGTTTGGGATCATTACAATGTATGTGCCTGTGAGCGTTATTTATTAATCATTTATTTATTTTATTTCATACAGGATACGTTTTCAAATTCTACTGTTAGCTATTTTACGATACTCAAGAGGCTGGCTAGTAGAAATAAGCACCATACCGCCCTAGGACCCGAATTGTGTCGATCTTAAATGCAAATTAGAGCACCGGCTGCACTAATGGATGCACCGGAACCTTCGCTGTACGGCCACAGAAGTAGAGGGTTGTACAGTTAACTTCAAAATTACTGGTCTCTGAATTTATGATAAAGTAATCTCAAATACCAACTAGCTCTTCAAGCGTGCTGCTGTAGCATTGTTCACTTTTAGGATATATGTCTAATCGCAAAATAAGTCCCAGAGCAACGAGCGAAACAGGCGCATGCACATATGAATTCGGATCAAGTCGGTCGAACGCCCCAGTGGGCCGATCGCGCCGAAGTAATTTCGCTTGAAACGTCATTGGAGCGCATGCGAATCACAACTTTTTACACATTCGGTTTCGCGCGTAGAAAGAGAAGGCACTAGAAGGAAGCACGTGTCTTGTCTTATCACTCAGTAAGAGATGCATATAGCAAATTCGCTCTAATTAAAAAAGGAGACCGCTACTTATTGCTGTCCTTATTGATGTATCCACTTTTTTGTACTTCGGCCATCTGACTCCAAAATGTCACTTCATATAAATTGTATGGGACAACCACCTGACTCCGAGATGTCACTTCATATAATTCGCTATCTCATACCCGGTTACACTGATATTCGGTCTACTAGCGTAAGCGAAAAATTTTTCGTCTATGGTTTCGCGCTAATAATTTGACAGCTCATGACAGTCGTTTGACAGTTCGCTCAGAAGTTTCAGTTTGTCAATCACATAGTAAATACGTTAAGTTTAGCGTGATACGGAATTCAGCACAGTTCAATATTAACTGGCTTGTCACTTTAGTACATTGATATCGTTGTGGCTTGTAATTTGATTAATTCACAAAACTGAATAAGGATTGAACGTCGATTGTTTTAAATTAGCGCGATCGGGTCCCAGTCTTAGAATTTTGATCTAAGGTCCCAGTACTATCTGTTCATTACTTGCCACTTCAGATAACCTCACCTCACACTTTCTGGGGACACTTTAGGAGAGCCGAGAAAGGGAATGCATTGACTACATTAAATTGTGTCTTTTCAGTGCATAAAAAACGTCGGAAAATAACGCTGAATTCAAATTTTCAGTAATTCTTTGGGTCAAATACTATTTTTAATAACTGAAGCAACAATAAAAAGTATCGAAATGTGGATGACGCTAAATGCTAAGCGCGGGTTTAAACCCTAAACGCAATATCATGGACAGTTTGCACAAAGTGCGCATGTGCAGACGCCATTTCAAAATTCAAAAACGTTCTATAGAGTGCCGGACCTGTGGTGTAGGCACAGTACTGACATGTGTGTGAACTCATCGGTGAAAGGTCACGCACACATTGCAGCGCCTTGTAGTAGTGTATGTATTATATTGAAGATTTGTCTCAGTGCTCATGTTTAGTTTATATAAATTTAGTTTATTTACATAAGTAGAAAGTTTAGACCGTCAAACTGAACAACTTTCTCTATGGGACCAACATCGAAATCGCGAAACAAAAATCTGATATCCCATACACATTTTAGCTCGAGTCGATTTGTAGAGTATATATAACATAAGTTTTTTTTCGCGATTCCGATATTGGTCCCATTATTATTGTTGGCTGGGCTATTGCAAGCAAGGTTCGTTATGTAACACGTAACACTGCGACCATCGCTGATCTTTTGTGTTCGCCCCAAGCTCACCCATATTTTTATACATACATCCGAAATTCCGAACTAATTTATTATTATTCTCGGGTATGCAGGTTTCCTTACGATGTTTTCCTTCACCGTCGAGCTAGTGATAATGTTAAATACAACCGTACATAAATTCCGTAGAACTTAGCGGTACAGGCCAGGAATCGAACCGCCGCCTCTTGATTGAGTCGCTAGCTCTCTTCCGTACGGACTATCATCGCTTTGGTATAATTGGTCCCATAGTGAAAGTTGTTCAGTTTGATTAGACCACCCTGTTTATTTGTATTTTTGTAACACCATAAGGTGTTACATATATATAAATATATGTTTTTACAATCCGATTAGGTACTGTGACCACTGCTGTGTCATCACCCGCCTATTTAGCGGCCCTTGAACAGAAACGTGTCTCCGAACACGCTTCAGACCTTTATTACTGTCCAAATAGACTGAACTCGCTATTGTGTAGGTTACTTATTAATTAATAAACTTCATTTAATGGTGAACTTAGGTTGGTTTACACTGGGAGCATCATAATAATAAATGAACGACGATTTGTCAAGACGAAACCTGTTTTGTAATTACATGTTGAACAACTGAAGATTATGTCATATAGTATACCTAGATTAAAGGACATTTCAAATCAGTGGATTACGTCCACTTTTTGTGACTACCACAAAAATGTGTGGTTGTGAACCTTGAACGAGTCAAAGACACGCCCTCTGCCCTTTTATAGAAATGTGGTGTGGCGTTGTTGCGGAGCATCAGAACTATTCCGGATCGACCTCCTTTAACTGTTAGTACCAGCTACTACTCTGCTCTTAAACCAGTGATGCTATGCGATATTTTACGCATTCGACGACGCAGCGTTAGAAAAGTGATACTCGGACGAACGATATATTATTCTACTGCAGCATTGGCGCTAAAAATATTTTGTTAGCTCTCCTCCTTATGAATATTTTAACAAGTCTGCACATGCGGAAAATAGAACACGGTAGCCATATAGTTTTATTTATATTTGTTTCATATTTGTCATGAAAATACTGTATTCTTCAAGAAATTTTACTGCGCTTCGCACTCTTGAATTCCAATTTTATCTCATTGTTTAGTCTAAAAACTATTTTTATAAGTTAGGAACGAATTGTTTAGATGTGTTACTTATTATAACTAGGTATATACAGACGTCGGTGAGTGAGGCGTTGCGGAGAGCTATGGAAGCTAAATCTTGAGGTCTAGTTTCGAATCTGCACGGATGACATGCCATGTACCAATGAGTTTTTCTAACTTAAGTACATAATACCGACTGCTTTAAAACGGTGAAGGAAAACATCGTGAGGAAACCTGCATACGCTGAAGAAGAAATTCCGATGCGTAGGTATGTGAATTCTCCCAATCCGCATTGGGCACGCGAGGTGGAATAACGCCCATACACCCGCCCTGAAGGTAGACCTTTGCCCTGCAGAGTGACGCTAGAAAGGCTGATGGTGATCATATATACAACGCGTGGTGTGCGGCTTCGAATAGCACCCACCGTTCATCACAATTCGTAGTCCAGTCATTTTAGAGTTTCCTTGTATGGACACCCTAACAATAATTAATCTATCGCTGAAACTTTGCAGTGTGATAAAGTAAAGTATACAGATTACGGTTGACAAATAATCTAGGACCGGAAAAAATTAAACCTAGATTATTTGTCAACCGTAATCTGTATACTTATATTATCACACTGCAAAGTTTCAGCGATAGATGAATTATTGTTGGGGTCAAACCCTAAAATGATTGGACTATCGGGTGTCGTGTCGTAAGAGGCGATAAAAAACGAGTGTCGCACGAGTTGACGCCCAAACCGTGTGGCTGCTGGTTGTAGCCACTGCATCTGACCCCACGTCTGATCGTATCGGTCTTCGTTCCATCGGACATAGGAGGGTAACGAGAGAGTGCATCTGTATTTAGCAAATTATATCCTTCGTACCTAACTGCTTCTGTTTAAAGATTAACAGTCGTCGCCGTAGTTGAAATCGAACTCAAATCGACTAGAAATCCATCAAAAAAATCAGATAATAGATATACCCTCACAACATTGTTGAATGAACGATTGCATTTCAAATTGTATTATTTTAGCAACAAATAAGAAAGACAAACAAAATTCTAGTATTTTTACAAGCGTTATTCCATATATTATGAATAGAAAATAATAGTACACTGTATTATCTATTCATATGCGTCTACCTGGATTTTCTCTCCGTGAACATTGCTCTTTTATGAAAAACAAGAAACTGTTAGTTCTCGCCTCGTTGGATCTGCTTGCGGTCCCCAGTTTAGGAATAAAGCGTGAAATATTATTGGCTCTGCAATATCTCCACGGAACAGTGGTCGGGACTTCAATGAAATATTAACGGCACTCCATTATATTTCAGAGGCATCTTTATTGCCGCACAACGAGATACGACACTATTTTAAAGTTATATCAAACCGCGTTTTCACAAGTGCAAAGTTAGGAATAAAAATGAATCGTTCGTCCCTGGTTTGTTGTTATACAAGGTGTTACAAAACTACAGATAAACATTTAAGGGGGTGGTTAAGACCATCAAACTGAACAACTTTCACTATGGAGCCAATATCGAAATCGCGAAAAAAAAAATGTTGTTCCATACTCTACAAATCGACTAGAGCTAAAATATGTAGGTATGGAATATCAGATTTTTTTTTGAGATTTCGATGTTGGTCCCATAGAGAAAGTTGTTCAGTTTGACGGTCTGAACAACCCCCTTAACAGTTTTAAATATTTATTTTTACTTATGAAACACCTTGTATACAAATCCAGTTTTTTTTTCATTGTATGTAATTTACTTTTCTTTTTACTAATCTTAGAAAACGCCTCATTACATTACTAGATGAAAATTATACGCAAAAACTTTTTTTATTACTACTCTAAATTATTTTGTTGTTTAAGCAGTAATTTATCAGAATGTAAAACTTTAATTGTTTCTGTGTCCACCCTTTTCAACAAAATTAGGTAATTCCAAGGCCATTTTTGGCACACCTGCTGCCAAGAAAGAATGCCCTAAATAGTTCCCTTTCTCCAAGTTTATCCCGAATTTACATAATAAGGAACATGGTATGGGTCTGTCCTATGATGAAATTGGTGCAGCCCACACATTCAACTGGTATTGGTTCTTCATTTTAGACGATTCCTTTTTTATTCAATATCATTCACTTGAATACGGGACTTTACGGGAGTCAATTTCTTTCGAAGCGTCTAAATTTTTTTTCCTTTTCGAAATAAGCACGAGAATTTCTTTACCAATCGAAACAATATTGACAAAGATATGTCGCTTGCTTTATTTGAGAAGGTTTTTCTTTCAATAAGACAATTCTCTTCGAGGAACTATCTTACGATATATGAAACATACGGTGTTGAGTCTACTCTAGACACAAAGCTCAGAGTACGAAAGGGACTGTGGTCATAGTTTGACCATTAACTCATTAAAAATACATGCTTTTGCATTCATTAACTTAAGTTATGTATACAGGCTGTTAGAAACCACATACTCTACCCATCAAACTGAAAAATTTTTACTATGGGAGCAAAACGATCAGGAGAGCGATTTTTTAATCTCATTCGGTGAGCTCAGCAGTTGAAAATGTCAAAATAACTATGGAGATATTATGCATCTTTCTACTGCTGAGTTAATTTTCAAAAATCATACTACAGGAGAGCGATTTTTTAAAGTCAAATCAGCAGTGAAAAGATGCGTATCTCCGTAGTTATTTTGACATTTTTAACAGCTGAGCTTGCCGAATGAGATTCAAAAATCGCACTCCAGAGCAAAAAAAAGTCAGCTGTCCCATACTAAACTGCAATAGGTACCTACTCGACGCATTCTTATGGGACAGCTGATTTTTACTTTTCCTTACACTCTGTATACTATTACTTATTCTATGGCACTGCCACAGTGACATTACGGTTCCAATGGTTTTAAACAAATTGATAAGGAAGGGGTCTCTTAAAATTTGATGAAAAACCAGGAAAACAATAGTTTGCCGAGATGAAATGGATGGTTATATCTCTATGAATCCTTTTCAACTGATATCTTTCAATGGTCTATTGTGACTGCCCGTTACATAATTGAAGTGCTCGGTATATAGTACAGAGGAGTATAGTATACAGTACAGACGCAGAGCAGACTCACCATCAAAAACAGAGTTTAACATTCGATACTGTGATTTGAGAGGACTGGGAAACGGTCAGTCTCCATAAAAAGCGGCATTTTTATTCCTCTTAAATATACAGGTTTCACCAAAATCGGTTAAGTAGTTTTTGCGTGATGCTTTTGCAAACAAACAAACAGACAAGCATTCTAAAAAGGTTGATTTGGAGTCAGGGATACCTAAAAACCATATCGTACCTAATCATTTCATGTAGGTATTGTAAATATCTTCAATGTATAGACTGTACGTGTGTATGTGTGTTCTGTTAGGTACAGTTTTATAATAGTTTAGAATCTAAACTTTAGATTAATACTCGTATAATAGAAACAAAATAAGATTGTTTAAGGGGCTACCTGCCGGTTTTGGGTAATTTTGTAACCATTTTATTCATTAACTATGGCACTTTTTGAGCTGAAATTTAAACTGAACCATCTACAGGATATGAGAAGTGATGTGGTTTTTCTAGAAATCGATTTTAATGAATAAAACCGAAGAAAAGGGACTCTAAAGTCACCCCTTTTTTTCCAGTTGTAACCATTTTACTCTTAAATTTTTAATCGGAACAAAATGAAAATTTACTATTTTGTTCACAATACAATTTAGAATGATGTGGTTTTTTTACTATTTCGAAATTAATAAAAAATCATCGAATTTTTCAAAGAAAACAGCAAAATTCTGACCGGAGCCACGCGCTCTTTCTCATCGATTAGTATGGAGTGTGAGTGAGAGGAGAGTGGTCCACGGCTGATACGCCTTAAGTGCCGGGACCGTATACGTGGCACCCGGGCGCAGGAACCCAGGGGGCGCAAGCTGATCGCCCTACACGTCCTATATGCGTAATCAGTTAGTTTTGAAAATTATTAAACAAACATTCATAAAAATATAGGCACCAATATTTTTAACAGTGGCGACGGGCTCACTCCCTGTCACACGGTCAAAGTTTCGGTACTAGTGAAACGTGGATGTTCTGAAGTTTTAGAATATCTCTGACTACCCCCTCGGGAATATAGTCGTGAGCATATGCTTAATATTTTTAACAAATACGGCTCATGCGGCACGTGTTCAAGTTGTCAATGTTGTAAGTGTTCTTTTAGGTAGCCCAAGTTGTTCATGTTGTCCAGGTTGTTCGTGTTGTTCTAGGTACTTATGTTTTTCAATTCAAGTTGTTTCTGTTGTTCTAGCTGTCAAATTTGTCCTAATTGTTCATTTTGTCCATGTTGTTCTAGTTATCCATAATATTATCCTAGTTAAACTTTTCGCCATCAAACATCTTGTGACAGAGACACACTAAAACGTCAGTCAGTGGAAAACGCATATCGCTATCGCGGCTCTGCACTGCATGCTACGGCCGCAGATGCATTGTCAAAAGTGTTAAATGAGCACGAAAGGTTTAGTTTTCTATCAGAGAGTTTTCCAATGTCATTAATAACACATGGCGTCTTAGCAGGCTGATATTAAACTTCAGGGAGTGAAAAATGAAGCGAGAAATAGCTGCTATGCACCGAGGGGGGAGGGGGGCGGTCTTTGTTAACTTTTGAGATTACAAGAGTGATACATGGATTTGTTATATTAAACTCTATACCTACGACAATTTACAACACTTTGTTTTTAATTTAAAAGTTGGCATCATTATTATGGTCTCAGTCTATGTGCAACGCTGTGCACTTTTTCGCCCTACACTCTTGAATATGATATATCTAATGCGAAACCAGAACAAACTGGGAATAGATCGATATCAAGATCTGTGAATTTGGTGCATATTTAGTATTTTTGATGACAAAATATATGTTTACCACGGAATACAGTAAAATAAAGTACCTACTAGAGAGAAGGCATAAGTGTTACGGCACACCCCCCGGAACGTTCCGCGCCGAACGTTCCGTCAAACACGCGCGCAACGCTTTTGTATGAAATTATAATGTCATAAATCATAAGGCCACACAATGTTGAAGAGAACCGGTGTGAGGCAATGATATGGCGCTGAAAGCTTCATAGTTTTCATTTGGAGTGTTGTGGCTAACCGCGGCTTATCTGGCTCCAGTCAAACTTAAGTAAGGGTCTCTGAGAGTTGAAACTGTGCTGTAGCTAAAATACCGACGGTCGGTGGTCAGTAAATAGTACGCCAAGTTCTGTAATGTCTGGATGGATCTTCAATGTTGTGGTAACTATTTTATAGTTTGTTCTTTTGTGTTTTCAAAACGAATAGGTAAAGTAAGTAAGATTAAGCTTATATGATCCCACTGCAGGGCAAGGGCAGTATTATCTCAATGAAATGGGTGTGAGCCTCAAGGACCTAGAGGCTAGAGTCTAGGTAATAAGCTATCACACTGGCTTTGTGCGGATCGATAGAGACATATTGTTAGTGGTCAACTTATTGCCCAAGTAACTTTCAGCCATTCTATTCAAGGCGTTTGTCTGGGCTTAAAAAGCTGGTCATCATACGCCCCAAAGCGGTACTCAGGGTCAAGTCTATAAAACAAGCGTGAGAGAAAATAGGCCTTACATCACCGAGCGGGCTTAGTGCAAAATAGGTGCATTACCATCTATTTAACGGCATTATTCGGGACACGGGACCTGCTGGGACATGCTCGTGAAATGCCACTTTTAGAAACGGTCAACCATTTAAACACCAAAATTATAAGATCATAAAATTCAGGTTCTGAATGGAGTTTGAAACCGTTACTTGCTAGTATATAATGTCTACTACCACACTGAGAGAAAATTATTGCCATCGCAACAAAAAAACTTTGATGCTGGAGAGCCGTCTAAGTTGTATAGTTATGAAAGCAACGTTTTTATTGTTACATTCTTAATTGCTAATGCAGCAAAGTTACTCTTCATCAGTCAATCTTGATGTTACAGCAATAAAAATGTTGTCAGATAAGCTACGTAGAATTTATGCAGTTACAATGCTAAGATTGTTTCTAAGGCTATAGTTTTGCTTTAGCTTTGTTCCCATGAAAATTTTCTTTAGCTACATTATCAAAAGCATAATTGTCCCTACAACTACTTTACTTAGCTGTAGTATCAAATGTGCTTTGTGGCCTACCAATATACCTTTGTTCCGGTGACAAAGGATTTTGTGAAAAAGACAAAAGTTTATTGTCGCTAGATCTACTTTTCTTTAGTTGCAATAGCAATCTTCCTTTGTGCCTTTATTAAATTCGCTGTTGCCACTCCAACAACGTTACTTTGTCGTTATATCTTTTGCTACCCCAGCAAAGTTGCATTGGCTGTCTCGCTCCCTGCTCTGCACTTTGTTAATGATACACTATGGAAATCCATCACTGCTCTGAAGTTATAAGCAGAAACTTTGGAAAATATAATTGTTTCCTGCTTATCACTCCAGGGCAGTGCCGGATTTCCATAGTGTATCATTAACAAAGTGCAGAGCAGGGAGCGAGACAGCCAATGCTACTTTGCTGGGGTAGCAAAAGAGATACGACAAAGAGGAAAGAGATAGGTATATGAAAAAAAAAAAAATAACCAGTAGGTATTTATTAATGCTCTTAGAATTATAAATCTAATATAAATTAACAACTTTCATTGTGGTGTCACGCTTGTCCGCTTTTGTAAGTAGAACCTTGCCAATAGAGATAGCATCCGGCGAAGACCTTTTCCAGGTTCTAATGTCTTGAAATCAAATGTGCTGTTGAATAGATCCAGTTCCGCATAAGTGACCATTCCTGGAATAAACAATAAGATCAGCTGACTTGGCAAACATTGTTATGATATATGTTCTGTGACTGGGATCTTTATCTGCCTACTTATGTACGTCAGTGTCTGGCACCTGTAGTACAAGCTCTAACTAGTGTAGGATGAGATGACGCTATATGAAATATCCAAGATATTTCTTTATTACAGTTCGATATATTATTACATTCCTATAATTTAAAAAGCCGTGGTGGTCCAGTGTCGAGTAACCTTGCCTGCCGTGCAGGAGGCGATGGTTCGATCCCCGTCCAAGCCGACTCGTACCAATGAGTTTTTCGTAATTTATGTACGATTTGTTACACCACTGGCTTTTCGGTGAAGGAAAACATCGTGAGGAAACCTGCATGCTTCAATTTCGAGGCTTGTATTGTACCCACTGTCCATTATAAGTAGCGACGGGCTCACCCCCCTTCACACTGGATAGAGTTGCGGTACTACTGGTGAAACGTGGATGTTCTGAGGTTTCAGAATATCTCTGACTACCCCCTCGGGGAATATAGTCATGAGCATATGATATATGCTATGCTTATAATTTATATCCTATAAGTATGGGCTCCAATTGCAATTAAAGTCAAGTAATTACATTTTAAGAGCTCGGTGGCACGTTTCGGAGAGGTATGGACTCTCAATCATGAGGTCCGGGTTCGAATACGCACGTAAAACATGCCACGTACCAATGAGTTTTTCTAACTTATGTACGTATTACCGACTGCTCTCAAACGGTGAAGGAAACATCGAGAGGAAACCTGCATATGCAGAAGAAGAAATTCTGATGCATACATATGTGATGTCTACCAATCCGCATTGGGCACGCGTGGTGGACTAACGCCCAAACACCCTCCTAGAGGGTAGGCCTGTGCCCTGCAGTGGGACGTATATAGGCTGCTGATGATGATGAATTACATTGTACTCATACTATAGCATGTTATCCGCACGGATATCGGGACAATATGCCATGTACCAATGAGTTTTCGAACATACGTAGTACGTAATACCGACTGCACTCGAAGGAAAACATTGTGAGGAAATCTGCATAGGCTGAAGAAGTTCCAATGCGTACGTGAAGTGTAGATACTAATCCGCATTGTGCACGCGTGGTGGACTAACGCCCATACACCCTCCCTGAGGGTAGGCCTTTGCCCTGCGGTGGGACGTATATAGGCTGTGATGATGATGACTTTTCCTATAATAATTATCTACCTACTTTCAAACAGTTCAGTAAATTTGTGTCAACTCTAAAGTTGTTTTTTATTTACCTGCACTTCTTGTGGATGTGTGTGTGGTTCGGGATAACTTTTGTCAGCAGCCGTTGTGATAGTGGGTGACTTCTGAAAACATTTATATATATGTGAGACTGGCCTTGTAAATTCTTACATCTCTATGGGACCAACACCGAAATCGCGAAAAAGTAAGCAGCTGTTTCATACAAAACTGCAATCCTACTCGACACAAATGAATATCGTCCCCTTAGAGGGAAAAGTCACCAACTGACACATTTGGTCAAAATGAGTTATTAACACCACCGTACTCAGAATAACCTGATCTACGTTCCCGTCTCACTCACGTTTCGATATCTGCCATACTTTCCAAGATAAAAAGGTGGAAAAGTCACTAAGTACAGTTTTTGTGTGAATTCAAACAGGAAATAATAACTAACTTCAGCTGCATTTTCATCCAATATAGCTACGAGCAGTTAGTGACTTTTCCAACGTGAATGAAAATCACTAACGGTACTTGGTGACTTTTCCCTGACAAAAATAATAACTAAGTGCAATTAGTTATTTTCTCTACGGAACTTTATTTCATTTTAAAAATGAACTAACCGCATTTAGTGACTTTTTGCCTAAGCCCTATTTCCGTAAGGGCCGTTAGTGATTATTTCTCCTGAGAAACCGTTGAAAGCATTGTACTGAAACATACCTCCCGCGCCCGCCACCCACTTCACCTACACCCTGCGTGCGCCCACCGCACAGTGTTGCAAAGTTAGTGGATTTTCTACTAAAAATGGTGGTTTTGACCCCCTTTTAGCGTGGAAATTTTGCTTTTAGTAAGTGGTTTTGCGAGTGGTTCAATAGACTAAAATTGAGTTACAAGAGAGCTATTTTTGAATTTCGTAAGGCTTGATTCGTTCTCAAAAATGTCTTAAACTTTTATTACATACATTCATACATATACTCACGCCACTATCCCACTGGGGTAGGCAGAGACTACGGCTCGCCACACACTACGATTCTGACACACTTCTCTCGCCTCATCCACATTCATACATCTCTTCATGCACTTCCGTCGGTTGAGGGTGCTACGCACTTGTCCTTCTCGGAGAAGACCATTTATTTGGTCGTGGTAAGTTCTCCTCGGACGCCCTCTCTCGACTGTTCCACTGATATTGGATCGATAAATCTCCCTAGTGAGTCTACTCTCATTCATCCTCTGTACGTGACCGAACCACCTAAGCATACCCCTTTCAATCCTGGTTACCACATCATCCTTCAACTTACACCGATCTCTTATCACACTGTTCTTGATTCGGTCGGTCACTGTAACACCACTCATACTTCGTAAAGAGCGCATTTCCACTGCATTCACTCGACTTTCATTCCTTTTGCTCCACACCCAACATTCACTCCAGTACAAAAGGGTAGGCACCAACACGCCGTTGTGAATAGCCAGACGTGCCCTTTTTGACACAAACCGGCTACTCACCACGGCGTGCAGGGCACCATTTACCTGATTTCCCGCAGTCACTCTCTTCTCCACATCCCCCTCACACTTTCCGTCTCTCGTAAACATACTTCCCAAATACACAAACTCATTCACTTGTTCCACTCTTTCTCCTTCAATAGTAATCTTACACTCTGTAACCTCATCCTCACGTTCCAAGACCATAACTTTCGTTTTGCACACATTTATTTTCATTTTTTTCCTCTTAAACGATTCATTCATCATGGTTATCGTGTCTTGTAACTCTGCTTCCGACGGCGCAAGTAAAACCTGGTCATCGGCGTACAACAGGCACTTGACATTTAACTCATTCATTCTCAGCCCGCAATCCATTTCTTTCAAATTAGCTAGACAACTGTCCATAATATAAAGGTTGAAAAGCCATGGAGAAGCAACACATCCCTGCCTAACACCTCTAGAGATCTCAAACCAGTCTGTGTACGCCCCATTTACTCTGACACAGGCTCTGGAGCTCTCATAGAGGGACTTCAGAGCCTGCACCGAGCGGCCGTCAACCCCATATGATAACAATGTTGACCACAGTTCACTCCTACTCACTCGATCATAGGCCTTTTCCAAATCTACGAAGGCGCAGAATATTACTTTTATTTAAGTTTATAAATGAATTATTCGATCATGTTTTTAAATTGTCCGATTTAAAAACAGCATTCCAATTAGTAGACAGACGATTACTCAACCACTAAGCTGATTTACTGATTATTTACATAACTAGAAAAATATTTTGTCATACAACTGTTCGCTGTCGAGACATCAGGGTCATGGGCATTCGAAGCCAAACCTTTCTTTAGGGACCTGGGATGTCCTTAACGATAAAGATAAGATAAAGGTTGTGACCTCCTCTGTCCTTAGCTGTGCAGCGGAGAAATGCCGCCAACATAATTGTCACTTTTGGTCTATACATGTACGGACAGCCAGAAGCAAATAAGTTTTTCTTTGTGTAACTTCAATACTTTGTTTAGTTTAGTTATATTTTTGGACTTGGACTACAAATAAATCGTAAGAAAAAGGGCTCAAAACTATTTCCCTACTCCGAACTATTTTCCGATTCTAAAACCTCAGAACATCCATGTTTCAATATTATAGTACCGAAATTCTCTCCAGTGTGACGGGGGTGACCCCGTCGCCACTTGTTATGGACAATGGGTACAATACATGCCAAAAAGGAAGAATGCAGGTTTCCTCAGGATGTTTTCCTTCACCGAAAAGCCAGTGGTGTTACAATCGTACATAAATTCAGAAAAAGTCATTGGTACGAGTCGGCCTGGACAAGGATCGAACCATCGCCTACTACATGGCAGACAAGGTTACTCGCCATTGGACCACCACGACACGGCACTTACGGCACTTACAAGTAAATGTTCCACAATATGTATAATAAAGGTAGCAAATTACCAATATAGCTACCCAATGTTTTCTTGTTTAGTGCAATATATTGTGATTATGAGAGTAGGGCCTTCTGTTAGCGGTTTTCCTATGGTTTTCAATCTGGCGGAGAGCTAATTTAATTGTTGGCAACACTGCCCCCACTTCAGTCAGATCGATCGAGCTAGCCGGTCGATGAACACCGTTGCGTTGTGTTTTAGAGTGATTTATACATTATTTCATATGACATCATTATTTAAAGAGATTTTGATGAACAAGAGGAAGTTACGCCCTGAACCTAACCTTCACACCCGCGCTGTCACACCAGGAACAAAAATTCCTGACATTCACACAAAGGTTCCTGATACCTGACTGAAGGTTACCTTCACATTAATTTTTGTTTTTCTAGTGGCGAGTAACCTTGCCTGCCATGCAGGAGGCGATGGTTCAATTCCCGGCTAGGCCGATTCGTACCAATGAGTTTTTCGGAATTTATGTACGATTTGTTACACCACTGGCTTTTCGGTGAAGGAAAACATCGCGAGGAAACCTGCGTGCTTCAATTTCAAGGCATGTGCTGTACCCACTGCCCATTATAAGTGGCGACGGGCTCACCCCCCGTCACACTGGGCAGAGTTTCGGTACAACTGGTGAATCGTGGATGTTCTGAGGTTATAGAATATCTCTGACTACCCCTTCGGGGAATATAGTCGTGAGCATATGCTTATGCTATGCTTAAATAACTTTATAGTAATATTAAAGACACAAAATAATAGTGTTAGTTAAATTGGACACTCATAAACCTGCATTTCCAAATTGCATAAAGTCACCAACAAAATGACAAAGGTCACTAACGATTTATTTGGCAAAATTGTGTTGGATGGAAAACTAACTATCCTATTTTTCGTCTTTCGTGTGATAATTAGAGATCTACACTTTACTTTACCAAATGGGGATTAAATCAACGATTAATTCGTGCTTACAAAAAATTAAATAAATCAAAATTTGACGTTGTTAGGACGTTTTAAACTTAAAACCTCAATATCTCAAAACTATGCACATGTCAGTTAGTGACTTTTCCCTCTAAGGGGACGATATATAGGACAGCAGATTTCTCAGTAGGCTCAGTGTCGGCCAAGCCGATATGCCGAGTATGATGATGATAATATATACTTCTCTATTCAGTTAAAATTTTCAGACCAATTTCGGTTTGTTACCGACTTCATTAGATTAGACATAAGTAATCTGAATTCACTCAACTGAATAGGTGTGTTGCCTATGGCAAAGCAATGACATTAACTTCACCCACATAATTTTGCGTTTAATTATAATAATAAAAACCGTAATCGGATGCATATTTAGGACCTATGCTTAATAAAAAGCTATGAACATATGGAAACGGATTCTTAAAATCATCTATTTGTAAATCTCGGGATGGTTGTTCTTTCCATCAAAGATATATAACAAATTTTGCCTAAATATCGGAATCTCGTGATATTTTTAATTTAAAGGTTCCATATTTTAGTAAACACTTGGACTTTAGGTAAATATCATGTAAATATACATCCGATTATCCGACCACTGAATAAAAATTTAAGTAAATAAGACACTATTACTTACCCATCATAGACGGCACTAAGTGTGCCAAGTGGTTCTTATCGAGAAAAGTATCTTGGTCATCCGTAATTAAAATTACGTATACAAGTAGTAGTGTAATCACTGAACAGTTATTTAATAACACAAACACTATGACCGCGTGCTATAGCATAGGAAACGAACAAGTATATAAGACCGCATGCACGACTGCTCTTCGACGCGTCCACAATTTAAATGACAGCGTGACAAAACAGGTTGTGCATCCGACGGTGTCGCCATTGTAATCGTATCTAGGCTATTTTGTCCAAATGTTTAATTTGAATTTTGTTAGTTAAAACGTTGGTTTACTAACAATACCGCTTAACCATACTAACAACTGTTATTTTGATAGATTATACTTTGCTATAACATCAATACGTAACGTTCATAAATTAACAACATGCCATTGCTACCCCAACAATTGTTACTTTGATGGATTATACTTTGCTATAATATCACTACATAACGTTGATAAATTAACAACGTGCCATTGCTACCCCGTTAAAATGTTTTAACATAGTTACACTAAATAGGTGTATTTTGCTGAAGTAACTAAATTTTTTTCAACAATAAAAAAGTTGTCACTGGCATTATAGCCGTATATTTGCAATGACAATGTACTTACGTGCGGTAACAATAAAATTCTAACAAAGCTTTTATTGTCGCTTTGTTAGACGATTTTTTTCTGAGTGCAGAATAGGTAATGGTATATAGTTCTATATACTACTACGATAACATTCTTTAATTCATTTCATCGCATTTGATGACAACATTATGGCAGAAAGATTTATACTTAATTATATAAATGATTTTTCTAAAGTGTTATACATACCTATACAAAATTTTAGTTTCTTTTAGAAATATATCACGGGCGTAGCGTGTATTGAAATTTATACAGAACTTGCCGCCTGCACCATCGAGCGCCTGCACCTCGACTGATCACTCTGATCAGCGCTTTGTAACCATTTTGACGTTACTGTCAAGGTACCAAGCTTTAATCTGATAAAGCTAGTTGCCTGGACTCTTCCTTTTGGCCTAAAGCCTTTGATTAGCTTAAAAGTTAATTGGTTGTCTGGCGCTGTCTTATATTGTTATAATATAAGTATCCGACCGAAGCTTCGACTTCGGCTTCGGTAGCTAGGGTAGGTAACCTACCTATTTAAGACGCTGTTATCCCGTCGAGGCCGTTTTTAGAACACGAACGAAAGTGTTTTAAAGTCTGAAATTAAATTATGTCTTATTTAAGGATCGGGCGGATGGGCGACCGTTCTCAATTACACGATTAGATTAAGTTTACTAGATAGAAAAACATCCCAAAGTTACCTTCCTTTTTGTTATGCTTTTTCAATACTATGATTAAACTGCTGATATTTAACTTTTTATTCTTGTACTTAACTAAATACATTAAATATTTCTAGTGAACTCCGTAGAATTTTTTGCTTAGAAACTCCCATGAGCAAAGATATTTACGAAAAACACGTTTTTTGCGATCCTGCTTTCAATTGGAGCGGGATGGCTAATTGCAAACTTCTGCTTGCAAGAAAGAGACGCTTGCACTTAAATAAGAGAGCCTTAAGTTCTACGATGATGCTCGCAACATAAGCTGGCCGAGCCGCGACATTATACGTTAAGAGAATATATTATTCCGAGAGCGAAAATGCGCGCTGCATACAAACGTACTATGGTGATATTTTCAATACTAACCAATTAAAGTCAATGAAATTTTGCAGAAACAATCTAGAAACCTATTTCGATGCTTCTATAGAGTCAGATTTTCGTTAAAATATACAGTTTCAATGCTAGGATTAATTTAAGATTTGTATGGAAATCTTTGAGGCACTGTAACTTGAAAACTATACATTTTAACGAAAATCTGACTCCATACAAGCATAGAAATTTGTTTCTAGATTGTTTCTGCAAAATTTAATTGACTTTAATTGGTTAGTATTGAAAATATCACCATAGTACGTTTGTATGGAGCGCGCTCCGAGTAGAATATACCCTTAAGAGAAGTTTATTCCGAGAGTTTTTTTCACGATTTCGATATTGGTCCCATAGAGAAAGTTGTTCAGTTTGATGGTCTGATCATCCCCTTAAAACAGTTTCAGCTAATTTTGTTAGACCTTATATTGTGTGGTGGTACGGAACCCTCGGAGCGCGTGTAGCCTGACTCGCACTTGGCCGTTTTTTTAACAGTAGCTAGAGCAGAGTTGATTAAGATGTAATAACATTTTTTTTTTGTGGTTGATTTATTATACTTATCAATTAATCATGCTGAATCATGGTTAAAAATGTAGTTATTGAAGTAAATATAGTTATTTGTTATAGGTAGGCTGCAAAGTTGTTTTTTGGCGCGAGTACTTGTATTGAAACCTGAGCAAGCGAAGGATTCTAGGATTGAACCACGAGCGGAGCGAGTGGTTCAAATAATCGAATCCTGAGCTTATAGCGAAGGTTTCAAAGGTACGAGACGCAGAATAACTTTGCAGCCAAGCGAAACACACAACTTTTCACCTCACAACAGCGAGGAAAAAAAGTGAATTGGTAGTAGACTGGCGGTATAGAAAAATATTGAATAGACAGATTCGAATTTCAAAAACTCTTTCCACGCTAGCGGATAAAATGCACTTTTGCACTCAGATTTCGAATGATAAACATAATATTTCCGAGCTTGTGAGGTGAAAAAATAATGTCTATGCATATCCGCCATCATTGTGCCCACATTGTCCACGTTGTGGACTTTGTGTACCCTAAGGTAGAAAGTAAACCTTCACATCTGTATCTTTATCATTATTCCTACTCTTTGGCGCACGTCGGCGCACTCAATTAAAGCTCAGGAATAATAAGTGCCCACTTAATAGTATTAAATGGTGTGATTCTATCTAAAGGTGTTCTACTCTCCGCAAATCATTCTTCTATGATACTTCAGCAAAGTGTTTTATGTGTCTCTAGGTATATTTTACAATAAATCGTTCGAATTAGCTCCATGTACCTATGAATAAGTCTCTCAAAAGTGTAATTGTATTTAATTTATCTATCTGTAGTTAAGGGTTAAGTACTTAGGTATGTAAATTTGTATCTTGTTTGTTGTAAATAAATATACCCATTTATCTATTTAAAGTTTACAGCGTCACAAATCATCATCATCATCAGCCTACATACCTACTTCCTACTGCAGTACACAGGTTTACCCTCAGGGTGGGTTGTATAGACGTTAGTCCACCACGCGTGCCCAATGCCGGTTTGATTGATGATGATTCCTGCTATGAATGCTTGGTACTTGGCTGAAGTATTTTTTAAAATAAATAAACAAAAATCGGTCAAGTGCGAGTCAGGCTTGAAAAACAAGAAAAAAATGAAAAAAGTTTATTTCAGTTTCCTTAAATCTAATACAAAGTCATCGCAGGAACCAACTTTTGAGTAGCATGAGTTACTCGTTACAGAAGATTCCGCTCTTCCATTAATTTACATAAATAAGGATACCTTGGAATCTAGTCTAGTCATAATCAACCAGTAAGTACACTTTCAATCGCGGAGAACTACACTTCATTTATAACACTACCAATGGTACGGTAATATCATTTCATTATAAAACATTAATATTTGGCAGCATACTTAAGAAGGGCCAGATCAAATGTACCCGAAACCGACGAGCGTGTATGAAACGACTTATGACTGTGGAAGAGGCAAAAGAGGTATGTCAGGATCGTAGCCGATGGCGATCAATTGTCTCTGCCTACCCCAATGGGACACAGGCGTGAGTATATGTATGTATGTATGTATGTATGTACATTACCTCTAATTACCCCATAAGTCTTATTAACTTGCAGCCGTGGCCATTGAAACAGGAGATCTAATTTATTCTGCTATACAATATATACGCAAGCACTAACATACTGCGAATACAGAAGGGGATAGTCTTTACAAAACACTGCACCTATAGGCCTCGCATGCCACCCCCGAGAAAACGATAAAAATCGAGATGGTCCTCCATCCTTATTATTTTACGTAAGCCTGAAAGAGCACGCATGACGTTATCGTGGGTGGCATGATACCTGAGGGCCTACCATGAGTTTTCCCTGTACTTTACTACTGTAGTTACGTCGCCAATTTGTATGACAGAAATTAGTTCTCAACGTAACCACTAGGAGCGCTGTACGAAATTCAATACAAAATTGGTGACGTAACTATAGTAGTAAAGTACGGTGAAAACTCATGGTAGACCTACTGTTCTAGTACCAAATGTGTGTGACAATTGTCGATGAGTTTATGGAAGGGGTAAATATTCGCATGATGAATGCTAATAGAATTTCATTTTATTCTATTATTATTCTACTCTACATAAATCTATATTCTACTCAAAAATATATTCATGTCTTGTTATTGACAGACAAAACTGAGTTTCGAGTGAGTTCCGAGAGATGTCTGAGCAAACGAAGAAGGATGAGGGTAGACAGATTCGTCTGCTCTTAAAAATCTACTTGCACTTCTTCAGTCATCCCGTGATCATGGCAGTAAAAAAAACGCGGTAAGAACCCATTAAAATGTTAATTTTAGTTTCAATAATAACTCTTAAAACTAAATGTATACAGGGTCCTTCTTAATATTCGGACACTTTTTAAGGGTATGATCAGACCATCAAATTGAACAACTTTCTGTATGGCACTAACATCGAAATCGCGAAAAAAAAATCAGCTGTCCCATACATTTGGCTCGAGTCTGTTTGCAGTTTTGTATGGGACAGCTGTTTTTTTATCGAGATTTCGATGTTGGTCCCGTAGAGAAAGTTGTTCAGTTTCATGGTCTGATCATCCCCTTAAAAAAGTGTCAGCATATTAAGTTGGACCCTATATGTAGGTATTGCTTTTTTTTTAATTACTCTCGTCTCATCATCATCATCTCAGCCCATGGACGTCCATTGCTGGACATAGGCTTCCCCCAAGGATCGCCATAACGATCGGTCCTGCGTTGCCCTCATCTAACGGATTCCCGCCGCCTTCACTCGTCTAAAGTTACATAATATCGAATTTAAGCATTTATAACTTCGTTTACGAGTAAGGAAGTGTGAAATTCAATAACATCGCTCAGACGTTGAGCTCTGTGTTCTTGCTTTAAGTACCAACTGAGTAAACCTTCTGTACTATATTTATTCTGAAACGAGTGTAGTGCTGCAGTAAGCGCTTGAAATTGTATTCAGAAATTAATAAAGGCATATTATCAGTGGGTGGGATCCTCTGTTTAGCTTACCACAGCCGGTTTTCGTTTGGAAACGTTCCAGCCAGGTAGCTTTAGAAATTGCAGATTATCGTTTTGTGTAGCGAATAATATGCTTGACTTGGCCTTTGTGGAGGTAAAGGCCAGTCTTCGACCCATACATTCGTGGTTGAACGTACAAAGTTGAACATAGAATCGAATTCTGGAAAGAAAGTAACCAGTTTTGAAGAGCTCCAGTTCTGGTACAGAACCAGCGGTCATAGGTAGTTCAGGATTTTATATTTTCACATGATTAAATAGTGTAGCATCGAAGTTGTAGCGTGTAAACTCTTCTGGGCTTCCATGACACGTAGTGTGGACTTCCGATATACCTACCCATACACACCGGCGGCCGGCATGGACAGACAGACGGACCACAAAGTGATCCTATAAGGGTTCCGTTTTTTACCTTTTCAGGTAGGTATGGAACCCTAAAAATGACGTCGAAAAATTGGCACATAATAGGGGAGCGGACAACTAGTCAAATTTGCAACTCTTAATCGAATGTCAAAACGTGTGCTTTGTATGAAAAATTGTACTAGACAAGTGACGTCATCGACATTTCATTACTTTTTATACTTCATCCTATTATTAAGAATTAGAGAAAATTAGAGTTTAGCGTTATTTTCAAACATTTTTTTTACTTAGAAGATAAACCCAAAATATATTTCATACAGTCCGTGTATATTGATTATGCCACAGATACGGACAAATAACCCATTTTGACCTAGATTTTACAAGACTTCCTAGATTCCTGGCGCAGTTACTAATTAAACGTAACATACCTATACTAGTCTTACCTATTATAATATCATTGATTAAAACTAAATACTTATGTAGGTAATGTAAACTATCTCATGAAAAGCAATGAATACCCAACTATTCGAGTACTAAGCGCAATATCGCACAAAGTAATTTCATTTAATATGAAAATACTCGTTTAGCTTTTACTTTATTATATAAATTTTCCAACGACATATACTTTGAGTTGTATGGTACACTGCATGTTTTAATTAAATCCAGTGCATGGGTATATAATTGTACCTTTTAAGGCAAATATTCTGCGTCTAATGAACTCGGTCTTGCAGAAAGAAGAGCGGTGAGCACCATTACCATAAAGTAAAGTCTGAAAGAGCTACTATGTTTTGATTAATACAATTTGTTTAGCCTTAGGGTGTGTCCACATCTGGCGAATGCTTGCGAGCCGCCCGCGAGCTGTACGCGTGCATTTTATGCTCGTGTGTAGCTTCTTCGCCGCCCACGAGCCCGCAAGAGGTGGGCGCAAGAGCACAGTGGCGGATACAGGGGGGGGGGGGGGGCCAGGGGGCCATGGCCCCCCCCCACGAACCTCTGAATTTTGAGGCCGAGTAAAGAAATGAGCTCTCTTAATTTCTTTTAATCTTAATACGTGGAACGAGTTGGCCGATGGGCCCCCCCCAACATGAAATCCTGGATCCGCCCCTGCAAGAGCAGCGCGCTGCAACTACTTTCCCAACAAAAAACGGAGGCACACAGTTTAGAAAAAGTATAATGTCTAGAATGAGCCTCACGGTTATACCATATAAAACAAAGGGGGCCAACTTTCATAGGTTGGTGTGCGTGAGGCGCCATACACATTAAGTATGTGTACGTGTTTATGGATAGGGTTTAGAGCCCAGTGCTGGTTTCAATTTTTTTCGACTCTTTCGTATCTTCGACTGTCAATCTTGACATAATATAGGGTCCAACTTAATAATGCTGATATTTTTTTAAGATGATGATCAGACCGTCAAACTGAATAACTTTCTCTATGGGACTATGATTAAATATCACTACAGAACGAAAACTTCACACAAGCGGCCACTGCATGTGCACTCACACATAGCGCGCAATAGAGGACGGTACGAAACGGGTGCACACATAGCCCGGCTGTTTGTATGCACCTGTTCGTACGTCCGCAGACGCGCGCTATATGTGAGTGCACCGAGACAGCGGCCGCTTGGCCCGCTTGTATGAAGCTTTCAATCTGTAGGGATATTTAATCATGTGGTCTATAGGTAAACAGCAAAAGAATGAATAATCGTAGTAAGGAAAACAGAAGTAAAATAATAGAATAAATAGTAAAATCACCGGTAATAAGCTTTAATACCAACACGGCACGTCTATTTAGCATGCTCCAATTCAAACAATATCTTTTGTCACTTCAACAGGCTTCTCTTCTAGAACAGAGACGATGGGCAAAACCCCGTCTATCTTTTCATCTGGGATAGCAATTTGTGATGATGCCATTAGTTTGTCCACTTCCACGTAGGATGGGGGCAGATCGCATTCTTCGGCTTCCCTCGCCATTTTGAGGGCTCGGGTGTATTTGTTCATTAGGTATAGGAAGTATGCTGCGATACCTGTAAAATACAAATATTTCTGTTCTCAAATCTTTAGATAGAAATATACCTACCATTTTGTACTTAGTTATTGTGTATATAACTTCTCAATTCGAAATTATTTTAATAAGATTAGAAAAATAACATTTTTGTTGAGAAAATATAATTGTTAATTTAAAAGATGATTTACTTGTAAAAAGGTGGACATTTTATGATGTAAGATTAACAACTAACTATCTAGCTCTATCACTCTTTCGATCAGTTGCAGAAATGCACATAACCATCCACGTTTCAATCCTCCATTAAATCTCTTGCAGTCACTTTTTGTCTTGTTGACGTAGTAAAAGCTAGCAAGAGAATTAATGGAGGATTGCAACTGAGCTTTTGACTATCTGTCGTGCGACATTGGGCGTGAAATGGATTTTAGTTTAGGTTCATGACAATGATAGTATATGTTACTCCTGGTTCATGACACCTATGCCAGCTTCCTGAGTTCATAATATTCATGGCTCAATTTTGAATATCAAGCAGATATCAGTCAACTGAAATATCATTCAGAATTTGCGTTGGGATCACTGGAAGAGGTGAAAAAGGTCTGTGCCCAACCGTGGGACATCAATACGGCACATCGTCTACGTTATTAAAAGAAATTGCAATAATTTGCAGCCGCTCGTGAGAGCGTCGGGAATGCTTCCTGTAAACGGAAATGTATTCACCATTCTTGTATTTATTCTACTCGTCCGGTAAAAATTATTTTCTTTTTCTAGGAAATAACACCGCCAAGTAAATGCTACTGCGTTGCAACTTGCACTGGCCTTAAAGGAATGGTTTGAGCATCGTATACAACGTGTTAAGTTATAACCTACATGTGCATCCAGCCTTAGGTATCTCCAGTGCGTATTTGCCCTACAGCACAGGCACGGCACTTCAAACAACGTTTTGGATATGACATGATGGCGTTCGCTCATGTGTAGGGTTGACAAAAAGTACTCTGTGGGGTTGATACCACGCCTTGTATGAACATCATCTACATTTCGTTAGTTTTTATTGTTCGTTCTTTTATTAAAAATAGTATTTGAGCTAAAAAATGACTGAACATGTCAATTTAGCGTTATTTTTCAACGTCAAATCCAACGGGTGCGGCGCCTGACCACCTGACTGCATTACCTTGCTCGGCTACCCATAAGTGTCCCCAGAAAGTGTGAGGTGAGGTGGGGTATCTGAAGTCAGAGGGGGGCGGGGAGTGGCCGTTCTGTATGTAGAACTATATACTATAACCTACTCGTATTCTGTTCGTACAGTTCTGTTCCTACACGATACACAAAAACGTCTCAACAATAAAAAATATCACCTACTCACAACATTGTTTCGTTAAACACTGTTTGATATCAACATGTTTTTGCTTTCCATGCCCGTTGGAAAACACCGTTGATTGAGTATTTTATAGTATCGCTGGGCGCGTATACTGGAAAGGGATGGAGATATCATAAAAATGTATGAGAAATCGTGCCTTTGTTTGACTTAGAGTTGCAAGATTTTGTATGCAATTTCAACTAAGTCAAATAAAAATATCGCATACGCAGAAAGGGACAAACAACATAGAATGTAGGTATCGTAACGTCACATCGTAGGGCACAGGGAGGATGTAGTTGTTAGTCGTCGTTATTTCACCACGCTGATCCGATGTGGATTGGTAGACTTTCACATACGCGCATGCAGCTTTCCTCACGATGTTTTCCTTCACCGTTAAAGAGCAGTCGGTATTACGTACGAAAAACTCGGACCTTCCTGACTGAGTGTCCATACGTACACACGGCGACACATGAAGCTACACAAAACCAATATAAGCTTGCCGCGCGACTTTATACATTACTCTACCCACACGCGGCCAGCTTATTTTAGTTTTACGTAGCTTGATGTGTCGCCGTGTGTACGACACCGCGTGTAATACTCGTAAACAATATTAACTTACAAACATCCAATAGTTTGATCAGCCAGTAAGCTTCCAGCGGTAATGAGTTATGGAAGACAGGCTGGTAGGCTACGTACAACAGTTGAAACATCAGTTTCACCATCGAGAGACTGCAGAACATGCGCATCGGCTCTGGGTCTTTCTGTAATAAAGAAAGCACTTTTCAAAATGTTTCGAGCGCCTCGCAATGGAAAACACGTTAAAGATGTCCCCGACTCCCTGCGTGGTATAAAATACCCTGAAATAAAGTCGACCACTTATTTGTCTTTCATCAGCATCATCTCAGCCGATAGACGTGCACTGCTGAACATAGGCCTACCCCAAGGATCGCCACAATGACTGGTCCTGCCGCGCAAATTGCCACATTATTAGTCTTCAGTTAATCACAATGCATGTACCTGCTTAATGGAGTATGGACCGTTCTTATCCACTTATCCACTAGCCCATATATTATCCAATCTCCACTAGCTACCCGACGGTATGACTGTCTTTCCTTGGAGGAATGGCAGACCTCTGGTGTGGGACGCGAAATATTGTGTCGACACTGTGTGGCCCAAACACCTCCCTGTCACTTCTCTAAGAGCGGGTGCGGCGGTGTCTGCGGCAGAGGGTCACAAGCGGCACAGATATGCCACCCTTGGTGACGGCTACGTTTGTGCGCCGTTCGGTGTAGAGACCCTGAGGGCAAACGTTCGACAGCTCTTCAAAGAGTTGTCGTGCGCCTGGTCGAGGTGTCCGGTGACCGAAGGGATGGCGCATACCTCTGGCAAAGAATATCCATTGCCATCCAACGAGGTAACGCCGCCAGCGTCCTGGGCACCCTCCCGCAGGACGGCGGCTTCGAGCACGTCTTCTGTAGCGTTAGTCGAACGGAAGTCGTGCTCGATATAGTGGCTCATATCAACTTCGTTTAAGTATTTATTTTTATTTTTAACCATATCCATAAGTTATATAATATTGTTGTAAATATCTCTTACCTTATGCAACGAAGATATATAATTCGCAACGAATTTCAACCATATAACGTTGATGAGAAAGTTTAGTATATCGATAAGATATAAGTGCAGCATTCCTGGGTAGCACCTTGGTTCGCTTGCTATCGGCATGTATTCGATATCGGCGCTGTTGACGCGCAGTATCAGAGGGAGTGGGTAGAAGCCATGGGTTCCAAGGTTCACGACGAGGAGTAGAGGTTCTAGCCATGGCCAGTTGATTAGCTGCAGCTGTTAACATAAAAATAAAGTATTTCTTCAGTGCACGGCTGTTCCAAAATAAAACACTGAATGCGCCATTTTACACCTTCAAGAATTTATTTGTATCAATTACTGCACGCGATATATTAAATGATTTTCGGATAGTTTTGTTAACATAGTTGCTAAATGTTTAAAAAAGGATCCTCAATTCTGTTACATTTGAACAAGCCATCTATTTGTAAAAAAAAAGGATTTGTAAATTTTTGGAGGGGCTGAGGGTCTAATTCGTTGAACTATTTCTATTTAAGTTGAGCCTTTTTTTAATTAGCCTATTTCATTCCACTGCTGGGACAGGCCTCTCCCCTGCTCTTTCACTCGTTCCTGTTTTGGGCAACCTCTGGCCATTGGTCGTCAAATTTGTCCAGGTCATCACGCCACCTCTTCCTGGGTCGATCTGGATGCCACCGACCGTTTTCAAGGATCCTGATGATTGTTGCCCATCTCTCAGGATGCGTCTAACAGAGATATTATGACCGGCCCACTCCTATTTAGGTAACCCAAGAAACACGGGAAGCATTATAACAAACGAATAGTAAACTTATGTAGAACCTAAGGTCCGTATGAACACTTATATAAGTTCACCAAGCATCTTGATGCTTTATATTGGCATTTCAAAACCATTATGATGCTTTACACTGTAGAACGGTTGGGTAATGGCATATCAATTTGCTTTTGTGAAGCCTTTAGTTTTAGTGCAGCAAACCACAACGCAGCTGTATAACCATCAGCTGTTTTTAGTGCATTTGGATCTACAATAGCATTTTAAAGTAGTAAACAATTGCTTAATGCTGTTTAATAGCACAAACATGAACCATTATAATGCCACGTAAATCCGCTGTACAGCTAACAGCTGTTTTTAGTGCTCTAGGGTCTACAATAGCATTTTTAAGTAGCAAGAATATGCCTAATGCTGCTTAATAGCATAAACTTGTACCGTTATAATGCACCGTAAATCCGTTATACAGCGTTGAGCTGTTTTCAGTGCCCTTTGTTGTTTAATAGCACTTTTAAGTGGTAAGTAAAAGCCTAGTGCTGCTTAACAGCATAAACGTGAATCAATGTAATGCTTGCATTTTTAAAGGTCAACTGAGTTCTGTTGTACAGCTAACAGCTCTTTTATCAAATACACGTGAGTTATTATAATGCGTAAAGCTGTATATGCATTCATTTTACTTTATTCCTAAAACCATTTGTCGGCCATTAAACCATCTATCGAGCTATTTTGTAATAAAGTTTTCCTTTTTAAATTAGCTCGAAGAAAATCCCGATAATCCAAGATAATGCGTCCAGAAAGCCTATTTATCAACTCTTGGTAAACGGATTCAAGTAGTATGAAAATTCTGAAATGGGTTTTATTGTTTTGCCCAAGAATCCCTAAAATTGCGTTCAAGTAATGGCACTATTTCAGTCTACATCAAGTCTACTGGTATACCGGTGAACCCCTATAGAACTACTTTATAGACAATGGCACTACAGTAGTTATCAAAGGCCTTCTCTATGGCCTCTGGCTTAATAATTGCTCACGTGTGAGTATTTATACTGCTGGCGGCATTAATTAGCCTTTTTAAAGGCTCGCCGACCTGCTATAGACCGACACCATTTTGTAAATATTTTATAACCAAAAAATATTATCATTCGGACCTATTTATAAAAGACATAGACCTATTATAATAATGATATAACTGAATTTAATACTGCCCAACCAATACTATTATGTTAATTATACAAAATTCGTTCTATACTAGGAATACACAATTGTTTTGGTTATTTCACACATATCTTTATGTAACATTTTATATCAAAACCTCAAAATATAGAAGGCGCGTGAAAATTTTCAATGAAACTCATATAGACATTTACAGTAAACTACATTGCGCAGTAATATTTGAAGGTATGAAGTAACAAAATGAGTCAAAAAAGTATTATAATATAAATATGGTGTCATCCACTCAGTTTTGACCGTCTTCGTCCATATTATATTGCGAGACAAAGTACTTAGTTAAATTACAACGTTAATTGAATTATAACATTTTGTACCGTGGTATTAGAGATGTTTTTGCAATGATGTAGGGTTTATTTAAGTTCTAACTGTGAACACTTAAACAGCTCCAATCATTCTTTTGGTACATTCAAATGCTAGTCTAATGCTTTTGTAATGCAATTAACATCTTCATTATCAATAACATTGCTTGTATATTGCTTCTGTAATGCGATTGGCACCTTCATTGACCGTAATAATGCTTCTTTAATGCGATTGGCAACATCGTTGACCACAATAATGCTAATATAATGCGCCTGTAATGCAATTAAACAACTATTTGTGAACCTATTTAGGATCTAAAGCCGTATAATTTGTGCCCAAATAAGCATTACAGTAGCCGTATATACGTTTGTAATGCTACTATAGAACTGACTCAAAATGCGTAAACGATACATAAATGCTGCAAGTCGGCCGTTATACTGCTTTGATGTGTTACTTGGGAAGTTTGGCGCTTTTCTCTCCGACGTCGGCTATTTGAATTTTGGAGCGCAACGAGGTGTTTCTGACCCGGTCGGTTCGTTTAACACCTAATAGAATGCTGCACTCCATCGCTCCCAAAAAACCTTAAGCTTGGACTTTAGGGCCTCAGTAAGTGACCATGTTTGAGCTCCGTAAGCTAAGGATGGGCAGGATACACCATGTCGATGAGTCTACGTTTAAGCGAGAGCAGGAGTTCTCCTTTTATCAGCTCCTTCATGGACCAGAAGCTCTTGCCTGTTTTCGAATGAGACTATCTGGCCCAAGTAAATGTACTCATCGACATGTATTTCCTGTTCATCTACCTCGACCTTAAGTTTCGTGGAATTAGACCTGGTCATTGAAAGTCCTACCTCAAGGCGTGCAACTGCAGTGCTCAGATCTTGGAGCATTTGTTGCAACCTCGGTGCGCGAATCCGACTCGCACTTTGCCGGTTTTTTAGGGAGAAATATTGAGTATACTCACACTGCGATAATCAACATCACACTGGAACCCGTTGGACACGATGGCAGCGATCAGCACATGCAATCCGATGTCGATAACGCACGCCACCTGTAGGCGCCGATTATATTCAGTTATCAGTGTATGTAAAACTAAAATTATAAACATTAGGGTCACGACACATTGATCGACCGCGATCAACGGATTGCAACAAAAAAGCACGATTAGTATAGGATGCGTGCGCGTTCGCCCCGTCCGCTACTAAACGTGCTTTTTGTATGGACGGTCCGTTGTTCGCCGTCGATCAACGTGTCGTGACCCTGATTAAACAATTGCATAAAAATTATTTCAGACGCTGAAATCACTTGAATGTTTACGGTTTTTTAATACAATATTATAGCATAGTGTAATAATAACTACCAGTGGTGAAGCTCAGCAGTCGCCACCATAAAAGTATTATACCTTACAGGAATAGAGGAACTGACATGAGTTGTCAAATTAAACCGTTTTTGGATGTTTTCAGGAGACTATTCGCACGCAAAAATTCGAATACTGTCTATAATTCTGAGTCTAATGTGAAATCGTGGATACATTAATGATGTAGTGTCAGTATATTTCACAAAATTATCTACGATTTCACTTTAGATTCGCAATTATTCACGGAAACCGAATTGTAAAAATTTATAAGAGACTAGAAAACGGTTATATTGCCTCGCGTCACGTATCTCTTTCTATTATTCAGTGGTGCCGCTAGGTACATCTCGCTCTCTCAGCTGTCAGTCTATTCCTGGTATAACACCTTTATGGTCGCGACAGGTCAATCGAGTGCGGTGTAATTCATAGAAGCGTCTAACTTGGTGTGATTATCCAGCAAACTGTACAGTATAACAACAAATAATAAAAACCGGTCAAGTGTGAGTCGGTCTCACGCTTAAGGTCCCGGAGAAAAAAGTGTTTTTCCAAGTTAAGGGTATATTATTCGGAGCGCGCTCCATACAAACGTAGTATGGTGATATTTTCAATACTAACCAATTAAAGTTAATGAAATTTTGCAGAAACAATCTAGAAACAAATTTCTATGCTTGTATGGAGTCCGATTTTCGTTAAAATGTATAGTTTTCAAGTTACAGTGCCTCAAAGATTTCCATACAAATCTTAAATTAATCCTAGCATTGAAACTGTATAATTTTAACGAAAATCTGACTCTATAGAAGCATAGAGATTTGTTTCTAGATTGTTTCTGCAAAATTTCATTGACTTTAATTGGTTAGTATTGAAAATATCACCATAGTACGTTTGTATGCAGCGCGCATTTTCGCTCTCGGAATAATATTCTCTTAATATGTTGTGTTCTGTGGTGGTGTGGTACGAAACCCTCGATGCGCTAGTGGCACGACTCGCACTTGACCGATTTTATTATTACCTACACCATGATGATAGGTAGGACTAGACTAGTAAATAATAACTTCATTAAAAAGCAGAATGTCGAACCACAGAGGATTATATTGTACAGAGCAACAGCTTCATAGGAGCTTCGATTACATTAGCCTATTCTTGTAGGGCTGTCTAAAAGGAAATAAATTTAATTGAAGTATGAAGCATAATGTTTTATAATATGTAGGTATATTGTTTTTCTTTTTTGTTGTTGTTGTTGTTTGTTGTGTTATTTATTATTTGTTATTTAGTTGAATAAAATGAGTTAAAATTAAAAAAACGTTGCCGCCCGATCCGCCGCTTTACGCGGGTGACTCAGAAATTGACTTACCTGTCACGATCTTTGGGGTAGGTATATGAAGAAGGAGATGTTTTTGTTTGTGTTCTTCCTCGTATTATTAAAGCACACAGTGCAATTATTAACCATTTCGTTTAGTATTATTAAACTACATGCTCGAGTAAAATGAACGATAATAATATCTCACACTTTAAATTCACATGACATGACGTTCTACAATGACAGTGACGATCAAACAGAAAATAATCCATAGACATATTAATATTAACAGAGGTCAGTGGCTCCAATCTCTTTCCGAAAGGAAGAATGGACAATATCTCACACCTTAAATTCACACCCTCGTTACGCCGTAACCACTCGAAGCATAGCCAAAGTGTCCCCTCGGCCTCGTTCGTGAGCCCCGTAGGTGAACGCGCACACAATCATACTGCGCATGTAGTGATGCGCCGCTTTTGCGAGGTTGTTTGAAGCTGTAACTCTGTACAATATAATCCTCTGTGGTCGAACAATATAAAAGCGTAAAAGGAAAAGTGGAAAAAGGGTTGTCCTAGCATAGCTAAACCATAGAGGTAGGAATAGAGGAACATACAGCTGAGAGAGCGAGATGTACCTAGCGGCACCACTGTATAATAGAAAGAGATACGTGACGCGAATCAATAGAACCCGTTTTTTAGTCACCAATAAATTTTTACAATTCGGTTTTCGTGAATAATTTGGAATCTAAAGTGGTCCAGTGGCGAGTAACCTTGCCTGCCGTGCAGGAGGCGATGGTTCGATCCCCGTCCAGGCCGACTCGTACCGATGAGTTTTTCGGAATTTATGTACGATTTGTAACACCACTGGCTTTTCGGTGAAGGAAAACATCGTGAGGAAACCTGCATGCTTCAATTTCGAGGCATGTATTGTACCCACTGTCCATTATAAGTGGCGACGGGCTCACCCCCCGTCACACTGGACAGAGTCTCGGCACTACTGGTGAAACGTGGATTTTCTGAGGTTTCAGAATATCTCTGACTACCCCCTCGGGGAATACAGTCGTGAGCATATGCATAAAGTGAAATCGTAGATAATTTTGTGAAATGTACTGACACTACTTCATTAATTTATCCACGATTTTACGTCAGACTCAGAATTATAGACAGTATTAGAATTTTTGCCTGTGAATAGTCTCCAAAAAACATCAAAAAACTGTGTCATTTGACAACTCATGTCACTAACTCTATTCCTGTAAGGTATAATAACTTTATGGCTAAACAGCGTCTTAGGCAAGAAAGAAACAGATAATTTAGCGCGTGAAAAATCTGAAACGTCCTAATTGGGATGTATACATATTTATTTAAAGTACCTAATCCAGTTTTTTGTTACACTATTGGTAGTATCGCTATCTACCTAGGTACTTGTTTACTAGAATCCATAAACGGCCTTCTCAGAATTGATCATGACAGACATCGGAGAATGAGATAAGAGACAAGTGACTATTTAGTTGACCATTTGGTCATTATAACCAGTCGTTTATCAAAAGTGTCAATCTACATGAAAAAGATATCTTGTTGCTTACGGCGTTATTATTTCAATTGCCGTGTGATGTCCGGTTTAGAATAACACCAGCGCCACCCCGGACGGGTGTCGTAAGAGGACACTAATTTTTCAGGCATCGTCAACATCTCTGATGTCCCCGTGTAGTGTAGATTGTAGAATGACGATGTAGAGCTTTACAAGGTGTTACAAAAGGAAAAATAGACATTTAAAACTTTGAACTTTGTTGTTAAGAGTCTAAACTTTAGACCATCAAACTGAACAACTTTCACTTATGGGACCAACAACTAAATCGCGAAAAAAAAATGCTGCCATACATTTAGCTCGAGTAGATTTGTAGTTTAGTATGGAACATCCGATTTTTTTTCGCGATTTCGACATTGGTCCAATAGTGAAAGTTGTTCAGTTTGATGGTCTAAACCACTAACACCTTGTATTATTTATTACCTACGAGTATTCTGTAGAATGACGCTGTGTGACGCCGCAGTTCGACACACAAAAAATGCGTCGCTGCGGCATCGCAACGCAGCGGCATCGCAACGCAGCGGCATCGCAACGCAGCTTGTGTCTTCAAGAGAGATCACCGTGGGGTCCACCGGCACGTTAGAGCAACGCCGTATACAGGGTGTAACAAAACACCCTAGTAATACTTAAGGGGGTGTTTAGGACCATCAAACTGAACAACTTTCAAATGGAGGCCATCATCGAAATCGCGAAAAAAAAAACCCTCTTTTATACAAAACTGCAGTAACGACTCGATTCAAAAGTAGGGACAGCAGAGAGATTTTTTTTTGCGATTTTGAAGTTGGCTCCATAGAGAAAGTTGTTCAGTTTGATGGTTCGAAGCACACCCTTAAGTATTACTAGTAGGGTGTTTTGTTACATCCTGTAGAAACCTAAAACGCACTATCGAAGTATTCGCGTTCACACGCTCTGACAAGGGTATTCCTAATAGGTATTGAACTTTTATAAGGGTTGCGTTTTTCTTCCTTCCTCTTGAGGTTCAAAACTCTAAAAATATATTTGGCTTCACTTACCAGGTTTAAATATCCTATTATGAAACATTTGATTCGAAGGTTTGGGAGACATCCGTTTTTGAGCAGCATTTTTAATTGTAACTGAAAAATAAGCGCAATAAAATAAAACATCATCATTACTTTAAACAGTAACCTCTTATACTACATTCATATATCGTAGTTATACTGCAAAAATCAATTATCTTATAAAAATTTCGAAATGAAATTGGTTTTCGCGTTAAGTCGTGTTCGGAAAAATTTCGAAATAATTGGTTTTCGCAGTATAAGGGCGATATTGTGAACAAAATGTCAGTAAGTTATTACTAGGGGTGTGGGAGGTCAAAATTAAATCAAATTATGCTTCACATGATTTATAAACGATCCAAGTCGGAAGTAAAAACAAATAAGTCGTTTGTTAATAGTAACAAAACCAGAACGGTTCCTCTTACTAACTCCCCCATTGACCTTCCCTAAGGTTATTTTATTTGATGAAGGAGACGGCCCAAAGCTCTGTGTGAATGTTGTTACTAGTTACCCTACTGCATGAGCCTGCTCTGTGACATGGGGATTGATAAACGATCACGAAAACGCTTGATAGAGGTAGTTATGTTCACTAATTTGGTTTATTTTTTTTATTACTAGACGACCCGGTTGGTGTAATGGTTACCACGCCGGACTGCCAAACCAGGGTCCTGGGTTCGAATCCCGGTTCGGTCATGGATGTTATATGTTCGTGCCGTTGTTGTATGGTTTCCATAATAAAAGCCTTTAGTGCTAGTTTGGGATCATTAGGTACAATGTATGTGCCTGTGAGCGTTATTTATTTATTTATTTATTATTATTTAATCAAAGAAAACAATTTTGCAAATTTTGCGAATTTCCTATTGGTTTCTTAGATAATGTTGTTCAGAATCATGGGTACACTGCCTCCGTGGTCTATTGGGTTCTTGACACGGAGTTCGTAGGTTCGATTCCCACGGGGGACACCTACCTAGTGATATGATATATCACTTTGTGCGTTTTCCCCAGTTGGCTAGGACATTGCAGGCTGAATCACCTGATTGTCTGAAAAGGAAAATGATTCCGTGCTTCGGAGGGCACGTTAAGCCGTTGGTCCCGGCTACAATCTCTGGTAGCTTAGTCGTTACATAAAAAACCACGTCAGAGGCCGAAAGGCGGTTTGAATAAACTTGGCTTGCCCATTCACAGGATAAGAAGAAGATGGGTACATACATTTACATCGGTAACGCTCGAATACTGGAACGCTCATTAAATTTAATCCTCCATTAAATATCTTGCAAGCTTTTACTACGTCAAAAAGACAAAAACTGACAGCAAGAGATTTAATGGAGGATTAACTTTAATGATCGTTCCAGTATTCGAGCGAGACTTAACCTGGTACCTACTGTACTGAGAATAGCGATAACGAACAGAGACACTGCCACAGAATAACAAAGTTAATTGATTGATAACACAGACGTCTCAAGATAACTTTGCAGTTATTTTATAGCACTGTGACCTTTGCATTGATGTTAAGACGCTGTTATACCGTCGAGGCCGTTTTTTGAACAAGAACGAAAGTGTTTTAAACTGTGTTTTAAAGTCTGAAATTAAATTATGTCTTATTTAAGGAACGGGCGGATGGGCGACTGTTCTCAATTACACGATTAGATTAAGTTTACTAGATAGAAAAAAATCCCAAAGTTACCCCTTTTTGTTATGTTTTTTCAATACTATGATTAAACTGCTGATATTTAACTTTTTATTTTTGTACTTAACTAAATACATTAAATATTTCTAGTGAACTCAGGAGAAGTTTTAGCTTAGAAACTCCCATGAGCAAAGATATTGACGAAAAACACGTTTTTTTGCGATCCTGCTTTCAATTGGAGCGGGATGGCTAATTGTAAACTTATGCTTGCAAGAAAGAGACGCTTGCACTGGGATAACCTAGCCTTAAATATTTGTCTTTGACCAACATTTTGTAATACAAGAGAAGGAGATCTTTATGCCACTTGTTTAAACTTCTAGAAGCAGCGCAAGATATCGAGGCAGAAAAGAATATCAGTTACGTATCTAAAACAAAAAACCTGCAGGGAACAGGTTATTCCGAGAGCGAAAATGCGCGCTGCATACAAACGTACTATGGTGATATTTTCAATACTAACCAATTAAAGTCAATGAAATTTTGCAGAAATAATCTAGAAACAAATCTCTATGCTTCTATAGAGTCAGATTTTCGTTAAAATATACAGTTTCAATGCTAGGATTAATTTAAGATTTGTATGGAAATCTTTGAGGCACTGTAACTTGAAAACTATACATTTTAACGGAAATCTGACTCCATAGAAGCATAGAAATATGTTTCTAGATTATTTCTGCAAAATTTCATTGACTGGTTTTCAGTGGTCAGTGATTGGTTAGTATTGAAAATATCACCATAGTACGTTTGTATGGAGCGCGCTCCGAATAATATACTCTTAACGATGAAAAGTCCACTCACGAAACAAATACACAGAATACATTTTATATCACTGCGGATAACTTCAGCATGTATTCTATCATCAAACTGAACTTCTTTTACTATGGAGAAAACATTGAAATCGCGAGAAAAAAAACAGCTGTCCCATACATTTGAGTCAGATAGGTACTGCAGTTTTGTAAGGGACAGCAGCTTTTTTTCGTGATTTCGACATTGGCTCCATAGTAAAAGTTGTTCAGTTTGATGTGTAGAATACATGCTGAAGTTATCCGCAGTGATATAAAATTGATTGACCCTGTATAAAGCATGTGTGGAAGGGAACATTGGAAGAGGCAGACCTAGGAGGACGTACCTAGACCAGATCAGGGACGTAATTAAAAAATTCCAGTTTAAAAGTCGCCGATATCGAAGGAAATGTATGACAAGATGTATATGGACCTAGCTAGAGGAAGCAAGAGAGGTGTGTCAGAACCGCCCAACGTGGAGATCCATAATCTCTGGCTACCTCTCTGGGAAAAAGGCGTGAGTTTATTCATGTAATTCATATGATTCTTTGAAAACAAGAGAAAATTAAAAAAAAAAGTAGGGTGATAGTGTACAGAGTTGCATAACTTGAACAATTTTCCCCAACGCAACGTAGAGGAAATTTGCAAACAAAATAGTTTTCCAGTCCAAAAAAATACTTAACTTTTTATTGAAAAGTAATTTTTTTAGGGTTCCGTACCCATAAGGTTAAAATGGGACCCAATAGGGTCATAGGGCCCTTAGTAATAACTAAGCCTACGTTGTCCGTCCGTCTTACCTATTTAGGGCTGTAATTTTTGAACCATAATAGCTAGACAACTGAAATTTGAATTGCAGTTATGCCCAGAATGGCAGTTGTTACGGTGCATTTATTAAAAAATAATAATGAAGTCAAAATGTTAAAAATTAAGGGGTGTCCACATACAAGACACTAGTTTATATCAACGTTTTTTCTTCTCGCTCTATCGTAAAAACAGTCATACATACAAGCGTCAAACTTGGTGTAATTATAGAAAAAACTCTACAACAAATAATAAAAACCGGCCAGGAGTGAGTTGGTCTCGAGCTAAAAGTCCCGGAGAAAAAAATATTCCAAGTTAATTTGTTGTGTACTGTGGGGTGTGGTACGGAACCCTCGGTGCGCGAGTAGCCCGACTCACACTTGACCGGTTTTATTTTATTTCTCCCAATATCCCTTAGATTCCATGGGGAACGTATCACGAGTACAACCTACCTTTACAATAATGCAACACAAATAAAATAAATGCAAATAATAAAATAAGCTGGCTAAATGCAGATAAACAAGCGGTTTTCAGTGTGCGTAAATTTTCGAGATCTCGATGTTGGTCCCATAGAGAAAGTTGTTCATTTTGATAGGTAGTCTGATCAAGGACAGTATGATAGAGGCATGATGTATGATCAACAAAGATATCTCATTGCTATTTAAGTAAGTAAGTAAAGTTAAGATTTTTATACTTACCTACCTATTTAGATACCTAAGTAGGTACGTCTTTTTTCACAAAGGCAATAATAGATACGCAATTGAGTTACAAAACTCCATCAGTGCTGTAACTACGCAAAATGCACTTCCTGTTGCATGTTATACCTACTTATAGGTACTTACTTACATATTAAGTATTATTAAACATAATTACGGCGTACGGCGAAATTGCAATTTACAAAACATTTAAATTATTTCAACCAAGTTAATCAAGATCGAAATTTACTACGGCACAGTTAGAATAGCAAAACAGACTTACCAAATTTTAACTTTATTGATTTGATAGAATATGCTAATTGAAAAACTACTGCACAAAAAACACAACGCTGTTTGCCGGCAAATTTTACCATGCGTCTGAGTTGTGTGTGATGTGAGCGCAGTTGTGTGAGTGTCCGGGTACGTTCGGATACATACAGGGTCCAACTTAATATGCTGACACTTTTTTAAGGGGACGTACAGACCATCAAACTGAACAACTTTCTCTATGGGACCAACATCGAAATCACGAAAAAAAATCAACTGTCCCATACATTTTGCTCAAGTAGGTTTGCAGTTTTGTATGGAGCAGCAGATATTTTTTTCGCGATTTCGATGTTGGTGCCATAGAGAAAGTTGTTCAGTTTGATGGTCTGATCATCCCCTTAAAATAGTGTCAGCATATTAAGAAGGACCCTATATATGGAAAGGTTGGTGAGCGGCCATCATCGGCTTCGTCAGATAATTAAAAAACAACGGCCAAGATCATGTCGGACTCGCCCATGATAGGGTTCCGTACCTGTAACCAAATTACCTACCTGCTTAGCAAAAAACTATTCAAAGAAATCGATTACTAAACAGTTTATACTTACTGAAAAGCAAGCATTTAGCGCGATTTGATTTGGATCAGCGCCATTGAGTGATAGGCTAGAAAATCAGTTTTTATAAAAATTCTTTTGACTGGTTTTTAATAATACTTATTTCCAACACTGGTCGGGCTATAGTACAGTCAAGAGCACATCAACCTTGACAATCGAAGTGCGATATTGTTTCTTAATACGAACGCCATAAGAACAGTACGAAGTCCAAGGTGTTTAGCTTGACGTATGCTCTTGACTGTAAGTACCTACCTGTCCGATAAAATTTTCATTGATAGTATATTGTTCAGTATCAAGTCGTTGGTGTCATGTACATTTACTAATCGATTAAAAAAGTAATGGGATTACTTTCAATCATGATAGATTATTATAATCACGATTGAAGTAATCGGATTACCCAAGTAATCGTTAGTTCGATTGAATCAATCGAGTAATCGGGATTACTCGATTACTTGTATAACAACCGGATTTAACAAGATCTGGTGGTGAAGCCAGGAATGTCTCCGTACGAGGGAACTCCTCAACGGTTAACAGCATTGGCTTGCCATTTTGAGTAAACGTTCAGTTTTGATAGTAAAACACATGATCTGGTGCTCAACTCACCAAACATCAAATGGCTATTGGTATAACTTTTTACTTCCGAAAAGCAAAAATTTCAAATCGTTACTAAAAAAGGAATCGAGTAATCTGGACTAACGATTGACGACTAATGATTGCAATCGTAGTCGAAACTTCGACTAACGACTAAAGTAATAATTAGTCGAATTGTCTATGATTGCGATTTGTAATCGCAATCGTTAGTCAGTAATCGATTGAATTTTGCCCAACGCTGGTATGTACAATCCTGCTTTTTAATGAAGTATACTTTTGTTTATTATTTTCTATGCGAGTTCCGAGACACGTTTCCGAACGCACTCCTTACATTACACTCGTCCTTGTTTGTGTGCGTCACGTCACGTCACATCACATCATATTCTTGGAACATGCTGCTTGTTTGTATTGTACCTATGAATCACTTCATTCGATTATTCGTGAACCATCAAATACATTGCTGATTTACTTACAACCATCTTATGTGACTCTCCGAGTTATCCAGCATTGTAAATAATCATAGAAGACTTTCCGTGACATGTTTCTTAGAACAACGCCATCTATGTAAGATGAAGTGTAAGTACCTAACTCTGTAATTGCTAGGCAGGATTATTGATTGATTGTCGAGTCGATTAGTTTCAAATACCTACCTAAACGTTGACTGGTCAACCCGATAATGTTACATTTTATGGTAGGTACCTACCCTAGGGTATTATCCGGAAAAATATAAATAATTTAATACTTATATTTTATGTTTTCTTCGAAGTGGAAGGTTTCAAAGACGAGTGGCGGAGAAACACAGGGCACATACCTACAGGGTGTAAAATTAATGCATTACATAAGGGCGTGATTCAGACCATCATCTGAACAACTTTCACTATGAGATCAACATTGAAATCGCGAAAGATAAACCGACTGTTCCATAGAAAACGTCAATGGTGATTCGGTCCAAACGTATGGAAGAGCAGATTTTTTCCATAAATGTCACGAGTAGGTACCTACTATAAGTAAGTAGGTACCTATGTGTTGCAGAAAAAAGTTAGTTATAAGGTCCCAAGGTACAATAATCCTCTGTGCCCAAGGTAAGATTATTATACACTGCCTACCAATATTCTTTTACCATTTCCTCTTCCCTATGGTTGTTTGGAAGAAATAGCTTTTTAGCTATAAGACCGCCTATTTTTTTACCTTCTGTATTTCCTGTTTGTTTACTCTTTGTAGTTACATTTTTTTTTGTGTAGAATAAAGTATAATTGATTGATAGATTAATTGAGGCAAACAAATCGTTCCACCCTGTCATAAACAAAATAATAAATGCAGCTAGCCTTTCAAGTCATTCACCTGTGTCACACTTGCCTACTAACCTTTGTCCTATTCCTATACCACCTTAACTTATCAATAAAAAACTGAAGAGTTGATTAGGCTTAACACACACGTACGGCCGACACTGCGCGTAATTATAACAGTTCTTCAAAACCCAGCTCAACATTTGGTAAAGCCTTAATGTTAAAACACACTGAGCCCTATGCTTTTATGAAAACCCTATTTCAATTCGGCTGAGCAGTTTTTACGTGATGCGTGCACAAACAAACAGACAAAAATTATAAAAATTGTAAAAATGTATTTAGGCCACCAATTAAAATGTCTGCATAGGTATATCTTCAATGAACATCCACGCAAAGTTTAAAATTTTATTATAATAATTAAGTTTTCACCTCACAAGCTCGGAAAGATATGTCTATCATTCGAAATCTGAGTGCAAAAGTATGGCAAAAGTGCGTTTTATCCGCTAGAGTGGAAAGAGTTATTGAAATTCGAATCTGTCTATTCAATATTTTTCTATACCGCCAATCCACTGAAAATGCTTAATAACTATTTCATGTCACTGGCCAGCACGAAAAAAAAACTTTTTAAAATGTTCTTTTTAGCAATTCACTTTTTTTCCTCGAAGTTGTGCGTTTCTCTCGGCTTTAAATTTATTCTGCGTCCGTACCTTTGAAACCTTCGCTTGCTCAGGTTTCAATACAAGAACTCGCGCCAAAAAGCACCTTTGCAGCCTAGCATAACAAATAACTATTATTACTCCATAATCATATGTTCACAACTATATTCCCCGAGGGTGTAGTCAGAGATATTCTGAAACCTCAGAACATCCACGTTTCACTAGTACCGAAACTCTGTCCAGCCAGTGTGACGTTACTTCAGTATTGTCGAGTGTTCACATACGAGTATGTATGTGATCGATCATACGTCATCTCAATAAATATTGCACACTTTGAAAGTGACAGCCAGCATCGAAGGTTATTCAACAATATTGATTAATGATTAGGTACTATCGGCCGTCAGCGCTAAGCCTAAGTCTGCCAGGTGTTCCGTCAGTTACTTTAGTATGCACTCTGATGATTTGTGTATTGTATTTAGCGGTTAAAGTGGGACAGACTGCATATTTATAGAGACATCGATAAAACTGCAATCTACTGTTCACTTGCTAAGTTCCCACTATTTATTCGTTTGTATAAGTAAACTTTGTTAAGAAATTAGCATCATCATCATCCTCATATCAGCCGATAGACGACCATGCTATAGATTACACACCGAGGACAGGAAAGTAAGAAAGATCTCAGATCTCATGTAAATCGCGAAAAAAAAAATTATTTTCTATACTCTACAAATCGACTCTAGCTAAAATATGTATGTGATATCCGATATTTTTTTTCGCGATTTCGATATTGGTCCCATAGGTAGTGAAAGTTGTTCAGTTTGATGGTCTAAACCACCCCCTTAAAGGTTTATTTGTATTTTTGTAACACCTTGTATACATCTTATACTATCTACATACAATGAAATTGTAAATTTTGCGTGGATACAAACATTGCAGATATTTGCAAAAATATTAAATGGGTTTAAAATTTAAAAAAGTTTAGAATAAGTAATAGAATGCATTGAGTCCGCATTTTTCGGATTTATATCTGTTTGTTTGAGCACGCGTATCTTAAAAACTGCTGTACCAATTTAGATGGATCTTCATAAAAGCATAGTGCTTAGTTTGGATTAATATTTAGGATTTATTTCATGGCAATCGGTTCATTAAATAAAAAGTTATGAGTATTTAAAAAGTCTGTGGTCCGTCCGCGTACAATGTCGCGGCCGCCGACGCCGTTAGAGTAGGTAGGTAATATGCAATGCATTATGCATTATCTATCTCTAAAGTTTGGGCGCATAAAATGTTGGTGTATGTAGGTACGTAGTGAGAAGTTTGATGAAACTCCGATAAAACTTGGAAGTAGGTTACTAATAAACATCTAAGTGAATCCATAATTCTGTTTTGGGTCACGGATGCCGTTCGGTTCATATTTAATGTACATTTGCTCCATTTTCTTCGTCGTCTTTTCAGTTTGCATTGCTTGTTAGATATTTAGAGGCAGGATGAAAATAGTTATACAGTTATAATCCAGTTATACTATAGTAAGGAGAAAAAAATACATTTAGATCACACATAAAAAAACATAATATAAGTAGGGTCCTTCTTAATATGCTGATAATTTTTTAAGGGGATGATCAGACCATCAGACTGAACAACTTTGTCTATGAGACCAACATCGAAATCGCGAAAAAAATATCTGCCGCTCAATACAAAAATGCAATCCTACTACTTGAGCCAAATGTATGGGACAGCTGATTTTTTTTTCTCGATTTCGATGTTGGTTCCATAGAGAAAGTTGTTCAATTTGATGGTCTGCTCATCCCCTTGAAAAAGTGTCAGCATATTAAGAAGGACCCTGTATACACAATTTCCTGTAAAATCTTTGTACATTTTATATGGATTCGTCTGTATGTTTTTTTTGTTTGTTACACACCATAAATAACTTCACCATAACAAACAACATTGTTGTTAACAAACAACTACATTCACACTAAGTTGCAGAAACGCTCGTTCTCTTCCATTAAATCTCTTGCTAGCTTTTACTACGTCAACAAGACAAAAAGTACAGCAAGATATTTAAGGGAGGATTAACTTTAATGAGCGTTTCTGCAACTGAGTATTAGATGATAATTTTTTTAATTCTGAAGAGTTTACCCCGAGTTGGTCCCATTTTTTCTAGTCAGCCTTTAAATTGGATTCAATTGAAATATTTGTAGCTACCTACATATAGGTAACATTGTAGCATATTTTGTACATAAAGATGTACAATACCTACAGGTTTCAGGTTCCATTAGTAAGTTTGTCTGCAAAAATGAAAAATTATAAGAGAAACCTAAAGATGATTTTAAGGGTATAATACCGTTGGCGCGCTCCATACAAACGTACTATGGTGATATTTTCAATACTAACCAATTAAAGTCTATAAAATTTTGCAAAAACCATCCAGCAACAAATCTCTATGCTTGTATGGAGTCCGATTTTCGTTAAAATGTACAGTTTTAAAGTTACAGCGCCTCAAAGATTTCCATACAAATCTTAAATTAATCCTAGAATTAAAACTGTATATTTTAACGAAAATCTGACTTCATACAAGCGTAGAGATTCGTTTCTAGATTGTTTCTGAAAAATTTCATTGGCTTTATAATTGGTTAATATTGAAAATATCACCATAGTAAGTTTGTATGCAGCGCGCATTTGCGCTCTCGGAATAAACTTCTCTTAAAATATGTACCTATTCAATGATACCCCACTCGACATAGTTTGTCACCTTTCATTTTTTTATTTTTCACAATATGGCGTCTGGTAGTCACCATATTGAATTAATTATAGTGACAAATCGATTGACGTAAGAATCATCAAAATCGGCCCACGCGTTTGGTCTCTAGTGTGCCACAAAGTTACAAACTGACATACATAAGCTATTAAACACATCACCCTTCCTTTGCGTCGCGCAGTCGGGTAAAAACAAAGGCTAATACAAATTTATGGAAGTCTCCAAGATGCTCAAAGTAGGCTATAATCATTCTTCTGGAGTCTCTACCATAATCTAGGCGTGACAAATTTGCCACAGAACACTATGTGTGTCGCATTCAAAGAGAATTAGGCATTATGTCCCAGTCCCAAGGCGCATAATTGCGGCTGCTATGTTACGTGACTAAACCTAATGATATCGCTTTAATAGGATTAAAAATGTTAGACTTCGAGAGTATGCCTTTGGAGAATAATTTGAAACGTGGTTTATTATTTCTTAACGTAATACTGATTTGTATAGAAAATTAAGTTCTGAACTTATGACGTTACCTAGTTTTTTACGTAAATCTGAAGGTAAACTGAACAACGTTTAGTATGGGAGCAAACCTGTTAGAACAAAAAACAGCTGTTCCATACGTGTCAGTGGAGTAGGTATTGCAGTTTAGTATGGAACAGCTGATTTGGTCCCATTGTAAAAGTTGTTCAGTTTGATAGGTAGAGTCTTAGATTATCAAGATAGACAGTCAAAGCTACGAAAGCGTCGAAAAAAATAGGAACCAGTACTGGTTCCAAAACCCTATACATATACACGCACACATACATATTTTTGTATGGCGCCTCACGCACACCAACCTAAGAAAGTTAGCCCCTTTTGTTTTATACGGAACAAGTGTGAGGCTCATTCTAGACATATACTTTTTCTAAGGGTAGAGTATGCCTTTCGGTACACCCTGTATAGGTATAATAGTTGGCATTTACCATGCATTTACCTATATTATTATGTGACAACACTCCAACATCGTACTGACGATATACCAGAATAAACAGTACTAGCACTGATGATGACGCTGACTGAAAAAACACTGCATTAAAAACCCAGTTGCTTGGTGCAAAACCGTGTCTCGATTCAAAAAGGTCTCAGAGATTTGATTACATCCGGCGCGCGGCGTAGTACCCAGTGAAAAACGTATTGACCCTACCTACCTACATGCATTTAGTACGGCAATGCCACTTTTTTTTTGTAACGTTTCTATACCTTCCACGGGGAAAGTTGTTCAGTATCATGAGTACAAAATACCCACAGAGGTTATCTGTGAATATACCTCTGTATAGTCCGTGGGCACTTAGAATAGGATTCGGCTATCGGGTTTTATTCGTATAATACCTAGAAGATCGCGGCCAATGACAATGTTTTTGAAATCGGTTACAATTAAACTCTCGAGGAGTAAATAAGGGTTTGAAATAAAATACAAAAAGAAACGTGCCTTGTCCTAGTCCATTAAGTAAGCATGCCTCACAAAATTCTGAAAATTTTTGATAGTTTTTAGTAATATGTAGACTATTTTTGTTCGAATAAATCATACATTTGAGCCTATAAATTTATAACATACCTACTAGTGTTTACCCGCGACTTCGTCCGCACAAATTATATACCAAATTTTAAGTCAGATCATAAGCTATCAAACAAAAAAAATTTCATCAAAATCGGTTCAGTAGTTTTTGCGTGATGCGCGAACAAACAAACTAATAATTTTGTCAATAGATGGCGCTGCACGTTTTTAAATCGCGCTATCGAGTGTTATTTGAATTTATATGAAGTGAACCGCAACTTTTAATTTTTTATTCCTCATGGTTTTACGGTTTTATAATAGTTAAGATGAAAAAATAAGACTTTAATTTCATCACGGACATTTTTTAGAAAAACGTGCTGTTACGAATATATTTTACCCAACAGCCGAATCCTATTCTAAGAGCTCACGGACTGTAGGTGCCTGTGTAGTGTCGCTACTGCTCGCACTCGCACACATAATCCACATATTGGTTCGAGTGACATTGCCCAATGATTAATGGTGGGGAAGGCGTCCATTCGGAAAATGTAACGAAAGCACCAGCTTTTACATTCAAATCGACCGATTTACATTAGCTCTGCCGGTCCGGAACCGTTCAGGTGCGTATTATCGAAACGCTAAAATGTAAATTTTGGTCGGTCAGTTGAGAAAATGTAGGTAATTATTATAACATCCTGTTGCTAAATGTATTAACCAACTACAGAACAATATCTAGTACCATATAGGGTCGTTTTAATATGCTAACATTTTTAAAGGGGATGATCAGACCTTCAAACTAAACGACATTCTCTATGGCACCAACATTGAAATCGCGAAAAAAAACAGTTGTACCATACAAACATTTTACATTTTCTGTCTGTTTGTTTGTTCGGCGCGAACAAACAAACAGATAAAATCCAAAAATTTGTGATTTGGAATCAGGGACACCTAAAAACATTATCGTAACTTTTTTTTATGTCTTCAATGTACAAACACACTTCTGTTACAGTTTTGTAATAGTGATTCTACGGATGATGTAGGGTGCCTACAATATCATCATCCTATATCACTAACAGAGGATTTTGCCATTATTCTAATTTCACGCGGTCGAAGTCTCGATCGAAAGAAGGTTATGTTCATGCTTCAGACTATATTCTCACGTCCTCTATGAATTGGTAACCTATCTCGGGAAACTGGGTTTTAAAAATACGCGAATAGGAAGCTTTTCAAATGGAATAACACTACGCGTAGACGAAAGTGAAACCTTTTGAATGTATCGCTCGTCACAATCGAATGCCTAAGTTCTCATGTAAGTGAATTATTGTAATTCTTATGAGGATAATAAAGATTCTTAAACCCGAATGCCTATGTTGATGTTCGTTTATTCGCTTTTGGATATTTATCTCAGGATATATGTCTCAGATCTCATGTAATCGCTCTCATGTAATGGCTTCGCCTCGGTCGCCTCGGTCAACAAACATGTGATCTGAGGCTTTCTTATTTACTGTCCGAGGTTAGTATACTATTTTTCTTCTCGACGGAGATGGAAAGCGACAACTTCGTTTAGCGCAGCGGGACGACAATTGACGCTTTCCGTCCGGAGGGGAGAAATAGTACATTACTGCATCTGCAGTGGCCAGCAAAGAGGCATTGATGGACGATCGAGTAAATGTGGGCCGAGGCGTGGTTAAATCGTTCTAGGCCGAGGCGAAGCCGAGGCACACATACGTAAGTCCATCAATGCCTAGTTGTGGCCAAGGCTTGAATAGTGCTTTTCTCAAACAATGCGCGGAAATTAAAATCAATCAAATTTTCAAAATAAATGACGAACAACAATAATTTTTCCTGAGTTAAAGCTAGTAACTTATTAAGTATCCATTCGTTTTTTAATTCATTATAAAGCTTTCTATTTGCAAGCCAGTTCGAAATTTAAATAAAACCTTTGATAAGTTACCTACCTCCTTGGTTGCCTTGTTTCGGAGTAAAAGATCGGTCCATTTTTAAATTATACGACAGATATGAGTTTACTATGGCCGCTATGGCTATTATTTGGCCGCTAAACCACGACAGATATGGATTTTTACACAAATTTTGCCGGCCGCTGCTCGCATAGTACAGCAATTTCGATTTATCTCGAAGAAGGTTGTCAAAATAATGCTCAAAATTACCAAGTATGTTTAAGAAATACTTATATATTTTTTGATAGGTAATACGTCAACATAATTACTTTTATCATTGACTCACTCTCACTATCACTATAGGTACCTAGCCTATATCTGCCTGCCTTCTTAGAAAAAGTATATCGCACGTTAAAACCATTACCGTCACTATGCAAAATATTGAACTTTCGGGAAATGGCGTTCAAAGTTTTTGCAAAACGAATTATTTCATTATATTTTTTTGTTAGTAGTTTTTTATGATTTTATCCATTTAAATGATAGTTTGGGTACTAATCTTGCTATTAGTTCAATGATGTACAGGGTATATTACATTTTCATGCAGTTATTATAAAATATCTACTTTTGTGTCATTATTCCTCTAACTTTTTTACTTAGTATGTCGTGGAGAATAGGGTACATTGACTGACACTATTCAAATAAAACTTAAGAAAACTTAAAAAAAACATGCATTGTATGAGCAATTAACTGGTGTAAATAATAAAAAACAGTTGTCAATAGACCGTTCTTAAGCACCGACGTAAAAAGAGGGGTACAATAGGTATAATAAGTGTTACAATAGGACTAAATACAGAAATATGAATACTTCTTGCTATTCCATGTACGCATCGTTACTACTTCTATGTCCATGCGGGCTATTCTAGATACTTACACTTATACACCGTGTTCAAAGGAAGAAGTACACTAATAAATAGCACTTAAACACGCTTTTAATTCATCAGAAACATAGGTATAAAGAAAATGTACAAGGAACTGTGTAGATGTAAAAGTAAACTACACTAAAGTAATTCCCCAAATAACTTTGTGTTAGGCACAAAGTAATTTTGGGTCCTACTCCACTTTCATATAGTAAGAGTTTAAAGACGAGTTCTGTAACCTAATCTGATTTTGATGACGAGCTAGAGCTAGAGGACTGGATCTGGCTACATTTTGGTTTAGCGCTAACATTGTTTCATGACACCTCTTTCAAAGTTGAATTTAAGGTCTGACGGGCTTCATTTTGAACACTCGTTTAGTTTAGATTTTGGTATTTAACTCTTGACCTACGATGGCTTTTCAATTGCATTTTCTTCCAAAACAAAATCGGATTCGGATGAAGAATAGTTTGTTTTTTGACTTTGGTATTTTGCTCTTGACTGACGAAGGGCTTTGGGTTTGATATTGGCATAATCTTGCAAATATTAATCTTGTAAAATTGTATGGTGGTTCGTACTACAATTTTCCTGACTCCCGTAGAAAGTTTTGACAAGACAACTGCTGGGGACGTTGTTGTCTTGATTGAAATCAAATACTGTTTTCATGATCTGAAATGGGGCTTAGGTCCTTTGTCCTAAGAGAATCTAATACACCTCATATTCTACATACATACATACATAAGCTCACGCAATTGTCCCATGGGGGTAGGCAGAGACCACGGACCGCCACACGCTACGACTCTGACACACCTCTTTAGCCTCATTCACATTCATACATCTCTTGATTGAGATCAAGTCGAATCATCCGTCGATTGAGGGTGCTACGCACTTGTCCGGCATAGATTTTGTTTTGCGGCTTATGAGCTAAAAAAGTACTACGTAATTCAATACCACGGGGCTGATTAAGTTTTGGGAATCTCTAAAAGCCGAAGTCAACCCGATTTCTTTTGCAAGTAACAATTCACTTGAGTTTTTAGTTAGCTTAATACCTATGAAATCAAGGTAAAAGAGCTCTTGGTTTTGGCAAAAGAATAAAAAACTTAAATAGTAAAAAGTTAAAATGTGTTCTAATTTATTTTTAACATTCACAGTCTACAATAAATTTTGGGTAATATCGACACCAAACGAAACACGACACGGTTTACTTATAAAAGATACAAACAATACTGACTCTAAAAAAAATTTTACCATTTTTGTATGAAATGACAATATTTCTTGAAATTATCTACAGATCTTTTATCTTAAGTAAAGGAAAAATAGGTTTAAAACATAAAATGACAGTCTTGTTTGAATCCCTATGCGTTTTACGCTCAAAAACTAACAAAAAGAACGACTTTAATCGTCAAAAATACACTATTCCCAGAAACTGCAACAGATTTTTAGCCTAAAGTAAAAGCAAATATGGCTCTATGCAAAAACGGACAGTATTGCGTTTATTTGTACCGAATTTACGCTATTAAATTAACGTGAAAATGACACTAACCAAAAAATGACGGTACTCCACACATCAAAGTACATTCAATTGGCTGTTCTATTTAATGAAATAACGTTCTTATCCAAAAAATGACACTCTTGCGCTTATAAAGTACTCTGGTATGTCTGACGTTCACGTCACTACCCAAATTGTGTCGGTAAAGCGGTTAGTCGGCGGGCGAATTTTGTTTAAAGTTGGTGCGATACTACTGACATCTATAAGAATTACATGGAATTTCGTTACAGGTGTTTTTGCATTGGAAAAAGCTCTGATTGGTGGGAGACGTGGTGCAAAAATCTCAAAATGCGGGTTTTTCGTTTAGTGACGGTATTGGTTTTAACGTGCGATATGTCTAGACTGAGCCTCACTGTTTTACCGTATAAAACAAAAGGGGCCAAGTTTCATAAGTTGGTCTGCGGGAGGCGCCATACAAATTATGTATGTGTGCGTGTATATGTTTAGGGTTTAGGAGCCAGTACTGGTTCCAATTTTTTTCGACGCTTTCGTATCTTCGACTGTCAATCTTGACATATAACTTTATCAAAGCCTGCCTTCTAATGAATAATATATGCTTTTGTTAAATGATGAATCTGTGATCATCGTTAATTTGCATTAATAAAAGTTCCGACGATGCTGTGAAGTTTGAACGAAGATTTTTTCTTCAGTCATACTGTATTCTTTCCATTAATAAAACCAATAGAGACATATTATAATACGCGTATGCACTCGCACGTACATATGCAGGGTTTAGTGCTGAGGCGTAGGGGTAAGTAAGGGGTAAGTATTATGCAAAACGCACATAAGGCAAAGAGTGTCAAATAGCACCTACTTCTGCGTGTACAGTTCACGAGATTATAGAGAGGGGAAGTGAAAACTTCTTTAGCACAGTAGTGATTTGGAACTCGATGAAACGGAACGAAAAAGCGACACTAAGTAGTTTCTGACTCTTGTTAACGAGCCGGTTTTCCGCCGGGGCTACACACGGTTTTAAACCGTGCCTACGTCGTCCGGTCGTTAGTTATGTTTGCGACACCATGAATGTTTGTTAAACCGGTCGACGCCGGTCCTAGCGAACGGTCCGGGCACAACGCGCGCCGTGTCTACGTCCGGCGCGCTGTTGTGTATGGCCGTCTATGATAGCTTGTTGACGAGGCCGGGTGTACGCACGGCGCGGTCCCGTCTACCTACGCGTTTCTGCTTAGCATTAAGCATGAACGTGAAGTATTTAATTTACGTGCGGACAAAACAATGACAATCGACCGAGTGAGGCCGCACTTCAGCCGGCTAGCCACCGGGTGCAAACCGTGCTCGTGAACAAGCTTATCCGGCACCGGCCCGGCGCCGGCCTGACCGGATAGAAACCGTTTTGTTAACAAGGGGCCTAAGAAGGTTTCACTTCTACAGCGAGTGAACTGTGTGTGAACCTTTATTAAATACAAAAAATTCAGAGTCAGGAAAAATGAAGAACTTTGGAATGCCTATAATGGAGGACAGTTTGCCTAACAAGCGGTGAAACATGATAATACTCCTCGGTGGTCGGTAATGACTGTTCTTTTCCGTCGCGTCGTTGTTTTTTGTGACGTTAACTTGGTTCCTTTCTAATCCAACATAAAAAATTGTAACTCCTTCCTGTCATTTTCGCAAAGATTTTGTATATACTAGGTAGATTGCGCACTACGGTGCTGGCAACGGGACAAGTGAGATTACCGAAACCCTCGTGTGTCCCTTTCTAACTAGGGTGTCCATTCATTCTCAGATTTGACGGGATACCTAATATGCATTTATTCAAGCCTGTTTCTTACCATCTTGTTGAGGGTATAATATTATCTTTTTATCCTGGAAAATGTTTTTGGGGGTAAACTCAGAATAAAAAAAAATATAAAAGTACCTAACTAGAGCTACCCGCGACTTCTTCCGCACAAATTTTATAAGGTGTAAGGGTAGGGTTTCGTTGTGGGTCTGCTATTGGATGGTCACGTGCGCGTCGGTTGCCTCATCCCCGGCCTACAGCGGAACTCCTGTGGTGGCTCAGGATATTGTTCTTTTATAAGAACAACCCTTGAAGTCACCAAATTATCAATATAACCGTACAACGTCAAGCACTTTTGCTATAAAAACTCGACATTGGCAAAATCATCATTAACCAAAGATGGCAGCTATATTTTTAAAATAGAAGAAGAAGATAAGGTGTAAGGAAGGGTATAATTGGTTTATACCTACTCTACCCATCAAACAGAACAACTTTTACTATGGGAGCAAACCAACAAACCAGTCAGAACAAAAAAATATGTCAGCTGTCCTATACCAAACTGCAATACCTACTCGATTCAGACGTATGGGACAACTGTTTTTTTGTTCTGACAGGTTTGCTCCCATCCATAGTAAAAGTTTCATGGGTAGAGTTGTGGTTTAAAGGTGAATGATACTTTTCCTTACACCCTGTAGGTACACCAGATTTTAAGTCAATCATAAGCTATCAAAGAAAAAAGTTTCATTAAAATCGGTTCAGTAGTTTTTGCATGATGCTGTTACAAACAAACAGACGGACAAAAATTCTAAAAAAGGTTGATTTGGAGTCAGGGATACCTAAAAACCATATCGTTATTTTTTTCATGTAAATATCTTCAATACGTACAGACACTTTTGTAAGGTAGGTACAGTTTTATAATTTTTTTTTTTTTTGTGTAAAGCGGCTATTCGAGTCTATTCCAGACTAGTATCACTTCGACCTTATGTAGATCTTTTGTGATCGCCACAATAGTTACAGTTCACTGCTAATACCCACTTCCTTGAGGAATTGTAGGATTTCTTTAGCAGTGAAAAATTTTACTTCACTCGGATGAACAGAGTGTTTACCCAAGCGAGTATATCGTTTGTGCATTAGTGGGCCACATTCACAAAGGATGTGAATGGGGGTTTCGTCCTCCTCCAGACAGAATCTGCAGAGTTTCGAGTCCCTTATGCCTAGGGTCGTAAGGTGTTTGTTCAGCCTACAGTGTCCCGTCAGCGCCCTTACTATGATGCGCAAGTTTGTCGTGCTGAGCGCGATTCTCTCCTTTGCCATTTTGCAGTCGAATGCCGCAATTAGTGCCTTGGAATGGTTTAATCCTGTCGTATTCATCCAGTGATCAATCGATTTTTCTAGACATAGGTTCCTAAGCGTTAAATTGACTAGGCTTTTAGGGACTCCACAGAACGGCTCTGGTCCATACTGCGTGCCACTAGCCCCATCTCTCGCCAGCTCGTCGGCCCTTTCGTTGCCTACGATGCCCGAGTGCCCAGGAACCCATCTTAGAATGACCTTGTTCAATGCGCCCAAGGTATTGAGGAGAGTCAAGCAGTTGTCCACTAGCTTCGAACTTATTGTGTCCGAAGCCAGCGCCAATAACGCTGCTTGACTATCGGAGTTTATATAGATAGTATGGTTGACGTAGCGCTTTTGCAGATTCGCCTCCGCGCACTCTAGGATGGCATATACCTCTGCCTGGAATATGGAGGCATATCTTCCGAGGTTTGTGCTTTTTTTGAACCTCGGACGCTCTCCATATACTCCACAGCCTACGTCATTTCTAGACTTGGAGCCATCAGTGAACCAAACAAGGCTGCCGGCTTTCCAATGCACATTGTCATTTAGCCAGTCAGTCCTGGATGGTAGCTCCACAGTAAAGTGTTTTGTATATTTGTTCTTAGGCTGCATAACATCTGTTATCATGCCTAGAGTGGGAATTCCCATGACTGAGTCTTTAAAAGATCTCAGTCCTTGCGAAAGCCAATTCATTGTCGTCTGAGAGGCGACTCTATGCATGCCTGCCATTGCCACTCTTTGCACATGCAAATGCAAAGGTGGCAGCCCCAACAGTGCATTAAGCGCCTCCCCAGGCGAGGTCGACATGGCTCTAGTTGCTATTAAGCAAGCGGTTCTTTGTAGACTGCTTAGCTGGGTAATTGCAGTCCTCTGTTTGGTCTTCTTCCACCATACCACAGAGGCATATGTTACTACTGGCCTCACAATGGCAGTGTACAACCACAAGGCTGTTCTGGGTCTTAGCCCCCAATTCAGCCCTGCCATACGACTACATGTACCCAAGGCAATTTTGGCCTTCTGCAGTACGTTTTCTAAGTGTCGGTTCCAAGTAAGCTTCTGGTCAAAGGTTACGCCAGTCAGTTTTATAATAGTTCAGATTTTAATTTAAATAGGTATGCTGTTCCAACCATCGATCAAAGTAAAATTAATGGATAGGCCCTTACGCGAACATTTCAAACCAGAAAAATATATGTACCGAGATGACAGACAAGTGTGCCATATTGTATATACCACATGCACCTACATGGGTAGCATAACACCGTGATAGGGCGCTATCACGCCTTCGCTCTCTTTCTATTTTCACGTGAACGAACGAGATAAAAGGCGTGATGGAGCCGTATCACGTGTGACATGCTACGAGTGCTTTAGTGTGCTTCAACTTAACGCGCTTCGGGCCTATCCATTAATTTTATTTTGATCGAAGGTTCCAACCTGTGAAATTGTTTTAATCTAAGATCACGACGCTAACAAAGTCAGGGGCACAGCTAGTAAAGGTAATAAAACATCTCGTCTACCAATGATAATTCATTTTGCGTTTATACATAGGTCATGCATAGGTCGCTGGAATGGCCAATTGGTCACCCTAGTTGAGAAAAGTTTTCCGAACAATAAAATAGCAAACCTGTGGAAAGAAAAGCCACAGCCGGGGTAGTATTCATTTTTGCATCCAACTACACAGCAAAAGTTCACCATTTCGACGATTTACAATTTTATTACAACAATTTTGAATTTGTAATTTTATGATTTTTGACATTATGACCGCCATATTTTTTCATAAGGCCAAAGAGTTGCCATTAAAAAGTTTTCAAATTGTACCTTATTTGTTTTGTGATAAACTGAATAATCATCGTGTAAAACTATCAACAATTATCAATACTTGTTTTCAGATTTTGCACAAAATAATTAAAATTATACATTTTTATAAACAAAAAATATTTTTAATTTACATCTTTTGTATTTCCAGTAAATTCTAAAGTGGTAGTTTAAAAAGTTGGCAACATGTTAGGAAGGGACACACGAGGGTTTCGGTTATCTCACAGTGGCTTGGTTGTCAGCTCACAACAACATTGAAGAAAAATAATTCTTGTTGCATAGAAAATAGCCTTTATTTTGCATTCTCGACGAAATTCGAGTCTTCTATCCACCTATGGAGTATATAATATTCTTGCATTTTCGTAACTACGTCATTAGATAGAAAGGGACACACCTAAAATTGGAAATATCGACGACGCCATTGCCAATTTTCTTGTTTCAATGCTTGTAAGGAGGAGTGGCATCCTTTATAATTCTAAATCCATGGGGAAAACTTACACACATATTACTAATAAAAAATATCCTCCGGAAGCCGGTTCGGTCGAAGTCGGGGGCAAAATCTATAGTAATTTATTACCTATAAGTCGGCTTTATACATGGTTCGTCGTTTTTGGGTGCATTTTATTTGAACATGGATACTTGATACCTAATATGGAATAATGTAGCTCACTGTATAAATTTCTCACATACCATTTTGTCAACAAAGTAGGTACGCCCTTACAAAAACGTACAGTTTCATGGTTTTTAACATATTATCTGACGAATTTGAGGTAAAATGTTACTATGTTAGTTATTTAGCCAGCGTCGCGATACGCCGACGGTTTTTCCGATCTTTTGTCCCATAAGGTGGAATTTATTGAATTTTCTTTCTTTACCAACATTTTTACAGTCAATAGAGGCTGTTACAAAAAACTCTAGTAATATTTAAAGGGGTGGTTCAGACCATCAGATTGAACAACTTTCACTACCTATGGAGACAAGGTAGAAAAATTGTTACAATCTGCAGAGTGCAGTTTTGTTGCTCCACAGTGAAAGTTGTTCAGTTTGATGATCTAAACTAAACCACCCTTATATTATTAGGTTGTTTTGTTACACTCTGTATAGGAAAACTCTAAGTAATATACTTCTAAAGAGGCACTGGCATGTACAAGTTTAAAACATATTTCCATAATTATTTTTAGATCAGCATATTTATAAGCATACCATAATATACTCACAACTATATACGTCGTAGGGTATCAGCCTCACCATCCAGAGGGGAAATGCTGCCAGCCTGTTGGGCACCATGTCTTGCGGCGACACTCTAGACTAGAGTCTAGTCTGTAGAGTTTAGAGTGTGTGTATTATCTGTAATTTTTGTGTTTTGTATTATTTTAGTCTCATATTTATATTAATTTCTATCCATAAGTTGTATCTATACTGTTATAAATATCTTTTAAGTTTGTGGGGTAGGTAGTCAGAGATATTCTGAAACCTTACAATATCCACACTTCACTAGGAGTACCGAAACTCTGTCCAGTGTGACTAGTCCAGTCATTTTAGTTTCCTTGTATGGACACCCTAACAATAATTCATCTATCGCTGAAACTTTGCAGTGTGATAAAGTAAAGTATACAGATTACCCACGGTTGACAAATAATCTAGGTTTAATTTTTCCGGTCCTAGATTATTTGTCAACCTACCTACCCAAATTACCTACGGTTGACAAATAATCTAGGTTTAATTTTTCCGGTCTTAGATTATTTGTCAACCGTAGGTAATCTGTATACTTTACTTTATCACACTGCAAAGTTTCAGCGATAGATGAATTATTGTTAGGGTCAAACCCTAAAATTATTGGACTAGAGCCCGATGGCTGTGTTATGAACTTGTAATGGTAAGTGATTACTTACAATACATGCCTCGAAATTGAATCATGCAGGTTTCCTCACGATGTTTTCCTTCACCGATAAGCCAGTGGTGTTACAAATCTAACATAAATTCCGAAGAACTCATTGGTGCGACCAGCCTGAACGGGGATCGAACCATCGCATCCTGCACGGCAGGCAAGGTTACTCGCCACTGGAGCACCAACTAAGCTAGACAATTATTTTATCGTTTCTAAAAACCTGCAAAACATGTTAGTAGTTTATAGTTAGCTATTCGTCGTCGGCTCTCTATAGGGTCCTTTTTAAATTAGTTGGCGAAACTGAATCACCTGTTAATGATAACAGATTGCATTATCAATGTTTATAATTGGTATTGATGATTTACAATATTATTATTATCGTACGTATCGTACGCAGGGCGCGGCCGGCGGGCGAACATTGACCTCAGAATCATAAATGATCGAGCGGTCATTACCACGTAATTGTGCTCAGTAACAGATACCAAATGCGTTTGTTAAGTTTCGCCAACTAATTAAATTTGACCTTATATACTTGATAATTCGCACATAAATAATATGAAGTTCAAAGGTATTCCACAAAAAATTTAAATTATATAATTTTTCGCCCACAAAAACTCCTTCCCCTTATTCGCCTCGAATGAACACAAAGGAATGGGGTTGTCTGTTGTAAGCCGGTACTGATAATTATGTACCGCCTCTATGCAGAAATAGTGTCAAGTAAAGAAACAAAATATACCCAAGTACTATAAACATTATAAATTATAAATATTATACTGAATTGGTTTTGATTCTGAAAAAAATGACAAATTGTTTGTTTCACAATTTGTTTCTCAATTTATTTATTGTTGTAATTGTGTATCAAAGGTTTTTAATTGATTATTCGTATCTCATGAGTACAACCATTTTGTATTAATTGGAATAATTAAATTTCCTATACTAATTGGTCTCCAATTATAACTTAATTAAATGCATGGTTTCGGAAAGTGATGTTAAATTTTTCCTGCATGACAGTTGAAACAAATTATTTATGATGGTACGCTTAGCAAGATTTCACACTAAACGCATGTCGGGAGATGGACATCCAATATTACTTTTTCTACGGGAGATTACTGGTTTCTTCCCCTGAACGGTATTACCCCGCTCTCAATTTCTTTCTTAAGGGGCTACCTGCCGGTTTTGGGTAATTTTGTAACCATTTTATTCATTAACTATGGCACTTTTTGAGCTGAAATTTACACTGAACCATCTACAGGATATGAGAAGTGATGTGGTTTTTCTAGAAATCGATTTTAATGAATAAAACCGAAGAAAAGGGACTCTAAAGTCACCCCTTTTTTTCCAGTTGTAACCATTTTACTCTTACATTTTTAATCGGAACAAAATGAAAATTTACTATATTGTTCACAATATAATTTAGAATGATGTGGTTTTTTTACTTTTTCGAAATTAATAAAAAATCATCGAATTTTTCAAAGAAAACAGCAAAATTCTGACCGGAGCCACGCGCTCTTTCTCATCGATTAGTATGGAGTGTGAGTGAGAGGAGAGTGGTCCACGGCTGATACGCCTTAAGTTCTTGCAATATAAGTTACCTGAGTCATGTTCGTAATCTTAGCTTACCATACCATCTCTATCTCTGAATATTATAGAACAAAGTAGCTATCCGCGTCTTTTCTCATCATTTCTGTTTCTCCGCTTACTTCTTTTAAACCACGCAACGGATTTTGATACGGAGTTCACTGATAATTAGAGAATTTCTTTAGAAGTTTTGTGTATAATATATTTACTTTGGTGTTGCTTTGCTTTGCTAGTAAAAAATTGTACAAGAAATAAAGTAAAAGGTAAAGAAAAATAAATCTTTGGTTTGGCTTAATATTGTGCAAGTTCCATAACCCTTCCGCTGCCAGGTGGGGCTTGAACAATAAATTATTGAGTAAGTCTATGCTCGCTCTGTCAGATGGACGACGCGACGCGACGATCGATTTCGAATGCCACTGGAATTTAATGGATAATATTTGACTTGTTTCTAAACTCATTGATTTAGTTCCTTTACAAAAACAAATTCCAAGGGGCCTTAGCGCGAGCTCGACACACACTTGGCCGATTTTTATTATTATGTTGTTTTAATGTCACCAAGTTTGACATTTGAATGAAAAAAAAAAGAGTTTGCTTTAGACCACACGACTGAAGTAAAACTTCCCGATCACACTTTTCGTCACGCTCTCGTCACGCATTCACCAGCTCACTCCCCACCCCAGGTCAAGCGTGCGTAAAGAAGTTTTACTTCAAAAACCTCGTATGGCCCCCTTAATTTTCTGCTTTATTATTTGTTACGGAACTCTAATAATGTTATATAGGGTGTGAACTTAAATGCCTTACATACTTTAGGGGGTGCTTCAGACAATCATACGGAACAACAATACGGAACCAACATCGTAATCGCGAAATGAATATCAGTTGTTATGTTCCATATATTTGGGTTGATTTGCCAAGCCACACTGGACAGAGTTTCGGTACTACTGGTGAAACGTGGATGTTCTGAGGTTTCAGAATATCTCTGACTACCCCCTCGGGGAATATAGTCGTGAGCATATGCATGCATTTGCCAAGCCATAATGACTTTGAAATCTTCTTTGAAACCATTTCTTTTATCGCGATTTCAATTTTGGTCCCTTAGTGAAAGTTGAACAAATCCCTATTAACATTTCTCCAAATGACTTTATTACAACAGATACATAAAATACAATACACTCAGTTGCAGGGACGCTCATTAAAGTTAATCCTCTATTAAATCTCTTGCTAGCTTTTACTACGTCATCAAGACAAAAAGTGACAGAAAGAGATTTAATGGAGGATTAACTTTAATGAGCGTGTTTGCAACTGAGTGTCAGATAATTATAATTCTTTAGGTATAGCTAGTTCTAGTATAGTAAGAGAATTGTGCAACTTTCACACTAAGTTTAAGGATGTAGAAGGATAGATTGTTGGTTGGGCTATTGCAAGCAAGGGTCGTTATGTAACATACTTTACGCATACCTCTGAACTTATGGTACCTATTTTCTTCTCATTCTCGGATATGCAGGTTTCCTCGCGATGTTTTCCTTCACCGCCGTGCTGGTGATAATGATCAATACAACCGTACATAAATTCCGTAGAACTTAGTGGTACAGGCCAGGAATCGAACCGCCGCCTCATTGATTGTGTCGCTATGGAATTTGGGGCATCAACGCACTGTGCGTTGAGGGTTGTTTGGTGGCTAGGGCAGGAGTAGTGATACGAGTTGAGTATCAGTGTGTACTAATTTATTGACCAAATGTTCGGTCTTATATGCAAACTCGGCGGTTCCCTATTCGCTGGTGAACCGCCGAGTCGAATGTAAATGTGGGTACCCCACAGCACCGCCGGCTATCATCGCCGGAGCCGTCCGGTGTGTAGAAAATCTTAAAACTATTTTTGTGTACTTAAATAATATTTTTTTTAAAAGATAACTGTTTTCTCGCGGATTGTTTTTTAGTTACTTCAATTCCAAACCATAGTTACATGTAGCTACTCAATTACGTAATAGGTACATCGGTACCTACGGCGTCCCTGGCCCCTTTGTCCTATATCAATGTCTGACAACCTATTAATTTGTCACTGAACAGACGTGTAGCAATCCTTTCACTGTTATTACTTCTGTCTCTGAATTATTAAGAGCATAATTACCCGTTAGTGCGCTCCATACATACGAAGTTTTATTTTGAATATTTACCATTTTCATTTAATACCCTTTTTTAACACGCTCTCGTAACTAATATCTGTGTGTGTTGATGGTTGTTTACCAGATATTCGTTAAAATGCATATAGAATTTCAACAAATCAAATTTGGATTATACCTAACACAACGGCGGAAATCTGTCTGACAAAATACTGAAAAAAAGAGATTCGATTGTAGATCATGTTTAAAAACAGAGATTTTTTTGGTTTCATAGGAAATGCCAATGGCGAATGTATTACCTTTTTTTTTTCGTTCAATGTTGTTGCGGAGTGAAAGTTGTTTAGTTTGATTTTAAGACTTAAAAGAAGAACAGACGGAATGTCATCTAATCATGAGTGAAGCACCCATTTCTTTTGTGTGCGTGCTGTCACGCGGTACCATAAGGTGACGGGTTGCCAGACCTGCGCCTAGAGCTAGTGCATCTGTGTGAGTGTAGGTCCCTTGTAGAACAAACGAGATTGTATTACCTTGCATGCTTCACATCGTTTTAGTGCAATACTCGGTCCGTATTTCTTTCAGGTCCGTGGTAACGTATTGACTTTTACATCTGTATAGGTATGTGGCTTGTAGTCTTGCCTTATATCACTTCCGTCCAATATATCGTGTCAGCCTCAGACCGGAAATAGGGAGCCGCAACCGCCCGCCGGAAGACTAGCTACCCTTCCGACTGACACTGCAGCTGAATATGTCAATAGTTCTTCGCTTGTTTACCCAGCTTCCGGTTTGTAATCGAATTTTATTTGAATCCTGAACTTTATTGTTTTATAGTATTGTCACGGATGCTGCCAAACGTTAATCGTAAAAAGGCATTCACAAATTCAGAGGGTTTGTCAATTAGCTTTGTGGCTCAGCGGTCGGACGTGCGATCCCGAAAATTCGAGAAGTCCTGGGTTCGAGACCTCACCCCGACGAAAATATTTCTAGATTTTAATATTGTTCAGGAATGTTCCAGAGGAAAGAGGGAGAAGGAAAATTGGAAAGAACATTTGGAAAGAGACAAAATAACCGTGTCTAGGAATATTCGAGAAAGGGGGAGGAGCTAGAGATAATTAGAAGCGTTTGGAAGGAAACAAAGAAATAACGAAAAGAAGATCGAAATTCGATTGCCTAGAACATTCTAAGCAGTATATAAGCCGGCGAGTTTGCGGCCACAGGGCAGTACTGAGTTTAACAGTGATAAGTGCGAAACCAAAAGGAAGAAGAGAATAAGTGAAAAGTAACTAGTGAGAAGTAAACAGTGTGTAGTCAAGTGAGTGTAGTGCCGTGTCGTCATAATTGTGACGTGTGTCGTGACGTCGTAGTGGTGACGTGTCGTGACGTCATAGAAGTGACGTAGTGAACAGTGCTACAGTGGTGTAAAGGAGAACCCCCGTCTGAGAACCCTGTGACGAGGACTGTGCAAGGGGGAATCTCTGCGTCGAGGACTCCGCGAAGAGGACCCTGCGAGGAGGACCGTGTGTGTGTAAGATAAACCCAATAAACTCTGTAAATTTGGACTTGGCGTTTCACTCCAATCCCTGAACCCGTCGCTCGTAACATTTGGTGTCAGAAGTGGGATTGGAGTAGGATGCCGCTGGTGCCAAAGGAGTTAAAGGGAGTCACCACCCGGGCCACGTCGGAAGCGCGGCAAGAAGGTTCGGCCTTTGCAGCTGAGATGCAACGAACCCCAGAGAGAAGACCTGAGGGAGGTGAAGTGCAGCGCACTCCGGAGCAGAACCCAGGAAACTTCCTGTATCAAATCCAGCGCATGATGGAAGAACAAGCATTCATGATGAAAGAACAGGTTCGCCGGCAGGAGGAACAGGCTCACCGTCAGGAGGAACAGGCTCACCGCCAGGAGGAACAGGCACGCCGGCAGGAAGAGCAAATGCGCACGATGCAAGAGACGCTTCATAAAGATATTACGAAAGGCTTGCAGCAGGCAGTAGAGAGAGTCGAAGCCGTAGAAGGGAGGTTGGATCGTGTGAAGGGTGAGTTCGAAGGGAGGTTTGATCGTGTTGAGGGTGAGTTTGCCAAAATCCGGCGAGAGGTTGAGCAGAGCAAATCTCATAGCCGTGTCGCTGCTGTTTTTGACTCACCCATACAGCCAAAAGGTGTCAAGACTCCGGTTTACGATGGACTGACGTCATGGCCCGCCTTTAAGCTACAATTTGAGACAGCAATGAAGGTTAACGGTTGGGGCAAAGAAGAGGCGCAGCCTGCGTTGATATTAGCACTTCAGGGACAGGCTCTCACCGTGCTAGAAGCCGTAGGTGCTGGCGGAAATCTGACGTTCGACAATCTTTTTGGAGCTCTGGAGGCTAGATTCGGCGATGGACATCTCGAACACGTGTATCGGGCGCGGTTGAAGGAACGTAATCAACATGCTAATGAGAGTCTGCAACAATGGTCCGTGGAAGCAGAAAAGCTCGTGCGAAAGGCTTTTCGGTCGTCACCAGCAGTCATCGATGACATGCCCCTGCAGGTCTTTACGGATGGGATACGGGACCCAGAGGTGCGAGCTGCAGTGCGACTTGGGCACCATGTTACACTCAGGGATGCTGTTGCTCATGCATTGGAGGTGGAAGCCGTACGACAGGATCTTCGTTCCGTTCGCCTCAGGGAGATTGGTGTGACTAGAGCATCAGTGCCAAGAAATCGAAGCGTTAATTACGTGTGCTACGAGTGTGGTGAACGAGGGCATATTCGCCGCTCCTGTCCAGAGCGCGCAGGCCGTCGTTATGTGTGCTACGAGTGTGGTCAACGAGGACATATTCGCAGTTCCTGCCCGAAGCGTACAGGCCGTCGGGATATAGGAGTCTCGACTGATGAGCAGCAGGAAAACTGGAGGGCGTCGGCCGGTGATGTTGCAAATATTAAAGTTAAACAAATATTGGACGGAAATAGTCTGTTAGTTGAAGGAGAGGTAAACGGTAGAATCTGTCAACTAACTTTGGATACCGGAGCTTCGAGAACCGTGGTCAGTACGCGACTGTTAAGCGAAATGAAAAGTTATCAGGAAAAACGACTTCTGCAGCAAATCAACCTACAGTTAACAACAGCTACCGGTCAGCGCATACCTGTTATGGGAGAGTTGGGAGTCTTGATTAAGATCGGGAAAACTCCTTTCAAACATGAGGTGATTGTAGCTGAAATAGTGGATGATTGCATAATTGGCTTAGATTTCTTACAAAATCACCAGTGCAATGTAGACATGAGAAACGGAGTGCTACGGTGTAACACAGAGGAGGTTCCGATGAAAGGTGGATCATCGGGAGGAGTCTACTGTGTGAGAAGAATAGTACTCCAGTCTAGATCACAGACCTTGGGGATACACCCGATACTTAACGTTGGGGATGAGGACCTGACGATTGAGAAGGGAAAGTTTGTTGGTCACTGCGAGGAAGATCCTCCTAGGAAACATAAGACTGAGGGGGATGCAGTATCGAAAGTTATGGAAGACTTTAGCAAGGACCTGACTAAGTCACAGGCTGGGAAAGCGAAGAACTTGCTGCTGTGTTTTTCGGAAAACGGTGCAGATATTGGTGGAACAGACCAGGTAAAGAACAAGCTGATTAATATGGGAGATGTAGCGCCAAACGAGCAACGACCTAGGCGCATTCCGTTTGTTCGAGAAAACGAACTACGGGAGGAAGTGGTCGACATCTATGAACAACTTCGAGAAGCAGTTCAAAACTCGAGGGACCGTTCGAAGACACTATATGACCGAAAGACGAGCTACAAGGGGTTTGAGGAAGGAATATCGTTTTGGCTGTATAATCCAGTTCGAAAGAAAGGGAAGTTTTTGAAGTTTCAAGCAAGTTGGGAAAGGCCGTATGAGGTAGTGACCAAAATGAACGACGTCTCGTATCGAATCCAACGATCGCCAAGGAGTCCGTTGAAGATAGTGCACGTGGATCGATTGGCTCGAAATTTAGGCAGTAATGATGCTCGGGACGAGCAGAACTAAGGGAGGGGCAGTGTCACGGATGCTGCCAAACGTTAATCGTAAAAAGGCATTCACAAATTCAGAGGGTTTGTCAATTAGCTTTGTGGCTCAGCGGTCGGACGTGCGATCCCGAAAATTCGAGAAGTCCTGGGTTCGAGACCTCACCCCGACGAAAATATTTCTAGATTTTAATATTGTTCAGGAATGTTCCAGAGGAAAGAGGGAGAAGGAAAATTGGAAAGAACATTTGGAAAGAGACAAAATAACCGTGTCTAGGAATATTCGAGAAAGGGGGAGGAGCTAGAGATAATTAGAAGCGTTTGGAAGGAAACAAAGAAATAACGAAAAGAAGATCGAAATTCGATTGCCTAGAACATTCTAAGCAGTATATAAGCCGGCGAGTTTGCGGCCACAGGGCAGTACTGAGTTTAACAGTGATAAGTGCGAAACCAAAAGGAAGAAGAGAATAAGTGAAAAGTAACTAGTGAGAAGTAAACAGTGTGTAGTCAAGTGAGTGTAGTGCCGTGTCGTCATAATTGTGACGTGTGTCGTGACGTCGTAGTGGTGACGTGTCGTGACGTCATAGAAGTGACGTAGTGAACAGTGCTACAGTGGTGTAAAGGAGAACCCCCGTCTGAGGACCCTGTGACGAGGACTGTGCAAGGGGGAATCTCTGCGTCGAGGCCTCCGCGAAGAGGACCCTGCGAGGAGGACCGTGTGTGTGTAAGATAAACCCAATAAACTCTGTAAATTTGGACTTGGCGTTTCACTCCAATCCCTGAACCCGTCGCTCGTAACAGTATTTCTCAAACATGTTTGGAAAAGACATTGCCCAATCCCGTTTTGCATACAAAACTGGTATATTTGAAATTAAATTTTTATAATAAATCCCACTGCAGAATAGGATAATTTCGATTTCATTGGGAAGTATGATAATTCTCCTGTTTTGTGTATAATTTTAGCTATCATACTCTTTGTATTTGTGCTTATACGAATACAATACGCATAGAGTTTGTTATGTGGGCAATGTATTTTTTGAGCATTATTTTGACAACCTTCTTCGAGATAAATCGAAATGCTGTACTGGCCAAATGCATGCGAGCAGCGGCCGGTAAAAGTTGTATAATAATCCATAACCATATCTAAACCACGGTTTAGCGGCCAAATAAATTACGAAGTAACCTCAATAACTGAGGTGTAATTTAAAAATGGAGCGGTCTTTTAATCTCATACTTGTTTATTAAATGTTTATTTAAGTTTCGAACTGCCTTGCAAATAGAAAGCTGTTTATTGAAAACCCAGGAAAATGGTTTGTTGTTCGTTGTTCGTCATTGATTTTGAAAAGATGATTGATTTTAATTTCCGCTCATTATTTGAGAATAGTACTATACAAGCCTTGGCCACAACTAGGCATTGATAAGTAATATTATAGGATCCTTCTTAACATGCTGACACTTTTTAAGGGGATGATCAGAACGTCAAACTGAACAACTTTCTATATGGCACCAACATCGAAATCTCGAAAAAAATCGGCCGTTCTATTATACCAAACTGCAAACCTACTCGAGCCATAATTTGTATGGGGCAGCTGTTTTTTTTTTCGCGATTTCTTTTTCGATGTTGTTGCCATAGGGAACGTTTTTCAGTTTGATGGTTTGATCATCCCCTTTAAAAAGTGTCAGCATTAATATGCTGAATAAAAATGCATTTTATTCAATTTCGATTAATTGCATTTCCTACTCTCAACATATTTTCGTTATACAGGAACACCAGGTTACACCAGATTTTTTTTTGCTCAGGTTGGTTTGCTCCCATAGTGAAAGTTGTTCAGTTTGATGGGTAGACTCTTAGTTTAAAAGGATGCAATGATATCTATTTCACCCTGTATACAAAGTGTTACAAAAGTAAAATTAAAGATTCAAAACTTTTAATGGGTTTCTGAAGACCCTCAAACTGAACAACTTTTACTACGGGACCAACACCGAAATAGCGGAAAAAAAAAATCCCATACCTACTTTTAGCTTGAGTACCTAGATTTGTAGTTTAGTATGAAACATCCGTTTTTTTTTTTCGCGATTTCGATATTGGTCCCATAGTAAAAATAGTTCAGTTTGATGGTCTAAACCACCCCCTTAAATATTTATTAGTATTTTTGTAACACTTCATACATATACTCATTTTTCTCCGTTTACTGTAATAAAATTATATATTATAATAAAATTAATAGGTCGAAGTAGTAAAACCACGTCAGAGGCCGTAAGGCGGTCTGAAAAAACTCTGACACCAGGCTTACTACCCGCACGATAAGAAGAAGAGGGATTTTGAAAACTTACTATCTTTAGACTGATTGAGAGGATCGCGGTGAAATCAAAAAATGTTACTTCAAGTGTTTTTTGTGATGTGGGAGCTGGGTCCGCATCGGCCTCGGGTCAGTAGTTTTTACGTGATGCGTGCACAAACGGACACGTAGACTAGTGTTTATTTTGTGACGCAGACTACGGCATCCCTGGAGAATTCCGTTCAGGCTAAAAAATATCGCCGTTTTTAATTCGGACCATAGCATTGAAGTGTTAAATCTGCAAAATCGTGTTTTCTGTGACTACAACAGGTTACTATACTTTTTTTAATAGGAAGAACAGATTTTGGGTTTCCATTTTCGATTTACTTACCTAGTTATAAAATTATGTAACAAAGAAAACGTTTATACTCCGCTTCCTCCTCCGTATGAGATTCATATTACTGTGGAAATTATAATTTATATCGTCGTAACTGACGGCCGATGATCTAATTAAATAAAAAAATATATATATATCTTGGACATTGGCACACATAAATAAGATACAGATACCACTTGTTTACTCTATGTACCTAAACAAATAATTTACTAAATTATTCAGCCAAAAAAAGGATCTAGATACAATGTAGTTAGGTCTTGTGTACCTATAAAATAAAGGGTAATTTCTATGAATAAACAGTATTCTATTCTATTCTATTTTTAAAAATATGGCTGCCATCTTTGGTTTATGATGATTTTGCCAATGTCGAGTTTTTATAGCAAAAGTGCTTGACGTTGTACGGTTATATTGATATTTTGGTGACTTCAAGGGTTGTTCTTATAAAAGAACAATATCCTGAGCCACCACTGGAGTTCCACTGTAGGCCGGGGATGGGGCAACCGACGCACACGTGACCCTTAGATCACTAAGACGTGACAGCCCAATAGCAGACCCACAAAGCAACTCCCGAATAAACAGTATCGGATAATATCAAATGTTTTGACAACGATTATGCTACTTGCAATTAATGCCTTCTTATAGAAAACATGACGAAAATCTTCTCTTCTAATCTCTGTAACAAAAATTCACATTTTAATTTATTCATTTTACGCAATGGCACATTCCTGGCACTCCATAGTACGGTTTTTCGGCGGTCAACTCACTGCTAAACAAAAACATAATAGCATTGACACAACGCGCGCGCCGTCCAACTCGAACGTGCGCTCCGTCCAACTTGCACGCACGCGGCTTCAAACTCGAATACGTACTCTGTCCAACTTTGCCCGCGCACTGCGCCCGGCACGCGCGCCCCCTTAAACTCAAACGCACGCTCTGCCCAATTCGCGCGTGCGCGCTCTCATACTCGAACGCGCGCTCCGACCAACTCGAATGCACGCTCCGACTGACTCGCTCGCACGCGCTTTCAAACTCGAACACGTACTCTGTCCAACTCTGCCCGCACACTGCGCCCGGCACGCGCGCGTTCTTAAACTCAAACGCACGCTCTGTCCAATTCGCGCGAGCGCGCTCTCATACTCAAACGCGCGCTCCGACCAACTCGAACGCACGCTCCGACTGACTCGTACGTACGCGCTTTCAAACTCGAACACGTACTCTGTCCAACTCTGCCCGCACACTGCGCCCGGCACGCGCGCGTTCTTAAACTCAAACGCACGCTCTGTCCAATTCGCGCGTGGGCGCTCTCATACTCGAACGCGCGCTCCGACCAACTCGAACGCACGCTCCGACTGACTCGCACGCACGCTCTTTCAAACTCGCACGCAGCGCACCTTCTGTATAATTATGCTTATTGCTCGGGAAAATTTGGGATGAGGTGCGGTATCGAAGGACAGGGGGTGGTCGTTCTGTATGCAGATCTATTATAGGTACTATTATCTACTCTGTGGTTAAGATGCGGGTCACGATACGCTGTAACTTGAATGGGCGAAATGCGGTTCCCGAGTTGTGTTTAGGACAGTCCTGCTTTAAAAGACTATAAAAAGTGTCATATACAGGCGTCTGTTCCCTCTATGCGAGGGTTCGGGCGTGGTTTAAGATATAAACTTCTTTGATTTGATATTGTATAAAACTGTAAAAGATTTGTGTTTTTAACAGTATTACTGTAAAATCGTGACGACGGGGGGCTCAGTCCCCGTCACACTGGACAGAGTTTCGGTACTACTAGTGAAACGTGGATGTTCTGAGGTTTCAGAATATATCTGACTACCCCCTCGGGGAATATAGTCGTGAGCATATGCTTATGCTTATACTGTAAAATCTCTCCAAATCCTAAATACAAATATTTTCTGCAGTACGCCGGAAACTATAGAACGTGATTTTTATGCGGTTTTCTATGTTCGAAAGCTTAGTCGATCGATTATTTTGTATCTTAAAAACTGCTAGACTTTTTACACATTTTCGAAAAGAAAGGTAATTACAGTGAGACAGGAATACACCAATGCCTACTATTTGCTGCGACGAAGGGACGGGGCTGTAGGTATGTAGTACACTACACCATAGGTAGGTACTCTTTCTTATACTGTGGTAAAGTGTTAGTATATTTTAGCATTACCTACGTAAAGGGCGGAACGGGCTAAACTAAAACGTACATTGGTTTCTTTAAGTTCGTGTGGGTTGAGGTTATCTGATGACCCGCTACAAGCTTGTAAATTATGCCAAACCATAATGACCCGCGGAGAAACAGCGGAAAGCTCTTCGCCGCCGTCTTCTATGATAATCCGCGAATAGGGCGAGTACCTATCTCCGTAGGATTATCTGTTACTATACCTACATACCTACATAGAATAGCTACATAATATACTTAGTGTTACAGGCATAGACAAATTACTCTAGCGATAGACTTGCCCTTGCATAGAAGCAACATGTTCCACTTGAATGAGGTGTACGCACCTGATTGATGTTCCCGAGTTCACTTCGTCACTATGGCAATGACAAACCGCAATGTGTCATTTTGTGTTCTTTTGTGTGACATGTTGTTTGTTTGAACGAGCGTGTCTATCGCTAGAGTAATTTGTCTATGGTTACAGGGTGTTAACTAACATTTTGAAAGGTTGGACGCCTTTAATAAAATAAGAAAAGGTAGGTTTAGATTATACAAAACAGTTATGGTTCTGTGTTCCAAATTGGTTTCTTTTATATTCGGATCTACATGTCTAAGCTTCTTTGCTTCGACTTTAATAATTAGGTACCTACTTACCTATGTGAATTTGGTGAAAAGGTAAACTAAATAAAATCAGAGATTTTCAAACATGTGTGACTTCAGCTTAGTCATCAGTTATCACAAGAGTGAGACGGCTCGTATACATTGAAATTCGAGACGATGAATAAAACTTGCACCTAAGCCTAGTATTTTATTTTATTTTATTGGATTAGAGAAACATACAGCATTAATATATACACTTGGATTGCAAAACTTAATCAACGAATTAGCCAAAACAGTTTCCACTTATAGAAATTACAGTAGATATGTTGCTCAAACTTAACAAGTAGGTAGGTACCTATTTTCCCGACTCTCGGCCCCAATTACTTGCCCTCCGAGGACTCCTACGACAGCATCACTACAGGTGATCATCTCACTGCGTGTGTCACTAACTGGCATTTGTTACCTACGATCCTCCCCAAATGACGGAACCCTGGGTTCGTCTGGCGCACCCCGGTTTTCAGCCTAGGGCTCCGCAAAAAGTATCAATACCTGAGTAGTATCGATACTTTTATTAGAGTATTTTACTAAGTAGCGATACTTTCTTAGTTACTCGATACTTATGTCTCCTCACTAAACTGTCAGGGTGAAATTGATATCATAAGCATCCTTTTAAACTAAGAGTCTACACATCAAACTGAACAACTTTAACAATGGGAGCAAACAGATCGGAGCAAAAAAAAAATCTGCTGTTCTAACTAAACTGCAACCCTGCTCGACTCAAATGTATGCAACAGCAGATATTTTGTTTGCTCCGATCGGTTTTCTCCCTTAGTAAAAGTTGTTCAGTTTGATGGGTAGACTCTAAGTTTTAAAAGGATGCTAATAATGATTTCAATTTCACCCTGTAGTTTGAATAATGCATGTGTTACCAGGTAAATACATTAAGTTTACTAGTAATTATCAAGTTTTAGGAATTTCGTTATTTCGGGGGTTCAGTAATTAGATCCTATATTTTGTAATTTTGAAGCGATACAAAAATGAATCATTAATGTGTATTTTCTTGACATTTCTAATATTTTAAAAATATTACTTTGAGTCGATACTTTTATCGGAATCGATACTTTAAAAAAATTGCGTAGGTATCTCTAATTCAGCCTCGATGTTACCATTGCTGAATGTCTAATCCTTCCACTAGCTACAGCATGAGTGATTGTCATGCGATGTAGCTCATACACTTAAAGAAGAAGACCACGTAAGCCCATTGCTGGGCAATGACCTGCTATTTAAGAGGATAGTCCTAGCATCGCACTCCATACAAACGAAGTTTGATTATATTTTGGATATTACCCAATTAAAGTCAATGTTTGACATTTTTTAAACACGATCTGGAAACTAATCTCTGTGCCTGTGGCGTTAAAATTTATAGATTCAAAGTTGCAGTGGCTCAGAAATTTCTATCGTAGCATTGAAACTGTATGTTTGAACTCCTATTGATTTGGCCACTTTTGTGCCATATTACATATAATAGTTTCTGACATAGAATACTACATACAATGACCAACCCTTCGTTCCTTTGGCCAGCGGACATGAGTAGTACCTAGTACCCTTCGATCAAAATAAAATGAATGGATAGGTCTTAAGCGCGGTAAGTTGAAGCAAACTACTGGTGCACTTGGTACATACAAACTAGCGCCATTATCTGTCAAATCTAGGGCACTTTCATACAAGTGACAAGTAAAAATTTCATTTGTTTTGCCTCATTTTTCTGGTTTGAAATGTTCGCTTAAGGCCTATCCATTCATTTTATTTTGATCGAAGCTAGTACCTATGTAATTTTTTGCTCTGTACTACTTTGTTCTATCTACCGTCTTCCCTAAATGTGCTAAGAAAAGCATTCTTCCTTAATTTTCACTAGTGTTTTGGTAACATGACGAATTTGAGCGCATTTAAGTACTAAACAAAATAAAACAGAAACATTTAACTAGGCAAGAATACAGAATTAAATAAAAGAGGAACAATAAACTAAGAAGGACTTTACTGAATTTTAATTTGTACAATCTTATAAGAAGATTTAAGCAGGCACAGAAAAAGCTCTCTGCTAATTAAAAAGTCAAATTAAAGAAGTAAATACATAAACAGTACAGTAACTCCTAAGCGCCTTTTCATTATGCGAAATAACATGAATTCTCAGGACGATTTTCAAATGACTTAAAAACTCTTACTTTTTGTCTATTGACAAAGTTGCTAGGACAGTTGTTCTAAAACTTCTATAATTTTGTACAATTTTGCGGTTTTATTTATAGGCAAATTGTTGGTGTGAAACACACCAGCGTTTTGAACCACGCGTGAAACGCCCAACCGCATTTTTTCAATGAGGCCTTTGGGACTACTGTCTTTATTGCAACTGTTGCAATAAATACATAAGTGTATGAAAAGCTTATCTTGACATAGCAAGACAACGTAAGGAATCTTCAAAAGCAATCAATGGCACGATCTGATCAAAAAATGAGCATCCAGATAGACAGACAAATGAACGAAAGTATAAGGGTTCCTTGTTTGACTACGGAACCCTAAAAAACGTTTAATGCTGGATGCAATGACCTCTAATAGATTGAATCGCATTTTGATGCTGTCAACGCAAGTAGATAGGAACCTACTAATTTTTTTAGAAAATTATTCCAGCATTACTTATTACTATTTAGCGCCCCAAGTTTCTGTACCTACTCAAAGTTGATAAGTTCTTGTAAATGTAAGATTCGTTAGGCTCTGACAAATCACCAGTTCTACTTTCACAACTGAATTTATTACGGGACCTTTAGAAATCTCGTTTGGAGGGACCTTACTCTGAAATGTACTTATAACGTAACTTTGATGGTAAATTCTCGGCGAATACGAAAGTTTAGCCGTCTGCGTAGCTTGTTATATAAACATCTTTAGTTCTGCAAACACGTGGGACACGCCGTTTTGCTATTTACGAATGAGATTTTATTAATTACGAGCTTTTTAACTAAACAGCAATTTCGTCTGCACAAATTATACACCACTAATTTTTAATTACTAACATAACTTTAAGGGCGTATTCAGACCGTGAATCTGAACAACTTTCCCTAAGGAACATGGGTCGAAAAACGATAAATTTTGTAGACGAGATTTTGTACAAAAGTGCGGATCGGTCGATCGATAGGTTTATGGGAGGTCTAAAAAAATCCAGTTTTTCGACCCACGTTCCTTAGGAAAAGTTGTTCAGATTCACGGTCTGAATACACCCTTAAAGTTTCGTTACTAATTAAAAAACAGTTGTACCTATACTAATGTTAAGTCTAATTAAGCTTACATTATTATATTATTCTCGAATCACGTTAAGACTACTGATCCGATTTTGATGAAACTTTGTTGTTTGTAAGCTTAATAATTAGACAAACAAAAAACAGACGAAAAATTCAAAAATTGGTAATTTGGAGTCAGAGACATCTAAAAACTGAATCGTAATCTTGTTCTTGTTCATTCAAGAACATTTCACTTACAGTTTGATAATAGTAGAGATCATATTAGTTGTGCCCGAAATACGTTGCAATGCCCTAACACACACTTGGTAATTTATTTTCTCTATAAACATTTTCTCAACAGTTACGAATACTACAAAAAAGAATTAGCCATATAGTTGCCACAACAAATAAATCTGCTGTTCCATACGTTCAGTTTGGTGAGTCGAGTATGTGGATTGTCAATTGCACTTTTCCTTACAGCCTGTATACGTCGCGGCGCAGATCCTAGAACGCTTGAACGAGTGTATTTAGAAGAAAATAGTGCATAGTGCCTTGAAAATAAGGTTCATCGCAATCAAGGACAGCGCCCAAGATCGGTGCCGGCAGCTAAGTGCTCTCCAGTTTTGCTGAAAACAGATCCGCATGTTGGTGCACGCTTAACGCACCCCACGGCCTTATTATTCCGAGCGTGTCTGAGCTTAAAACCTAAAGCCGATCTACATTGTTCATGGGAACTGAGAACCCATGAACAACAAACAACAAATAAGTACTGTGCTGTAAACTTATACAGGGGCTCAACTTAATTTGTCCCCAGTTTTTTAACAGGATGATCAGACCATCAAACTGAACAACTTTCTCTATGGGACCAATGTCTAATATGCGAAAAAGAAATCAGTTGTCTGATCAATTCATTTTAAATTTGGGTCGAGTCATCATCATCATCACAGCCAATACGTCCCACAGCAAGGCACAGGCCTACCCCCAGGGAGGGTGTATGGGCGATAGTCCACCACGCGTGCCCAATGCTGATAGATATTGACTTCACATACGCATCGGAATTCCTTCTTATAGCGTATACAGGTTTCCCCGCGATGTCCTTCACAGTTTGAGATAAGATAGAAAAACTCATTGGTACATGGCATGTCTTCCTCGCGGATTCGAACCCGTACCTCAAGATTGGGTTTCCATAGCTCTCCGCATCGCGTCACCGACGCTTTCAAGCTTGGGTCGAGTAAGATTGCAGATTTGTATGGAAAAGCAGTTTTTCTTTCGCGATTTCGACGTTGGTCCCATAGAAAAAGTTGTTTAGTTTGGTGATCTGAATCGTCCCTATAGTTGCAAGTCAACTTGGAGTTCAAGCTATGCCTTGCATCTACATTGATTCGTTTTCTATTTATTTAGTAATATGAAACCACCGTAGGTGTGCGTGTGTGTGGGTGTGCAGCAGGCAAGGTTACTCGCCACTGGACCACCACGGCTTCCTAACGGGACCTACCTAAACCTCTAAAACTATGTTTTTTTTTTCAAAACAATCCATGATTTTTCCAGATGGTTGGAATTTGTATATCGTTATAAAACTTATATTACAAGCATGTACAATTTCAAGCAACACTGCGTGGGCCGAGACGTGTAGGTAGTTAGTGGAGCGCGAAGTGGTCTTGTTCGCACTCTCACAATATAATGTACTTAAATGGCTAATGTTTCTGTCATACATAATTTTTTGTAAGTATTTTATTCACTCGAAAAGAATTATTTTTTATTATATTATATTATATTGGACTCGCTGTCAAGCCGGTACGGTTCGCGTTTGGGTTTGGGGACGTAAATTTTTCGTTAATAAGCATATGTAGTCAGTAGCAAAATCTATGAGATTTTTTTAGTATCAGTATATAATACGTAGTCTCAGTAGAAAAAATAAAATACGTTATCCAAAAAAAATATAAAAAAAACAACATGCTACGTGCTTTTTTGTTTGAAATAAACATTATCTTATCTTGTCTTATCTTTTTTTTAACCTGTTTTGTCCCACTGCTGGGAAAAGGGCTCCCCTAAATTCTTTTTATCTTTTCTTATCTTTAAAATCTCTGACAGAGGTATATTTATGATGATCCTGAGAGGTCGCCACAATTTGTTTACTTGTAATAGTGTTGCGTGTTCAAGAAGTTTTCAAAACACTACTGTTGTCTCATTGACAAATTATTTTTAATTTGGCCGAGCTGTGCAATATTAATGCATAGGTTCACGTGGTTGGGACCCATACAAAATTCACAATGCTTTCCGTAGTAACAATATGTTTGTTTCTGTTTTATTATGGAAGTTCGACTGAAAAATACGAAATTTATTTACTACGTTTGTATTGCAGGTAAACAATGCAGGTCTCTTTAGCTCATTGTTCGGTAATAAAATATTTTCATCTGTTTTGTCTTGTCATTTGAGCAAACTCTACCTTTTTCTTTAGGTAGGGTGGGTCATTTTTCTATAATTTTATACTTACCTACCTGAAATAGGTACTTTAGTTACTAATTTATCAAAATAGCTAGAATCCTGGAGTTGTGTGTGAAAGTTTCGTTTATCTAAACTAAAACTTGCTAGAACACTAAACTTATGATGGTAAAATTTTGCACTTAATTTTCATTTTCTTCCGATTAAAAATGTAAGAGTAAAATGATTACAACTGGAAAAAAGGGGTGACTTTAGAGTCCCATTTCTTCGTTTTTATTAATTAAAATCGATTTATAGAAAAACCACTTCACTTTTCATATCGTATAGATGGTTAAGTTTATTATTCAGCTCAAAAAGTGCCAAAGTTAATGAATAAAATGGTTACAAAGTTACCCAAAATCAGGAGGTAGCCCCTTAAGATAAGAGCGTTGCCATACTAATACTAAGAACTAATATAGTTATGCTGTGGCTGTGGCTATACTTTGGTGGCACTACGTGATCCATAACTTGATCACGTGGACAGATTATTTGCCAATGTTCCTAGAAAGTGATATCGTGTACATAGCATAAGTCAGTCGGGCAAATAGGGAGCGGCTGTCAAACCGTATGCGAAATATTGTGAACGAATGAACGAAGCGTTCGAAATTCATTCATTCATTCTGTATCCGGCATTGTTCGGCCTACTTCGCCGGCATACCGAATAGCTGTGAATTCACATAGATCAAAATTCCAATTCTTGTGAAAGCCTTTTCAAAATATTGGTAAATTGTAAACGGTGCACGCGATGGTACGGCGACGGAAAACAAACTACACACAATTTGTAAAGTGTTTTTATTTCACTGATTCAGTTAAAATTTCATATTCTAACCTTTTAAGCATTTGTAACGGGTTCTTGCAGCAGCGTTTGTAAATGTTGAAGTTCCACAAACTTTGTGTAGGTAGGACCTACCATTATCCAAAATAACTCCTATCTACTTGCGCGCAGTAATTTCGGGTGTTTTTTAATTTTCAATATTATTTTTCAAAGTAAGTAATAGTTTTTTTTCTTTAATCATTGATAATGAAGATGAAACAGCTTTCTTGTATTTACATCTAGCGCTTCGGTATGTCAAGTTTTTTTTGGAGGTCTAAATCGAAAACAATTTCGAGATAATTGTCTCAATAATCATAATATTTTCTATGTCCGAGATTTTAAAATGAAAGGACTACAGATATTTTAAATAAAATAACGACGTTTTTCGGTCTACGAGTGACGTCACTCGCTGCCCCTGCAAACTCATTGGTAATTTTTTTTTTTTTTTTTTTTCTTGGCCATTAAGAAAAAATCATAGGCCAAGTATTTCGCTTACGCTGATAGACGTAACATCAGTGTAACCGCGTATGAGACAGCGATAGTCATAAAATCCTATACAATTTGTATGAAAATAGATGTCTGACTCCGGAGTCAGACAGCCGTCGTAGAACAAAAAAGTGGCTACGTCTATAAGGACAGCAATAAGTAGCGATCTCCTTTTTTAACTAGAGCGAATTTGCTATGTGCATCTCTTACTGAGTGATATGACAAGACACGTGCTTTCTTCTAGTTCCTTCTCTTTTCATGGGGTTGATTGTAACGTTACAATTAACACTGTGTTACAATTGACCCATGATCAAATTTTTATTATTAAGATGGTTTAAAAATACTCTGACATCAAGTTGACCACTAACTGGCCTCCACCAATCCGCACCAACCTCAGCGTTGGATTGAGAACGGCCGCTCATCTAACTCTAATTTAGATTGATTTTTTATAGTATGTTAGGTGGAATATTATTGGGTAGGCTTGCTTTCTAATTTAACTTCCAATTTAAATAGTACACAACGAAATCGCAGTCGTGATTTTGACAGAATTATATGATTTTTGATTGCACTTTAAACGTAAATAAATCCACGTGGCCAGGTATAATAGTAACATTTGGTTAATTGTAACAGCTTCGTTTGTATGAAAACTTTTATGGTTGATTTACATATGCGAAAGATACATTTTTTAGTTTATTACAATGCTATTATATATAGTTAACTAAAGTGATTAATAATATATAGCAATTATTTCAAATTTTTACTTTAAAGCAATAAAACGCTAAGTTGTTTTTCCGTTAAATTTTATAAAAACTGTTGATAATATTCCAATGCGATAAAAATATTACTAATAAAGAAGAGGTAAGTTACTTGATGGTAAATAAATAAGACCGATTTATTGATTATTTTGGGTTTTATTTAGATTTAAAAAACTGTTACAAATGACCCGGGGTAAGGGTTAATTGTAACACTGGTCACTGCTCACATCAAGAACGAATTACGAAAGGTTCTATAAGACTTCAGAACACTTTAAATGAAAAATCCAGTACGTTAAGAAACTGCCTTTCATAATGTGTATGTAACGTTTCTTAGATATGAATAGTTTCCCCGCAATCGAGGTAGAAGTAAAAACTGTTACTATTAATCCGGGTCTACCCTACTCTGAAATTATTCTATGGTCCAGAACAAATTAGAGCGTTACAAAATGCCGGAGCCAAGCGCAAGCCCGAGAGATGAAGATTCGTGACCGTCCACCGTCAGACTTGCAGTGCTACTCCTAAAATTAAATGCTCGAACAAGGTGGTTCAGACCATCAAACTGAACAACTTTCACTATAGAGCCAACATCGGTTATTCGCCAAAAAAAATCTGCTGTTCTATAGACAATATCAAAGCTTCTCGACCAAACGTATGAAACACCAGATTTTAATTTGCGATTTCAAAGTTGGTATTGCATAGTAAAAGTTGTTCAGTTTGATGCCCTGAAGCACCAGGTATGTAACGCATTTAAGTTTACACTTTGTATGTAAAACTTTTTTTGAACAAGACCAAAAGCCCTTTCAGGGTAGTCAAACACATTGCTACAACTTCAATGTAGGTAGGTTAGTTGTAGTATAAAGAACTGTATGTAACAAGTAATAAACTAGTAACTAATGTTAAAAGTGCATCATAAACAGCATCGACGTGAGATGTGGGACATCGTGGAACGTGCCGAGTTGGTCCCTCGGCAGGATTTAGCTGAACAGTGTCGCTTTGGCTAATCCTTTCAGAGTTTTCATTTTAATCTTCTCTTTAGACACTCGGTGAAATAATGTAGTCCCTGAATAATGTATAGTACTAGGTACTTATACAGGGTGTAAGGAAAAGTATCATTAACCATTAAACCACATGCTCTACCCATCAATCTGACCAACTTTTACTAAGTCATCTAACGCGCGCTATGTGTGAGTGCACCGAGAGCGGCCGCTTGTATGAAGCTTTCATTTTGTAGGGATATCATCCTCCGCGCTGCCCTCATCCAACGTATTCCCGCCGCCTTCACCTAGGTCGACGGTTCACCTTGTGGAGGGTCTATAGGTCCTACCCACGCTGCACTTTCCGGTACGCGGTCGCCACTCGAAACCTCTTCGACCCCATCGGCGATCGGTTCTGCGAGCAATGTGCCTCGCCGACTGCCACTTTAGTTTAGCAATTCTTTGGACTATGTCAGCTACTGTGGTACTTCTGCGGATCTCTTAATTCCTGATTCGATCTCGTAGAAAATCTCCGAGCTTATAGTAGTTGGTAATCTAAATAGTACATACATACCTACATACATAAAGCTCACGCCATTGTCCCATGGGTGTAGGCAGAGACCACGGTCCGCCACACGCTACGACTCTGACTCACCTCTTTAGCCTCATTCACATTCATACATCTATTCATGCACTTCCGTCGATTGAGGGTGCTACGCACTTGTCCTTTACGGAAAAGATCATTGATTTGATCATGATATGTTTTCCTCGGACGGCCTTCTCCCAATACTTCCGCTCACCTTTGCTTGATAAATTAATTAATCTAAATAGTTTCTCGACCAAAATCAAAATACCTACTTTCAATACTTTAATTACGATGGTTAATTTATCAGTGTAGCTAGTGTTTTTTTTCGTCTATGTGCACGTCACTTACTTTCTCTCATTGTTGAGTTTATTTTTCTGCGACAAAAAATCTATTTCCGGAATATAAATTCAAATCCGTCGACCTAAACGCGAGTAATGTCGCGAAAGTGTCGAGATTTTATCGGATAACCAACAGCTTATTAACGCTTTGCTTAGAGCCTAGAGAGAGGAACAATCTTCCCGTGACGCCTGAGCTATGGAGATGAGCAATACGCGAGTATTATTAACCTTTAGACTTGATCCAAGTAAAATTAATGGATAGGCCTACGCGAAAATTTCAAACCAGACAAATGAGGCAAAACAAATGAATGGTATACTTCAAATTTGTAAGCAATTGCCCAATTCTGACAATTGTGCTAGTTTGTATGGACCAATTGCCCTAGTAGTGGGCTTCAACCTAACGCGCTTGCCTATCCATCTAAGCCTTTAGGGATTAGTTACCGGGTAACTAACTAAACAGAGTTTAAGATCCATAAGTTTTCACCGTACTTCACTACTGTAGTTACGTGTCCAATTTTGTATTGAATTTCGTACAGCGCTCCTAGTGGTTACGTTGAGAACTAATTTCTGTCATAACGAAGTAACTATAGTAGTAAAGTACAGTACAGGGAAACTCATGGTATGCCCTTAGGGCGTATAGACATCTTGGCGATCGGTATGGACTTGCTTGACGTATGGTGACGAAAGCAAACGTCAAAATGTTTGGATCGCCTGCAATGTCAAATCGATACATTCTGTCATTCAACGCCAATAGAATGTAACACAATGTCTAGGGCCCTTTCACAGATAGCGTAAACGTTGAATTAGGGTTGAACTACACATGGCCGCACGCGATCGCACTTTTCCGTCGCTCCATCCTTTTCTGTCACTCAGGAACGTCATTTGCTAGAGCATATATGATAGACGGAACGCGATCGCCTGCGGCGTGCGATCGCACGCGATCGCGATCCGTCTATCTTATATGCTCTAGCAAATGACAACTCAACCCTTACACTCCTCAACTTTTTTTAGGGTTCCATTCATAAAGGTCTGTATCATAAAGTTATTATACCTTACAGGAATAGAGGCAGTGACATGAGTTGTCAAATGAAACCGTTTTTGGATGTTTTCAGGAGACTATTCGCAGGCAAAAATTCAAATACTGTCTATAATTCTGAGTCTAACGTGAAATCGTGGATAAATTAATGAAGGAGTGTCAGTATATTTCACAAAATTATCTACGATTTCACTTTAGATTCCCAATTATTCACGGAAACCGAATTGTAAACATTGATTAGTGACTAGAAAACGGTTCTATTGCCTCGCGTCACGTATCTCTTTCTATTATACAATGGTGCCGCTATACATCTCGCTCTCTCAGCTGTATGTTCCTCTATTCCTGGTATAATACCTATATGGTCTGTACCTTTTCTAACATAATAGCTAGACGGTTAAAATTTTCACAAAATATGCGTTATTTTTTTTAAAGTCTTAAAACCTTAAAACACTTTAATGTAAATATGTTTAAAAAGAAACTAAAACAATTATTAGTAAACAAATCTTACTACTCCATGGCTGAATTTATGGACGACAATTTGAATTAGATATCTAAATAAGTAACTTTGACGCTAACCTAGGATTTGAATAATAATTTGATTATATTAAGGTTTAGTAAGAATTGTATAAACGTTGGACACGGAATTAACATTATGGAATTTTTATAAATACCTACTTATAAACATTTGAAATATTTTGAAAAACTTGAATCAAATGTAATTGAATTTGAATAATACCGAATGATTTATTTAATATTTTTTAATGTAATTATCTCATACATCGACGGTCCCTACGTACATATTCCTAAGTGGTAGATACGTGATTTGCCTTTTATTGTTCTGTGGCGGCTCAATCCGCTACCGCCTCCGCCACCACTCATGCGCTTACACCACGCAGAGGAATCGAGTGATCGTGACGTCACATCACGCCACCCGACGGAGCGGCTATTGTTCGTGCCACAGGTGGGGAACACGGCTGGGCACGACGCACCGTGATTGGTGTTCGGACGACTGAGCGGCGGACGACCATTGTGACGACGCGAGACTGGAGGTGGTTAAGCCGGCGGCGAACAAAACGGTCTGCGCAGCGGACCCACGACACATTCCACTCGTATCAGCTTTCGCGCTTACTTCGCTATTTAGCTCACCTATCATTTACTTAACTTTGCATTGTTTTATTCTAAGTTGTTAATATCTTTGTAAATCTTTTAGACAAATTAAATAACCTATCGTTTTTGGCTTAAGTAAAATCATTCATTTGTAGTTCATTATCATCTCTCATTTAACTCGCTTCCGCTTCGTCAATACCTACGCAAATCGAACGGGTTCGATTCCCTTCGATACCTACAAAGTGCAAGAGGGTAAGCAGGCCCCTTCAGTTCCATGTCCTTCAGGTCACTCTATACTATCGATTAGTCAAAAAAAAAATTAAACATTTTATGCAAATTGAACCTTAAATCCACACACACATTTCCCGTAACTAAAAAATTAAGAAAAATTTCCGAAGTAAAATTAACATCAGTGGTAGTTCAGTAATTCTACATTGGAACGCAATCCACGCCTGCCGCGTAACTGCTACGCACTATGTTAGTTACGTTGTTTTACGTGAACAACTTTACATGCCTAAGCCAGGCCATGCCATGCAAGTGGTAGATAAGTTTTCTTACGTCGGAAAATAAAAGTACTTTTTATCAATAACTACCATTTAAGGCTTTTTATGTCGGAAATATTTTGTAAATATGATAAGAAAGTTGTATTTATGTTATTAAACTTCTGTAACTTCGTCTGATTTTGGAAAAAAATATTGATTAGCCAGCCAAATTAACATCTTACAACCATCATGTCAATTCCAAATTGACATATTAGGTGAAAGTTGTTTATGACCAGGAAGCTGGCTTACGCTTATGACTGTGCGCGTTTGTCATTATTTATAATAATTATAATGCTTTATGCAGAAAATAGTTTAAAAAAATTATGCGATGTAAAGAGGTCTATCAAAACCTCTTTATTTATTTATTTATTTCATTAATTGTTCAAATTAAAACCATGAGTTAACTAACGTGGCAATGTTTTTTAAGGCAATATGAACTAGAAAATTGGTTACGCCGGTCACATGAGCGCTGATGTTTGTCGTGAAAGAGAGTAACAGTAGCTATAAGTAATATATGGGATGTTCAGATGGGAAGATGAATACCCCTCCATAGTAGCCCTCTCCATTGCCCTTTGTGTGACTTTCAGGCTTTTTATGAGGCCAGGAGTGAGCTACTACGTCTCAATTTCGTATGTCAAGTACTTAATATTCTATCCTATTCTGTGTCGTCACGTGCAACACACACTGGTCAATGACTTTCGTTTTGAGACACTGCAGTGTTTGGCCGAGAAGATACTACGCAGTCCATACGTCCTGAACGATGTCCAGCCCAGTTAGATTCGTCTATTGACCTCTATCTTGAAGTGGGACCATCCTAACTGGATGGTTTGTCTCGGTTAACATAATCGTAGTAACTTCGAACTCAGAGTCTACGATCTTTACAGAAGTGGGTAGAACATGGACATTTGACATGATCTTCGTCTCGTCCATGGTAATTTTCAAACCAACTCGTTCGAAGGCTCTGCTAAGGTCATCAAGCATTCTACTGAGGTCCTCCATGCTCACCGTCATAATGACTATAATTATCTCACCCTGAGAGACTCAGTCCTTTCCAATCCAAAACCTTGAAAACATCTTCCAGTGCCACGGTGAACAGTTTCATAGAAATAACGTCTCCATGCCTCACACCTCGCTGCGGTAGGACAGGTATCTATTCTGGTCATGTAATCGGACTGACATAGTGGCAGTAGCATTTGAGCACTTCCAAGTACCAGTAGTCAACTTTTCATCGCTGGAGAGACTGCAGTACAGCCCATGTCCCATTCAAATCAAAAGCTTTTTCGTAGTCCACGAACGCCAAGCAACGAGGCAGAGCGTATGTATGTGGTACGCGGTGCTAAAGTTTGTTCGGAACCCAGGTTACTCGGGAGGTTGGAATTCGTCCAAATGAGCGCGACACGGTTCGTATCAACTCTCGAAAACAGCTTATAGACATGGCTAAGAAGTGAGATGGGCTTATAGTTCTTCAGTAGGGCATTATCGTCCTTTTTAAAGAAGAGAACCATCAAATTTCTGTTCCATGTCTGCGGCGATTTCCCCTCAAGTATGACGAAGTCAAACAGCTTCTGAAGGGCTTAAGGACCGGTGTCAATAGTGACACCCACCACACCAATTATTCGTTTTGAATTAGGTTGGTACTCATATCGTATGGTCTAACAAGTCGCCTTATAATATTGTCAGTGTATCAAAATAGTAAAGTCTACTACTAGAGCACCGCCATAACATTTATCGCTCTATTCCATCAAATTAATTTCTGGAAAAATAGCTTAACGAGATAAGGCCGCCTTTGATACCCTTCTCGTCTATGTTGTAAATTGTATTTGTCTGTTTCTGACGTGTAAATATAGAACATTAATTATTTTATGTTATCAATATTGTTAAGTCTCAAATTAGTTACTTAACTATTAACAACTGATAATAAAGTATGTAATTTTTTAAACTTTCGTACGTCCACGTTCACTAGTAGTACCGAAACTCTGTCCAGCGTGACGGGTACACACAAGGTATGAGGAACGGGGTTAAAATGTATTAATAATACTAAAAAAGTTTACTTTTTGTTGTAACAAACCACTTCGCACTTACGTTCAAACCCCGTATCTCCATAATGTTTCCCATGTACAATGATCTATGTGACAGTTAAGATTTTGATCGATCGTGAGACTACCGCGTAATAATCAATATGTACCACATACGTTATTTGTAATTGGAGCGTTTCCGATGTAGAATTAAGTAAGTGACTAATAACATACTTCCAATGAACTTTTTGAGTTTTTTCTTTATGTTTCATATAGTTTACCGTATATTAAACCTATATTCCAAATTTCGTCACTGTGCTACAAATAGGACGTGAAATACACATATTTGAAATTTAAAAGTGCTCTCCTGTAAAATTTGACTTTTGCACTTACGGGAATGTACGTAGCGACCGTCAACATTATGGTCTAATAGTTTCATAAATTATGCTCCTTCTTAATATGCTGACACTTTTTTAAATGGATCAAACTGAACAACTTTATTTTAGGGGGTGCTTTAACCACTAAGATGTGTAACGTATTTAATTTAACACCCTGTATATTTCACTGAATCAAATGAGACCAAAACTATTTGTAAGGTTTCTTGCGTTATAGTTTATAGGTAGGTACCTACTGAATTACTGAAGTACTTCCTTAAGTAACATACGTTTTGTAAATAATCCCAAATCTTGAGCCAGGAACTCATCATCCCAAAAACTCCCACAAATGCCAGGAGTAAATAACCTCAAGGAGTAACTGATGCTTTCCCCGGGGTTTATATTTGTACTTAGTAGCTATTATGTGGCTTTCTATTGTAGGTACCAGCCTATTGTTGGAAGAAAGCTTGTGCTAATGGAAGAGGCAAATAACCAGTAAATAGTGCAGCTATTGTATAGTTAACCCACTCGCCCATGTGCGTTAAGGATATTTATACAGGGTGTTAGGGTGAATAGTTGAATTACTTTAAGGGGTGATTGTACCCATGATACTGAACAACTTTCCCAAAGAAAGCTATAGGAAATTCGCAAACGTATATACTTGGTGACGTGTCGCCGAGACGTATTGACGAATCACGACTTCGTACGGACCTCATGCAATGTACCAATGAGTTTTTCCAACTTACCGACTGCTCTTATCATCATCATCGTCATAGGCTTTTTCAACTGTTGCAGATGATTTAACCAGTCTTTTTTGAGAAGCACTTGCCCGACTGCTCTCAAATGGTAAAGGAAAACATTGTGAGGAAATGCACCAGTTCAGAAATATTTTTTCTTTTGTTAAAGCTCTTTTTTTTTGAGTTTGTGAGTTATCCTTGGTTTTATTGGCATGGTTACAATTTTTTACGCCGTTTTTACTATTTTGCGCGAGGGCGGACGCACGGTACGTTTGGGAGTGGTGCGGGCGCGCGGGCCGGACGTGTCAGTGGATGTTTATAGCACGTAAGTACTTACTTACTTACATAACCTTGTCTGAAAAAGGGGCAACACGATGTTTAATGAACAAAAGCTTAATTAAGCTGGAAACAATCTTACCTAACACAACAGGTTGTGATCCCCTGGGAGTGACGTAATTAATATATACGGAAGGAACCCCACAGAAAATTAGCCTCGTACCTGATTACGTTCAACGTGGTTCAACGTTTGAGGTTTTTTGCTAAGACACGCACACCGAAACCCCAAACCCCACACGCAGTCTCAAAGATTGCTACAACTCACCCCTGAAACGTGCAGTTCTTTGCAGTTGTAGCACGTTTACCTACTATTCAGCGTATGAAATGACGTGCGTGTCGAAGAGTTACGAGGATATTCCTGATAAAGCTCGCTTCCGCGCGTGTAAATTCCGCACTGACAAATGCGTTTCCCTCGCTGCTGAATTGAATAATCGTTTTTCGCCTGACAAATCAACTATCGATAGTATGGAGTTTTTGACAAATATTAAACTTTTGACTTAAATATATTTAAAGTCATTCAGTTTACTCACAAGACAAGTGTTTTAAAACAAATGTTGAATCTTTGAAAAAAAAAGGAGTGTCTATGGGTTATATCTTGGTTAGATCTATCTCTTTCTTTTACACGAATGAAATATAACTTGATTTTCACACGTTAAGAAACGGACCTGTAAGACCTGCTACATAATATTACAATATGTTGTATGTTGTATGAGTTGTAATTAACATTTAGTAGGTATGTATATTTGCCCGATTTGCCCCCTTTTCAATTCCGTTCGGAATTACGACGGAGGCATCATGACTCCGTCCTGGGACGGGACCGGGACGTCATGATCTAATATAATGGCGAAAGACCGAATTGCCTTGCGACACCTCCACTCCTTCCTTTCCTCCGTGCTCAAAAACTAAGAAAACCATAGGCGAAGTATTTTTCGCTTACGCTGATAGACGAAACATCAGTGTAACCGCGTATGAGACAGCGATAGTCATAAAATCCTATACAATTTGTATGAAAATAGATGTCTGACTCCGGAGTCGGACAGCCGTCGTAGAACAAAAAAGTGGCTACGTCGATAAGGACAACAATAAGTAGCGATCTCATTTTTTAACAAGAGCGAATTTTCTATGTGCATCTCTTACTGAGTGATATGACAAGACACGTGCTTGCTTCTAGTTCCTTCTCTTTCTACGAAGAAAACTAATAGGACGTGGACACGCTAAAACGTCACGGAAAAGGCTCGACTTACAAACCAAGAAGGTAATCGAGAGAGATAAGTGCGTATACCGCTTGATAGATATAATCCATTTATACCAACACTTTCTTCTTCGCTTTGAATATTCAGTAGCTTTAAAACCATGTTTGCGATATCGACGTTGCACTGACAGCAACTTAACTCGTTTAAAACAACCTTACCAAGTCTATAAGTGCAGTTTCAGGCATAATAAAAGGCGACAACTACCCTTCATAACATAGCATATTATTATAGTTTAAAAGGTGAAACCGGTATACTACATGCAACAATTTTACAGAAAATACTTTATAGACGAATTTTTTATAAGTACATGAAGTAGGCAAACATCATATAAAAAGTAGTAAATCGGTACAATTATTCTTTCAATCGGGAGTCTACTTGTATAGGGCTAAATAGTATCCAAGACCCTTGTATGAAGCGATCTATTAATTATTAATAAAGAAATCAAGGTTATCAAGTGTCGACCAAATTGTCTCTAGCCAACCGCAATGGGGCATTCGAGATGTAGGTTGTAGAAAGTAGGTAGACCAAAAGGTAAAACTGACGTCAAGTAGCTAGGATTCGTTAAAATCTCGTTGTAATTTACCTCTTAGTTCTTAATCATCATAGAATAAAAATATAGAAGCGTAACTCCAAGGTTTGCCAACATCTCCAGTCCGTAGGTATATTAACAATGCAAAGCACACGAATCCCACGAGCTTTCAATGAAGACTAATTGCTGGGGTCTCTGCTGCTTCTCTGATATTAAGAATCGTGTAGTTTCTGTAATATTATCGCTATAGTCACACTGATTAGGTACTGTGCCCAAATGCAAAAAATAACGTTTTACCGCGTTGCTAAGTGACGCTGAAAGCGCTGAATAATACTACGTTATTACCTATAAAAAAAAAAGTAAATAATAGCCTTTAGGATCCCACTGCAGGGCAAAGGCGAATAATGGCGAGAGGGAGTGGGCCATACTGCCATACTCCACCATGCGGACCCAGTGCGGTTTGGTGGAGGCAAATTAGTGGTCAACTTGCTATCAGAGAATTTTCAAGCCGCCAATAGGCCTCGCCAAGCCAAGCGTATAGCCAAGTGGCTTAGCGAATAGTTACACCCCTATCTGACGGAAATATCCGGAACCAACAGTTTAACGTGCCTTACGGACGGAAAACCTTAGCACGGAAAGGCTCGAGATGAATACCACTAAACGGTCACCCATCCAAAGACTTACCGGACCTGACGTTGCTTAACTTCTGTGATCGTTTCCAATAGCGAAGCTCCACTACGCGCCAACGAGCGCCTCATTACCCACCTTACCTATACTCCATTCCAAATAGCAACGAAAATTTAAAGCCATTTTTTAATTACAGAAACAGAGATTTGATACACTTACTCTCACTTATTCTTAGAACAGCTTTAGTAACGTCCAAGATATGTCGGATAGTTAATCATTCTGATAAATAAATTATATTTGCTTATCAGAGTTGGCCAGAAAGCTATATAGGAATCGGAAAATCTCAACGTCGTTATTTGGAATGCAGTGGTTACATAGCTTACCTAGATTATCTTATTACCTTAGCTTAACAATAAAAAAAAAATTAATCTCGCTTGTCGGTGGTAATGAATTAAGAAAATCCGTGTTATCGAAATTAAAGAGCGAACTTGCTACAGGCAGTAATTTTTGCTTTAATTATCTTAATTGGCGCCTATCTTTATAATTCTGTAATTATAGGGCTTAAGAGTACACATCTGAATTTTTTTTTCTATATTAATGAGAAACGTTAAAAAGTGTGATTATTTTGTAAAAATGTTAAACCCTCGAGGTGGCTATTCTTTCACCTAAATGGAACTAATATACCTACGTTAAATTAATGAAATTTGAAAATGTCTCACTAAATTTCACCCTAGCAAGTACCTAGTGCCAGCGTTGTTGCGACAATTACCGCTTGCTTGCCTCTGGGCGACAAAAATCCTAGTCTACAGAGTAATTTATTCGTGAAACTTGCAAGCATTCTCACGTTTTCCCAGTTCACATTCGCAGCATTGAAAATTCTCTGAAGTAATTCCGCTGACGTGTTACCTGAATTGTTATTTTATTTTTCTTCATTTGTTTATTCGACAGAGAACAAAGTAATCATAGGAAATTAATAAATAAGTAAATTAATTTTACTTTGATCTAAGCTTGAAATTATATACGTAAGTGTGTGTAACTAGTGTGTTGTTTTCTTACTGTTTTGATCATAATAGGTCCAAGAACGTATCTACCGACTATGAACGCAATTAAAAAAAATAAAAATTATAAAGTTAATGTAGGAATAGTTAAAAATAAAATTAGTTATATGAAAGAAAAAAAACAATAAAACGTTATTTAAACTATTTAATTAAAAAAATCGTAATAAACATTTAAGGCGGTGGTTTAGACCATCAAACTGAACAACTTTCACTACGGGACCAATATCGAAATCGCGAAAAAAAATTAAATGTTCCATACCATAGGTACTCTACAAATCGACTAGAGCTAAAATATGTATGGGATGTCAGATTTTTTTTTCGCGATTTCGATGTTGGTCCCTTAGAGAAAGTTGTTCAGTTTGACGGTCTAAACAACCCCCTTAAGAGTTTTAAATATTCTTTTTACTTATGAAACATCTTGTAGGTATACCTACATATGGTATGTTTTACGGTTTTTTTTTTATTAATTGTTTTATTCATTTTTTTTTATTTAAATATTGTCTCTTACTTGCAATAGGTACCGACTACCAACTTAACCATTAAACAGTCTTCTCCTAATAAGTTGTCACAAGCAGTAGGTAATTAGTTTATTTTTGTGATTAATATTCATCAGCACGCACTCTTGTCTCCTTGTGGAATTTAATTAACCGTGTTGCCAGTTTTTGATACTTTAATCATTTCGCCACACACATTTGTTACAGTACCTATACCTAATTACCTACCTACAAGCATCGATTTTATTAACACGACCAAATAAAATCTTTGCCTTTAAGCAAATTTCTTTATAATATATGAAATTTGACAAAGACTAAACTTAATTTGATTCGAGAAAGACTTTCAGATAACTAATTTAAAAATATACATAATGTTTATGTATAATATACCTATACAGGGTGTAAGGAAAAGTATCATTAACATTTAAACCCCATACTCTACCGATCAAACTGAACAACTTTTACTGTGGGAGCAAACCTGATCGCGCAAAAAAAAACTGCTGCTCCATACGCTGAGTCAAGTAGTTTAGTTTAGTATGGAACAGCTATTTTAATTCTGCTCTTAAAGCTTTCCTCCCATAGTCAAAGTTGTTCAGTTTGATGGCTAGAATGTGTGGCTTAAAGGTTACGGTAGTATATAGTACTCTGTGATGATACTTTCCTTACACCCTGTATAGGGTATTACTTTACATGTTGACGGTTTTTTAAAGGATTTTTTAAGGATCTGTAGGTGTACCATGAGTTTTCACCGTACTTTACTACTGTAGTTATGTCACCAATTTTGTATTGAATTTCGTACAGGGCTCCTGTCCTAGTGCACCTTAACCGAGTAAACGACGTTGAGAACTAATTTCTGTCATACGAATTGGCGACGTAACTACAGTAGTAAAGTACCTACAGGGAGAACTCATGGTAGGCCCTCAGACTATGAACTGCACTAGTGAAACGTACCGTGGATGTTCTAAGGTTTCAGATTATCTCTGACTACCCCCTCGGGGAATATTATAATCGTGAGCATAATTAAGCTATCCTTATACTTTAAGATCAGACCACCAAACTGAACAACTTTCTCCATGAGATAAATATCGAAATCGTGAAGGAAAAATCAGGTTTTCCTACATAGGTACGTCGTTTGGGTATGTGCGTATTTGCAGTTTTGTATGAAACAGCAGATTTTCTTAATTATGTTAGTCTGATCATCTCCTTTACAAAAAAGGTACCTAAATATCATGGTGTTTAGGTGTTCTTGACTAAAAATCACGAATTATTGGATTTTTTGTCTGACTGTTTGTTCAAGCATCACGCAAAAACTACTTGACCAATTTTGATGAAACATTTTGTATTTAAAAGCTTACGATTAGATTTAAAAACGGGCATAATACTTATATTGATTTTTCTACGATGCTGCGATGACGGGAGCCGGTGTGGACGAAATCGGTGTGTTGCGTTGTGGCGCGGCCACTTTAACTTCAGGAGGTCAGAGTGAGGTGGGTAAAACTAGTATAGATATAAATATAGCTATAGATATTCCTATACAGGGTGTAATCTTCAACGCCTACTCACGATGACGCACTGACCGGAGCAGCAGATGTCAGTCCATAGAACCACACTCGGTGCGTCAACACGATGACGCACTGAACGGAGCGGCAGATGTCAGTCCATAGAACCACACTCGGTGCGTCAATGCGTCACCGTGTGTGCTTCTACGTGCGGTTTCATACAACTCCTTGCTTCACAAATGACGGACTGACGTCTGCCGCTGCGTCAATGCGTCATCGTGTGTGAACGCACTAAGTGAGTGTTACTATGGGACCATCTTTGAAATCGGGAAAAAATCTGCTGTTCCATAGAAAAAGCTACTCCATCAAAATGTATGAAACAGATGAAAAGATGATCAGTTTGATGGTCTGAAGCACACTGTTCCATATGTATCGCATTTAAGTAAATTTTTAGCAAAGCTGTAGCTATAACTAACTTCAACTACTACCAGTAGGCCATGTACCATCAGTTTTTAATGTACTTTACTACGGTAGTAACGTCACCAATTTTGTATTGAATTTGGTACAGCGCTCCTAGTGTTTACGTTGAGATATAATTTCTGCCATATGAAATGAGTGACGTAACTACAGTAGTAAAGTACAGTGAAAACTCATGGTAGGCCTACAGTTATCCATCTAAGCGTGCAGTTGCTGTATCCATGTTGTCTTTGGATTAAATCTCATGACGCATGCACGTAGACAATGTTTGTCAGTCATCAACGTGTTCGATTGTGATCATTGCTCACTTGGGTAGGTATATACAGGGTGTTTCATAAGTAAGAATAAATTTTTAAAACTCTTAAGGGGGTTGTTTAGACCGTCAAACTGAACAACTTTCTCTATGGGACCAACATCGAAATCGCGAAAAAACATATTTTATATCCCATACATATTTTAGCTCTAGTCTTTTTGTAGAGTATGGAACATCAATTTTTTTTTTCGCGATTTTTATTTTGGTGTCATAGTGAAAGTTGTTCAGTTTGATGGTCAACACCACCCCCTTAAAGATTTATTTGCATTTTTGTAACACCTTGTATAACGTATCGGGAGATTCATACGAATTTAACAATACAAACATCTACAGGGTGAAATTAAAATCATTGGCATCCTTTTAAACTAAGCGTCCCATCTAATTGAACAACTTTTACTGTGGAAGCAAACCGATCGTAGCAAAAAAATCAGCTGTTTCGTACATTTGAGTCGAGTAGGCATTGCAGTTTAGTATGGAACGGGGCAGATTCTTTTTGTTACGATCGGTTTGCTCCCATAGTAAAAGTTGTTAATTTTGATGGGTAGACTCTACTCTAAGCCCCACTTGCGCCAACCACGGGTTAGCAATTAACTCCGGATACAATAGCTCTTTCAGTTGTTTTTCTATACAAAAAATCATGGGTTACCAACTTAACCTAGAGTTTATTGCTAACCCAGGTTGGCGCAAGTGTGGCTTAGTTTAAAAGGATGCCAATGATTTCAATTTCAAAGTCACAATTGGTGGTAAATAATTTAATTGTAATTACTTTGATTTTGTTTCGTTGCACAGTATTCGTAAACTGTTTTTTATAATAAAATATGGTAAATTTGGCATTTCCCCTTATCTAAAATCGACTTACTTATTTTTCTAATAAAGTCTTAAAGGATTGTCCTAACTAAACCATTGGGGTTGCGTACGAAAAAAAACATTAGAAAATAACTTTTTTGTCAGCCGTTATTGTATCAGCTGGTCACAATTAGGCTCTATTGAAAGAACATTAGATTTGAAATTGAAAGGAAAGGAGCAATCTGTAGGCATAGTCGTAATGGCAATCTCTTGGCAATGAATCGTGATAAACCTCCGGCCAGACGACGTGACCGGGTTCTTGATGCCACTACGTTCTCTACAGGGTGAAATTGATATCATTAGCATCCTTTTAAACTAACACCCGTATTCTTAGTTGTTTCCTTGAGGCTTCATCACTCGAGTCGAGGACGATTTTGACATTTTTGTCTTACAAATTATGTCAAAAACGTCCTCCACTCGAGTGAGGAAATGTCAAGACAACAACTAAGAATACGGTTGTAAGAGTCTACCCATCAAACTGAACAACTTTTAATATGGGAGCAAATCGATAGCAAAAATGAAAAAAATCTGCTGTTCCATACTCAATTGCAATGTCGTCTCGACATAATTGTTACAGCTCAGTCTTAACAAACAGCAGTTGTTTTTTGCTCCGATTACTTTACAAATATAAACGAGGAAAGTTTAGAACCTAGACGGTTTATTGCAGAAGCACTTTTTTAATTTAGGATTTCTTTATATGTATACCTATAGAAATCTTTAATATTGTGATGAGGCACTGAACGGTAAGAGGGACCTTAAATAATTATACGTTTTTAATATCTATCTACTTAGTGGCTATAAAAAAAACATTTTAAGGCAATTTTCGTGGAACAAAAATCCTAGTTCTAGTCATTAAAGAATAGTGCGACAAATTTATATTTTATCAAAAGCATAATGTGATCGTATCGTGAACATATGCTCACGACTATATCACTTAAATAAACATTGATAAGAGATTGTTTACTAATGTCGTTGGATAAGAGAAGTGGGGATTTTTCTATAAATTAATTGATTGATTGATTCTAGAAAACAACCAAACAAATTTTTCAATACTAATTGAATTTGTATCTTCTTGAACCCTTTGCCTTGTCCTAATTATTAAAGATAATAAAGGGGGTATTTCCTGCTAAAAATTTAAAAGAAGTCTACATTCGGGGGATTACGAACAAAGATGGAACCCGATTGACTTCCCGCCCCAGTTTGTTTGTCTTAGTTTCGTTTGACAAAGGCCTCAACTTTTAATTAGGGCTTAAATCTGAGAAATTCTCTAATGAAAATCCTTTGTTTTCTGACATCATTAATTTACACTCACCTGATTCCTTGCCAAATATAGAATATTGTAACAACGTTGTTATTTTATACATGGTCCTTCTTAATAATCATGCTTACACTTTTTTTAAGGGGATGATCAGACCGTCAAACTGAAAAATTTTTCTATGGTACCAACATCGAAAATGCGAAAAAAATTTTTTGTTGATCCATACATTTTGCTCGAGTAGGTTTGCAGTTTAGAACAGCAGATATTTATTTCGCGATTTCGATATTGGTGCCATAGAGAAAGTTGTTCAATTTGATGGTCAGAAATGCGATTTTTGAAACTCACTCGTTCGAATCAGCAGTTGAAAATTTAAAAATTACTATTGCAGATATGCATCTTTCCACTGCTGATTTGATTTTCAAAAATCATACGCCAGGAGAGCGTTGAAAGTCAAATCAGAGAAGTAGAAATCGCATTTCTGTACATTTCCTTAAAAAAATGTCAGCATATTAAGAAGGACCCTGTATCCTGGATCCTGTATGTGGGTGGTGATGGTTTCAATGCGTCAATGTGGAGCTGTAGCTAAGACTCATAAGATATTAAAAATATTTAACAGACTTTTTGTCAATAATGGTCATTTTGACAATGGTGTGTTGGTGCCTACACTTATATATGGCAGTGAGTGTTGGGTATGGCAGAAGAAGCATGAAGGTAAAATTAATGCTGTTGAAATGCGTTCCTTGCGAAGTATGTGTGGAGTTACGCTGAAAGATAGAGTGAGAAATTGTCTGATTAGAGATCGATGTAAATTGAAAAAAGATGTTGTGACAAGAATAGAGAAGGGTATGCTTCGTTGGTTTGGTCATGTGGAGAGGATGAGTGATAGCAGATGTACGAATGAGATTTATATGGAGCTAAAATGTGTGGAAGTGTCGGCAGAGGACGCCCTCGTAGGACGTATTCTGAAATCAGTTGCGTCCTACAAAAAGGGGAGGTGCGGAGTACTCGAAACCGACGGGCATGTATGAAGAGATGTATAGATGTGAATGAGGCAAAAAAGGTACGTAAGGATCGTAGTAGATGGCGCGCTCTGGTCTCTGCCTACCCCATTGGGAAAGAGGCGTGACGTTTTAGATAGATAGATAGACATTTTGTCATGTTAAAAATAAATAAAAATTTGTGAAAGGATACCTATACGATGGGAATTCCCACGGAGGGTAAAAATTAGCATTTTGGTGGAGTGGCTATTGTACCTACTCCACCAAAATGCTAATTTTTACTCCGCTATTTCAATGTTGGTCCCTTACTAAAAGTCGTTCAGTTTGATGGTCTGAAAGCAACCTGTTCGATTTATAACGCATTTAAGTTTACACCCTGTATTATGCGTCAATATTTCATTCTCTTCGTGGACGAAACTCCAGCAGCAGCAGTAAATAGAAAACAATTTCTTAATAATGTGTAAGTGATTCGGCTTTTAAAGCATTAGTAAGTACTACAAGTTTGCTCAATTAATTGTTAACATTGTAGATTCCCGGGGATCAATTTCGAATCCACTCACCATTAGATATACAAATAATTACAGAGTAAACTGCTTCTAAGTAAACAGGCACGGTAATTCAGTATTCCCGATGGTCGGCAATCAACTGATTCAAATTCCATTAATAGCTTTATTCCCCAGTTGAGGACGGAGATTGATTAACATATAATCGCTTTTTTTATCACAATTTTATGCGTCGCATGCTGTATCCGGAGGCCGCCATGAACCAATTCGTTTTTAGGGTTCCATACCCAAATGGTGAAAACGGGACCCTATTAATAAGCCTACGCTGTCCATCCGTCCGTTCGTCCGTTTGTCTGTCTGTCTGTCATACCTAGCTAGGGCTGTAACCTTTGAACCGTAAGTAGTGGCGAAATTTTCACAGATGTGCATTATTATGGCGGATTTGCTAATACTTAAATAATAAAAATGACAAAAAGTTAAATATTTTAACGGGGGTTCTCATACAAGAAACTAGTTATTATCAACGTCTTTTCTCCTCGCTCTGTCGTAAAAGATTCAGATTCCGATTTATTATATTCATGAACAACTTACATTGTGTTTGAAATTAACATTAACTTATCCTAAAATGTTACACTAGAATAACAAAATACCTATTGGGTTAAATAGAAAAAGCTAAAGAAAAACCTAATAAGTTACACTTAATATGCTGACACTTTTTTTAGGGGATGATCAGACCATCAAACTGAACAACTTTCTCTATGGGACCAACAACGAAATTGCGAAAACAAAATCTGATGTCCCATACATTTTGCAGTTTTGTATGGAACAGGTGATTTTTTTTCGCGATTTCGATGTTGGTGCCATAGAGAAAGTTGTTCAGTTTAATGGTCTGAGTATCCCCTTAAAAAAGTGTCAGCATATTAAGATGGACTCTGTATAACACAAAATAAAATTTAGTTTTCATTTACAACAACAGGTCAATTATAAAAAAAAAACATTAATACCTACATACAAGCTTGGTGTGATTGTAGAGCAACCTCTACTGTATAACAACATGTATAAAAAACCGGCTAAGTATGAGGCGGAGATTTTAATATATGTAATTACTATAATTATTATTATAGTTGTTTGGTGGTGTGGTACGGAACCCTCAGTGCACTAGTAGCCCGTCTCGCACTTGACCGGTTTTATTTAAATCTTCATAACGCCTGCCATACTCGCCACGTACAGAATTCTGAATCAGTATAAGGCACATCACATACATGCGGAATTACGATTCGGAATTCCGAATGCAAACCGGTTTTTCGTATAGGTTTGAAATCCCGTTCGCAAATCTGGAGGGGAAACCTTCATACGATAACCGGTTTGTATTCGGAATTCCGAATCGCAATTCCGCATGTATGTGATGGGCCTTAGGACTTTGTATAGGATTAATTCTGGTTAATCCATATGAAACCGTAATTCCGTTCGGAATAATTCCGCATTTGGATGTAACGGGCCCTAAGATTCTTAAATCAGTATATCGTTAAAGTATTCGTTTTTTTATTCTAACTTTTTGTTTTATAACAAACAATCATTCGAAGATAAGGATGCAAACTTATGTCAAAGAAAATAAGATTTTAAGTAAAACATTAGTTATAAAGTTGACGAACCGAGCAAACATCGCTCTTGTCCAAATTTCTAGAAAAGTAAAGGCGGAATATTTATGGGGACTGTGGAGCAAACGAAATTTATTTTTTACTTTCTCGCATCACAGTTGATTACTGTTTCACTCGTAGATAGCTGTTACAATCAGATTTTTGTAAAATATAAGAGTCACTTTCACTATGGAACCGAGAAAAAATAATAAAATCGGATGTTTCATACCAAACTGCACAGTACCTACTACTCGACTCAAATGGATGGAACAACAGATTTTTTAAATTTTCTTTTTCGCTACGATGCGGTGGCGGGAACCCGGTCAGGTCCCGACGAAGCCGACTTCGGAAAAATCTGTTTTTACATGTGGGGCAAAGCACTGTTGGAGTGGGAAGAAAAACTCCCAAGAGGAAGACCACAAATGCGTTGGTATGACGATATCAAAAGAACAGCTGGAGTGAAACGGATAGAGAGGGCACAAGATCGAGAGGGATGGCATAGACTGAAGGAGGCAAACACCATTACGGTAGAAAACGGCTAAAAACAAGACGAAGAAGGTAAACATTAGCAATTCAGTTCTGGCACTCGCCGGCTGCTGCTGCCGCGGCACGCTCGCTGCGCTCGCTCGTTTCGTGCGCTGCCATCGTAAGAAACCTAACATGCTCGTCGCTTCCTAACCTCCTTATAACGGAGGTACGCATCTTTCTACTGCTGATCTTACTTTCAAAAATCGCACTCCTGGAGTATGATTTTTGAAAGTCGAATCAGTAGTTGAAAGATGCGTATCTTCATAGTAATTATGACATTTTCAACTGCTGAGCTCAGCGAATGAGATTCAAAAATGGCACTCCTGAAGTCTAAAAACTCGTACTCATACTTAAATCAAAATCAGTCGTAAGTGGTTTAGACCGGTTATGAGTTTTGACTGTAACATATACATTATACCTAATAATTAATCAAATTGTAAGCATTGGATGTATTAAAGATATTTGCATAAATATTAATTGGGACTGTCCGTCTGTCCGTCTTTTTGTTTGTGCCCTCATAACTGCACCGGTTTGGATGGGGTTCACAAAAAGAAAGGGATTTTCGGATTATCATTAAGGCTTTACTTTATCGCATTTGGTTCATTCAATCAAAAGTTATGAGTATTTAAAGTCAGAGGTCCGCGCGTACTACGTCGCGGGCGCGCCGCTAGCAAGAAAGGAGTCTAGTAAACAAATAACCTCATACAAACTACTTATATAAAAGCTGTAAATGGTTGTCACAATAGCTCCAGCCTCTATTAGTAGGTTAGTATGGAGATTTCAACAACTTTGGGGCCGGGGACTATGTGCTAAACCGGGATCCTGTTAATTGCCGTCGTGACCTTTGGGACGGATAAGTTTCCCTGCTTAATGTATGTGTGATTGCGTAATAGTTTGAATTTGTGGTTTAGGTTAGGTCACTTGTTTTGTACCTTTATGTTTATGTATAATATAAATACCTAGGCAGGTTATGTCTACTTTAGTTACAAACTAATGAACACTTGAGCTTGGGCTAATTGTAACACCACCTTATTTCATTATCCATCACCATTCCGATCGTATTAGAAGGTATCAGATTTATTGATTAGCTCACAAACAGTTCTTTGGATACAAACTACCTTCTCAGTACTTTGTTCACTTATCATAACCCTCCTTTGTGCTTCGCTGTAGTCGGGTAAAACATACTGTTATATCGACTGTCCCTATGTAAACTATCGAAAATTCGATACCTGCGGTATATCTGTCAGCTACGAATATACATACTTATTCGTAGTCTGTCAGTCAAAAATGAAATATCTTAAAAGTCAAAAAATATGCAAAAAAAAATTTTTTTTATACTGTTAAGAAATAACTTTTCAACATAGGATATGGCACTACTAGGAAATGGCATAAAAGAATAGTTATTTGTTATGCTAGGCTGCAAAGTTGTTTTTTACCGCGAGTACTTTTATTGAAACCTGAGCAAGCGAAGGTTTCAAAGGTACGAGACGCGGAATAATTTTGCAGCCGAGCGAAACACACAACTTTTCACCTCACAACAGCGAGGAAAATGTTAGGTGCAAGCACTGAGTTTAGATGTATAGAGCGAACATCGCGCTTTATGACGTTGTCCCATTCTATTGCGGCTATATATTACTCTTGCATTTAGTCACTGTCTCACGTGTAGCAGTTTGATTGAAAACCAATTGATCAGCATAAAAAATGTCCTGCTGGTGTGTAGTGTGTACTGAGACACTGCGCAAATAATTCAGGAAATGTAACGGAATAACTTCTCATAGGTAAACTAGATGAATTAATTATTAAAATGCATTTTAAATAAGTATTATTTTAAATGATGTTTTTATCCCACACTGGAAAAATAATTATATGCAAATGCAAATAAGGACAAGCAGATATTGCTACTCAAAGGGATTATATTTAGTTATAATCTCTTTATTGACACTCAAATAAATTATAGTGAAGGACAAACTTATACGCGAAAAAGAGAAGACAATAATATGCACGAATATATGCATAGTTCGTTATGTTAGCAACATAATCTTTTTGTCTTTCTCGCACGTATGGTTTTACCGTAGAAAGAGAAGAAACTAGAAGAAAGCACGTGTCTTGTCATATCACTCAGTAAGAGATGCACATAGCAAATTCGCTCTAGTTAAAAAAGGAGATCGCTACTTATTGCTGTCCTTATCGACGTAGCCACTTTTTTGTTCTACGACGGCTGTCTGACTCCGGAGTCAGACATATATTTTCATACAAATTGTATAGGATTTTATGACTATCGCTGTCTCATACGCGGTTACACTGATGTTTCGTCTATCAGCGTAAGCGAAAAATACTTCGCCTATGGGTTTTACTATCTTTTTATCTGGACTCGAATGGATTCGAATTTTAAAAACTCTTTGCACGCTAGCGGATAAAATGCACTTTTGCACTCAGATTTCGAATGATAAACAGAATCTTTCCGAGCTTGTGAGGTGAAAATAATATATCCGTTGTTATGAATATGAAAATCAAAATGAATTTATCTTTACTAAGCTTTCTACTAAGCTTTTCTCTTGTAATTGATGAATACGAAGAAGCCGCTTAGTGGGTCTCAACTTAGAGCTCTGCATAATAAGATTCAAGATATAATGCTCTTGTATATAGGAAGATATCATGCTTTTATGCAGGTAGATAGTTTGTTGACAGCGAACAGGTAAGGTTGGATAAGGAGCCCTTCACAGCGCGTAATGTTCTGGAACTAATGTCCACACAACTTATATCAAGTCTTGCGTGTGTGTACGTAGGTTTACATACTTATTTAAATAAAATATGTAGGTATCTTCTATTGAATAAAAAGCGTTTCGAGACATTCACGGTAGATAACAGATAAACCAACCTGAAAATTATCTAAGATACCAACCACTAAATAAGACCAACGTCATAGAATGAAGAGAAACAGGAAAATTTTCATTATTCGTAAATTTATGAGGATCGTAATAAGTTGCCTAGTTTTAACGTTGGTATTACGGTACTTTTTCAATTATCCCCGTATGGTAGACGTCGTTCTCACTTTTATAGTCGTTCTTCGTTTATGGCTCAGCAATTTATTTTGTGCTCGGTATTCGTTGCATGCAATTTAGGTGAGATAACAACGGCTTTATGTTGTTGAAAATGATTTCGGGTAGTCCGGATACCGATAAAAACTTTCGTTGTCAGGAATGGTACAAAATTCATGTTTCCCACATATTTCCATGCATCCTAATGACGCACGATTTCCGACAAAGCGACTGTCTCCGGTGGACACTTATCTTAACCTCTAAGGCCCACTTCACACCAAGATGGGAGCGGCCGGCAGTTTGAACAGTCAAATGTATGTTAAAACGGCTCCCGGTACTGAGGGCAGCAGAGCGAAGTGCTGATTTTTGTCGAGCCCCTCAAACGATATAGGTAGTACAGGTACTATGTATTTTAGCCTTACTTTAGCAATGTAGATAAAGTTAAAAATGCCGCGTAACTGACACTGCGATACGAGTATAGAAGTCAAGCTTCTAAAAGCACGCGCAACGGCGAGAGACTCGCGAAAAAAGTTGTAATCCATTGCTTTATGAATCAAAATGTGTTTACGAGTCTAGCGGCGGTCTCCGGTGCGGCGTCCCGCTTGTATGAAGCTTCCGATCGGTTCGGATATTTAACACTTGAGTCTAACACGCGAAAGAAACTTCTTACTTACTTCCTCGAGATTTCCTCCACTCGAGCGAGGAGAGACTCGCACACAGTCAAATTATTGTAAGTATGTCAAAAACGCCAAAATCATCCTCGATTTTAGGATTTCGATTGGTAGAAAGAAACGACAAACTCAATTATGTCGCTCGAAACAAACGTCGCCGAAGCATAGTTTGGAGTAAAATACCTAATAACAAAATTCGGAGATTTTATGGAATATACTAGGTACTAGGTAGTGTCTGCTATTTCTAAACACAAAAGGAAGAGCTCAAATTCGTCCTTTATTAATGATTCTTCGACTGACCCCGGTGAAGAAATCAAGTGATTCAGCCTTCAACAACATGGGAAAATATGACTTATACAACGTGTTAATGAAATAACGCAAAACTAGAAAGTCGTTTGTTTAGAATCGAGAGCAGAATCGAATTATCATGGTTTCAAAACAGGTTTTTTTTTTCAAAACAATAAATAATTTCTTGGTAAAAAACATGTGATCTGAGGCTTTGTTATCTACTGTCCGTGGTTAGTATACTATTTCTCTCCTCAAAGCGACAACTTCGTTTAGCGCAGCGGGACGACCATTGACGCTTTCCGTTCGGAGGGGAGAAAACAAACATTTCTGCCACTTTTTGCGGGGGGCGAGGTAACATGCAATCCGCAACTTTGGAAATTTTTCCCCGTAACTTTAGATTCTAATTTTGAATGTTAAAAATCATAAAAAGTAGTCTCGTGTGAACCCCAAACGTTTTAAGTTATTGCTGTCTCGTTTAGTGATAAGGTATAAAATTGAATGTAAATTGCACATTATCAGTGCAATTGTTCTTATACCACGGTACCAAGAGGGGAAATGCTACCGCAAGGCATAAGCATAAGCATATGCTCACGACTATATTCCCCGAGGGGGTAGTCAGAGATATTCTGAAACCTCAGAACATCCACGTTTCACCAGTAGTACCGAAACTCTGTCCAGTGTCCTACCGCAAGGCGAGTCCTTATAATAAATAGTCAAAGCCTACTTGGATTGTCCTTTGACAAATATCTTCTAAAACAACATGAAACTTATAAGGCACGTTATTTCCTTCCCCACTGCCTCTAAATAAAGAACGATTCTTTTGATAGACTATATTTTCTTTGGACTGCCCCTAAATATGAAATAATTCAAATTTATTCAAGTCAGGATGAATTCAGAGAGGAGATAAGCTTTGAATATTCATTCAAATAAACATTTTCTAAGCGAGTAAAATTTTGCAAAGATGGTGTGGTTATCAAAGCCTTTTCAACGTATTCTACACAGATGGATTGTTCTTTTATATTATGTTCGTACAAGTAAATAAAGAGCTTATTTATCTACATAGGAAAATACAGTCCGTGAGCACTTAAAATAGGATTTGGCTGTCGGGTAAATCATAAATCATAAATTATTTATTGTGATACACAGGTTAATGGGTTGACATGGTGTTTTATATAATGTTCACTGTGATCCGCCAAAAGGCATACAATAGGTAGGTACAAATACATGATGCATTACATTAATTAATTCAATACAATAATGTCAAAAATGTCTTTATCTCATTGTTAAATTTAATTTTTATAGGCATAATGTCAATCGATACAATAATAAATCACATAAGTAAATCAATTAAACATCATTAAAAATCAGTAATATTGTAAAATGTTTTATCAGTAAGGTAGTCGAATAGTTTCCTCTTAAATGTAATTAAGTATATCTTCACACATCCTTATTTGAAGAGGTAATTTATTGTATACTTGCCTCCTTTGGTACACAACTGATAAAAACTAAAATCGGTTATATTCGTAAAATAGATAAGATTGCGGCTGGTAACCTTCTTGATCACCTTCACCTTTCTTCCTCATCTTCTTCTTAACCTTCTTCTTGCCAATGACAATCTTTGTGAAATCAGTAACGATTAAGTTGGTCGTCAGACTGAAAGTTAGCACGTTTTGTACAGGCAAGAGAATTGCTGTGACTCGAAAACACTGCCAAGCTGAGGACAAAAGACCTGTTGATTATTGTCACATTGGTCCAGGATAAAATACCACGTTGTTGGTTCCATGCTGATGCTCGATGGAGTATGAGGTACATACGGCGACACATCAAGCTATACAAAACCAAGATAAGCTGGCCGTGGGGCTTTATACATTACTCGACCGACGCGCGGCCAGCTTATTTTGGTTTTGTGTAGCTTGATGTGTCACCGTGTGTACATTACATCTATTCGCAGGGGATTTAAAGGCAATTTTTTTGACACGTTAGTAAAGTAAAGTAAAGTAAAGTAAATCTTTATTGTGTATTTTAGGTTTAACAATTTGCAGGTGTTAGTACAGTAAGAGGTATTCCGCCAAATCTTGCCCTTTCGGACGTACACACAAAATTAATAATATTCGTTTAAAATGTCTACAAAATTAAAGTCAACAACATTCAATAAATAAAATAGAAAAGTTACAATTAATGAATATGAAAACGAAAATAACTACAATGTCAAAACAATTATAACAAGAAATATATAAGAAAAAATAATAAGCTAGGTCAGGTACATGTCAGGTATTAAATTATTTACAAACACAAGAAACTAAATGATACCGTTCCCGACTATAAATTCATGCTTCACAAGAGGATGCTTAAGAGGATCAGACCATCAAACTGAACAACTTACTCTATTGAACTAACATTGAAATCGCAAAAAAAAACTGTTTTTTTTATACAAAACTGCAAATATTCGATGCAAGAAAATGAATGGGACAGCAGCATTTTTTCGTCGACAGCAGCAAATTGTTCAGTTTCTTGGTCAGCCTGATTATCCTCTAAAAAAACGGTCAATTAAGTTCTACCTTTTGTATTATTTAGTTACATACTATTCGTATGGTTTTCGTTAAACTCTGAAAGTAAATTAATTTAGATAAACCCTCGCAACGGACTATTGTTGTGTTATTAACGTAGTACATTAGGTACCTAACTAAACAGTCGCACGGTGGAGTGGTTATTCTTGAAACGTACTGCTCTCGGGAGGGCAGTGTGCACAATGAGTAGAATAGCATGCGGTGTAAGAGATGGGAACTACGCTACTTTGTGAAATCACACCAAGTTGATGATGAACAGAAAATGATATGGTAAAGAGAGAGAGCCCTAATAGGCAGAGGTCCCAAAACCAGAAATGAATTAATCGCGATTTACGACTAGCAAGCACGTTTCCACTTTCGTATTGGAGGGGGGAAATTATAGAAAAAAAATCTCACTACGAAACAAAACCTCGGTTTGTAGTGAGCAGTGTTTTTGATAGTGAGCATTTTATTTTACATTGAAAATCTCTGCTGTTGCTGCTGTTGAGTGATAAAATGCTCACTACCAAATAGCCTGTGTAACAGTCACTCGACTACATAAAATGTTTGAATTAAAAGTATCAAAACTTTGCTTTTTTATAACATTTTTGAATGAATTAAGTTAACTAGAGGACGGCGGCGAACTTCGTACCGCCTTAGAATCTTCCCGACACACACTTGGCCGTTTTCTATAGCCTATGTTAATCACTGATAATGTAGAATTCTAATGGTGAAAGAATTATTAATATCGGTCCAGTAGTTTCGGAGCCTATTCATTACAAACAAACAAAAAATGTAATCTTTCCTCTTTATAATATTAGTTTAGATATATTATATTTATTACACTAGAGTTTTCCCGCGACTTCGTCCGCACAAATTATATACCAGATTTTAAGTCAGATCATAAGCTATCAAACAAAAAAGTTTCATCAAAATTGGTTCAGTAGTTTTTGCGTGATGCGCGAACAAACAAACAAACTAACAATTTTGTCAATAGATGGCGCTGCACGTTTTTAAATCGCGCTATATACATACTAATCTATGATCGCGCTGTCGAATGTTATTTGAATTTATATGAAGTGAAGAGAACCGCTTCTTTTTTATTCTTCATGACTTTACGGTTTTATAATAGTTAAGATAAGATTAAGATTACAATTACAATGTTATCTTAACTATATAAAACCGTAGAATCATGAGGAATAAAAAAGTAGCGGTTCTCTTCATATAAATTCAAATAACATTCGATAGCGCGATTTAAAAACGTGCAGCGCCATCTATTGACAAAATTGTTAGTTTGTTTGTTTGTTCGCACATCACGCAAAAACTACTGAACCGATTTTGATGAAACTTTTTTGTTTGATAGCTTATGATCTGACTTAAAATCTGGTATATAATTTGTGCGGACGAAGTCACGGGAAAACACTAGTAAGAATATAAGTATAGGTATAGACGTAATCGACAAATAGAATAGAGTGTGCATTCCGATAGTTATAGACTTATAGTAATCTGTGCAGCTAGAGCTCAGGAGAGCGATTTTTGAATCTCATTCAGTGAGCTCAGCAGTTGAAAATGTCAAAATTACAACGGAGGTACGCATCTTTCTACTGCTGATTAGCCTTTCAAAAATCATACTCAAGGAGAGCGATTTTTTAAAGTCTAATCTGCAGTAGAAAGATGCGTAACTCCATAGTAAATTTGACATTTTCAGCAGCTGAGCTCACCAAATGAGATTCAAAAATCGCACTCCACGAGTGCTTTTCTTGAAAGTCACACGTATAGTAGTATTTCGCATACGAAAGTAATGCCAAACTCTATTTCATTATTCGTCAAAGGTCGTACTAACCGCTCTTTCTTAAGGCTATTTTAAAGTATCTAGAAAAATGTTTTAATAAAACCTATTTTAAAGAACGACGGTGGTCTTAAGGAGCCAATTCCGTTAATTGCTGGCGAAGGACTGGAGAGGTGCCTCACGATCTGATTTGATTTCATGACTTTTTAAGAGAAGGGAAACTATGCAAAATTTGGATTTACTATTTGTTTAAAGGATATTTTTACGATTTTGGATTAATTAAAAAATTCAAATTATTGTTAGACATGTGGCTATTCTATAAAATATAGATCCGAGTGTCCGTCTCGCACTTGGCCGTTTTTTCTTAGGGTAACAGCATTTATTTGAAAATACTTTCCCATGCAATAATTGTCCTATGCAATAAACATTATAAGTATGTTGTAATATACATAAATGTATTATTGTTTCTATTGTATTGCCCTGGTGTGTGATGTGATGTGATGTCATTCTATTCAAGAACTTCTTTTGTACTTGCACCTAATAATTGTTTTAATAAATTACCAGATCCAGAAAAGGAATTGAACTGTAGACATTTTAGAATAAAATTACATAATTTTTTAGTTACCAGATGCTATTAGGTATATTATTGATGGATGACATTACAGATTTCAAAATCGATATGCATCCTCCGATCACTATTTTGAAAGTGAGAGATTCAAAAATAGTATTGGCGTTCACAATTATTAAAATTAGTCCGCGTTAAATAATTTAATAATTTTGAATTTTAGTTTTGGTTTCTTACACAAAGGGTGCCAGCAGCCTATGCCTCGAGACGGCCGTCAGTCTGTCCTTCCTTTAACTTTTGAACGGTATTAGAGTGTTATTATTTTAATCACTATGAAATAAGTAGATATAAAATTAACTAATTAATTAATTAAACTATATCAATTAATTCTATAGTCACAAATTAATGTTACTTCCATCGCGCTTAAGGTGGTTGGAGAGCTGTCAATTTCTTACAAAACTTTGTCGTAGAACACTCATAGACGGTGTTAATAAAAGTAATGTTTTATACATGGAAAAATAGCTTAGAAAATCAAGATTGCGCGTATCAAATAATATTTACAATTTATGATATACTTAATTATGAAAATATCAAGCTTTGAAATTATGCATACAAAATTTCAAAGCCTTTCGTAATTGTATTATAAATTGTCAATGTTATTTAATACGCGCAATCTAGATTGTCTAAGCTGTTTTTCCATATATAAAACATTACTTTTATTATTACCGTCTACGAGTGTTCTACGACAAAGTTTTGTATGAAATTGACAGCTCTGCAACCACCCTAATGAAAGTTGGCCATTAAACTTTTTAGTTTGGCTTTTGTTTTATCGGAATAACACACTCAACTTCCTTGTCGCTTATCGTTTTACACTCGGACGGCGGCCATGCTAGATGGTAAACACACCAGTTAGCACTTTGCACTAGTTCGCTGTTCCCGCACTAGCTGCCACACTCTGCCACACTCTGCCACGCTCTTGCATATTTGAATTCTTTGACTTTCAAATTGGGACAACGTTGGTCGCCGTTCAAACTGAATATTGTATCTATCGGCTTTTAATTATACTATAGCTAAAGATAAGCTGTTGTAAAGATTTGATTTTTAATTTGAATATTCTTCCTTTGTTTCGGCAAAAATAGCAGCTAGTTACACGGACTCACGCTATAATCATAAAGTCAGAATCATTGCTACAACCATACAGAGTACTATAATGAGCGTTTTTTTTTTCGTTTCATAGTATATCGATAGATGACGCTACGGTCTATACGAATCTATGTCAAACACTGAAAAATTATCTTTCCCCGAAATGAGGGTAAAAGTGAAGTGAAAAAAAAAAACAATAATCTTTTGGAACATAATGAAACATATTTTTTACGATATTTAACTATATTTCTTATGCTAATTTACTCTTTAAGGTGATACAAGACTACAATTTGACTAAAAACTTGTTTTTTTTTTTTTGAAAAAAACTCTTTGATCCAAAATCTGATATTGAACTGGCAATAAGAAAACTTGAGCTGTCAAATGTCATTGTCAATCAAACTCGTATCGTAGCATTTACTTTGTCGTGCTGTTAGTTTAATTCAAACTGCTTTTCTGAAAAACAACGAAAAAGTACTGTATTTTTGGCTAAGAAAGAAATCGAAAATAATTTCAAATTTTTTTTGATGACGTCTGCCAAATACGAACCAAAGAGAATGAAATCTCTACGTTTTTAAGTCTATAGGTGACATTGCAGAGGAAGTTTTTGCTTGACAGTTTGTCGTACAGACACTACTGCCATCTATTGAGTTATAAGAAACCGGCATTAAAAAAAAAAAGAAAAACGCTCATTACCTACAACAATGAACACTATACCTTCCCATACTCCATTCAAAATTAAGGCTTTTATATGAAATAGGTTTTTGTTGAATTAGAGAAACACAGATTTAAAACACTTAGGTACTCTCACTTATTCTTAGAACAGTTTTAGTAATGTCCAAGATACCTATATCGGATAGTACCTATATATTTCTGATAAATAATTATGTTTGCTTAATTAGAATTGGCCAGGGTAAATAGGATCGGAAAATCTTTTTATCCTTATGTGGAATGAAGTGTAAGGCTGGAATAACGGTCGTCACGTCACAGATTAATGTTCTACCGCGCGCCAAACGTTTTTTACTAATGTTGTTCAGTCATCAGTTCTGGGAAAACTGTTTTCAACCACACACACGTAAGAATAATGCATGAACTCCTTTCTTTTATTTAAATTTTTATGGATTTTGAAAATAATAGCACTCCTGGGCCCCATTAATAAACCAGCAATGTACACTAAATTGTCAATGTAAATTACAATAATTGTAATTTACATTGACAATTATTAGTGTATATAGGTACATTACACACGCTAAAGCATGTACCTAACATTGTGTCCCTAGCATTCTCAGCAATGTATACCTACCCTGTATAGTCACTGTAAATTACAATTGTCACGTTTATTAAATGGGGCCTTGGTGTTCCATTTAATTCATAACACCTTGTATTCATCATAAACAAAACATTAAAACTTATGTTATGATTATGAAAGACGAAGGAAATTAAAAGAGTAGCCTCAGCTCTCAGTAACAGGCTGCATCGTTAAAATGCCACAGAAACCAACACTGCAAACTTTAAGCTACTTAAAGTATTTTCTGAAGGCAGATGGTTCAGTGTTGCCAAATTATTTAGTGAAGTTGAGGCCAGAGGCGCGATGCTCGCGTCGCTTTCTTGATAACCAGCTAACTCCCAGTTTAAAAACTCGACTAACAAATTAAGAAGAATTGTGGAAGTTAAATTAAAATCTTAGGCGAGAACTTCTTAAATTTATGCTTGTTGTGTTCTTAGCCGTGGCAAGTTATCTGTATCCTTTGGTATTTAGAGCCCTGTTTCCGTAGAAAGAGAAGGAACTAGAAGGAAGCACGTGTCTTGTCATATCACACAGTAAGAGATGCACATAGCGAATTCGCTGAAGTTAAAAAAGGAGACCGCTACTTATTGCTGTCTTTATCGACGTAGCCACTTTTTTGTTCTACGACGGCTGTCTGACTCCGGAGTCAGACATCTCTTTTCATACAAATTGTATAGGATTTTATGACTATCGCTGTCTCATATGCGGTTACACTGATGTTACGTCTATCAGCGTAAGCGAAAAATACTTCGCCTATGCCTGTTTCGGACCCTCCGTAATAACTCACGAGTCGAGTTATGCTTTCCTTATTTATTTTTTTGATGCCGAAATCTCGCGGAAAATGATGAAAGTTACGAAGTTCAGTCTTTTTTTATTATTATTATTTTCGAGATCCTTAGCGCAAGCCCGTGTCACACTTGGCCGGTTATTGTTATTTCTTGTTTAATTTTGAGTTTGCAGGATAATCACACCAAGATTGACTCCATTATCTACAGGGTGTAACAAAACACCCTAGTAATACTTAAGGGGGTGTTTCAGACCATCAAACTGAACAACTTTAACTATGGAGCCAACATCGAAAAAAAATAAAAAAAATAAACCTTTTTATACAAAACTGCAGAACCAACTCAATTCAAATGTATGGGACAGCAGATCGTTTTACCATAAAGGGGTTCCCTAACTTATTTGAGACGCGCCCCCTTTCGACCATAAAAAAAAATCCGCGCCCCCCATCCTCCAGTCCTGGAGCGCGATTTTTCAAACTCATTCGGTGAGCTCTGCCGTTGAAAACTTTAATGATCAATAAAAACACTTATTTTGTTATTGAATACTTTTTTATTCTGACCTGATATTCTGGAGTGCCATTTTTGAAACTCATTCGGTGAGCTTTGCAGTTGAAAATGACATTATTTTGTGGCATAAAGCAAAAACAAAAAATAATTGGAAAGCTGTTTTACGACTTTATTCTTTTTTTTTTTTTTTTTTTTTTTTTTTATTAGCCTGTTTCATCCCACTGCTGGGCAAAGGCCTCTCCCCTGCTCTTCCACTCGTTCCTGTTTTGGGCAACCTCTGGCCAGTGGTCGTCAAATTTGTCCAGGTCATCGCGCCACCTCTTCCTGGGTCGACCTGGACGCCGCCGACCGTTTTCGGGGATCCAGGGCATGATGATTTTTGCCCATCTCTCAGGATTCATCCGACAGACCACGACCACGTTTGAGCTCCGTAAGTTAGGATGGGCAGGATACACATGTCGATAAGTCTACGCTTAAGAGAGAGCGGTAGTTCTCCCTTCATCAATTCCTTCATGGACCAGAAGCTCTTCCAGGCGTTGTCGACACGTCGTTCGACTTCCTTGTCTTGCCTGTTTTCGAAGGAGACTATCTGGCCCAAGTAAATATACTCATCGACATAATGTATTTCCTGTCCATCTACCTTGACCTTACGTTTCGTTGCATTACTCATAATTTGAGTCTTAGACCTGTTCATTGACAGTCCAACCTCAAGGCTTGCAGTGCTCAGATCTTGGAGCATTTGTTGCAGTTCCAGTGCAGATCGCGAGAAAAGAACAATGTCGTCGGCAAAGCGGAGATTAGTTAACCTCCGATCACCGACGACAATGCCCCTATCGCTCCAAGGGACCGCCAGATTCTTGAATACTTCTTCGAGAGTACTGGTGAAAAGTTTCGGAGAAAGAGGATCGCCTTGTTTAACGCCCTTCTCAATTTTAAATGTTGGTCCTGGAGAATGTAATTTTATGTTTGCTGTGCTGTTATTGTATATGTTTCGGATGAGGTGAATGTAAGTTGTTTCTATTTGCTGTCTGTGGAGTGCCGAAAATATTTCTGAATGACAGACACTGTCGAAGGCCTTCGAGTAATCGACGAAAGCTAGATACAAGGGAGTGTTATATTCGGTGGATTTCTCTAAGATTAGATTGAGTGTGTGCAGATGGTCGGTGGTGGAGAATGCGGGGCGAAACCCTGCCTGTTCTGGGGGTTGGTGCTTGTCGAGCTGACCTCTGATTCTTTTCTCTATTATCTTCATAAAGGTTTTATAAATATGAGATACAAGACTAATCGGTCGGTAGTTACTTATCTCGCTTTTATCTCCCTTCTTAATGTAACAGAATAATGTTGGAGTGGCAAAAGTTAGATGGAAATTTACCAGAATACAAGATGCCATTAAAAAGATTTGTGAGGTGGGGGATCAGTATTTTCTTGCCTATTTTAAGTACTTCTGTGGTTATTCTAGATAACAAAAATAAAATAGCACACGTGAAGCTTCAAACAGTCACTCATCGTTCTCAGCCTATAATAGTCCTACTGCAGGGCACAGGCCCAATTCAACACGCGTGCCCAATGCGGTTTGGAGGGACTATACATACATACGCAGCAGAATTTTTTCTTCAACGTTTGCAGGTCCTCACGATATTTTCCTTCACACTTTGAGAGCAGTCGGTATTACGTAAACATCCACTAGGGTAAACATATTCAATAACGATTAGGTTCTTTCAGAACATACTGTAATCTCAAAATAGGTTGCAACGGTAAACCATTGTCACGGTACGATGTTCCCGCACTATGTTTACCCCCTCCCTTTTATATTCCCTACTGAATCCAGACTGTTCCCGTAATAAACACTGTGAATGCAAATTTATCCCGCCCTGGGACGACATAGTAACTATTTGTTATGCGCTTACTAATAGTTTAAGATCCCACCGAAAATATCTGCTCACTTATGTTTTATTGATAATTTTTTGTCGGCCCGACAGCACAGTCTGTATTGAACCTGCCTGCTGAGCCGAGGGAATCCCGTAAGGGACAAATATTTGTATGATTAATATTTGTACCCGAGTCATGGATGTTGGTATCTATAATATGGTATTCGATATCGTTGTCTAGTTATCATAATACAAGTCCAGGCTAGATTCTGGAACTTTAAATGTGACTAGATATCATTTGTGTGACAATGTCCAAGATATATTTATTTTATTATATTTATTATAGTGTTTGCATAAATAATAATAGGAAGAAAACAATTTAACTCACCTATAAGTACAATAAACATAATATAAAACACTTTATATGTGGAGAGCAGTGATAATAAGGGCGCATTAGGGCGCAATAAACAGCGTGGACTTATCTAGGCTTGGGCGAAGTCACCTTTGCGTGGCCCCTTTTAGTTTTCCAAAATAGAAAAACCTACTTACCATATTTGCTTAAGGCGTATCCGCCTGGGACCACGACTCTCCATACTAATCGATGTGAACGACCGCGTGACACAGGTCAGAATTTAGCCGTTTTCTTTGAAAAATTTTATTAATTTTGAAAAAAATTGAAAACGACATAATTCTTTGTAGTATTGTGAAGTATATTATAAATTTTCATTTTCTTCCAAAAAGGGGTGACTAAAAGGGTCCTTTTTCTTCAGTTTTATTAATTAAAATAGATTTCGAGAAAAACCAAATCACTTCTCATGTCCTTTAGATTGTGAGTTGTGTTTTCAGCTTAAAAAGTGCCATAGTTAATGTATAAAATGATTACAAAGTTACCCAATTTCATGATAAAACCATGCAGGAGGTAGGCCCTTAAGGGGCTGAAATGAAAAGAAAATTATTTATTCGTTATATTTTTGGTGATATGAAAGGCCCACAAAAATCTTTCATTATGGAACATCTGACTTTTTTACGCTGTTTGGTTTGCTCCTATAGTTCAGTTTTATGGTTAGAGTATGTGGATTAAAGGTTAATGCACGGACTTGAAAAAAAGACGGATGTAATCTCGTGTAATCACGAGGGAAGCACCCATTTATATTAGAGTGCGTGCTGACGAACTGTCACGCGGTACATAATGGTGGTGGTGTAGGACCTGCGCCTAGAGCTGGTGCATCTGTGTGGGTGTAGGTCCCTCGTAGAACAAACAATAAAATAATAAATAATAAAATGTAGGACCTTGCATGCTTCACATCTTTTTAATGTCATATTACGTCCGTCTTTTTTTCAGGTCCGTGGGTTAATGATAATTTTCCTTAGGGTATAGAGATATAGATTATATTTTTGGCCACGCACAAAAATAGGACATAGAATAAAACAATTCGGTATGTCAAGTTTTTTTTTAGAGGACTGAATCGAAAACCATTTCGAGATAATTGTCTCAATAATCATATTTTCTAAGTCAGAGATTTTAAAATGAAAGGATTACAGATATTTTTAATAAAATAACGTCGTTTTTCGGTCCGTGCAGTGACGTCACTGGCATACCTGTGAACTCCTTGGTAAACATAAAATCAACTTAAAATAACCGGCCATTAAGAAAAAAAAATACTTTCACAATGTCAGAATTTGACATTTGATGTTGCCGTATCTTTTTCCAGCATAGAGTTAGAAAGAGGAGGCAGGTTTTAATTTTTTTAAATACAGCTGTTGGTAGTTTTTCTCCATGGAGTTCGAATTATTTTCTCTCCACCATTTTTGCACTTAGAGATTACAGATCAAAATAATTTAAAAATTAAATTTATATTGATAAACTCGATGAATCGCAATAAGAATGAAATAGGTATCTTAAAATTATGTCTTCTGTCCGTAAAAAATATAAAAATGAAGACCAAAAAAAACTTGACATAGGTACCGAATTGTGTTGCCATTTTCTTGTATGATAAAACAGGCTATATAAATTTTATATTTAACATTAAAAATGATTATTGTTACAAAATCGGGCTACATTCCACAACGTTATGTGAGTGGATTCTCTATGTCTTACGCGATCTTTCAACAGGATCTCATGCTAGGGCGACCACGATAAGAAAATATTGGAGAAATACTGTACAAATAGGTACGAAAATGTGTTTCGGAGAATTAAAAATTGATAATGCGGCATTTAAAGATAGCGTGAATGTGAAATAGTACCTATATACCGTTGCTATGCAACAGGCTGCAATTTCCACTCTAGTGTTAACCCTTCAAGTCCCGCGGTCGCTATATCGCCCGATATCAATTGTTTAATCAAATGTTATCTTAAGCCGGGATGCGAGCGGTTAATTGGGAAGATCGTATTTTTTTGATGCGCATTGATGGTGGCTGAATTCAGAGGACACAATGTCGTTTTTTATAGGAAAATTAATGCTTATCGTGTTAATTATCACCTATTGGAATGGCTTCATAATACTACAGTATTTGACAGTTTTTACTAATTTCTTAATTGTAACGCACCGCAACGGGCTGTGAGCTGGTAAAAGCAAGGTCAAAGTTCTACACTCATCCATGTTGTGGCATTCAAAACGATTCACACTCACCCATGTTGTGGCATTCGACGGCCCGACAGCACAGTCTGTAGTGAACCTGCCTGCTGTGCCGGGGGTCGCGGGTTCGAATCCCGTAAGGGACAATTTGTATGACAAATATGAATATTTGTACCCGAGTCATGGATGTTTGTATCTAAGTATATATGTATTCTATATCGTTGTCTAGTTATCATAATACAAGTCCAGGCTAGATTCTGGAACTTTAAATGTGACTAGATAATTTGTGTGACACTGTCCAAGATATAAAAAAAAAAAGATTATGACGACGTTGCATAATCTTATAACGTTGGTATGATTAGAAATTGCTTTTCCACAAAAACTCTTAAGAATCCTTCCGCGAGCCAGTATATGCACTGTACCGTAATCATCTCACGCCTTTTGAACGAATTTTTTTCTATTTGTGAAAAATGATCAAAGGACCTTTAAAATGAGTTTGCTCTGTACTCGTTATGGCTTCATTTAATTTCATCCGACGTCTTCAGACAAAATTGTCTGCTGTTTTAATCGTTAGACATTTTAAAATTGGTTGTTGAAGAGTAAGTTGATTACATTCAAGAATGCAGTCTCGATTGTTATTGCTGCAAATGGTAGACGATTGTCATATTCTTTTATGTGTCTAGCTCTGTTGAGAAGAAAGAGATTTGGTAGATCAGTTCTCACAGTACTAAGAATTCTTTTGGGAGTATTCAAAACCGTGCATTGGATACTTGAATACGAGCAAAGCATTCGTTTGCTATAGTACATTAAGAGGATAGACGAGTACAGTTTTCTCCATACAAACGTATTCCCCTGTTTTCTCCCTGGATAATGACACTAGAGCAAATATTTTTTTACCATACTATCTATGTCACCTCTGTCATGTCCCTATGTTTTGCTTTCTTGCATTAATTAATTACTGTAAGAACTAGGGACCTTCGAAAATTACCCATATTACCGCTCGTTTTCAGACATCCAGTAAACAAATTTGACAAATGTAAACAAACAAAAGCAAAACATTTCGTTTTGGAGGAGAATACAGGGGAATACGAAATGCTGATTTCGTCGATTTTTTGTATATAATATCGGTCCGAGCTGCAGTTGTCTCTTTTGCACTCTAGTCGGCGGAGTGCATGGGTGTGGCGGATCTGATAAATACGTATACAGTCGGAAAAGTGATCTATTCCCCAAATTAGCATTTCAGCCCGCCCATCCTCTTAAATGTTTCGCTTTCAGGAAACTATTACTTTTGACGGGCTGGGCCCCATTTAATAAACATGACCATTGCAATTTAAAAGGGCATTTTCAGGGTACATTGCTGGTTCCTAATGACGCTGAACATGCAGTAGGTAACATTTGAGTCCTAACATTCTCAGCAATGTACCGGGAATTGTCATTGTATATTACAATTGTCACGTTTATTAAATAGGGCCATGGACAGAGACGTTATAGTTTTTTATACATTCTTTGATTTCTGATGATTTTTATTGTCCGTGCGTCAGCCATTTAATTTTATAATTGAAGTGGAATACCTTACGTTATAATTAAACCTTCATTAATCGCTATAATAAATAAATACATATTCTAAGATCATCATCATCATCAGCCCATCATCGTCCACTGCTGAACATAGGCCTCTAAGAACATAATCTGAGAAAATTTTTAATATTATAATAAGTCGATATAGTCCAATTTTGTGATTTGAAAAGCGTTACTAAATCACTCGTGAAAACCAATGATGTAGATTTCATTATATTAAAAAAATCTGATGCTCTCTATACTAAAATTAAAACCTACTCGAGCCAAATGTATGGGACAGCCAACGATATCAATGTACTAAATGTCTATGGCGACAGCTGTTTTTTTTTCGCGATTTCGATGTTGGTCTCATAGAGAAAGTTATTCAGTTTGATGGCATACATGTGGCTCGAGTAGCTTTGCAGTCTACTATGGAAGAGCAGATTTTTTTCGCGATTTGGATGTTGGTCCCATAGAGAAAGTTGTTCAGTTTGAGGGTCTGATCATCCCCTTAAAAAAGTGTCAGCATATTAAGAAGGACCCTATATAGGCTGTGATGATGATATGAGACTATAGTATTTAAGGTCAGTTAAGTTAACCTGATCCCGTCAAGGTAATCTTCTACTTAAAACGAAGATTCTGTCTTCGTAAGAAACAAAACAAGCCGTGTTCTATTATCACTATAAACAACTCTGTTACTGCAGATTGTTCCCTGTTACTTTATTCATGGCGTTCAGCTTCCGCACCGTAGTGTCGTCGTGTTGTCTAGGTCAGTGGTGAGGGTAGCTTTTTTCGCATCCCGATGTGCGATGCGGCTTGCCAAATGGTGAAAATTTTCAAATGAGATTATATTTTCAATAAAACCAATAAAAGTCGATAACATTTTCTAAATACGATCTGGATATTAATATCTGTGTCTTTTTTTTATCAGGTTTCCTTTAAAATATACATGGTGAGATTTATATCATTCATTGGCATCCTTTTAACGAAGAGTCTAAGGGTAAAACTACACATTGCCGCACGCGATTCCACTTTTCCGTCGCTCCATCCTTTTCTGTCAGTCTGGAACGTCATATGCTAGAGCATATAAGATAGACGGAACGCGATCGCGTGCGAGGAGTGACGTCGCTCGCTGGGACTGTAAACTCCTTGATAAACTAAAAATCAACATAAAATAACTGGCCATTAAGTTAAAAATATATTTAAAATGTCCTAATTTGACATATTTTGATGTTGCCGTTTCTGTTTCCAGCATAGAGTTAAAAAGAGAAGGGACCTACCTTCTTATTTTTAAATTAAGCAAAGGTTTTTCTCCATGGAGTTCGAATGAATTTTCGTGACCACTTCTGCCATTTACAGATTAGAGTTAAAAATTTAATTTGTATTGATAAACTCGATGAATTGTGAAAAAGATTAAAAGTGTCTTAAAAAGATGTTTTCTATCCGTAAAAAATAAAAAATAAAGACAACAAAAAAACTTGGCATATCGAATTAGTGGAATCACTTTCTTTTATCTCCAGGTGTAATTGCAAACCAACATAACATGTTTCCGTAAGCGCGCTCCATACAAACGATTAATTAATATTATGGATATTAGAAAATAAAAGTCAATGAAATTTTTTAACTCTATCTAGAAAGTGACTCCGTGCTCCTAGGGCTTCTCAGATTTTAGTTAAAATTTACAGTGGCTCAAAGATTTCCATATAAAACTTAAATTAATATTATCATTGAAACTGTATATTTTAACTGGATTCTGACTAGCCACAGACAGATTAGTTTCTAGATAGTGTTTAAAAATGGCATTGATTTTTATATATTGAAAATATGATCAAACTTCGTTTGTATGCAACGCGCTCGAGCGACCTAACGGGAATAAAAATATATTCTGCGTAGGTACACTAAACTATTTTTATAATAAAAAAGCAGACACTGTAGTCGAATGGGACTGTGGTGTGGAATATCTTATCATCATATTGTATCTATTTAATATTAATTACAAGTATGTAGATGTTGTAGAACCTAAATAAAATATAATTTTAAGCACCAACACTTATTTTAAAACCTTAAACAAAATAAAACAGTAAAGGTGTTATGTAATTTAAGCAAAACAATTCCAAACGTACAAGCTTCGTGTCCATAAACTCACTTCAAGTACTTTTGACGTATTCCCATAAAATATTTATGGCGAAAAGATGCCTGCGAAACCGCGTAAACCGAAATAACGCGAAACATTTTAGTGGTTCACATCCCCATACGCAAATAACTTCTATTTTACGATTCGCGTAACACGCAGGCCGAATTCATAACGTTACTGACAAAATATTCTAACACAGGACGTCCGAAGCACGGACCTGAAAGAAATACGGACCGAGTATTGCACTAAAAAGATGTGAAGCATGCAAGGTAATACAATCTCGTTTGTTCTACACATGGAGTAAGAGGAGATGGCATATCGGCTTGTTTCTATAGAAAATTATGTCGCCGACAAAGGGGGTGAGGGACGGGTGAGGGGAGACAAAAAGCTTAGGGGAGAGTGTAATTTCTCTATGGTCGCAGTACAAACTAGTGCACAATTGGTGGTTACTGTGCACACTTTGTTACACCATCTCTACCAAGAGGAGCGTGTAATTTCTCTATGGTTCTACAAGGGACCTACACTCACACAAATGCACTAGCTCTAGGCGCAGGTCCGACAACCCGCGCCGTCACCTTATGTACCGCGTGACAGCACGCACACAAAAGAAATGATTAGATGATTCACTCACTCATGATTAGATGACGTTACGTCTGGTTCTTCTTTTTAGTCTGTGGTCCGAAGATGACGATTAGACGATGAAGATTTGACGTTTAATAAGTGTGCTTCAAGCTCCTAGGTATACTTATTGAATAAATTATATTAACTTTGACTTTGATGCTAGCATGGTCAAATAAATTATCCAAGGACAACAGCGTAAAACCCTCGAATCGACCGACGAAAGTGATGATGATGTATGAATGTGGACAAGGCGAAGGAATGTGTCTGAATGGTAGTGTGTGGCAGAGCGAAGTCTCTGCCTATACCCCTGTGGAATAATGGCGTGAGCTTACCCAGGTAGCCAATTTAGTTGATATAAAAGCTATGAGAACGTATTTATTACAACAGTGGTTGTCATATAAGGGTATATGTAAACGTCTATACAGCTTCTATACGGCCCGTTTGGGCGCACTTTATATAGCCTTCCTCTGCTGCATACAAGCTGTGAAGTAGCTATTTAAGATGCTTTTCGACTGTCAAATAATTGCTTGATAAGCAACTTTTATTCGACTCATAATTATACAGATGTTAGTTTTTGCAGCTTGAAGTAATATAATGTGAAACAAAATGAATCAAAATTTTTATTATAACTATTTACAGAATAGTAATCATTGTCAACTATAATGGCGACTATTTAATAAAACTTTGATATTTTTAAGGTGATTACACGAATAAGAAGCGTTATTTCATATGCAAATCAAATTTTACTGGTAATTTATACTCATGTTTAGTGTAAATTTTTAATGCGCCGTTAATATTCTGCTATTTTACGAAATAGATTTAAAAAAATTAAAATTGCTAAAAGCAGTAATTGTATTATTTTTCATTAAAGGCGTAAACAAACGTTTTGTATCAGCTAAACAAAGCAATGGTTTAACAAAACATTACTTCTATAGTAGTATTTACCAAGGAAAATACATTTTAATATTGTTCAATGATTTATTCTGCAAATAGAAGAGACAAAAAATATGGCGTTGCTGTTTATATGACAAAAAAGGGTATAATACTGTTTAATTGCAATGAAGAATGCTAAATTTATACTCTTAATTGCTTTTAGCTGCGATAGTAGCATTTATGTTGCTGTTAGCAAGTAAAGTAGCTACTAAATTGACGTAAGCTGTAAAATAAGCAAACAATGTACTCTTTGCTTTCATTTTGCTATCAATAGCAAAATTAAATTATTTAAAATACTGCCGAGTTCATTCTGCACCTTTCTCCGGTTCTGCACCTTTAAATCTTTTCCATAGATTGATGTCCATTTAAAAAAAACGGACCGCGCGGGTCTCACACAAACAGCAAAAAACGAAGGTCACCAAACGACTAAATGACTTGAAGCTTTAAAATATTATCTAGGTAAAGCATTTTTAGAGTGTTTTATTGCTCTAGAAGAATCAAATTTGTTACTTATATAGCGGCCAGCAAATTAGTGATAATAGTAACAACTTTTAATCAGCACTTTATCGATTCCAGTGGCGAAAAGCTATTCAAATGTAACTTACATTGCTTTTTTATGATAATTGTATGAAGCTGAGTATCCGTGATTATTAACATTGTTATATGTACTTAAAGCAGTATTAAAGTAAATTACTCTACGTCTATACAGAAAGTAACAACTTAATGCCTGCGTAAGAAGTTCTTTTACGATTGCTTTTCAACATTGACATAAGAACGTTTACATAGCTTATTTCAAACTCTGTTAAATGACAGCAATTTAAAAATGCTGTTTAAACGTTTACACCGCTTTTTTATTTAGCTTATGATGAAAGAAAGATATTAATCATATGTTATGCCTCTATCCGATTGCGTGTTTTATAAATTACGGCTACGCAGCCTTTTAATGATTCTATGCTTTATAAGACAAATCTTACACAGCGTTTGTGCCGCCTGGGTATGTATGTACTAACTATAACGAAACGATAAAGACAATGAAAGCTGTCGCGTAAACTTGACTCAGAACTCAAATTATAAATAATATCACATACTAAGTGCGTTCACACATGATGACGCATTGACGCAGCGGCAGACGTCAGTCCGTCATTTGTGAAGCAAGGTGTTGTATGAAACCGCTCGTAGAAGCACACACGATGACGCATTGACGCAGCGGCAGACGTCAGTCCGTCATTTGTGAAGCAAGGTGTTGTATGAAACCGCTCGTAGAAGCACACACGATGACGCATTGACATCTGCCGCTCCGTCAGTGCGTCATCGTGTCACACATGATGACGTATTGACGCAGCGGCAGACGTCAGTCCGTCATTTGTGAAGCGAGGAGTTGTATGAAACCGGACGTAGAAGCACACACGGTGACGCATTGACGCACCGGGTGTGGTTCTATGGACTGACATCTGCCGCTCCGTCAGTGCGTCATCGTGTGTGAACGCACTTAGATAGGTTTCTTACGTAATTTTTCCACCACCGCATCGGAAGGTGTTCCGTTTTGTAGTTTGTAGAGAAGATCCGGCCAAAAACTCTGTCTAATGTAATCCAAAGACCTAAATAATGACATTCAACCAACCACGACTGTTTTTATTATAAAGTCGTCAGATTTTCAGCTGGACATGGATTGAGGCGAGTTACCACCTAAGATAACAAACAATGTTGTAGGTAAAGTAAATGAAGGCTGGGTTTCCTGCTTTTTGTCTGTTTTCGAACCTTTTTTTGTATACATAATATACATATTATGTACCTGAGGGTGAATACAAATACACAAAATATAATTATTCCCTAATCATCACTTATTCTTTCAGCTTCATAATAACTATGTTCTTATTTACCAACTATGAAATATCACTGAGATTGAAATTGGAATTCAAATTCCAAATAACACCTCAAGTTAGTCAAACTGACAATGATTGTAAGTGACCCCTACGATAAAACGGCAATCAATCTTGAGTGCACGACCAATTTATTAGGCTGATCCTTGGCTGATCATACCTAATAAAATGCAATCTCATATTTAGATGTCAAACTTTGGATGTTTAGATGTTTTGGATGTCTGTCACTCAATCACGCATAAACCAATTCGCATTTGGGTGAAAGTAGGCACGCAAATATGTTCTGTATTAACACATAGGTAGGATACTCTGTCGCGGCCAACAGCTAGTTGTCTAGAAATGCGATATGGCTCTCAAGAAGTATGTGATCGGAGTAGGTACTACAACCGTATGTGCATCAACACGGGATGTCAAGAGAATTGTGCTCAATACAATAGCACGTCAGTTTCCGGTTCAGTTGTAGACGTGAGACTGCCCTCTTAACACACCTACGCTTGAACAGGTATAGGAAGAGCAGAAACTCACGAAAGAAGGTGGCATAGTTAGGTATATTATAGACAATACCCACTGGGTATATCTCATGTCAGAAAAAAGGTAAAAAAATTATGATTTGTTACACAACCATGTGAAAATCTCACTTTTGTGACAGTTTGTGTCATCTGTCCTGTCTAGTCAAAGAAGGCTCTTTTACAGCGATATAAACGCGTGTTTGTCAATCGCGTGACCGTAGTATATCGCATCGGTACCACAGATCGGTACACTAGCAATTAACATGCGGTTTGTACCGATTCAAACGCTTGATTAAAAGTGTAAGCTTTTGCAAAAACTGAAACAAAACCAGCTGTTGCATAGAAAACGTGACTCCACCCAAATGTATGAAAAAGCAGATTGTTTTTCGAGATTTTTATGATTGTACTCATAATAAAAGTTGTTCAGTTTGATGGTCTGATCATCCTCTTAAAATAGTTTCAGCTAATTTTGTTAGATATACAGAATCTATTCTATTAGGACAATTTCACTTTTTCTATATGAAAAATTTATTAATTCAGCATGACAACTTTTAATTTGGATGTCTGAATCGAAATTTAATTTAAGGCATTTCGATAAAATTGTCTGTAAGTATATTAATATTTTTTATGTAAGATATATTAAAATGAAAGAATTACAGATATTTTTAAAAAAATGCTCTTTTTTGTTCAAACGAGTGACGTCACACGACGACCTGTAATCTCCTTGGTAAACTTAACGTAACTAGCCATTAAGGTGGTTGGAGACTGGAGAGCTGTCAATTTCATACAAAACGTTGTCGTATAACACTCGTAGACGGTGTTAGTAAAAGTAATGTTTTATATATGGAAAAATAGCTTAGAAAATCTAGTTTCCGAGAATCAAATAATATTTACAATTTGTAATATAATTACGAAGATATAACTTAGGGTTTGAAATTTTGTATGAATAATTTCAAAGCGTGATATCTTTATATAATATTATAAATTGTAAATATTATTTGATTCGCGGAAACTAGATTTTCTAAGCTATTTTTCCATATATAAAACATTACTTTTATTAATACCGTCTACGAGTGTTATACGACAACGTTTTGTATGGACGGAAACCACCTTAAGAAAAGAAACTATGCAAGAGTTTTCTCCATGAACTTCGAATGATTTTCTTGCGACCACTTTTGCATTTAGTTAGAGATCACAGACATATTTATTTAAAAATTAAATTAATAATGATAAACTCGATTAATCGCAAAAAAATTATATTATTAAAACAACGTGTTATCCATTCCAAATAGCAACGAAACTTTAAGGCTATTTTCAATTACAGAAGCAGAGATTTGAAACACTTTACTCTCACTTATTCTTAGAACAGCTTTAGTAACTAGTTTAGTAACGTCCAAGATAAGTCGGATAGTACATCTTTCGATAATTAAATTATATTTGCATAACAGAATTGACCGGAAAGCTAAATAGGAATCGCAAAATCTCGTCGTCCTTATTTGTAATAAAGTATAGGTTGCCAGTAACTATTTAGAGTACCTACTTAAGGGGCTACCTGCCGGTTTTGGGTAATTTTGTAACCATTTTATTCATTAACTATGGCACTTTTTGAGCTGAAATTTAAACTGAACCATCTACAGGATATGAGAAGTGATCGATTTTAATGAATAAAACCGAAGAAAAGGGACTCTAAAGTCACCCCTTTTTTTCCAGTTGTAACCATTTTACTCTTACATTTTTAATCGGAACAAAATGAAAATTTACTATATTGTTCACAATACAATTTAGAATGATGTGGTTTTTTTACTTTTTCGAAATTAATAAAAAATCATTGAATTTTTCAAAGAAAACAGCAAAATTCTGACCGGAGCCACGCGCTCTTTCTCATCGATTAGTATGGAGTGTGAGTGAGAGGAGAGTGGTCCACGGCTGATACGCCTTAACTTACTTCACAACTTCATTTGCGACTGAAAGTAGTACGTCTGTATCCTACGAAAGATCGACACGAATTTGCCCGGGGCTCCGATGCATTGTGCTGAAACGCAAATCCAGGACCGCATCAGTCGAGTAGAGGGTTTGATGCTCACTATGAAACCTTTGAATATTCTTGTTTTATATTCATTTTCTGTTTTAGATTAAATCAAGACGAAGATTAGCCTTTACTGTGGTTTCGGCTTCGAATCGACCACACCATTTAATATTTTTTTTGCGGGTATTGTAGGTACGAGGTGACTACAAGGTGTTACAAAAATACAAATAAACATTTAAGGGGGTGGTTTAGACCATCACACTGAACAACTTTCACTATGGGACCAATATCGAAATCGCGAAAAAAACAAATTATTTTCTATACTCTACAAATCGACTCGAGCTAAAATATGTATGGAATGTCAGATTTTTTTTTCGCGATTTCGATGTTGGTCCCATAGAGAAAGTTGTTCAGTTTGACGGTCTAAAAAACCCCCTTAAGAGTTTTAAAAATTTATTCTTACTTATGTAACACCCTGTATAGGAGATGGATTCTATGTGTTTTTGAAAGGCCATTATCCTCATCTATCATCACTTGCTACATAATTCAATAAGTTGGTAGTTGTAGCCAAGTTTCTGGCCATCCCTGAAGAGATTACGATCGTGAGTTTATGTATGTACCTATGTACACAATATTTAACCGCCGAAGGTAATTTCAAATTCTCCAGGGTGAAATTGATATCTAGCATCAAATTTAGCCTTTGAAACTAAGAGTCTACCCCTCAAACTGAACAACAACTTTCACTACGGGAGCAATCCGATTGGAGCAAAAACAAAATCAGCTGCTGCATACATTTGAGTCGAGTAATGCAGTTTTGGGACGTGTTTTGTTTTTTTTCAACGTTGTCCATAGTTGAACTTGTTCAGTTTTATGGTCTAAACAACCTTTTTAAATATTACTAGGGTGGTTTACATGGATCTAAATCATAAAGGATAGCACTCCTCCTTACAAGCATTGATACAAGAAAATTTGACGTTCGTCTCTGGCGTCGATATTTCCAATTTTACGTGTGTCCCTTTCTATTCCAATTACGTCACAACTACATGAACGACAATTGAGTGACGTCATGCCAAGACATAAATTAGAAAGGGACAAAGTTAATGTCACCAAAAACAACTGCGGAGAAGAACGATCATTACCGACAACCAAGGAATATTATCATGTTTCACCGCTTGTTAGGCAGTATGTGCTTCACTATAGAGGATTCCAAACTTCTTGGTGTTTTGTTACACCCTGCATTTCATCACGGCATAATTATACAAGGTGTTACAAAAATACAAATAAACATTTAATTCTTGGGGGTTTATTTGTATTTTTGTAACACCTTGTATAAGTCTTTGTCTAAACCAGAGATGCTATTTTGTAACAGACAAACGATAGAAATACAATATCACTTAAGAATGACCAGGCAATATCTAATATACACGATACATCAACAGTGTGAGTGAAACCTAAAGATCAATTTTAGCCTCTCATGCAGCTTTAGGCTTGATTTTAGATGGCAACAGCAAAATAGACAAAACGACCGTAACTTCTAGCAACAAAGCACTATTTTGCTTGACAGTTATAAACGTCATCACTGGTATTTTAGGGACCGGAGCAGTAACCTCTGTTTTGGAATAGATGTGTCTGCCGCAGGGTACAAGCTATCTGATGAGATGAGAGCGTATCAAAGAGATTAATTACCTTTTAGGCCTTTATCTTACTTCGTGGCTTACTAATACTGCAGGCAATGTCGAATCGAATGCAACCATTTCTGAATATAATGCCTAAACTACAAGTGAAATTGAAATGAGTCGACAAGTTTTTAGGGGTTGCTCAGACAATTTGAAATTTCTATGGGACAAGCCTGACATCACAACAAAATATTAGCTCTTCCATACTAAACTGCAATGCCTACTCGACTCAAAAGTATGAATAGCTTTTTTTTTTTTTACAAAATTCCTTTATTTGTCTACTCATTTCATTTACACCCTGTAGCAGTGCCTCTCCTATCTACTATATAAGTTAGAACAATCATTGTTACAGATCTTAAAAATATTTCCGGGGAGCTTCATAGCTCTATGATGTCATCATCATCAATTCTTTGTAAGAGATTTAAAAAAACAAAATATATCTGAGCCTATCGTGTTGGGTATCAAATAAAAGGGCTTCATGAGGTGGTTCTAAAAACATACTACACCATCACCTTTCAGGGACTTGTTTTATAAATAAAATCAAGTTTTGGCTCCTCCAGATAGGAAACGGCAGAGTAAATTTTTATAAAACATACGACAAGTGCCTCGTAATATCAAAAAAGCAATTTCAAACGCGGCGCGCCCTTCGACGTTCTTTGCCGTCTGTGCGAGTGGCAGAAATCAAGCATGCAAGCGGCCCTAGGTCGCGTGACGGAGGTCTGATTGAGTGCCCATAGCCCTCCGCATCGCGCCACCACGGTCGATGCAACGAGACGCTTCAATGATAGTAAAACTAAAAGTGTTCAGGTAATTTCGTTTCTAACCGTACAATTTCACCTACAAATTGCATACCACAAAATGAAGGTAAGACAGTTTAAAACACAGAGCTTCATTAATTCATGAGTTATGATGAAGCTAGGGATACGAACTGCTCTGTTACCATTGCAAACCAAATTGCTTTATTGTCTGAAAGTTAGACTCTGTGAAAATAATAGTTGGCGGGTAGTAGCAATATTATTTGCTATACAATCACACACGGTGGAACCGTTTGATGAACTTAACGTTAAATTATTTTACGGAATGTTTCCTAGTAAAATAACATAAAATAAAAATCAGACAAAAAACTTGGAACCCTGTCTCCTTGAACATTTAAAGGGCCTTAAGAGAATATTATTCCGAGAGCGAAAATGCGCGCTGCATACAAACGTACTATGGTGATATTTTCAATACTAACCAATTAAAGTCAATGAAATTTTGCAGAAACAATCTAGAAACAAATCTCTATGCTTCTAAAGATTTTCGTTAAAATATACAGTTTCAATGCTAGGATTAATTTAAGATTTGTATGGAAATCTTTGAGGCACTGTAACTTGAAAACTATATATTTTAACGAAAATCTGACTCCATACAAGCATAGTTATTTGTTTCTAGATTGTTTCTGAAAAAATTCATTGACTTTAATTGGTTAGTATTGAAAATATCACCATAGTACGTTTGTATGGAGCGCGCCCCGAATAATATACCCTTAAGGTGGTTGCAGAGTTGTCAATTTCATACAAAACGTTGTCGTAGAACACTCGTACGTACTCGTACTCAGACGGTATTAATAAAAGTAATGTTTTATATATGGAAAAATTGCTTAGAAAATCTATATTGCGCGTATCTTATACTATCTACAATTAATAATATAATTACGAAGATATTACCGCCTGGCCACGGGACAGGGCGACCGGCGGCGCGTCTTGCGATTTTTGAATACACTGCCTACGCGCCGCTGCGTGCTTGCGTAATTGTAGGGACACAACGCTCAGTGTATTCTAAAATCGCAATTCGCGCCGCCGGTCGCCCTGTCCCGTGGCCAGGCGGTTCCCAAGAAACACCTAAGCTGCTTAAATGGCTTCTGTACAACCTGAATGCTGTATAATAGCCGTTCAAGGGCTGTACTATAATACTTAAGTGGTTCAATAGCGTTTTTTATAACGATTCAACAGGCATGTGGTACAATAGCCGTACAACGGTAAATATAATCCCAATGACGATACAAAGGCGTGTTATAGAGTTATTGTACGGGCATTAGATATAAAGCAGAGTTATAAATACCTTCTAAAACACCTCGAGTTCTTATAGAGGGCTATAGTAGTTCAAAGTGTTTAAATAGAGTTATAAGCTTCATTTGAAGCGCTTTAGGTTGTATATTGTATATTTCTAAACCTCTAAGCTGTTGAATAGAACTTATTACAGCCTTTCAAACGCTATATCTACAGCAGAGAAATATAATTCCATAGTGGCACTTAGGGCGCTATATCTGAGAATTTTACAGCAACTGTATGGTAAATAGCTGAATAAGGCAAGAAAAACACGCCTTATACAGCTAAAAGCGTAAAAATTCCGTTTATATGGTCATTATAACGGTTGAAGCGAGAAAAGAGTGTTTTACTTATCTAATTGCTTCATTGTGACTCCATTTTGAGAAAGATTATTTTATTAATATTATTATGTTTGTCTTTTTCTTATCTCGGGACATAACTTACTCGTTTTATTATTATTATTGTATGTTATTTGTAAATATTAAATTGATTGTACCTCCTAGTCCTATTTAATTAGTAGAGTATAAATAGAAACACACATAGTGTAAGAAGGAATGAACAGGGGTTTTATGATTTTAAACATGGACCCCTTAATAAAATTACCCTTATAATAGAATATCAATAGTCCGTTGTACAACCTTAGACTCTTAAAAGAAGATATTAATTGCTGATGTACACCTTAAAAAGTACAATAGAGCGTCAATACCACAATTGTAGAACCGAAAGGTCTACAACGGTGGATACTAGCGGTTTAAGCGATAGAACGGTTCTAGTAAACTCTGAAGGCTGTTGTAACCGAGACGCCATTATAGTTTTTGATAAAAGCAATTCTCGTGATAATTTATAATTTTTTAACATCATATATAGTACAAAAACCGAATTTAAGTCACTCTTTCTCACCAAAGATACTAAAGAAACCACCTAAAAAGCTAAACTATCTTATATAAACTATGGTCAGAATTCACACCCTCTAATTAAATGTACTTTTGATACAAAAAACTGCATAAATAGCCGGCGCGTGAAAATTTAAGCTAAAACATATGTATATATTTACAATAAACTGGTACTCGCACTGATATTTTGCACGCATAAATGGAAAAATCAACACTTAACCTGTTGCTGTTTTTTTATTTTCATTCGTTAGTATTTTATCCATCAATCATTCAATTGGCACTGGTCTTCGTTGAAATAATTATGTTTTGTTCATTTCCCCAAAATATCGCTACTGTATGACTAATACAGATCCATAAACTCTAATTCAGAGATACAGACGCGTCTAAATACGATGCGAGCGCTATAGTCGCGCTACAAGAACTTATTTTAGAACCTTAGGCGTACACTACCGCTCGCATAGCACCTTTGTATCTCCGTACTAACACACATTTACGACCACTGTAGAGACATTGTAGAACCTTAGGCTGTATAAATTGGTGCCTCTTTTGGGGGTACAGCGGCGCTGTAGCAGCTTGTACGGCTACTGTAGAACTTGTTTATACAGGCTATGCCGTTATTAGGAACTTCTAACCGACCACTGTACGGCTTGTTATAGAGCTTGCGTGCTACTTGGGTTAGGCTTTGAAATTTTGTATGACTAATTTCAAAGCCTAAGATAATATCTTCGTAATTATATTATTAATTGTAGATAGTATTTGATACGCGCAATATAGATTTTCTAAGCTATTTTTCCATTGCTATTTTGAAATTTTGTATGAATAATTTCAAAGCTTGATATCTTCGTAATTATATTATAAATTGAAAATATTATTTGATTTGATTTCCATCTATAAAACATTACTTTTATTAATACCGTCTACGAGTGTTCTACGACAAAGTTTTGTATGAAATTTATAACTCTGCAACCACCTTAAAGTAATTAGGTCTATCTTTTTGCTGTCACTGGCTGGACGTATCCATTTTTTTTCTTTGGCCCGACAAAAGTATCTAACTTCTTGTATCTGACCAACTAGTTCGTAGAAAGAGAAGGAACTAGAAGAAAGCACGTGTCTTGTCATATCACTCAGTAAGAGATGCACATAGCAAATTCACTCTAGTTAAAAAAGGAGATCGCTACTTATTGCTGTCCTTATCGACGTAGCCACTTTTTTGTTCTACGACGGCTGTCTGACTCCGGAGTCAGACATCTATTTTCATACAAATTGTATAGGATTTTATTACTATCGCTGTCTCATACGCGGTTACACTGATGTTACGTCTATCAGCGTAAGCGAAAAATACTTCGCCTATGAACTAGTTATTAGCCGAAAAAGGGGGGAGCGAAAATCTGACAACATACAAGCATAGAGATTAGGTACTAGATTGTTTCTGAAAAATTTCATTGACTTAGTACTAAGTACCTATAGAAAATATAACCAGACTTCCTTTGTATGGAGCGCGCGTTCCTAAAGGTCTTTTGCCGTGAAAAAATCTAGAATGAGTAGACTTCAAAATCAAACTTTTATTCTTGTATAATTAAAGCCGTGTGTAGCAGGTTAATAAATTATTGCAGATGCTGCAACCGGGCTATAACAGAAATGGCTACAATATCCGACTGATCGCCACTGGCTCCTAGTTTATGCAATTATTATTAATTCCTAAGTGTTATAATACTGGATAAAGTACCCTTCGGGATATGCTAGACTTACCTAATGTAAACCAATATTAAGGTAGCATATAAGTACGTTACAAAGCGAAGGTTACCTACATAACTAATTATAATCAGTAAACGGTACTAAGATACACAGATATTATAGTAGATTACACACCGAGGACAGGAAAGAAAGAAAGGTCTCAGATCTCATGTAATTGTTGACCGAGGCGATGCAGAGGTCATCAAACATGTTATCTGAGGGTTTCTTATTTACCTGCTGCCCGAGGTTAATATACTATTTTTCTCCTCGATGGAGGTGGAAAGCGGCAACTTCGTTTAGTGCAGCGGGACGAAAATTTACGCTTTCCGTCCAGAGGGGAGAATAACAATTTATTTGAATAACAACACACACATAATATTACAGTCACTTACGATACGATTCAGTTCGGATGGATTATTAAATTATTACCGATTATTATTATTACTAGAACGTCGTTCTAGAATATTACACAGGGTGTATGGAAAAGTATCATTAACCTATAAAATATATAAACTATATCAAACATGCCAGAACAAAAAAACAATCTGCTGTTCCATACTAAACTGCAATAACTACACTTCTCAATTGTATGAGACAGCTGTTTTTTTTTGTTCTGATAGTTTTGTTCCGATAGTAAAAGTTGTTAGTAGAGTATGTGGTTTAAAGGGATACTTTTCCTTACACCCTGTATAATAATAATATGATGATGATGATGTCCTCAACGCCGTATCCGTCGAGAGCGATCATTGGTTCCTGGCGTAAGCTCGGATGTGGCTGAAATAGTGTGGTGGACCCGTCCTAAACCTATATAACCTAACCTAACCAAACATCATACACGTACAATTCGACTGTCCATCTGTATTGTCATAGTATAATAAGAACAAATTGTGGTGAAGCTAAGCGATCGCGACAGGTCAATCGAGCGCGGTGTGTGTAGTGTGTCGCAAAAGTGTACAATTACCTATATCTTTTTAGTGCACTTTCGTCACTAGTGACGATTACGTACTTAAATTTAATTAAAGTTAGTTTCTGTTAGTGGTGAGTGGTGTCAAATGTGATCTCAAAACATATTTGTGCACATTTTCGTCAACATAAAAACTCGAACATAAAAAAATGGCGCCCGTGTTTTTTTTATGTCTACTGTTTGAATGAATGCGTCAAAAAAAATTTTTTTACTAAAAAACGTATTTATTTATGTACACAAATAATGCTATTTGTTGACAATATTATATACACTGTAAGGAAAAGTATTTAACCTTTAAACCACATACTATATACCCATCAAACTAAACAACTTTTACTATGGGAGCAAACCGCTTTTATTGCATCAGCCGGTTGTTGTCCCACTGTACTCTCTATGCGACTAGGGTTTGCGCTTCGATGGGCCGATTTCCTATGCCACCTTCTTGTAGTTTGCTTCGCTGCCGATTTCGTTTTGATTGATGCGTGGGGGTGGTGCACAAAAAAAAGGATTTTTCGAAAATCAATTTCCAAAGGGGTATACACGGCGACACACCAAGCTACGCAAAACCAATATAAGCTGGCCTTGCGTAAGGTGAATAACGCGTATAACGCCGCGCAGCCAGCTTATTTTGGTTTTGCGTTGCTTGATGTGTCGCCGTGTGTACAACGGGGTGTTGAAGTTTTCCGAAGTATAATAGGGCAAATAAGCGAGGCTCCTGGATACGTGCTTTGTTTTCTTGTCTCCCGCCATAGTCCTAATACAGACTGCATCCGTACGTATATCTGTGTGATTTCGACGGAAGTGACGTAGGTCCGGCCACAGCCCCGGAAATGGTTCGCTATCCCGGAAGTTCCCCTGCGTATGCGGCAGTGTCAATGTGCTCGTGGGTGTCACTTCCGGTCGCTCGTTAAGCACGAATGTTTGCAACGAGTGTCCGTTAAATTAATTGCTGTTAATATGAGTTTGGTTTAATATTTAAGTCAACTTTAATTACAATTTCCGGTTTTTGTACGGATGTCAGCTATTTAGTATTGGTATCTTCTTTTTTATTCTCATTTAGCGTAACTATAAATAGAAAAGGAAAGTGAAAACTACGGAAGAAAAGTGAAAAGAAGGAGAAGGAACGTGAAAACTGAGAGAAGGAAATTTAAAAGTGGGAAAAGGAAAAGGAAAAGTGAGAGAAGTAAAGTTAAAAGCTTAGACAATTGTCTATAACTTCTAACTAACTAGGGAGCCTCGCATTCCCCTCTGCCAAGTTACAAGATCAATTCATCATGTGCATTTAATTACAATTGTATAGGCTTACAACTAAACAAAAATAAAAATAAAATTGCGGAACAATAACTTCAAACTATCTCGTTTGGAGTTCACACACACGACGTACGCACACGCACATGCACATGCACATGAATTCTGAAAAAAAAAGTCACAAGTTCGGATATTTGCTTACTTTACTAAATTACATACCTATAACTGAAAACTATGCAGATGGTATAATTAATTTAGCACATAAACATGTCAAAGGAAGCAATACAAACGTCCGTCCGTTATTGACCCATTGAGGAATTTTAATTGAATGCTACCACACTGTTAGGCATCGGTACCTAAATTAAATCAATACAATTGTAAATTAATAGACAAAAACCATCCTCCCTAGACCCCCAATCTCATATAAAATCTTAGCTTTTTGTCCGAATTGACACAATAACCCACACAAATCAAGTACTTATAAATACTATTAGGTGACGTGGCACTAATACCTCTGTGCTAATACGTTGCATAATTTGATTCATAAACTACCTATATTTTATTTACTGTCAGCTACAGCTAGAACAAAAAAATCGGCCATGTGCGTGTCGGGCCACGCGCAGGGTAGGGTCCCGTAGTTGCCCGTCTCAATATACGGACTTCGAAGGAGGCTTTTTATATTATACTACGGTTTAACGGCTGATAAAGTCTAAAAAGTACATTTTGCAAGTTGGTCGACTATTACTCGTTAACTTGTAAAGCCTATACTTAGTGGTTATAGTTTTCCTTTTAATTTCTTTATACAGGTTGTTACAAAGGGCCGTGGTGGTCCAGTGGCGAGTAACCTTGCCTGCTGTGCAGAAGGCGATGGTTCGATCCCCGTCCAAGCCGACTCGTACCAATGAGTTTTTCGGAATTTATGTACGATTTGTTACACCACTGGCTTTTCGGTGAAGGAAAACATCGTGAGGAAACCTGCATGCTTCAATTTCGAGGCGTGTATTGTACCCACTGTCCATTATAAGTGGCGACGGGCTCACCCCCCGTCACACTGGACAGAGTTTCGGTACTACTGGTGAAACGTGGATGTTCTGAGGTTTCAGAATATCTCTGACTACCCCCTCGGGGAATATAGTCGTGAGCATATGCTATGCTAGGTTGTTACAAAAGTAAAAATAAATATTTAAAACGTTTAAGGGTTCTTTACACGATCAAACTGAACCACTTTCACTGTGGGACCAATATCGAAATCGAGAAAAAAATTTGCTATCCCTTACATTTGGTAGATTTCAAGTAGATTTTGTAGTTTAGTATGGAACATCCGATTTTTTTTTCGCGATTTAGATATTGGTCCGATACTGAAAGTTTTTCAGTTTGATGGTCTAAACCACCCCCAAAAATTTACACTTTAGCATAGCATAGCATAGCATATGCTCACGACTATATTCCCCGAGGGGGTAGTCAGAGATATTCTCAAACCTCATAACATCCACGTTTCACCAGTAGTACCGAAACTCTGTCCAGTGTGACAGGGGGTGACCCGTCGCCATAATGGACAGTGGGTACATTACATGCCTCGAAATTGAAGCATGCAGGTTTCCTCACGATGTTTTCCTTCACAGAAAAGCCAGTGGTATTACAAATCGTACATAAATTCCGAAAAACTTATTGGTACGAGTCGGCCTGGACGGGGATCGAACCATCGCCTCCTGCACGGCAGGCAAGGTTACTCGCCACTTGAAATTTACACTTTAAAGCTTTAATATTTCGCTAACTGATCCCGGAAAAATGGTTTTCCCACACCCACAATATTTTTAATAGTAGATTACACACAGAGGACAGGAAAGTAAGAAAGATCTCAGATCTCATGTAATTGTTGACCGAGGCGAATCCGAGGCGTGGCGGGCGTTATAACGCCCACACATCCTTCCTGAGGGTAGGCCTGTGCCCTGTAGTGGGACGCGTATACATAGGCTATGCTGATATATCAGCTGTCGCTGTCCCATTGTTGGGACGATGAATGATGATACAGAAAATAGTTGAATTATTTTACATCAGCCAGAATTCCATTTTAATTTAAATTCAACCCCACTGCACGATTCATAGATAAATGATAATGAAATTAGGTGCATCAAGAGTAGATATATCTCAATTATCTTTGACTAATTATATCGGGTTACTGGAGCAAAGCAAAGTCCGCTTTGTGCTAAATCAGGCATGTCCGTGCGGCCCGCACCGCAATGTCTTGCGGCCCGATCCAATTTTAGGAATGGCTTCCTTTCGCGGCCCGCGAGCATGCTTACTTTTAGAAGTAAGTATATTATGTACGGTGGTCAAAATGGTGGTTAAAGTTTCATGATGTGTAAAATGTTGAGCTAGCTTCGCACGCTCTGTTTTTTGGTTGATTTTATTATTAAAATAAACGAATATAGTCGTTTTCTATGATCGATGCAATGAGTTTAATTTCTTTATGTTATTTGCGGCCCACTGATTCTACTATCATTACGCATGTGGCCCACCAATGACTTGGAGTTTGACATGCCTGTGCTAAATATTATCATCATAGAAAGAATCAGGTAGGTTTGTAGGTTAATTAGATTTTGTACTGTACTCAAAATTGCTACCAAAACTATTCCCAAACAAAACTCAATGTTACACGTTAATTCTGGATTGAATTAACAAATTGAAATAATCAGTCCTATCTAAATCGTGTTAAAGGCACACAGAAACAGTAGCCCTGACATAGATTAGATTATTCCATTGTTCTGAGTGAGAGCAAATCGGTTCATTCGGCAATCTCTCCACGTTTCGATTCCATTACAAATGTATCGGCTAGGAAACTTGGAACTGACGATAGCTGCTCGAAATTTGATCCGGTTATGATTCGGATAGAGAACTTTGTTCTGAGTTTGGGTACGTTTAGATAAAGCCGAAACTTTGTGTGTTTATGTTTAAGATTCAGTTATGATAAGTGTTTCAGAAAATTATTTGAAGTCGAACTCAAGGAAGTTCACAGTGGGGAGAAAAATTGACTTTAAAATAATAATTGAATTCGACGTTAATGTTTATTATGAAACAAATCGCTTCGCAGCGATAAAACCCTGTTGTGTTTTTGGTTCGCTTTTTAGCAATGCGACCACTTCTGTCATCGTGCGAGTGTTTAGTTTGCGTTGGGAAGTCTTAGGTAGGTTTTCTTTTCATTGTTGTGTAAAGTTTCAAGGTTAAGGCACGATGGGGCTGACATAACCCCAGGGTTGAAAGCCAGAATATAAAAAAATAAGAAATAAAGTTTTTAAAGATCTTTACACAGGTACCCAAAAAATGATTTACATAATAGGTATAAGTGAAAATATCATCATCCTTTAAACCACATACTCTATCAAACTGAACAACTATGGAGGTGCTCCGTGCTACTTGGGAATGTTCCTCCATTGAAAAGGGAAGATCTTCCACCAGGTTTAGTGTGAAGCCTGGGGACCGGCCGTGGTTGTGAATTTTCGTGACTTCGTCGTTGGTTCCATAGAGAAAGTGGTTCAGTTTGATGATCTGATAATCCTCTTAAAACCTTCATCATATTAAGAAGGACCCAGTAGGGATATCCATTATCAAACAACAAACTTAAGATTTATACAGGATGTCAGGGTAAAGGGTAGGATTGGGATACTGTTGCATTACTTTAATGGGTGATTGTACCCATGATACTGAACAACTTTCCAAAAGGAACAAAGGGAAATTTTGAAAAAAATAGGACAAACGTTTATCGTGTGAAGTGAGATTTCTTAGGGAAAGTTTTGTTAAAGCTTTGTTCAGTGTCATGGGTACAATCTCCCCGTAAAGTAATGCTACTGTTTACCCTAACATCCTGTAGATAAGTAAGTTACTACTAAAGGTAAGGTAATACTGCCTCCGTGGTTTAATGGTTAAGAGCATTGAGCTCTTGACACGGAGGTCGTGGGTTCGATTCCCAAGGGGGACACCGACCTAGATATATCACTTTGTGCGTTTTTCCACAGTTGGTTAGGGTTAGGACATTGCAGGCTGAATCACCTGATTGTCTGAAAAGGAAAATGATTCCGTCCTTCGGATGGCACGTTAAGGCGTTGGTCCCGGCTACTATCTCTCGTGGTAGTCCACCACGTCAGAGGCCGTAAGGCGGTTTGAATAAACTCTGACACCGGCGTGCCCACACGATAAGAAGAAGATAATAATACCTACCAATGTATCCTCATCGGTCGAGTAGTAACATTTATAGATTCGACATTGTTTTACGAGTTTACGAGTTAGACAATTTATTCTCAAAGAACAACATCAATTAACAAAACATCGATGTACTCAACAAATTAAGCCATAAAATTCTCGGTAACAATAAAGCAAAGCACACAAGCTCGACCCACTGACTGAATTAGGATTCTATCTGCGTAGAATCCCGTATTCTTCCAGGCTCCTCGGCCGGCAATTAGTCTTAATTAAACGGAACAAAACCAAGGTATTTGTTATGCAAACGCGCCATCTTCCATATGTCTTCATTGTATGGGGCTAAGCACGTACAACACTCTAACGGAATGAGTTTTATGTTAAACCCATGTTGTAGGCAGATACTTAACAAAGGCGTTCGAAAATGAGGTAAATTAAACTGAAGATTAACGACCATAAAAATATTTAGGATGTTCTTATACCGTTTTTACAAATTCACGATTCAAACCGAAGTCAAACAAGGAACCTTAAGTATATAGAACTATATACCAAACCCATTCTGTGCCTAAGTTTCATTAATTATGTCCGTATGTCCCACCTCAATTACTCTCTTCACTCACCGAGGATTCCATACAATCATACAATAATACTTGCAAGTGTTTTCTCTGGGGCCCTTGGCGCAAGACCGACTCGCTCTTGGCCAGTTTTGATTATTTTTAGGGTTCCGTACCCTATTACTAAGACTCCGTCCGTCCGTCCCTCCGCCCGTCCGTCCGTCCTACTATTTAGGGCTGTAACCTTTGAACCGCAATAGCGAAACACTTAAAATTTTCACAGAATATGCGTTATTGTAGCGGATTTGTTAACTAATAATAAAAATGTCAAGAAGTTAACAAATAAGGGTCCTCATACAAGAAACTACTTTTTGTCATCGTTTTTTCTTCTAGTTCTATCGTGTAAACGGTAATACATACAAGCGTCAAACTTGGTGTGATTATAGATCAAACTCTACAGAATAACAACAAATAATAAAAACCGGCCAAGTGTGAGTCGATCTCTCGCTAAAGGTAACGAAGAAAACAAAACTTTTCTTAACTTTTCTTTTTCTATGTTAATATTATGTTGTGGTACGGAACCCTTGGTGCGCGAGTAGCCACTCGCACTTTACCGGTTTTTTAGTTATACCGTAGAGTTTGCACAATTACACCAAAGATGATTTTACGTATACCGTTTTTACGGTAGAGCAAGAACATAAAACGTTGAAGAAAACTATTTTTTTCGTAAGTATGTCTAAATAGTTTATTTTTCTGGGTTTTTTTTAATCTTTAACTTTTTTTTCTTTTTTTCGTAAGCAAAATATAAAATAATAACACATAGGTACCTACCTATTCTGTCAAAATATCAACTCTCTACTTATTACAGTTTCAAAGATATACCTACTTACTTAGCCCTAGATGACGGACTGACGGACGGACAGCGTAGGCTTAGTAATAGGATCCCGTTGGCACCCTTTGGGTACGGACCTATAAACACAGGGGTGCGTTCAGAACCTACGCCCAGAGTGCGCCCAGAGTGCACCCCGAGTGCAACTTTTCGCACTAACGTCGTTCCGAGGCTCGGTGAAAAGCGTGCTACCCATAAGAGCGAGCGAGAAGAACAACCGCACCCAAAGGTTCTGAACGCAGCTCTGGATCATATTTCATATTCGCATCTACCACTCAAAAGTCCAAAGAAACTAGAGCTTCGAAGCGACTAAGCGTGTTTTTGCTTTTTGGACTGGGCTTGTCTTGGCACCGACTCCAACTTAACACATTAATTTAATTACTTTCAGATGCAAATGTAAACGATCTCGCTGTTGTATAAATTATTTTTAACTTTGTAGTTTCGAGGTCGGATTAATATTTTCATGTATTTGTTTGCCTCGAATATCAGTTATTCACATGATGGGCAAATGCGTAGACACAAAAACTATTCCTTTAATCACCGATAAATTTCTGTCATCCATTGAAGATTTTATTATATCCAAATCTCCACATCGGCATCGGATCGTCAACTAAAACAGAATCATCCAAATTGTTCATTCATCCACAAAAAGAGAAAAACGAGCTCTAATTTTTGATTCGCAGATGCAATATTTGAAATGTTATACATACTCTATGTCACACTCTCACTACGGTACCTCACACCCTCAGATGGGCCAAAGATATGTAGAATTAATACCTTTTCTGTGCCAAAGAACTAGAAATACACACACACATATACAAGGTGTTACAAAAATACAAATAAAGCTTTAAGGGGGTGGTGTAGACCATCAAACTGAACAACTTTCACTATGGGACCAATATTGAAATCGCGAAAAAAAAAATATGTTCCATACTCTACAAATCGACTAGAGCTAAAATATGTATGGGATATAATTTTTTTTTTTCGCTATTTCGATGTTGGTCCCATAGAGAAAGTTGTTCAGTTTGACGGTCTAAACAACCCCTTAAAGAGTTTTAAACCTTTATTGTTACTTATGAAACACCCTGTATACACTCGAAAAACATTGCCTTCTGGCGCAGTAGAGCAAAACCTGAAGAATTCACAATCTATATTTACCTACCTCTTATGAAAAGGTAAATACAGGGTCCGTCGTCAATTTATTTTCGTCGGTAAACGTGCGATAAAATGACATTGTTCTCTATTGTAAAATTTAAAAAGAATTTTAATAATACACGAGCCCTTTTTGTGACTACGAAAGCTGTAAAACGAGCGTGAAAAAATTAATAACAAACTTTTCCGGTTAAAATTTTATGTCCTGACAAATTCATGAAGTCGATTTAGAATTTTGGTTGTAAATTTCTGTATTTTAAATATAAGTATTTGTTTTGATTATCGTGCTTCAGAAGGCACATTAAGGCCCAATGATAGGACGAAATACCTTGGAGGCGTCTTTTATTTTTAATTTTACGACTAGATTTATACCATTTACCGAAACTAAAGTCATACCTCAGTATTTTTGGATAGTTTATCTAGTGAAATCATAAACTGAATACACGATTGGAATTACTTCACTCGATAGAAAATCGTCACAAAGATGACGTAATTTCATGCATTTTAAAATATTTTTCTCGTTTTAAAAGAACTTAAAATAGTTTCCGATTGTTGGTATATTCACCATTAGTTTATCTAGAGAAATAATAAAAAAAAATGTGCAAAAAGTGATTTTGTTCATTCTTTTTTAAACGAAAATACGGCACACGCACGCACTATTCGGAGGGCTGGGCAATCGCGTTTCTCATAGAAAATCTTCGTCGGAACCCATGGCCCCTTAAGCAGAATATTCCCGGATTTCCGTTAGACCGCAGTATTCATTAAGCTACGTCGGAAGCCTTGTTAAGGCGTCAATTTCAAAACTGATTTTAATTAAATAGGCTGTACATACTCTGTCCTCGATAATATCAAACGCTTGAGAAGAAAAATAGTTAATGAAAAATAGTTATTTTTCAATAGAATACCGCCACAGCACATTTCTATTTCAGAAGCAAGTCAGACTTTAAAACGTAGAAGTCACGTATGAAGAAAATCGTATTTGCTCCACAATACACGTACACAATAAACTGCTAACTTCGATACGTTGCAACTTATGTTTGCTGCTGGGTACCCGACGAAACTTACTCCCGTTGTTGACGAGACGCTTTTACGTAGCGTCATTGGTGGAAGCCAAAAACAGTGTGGCTTCAGAGTAGTCAATTTCATACAAAACTTTGATGCAGAATACGCGTAGACGGTATTAATATAAGTAATCTCAACTATTATAAAACCGTAAAATCATGAGGAACAAAAAAGTAGCGATTCACTTCATATAAACTCAAATAACACTCGATAGCGTGATTTAAATGACGTGCAGCGCCATCTATTGACAAAATTGTTAGTTAGTTTGTTTGTTCACGCATCACGCAAAAACTAGTGAACCGATTTTGATGAAACTTTTTTGTTTGATAGCTTATGATCTGACTTAAAATCTGGTATATAATTTGTGCGGACGAAGTCGCGGGAAAACAATAGTATTTTATATAATTATGGAAAAATAGTTTAGAAAATACAGATAGAATTACGAAGATATAAAATAAAGCTTTGAAATTTTGTATGAATAATTTCATATCTTCAAATAATAATATTATAAATTGTAAATGTTATTAGAGACGCGCAATCTAGATTTTCTAAACTATTTTTCCATATATAAAATACTTTTACGAGTATTAAGTACCGTCTACACGTGTTCTGCGTCAAAGTTTTGTATGGACTGGACTGAGACCACCTTAAAATTTGATTATTTGTCTCGTCCGTACCTATCATTTGTGTCCTCTCCACACCATAGGATGTATGTAGTATGTCCACTGCATTTTCACGGTTATGTCCAGTCTCATTGATTGGGCAAGTTCGATCCGCTTTTAATGGTTTGATCAGTGACGCATCTTTCTATTGCTCGTTAGCGTATGCTTACGACGACTATAGCCTTTCAGATTTGTGCGAAAGATAGAAACTGAACTTTGATTACTTTTTAAAACCAGACGACTTGGAGGTTGACACGGAAAATATTGCAAATTCAATTTCAGTGAATCAGAAATAACGCTCTGCCAACGAAGACTTAAGGCGACTCGATGCGACATTGAGAATATTAAAAAAGAGGTAATACGCGTTTCTTTTTATGAATGCTACTGAAATTCTACCATTTTAATCTCAATATTATTACAAATGTAAAGGTTTGGATGTTTGTTTGTAACATGGATGTAATATGACGTCTTCACGCCACGTTTGACAGCTACGATTAGTTCATCGTTTCTGAAGCGCAAAGTTTCAAAATTATGAAAAAAGCGCGCGAAATCAGGCGATTGCGATATTTCGATGTTTCACATCTGCCACGACGGCCTCATTTTTTTAAATAACGCAAATACTTTGGAAACACTTGTAATCACTTTCTCAAGCGGGTCAAGTTACAATTTTCATCGTGCAGGCGGTTCCAGTATCCATACTAAACGTTACATCAACGTCCGCTTCGTTTCTCACATTTTACATAATACAGTTTCTGAAGCTACGGTAATTCTTTTCGCGAACGTAGGTACTACTGGATTGCATTTGGGAATTATTTTACGTTTCGAGGTGAAGAATTTGTATGTTACAAAAGTTATCATTCTTAAATAATTGTTACTTGTGGTTTTGCCTGTTAACACTTTGTTCTGCGCCGGCTCCAGCAGCGTAGCAAAATGGGGGTATAGTCCAATCATTTTAAGATTTGACCCTAACAATAATTCATCTATCGCTGAAACTTTGCAGTGTGATAAAGTAAAGTATACAGATTACGGTTGACAAATAATCTAGGTTTAATTTTTTCCGGTCTTAGATTATTTGTCAACCGTAATCTGTATACTTTACTTTATCACACTGCAAAGTTTCTGCGATAGATGAATTATTATCAGGGTGTCCATACAAGGAAACTCTAAAATGACTGGACTAGTAATGAATATGTGTAGGTGTAGGTATATATATCATCATCTTATGTACGGAGTATCCAACCGGCACCATACTAATCGATGTGAAAGAGCGCCGCGCGCAAGACCGGCGCGCCGGTCAGAATGTAGTCGTTATCTTTGAAAAATGAAATGAATTTTCAAAATATAAGAAATGCAAATGATTCTAGTAGGTATTGTGAAGTATACAGGGTAAATTTTTATATCACTGCGGATAACTTCAGCATGTATTCTACTCATCAAACTGAACAACTTTCACTATGGAGCCAACTTCGAAATCGCGAAAAAAAAACAGCTGTCTCATACATTTGAGTCGAATAGAAACTGCAGTTTTGTATGGGACAGCAGATTTTTTTTTCGCGATTTCGAATTTGGCTCCATGGTGAACGTTGTTCAGTTTGATGAGTAGAATACATGCTGAAGTTATCCGCAGTTATATAAAATTTATCCTGTATACTAAATATCAAGTTTCTTTCGATCATAACAATGTAGGTAAGATTAAAATGGTTATAAGTGGAAAAAAGGGGAGAATGTAATCCTCTTTCTTCAGTTTTATAACTTAAAATAGATTTCAACAAAAACGAAATCACTTCTCATGTCCTGTTAATTGTTCAGTTTGGTTTTCTGCTTGTTAATGTATAAAATGGTTACAAAGTCACCCAATTTCACGGTGAAACCGGGCGGTAGCCCCTTAAGACCTACGCTCTTGTCGGTGGAGTATTCAATCAAACCAATCAATCCAGTCTCTTTTCCGCTAGTGTTTTGATTTCTTGAAACGACAGCAACTTTTTCTTCCTTTTCTTTTCGTTCACTTGGGCTAGATAACTGTATCTACCTCTTTCTCTGCCTCGTGTATAGGTATCATCATCATCATCTCAGCCGATGGACGTCCACTGCTGGACATAGACCTCCCCCGAGGATCGCCATAACGACCGGTCCTGCGATGCCCTCATCCAACGGGTTCCCGCCGCCTTCACCAGATCGTCGGTCCACCTTGTGGGGGACCTACCCACGCGTATACGTGCGTGTATGTATAGGTATAATAATTAATGTACAATGATGTATTCAATGATGCTCAAAATTATTGGATTTTTCAAAAGAATTGACGAGTTTTGAGTTATCTGAATTTTCACATTGTAACCACGGACCTGAAAAAAAGAAATCCGTGAATTTAACTCATTATAAAAAATCACAAATTGTCGATGTCCCTCTAACCTGTGTCCTTAAGAAAATTGTAAGCAATACATACAATGGCCTATTTCACTAGCTTAGTTACAGTACACACGACGACAATCAAAATAAGCTGGCTGCGCGACGTTATACGTTATTCACTTTACGCAAGGCCAGCTTATATTGGTTTTGTATAGCTTGATGTGTCGCCGTGTGTACATAAAAAGAAAGATCGAAAACAAAGTTTCGCGTTTGGGTGTTTCGTTGAGTTTTGGCACGAAATTCCATCCAGGAGTGCAATTATCTAAGGTAATATCCTTCTTGCATCCTTCAGATCGTCGAAGATGTCATATTTAGGGTTGAACTACATCACACAGCACCGCATCGCATTTTTCCTTCGTGCGCGATAGCACGGCCGCGTGCGATCGCGTTCCGTCTATCTCATATGCTTAAGCAAATGACGTTCCTGAGTGACAGAAAAGGATGGAGCAACGGAAAAATGCGATGCGGTGCTATTAAATGAGGTTCAATCCTTAGTTTGACACAACAAAGCATATCGAATTGATAGCTCGCCGATATTTCAACCGAAAAATTATTGGTCAATGGTTTCAACCTATGTTTGCGATTAGAGAATTGCACTCCTGAAACACGGTCCCAAGAAGTTTGGGATCCTCTCACGGACCTGACAAAAAGCCAACCTGTCTTTTTTCAAGTCCGTGTCCTGAAACTTAAATTGCAAGTGAGCATTGCTACAACTACATTCACATAAAGTTTCTAGTTGTGGCAATGTTTCTGACCACCCACCCCGAAAGGGATTACCGTCGTGAGGTTATATGATAAGGTATCCCCTTGCTACAACTGGATACTTTATAAAAACATAATATAAGTAAAAGAAAAGAAAATGTGTATACTTGTTAAAACTTTTTATGATTTTAACTTGAACTTTCTTCCTTCTTGCTTTAAACTAGCTTCCGATAAAGTAGATAAGTCAATTACACCTATTGTTAGCTAAAGAAGTGTTAATATTATACCTGTTTATATTTCTTGTGAAGTTGTTGGATTAGTCAATAAATAAAAATTATGATTCGTGTAGCATTGTACATGTAAGATCATTTTGGAACAAAACCATAAAGTTACTAACAGAGTGACTGATAGCTGAGAGAGCGAGATGTACCTACCTATTGGCACGACAGTATAATAGAAAGAGATACGTGACGCGAGACAATAGAACCGGTTTGAGGATCTTATAGGGTAAAAAAAGGGCAAAAATTCGGTTTCCGTGAATACTTACGAATCGAAAGTGAAATCGTAGATAATTTTGTATTGACACTATTTCATTAATTTATCCACGATTTCACGCTAAACTCAGAATTATAGACAGTGCTCGAATTTTTGCCTGCCAATAGTCTCCTGAAAACATCCAAAAACGGTTTCATTTGACAAATCATGTCAGTTCCTCTACTCCTGTAAGGTATAATAACTTTATGAACAAAACTCTAGTGTCATAGCACAGTGGGTTAGCTGTCAGAGGACGGGCCAAGTTCTAAACGGCTCGAAGTGTTTCGCATTAAACTTTCCCATTGGGTTAACAATACACAAACTGTAATGGAACACAAACACTCTCCATCAATCTATGTACGTAGGCGAACTTAGAAAATTTCCTGTCGCAAATGCGATATTTGGCGTCTTATTTTGGAATAACCTTAGACTATATAGACAGAGCATCAAACGGGCGAAATGGTCCCAAAAAAAGTAGGTAAAAACCGTACTCCTTTCAAAAACCTTCCAATAGTCTCAATCATGACGCGAAACGGTACAGACCTCCTGAATCCAAGATTAAAAATTCAGAAAAAATGACTTACGTGATCAAATTGTAACAAATTCACAAAAATATGCACCATCAAAAAAAGATTAACATGTTTCACACTTATAAATTAATTTTTCACCATGATTTGAAATGCAATAAGCTGATTGAAAATTTTAAAAACTTTTCTTTGTTTACATAGGCCATTTTTAAAGTGTGGTCAGATTTTTCTTTCTAAATTTCCCGCCATTATGCCTCGATCAATAGACGTTTCGTTTTTTCATTACTATTTTTTATCAACTAATAGACAAAGGTTTTTCGTTCATACAACCTAAAAGAAAAAAAAAATTTCACTTTATTCTGTCTTTATTTCTTCCGAACTTTATTTCTACTAACTATGGTGGTGAGAAGGAACATATTTATTAGAGATCGGATGCATATTAACCTAAACTAAAATTTTTTTTCCACGGAAACTGAATACCTATAGATTATGCCTTTCTGAATAAAGTTAATTAAAATAATAGTGCCACACGCACTGTTTTGTCACACTTATCCTCACCAGCACTATGATTTTCCGACAACATGAACAACTCGTACAACATGAACAACTCTGACAACTTTGTCAACCTGACCAACTGAATTGACTTGATAAGGTTGTCCAATTTGTCCATGTTGTCCAATTAAGTACCTACTTTCAACAACAAAACAATTCTGACAACATGAACAACTTGGTCAACTCGGACAACTCTGTCAATTCAGACAATATTTTATAAGTTGACCAAATTTAGAGTTGTTCATTTTGTCCGAGTTGTTCAAATGCCCGAGTTCTACGATATTTTTAATAGATAAATCTTTTAGCAATCCTGGGACTTCGGAATGATCCTGGGATTGCTTCATAAAATAAAAAGACGCGTCCATATTATTCTTGTGAAAAATGAAGTTTAGGTAAAATATGCATCTGAATATCCGATCTCTAATAACCACTATTGAGATAATAATTCGCGTGCATGATAGTCTTTGAACAACTTTCTCTATGGGACCAAGGTCGAAATACCGTAAAAATCAGCTGTTTCATACATTTTGGTCGATTAACTATTTTTTTATTAGCCCCTTTCATCCCATTGCTGGGCAAAGGCCTCCCCTTTCGAGTAACTATGGAACAGCAAATTTATTTCGTGCTTTCGATGTTGGCTCCATAGTGAAGGTTGTTCAGTTTGATGGTCTGGAGCACTCTGTTCGATATGTAACGCATTTAATTTTACACCTTGTATAGTGTAGTTGACTCCCAAAGATGACTAAAATTTTCCCAGATTCAAAGGGAGATGGAATTCTGCTGGTAACACAAACACTCACACACTGAAAGGTTTAAACATGCGTAGAACGCAGCTGTCACGCACACATCTGTCAAAAAATGGAACCATTTTTGTTTTCCATTTGTGAGGCGACGTTCCATCTAGATAATCTAAGGGAATAACCTAGACTTTTTACTAGTTGGTTTTATACGAGAAAAGAAGCAGGTAGTTACTTAATATGTATTTTTTACTTTTTGACCACCCAAAAGGGATTATACTCATGAGTGTGATGAAAGAATTATTATCAAAATGTATGTCTGTCTGTCCGTCTGTTATATTTTAGTTCCTGTCGCCGCCGTTGAGACCGCGGGGGTTTGGGGTGCTGAGGCTTCGTTCCATCGAAAGCTTCGTTGCGGAGATCGGCCGTCGACTGAGGGAGCGAAATTGCGAGCTCCGTTCCGGGTCGTTTCTGGTGCAGATGCAGAGGCTAGCAATTCAACGTGGCAACGCTGCAAGCGTTATGGGCTCCTTTGCGCCGGAATCCACTAGGGGCGGGTTATTTGACTGAGCTAGTTGACGCTGCGTGTTGCAGATCACTGCCTGTATTTTCTTTGATTTGACGAAGCATGTTGGTGATTTATGTCTTAGTGTAGACATTCTTGTTTGACGAAGCTTGTGCGGCAAAGAGATTTAAATCTCTTTGTTGTGCGGACTGCTTATTTTCCATGTTGACTTTTTAATGAATTATTTGCATATTTCTACAGATATTGTATTAAACTGTTTTTATGTTTTGCCTGGATTCTAGTTAGTTTTAGAATCGTTAGTTCTAAATCTTAGAACTAATAACGCTTTTTTTTTCATTCTGTTAGGCAATAGGTAGTAGGTATTGCAGACACGGGGACAAACCTATAACCAAAAAATTAGTATGTTTTGTAATTTTTCTTTGACCCGTTTGTGAAACCTACCGAATAACATTAAAATCTTTGATTAAAATTATATTTGCTCAAACAAAATTGTTATTGCTTAATTACTTAAAAGCTTGTTTTTCTCTTTTCAGTTAGGTATCTAATAATTTTATTTTTGCAATCGTTGTTTTTATTTCCAATAGTTATTGTTATTTGCTGTTTTGCCTGTTTGTTTGTTGCGCATCCCGCGAAAACTACTTGACCGATTTTGATGAAACTTTGTGTATTTGCTTTATTTATCATTTATTTCGCTACTATGACGGGATCTCGTACAGCAGCCCGTAGGGACGAAGTCGCGGGCAAATCCTACTAAGTAATAAAAATGACCACTCATCAGTGTTTTGTGGATATTTTTCAGTTTTAATTATCAAACCATTATTTAAATTATTTGTATAAATAAGCTATAGCTAAGTATAAACCAGCAAAGACTTGAATTTTATAATTGCAATTAAGTACAATTAGGTAAATAAATTAAAACTAACAATTACGCTAGTGAGTGCTCTTTTGGTGAATTTAACCTATCAGTTTGATTCAATTCCATCAATTTCCATCCCACGTCACATCATCTACCTGACTTCTATGCTGCACGTTAGACATGTTTGCATTACAAAGCATAAAAAGACTCAATTTACACCAAAGTTGCAGCGACCCACAACCTTTAAAGTAATTGAGACGCTCGAAAAAAATTTACATAGACGCGCGGCTGCGACCGCCCCAGTTATATATTTTTTAGTACGCTTCACGTTCCGCACTTAGGCTCTAGCAATGTGAATTGACCCTAAGGGTATTATTGCGCGTAGCTATTTTTGAGCGTAGACGTTAAGGCGTTGAACGATATCGCGTTATTGCCGCGTTATCACCGAGATTCCACTGCGACACTTGATCTCAGAAATATCGCGGCGTTATTTATTTATCAGAATCCTTGTGTGTGATCCCACTGTACCTACTAGACAGAGGCCAAGCTTTGACTGTTTCAAAGCAATGAGAAACAAACGATATTGCCGCAACATTCCTGCTCAACATTCTTCATTGCGCGTTATCGCTGCGATATTTCTGAGATCAAAGTGTTACGACGGATAAGATAAGATAAGATAAATATTCTTTATTTGCACACCAAAAATACAAAAAAACAACAACAATATACACGAACAAGAAGGGTACAAAAGGCGGCCTTATCACTAAAAGTGATTTCTTCCAGACAACCAGTGGATGGAAGAAGTCTTACATGAGATAAATGCTACGGCGGTGTACTAGTTGATACATAATATTATAATTTACATAAAGTATAAATATATACATAAATACATACATACTCAATATAACAAAATAATTGTAGAAATAGGTACCTTTTTAAATGTAATAAGAAGTATGTAAAACTATTCAAAATGTTGGTACCAAACTAAGCGAAGATTGTCAAAGCGAAAGATAGTAGTCTTTCAGCAGTTTTTTAAAGATAGATAGTGAGGGCGCTTGTCTAACAGACAGTGGCAGTTCATTCCATAGACGGACAGACTGAATAGAAAAGGATTTATCGTAAAAGGAAGAGGTGTGGGAAGGCATAGCAAGTAGAAGATTATTAGCCGATCGTAGTACTCGGTCATGGGTGGCGTGAAGAAAAGTGAAGCGGTCCTTGAGATAGGAGGGAGTAAGGGGAAGAAACAGAAAAGAGTAAAGAAGAGAAAGTATGTGAAAGTTTCGACGAAGACGGATGGGCAACCACTTAAACTTTGCACGAAATTCGGAAACGTGGTCATATTTGCGAAGACCAAATATGAACCGTATGGAGAAATTTTGGAGACGTTCAAGTTTATTTAATTGGTCCTCGTTGAGATCAAGATAGGCCACATCAGCATAGTCTAGGACAGGTAGTAAAAGAGATTGCGCAAGCGCAGTTTTGGTGGCTGTTGGAAGGAAATTACGGAGCCTTCGTAACGCTCCACCAGACGCAAACATTTTGCGTTTAACATTTTCTAGTTGTGGAACCCAGGATAATGTTGAATCCATGTACAAACCAAGGTTCTTTACAATGTTGCTGAAAGGAACATGGGTTCCGTCAAAGAGGACTAATGGCAGCGATACCCAATCCACCCGAGATATATACCATGGACTACCGATTACAATTACTTGAGTCTTTTTAGGGTTTACTCCTAATCCGTAGTTGCGACTCCACTCAGAGATGCGTTCCAACTCACTATTCGTCGTAGCAATTGCCTGTGAAAGGTTGTCTAGGGATGACTGTGTGTAAATTTGGAGGTCATCTGCATAAAGGTGGTAGGAAGATGAAATGTTACTTGAAATACTATTAATAAAAATTGAAAAGAGGAGAGGAGATAAAACGCCACCTTGAGGAACACCGGCAGTAGTGTCAGACCAGTCGGACAATGTATCGTCGATACGTATGCGTTGCCGGCGTCCGTGAAGATAACTACTGAACCAGTCAATCACCGTTGGAGATATGTTAAGAGAACACAGAATCCCTAAGAGTAAATCAAAATCGACGGTATTAAACGCATTGCTGAAGTCAAGCAGGGTTAAAACTGTAAGTAAACCGTTCTCCATTCCCAAGCGGATGTCATCAGTTATCTTTAGCAGAGCCGAGACAGTGCTATGTCCAGGGCGAAACCCAGACTGGAAAGGATTGAGGAGGTTGTTTTTGGTGAGGAAATGTGATAACTGATGATGTACGGCGCGTTCAAGGACTTTGGATAAGAAGGGGAGTATGGAAATGGGGCGGTATTCAGAAAACAAGGAAGGATTTGGTTTTTTGGGTAAGGGTATTATTTGGGCATCTTTCCATTCCGATGGAAATATGCCCGCGGATAAGGAGGTGTTAAGAAGATTACAGATAACAGGGGTGAGGATGTCTATGATGGGAATTATCATTTTGCGACTGATACTGTCGTTGCCTACAGCATTCGATGTGATTGAGAGGATATGTTTCTTAACATCACAAGCGGTGAGTTGACTAAAGACGAAAGGAGGGTAGTCGGGCGTTGGTAGTGAGGAAAGATATTGAAGTGTGTTAGTTTTCGTTGCACCATTAATGGCGGACGAAGAAGAAAAGTGTACATTAAGTTGGTTTAAGTTTAAGTCTTTGGAGATAGCATCTTGACGAGATTTACCAACACCCAGTGACCTGAGAAATTTCCAGACTTTCGCTGGATCGCCATTTTCTACGGACTCGTGAATATGGCGTCGTTGAGCACTACACACCTTGTTGCAGTGATTTCGTATAAAATTGTACTTTTCCCTATTAAGCTGTGTAGGACGACGCTTAAATTTCGACTTGGCAAGAACTTTTTTCTCCATTAGCTGTTTGATATCATCCGTAAGCCAGGGAGCAGGAAAGTGTTTTATTTTAACGGCATGTATCGGCGCATGTTTGTCAAATAATTGAACGAGTAATGAGTTAAAATTCGCTAATTGGTTGTCAAGTGTATCCTCAAGTGTAACCGAAGTCCAATCCATACATCGGGCGTCCTGTTTTAGGTTCTCGACATTCATACTACCAAAACTGCGCTGCAGAAGTACCTTAGGCCGATGTTTGGGTGGACGGACTTTATATGACAGGAAAATTAGATCGTGATAGGAGAATGCATCTGCACTGTACTGACCATGTTTGATAACACGGGCCAAAGAGGACACAATTACAAGATCAAGAAGTGATGGCTGACAGTTGGGGAAGTGATGAGTAGAACCAGAGGGGAGGATGTGCAAATTGTTAGCATTTACTATAGAACGAAGAGAAGACGAACGGCGATCGTTTTTTAAAAGACAAGTATTGAAATCGGACATGATAATGGTTTGACTGTAAGAAGGGATTAGAGTTTCAAGGAGTATTTCAAATGAAGAGAAGTAATTAACATTCAAAGATGGGGGGTAATAGACGCCTAAGAGGACTTTAGAGTGAGAGAGTTCAACTTCAATAAAAAGATGTTCGCCTGCATCTTTTGGTGGGGGCTGCGCGGACATGCTAACAACAGAAAATGGTATATGGGAGCGGAGATAAATTGCGACGCCACCACACCTTGCACCAATGCGATCGTTACGAATGAGTACAAATCCCGGCAACGAGTAAGAAGTTGAAGGAAGATTTGGTTTTAAAAAGGATTCCGAGACTAGAATGGCATGAATATTTTTAATGTCGAACGTCGCCAATAAGTGCGGATAATGTTCTGGAATGCTTTGGGCATTGATGTGCACGACATTAAAATTTTTACTGCAATCAGAAAACTGAGAGATAAGAGTATCGTGCAGAGAAGGGAGACTTTGAAAACTGCAATCACTGCTGCAGACTTCACCATCAGAAGAAGAGAAGGACAGAAATTCATCGCTTTGACTACTGCTGTTTTGACAAAATAAATTATTAAACATAGGTATAAAAAATATATAAAAAATACTACTTACTTATAAATAAGATAGATAAATTTTTTAAATCTAACCATATGACTACTAAAAAACAAATATAATATATACCTGCCGGCTGCTGTGCTTACAGTATCAATTATCATTATCAATAAATCATTAAAAAATAAACAAACTGAGTCTGGACAGTTTCAATAAAATCTTTAGATAAAAAAAAAAACACAAAAACAAAACGCTGCGAATAAAATAAAGCGAATGTGAACGCATCCAAAATGATGTTTCCAGTTACGAACAAAACGCAACTTTGACAGAAAACATGAAATACATTTTAAAAAACAAGTGCTAAAATTTGGAACAACAAAACGCAAAACGTCAGACGTCAGAAACTCTTTCTTTCAAACCAAACTTTTGAGGGTAAAATTTAATATAAAATTTTATCAAATTGAGAAACATAACAGCGTATAGAAATAAATACCTACTGCCCAGACTCCATAATAGACTTGTTTGGATCACAAAATCACTTGTCGGAAGGACCTGGCTTCTTCACCCTGGGTTGTCTTGGCTTCGGAGGGGGCTTCTTCGGCTTCGATTGGGGCTCCCCCTGCTCGTTGGACAAAACGTCGGGCAGCGGGATCCGGCCCAGCTCGGCGAGCGATAGCACCTTGTGTCGGGTCCCATCATCTCCCAGCACAAAGACTACACCATCCCTCGTCCAGCACCTAGGGATGCCAAATCTCTGTCGCGCGGCCATAAAAGCGTCGTGTCGCCTTTTAGTGAGAAACTCTGAGAGCGTGATGCCGGTGCCCTTCAACAACTTTTTGGAAAACCAGATCTTATCCTTTGTAACACCGCTTTGAAACTTGACCAATATTGGTCTCGTGGCACCAGATGAAGTACGCCCCATTCTGTGGCAGCGCCTGATGTCGGCTGCACAGAACTCTGTGATGTTGAGGCGCTCACGTACAACTCGGACGACCACCGCTGCAGAGTCCTCCTCCTTAACTTCAGCCACACCATGTACTAATAGGATCTTCCGACGACCCCGCATGTCCAGATGGTCAACCTCCTGCGCCATAAGCTCCAACTGTTGTTGAAGGTTACCGATGGCAGTTGTGATGAAACTGCGGAATGCTCCAAAGTCCGTCTCCAGCTTGGTGGCGGTTGGACCTGGCGATTGGGAGTTCCGAAGCTCATTTTGGAAGGCTGTCATCTGCTTGTTAAAATGTTCCATCAGTTCGGACATAGTCTGCTTCAAGGTTGTTTCCATAGTGTAGGGTAGATTTAATTGTGAAGTGAAGTGATGTGCAGTGATTTAATGAAAAACTATGCTGTTTGCAAGGAAAACACTGCCAGGCAGGTATTTTCTGTCACTGACTAATAACAGACATAAATAATTGTAAAAACTGTACTTTTATTATTTTAAATAAAATAAAAACGTAGAGCAAAAATTTTTGACATCTATACAGTTTATAGGCCTACCGCCGAAAAAAAAAAAAAAAAAAAAAAAAAAAAAAAAAAAAAAAAAAAAAAAATGGACGGACGGAATCGCATCGTTGCAGTTGCCACGTCTCGCAACGTTGCGGTGCAGTTCTTCGATCAAGGTAAAATTAATGGATAGGCCTTTCAAACCTTAGATCAAAATAAAATTAATGGATAGGTCTAAAGCGCGGTAAGTTGAAGCACACTACTGGTGCACTTGGTCCATACAAACTAGCGCCATTATCTGTCAAATCTAGGGCACTTGCATACAAATTTGAAGTAAACCTTTCATTTGTTTTGCCTCATTTTTCTGGTTTGAAATGTTCGCGTATTTCCATTAATTTTATTTTGATCTAAGTTTCAAACCAGAAAAGTAAGGCAAAACAAATGACAGGTAGTATATACTTCAAATATGTACCGAGATGACAGACTGGTATGCCAGTTCGTATGGACCAAGTGCTCCAGTTAGTGTGCTTCAACTTAACGCGCTTCGGGCCTATCCATTAATTTTAATTTGATCGAAGGTGCAGTTATGTAATAGATACTCCTTTCTTACCTATACTGTGGTTATGTCATCGCCTAGGAACAAAAATCGCTAACTTAAATCATAAGCAAGACTTTATAAATGTTTTTCACAAAAGGGACCGTGTAAACACGTAATCTTATTCAATGAAAATCGTGTTATATCGTTATGAAGCACTTTTGTGACGCTTGTGGAAATCGTGGGAAATATTTAAGCAAGTATATGTGTTTACATGATAGGGTTGAGTCATACGCGAAATTATTCGGCACAAATTATGAGGTGGCTTCTTGACGGCCTCGTCCATACCTCAATAGTAAAATAATGTACCTATATTTGACAGCATACATTTGGCTCCAACCTGCACCGCGCCGGCACTTAACTTTTCTGCAACTGAGAGTTGGCCCATTCTAAGCTCTGTGGGTTTTCTATGTATCTAGGTAAGGAATGAGTTTTTAGTCAACGGTACACCAAGATAGGTTGCAAATGAAACTCGTTTCCCTTCAGTTTGATATTAAAATCAGATATGTATAGCTACGTAGATTTGTTTGTAACTCCGTACTGACGTACAATATCTAGCTGAACTAGAAGCTGAACTTACTTCTAGACGACAGTGTACTTACTTAATCCTTTACTTTATCGTGAAGCGGACTGCGAGGCCGAGACAAACAGGAAGTGCGCAATGGATCCAGCCATCTGCCACTGCACCGACGTGACTTCGTACCCGCAAGGCAGCGGCTATCTAAACTTTACACAACAGAGATTCTCTACTTTGAAAGTTAACAGAGTGGGACTTTAATGTCTTGTGAATTCGGTAGGATTTTCACACATTACGTTATCCTTACACTGATCCTTACGCTTTTCCTTAATATGCTGACGGTTTTTAAGGGGACGATCAAACCATCAAATAAACTGAACTACTGTCTCTATGGGAAAAACAACGAAATCACGAAATTGAAATCCGTAACGTTGGGTTTTTTCAAACTACAATAAAATTAACTTTTACTTAATCCGCTACACCGACTATACTCTCAAACGGTGAGGGAAAACATCGTGAGGATACTTGCGTACGCTGAAAAAGAAATTCAAATGCTTATATGTGAAGTCTATCAATACGCATTCGATTCGCGTGGTCGACTGACGTACACCCTCCTTGTTTATAGACGGACGGACGGATGATGATGATGATATGCCGCTACAAAATTCTTCAATGGAAAATTGGAAACACACAAAATATAATTTATATGCAAGCTTCGTCGAACCATAATGAACTAATTAAACAAAAGGCTGCTCAAACCCGACCTAAAGGCTTTTATAAAAGCGGCTCTGGATAGCTACAGAAATTACTCTTCTTCATCGTCGTTTTACTAAATTTGCACTCATTTTCTATCTACAATGCTTACGTTCATGAACTGCGAATTAGACATTCGTACATACGTACCTTTCCTTTTTAGGTATTTGGAACTGACTTATTGGTACGAGGTTGCAATAACAGGAAGTGCAGATATCCAGCCGTCTACCACTGTAACTGTAACGACGTGACTCTATATCCACGAGGCTGCGCCACGATATTTATCTATCTGCTTGGAAAACACAAGGACAGATTTCATACCCAAGAGCTATACAGGGTGTTTCATTAGACCGTCAAACTGAACAACTTTCTCTATGGGACCAACATCGAAATCGCGAAAAAAATAATTTGATATCGCATACATAGCTCTAGTCGATTTGTAGAGTATGGAACATCAATTTTTTTTCGCGATTTAGATATTGGTCCCATAGTGAAAGTTGTTCAGTTTGATGGTCTACACCACCCCCTTAAAGGTTTATTTGTATTTTTGTAACAACTTGTATACAGATATTAGCTGTAAGTATACATTTACTTACACTAAGATAAGTCATGCTCTTATGTAATCCGTGGTCATGGTCAAGTCAAGTCAAGTCAAATTTATTCAATACTAGTGTTTTCCCGCGACTTCGTCCGCACAAATTATATACCAGATTTTAAGTCAGATCATAAGCTATCAAACAAAAAAAGTTTCATCAAAATCGGTTCAGTAGTTTTTGCGTGATGCGCGAACAAACAAACAAACTAACAATTTTGTCAATAGATGGCGCTGCACGTTTTTAAATCGCGCTATTGATATGTTATTTGACTTTATATGAAGTGAACCGCTACTTTTTTATTCCTCATGATTTTACGGTTTTATAATAGTTAAGATGATTTTACGGTTTTATAATAGTTAAGATAGGAGCTTGAAGCACACTTATCAAACGTCAAATCTTTTTTAAGCTACCAACGCACCGCGTCGGAACGTGTTGTCGCTGTAGAGAAGATGCGGCCAGAAACTCTAACACGGTGACAGTGTTTTTGTGGGCATAAGACTTCCACTCGTCATTCCATTCTGAAAACGTAAAATTGATCCTTGCTACAACTCCAGGGCTGTAGCAACGCTTCTGAGCACCCTGAGTTAATATGCTTACGAGATTTAGTATGTATGTGGATTTAATAACCTAATACTCAGTACTAAATATCTGTACTAATGTTGTAAATGCGAAAGTGTATGCCTCTGTGTATTACGTGTGCATTATTGGGCTATTGGGGCTATTGGGGCTGCCGCGTTTCTGCAGTGCTTCACAGATGTTTGCGAGCGCACAAGTGGATGGCTTTCATGCCATACTCCGCAAAAAATCAGCTTCACTGCTACGTAGGGTGCGTGCCAGCTCCAATGGCATCCTGAGAGAGATAGCTGATGGTGGGAACTGTCCATTTCTAGGACACATGTGCCATATTACTAAGTCACTTCTTCAAATCAAATACTAACATAGACCTAACTTTTGTATTACTAACGCTCTGGATCATGTTGTCTGAAAATAAATTATTTTTATTTTTATTTTATTTATTTATTATTATCATCAGCCTGTATACGTCCCACTGTTTGGGCAATAGTCCATCATGCATGCCCAATGCGGATTAGTAGACTTCACATATGCATCAGAATTTTTTCTTCTGCATATGCAGGTTTCCTCACGATGTTTCCCTTCACCGTTTGAGAGCAGTATAGGTAATACGTAGGTACATAAGATAGAGAAACTCATTGGTACGTGGCATGTTGTCCGTGCGGATTAGAACCCGGACCTCATGATTGAGAGTCCATACCTCTCCGCAACGCGCCACCGAGCTCTCCGTGTACGTTTTCGCTGAACCGATATTGGTGAAATAGAGATAGCTTGAGCTTGTGGAAGGACATCTAATAGGCATAAAATTCCATGCAGATGAAGTCCCGCGCATCTGTTAGATTTTTATAAGTACAGCTAGTGGTAGAATCAAAAATCGGTCAAGTGCGAGTCGGGCTACTCGCGCATCGAGGGTTCCGTACCACACCACCACAGAACACAACATATTAACTTAAAAAAAAAAAATTTCTCCGGGACCTTAATCATGAGACCGACTCACACTTGGCCGGTTTTTATTATTTGTTGTTATTCTGTAGAGTTTGCTCTATAATCACACCAAGTTTGAAGCTTGTATGTATTACCGTTTTTACTGTAGAACGAGAAGAAAAAAACGTCGATAAAAACCAGTTTCTTGTTGAGAACCCCCCTTAATTTTTAACTTTTTGAAATTTTTATTATTTTTTATCAAATCCGCCGTAATAACGCATATTCTGTGACAATTTCAACTATCTAGCTATTACGGTTCAAAAGTTACAGCCCTAAATGGGTAGGACGGACGGACGGACAACGTAGGCTTAGTAATACGGTCCCGTTTTTACCCTTTGGGTCGGAACCCTAAAAATGACGTCAGAAAGTTATCTATGTGATATTATTTTGAATAAAAAAATTTGAGTTTTTGAAAGACTGTATCGCTTACTCGAATTTAAAAATACCTTGATAAACACTGCTCTTTCTAATAAATTAATACCGCAACTTGAAAATTCCCATCAGCAGACCATTCCTAGCGAAGTTATTGGGAAGTTCTGGCCACAAAGAGGTAATATCAAATCATAAATTTGGCAGCAAAGGAAAACAAAGCATTTGTGATAGTTTTGTGCCACATTTATTGTCAGCTCTAAATCTACTTTAACAGTGTTGTTATTGCTTTAGCAAAAGCTTTGATAGTCGCATTTTGTTCTAATTCATTGGGCAATTTCTTGTTATGTAGTTAGAGCCAGTGGCATAGCCAGGGTTTCTATCGCCCGGGGCACAGACCGATTTTGCCAGCCCCTTATCAGCCTTGTAAGAAGACCTAAACAAAAAATAACGGAGCGAGCGAAGCGAGCTCGAAATTCTTTTGCACATCTATTCGGGTTGTGGTCAGATATCTTTAGGTTTATCCATGCAAAAATAAGAGCTCAATCAATCTATATTTTTTCTAGTAAAGTGCCGCCCGGGGCATTTTTTCTAGCAGGTCCTTTTATTTTTATGTTGGTAATATAGGTAAGTATGAAATATTACTTGTAACGTATTAAATTGGATGGAATAGAACAGAACTCATTATTTGCAAGAATATGGTACATTAAGGTTTTAACTTACAGGGTCGATCAATTCCTACTCATGCTGCTAGTTTTTGATTTGCATACATTTTTTCAAACTTTAAAGACTTATTGCGACTATGTAATATAAAAATGGTGAACTGTGTTAAGATAGGGCTCTGTGATCTGCCCATGATCAGCCTGCAATATTTAAGTACAGAGAATGCAGAACAATTACAATTCTTTGAATATAATATAAGTATTCGGTACATTATAATTTCTTTAGTCCAAGTCAGTTCAGGTTCAGTTCAGTCAGTTCCGTCTAAGTTTTATTTGTATTCCTAACATCCGCGATTGATGATCGATGCAGTCTTCTCTTCTGTTTCTGTGTCACCTACATATTTTCAACACGTACAATTTTCCGTGGCTGATGCTTTTGAAGCATCCATCGTTCGGAAAAGAAGTAATAGACATGCCTTCACTGAAAAGTATTACTTACCTTTGAGTAGAAACAGATCCTTTTTCGGATGTGGTTTGCTTAATAAATTGATTTGTAAAATTATCTTTGTCGAGGTATATGGCAAATTGAAACACTTTCATCTGCAAATGGAACTTTCTACATATATAACTTATCATAAATATATAGATATAATAAGTCTTGTGCAGTGTCACTAGATTATTTAATCTCAATCAAAGTACCAGAATCTAGTCCAGAGTGTTATAATGTTGATTAGACAACGATATGAAACAAATATGAAATCTTATTATTTTCGTATAGTCTCATCAATTCTCGTCAATTCCCTTTTTTGTCAAGTTCGTGTTACGTCAAGTCCCTTTTTTGCCATGTTCAGTATTTTGTTAATCCACCCTCTAAAGTTTAAGCACCCTTAAAATTTATAGCTGGTAGTATTATACAGGGTGGATTTTTGAGACGAGGCAGTATAGCTACATCGAAACATTTTTAAGAGACTATATCCTTTAACTTTTTGATAAATTTTGACCGGTATTCACAGATAAATGTACAGTCAGCAAAAACATTTTAGATTATGAATAAAAAAATTTATTTAAATTCCAAGGATCAATATACTCTACCTACGGGAACGGGACCAACTGAGGTTAGAATAGGTACTAAAAATCGTTTCCCATACATTTAGTAGAAAATTATACTTTTATAATAACACACACACACCCACACATACAGTAACACACCCCTCTTCCTCTGGACCATCCCCGTGTGACCGTGTGTATCATGTTGTCGCTTCGGCTCCATGCACGCCTTCCAAAGGTCCGGGACCTAATTGCCCGTGATAACGGAACGTAAGACATATAATAATATATTTATTTCAGGCCGTAGTCCATAGAAAAGATTAGTAACAACTTCTATGCTTAACAAAACTTGTTATTATGGATATACATTTGTCCTGCATTCAGGTCATTCAGCATAGGTAGCATGACACCGTGATATAGCGCTATCACACCTTCGCTCTCTTTATATTTAAAGATAAAAGACGTGACACAGCCGTATCACGAGTAGCATGCTACGAGTGCAGATCATGTATCAAAAAGTTAAGAATAGTCTCTTAAAAACGGAACCACCCTGTATACAATATATATATAGGGTCCTTCTTATTATGTTGACACTTTTTAAGGGGATGATCAGACCATCAAACTGAACAACTTTCTCTAGGTATGGCACCAACATCGAAATCGCGAAAAAAACATCAGCCTCTCCATACAAAACTGCAAACCTACTCAGCCAAATGTATAGGACAGCTGATTTTTTTTCGCGATTTCGATGTTGGTCCCATAGAGAAAGTTGTTCAGATTGATGATCTGACCATCCCCTTAAAAAAGTGTCAGCATATTAAGTTGGGCCCTGTTTAGGTACAAAAAAGCACTAACTTATTTGATAATTTACTAACATTGTATTGTCATTATATCAGTTACTAAATTTAAAAAAAGCTAAACTACTAAAGTGCATTCCTAATTTTTTAAAGAATAGAAGGCGCGGCGCATCTATCGATCTTAGATTGTGGATAGATCTATGGCAGAATCTATTCACATATTGTGACAATGACGAATGGGTGCTACGAAAGACTCCACTTCCATAAACTTGTTAGCTGTGACAACATAGTGAATTTTGAGAGCTCGCATGTTTCTGCTCTTACCGCGTTTCTAGAAAACAACTAAAACTAAAACCTAGACACGATAAGTACTGTGATGTCCTCGCGATGCGATTACGAGAAGCCATTTTGTTTTAAGGGGCCATAGGTCCGGACGAATATTTTCTATGAGAAACGCGATTGCCGAGCGCTCCGAAAAGTGTGTGCGTGAGCCGTATTTTCGATTAAAAACAACTAACCAAAGTACTTTTTCTAGATTTTATTTATGATTGCACTAGTTAAACTAATGGTGAATATGTGAGTATAAATACCAACAATCGGAAACTATTTTAAGTTCTTCTAAACCGAGAAAAATGTTTAAAAATGCTTGAAAATACGTCATCTTTGTGACGATTTTCTATCGAGTGAAGTAATTCCAATCGTGTATTAAGTTGATGATTGCACTAAATGAACTATCCAAAAATACTGAGGTATGACTTTAGTTTCGGTAAATGGTATAAATCTAGTCGTAAAATGAAAAATAAAAGATGCCTCCGAGGTATTTCCACCTACTATTACGTCTTTTCTCACATTTATTGAAATATTTGAACAATTCCGAAATATTCAAATGAAAGCTTTCCATGCTCATTTCTGTGACACGACACGCATTACCGAATGAAAAATGATGTTCATGACCTCGTTAAAGGTGTCTTAAGGCGACGGGAAAGGTAAAAAAAAAAAAATTTCGTCTCTTTCATTGTAAATGAAAGTAGATTGTTGTAGGTTCTAGGTAACTATTACAAGATCGTTTTTTTTTGCAGTAAAATATTTTATTAATTACTTACAAAAATGCGTCATAAATACCTTCTTTCTATAATTAGAACACAAATAAGAAAAACATTTCTCAATATACAAGGTGTTACAAAACTACAAATAAACATTTAAGGAGGTGGTGTAGACCATCAAACTGAACAATTTTCACTATGGGACCAATATCGAAATCGCGAAAAAAAAAATTTATGTTCTATACTCTACAATTCTACTATAGAGCTAAAATAAATGTATGGGATATAAAATATTTTTTTCGCGATTTCGATATTGGTCCCATAGAGAAAGTTGTTCAGTTTGACGGTCTACACAACCCCCTTATGAGTTTTAAAAATTTATTGTTACTTATGAAACACCCTGTATATCTTAAGTATCTGGTAAGTATGCTGTTCTCCCTCTAGTCAGTCTGATGATCGTTATGAGACCTTGTAACAATTACTTTACACATATTTAATAGGTTTTTAATTAATGACAAGATTTATAGGTATGTATTTGCATTTTCTGTGTTTTTTACAAAGAGATACCTTTGGGTATAAGGTATCAAAATATTATGCGATAAAAACAAAGGACATACATTTTTTTTATTACATACCGTAAATATTATTTATTATTTTGCACACCAAGAATAGACAAATACAATTTACAACCAGAATAAGGGTACAAAGGCTGGTTTTATTACTAAAAGCGATTTCTTCCAGTCGTCATAATCTTTATATTTTAAGTTCATAGAATAACTGAATAAATTAGATTATTTTTATTATTATTTTATTATTTAGTAACTATACAGTACCTATGTAAAGTTCGGTGTATGGAAAAGTATCACATGTTCTACCCATCAAACTGAACAACTTTTACCTGTCAGCGCAAAAAAATAATCATAATACTGTACATACTCTTATTACTTATATTTAGATAGAGCGTTCTAGCTCAATAGTTTGATACGCCACGAACATTATTTGAAGCATAGTTTTTAAATTATTTCAACTATTTTCTAGCCTGGTTTTGTTTCCTAACTTCGTGTGGTCGAAAGTTCGGCTCCAATATCAAAACAGCAAAATTGTTTAATAAAATTTTAATCACATCCCCTCAGTGGTGACTTTTTAATTGTTCCTCTTGTCATGAGCTCTTTATTGCTGTTCTAACATCGTAATTTTTTTTTATGCGCTCAAAGTGTTGTATCTCGTGGGATGTACGCCGGCGCCATTTGTTCGCATGTCGTTTATAATGGCTTATTTATTACGTACACACGGCGACACATCAAGCTATACAAAACCAACATAAGCTGATCGAGCGACGTTATAAGTTATTCGATCTACGCGCGGCCAGCTTATTTTGGTTTTGTATAGCTTGATTTGTCGCCGTGTGTACACACATACGTAAACTGACGAGTGTAATCCCCCCTTTTGGGTCCATTAGCACGGCTAGCATGCCACCCACGACAAAGCGTTTAAACGACAAAAACGTCATGCGCGCTCTTTCTAGCATACGTAAAATTAAATAATAAGGATAGAGGCACATCACGATTTTTATCGTTTTGATGGTCTAGGAGATGAATAAAAAACCGGCCAATTGCGAGTCGGACTCGCACACGAAGGGTTCCGTACCATTGTCTATAAAAACGAGGAAAAAATCACGTTTGTTGTATGGGAGCCCCCTTAAATATTTTTCTCCCCTCCGGACGAAAAGCGTCAATAATTGTCGTCCCGCTGCGCTAAACGAAGTTGTCGCTTTCTACCTGCGTCGAGGAGAAAAATAGTATACTAACCTCGGACAGTAAATTAGAAAGCCTCACAAACATGTGATATGTTTGTTGACCGAGGCGACGTCTGAGACCTTTCTTAATTTCCTGTCCTCGGTGTGTAATCTACTATATTTTATTCTGTTTTTTTAATATTGGTTGTTAAAGCAGAATAAATTACAGTATATTTTTTCTTTTTAAGTTAATGTAATTTTAAATATTTTTCCTTGCCTTTTCCAGATAAAATCAAATAGTTTGTTTAAAAAAAAATCTGTAGAGATTTTACCTGCCCTTATTAAAAATAAATGTTGTCATTATATTTTTGCACGTACTCCATTATTCAACGAAACCTAATATTGATTATTTGACTAATCAAATCAAAATAGGAACTTGAACTTAATGAAATGATACAAACATTTTAAAGGTTTTGATTCTAAACTAGGAGTCGTATTTATTTTCGTGCAAACCATAGGGGTGAAAATAGATTTAAAAAATCTTCCCCGGCACGTCCATTCGCCCTTGAAGCTCGGGGCGTACTGTGTTTTGCTTTCCGAATACTCCGAATTTTAACATTGTGGGAATTGTGATACTGTGTTCTTACTGCACTATGTTTGTTATTACTTGAGTATCTTATATTTCGCCATGTACCTAGTCTGTATTTTGTTGTAAGTATAGGGTTCATTTTAAGAACTACAATGTAAATTTATCAGGAATTCTGTTCAGGAATGATTATCAGGAATTCTCGCTGTAACGTAAAAAAAAAACGGTCAAACTTGGCGAGATTATATAGCGCAAACTCTACAATATTAAGGCTCGATTCTACCAAACGCGAGTAAATGTTATTCTTAGATTAAGTCGCCGGTTACTATAAAATAAACTGATATTGCGTTTTACCAACCCTAATCTAAATGAAATGTCAATGTCACATAATTAAAAAAATTATAATAAAAAGAAACCTACCAAATTAAAACTGAATAACCCCACAGTGCAATAAGTACGGATACAACGACCTCTTTCTTTAGGTAAATTATACATTCGTTCTTTTAGTAACAGGTGTGTAAAGACCAAAAGTAAAATTGTTGCTTGTATAGTTACTCTTCTATAAATCTAAGTTTGGTCGAATTCGGGCTTAATAACAAAACAATACCTACCGGCCAAGTGTGAGGCGGTCTCGCGTTAAAGGTCCTACAGAAAACAACACTTTTTTATATTTTATTATGGTGGTGTGGTGTGGAACCCTTGGTGCGCGAGTAGCCCGATTCGCACTTGACCGGTTTTATTTTATTATTATAGAGGTCTAATGAGGTTTTGCTAAACAAACTACAGATTTATCATCCCTCCTCGTGCAACATAACATAAAGTCACAGTATTCCCTTTTTTTTTTTTTCATTTTTCATTGTCAGTGACATTTCTACAACTTTCCATAGAGTTGTATATACTTGTTTAATTTTAGCAAGGTTTACGTCCTCTTTAACCAAACCCTGAAATTCGTAATAGGTAGGATAGCTAAACTAAAAGCCTCTATTTTTAGCGGTACAAATACTGATAGACAGTCGGACAAGACAATCCATTAAGATACACCTCTATATTACAAGCCTTATTAGAGTGATTTACGGGACAACAACAAGGGAACAACATTTCACAAGTTGTTCTCTCGTAAATTATTTCAGCCTTACCTTGTTTTATTTTCAACTTAGATTTTGTCCCGGAAAATGTGAGGAAAAGTTACTCGGGACATTTATCATCATCTCGTCTCGACTTATGTTTTTATGTTGCTTCTTATTTGTTAGGGTAAATATGTCCGTTGAATTTTATTTCTTTGACGGATATGTGATTGATTAATATTATAATAAAATATTATAAAAAATGTTTAATTCCTCAAGTTAATGTCATTTAATGTTGAGTTGAGTGTATATAAAACGTTAACATTCTCTAAGTTACAATCTTTGTTTTCAGAAAGAAGTACGTAAAAGTATACCGTTAAGTTTGGTAAGATTTTCTAACATAGGTACCTAGACCTAAATGCTCGAACTTGAAAAATATCTATGATACAGAGTGTAAACTTAAATGCTTTAAATACTTTAGGGCTTAGGGGATGCTTCAGGCCACCAAACTGAACAACTTCTACTAAGAGACCAACATTGAAATAGCGAAAAAGAAATCAGCTGTACAATTGAAAATGTACATGATTTTTAGTTGGCTGATTAAACGTTTTAATTGCACGAGCAAATTAACATCTTAAATTAGGAATAGGTAAGCGTATTATTACTCTCATAATGACGTAGATAAACCTAGTCTGTGTAATAATCCAGATCCGATGTTTTTTGCAACTTTTATAAAATAAAGTAGGTAAGTAAGTAATAATACATACTTTTGACAAAACAATACGAAGGAAATAACAATATCCTAACAAATAACAAACGTAAGTAATGCGACACAGTCCTTAAAGCTGACGTAGGAACGCATCCATCAACAGTATGTCCTAATCATACTTAACCCGAGCGCGACCGTAGTTTTATAAGTCGTAAAGATTTTTACAGCCAGCGATCACCTCCGTCGCAGGGACCTATTGCCGATTGGCAATAAACCCTTTGCAACGAGGTTTTCAATGAAGAGCCGCCCCATATTGGGTCTTAGAACAATCTCGTCCGATATCGAGTTACGAAGCCGTCTTAAGTGTGAATCATCACCGTTTGATGAACGGTCAAGAGACAAATTGCCTTTGATTTTAGGCTGTACGATTATATTGGTAATTTTCTCATCTATAATAATAGGTAGCCATAAATCCACTGTCAACTTGTCATAGTTGATCACAAGAAACAATTTCCTACGAGTCGCTTTCAGCGTCGTGTCGTCGACGCAACGTATACGCGGCGTAATGTCTTTGTCATTCCATACAAATTGTATGAAATCACTCAAAACATTTTCACGCGCGGAGCAAAATAATAATAAAACAAAATAAAATAAACATGACGGTGTCAAAGTTGGGGGTCTCCGTGTTCTGTATTACTCATTTATTGCCATAAATGTGAGATTAGGGGAGCAATTCTAAAGATTGTGCTAATCATAGACTAGCACCCTCACCCTATGGTCAATATGCAATATTTTGTATTACATTTCCTTTCTTGATTTATAAACTGATGTAATGGGGTAGTTACGTCGAATATTAAATTTTTCTAATAACTGCGTTCGCCGAATTGTGTTTTTTGTTACAAATTTGATTTATGATAGATTTGATTAAAGTGTGTTTTCCCTCACCCTTATCTAAACATAGGAAGACCCTGGGGTTTACCTACAGTAATTTATTGACTAAGTACTTATACGAATATTTATTATCTTCAAATTTAATTAGACTTGAGACGTTTTCTTCAAAACGCTAACGCTTTAACATCAGACAAACAGGAAGAGATAGGTACCCTAGTACATGTTTGCCGACGATATTGTTCTTGTCGGTGATGATGGACTCGAGGTCCAGCGCAGATTGACAAAATGGCAGCAAAAACTGAAGAGCGCGTTGGCTTGAAAATCAGCAGAACCAAATCGGAATGTTTGTTCTGCAACTTCGACGTCTCCAGTTGTATGCCTATTGCCCTTGACCGCGTGCTTTTACCAGTCTGCTCCGACTTTCGGTACCTCGGTTCACTCATACAAGGCGACGGAGAGATAGATCGGGACGTGAAACACCGAATCAACTCAGGGTGGATGCAGTGGCGGCAGGTTACCTGAACGATCTGCGACTCCCGAATATCCCCTAAAATTGAAGGGGAAATTATATTTAGGTAATTGCATAATAAAACCCGTCGTCTTGAACTAATCAGAGTATTGGGCCACAAAAGGGACGGATGAGAAACGACTGCATGCAGCTGAGATTTTAATGTTGAGATGGATGTGTGTAGATATTGTGTCGTGTGGAAGAAGACAGACTTGCATAGGATAAGGAATGAGTACGAAATTATTTGAAGAAGTTTGAAAGTAGCACCCATCTCGAAAAAATTGCATGGTAATAGATTACCGTCGTATGGGCATGTGATGCGAAGAGACGAGTGCCATGTTACGGACGACGACATATAGCACCGACGAGAATGATGATGATGATACAAATTCGATATTTTATTAACATCTTGAATAGTAGGTACTGTAGGTGGTCGTATATCTTACTTATTTGGCTGGTTTGATTTCGATGTTAATAAGTACCGTAGTTTTGTCGTTACTATTTTGATTGTGTATCCTTTTGTTAGATCTGTGACATGTTGGTCTTGCGCTGGTCTTGCGTTTCGCAAAATAAAAGATAATTTTACCAATTTTCCGCTTTTCAATGCTGGCTGTAGAGCCATATTACCTATTTGTCAAGATGTCTTTGCCAACATGACAGGTCACTCCAGCAAACCAAAAGCATAATTCTGCGTTAAATACCTTACAGATGACCCATGACGGCGGCGCACTGGCCATTTATTTCGGTACACTAAACATATTATTACGGTTGATTGCCATTAATCCGCAACCCGTTCTGGTAGGGTTGCCACTTACCACCTATTTTTATAAAGAAATATATTGTATTAATCGACCACTTACCACCTATTTTTTTGAAGAAATATATTGTATTAATCGATAAATTTCTAAAAAATGCATGCATGCATGCATATGCTCACGATCATGCTTAATGGCAGTTTCAGACCATCAAACTGAACATCTTTTATACCCTGGGACCAACTTTGGAAAAAAAACTGCCTGTTCATTCATTTTGGTCGAGTAGTTAGCTATTGACATTTTCTATTGGAAACGCTGTTTTTTTCGCGATTTCGAATTTGGTCCCATAGGAAAAGTTTTTCAGTTTTATGGTCTGAAGCACCCCTTTAAGTTTACAACCTGTATAGAGAGTATATTTTCGTAACATCTTCTTTTTCTAAAGTAATTTATTTACGTGTCTGAAATAATCATGGCATGTGGATCGAGTATAAATTTTTTAAGATCATCGTAGATCTTACTATACCTACGCTGATAAACTCTAGGGGGCTATTAATTGCGGGCAGCGTTTTATGCAATAAAACTAATAACTCCGAGAAATTAGTACGAGCTGAGGAAATGTCCTCACATAACAAACACAGTTAAATACGTTTAACTCCGCATTGGTTCACCGAATTTAATCTATGTTCAGTGTCTCGTGTACTGGAATTCTAAATACCTACACCCCTCTTGTGTACTTACGTCACTGACAAATCGTGGCAAAAACCTCAACTGAATGCATCTTAGACAATTCAATTATATTAATAGACAATACAATTCTAAATTGTCTAAGAAATGTCGTAGATCAAACATTATAATTTATAATACGAAATGCACAGTAGGTATCATATAAAATATTAGTAAATTGTTGTCCGAATTCTTCGAAATGACGTGTTTTCTGTGAGCGAGATGGAGAAATAATGAGACATAAGTGGCCTCAGATATACGTTTGAGGGCACTTTTGAAAGCTTCTATTGTTGATTGTTGGAGCGTTGCGTTGGTTGAGTAGGTAACTCAAGGTTATGTAGTTTTTATTCTTCATCTATGGCTGAATGTCTTTCCTATGACGTCAAATAGTGAAACGATAAAATCAGACCTTCTACTGAGCAACTTTCACTATGCTATGGAGCTAACCTCTGGATACACGAAAAAATTTAGTTCCAACAACAAGGTGTTACAAAAATACAAATAAACCTTTAAGGGGGTGGTATAGACAATCAAATTGAACAACTTTCACTATGGGACCAATATCGAAATCGCGAAAAAAAAAATTGATGTTCCATACTCTACAAATCCACTATAGAGCTAAAATATGTATGGGATATGACATTTTTTTTTTGCGATTTCGATGTTGGTCTCATAGAGAAAGTTGTTCAGTTTGACGGTCTAAACAACCCCCTTATGAGTTTTAAATATTTATTGTTACTTATGAAACACCCTGTATAGGTATACCGAACAAAAACCCGACTCTTTATGAAACATCAACAGCAGATTTTTTTCGCTTTGCTTGATTTTGTTATACCTAAATAAACAGGCTCCTTTTTAATAGGCTGACCATTTTTTAAGAGCATGATCAGATCATCAAACTGAACAACTTTCTCTATGGGACCAACATCGAAATCACGAAAAAAATCTGCTGTCCCATACATTTACACGGAAAATGGATAGTGACAAATAAAACATTTTCTCCCCTCCGGACGGAAAGCGTCAATTGTCGTCCCGCTGCGCTAAACGAAGTTGTCGCTTTCCACCTCGGTCGAGAAGAAAAATAGTATACTAACCTCGGACAGTAAATTTAAGAAAGGTCTCAGATCTCATGTAATTGTTGTGTTGACCGAGGCGAAGCCATCGGTGTGTAATCTAATATATCTCTCTCCCTCCTTATATTCTACGGAATACGGCTCATGTCATGCCGTGAGTGTATAAGATGTGTCTTGTTTTTCTACACAGGCAGGGTGTAAACTTCAGGAGTTGCTTCAGACAGAATATAAATGTTCACTATACCTAGAAGCAACCGAGAAAAAGATCTGCCATATATACAAAACCATTCCCTTTTCGCTCATTAGTTAGATATATATTAGGTCTTTTAAAGATTGATGGCCTGGAAAAACCATTATTTTTGATTCTCCAAAAGAAAATCGATCGGCTGATATGATACTTTTGTATGAATCGTCCAACAATTTTATCGTTTTTCGACATATTCCATAAGGAATGTTTAATTTTCATTATCTGAATACACCCTTAAAATTTTTCAAGTCGTGTAATATAGGGTCCTTCTTAATAGGTTGACACTTTTTAAGGGGATGATCAGACCATCAAACTGAACAACTCTCTGTGGCACCCACATCGAAATCGCCAAAAAAAATCAGCTGTTCTATACAAAACCTATACAAGGTGTTACAAAAATACAAATAAACCTTTAAGGGGGTGGTATAGACCATCAAACTGAACAACTTTCGCTATGGGACCAACATCGAAATCGCGAAAAATAAAATTGATTTTCCATACCTACTCTACAAATCGACTAGAGCTAAAATATGTAAGGGATATGAAATTATTTTTTTTCCGATTTCGATGTTGGTCCCATGGAGAAAGTTGTTCAGTTTGACGGTCTAAACAACCCCCTTAAGAGTTTTAAATATTTATTGTTACTTATGAAACACCCTGTATAGGTATACCGAACAAAAACCCGACTCATTATGAAACATCAACAGCAGATTTTTTTCGCTTTGCTTGATTTTGTTATACCTAAATAAACAGGCTCCTTCTTAATAGGCTGACCATTTTTTAAGAGCATTGATCAGATCATGAAACTGAACAACTTTCTCTATGGGACCAACATCGAAATCGCGAAAAAAATCAGCTGTTCTATACAAAACCTATATACCAAACCTATTCTGTGACAAAACTGCAAACCTACTCGAGCCAAATGTATGGGACAGCAGATTTTTTGTTACGCGTTTTCAATCTTGGTCCCATAGAGAATTTTGATGGTCTGATCATCTTCTTTAAAAAGTGTCGGTGTATAATACAAATTTATACCATTTGATACTATCCTCGTATCAAAACACAAAGTTCAATGAAACTGGCAATTAAAATTCACCCTCCGTTAACTCAGAAAAAGCCCTTAGATTCACTAAAATAAAACAGTATTAAACTGGGTCGACAGAATTAACTTACAAGTGTAATTGAGTTGTCCAAATCTCATTTATTTCACGCACCGTTAACAACGATAAACAAACAAACCAGTCAAGTGTGTGTCGGACCGTTAATGAAAGAGGGTTTAACAATACAAGGTGTTACAAAAATACAAATAAACATTTAAGGGGGTGGTTTAGACCATCAAACTGAACAACTTTCACTATGGGACAATATCGAAATCGCGAAAAAATAAATGCTGTTCCATACTCTACAAATCGACTAGAGCTAAAATATGTATGGGATATCAGTTTTATTTTTTTTGCGATTTCGATATTGGTCTCATAGAGAAAGTTGTTCAGTTTGACGGCTATAGCTTTTTAAAATTGTTTGCTTTTTGTTATACCTAAACAATGGTCAAAACTGAAAATGTTCGGCCTGATATATACATATTAGGGCGTTCAAAAACTCTGATGTTTCACCCACATGGTTCTTGTTTCTTTTAAAACTTGTTGTGTTGTTATCCAGATTGTTTTAGCAAACTTATGAAATCAATCAAATTATATTTTATTATTTAGTACCGAGTAATTTTTTCTCGATTTTTGGCTCCATAGTGAAAGTTGTTCAGTTCAATGGTCTATACCACCCTTTAAATATTACTACGGTGTTTTATTACACTCTGTACATAATATATTATCTGCTTATCAAATATTATCAGCGATGAACATTTCATCTGGTTCTTACCGCGTTTAGGGATGTTTGGACAATAACTGCATCAGCGATGAGTTTAACTTGTATTGTAGTATGATGAAATGTTTTATTTAATCAAACATAGGTACTAAACATTATTCCTGTGATTCACCCTTAGTTGCAGAAACGCTCATTAAAGTTAATCCTCAATTAAAGCTGTTTCTGACACTTTTTGTCTTGTTGACGTAGTAAAAGCTAGCAAGATATTTAATGGAGGATTAAATTTAATGAGCGTTTCTGCGAGCTTCAGTGTTCTTCAGCTTTCATTAAAAACATAAAAAATGAAGGGGTTCCTTATTCGACGAAGTAACCCTAAAAAGTAGGAGCATTCCGGTGATCACTCGCCATCGACCAGTGACTCGGTGTAATCAGAACTTGGGCCCAAAGCGACTACAGCTGATTTGAGCCAGTTTACCTAACTAACTAAAAGTTACGATTAGTTTCTAGCATTGTTTACTTCGTGTTTACTCGAGGAACGATCAATTTGTACCGCTCGGGGCATTGGTAGGGCATTGATGACGACACTGTATTGTCTTCGCGAAATTACATTACATTTACTTATAGTTTACCCGCGACTTCCCCGCATAAAATTATATATACTTACCAGATTTTAAGTCAATCTATGTTTCATCAAAATCGGTTTCATTTTTAGTGCTTATTTTGGTAAAAAATCACATTTAAAATATCTTAACTGTTGAAACACCGGTCATGTGTTTGATACACCAAATCCATGTGATACACCCTTTACGATGTCTTTTCTGCGAAAATATCTTACTATCTTCTTGGGGGAATCAATCTCCTAGTAAATAAATGACATTTTTAATTTCAATTGTCATTGTCAGTTCTGTTTTTTTTATTTTCTTAGGGCCTGTTTCACTACTTCTGAATAAGTTCTTGTTAGCCTATCCGACAGATATTTTGACATAATTTCATACAAAATATGTCATTCTATCTGTCGGATAAGCTATCAAGAACTTACTCAGAAGTGGTGAAACAGGCCCTTAGTGTTGCTGTTTTATCATTTCTCTTTTTGAAGTATAAAATATTTGGCATTAAACCTAAAACGTTCATCATACATTTCATAAAAGAACCAGAAACAGAACAGAATAGAGACGTCATGTCAACTAGTCAACGTGCACTCTAAAGCTTTTCAAACGGAATTCGTGATGTTGGTCATTTCGGTCATTTTGATGACCCTCACTGTTCCCACTCTATATTTCTGAAATGCACGCCATTTCAGCTTCAGTTTTCGAATAGTTATAGTGAAATCTTTTTTCCATTGCAAAGTGAAAATTCTCTTTTCTCAAAAAATGTCGCCGCAAACCGGTTGCAAGTGCAGCTTCGTTAATTAGATTAAGTCCGCAGTCGGTCTTCTGGTTATTATTTTTTAGTAGCGAGCGGGACCTCATATTTCGTCGTAAAAATTTTAGCTGAAGCGCACGCCCCATTAGAAAATGGTGAGCATTCTCCTCACGCTCACTCAGCTTAATTCTGTTAACTATTTTTGTGTTCAAGAACGGCTACAAGGATCGTCGCAGCAAATTGGATGCGCTGCGTTGAAAGCTATTGCCTGATAATTTTATTTCTAGAACCCGTCTTGTTATAGTACACATATTATAGTACCTATATGAAGTTCTTTTAATTAAACATTAGACATTATTATTATTACATAATACTTATTATTCAATGAAATGTGATAGTGCGTACGTAAGTTAGTACTGCAAAATTACTTAGGTACTTACGTCTTTAATTTTTGTCTAAAAAAAAAAACTTATGTGAAATAAATATTACCATTCAAGTTATTTACTACTAATTAAACAAACTTTATAGCTATTTAGACGTTCATTTGTCTATCGTCAGACTTAAGCCCACTTGCGCCAACCACGGGTTAGCAATTAACTCCGGATAAAATGGCTCTTTCAGTTGTTTTTCTATACAAAAAATCATGGGTAACTTAACCTGGAGTTTATTGCTAACCCAGGTTGGCGCCAGTGGGGCTAAGATTGACTATTACAATTATACATATACATGGTGTTTTCAGTGGTCTTCGCGTACGAATTTGCAGGCGCAGCTATAGTTTCTAATAAAAATTTAATCATGCTAATAATCCGAATTTTATCAGAATTAGAATTTTTCCCAAACATCGCTACATTTTCGTACCTATGCAAACTTTTTAAAAGCGGCGACGTTATGTTGAAATGCTAATGTGTTAGGTTTCCATTGTTTAACACTTGTATTGTATCTCAGTTTTTCTGACTGTAACAACTTCCTCCTTGAATTTTGTGCCAGTGCTAAATACGTAGCATTTGTTTAATATTTCTACGTGCGAATTTAACAATACTAACAATGCGAACTTTCGTAGTAAAACAAGTGTGGGTACTGCAAGTGTAAGTTAAGTGCAGAACAATAAACTGCCCACGATGCGACGCGACTTTTTAGACTGGGATTTTTTTCCTTTGAATGCTTTGAAGAGGTCTTCTTCTTATCGTGTGGGCAAAGTTTTTTCAGACTGCCTTACGGCCTCTGACGTGGTTTATATGTAACGACTACTACCATTTTTTTGCAGACATACCATGTGGGGTATCGAATAAAAGCGCTTTATGAGTAGATTACAAATATATAGCGTAGGTAAAACATTTTCACGACTTGGTCTAACAAATTATTAGAAAGCGTCCAAAAATGCCACAACTCAGAGTTGATTTTGAACCGCTGTAGATTGGAAGCTACTAAATTGATTTATGTAAAATATATGTATTTCAAATGACCCAGTCAAGGATTTTTACCAGAAATTTTACAAAATAAAAAATGTAGGTACCTACCTACATCAATTTGAATTACAATAAAATGTGGTAAAATATTATGAGGCATTTTTAATGTTTTCTGATAAAAACCACGTCAGAGGCCGTAAGGCGGTTTGAATAAACTCTGACACCAGGGCTTTGCAGCCCACTCGATAAGAAGAAGAACGTTTTCTGATAATTTCTTAGACCAAGGAGTGAAAATGTTATAGATGTCATACATAATATTATATTTGTAATTTACTTATAAAGCCCATTTCATTTGATATCCTACATGATAACTTGTATGTTTTACCTGTAAAATAATAAAAATAATAGTCATTAATGTAATGTTAGTAATATTGTCTTCATCGTATCAAAAAAACGCTACATACTTTGTGGGTTGAGTTTTGTATGTTTATCGCTCAATATACAAGGTGTTTCATAAGTAACAATAAATTTTTGAAACTCATAAGGGGGTTGTTTAGACCGTCAAACTGAACAACTTTCTCTATGGGACCAACATCGAAATCGCGAAAAAAATAATTTTAAATCCCATACATATTTTAGCTCTAGTCGATTTGTAGAACATATTTTTTTTTTTCGCGACTTCGATATTGGTCCCATAGTGAAAGTTGTTCAGTTTGATGGTCTACACCACCCTTAAATGTTTATTTGTAGTTTTGTAACACCTTGTATAGAATGATAATCATATTTGCCTCTCCCTGTAACCGTTCATTATCAATATCTTGAAGATTACTGACAAAAAGGTTGTTGCTTTCGCCACAATGTCGACCCATAGTAAACGTATTATGCTACTACGTTTTCGTTCTTTTCTCTCCCTTTCCTTTCAAACTCACATCACAGTTTCAAAGGAAAACGGAAATATGTATTTTGTATTATTTCTCAAATAATAGGGTAAGTGTATACTGTTACTGGCCCATCTTTGTTCGCATCGTCAGTTTGCTCCATTCCTGTTTAGTTCAGAAGTTTCGACCGTTACGTTAGAACGTGAACGACTAAGTCTAATTCCTTTTTATGATCAGAAGCTGAAATGTGCAAAGTTTCTATGACTTTGTTTCGCATCAAATACGGTATTTACGTAAGTGACTTTAGGCTCTTTTTGTAAATGCACGGTTTTCCGTCCTTACTTAGTATTTCGAAGTTTTATTTTCATTCAAAGTGCGCTTTTTCGTTTATTAGTTTACGTAAGTAGGTACATATTTATATATAGTAAAGTCTAAATATAGTTTGGTCAACATACCCTGATAGGAAAGGTACTAAGTTTACAAACTACTCGTAGCTTCCAAACTCATAATTATAGGTACAGGTATAAAGTATAATATTGCTTGCGTGGTGGAATATGGTCTACACTGTAGACTCTACAGCCATATTTTTTGTTTCATTTTTTAAACCAAAAGATTTACCTTTGCTAAAATAGTCTTGAACATTTTAAAATCTCAACTCTCAGGCTTTCGCCCAGCACCGCTCGCGTTTGATAAATTTATTATGTAAGTATGGTACTTTATGAAAGGAACAAATAATCTCTATTTACATTCATTCGTACAATTTTAATGAAAAAATATCAATGATAGATAACTCTAGCCTCGTAACGCCCAGATGCTTTTAAAAAAAACTTTTCTTAACTCCATTGTGATACCTAGGCCTGGCCCAAGATGAAATCCAATTTCATGCAGTTATACGCCCAAACACCTTTTAAAACGCACTCGATTTGAATCGTGTGCTATATTATATGCGCATTAAGACACATTTTCGAAAATCTAGCCTCTTGGTGCGATACCATCTGAAGTTGCGAACCTAAAAGACATAAGGGCAGTAAGCTAATGTTTGGTTCAAAAAACCAGGGCGTTAAGAGTCTAGAAGAAGTTGAATGACTCTATATGATTCTCCATCAAATTCAAACTCGAAATAATTTATTGAAAACTTTAATAGGCCTAGAATTACCGTATTAAATGTACCTAACATTAAACTATTTGACGCCATATCGTTTTGGAATCCATTTTGGAATCCATCTCCGTTGCGAACTGGACCTATTGAGAATCGGACTTATTGAGAATGGCCTAGAATTACCGTATTAAATGTACCTAACATTAAACTATTTGACGCCATATCGTTTTGGAATCCATTTGGGAATCCATCTCCGTTGCGAACTGGACCTATTGAGAATCGGACTTAAGAGACGATTCGACGATTTGCGAATTGGACATAATGCGCCCACATCGTTTCGTAGTAAGCAAGGCTGTTGATCGTAAGATATTTTATATATATCATACAAAAAAATAGTTTTAATAAAAAAAAATCTTCTCGCTTTATCGTAAAACGGTAATACACACAAGCGTCAAACAAGGTGTGATTATAGAGCAAAATCTACAGTATAACAACAAATAATAAAAACCGGCCAAGTGTGAGTCGGTCTCACCCTAAAGATACCGCAGTTTTTTTTTTTTTTGTTAAGTTGTGTCTTTGCTGTGTTGTGGTGTGGTACGGAACCCTCGGTGGCGAGTACCTGATTCGCATTTGACCGGTTTTATTATTAATCGTGTTGTATAATTGATTATTCATCTGCGGTGCGTGTGAACGGCATCACGGCACTTGACAGCCTTTGGGAAATATCAAATGCATTGTGGTACCTATATCCAATTAGACGAGGAAGAAAACCGTAGTACCTAGGGGTATTGTGGTGCCCATAGTAGTTGGTATATGTACATGTACACCAAACATAAAGGTATTATACCTTACAGGAATAGAGCAAATGACATGATTTGTCAAATAAAACCGTTTTTGGATGTTTTTAGGAGTCTATTAGAGTACGGCCCGACAGCACAGTCTGTAGTGAACCTGCCTGCTGTGCCGGGGGTCGCGGGTTCGAATCCCGTAAGGGACAAATATTTTTATGACGAATATGAATATTTGTACCCGAGTCATGGATGTTTGTATCTATATCGTTGTCTAGTTATCATAATACAAGTCCAGGCTGGAACTTTTAATGTGACTAGATAATTTGTGTGACACTGTCCAAGATATTTATTTTATTATTATGTATCTCAGCTGGTATTTCACGGGCCGTAGCCCGGGCCTTTGGAAGACTTGCGTGGGGACACAGGTCCAACACGTAGAGGCCCCTTCGAGACACTTTTATCTAATTGTGATGGGATGCACCAACCGTGGTCTATCTCTGGATGCATTATGCAAATGCACCAGAAGACATACCACGTTCGGTGCAGAGACTATTGTAGAAAGGACAAAAACTACTCGGGTTATGGGGGTGAACTGGGTGGGCTGGGAAATTTGGGTTATTGCGGAGAGACTCGGGACGCCTGCCGTAACAAATGTCTCTAAGTTTGTCAAAAATGGCAGACGATGACTTGCCAACTCATTTGATGGGCCCCCCAAAATGGCCGCTCGCAAGGAGCGACAAGGCGGCAACATCTAGTGAGCGGCTAAGGTTGTAGAGAGGTGAGTCTGCGGGCGCCAGTTCCCGGTGCTAAGCGCACCAGTCAGCAGGCCCCCGGCGTTATGACATTTTACACTTCCAACCTGGAGCATAGGTTCCGCTCTTGCGACTCCACTCCTTGCCGGCCAGTTAAGGCAAGACAGGAGGTGAGGGCCAAATCAATCCGGGCCCTCTGAAGAATCGGGTCCGTGGTGTCGCCAATCACCAACAGCTCGCCACAAGCTGCCCTGCGGGCTTATTATTATTGTTATTATATTCGCAAGCAAAAATTCGAATACTGAATTCTGAGTCGAACGTGAAATCGTGGATAAATTAATGAAGTAGTGTCAGTATATGTCACATAATTATCTACGATTTCACTTTAGATTCACAATTATTGACAGAAACCGAATTGTAAAAATTGGTAAGAGATTAGAAAATGGTTCTATTGCCTCGCGTCACGTATCTCTTTCTATTATACAGTGGTGCCGCTAGGTACATCTCGCTCTCTTAGTTGTCAGTTCCTCTATTCCTGGTATAATACCTTTATGATACCAAACGTGTCAATCGTTCGAAATCGAAGGTAAACTGTCACCTTGTCATACAATAGACCCTCTGAGACCACTGGGACCGCGTTCGAATATTTCAGGCTATCAAAATATGTTCGTTCCTCGTCATTTTTTTTCTTGTATTGCTTGCTCTTAATAGAGATATACAGGGTGTAAAATTAAATGCGTTACATATCGAACAGGGTGCCTCAGACCATCAAACTGAACAACTTTAACTTTGGGACAAAACATCTAAATTGCGAAGAAAAAATCCGTGTATGTACTATGTAAGTTTTAACTTTCTCTACGGGACCAAAGTCGAAATCCCGAAAAAAGAAATCAGCTGCTCTATACAAAACTGCAATCCTATAAAGTCTAACAAAATTAGCTGAAACTATTTTAAGGGGATGATCAGACCATCTTACTAATGGAACAACTTTCTATGAGGGACCATTATCAAAAGAGCGAAAAAAAAAATCTGCTGTCCCATACAAACATACAATGAGTTGAGTTTATGTCTGCAGTTTTGTATTGTATGGGACAGCAGATTTTATTTTAGCGATTTCGATAGTAGTCGATTTCGGTAGTTTTTCAGTTTTATGGTCTGATCATCCCCTTAAAATAGTTTCAGCTAATAATATTTTAGACCTTGTACCTATAAAGTCTAACACCCGTATTTTTAGTTGTTTTCTTGAGGCTTCCTCACTCGAGTAGAGGACGTTTTTGACATTTTTGTCATACGAGTTATGTCAAAAAAACAACTAAGAATACGAGTGTAAGGGCCGGGGGGCCTGTTTCACCACTTCTGGGAAAGTTCTTGTTAGCTTATCCGACAGATAGTTTGACATATTTTGTATGAAATTATGTCTAAATATCTGTCGGATAAGCTAACAAGAACTTACCCAGAAGTGGTGAAACAGGCCCTAAGTCTACTCGACCCTAATTCTTTGTAGCAGCAGATTTTATATTTCGCGATTTCGTCGCGATTTCGTCGTTGGTCCAGTAGCGAAAGTTGTGCGATTTGATAGACTGATCATCCCGATAAGAAACCGTCAGCATATTAAGAAGGACCTGTATGTTTGGAATAAGCTTTAAAAATTCAAACATGGTCTTCGTTTGGTAGGGTAGGTACAAAGCAATGTCCTTTGTCCTTTTCATATTCATATTTAAGTAAAAAAATTACTAAATGGGGAGTATACACAAATGACATATAAAATGCAGCTGCATTTGAACTAAGCCTCACACGTGAAATAAGGTTGATATAATCCTGTAATTTACGACGGTTCTCTCGATTTAGCGACGAGCATAACGACGGTAATGCTTCGCCATTTGACAGAATAACAGTCAGAACATTTGGATTAGTGCTTTAATCGTGATGCAGTGCTGAATATTACATTAATGTTAGCTTTGCAGTGTGTTTATTTGTTACTTCTCTGTCTATTTACTTTAAACCATGTTTTTTTACCGTATTTACCTAGTGTAGGTACCTACTGTTCATTAAGAACTGCCACACACGTACGGAATTGTCTGAATTGTCAGAATTGTGATTTTAGAATTTGATACCTCCGCAATTTCTAACGGATTTCTGGAGGGTGCAAATATATTTACGAAATCGTAATGTGGAAATTCGTATCAGAATTCGGAATTCCGTAACTATGTGTGTGGCAGGTCTTCAGGTGGCAAAATCTAAACTATTATAAAACTGTAACTGAAGTGTGTCTGTACATTGAAATATTTACAAAAAACAGATTACGATATGGTTTTTAGGTATCCCTGTCTCGAAATCATCCTTTTTTAGAAATTTCGTCCGTCTGTTTGTTTGTGTGTTTGTTTGTTCGCGCATCACGCAAAAACTACTGAACCGATTTTTATGAAACTTTTTTTGTTTGATAGCTTATGATCAGACCTAAAATCTGGTAGGTATATAATTTGTGCAGACGAAGTCGCGGGTAAACACTAGTAAAATATAATATTATACGAAATATATGTACAGGGTGAAATTGATATCATTAGCATCCTATTAAACTAAGAGTCTACCCATCAAACTGAACAACTTTTACTATAAGAGCAAACCGATATCAGAGCAAGAAAAAATTCAGTACGAACAGAAGAAAAAAATGTTTTGATGGGTAGACTCATGATATCAATTTAACCCTGTATAAGTATTGATATGTTTTAAACACTGAATAAGTATATTTAAATTCTCAATTTTTTTATTTATGTATTAATGGCGGTTTGCCACGTTTTGCTTATTTCTAGCGCTGCATTTCTGCCAACGACAAGTAGTTTGTGAGAGAATATATCCCAATTTTTGAGCAAAAAGACAGTTGAGAAAAGTCATGGCCGAGCCTCGGGCTTCGTGGGAAACTCAAATGCGAACACTGCGCGTATGACAAAACCGCTCGTGTAGTTAGTATATATTTTCTTTGCGTGTAGTCCAATCATTTAAGGGTTTGACACTAACAATAATTCATCTATCGCTGAAACTTTGCAGTGTGATAAAGTTAAGTATACAGATTACAGTTAACAAATAATCTAGGCTTAATTTTTTCTGGTCCTAGATATTAGTCAACCGTAATCGGTATACTTTACTTTATCACACTGCAAAGCTTCAGCGATAGAATGAATTATTGTTAGGGTGTCCATACAAGGAAACTCTAAAATGATTGCACTAGTGGACAAATTTGCAATGTGACTCAGTTCAATAACTTTTAAAATATAATACATTTTCTACGTCCTTAAGGTCCCCTTTTTAATATGCAGACACTTTTTTTTTTTGCTGCAGCTGTCCCATTCATTTGGCTCGAGTAGGTTTGCAGTTTTGTATGGGACACCTGATTTTTTTCCCGTAGAGAAAGTGTTCCAGTTTGATGGTCTGGAGTGCGATTTTTGAATCTCATTCGGTGAGCTCAGCAGTTGAAAATGTCAAAATTACTATGGAGATACGCATCTTTCTACTGTTGATTTGACTTTCAAAAATCGCACTCCTGAAGTATCATTTTTGAGAGTCAAATCAGCAGTAGAAAGATGCGTATCTCCATAGTAATTTTGACATTTTCAACTGCTGAGCTCACCGAATGAGATTCAAAAATCGCACTCCTGATCATCCTCTTAATAAACTGTCAGCATAATTTAAGAAGGACCCTATATTTAATGTTCGGTTCAGTATAAACCGGTGTACGGTTTCAAAACTCCACACACGAGTTACGTTTCAATAAATTATGTTACACTAGGTATTAGTATTTTAAAACAGAGATAAAAGTAGATACCTACCTACACACTCTATTTTAGATTAGAACAATTTTGGGCATTTCTTTTCTCTTCAAAGATAATGGGCCCCCCTCGGAGGGGAATAACGAACCGCCACGGGAGTTCGCAAAATTATCCGGCGGTTATGTAACTGAGCACTTTTTTATCGCGAAATCGAAAACATTACACGAATAATCGTCTAACGAGAGATATTCGACGTATTCGCAAGGGAGTTCCTTTTGGTTTGTTACAGAAACGCCGACTTTTACCGTTCGTTGAAACCGAAATGGTTTTACAAAAAAGTGTTTGTAAAACTCAACGCTCGATCCGGTAATTCAAGTGTAATTCAGACTAGTGTCAAAGTTGTTTTTGCTAAACGATTTATTTATACTAGCAAAGCATTCATGATTATACAGGGTGTAACTTTTAAGACCCTGCATAATCTAACTATATAGCCTAGGAAGAACGTCCCTGTATATAGCTTTCTAACTATTAGCAAATTGAGAATGTCCACAGTTCACTAGCGTCGAAACGATGTCCAAAAGCCGTAGCATGCTACACGTGATACAGCTGTATCACGTCTTTTATCTCGTTCGTTCGCGCGCAAAAGAAAGAGAGCGAAGGTGTGATAGCTCTGTATCACGGTGGCATGCTATACCCCATTGAGTAATTATGTATAGAGCAGACAACGCGAACAAAATCTGTGCACCATGATCAGCAGTGTGGGGCGCGTGCTGGGAGCGTCAGGCTGCGACGAGCGCCTGGCACAGGCTAAGTGGGTTAGAGCGCGTGCACCCTAACGCGTGTTAAAAACATTACTTCTCGGTAGCCTCTCTAGTTAACATAGTAGGTACCTCAATGTGCTGCCCATGCAGGTAGTGACCCCATCGCCTCTTGAATATATGGTATTATGGTCAGTTGGCGCAAATTACGCCACGAAATTGAAGCATTTTCTCACATTATTTTCCTTCACCGAAAACTTTGACTATTTATTATAAGGACTCGCCTTGCGGTAGCATTTACCCTCTGCCACGGTATAAGATCAATTGATCATGTGCATTTACATACAATTTTATAACTTATCACTAAACGAGACAGCATATATAATTGCGAAACAATAATTTCGAACTTAGAACTTTTGGGGTTCACACGAGATTTCTTTTCATGATTTTCATCATTCAAAATTAGAATCTAAACTTATGGGGAATAAAATCCAAAATTGAAGATTGCATGTTACCTCGCCCCCCGCAAAAAGTGGCAGAAATGTTTGTTAGAGAAATTACACGCGTTACCAGTCCTCTATAAGTAGTCAAAGACCGAAAAGAATGTACGAATCGTACATAAATCGCTAATAACTTCATTAGTAATAATAATAAGTCTTTATAATAGTAAGTCCAAGCTGTGATCTATGTGCCGCCCCCTGCAAGAAAGCGAAACTCCTTGAGAGAACAATGGTACTTCAGCTATATTGTAATTAATTAAAAACTACAAAGATAAAACAAGTTACGTTCCATAAAATATACTTACCAATTTTTTTTCTCGTTACAACTTTAAGAAGTTCCGAGATAGGCACAGTGTGACGTCACATAAAATAATGCGAAAGCGGGAAGAAAAGTTTAATTAGAATCTGATTTATGCGACAAATAAAACGTAAGAGCTAACAGTATTAGTGAACTAGGTGTAAGGTGGCAGTACCTGTTCTTGACCATGTTTGTACTTCACTTTTTCATTTTTTTTTTTCATATATATCAGATTGGTTTAAAATTTTCATCATCATCGTCACTCGCCTAACCCGCCTTTTTGTAAAAGACTCGCAAGTTCTAAAGTAAGTCGATCACGAAGGTCAAACCAGGATACCAACAAAAGTTTGTTGGATGATTCTGTAACAACGGTTTTGCGGTTTACATTTATTTTCGTCGGCAGTAAGAAAATCTTCTTATGTTAACGACTTTACAACGTCGTTATCATTAGAGGATTTTCTCACTTAAAACTAACGTGACGACAACGTGACGACGACGTAGTATTTGAAAAAGACAATTTTCACATTTGAGCTGAGCGAAAAATTTTCGGTTCGAGGACACTAAGCCCTAAAAACCGAACTTGAGCTACAGGCCCGTATTAACCCTTAAGGTGGTTGCAGAGTTGTCAATTTCAAACAAAAGTTTGTCGTAGAACACTCGTAGACGGTATTAATAAAAGTAATGTATTATATATGGCAAAATAGCTTTAAAAATCTAGATTGCGCGTATTAAATAATATTTACAATTTATAATATAATTACGAAGAAATTATGAAATTTTGAAATTATGAAAATTGCTTTGAAATTATTTAAAAAAAATGCAAAGCCTTATATCTTCGTAATTATATTATAAATTGTAAATATTATTTGAGCCCAAAGAATGATGAATTTTCCCACCAAAAAAGGGGGTTCTCCCTTTTAAATACAAATTTTTTGGAATCTCCAGTATTAATTTACCCTAAACACATCCCTTTAAAGCTTATTTTCAAACAGGCCCACGCCTTATTAAGGGTAAACCAGACTTTTTAAGCCCTATCTGACATAAGCCACTTCGGTTTAGTATATAGATTCTAATCATGTCAACAACTGGTACCGTTACCCCTATATTTATAGTAGAACTAGTTGTTACACTTTGGTATACATATAGTATCTGTTCTCTTAACGAAGTACAAGAAAATTGTCATAAATAAACCTGACCTTTGTCCCTTTAATGAAAAAACTTTCGTAAATGAGAAAAGTCAAAAAACTAATGAAAAATGTATATCTCAGCCTTAATCTCCTCAGTTCGCTATGATTCTCTCCCTTAATCTTGAGTGGTTCGTATACATACAGGGTCCAACTTAAAATGCTAACATGTTTCTGATGATGATCTGACCATCAAACTGAACAACTTTCTATATGGGAGCAACATCGAAATCGCATATTGAATCCATATTTTATCAAACGGCTGATATTTTTATTCGCGATTTCAAGGTTGGTCCAATAGAAAAGATGCCCAGTTGGTCTGACCCATCTCCTTAAAATCCGACCCTATACAAGGTCTAAAATTTGCTGAAACTATTTAAACGGGAGTAGAAAACCATCAAACTGAGCAACTTTCTCTATGGGACCAACATCGAAATCACGAAAAAAAAAACAGCTGTCCCACACATTTGGGTAGAGTTCGGTTGGCAATTTTGTATGGGACAGCTGATATTTTTTTCGCGATTTCGATATTGGTCCCATAGAGAAAGTTGTTCAGTTTGATGGTCTGACCCATCTCCTTAAAATACCGACCCTATACAGGGTGAAATTTATATCATTAGCATCCTTTTAAACTAAGAGTCTACCCATCAAACTGAACAACTTTTACTATGGGAGCAAACTAATCGAAGCAAAAAAAAAATCTGCTGTCTCATACTAAACTGCACCCGCCGCCGCTGCCTACACGACTCAAATGTATGGGACAGCAGATTTGTTTTTTGCTCCAATTGGTTTGCTCCCATGTATGGTGATAACATATACGTCTATAATATTGTGCACCGTAGGTACCTAGTGACATGTAGCAGGGTGTAAATTAAATACCTACGTTACATAACTAAGTGCGTTCACACACGATGACGCATTGACGCAGCGGCAGACGTCAGTCCGTCATTTGTGAAGCAAGGAGTTGTATGAAACCGCACGTAGAAGCACACAAGGTGACGCAGACGGGTGTGGTTCTATGGACTGACATCTGCCGCTGCGTCAATGCGTCATCGTGTGTGAACGCACTTAGGGGGTGCTGAACCATCAAACTGAACAGCTTTCACTATGCAGCCAGCGTCGAAATCGCGAAAAGGAAATAGCTCTTCCATACAAAATGTCAACGGCTACTCGACTCAAATGTATGGAACAACAGTTTTTTTTGGCTATTTCGATGTTGTCTCTTCAGGGTGTAGCAAAACACCCTACTAACACAGGGGGCGCTTCAGACCATCAAACTGAGCAACTTTCACTACGGAGCCAATATCGAAACCGCGAAAGTTGTTCAGTTTGATAGTCTGAAACACCCCCCCTTATATGATGTTTAGGATGTTTTGTTACCTCCTGTATAGTATTTATTTATTTATCGTATGGCTTATTCTATTTCTTTTTATTTTTCTTTCTATTCTTTTCTATTTTTTCCTGTAGGTATAGTGAAAGTTGTTCAGTAGTATGATGGTCTGAAGGGGGGCCCTTTATTATAAGGGGGGATATTTAACGCATTTAAATTAACACCCTGTATACATCGAACCCATGTTTGGGAGGTAAAATGCCATAATCACCATGCTTGGCAGAGCGGGTTGGTGATCGCAGGGCTATACCAGTTGCACAGGTGATGTTGCTGCTGCTGAAACTCGATGATAGGCTGATGATGACACATCGAACCCGTCGACGGATCATTGGCAGTGGTTCAGTGTGTATTAGGGTACAGGTAAAACAAACGACAGAGGGGGGATAGGTGGGGGATTTATCCCCCCCGAAATCCGAATATTTGTATGGAAAAGTGATTACAGCACCTACTTTTTCATCGGTTTTCTAAGAATTCCCCCCCCCGAAAATTAAATGTCCCCCCCCCCCCCCCCCCCCCTCACCCCCAGAAATAAAAGTCTGGATACAAGCTTGACGCAGTCTGAGATTCTGTCGGAGTCTGAACACTCTGGGGAAACGGCGCGGCGCTTTTAGAAAAATACCTGTAGTATTATCTTCGTGGAATTATTTCTTGGTTATGCCGTTCCATTCCATTGGGTCTTCATTGCAATGAAATGTTATAAATATTTTTTCAACTTGCCTATAATAATACAGTAAAGGCTCCTCCACACTAGTCAATTCATTATCGATAGTTACGCTAGGCGTGCGTTATTACGATAATGCGTCCCGTCGACATTCATCAAGGTCAATATAGTATCGATGTAATATATTATTGCTATCGATGAAAATTAAGGCCGTATGGTAGTGTCCCAACTGTATAAATGTTAGAAAGAATAAGATGTCTTATTCATTACCCCACAGACCGTCTAATTGAGTCCACACGAAAAAATACTTAACGCAGTCTGCATGCGACCGCAATGAGATAAAACTGCAAAGAACTAGTATCACCGCTTTCCCACCCTCTTAAAGACTAAATTAGTGCATTTTAAATTTGCCGTGTAATGTACGTACTAGACTCCCACATACGTGGTTGGCACTCAGAGTAGTTTGGTGGTGGCAAGAGAGCGTTTCGGTGTTCCTCGACTGTAAAGAGAGATTTTTACGGTTTCCTAGGGGGTAAACGCCAGTGGGAGGGAGGGGAAAACGTATATCCTTATTTGCGCTTGAACGTGACCGAGCTTTGCATCTGATTCAGCTAAAAGGATTTGCGAAGTGAAATTACTTACCATTATTATAGAAAAAATATGTAAATGGTAAGATACCTAAATACGGCCAAAACGAAAAGGTTTAAAAAATACGAATGTGGTTTAGACCACACGACTGAAGTAAAGCTGCCATTCACCTCGCCCGATCACACTTTTCGTAACGCTCTCGTCACGTATTCACCAGCTTACTCCCCAAGTCAAGCGTGCGTAAAGAAGTTTTACTTCACATATGTTTTCTCTGGCCCAGATTACAAAGGTCTATTAATAGTAGCAGGTAAAAATGAACCTTGCATCGCTACGGAAAATATTTACATAGAACCAAAAATAATTTTGTATAAACCTTCCCTTGCAGACGACAGGCAATTTTGTGGGTAAAGATTCATTATGTGCTATATGTCCATAGCCCATGATGACTTTTTGTAGCGATACAGTAGCAGGTTTTGTGAATACGGGACTACAATCGTTCGCTACAAGAGACCGGTGCAGTGTTCTCGCGTTTATAACACGTGACCATAAAGTATACCTTACAGGAATATAGAGACAGTGACCAAATGAAACGGTTGAATGAGTTGTCAAATGAAACGGTTTTTGGATGTTTTCAGGAGACTATTCGCAGCCAAAAATTCTAATACTGTCTATAATTCTGAGTCTAACGTTAAATCGTGGATAAATTAATGAAGTAGTGTCAGTATATTTCACAAAATTATCTACGATTTCACTTTAGATTCCCAATTTTTCACGGAAACCGAATTGTAAAAATTGATTAGTGACTAGAAAACGGTTCTATTGCCTCGCGTCACGTATCTCTTTCAATTATACAGTGGTGCCGCAAGGTACATCTCGCTGTATGTTCCTCTATTCCTGGTATAATATACCTCTATGCACGTGACAGTACTCCGATTCGTATACTGTACTGCGATGCAATCGTTCTGTATCAATTCAGCAGACATCCGGTATACTTACTGCATATGACGGTATACTAGATGTTACAACATCAAATACCTACAGGGTCCTTCTTAATATGCTACCATCAAACTGAACAACTTTCTGTTCGGGACCGATGATGTCGAAATCGCGAAAATTTTGTTCCATATATAACTGCAATCCTACTCGACCGAAATGTAAGGGACAGCTGATTTTTTTTCAGCTTTTTCGATGTTGGTCCAACAGAAAAAGTTGTTCAGTTCGGTGGTCTGATCATCCCCTTTAAAAAACGTCTGCATATTAAAGGAGCCTGTATGTTACAGCATCAATACAGATGCGATGCAGTGTGCTTATTATACTGAATCGCGATATTAGCAAACAGTTTTATAGTTTCTTGTCATAGGAATAGCAAGAGTAGATACCAATATAGACAGAAGAGTATCTCTCTTTCTTATGCTGTGGTACAGCTGTGGAGCAAACTTTGTACGGCAAAGATAATTTTTCTAGAATTATGAAACAACACCTAAAGTTTATTTCATTATTCTAGTAAGATTGTAATTTAATTAATAAAAATTGTACTTAATATAAAAAATTAAAAAATAAATTACAGGGTAATAGAATATCGTGGTACGGGCATGTGATGCGGAGAGACGAGTGTCATGTTACGAGACGAGTTGAATATGAATGTATGTTGTTAAGTATGAATGTGGATGGCTGTGGTAGGAGAGGAAGGCCGAATAAAAGATGGATGGATTGTATGAAGGATGATATGCGTAAGAAAGGAGTGACTGCTGAAATGAGGGCTAAGAGAGGTGAATGGAAGAGGATGACATATTGCGCCGACTCCAGATAATGGGAAATGGGCAAAGGAATGATGATAGTAAGATTGTATCATAAAATATATGTAGGTACTCTTATTATGGTATAGGTCCTAAAGTTTAGATTAGGACGTAAACGCTTTGTCGTTTTAATATTAATTTTGTTAATTGATAATTTTTCTAGGATTCGGTATTATTTGGCTTTGAAAACTGAAATGTTGCCTGATTCCAATAACGAGAGGCATCTGCTTATGGGACCACACACGATGACGCGCTGACGGAGCGGCAGACGTCAGTCCGTCATCGTGTGTGACAGGTCTTATTGTCGTCGCGTACTGTTTGATTACTTTATTGGAGATTAGATGTAGGTACCTAATTAATTTTATTGGAATTCAGCGTCCACTTTATTATGAAATTACCCACGCAGCATCACAGTTTCAAGGTTTTATTAAATAAAACTCAACAATAATTTCACAAGTTAAAATAACATAAATTAAATAAAAGTACCTAACGAATTGTTGCAACACATCAGATAACGAAGGACTATCAGTTTGAGTATATTTCATCAAAAGGCAAGGATATTTATTATACAACCCCCTGACTTTCTTTCAGTATTAGCACCTTAAAGATAAAATATTACTAAGTATTACGTTAATTAATGAATGCTATTTAATAAATTAAGCAACAGCGGTGTAAAATTGTAAATATTAATCATATTTTCTGTTAAATAAAACACAATGATAAATAATAATACAGACTATCTACAAATGGCACAATACAACGGTAACCAGTATTATCAAAATAACAGTAAATAGTTAATGATTTAATTATCAAATTAGTTCGAAATCGAAGCAGAAATGCATTGATTTAAAGTAACATTTAATAAATACGTTCGAACTAATACTAGCGATAACCGATCCTTCCTATGTCTAGGTTAGGTTTGAAATTACAAATATCACATCGTGTAAAAAAACCTTTAAAACATTGTAAATAAATAAGTATCGAATTCGATTGCACATCTCCCTGCGAGTAAAAGTCCCACTACATAAATACTTATAACAAGGACCGCTATGGCTATGGCAAACTGAGTAATATTGAAGGAAAGAAAAATTAATTACAGTTACAAAGATAAAGATACAAAATCTAACAGAGGCTATCTTAACCTAAACTTATATAATTATGTTCAATCGACCTTCGTTTCTCGAATTTTACACCCTTAAATACGTAAACACATGCAGCCATTTATTGGTAGTTTCTTTAGAGTTTCATAATTATGATCTCTTTGAATTCACTTAAAGAATTCTAGGATCTCTATGAAGACCTTCTGTAAGCTTACTCTATCAGCATTGCGAGACAGCACGTCTGCAAGTATTGGCGAAGCAGCAGCTGACATGAGATGAAACGAATGGTGCCAACACCACGTTTTGTGCGACGAGCAACGCGTTAGCAATTGATACATCAATAAATTACTCATCGATCGAGATTTAGAATTTTATACTGTTGCTGTAAACGGTTATAACGAACTTTTAAGAGTGCGGAAACGACGTTTTCTGATTACAACTCTCGCTTTCGCTGTTCCGATGTCGCCAGCCGGAGTATTCAACTGACAAAATTAGAATAAACGAAGATTATTCGCTTTGCATTCAATTTCGCATTAGCCATATTATTTCATTCGCATTCCTACAATTCGTTACAACCAGAATTCTGATTTTTCGTAGCGTTGGCACTTATTTCTACCAATATTGGCTGCTCTCACTTCATTCTTATGTTACATAACTAAGCATTAAAAATTAAACTTTTGTTCAGTTTTCAGTGCCGGTCATCCACTGTAGGTACTTGAAGGATCGCGACTGGATCGGGCTGGCACGCGATTCTCGGTACTGACGTGATTGCTGGTTGGGAGTCGGTTGCTCTCTGAAATAGTGAGATACGGCACAGATTTTTTGAGCAGTCAACATAATATAAATAACACAAAAATGTGATTAAAATAAGACTTTATGATTATGACTTTTAGTTTTAAAATGAAGTTTTAACTAATACAAAAATTAGGAAAGCCAAAAGAAAATTATAATTGAAGTGAAATTACCTTGATTCAGCAGAGGCGCGAGCGTGATAAGCAGGCACATTGGGATTATGGTGGCCCTTCATATGTGGAGACGAGGTCGGGATCAAAGTGTGGGTCTGTACTGGGCCGTGCTCAGACGTGATCGGTGGCTGGTAGCTGTTCGGGTTGTATCTGTCCACCGATACACCTCTAGCAGGCCGCTCAGGAATTGTTGCTTCAATGTTACCGTTGCCGTAGGAGCTTAGAGGGCGTCCTCTACCCAAAGTATTGGTCTTAGACCATTCCTGAGATCCAACATACTCGGATTCAAAACTTCTTTCACGCCACGACTGGGGTCGCAGTGTCTGGCTCCACGACGGTGTGGGTGTGTATGTCACGGTCGGCACCTTGGCATATTTATTGTCCTCTTCCCATGGAGGCTTCACAGAGGTAACCTCAGTTTGTTCTTGAGTTTGAGAAGTCTTTTCGGTGAATTCTCTGAGCTCCTTACGCCATTCATGTTCAACAGCTTCGTTAGGTTCATTATTGTCGTAGTAATATTGAGGAGATGGATCCGGCTGAGGCTGCAACTTAGTCTCGCTAGGGATGTAAGTAGATTCGGGTACTGTGATGTAACGTCTTTCGTATTCACTGTAGTAAGTCTTGCGTCCTTGCAGCGTAGGAGGCTCAGCAGAAACGTTCACAGGCTTCACGAAAGATTGGTTCGGTGCTGGTGGTACATATGCGGTAGGAGTGGGCTTGGAGAACTTTACTGATTGAGGAGTAGGCTTCCAACCTGGATTCGAACTAGGGCTGTATGTGTTTGTTGAAGGTGGTGGTGCTTGATACAAAGTTTGAGTTGGGATTTCTGGTGCCACATAACTAGGGTCTTGCTCCCATGGAGGAGGCACATACGAAGATGAAAACTGTTGTGATGATTGATAGTTTTCCGAAGAGTCTTTGTTCAAAAAGGAGTATTGATTAGATGGAGCAATAATGGTAGGCGTCTGATTAGCGACATTTGTACCAGCCCAGTTATTTGGTTTGGATGGATAAGTCGAGTAACTGCTTTGCTGGTAGGAGTTTGATGTTGTTGAAATTCTAGAATTATCCTGCACGGTATTCTCAAAGAATGACGTCTGGTACTGTGACTGGATTTGAGGCTGATACTGAGCCTGGAAATGAGGCTGAGGTTGGATCTGCGGCTGAGACTGGACTTGCGGCAGAGGTTGTTGTTGAGGTTGGCTCCATTGCTGAGTAGGAGCAGCAGCAGTAGCCGGCGCAACATTGTTATATATAACGTTATCTTTTCTCGTCTGTTGATACCATTGCTGATTAGTAATGGTGCTCGGTTTAACATTACTTACATTTATAACTTCAGACTGTGGTTCCTGTGACCATTGCCTTTGCTGATCCAGGGTCTGGTTGTTGTACTGGTAGTTATTTTGGTAGATATCACTAGGCATTTGACGCTCCATGCTAAGTCTTTCTAAGAGAAGGCTGTGACGTCTTTCTGTTTGCGGTTGAGCTGGGTAAATAGGCTGGTATGGTTTTGAAGGCTGAGGCGATGTTCCTACCCTTTCTCTATCAGGTGGGAAATAAGTTTTAACCGTAGGAATACCTTGCTGTGTCAGTTGCTCGTATGAATGATCTAGAGTCTTCGTGGTACGGTTAACTGTAACAATATTTTCTATTCTGTTGTACTCCGTCTGCGTACTTAGAGAACCAGCCGGCTGTTGATTAGCATTCGATAAAATTTCCGTGCTTTCTGTACGAGTTTTAGATACAGACTCGTTAACAGCTCCGATTGGTTTAATTTCAACATCTTCAACTTTTTCAAGTGGTATAGACGGTTCCCTTAGTGGTGCCTTAGGCTCCACTGGAGCTGCGGGCTCTACAGCAGCCACTGGCACTGTTGGTGCTACTGGCTCTGGCTTCACTTCTTCTTTCTGCACTATCTTTTCTGGTTCTGCCTGAGGTGTTGATTGAGGAGCAGGAACTTTCTTAGATGGTTCCTCTTTTTCCGACTCGATTTCTTCCTCGGTGTATTCTGATTCATCTTCTTCTTTTTGTTCTTTGCTTTCTGCTGCTGGTTCGGGTTGCTTCTCGAGTACCTCTTTTGGATTCTCAACAGTTACCGTCTCTTCAGCTTCTTCAAATTCCTCTTCTTCTTCTACTTCTTCTTCTTCCTCTTCTTCCGGCTCTATCTTAACCTCTTTCTTTTCCGCTTTAACCTCCACTTCAACAACCTCTTTCTCTTCAGTTACCTCTTGCTTTTTGACTTCAGCTACTTCTTTCTGTTCGACTTGCTTCGGCTTTTCTACTGGCCTTTTAATTACTACTGGCTGTGGTTCCTCAACATCTTCTTCTTCTTCTTCTTCTTCATCTTCTGTCTTCTGCTGTTCTTGGTTAGACTGTTGTACAACCACTACCTTCTTAGTAGTAGTAGTAGTTGAAGAGCTTTCTTCTTTCTTAACTATGTTGCTACTTTCTCTACTTTCTTTTACAGCTGGAGTTTCTTGAACCGTTTTTTTTATAACCACTTTTACTGGCTCTTCTTCAACCTCCTTTTCACCGTTTTCTTCAACCTCTTGTACAACAACTTCATCTTCTTCCTCCTCTTCCTCTTCAACTTCTACCTCTTCTTCTTCCTCTTCCTCATTAGGTATAATTTGTGTCTCAGTTCTGGTAGTAATTTCAGTTTTTCCGTCGATGGTAGTTTTTGTTATAGTAGTTTTAACTTCTTCCACTGATCCATCAGGTAACGTTTTCTTTACAACTTCCACTTTCGTCTCCGTCTTAGCTGCCGATTTCTTTGGTGCTAATTTGACGGTCATGACCGCATCACTGGTGGCGTCTCCGTTTTGTTCACCATTTTGACTTTCAACTTTTTTCTTAACCACTTTCTTCACAACTTTTACTTCTCTCTGAAACAGAAAAAAATAAACTTTTAGTAAAATTATAAAGTAGTAAAGAAAACAGAAACATTTTCGAAAAGACAAAAAATATAGTAAGTACCTACGTAAGTACAATTATTTACACAAGCTCAAATTTATAATTATATTGATCAAATATACCTACAGATTAAACTCACTGTTTGATTCATTCTTTATAAGTCTTTAATGTTGTATAATAAGTATGAATAACAGATAACGTAAACAAACATATAAATGTAAAGATAATAAGTATACAGTAATTTTATGTCAACCTGTTCAGCATCATCTGTCTCGAAACTGTCTTCAACAGGCTGTGATAGAACTACGGGCTCTTGGACAATGTTCGTTTCTGGTAGTGGTTTTATCGTGAAATCTGGTTCTGCGACTGCAACTTCTATTCTTTGTTCGACAGGAGATTTTCTCCCATTTTCAGCAATCAAAGGTAAATAAAACGTGTCATCTTTATTACTAATTCTTGGAGAAGCTTCAAAGTATTGAGCGTCGTAACTCATTTCTGGTAAAATCGGTGTTGTGTATGCGTCACTTCCATAACTAGTATTAGCTAAATTATTTGCGTTGTTGGCAGTGCCGATATCGTATAAGGACGTCGGCCTATTATTACTGCAATTGCTATTGTTAACTTGCGGATACGTTTGCTTATTATTGTTGATTGTTTCTCTTAAATGTCCTATACCGCTAGGCTTGAAATTATTTGCACCCTGAGTCGGGGGTGGTACCCTCGGTGTCAGTGGCTCTCTAGGTTGTTCGGGTGTACTTCTAGTCCGGAGCAAAGATTTAGGATTGGCCGGCAATTGGAACGCAGGGAAGACTTGAACCGGTAAACAATTAAAATTGGGAACTGGTATAGGTGTCGCCACGGTTGGGGATTGGATATTCTGTGGCAATTCAGGCACTCCTTGGTTCATGGCATTCCTCATCAGCCGCTTGGCCATGCGCTCTGATTTGATCTCGGAGAGATCCAGCCCACCCGGCGTGTAGGTGAACGGCTTCCGTTCCCGACCCATAGCACCGTGTATCGCTGACGGAGGATTCATTTTCCTGAAATAGTTTTACTCATATTATTTTATCTAATCACATCGTAACTTTGGATATTTTATGGAGAAATTAAAAAAAAATATTCTTGTGAAACGATAGAAGCATTGAACGCAAATTGGCAATTTGACAAAACTGTAGAAAATAGATATGAGATACTCACGAGGGTCGATGTTAACCACAGATTCTATTTACTTCCTGTGTACAATGAACACGGATATTTCCGTGTGTTTAGTTGTCCAGCTGGTTAACGATCACTATTAGGGATGGCACTCGCGACAAAGTTTTCACATCACTCGTCGTGTTCGGAGATAGATCACTTATTTTGTGAAGGAACATGCAGATATTAATCTGGTCGCAGCGGTTAAATATAGCGCAGTAGTAAATGAGCCGGTACGTTCGACTCTGTGAGGAAAAGCGCGCGGTAGGCGCGTACGCCCGCGCCGCTTGCCGCCTACTGCCGTCTGCGCCGCCGCCGCCATGTATTTTGGTCGCGACCCCAATAACGGGCGCCTCGTCTACAATTTGTCTTGAGCAAATCGTCAAAACACCACCGATCGCACTTCCGACAGTCCCGCGATTAATATCATTTATCACAGTTCTAATACGTTTTAATTCATCACCAGTGTTGGCCCCTAACCTGGCCTGTTCTTCATATCTTCAGTGTTATTCATGCGGAAGAACATTTAGCGCAATACAAAGTTTTATGTTGTACCTTCATTACTATTAGGATTGTATCGAATATATTCGCTTAAGCTATATAATTATAAACGAGAACCGATATCGTTTACAACATTTTCAACACTCCTTGATTTAAAAAAAAGAAAAAGTTTAGATGTTTGTATGTTTAGATGTTTTTCACTCAATCACGCACACAAACGCTGAACGGATTTGGATAAAATTTGGCACGCAGATAGAATATGTTCTGGATTAACACATAGGACACTTTTTTAAGGTCCACGCAGACGGAGTTGCGGACAACAGCTATTGTATTTACAAAAACTGGGTATTGCTTAGATACCAAATGTTCACAATAATCTCGAGTACATAATGTTATAATTTGTTATAATGTTATAATAGTGTATAAATGTTATAATACATAATTTACTCATGAAAAATAGTTTTTTTACAAACAAGTAACTGTAAATTCGCATAGGCATTGGCATTGGCAAAGTATATAGGTACCTAATTAGTTATAATTCGCATTCGCTTATACATGGTGTAACAAAACACGTTATTCGTATTTATAGGGGTGGTTTCGGCCACCAAACTGAACAATTTTCCATAGTCGTTGGTTTCAATTTTCACAGACGAAAAACAATAAAAATCCCGTTTAAATATTACTACCGTGTTTTGTTATCACTTATCATCAAATACAAATTACTAAAGAATTAGTAAAATGGATTTTAATTTCAATACAATAGTTAGTCATTGTTCTTCATCATTAATCGAAAATGGTAGTCAAGGTAATCTTGAAAAATTTCACGGTAGATTAATCCGTGACTATTTTCAAGCTCCAAATCGTAGAAAAGTATAAAAGCTACTTTATTTTGACGTCAGCTTTTATCTCTTCGGTTTTTGCTAATAGCTACATGTGTCGCTTCGTCTGCATTTGGACTTTACAAAGGTGAATAGCCTAAATCTGTCCTAATAATACAAGATGGCACATGTGGCTGTGCCTGTGTTCATTCATACGAACAATAGGACTGTTTTGTTAATATAGGTACAACTAGTGCAGACTTTAAAAAAGTAGTCATTATATTATCAGCCGATAGTCGTCCACTGCTGGACACAGGCTTCCCCCAAGGATCACCAAAACGACCGATCCTGCGCTGCCCTCATCCAACGGGTTCCCGCCGCCTTCACCAGGAGTGCGATTTTCGAATCTCATTCGGTGAGCTCAGCTGTTAAAAATGACAAAATTACTACGGATCTCGTATCTACGCATCTTTTTACTGCTGATTTGACTTTAAAAAATCACTCTTCTGTAGTATGATTTTGCGAAATTCAACTCAGCCGTAGAAAGATGCATATCTCCATAGTTATTTTGACATTTTCAACTGCTGAGCTCACCGAATGAGATTCAAAAATCGCACTCCAGGCTGTCGGTCCATCTTGTAACTTACCGAGTCAACTTGCCTACCCGAGTCAACTTTTCACAAAATATTGTTTGTAAACACTGACATATACTCTAGCGATAGACAAGCTCGTTCAAACAAACAACATGTCACTCAAAACAACACAAAATGACACATTGCGGTCTGTCATTGCCATAGTGACGAAGTGATCTCAGGAACATCAATGAGGTGCGCCCACCGCATTCAAGTGGAACATGTTGCTTCTATGAAAGGGCCTGTCTATCGCTAGAGTTTAAGTCAGTGTTTGTAAACATTTGATAGACGGCTCGGTAGCTCGAATCAATCTGTAGTGAACCTGCCTGCTGTGCCGAGGGTTGCGGGTTCGCATCCCGTAAGGGACACATATTTGTATGATGAATATTAATATTTGGAACCGAGTAATGGATGTTTGTATCTATTATGTATACAGGGGCCATCTTAATATGCTGGCACTTTTTTAAGGGGTTGATCAGACCATCAAACTGAACAACTCTCTCTACGGGACCAACATCAAAATAGCGAAAAAAAATCTGCTCTCCCATACATTTGGCTCAAATAGGTTTTCAGTTTTGTAATGTTGGTGCAATAGAGAAAGTTGTTCAGTGTGACGGTGTGATCATCCCCTTAAAAGTGTCAGCAAATTAAGAAGGACCCTATATGCATTCTATATCGTTATCTAGTCATCATAATACAAGGCCAGGCTAGATTCTGGTACTTTAAATGTGACTAGATAATTTGTGTGACAATGTCCAAGTATTTATTTATTACAAATAGAGCAGTCAAAAAAAAAAGTATCTATATTATATTATGACATAATAATATAAATATTATTTATTATTTAAATATTTTAGTAAACAAATGATTTTTTATTTGTATATGTATAATATGAAATAACATAAAGGCCTCCGCTCATTGCAGCGATATTATCGAGCGATATTATCGCTGCGATTTTGCGATAATTGTTCTCAGTACATTTTGTATGGGGACGCGCGCGATCCTACACACTGCCGCGATATTATCGAGCGATAATATCGCTGCGATTTTGCTATAATTGTTCTCAGTACATTTTGTATGGGGAGGCGCTCGATCCCACACACTGCCGCGATATTATCGCAACCTGACGCAATCTCTTTCTACTACATTCAGTGAAGGGCGCATGCGTGACGCGAATCGCGGAATCGCTGCAGTGTGTAAGGTGTCGCGATATCGCTGTCGATAATATCGCTCGATAATATCGCTGCAATGTGCGGAAGCCTTAAACAAACTTTTACAAACATGATTTTTACAAAGAACATTTATCAGGTTTAGTCTGTCTGTGTAGGCGCAGTGCAATGAACGCCTGATCAGATTCTCCCTAAAGTCACCAATAAACTGCACGGCAACAATGTATTTCTCATCAAAATACTATTTAAAATCGAAGTAAATTCTTTGGGTGTTTAAAAGCCGCTTTAAACTGAGATTTACAGCTGGTATCTCGTCCAAATATCATCCTGCTATTAACGTTGGCTCCCCACCAAAACATTCAATCCTGCTAGCTTTCACTACTAAAGCCGGCTGCTCTAATAACTTCTGTATACGTATACGACTTGGAATTAGCGATTCTTGTTATATTTCCAGAGAGTCTTTTGCTAAAATAATTTTTAGCTGCATTATAAGAGCATTTAAGGTAGATTTAGTTTAATTGTTATCGTGTTTCTCTACTTTGAACCATCGTCTTGAAAATGCTACTTTTTTAATCTTTCAAACTGTAACGTAGGTACGTCTCTTGTCTGAGAATGACCATTTTAATAAAAGTAAGCAGTTTTGTTGATGCATTCGCAATTATAATTACGCAAATGCATCTAACGTATTAGAACATCGTGTGTTTTAAGTGTGCTGGTGTAAATCTGACACGACGACGACTAATGTTTACATCGAAAAACATCATAAAATTAAATCATTATTTCAGTACATGGGAAGGTAAATAGTCGAGCGATAAAATATCTCGTTCGAGAAGTGCCAAGATAAACTGGACGAGAATTAGATGACAACGATTGACTTATGTCTGAGACTTAGGTCGGTAGGAATTTATAACGTGTAGGTTATTTGAAAATTCATTAGAGCATTCAAATAGTACCTACACCTATAATTTCAACATGTAATGCGGTTTTCAATGTTCAAAACCTTTTGATTGATGCTCTCTTATCTAAATCTAAAACACAATTCTAATTCTATTTCAAAACTGTGGCGTCCATCTTAGTGTTGATGATTGTGCCAATGTCTAGTTCAAATAGCAATAATAAAAGTTGTCATCAAGAGATAATGCCATCAATAATCGTGACGTAACCCGCTTGAGTAGGTATACCGCGTCACACTAATTCTGGCGCAGAAAATGATTCGAGACAAGTAGTTCAACTCTGTGACAAAAACGTGATAAAGGTGCCAAGCCTAACTTATCAATAATGACAAGCATCAATATATTCAAATTATTATAAATTTGAATAATTTTATGCTTGTCGTTTTTCGTTTCTTATGTAACATTATATTATACACTTCTAAACTTTTTTTTTGTTGAGTAATAACGACATTTAATTTTACAATATACCTAGATACCTTAACATAAACACATTTCTAAACTTAAGATTTTTGACACAAGTATAGGTTAGGTACATATTAGCATTATACTATTTAGTTATATTATACTTTTTACATTATACTTTAGATTCAAAATTAATCAACTTGCACATATCCTACTTGCTGATTATAAATTGTATGTAACAAATCGCCCGGAAGAATCACTGACTCTTAGGTAACAAGGCCTTTTAGGTCCCGTCACAGAATAATAACTAGTAACTAGCGTTACAGAAGCTTTACTTCGCAATGGTTTTCAAAGAAATATGTACTCAATCTGATAAACAATACGATTTAATTTAGCTCGCGTTCCAGCCGAGCACGTGTTCATTTACATACCTACCAAATTTTTTTGAGGGAATATGGGCCTTAATTCACTGGACTACGGTTCATAATAAGTTATACGTCTGTCTTCCTTGGCTTGCGGCAGCCTACTAGATTGGCCCTTGCGCAATGGCCGCCGCCTTTAGGCAACTGTAGGTATGTTTTTAATATCTACACGCGGAGTGACACAGGCCTGGTCCCGTCTAAGAATCAGGGATACAAAAATTGTCTACTCGCAACTTATTAAATTTTGTCTCTATTTACTAGTTAATTATATAAGGGATATTGTAATCCTCTTATTTTGAGTCTAATAAATATTTTTATCAATACAAATACATTTTTTAAAATATTATAAATTAAAAAAAAAAAAAAAAAAAACACAAACAAACAAACTTACAAACTTTATTTTAAAAAATATTTTTATTATTATTATTATATTATAATATGCTGATGGTTTTTAAGGGCATAATCAGTCAGACAATAAGCTACCAACATCGAAACCGCGAAAAAAATCAGCTGTTTCATACAAAACAGCAATGGTCTGATCATCCCATTAAAATACCTTTAGCATACTTATTATGAAATTATTTCTTTTTCATTCATTTTGTGTTAGGTACTTGTAGTTATTAAGAAAGAACTTAATATGTATTGAATGCGCTTTATCAGAAAATTAAGACGTTCAAAAACCAAAAAACCAAGTCCGGTTGAATCAGATTGATCCGAAAATAGGCATAAACTCGTTGCACCATCATTCACGTCGATCGCAGGCTATGTAGGTACCTAATGGTGCTTTCCACCACCGCTATGTGGTAGACATCTTGATGAAGAGAAGGTGCGCGATCCCTTTTAAAAAATTTAATTGTCTTCCTTGACAATGTTCCGACCACATTTCGCAGTCGTTTCAAACCCACAAGCCACAGAAGCTCGTGTGAGAAGTCTGTTACACGTGTCGGCCTTGGCAAGAATATTATGAGTGTCAAAAATTTGGCCATTATTATAGCAAGTATCTTAATACTAGATGTGTCTTTGAATGCATTTATTTTGTCACTATTAAATATAATGAAGTCAAGATTTCGACAGAATTGCCAAATCTATAAATTGTTGTAAATTATTTATATATAACAAGTTTATTTATGTGGCAGACTAATATAGGCAACTTCGTACCCGCAGACCACTGAAATACGAGGGACAGATTTTTTTTTGCAATCTTTGTTCCGCTCTACCGCTCGCTTTACTACGGAAGGTAACTTCTAAGCGAAAAGTTTTAAATCTATGGTAACCTTACACTAATTATTCGTTTGAGAAAACCCATGCCCTGCAGTGAGATCGATGATGACTGTTTTGTACATAGTTAGAAAAGATACGGCAGAAAACTCTACAAACAAGATAAAATAGAAAAACAATTTCTTTCTATCAAACAAAGTTATGAAAGTTAATATGTATTTATTTACACTAACAGTAAAACTGTAAAACAGCCGTTCACAAAGAACCAGTGATTGTCTAAGTGGCACTGATGCAAGCCTGACCAGGCCCCAAACCCCCAAATAAAAAACACACTAGTACTCAGTTGCAGAAACGCTCTTTAGACCTCACCAATCCTCCATTAAATCTTTTGCTTCCTTTTACTACGTTAACAAGACTAAAAGTGACAGCAAGAGATTTAATGGAGGATTAACTTTAACAAGCGTTTCTGCAACGGCGGTTTCAAATTATTGTGAAATCATTAAAAAGTTACATTACAGCCAAAGCCAATCGTTACATATATACAGGGTGTTTCATAAGTAAGAATAAATTTTTAAAACTCTTAAGGGGGTTGTTTAGACCGTCAAACTGAACAACTTTCTCTATGGGACCAACATCGAAATCGCGAAAAAAAAAATTTGAAATCCCATACATATTTTAGCTCTAGTCGATTTGTAGAGTATGGAACATCAATATTTTTTTCGCGATTTCGATATTGGTCCCATAGTGAAAGTTGTTCAGTTTGATGGTCTACACCACCCCCTTAAAGGTTTATTTGTACTTTTGTAACACCTTGTATAACCTATAAAATAACAGACAATTAGTTAGGTAGGTATAGTATAAAAATTTCTAGTACAGTATCAGCTTCATCACTAGCAGTCAACATAAAATAACATACCTCTATCATTACCAGAAATTGTAGACTTACATAACATTTGATTTGATTTGATTTGATTTGACATGTTTTGCAGAAGACCTTAATGGGATCTTTTAATTTTCATCTGATGTAAATTCAAAACGGCCTCTGGTACCTCTTTACAGTATCTACTAAAGTGATCTAAGTCACAACTACACAGTACTTCAGAATTTATAAGACAAGGCATCCTAACAAAGGAAAGATAAGAATTTGCACAAAAGACGCAAACATTTTTTGGATTCTGCACCAAAAGCCGCCTGAACCGTTTTGTTTGTAGCTTCTATCTGCAGAGTCCTTCTTTATATGTTGACTGTTTTTAGGGGATGATCAGACCATCAAACTGAACAACTTCCTCTATACGAGTGGGACCAACATAAAATCGCAGGAAAAAATCTGTTGTTCCATACAAAACCGCAAACCTATTAGGATCAAATGTAGGTATGGGACAGCTGTTTTTTTTCTGAATTTCTGATCATTCCTTTAAAAACCGTCAGCATATTTATGGCTCGTCACCCTCTTAATGTAATTTTTTTTCCGTTATAATTTGAAACAAAAAAACATTTCTCTTTTATCAGATTAGGTAGATAGAGATACTCACTTTCACTTCTGACTTCGCAGATTCCGTAGTGGCCGCCATTCTGTAAATAAACAAAAAATAATGAAGATAATTCTTGCGCTGATCTCAAAATAATGCTACTTAATTACTTTATTTAAATATTGTCATATCTTTTTATTTTAACACTATAACTGTCCCAATTATATTTTACGTTCCCGTCACCCATGCCCAAAAATATTATGATATTTTGAAGGTAATACGAGGTCGCGTAATGAATTTTAGGTAGTCGAAATATTTTTGGTAGGCAAAATTTTGTCTGCAGACTCATAAGTAGATATCAGAAAATTAAAAAAAAAACATTAAATGTAGTGCAGCCTGAGCATGGACTACCGACCACACACGAGAAATCATGGTCAATTTACGCTAATGTTTCATTTTACATTTTTAATTTTTCAGCTTGTCAGTGCATTACATGTAATGCATGGACAGCTACGAATATGGACAGTGAAAGATGGTGAAAGTGATAAGACGCCTTATATATACCTACGTGGAAAAATCGAGCTAGAAACATTGGAATTTTAAAGTAGCCTACAAGATTTATTCTAACTTTTTTACAGAAATTTGGTCGCAGTTACAAGTTCATGAAGAGTCTAAGGATAGTTTTTTTTGTTAGGCTGTTTTGTTCAAGGCACAGTATCTGGTAATACATAGTTCAGGGTGTAAACTTTTAATACAAAAATAATACAACACAGCAAATTAAACACAAAATTACAAAATAAAATTATAGTACATATACTACAGAGCGTCGCCGCAAGTCTGTTTTGTTTATTGTTATTGTACAAATAAATTATTTACGCAATTATTCAAGTATGTACCTATATTTTCATTTTCGCATTTAAAACATCGAAACACTGTCTAGGAGGTATTTTTGGTAAATCTATTAATATCTTTATTATCTACAATATGGTTAATCCAGATGATACCATTAATAGTGCCCAGCATTCCGGAAGATGTTTTTACTGCCACCAAATTGATGCACAATGGTATTTTGATGATATTATTATGGCGATACAGCGATGGGCAATTTAAAGACTGATTTATTTTATAGAACTTATTTAAGCAGTGCCGTCAAATATACCATATTTTGATCACACTAGTGTTTACCCGCGACTTCGTCCACACAAATGATACGAGTATACCAGATTTTAAGTCAGATTATAAGCTATCAAACAAAAAAAGTTTCATCAAAATCGGTTCAGCAGTTTTTGCGTGATGCGCGAACAAACAAACAAACAGACAGAAAAAATTAAAAAAAAGGTTGATTTCGAGTCAGCGGGATACCTAAAAACCATATCGTAATCTTTTTTTTGTAAATATCTTCAATGTACAGACACACTTCAGTTAGGTACAGTTTTATAATCGTTTAGATTTAGATTCATTCAACATTGACATTTTCAAGGATATTTTATTTCTGTAAGATGAAGGGAACTATTCCGCTCTGGGACCGTTTGGTGGAGTATGACCCACTCCCTCTCTTGTTCGTGAAGCCTGTACCCAGCAGAGAGAACACGAAGGGACAGAGTGCTTAATAACCTAAGAATTTACAACTTTATTGCTATTCAAATCTCTAAAAAGTCAAAGCTGAAAAGAAATTAAACTCTGGACCTTTAAACCTGAAAATAATATTACTTATCTATACAAGGTGTTACAAAAATACAAATAAACCTTGAAGGGGGTGGTGTAGACCATCAAACTGAACAACTTTCACTATGAGACCAATATCGAAATCGCGAAAAAAAAAATTATGTTCTATACTCTACAAATCGACTAGAGCTAAAATATGTATGGGATATGAAATTATTTTTTTCGCGATTTCGATGTTGGTCCCATAGAGAAAGTTGTTCAGTTTGACGGTCTTAACAACCCCCTTAAGAGTTTCAAAAATTTATTCTTACTTATGAAACACCTTGTATATCTCGTATGTGTTAAGATTGAGCAGGTTACATTCCCCATCCATCCTCTATCTATCTACACTTATAAAAAGTTTTGTGTATGACTGACCGACAGACAACGCACAACCTAAACCACTGAAGAATGAAAAACACATGAAACTTGTGATATTCAGGGTGTAAGGCACAGTCCTCTGAATACTGAAACGGTGAACTCAGTCCATCAAACTGAACAACTTTCACTAAGGACCCTACCTCAGGAAACGCGATTTATACCAAGATTGATTCGGTTGTCAAGTGTATTATAGAGCTCTCTAAGTTTGATATAGTCGTGTTTCATACATAGGTAAATCGTCTCAATTTCAGCATGAGCTCCACAATCACGTAGCAAAATTATGAGCTCACTTCATCTATTTGTTTGTAATACCTATTTATACCAGAAATCCAACTGCCTCCGTGGTCTAATGGTTAAGAGCATAGGGCTCTTGACACGGAGGTCGTGGGTTCGATTCCAACGGGGGGGCACCTAGTGAAATGTCACTTTGTGCGTTTTTCCCTAGTTGGTTAGGACATTGCAGGCTGAGTCACCCGATTGTCCGAAAAGAAAGATGATTCCGTGCTTCGGATGGCACGTTAAGCTGTTGGTCCCGGCTACTATCTCTGGTGGTACTAGTCGTTACATAAAAACCACGTCAGAGGCCGTAAGGCGGTTTGAATAAACTCTGACACCAGGGCTTGCAGCCCACTCGATAAGAAGACCAGAAATCCACTCGGACGAAGTCGCGGGCGTAATCTAGTTACAAATATTATTATATACCTCTTGCGTGATGCAAACTGCGACCCTCAGTATCAAAGTTAAACGACTTAACATTAAATAGGTTACCCTATTTAAACTTAACATTAAATAGGATAATGTGAAATACTGATTGACCAATAAAGTAATGCGGTGTACGTGCCCAATTCTGTTCATTTTGTAGATTTACAGCTTCCATAACGCTACGAGAATGGAATTGAGTAGTTTACGGAATTAACAATCAAAATTTGATTTAAGCCAACAGTTATAATCATGTTTTGGCTGCATTTTCAGACATTTTAATATATTATTGTGTGTCATAAAGTGATTTTCGCGTTTCTTCTTAAAGATTTGTAGGAACTTTTATTTCTTGTGATTCTATAAGGCTTATTACACCTTCCTAAATTCAGATTCTAATAATTGAGGGACAGAGCTATAGGTTTAAAAAGGAAGTACTTACAACGTCGCGTTCTAACCTATAGCTCTGTCCCTCATTTAGAATCTGAATTTAGGAAGGTGTAATAAGCCTTTATGTTGAGTTTAATATTGCCGAAAAAATCTGCTGTTCCATACGAAACTGCAATCTTGCAAGTAGGACAGCTAATATTTTTTCGCAATTTCGACTTTGGTCCCATCTAGACAAAGTTTTTCAGTTCGGTGATCTGATAATCCCCTTAAAAACAGTTAGCATATTAAGTTGGACCCTGTATGTAAGTAATTAAACAATCTTTGTCTATAGTTAACATTATATTAGTCCGGACCTGATTGGACTAAATTGGGAACTACCCAGTGGGACTAAAATTGACCAAATAATCTGTGTGACAATTAGCCCAGTCATTTTAGAGATAGAGAATAATAATGACATGCTAGAAAAAATTAATGATGAAGGAAATTATTTAACTGCATTATTGTTATCTCGCAGACAAGACCTAAATGAGGTTATTTATGAAAACTACGAAAATGTTAAAAAAGAGACTGAAATTCTATTAACGGAAGAACTGTTCGAATATTTCAAAGAATCGTTTTTATTCCTAATCAAACTCACAGCTTCCACAATACAACAAAATTATTCGAACATTCTATCAAATTTATTAGAAGATGTCAGAATTCACATAACACTATTATCAGAAAACTACAAGTCTTAAATTATCGGAAACATTAAAAAACATACAAGTATTAGTGCCTTTAGAAACCAAAAACATGGTTAACGCATTACAAGTTAAAGTAGATATCAAAATAGTCACAAATGTACCAGGAGTCCATAACGAAGAAAGTAAAATATGTGTACTTTTGTACAGAAAACAAATTGTATTCAATTCTGAACATTTTATAAAAACAATCACTATGCGACACAGTTTGAGCGGTTTACGGTTTGAGCCGGGACTAATTAAGAATTTATATTTTTTTCGGTGTATCATTTAAGATCCAATTCGGGCCTAGAAGTATACCAAAATTAAACAAACATATCTCCAAAAACTGCCCCAAATTTAAAATGTACGCCCTTCAAACACGGAGTAATTATTTTTGTCTACTTAAATACACATTTATTTGTATTATCTAATGAATTACTCCTTTTTCAAATTTCTATGCCTATTTTATTGCTCAAAAGTCATTTAAATTGTTGAGTTTAATTAAAATGAGTGCATTGGTATTACAGTTATAAAGTTAAGCCTTCTGGGAGGTACCTAGAATTTGGATTTCTATGTTGCGTAGTGAATTTTAAAAAAAATATTTTCTGATAATCTTTTGGTCACTAAATGGTACCGATTACAGTTTAAAAGTACCGTTTATAATTACTCCCCACCCCTCCTAAGTAAAAATCTGTAAAATGACTGGACTAAATGTCCAAAATATTTATTTATTAAAGCTTATGACGCTTGAATACATTGTTCGAGGGTACTGTTTCTAACTATTCCGAATATGAACCGTGACGACTTCTTGAAGGATTGGCTCCGTAAAGCTGCATCACGGGCAATGATGTTTAAAATCAAATCTCATATTTCAAGAGAGCATTAGGCAACAATCCAACTGGATCTGCGACCATTAACCCCATTTAAAGCGTTATCGTACTGTATGCGCGTAGAACAGAACCAAATGGAAAGATTCATGTCATAATAAACTATTTTTTTCGCGAGAACTAAACTGAAAATAGAATGGTAAATGCGAGAATATTTCTCTCCGCCGCCCCATTTCGTACTATGCACATTAGTTCAAAGAACGGCGCAATGAAATCTGAAGAGATCTCAAATTGTTTTTAATTGAACGCAGGTAAAAATATAGAGGTTACTAACAAATATTTTGGAACATGTGTGTCCAATAACATTTTTGTTTTTGTATTATATCTGGTATACAGGGGTGTTAGGGTAAACAGTTGCATTACTTTAATGGGTGATTGTACACACGATACTGAACAACTTTCCCCGAGTAGGTTACTTGGTTAATTTATGTATACATACAGGTCGTAGCTATACCTATTAGTAAACAACTTCAATCACCAAATACGTATGGTCATAAAAGACACGTAACGTAACCCCACTCTAAAATGAAATAGCATTTAATTACAACAACGTTCTTAGAAATGTATGTATACCTACATAGTTGGTAATTTTAGAAGTTTCTTACCACTCCGGAAGTGGATACATACTTGTGTAAGTATTTATGTATGAGTGTGTAAACACATCAATTCACAGTCCTAAGTCCCTAAGCGAGGGCTGAAGGTGAAACGCATTAATAATTCGCTAACAGTTATCGAAACCATAATCCTTTCAGAGCGCCAGAGCGCGCTACATACAAACAAAGTTAGATCCTATTTTCAATACTAACCAATTCAAGGCAATGACATTTAAATTGGTTAGTATTGAAAATAGGATCTAACTTTTGTTTGTATTTAGGATTATTCTCTAAGATTATGTATGGAAATCTTTGAGCCACTACTATAGATACGTTTCAAAGTTACAGCAGTGGCTCAAAGATTTCCATACATATCTTAAATTAATCCTAGCATTAAAACTGTACATTTAACGGAAAACTGACAAACCACAAGCACAGAGATTAGTGTTGAAAATATTTCATTGAATTAAATAAGCATAGCATATGCTCACGACTATATTCCCCAAAGGGGTAGTCAGAGATATTCTGAAATCTAGGAACATCCACTTTTCACCAGTAGTACCGAAACTCTGTCCAGTGTGACGGGGGGTGAGCCCATCGCCACTTATAATGGACAGTGGGTACAATACATACCTCGAAATTGAAGCATGCAGGTTTCCTCACGTTGTTTTCCTTCGCCGAAAAGCCAGTGGTGTTACAAATCGTACATAAATTCCGATAACTCATTGGTACGAGTCGGCCTGCGCTGGTAGCATGCAGCACGTGATGCGGCTGTATCACGTCTTTTATCTCGTTCGTTCACACGCAAATAGAAAGAGAGCGAAAGTGTGATAGCGCTGTATCACTGCGGCATGCTAGCTATGCTGGACGGGGATCGATCCATCGCCTCCTGCACGGCAGGCAAGGTTACTCGCCACTGGACCACCACGGCTGCTCCTTTGTAGGTACCTATATTTGGCTTTATATCCTAAAAATTCAGTAGTTATACCAACAAGGACTGACGCACAGTTATTTATGTCTCAGCTATGTTCCGTATACTTTTAATAACTGTTCACCGTGTTTTCTTTTTTCGTCCGGAAAACTGAAATGTTCTATAGCATTTTCCAAGGGCAGGTCGGTTTAGTGGATACATTAAGAATGTTTATTGGTTTCGTTGTGATCACAAGGATATTATGCTTCGGACGAAACTGACTTGTTAAAACTGTTATTGAATGATGAAAGATTCCCGAGTATTCCCAGATAAAAATATCCTACGAAGAGGAAAAATTTAAGAGATTCTAAATTGGTTGGTAAAGTTGCTTAAATCAACTGGAATATTTTTTTCTGTATCGCACTGACGATGACGGTATTAATTTTGTTTCTGAATTTAAATTTTCTTAACAACTGAAATAAGTTGGTATGTTAAGGTATGTTGTAATTTCGTGGATTAACTTTTGTAATCCAAATGTAATTGTTTGTTCTGTATTGTTAATGTAACTGTAGTTGTTTCCCGTACAAATCGTATAAAAATAATAATAATATATTTTATCCTATGATTAAATCATTGAAATATTATGTAGGTACTCGTTAACGTAAACCTTATAACTTAGATTATCAAGATAGACAGTCAAAGCTACGAAAGCGTCGAAAAAAATAGGAACCAGTACTGGTTCCAAAACCCTATACCTACATATACACGCACACATACATATTTTGTATGGCGCCTCACGCACACCAACCTGAGAAAGTTAGCCCCTTTTGTTTTTTACGGAACAAGTGTGAGGCTCATTCTAGACATATACTTTTTCTAAGCCTTATAATATATTATCTAAACTATTATAAAACTGTAACTCAAGTGTGTCTGTACATTGAAGATATTTACAAAAAAAAGATTACGATATGGTTTTAGGTATCCCTTACTCGAAATCAACCTTTTTTAGAAATTTTGTCCGTCTGTTTTTCTGTTTGTTTGTTTGTATGTTTGTTCCCACATCACGCAAAAACTACTGAACCGATTTTGATGAAACTTTTTTTGTTTGTTAGCTTATGACCTGACTTAAAATCTGGTATATAATTTGTGCGGACGAAGACGCGGGTAGTAATTTATAAAAATTTTTGATGTTGAATAGAACACAAACTAACTTTAGCAACCCTAAATCATAAATGTCAAATCATTACAAATACTTATTTATAATAAGGCATAAGGCATTTGAATTGAAACAGTTCCAAACCGCGGTACTGAATGGTCAACACATGCACAATAGGTAAATAATACACAATACACAGACAGATAATGTAAACGTGATGCATTTTAGAATTTTGGCAAGTTGCCTACGATGAGAATGATATTCCAATATTAAGCTCAGGGGCAAAACGTGTGAGCACAGTCGCCGATAAAAATGCTTAGAATAAATCTATTTCGAAATTCTTTGTTATTTTTGTTACTAGGTAAGAAAGTATCATGTATAAATAATGCTCGTCTTCGTTAATGGACTAGCCTACGCAGTGTTCTGTAGCGAAACATTCGTTAATGGAAAAAATAGAAAGGTGCGCCTTAATAAATAAAGAGTAATTCGCCTTAATTACGTTGCTATTTTCGTCTGAAAATTTTTCAGAATTCTAAAAGGAGAGGAGAGATTATAGTAGATTACACAGAGGACAGGAAAGTAAGAAAGGGCTCAGATCTCATGTAATTGAAACATGTGATCTGAGGCTTTCTTATTTACTGTCCGAGGTTAGTATACTATTTTTCTCCTCGACGGAGGTGGAAAGCGAAAAATTCGTTTAGCGCAGCGGAACTACAATTAATGCTTTTCGTCCGGAGGGGAGAAAAAGTATTTTAATCTTACTAATGTTATAAATGTCAATGTTTGTTACTCCATCACACATAACGGCTGAACAGATTTGACTGAAATTTGGCTCACACAGAATATGTTCTAGATTAACACATAGAATACTGTTTTAAAGTCCAAGTAGATTAAGTCGCGAGCAACAGCTGTTTAAAATAATAAGGTCGGTGTCAATTGGAGATACTCTTATAACACAATTTTTGAATAAAAACGGGTTCTCCGTTATAATGATTAACTTTAGCTTAATACTGTGATAAGTTGGTTTTTTAAGCCATTTCAATTTTAAAACCTTATTTTTGGTAGATATATTGTAAATTTACCTATCAATCACTATTAGCGTAGGATTGTATCACACCTTGGACACTTGTCAGTCACTTCATACAAATGGGAAAATCTGACAAGAATAGCATGTGCGATGGGATGCTAGTAGATTTACTGGATTATGGCATTTGCCTGACCAAGATAAAACACGGTAAAATGGCAGACAATTTTGCCAATTTTTGTTGGCGAGGCGAGGCGTTGATATGTTTTTATGTTCAAAACAATGAATTTATCATAAATCTTGGTCATTTAAATGTTTCCATAAATTATGTCGACATTTTCTTCTTGATCAAGTAGTGTAACCGTTTTTTCTTTCTTAAACACCTACTATGTTGCATGATGTAGAACAATTAATAAATCACAATTCCGAAGACGTTTGCAATTATTATTAAACATATTCATATCATTCAAATTCCATATCATTAAAATTTTTGAAATGTGGCAGGTTAAATTGTTTCTGCACTTAACGCATTAGTTGGCAACAGTACCGCTTCCAGACAATATATTGTGTTATTATACAAGGAGGCCACTACATGCACTGCAATTATGACTGCATCAAGACAAGGTATTACCATTAGCTCTGTAATATAAGCCTTGTTATTGCAATACAGTACTAAAGGCCTCTTGACGCTTAATTGAAGAGAAACTTAGTACCTATGCAGCCTATTGTTTTTGAAGCTTGGCATCATAGGCCCATCATATCGAACATTTAAATCGCAAACTAACGTCTAGTTCTGATGTTTTTATATGTTGTTAGGACCACTACCAGTAGCGTATATCCTAGTTTGCAGCTTCGTAAGACCTGTGCTAACTTTGCAGCACTCGAAAAACCATCCCATTTTTTGGTTTTTTGGTTACATCTCGAAGTCTATAAGTCGTATAGAAAAGGTTTCTAGGTACAAATTAAACCTGATAAAATTTCCTACAAAACCAGTAGTAGGGGAAAGGTGTACGAGATGATCCCTTGAGGTAAGATGATCCCTCTCAATTGCAGCGAAACTATAAACCCTATCTGGTTGTTTTGTTTGGTAAAACGTAGCCCCCGATACCCCCTCGCATCAGTGAATTCGTCATGGCGATGTGACAGACGAGTAAATTTTTATGGAAAAAAACATAAATTTTGTGACTTTGATCTAAGGTAGGGTTGATTTTAAGCTTAGGTAACTTTTGATCTAGGCAGTCAATTACAAAGATTGTTGTGTAAGTGGCTTTATATAATGCCCCTATTTAGTATTTTGAATGGTATGGCAACAACAGAAAGCATAAAAATTATGTTATCGAACAAAGACTAAAAAAGTTGAAATTGGGGCAAGATGATCCTGTTCTCGTATGAGATTAAGTACGGTATTTTAGAATCTTGCTAAAATTATACACTATACGATTGATTTTATTATAATAATGGTTGTTATTACTTATTTTGTGAGTATTAAGAAGGCTGGCTCAGCTTGAGACTAGTTCTTTGAGATAAAATTTAATTCCACAAAAACATATAATTTTCCTTAAAAAGGGGCATGATCATCTTGCCCATACCCTAAGGATCATCTTGGACACCGGGGTGTCCAAGATGATCCTTTCGTAGGGTTTTAGAAAAAATTAAATATAATAATGAAATATCACTAAATTCAACATTTTGAGTATGATAACAGGTATACAGATAAACTTGCTATCATTAATCGCTTAAACTTCAGAATTAAACCGAATATTTTTTTAAACTACGAGCATTTTCCCTTAAGGGGATCATCTTGTACACCTTTCCCCTATGTACTTGTCTCATAGGACTTATCCTTTGAGAGCTACAGGACCAAGAAAGCAATAGCATTTTAAAAATTATGAAATTAGTATGGCAACCCTCATGAAAGTTGAAGATAAAAAGAAAATGATTTCATATTCTTAATCAGCGACCCCGAAAATCCCCGGGTACAAATTTTCAGCTGATTCGGTGAACCTTTAAAAGCTGCTTTGGCGTCTGAAATTTCCATGGCAGCCATCTTGGATTTTGCAATTTTTGATTTTTTTTTACCGCCAACCAAATTTGACCAAGGTCCTCTATGCATTTGTTCAAGATCCACAACCCTATCTGTCGTAGTTTCCACGGGCCGTTGACATCATCCGTCAGGAATCGATCTTCCGAAGAAGTCAAAGTTTTCCCTATATCACCAGAGCATCCATATGATGATCCCTAAATGTCATCCTTGTACCGTAGGAGGAACCCGCAGATCAATAGGAGGTATCTGGTCGATCCCCACTTTGCATAGATAAGTAGATAGATACCCGGATAATTGTTCGCCGAGTTCCCCCCAACCAACGCATAGGAAAATAATTTCAGAGATCATAATAAGGATGCCCTGGTGATAAAAGGAATTTTTCGACTTCCTCAGAAGGTTGACTCCTGATGGATGAGGTCAACAGCCCCCGGAAACTAATATGAAAGATAAGGCTATGGATCTTGAAGAAATGTATAGAAGACCTTGGTCAGATTTGGATAGCGGTAAAAAAAATCCAAAATTGCGAAATCCAAGATGGTTGCCATGGAAATTTAAAACGCCAAAGCAGCTGTTAAAGGTTCACCGAATCAGCTGCAAATTTGTATACGGGGATTTTCAGGGTCGCTGATTAAGAATATGAGATCATTTTCTTTTTATATTCAACTTTCATGAGGGTTGCCATACTAATTTCATAATTTTTAAAATGCTATTTCTTTCTTGGCCCTGTCAAGAAGCCCTGCAATCAAAGGATAAGTCCTATGAGACAAGTACATACTATTCGTTTTGTATGAAATTTTATCAGGTTTAATTTGTACCTAAAAAACTTTTCTATACGACTTATAGACTTAGAGATGTAAGCAAAAAACCAAAAACGGGATGGTTTTTCGAGTGCTGCAAAGTTAGCACAGGTCTTTCGAAGCTGCAAACTTGGATATACGCTACTGGTAGTGGTCCTAACAACATATTAAAAACTCAGAACTAGACGTTAGTTTGTTATTTTAGCGATTTTTTGTGTAAGATATGACCGGCCTATCATTAGGATGAAGATAACGCTATATGTATCATTCCTTGCATGGGATTGCAGTTTTGTATGGAACAGCCATTTTCGACTCAGTGAGGTCAACACATCTTTCATGGGGCACTGTATATACGCTATTATAATAAGATACCAGAGGATATTCTAAACTTGCCAGACAAAATGTTAAGTCCCATGTTAAACAAGACCTCTGTAAAAAAGGTTACTATAAACTCGATGATTATTTGAATGACCAAAATGTCTGGTCTTGACAATGTTATACTATGTACGTAATTCAATATTTGTACTTTGTATATTTTGTTTTGTTTCTTAAAAGAAGTGTGTTGTAGAGTTTCAGGCCACATCTTCTCTACAACGGAACACCTTCCGAAGCGGTGGTAGAATCAAAAATGACGTCAGAAAGATAAGATAAGATAAATATTCTTTATTTGCACACCAAAAATACAAAAAAAACAACAACAATATACACGAACAAGAAGGGTACAAAAGGCGGCCTTATCACTAAAAGTGATTTCTTCCAGACAACCAGTGGATGGAAGAAGTCTTACATTATTTACAGAAAGTTATCTACTTAAGTGATATTATTTTTAAAAAAAACAACGATTTTGACAGCACATTTTTTTCCGCGATTTTGGCCTTGTTCCCATATAGAAAGTTATTCAATTTCATGGTCCTAGACTCTAGAATAGACCTCTCATCATCGACATCAGACCTATATTTCAACCATACCATTATACCATATAATTCAATTAATTGTCTAGCTTTGTATTACCAAACTAGATAACTATATGTTTATTTCTGCTACATATAGATAACTTTATGTAACAGAAAATGCGTGAAAACAGAGGTGTACGCACTCTCTAAGTTCATTAACACTTGGCAAAGTTTATAGACAGCGATCACCTGTAGGTATCTCACCTCAGCTCACCTCGTGACGAGTCTGGCGCCTTGCCAAGTGACTCCTACAGATTCATTCTCCATTCACCACGTGGATAATACGAAATGTAAGTGTAACCATCATAACACCGTATGATGGATAGAGCTTTTAGAGCTATTACTTAATAATAAAACGATAATGGATGGATATGTATGTAGTGTCTCTTTTATTTTAGTGAATTATTGTTACAATTAAAGTCGGTTAGTAATATTGTCTTGTTATTGTAAGAAAGAATAAAAAAAAACTATATTAACGTAATTTTTCGCCAGCGTGGGTGCAAATAATCATCGAAGATAATTTATTGTAAAATGTGGAATTAAAGAACATTTGCTATTTATGAGTAAAAATTCAATCAACTGACGTTGTAAATATGAAGTCAGGTGTTGTAGGAATTAACATCTTACCTACTTACCTATAGGTACAGGGTGTAACAAAACACCCTATTAATACTTTAGGGGGTGGTTCAGAACATGAAACTCACAATGGAGCAAACATCAAAAACGCAAAAAAAATCAGCTGTCCTATACATTTTACTCGATTCGGTACTGCAGTTTTGTATGGGACGGCAAATTTTTTTCGAGACTACGAAGTTGGCTCCATAGTGAAAGTTGTTCAGTTTGATGGTCTAAAGCACGCCTTTAAGCAGTACTAGGGTGTTTTGTTACATCCTGTATTGTTATTTTACAACAGGGATAGATTTTTAAAACAAGGGTTGTCTCGAAGATATCACTAGAAACTCGAACGAAATTTTATTGATATTATCTTGAATTTATTTACAATCGAATTAACTTTTTTTATCCCCGACGCAAAAAGAGGATAACGCAGGAATACAAAACGAATGTAAAGTATCAAAACAAAGATACTTTTTCCTATTTTGCGACTCATTAAGGTTCTGTGAGATACAAATTTAAAATATCTTGGTGAGAACAGAAAACCACGACGAAGAAATTTTCCTACAAAGCGTGATTCTTGGAAACGGTTAAAGAAAAAGGAATTCTTAGCGTTTTCTTTAGTTAGAATATATTCCCTTATACATGGAATTTCGTGTAATAAACAATCACGTCAATCATTTACCGTTGTGAATTCTTTACCTTATGTTGCTTTAGAAACTAGTAGAGTACCACGATGACACGTGGGAAATCGCACATAGAAGCACACACGGTTACGGATTGACGGCATTGACGCACCGTGTGTGCTTCTACGTGCGGTTTCATACAACTCCTTGCTTCACAAATGACGGACTCACGTCTGCCGCACCGTCAATTCGTCATCGTGTGTGACAGCTCTAAATGGTATAATTATGTTTCTTCTAAAGCAATAGCTCTGATCGAATGTTTGTACGAAAAGTCGAATATTTTTTTTTGCGATTTTTCTGTAGGTTCTTAGGGAAAGTTGATCAGTATCATAGGTTTTATCAGCCCTAATTTTTTTTTTTAATTTATTAAGATCATAAGAGCATAAGCCATTAAAGTAATGCAACTGTTTACCCTAACTGCTGTATACAGGGTGAAATTGATATATTAACATAATTTTAGCCTAAATTCTACCCATCAAACTGAACAACTTTTACTATGGTAGCAAACCGATCGGAGCAAAATAAAATCTACTGTTGCATGCATTTGAGTCGCGTAGCGGTATTATTTAGTATGGAAGAGCAGATTTTTTTTTCTGAGCTCGGTTTGTCGGCTTCCACAGTAAAGTTGTTCAGTTTGATGGGCAAACTTTTAGTTTAAAAGGATGCTAATGATATAAATTTTACTTTGTACTTATATTAGTAATGTTACATTTTGTTTGTCTGATGGTTTTCCACCTATAATCATTTGCTCTTAAATAACTTGACGTACATGTAGTTTTGTGGACAATTCGTATCAATTCGTCTCTACCTCTAAAAGCTGGCCAAATTGAAAACTAGTTTTCTAATTGATTGACTAGATACATAGAGCTATCTATCGATGTCTAATAAAATACTTATCATCTTTAACATACATAAACCCACGCCATTGTCCCATGGGGTCAGAGACACGGACCTTAAAAAATATGTGAAAAAATTACTTCGGTTTCTAATATTTCTTTGCTTATATTTCAGGAGGTTAATCTTGCTATAAAACACATCATACACACTTGGAATTATGAAGTTACACTATTTTAAACAAACAACAATCATAATTCAACGTTGGTTTTATTTCCCAATGTTTAAAATGTACTGAATCAACCAATCAATTATTCTTAATTGTGGAAAATTTATTACATCACTTATCTTATACATCAATTGTCGTAGGTATCACGTAAAAGCTATCGACCCGATTCGAATCTCGTTTTTAAAACAATAAAGGCAGTACTGTTTCCTTGCAATCATAATTATTTTGCAAATTGTAAATTTTTCAGTGGTCTAAGTATGAAGCGTATTATCAAAATCTGCCGACTTCGCACAATTTTATTAAGCTTTTCAGTACTTAATTTTCAGCTGTGAGCGCCAGACAGAATGATACAATCATATTTTGAAAAGTATATCTGTCTACATCCATATAGTTTATTTATATGCTCTTCCTCTTCGTTCGTTCCTAATTATGTATTATAAAGAGTGTAAACATAAATGCGTTACTATTTAAGGGGGTACTTCGGACCATGAAACTGAACAACTTTCACTATGGGACCAACATAGAAACAGCAAAAAAAATCTGCTGTCCCATAGAAAACCTCAATCGTTGACGACCCAAATAGATTGATTTTTTGATTGATTGATTGAACCAAGCCGATTGTTTTTTTACTATTTCTGTGTTCGTCTTATAGTGAAACTGTACAAGTTTGATGGTCTGGAGCATCCTATGTAACGCATTTAATTTTACACCCTGAATATCGATGATGACAATATAGTTATATAGATTCGCGCTCTACCGTAGCCAACTAAAAAATAACATAGTTTTTGTTGCCAGCTCGTCTTTTTATTTTTGGGCCATTTCATGTGTACTTAACAAAATTTATTACAACTGTGAACGTATGGGTTTATTTGCTTTTACTCTAGCGTTCAACCATTCGCCATGAAATTTGATAAGCCTGTGGCGTGGAGACGGTCATTGAATATACTATATCCCGAAATCAGATCAGTTCAGCAATAATTATGCAAGGAAATGCTGCAATCTTCATCTTCAATTGTGTGTAGGAGTAGTATCAAATTATGATAGAGATTTTAGGTCACTCATCTACGAATAAAGAACACCTTTTAGGCAAGATTTCCTTTTTGTGTAATGAATTGAATTTGATCTTTTACAATCTTTTATATCTTGAGTCTTTAATAAAATATGAAAACTTTGCGAGGTCAATGATTTCATTTCACATTTTAGCCAGGAGTACATTGGGAAAGCATCATCTTATTGAATACGTTTAAGCCATTAATAAAACGTTATCATATCGTGAGAGTCGTAGCGTGTGGCGGTCCGTGATCTCTGCCTACCCCCATGGGACAGTGGTGTGAGCTTATGAATGTATGTTTGTATGTTTATCATTATTTTAAATCAAACAACTAGGTACTTTGAAAAGTTATGAAGTCTCGGTTATTTACATAATTATGATTGCTAAATAATCCGTCCGGAGTAAAAGAGTAACTACTTATACCTAATAGTGATCTCGTGCTTTCCCTGGTGATAGCTTGGCTGAAACTTGGCAAGTATTTCGTTCGCCTAGTTTTTCTGCTACCATCACATAATGCTTCGGAGAGACGACAATGTTTAAAAATGTAAAGAAAGACTGGTCGTAGGCATTGTTTATGCCAAAGCTCCTCGTCCGTAAAACGAATATTTATCTGAATGTCACTATGAGGTCGTCCCTCAAAATAGATTTAATTCAATATTGCAAAATGCCGACGCGAATTGAGAAGTTACAAAATGTTGCGACCCACGCATTAATAAAAATAACGTACGATTTTTCGTAAGCAAGCGCGAACATAGGCAACTAAATATTGTCGCAGGAAATATTATTTATTAGTTATTGCTCTATATATTTTTGTTGTCCTTGTTTCGTTATTTATTTATAAGATAAGATAAAAAATGGCATTGTGCTAGAATAGATTGTTTAATATAAGAGCCAGAAATATTTAACACCAAGCTTTCAATATTTGAGTACCAATAATAATTAATAATTAAAGTACACTAGCTAAATCTGAAATATTATCATAATTTACGCGCTTTTAGCTATAAAGACAAGATTAGTGCTTTGTGCAACAAATATCAATTACACTTCTGCCAAGCGTTGATCTAACTCTATCGCGTAGTTAGACTAAGAGAAATTTACGCAGTCGTTAGCATATTTTCTAATAATTACTTCCTAAAAATCCACTTTTACTTACACAAACTATTTGAATTTCAGAAATAACTACCACTGTATTTCCGTATTCTGTGCCAAAAGCAGAGAGCGTGATATGGGGCGCGGTCAGGCGCAGTCCGCGGGCCGGTGCGGTCCAGAGACTGAAGCTTTGTTATCTATGCGGAGAGTATTATTATAATAGTGATAATGACATAGCGAGAGGTGAGACAGGTGAATAACCAACCTGTGAGCAGTCGTCAGTAGTTGAGCGCGCGCACCGCACGCCTCCAGACCTCCAGACTGGCACTACGCAGTTTTCCCGAGCGAAACGCCGCTAGCGCTCCCTGTGTCTATTTTTAATCGCTTATAATTTTATTGTTTGAGCGAAAATCTCAAAGGCGACAAGTGCGCGCGCCGGCCGATACACTTCTAATGCCAATCCCAAGTTCTGGCGACCTTAGCCTCGGAGTCCCTTGGTTGCTGCAGAGTTTACGTGATTCCAGCTTCATTTCGTCACACTTGTTGGCAAATGCATATAATCTTTACAATTTTAAAAGATGCTCTGCGAATCAGTCTCTCATCGGGAATATTTAAACACAATTATTAACTTGCAGGTAAAGCAAAACTTAAGAGTAATGCGTGCGAATGTTAATTCAAAGCGAAACTTTTCAGCTAAGCGTAAGCACCTCACATCGTAGGTATAATAATATTCTAAACGCATTTTCTATTTCCCTTCTCCATTAGCGTTCATTATAAAGCATAGAAGCTTGGAAACAACATAATACTCTGCAGCAACGTAATATTTTAGTATACAGAGACATAACTAATACCTACTCGTATAAAGTTCCAGACATTATTACATCGACATTTTCAGTACTTAATAAAATATACGTGGAATTTAAATAGTCGTTTAAAATTTAATATTAAATTCGTTTGTAAATTGTTTGTTAACTTTTAGGATTTATATTAAAATGCAGTCATGAGTAATTTTAATCGAGTACAATGCTCAAACATTATATTAATTTAGCTGCAGGTCAGCTGCTGTCAAACATCGTCGTAAAAAGTAGAATCTCAATAATTCGAAGCTATGAGCGGTGCATAGTGCCTTATTATATAATGACGGCGTAGGCTTAGCAATTGGGTCTCGTTGGCACCCTTCGGGTACGAAACTCTAAAAAATCACAGTCCTTTTGTTCTGAAGTTTCAGAATAAATCTGACTACCCCGTCGGGTAATATATAGTCTTTAGCATACGCTTATGCTTATACTCTTTTTTCCAATTAAGTATATTCTTTTCTTACAACGCTCAACAAATTCTGTATTATCTGAATGCGCTTTGAGTATATATCCAACATTTACCATGTACAATAAAACGAATAAAATTGTTTGTTTCTAATAGTAGCTAATACCTAGGTACTTTTTACTGTCTCGCAGGTGTGAAAAGTTGAGTATTCACCTCGGGGTATCTAAAGGTTCGTCACTATCCGATCTTGTTTCAACCTGTATACGCTATGGTACGCCAATCAGCATTCAATATACCCTTCTGTGCCCTGCCATAGGACGTATATGCTGCCATATATGCTGATCATGAAGAGGTAGATCCGCTTGCAAGTCGCGACGGATATGCCTAAATCTTAGTTCGGATTACACGAGTATTTTAGTCGAGTGCGAGTGATTTAGAACTTAACTTAAAACTAATCAACCACATTTTTCTGTTCAGCTACCAAAATCTAAAATAGTCACATGGTCCGATTCAGGTAGGTGCCGAAAGCATCGCAGGGTTGATTGGTGCAGATTGGCCGCAGGTCAGACTGTCGGATGACCGCCAGGGTAGACGGACAATGTTAGTTTTCACTAACGAACTGCCGTCAAAGAGAAATAGAAATATTGGGCGATCTCCTCATACGAGCGATAATTTCTATGAACTAACAAATTTTCGATGGCCTATAGAAAAACAATAGAAGACTGCGAACGAAATCGCGACTAAAATACTGTTATGCTATGCGTATTAATAATATTTTGCGTCGATACTAACAGGGCAAATACGTTTTTTTCTTCAAAACAGAATTTTGCTTAGTACCTAAATAAATCAAACATTTTTAATTTACGAAATACGCAAAAGCCATGATTGATATTCATATTGATTCATATACGTCAATAACAATTTATACTTAATAACAAATTCGAAAAGTTTATTTTTGTTTCGTATAAAAATAAAAGATTGTGGTGGGAACAATAATTATTTTTCCCGCACTTTAGCCACTTTCTCGAAAATTGTCAAATAGCCAATTGTTTTGACGCGTTCTATAAAACTCGTAAAATAATTAAAATAGCATTTAGGGTTGCATGATCAATATGGTCCTCGGAGGCAGAGATCGAGTGGGCCACACACACTGGACCATTAGGGCTCGCATGCCACCCCCGAGAAAACGATAAAACTCGAGATGTGCCTCCATCCTTATTATTTTACGTATGCCAGAAAGAGCGCGTATGACGTTTTTCTCGTTTAAACGCTTTGTCGTGGGTGGCATGCTAGCTGTGCTGGAGTGAGATTTTTGAAAGTCACACGTTCAAATCAGCTGCAGCAGTAGAAAGATGCGTAAGCTCTATAGTAATTTTGAAATTTTCTACTGCTGATTTCATATAACTATAAAAAATTTAACTTCAGGAAACTCGCACTCGATCTAAAAGATATCACAAATCGCTGTGATGAGATAATCGAGTCACAAATTCTAAAGAAAAGCGTGTTTTGTTTTTTCATAAACTCCGATATTGTTTATGGGTTGCATTTTCCCGTAAACATGAAAGCGAGGTCGCCGGCAGCGACCTTCTATCTTCTTAAATATAATTTATTACGTGTTCTATTGCTCTAACGCCGCTTTCATGGTTTGTTCAGCATATTATGCTAAGAATATAATGGTAGTCGAGTTATATACAATGACGTAGGCCATTGTATCGAACGAACGGTGAGTAACTAAAATAACGCTGCACACACGTATTGAACTCTATAACAATAAACGCAAAGGGTGATTCTCGATGAGTCGGATTCATTACTTTTGAACACGGATTCATCATCATCCGCTTGTATCACCCACTGTGGCGCAAAAGCCACAAACATGAGAGATAGTAACATAGGTATTGGGTCCTTCTTAATATATGCTGACACTTTTTAAGGGGATGATCAGACCGTGAAACTAAACAACTTTCTTTATGGCACCAACATCGAAATCGCGACAAAAAAATCAACTCTTCCATACAAAATTGTACCTACTAGAGATATGTCAGGGACAGCTGATTTTTTTTTCTCGATATTGATGTTGGTCCCATAGAGAAACTTAATTCAGTTTGAAAGTCTGATCATCCCCTCAAAAACTGTCAGCATATTAAAAAGGACCCTGTATAACATCATTGGGTGAGAGGAACTCCATGCGAGCTTCAGTATCATTGGAAGCATGTTAATCTTAGTGGTGAACTTACTGTCAACGAGGACTTAAAGTACACAGGTTTTATATAATTCCGTCCTATAGGATCCCACTGTAAAGCAAAGGCATCCTCTCACGAATAAGGGTGAAAGGGTCTAGTCCGCATACCTACTCCACCAGTGGATCCTAGAGCAAACTGGTGGAGGCAATTTAGTAGTCAACTTGCTGTCAAATCAATTTCAAGCCGCGTTATAGTTAAAATTCGTAATATGGTTGAATTTCAGTCAAACTGAAGAAACATGAAATAGTACTGTAGCCGGGGGACTTTTTAATTACCAAAACGATTACCGATTGCTGTTTAGAAATTGTTGTAAGGTACTAAATGACTAATATAAAAACCTAAGTCTTACAGATCACAAGACGCCGTAGTTTTTTAACAACGGCCTTCGTATAGAAATTTTGGAAAGTCTTACTATTACTTATGGGTATTGAACTAAGGTGAAGAACATGACAGCATAGAAAAAAAAAGGAAACCTCGAAATTTTAAAATTTCAGACTATTTTTTTTTTTTTTTATCTACGGCGTAGACATAGTTATATTAGTCATTTAGTACTTTACTACTATTTCTAAACGGCAATCGGTAATCTTTTATGACTACAGTACTAAAATTATGTATATAAAATAACGAATTTCACTCAGTGAGAATTAGGCCTTGGAATCGCGTTATTCTTAAATGTTTATTTGAATGAAACGAAAACTGGTATGATTGCGAAAATCATAAGTCAGCGTGTGGAAATACATAAACAATTCTGTTTTATGAAAACGATGACGTTTTAAATTTGAATGTGTGAAATGACGAGTTAAGAAAACAAAAGAATATTCTTTCCGCCAATATTCGTGATTGGTTCTTACAGTAATTAATTAATGCAAAAAAGCAAACGATAGGGACATGGCAGTGGTGACATAGATTGTATGGTAAAAAAATATTTGCTCTACTGTCATTATCAAAGTCAAAGTCAAAGTCAATATAATTTATTCAATATAGGAGCTTGAAGCACACTTATTAAACGTCAAATCCTCTGTCTACTCCACAAAATCCTTCACAATCCTTCCACCCCTAGCTATCTCTGTGATCATTTCTCCTTCTCCCGCCCTCCTGACAAACCTTGTCGATCTCACGTCCGTACCCAACTAAGAATCCCGACTCCACCGACTTCTACTCCTACTCTTTCACTATCCATGCTGCCCGGTTGTGGAACTCACTCCCCGCCAATATTCGTGATTGTCAAACATTTGCGTCCTTCAAAAAGCAAGTGAATGAACACTATCACTCTCTAAAATAAGCCATAGTTTATATATGTTTATTGTATCTTTAATTTATATTTATGTATTATATATATATATATATATATATATATAATTATTAACGTCCATCTAAGTATCTAGTTTTATCATTTGTGCTGTACACATTTTGTCTGCCTCACACTTTAGAAACTGTCTCTGTTGCGGGTTTGCTGGAAGAAATCTCTTCAGAGATAAGCTCGCCCTTTGTACATGTATACTTTATATTGTTTTTTTCTGTAATATTATGTGTGCAATAAAGTTTTAAATAAATAAATAAGAATAATGCTCAGATAAAGTACCTATGTCTCTAGATTGAGCCTCACGCTTCTACCGTATAAAAAAAAGTGGCCAACTTTCTTAGATTGATGTGCGTGAGTGCGTGTATAGCGAAACGGTTTATCACCCTGGAGTAGGGTGATATTTTTTCGACTACTTGAATCGAAAACCATTTTGAGATAATTATGGTTTTTCAAGTGACCGAGTGATGTCACTCGGTGCTTTGTAAACTGCTTGGTAAACTAAAATAACTGGTCATTATCTATATGTATATATCTATACATATAGTAAAATTGTAAACTTGTCGTGTACATCATTGAAGATACTTGTAAAAAAATTTATTGGGTGCGTTAAGGATGCCTACGTAATGGAACGAATTGAGAAAATTTTTAGGGTTCTTTGCCCAAAGGGTTATGAAGTCGTTTAAAAACAGGACTCAATTCATAAGCCTACGCTGTCCGTTCGTAGTCTGTCCTACCTATTTAGGTTTGCAAAATTTTTAACCGTAATAGCTAGACGGTTGAAATTTTCACAGAATGTGCGTTATTATGGCGGATTTACTGACGAATAATAAAAATGTTGCGCGAACAAACAAACACACTTACAGACAAAATTTCTAAAAAAGATTGATTTCGAGTCGAGATATTTTTTGTAAATATCTTCAATGTACAGACACACTTCAGTTACAGTTTTATAATAGTTTTGATTATATTATTGGAAGTAATGTAAATAAATTGTAAATAGAGTTTGTCCATCTCATCACTGCACTTAGTTGAACTCACCATAAACAAAACAAAATTAAAATTAAAATTATAATAACCTGATTCTTTACAGAACTTTTGTTTTAAAAGTTAACAGAACGTATTTATTTCCGTTACACCGAAGCAGTTATCAGGGGCTAGTTAACCCTACCGAACTCTTAAATTAGTAACCTAATACTTCAAAGTTTGTAGCGCTCGTAGCTCGTAGCCACGTAGCTTCGTAGCTTCGTAGCAGCAAGGATATCGTCTTACTTAGGTACTATGCACAATTTGTAAGCCAATTGTTTACCTACTCATAGTTTATTGTTTATGTATTCCTGGGAATTTGATGTCTAGTTTTATTTTGGTTTTTATTCTATACAGGGTGTAAGCCTAACGGCACACTTGCGGAGCGTTTCGCGGCTGAACCTTCCGCGGCTGAACTATCGGTCGTAGTATTCGGTTGGTATGACACACTTGGCGTCGCGTTACGCGGCGGAAGGTTATGTCGCGTTTAGTTCGGTCGGCTAATGTGTCATAGGGTACTTGAAAAGCGTTGCGCGCGTGTCGACCGAAAGTTCCGCCGCAGAACGCTCCGCAAGTGTGCCGTAGTACTTAGGGACAGCACTCCGCGGACAGAAAACTCAGACCATCAAACTGATAATTTTCACCATGGAGCATACCTAAGGAATCGTCCCTGTATTAGATTTTGACTTCTATAAGTCCGTGCTGTATGTATTAAAATTCAAAACAAGATATTATTAGATACCTACTATAAAGTACCGCATCGCCTTGACTGCAACGTGGCGACGTCGTGAAATGCGAGCATAACCATGTCCTCTAGGTATTTCACACCAACGCCCGCCAGTTTGTTGCTGCTCTTACACTGCAAATTCCATAAACTTGTCTTTGTTTGCTCCGTCCCAGAGAGTATACGACCAGAAATATTATACTTTTTTATACCAGCTTCTATCGCTTCGTGAAATTTCTTCAAGGAAATATGGTATAGCTATACAGGGTGTAAAGAAAAGTATCATTTAACCTTTAAACCACATATTCTACCCATCAAAATGAACAACTTTTATTATAGGAGCAAATCTTTCAGAACAAAAAAATCTGCTGTCATTTGAGTCGAGTAGGCATTGCAATTTAGTGTGGAACAGGAACAGCTGATTTATTTTTGCGCTTGCATATTTATTTACTCCCGTAGTAAAAGTTGTTCAGTTTGATAAAAGGTTAAAAGGTTTAATGATACGTTCATTTTATGTATAGCCCTTAATTTATTACCGGCCTGGGTCGAATCGAATAGTCTATACTCTGAAATGGAATCCGAGATGAAAAATTTCAAACAAAAGACACTCTTTTGTTTTTCCATTTCAGAGCTTAGATCAAAATAAAATTAATGGATAGGCCAGGCCTTACGCAAACATTTAAAACCAGAAAAATGAGGCAAAACAAATGAAAGGTTTACTTCAAATTTGTATGCAAGTGCCCTAGATTCTAGGCCTAGATTTGACAGATAATGACGCTAGTTTGTATGGACTAGTGTGCTTCAACTTACCGCGCTTTAGGCCTATCCATTCAACTTACCGCACTTTAGGCCTATCCATTAATTTTATTTTGATATAAGTTTCAGAGTATAAAATAGTATAGTATACCTAGTCCTTAATTTTATCACGCACAATTTGTATGACACAAATTGTAATTTACAATGAGAATTTGAAATAAATATTACATGTCACAACGCATGTTACCTACTACATGTTTAGTTTAGCGTAATTAGTAACCAGCACCCTGTACCCTGAATTGTAATTTTAAGTTACAAATAAGTTACAGACTGTCTAAAGTTGCCATACAAAGCTATAAAAACAGATGAAAAAGTCAACTTTGAGTGGTCTTATAGCTTTGTATGGCAACTTTAGATTGACTTACTATTACGTATGGGTATTGATAGTATTGAACGAAGGTGAAAAACAAGACAGTAAAGAAAAAAAAAACGGTAACCTCGAAATTTAAAAATTTCAGACAAATTATAAATATTTTTCTTCTACGGCTATGGTTGTGATCTGTATGACTTAGGTTTTTATATTAGTCATTTAGTACCTTTCAACAATTTCTAAACGGCAATCGGTAATCTTTTTGGCAATTTAAAACCCCGGCTACAGTAAGTACTATAATGGATTACAAAAATGAAGTTACCATGTTAATAATGTCACATAAAGTTGAACTACATGCTGTCAGAAAACTATCTATAGAGTTAGCGAAAAATTGTTCGTCTATCACCCAGTTGCAACTTAGTAAAGTTAATCCTCCATTAAATCTCTTGCTGTCCCTTTTTGTCTTGTTGACGTAGGAAAAGCTAGCAAGACATTTAATGGATAATTAACTCTAATGATAATTTCTCCAATTGATTGTATAAATAAATAAATAATAAATATCTTTGACAATGTCACACAAATTATCTAGTCACATTTAAAGTACCAGAATCTAGCCTGGACTTGTATTATGATAACTAGACAACGATATAGAATACGTATGTAGATACAAACATCCATGACTCGGGTACAAATATTAATATAAATCATACAAATATTTGTACCTTACGGGATTCGAAGCTGTGACCTTTGGCACAGCAGGCAGGTTCACTACCGACTGAGCTACCGGGCCGTCAATGTCCGTTATGTATGTGATACCTACTAGGTTTTGCCGGCGACAGTCCGCGTGAAATTAGAATAGTGCACCCCTACATGACATCCTACGTAGAATATCACCATTTAGGCTGTGCGTACACGCACGCTGTCTGTCAGTCAGTCACGGAACTGTTTTATAAGTGTCGATTATTTTGATTAAAAATGTTTTTTAGTTTGTGTTTGAACTAGTGAAAAGGCACTACCTACTACAAGTGCATTACGGATAAAAGTAATAAAAGAAAAAAAGACTCGGAAAACACCGACTTATAAACGACCCTTACGTCACTGGCTGGCCACATTACAATATGTAGGTACTTCGAGTTTCAGCTTTTACATTCCAGTTGACCTATGTGTTCTATCTATAAACTACAACGGCACAATAAAACAGAAATACACTGGCAGTTAGTTGGCAACCCTTATCAACTATTAATAACTCTCGCTCACAATTTATTAATATACAAGTTGACACCAAAATGTCCAGTAGGATATACTAATTTGCCGAAAAAGTGTTTAACAAAACACATATTTTCTGGTGTCAGAAACAAACAGAAGTTCACGGTGTGCGTTTTACTCGAAAGATATACACCTAACTTTATTACAATACCTAAGTATATTCACGAGTTTAATCCCTTTCGGGGTGGGGAGGTCAAAAACCCTAGGGGAAAGAAAATTATCAGTAGGGCTCGCATGCCACACCCGAGAAAACGATAAAAATCGAGATGTACCTCCATCCTTATTATTTGACGTATGCCAGAAAGAGCGCGCACGACGTTTTTCTCGTTTAAACGCTTTGTCGTGGCTGGCATGCTAGCTGTGCTGATATATTTAAGACTGGTCTTAATACATTGCATACATGCTATAGGAACCTACGTATGTGCTATAACAACAGGGATACCAAAATTAAATCTCTAGTAGGTATCAAACAGTTGAATCTAACTTTGGACACAAAAGTTCGTCGCCAACGCCCACCGCAATAAGGCTGCGTTTCCACCAGAGTTGTGCGAGGTAGCGAGGCGGTGAGTGAGGAAAAAATCAGCCAGGGAGTGCTTCAATTTCCCAATGACTGATCGAGCGAGCGCGCTATTGGCGGATTGTTTCCTCGCTCACCACCGCCTCGCTACCTCGCACTTCTCTGGTGGAAACGCAGCCTAACAATGAGTAATTATACAAAAATGCTCACTTTATCGAGCTCTATCTATGTTGTCACAAAGACGAAACTCTAAGGCTAATAGGAAAAAAGAAGAAAGAAAAAATATTGACGACGTATCTCCAAATATGGTGGAAATAAGCGTGTAATCGGGAAAAAAAACGATTATTTTCTCTCATGTAAAATTTTCTCATTTGGGGTTCGCCCCTTTGCGGCGTAGCGTAGGCGAATTGACTGGCTGTGATTAAAGACGTAGGTATGTGTGGTTAAAATCTCCAAAGACAAATTATTATTGTATAGTAGTCCTGCGTTTCAGACGCACACACGTAAAGGCGCGCGCGATCTATCAGCGTCGTCATCAAGGTCGGTGAAGATGCGCGGGCGCCGCGCAAACGACGTATTTTTGGCACCGATTGCGTAAGACACGCATCGGTCGCTTCGAACTGATTTCTTTTTACTGGAATGGTGCTGCTACTACAGATTCTCACAGAAAAAAAATGTTGCAGCTTTTTAAGGGGCTACCTGCCGGTTTTGGGTAATTTTGTAACCATTTTATTCATTAACTATGGCACTTTTTGAGCTGAAATTTAAACTGAACTATCTACAGGATATGAGAAGTGATGTGGTTTTTCTATAAATCGATTTTAATGAATAAAACCGAAGAAAAGGGACTCTAAAGTCACCCCTTTTTTTCCAGTTGTAACCATTTTACTCTTACATTTTTAATCGGAACAAAATGAAAATTTACTATATTGTTCACAATACAATTTAGAATGATGTGGTTTTTTTACTTTTTCGAAATTAGTAAAAAATCATCGAATTTTTCAAAGAAAACAGCAAAATTCTGACCGGAGCCACGCGCTCTTTCTCATCGATTAGTATGGAGTGTGAGTGAGAGGTGAGTGGTCCACGGCTGATACGCCTTAAATGATCAATCAATCAATTATACTTTTGTTATACTTTCGTTCTCTGATTAGTTGACTCTGTAGCGCAATTGTATAACGCACTTCCCCGGATTGGAAGAGTGCGGGTTCAAGTCCCGCCCGAATTTCAATCTTAAATTTGAAATAGCACATCATGGCTGTAACATGTTTATGAACCATAATATTTAAAAGTATATTTTATACTTCAACTAGCGACCCGCCCCGGCTTCGCACGGGTGCAATGCACATATAAACCTTCCTCTTGAATCACTCTATCTATTAAAAAAACCGCATCAAAATCCGTTGCGTAGTTTCAAAGATTTAAGCATACAAAGGGACATAGGGACAGAGAAAGCGACTTTGTTTTATACTATGTAGTGATGATGTAATAAAACGATTATCACTTAGCGAGTAATCGCTTTCGTTATCGTAAGATAACGATTCCGATTAATTCCTCAAATCGTTACTCAATACACTAGGTTCTTTTAAATAAATCATATTTTTAAAGTTAGGAAATACTTAAACAAAATTGAAGTATTGCAGATTTTAAAAAAACATAATGTTTGTAAGTTTTCCGGTTTCAGTCTAGTCATAGAGTAAATAGTCTAGTCCATTTTTCGGTTTTTGTTAAACGGCTGTAGAAAACAACCTCTCTCTCAACATTTATGAATTGTTTAACATTCACTTTAGTTCTGGTAAAATTATATTTAATTAACTAATAGTAATCGTTAAATAATCGCAAAGATAATCGTCGATTTCGATTAATCGCTAAATGCCGATAATCGTCGATAACGATTATTCAAATTAAGTCTGGATAGGTGCTTGCTCTTTACCTATTTTATTATTATACCTACTTATCACGTAGTAGGTACATCTACAAAATATTACACACAGCACGTAGTACTTTCTCTATTCTATTAGATCAACATCGATATCGCGAAAAAGAAATCTGCTGTCCCACCTGGCCCACATATTTGGGTCACAACAAATCACAACAGCTGATTTGTTTTTCGCGATTTCGACATTGGTCCCATGGAGAAAGTTGTTTAGTTTGATGGTCTGATCATCCCGTTAAAAACCTTCACCATATACCTAATATCCTGATGGCACCCCAGGTCGAATTCAATACGGTGACAATGCGATAGAATTCCAAACCTTCGAGTAATTTTCTTTTTATTTCGGTTTCGGCTTGTTTAATGTTACAAGTCCATTTTTGGATTCATGAATACGTCGAGGGGGTAATCATTCAGGATGAATAGCAGGTATGTGTGTGTGTCATTCCACCCCCTTTGATACGTTCTTGGATGGTATGATAATGAAGGACTTGTACCCAATATTGAGCCTTTTGTCTAAAACAGAGAATTAATCATGCGACAAATTAATTCCGTGTACCACCTGCATTGGAGCTACAGCATAATCAACAGCACTAAAATACGTCTTCAGTTCTATACAGGGTGGAAGGAAAAGTATCATCAACCTTTAAACCACATACTCTACCCATTAAACTGAACAACTTTTACAATGGGAGCAAACCTGTCAGCGCAAAACAAATCTGCTGTTCTATACTAAACTGCAATGCCTACTCGACTTAAATGTATGGGTAAAAGTTCCATAGTAAAAGTTGTTCATTTTAATGGGTTTGAGGTTTAAAGGTTATAATGATACTTTTCCTTACACCCTGTATTAGCTACCTCGTGCTAGCGGACACTGCCGGCAGTATCCGTGTAGCAAAATACTGTGCTTACTGAAATGTTACATTACCTAAAGTGAGTTTAACGTGAGAATTAAAACCGCGGTAACGTTGGTTTTTTTTCAATCCTACTAATAATTAGTGAAGATACTTCCCGTTTCCTGTGTTGTCAACTTGCCATCAACAATAGGGAATTAGAAAAAAATTTTTTAGCTATAACAGCTTGCTGTTTTCGGAGTTATAGTCGCCATCCATTTACTGTTTGAATACTTATTGAACAAATAAAACATACGGGTCGAATTGAGAACCTCCTCCTTTTGTAGAAGTCGGTTAAAAATGAAAAGTACTGCACAATCCAAAAGCAAAGCCTTTTAATAACAAAGGTAAGATAGAATGGACCAACCACTTATCCCGAGGTTGCGGTTTTCACCACCAAAGTACCGTTACAACACAGGAACTTAAAAAGAAAAAATTTACGATGGCATAAAATTCATAGTCCCTCATCATTGTGGTAATACAAGAATCAATTCCGACTCTAAGCACTTGTGAGTGAGATAGATAATGCAAGCTTGACGGCAGTACCACACGCACACAGAAACACTCACCGAAAACCTTGTGAAACTACAAGTATCATTCTATGTGTGTGCCGGTTTCAAAGTGGTAGTACCTGTAACCCAAAGTATATAAACATATGTTTTCACTGTGTGGGTTACAAGATGTTATGTGTAGACAGACGATGGTGGGTTGGGGAATTCATTTAGATTCTAAGGGCCTGTTTCACCACCTCCGAATCCAATAAGTTCTAGTTAGCTTATCCGACAGCTCATTTGACATATTCTTCATACAAAATATGTCAAAAGAGCTGTCGGATAAGCTAACTAGAACTTATACATAAGTGGTGAAACAGGCCCTAAATCTTAGAACTTATTTGGACTATATTATTACAAGATTATTTCCTCGCAGGGATTTGTGTTTACTTAGTTTCTAATGTTATTTTATTATTGAAAAATTTCATACTTTATTATGATTTGTTTACTTTTATTGTTTGAGTTGACAGACCACATAGAGACAAAAAGACAGTGATACCCTCAGAACTTCTAGCATTTGACGTATTTAGTTTTGTTTAAACACAGGTAATTCAAATCAAAAGTCATTTAAATTAAATACTTTATATTCCAGATTTCTAGAAGTTTCACTGTCTTTTTACCCGACTGCGCGACGCAAAGGAAGGGTAATGTTTGTCTCTATGGAGTGCACGCCACTGCCACATGATTACGATTGCTGCTACAATTAAATATCCCATACTTTTCTATGACAACTGATCAAAAACGTACTATGTAAATGTTAGCTTTTCTAAAATTTTCAGTCACGGCATAAAACTGTTTAATTATTATGATCGTGTGTACGGACTTTATTTATGTGTTTACACGACCGTGAATAATTACGGCACATTTACTTTTATTACAAAATCTGCTACTTTTTATTATCTTTCACCAATTTTATGTACCTAAACAAAGAAAGCCAAACTTTTTTGAATTTTTTAGCAAAAAAAATCGTACAAATTGTAGTTAAAAGTGAAAATTGTATTTATAGAGGCCTTACGAAGATAGAGCTAAGTAGGTATAATCATTTTCATCAGAAAAAATCCGCATAAGCATAAACATAGCATAAGCATATGCTCACGACTATATTCCCCGAGGGGGTAGTCAGAGATATTCTGAAACCTCAGAACATCCACGTTTCACCAGTAGTACCGAAACTCTGTCCAAAATCCGTTTGTTTGTTTTCGTAATTTTGTAAATTTATCATAGCATAATATGTAACCTAAGGGTTGAACTACACCACACAGCACAGCATCGCATTTTCCGTCGCTCCATCCTTTTCTTTCACTCAGGAACGTCATTTGCTGGAGCATATATAAGATAGACAGAACGCGATCGCGCGCGACAGCACGCCGCGTGTGATTTTTAACCCCCGAGACGCAAAAAGAGGGGTGTTATAAGTTTTTAGCCCCCGACGCAAAAAGAGGGGTGTTATAAGTTTGACGCCTGTGTCGGTCTGTCTGTCTGTCTGTCTGTCGGTCTGTCTGTCTGTGGCATCGTAGCTCCCAAACGGGTGGACCGATTTCGATGCGGTTTTTTCAAGTAGAAAGCTAATTTTTGCGAGAGTGTTCTTAGCTTTGTTTCATGAAAATCGGTTTAGTAGTTTTGAAATAACATTAAAAATTGCGACAAAATAAGACGGGTGTTATAAGTTTCTGTCCGTTCGTGGTTTCGTAGCTCCCAAACGAGTGAACCGATTTCGATGCGGTTTTTTTAAGTAGAAAGTTAATTTATGCGAGAGTGTTCTTAGCTTTGTTTTATGAAAATCGGTTCAGTAGTTTTCATGTAACTTTAAAAATTATGAAATAACATTAAAATACAAATTTAAAAAACCCTTAACGCCAAAAACGAACATTTAAAAAGTAAAAAATAATGCGGTCACCTATTATTTTTGATGTAAGCAAATGTACGTTTTATTTACTTCTTTACTCTCTTTAAGATATTTTAGGTTAATTAATGTGTCGGGGACCGCAAGTGATTTTTAAAAAAATCAATGGTCATTTCATAGCGGTCCCCTACGCATTAATATCTTAAAGAGAGTAAAGAAGTAAAACATACATTTGCTTACATCAAAAATAATAGGTGACCGCATTATTTTTTACTTTTTAAATGTTCGTTTTTTTTTAGTTTCAGTATTATACAGGCTGTTGCAAAAGTAAAAATAAACATTTAAAACTTTTAAGGCTGTTGTTTAGACCATCAAACTGAACAACTTTCACTATGGGACCAACATCGAAATGGCGAAAAAAAATCTGCTTTCCCATACATTTAGCTCGAGTAGATTAATTGTAGTTTAGTAGGTATGGAACATCCTTTTTTTTCGTGATTTCGTTATTGGTCCCATAGTGAAAGTTTGATGGTCTAAATTACCCCCTTAAATGTTTACGTATTTGTTTTTTTGTAACAACTTGTAGAAAGATTGCTTGGTTTAGAGTAGCACTGGTTCGAAAAAGGAAGGCAAATCCGTGTACAAATGTTTACTTCCAACCATCAAAATCCTGTTAATGAATGAGCAACATTTCGGAAATCGATTTGATGTACAAACATTCGTCAATAAAATTGTTCGTAATACGTATAAACAACATCACGGGGTATTTACTGTTAAGATAGAACCAAGGTCGACGTTTGCGTCGGGTTTAACGATGCTAGAAATACGATGAGCAAAGCTTTGATATCGCCACTGCCAGCGGCACAGACAGCTGTCTGGCCGTATGTACGTACATTTTATTGATATCGACAGTGGAAATTTCAAATGTCGTAAGGGACAAACCCCTACTTTTGAGTAGAGCCAAAAAACAAAATTTTGTCAAAAAAACATCATAACTTCATTATTTTCTTTCCTATTAAGGTGATTTCCAGACAGATAGTTTTAAAATTACTTCATCTATAGAAGACTATTGATCAAACCTGGATTAGCACAATAGTTTAGAAGTTAGTGTCCCTTACACAATAGAATTTTTGAACAGATGTCCTTTACACAACCGAATTTTTGAAGAGATGTCCGTTACGACGTGGAAAAAATTGCGATTTACAATAAATCTATTTTACGCCCTACCACACCCTACGCTTAATCATAATAATTTTGTTGTAACTGCCTACCAGTCTTGTCCACTCCTATAATTGTATGTCGTAAAGCTATTATAAAAAAAATAAAAGGAAGTTACAATAAAAAATGTCGATCCAATCAAAGAGATTATTGCTATGTCAGAGACAAATTTCTGATCAGCAACTGTTCAGTTTAGTTTTGCTTGTCCTTAATCACTGTTTTTACCGGTATTTGACACGTTTTCTTTACAAGAACCATTTATGTAACCGAAACATTTTCTACAGGGTTCAACTTAATATGCTGACAGTTTTTTACAAGGATGATCAGATCTTCAAACTGAACATCTTTCTCTATGGGACCAATTTTCAAATCGCGAAAAAAATATCAGCTGTCCCATACATTTGGCTCGAGTAGGTTTGCACTTTAGTATGAAACAGCAGATTTGATCCCATAGAGAAAGTTGATCAGTTTGAAGGTCGGATAAACCCCTTAAAAAAGTGTCAGCATAATAAGAAGGACCCTATATGTTCGACGCCATTGTTGCTGTTACGGCCTACTGTACACCTATCTCCCTAGCTGCCCTGACCTAGCGGCGCTGTGTCAGAAAGGAAACTAAAAACTGACAAAACGGTGATTCATAACCCGCTAAATGACATTACGTCTAGCTTGTTATAGCCATATTGAAGAACGCGAAGCGCTGATACAATGCGACGATCGTTCGAGCAGCCGGCTAAACTTTGATCCGCCGTAATACGAAACGGTTCGTTTTAGACGGCTAGCTGTTATGTCTTCTTATGCCTCTATTCCTCGAGGCAAACCCTCTGCTACATCCTGGAGGGCGCATGACACAGGGCACAGGCTAAAATGCGATAGATATCGAGTGGTTTATGGTGGCCGTTACCTATGTAATGCAGCTCATAAGTTTTACAAACCAACTGCGAGATACTCCCGAGTCTAACCCTTCCCTGCTCAAAAGTCTTCAAAATGCTAGCCAAATTGCTCCTCGGGATGGCCAAAAGATTTTTGTTGTACCAAGTATGTACCTATTTACTCTTAGCGAAGATCAACTCACTTAGCTTTCATACGCTGCCCTTTCTCCCGAATGAAGCCATTGACATCAACACCCCAATGGCCTCCCGTCTCAAAGGCGACTGGAACAAAATCATAAACCTACTCCAGGTTGGTAGTTCCACCCGCTAAAGGGGCATCCCCATCATTGGCCTTTCCATCTTTGTAAGATGATTTAAGCAGCGTTTTGGCGGCACTTACGCTCGTGACTAAAAAACCCGATACGAGAGCGACAGGTACGGCAACATGTCCGGCAAGTAAAATTAAAGTTTGCTGTGTCAGTTGGGTTTGCAAGTCGATCATGCCTCCTTTCCCGCTTTTCAGTCAAGGAAGCAAACCACGCCCTATCGTGCTCAGCTCGAACGTGTATATATACTGGTCTCGTTCCAAACCAGACAACCGCCTTTTTGCCAAGATAATGACGCTTACCATCGATGCGGCTAAAACCCAGGGGCTCCAGGATACACAACATATCTACAGACACAAGCGCATGGCGAATTATGTAATTTAAGGCTTGATGACGGATATACTTGTATTCCAGCACAACGCTGACATCTTAATTTATGACAACACTTTTCTCCACCCAACACTACAAATATATTGGGACTAGCCTACCTTGCAATCTGGATGTAAGACTGTGGCAACTTTCAAAGAATCATTGTAGAGCAGCTTTCCCAAAATGAAGGAAGGGAGAGAGTACCTACAACCAAATTAGCGTATGACGCCGGCTCCATACTATCACTTTTTTAAGCGGGAAACATTAGCACCAACAGCGCTACTCACAAACAGTGAAAAAGACAGTCTTGCCGCGATATCATCCCTGCTTGCACGGCCAAGTTTTCAGGGCGCTTAGCGTTTGGAGAAGAGGTTGCAGTTGAAGTTGCAGTGGTGGTTATGGCAGAGTTGAAAGCTTTGGAATATCTGTGTACGCTCATTTATTTGGGAATTTCCACCTTGTTTTATACAAAACGGCGGTTCCCTATTCGTCTGTAAACCTCCGACTTCCGAGTAAACTGTTCATGTGGGTATCCCCACTACCTACGTGCGCCCAGCATATTATGGGTTTGCGTTGCTTGATGTGTCGCCGTGTGAACCGACGGTACTGAACAACTTTCTCTAAGAAACGTGTAGGAAAGTGGCAAAAAAAATTGGGTTTTTCACACAAATGTTCGATCAGCCGATTATCGAATATTTGTATGAAAAGTTTATTATTGGAACTTTCCCTTCTTCCTTTGCGAAAGTTATTCAGTATCATTGGTACAATCACCCTTTAAATTAATGCACCGTGCATAACAATAAACAGTTGTCTAAATAATGTTGCCGAACCATGGTGCATACGAAAGCTAGCTTCTTTAACAAAACATACTAAGCAAAAGGTAAATTGTTTTGTGTAATTTTATTGGAACCTGGACCATAAATTTAAATATTTATTATAAATTCTTTGATTATAGAACTTTTTAAATAGCTTTACAACATTTAATTTTAGAGTGAACATGACTGGCAGGTTAGTTACACCAAAATAATTACGATTATTCTTAGGGTGTACAATATTTTTTATTACAATCACAATTTTTTTAACGTCGTAACGGACACGTGTTCCAAAATTATATGGTTTAGGGACCTAATCTTCTAAACTATTATCCTAAGCGAGATTCAATCAATAGTTTGCTATAGATAAAGAAATTCGAAAACAATTTGTCTAGAAATAATTACAATAGCAACAAAAATTTAAAAGTTATAACGTTTTTAGGCAATATTTTGTTTTTGGTTTTTCTGTAAAACATACAAGTTTATTGCCGAAGTGTAAGTTTATTCCGAAATATCGGGAATATAGGTATCAAAAACGCAGTAAAACCCCCTTTTAAATGTTTAATTTTAGTTTAAATAAGAACCGTTGTCATGACTTTCTACAACCACTTTAAAATTATTTGTGAAAATAACGTCGTAAAGGACATACTGTATTCAAATTATTTGTGAACATAACGTCGTAGAGGACGTAATGTAAATAGCTTGTTGCTACTTAAGACAATATTTATTCAACATTTTAAAATATTTTACTAGATTTTTGTTGTAAAGGACATAATGCAATAATTTTTGCTACTTACGACAATGTTTATCAAACTTTTTAAATTACGCTTTCAGATGATAATGTCGTAAAGGACATAGGGTAATAATGTGTTGCTACTTACAACAATATTCATTCAAAGTTTGAACTATATTTTAAAATAATTTTATGTTGTAAAGGAATGTTATTTTTTTGAATGTGGGTTACAACGTTTCAAGGCAGGTAATTATAAAGACTTACGACGTTGCATAAAACTATATTACAGTTTGAACCTAAAATTTGACCTATAGGGGAGACTGGGGCTTGTTGTAACAGTTTTTGGGAAAATGCTTGTATTTTCAAATTCATGAACTTTTTTAGAATTTTGAATTAGTGTGTGTGTTGAGTATCTATTTGAGCACTATATTCAGATAACAAACCATTTAAAATCCTTTCCTATCCTCCATGAGAGACCATTTAACAAAAAATTGGAGGTGTTACAATTTGCCCCTTCTTTGGGGTAAGTTGTAACAGGCTCGGGGCAGGTTGTAACAATGATAAACCTTCATTATTTTCGATAAAATGTACGTTTATATTTTTTTACTAAACAGTACGAACAAACATTTTTAATAGTAGTTAGATTTAAATAGTTTAATCCACGTGTCTATAAGTGTACTTCTAATAATCAACAACTGCATTTCTTCTTGTAACATATCTGAATTAAATAGCTAAATAATCATTATTGTGAATAGATAACACCAAATTTTGATTAAAGCCTTTGCTTCATTGCTATACTTACCTTCTCTTTTACTTTCTTTTCTCTTTTTTCTCGTTTTTCTCTACAAAATATTTTTTTCGGTATGTCGGTTAACACAAGATAGCGTTTTTCTTATCATAGAGGATGAAAAAATCGTTTGAATGGTTATCTTTGGATTTAGAAGGCAGATAGATTCTATTTTGACTTTATTTGGGCGTTTGAAGGACCAGGAGGAGGATTCAGTAGCTTTAATTGTGCACTTATTAATAGTTAAAGACTGAATTTTATAGTTTTGGGGGTTATTTTGAGCAATTTCGAGTTTTCAAGATGTAACGCCAAATAATTTATAATTTCGTTTGTTTTTGTCGAATTTGGATGATTTTTGAGATAGCGAGGACCCATTTCGTTATGTTACAACTTGCCCCGAAAATTTGTTACTACATACCCCGCTGACTCATATTTTCATAATGTCAAAATTTCTCGAAAACTACTAACCTATGGAAGAAAAAGAAAGCATAAATTAAAAGCTAGATATATTCTTATTCTATTAGGTAAAAAACAATCAAATATTTATTAAATCTAGAACATGAAAATCAAAATGTACTTGTGTCATTTTTTTATAATACCTGCCCGAAATTGACCATGGGTTCACCACCTCTCATTGCGTTGTGCTATGGGCCACTATCATTACTTACACAATGCCTCATGTTATACGATGAACTTTCACCCTACACATGAATCAAAAATGTTAAAAATTCGCGTTGAAGATTGACTGTTACTTCTTACCCCCGTTACAACAAGCCCCAGTCTCCCCTACGACATACATTTTTGATATTTTTGTCACTTACTACAAAATGATGGTCCTCGTATCTCCTTTATTTGAAGAGATATCAAAATTTTAAATACACAGATCGATAGAGGAAAAAATTCTGAGTTCAGTGGTATATTCAGTGGACTTACGACAAAATGTCCCTTACGACATTTGAAATTTCCACTGTCGATATATCAGTGGTTCCCAGCCTGTGGTCCACGGACCAGCTCAAAATGTCATCCACACAATAGGGATGATGACTAGAGATCGGATATTCGGATGCATATAAATTTACCTAACTTCATTTTTCGCTTTGAAATTATGGAAGCGGCTTTTTAAAAACATCTTTTATAAATATTTTTCGGGATGCCAGGAATTCGGACACATTTTATTCTATACAGCAGCATGAGGAGGAGTGAGTGAGAGGAGAGTGGTCCACGGCTGATACGCCTTAATATATGGAAGCACATTTTGATAGGATTAGGGAATGCCTTACTCATCGGATGCATAGTACAGTAGCAACTTCTTAAAACTATTTAATTTAAAAAAACACGGTACAATAAATCCTTGGATTTCAGGATTTTTTTAGGAAGTCATGAAATGCATAACTTAGTCGGATGCATAGTATGGAAGCGACTTCTGAAAATGGAAGCGGCTTTTTAAAATCATCTTTTATAAATATTTTTCGGGATGCCAGGAAATTCGGGAATGCATTACTCATCTGATGCATAGTACGGAAGCAACTTCTTAAAACTTTTTTTTTTCGGTATAATAAATCCTCGGATGTTAGGAAGACAGGAAATGCATAACTAGTCGTATGCATAGTATGGAAGCGACTTCTTAAAATGATTAAATTAAACAAAGAACTTTTTTTTTCGATGCAAAAGGGCACTCCATAATAACCAACACCTCAATTTTATGAAATTATGCATTCGATTGTCCGATCTCTAATGATGACTTATTATGAAAATTCATACCTTTTAACGAATTCCAAATATAGGTAGATAAAAACTGAATGTTCAAACGAAATCGAATAGAAAGTAAAAAAGTTACAAGCAACTGAAAAACTTATTTTTATCATCTTCTATCTCTTTCATGCATAACAGAAATGTTTATATGACTCGTAAAGATTTTTATTAAAATTACTTAGTTGTGATGTCACTTCTGTATAATATTGTATTTGCCTCACGCTCTAATCGAAAATTTTGGTTTATTTCGGTTATTTTTAAAGAAATTTGAAACATAATTTCACTTTAGTGTTTAAGATATAATTTTAAAAAAATATAGAAACAAGATTAAATGGTATGTCGTCATCCCTATTCTAACGTCATGACGATATGAAATTCATCTTGGTACCTACCTACTGTAACTTTTAGCTTATTTTTGAAAAAAAATAGCTCAAATTAGCTCAGTCATAATAACACAGCAAAGTTGTTGGTAGTGTCATATTTCGAGCATGCTTTGCTTCATTATTATTCAATTCTTTCCAGTTTTAAATAACATTTAATATTAAACTGTTGGGCTCATGCCACAACCGAATTGTAAGAATCGCGCGCTGCTGCGTTATAAATTCCTTACATTGTTTTAAATATATTACCTATTTAATATTAATGAATCAATGAAGCTACTAACTGCAACTCAGTTATAGTAAGATGAATTATTGAACTCGATTTCATCTCTAAAATTTTCTAATTGTTTCTATCAATAAAACGTCATCGGAAGGGGTCTGGGTCGACGATATATTTTATAAAAGAACAAATCACTATCACAAAAAGGTTAAGAACCTCTGCGTGTACTCACAATATTGGTATGGTGATATTATGTATCCAAATGCCAACTGTTTTATTTTATGCAGTTTTACTACAAATCGTAGTGCGTTTTATTGCTTATTTTTCAGGCTGTCCGGCCTTCTTCTTTCGTGTCAGCATGAGCCATATCGCATGACAATTATACTCTGTAATGGAATCCGAGATCAAAAATTTCAAGCAAAAGTGAGAGAAAAAGTTTGAAATTTTTGATCTCGGATTCCATTTCAGAGTATAGGGTACCTACCTACTCAATATGTAGCATTGAAGTAGTGGAAGTTTAACCAGTCAGCAATGGCCTACCTATAAATTCGCAAAAAAAGGATAGGTAGGTTCTTTTTTTTTAAATAAGCATGTGAGAAAGTATACCCAATTCAATCAAAAAATTAGTGAGTACCTAAGTATTTAAAGTTTTCAAGTACTTATACAGGGTGTAAGGAAAAGTATCATTATCCTTTAAACCACATACTCTACCCATCAAACTGAACAACTTTTACTTTAAGTAATAGCAAAAAAATAATCAGCTCTTCCATACTAAAGTCCCATACTTAACAGCCATGTCCCGGAACGATACTTACTCGACTAAAATGTATGAGGCAGCCGTTTTTTTTTGCTCTGACAGTTTTGTTCCCATAGTAAAAGTTGTTCAGTTTGATGCTGGTTAATGATACTTTTCCTTTCACCGGTCTACGCGTACGGAGTCGCGGGGGCGCCACTATTAGTTCGTACGTACATTTTATTTGCAATGGCAAATGATGATAAATAATAGTCGTCGGTGGATGCGAGCCGGTCATGACGTCATGCGATGCGAGCGTGTCACTCCATGTCACTGCTGTCACTCCATGTAACGCGGTGTCGCGGACGTTTGAAGCCGCGCATTCACCAGGGAACAAATTATGTTTTGCTACACGCCATCGCATTATTATCAAGATATGTGGTTTGTACAAACGTGCCTAATGTAACATGTTTAAATTCTACTCTAGCTAGACTTCGACTCTGACCTTCGTAGGTAATTCGTACATTGCATCGATCGGTTCGGTACATAGATACGATTTATTTCTTATTTTTAAATTTTGTCAAATAAAGTAGGTACTTAATTTAAAAATAAATTAAAAATATCAAGGCCTTCTACTATAACAAAATAAACATGCATCTGGTTGTCCGTTCATGATGATAAGTAGGAATACCTAGGGACTTTATTCCACCGCGTTCCATCAACTTTTAATTCCAAAAGCACGTTTTGATAGGATTGCAACGAAAATATTTTTTTTTTTGTTGAGATGATGCTATAATGGTCCAAGATGGATTCGTGATTTCGACAGGCGGTTTTAGAGATTTTATTTTACTTTTTTTGAAAATGTTTCGTCTGTCAATAGTAGATTACACACATCTAATGTAATTGTTGACCGAGGCCAAGCCGAGGAATGAATAACCTTAGGTTATGAAGTAACTTTGTCCCTAAAATTAGGGAATCGAGAAAAGCACAGAACATTATGGACTCGATAGGCATAGTAGACACACCGAGGTCAGGAAAGTAAGAATGGTATCAGATCTCACGTAATTGTTCTTCAAACATGTGATCTGAGGCTTTCTTATTTACTGTCCGAGGTTAGTATAATGTTTTTCTCCTCGACGGAGGCGACAACTTCGTTTAGCGAAGCGAGAGGACAATTGACGCTTTCCGTCCGGAGGGGAGAAAAACATTATAATATACCTAAGTAACAAGATTAATTATCATTTATTGTAAATTAAAGCTTTTACGGCTCAAACATTTTCAGGAAAAGTGAAATAATCGCGAACGATCTGTCAAAATCACGAAGCTATCTTCGAAGCACGCAAACATTTTCTGCACTTGATCACAGTAGGATGTTTAAAATATTTTAATCACAATATTTTTGTCGCAAATTACATACAATATAAATACGAAACATCCGACTATTAAAATGTTATTTCTAAATTTGAGATAATGTATGCAACCACGATGCAACATCACTCAGTCACAAACGTTGGCAAACTTTTGTTACAGAATTAACTATTGTTTAATACATAGAATACAACACACGCTGTTTAATTAACAACACACTAGCGGTTTTGTGAATGTTTCGTGAATAAACTTTTTGTTTAACGTTTTGTCCTCTGCACTCTGAATGACGGACTGAACAATGAACTGTTGGGACCTAAGCTATAAGCACAGCATAGTTATGCTATGCTGTGCTATAAGTACTAATATTTTAAGGTTTTTTGTTTTCGCTTGATCGTAAAAACGGCAATACATAAAAGCGTGAATTATTATAGTGCGTACTCTAAGGTAACACAACAAATAATAAAAAACGTCCAAGTGTGTGTCGGGCTCACGCTAAGGGTCCCGGAGAAAACACACATTTTTTGGTCATATTGTATGGTGGTTCGGGGCCCTCCGTGCGCGACTCTGACTCGAACTTGGCCGGTTTTTAATAAAATATAGCATAGCATATGCTCACGACTAGTACCGAAACTCGGTCCAGTGTGACGGGGAGTGAGCCCGTCGCCACTTGTAATGAACAGTGGGTACAATACATGCCTCGAAATTGAAACATGCAGGTTTCCTCACGATGTTTTCCTTCACCGAAAAGCCGGTTTATTTGTGATCCGATTTACGATTCAGTAGCTACACCTACCCAGTGGTATACATGTTGGTAGGTACTTATAGCATGACTGTAGCGGAGCGCATGTCCACTCGTAGGGGTCACATCCACCAGGGGCCATTTGTTTTCTCCTGAGAGGACTGTCACGGACCAAATCTATGCGCCCACGAGAGCCACTTGCGAACAGCTTATAGCTATACCTATAGAGAATCTATCTACAAACAATTGTTATATTCACCAGCAATTCGCCGGTTATGGAAACACTGCATTAAATTGGAGAAACTTTATAAAAGTAATAATATAGGCCAAAGCAATCTGCTTTATCAACAGGCATGGGCAAAATACACTATCAACTTGTTTTTTTTTTTCAATAATTTAATGTACTTAGTTAATTGTTTTGTAACTGAAATAATCAATCCAAAATACTTATGAGAAATATAAAAAATAATCTACAGGGTGAAAGTTGAAACATTGGCATCCTTTTAAACTAAGAAGCTACCCATCAAACTGAACTGGAGCAAACCGATCGGAGCAATAACGCATTTAAGTTACACCCTGTATATTCAGAGCAACGGGGTGTAGCGATTATAATACGATGCGTGCAAAAAATGTGCTTGTTTCAATTGCCGACGATTTGCTGTCAGCTTTTGAGGAATTATATTGTAGAACCGAAGCACGTCATCAGATCATCACAAAATTAAAATGTGACCTTGGGAGTATTCTTTCAAATAAAAAAGATTTTTTTAAATTCGTCCACAATTGACGAAAATATCGGTGAACATTCATAAAAATATTTACCTATAGCCGAACATAGAACCTCCTCCTTTTTTTGAAGTCGGATAAAGAAAGAATCATCCAAATATAGGCAAGAAATGCCAAAGTTATTGTGTTACTACATAAAAAAACAGACGAATTGAACAACTTCTCTTTTTTTTTTACGTACGGAATTGCGATCCGGAATTGTGATTTTGTATAGGATTTAATACCTCCGCAATTCTGAACGTAATTGTGGGGGGGAAAAACCATACAAAATCGTAATCCTGATTCGAAATTCCGGATCGCAATTCCGTATGTGTGTGCCGGACGTAAAAAGAGTCTCGTGACGTAGAGATACTGAAAATAAAAAGTCGTAAATCGCCTCCAGCGGTGTCTATAGCAACTTAGGTACACGAGCCTCCGAATAGCACTCCGATACATTACATTATAAGCTGGTGTGATTTAGTACTGTAATAAATATCGCTCTTTCCTGACTGGCCCGTACCAAATTCATATAATTCATACCAACAAAGACTTTCCATGGAGACCTGAATAGTGAATAGCTTGATTTCGTCCACTTCTAGTTTATTTGTTATGTGTTGCTACGAGCACGATACAACAGTTTATTACGTCAAACATCGGTGTTACATTCGATATAATACGAATAATGAATGTTCGGAAAAGGGAGGAAAACGGTGACGATTTAGTATAGGAATAGATATATTTTACTTACAAATTTAATCAAGGCTTACATAGTATTTCAATTGTACTAAGTAAATAAATACTAAATTTTGTAATGCCTAATATAAAGAGTCTTTCTTATGCTGACGGTTATTCAGACCATCAAACTGAACAACTTTCTCCATGTGACCAACAACGAAATCACAAAAAAATACATTAGCTGTCCCATACATTTTGGTTGAGTAGATTTGCAGTTTTAAACGTAACAGCACATTTTTTGTAGCTCAATCTTTATATCGTAGAAATAGTTATTTGTTATGCTAGGCTGCAAAGTTGTTTTTTGGCGCGAGTACTTGTATTGAAACCTGAGCAAGCGAAGGACTCTAGGATTGAACCACGAGCGAAGCGAGTGGTTCAAATAATAGAATCCTGAGCTTATAGCGAAGGTTTCAATGGTACGAGACGCAGAATAACTTTGCAGCCGAGCGAAACACACAACTTTTCACCTCACAACAGCAAAAAAAGTGAATGGCTAAAGAGAACAACATTTCAAATAGTTATTTGTTATACTAGGCTGCAAAGTTGCTTTTTGGCGCGAGTACTTTTATTGAAACCTGAGCAAGCGAAGGATTCTAGGATTGAACCACGAGCGAAGCGAGTGGTTCAAATAATAGAATCCTGAGCGTTTAGCGAAGGTTTCAAAGGTACGAGACGCAGAATAACTTTGCAGCCGAGCGAAACACACAATTTTTCACCTCACAACAGCGAGGAAAAAAAGTGAATTGCTAAAAAGAACATTTCAAAAAGTTTTTTTTTCGTGCTGGCCAGTCTCATGAAATAGTTATTAAGCATTTTCAGTGCATTGGCGGTATACAAAAATATTGAATAGACAAATTCGAATTTCAAAAACTCTTTGCACGCTAGCGGATAAAATACACTTTTGCACTCAGATTTCGAACGATAAACAGAATCTTTCCGAGCTTGTGAGGTGAAAAAGTTTTTTTTTCGTGCTGGCCAGTGACATGAAATTGTTATTAATGCATTTTCAGTGGACTTGCGGTATAGAAAAATATTGAATAGACAGATTCGAATTTCAAAAACTCTTTCCACGCTAGCGGATAAAATGCACTTTTGCACTCAGATTTCGAATGATAAACTGAATGTTTCCGAGCTTGTGAGGTGAAAATTATATTTATTTTTAATTTCCGAGAAACGTCTAGCTTTGACAGCCATAACGCAAACAAACCAGCTTGTTTGTTTATTCACGAGCAATGACCAGTAGATGCTGTACATGTTAATCCACCGTCATCAGTCCGCGGCCGCCGCCTGGTGTCACACCAACCTCATTTATGCACACATAGTCTTTGGAAACGACACAGAAGAGATAAAAAACAGTTAATCAATAATACCTACATGCAAAAGATGAAAGAAGAAAAAACTTAAATTTACCTAGCTATATGACTTTATGTAATTTATGAAAAATCTAAAACGGTGTTTCAGGAAGTTAACTACGCTTTATCTTGAGTATATAGACTAGCTTTAGATTACTGCCCTAGGACTACTGCCCTAGGACTACCTACGTTACCTACTTATATAAAAGTAATAGTTATGTGCATTCAAGCGTTCAATAAAGTACCAGAATAACTTCAAGGATTAGATTAATGACTAGAAGCTATATCATCTGTGGCTACGAGTATTGGAACGATGTTTTATAGTGTTCAGGAGTTTATAGATGAGAATACTTAATAACAATTATGTGACTAATGAGTCTAATGACATTGTACTAGTAAGTCATAGTTGAATAGATAATTATTTTTCAGTTTGATGGTCTGTGTTAGATATGTAATGCATTAAATTTTACACCCTGTATACCTACCTGTTCTCACCTCACTATAATCAAAGTCATAGCGTTCGCTAAATTCCACATTAAGGGTTTAAGCTTACCGTATTAAGATGAATAGAATAGCAATAACTCATACGGCAATAGGGTCAACCAGCACGGTTTACAAATGTAGATCGTTAGGGTTGACATGCAGGACGAATGTTATTTTTCAAGGGTTCCGGGCTATCGCATCACTTTATCACACAGGATTGCCCTTTCCTACAATAAGGCTGTTTACAGCGTGACAGATGGAAATGCGCAAGTATTACAAATAAATGTTTACTTTTATATTATAAGTAATGAATTCTGTCGCGTATTATAAACGTAGAGTGTATGTCGGTGGCACGTTGCGGAGTGGTATGGAAACTAAATTATGAGGTCCGGTTCGAACCCGTACGGACCAATTAATTTTTCTTACTTATTTACGTAATTACCGACTGCTCTCAAACGGTGAAGTAAAAAATCGTAAGGAAACCTGCATACGCTGAAGAAGAAATTCCGATGCGTATGTGAAGTCTACCAATCAACATTGGGCACGCGTGGTGGACTAACGCCCACACACCCTTCTTAATGGTAGCGTAGGCCTATGTCCTACAGTGGGACGTACATAGGCTGTGATGATGATGATGATTATAAACGTGAAAGATAATGTTTGTTACACCTTAACCGTTTTATGTTTCAATCGGCATGAAATTCGCAAAAAACGTAGTATAGTTCTGTGACACTGGAATTCACTGGATACACTCCAATATTCATCTGTATGTGGTAAATATTGAAAATTGTAATGCAATGCTGTCCCTTAAACCCTGTAGAGAAGAGTCTTTTGACTCGTCATCCATTGGTTACAAAACTATAGATTTCGTTATTTTTGTACACGAATAGGAAAGGGTAAATGACAATTTTTTACCCATGATCGTTCGACAAAGGTTAAATAAATTATTTATTTTAACTTTTGTTGAATTGTTTTAAGCAGTAGGTATGCAATTTCATCTTAAAAAACATTACCATTACAATATTTTTCACATATCGTTCAAATATAATGCCTTGTTATACTGGACAGCTAGTAATCACGCAGTAGTTGTCTTGATGCCGTTGTTAAGATCGCCGAAGCCAAAATAACATGCAAACTATTGCAAACAGCCCGACAGGTAGTCAAGCTTGATATACGGAACTCGGGAAGCACTTAGCGTATTTCCCCGGGCGGCTTCTCGCGCTGCCACATGAAACCTACTTTATATGTATTCTGTGATGGTACCCTGATTGACGGCGAATAATTAATTGAAATATTTTATATTGGCATTTAAACTCACACTAGGTTTAGAACACGACACTTTTAACCGCTTGTTCTTACTGTAAATACAAAAGTGTGTGGTTTCATCATCATTATCATCATCATCAGCCTATCATCGGCCACTGCTGAACACAGGTCTTTCCAAGGCGCGCCACAAGAGTCTGTCATCGGCCTTCCTCATCCAGTCGCTTCCCGCTACCTTTTTTAGGTCGTCTGTCCAGCGGGCAGCAGGGCGTCCCACACTACGCCTGCCAGTTCGTGGTCTCCATTCTAGAACTCAGACACCCGATCGGTTGTCAGTTCTTCGGCAGATAGGACCAGCCCATTGCTACTTCAGCTTGCTAATGTTCTGAGCTATACCTATATGTCAACAACTTTAGCTCTCTGACGTATCACTTCATTTCTGATGTGATCTCTCAGAGAAACACCGAGTCGAGAGAAATAAGCTCTCTGAGCTCTGAGCTCTCCATAGCTCGCTGAGCGACCTTGAATTGATGAACTAGACTTATCGTCAGGCAGGGTCCATGTTTCCGCACCATATTAGGTCATCACTGGCAGGACGCACTGATGAACACCTTCGTTTTGAGGCATTGTCTAAAAATCATAAAATAAGTCTATGGTATGTTCACCCAAAATAGCAAACATAAAATTAGGGTGTCCCTTAAGGGTCGGCACTACCCTAATCGGGCAAAACAGGGTACGGCGTTCCGACTTTTGAGGATAGTAAATAGCTATATTTAGAAACAAAATTAATACCATCGCTTCTTTAAAAGATGAAGTACAAGATGAACAAAAAAAATTTCAGTAAAATTGTGTAGTTACATCAGAAAGTAATCGAGAATTTCATGAAAAACTCCAGAATAGCACTGCCGCGTTCCGAGTCCTGTGATTTAGTGAAACAAAATAAAACAACAAAATATATTTCTAATCAATGGCAAAACATCAAAGAACACTTTAAACAAATTAGTTTTTCGATACGACTTCTAGTTTTTTTGCAATTTGTTACCAAAAATCACATATTTTTTGGACGTTTTCTTCATACAAATTACTATGGGCCGTCAATCGTTCGAAATCATTGCAAATAGACCGGTGACCGGCAACACCCAACCCTGTCTTAGAAGATTAATGAACAAATCCATTTTTAGCTAAAGTAGGCAAAGTAACTTATAAAAAACCGGGCAAGTGGGTGTCGGGCCACATGCAGTGTAGGGTTCCGTAGTTGCCCGTCACGTATGTGGACTTAGAAGTACATTTTATAAATTGGTCGACTATTACTCGTTATTATAACAGAATAACTGTAAGTTTATTACTATTGTTACTAGCAAACTAAGGATTGATAATCTGAAATCATCATCATCATCGTCAGATATGTTTTAAATAAGAATGGAATAAGAGTGAATTCTGTACCGCAGTAGGTAACTCAAACGATTGACTTTGTAAGTCATTTGCACGACAGAATTTTGCGCGAAAAGACATTGCGCGACACAAGACAACACAAAGGAATTTCACAAAAGTTACTTTCCGGGCACTGTTTGGTAGTTTTTGGTTATTTTGGTAATTTATGGTAGTTTTGAGTCTTTCGGTAGTTTTTGGTAAATTTTCGTACAAAAGTAACCAAAAAGTTATTTTGGTAGATTTTCGTACTTTTCGGTAGTAGTTTTTGGTTATTTTGGTAGTTTCTGTTTTTTTTGGTAGATTTTCGTACTTTTTGGTAGATTATTGTTATTTTGGTAATTTTTCGTACTTTTTGGTAGTTTATGGTTAATTTGTTACTTTTGGTTCATCTCATTTCATTTTATTTATTTACCTTAAATTGTAGGTAGGTACATAAGTTACAGATGGTAAGTACAGAGTACCTATTAGTCACACTACAATATAATTTATAAACATTAAGAAAAAAACATATTTAAATAATAGGTGCCAGACAATAACTTAACTACCACCTTTCACTTACTACAATTAAATTAGTTAAATGTTATAAAATCAGTTAAATGTGATTAGTTAAAAATTATAATAACCTATTGAGGTACAAATAATCGGTCTGCAACACATTTTTTTCTACTCAGATTGATGCCTGTTTGTTAACTTATACTGAAGAAACTAATTAAAGTCATAGGGACACTGTTCGATTAATAATTCTTTAACCTTCTTCAGAAATTTCTTGTCGGCTTTAATGTCATCTGGTATTTTACTATACACAAGAACAGTATTCGACTTTATTTTGTAGTCCTTAGCATCGATGCTAGTCGGTAATTTGGTACCAGTAGCTCATTTTTGCGAGTTAAATTTAATCTCTTGCTACGGAATACTACGGGGTATCGTCTCACGATTTCGCACAGATCGAGGATATACGAAGCTGTCACAGTGAGTAATTTAAAGTCGGTAAACAAGGATCGGCATGACACCCTTATTGACTGAATTCCGCTTACGATTCGAATGTAGGTACCTCTTTTGCAAAACATATATTTTATTTATGTCAACAAACCCACCCCGTAGCCAAGCCGTCAAGAACTCTTTTGTTTTTATGGTAGTTTTTGGTAATTTTCATTCTTCTATCAAATATTTCCAAAAAGTATAAAAATCTACCAAAATAACCAAAAACTACGAAAATCTACCAAAATAACCAGAAACAACTAAAAACTACCAAACTAACCAAAAACTACCAAAAAACCAGAAACAACAAAAAAATAATTACTAAACTACCAAAAATTACCAAAACCTACCAAAAGAACCAAAAACTACCAAAAGAACTATTGACATTATACTAATTTTTTTCTTTAAAATTACTTCTTGTTAATATTGCTGTGCCCTTTCAGGATTCATGTACCCACTTTAGCTACTAAGTAACACCTACTTATATGTTCTTGTGTCGCACAATGCCCTTCAGCGTGACGAAAATTACTGCTGAAATTTACCATAATCTACCAGCCCTGTTTCAAATTCTACTTAAATTCTACCAAATAATATTAATGTCGTTACAGATAGTTAAAATTTAATATAAAACACGTTTTTGAACAAAATATTATCAATTTTATCTAAACGCTCATCATTACACATGTTATTTTCGCATTTTTGTATAATTTTTATTGGTTTTCATCACTTTGTAACATGGATGCTTCAATTTTCAAATAAATATTAAATTTGGTCGTCCCTATGCAAGTTTAAATTTAGTACAGTTTTCTGTGTCTCATAAGCAGAGTCAGAAATTTTGGTAGCACTTTTAATTATGTCAAAGGGATTGCACGTTTATCGACTTCCGATTGTGTCCATATACGGGTAATTTTTTATCACTGCGGATAACACCAGCATGTACCTATTCTACTCATCAAACTGAACAACTTTCACTATGGAGCCAACTACAAAAGAGCGAAAAAAAAATCAGCTGTCCTATACAAAACTGCAGTACCTACATATTCGACTCAAATGTATGGAACAGCTGATTTATTTTCGCTATTTTGAAGTTCGATACATGCTGAAGTTATCCGCAGTGATATAAAATATACCCGTATATCGACATTATTGGAAGTCGATAAACATGTAATCTCTTTGACATATTAAAAGTGCTAGGTACCAAAATTCCAACTCTGTTTAGAAGCCCTCTTTTGTAAAAAAAAATAACATTAGGCGATATGATTAATATTTGCTGTACTAGAAGTGAGTTCGGTGGCGCATTGCGGAGAGGTATGGACTCTCAATCAAGAGATCCGCGTTCGAATCCGCACGGACAACATGCCACGAACCAATGAGATTTTCTAACTTATGTACGTATTACCGACTGCTCTCAAAGGGTGAACGAAAACATCGCGAGGAAACCTGCATAATGCAGACGAAGAAATTCTGATGTATATGTGAAGTCTACCAATCCGCTTTGGGCATGCGTGGTGGACTTACGCCCAAACACCCTCCTAGAAGGTGCCCTGTGCCCTGCAGTGGGACGTATACAGGGTGTTACAAAAGTAAGAATAAATTTTTAAAACTCTTAAGGGGGTTGTTTAGACCATCAAACTGAACAACTTTCTCTATGGGACCAACATCGAAATCGCGAAAAAAAATCTGATATCCCATAGATTTTTAGCTCGAGTCGATTTGTAGAGTATAGAACATAAGTTATATTTTTCGCGATTTCGATATTGGTCCCATAGTGAAAGTTGTTGAGTTTGATGGTCTTAACCACCCCCTTAAATGTTTATTTGTATTTTTGTAACACCTTGTATAGGCTGATGATTATGATGATGATGTACTAGAAGTTCCGGAAAACTTGCAAACCCTGCAATCGTTTTCTCAGCCAGTTAGAGTATTGCCAGATTAGATTTTATTAGCCTGAATCCTTGCATTTTTAAATACATTAACATTTTCGAATACCCAATTTCTACTAAAATCTACTAAACAATTTTGCCCTAAATATACCAATAAAGAAGAAATCTACTAAAAGTCGTCACACTGATGATGTCCTTTTGCGCAAATGTTTTTGAAGGCAATCGTTCCAGTTACTGCAAAATTAACTTTTATTCCGTGCTTAAAATATTATATCTGACGATGATTATGATGATAAAAGATTACAAACCCTTAGTTTGCTAATACCAATAATATTAAACTTATAATAATTTCATTATTCTGTTAAAAGTTTTAATTTGTTCTGTTAAAATAATTTTAAGTTTTTTAAGCCTTAGTAATACTGTGATCTAATTAGCTAGAACCCATCCTATCCTACCACCAGGGGTGATCTTTGATCAGTCACATTATAGGTACTGTACTGTTGCTGTAAATGTCAATTTCGACCTACGGCTCTCAAATCCAGATGCTGCAGGATGATTGCCACGCACAACCAAACATTAATTTAATGTGGTAAAATCTGCCTTCCGAGTAGTAGGTACCCTAAATTCGGTCGGACCTACGACCCTGCCAGGATAGGGTCGGCCGACCAGACTTTTTAGTCCTTACTAATTGGACTCTAGACCAACAGACTAGTTACGTCCTTTAATTCAACGAGGTAAAATGTTGTGTCACCAGGTAGGGTTCACTTTTTCCTTCACACCAGTAAACACGCCAGCCAAGCTGCCGCGCGCTGCAGCCGACCAAGTTTTTTGCAAGAAAAGTATTACCAAAAGCTATCAAATTGATTTGTTCATTAATCTTATAAGATAGGGTTGAGTGTTGTCGGCCACCGGTCTTTTTCTTTTGACAGATATGTCAAACGGGCCGTAGGTAACATTTAAAAAATCCATAACAGACATGCATGACATAACGTTAATTCATATAAAAACAGAAATATTGAATATGAACATTTATAATAATTATTTGACATAATAATGAAAATCCGTGTATTCTTGATAATCTACTCACAATCTTGCAAATATTTAGTACTTATTTTGAACCTTATTGCCACTAAAAACGGTCTCAAACAAACCTCTGAATTACCGCCTACAGGGTAAGCTTTAGGGAAGTTTTAATTTCATCGGAAAACTTTGCAGCCCCGGTCCTTCGGCTCATTGTTATCCGTAATCAAATTAATAGAACTTGATAAGGCCCGATATCGTCTTGACGCTTTTAAGCTCAATTTACAAAGGCAAAAAAAGTTTTATAAAATCACAAATTAAAATGTCCCTTTTGTTCTTGAAAGAACAAGAAATACAAGATTTTGTTTACCTACCTCTTTGTCAATGGAAGGTTTTTAATTAATTATCTTACTTCCCGTCCTTGTTATGTAGGTAAACTGGGTTTTTTTTCTATTTAGGCTCTAAAATAAATATGCAATATTCTAATAGGCATAAATCGGCACTGATTGACCTTTATATGGTAACTAGAGCGATGATAGGTAGTCCATACGGTTGAGAGCTAGCGACTCAAGTTCGAGGCGGCGGCGGTTCAATTCCTGGCCTGTACCAGTATCACTAAGTTCTACAGAATTGATCTACGCTTGTATTTTTCATCGGTGAAGGACAAAACATCGTGAGGAAACTGCATACCCGAAAACGAAAAGAAAATACCGAATATGCTTTGGAGGTATAATAATATGTGTTAAATATGGGCAATCATGGGGCTAACTCAACAGACCACCAATGTTGCATTAGGGTGGCCCTACAGTGGGACGTAAATAGGCTGATGATGATAAATCTAGAGAGTACAGACATGTACCAAATATATAGCACCAAAAAAATTACGTGAAAAGGTTTGTTTAGCTTAATAACTTTACAAACAAATTAATGGCGTAAACCAAAAAGTTTGATCAGTTAAAAATATATTTGAAGCGATTTATTTGAATCCTTTTGATTCGAATCAAATCCCGATAGGATTAGGCGAGAAGTCGGTAGCGCGGCGCACTCGCTGGCGCCGCCGCCGCCGCTGTGCGAAACTTTTTAATTTTATTGGCTGGGCCTATCTGCAGATAACGCCTTTCGGATATGGCATTTGACTCGGGATTACCCTTAATCTCACTTTGATTCATGATGGGGAAAATCGAAAAGCTCAAATGATTATGAAGTTTTAAATTGTTCTACCTTTTTTTTACCATTCATTCAATAAGATTGTTTACAAAAGATTTATTATATTGCTTACCTAGCTTTTTCATTTCTTTTTCAGTACCTTTTAACGAAAAGTCGGCCCCGGCGTCACCGGATTCGGATATGATTCAAAGATTCTGGCAACACTGTAAGGAGGATTATGACAGGTATTAATTCTTGGCTTGTCAATAGGTTTATTATTCTAATTGGACATCCCGCATGTCCAATTAGAGCAGTGCCGCAAACCATTATGAATATTTCATAGGGAGCGGTCCGGCCGTGCCGCCTAGCACGCACTGTTGACCGTGTGCAGGCCTAGGATGGTGCTTCGAATTCACTTGGACATTCACGCTGTTTCAGGCAACTGCCCCGCGGTACAATTACCTCATCATTGTACTTTGTAGCCAACTAATTATCCACACCTTGTTTGAAATAGAGTTAGCAAATACAGAGTCCAACTTAATACAGGTACTGATGGTTTTTTAAGTGGATGAACAAACTATCAAACTGAACTACTTGCTATAGGTATGGGACCAACAACGAAATCGCGAAAAAAATCTGCTGTTCCATACAATTGGGTCGAGTAGGATTGCAGTTTTGTATGGAACAGAGATTTTTTTTCTTAGTGATTTCGTTGGTCAAATAGAGAAAGTTGTTCAGTTTCATTTGGATCATCCCTTTAAAAAACCTGTCAGCTATTAAGAAGGACCGTTTAAACCTATTTATTTAGAGTTTCTGGCCGCATTTTCTCGACAACGGAACACCTTTCGACGCGGTGGTAGAGTCAAAAAAATGTCGTCAGAAAGCCTTCTTCTTATCGTGTGGGCAGCAAGCCCTGGTGTCACAGTTTTTTCAGTCCTACTTACTGACGTGGTTTTTATTTAACGACTACTAACATAGAGATAGTAGCCGGGACCAACGCTTAACGTACCATCCGAAGCACAGAATCGTCAGAAAGTTATCTATGTTATATTATTTTGAATAAAATTTTGAGTTTGAGTACGTTTGCGATATTTAAGATAGTATATATCTACGAGTAAGAACGTCTGTGATATTTCTTCTTTATCCTTATTATTGAGTATCCTAAAAAAACGTCCAAGAGCGTGTCGGTCACTCCCATAATATGGTTCTAAAGCTATTGCATGTACAGGGCACAAAGGGACTCTATCCATAAAACTGAACAACTTTTACTATGGGACCAAACATGAAATCGTGATACTAAAGAACTTTCCATAAGAAACCTATGGGAAATCCAAAAAAAAAATTAATTTTCACACAAAAGTTCGTAGAGCTGATTCTATTTAGTATGGGAAGTCCAAAATTTTTTGTTTTAATTTACTATAAGTTTCTTAGGGAAAGTTGTTCAGTATCACGGGTACAATCACCCCTTAAAGTAATGCAACTGTTCACCCTAACACCCTGTAGGTATATCTGCAGAATTCATATCATAACAATCGTACCGTAAGACGGGTTTGTCAGGTAAATACACATGGATTCTGTATCGTCGAAGGCTCTCAACTTCTCGTGACCACTATGATCCGGCCCCAGACAATGCAGTCAGCCTGTCTGTTTGTCTTTATTGTTTCGTATGCTAGCCCATACGCCAGAATGATTTCTTAGTCAGCCCTATCGGAGCGAGGTCTAATCCCTACAGTCAATATGCCTAGATCGTTCTAGGCCTATACCCATGCAGATTCGATTGTACAAACGATGTCACTAGCTATCATACATGAATAAATAAATATCTTTGACTTATCTTTAGCATCCCACTGCAGGGAAAAGGCCTACTCTCACGCATAAGGGTGAGAGGGAGTGGGCCATACTCCACCACGCGGGTACTATGCTGGTTGGCCCAGGGAAGTTAGTGGTCAGTTTGCTGTCAGAGAATTCCAAGCCGCCAATAGGCCTCTGACTTGACTTAAAGAATAGTTACGGAACTATCCGGGACCAACAGATTAACGTGCCTTCCGAAGCACGGAGACGCTCGAGATGAAGTGAGTTTTGTGCTGTACCGAATTTCCACTACGCCAACTAGCGCCTCATCATGTATACAGGGTGTAAACTTAAATGCGTTACCTACTCAAAGGGGTGCTGCAGACCATCAAACTGAAGAACTTTTACAACAGGACCAACGATGAATACGCGAAAAAAAAGTCTGCTCTTTAATACAAATCCGTTACAGTCATATATTTGTGGATGGCAGCTTTTTCGCGATTTCAATGTTCGATGGTCCGAAGCACCCTGTACGATAAGTAACGCATTAAATTTTACATCCTGTATAAATAGACTGATTTGATTCATAAATTATTTATTGTGATACACAGCAGTACCTTAGAGACAATTTAAAAAAAAAACGTTTCTACTTTCTCCAGGAAGCTTCATCCACGTAGGTATTTGCGCATATTCTATACCTACGGATTCTGACAAAACAACACAATTTAAGCATTCAAAGTACAATAATAAAAATATCACAGATGTAAATAGATTATCTGATCAAATCACGTGTAGAGTTTTTATTCCAGGCACAAAACAATGCGTCTATAGAGTTGCATTGTTGTAGCCTTACATATTAATAGAATCACCACCCGCACGAACAATCTAACTTTGCTTTCATGCTCAATTTTGTAGAACTTTCGCATCGTATTGTGTAGGACACAAAAAACTGCATATTTAGCACTAAATCTACATATAAATTGGAGTTGTGGAAGTGGGAACGTATCGAATTGAAGCTGCAGCAGATGCGCCCCCGATTCATTGGACAGAGGCGATCCACGCGGTGCCCCCGATTCATGCAAATCAGATATTTACCGACCTACAGTTATGCCAACGTTTCATAAGCCCACAAACGATATCCAATCGGCCGATTAACGTCAAATTTTTAGGGTTCCGTGGTCAACAGGGAACCCTTATATTAGTATCGCCATGTCCGTCCGAATATCTGTCTGTCAGCGGCTTAGCGCAGTGACTCTTAGTACCTACTAGAAAGCTGTAATTTATTAATCACGCCAATAAAGTTTAAAAAAATAAAATGAAGAAAAATTGTTTTTTACTTTCTTTTTCTCGTCTGTCTTAGGGCGTTTTCATTCAAAAATTACACATATACATATACAGGGTGTTTCATATATAAGTACCAATAAATTTTTTAAACTCTTAAGGGGGTTGTTTAGACCGTCAAACTGAACAACTTTCTCTATGGGACCAACATCGAAATCGCGAAAAAAATATTTTTTTATCCCATACATATTTTAGCTCTAGTTTTTTTTTTTTCGCGATTTCGATATTGGTCCCATAGTGAAAGTTGTTCAGTTTGATGGTCTACACCAAGGTTAAAGGTTTATTTGTATTTTTGTAACACCTTGTATACAATCTTTATTTTTTTTCAGCCCACCGGAGGGAAAGCGTCAATTTTCGTCCCGCTGCGCTAAACGAATTTGCCGCTTTCCACCTCCGTCGAGGAGAAAAATAGTATACTAACCTCGGGCAGTAAATAAGAAACCCTCAGATCACATGTTTGAAGAACAATTACATGAGATCTGAGACCATTCTTACTTTCCTGCCCGCGGTGTGTCACTTTTAATTGGTCTACTTTTTAAGTATTCAATGTTCATTTATGTGTGGCTACAACAAACTACCTAACATATCAACAAAAAATAAACTGAAAGTTGAAATAATACCTTTTACAACCGATGTTTCTGGAATTTCTTAATTCGTTTTATTGAAATTGGTGCCAAGCCATGCCCAAATAAATGAGCCCAGTCCCGAATTCAGTTTAATTTTTTTGTTATATGTAGGTAAATCTTAAAATATTATGATCTATCTATAATCTTGTTCGTCACTTTGAAATGCAGGATCACGGGCTGGAAACAGAAATTAACCGGTGTTTTCTGAAGACCTGTCTCAGCATTTTTTTCAAACAGATATGATTTCCCCTGTGGATGGCTTCGGCTTAGATTTTAATGTTCATCCGCAAATAAATAGCTTACGGCTGGCGCGGGGCGGCGGTGAGATCTCAACGCTTGGATTTAGCACGCTGACTTTTTAACTTGAATGAACGTCGGCCTTCATAACGTCAAAATACGCAAAAATTCTTGGTCAATGGTACTTTCGTAACACACCTATGTGTTTTTTACAAATAGTAGATTACACAAAGGTCTCAGATCTCATGTAATCAACAAACATGTGATCGGAGGCTTTCTTATTTAGGTACTGCCCGAGGTTAGTATACAATTTTTCTACTATTTTTTTTTTTAATTATATCAATCTACAACGTTATAAAGGCGCGTCCGCGTCCGTCCGCGTCACCGCCACCGCGTCTGTTGTCTGTTGTGCGTGCTCTTATACAGGGAGTAAGGAAAACTATCATCAACCTTTAAACCACATACCCTACCCATCAAACCTGACAGAACAACAAAAAACTGCTGTCTCATGCATTTGAGTCGTGTAGGCATTGCAGTTTAGTATGGAACAGCCGTTTTTTTGCTATGACGTGTTTGCTCCAAAACGTTGTTCAGTTTGATGAGTAGAGTATGTGGTAAGGGTTAAAGATACTTTTCCTTACACCCTGTATATTCAGTGGTTGTGTGTAGAATACGGGGGAGTCCGAACAGAATCCTGAAGATGATCTGCTGATCGGATGGATACTATATAGGTACCTGATATCCTCGGTACTACCGCGGTACTGATATACTCGATGAATCGCATCGATGTGAGAATTGAATTCATCAAATAAATTTCTTGTTTTTATTGTTATATAATTAATGTTAGTTATAAAGCTTATGTTCTACTTTAACAAAATATGGACACTGGAAAAGTCTAAAATAAACGACCTCCTTATCTATTTTTATTTTATTGTTTATTTTAAAACTAACAGAACTGTGTCTGTACATTGAAAATAAAAAAAGCATATGCTCACGACTATATTCCCCGAGGGGGTAGTCAGAGATATTCTGAAACCTCAGTACATCCACGTTTCACCAGTAGTACCGAAACTCTGTCCAGTGTGACGGGGGGTGAGCCCGTCGCCACTTATAATGGACAGTGGGTACAATACACGCCTCGAAATTGAAGCATGCAGGTTTCCTCACGATGTTTTCCTTCACCGAAAAGCCAGTGGTGTAACAAATCGTACATAAATTCCAAAAAACTCATTGGTACGAGTCGGCTTGGACGGGGATCGAACCATCGCCTTCTGCACAGCAGGCAAGGTTAATAAAAAAAGGTAGCCAACATAGTGTCTAGGTGGACGTTTCTAGGATATTTTGCTGAAATCTCCTTACGATACGAAAGGCTCGTGTCAGACCCTCCAATCAACAATTTTTTTTTTGTTCGAGCATCACGCAAAAATTATGGACCAGTTTTCAAATTTGTGTGTTTGAAAGCTTATAATTCGACAAAAACTGGAAAAATTATCTCGCTAAGATGACTGTAGGGACTAGGTGTGGCTATAATATTGTACATAATATTATAATCTACTTTAGAAACTTGAGCCTTATCTATTTAGTTTACCTTAGGATAGGCAGGTAGGTACTCAAGTTTAGCAGCTTATACGAGTACACTATAATCACCCAGCGATAATTGCATAAGTTTGAAGTAGAAGTGCTTAAGCTATCAGGTTCAGGTACGTTTTATAAATATTGAATAGAAGTGCATTATAATTATATCTGTTTATCTATAAATAAAGGGTCCTTCTTAACATGCTGAAATTTTTTTAAGGGAACTAAATTTTTCAAACTGAACAAATTTCTCTATGGGACCAATATCGAAATCGCAATAAATAATCAGCTCTTCCATACAAAACTGCAAACCTAGTCAAGCCAAATGTATGGGACAGCTGATTTTGTTTTCGCGATTTCAATGTTGGCCCCATAGAGATTGTTCAGTTTGATGGTCTGATCATCCCCTTAAAAAAGTGTCAATATATTAAGAAGAACACTATATATTATAAATATAGAAGTGCATTAGGTACGTCTGCTGAAACATCAAAACAATCAGAAGTTTATATACAGGGTGAAATTGATATCATTAGCATCCTTTTAAACTAAGAGTCTACCCATCAAACTGAACAACTTTTACTATGGGAGCAAACCGATCGGCATAGGCAATGCAGTTTAGTATGGAAGAGCAGATTTTTTTCATGTTCCGATCGGTTTGCTCCCATAGTAAAAGTTGTTTAGTTTGATGGGTAGACTCTTAGTTTAAAAGGATGCTAAGGATATCAATTTCACCCTATATATATTCTTATAGTAGGTACCTAACTAGCTTTAGCCCGCGATTTCATCCGCGTGAAATTAGAATATCGCAAAATCCTTTCTTAGTGCCCCCTACACCCTCCATAGAATGTTGTATATTCTATGTATAGGATCCTTCTTAAACTTGGCTAAAAGGTAACGAGGCCACAATTTATCAAAGAAATTTTTATTAAGCTGACCATTGACTTCTACTGGACGAAGGGTCCGCGCCCAAAAGTGTCCGAACCAAAAAGAGACTTAAAACGTATAAAGTGACGTAATTACGCGACAGTCTTTGTTTGAATGGTCGACAACGCGCGCGCTCGCTTTGAAATTTTGTATGAATAATTTCAAAGCTTAATATCTTCGTAATTATATTATAAATTGTAAATATTTTTTGATACGCGCAATCTAGATTTTCTAAACTATTTTTCCATATACAATTATACATATAAAACATTACTTTTATCAATACCGTCTACGAGTGTTCTACGACAATGTTTTGTATGAAATTGACAGCTCTCCAACCACCTTAACACTAGCGCTATTTTGCCTGTAGATTTTTCTTCAACAGAACAAGAAGCCAAGTAGTACCTTAAATAAAATAAAAAAATGCCGCATTGCGCCCAGCCCATGGGAACGCAAACACAATATTTATTTTTCACGCATATTGTTAATTTCCACTGCATAGACGTTGAACAAACAAAATTTATCGAAAACTAGTCGACAGCGGATATCGAGTGGAAAAAATTCACTCACTATACATTCATGATTTTTGACGCGTATTTTTTAATATTTCTGGATCGACAAATTGTTGGTAGCAAGGGTTCAGCGATGATACTAGTAGGTACTATACCGAGCAATTACAAGCGCTCATTGTCGATTTATTTGGCCGATGTCCCAGCAGTACACGCCATCGGCTGAGGTGATGATGATGATTGTCCAACCTAGAATCGTTCTGGCCCAAGGATTTCTATAAGTCTGTGTTCTGACCCACCGCAAAACGAAAATCTGACTTCATACGAACATAGAGATTAGTTTCTAGATTATTTCTGAAACATTTCATTGACTTTAATTGGATAGTATTGAAAATATCACCAGACTACGTTTGGATGGAGCGCGCCAACGGTAATAATACCCTTAAGCGAGTTATAAGTTTTACTGGAATATCTATGCTGGAATATGATTAGGATCTAAGAACTGAACCATAAACTATTGAAAGGAGCTCAAAAATTTACTGCAATTTGATTCGGTCTATAACTATAAAATATATTTTAACCTACGCTAGAAGAGGCTTATAGTCGGGTAAATAAAGAAAAATTGGTTTTGATATTATTAAAGTCTGATTTTTTTTATATATTATTAGGTATAATGATGTAGAGTCATAATCCACAATATTATAAAAAACTAGAACTTGCTTTAGATAATAGTTCGTAACCTGGTTCGCCGATATCTAACATTTATAACAACTGTAAAATATGAAGGTAATAACACATAATGACAGTTGAAACCAGAAATATTCAATTTTAGATCAATAGTTAATGATAATACCAAAAGTGTATTTACCATAATTTCGAAAGTGTTATAACATTTTATAAATATCTATAGTAACATATACCTGATCACAACTTCAACTCTAATATTATTATAACTAGTAATAAAGGTGTATTTTTATTTACAAATAAAGGTAACTATAATAGGTACATTAAAAATAAGTAAAAATAAATGACTTATAACTAACTTAACCTAAAATATGGTGCAGGTTTGGACCGCGCGGGAGGGTAGCCAAGATGCTGGCAGCGTTTGCCCAGCGTTTGTCCCGTTGAGCGAGGAAAGCGCCAGCCCTTGGATCCCCGGTCGAATCTACCAGGCGCTTTGCCAGGTCTTTAAAAAGCGCCTGGGCGCCGGGACCCCACGGACCAAGGGTTTCGACACCGAATGCTATGAATTTGTATTGGGTGCCGATACCCTTGTATTTCCCCTCTTTTGTCCTTTCGGCAGATTCCGCCGCCGAGCCCACTCTTTTGCTCGTTCCCCGAAGATGGGACGGGGCCAGAGTGTCCACACAGGTGGCATCCCACACCAGCACCCGACCCATCTTCCAGGGGACGAGAGACATCCCGTCTGGCCTCTTGCCATCTTCCCGTACAATACCTGTCGGCTCTAGAGTGGCCGGTACGTTGACGGTGGCAAGAGACCTGCGAATGATGTCGTTAAGAGTGGAGTGGCGAGGAATTCTGCCGGCACTTTTTTGGCATGAGAGCCCGTGGTGTCCCAGGCGATCGACATACATACATACATATTATAACTAAGTTGTTATTTTACGACTTCTACGCCCGGACTATTAGGTACCTACATTCGTTGAAAAGTGAAAAGTTTAATTAAAATTCGGAGTGACACTATTTCACTGGCAGAACGAAACATTTAAATAATATCGTTGTATACTTAGTAGGTGTATATAACTTATATGTAGATGTATATAACTTATATGTAGGTGTATATAACTTATATGTAACTACGTGATGTGTTTCTAAAACCGACCAGAAATACAGTTTTAATTAAGGGTTTCATTGTCGCGAGTCACGATCCCTATGAGGTGCAACATTTGGTTCTAGCCTATTTATTATCTTGATGACGCGTGTTCTAAAACCGACTGCTTTACAAAAATGGTTAATAGTTGTATATTGTTGTATAAACATAATTAAAATACGAAGTAAGGAACATTATTCTAAAAAGTTATTAAACTGAAGGAGTGAAGTTAGTGAACTTCAATTCAAATGAATGAATGCAGCTAAAAACCATCCGAACTTACCCCAACGCACCTTACAATACAAGCTCAAATAAAACACTCAGTACTGCCACAGGCCGCTCTGAGACGATACTATTCTCGCAGTCGAAATAAATTTGCGATATTTTCTATGCTGACGCCAAATTCCAAAAATCAAATCAAACTTGTTCGAGATTCCGCCCCTCGAGGACCATGTTTGCGGGACCGCGATTTATCTTTTCACATCTAGAAATTGTGTTTACTATTTTCATAGCGGTTTCTTTTAAAACATAGTATGAAGTCGAAAGTCACTTCCAGTTCGGTCTGCACTCCAGACGCTAGAAAATATTGAATTTTGAACTGAAGACTAACTCGTCTACGACTTGTTCAAACATTACACTCATGGAATTGCTTTTTATTTACGGAGCAAGAAAAATGGCAAACCATTTAAATTATTAAAAACTATCTCGACGTCATTGCAAACCTCTTAAAACAAGATGCTCTCTCAAAAGTTCTCGAAAAATACTCGAGTAGGGTACGAGTACATTTCCTTCGGAAAATAATTTCCTTATTTCTGGCATACCGTATTTGCCGTCGTTTACTGGAAGTTATGAGTATTTTAGTTAAAAAAGAAATTTTTGGTAATATCAAGTTCATTATTTATAATATTTGGCGTGCTCCCCTCCTCACCACATTTCACGAAACGTTATTATTTATGAAACCTGAGGCTTTGACCCTACTCAGCCTATATAATACAAACATAGGTACGCATCAGCATATGCTCACGACTATATTCCCCGAGGGGGTAGTCAGAGACATTCTGAAACCTCAGAACATCCACGTTTCACCAGTAGTACCGAAACGGATGGACAGTGGGTACAATACATGCCTCGAAATTGAAGCATGCAGGTTTCCTCACGATGTTTTCCTTCACCGAAAAGACAGTGGTATTACAAATCGTACATAAATTCCGAAAAACTCATTGGTACGAGTCGGCCTGGACGGGGATCGAACTATCGCCTCCTGCACGGCAGGCAAGGTTACTCGCCACTGGACCACCACGGCTTCTAACATACGCTCTGTATAATTATACAGGATCCAACAAAATATGCTGACAGTTTTTTAAGAGGATGATCAGTCAGACCATCTCTCCGAACAACTTTTTCTATGGGACCAACATCAAATCACGAAAAAAAAAATCGACTGAACAACTTTTATATGGGAGCAAACCGATCGGAGCAAATCTGCTGTTCCATACTGAACTACAATGCGTACTCGATTCAAATGAGTGCAACAGCTGATTTTCTTATTACTCCGATAGGTTGCTCTCTTATTAAAAGTTGTTCAGTTTGATGGGTAAAAGGATACTAATGATATCAATTTCACGCTGTATAGGCCGATAATGATTAAGGTGATATCATATTTAATAATTATAGTCTACATATAATTTTTCAGCTAAAACTGGAAAATAATGATTTCATAGTTTTTATAGAAAACATAATGCTAATGGGATTAAACAAATGGAGGCTGGAGGCCCATGAGTGGGAATGTCGTGATGGCTTTATGCTCACACCATTATTCCTCCCCCTATTAATTAGTAAAATATTTAATATTTTACTGAATCTAAACTATTATAAAACTGTAAATGAAGTGTGTCTGTAGTGGTCTGTACATTGAAGATATTCACAAAAAAATATTACGATATGGTTTTTAGGTCTTTAGGTTTTGTCTGTATGTTTGTTTGTTTGTTCGCGCATCACGCAAAAACTACTAAACCGATTTCGATGAAACTTTTTTTTGTTTGATAGCTTATGATCTGACTTAAAATCTGGAATATAATTTGTGCCGACGAAGTCGCGGGTAAACACTAGTATGTAGTGCTAGTTACAAACCTAGACACAAGTCATCACAAAGTTTCGTAAAAACGTTGCCGTTGTTAAAATCACAGAGCAAGAATTGTAATAATATATAAGGTCGTAATTACAACACATCCTAGCAGAAAACCTGTTAGCAGACGCAACAAAAACAATGGATTTGCATCACAAAGCGCTCTCTGTGCATCGTAATGAACGGTAATTGTTTAAATCCACAAGAAAGAGAACCCTGGCTACAAATACCTAAGTAGAATAATTACTCTCACCCACACCCTCTCGACTGCTGGACTTTTGTACTTTGATATCGGATGTTTTTGAAAAAGTGTTGAAGGTAGACGTATACCTAGACCAGTTTGGGATCGTCATTAGAAAAAGAGGTTTTAAAAGAAGTGCGAGAGTGAGAGAGAGAGAAGTCCTGGACCAACCAAAGTGAAGATCCTAAGTGTGTGCCTGTCCCTCTGGGATTAATCATGAGTATAAATTCAGACAAATTGAATCGAATCGTCCGAGATATAGGTAGATGAGACAGCCACACTAGTTATTATTAACTTATGACATCAACCATGCATGGCATGGCGTTCAAGACAATCACGGTCAGTAAGCACTAAGCAGTGACACAGAGCACAACAATGCGTCCAGCTTGACACGTGTCCGCACGTCCTGTGATGTTATATTCAGGAGTAATAACAACGAATCCTCTGTACACGGCCGTCTGACCGCCTGCATTACAATTAGTCGCTTTTGTTCGTCAACCCGGGTTTAGATGCAATCTATTAATATGTACATAAGTTCACGACTATAATCGGGGTGCTGGTAAGAAGCTTTGCTAGAACTGACGATCTCTAATCATGCACAGAATAATTATTTGAGATACAACAACATAAGTAACGCATTTAAAATTGAAAACATTGCCCATCAAATTATTTTACAGCACCTAGCCCTTGTATACCAGACACAATATAAACCTAATATACAGGCTCCTATCTTAAATGCTTACAGTTTTTTACGGGGATGACCAGACCAGCGAACTAAACAACTTTTTTTATCATAAATATTTTATGGACCGGACCCAACGTCGAAATCGCGAAATAATAATCAACTGTTAACCTATTCGACCGAAATGTATGGGACAGCTGCTTTTTTTCGCGATTTCGGTATTCTGTTCCTATAGAAAGTTGTTCAGTTTGATAGTCTGATCGATCTGATTATCCTTATAAATGAAAATTACGATAAAAGATTTTTTTTAACAAAAACTAAAACCTATTTTATCGAAATTTTATTTTGATCTAAGGGTACTTACATTAAAAAAAAACGTAAATCCCAGCATAGAACCTCTTCCTTTTTCAGTCAGCATATTAAGAAGGACCCTGTATATACTTTTAAGTACACGATACATTGTTTATGTATCGTATTTTGAACTATCATAGGTACTATTTCCTTTTAGGTATGTGGATGTGGTCTGGTCTGAGTAGTATAAATTAATAAATCGTTCTATAGTATATTCCCTCCTACTAATTATAATAAATGGGAAAGTTTGTGACGATGCCGATTCCATCCGCTCTGTCTGCTTCTATTGACAACCATACTATGATTATTTATTATCAGAGTCTGGAATTTTGGTAGCACTTTTAATAGCGCAGCATGTATTCTGCCCTATCTATGCTGTTGCTGTCCTATACAAAATTGCAGTACCTACTTATTCGATTCAAATGTAAGAGACAGCTGTATTTTTTCCGCCATTTGGATGTTGGCTCCATAGTAAAAATTGTTCAGTTTGATGAGTAGAATACATGCTGAAGTTATCCACAGTGATATACAATTTAATCTGTATATAGACACAATCGGCAGTCGATAAACGTGCAATCCCTTTGACGTATTAAAAGTCCTACCAAAATTCCGGACTATTGTTATTTTAACACCGGAACGTAGTAGTGGGTCCACGAGGAAGTACCGCTCTGTGTATTATTCTTTTCCAACGTTTTTTTTAAATATTATTCGTTCAAATCTCAGACTTTTAGTTGTGTAACCTGGAGTGCGATTTTTGACTCTCATTCGGTGAGCTCAGCAGTTGAAAATGTCAAAATTACTATGGAGATATGCATCTTTCTCTTGCTGATTCGACTCACAAAATTCATACTTCAGGAGTGCGATTTTTGAAAGTCAAATCAGCAGCAGAAAGATGCGTATCTCCATAGTAATTTTGACATTTTCAACTGCTGAGCTAACCGAATGAGATTCAAAAATCGCACTCCTGAAGGGTGTTAGTCTCAGAGATAATTATGATGTATATAATAATTCCGTGCCGTCCGCGTCCCAGCTCACTATACATATTATAACTTATACAATACATATGAGTAATGCAAGAAAATTTTATTCAGCTCACGAATTAAAACTTGTTAACTAGAGTCACATTAAGTTAGTTTGGGAATTTCACACGGGTTTCAAAGGGAGACCGAAGCGGCTTGCTCCCCTGTTAATACTATAGGTACACCGTACACATTTCCGTGTAACTTTTAATCCTCTGCTAACTTCCTTTCCTACCCCTTCTGAAGTTTAAAGCGCTACTTACTAACCCGAGAAATTAATAAGTTATTGTTTAAATTTTTTTCATACGACTCTGCGTTTCATATCGAAGACATCTAAAGCGTTCAGTCGCAGAATGTCCCTTTCGCAAAACGTCCCTTTCGCAAAACGTCCCTTAACTAGATTTGGTATAAATACCAATGAATAATCGAAACTATTATAAAACTGTAACTGAAGTGTGTCTGTACATTGAAGATATTTACAAAAAAAAGATTACGATATGGTTTTTAGGTATCCCTGACTCGAAATCAACCTTTTTTAGAAATTTTGTCTGTCTGTTTGTTTGTGTGTTTGTTTGTTTGTTTGTTTGTTCGCGCATCACGCAAAAACTACTGAACCGATTTTGATGAAACTTTTTTTTTTTGATAGGGTATGATCTGACTTAAAATCTGGTATATAATTTGTGCGGACGAAGTCGCGGGTAAACACTAGTAAGGTATAAAACTGAGAAAAGATATTTTTGAAGTTTTTGATTTTAAAATTAATTATAATGTCTCTAATATTTATTAATATGTCTATAATATTAAACTAATAAACGTTTTTGAAGTTCCCTGTAACACAAACTCAGTCAATTCTTAAAATCTCCAAAGAAATTCGAACACAATTGATTATTTATTAGTATATTGTATTTTAATTATCATTTGAAACGGGACGGATCAGACTCATAAATCATTTGAATAATTTGGCAATTATAAACGGCACGATTCAACTATTATTCATCTGCGGATTAGTAATTAACAATAACAAATGACAGTGGTTGTCGCCAGAGCCGGCCGTAGCCGGCCCGCTGCGGAACATCGATTCACCTCATGTATTTAGGTCAAATACGCGTAACTTGTCTTGCTTTGTTTTAATTTAATTTAACCTGATATTGAAGGCAGATAGTACCTCCCTACCCTACATCAAGTCCTCCTACGTCCGCCACACACATAAGAATTGCGATCCGGAGTTCCAAATCAGGATTACGATTTCGTATGTATTTTCCCCTCCACAATTGCGTTCGGAATTGCTGAGGTGTCAAATCCTATACAAAATCACAATTCTGATTCGGAATTCCGGATCGCAATTCCGTAGGATGTATTTATGTCGACTTAACTCGATCCGCACATATAATTCTTAATATTCTGGTGGTTTTTAAGTTGAGGAGATGATCAGAACATCAAACTGAACAACTTTCTCAATGGGACCAAAGTAAAAATCTGCTGTTCCATACTAAACTGCAATCCTAACTCCACCCAAATGCTTGCACAGCTTGATAGATCTTGGTTCCATAGAGAAAGTTGTTCAGTTTGATGTTCTGATATCATCTTAAAAACAGTCAGTATATTATGTTTGATCCTTATAAGTGTACTTATCACAACATTAAAATATTAAACTTACTTAAAAAAATCACAGATCTCGTGTCTTCTACGACCTTCAGCTACATTGAAAATAATTCTGCCAAATGAACTGAATACATAAAATACATTTTTTTCTCCGCGTCACAAAGGTACAACCTCTGAAATCTCTGAATAACCCATCAGTGGTATTTTTAAAATGGTATAGCCCAATAAGTCATATCTCTAGGATTTCTTTTATTTTTTCAACATCTCATTTCGTTTTCGAGATGTATGCATTTTTGTCTGACCGAAACCGGGCGAAAAAAGACCGCATTTAAGAAAAAAACTATTTTCAATAAAGTTTTTGAGGTTTTTAAAAAAAAAAGAGATACCCTACCCTAGATGCCCTATCCATTGATATTTGATATCACGTAGTCCCAAAACCCACGACAGCGCGATGTCGCACTTTCGCTGGAAATCGGGCTTATAACGAAGCGACAAAAAAAACATTCTCAATACGTTAACGCATAATTAGTGCCATAATATGTTACGCTGGTATATCTGTGACAACTAACTATGAAACAAATGTTTCCATGTACGATCGCGGACTTTTCCGCCTGATATATTATACTTGTTCGTAGAGCAGTTAATTTTTGACACACTTAAATTTTTTTCCGCATAATTCCGCGCATAATTTATTGTTTGGAAACTATTCATTCATGGGTCTATTCATAATTAGGGCGGGGCTAGACAGCGCTTTTATTTTTTTAGTATGCAAGCAAAAATGAGCCTAGTGGTTGGTGGTCAGGCGGAAAAGTCCACGATAGTACCTACTTAAAAACGGTTACCTAAAAACAAGTTAGGGGAACATTGGTTAGTCTACCAAACCGCACTGCAGACGCGCATTGAAATGTAGCCAGCTCCCTCTCATCCATATTGGGGGTTGGTTAGGCCCCTCAACTCGTATTATTAAAGGTTGCTGATGATAATGAATACAGCAAAAAGCTCTCATACGAGCTTAATTCATATTCGATCGAGATCGACGACATTTTTTCGATCGCTGGGTGGCATACTGTCGTAATTAATGACAACTTGCATTCCAAATGAAAGTAGGTTTAAAAGAAGTTTTGATTTATCTAGAGTGAGCTATTAATTTAATTGTACCTAGTCATTATAAAATGAGCTGCATGCTGAACATATTGAGTTAACTATCATATCATCATAGTTACGAGCGAATGCCATAATTTTATGTATTATCACATAATATCATTAGGGCAACGCGCCGGTGGAACTAACATTTTCACGCAGTCAATAAAAATTGTGTTGACACATAGGGCGCTTTGCTCAGATGATCGTTGTTCGAGATTACACGCTGAAAAACTCGAGCTATCGAAAGCTGCTTGCAAACAAGTACTTCTTTACATGCAAATACCTATACAATCCTAATAATTAGTAGGTAAATAAATACAGTTTAAATTTAAAAAGAAAACTATCTGCATCACGTTTTCATGATTAACATATTTAAAACAGAGTGCCCATAAGGCGTATATCTTTTTAACAACACTGCATTCGCCATAACCATAGCAACATTGTCTCCTAACAGACGACTACTGCTTACTTCCACCACCAATGTAACTTGACCTTTTTTTCACATGTTTAACTAACTTAATACCAAGTCTGGGGGGTCTAGGTAAAGCGGTCGAGTGCAGTATTGCAACTAACTCGTGGAGCAAGTTCGTGGCGCGGTCGTAAGCCGTGAATGAAAATTAAATTGACACCAGAGATGCTCTAACTACTCTCATACAGCTTGTTTCCTAAATAATTCCTGTTCCGAAAGTTAAATTGCGTGTTGCGTTTTATGGACACTAATTAAAAATTTTGTTGTTTTTCATGGTATAGCAAAACGTTGTGAGTGATTATAATATTCTCTCTTACTGTCGTTTTTATTATCTGAAAAGATATCAGTCCGATAATATGGTCCAAAAAGCTTTGAGTAATCCAAAAAGTAAAAGTGCCGGCCTAAAAAGAGAGATAAGTATTATATTGCGTTTTTTATTGGCCGGCACATTTGGACCAAAAATGTATGTAACGCGGATGATGTATTTTGTATAGATTTAGCATAGGTATAGTAATAGCTTTATTCGTAGAGTAACAGTATAATATGCAATTGTCAAAGTGACTTGTTTGTTTATCCTCAGGATTATAAGTGTTCTTTGGTTTTTCCAAGGAAAATGGAACTCAAAATGGAGACCGCCAGAGAAATGGAACAAAAGTATTTTGATGTCTAACTCTTATTTAACGTTTGCATTGTAAGCGTGATGTCGATTTTAATTTGATCATCATTTCATTGACTCTTCCTTGGCATTTTGGCGTTCAGTCCTCAACTCACCCAACTATCATTGCTCGCAGGAACGACGGCCGATGGGACCACCAGATAGATCTCGAGTGGCGACCGCGTCCGGAAAGCGCAGCGTTAGGAGCAGTGGCGGATACAGGGGGGGGGCCCAGGGGGCCATGGCCCCCCCCACGAACCTCTGAATTTTGAGGCCGAGTAAAGAAATGAGCTCTCTTAATTTCTTTTAATCTTAATACGTGGCCCGAGTTGGCCGATGGGCCCCCCCCAACATGAAATCCTGGATCCGCCCCTGGTTAGGAGGTGGATCAACGGCGGCGTGGCGCGGCGGGTACCCGTTGGATGTGGGCAGCGCAGGACCTTTCGTTTTTGCGATCCTTGGGGGAAGCCTATGTCCAGAAGTGGACGTGCCACTGGGTAGCACCACTTCGCTCTTTCCTGAGCATCGTCGATGGAGAGCTCGCTCAGGCATCTATCTGCCACAAATTGACCCGCGGGCACAACAGCAGCTCAGGGCCACCAAACTTACCTAAAGCTTTGTTTAATTTAAATATTGATAAGTATTAGTTGATAGATAACATAGATTCTAAACTGTGGTCCAGCTTCAAAATGCGTTGAGTAGCCTTGGTTTCTATAATGTAGATAGACATAATATATGTATATCAAACCTACGTGGGCTAATGTCATTTACATCCTACGGCAGGGCACTGGCAGTGGCATAACTACTGGCTGGCAGAGCTGGAAGGACAGAAAATGCCTGGGTTCCCGAGAACCCCCTTTTACCGCACAGAAAATGTTGCACTTATTTAGTCGATTTTTACTATGATTGAGGACAAGGTTCCCAGTATAAGATTTTACTGGGGGCCTCACATGGTGCCGTTTCGCCGCTGGGCACAGGCCTCACGAACCGAAAGTATGATGTGACCGGCAATTCTCCACCACGCGTGCTTCGTTCGATTTGGTGGGACAATTAAAAAATTATAAAGTTTAGTTATCAAATTGCTGTCAGAGTATTCTCAAAATTAGAGAGGCCAATATGCCAAATTAATCGACAGTCAATAAATAATAGAACTCTTAATTTGCTGGCGTCAACGCAAAACGACACTTTATTTTATACCTCCTCCGTGAAACTGCATCTATCCTCCTTTATCATCGTGAATATACGGATAATAATCCGTATTCTCATCAGCTGTTTTACAGCCTCCGTTTATGTTCATTTTAAAGCCATACTTCGTCCAGAACGTTAATTAGCGCAGAACTAGTTCTTTCGTATTCTTTCACTTGTTCTCAGAGTTTCGTCTCTGGTGTCGTGTAGACAAAAAGTTCTTATTAAGTAATTCCGTAATTTCGGGCGGTCGTCATGGTTTTGTAAGAAAATGTATCTCGATTCTAAAACCATATAAAAATAAATACTTAGTCGAAAATTCTTTCTATGTCGAAGTTTGCCAATTTTTTTTATCACAATCAAAGATATTACAGACGGACCCCGTTGGCACAAATTGGGTACGCAAACCTAAAAATGGTTGTTATTTATTAACGAAACTGGATCATGCAGTGGCTTGTCGATGTGTCGGTCGGTACGAAAACATGGTGTTTTTTTTTATTGCCTTGTGTTCCGCCACGTACCCTGGTTTTGTTATTATTTCGCGATTGCATGGAGTTTCGTAACCATTTCAGTTTTCATACGCGGTAAACAATAGCTTAAAGCTGGTCGTTTGTTTAGAAATGATACAGTGACAGCCCTAGGGAAATCTCTGACAGAAATTGTTTTGAAATGACTCGTTTGAACTTTGCTGGTCTCGTGAGAGATTAGTGTTATGTTACAGCGAGAATGAAACTGTAAAACGTCATATTTAAAATGTCATTTTCGAATGAATAGCAAAACGATCGACACGCGTGAGCGAAGTAGGTATCAACTGAAGTATTTCTTCTAAAGTATTCATCATCATCGGCATCATATGTGGGACGCCCTCAGGCTGGATCGACGACCTAAGAAAGGTAGCGGGAGGTGACTGGGTGAATAAAGCTCAGGTCACACACAGGCGCTACCGGAGGCGGTCCGGAGGTGGGATTTTTTGTACGAGTTTATATGGACCCTGCCACACAGAAATCCGGGCCGGGAGCGACGCGGCGCGGCGCGGTACCGGGCAGAACGCTATGACAACCAGGGGCGTCGCGGAAGCGGCCGCGGCCGCTGTATTCCATTGTAGTCAATGCGAGGTGTCACACAGAGCGGTGGCGGGCGCGTCGCGGTCCGGAGGCGGTATTTACCGCGCTGTCATTTTGTAATTTATGGATGGCCGCTTTCGATGTCACACCGGCCGCCTCCGCGCCGCCGCCAGCGCCACCGCGCCGCGCGGACCCTGTGTGACAGGCCCCGGAACGCTTTCGCTTCCCGCAGGACCGCCATCGGCCCGCTTTCCCGCAGAAACGCCTCTGTGTGGCCTGAGCTTAAGGCCGAGGCGCGGTTAGAGTTTTGTGGCGCGCCTTGGGAGAGGCCTATGTTCAGCTGTGGACAATGATATTGATGATGATTCATCATTATTTCAGCTGAAGACGTTTACTGAACCAAAGCATTAAGACCAAAATAATTAAAGCACCAAATACCGAAGTTTTGGATAAAAGCTAGTTTTACGTTGTAGTACTTCTACAACTTCCTCATCTAAGTACCTACCTACCTAAAGGAAATAGCAAAGTTCGTCAAGGACCTCCCTTTCCTCAATTTGATCCCAGCAGTATTTGCCGAGTCTAAGTTGCACCTGGAATACCTATATGTGCAGGTGAAGTTAGTAGTTACAACTGATCCGGTAAAAGTATTGAAGTTTATTGAACTATGGCAGACCCGGGTTAATACCCATAGTAAAAGTTTTTACTTCTACGTTGATTGCGGAGAAACTATTAATAACTAAGAAACCTTAGATATCAATTAAGAAAGGCAGTTTCCTAACCTACTAGGTAGATATAGTGTTCTGAAGTCTTATATAACCTTTCGTAATTTGTTATTGATGTGAGCAGTGATAAATGTTACATCCGGCTCATTTTGTAACCGAGTTTTAAATTAAATCTAAATAAATAAAACCCGAAATAATAGAAAGAATGGTTTATTTGTTATTTTTGTTAATAAGTGTTGTTATGGTAATTTAATTTACAATTTAAATAAGTAGGTCATACTTATTTTTGTTTTAGGATATTTTGTCGAATGTATCAGTCTTATTTATTTACCATTAAGTAAATGACCAAATTACCTCTTTTTTATTAGTAACAAACTAAAAACGCAACAATAACTTAGCGTAGGCCTCTCACGAATCAAATTCAAATGTCAAGTATTCAAAATATTAACGCAATATTTAACAAGATAATTTTGACAAAGTAATGCAGACATAACTACATTTAACGGCAAAACTTATGTAAATTTCTAGGCGTGAAGCGAGCGGAAACAAACAAACCAACTTCTTGAGGCAAATTCCATTTTCTTTCACCGCAAGCCCGGTGCTTCATAGCGCAGCTCTGAAACTCCAACTTTTCAATTAACAGTAGTCTCCGTAGATTTAAAACTTCATTAACATAAAGTGTAATTACTACCGGTGATTCCGAGCCAAAACAATACCTACCCGTCCATTGTGAAAAAAATGTGAGGTACTTACTTATAGGAGATTACACACCGCGAGGGCAGGAAAGTAAGAAAGGTCGCATATCTCATGTAATTGGTGTTGTTGTTGTTGTTGTTGTAACAAACGTGTGATCTGAGGCCTTCTTACTTACTGCCCGAGGTTAGTATACTATTTTTCTCCTCGACGGAGGTGGAAAGTGGCCACTTCGTTTAGCGCAGCGGGACGAGAATTGACGTTTTCCGTCAGAAGGGGAGAAAATATGTATAACCTTAAATTTTTTTCACAATGGAAAACATTTCAATTTAGGAAAAGTAGGTGTATGATCGGGTAGGAGGAGGGAGCGTAGCATATTGGGGATCAAACGGACAGATCGCGTCAGGAACTCCACAATACGCCAAAAAACACAAATAGCCGATGTTGGTGAGAAAACCGCCAAGTTGAAATGGGATTGGACCGGCCATGTCTGTCGATTGCATCCGGAAAGATGGGCCAAAGTCTTAACACCTTGGATCCCGGAGAATGGAGGTCGCCGTCAGGGTCGACCCCGAAAGAGATGGAGAGACGACTTGGATGCCTTCGACGAAAAGTGGGTGGAACTGGCTCAGGACAGGGATGCGTGGAGGATAAGGGGGGAGGCCTTTGCACAGCAGTGGGATGAAACAGGCTAAGGAAAAAAAAAAAAAAAGGTGTATGATCGTTTGGAGTTTTGGAGATTATGTCATAAACGCCTATATATATTTTTTACTTTTTTCTATCCATTATTTCTTAGTTATTTGAAACGCAGGTCGTCTGCACGGAGAATATGTATAAGTACCTACCAACCTATTGTAAAGATGCGCCTATAGTTATTATTTTTGACTTATACTGCCTTTTTTTCTTTACTACCTATACTATGTCCAGTTGACGTGAAAACGTGAAGAAATTACCGATAAATCATCAAAGAATTAATCAACCGCTACGGAGCAGGGAGGTCTCATCAGAGTTGGAAAGGAACCGATTATACCCTATATCTGCCCTATATGGATGAATAATGCCAAAACTGGTCCGATTCATTTGCGGACATCATTGAATTATTATTAATAGTCCGGAAGCAACTGCGGGGATACATCACTGGCCTCCTGGCTTCGTTCCAAACTCTAGCTTCGCGTTAAAAGTGCCTTTCACACTTGCTGCGGAAGATCGATCGTCTGACCGCACAGTCCGATCTGATTGTTAGACTAACCCCGATTCCTGTCTGATTTTTGTAAAACTGCATCTTCAAATAAAAAGAAAAGAAGCAGGCCTACTTGATATCATCAACTTTTCTTTGTAGTTACCAATACTCCTTTTTAAAATAGCAACGAAATTTTAATGCCATAGGTATTGAATTCCAGAAACAGAGATTTGAGACACTTCTGTCTTATTCTTAGATTACTATTATTTATTTTATTTAATAATAATGTCCAAGATATGTTCGATAGTAGGTAGGTACATCTTTCTGCTAAATAAATTATATATGAGAATTCGCCAGAATGCTAAGTAGGAGTCGGAAAATCTTTTCTTTCTTATATGAAAGAAGTAACTATATAAGTACTTTTTGTAACGCATAAATAGGTACTTTAATAGACCTAACAAATCGATTAATAGTCGTTATAACAGATCGCAAAAACATACATTACTCGTAATAAATATTAATAATATTCAGCATAAGCATAAGCATATGCTCACGACTATATTCCCCGAGGGGGTAGTCAGAGATATTCTGAAACCTCAGAACATCCACGTTTCACCAATAGTACCGAAACTCTGTCCAGTGTAATAATATTAATCGTGAAAAACTTTTAATCGATTTTCTACTCTACATAAAATTTATGTGAGTGATCCAAAAGACACAACCGTACTGTAAAATTGTACATATTCTGTAAATTTAAAAAGATATTGATTCAGTGACCAGTGTTTTTGAAATCGGTGACCCAGTGGACAAGGAACACGTCTTAAAATCAATAGTCGAATCATTTTAGAGTTTCCTTGTATGGACACCCTAACATTCATCTCTATCGCTGAAACTTTGCTATTACGGTTGACAAATAACCTAGGACCGGAAAAAAAAAACCTAGATTATTTGTCAACCGTAATCTGTACACTTTACTTTATCACAATGCAAAGTTTCAGCGATAGATGAATTATTGTTAGGTTAGTTAGTTGAAATGATTGAACTACAATGAACGAACCTAAAAACGGTTTTGGAAACAAAAAAGAACACGCTGGCTAGCGTTTCTAATACGTCATCCATGCCTCATTCTATTCTATATTTTAAAAAATGGCTGCCATCTTGGGTATGTGACATTGACCAGAAATACATAAGAGGTCAATGGTATGTGATGATTTTGCCAATGTCTAGTTTTTGTAGCAAGAGTGCTTGACGTTGTACGGTAACTTATGTATATTTTGGTGACTTCAAGGATTGTTTTTCGAAAAGAACACTATCTTGAGCCACCACTGGAGCTTCATTGTAGGCCGGGGAGGGGGCAACCAACAATCGACTCGCGATGCGACTACCAGACATACAACGCGACTCTCCATGCCTCATAAAAATACGAATAGATTATTTACACTCTTACATTGATTATCACATCTCTTGAAAATTTTATGTCCTATCACACCAACGGCACCGGCCAGCACCGGTCGCGTCGTCGTTTAGTGTATAGCTTCCTTTATGAGAAACCGCCTAAAATATGCTTCTGAAGACAATAATGTTGGCTTGATCGTGTCCATGCGTCTACTGGCAAACGGGCCGGAAATATGAATGGATGTTTGTAACCTCGTTATGTTAATACAGATCTTTGTAAGTATATAAATGTTTTGTGTAAGGATATCTGAAGAAAGATTATAGTTTTGTTGTGCGATGTTCAAAATAATAATCGAATACAATCCATGATTTAGGATTTGTTCCTTTAAGTGATAAATAAACCTCGTATTACTAATGATCAACCTACGTAGGATAAAATAACAATCACTTAATTTTATAAATAATATATCTTTCTTGACTTTATCTTAATAACTTTCACAACGGGACTTAAATATATAAATCTCAAAAAAAAAATGATTGGATTATTGATGGTTTGTCTAGGTAGGTAGGCAGGTACTAAGTTTTGCGGAATTGTTGGATGATTGAATGTCGTGAGGAAACCATATGCGATCGAAAAATATAAGTAAACAAAGGGAGTAGCGTTATGGATCTGCTATTGGATAGTCACGTCGCTTGTCGATCGTTGGTTGCCCCCTCCCGGGTCTACAACGGGGCTCCAGTGGTGGCTCAAGATAGTGTTCTTTTCGAAAAACAATCCTTGACGTCACCAAATACATCAATAACTTACCGTACAACGTCAAGCACTTTTGCTACATAAACTAGACATTGGCAAAATCATCAAATACCTACCCAAGATGGCAGCCATTTTTTTAAAAGATAGAATAGAAGTAAACAAAAATCACGGAGTACGTGTCACTGTCAATCACGTGTACAAAATATGAACGAGCACAAATAAAGGTAGGAGAAAAAAATATTTGGTAATAAATAACCAGAAAAAAAAGAAAACTATAGGTATGTAATACATTAAATATGTTTTAACTAAAGTAGCTGGTACCTTTTAGTTTATTTATCCATTAGTTTTATATTTATTTTGTTAGGAAACTCGATGAGGCGGCTTCTTCTACTATTATCTATTATAATCTATTACTTACATTTGTTTATTTAATGTAATTTACTGATGACACGTAGGTACCTACCTTAATACAGGAATTAGTAGTAAAGTTTGTAGATTACATTTCATAATCTATTAAAGCTAATTAAGTACATTTTCCCCATTATTGAACAATAGCTAAAGAATGCCACATGTAAACTTTACGCCAATGTATTAGGAACGACTATCATTCACGCATCATCAGATAATCTCCGACATAATGCTCGTCATCAATTAACCTAATATAGCGGCACAGTAAAATCACACATGACTATCGAATCCCCAGATAGCTGGATCATAGCCTAATCTGAATAGAGGCTTGACAATCAAACTGATCGAATTGTGTGACAGTTAAGTCAATCAGTTTGTTGCAGTGATTGCCGTTTATTGCATTCGTCGGCAGTGGAAAATAAGGTTCAAAAATAAAACCTGTTGGCGTGTATGATTTGTAATACTTATAGGTTTATACATCGTGGCAATAAAAATTAACGCAAAATCTAAAACTTTCTGATACTTATAGATATTCGTAAAACTCATAGGTAGTTATAATCTACGTATTTCAATCATTTTTATAGGTATCAGCGATAATCTAGGGCGGTGTTATATTTATCTCGGCAAGCATCGTTCAAAACCAGGAGTCGCCGACCACTTTCACTTTCGTATAGTATTATAGAGAAGGTAAATAATGGGACGGATCCCATTGTTGGGCAAAAGTCTCTCCCAAGCCCTTCTTATTTTTAAACAGATGGCGCTTCGACCTGGATGCCCACGAAGCAGAATGGCAAATTTTAGCATGGTATAGAAAAGGGTAAATCCTTTTATTATAGATAGGGCTGGAGGTTACCAGCACATATCCCAAACAGCAACCTGTGCGTTTCTTGCTGGTTCTTCTAACGGGAAACATGCACCCTTGTGAACGAGCAGTAGTATTTCAAAAGTTGATAATACACTTATATAGATAGATAACAAACAAACAAACAACCTCTCACCCTAAACGCATACACGTTCTCCGTTCCGTCGAGGGTAAAAAATGACCACTACCACTTATGAAATGAAGAAGGCGCCACGGAGAAATATCTTGAAAAAGTTGTGGCTACGCCATATAGTACTGAACACTATCTAACAGCAGGTACTGATTGATACAAGGTGTAACAAAACGCCATAGTAATAATTAGGGGTGGTTTAGAGTTTAGACCATCGAACTAAACAACTTTTACATGGGCAAATAGACTAAGTAAAAAAAAAAATCAATAAATTTCAGTTGAGTCGATACTGCAGTTTTATATGAAACAGCAGTTTTTTTTTTGCCTTCTTAATGAACGTTATTCAGTTTGAAAGTCGAATATAAACCACACCTTTAAATATATTAACTAGGGTGCCATGTATTGTTACAACCTGTATTATACGACAAACTGTTTTTCAAAATAATAAACATTTCCCTCAAAACATAGAAACAGCCGATTCGATGACGATACGCTAGTAAACTAGTTAGGTACTATCCTAGCTACTGTTTTATCCATGGCACAATGGTTAATGGTTAATCCCTTGTATGACACGACGTCACTCGGTGTCATGAACGCACGAACATGTCTGTTTCAGGATTATAGTGCATTTTAAATCGCTTCGCGGATTACACATCATAGTATAAGAGATAAAAGCGGTACTTTTGGTAACCATCAGCTGCAAGGCTGATTGACGAATTGAAACTGATTTGAAGACAGGGTGTTACATAAGTATAAATAAATATTTAAAACTCTTAAGGGGGTTGTTTAGACTGTCAAACTGAACAACTTTCTCTATGGGACCAAAATCTAAATCGCGAAAAATAATCTGATATCCCATACAAATTTTACCTCTAGTCGATTTGTAGAGTATGGAACATCAATTTGTTTTTCTCGATTTCGATATTGGCCCCATAGTGAAAGTTGTTCAGTTTGATGGTCCAAACCTTTAATGTTTATTTGTATTTCAAACATTTAAGGGGGTGGTTTAGACCATCAAACGCATATGGCTAAAAACTATAAACTCAGGTAGCTATGCGAACAGTACAAAACTGGCATGTTTGTCAGTCGGTTTAGGAGATAGAACCATTCAAAGGTCCAACCTTTACCGTATGCACCTACTTAGGTACCAATTCAAAAGGCAAAAAGGTACTTCCCATGACTACGTATATAGGAACTACATGAAGCCAGACTATTTAAAGCGACATTGTTCTGTAACAATGCAAAAGCAAAGTAACTCTAAGAATTCTAGTCTTTAACATAAAAGCACTTCGCACTGAAATTATCATCATTTCGTCTAAAAACGTGCAATAAAGACGACGGGCCACTTCTCGCGCCGCACGCCGTGTTGCCATCATTACGGGCCGGGAAAAAATTCCCTTTTACCGAAAATTGGGTAATCGACGCCCGACAGGGAGGTATATTATTTCGGTATAGCCCCTCGAGAGTGTAAATGACGTTCTCAGGGTTCAATGTTGTACGAAATAGGTACCTAAGTGTGTTTAGCTTGATCGGGTCTACTAATTATTTATCTTGCTAGTTTACTTGATCACGTTTTATCCACTACTGTGGGCTCTCATCTTTCATGATGTCAAATGCAGAGTTCCTGTTAAATTAAATGCGTTATATAAGGTCTAACAAAATCTTCAGACCATCAAACTGAACAACTTTCAATATGGAGACAAAATCGAAAACGCGAAAAAAAAATCGCATGTTCCATAAAAAATGTCAATAGCTATTAGCTACTCGACAAATATGCATGAAACATCAGATTTTACATTTCAAGCTTGGCCCCATAGTAAAAGTTGTTCAGTTTGGTGGTCCGAGGCAGCATGTTCGATATATTTCAGTTTACCTACATCCTGTGCAGCCTGTCCTCGCTAAAGATAATAAAAAGATTTAAAGTAGCGGCGTCACAGTTGCAGAAACTCTCATTAAAGTTAATCCTCCATTAAATATCTTGATGTCACTAACTATTTGTCTTATTGACGTGGTAAAAGTATAAAGTTATGGGTAAAATCTAGCAAGAGATTTAATTGAGGACTTTAATGAGCGTTTCTGCAACTGAGTGTAAGTGTCATTTTACGAGACGAGTTTCTAATATGTGGACGGCTGTATGAAGAGAGGACGACCAAAGACACGATGGATTAATTGTGTAGTACATTACATATGGAAAAAAAACGATGATTTCATCGAATTCTAAATAAATAGTTTAAGTGAACGACCAACTATAATAGAAAATAACATATACAAGTTGTTACAAAAGTACAAATAAACCTTTAAGGGGGTGGTTTAGACCATCAAACTGAACAACTTTCACTATGGGACCAATATCGAAATAGCGAAAAAAAAAATTGAAGTTCCATACTCTACAAATTGACTAGAGCTAAAATATGTATGGGATGTCAAATTATTTTTTTCGCGATTTCGATGTTGGTCCCATAGAGAAAGTTGTTCAGTTTGACGGTCTAAACAACCCCCTTATAAGTTTTAAATATTTATTGTTACTTATGAAACACCCTGTATATATACTTAGATGCATTCTCTATTATAATAACTAGAATCAAAACATGTATCGTGCAAGTTTATTTGCGACGGATGCTCATTAGCATATCTGAGCCAAGGGAAGGAAGTGGCAAAACATCGAACCTCCGTCCGTCGTTCAACCGACACGAACGATGCAAAAAATGTTATGGACTAGCGGAAAATAACTTTAAACTTATTTATGTAAGGTATATTACCAGTATAAATGGTGAAATGCCGCCCATTTCTTTATCAACATATTTACATGTTTTATAATAATCTGAGGTTTGACCCGCTGATGTCCGATTGTTATTCCAGTGTAGTAAGGTGCCTTGGGGTAAGATCGTGAATGGGGTAAGATTGTAAAGATTGTAAGATTGTATATCGATTTAATATCTACCGATTCTGTGATTATTTTTTTATACTCGTAACATAGCGCGAGACGCCTTTTTTTTCTACTTCCTTCAGTCCGCATTGGTGATTTCGTCGTGTCGATCGTCTGTTATGGCTGGGCGTAAGATTGGACGCTCAAAACAAAATAACGAAGTAGAAGATCGTATGTTTTCTTTTTATAAACCTTATGGTCAAATGAGCCACATGAGCGATTTTAGATTGTAGTCCGTTCTTTCCCCAACATCGTCCGATCTTACCCATGTATTTTTAAATGTTTGTCTGTACCTACTTTAAACTCCCATAACACAGCATTCGTAAATCTATGCAAACATGAAAATATTTTTCTGATAGGTTGTTTATAAATTGATTATCAGATTCTACTTTATTTTATTACGCTAGCTGATATAGAATTAGAGGAAAAAATAAATTGCCAACTTCTTATGATTGCAGCTAAAAACCATCCGAACTTACCCCAACGCTACTTACCTAGTGAACCTATTCTATAAATAAATCTCTATTTCGTTACAAACACAAATTGACAATCAAAATCATAATTTTCCCCGACCTGGAGAGGTTAATAAACAAGTAGGTAGGTACGCAACTCAATTAAACAAAAAATGTTTGCTATTTCACAAAAAATACAACAAACCTGACATAGGTACAACTGTTAATGAATTCGTTACTGAAATTCATTGGTAGGTAATGATTTTATTGGTAGATACCGTAGATAGTATAGATTACCTAACGAATGGACATTTCATTTATTTAATCACAAATTTTTACGGTTCAGTAGTCAACAAGGAACCCAGATTCGCCATGTCCGTCCGTCTGTCTGTCTGTCTATCTGACCGTACTAGAAAGCTGTAGTTTGTGTAAAAGTGGTAGAATATCATCTTTTTTTTGGGGTAGGTACCTACTTCCCCTACACACACGTCATAAAAGTGGAAATGCATTTTTGGTGGGGTGTCGTTTGATAAGTTGTTCTAAAATATTGTTAGGCTACCTATTAAGCTAATGTGAAAATTTTGTTCGAGTCAAGTAGTAATTTTATATGTAAGTATATCTAAAGGTTTGTAGGAGTTACGTTCTGTGTCCAAATGATTTTATGGTATTCACACTGCCGTGCTTGGAGGTGTCGTGTGGCGTCTCTCTCTATCTTGGAATGCACCAATCCAGACGGCTGTTCTTTTTATTTTTAGTAGGTGCCTACCTACTAGCCATTCGAGTAGGTACCAACTACCTACCTAAGTATATTTTTAATTTCCATCGATTATTTCTTTGTAACTGTTAGAGATATTTCAGCATTCACTTGGAATGTAAACGCCATGCATGACTTTTATAAGCAGGCAGTAGTTTACGCAGGACGTCAAAGTACTTAGTTAGAAACTCTTAACTATTCTGTGTTAGTGTCTGTGTGTAGGGTGTAGACTAACATTTAACTAGAATAACATTTTGTTTGGTCGTCAAACTCATTAGCAAGTAGTAGGTAAACAGGAAATATGTGGCCATCTAAGCGACTATTCAGAAACTAGAATAGTTCCTTAATTATCTATACCTATATATACTTAGGTATACATAAGTATAATAAAATTGTAAACGTGGTACGTAGGTACGTATATATATACCTACATTGAAGATATTTGTAAAATATTATTTGGATATAATACCTACACTCAAAAGCAATGAAAACAGGTCACCAACAACATAAACCTTAATATCTCGGAAAAATTATAGCTTATTCAGAATATTCATTACTAGCGATCCGCCCCGACTTCGCACGGGTGTAATGCACATATAAACCTTCCTCTTGAATCACTCTATCTATTAAAAAAAACCGCATCAAAATCCGTTGCGTAGTTTCAAAGATTTAAGCATACAAAGGGACATAGGGACAGAGAAAGCGACTTTGTTTTATACTATGTAGTGATGATATCTCGGTCATTTTTTTAGTAGGTACTGAAAATTTGTCTGATAATGAACTTCGATTTTTATATGGCGGTCAAACCCCGGCGCACCTTACCCTTAAATTTCTGGTTGTTATAAAGTAATGCCAATAAAAAAGGCTAAAACCTAAATAAATAGTTTTCGACAGTAAAAGTTTTTGTATTGAAATTTATTTGTGGTAATTTTATCACTCACATAAGTACACTAAAATGTGGGGAAATGTTATATCTGTGACAAAAATTTTTATTTTAAATTTATGGTTTGCGATAGAATTGCATTGATTGATTGAATTGATTTGAGCATTTGTAACTATTTAATTGATGTATTTTAATTAACTATGTCAAACGAATGATAACTAAAAATTTTATTAATTAATTTAAGAATATTAAATACTTATGTCTATGAAATTCTTTTTTTTTTAATAAGCGATCATTCCTGAATACCTAAGTCTGTAGATCATTCTTAATTTCCGAGCGAAAAATACTTCGCCTGTTTCAAAGGATATTAAGGTGACCAGTTCTCATTGCTCTCGAGTGTAGAATTGCAATGAAACCAGCATGCATGCAATTTATATTAATTTAGAATTTTTGTCTGTACCTAACTATATGTCTGTTTGTTTGGACACGCATAACTTTAAAATGACTGAACTGATTTGGATAGGGGTTCCACAAAACCATAGGGTTTAGTTTGGATTAACATTTAAGCTTTATTTCATCGCAATCGGTTCATTCAATCAAAAGTTATGAATATTTAAAGTCATGTGGTATGGCGCGTACGAATTCGCGTGCGGGCGCTTGTAAGAAATAAAACAATGATGAATAAAGTAACTTTTTTTAAATAATGCGTAAGTAGGTATTCAGAAAAAAAAAACGGTTTACAATTACATAGGTACCTAGGTACTAATCCTATTAGGTACATATACCTGCTATGTCACCATGTGCCCATAGAACATAATCTATGCTACAACCTGGTTTAATATTGTGTTTATTATAGTTCAGCTACATATTGGACCATAAAACGCGTATACCTAACAGCCATTTAGCCATAAGCAATGTTTGCAGGTTACAAACATTTTCAATGGAACACCTGGCTGCAGCTACACCTACCCATTATAGCTAACTGGATACATAAAGTATTTTACTTTGTCTAAAAGCCAAACGCTACGCTACGCTGTTTTCAAATTGAAGGGCCCAGTTGCAAAAGTCCCTAAGTCCACTTAGGGACTTTTTGATCTGATATCACAAACGTGAGAAATTATGTGATTATTAAGTTGTTGCCTGATCTCAAATACACTTTGATTTATTCATTAATACACTGACGTTTCATTTTTTTAACCCTTTTCTCATATATGGAAAATTTCTAGCCCTTTTAAAAAGACTTTTACTCTCTCTATTCTAAAACGCATTTTTTGGACTTAGGGACTTCTGCAACTGGGCCCTTCTTATACTAGTTTGTTCTGAGAACATGAAATATTAAAAAACAAAATCTCATTAACGATCTAGATTTAACAGTCTCTCCGAGATTGCATTAACTCGTTAGTTATTACTTCGCAAGAGGTTTCCCGTCTAGTTAGAACAGAATAATCAAATTATAGTCCCATTAAGGCCACACATTGAATCCAATCTCAGCGTTAAACGCGACTCGGATCGCTAAGACATTTCAAGTGCGAAGAACGTGTGACCATTTGTCTCGGATCCACTCTGTCCGGGACACTGACGGGACCTAGTGCATCCCGCCACGCTTCTGCCACTTAAACTAATAAAATAAGTCTATGTATGCCACTCTTAATCCGATTAAAACCTAATCACGAAGAGTGTTGTCCCCATATGGGATTTTCTCAGACAATAGAAGAGGGTAATTATGCGCGAATGAATTTTAATTGTTAAGTGCTTCATTCATAATTATTATTTATAAGAATTCAGGCTTAGAATAGACCATTTCTTTCCGTGGATGTCGCAGTGTCGTACCACAGAGGATTATATTGTAATTACAATATAATCCTTTGTGGTCGTACGATGGGATGATTGAAATATAATACTTTATTCGTAGGGACTTTGATTTCGACTAAGGGATAAGAGGGTAGGCTAGGCTAGCCATCTATCACCACTTGACAGTTGACACGTGATTCTACGGTCCACCCTGAAACCTTAAATATGAAGATGTAGCAAACTGCACGTTTATACGTGCCTATTTTGACTGCTAATTATAACCTACCGTTGTAATTAGCAGTCAAAATAGGCACTGCTCAAAATTTAATTCTTCTAATTTACTTGCCTTAAAACAAGTAAGTACTTACCTAATTATTTGTCTAAAATCTTAACTATTATAAAACTGTAACTGAACTGTGTCTGTACATTGAAGATATTTACAAAAAAAAGATTACGATATGGTTTTTAAATATCCCCGACTCGAAATCAACCTTTTTTAGAAATTTTGTCTGTCTGTTTGTCTGTTTGTTTGTGTGTTTGTTTGTTTGTTTGTTTGTTTGTTTGTTTGATCGCGCATAACGCAAAAACTACTGAACCGATTTTGATGAAACTTTTTTTGTTTGATAGCTTATGATCTGACTTAAAATCTGGTATATAATTTGTGCGGACGAAGTCGCGGGAAAACACTAGTATTTAAATATTTGTCGTTCGGGTTCGATGATAAACTAACAACAGTCGTCTGAATGACTGTCGTAACTTAAAAGGTGACTAATAGTAATAGTATGTAGTGTAGGTACTAGATATACTCTTTCTTCTACTGTGGTAATATATTTAAACTAATATTAGGTAATACCTTTAGGCATCCTCCCTGATGATAAGATAAAGATAAAAATAAAGATGCATTTATTTGTATGACATGCGTAGTTTTACAAGCAGGTGTTACAATAATAAATTAGGTCCTCCATGTCTTACCTTACGGTTTACAAATTATTATTTTGATAATGTCAGAGATCTATGCTAATAATATCTTATACAAGGTGTTACAAACAAAAATACAAATAAACCTTTAAGGGGGTGGTGTAGACCATCAAACTGAACAACTTTCACTATGGGACCAATATCGAAATCGCGAAAAAAAAATTGATGTTCCATACTCTACAAATCGACTAGAGCTAAAATATTATGGGATATACAATTTTTTTTTTCGCGATTTCGATGTTGGTCCCATAGAGAAAGTCGTTCAGTTTGACGGTCTAAACAACCCCCTTAAGAGTTTTAAAAATTTATTCTTACTTATGAAACACCCTGTACCTATACCTACTAATTATAAATTCATGGCCAAGCTTAGAACATAACAATGACCTCACAATATGGCACCCAGATAGCATTTGAAACTGTATAAACGCTGTACAATGAAAATTTTGAAGAGTTTAGGCTGTACAAATTGGCTGGATTAGGGCTGTATATCCGGATATACAGCCGTTATATCCGCAAAATGGGCCCCAAATTATACAGCTCTAAGTGTAGATCTAGCTGTCTAACAGCTGTGTAATAGCGGCGCAATGGCTGACTTAGAGCGTAATTAGATACCATTATGCAGATAATGTTCTCAAATCTTACGTATTTTATTCTTATATACAGTCTCAGGCTTGTAAACGTCTGAATATAAGAATAAAATTATGTTCGTGGTTGAATCCTTCCATCTTATTTTCTTAAGACTTATATATTCATCGAATCATCGGACACGCGGCGGCCATTATATTTTAATTTGTGAATAGAACAAATATTATTTTGCGGTACCCATTATTTGTTTCTTGGTCGTGATTTTGCTTGCGGCTGCTACTTCTTCGTGAATATGTATGCTAATAGTAAACCAAAAACTCATGCGCTCTTGAAATAATAGATATTTACGAAAGTGTTTGTGTAATAAGAACGGTGTAACCCAACTTGAGACTAGCTTTATAAGTCCACAGTACTTTTCTATTGAAAATAAATTAATTTTGTATGGTATTCAGGTAAAATTCTGTGTAAATATTGTCGAAATTTTCAAAATCATACGTAAAAATATTTTATGAATTATGATGCGGTGATTTTTAGGTTATGGCTTAATGGCGTCTTCAATTATACAGCTGTTGCTCTTCTAGTACTCAATTGTGAAGCTTTTTGCGTAACTAAGCTGTAATTTAAGTATTTAAAACAGCCTAAAGAGTATCATTGGTTGTACATTAGAATTTAATTACTATAGTAGCTGCTTAAAAGACTACGTTTAGTAAATATTACAGCAATTGTGAATATGCTTTGTTTAGTTTTTGTTTTATTTCACCACTTCTTTTTTGTTTTTTCCATGGTTTGATGTCAATTTTTGACTCTTGAAAATAGCGCAAAACAAATTCACAATGAACACAGTAATTAACTATGAAAAACTGACATTTAGGGTCACCAGTTTTACTTAGGCATTGAAATATTCAATAAGCTGCATAATTATCTATTGAAACACTATCAACGTTATAATGATCTACTGTAAAACTGAGGGCTGTACTATAGGGAAAAATTTCGCTTATCGCGTTAGCTTTAGAATAGGGTAAGACTAACCTCTTAAGCAGCAGATAGCATTGTATTACACTCTTGTACAGAAATTTTCTTTATAAGGGTTTCCTAAATAACCATTGAACAGCTATTATCAAGCCTAATATGATGACTGTACTAAAGAGTAATTATACACCAATATCCAGAAGATAGCAATATTTAATGGTCATGTACAGAATTAGGCAACACAAAAGTATAATTTTAGAGCACTATTCAGTCGATATACTGCTTTAGTCTTATAAACTTGCTTATAGCGGTTTTTTACTCCATACGCTGTATATTCGAGTTTTTCGGTGCTATTTAAAAGCCAAAAGTAATAATTTCGGCTTTATACAGCCCTAAACCAGATGTTCTGTATAAAATGATATATTTATGCTCTACCACAGCCTTAAATATATTTTAACGCTTTTGTACATCGTTTATAACACTTCTAGCTGTTATTGTACTGGTTAAAAGATTTTTTTTCAGCTTAAATGTTTATTGGCAGCCACTGTGGTGTAGAGCCACTGCCCCTGACCCCACCTCCGATTGAAAAGCGGGGCTGTAGCTGGAATCACAGTAATCACAGGCAGCCCAGGGGCCAAATAAATTACCCCCCGTAAATAATAGCAGGGCCCCTAGGTTACTGGACTAGGCCCCTTAGAACCAGTATAGGGGCAATATGCTGAAAATTTTTTAAGAGGACGATCAGACCATGAATCTGAACAAATTTTTCTATGGGACCAACATCGAAGTCGCGAAAAAAAAACTGCTGTCCCATACATTTTGCTCGAGTAAGCTTGCAGTTTTGTAGGGAACAGCTGATTTTTCTTCGCGATTTGGTGCCATAGATATAAAGTTGTTCAGTTTGACGGTCGGATTCAAAGTGCCAGCATATTAAGAAGGACCCTGTATATGACGTGATGTGGATCTAGGAGAAGCAATATTTTTAAGAGGTATTTTCAAGACCGCCCAAAGTGGCGATCTCTCTGTGGAGTGGTGTTGTGTTGGTGAGTCTTGGCCTATCCCTCTGGGAAAAAAGCATCAGCTACAGATATAATAGAAAAACGTATGTCCTCGTCCTAACAAGTGTCGGGTCCCACAAAATTATATTCTAGTAGGAATAGAATCCTCAGACTTGAATGGACTTAGGGATGGACTGACTCATACATAAGACTATTTAGAGGACATTTTACGACGACTGAGGCATGAATCATGAAGAAAACGGCTGTATGGGCTAGAGCCCATTGCCTTTCCGAAAGGAAAAAGAATTTAAAAAATCGTTGAAATGTCACTGTCAAACCATTCTAACCTAAAACGTAAAATAGTTGAAATATAAATTTTATATTTTATTGCGCAAAAACAAAGTGAAAATAAATTCAACTAAGAATATTGCAAATTCTTACAGTTTGGTGACAATGGCTTTTAATTTAAAACCCAGAAAACTATCTCGTTCTTTTTACATAACCTGTAGAAGGTATTGCGAGGAGAAATCTATATATCAGCGTGAAGAAGAAGGCAGGAAGCCGCGTACTGTCCACGGGCAGCCCTACCCGGACTGGCGCAAACCCTGGATCCAACGGGACGGCGAGTGGACGAGCAAACTTTCCGTGTTCACCACCAAAAACCCGAGTCCTTACATTATGAATGCCTTACAAAACCTGCCAAATATTAACGTACAACAAGTGAAAGATTGGTGGAAAAATATGAAAGTGGTCCAAGAAATACAGAACCAAAAGTATATGCCGGAAAGAGTAACCGCTTTGGGGTCTAATTTGGCAGCGATGCACTTCTTTGGATTTCGACAATGTTCTGTGAGGTAATTCATTCATAAATATAGTGGGAAGTGGGACAAAACACAAGGCATGCCCCAGGGCATGGTCGCTACTTCAGGCTGTTACAGGGTCCAACTTAAAATGCTGACATTGAACCTTAGAAAAAGTATATGTCTAGAATGAGCCTCACTGTTTTACCGTATAAAACAAAAGGGGCCAAGTTTCATAGGTTGGTGTGCATGACAGGTTGACGCCATACAAATTATGTATGTGTGTGTGAGGAGCCAGTACTGGTTCACATTTTTTGCGACGCTTTCATATCTTCGGCTGTCGATCTTGACATATAACTTTATCAAAGCGTTGAACATTAAACTGAACAACTTTCCTTAAGGGACCAACATCAAATAGTGACAAAATTTGCTATCCCATACGTTTGGATAGAGCAGCATTATAATTTTAAACTGTAGTCTATGATTGCAGTCTTGTATAAAACAGCAGATTTTTATTTCACGGTTTTCACTTGCTCATAAAGATTTTCAGTTTGATGGTCATCCTTAAAAAACCAGCAGTGTATTAAGAACCCTATATACCAATACCAAGTACACAGGGCCCACATGATTTGACACTAAATCACAAGTATTTGAACTCATGCTAATATTTAAATAATCTTAAGAGGATAGGCACTATCACATCACTTGTCCGACTGAATCCTTATTTTTTCGATCCTCCCCACCGACTAGAGTGCGAAAGAGACCACTGCAGCTTAGACCGGTTTTATACACAAAATATCGACGAAATCAGCATTTTGTATTCCCCTGTTTCCTCCTCCAAAACTAATTGATTTAATAATTCATTTAAGAATAATATTATGAGAAAGACTTTGGCTGTCCGTATGTTTTGCTTTTTTAGTATATATTTGTGAAATATGTTTGAAAACGGGCGGTAAAATTTGTCATTTTCGAAGGTCCTTGGTTCTTACAGTAATTAATTAATGCAAAAAAGCAAACGATAGGGACATGGCAGTGGTGACATATGATTGTATGGTAAAAAAATATTTGCTCTACTGTCATTATCCAGGGAGAAAACAGGGGAATATAGGGGAACAGTCTATCCTCTTGAAGTAATATTGTAATAATGTATGAAACTTATTGTTTTCAGATTGAAAGATTCAAATGATTGGATAGCTGGTGATATAACACAGCTTAACCTTCCAGACAAATATGAGGATGGTTACTTTGTAGAGGCTATTGATTGCACTAACTTCCATCATGGAGGAATACGCTATGAAGGAGTCCAGAACTTAAGCGGTCTCAATTTTCTCAAATGGCTGTCTTTAAAAAATAATAAACATATAGATGTGTGGTGTCTGGATAGAATAGCAGGACAGAATGGGCAAAGTCTGGAATATCTAGATTTGACAGGGTGTCAACTGAGTGTCGGATGTATTGGTGCTCTGGCCAGGATGCCTGCTCTTAAAATGTTAGTAATTTCTGACCCGGGAGATTATATCACTTTACAGGCTGCACTGTCAATGCTAGAACAAGATAAACCTAATCTTATAATTAATGCTGTGAAGAGACAAGTGACTTCTACCATCACATGAACTGGTTACTTGTTAGATTAGTGGAATAAAGTTACTATGAACAAACTTTTGATGATGGGAAGTAAAATGATATGCAAGTATGTTTTCGAGGTTTTTATTGTTTAAACATAAGTTCGTACAATGATCCAATATGCTTGAACAGACTGTCCACATTGCCATGGTTTGGTTTGCTAATACCTGCACACTGAATGTATTGAGAGTTTACATTGTTGATTATAGAGTCTAAGTTAAGGTGCCATTATTGGTCCATTAGTTGGATTCATACATTAAAAACTCACTTAAGTAAATGTGATTACTGTTTCAGATATTTTTCTCTTACAATCATTTTGTCTAACGCAATCTACCTAATATACATTAAATTGAACACTTAATCTAAATAAAACTTCTAAACAAGATATATTTACATTTACGCCACTTTGACTAAACAATTAGACTAATGCCTTATGTAAAAGAAATAAATAACGAATATGAAATGCTTTATTTAAAATGTCCTTTTGGATTAATTGCTAACAATTCTTAAAATATAACATAACTCGTTATATATGCAACATAGTTAATTCAGTCTAATAGAAACTGCCTATTATAACTAGTTTCTTCACTTTCAAAAAATTACAACATTAAATGAAACAATTAATGTATTTGTGTCCTAATAATCAGGCAAGCGTCGCGAATTTTGAAAGTCAAGAATGTCATTAATAACATGCAGTTTTTTTTATTTTGTTATAGTTGTTTCATATTTGTTATTAAGTTAACGCAGAAAAGCCAAACACTCAAAACTCAACATATCTCCAAAACAAGAATAACTCAACAAAGTGCAAACTTAAATGGACAGTTTTAAAACAAATTGAAACATTGAGTACAAACTTTTACAAGCATACCATTAAACGAAACTGTTAATTTTATATATATTATCTTATGTATTGCAATTATATCCATAGTCTTACTAACAAAACATAACTATTAGGATCCCCCAACCCCCATTAATCTCTCGCTGCGTTGTAGTCATACTATCACAGAGCGCCACGATAAAATATCCTTATAGAGATACTAATATAGTCACTGTTGAAAACAGTGTCGCGTCGAGACTATTACCACAAGAAACTATCATAGGGGTCACGCGTTACATAGCTCTCTGTCATTGAATTAAAAAAATAAATATGTAGGTACTGTTTATTAAAGTACAAGATTCGAAACCACGGGTTTTGTTAATGGAAAATTTCCCTTTCAATCACAACAAGATCTTAGTTTAAAAAAAATATGAAAGCAGTTTGGTTCAGATGCTTGAACTTTAATTAACAGTACAGTATACTGTACATATTTATTATTAATAATATTATGCACGACAATGGCCACAATGCAATTCAGTTAATAATGTTTTGTTAGCAAGGGTTGCATGTTAATAAAACCTAAAATATGTTAAGTGCTGAAAGTTAAAACATTGTGATACTGATAGCTATGTTAAGTGTGTTACAGAAGACTTTACTGTTGATGTTTATGTGTCCATGTAATTATTATGTTATACTTATAAAAGAGTTCCATTACTGAATGACTGACAGACAACGCACAGCCTAAGGGTGCCTGTCCACTGATGCGGATCTAGCTGGCGGAGCGGAGAAACTGAGTTTTATCAACCAATAAGATTGCTGGAAATCTCGGAGCTGAGATTTTATGCAATCTTATTGGTTAGTAAAACTCCGTTTCCCCGCTCCGCCAGCAAGCTCCGCATAAGTGGACAGCCAAAACCGCTGAAGATAGAAACAAGACATTTTTATTATATATTCTACAGAGGGTGCAGTAAGAAAGTATTTTTCTAAAACCCGAAACGTGGTTGTACATAGAGTATGTAACATAACTATTACATCGACACACAACATACATCACTCACGTCTATTCCCGTACGACATATGTACGACAGACAAATCCCAGGAGGATCAAGTTTTTACTTAGTACCAATACATTTATTTGTTACACATTATTGCTTTTGGCTTTACACATACAAATTGAACTTATCAGTTTCACACAATGTTAGCAAAAATATTATATTTATTTAGAGACATTGATTATAAGATTTATAATAAGTCTCTATAAATCTCTGAAGAAAATACCTATCAATAATTATGATTGTTATTTAGGATTTAAAAACGAACATTCAGTCACTTTTTGCTTCGCGTCTCAAGTATTTTAACACTGTAAAGGCCTGTTTCACCAGTTTAGGATAAGTTATAGCTTATTAGGCAGATCGTTTCAACATAGTTCGTACGAAAGATGTCAAAAGATCTGTCAGATAAGATATTAAGAAACTGATGAAACAGGCCCAAGCCTTACTTAAAACTGGATTTAGCACATGAATATAAAATTTGTTGACAAAAACAAAAACATGTTACTAGCAAGAATCATGAAATGTGACTGATCCGTTTCCATCCCATTTCTGTTCAATTAATCATCAAATTTTATCATAAGGGCTCTTACAGACCAGCGACACTTTGCGGTCGCAGGGGGTCGCGCGACCGTAAAGTCTATGAGCGCAACTGTCGCACGACGTCGCGCGACCCTCTGCGACCGCAAAGTGTCGCTGGTCTGTAAGAGCGCTTAGACTGGAATTTCAAACAAATAATGATAAACGTATTTGTAACTTATCAATGAATCCACCAAAAAAAATTGAGTCTTAAAATGCGGATAGATATTATTATGTCTAGTTGGTAACAACATTTCTATGTATGTATAGGTAGATTATGACAACAATGATTATGATCAATTGACTACGCGGAGTTTGATACTAAATCTCGAAACTCATACTAAGGTACAGCTCTTCCACCGACACGACATGTACTATTTGCCATTAAGTAACTCGTGAAATGTTATGCTATTTCGAGATTTAGCACATTTAATACTACACGACTAATCAGGATAGTTTAACAGTGCGAAAATACTTCTTACATTAATATTTTTTTAATAAATTCTCTCCACTTCCGGACTCCTAAAGCAATTATCTAAACACTATTAACGCCGAAGAGATCTTTTAAAAAATACAATTTTGATATACATAACATTTGTATTGGCCGAAAATTCTCATGTATAAATTATATTTTCTTTTTATCTATCATAAATTCATAATAATAATTAGCATTCTCTAAATAAAACTTAATTACTTTGAGAGCCGGGAACACTTAGCGCTAGGTTTAAATAATCTAATATTTACAGTGAGATTATTAAACGTATAAATATTGATTTATCTAGTGTCGTTATGTTTGAGCTGTTTTTGTAAATCACTGCCATTACTATGTTTTATGATATCCACTAAACGACTTACTTATGTATAGAAAAGACGTATTAAGATAAAGATTACTAAGACACTAGTATTATGAATGTATTACAATTTCTACATTTGTGTTACTCATCGACACGTACTAATCAACATTTAGAAGATAATAAAAATAATTCCAAATCAGCTAACTTAATCACTGTACATAATTAAATAAGTAGATAATTATATTCTCATGTTTTTAAAATGATAATTTTCAAACATGTGGAAGACAAACATCACAACATAAATAGAAAACGATACGAGACAACTAAAACATATTTAAGTAAACATTCACATAATCGCACCAGACTTACTTCCACTCACGAGACCTACAATCTCGCACATTGCGGGTCACACGTCACACTCCCATACGACCACGAGATCTACACAAACAAAGTGTGACGTTTCTATCCCTTCTTCATAACTATTATAATAATCCTGATGTTTTGAAAAGAGTCGGTGAACATAAATGCAACATTGGTGTAGATTAGAAAAACAGAATGTCAGCCATTTTGGCATAATTCACATTGTAGCTTCATTGTAGTAATTAAAACGCTTTAAAAAATGATATGCCTATCAATTTACTTATGTTCTTCTAAAACCAGCCGTGTCAGCATGACTGACACGTTCTGAGCTCAAACACACCCATTGTAATATCACTGCAACCGAAGAGAAAATAAGTTCGTTCGTTCGTTGGTTTTATCACTACCTACTCGAGTTATGACCTCCAATCATTGACGCAGAACACTATGGACGCTGGGTCTAGTACAAAATTCTTGAAAAAAGTGTCCGAGACTAACCTACACAAACCTAAGAACGTGTATAGTAATATAATCATTGATAATGCTGAAATTCTTTTTCGGTATCGCGGCAAGGCGTGCACCGCGCGCGCTCTCGTGCGCGTCGTCGACAGTTCAAACAAAGACTGTCGCGTAATTAGGTCTCTTTATAAGTCTCTTTTGGTTCGGACACTTTTGAGCGCGAACTCTTCGTCCAGTAGAAGTCAATGCCTCAAATTTTATCACGTAGGAAACTATTGTGAACCGAGTGCCCACAAGGTTTGAACGCTGTCATATTCAGGGCGTAAATTGAATTGCTGAGGGGCTAGGGGGTCATGAGAGATTACCGAAAAAGTATGTTTCAGATAGGAGCCCCGTACACACGGGGACTTTTCAGACCGATTTCATTCGCCCTGAACAGCGTGTTACAAATTGAAAATTTTAGTTTTCGGATTCGCCAGATTTAGTGAAAGTCCACAGTTTTTTGGTCAGATTTGCATTTAAATGTGCATCAAGCCCAATACGATGGTATATGAAAATCACTGGCGCTGGAGATCAGGTTTTTGTTTTGAATATTTTCGTTGCATGAAGTCTGTCTGAAAAGCCCTCGTGTGCACGGGGCTCCTATCTGAAACATACTTTTTCGGTAATCTCTCATTACCCCCTAGTCCCGCAGCTATTCAATTTACGCTCTGAATATGACAGCGTTCAAATCCTCTGAGCACCCGGTCCATCAGCGAACTGCAAGTGTTTTTGAAAAAATATATCAATGAATTTAAATACGAGTATATCATCTACTTACTAAAGCGATGCACATCCAAAAATCAACATACATACCGAATACAGATATACATAAATGTATTGAGATCGTGCCCATAATGAGTAGTGCTAGCTTTACTGAAACAATTTACAAAATGTAAAGATAATAAATACTTAATTTAAAAAGTTTACGAAATGTTTTTGAAGGGGTCAACCGTTCGGATTTCCAAGGCGGGATACTACGACAAGTAGACAAATGTTACTTACTTTTTATTAGCAATGGAAATCCATTTGGATTGCCACATTTTATGTTACATATTACCTTCAGTTATCCAAGCAAAAGTGTCTAATGATCAAATTCTAGTTTTCAAGAAACAGTAAAGTTCTAGTTTCCGATTCCAATCATAAGTCAACCCCATTAGCATTAATTATATGTATACACAACATGTTAATGAATAAGCGCAAAACCTCATAGACTCCAACTGATTTCAAACAGCGCGACCAGCACGCGGTTAACACGTGTACTGATCACTCTTGGGCGAAGGGGTCCGGGGGACTTGACACTTAGAAAAACAGTTTCATGCTGTAGAAAAAGTGACAACGCAAATTTAGACGAAACTCTAACCTTTTTCGTAACGGAATAGCATGACTTAAGTGCCGGTTTAGGTCACGGAGTGCTATAAATTATATTTTCGCACATTCAATTTAAGACTCGAATATCTTATAACATTATTTACCCAATAAATATGTTATCTATTTATTATGTGCGCCGTGCAAAGTTGCTTAATAGTAGCAAAACAAAGTTTTATGTTTTTAATAATAAAATATGATATGACATGATTGAAAAAGAAATAAAACAAAAATGGTTGAAAAAATCAAATACATACGCAATTGTACATAAAAACTACGATATTAAAAATATGCTCGACTCGTTTTAATTTCAATTCGTACACACAAGAGATGTATTCACATGTAGAGAGAAGGTAGCGGTTGTACACACACGAAAAGGGTACGGTCGTCGGTCATTATGCCTCTTTCACACGAGGGCAGGGCTGTGAGAGCGAGACCCGCGCCGCGGCAGAACAGTATCGCACAAGGCAGGCAGGACAATAACCAGAGCAGTACACGGCTGGTCTATTATAATCTCACCACCTTGTTCTCTCGACTGCCTTGCGGCTGGCCCTGTATGAACGCGAGAGCAGTGCAGCAATATATTTTAGTTTTTCATCACAAATGGCGCCGTCAAATGGTCCCATTATCCTGTCCTCACTATCTTATCCTCGTATGAAACCGGCATAACATTTGTAAAGACCCAGTATCATCGCATTTCGCGACAGAAATATAGTTGCAAGCGAGAGCAGTCGGTGAGTCATCACCACGAAATCAATCTAATACGGAATCTTGCTCAATGAAGTATCCGGCGTGTCTAGTAACACCGAGCACCCCTTGGCTCAAACACAGTTGTTACTCTCTCTAGACGGCCATCATCAACATTATCATTTCAGTGAAAAGAAATGACTTTCACAACGACCGACAGTCTTACGATTTGAGGTCGCCACTCTATGACCATATATCACATCGGATATGAGTTCAATTCTTATATCAAAATAAAATGAATTTTATTTTGATCTAAGGTTCAATTAGCTAAATGCCGAGGTGACACATAGAATAAGATAACCTTAGGATAAGGCTGTAGATATCATCATCTATGAGATGCACATCTCAATGTTCTATCTTCTGGACCGCTTGCTGTACCGCTACGTGCGAAAACATCCTTACAACGAATAGTTTTTTTGTAGTTTTACATTTTTAGCTCTCATGTTTTGTACACTTGATATTTATAAAATTAATGCGAGTCTTTTTCTTACAAAAAACAAAATTTATTAGGTTATAATATCCTACAGAAATATCACTGATTACAAGTTATTTTAATAATTGAAAGTTGATATTAGATCTCGCACTAATTCTATCTTTTATCTTATTTAGTACTTTTGGTTAACAATAAACATACACTTAACTGTAACATCATACAACTGAATCATTCGTTTAAATGCAACAAAGCATTAATTGCAAACTTCGGCTCTCACACAAAAACGTTCAATCTAATATAAAGATATAATATATTTTCAAAACTTGTTATCAATTTGTATATTACGATTCGTATTATTGCTTAAGCAAGCAGTGATGAAGAGTTCAAGGATAGGTATTCTAGGCTGACTACTCTAATACAATCACATGCACGTCACGCGTATGTTCATACATCGCGGTGCAATAAATACATTTGTCGAAAATTACATTTTTAGAATAATTTTAGTGTCAAATAGGGCAGTAACAACAAGGTAAAGCTTGCCTTGTCCGGCTTAAATATTCAATAAGAATTAGACAGAAAATTAACTATTTAGGTTTAGAAATCACACAAAACAGCTGTCACATCTAAAACACATTGAATACTAGAACAGAGGACGCACGACTGACCCACAGAGACCAGTTTAGAATATTGCACATAAATTAGATAGATCTACTAAAAATTTTGCACATAGACGTATACTCGCACGATGACAGATACATTCTATTCACGCACCACGATCGAGATGGTGTACCCGCAGCGCTAACTGGCCGTCGACGTAGGCTGCAGCGCTGACACTATCGGCGAATTCATATCTGTTTGAAATAATTTAAGTTCAATGTGTGACCGTGAACATTTGTGATCAAGATGATGGCTTGTAATAACGCTCTCTGCCCAAATATTATTTTGACCGAAAACTCAAGCAGCAGGGAGTTTTATTTTTTACACGATGTCTTTTGATTCATCTGCCACTTAACCCTCGTATCTACTAGGCAACAATTGACGCGCAACACGAGACGCTCAACATGTTTGACAACGTTGTCAAACATGTTGAGCGTCACGTGTTGCGCGTCAATGTATCTTCTTGCTAAAGAATTTGATAGAAGCAACGTCGCGCTTTGTTAGACAACGTTGCCAAACATGTTGAGCGTCACGTGTTGCGCGTCAATTGTTGCCTAGTGGATACGAGGCTTTAGAGCAACACTGTGTTGCTCTACGGTCTGCCATAGGCAATCCAGTTAAGAGGAAAGGCGATCGGCAAGAAATTTGAAGAATGGGTTTTTAACAGATATATTACTTTCGCTGTTCCCGAACAACCGAGCTACCAGTGCGAAAGTTACAACTGCAGATTGGTCTGATTTTACCTACATAAAATGGACGAAATCATTCGTATTTTGTATTCCCCTGTTTCCTCCTCCAAAACTAAATAGATTCAAATAATTCTTTCAAGAATAATATGAGAAAGACTTTGGCATACAGACATATCTGTATTTCTTTTTATTGTTCATTTTCGTGAAATTTGTTTGCTGGATGTCTGAACACAGCAGTAAAACTTAGAAATTTTTCGTCTTTTTCGAAGGAGGAAATAGGGGAATACCTACTTTTGTATGGACAAAACGGAACCCGCCTTCCCTCTTAATGGGAATGGCAACCCAGAGGGATTATTCCAGAAAATTTGAATCTAATATGAATTTCTATTTTCTCCCTAAAGAGGATTACAAAGACATGGGTGATAGTTGGAGAAATTCACCCAGAAACGTACGACTACGCGGAGATTGTATGTAGAGACCGGTGTATCTGTAGGTATGGTGTGAAAGTAAGCATACGCCACTAGCTTACATTGTACTAACTTGTGGGGGTGTTGACCTCCGAGTGTGGCGTCAGGTTGGTCTGGGCCATCAGCTTCTGTCGCACCTCGCGGATCTTCAGCTGCAGCGACATCTTTGTTGGAAATATGTCTTGGTGGGTGGCCTGTCAGATAACCACAATGGTAGTTATGTATACTAAATACACTACTGTTTTTCTTGGCATATAAGACTCGAAAGTGGAGCTTTCATCGGAACACACTGACAAGAAGAGGTAGGCACGAGCGATACAGGATACAGAGTATGTGTGAGTGAGAGAGAACTACATCTTGAGCTTTGCCTCGACTACGCAGAACAAAATTTGTGGGCAAAAGCGCTTCTGAGCAGCCCCCTACGAGTCTGGTCTACTGTCGATTTCGACGAGGGGGTGAGGTAGAAATTGCAAACTCTAGTACAACAAATAATCAAAAAACGGCCAAGTGTGAGTCGGGCTCGCGGTAAGGGTCCCGGAGAAGGAAATTTTTTTTTTGTCGCGATGCAGCATCGATGCAGAAACGCGATACAGCATCGATGATGCAAACCCGATACAGCTACGACGCAAAACGGTCGTAATATTTGGTCAATCACTCGTCGACAGCCTGTGTCGCAATACACACGCGCGTCTGCATCGGTACAAACGTGCGTGTGCATCTCTACAATCACGAGTTTGAATCGATACAACGCCTGTTAATTGCTAGTGTAGAGATGGCAGTCACGCAATTGACAAACGCGCGTTTTTATAGCTGCAAAAAGTCGCAGTTTGTAAACGACCTACTTTGACTTGACAGATGACAGATCGACACTCAAGTGAATCCTCCATTAAATCTCTTGCTGTCACTTTCGGTCTTGTTGACGTAGTAAAAGCTAGTAAGAGATTTCATGGATGATTCACTTGAATGAGCGTTTCTGCAACTGAGTGTTAGACAGACAGACATTACCATGTGAAAATCTAAATTTTTTAACTTTTTTTTTTATGCCATGAGCTGATTCTGGTAGAGCTATAGTAATCAGTGTATAATACCTGAAAGTGTGTAGTGGCCTGTGTGGTGGGGAACATGCCATGCTCCTGGAACAGCTTGAGCACAAGGTGGCGGCGCTGCTCTAGCACGCGCCGGTGGCCGGCCTCTCCGCGCGCGGCCGCGCTCGCGCCCGTCGCCGAGCACGGCGTGCGCGGGGACATCTCCTCCATGCTCTCCGACACTGACGGCACTGACAAGACAAGTAACTACCCGTTATATCTACTGTTGCGAAACTGGACGGCAGTGTTGCACCTTCACCCTTTTGGGGCTAGATCTAGCTCTTTTTACTGTAGGTGAACCCGTCGTCTAATGATTAAGCCCGGAAAGGGGTATCTTATCTAGCTCTTTTCATGTTCTTAAAATTATTGCACCAAAATCTGAAATTTGCGCCATGCTAACATGATCGCAATAAGATCGAACTTTCGCGATTTTTGTCATTATAAATTTTTGAACCTATTAAAAAAATGTTATTGTCCATTATACGTTCCAGCGGGCTCAGTTTCCGTCACACTGGACAGTTTCGGTACTACTAGTTAAACGTGGATGTTCTGAGTTTTCAGAATAGTCGTGAGCATATGCATGCATGCAAAATAGAATTTGGTCACGCTGCTGTGGATATTAGTCTAAAGTGGATATTCTGATATTATTTTGAATATCTCTAACGCCCTCGGGATATGTAGTCGTGAGCATATGCAGTGAGCATAAGCAGGTAAGGCTTCTTATGCAGTGTTTTTTGTGGCTGGTAAGCTTATTATTACTTGACAAGTCTTACCCTAAAACCAGTGTTGCTATACTAAACTTTGCTCCAACTGCACGCGTGCTAGTAGCAAAGGTCACATTATGCGTATCAATCTATTGACTTACATGTCGAAACAACAACAGCAACTTTGAGAATTATGTAAGAAACAGTACCTTAGATTTGGACCAACCAACGATAAATCTGAGCAAAGGGATTCCGTACGGACATGTTAGATTCAACCCTCATAGAAACGTACCTCTAAAACTGTCGAGATTGAAGTCAGGACCGAAGAAAGTGTTGCCGACGAGTTTGGTGGTCGTATGCGGCGTCCCGTACGAGTGAGGGGTCGGCATTCCGTTCCCGTTCACTACCTCCTGCTCCATCTGCGGCATCACCACAGTGCTCTCCTCGTCTGCGAATACGAAACAGACTGGTTAATACAGGGTCCTTCTTGCCTCCGTGGTCTAATGGTCTTGACACGGAGGTCGTGGGTTCGATTCCCACGGGGGGCACCTAGTGAAATGTCACTTTGTGCGTTTTTCCCCAGTTGGTTAGGACATTGCAGGCTGAGTCACCTGATTGTCTGAAAAGAAAGATGATTCCGTGCTTCGGATGGCACGTTAAGCTGTTGGTCCCGGCTACTATCACTGGTGGTAGTAGTCGTTACATAAAAACCACGTCAGAGGCCGTAAGGCGGTTTGAATAAACTCTGACACCAGGGCTTTGCAGCCCACTCGATAAGAAGAAGAAGGGTCCTTCTTTATATGCTGATTGCTAATAAGAGAATGATCAGAGAAGATCAGTTCAAACTAACTACATCTCGACGACAATAAACATAATGAGTTTTATTTTTATGGGCCACTGATGCTACGATCTTTATACATTTGGCCCGAGTTTGACGTGCCTGGTCTAAACGATTGCCTAAAATCAGATCAGACGCAATCAGACGTTCGACTGAAAACAAAAGAATAATAAGGGATTTTCCAGCATTCCCTTTGCCTTGAATCCTACATCAATAACCCTTCTTCTGTCGCAGTCGGGTAAAAAGTAAGTAACGAACTCGTTTGAACCTAATATTTCCCATAGTCATTTTCCATTATTCACCAGTCGATTTTTCCTGCCACTTTAGCCATTATAAAGAAGTCTTCTGTTAAGTGATTAAGTGTCGAATTGCTCTGATTCGACCGAGCTGCAATTTTTTAGTAGAATTTAGTAAACAGCGTCTCTCTACGAACGCGAGACTGGCATCGCGAGAATGGCAAAGCTCACCCATAGCGATCTTGTTGTGTTTCTTCCGCACGTACAGCTGGGGGCTGCGCGGGACGACCATCGCGCTCGGGCTGCAAGCCTCCGGCTTGAACTGCGGCAGCGTGCTGAACTTCTTCTCGAAGTTCACAGTCTCCAACACCCTGCGTCAAGGCATTCGTTCATTCAGTTAAAGAAGGAACAAGTAGAGCACCAATATTATAATATTATTCAAATTCGAACCATAAAGAGCTTCATATTATTTCCAATCCTGCTCAATATTAAGATTTATTTATCCATTAGAGGTAGAGATTGTTAAAATTATAAATTCATAGTTCAAAAAAGGAAAAAGGCCTTTGCAAGAACGTCAAAATCACGCATATCCTGGCAAGATCGTCCAATATGTTGTACTATTTAGTTCCTGATGCCACCGTTTTCTACTCTTTCTGTCCAAGAGACAAAATGTGACATTTGACAATTCTGAATATCGGATATGATCAAAGTGTATCGCGAACGTTGTGGTCTCTCTTTGGAGCATGTCAATCGCTAGAGATTACTTTATGTTTTTATAGAAATAAATCGTTTTTCGCTGGTTGTTTTGCTTTATTAATAATGTCGTTCTTTTTAAACAATACACTGTGTAATTTTTTCTCTGTTGCACTTTGCACTTATTGAGAAAATATAAAAATATAATCAGATGTGATGTAAGATCTATGTTCATGACAAACACTTACTTGTCCCGTCCGTGTTCGTTGCCTTTCTTGAAGAGACTCTTCTTGAGGGAGGGGCTGGGCAGGTTGTCCACGTGTTTCGGGGACGGCAGCGCTTCCGCCTGCTCGTTCGGGGTCGGCGGGCCGCTTTCTGATCGCGGCACCGGAGTGTCGTTACTGCCGGTTGAACCCGTCGACGTGCCTGAACGTACGATCACATTTGTATAAACCGCTGACATTAATTACTACGTGCTAACAAATGAACGCAAAATGACAACCGCGTGTACGGTAGAACATTTTATTCGAAACTGTAGCCCTGAATAGTCAGATGGTGTTCATATGGAACCATTCACACAAATTCGCACGCTGTACAGGCGTCGTATACATGCGAATCAACTCACTCAAGCTTAGATCAAAATAAAATTAATGGATAGGCCTTACGCGAACATTTCAAACCAGAAAAATGAGGCAAAACAAAGCATAGCATAGCATATGCTCACGACTATATTCCCCGAGGGGGTAGTCAGAGATATTCTGAAACCTCAGAAACATCCACGTTTCACCAGTAGTACCGAAACTCTGTCCAGTGTGACGGGGGGCAAAACAAATAAAAGCTTTATTTCAAATTTGTATGCAAGTGCCCTAGATTTGACAGATAATGGCGCTAGTTTGTATGGACCAAGTGCACCAGTAGTGTGCTTCAACTTACCGCGCTTTAGGCCTATCCATTAATTTTATTTTGATCTAAGCACTCAAAAGCGTCGGTGGCGAGCTATGGAAACTCAATCTTTAGGTCCAGGTTCGAGGCCGCACGGATGATGGTCTGATCATCCCCTCAAAATTCTTCAGCTAAGTTGGACCCTCATTATAATTGTGGAGGAATCTAAAGAGACTAACCTCGACTAAGCCTCTTCTGTAGCGGCGCACGGCCGAGCTGAGCGGGGGTGGGCGCCAGTGGGAACGGACGAGCTTCTTCTGCCGGCACCTCCCATTGCCTGTCGAGTTAGTTAGTTAGTTATAACGATCAGTGAGAATACAACCTTATTGATTTATCACATAACTCACGACGATAAACTCTTTCAAAATGGCTAGTAACTAAGCTACAACCTGTGCTACAACTATCAACTACCAATTATGAAGTGTGCAATTTTAGAAAGACTTAGGGGGGTATTACAGAATGACACTCAAGTGGAGATCTCTTCTTGAGTATAGATAGAAAAGGATGCAAATACATACAACGTATACATGCATCCTTTACTTAAGAAGAGATCTCCACTTGAATGTCGTTCTGTAATACCCCCCTTAAATTTGAATCGAAGACTCGACTCGAGGCTCGAGGTAAAGAGCTGAGCAAAACGGAGAACGCATTTTATTTGTTGAAATGCAGTCTTAAAATTTGCTGAACCAAAACCGAATAATTAATACGATCTGAAATTTTAGCTGGCGTTCTTTCCGGTTTTATGCTCACTGTTTACGAAACTTTGACACCTTAGTTTTAAGAAAAAACTAACTTTTCGCTATATCATAGACAAGTTCAACTTTGTATAATTTTGTGTTTGTGTCATTAAAGTATTAAAATCAAGTATAATTATAATTTCCTCTGTGCTAAGATTATCCCTAAGATAGATCTCTAAAACTTTTGAAATTCAGGGAAGACTTGCATCGTCCTTTATGGTGACATTAAAAAATGTGACTAGATAATTTGTGTGACACTGTCCAAGATATTTATTTATTTATTTATTAATTAAAATGTTTAGGTTATAATATTATGTTTACATCCTATAACTACTGGAATACAATATAGGTACTTACGGATTAGGATTAGGCGCTGGATGAGTGTTGCCTTGCGACACAATCACAGAATGGCCGGTTTGTACGTTCTGGTTCTGATTGTGGTTTTTGTGTTGTTCTACTTCTGCAATATAATCTGCTTTTAGTATTAGTCATGGGCCGCGAAAACTTTTTGTTGCACACAGTTGTATAGCCCGTGTTTATAACCGTTATAAAGGTCCGCTAATTGAAAATTATAGCTATTTTCAAGTTTTTTATGGTTTCAAAATCAAAATCAGATCATAAAAATAATATCAAATGAGATCAAAGTCAATTTTTAGGATACTTATCATGTAAAACACTATCGGAATTATTGTAATGTTTGAAACAAAACAAAAGTTGACGTATCAGTTCGTCTGATCACGGAGACGGTGCATTTCAAGACCAGCGCGGGCGTTATTAATAAAAATACTGACCAGTGTAAGAAGGCACGAAGAGCCTTTGCAGTTGGACGTAATGTAGGGGCTGCTGTTCCACAGCGGGGCTCTCGCTCGCCTGGCTGGCTTTTATCAGCAGATTGCCTGACGCGTCCAACGATAATGTCAGAGGACCTACACGAAACAAATATATATTTGTGTTTAGTTAATTCATTTAACATAAGAGTTCTAAAAACTTACATTCAGCCTACAAAAGACGTATATATGTATCTCTCTAAACCCGATTTTAGTAGAACGTATTTCGTCTAGTTAAAACCACTGAGTTTTTACTGCTTATCAAAATTGAATGTCCATAAAATCATTTTTAAATAGACAAAACGCGTTTTAACAAAATGAATCAGTTAAACTTTTTCTCCTGATTGGGTTATGCAAGTTACGCAAATTTCGTTAGCCTTGTTTAACTCCACCGAACCTTAGGAAAAGAAGACACCTTTAGCTTAGAAGTGTTTATCCCTGTATCGATAGCTCGCTCCACTCCAGCCTCGCATGCGAGTGCAGCAAGTCTGATAAAGCGAGAGAGCCCACTTACTGCATATCTATGCGAGAGTGGTGGTTCAAGTTTAAACAAGGCATAGTTTAAATCGGGTGGAGCAGTAAACCGCTATAGTCGAGAAGAGGTTGGATGAAGTGATTCTAAACCGCAGTCATATGGGACATGGACCTCAGAGATGTTTACGAATGCCTGAAGGAATTAGGCTGGTTACTAACAAAACATTACCTCCTGGCGCAGTCGGGTAAAAAATTACACTTACCAGTATTATTATCCCCGATATTCCTCTTCACCAAAGTGACGCTCTTCAACATCGAATTGTTTTGCTGAGCCATTTGCTGGTTTGGCATAGAGATCCCGCTCGATATCACTTGCACACCTCCAGATGACGTCGGAGAGTTCATTATGGACGCTATAGCATTGTCGAGAGCCGCTTGAGTAGTCATGTTAGGCGTACTCAGAGAAATGCCCTGGACGCTGTTGGTCAAGCTTTGTGTGCTTGAAGCGACGGATTGGGACGGGTGTGGAGAGGTCGGTATATGATTAGGCATGCTCGTTTTGGTTATGGCTGTGAAAGTCGCCCATTGTCTGTGGTCACCTGGAATAACAGAATATTTTATTATAAATGTATTAACTTACGTGCATAATATGTTTATGTAGGTTAGTCTGGGACACAATTTTCGGGACTTTTGTAATAGCGTCGACGTCCATTACTTATTAAGATAATGAATAAATGTCAATTTACGTAAAGCGACTTGGGAACGGATGAATTTACTCGAAACGAGATTAGCGTATAATACAAAGAGTAACTTACTTTGGTCGGCATGTGTGGACTTGAAGGCGCCTCCGGTCGGCTGGAACACTTTGGAGCCGCCGGGACTGGACGCGGTGATACCCCCGAGCAGGTTGTCCGACGACCCAGCCCTGAGAACATAACATTTAAAAATTAATATCTTGAACATTGTCACACATTATTTAGCCCCATTTAGAGTACCAAAATCTAGCTCTAACTTGTGTTATGAGTAGACAACGATATAGAATACATGTAATATGCAAACATCCTTGACTCGGGTACAAATATTCATACAAATCGCACGCTTAATAATAAAGGACTATAAAATTGGGAATGGTAATTGGTATACCAAATTAATTGTGTTATTTCTCTTTATTATTAAGTGTGCGAAATGTTCATCATACAAATATTTGCCCTGAAATCGAAAAATCTACTCATTTTACGGAAATCTTTGACAAAAAAAAAACCTTAACGGTTCCAAAGCTTGAATTATAACAGTGCTGCTATTCAGTGTTTGCAGTTTCTCGCATAAGCGTAGTGTCCATAAAGCTAAGAAGCATAAACATCGCACCAACCTCGCTTTGATAGGCTTGGGTCGTCGCGTGTGGTCCTGGTGCGCGGGCATGTAGTCCCGCGCGTCGATGCCCTCGGAGTCTGAGTCGGTCACCTTCTCGCCGCACTTCAGGTCTATCTCTATGTTCTGGACGGGGGCGGGCGGCTCTTCGCAAAGAGTTTGTGTCATCTGGAACAGTAACTACTTGTCACCAATAGAAGCACGGAGTACTAAATCTATAACGTCGCGCCTCTTTCCCAGTGGGGTAGGCAGATACCAGGGCGCGCATCAACTAAGATCCTTGCATACCTACCTCTTATGCCTCATTCACATCCATACATCTCTTCATACATGCCCGTCGGTTTCGAGTACTCCGCACCTCCCCTTTTTTGTAGCAAACGCAACGCAAACGATTTGATCGATTTGAAATATAAAACTTAAACGTTTCGTTCGGTACCGCAAGATAATAGAACAGATCGTTTGTTCTAAAAATTACATCCAGTATGGTAATAATTTACAATACAAATCAAAGCAAACAACTACAAATAAAACATACCATCTGTTCATCATCACTGAGCTGCGGCGACAATACGTGGTTATAATTCGCGACCGCCACTGGCACCTCCATGTTCGATGGAACACCACCATTCGGCCCTTCAGACGGTGTGCGGGGACTCTGCGTTTAGATAAAACAACATATATTTTCGTTACAATACATCTAAATTTGGTACAAACTACATGATTGAATATAAAAGAAAAAATTACCTGTGGCATAGAACCGGTCGGGTCTCTACTACTGGATGACTTTCTGCGATCTTTGTTGCACCATTTCCATTCTGGATGAGCTTTGAAATGAGCTTCTTTCACCTGGTAACAGAAATATTGCTATTATATCGATGGAGCCCGAGTTGAAATTGGACCTTTCTCTCCATTTGTTCAGATGGTTCATTGAAGAGTTTACGATACAGTCGGAAATAGTATTTTCAAAAGCCCTGAATGATAAAACGCTTGCTCAAAAATGGATTATCATAACCGGCCTCTTAGGAAGAATGAACACAAACCTCGCTAGCCAATTCATTGTACTTCTGCTTCTCCTCCGGTTTGAGGGAGTACCACCACTCGCCGAGGATCTTGCTGACGGTGCGGTTGTCCTGGTTCGGATGCAGCTGATGCACCATTTGCCGGTGACGCTTCGAGAAGATCATGAACGCGTTCATGGGTCGCCGGATGCGACGCTCCTTCTGTAATTAACATTTGTCTGCTGATTTTCTTTATCTTATTCGTACACTCACATTTTGTTATTTTTTTTTTATTACTACTCCATTTCAAATAGCAACGATATTTTAAGGCTATTTTGAATTACAGAGACAGAGATTTGAGACACTTAACTCTCACTTATTCTTAGAACAGCTTTATTAACGTTCATGATGTGTCTGATAGTAGGTCTGGTACATATTTCTTATAAATAAATTATATTTACGTTATGTAATGAAGGATAGTGTGGTGTAAAGACGAAAATGTGTGAATTTAGTATGCCAGGTTAGGTTAGCATACTGCGTTTCCACTGAAGCGCAACTCAAGCGGAATTGCTAAATTATTCTCGCTTTACTCCGCGTGACAGAATCATACTATTTTATTGGCGGAGATGTGTAAAACTGATGAGTGCAACATTATATTATACAGGGTGGATTTTTGAGACGGGGCAGTAAGGGCAGGTACCTTAACCGTTGTAGCTACAGCGAAACGTTCTTAGGAGACTATCCTTAACTTTTTGAAAAATTTCGAACTGCATTCACAGATTTCGAAAAAAATGTACAGTCAGCAAGAAAATTGTCAATTTACACAAAAACTTTTTTTGATGCCACTCGATCCTGTTTCTTATAAGGATCAATAGACTCTATGGGACCAACCGAGGTTTGAGTACTAGAAATGTCAGAAATCGCAAAAAACGTTTCCCATACATTTGGTAGGAAATGAGACTCCAAATTTACTTTTATACATAACAAAACTTTTTATTAAGGACAGATTTGCCGCTAAGAAGACTTTGATAATAAAAACATACTGAAACCGTATTAGAAAGAAATGTATTTTTAAAATCATACAATTTACAATGCTGGCAAGTAGGCATGTATTACATTTACGTTTGTTCTCTATGATATGAGGTGCTCGAAATGGTCTCCATTTTGACGGATGCACAGGTTTACTCTCTTTGATACTGAGCGGGTAGCAGCCGATAATGTATTTGGATTTATCTATCTAGATTTTTGAACATTAATATTTTGATCCTTTTTGTTTATTTTCGAACAAACTTCTTTTTAGCGGCCAGTCTATCCATAATAAAAAAGTTTTGTTATGTATAAAAGTAAATTTGGAGTCTCATTTCCTACCAAATGTATGGGAAACGTTTTTTGCGATTTCTGACATTTCTAGTACTCAAACCTCGGTTGGTCCCATAGAGTCTATTGATCCTTATAAGAAACAGGATCGATTGGCATCAAAAAAAGTGTTTGTGTAAATTGTCAATTTTCTTGCTGACTGTACATTTTTTTCGAAATCTGTGAATGCAGTTCGAAATTTTTCAAAAAGTTAAGGATAGTCTCCTAAGAACGTTTCGCTGTAGCTACAACGGTTAAGGTACCTGCCCTTACTGCCCCGTCTCAAAAATCCACCCTGTATACATCAATAACTATTTCTGAATTCCATCGAGGTTCAAAATTGTTATTGAACACATTGTACGATATTTTTAACAAGATTTTAGCATGCAACATAATAAATATTATGATGCATGCGAATGCAATAGTAGCAGCGAAGAAAATCGGTTGTGAAATGTCATAGCTATTTCCAGTTCACAACATAACCTTTCTGAACTGCATTTTAAATGAAAATTACTTTAAATTGCTTCCATCATGCTATTATCTAGATGACAGATCATTATAGTATAGGTCAATTTAGTATTCGTTTATACGTCGTATGCAATTATCAAATATTCATACCTGTACGATAAACGTAATAATTTTACATATTTACTCTCATAATAATGTTTCATAATTTGACATAAATAATCTCGCGATCGTATGCTAAAAAATTTTTGGTTTACTTTTGTGCCTAAAAAGCTGTCCTGCCATTATTTTTTGCTTTCGTTACTTTGCGCTAGGAAACTGTCCGGAAGAAAAAAACTCATCTTCAAACTATACAAAAGACTACAAATCACTGTCGCGCCATACCACATATCTATCAAAATGAATTAGATCTCAGACATCCCAGACGAGCATTGCTTTGACGTGAGCCATACATTGACCTCTTATATGGTAAATGGAGCCATACTTCAGAAGAAGCCACAATACAAACAAACAAACCTTCACTACCGTATTATGCAATAATGATTTAAACGTTTTTACAGTCGCATTTTTTCGAGTTTGAATTTCGATCTCTTTCATTCTTTCATGTGTTCTTTCATGGACCAAAAGCTCTTCCAGGCATTTTCGGTGCGTCTTGCAACTTCTTGCAGCTTTTGGTCCATGAAAGAACACATGAAAGGAGATATCCCATTGCCACTCAAACGCAACCTCATGAACATGTGCATTCTTCCCATTCTCACCTACGGTGCTCAAACGTGGTCTTTGACAAAGGATCAGAAGTCGAGCCTCAAGGTTTGTCAAAGGGCTATGGAGCGCAGCATTCTTGGCTTAAAACTGATCGACCGGGTCAGAAATGAAGTCATTCGCGCCAGCACCAAAGTGACAGACGTCGCCACCACCGCTGCCAATCTGAAGTGTTACTGGGCTGGACATGTCTGCCGCATGCCTGATGACTTATGGGCCAAAATCACTACCAACTGGCTCCCAGTACAAAATCGGCGTCGAGGCAGACCTAGGAGAAGGTGGCGGGACGAAATCGATAGCTTCTTTAAGAACTGGCCCAACGAAGCGCAAAACAGGGATGCATGGAGAGAACGGAGGGAGGCCTTTGCCCAACAATGGGACACCGACGGCTGATATAATAATAAAATATAATAATAATAATTTCGATCTAAACTGGACTATTTTGTATGAGATATAATAAAATGTTGCGGACACTGCCGTTTATTTCCATACACAGCTAATAGCTTCCCGGGACGGGTACTTTTGACTATGTAACGTACCTTCTCTCCGCCCTGCGTGGTCTGGCTGAGCGCGGAGAGGCTCTGGGAGCGGCGCTTAGAGGCGTCCTCCGCGCCGGCACCGGACGGCTCGTCCGTCTCGAACACCTCGTCGTCCTCGTCCGCACACATACTCGTGGCTGCATCTATTACAGTAAGCACAATCAGACGCTTGCATTCGCTTGTGCTTCTAACGGGACACTCATCATAGCGACACTATTTAAAGCAAAGACATAAAAACAGTTCATCGCTAGCGCTTTGTTACTGATCGCACTTGTCTGCCACCATGTAGCTACAAAGAAAGCACGTGAATCCTTGTCGTGAGCGGTATGCCAGGGGGACAAACATTAAACTCACCTATTAACCGTTTGGTCTCTTTAGCGATAGACAGAAAACAAAGATGTGAATTTCGTATTAAATCTGAATTTCTCTTCCACTTTTTGAAACAAACCTTCCGGACGTCATGACATAATATTACTAGTCAAGATCCTGGATACATTTCCTGAGTTGTGTCACAGAGTACTATAATTTTGTGTTGGGAGTCACGTTGCAGGGTTTGTCCCGAACACTTGTCTCTCTCGCGGTTCGCGTTTCAGCCTGCCACGAGGCTCCACAATCCTTCTCAGTTGTTCTTACTCAAAAACAATCCTCGAGATTGGATCGACACTCCCTCAAAATACTTGACATTGGCGGAAATACGTTGCTAACGCACAAGCAAGAAGTCCATTAATTATAAAAAAAATATATATTGTATTATAGTTTTCTCAAAGTTATTATTGTTTCGAGTTCGGTAGTCACATGTCGAGACTTTTGATGTTCTATTACTGAACTCCTACTAACTTCTCAGTGATAGACTCAATAAACAAAAGACACTCACCGCCAACTTCAGTCTTAATCTCCTCCGTCTTCACATGGGGCGTGTGAGGAGTCTGCGGCGTGTGGGGGGTCCGAGGAGTGCGAGGAGTGCGGGGCGAGGGCGGGGCGGCGGGGGCCCCAGGCGGAGGGGAAGACGCTGTGAGGAGGGGCACGAGGGACTGCCAGGGGAACACGCCGCCTGGCCCGCTCGTTGATACTGCCGAGAGATTGTCCTATTTAAGATTTGCTACGATTGACGCTGGTGGCGGCAGTCTCATACGAGATAAGGCTGATTTTGAATCGCGCTTATACTCGGCGCAAATGAGCCACCGGTGGCTGTCGCGGTCGCACACACTGCTGTAGCGGGTAGCGGCCACCGTGTTTGGTGAGTCGCAGGCGTTCGCAGGCTCCCTCATTTTCGATTTAGTAACTGTTCGATAGAGGTTACTTATGAACGCGCGAGCGTTGTACAAGGTGGGCGAAAAGAAATCACCCTATTGGAAGATTCATGCTAGACAGATGCAGAATACAAGTGAACAAGCCATGGAGCGATACACTCCCCAAGAACGCGGAATAATCGTGAAGGCAGCGTTCCCGGGTCGCCTCATCTTTCGTTTAGAGGCGATTTGCACTGGCCCGCAAGATCGCCCGATTTAAGCGTTCCAGACTTTTTTTGTGGTGTTTTTTGAAGTCCCGTGTTTACGTGAACAAGCCCGAGACTCTGGAATCCCTCAAGGACAACATTCGACACGAGTGCGAGAATCTGTCGCCCGAAGTTCTCGCCGAAGTGATGAAAAATGCCATAAAACTAGCCCGTATGGCAATCAATTGTGACGGCGCGGCGCCCATTGGGCCGATATAATCTTCTCGCCTTGACCAATAAAATTCTAAAGGTTCAAATTCAAAAAACAGAATCGATGTTTTTTAATTAGAAAAGAAAAGAGACCCAAACAACATCGGATGACTTCTTTAGCCTTGACCTTGTAGTTTAGTTTATCGTCACGTATCAAGTTACATTTCAATCCCGATCGGCAAGGAAATCAACGACATTTGGAAGAAGTCGCGTTTTGCTTACCTATAATAGCAGTGTGTGATGTAGGCGGAGGCAATACTGGCAGCAACTGACTGGGATGCACGATCACAGCACTATTCATGTTGTTCATCTGCAAACGAAAATCGACATTATCACGCGGAACATACGAGCTCACAGTCTAATGATTGCCTCGTTCATTTTAAAGACAAACAGAATAAAGTGATGTGATACGTACATGGTCACCATTGTCAATATTCATGTGTTCCGGTGTATGATCGTTGTTATTCATGTGATGAATTAAATGTTGTTTCTGATCGTTCTGCAAAGATCAAAGCGTAGATTAGAAATTTGATTTTAGGTTGAAGTAATCAACAAAGAAAACATTTACGGAACAAGATGTCCATTTGCGAAGCTAGTACTTACTGTGATATGATCGGACGGCTCATTCTTGATGAGAACGAATTTCTTGTCAAGAGTGTTCTGCGGTATGACGTAGAACCTCTTGATGGGGTCCTTGGCATCCGTGTCGACCACGGAGAGCAGCCGCGCCTGCAGCGGCGCCGGCTTCACGATCCTCTTGTTGTCTTCCTGAACGCGAGCCTCGGATAGATCTGGGGGGCGGGATTCTATAATATGATGGATATTATTTTCTCTTTGAGGTACAGAATGATCTTCTTCCTCGTACTCCGAGACTCTTCTATTCACAAAATTTTCATGGTTATTGAGGGGCGGTGAGATGTCTAGATCTCGACGGTATGAGTCGTGAATGCCGTTTCTTAGGTGAAGAGATTGTTGACTCCGGTACATTTGGTCGACGTCGATGCCGTTGGTCGCTGGAATGGTTCGGTGCACGACCAGGTTGTGGGGCAGGTCGTTGGTGTTGCGGATGTTGTTGTCGAGGCTATGGGCCATGTTGTTGATGTTGAGGGAGATGCTGGAGGGGAGGGAGAGGCTGGACTGGATGGTGGTGGGCGCGTTGAGGCTGGCCTGGATGCTACTCTGGATGTTGAGCGCGGACGTCGGTACTCCGATCATGTTCGACTGGCTTATGTTGGAGTGTAGCGTCACAGGTCCGTTGCGACTATCCACCTGCCAATTTAATTGCTTGCTATTGAATTGTATAGGGGGAATGATAAAGCCGGCACTGGCATCGAGAAAACCTAGTTACAGTAAGCAAAAGATGTAAATAATACCTGATAGTGATAGGTAGGCGCCGGTGAGACTCTTATGACGCTGGTGGCGACTGAACTGACGGGCGAATTCTCTCTGCCGGGCCGGACCAACTCGGGCCTGAAATATTAACAATATTTCAAACAAGAAGACATATCGAACAATCAATTCGACCAGCGATCTGCCACGTTGTACTCAATCACTTGGTGTGTAAGGATATTTGGTTTTGCGAACTCCACATCGCGTCTTAGTGTTACCTGATGAGATGGTGACGGTGTGTGTGCGGCTGGGGCGAGCAGATGGGCACGAACACATTGTTGCGCAGGCCGGGCGTGTCCGCGCCGACCGGCGACGCGCCTGGGCTGCCCGACCGCGAGCTGCCTAGCGACACTGCAACCAAAACATTAGTAAGGTATTTATCGTAGAAAGAGAATTAGTTGTCGTTCCTTGTCTAGTTATCATAATAAAAGTCCAGGCTAGATTCTGGAACATTAAATGTGACTAGATAATTTGTGTATGACGATGTCCATGTGACGGGGAGTGTGCCCGTCGCCATGTGTAATGAACAGTGGATACAATACATGCCTCGAAATTGAAGCATGCAGGTTTCCTCACGATGTTTTCCATCGGGGATCGAACCATCGCCTCCTGCACGGCAGGCAAGGGTACTCACCCTGTAGTGCGGCGGAGTGGTGTTCGACTCATATTTACTATTATAATGTGAAGGCATGACAAGTAGGTACTCACCGAGCATGTTGGCAGCCTCGGTCTCGTCGGGGTCGAAGCGGCCGGTGACCCTGTAGTGCGGCGGAGTGGTGTCCGACTCGCGCGACGTCTCGTCGCCTTCGACGCCGGTCCCACTTGAAGATAGAGATTTGCTGCTGCTTCTAAAATAATAAACTCGTATTTATTATTATGCTCCTACTCTGACTTCTGTCAAATGGTGAAGGAAAACCTCGTAAGGAAACCTGTATGCACTGAAGAAGAAATTCCAAAGTGTATGTGAAGTCTACCAATCCGCATTAGACACACGTGGTGAACTTAACGCACATACACCCTCCCTGAGGGTAGGCCTGGGGCCTGGGCGTATGTGGGACTTATATAGGCTGTGATGATGATGATGATAATTTATTATTATATTTTAGAACTAGAATGTATAATCTCTAATGATTTCTTTATAAATACTAGCAACCCACCCCCCAGCTTCGCCCGGGTGGGATCTATAATTTAAGTAAATAGATTATACACAATAACAATGAAAACCGTATCAAAACCCGTTGCGTGGTTTAGAAGAACGCGGAGAAATAGACAGAAATGGAGGAAAGATGCGACTTTGTTTTATACTATTTAGAGATGTGCATCATAAAACCTACTAGGCATTGGCTTCGACTATCGTTTCAATTGGGATGTGAAAAGGAGCGACTTAAGAATTCTTCATAAGCACCAAGCCAATATCATTCGAAGGTTATCGTAGAGCAATTTAGAATAATTCTTACAATCAATACTGTTACAGTTAACTTAATAGCAGAAGATTCATTAATTATTCATCGTAAGTTAAAAATATCTGTGCGACTGCGCGGGCGAGAATTGCCGAGTTTTAACAGAATTGTAACGACTGCTCTCAAACGGTGAAGGATAACATCGTGAGGAAACCTGCATACGCGGAAAATGATATTTTGACGCGTATATGAATAATAAAATACCAATCCGCATTGGGCACGGTGCCGCGCAGCGAGAGGTGTCGGGAGCAGAAGCCGCGGCGCTGGCTCTCCTTCGTACAGCCGTCCTTCGAGCACAGCCGCGGCCACTGCTTGCCGTTGAACTTCTTACAAACCGTTGCTGAGGGGTTTGTGTGGAGCCTTGTGCCAGGGGAGTGTTGGAGGAGCGCGTGACGCCGCGCAGCGAGAGGTGTCGGGAGCAGAAGCCGCGGCGCTGGCTCTCCTTCGTGCAGCCGTCCTTCGAGCACAGCCGCCGCCACTGCTTGCCGTTGAACTTCTTACTAACCGTTGCTGAGGGGTTTGTGTGGAGCCTTGTGCCAGGGGAGTGTTGGAGGAGCGCGTGACGCCGCGCAGCGAGAGGTGTCGGGAGCAGAAGCCGCGGCGCTGGCTCTCCTTCGTGCATCCGTCCTTCTAGCACAGCCGCCGCCACTGCTTGCCGTTGAACTTCTTACTAACCGTTGCTGAGGAGTTTGTGTGGAGCCTTGTGCCAGGGAGTGTTGGAGGAGCGCGTGACGCCGCGCAGCGAGAGGTGTCGGGAGCAGAAGCCGCGACGCTGGCTCTCCTTCGTGCAGCCGTCCTTCGAGCACAGCCGCCGCCACTGCTTGCCGTTGAACTTCTTACTAACCGTTGCTGAGGGGTTTGTGTGGAGCCTTGTGCCAGGGGAGTGTTGGAGGAGCGCGTGACGCCGCGCAGCGAGAGGTGTCGGGAGCAGAAGCCGCGGCGCTGGCTCTCCTTCGTGCAGCCGTCCTTCGAGCACAGCCGCCGCCACTGCTTGCCGTTGAACTTCTTACGAATGCCGGTGGGCGTAGAGACGACATCACCTTTCTTGTACTTGTGCGGCGTTGCCGCTTGAGATCTTTAAAATAGATTTACCATGATTTCGTAGAACGTCGTTTTTTAATACAGGGTCCTTCTTAATATGCTGACACTTTTTCAAGGGGATGATCAGAACGTCAAACTGAACAACTTTCTCTATGGCACCAACATCGAATCGCTAAAAAGTCAACCGTCCCATACATTTGGCTCGAATAGGTTTGCAGTTTTGTCTAGGGACAGTAGATTTTTTTCCCGTGATTTTGATGTTGATTAGAACCAGAAAATGGAAAAGAGAAAGTTTTTCACTTTGACGGTCTGATTATTACCCTATATTTTCACATTATTTTCAATGCCAAAGAAAACATTTAGACAAATCTGTTTAAAAATGACGATTAGTGATGATTGATGACATTTTAAAATGTTGTAAAGTGACGAACCCTTTGATTTTATAACCACGCATGTTTAAATGGGGTCAACTAGTAGATTTTCTCTGGATAATAATTTCAGAACTAATCACTCTTTTTTTAGATTCTAATCATTTAACGCAAGCTAATATTTCTGATTCGCTGAGCATTCGAGTTAAATATTTCATAAAATGTTACTAGGCATATTGGGTTTTCAACTTTCAACCCTCGGCCTCCTCATTTTTACCATCCGATGAAACTGGCGCCAATCTCAAGTCCAATGTACATTTTAAATTTTTAATAAATCTTCGCACAATTTTCCTGGTCACTATAAAATATTGTTAGAGTTGATCACTGTTGACAACCTTCTGACTGACAACTTTAGTCGAAACTGCAGTAAAACCGATAGTTACACAAGAAGTTGCACCGATGCGATGGACAAAACTCTCGTGCATCTGTCTACTTAATAATGTAGCATTTTTATCGATCGGAGTTAACGACAAACGACGCCCAGCATTGCAAGGTTAAAATTTACAACACAATACACCCTTTAAACAAAGCCAAAGACAGATACAGAGCCAGTATCGGAAAATTGGTCGAGTAGTATTCCAGATTACCTCTCACTATCTCTCAGTGTTATGTGGTGTTATTAATATGGTAGTAAACACATTCACTAAAGCACATTATAACACTTATTTGAATTAATTATCTATTTTCGCATTTGCACTATTATAATTAGGTACCTATTATCAAGCCACCTATTCTTACTACCCCATACGAATTTTGTCAACTTGTGACTTCGGTGTAGACTTTGGTATCCACACAGGTACTGGTCTCCCCAGTGAGCTTGAGTGTACGTATTTATGAATATTACATACATATATGAACGAATCGTTTATGAGACCGTTGTAGTAGTTTCAAAATAACAAATTTTCGAAGAAACCTTTTTGTAAGATGGAGGAGGATTGAAGGAAGAATTCTTTTTCAATCGAGGTAAGCCAATTTTTTGAGTAAGTACTTTTTTTTCTTAAGCTATTGCTACCACTGGGTGATCTATATTTTTTATAATTACATTGTCTACGTACATTATAGTTTTCAGCTTTTTGATAGATAGTCATTCGCATTCGCTCGCATATTATAAGCAACATAAAAAACAGAAATATTACATAAAGAAACCTTAAATTAACAGAAAAAGATTTTGTTCACAAAACATCATAATAAATAAATACCAATATCCAAAATTACACATAAACAAAACATTTAAAAACAAAGATTTGCTACATAAAGTGATTTAAAAAACGCTTGATTGCTAACTACAGAAAAAAAAAGAATTGCATATGGATTGCCAACTAAATCTCGCTGTTTTCACAGTTATGGTATTTATAATATTTAACCCATTCATGAACACTCGAGATCGTTATACGGCATAGATGTTTCGTTTTCATAGACGGGTTCATTTTGTAGGCAGACTCACCTGGGAGTGGGGGGTTGAGATCGAGGGGTGAGACTACGCTCGAGTAGACTCGACGTACTGCCGCGGCTTTGCAAGCTACTGCGTTTGCTGTTACTGCAGTCTGATGAATGACAATGATCTCTGTTATTGTTGAGCTATGGTGTAGATTAATCAGACCATAGACTTATGTACTAGCGTAATTATAATATAGTGGAACAGCTCAGCGGTCGCGATGGGTCGATGCTCGCGGTGTGCGGGGCAAAGGCAAAGTCGGTACCGCACGCAGGTATGTCGGTACTGGGACACGCTCCCCCGGCCCCCGTACACGGTGCACGATTGACCTGTCATGACCGCCGAGTTGAACCACTAGTTTTATTTGGACTTGTATAGCACTTGTGTCGAACGAAAATTCAAAAAGGTGGCATTTCGAGGCGTTCTTAGTGTAATAAATAAATAAACGAATAAATAAAACTATAGCCTGTAATATCTTACTGCGGGCTGGCTTCCACTCACCAAAGCACCTTCGTTGAAATAATAATCAAATTGTTTATCAAACGCCCATTCTAGAGATCGTATACCGATAATGGAACTTCAGCTCCATTCCTACATTTCAATGTATACCAGCGCGTTAGAATAGTTTCGATTATTTAGTTTCAGAATGTAATTAGTAAAAAGCTTGAAACACGAACATGCCCTAAGACGTGAAAGGTGACATTGGACTTGTAATAATGGCAATCTATTAGCGAATGGTGTCCTCCCATATCAGCCGTGCTCGTGCGTCATTAATATTGATTTATTGATACACGCAACTATGTTCAATTAATTTCTTTCTATGGAATCTATGTTTATGACATGCATAGACAGCACAGTTATTAAACCTATTCCTTATGTTACAGTAAACAAAAAGAAAAAACCTTATGCTGTTATTAAAACCTAAATATTTGTCCTGGCGTCATCAGGAGGTGCAATATAGAATGCCTGAGCTTACCAATCGGATACCCTTCTAAAGGTAGGCAATATATAAAGCGAAGGATCTGTTGTACAAGTACTGATAAATTTTAAAGATTGATTGCATCCAAAGCTAGTAATTCACTAACCCATGTGTGATGCATCAGTGGGAAACATGATGTCCTCCCTGCGTAGATCATCGTCGCTCTCGCCGTAGTCGTCGAAGGCGCGCTTGCGCAGGTCGTCGATGGAACCGTTGGACAGCGCACCGACGTTCACGACCGGGCCGGTGCCGGGCATCGGAGACGACGTGTAGAAGTTCTCGCCGCCCATCTGTGGATTATAGAACAACGTCGTTTATAACATACCTACACTGACAAACAATAAGAAACATGAGAAACTAAGATTATTGTTTAGGGATACTGTTTGTCTATGCTAAGCTATGAGATGGTAAAGTTTGTAGTATATTTTTTTTGAAATCGCTTCTAGCGGTTTAGCGGTCAGAGTTATGCTGTAGAGTTTCTGGCCGCATCTTTTTTACAGCGACAACACGTTCCAACTCGATTGACGTTTAATAAGTGTGCTTCAAGCTCCTATATTGAATAAATGATAGTGACTTTTTTTACTTTTTTGAGATCTTTACATAATTATTTTCATGAAAGAGACTAATTAATAATGTGTTTTTTAATCTTTCCTTTTGATTTGCGGGACGAATTCATAATTCTCGCATTCCAAACATCTCTTACAGGCCCTAATTTGTAATCTTTCCGCTAGATAGGGAATAAAATTACAATTAATAACTATTTAATCAATCTGAATCCAACATCTTGATCTAATCTCAAATGGAAGAGAAGCGATTGTCTTGTCACTTGTAACTAATGATAATGAATCATCCGATGTTTGTTTAAATATTCTCATTTCAGCAAATATTAACTAATAAACAAGAGAGACATCAGAATGTGATAACTTTTGGTTATCAATGCAGAACAATTTGAATAGTGGAATTGCATTCATATTCATAACTAACATCATCATTCCCTTGCCCATTTCCCATTATCTGGGGTCGGCGCAATATGTCATCCTCTTCCATTCATCTCTCTTAGCCGTCATTTCAGCAGTCACTCCTTTCTTACACATATATCATCCTTCAGACAATTCATCCATCTTTTATTCATAACTAACACTAATATATAATGGTGACATAACAATACACGACGTCATTTAATTGACTGCCGCGCAAAAATGTGTGCACCTTGTGCCATGAGAGCATTATTAAAAGTACATTGATAATCTGAGTAGTGATCACAAATAAAATCTGCAGATTTGAGATATTCTAGTGAATCACAAAGTTTCTTTAGAAGTGATAGGGCAATGTTCATTGGATCGGCGATAATCGGCACGCTTATTCTGCTTTGAAAACATTCGTAACTTTATTTTATCAAATTACATCATATTTTTTTATTAAATTAACCACGGATTTCATAACAAATTTAGTAAAAAAAATCCATAACTGGGTTGTATAAAACACGCATTCGCCAAAATGCAGTTTGGTAATTCAGGCATTTAGTTAGATGCAGATTTTAATTCGTAGCAGTACCTACCTAGACTGGAATCGCCTTCTAATTCGCTTTTGGTCTAGCCGTACCAAAGGGGATTACACAAAAGAGGACACAAGTATTGTGGTTAATAAAGACAGTTATTATAGTGTTAAGTATTTACCTGAGGATATTCATAAGTAAGTAGTCTACTAGTCAGAATTAAACGTTATAATAAAAAGGTTTTGTTCAGGTACACGGTATCCGCAGCATGATATAAGTAGAGATATTAACCTGCATGGGCATGTGATGTATAGGCAGATGCTGTGTGTGGAGCGAGGAGGCGGCATGGGAGCCGGCGTCCTCCAGCTCGTCGGCCCACGGCGGCTGCAGCAGCCTGATGTCGGCGCGCTTCACCTCCACGGTCTCCTTGCAGACGTCACCGTCCGTCACCTGCTTACGAATATAGTTTACATTGTACCCAGCTAGCCTCACGTTACACAAAGGTAACAATAATATCGCAGTGCATGGTCCCCTAAATAAACAAATGACTTGGCATATAACAAACAATTTGGGTTGTGATGCACTCCTATGCTAAAATGTGATACCAATAATTCTTAAAAGGATTTGGGTTTTCCAAACGACATCAAAATTAACAGCGATTTCTATATTCTAACTAGGTTATAATTTTATTACTTAAAAATTGTATAGCAAGGAGACCGGCTCACCTTGACTCTTATCCTTATCGGCGAATTGTGAACTTCGAAAACGAGTCCTTCTACGAATACGTTCTGCACGCTCTCCCTGCTGGTGTCCGTGGTCCTCACCACGCAGGCGGAGCCGATCAGCAGGTGGCTGAGCTGCGGGCTCGCGTCGCTTATTATATCGTACTTGTTGATGCCGAAAATATCTCCGTATTCGATAGGCTCGTTCTCCTGACCGTCGAACTCCACGATCACTTTGCAGCCGTCCGCCTGCCGGATCACTCCCGGTATGTAGAGGCCGCGCTGCTTCGCCAGCACCCTGTGGTCGCGCCACTCGGACAGGTCTATGTTGGGGTAGTGGATCGTGTAGGGCTTCATCTCGGTCGGGGGCGAGTGGTGCACGATCGGCGAGGGCTGCATCACCGGCTGCTGGAAGCTTTGCGGCGGGTACTCCACCGGCATAGCGGCCGCCACCGCCATGTTACTCATGCAGTTCCTCTCTATCTCTTCAAGTTCTGATGGATCGAACTTGCGTTTCTTTGGCAAGTTACGCACTGGCGCCTGAGTAGGGGTGTGCTGGGCCGTTTGTGCGGGCGTTCCGCTGCTTCCGTTACCGAGATTGGTCGGGTTCGCCATTGTTATAGGATTGTTTGTTGATTGAGACAAGCTAACTGTTCCTACACTGCTGATCACTGACGCCGGTATCTAGAAATAAAAATGGCAAATGATGAAACTTTACAGTTTATAGTTTAAAGTTTTATACTTATGAGTAATGATGGAACAAATCGTTTATCAGCATAATTACCAACACAAATAGACGAGGTTTGTCGATTCTTATCCTCAACGGGCGGTCGAAGGAAATGAGACGATAGCACGAGGATGTGACGTCACGCAGGGCAGCGGCCGGATCACCGATAGTGAATGAGTTTGGGACGTTACCTGGTCATCAATGTCCGCGTACAGAGAGTGCACGCGGTAGTGCGGGTGCGAGGAGGCGGGGACGGAGGCGGCGGCAGAGCCCGGCGGCTGCGGCGGCTGCGCGGCACCGCCCGCGTAACCTCGCTGCATCACCGCCCTCCGCTACCAATCACTCATTGCGCCTTCACGCCTGGACAACACAAATATTGACACCCGTTATAACTTCCTCTCTCCTTCCTAATAAGGATAATAATCGTTTAAATTCGCTTCAGCTAGCTATTCGCTATTGCATTTATCATTATATTCGCACTTTATCTCATGTTAAATATAATAGTCATTTAACGGATGTGTGTGTAGCACATAACAACGATTTACATTGATTATGTTATTTGCTGCAAACGAGGCATGGAGGCAAACTTTTTGTTTTATATGGTTTTCTGTCGCTGATCGGGTTTCACCTATAATGTGGGAAGGTGCATCATCATCATACGCCGAGATTAAGAGAGACGTCTTTTAAGCGTGAGTGTAGTCTAAATAAGGTCGAAAAGGTATGGATTTCTGGGGGGTTTTTACTATCTGTGTTTGACTTTGAGCGTATAATATATCTCGAGATACAAGCATTCTAACGACTTTGTTAAAAAAACAAGTTTCTTCCTAACTACCACATTTCTGTTTTTGGTTCGTTGTCATTCATTGACTTACCAACTACTGAACGTAAGGTCCGCGATCAAAAGTGTCCGGGAACCAAACGAGTAACAAATTGTATAAATAAAGAGTAACAACTACGCGCCAGTCTTTGTTTGAAAGATCGAATATGCGCACGTCTATAATGCCGTACCGCTCTGTGCTGTAAGAATTTAAAAAAACTATGCAAACAAAATGAGCAGCTGTTTCAATGTTTTTATGACACTTACGTTTATGTAATTTAGTTTGGGGCACTTTTTTCGAGAATTTTCGAGACCCGAAGTCCATTAGTTGTAAGTCAATGGTTATTGTTATCTATCTTCAAGCTTAATTTCGATTCAAGCGGGGCATACAGACAGACAGACAGAATGGACGAAAGTATAAGGGTTCCTAGGGATTTTTTTTTTACTATGGAACTCTAAAAACGTAGCTAACGTCACCTGTAACGTTATTCTACGAAAAAACGCAACACATTACATACACTTTCGCAATAAACAACTATTCGAGAAAAACATTTAATACAGCAATGAAGCTTAAAACAAGAGCGTGTTATACGGTTACTATACGGTTCCGTAGACATAGTATAATTGCTCTGTCCTTGTCTAAGTTATACATATAACAGTTTACGAACACACCTTATTCAGAAAGGGTTTAATTTTTTCTTTTTGTAATGATCGCGCCACAGCATTTGCGCACCAAATTTTGCTTCATCAAGTATAAATAAAACCGGTCAAGTGCGAGTCGGGCTTCTCGCGCACTGAGGGTTCCTTACTACACCACCACACAATATATTAACTTACAAGTTTTGTTTTCTCCGGGACTTTTAGCGCGAGACCGAATCACACTTGGTCGGTTTTTATTATTTGATGTTATACTGTAGACTTGTAGAGTTTGCTCTATAATAACATCAAGTTTAATGCATGTATGTATTACCGTTTTTACGATATAGCGAGAAGAAAAAACGTTGATAAAACTTTACGTAAAAGACGGACGGACGGACGGACAGCGTAGGCTTATGAATGGGGTCCCGTTTTCACCCTTTGGGTACGGAACCATAAAAACAAGAGAGTAATTAAGGTGGGCCATACAGATAACGGTTTTGGAGGAAACAATAAGGGTTTCTTTGACTACGGAATCCTAGAAAATATAGATCCAATGAAACACGTGGCTTACTTTTTAAAAATAAATATTTCGACGAAAACTGACAATCATTAAGGAAAATTTTTAATAGCATATTAATGACACATTATTCAAAATTCAAAGTAATTTCCTCTTGATCAGTATTAAATGTAGATGAATACATTTAGAGCACTTAAGGTAATTAATTAATTCTAGAGATAGCAAAGCAAAACTAGTTTTATATGGACGTACAAAAAAGAGGAAAACCAGCTATGAGTAATGTGAATTGAATTGTGTTTGTGTTCACTTAATATGAACCTAGTAAAATAAAGTTCTTTTAACTCCGAAATTCGTTATTCAACGCATAAAAACACATAAAAGAAATTAGGAACATGTTATGCTTATTAAAGTATGGAGTCATTTTCGCAAATAAGACCCGTCGAATCATTCATGCAGGGTCCTTCTTAATATGCTGAGTTTTTTAAGATAATTTTATTCCGAGAGCGAAAATGCGCGCTGCATACAAACGTACTATGGTGATATTTTCAATACTAACCAATAAAAGTCAATGAAATTTTGCAGAAACAATCTGGAAACAAATTTCTATGCTTGTATGGAGTCAGATTTTCGTTCTTTTTAATTTAATTTTAATTTAAAATACGTATATTCAATGCTAGGATTAATTTAAGTTTTGTATGGATATCTTTGAGGCACTGCAACATTAAAACTTACCGAAAATCTGACTCCATACAAGCATATAAATTTGTTTCTAGATTGTTTCTGCAAAATGTTATTGACTTTAATTGGTTAGTATTGAAAATATCACCATAGTACGTTTGTATGGAGCGCGCTCCGACTTATATCCCCTTAAGGAGATGACCAGACCATTAAACTGAACAACTTTTTCTGTGGGACCAACATCGAAATCGAGAAAAAATAATCCTTTTAATAAAGTGTTAGCATTATTAATAAATAGGACCCTATATATCATAACTTATACATAACAAGCCGTGCAGCCTGCATGGGGTTTCTATTCGATTCTGTCGATGATTTTGCTTTTGATCTCCAGTATGAATACCATATATGCTTGAAGTTGTTCGGTAATCAATATTTTTGGCTGATCTCGATTGTAATTATACTAGTGATGAAACGATTATCACTTAGCGATTTAAGATTACGATTTCGATTATTTTAAACCCATATTCAATACACTAGTTTTTTTTATAGGTATATTTTAAAAGTTAGGAGATAATAAAAATTGAAGTATTGTAAATTTTCTTTAAAAAACATAATATTTGTAAGTTATTCGATATCAGTCTATTTCTTTTTTCGGTTTTAATTAAACTGGCAGCAAAAAACAACCTCTGATGCAACGAATGATGGTTTGAGGCGTGAGAAATTTTTAACACGTTTATGAAGTGCGTTACATTCACTTAAATTAGGATAAAAGTACCTATATTTAATTAACTAATAGTAATCGTTAAATAATCGCTAAGATAATAGTCGATTTTGATTAATTGCTAAATGCCGATAATCGCCGATTACGATTCATCGCTAAATTATACTAAAACATACTTGAGCCACCACAAAATGGTGGAGCCTTATGGCAGGCCGGAGAGCAGGCACCCGATACATACGACCGCCCACTAACAGACCTGCAACGCGACTCTGGGGTTTCTATCAAATCAACTGTAGTCTTTGGTTTCTATGAATATTCAGCAAACATTTTTGTCATTTGGACATTTTAGGATTTGACTTAGTTTCGATCCATGAGTTTTTACTGTACTTTACTACTACGTCACCAATTTTGTATTGAATTTGGTACAGCGCTCCTAGTGGTTACGTTGAGAGCAAATTTCTACCATACGAAATTGGCGACATATTAAAGTACAGTGAACACTCATGGTAGGCTTACTGGTAGTCAAGTATGCCACGCACAACACAGCGGCAAAACGAGAAGCCCATCATGAGCGCTCATTTTTACTTGCCTATAGCACACCTTGACACTTAGCTGACATTTCATACAAACTTTGTTCATACAAACAGAGTACTTTCGATTAGCGTTAACGACAGTAAAAAGCATAAAAAATGTATGGACTTGACATATGGTGACGAAAACAAATGTCAAAATGTTTCGATCGCCAACGTCAAACCCATACATTTAGTCCGTTTCTTCTAGCGTCAACGCCAATAGAATGTCACTTTGTCTAGGGGGGCAGGTAAGCATATGCGGTACTGAGTGCGTGCGAGACAGGAATACGCATTTGCTTACATTTTACGCCACGATCCTGCCAGAGGGGGTGAGGTAAGAAATTGGTGGGAGGCAGGGAGTGTCCGTCCGTACTGTATGTAGTACATAGTTACTCTTTCTTATACTGAGCCTAAACTAATATACTGCCCTGATACGGTAAAAGGCGGCTAAGTGATATGGAGTCTCATACAACTTAGCCGCCTTTAACCGTATCACGGCAGTATAGACAGAGGCACATCTTAATCTTTCTAGTTCTCTCGGTGACGCCGGGCGGCATGCTAGGTCCTTAGATCACCCTTCGTTTAAACTTCACAAATACAGAGTGTTAGGGTAAACAGTTGCATTACTTAAAGGGGTGATTGTACCCATGATACTGAACAACTTTCCCTAAGAAACCTATAGGAAATTCATAAAAACGATTTTGGACTTCCCACACTAAATGCAATCAGCTGATCGAACTTTTGTACGCAAAGTCGAATTTTTTTTTTTCGACTTTCCTTTAGATTTCTTAGGGAAAGTTGATCAGTATCATGTGTACAATCACCCCATAAAGTAATGCAACTGTTTACCCTAACACCCTGTAAATACATACTCCCAAAGTCGAAGTAGTGAATTACTTCCTTATTCATTCTAAACTGATGTAATATAGTAATTATTTGGTTTCGACTTTGGGGAAACCCCTTCTAGATTCATTTACGTTCTCATATTAACTGTCCTGTCAGCGAGATCGAGAAATACTAAGACAAAAGTGCCCTCAGATATTGTTTTGAGAGTTGATCGTGTATTAAACGCTTTAAACATATTCCACTTCAGTACGACTTCTAGGACATATAAAATATTTAAAATTGTAGTTTCTTCGTCTATCACCAAATATCACGCTCTGAAATGACCACAGAGAAATTACACGCTCCCCTAGAAATGATTTAAGATAGGTACTATCCGAAAACACATTTCATGGGTTAAATTTTTGGGAAAGTACTTTTATAATATAGTAAAACAGCCGACCTGACAAAAGGAAGTATATACCAAGTTGATATGCAGACTTACTCATTGATTTTCCGCGCGCTATCTCGTACATAGCGACTTGAGCTATTGTGTTGTCAGTCTAGGGATCTGTCTACCCCTCGTTAGGGTTACGATCAAGGGCTCAACTACTGCACGGAGCATTAATAATTTCATTTCCGATATTCGATCGCCTACATCATACAGGTCATTTTATGCCAATCAAACTTATCAAGATATAACGTGATAGAAAGATAGCTTTGAACAAAATAGTTTTCACCTCACAAGCTCGGAAAGATTCTGTTTATCATTCGAAATCTCAGTGCAAAAGTGCATTTTATCCGCTAGCGTGGAAAGAGTTTTTGAAATTCGAATCTGTCTATTCAATATTTTTAAATACCGCCAATCCACTGAAAATGCTTAGTAACTATTTCATGACACTGGCCAGCACAATAATACAAACTTTTTGAAATGTTCTTTTTAGCAATTCACTTTTTTTCCTCGCTGTTGTAAGGTGAAAAATTGTGTGTTTCGCTCGGCTGCAAAGTTATTCTGCGTCTCGTACCTTTGAAACCTTCGCTAAGCGCTCAGGATTCTATTATTTGAACCACTCGCTTCGCTCGTGGCTCAATCCTAGAATCCTTCGCTTGCTCAGGTTTCAATAAAAGTACTCGCGCCAAAAAGCAACTTTGCAGCCTAGCATAACAAATAACTATTGTTTTTTAAACCGCGCAAGTGCAAGTATGACTCACGCTGACTGTGGGTTACGTACTAAACTTAAATATGTATGTACCTATATACCAACTGCACAGTATAAGTTTGTAATTACAACTGACATAGAGCATAATGTCAGTGGTAATTAGGGATTAACGACTTTCGGATTTATTCCTTAACTTGTGTTTTGAGTCCTCGCTTCTTGACTTTCATTTCTAGGTTAACGGGAAGTACTTTATTGTAGGGACACACCTACGGAACGTTCCGCGCCGAACGTTCGGTTGAATACGCGTCTAGTACTAGGAATACGCGTATGCGCGTAATGGCGCGTACTGGAGTGTCGCCGGTATAGGGAAAAGCGTTGCGCGTATATTCAACCCAACGTTCGGCGCCGAACGTTCCGAAGATGTGTCCCTCCCTACATGGTTTTGATGAGGGAGCTTGCGAACACAAAATATGCAACATAAATGACTGTATTTTGTGATTTTTTTGACTTAGAAGCTTCAATTCTTATTTGATATTATAATTTCTACCCATTCCTAAGAAAAAGAGTCTTGACAGACTGACAGACAGACGGACGGACAACAAAGTGATTCTTAATCAGTTTTTTCTTTTGAGGAATGGAACCCTAAGAATGGCCGACTCCATATACTATACCACTAAAATAGATGTCCATACATGCATAATATATTATATTCACAAACATTACTAGTAATCTATGAAAAAACGTCCTTGAAAAGGGTCTATTGTTTGAGTTAATGACTAACTAAAACCCAGCAAGTATTAATAAAACTCGTGCTACAAAGGTTCTGTTTTCTATAAACTTAGAGCTTAACTTGGAGTAACATCCAATGTTTATTTATTTCATCGCAATCGGCTCTCTCTCAGTTAAAAGGTTTTAAAAATGTCAGTACATCGGCATTCAGAAATCAGCGCGTACAGAGTCGCGGTAGCCACTAACATAATTATTTTAAACCCACTATTACTTTACATTTTGTAGCTTTTCAATACCTTTCATTTTTAGGGTTCCGTAGTCGAACAACCTTATACTTTCGTTCATTCTGTCTGTCTGTATGCCCGACCTCAACTGCTGATTTACACTCATTTTTGCACCGAAATTTGGCATGAAGATGGATAACAGTAACCCATGTGGTAGTAAAGAAGAAACATGTTTTTGGTCGAAAATTACGAAAAGTTGGTTGAAAAGAAATAGATTTTTCTACTAAATCGAGCGAGATCTGCTTTCCAAGATTTTCTTAATTAACTAAGCTTATATCAGATATCCGGATAAAACTTTTTATACAATGACTTCGGAACCTTATCAAGGGCGAGTCCGACACGCTCTTGACTAGTTTTATTCTGCAGCATTCATAATAAAGTACGAAACGATGTAGATGACCGGGAAAGCGTCCCATTAATTATTAACTACCTTATTTAAGCTGGCAAAAATATAGATATAAGAATAGAGTTGAACTACGTTATTGAGGTACCCAACCTAACTATTACTTATAAAAATCATATCAAATTATTGATTCAATGCTCGGCTCAGTGTTATTTTAAAATCTGTAGCGCCTAATAAAAAAGGATTTTATGTGGTGACAAAAGAAACTTGGTTCTTTTTACGCGACTGCGCGACGCAAAGGAAGGGTAATGTGTTTATCAGCCTATGTATGTAAGTTTGTTCCACACTAGAGACCAAACACGTGGGCTGATTTTGATGATTCTTACGTCAATCGATTTGTCTTGAGATTTGTCTTAATCTTGCGAGTGTCTCTAATGACAGTAATCAAAATTCAAAATGGCGACAACCAGACGCCATATTGAGAAAAATAAAAAATAAAATTTGAGTTAACGAACTATGTCGAGTGGGGTACAACCATGGAGTAAGAGGAGATGGCATATCGGCTTGTTTCTATAGAAAATTATGTCGCCGACAAAGGGGGTGAGGGACGGGTGAGGGGAGACAAAAAGCTTAGGGGAGCGTGTAATTTCTCTATGGTCGCAGTACAAACTAGTGCACAATTGGTGGTTACTGTGCACACTTTGTTACACCATCTCTACCAAGGGGAGCGTGTAATTTCTCTATGGGTACAACCAAGGTACAACTGAATAGGTATTTGAAAATCATCTTTAGGTTTCTGGTCAGCCCGTCAAACTGAACAAATTAATTTCACTATAGCACCAACATCGAAAAGGAAAAAAAAAATCAGCTGTTCCATACAAAACTGTAAACTTACTTGAGCCAAATGTACCTATGGCAAAGCTGATTTTTTTTTTCGTCTTTTCGATGTTGGTCCTATAGACATAGGCGTAGCAAGGGGGGGGGCCGGGTGGGCCCGGCCCACCCCAGAATCCTTCTGGCCCACCCCAGAAATCAAATGAATCACTTACTAAAAATAAGAGATATCAATAGGTAATTGACATGGTAGTTACTTTCGCAAAATCATGCAAATCTTGAAGCAAAATCTTGAGCTCGCTTCGCTCGCTCCTGTTTTTAGAACATACTGCCGCCCCGATCTTATTCATAGTCATAGTCATAATAGTTTATTGCTTCATGTGGTTACATAAGGTGTTCAAATATAAAAATAGAGCGCACATGAACCCTGTAAGGGCACTGCAAACTAAATGTAAATGTAGTTGTAACTTATTCATTATTAACTTTCATATTGCTGTAAAATCTCGAGCTCGCTTCGCTCGCTCCTGGCTAGACACATTACAGTAAAATCTCGAGCTCACTTCGCTCGCTCCAGAACTGGGTGAAATGTCGAGCTCGCTTCGCTCGCTCTTGGTTTTGGCTCGTATCTTTTCATAGAGTAGTTAAATCATAATTTTCTTTGCTCGTTCCAGCTTTTAGGTCGCAAAAAACTCGAGCTCGCTTCGCTCGCTCCAAGATTAAAATCTTTTTACACTGATCTCACTATATTGCAGTAAAATCTCGAGCTCTCTTCGCTCGCTCCAGAATTGGGTGAAATGTCGAGCTCGCTTCGCTCGCTCCTGGCTACGATTGTATCACAAAGACCTAGATGCATTGCATTAAAATCTCGAGCTCACTTAGCTTCGCTCGCTCCAGAATTCAGTGAAATCTCGAGCTCGCTTCGCTCGCTCTAGGTTTTAGTTTTTATTACATCAATCTTGCCTGGGCCTGGCCCACCCTGGGAAAAAATCATTGCTACGCCCATGCCTATAGAGTATATATAAGTTGTTCAGTTTGATGGTCTGATCATCCCATTCCAGCAAAGCACTGATACCTATTGGTTTCTAATATTGTGACTAAAAAAATTCATTTACTTTGATTGGTTAGCGACACTATTACAGAAACATCGCGGCGATATCGTTCCGTCATCTCCTACGCTCATAAATCGCTTGTGGGATACGGCCCTAATTATGACAAGATGATGCATTCCAAACAAGGTATCATTACAAAAACAGAGATCAAATTTTTTTCAATAAAGAGAAGATAGGTACTTACATTACATCCTAAATACTTTAACAAGCAAAATATGAGTTTGCCTTGTCTCACTTTTACAGTTTAAAAATTGTCAACAAACGCAATAAAAGTAAAAAAAAAAAAATTATAGTATAAAAATAACTTCCCTATTAGATCAAAATATATAATTGAATCAGGTTAATTAATACCTACAATGTTTAATACATTAATATCAGCCAACCATACAATGAAATTCGCTTCTTTCTTGATATTGTTCTATTTATAGGAACATAGGTACCATAACTATATCAAAGCAAGTTCAGACATGTCAACACAGATTTGTGGTCTAACTGCTAACTGGCTTACATGCAGTGCTGCCAATTCAGGGGAATTTCCCCGATTTTCGGGGAATGAGGGGTGCGTGCGGGGAGAGAGCGGGGAATGATTCAAATCGGGGAATCGGCTATTTGTGATAAAAGTCGAACAAAAGATGTCTAAAGAAGAGGAATTGTTAAAATTCGAACCTAATCGGACCATCCTTAGTTCAAAAGTATGGGAGAAATATAAATAATACATAAAACTAATCGTATTCTAAATATTTAAATAGATTTTCTGATAAAAATTAGAAGACAAAAAAGTTGTTAAGCTAATTTTGGGAAACATTTAACTACATTTTGCATGAAAAAATGCTTTATTTCTTGAATATTACAGTGTCGGGGAATTTTCGGGGAATACATGATTGGAAATCGGGGAATTTCGGGGAATTGAGCCTACTTAAGCGGGGAATCAAGAAATTTACATTGGCAGCACTGCTTACTTGGATCCTGTTTATGTGTTAAGTAGATAAAATGTACTTAAGTTTCCTTTACCACGTTATAAATTAGAATAATGTGGCAGATTTCATGGATTTCAAAATGGTAACATAAAATAGTGAGGAAATTCAACATTAAAATCGAACTCCATGGGAACAACATCGAAATCATTAAAAAAAATCAGCTGTCCCATACATTTGGGTCGAGTACAATTGTAGTTTTGCACCATAATTATGAAATACAGGGATACCATTATAAAATAAATTGATGAGAGTATTTTAAATTTGTTTTAGTAATAATATGTTAAAGATAAGTCAATATGTTAAAGTTAAAAAAATTACTAAATTTCGAAAACTGACAAAATTAGATTTTATTTTTTTATTTTTCCCTGAACAGTTAGAAACTTGCCCCCTTTCCTGTTTTCGGATTGACGTTGAATTTTGGGACACACTGTATGTATTATGGGTATATTTAACGGGATTGATACTCTAGTTCAAAAGTCATAATATTATAAAGAACATTAAATATCAAACCCATAAGGTCAGCAAATCAAATGATCAATGGTTCAAAATCTCAACTCTTTATAATATCAATTCCAATGATCAACAACCAAAAAGTCAACAATAGAAAAAAATCTACATTAAAAGCAACAATCCGAGAACTTGAGCCCACTGCTGGACCTACGTAGCTTACGCAACTTATTTATCATCATTGTCATCTCATAAAATAACTTTCTTACTTCTATAAGGCTTAGACAGACATACAATGACTGAGTACTGACCCCAAAGATCATCATCATCATCATTTGAATGCATTTTATGTATATTAGGTATACATTTTAGGTATGGATATTATGTCATGTTTACATACTTTCAAATGAAACTAATTCGTATCATCATCACCCCGATTCCAAATTCCGGTTTTAGTTGAGTGACCAAATGTGTCAAAAAAAATAAAACTTTTTTTTTGTGTTTTAGTAAAAACTAATGTTTTGTGCATCATCATCATCATTTCTTGAATGCATTTTACGTCAGCTACGTTCGTCCAGCAGTGGGCTCAAGTTCTCGGATTGTTGCTTTTAATGTCGATTTTATTTTCTATTGTTGACTTTTTGGTTGTTGATCATTTGAACTGTTGATATTATATTATAGTGTTGAGATTTTGAACCATTGATCATTTGATTTGCTGACCTTATGGGTTTGATATTTTAAATGTTGTTCTTATGACTGTTGAACTAGCTAGAGTATCAATCCTATATATCTGATCATTGTAATAGAATTGCTTATTTGTGTGAAATAGCATAAATATTATGACTAATTAAATAACGATGTTTTTATCACATTTGCTTTGTTTGCATTACACTTGTATTATTATTTTTATAGTAGTACTAGTGTTTTCCCGCGACTTCGTCCGCACAAATTATATACCAGATTTTAAGTCAGATCATAAGCTATCAAACAAAAAAAGTTTTATCAAAATCGGTTCAGTAGTTTTTGCGTGATGCGCGAACAAACAAACAAACTAACAATTTTGTCAATAGATGGCGCTGCACGTTTTTAAATCGCGCTATCGAATGTTATTTGAATTTATATGAAGAGAACAGCTACTTTTTTATTCCTCATGATTTTACGGTTTTATAATAGTTAAGATAAGATAATATATAGTAAAATTCTTTATTCTTTATATATATATATATATTATATAATATAATATAATTATATAATATATTTAAAGTAAAGTAACATATTTGTTTTGTCAAAACAATCATTCAAAGCCTAAGATCTTTTTATATGTAGATGTGTTGCCTGCGCTCCAAAATGGCAACAAAAAGCAAGGTAATTGCCCGGCTTTCACATAGTCATAGGCCATCTAGTGTACGGGCTACACGTCACTATATCGCGCCATTTTAAAGTGCAGTGATGGTAGCGTATGACGCGTCTATCTGTAAAACGTCATTGTTCAAAGCAAAAAAATAAAATTTCTATGTATTTGAAGACTTAGGGAAAAAGCTAGTTATATTATAGAACTCTCGCAAATAAACTCACGACCGTAATCCCTTTCGGAGTGGTCAGTCTTTTAGTATCAGGCATGTAGTAGTAGCAATACTCACATTTAGAAATTTTAGTTTCAGGATGGAATGACAACTACATTGTTATTCAACAACAACCCTTATAATTACCCTTATAAGATACATTGATCCTGATAGCATTGTCTGATACATTAAATATTGAATACGGCAGGACATTAGAGTGTGCTTTCTGGTTTTAATGTAGTATACAGGGTGAAATTGATATCACTATCATCCTTTTAAACTAGGAGTCTACGCATCAAACTGAACAACTTTTACCATGGGAGCAAACCGATCGGAGCAAAAAGAAATCTGCTGCCCATACTAAACTGCAATGATTACTTGACTCAAATGTATGCAACAGTATGGGACAGCAGAATTTTTTTTGCTCCGATCGGTTTGCTCCCATAGTAAAAGTTGTTCTGTTTATGGGTAGACTCTTAGTTTAAAAGGATGCTAATGATTTTATTTATTCAGATTTATAAAGCTATTACAATATGATATATGAAATCAATTTCACCCTGTATAGGTAGTTCCATGCAAAAGTGATTATTTATCACCATTTTTTTCCCATAGCAATCTTTTATGATATACATCTACATAATAACAGTATAATTTGAGAACAAATACCTTTTTTTTAGTATGTGTTTGTTTACAGGCAAGCTACTGGAATGGAGTCATGAAGAGATCAGGAAGGAAACAAAAACAATTAAAACAAAACAACACAATAACATAACATAATGGGATTGATACTCTAGTCATAAGAACAACATTTAAAATATCAACCCCATAAGGTCTGCAAATCAAATGATCAACGGTTCAAAATCTCAATATAGGCAAAGAGAATGGAATCACTATTCACTACGTAGTATAAGCGTAGTACAGGCAGGTGTAAGTCTTGACATTTCAAGATTTGTTTTATCACATTTGATAATTATTATGCCATATTTAGTTTTTCAAGATAAATGAGCATCTGATCAAGATTCCAAAAAAGAACATAAGTACTATGACATAGAAATAAATATTTGTCTCCAAATTAAAATGCACAATGTTCGGTTCATATGAGACTTTCACACTATGATGATGACCTACCAAACTGTCTCAATCATCATCATCAACAGTTTTGGTCCACCCACTGCAGGATATAAGCCTCCTCACCATTATGCCACTCTTTCATTTCTTGTTCCAGTCTCATCCATATCTTGCCAGCTGCTTTCGTAATGTCATCACAAACTATGGTTTGAAGATAGCAAACCTGATAAGAGTTTTTTGCAGATTGTTTACTTAACAATTATTAACAACAAGGCAAAACAATAATAGCACAACATTATCGCCCAGCATAATATGATACATAACATTTCATGGTGCAAGGCTTCACCAGTGCATGTGTAATCTGCTGATAAGGTAAACGACGTTACACATTGGTAGCACACGATCGGCGCATGCTTGCTTATTTAACCGAAATCAATTAGCAGAATCTTTACATTAAGTAGGTGTAATATAGAGCGTACGTTTGGGCTCCGACCGGCGGGGCAGGCGGCGACGGCGCGTGGATCTCGCTATGACTAATGAGACGGCCCTCGGCACGACTGCGCCACGACGATGCACAAAATCGAATAGCATTACTTATTCACTGCTGCATGTTTATCGTGATGTGCGGCCTACATGCGCAGGACAACATTTTTTCCAATCTCGAGTGAGGCAAAGTACTTACTCACCTTTGCTTTCCATTGTCGCACCCCGCTCCGAGTAAACAATCGAACCACATAAAACAAAATGGAAGTCCGACTCGTCCGCACTGAGATGAGATATTTTATGAGCGCCCCGAGCACCTCTCCAGTTGTAAAACGCTGTTACTATCCTATCGTAGTATTTTAGCAGCCCCCCACCAGTTTATGATCTGCCGTCACCACACTGTAATTGTTCACGATCACAAAGAAATTATGTCCACGATACAATGTTTTACTTCACAAATCGTACGGTCAGATGACGAATTACACGAAAATTATAACGTCCACTTGAAAATAATGATCATTGAAGCGTTTGACGTGCAAAGACATACACCCACATCAAAAAATTCTACATGGCGACTGGCCTGGCCCAGCTTTCAATAATTTCCACTCGAATATTCCTGTTTCGCTCGTTCACCATTCATTTAATTATTTGTCAATACGTGCAAGAGAGACAGCGATATATAAATATCTCCTATGTATGAATAGAATCGGTGTTGTGAAGTGTCCCTCTCCCGGCGCTGCTCGAGACCGAGTTGAATGGACCCCGCGACGCGCTCAACCATTGGATCGATGACGGTCACGTGACCTGTGTCGCGCTGCACGACGCACACGCGCCAATATTCAAATTCATATAATTGAATAGTGACATTTCTTGGTCAATGATTTGAACAACGATATTAATGTATTTGAATTACAATTTGACCCATAGAGGATTCCAAACTTCTTGGATTTGACCCATCTATAATTTTTTTTATGAATATCATCTTTGAATACGATCATTCCCATTGTTTAGTGACCATTCCATGATCTCAACGGATCGCAAACGAATACCACCATTGACCAAGAAATGTGGTTACGGACAATACCTACCTACCTATACAGGTATGCCACCTTCCTGAATCATATCATCTAGGTAGTTTTTCTACCACCAGCTAGGTATTTTGACTTCATTTATTGTATAATAAATAATCATCGAATAATGCTAAGCTAAACGACGCACATGCTATGCTGCACTGAAAAGAGATATAGGTAGGTACTTACTGTGGCCTTCTTCATACCTTAGTCCCTACTTAGTCCGCGCTTCAACGCATCGTGTGGCTTGACACTTACAAAATGCATAAGAATACTTATCCCTTAGTTGCCTCGTACAGGCACCTGCAACTTAGTAGGAACTTATAGGCGTTCAATACCCTAAAGAGGAGGTCAAGAGCAAACCCCTCAATAATAAAAAAAACAAAATAGGTGCCTACCAAGAAGTTAGGGAAAGCTGGATATAGGTATTTATGGTCTAAATCCCTCCATGCTACTAACTAGTGGATTTTTGCGACAGTGTATTTAATACACACACACACACACACATACGGAATTCCGAATCAGAATATGGTTTCGGAATTCCAGAAATAATTACTTAGGGGTTGGGCCCGGCCCATCCCCTTAAAACAAATGAATTACTTATACCTTACCAAAAATAAGAGGCATATACAATAATAAAACACAATATTATTAGTGTTTTGTTTCTCGTGTCCCCTTTCTTGAAAAGTCCGTGAGGTGGCCTTTTTGATGGGGTTCTGAACTAAGGCCGAGATTCAGAGACGAGACGACGACGACGGGAGTTTGAACGAAGACTAAAATAACGTCTCTGAATCTCAGCCTTTAGAGCCAGCTCCAATTTTTTTACTATTACATCAATATACATACTCAAATTTGACTACTACTTATATTTAAAGATGAGCTCTAAAATCAAGTTATTATGAAGCGCAATCATAAGCTCGTTTCACCTATATGTTTAAAACATGAATCGCTTGGATTTCGGCATGATAAATGAAGCTCCGCTCCGCTCGCTCCTGTTCGATCTAAACATCGTAACTACTGCACTTTTATTTATATTGCAGCTACGTATTGCAGTAAAACCTCGAGCACGCTTCGCTCGCTCCTCGCTATGATTGTATCACAAGGACCTCGACACGTTGCAATAAAATCTCGAGCTCTGCTCGCTTGCTCTAGGTATTGGGTCGTATACCTAATATACCTATTAATTAGATAGAATAGTGTAGTAAGCGACCTTGTTTTGCTAGTTCCAGATTTCAGATCGTAAAAAACTCGAGCTCACTTCGCTCGCTCCAGGTTTTATATCTTACAACATTGGTTTCACTTTATTGCAATAAATTATCGAGCTCGCTTCGCTCGCTCTACGTTTTAGATCGTATGTTTTCATAGTGAAGTAAAATCTCGATCTCGCTTCGCTCGCTCCTGGTTTTAGATTTTATTAAGCGACCCTAAGTATGCACCGCAACACTCTGTAGGTAGAGTGGTACATACTAATTTCACGGAGCCGGGGTGACATCCTTCCCGGGTGTACCTACATAATACCTACCCAGTGTCGGATTTACCCTAAGGCCCAGTAGGCCCGGGCCTAGGGTGGTCAGATGTTAGGGGCGTCCAAACGTGACAAAAATTCTGTGATGATAACAAGAAATAACTCAAAGTACCTAAATATTACAAACTAGAGGACCGCGGCGAACTTAGCATCTTCACGACACACACTTGGCAGTTTTTTACAGCCTATGTTAATCACTGATAATGTAGCATTCTAATGGTGAAAGAATTATTCAGGTCGGTCCAGTAGTTTCGGAGCCTATTCATTACAAACAAACAAACAAAAAATCAAATCTTTCCTCTTTTTATAATATTAGTAAGTATAGCAGCTTATATCGGTTCCGGGACCTTCAGGAATGATTCAGATCAGACCATCAAACTGAACAACTTTGATTATGGGACCAAACATGAAATCACAAAAAAGTCTCATACATTTGAGTCTATACAAGGTGTTACAAAAATACAAATAAACATTTAAGGGGTTTAGACCATCAAACTGAACAACTTTCACAATGGGACCAAAATCGAAATCGCGAAAAAAAATCTGATTTTCCATTACTAAACTACAAATCGACTCGAGCTAAATACCTAAATGTACTTATGGGATAGCAGATTTTTTCTTCGCGATTTCCATGTTGGTCCCATATTTAAAGTTGTTCAGTTTGATGGTCTAAACAACCCCCCCTAAAAGTTTTGAATGTTTATTTATTCGACGACCCGGTTGGTGTAATGGTTACCACGCCGGACTGCCAAACCAGGGTCCTGGGTTCGAATCCCGGTTCAGTCATGGATGTTATATGTTCGTGCCGTTGTTGTATGGTTTCCATAATAAAAGCCTTTAGTGCTTCGTTTGGGATCATTACAATGTATGTGCCTGTGAGCGTTTATTTTATTTTTTATTTTATTTTTACTTTTGTAAAACCATGTATAGTAGGCATTGCATTAGATACATAATAAGGGTTGAACTACACATGGCCGCACGCGATCGCACTTTTCCGTTGTTCCATCCTTTTCTGTCACTCAGGAACGTCATTTCCTAGAGTGTATAAGATAGACGGAACGCGATCGCACGTGGCGTGCTGTTCCGTTCCGTCTATCTTATATGCTCTAGCAAATGACGTTTCTGAGTGACAGAAAAGGATAGAGCGACGGAAAAGTGCGATCGCGTGCGTTTGCTAGAGTATATAAGATAGACGGAACGCGATCGCACGTGGCGTGCTGTTCCGTTCCGTCTATCTTATATGCTCTAGCATATGACGTTCCTGAGTGACAGAAAAGGATGGAGCGACGGAAACATGCGATGATGTGCTGCCTGGTGTAGTTCAACCCTTAACATTTTATGTAGTTAGTATAAAAATTATACGGGGTGGAAAAAAAGGCCGTTGTTGAAGGGTAATACTAATGATGGCAAATTTTACTTGAAAGAACATTCTTTTATTTTCAAAAATAAGTAAAACTGCATTCAAGATTTTTGAAAACGCGTTTGCTACACCTGGGAATCAAACCAACTAAGACCTGTATTTTTATGGCACCAATCGAATTTCACGCTCTCCTAGGGGTTGAACCCTAAAACACCTCGCCATGTTGTGGAAAAGCATTGGAACTAGTCCGATAGTCCAGTCTAGTCTGGTAGTTGGTTGGGCTGGTGTAGTGCATTCGATTGTAGCACCCCCAAAGCAGGTTTTTTAATTTTCTGGTTAGGCTTTTTAAACCAACTGGGAACTTGGCAGCATTTGGCTACAAATTGTCTATGTATAAAAAATGTTATTTACCTATAAGTAAAAAAGGAAGTTAATAACTTTGTTACAATTTATATCCACTTCTAACCCTTTAGTAACCGTCGGATTCCTGGGGAGCCAACCACCCATTCTTATCTTGTTGTCTTGTTTCTCCAGGTACCGGCAGGTTAAAGTATTTACTATAAAGTCAAAAACATAATGAAACGATTCAAGAAGGCTCTAGATATATTTATTGTGTACGAAAATATATCCTACATGCTTAAAATTAAGTATGACTATATTAGTAATTGAATAAACTAATGATTATTGAAAGACAAGATTTAATTACTTTTTAGGTGCTTTTATTTATTGCATTAAATTAAATTAATTTTTTCTTTAATCATAGCTTAACTATTGCTGTTTGACATCACTTCTATTTTTATGTTAAGTGCATTTAATTTTCATGTCTTTTCAGAAACTGGCCAGATAATTGATTTTGCTGACAAATAAATTACACACAAAAATAATAGTGCGAAAACACACAAGAGTTAAAAATACTAAATTTGGATAGTAAATCAATCATACTGGAATATATCTGGAATCATATTAAAACTAACCACACTGAATCTTACATTGACAGTTAAGATAATGATATTTAACATATGAAAGCACATGAGCTGATTTAAAATTATAATGTTATTAAGACTATTAGCAATCAGCAAATCCTATGCTAAAATTTATATCATAACCAAAATTCAAAGCAGATTTTAATGTTAGTATACTTTTAGATGCCGAGACCGAAGACAGATACAATGCAGTACATGGTCTTGTTCTCCCAGCGCACCGTGCACGAGCCATCCGTGTTGTTGTCCCAGAAACATGACGAGGCTGTGTGTAACCCTGCACCATTCTTCTGCATTATTGTGCATGTCACTGTTGAAAAATTGTTGTCTGTAATTTCTGCCATACAATGGTAAGTACTAGATGGCTTGTACTCGTCCACTGCTGGACATACCCCACTTTACTCAGTCCTGTGCTTGCATCTCCTCTCAAACTAGATTTCAAACAGACCACACATTGAATTCCCTACGAGATCAGAATCAGAAATGAAGAGAGCTGCAGAAGAACCAGAGTTTGGGCTACGTCCCAAACAATTGCTAACTAAACTGAAGTGACAGTGGGCAGGGCACATTGCTCACAGAACTGATGGCTGATGGGGCAGAAAAGTAGTGACTGCGTACCGGAAAGCGCAGCTAGGGCAAGCCCCCCACAAGGTGGACCGACAACCTGGAGAAGGCGGTGGGAATCCGTTCGATGAGGGCAGCACAGGACCGGTCGTTGTGGTGATCCTTGGGGGAGGCCCATGTCCAGCAATGGACGTCCATCGGCTGAGATGATGCTGATGATGAATTGCAGGGGTGGCCAACCGGTCGATCGCGACTATTAGTCCAGTCGATCGTGGCAAGGCAAAAATATAAATAAGTAGACCAGACTGCGCAACGTAATTACCAACTAATGCAGCATCATCATTTAAGATTTCAAGAAGTATGTAAGTGGTAGATCACACAGGGTTTCATTAGTAAACAGTAGATCTTTGTCTCATCAAGTTGGCCACCCCTGATGTATTGAATAAAACTGAGTGTTCAGTTCAGTTAATCTTCAGTCTGATGCCACCTGTATTGGCTTCCAACGGGCCATGCTGAAGGCTATACATATGAAGTACAGGCAGGGATACAGTGAATCAGCAGCCTGCCCATGCAGCGGCCTCCGGCAGACCGTGAAACATCGTATTTGAATGCCCCTTAGACTCATACCGTGGGACCATGGAGGACTTCAACGACCTGACACCATTACAGCTGTGACATACCTAAACAGACTCGAAAACTGCCTGCTCGAAATATAAGTGTTTTTGTATTGTTTTGTTTCTAAAAGTGTAATAGAATAAGCCATATGATAAATAGTTAATGTTCAGTTCACACCCGAGGCGGTCGACGGCGCCGAAGCGCCGCGCGCCGGCGCCCGTTAGATCTGATGCACAATTCTCATATATACATACCTATATACTTGTAAGGCTTTTGTAACTTTGTCAGCTGCCCCAAACAAGACTCCACCACGGCCGAAGTCCATTGGTTCACTTTGTTATGTTGATACGCAGTACCTCCGATAGAATTCTCAATAGCTTCCTTGATAATTTTACTGACATCGTCGACGATGAATTGGTTCTGAAACACGTCATGGGTATGAAGGTAGAATCAATATTTCAATCTCTCGTAAACAAATAACCACAAAGGTAATTCGGTACTTACTTCTTCAGTCAAGTCGCTACATTCTTTGACTTCCATGATTTATTATGAGATTCACAGAGAGTGTTTGGTGGTCTAGAAATTATTTTATACAAAACAACAAAATTTTTGACGCTATCGAACAACTATGGAATGAAATCAAACTCTCAACTTGACATTTGGTTTATTATGTTGGCCAACTGGAAAAATGCCATAGGTAGGTGTCAAACAGCTTCCTAGCATGAACACTAAGGGGCTGCGCAGACGAGGAATATTTTTGCCGCGGGCGCTGGCATCCGCGGTCACGCTGTCGATGAAAACCAAAGGCCTCGTTCAAGGAATTGAGCGTTGAGCGGGCAATAAATCTATGACAATTTGACGCGTGTCTCCGTGAATGCTCTCATACATCGCCGTATGTTTGTGTTTTCTGCAGCCCGCCCCGTGTGACGCCCCTCGTCTCCTTGAACGAGGCCTACGGATTTTTGTGTTTATATATCTAATTATATATCTTGATCAATCTAACTGTCTAAATAAACAAAATAGATACCTACAACAAAATACATATTTACCAATACCGGTCAAAATCCTTTTTGCTGCGCCGTTGTCGGATTAGCTCAAAAGAACCAGTATTCAAAGCCGTTAAATAAATCTTTAAAAAAAAACATTTTTTTCTGCATGTTGCCACACTACAAATGTTACCAGCGTTTCACACTATTACCTACCGGAAGTTAAATTCCTTCTATCTTACGTTTTACTACCATTCCCATCCCTTTATTATAGCAACATTAGTCACTCACACCACTTGACACCACACAACTTTCATTTTTCGTTTGTCAATTTTTATTGTTCTGTTACTAGCTGGAAATGGATATTTTCTTATTAAATTGTCAATAATGGCTTCTTCAGTGCAAAATAGTAGAGTAACACCCTCAGGATTTTGTATGTGTTGTAGAGTGTGCAATATGTGGTGTTGGAGAGCTTTTAAGTGGATCCCAGTTCTTTTGATAGTGTCGATAATAACTTGGTCATATTATGCTTACGTTCTACAATTGTGCATTGGTAAGTTTATCAGGCGTGCTGGCTTTGTTTTGAGACCGTGATGAGACATGTGGGTGTTATGGGAGCGTTACAATTTGCAGATACCATTGACAGCACAATACAGCAGTGTGTGTACCTAGTGATGTATCATATTCTGCTTATCCTGTTCTGCTGGTCATACTGGCGCACAGTGTTCGCCGATATCCAGCCTATTCCTGACAGGGTAACTAACAATTTGATTACTCTAAAGCTTTGTTTGCTGGTCAATGTACAGGCTATCTTACTTGAAAGAAAAGAAGAAACATAACAACACAATGGCTGCATATAACTATGAATAATTTGTTATATGGAACACGTTCACTGCCTCACCTGTAACACTAACACTGTGTTGCAGAAATGCTCATTAACACTTTCGCTGCTAAGCTCAAGATAATGATACTCGCACATTCACTCGTACATTGTGGAATGCTGTACAATTCTGACTCAACGGTTGAGTCGTGCGCACTGCGGCCCATTGGTCGCTGACCTTCGACGTAGGTCGTCAGCAGTTAAAGTATTAAAGTTCCTCCATTAAATCTCTTTTTGTCTTGTTGACATAGTAAAAGCTAGCAAGAGATTTCATGGAGGATTAATTTTAATGAGCGTTTCTGAAACTGAGTGTAAAATCACCTAAATGCCACCACGGACCTGAAAAAAATACGGACGGAATGTGACACTAAAAAGATATGAAGCATGCAAGGTCCTACATTTTCGTTTGTTCTACAAGGGACCTACACTCACACAGATGCACTAGCTCTAGGCGCAGGTCCTACACCTGTCACCATTATGTACCGCGTGACAGCACGCACACAAAAGAAATGGGTGCTTCACTCGTGATTAGACGAGATTACGTCCATCTTTTTTTCAGGTTGTGAATGCCACTTTGAAACATAGAAAGCTGTGTGCCCTGAACATATTTTGTAGTTATTCAAAAAACTGCAATCCTTAGTGCCCTTGTACACTTATGCTGGTCCATATATTTCCTTCGATGGGTGCCGCTGGATTGACCAGTTTATTCCACTCAATACCAACGAGTTAGCACATTAGTATGTCTTTTGTGGGACAAACCATGAAGTCCTAATAGGAATATATACTTGTATTTCCAATAAAATGGACACACAGAGGCACTTAGCAGTATAATAGGTGTGTGTATCCGATAAAAGATAAAGAAACCACTAGAGCTGACGGTGGCTGTGAATGTGTTGATGGTAATTGGTACCAGTCCAGTTTACTAGCTAATCATTTCTCACTGTCATAAATTCAACTAACTAATCTTTACAAGTTTGTTTCTCATATGCAAAGTGATTCTTCTTCTTATCGAGTGGGCTGCAAAGCCCTGGTGTCAGAGTTTATTCAAACCGCCTTACGGCCTCTGACGTGGTTTTTATGTAACGACTACTACCACCAGTGATAGTAGCCGGGACCAACAGCTTAACGTGCCATCCGAAGCACGGAATCATCTTTCTTTTCAGACAATCAGGTGACTCAGCCTGCAATGTCCTAACCAACTGGGGAAAAACGCACAAAGTGAGATTTCACTAGGAGCCCCCCGTGGGAATCGAACCCACGACCTCCGTGTCAAGAGCCCAATGCTCTAACCAATAGACCACGGAGGCAGTTGTGCGGAGCAAAGTGATTAATATTCATAGTTTGTTAATGAAAGTTTGACCAACTATTCTTGTTTGGCCTACAATCCTACAATGGATTTGGTCAAGACCATATTAGTTATGAAATTATGTGTATGGATGGTCTTATTATCTTTTACGGGGAGGTAAGAAACTTTTTTGTAGCCAGGTCAATGTTAGTATCAGGAACATCATTTGCTGCGGCCGTGCTGTCGCGCGCGATCGCGTTCCGTCTATCTTATATGCTCTAGCAAATGATGTTCCTGATACCAACATTGACCTGGCTGCAACATAGTTTCTGACGTTCCTGAGTGACAGAAAAGGATGGAGCGACGGAAAAATTCGATGCGGTGCTGTGTGATGTAGTTCAACCCTAATGCGTCTTTGGTTTCAAAAATCCTTTTTTAAATATTACAGTTCAAGTTGCCAGAAGCAGAACTTGAAAAACTGCTCAGTGCAGACTCTGAAGATGCACAAAGATCTATTTTAGAGAATTTTGCTAGTGACCTCCCTGTAGTCACAAGGTATAGTGTTTTATTCTTTTATATTCTATTCTTTAATTTAATGTTACCATATTGTTTATAATTCTACTTATTTTTCTCAATTCTAGACTCATAAAAGGCGTTAGGAATACATTGCAATTTTTTGGTTTAACATCATTGGAAACAACAAAAAAAGAGGTTTTAGAAAAATTTGCTAATACAGTCCCTGTATTGACCAGGTATCTAATTGATTTTGAATGTAGAATTGAGAAATGTATTTTTAATTATTTATCATTGAGTCATTTTATCCATAATTTATATACAATTTCCATGTACCTATTACCGGCTCATGTGGTTCATGTTTTCCTTGTAGGTTTCATCATTGTTAATGTTACTAGTATTTTCTAATGATTCATACTGTACTTGTTATTTGTTAAAATTACATAATATAATTAGTAAGAGTAAATGTATACCATAATATACAAGGTGTTACAAAAATACAAATAAACCTTTAAGCTCAGGCCACACAGAGGCGGTCCTGCGGGAAAGCGGGCCGGTGGCGTTTCTGCGGGAAGCGAAAGCGTTCCGGGGCCTGCCACACAGGGTTCGCGCGGTGCGGTGGCGGCGCGGTAGCGGCGCGGAGGCGGCCGGTGTGACATCAAAAGCGGCCATCCATAAAATACAAAATGACAGCGCGGTAAATACCGCCTCCGGACCGCGACGCGCCGCCACCGCTCTGTGTGACACCTCGCATTGACTACAATGGAATACAGCGGCCGCCGCCGCTTCCGCGACGCCCCCGGCACGCCACCGCGCCGCCTCCGGCCCGCGTCGCCGCCGCCTGGTTGTCATAGCGTTCTGACCGGTACGGCGCCGCGCCGCACCGCTACCGGCCCGGATTTCTGTGTGGCAGGGTCCATATAAAGTCGTACATTACAAAAAATCCGGAGGCGGTCCGGAGGCGGCTGTGTTTGAATTGAGCTTTAAGGGGGTGGTGTAGACCATCAAACTGAACAACTTTCACTATGGGACCAATATCGAAATCGCGAAAAAAAAAAAGATGTTCTATACTCTACAAATCATCAATTTTTTTTTTCGCTCGCATTCGCATTTCGATGTTGGTCTCTTAGAGAAAGTTGTTCAGTTTGACGGTCTAAACAACCCCCTTAAGAGTTTTAAAAATTTATTCTTACTTATGAAACACCCTGTATACTATTATTTTATTGTACAAAGTTGTTACAAGCATAATTTGATAAAAGATTATTTTATTCTTATAATATGCTCCAAAGAAAATTTTAAAAATTGTAATGGGCCATGTAGGGGCATTGAATTTTTTCCATTTTGGAAAATAATTGTCTCATTCTGCTAAAAACAAACTGTTCTGGTTTTCTAGAATATCTAGTTTTTTAGACTTCTTTTATGCCGCCCCGACACACACCATAAGGATACAAGTTATTTGTCCCATTACAGAGGTTATAAACAAGTAATGTTTCAGAACAACGTCTGGGTCAGTGCGTTACTGCAACCGCTGTGTGCTAGTGAAGCCTGACAGAGCTCACCACTGCAGCATCTGCGCCCGATGCGTCCTCAAAATGGACCACCACTGTCCGTGGGTCAACAACTGTGTCTGCTACCACAACTACAAGTTCTTCATCCTTTTCCTCGGCTACGCACTTTTGTACTGTCTATTCATCATGGCTACATGCCTGCCTTACTTCATTAAGTTCTGGAAGGTAAACTTTACTTTGAATTATAACTTGTAAGAATGAGATTATTAATCATTTAGGAAAGTTACAGCAGTTTCGTTTTTTATATTGACTGAGTTTAATCTTTTTGATAAATTCTTGCATGGGGAACACATCTGAGTTAAACTTGCTTGTTGAAGTACCCATGAAAGATAAATATCTGAATACAAACATAAACTCAAAACCATAATTCATTTCAATGTGGTCACGATCTTTACAACGACTACCAACTATGTATAAATAAATATATTTTATCACTTTATTATGTGCCACATTTCATCCAAATCCATCCATTCAACCGTTTACGATCACAAAATATCCAAACATATCATCAGAAACTTTCACATTTATATTATGAGTAAATACTCCTGTCCTTCCTCCACTGGCTTTTCGGTGAAGGAAAACATCGCGAGGAAACCTGCATGCTTCAATTTCGAGGCATGTATTGTACCCACTGTCCATTATAAGTGGAGACGGGGTCACCCCCCGTCACACTGGACAGAAATTCGGTACTACTGGTGAAACGTGGATGTTCTGAGGTTTCAGAATATCTCTGACTGGGGTAGTCAGAGATATTCTGAAACCTCAGAAAACTCGGGGAATATAATCGTGAGCATATGCTTATGCTCCTGTATTGTGTGTTTATGTTTAAAAAACATCTAACATGCGCAGGCTATACTATCATTTTCTATTAACATGCTATTAAAGTACGACCAAAAAAACAAAACACGTCACCGTGTTGCGGAAAATCATTGTAACTAATTGTGTAGGTATTTCAAATATTATCATTATAATGGTTTTTTTATAATTTTTCTGATCAGCTTTTGTCATCATATTTACTCGTTTAAAAATCTCGTATGTTTTAATCACTTTCTTATTGTCTTCGTCACTCTTGATTGTTTGAAAAGAGCTAGCTGCTGTGACACATTATTTTTACTATTTAGCAAGTTCACAATTTTCTAAGAACCCTTATTGTAATTGATTGGAATAGCGTTGCATCTTATTCACAGACGTATCAGGAATACCAGACTGGCCACTGCTACAGTCTGATGCAGAATGGCACTTATACTAGACAATGCATGGACATGATGGATGTAATATTCTTTATTATTTTCTATTTCTTATTTCATTTCCATTTTCTTTTTGGACTGTATATCTTTAGTTTTTGATTTGTTGTCTCTATCTAAAGAGGGCAGTCGTTCATCAAGCGTGTTATTTAAAAAAATGGTCATCCAGAGCTATTACAACTATACAATAATAGACACCAGGACGCTGGGAAAGGTTTATACGAGTAGTATATGTTTATACTTTATTATTTAATCCTAGAGTCGCGCCTTGGCTCTCTTTCGCTTTACGTGCGTCAGATTTTTCGATATGTTAGATTTTTATCATTGCGTTATCTTTTAATCGTAAAATATACAATACAAAGTTGTAATTGCCCGGGTGACTTTAACTTTGTGCCACCCATACATACTATACACCCCTATACGTCTATTAGGTCATTTACATATACTTATGCAAGTATACGTTCAAATATTAGTTGCTTTCATAATATTTCTACACAAACTCACGACCATCACTTATTTTGACGTGGTCTTTGCTACATCTAGTACCAATTTTTTTGTAATTCTTTGTTTTTACACGGACGAATTTATTTGCCCAGTCATTCATTAGTAATTTTTAGGGTTCCGTACTCAAAGAGTGAAAACGGGACCCTATTACCTAAGCCTACGTTGTCGGTCCGTCCGTCCGCCCGTCAGACTGTCTTACCTATTTAGGGCTGTAACTTTTTAACCGTCATAGCTAGACTGTTGAAATTTTCACAGAATATGCGTTATTACGGCGAATTTGTTATTTAAGGTGGTTCCTCATACAAGAAACTATTTTTTATCAACGTTTTTACTTCTGGCTCTATCGTAAAAACTGTAATATGTACAAGTTTTTTTTTTTTTTTTTTTTTAAACTTGGTGTGATTATAGAGCAAACTCTATAGTATAACAACAAATAATAATAACCGGCTAAGAGTGAGTCGGTCTCGCGCTAAAGGTCCCAGAGAAAAACATTTTTTTTTAAAGTTAATTTTTTTTGTGGTGGTGTGGTATGAAACCCTCGGTGCGCGAGTAGCCCGACTTGCACTTGACCGGTTTTATTTCCCTTTTTTGTGATAGTTATCGTTTGTGATAACATTTATCAGTAATGTAATTGGTATAACGATATTATATTATGTAGAATGTCGGTGAAATAGATTTAAATGTTTTTTAGCATTATCGTTTATAAAAAGTGAAAGAAAACTATTTTTAGGTCAGTAAGGGTTGAACTACACATGGCCGCACGCGATCGCCTTTTTCCGTCGCTCCATCCTTTTCTGTCACTCAGAAACGTCATTTGCTAGAGCATGTAAGATAGACGGAAGGCGATCGCGTGCGATCGCACGCCGCAGGCGATGGCGTTCCGTCTATCTTACATGCTCTAGCAAATGACGTTCCTGAGTGACAGAAAAGGATGGAGCGACGGAAAAATGCGATGCTGTGCTACGTGGTGTAGTTCAACCTAGAACGATTTTCGTTCTAGAGTTCAACCCTAATGATATCAATTTCACCCTGTATAAGTATAGTTCTAGTCTACCTAATGGGATCGTGATCTAAAACGACTACGCCTCTACTAGATAACATTTATCTTGTGTAAACATTGCTTTAGTCACCAGTAGTGTTGCGTTGAAATTTGTTCCATTACACATTTATGTTTAGAGTTTATAGAGAATTTTTTTTGTATTCCACATTGTTTAAATTTTTCGTTCGCGCTGTGGGAATGTCTGAAAGGTTTTATATTTAACCGACTTCAAAAAAGGAGGTTATCTTTCCGATACGAAGGGATAAATAAGAGCTAAAATGTGCTATTTATTATTTAAAAAAATTATTAAATTGCATTACAGCTAACACCTTTTCACAATTTAACTTATAGCTAGGTAGGTACTTAAAAGAGAAAATAAATGATGAATGACTATGCTATGAATTACTTGCGTATGCGACTGTTGTATAGTTTCATCGAAATAGGTCCAGCTACTAGCACACAACCATTGACCTCTTATCAATGCAAACAACATAATCTGGGTTCGATATTAGAAATCTGGGTTATCAAGATAGTTGTTTTCTTTTGATAATGGACCATTATCAGAAAAATAATCTGTTAATTATTATCATGATACTTATAAATAATAATTATCCTTTCGAACCCTGCCACAGAATACAGTAGCATATAAAAATATCTTTTCTTCACTCCGGATGGAAAGCGTCAATTTTCGTCCCGCTGCGCTAAACGAAGTTGCCGCTTTCCACCTCCGTCGAGGAGTAAAATAGTATACTAACCTTGGGCGAGAGGATTGGAGAGTAAAAGGGGAGGCCTTTGCCCAGCAGTGGGACATTGAACAGGATACGTAAAAAAAAAAACCTCGGGCAGTAAATAAGAAAGCCTCAGATCTCATGTAATGAGATCTGAGACCTTTCTTACTTTCCTGCCCTCGGTGTGTAATCTACTGTAACTGCTTCAATACGCGCGTTGGCGATTGTTTTATTAATTGCATAATCTTATGTAGATCTAAATAATACGATACGCCTTTGCTAAAGAATGCTGAAGCGAATGTTGCGAATGCGATGGATAGATGTACAAACATAATCGTTAAGTCCTTTTTCATATCATTGAATTGACTCCGTAAATAAATATGACAGTACAGCATGAGTGGCTGCTCATCACTATATCATTTTATAATTCCTCGCGTTTCCTGTCGTCCCCTGGCTGTCTATTCGTTACAAAAAACCCTGGCATATTTAAGAGGGTGGTTTAGTTAGACCATCAAACTCACTACGGAGACAATGTGTGCAGTTTTGTATGTTACAGCGTTTGTTTTATAGTTTTTCAGTTTGACGGTCTAAAGTCTAAACTACCCCTTTTAAATATTACTAAGAGTTGTGTCAGAGTCATAGCGTGTGGCGGTCCGTGGTCTCTGCCTACCCCCATGGGATAGTGGCGTGAGCTTATGTATGTATGTATGTAGTGTGTTTTGTTATACCCTGTATAAGTGTATAGGCTTATCTCAGAAACTACAGTACAACATTTTTATATAGCCAGCCACTAACTTAGATCAAAATAAAATTAATGGATAGGCCTACGCGAACATTTCAAACCAGAAAAATGAGGCAGAACAAATGAACGGTTTACTTCAAATTTTTATGCAAGTGCCCTAGATTTGACAGATAATGGCGCTAGTTTGTATGGACCAAGTGCACCAGTAGTGTGCTTCAACTTACCGCGCTTTAGGCCTATCCATTAATTTTATTTTGATCTAAGGCCATTAATCGATAAACTGATTCACGAGGAAGGATTTTGTTATTTGTGGTACCCTTCGAGGCCGGGGCGGGTCTCTAGTGTTCTTGAATAACCTTTTGTTTTATTTTATTTATTCATATTTTTGTAAGCTCTTAATTTACTCGTTTTCTCCTTTATTTATATTACCTTTAGAATGCAAATAGTTTCTCGCTATCTAGTTTATAGTTGTCTCATCTACCATTCATTACGTACTTAGAGGGTAAAATTAAGGGGCCTATTTTTGAAATAGGTACTTACTAGAAACAATTTAAGCATACAAAATTTTAAATGATGTTTTTTTTCTAGGTTAGGTACCTACTATGTAAACTACCCGTCTGACAACATATATTATGATCTGCGTCGATTGTGAACAATAATGTTCTTGTTAAAACTGAAATATATTTTCAGGGTGAATTCGGCCCGACGGCGAGTACAGGCCGATATCACATCGTGTTCGCTTTCTTCGTGGCCCTTATGTTTGGGATATCGCTCGGCTCGCTGTTCGGTTACCATTGCTACCTCGTCGCTAATAATAGAACTACGTTAGGTAAGTTATTGTCTTGCTTTTATAAAGTATGCATCAAATAGTTAAATTAAAATAATTAACGTGATCTGCCATTAATCAAATTCTTGTATTCGTTTATATGTTCCACGTAATATGAAATAACGATATTAAAATTGTCCCCCACAATTTTTGCAATGGGGCAGACCCATACAGCCTTATCTATGTGGCAATTATGTATGTTCTAATAATCTCTGCTAGATGTTATAAATCTTTTCATCTTATTTTGTGTATAGTACAGAACAGGTAAGATATTCGTATAGCCTGACCAGATCCACAACCACCAAATCATTGGAACTAATTTTAGTACTTAAAACATTATTACTAAAGGTTTATACTTATATATGAATATGATTGATCGTAGCGCCTCCAAAGCAGGTTTTTTATTTTTCTGATCAGGCTTTAATGTATCTACCAGGAAACAGGAAATAGGTATTGTATTTACCTGGGGTAACACACCACATGAAGCAATTAATGATTATGAGTATTAATTATGGACCAGAAATTTTAAAAAATCTGGTTTGGGGGCGCCGCGATAGACCTTTAATGTCAGTGTTCCAAGTACAAAAATTAGTACCAATGATTTTCCGCAACATGGCGAGGTTTTTTATTTTTCTGGTCGGGCTTTACAAGCGGTGAAACATGAAAATACTCCTTGGCGGTCGGTAATGTTCAAACTGCTATCGTACAGTATCCGGGGGTAAATATTGAACGTGTTTTGTCCCACTCACTCAAAAAGAGATGCTTATAGCAAATACGCTAATTAAAAAAGGTGATTGCTACCTTATTGCTGTCCTTATCGACGTAACATCTTTTTTGTACTACGGCCACCTGACTCAGAAATGTCACTTTATATAAATTGTATAAGAACTTTTCGCTTACGCTGAAAGATGGTGCCAAGAAATCGTGAGCGAGATAGCCACCTTTTGTAAACAAAAAAGACAAAACATTATTTTTTGTTTCGGTCACCCTTGCCGGTTTGTGTGTTTGGCAAGATGTCAATCCTGTGCAAACAGTCTGTTTGCCAATCAAATCGTCTTTTAGTATGCGAAAGTCAAACTATTGCTGTTCCACGATATGGCTTAATCTGTGGATTTGATATCGCTATCTCATACGCGATTACACTGACATTCCGTCTACTAGCGAGCGTAAACGAAAAATTATTGGTCAATAGTTAATTTGGTATGGAATGGAGACCAATACATCGTCTTTCTTAAGGGTCCTTTCGGACATTTAATTTTCGGGGGGTGATACTCATAGAAAAACAACGAAAAACAAATATTCGGATTTCGGGGGAGATAAATCCCACCTAAGTGGGATGCGGAGGAGGTGACTGGGATGAGGGCGCCACTGGACTATAAAAGGACTCTTAATGTGGTTTTAGAGTACGATCATACCATGAAATCGAAAGCTATAGGAATACAAGGCGGGTGCAGCCGTGATCAAAATTACATACAAATAGATTTAGTCAAATTTTCAAAATGACTGCAATTTATCATAATTTTTACCAAAATAAATTACCTATCATAGAAAAGATTTAATAAAACTAAAATGCAACTGTTGTTTTCAGATATGCTCTTAAGTTACCGTCGTCTTGGCTCTCCCACTGGTCAGATGGTAAACTCTATTGTTAATGCCTTAATCAATGGTAAATTGCAGTCACTTCTATATTGTACAAGTTGATTCTTACCATGTAATACTTATTAGAGTTCATCGTTAGAATTGTGTGTAGAACTGGTCATAGTGCAATATAATTTTTATATAATTATCTTAGTATTTAGTAGAAATTATATTTAGCGTTTAATCTAGTGACAAACACTAATGTACAATTTAAACTAAAAAATTTAAGGGTGTTAAGAAAAGTATCATTAACATTTAAACCACATACTCTACCCATCAAACTGAACAACTTTTAGTATGGGAGCAAACCTGTCTTTATTTTCCGTTAAAGTCCGTCCTTATCTGTCCTGTTCTAGCCTTAAAATTTCGTTGCTATTTGGAATTGAGTATAATAAAAAGAAAAAAAAATGTTGCAATGACCGTTTCTTTTTTCCTCTTGGACCGATTTTCGCGTGCTATAATAAAAGTTACTATGTATTTGTGATAAGGTCAATTAGCAGATGTTTTTTAATTGAATTCTCCTCATTAGTTCACGTTCAGCATTATTTAATCTTAGTATTAATTATTGTACCTTGTATTATGTTATTTCAATGCTATCAAAGATTATGATCTGAACAATTTTCCCTAAGGAACACGATCCAGATCGATATCTAAAATTTTTTATCGATTTTCGACCCATGTTCCTTAGGGAAAGTTGTTTAGATTCACCGTCTGAATACACCCTTAAAGGTTCGTTACTAATTAATAATTAGTGGTGTATTATAGTAAATGTATGTTGTTTGTAAATAAACGTTGTAACGTTGCAGAAGCGTTCAGGGCGCCGATGTTCCGCGGTGGCGCTGACAAGAAGGGCTTCTCAATGGGAGCCTTCAAAAACTTTAAGGAAGTCTTCGGCAACAACCCTAACCTCTGGATGGTGCCTGTCTTCACAAGGTATTTATCTCTGCTTATCTTACTTAGAATACACTTAATTGACTGTTGATTTAATTAAGGGATTTTAGATCTAGAAAAACTACAATCTGCATAAACTGTCGTGTGCAAGATCCCGTGAGAAAGTTAGTCAAATGAATTATTTAACATCTTAATAAATAGTTATAAAACACCCTAGATAGAGAATGGAGCAGGATGCGCATGAACAACGGAATCATTGTAAATATGTATGTGCATGTAAATATGTAGGTGTTCAAAGTTGTGTGTGATTTGATTATACTAAAGAGCCAGCAGAATGCTTAGATTACTCATAATTTATCTGAATTCGATTTAACTGAAAGACTGTTTAGGCCATAGAGAAATTACACGCTCCCCTTGGTAGAGATGGTGTAACAAAGTGTGCACAGTAACCACCAACTGGGCACTAGTTTGTACTGCGACCATAGAGAAATTACACGCTCCCCTAAGCTTTTTGTCTCCCCTCGCCCGTCCCTCACCCCCTTTGTCGGCGACATAATTTTCTATAGAAACAAGCCGATATGCCATCTCCTCTTACTCCATGGTTTAGGCCCACATGTTGAGACAGGGTTGCGTAAGGGATTATTATCGCAATTGCTTTGAAAAAAATTATCTGTATTTTTAATAATAATTTTTAATATTCTCATGAATCATATCTACACGGGTCATATATTATCGGATATATGTCCTGGACTGCGATTTTTGAATCTCATTCGCTGAGCTCAACAGTTGAAATTGTCAAAATTACTATGGAGATACGCATCTTTCTACTGCTGATTTGACTTTCAAAAATCGCACTCCTGAAGTACGATTTTTGAAAGTCAAATCAGCAGTAGAAAGATGCGCATCTTCATAGTAATTTTGACATTTTCAACTGCTGAGCTCAGCGAATGAGATTCAAAAATCGCACTCCTGTTTCTTTTTAATTCATTGATGTTTTGTGTATAAGTAGTATATTTCATTCATTTACTCGAATATGATAATTATATAAAATTTTATAATGAAGAAAATGTTACAAAGAACTAGAAAAGAAAAGACTGAACTGGGATAATTTTTTGTTCAATGTAGGTGATTTTGCTAGGCGATCGAGTAAGTGCAATTTATACTCAAATGCAAGCAATTAAGTCGCATTTTGATAAAATTTGATAGGTTACTTATACATTTTATCGCTGGCTCTTATACTCTTAGTACCGACCGTTGGAAATTAATATGTGTGCATGACTTAATCAGTGTGTGGAAAAAGAAGTGAATGACTAATTTAATAACAGAACAAATTAAGTATCTAGTATAGTTTATATTCCTAACATGTAAGAAAGTGTGTATAATATGATATTAAATAAATAAATAAGGGTCATTAATACACTCTAACTTCAAGCATGCCATCCTCCACTTCATCACATTATTAGGGTATTTGACTCCGTTTAAATTTCACATTTTACACGTATTTTATAATTGCTATTAGCTACTCTAACATCTTGTAGGAGGTTCCTGTCCTTTCACAAATCTTATTAGGTATCGGCGAATTTTCCAACATCATCATTGTGATGTCAGACGCCAGCCAGCGATGTTCTCTCTTCTTCACATCTAGATAAGTCCTTAATAGCTTATCTGACAGATCTTTTGACATATTTCGTACGAAAGAAACGTCACACGCTGCGTATTTATTTATCTATTCGTATTTTTTTATTATTTTAATATCATTCATCTCATCGCACGTACAAATAACATATCTCCAGTAATCACTGATTTAATAAATCGCGTCGGCTCCACCGATTGCCATATATTTCTGCCGGGAAATAGGAAGATACATAACTTACGACTATAATTCGGGTGTTCAGAAACTTTGCTAAAACTAGATACCAACTACCAACTGTTTTTGGAAAGTATATATCTATATCATAAACATTATATACTATCGTAATAGACCAACACAGTGTGCGAATGAGATTCCTATCTTAATGAAAGAACCTACGAGTGCGAAAGAGATTATAATATATAGCCGTAAAACCACTTAGAAACAGTTTCGTAAAATTTTGTGTCCTGTCAAAAATTATCCCTCGTTATTTTATTATTTTCTTCAAATTTGTCTTGTGTTTTAAGGCTTCCGCACATTGCAGCATTGCAGCGATTTTATCGAGCGATAAATCGCTGCGATTTTGCGATAATTGTTTCCAGTACATTTTGTATGGGGACGCGCGCGATCCTACACACTGCCGCGATATTATCGAGCGATAATATCGCTGCGATTTTGCGATATTTGTTGTCAGTACAATTGGTATGGGGACGCGCTCGATCCCACACACTGCCGCGATATTATCGCAACCTGACGCAATCTCTTTCGACTACATTCAGTGGTGGGGCGCATGCATGACGCGAATCGAGGAATCGCTACAGTGTGTAAGGTGTCGCGATATCGCTGTCGATAATATCGCTCGATAAAATCGCTCGATAATATCGCCGCAATGTGCGGAGGCCTTTATCAAACAAATATAAGAAATAATAATAATATCGTGTTCTGTCTTGGAATGCAGTTTAACTTTCACCAGAAACTCAAATAAAGAGACATTTCACAGGTAAATACGATCAGAACAATACAACTTTCGTGAGGCTTGTTTTCTTATATAATATTCTTAAAATTATTTAGTTATACATTAATTACATGCAGTATGCATCTTATTTTCTAATTATTGTGTTATTTTAAATAATTATGTGTAGGATAAAACAATATTGTGTACGAGAAAAAGGTACCGTTTCGCATAGAGATTGCACAAATTTCCGATATTTTTGAACTATATTTTTCTGTACTACCACCTAGCTCCCATCGTTCATGTCACGTGAGATTTTCCGTTATTGTTTGTAAACGCATTGAAAGGCTCATTTAGCTCGGCCAAACAATCACTAAAACTCACACATGTATAAATTTCGCACACGTTGACATTTCGGTTTCGGTGACGCGATTATGAGGAGATTGTATGTCTACTACGATAGTATATTATGTTTATGATCTATATAATATACTACTGCAATGAAGTCAAATACCCTATTTATTTGTACATTTTAAAACATAATTTTATATTATATTAAAATATATTGTTTAATGTGTGAGAACACATTGTATGTTTATACTATTATATTCATTTTATCATCATACAATATTTATTAGTTTATAATCACGTAATAAAGCCATCTAACTACATATTTAACTTTGTACAAATTAGTTAACCTCGCGACGGCTATTATCGCAACATTTGTACGTAGGCTATCTCACTCACACCTATTGTTTAGAGTTTGCAGTTTAACGGAATTTACGTTTTGTAATAAAAAGTGGCGTGAACTAATCATTCAACATTATAATTAATTATTCTGACTTTAACCTTTTCAACGACAACGACGGATATATTATCCGCCATGGATATAACGTCGTAAAGCTTTTTAGTATGATATAGGTAATATGATATAAGTACAATTTAATTTTTTTTTTAATTGCTAATAATAACACTTGTTGACAGTAAAAATGTTGTTCCATGTTATTCAGTGTTACAGTTTACTCATGGTCCTCAAACTAGTAAAGTTTGTAATATGAGGGCCAGTTATATACGTTTACCAGGGAGTTATATATAAGTAATACAATATGAATGAGAAAATCCTTATCTGAAATACTATGGTATGTATTTTCTTGTTCTTGAGCAATATTCTGCAATTAAATGTTTACTTTCAACGTAATAACACGTTCAAACGTTATCATGTATATAATGGCAACAAACGGGCTCGACGTATGTGAAGACTTTTGCATTCGACGTAGCGTTGAAAAGGTTCAAGATTTCAAGGTTATCACAAATTACCGTAAAATATTCGAAAATCACAAAGATAGTGTGTCAGCGACTAAAATATTACCATGGGAGATGCTCAAAATGTTAACAAAGAAGTAATCGAATATGAATCTCATCGCAGACAACAAAACAATATGAAATATTCAAAGTAATTATGTACTTGCGCGTTTTTAAGGTCTCAATGCCATCAGTTTCAAAGTTCTATCAGTTCCCGCCACTTTGTTTACAATCCACTCTGACTAAAGTCGTTTTGTCAGCCTCGGTGACGGGTGCGATTTCCCAGTGCGTCGCGAACATCAGCTCCAGACGTTCACGACACCGCAGGAGCCCCACGGGTACGAGTCAATGGGCACTACGCGGTCCAGGTCAGACCCTGACGGTCCCTCATCCGACGCTCATCACATACCTTGAGAAATTACTCTCTTTTACTCGGATGATACTACATTATCTATTTACAATGCATCTATATAGATACATTTTTCATTTTGTTCGTTAATTTGGTTTGCAGTAGTAAATTCGAATGTTGGGTAGACCGATGTAGTTGCTTAGCCATTTCTAACCCACAAGAATACATAATAATTGTATTATGAATTCTCGTTTATATTTGTACTTGTCGTAGGTTTTGTAGTTTCATTTTGTAAAATTAGGAAAATGATAATAATATAATAGCTATACATAATGTTTATGCAGGGTTTACCATATGTGTACCTTCTGCCAATTGAATTAGAAACAAGAAAATGATATATTTTCATTGAAATCTATTTTACGTTTAAGTCAATATAACTTAGAGGATTATGCGAACTAATCTAATGCTTTTCCGTAAAAGTTAAAGATATCTCTAAACAAATTCTGCGCTAAACAAATTTTTCTTCTTCTTTCGTGTCATCACGATCCATATCTTATGAGTTATGACCAGTGATCGGAATGTCGGGGCATTTTTTGAGCATACAAGTATGGATACGCCTGAATTTCCCGGAAATATCCGGATTTAATAAATTTGGATAAAATTTCACGGGATTTACTGGGTTTACCTATTTAGATGTCAAGAGACGTTTTTTTTAAATCAAGAGTATTAGCAGCGCATACTAGAGGCCGCGCCTTTGAAACACGCCGCCTGGTACTTTTGACATGTACCGCGCTTAGGTAAATATGTTGACCGTTATTAAACAATGATATTAAGTAACTAGATTAGTAGTTAGGGCACCAAAGCGTTGCCACTTCGAAGATGTCTGCAGGCTTCTTTGACTTCAGTTCAGGCGTTTATCTATAGTGAGCGGACATATCCGTGACGTATAAATTAAGCTACCAAAATGGGGAAATGCGCCGTAAAAATGTGTAGATCACAGTCGGAAAAGAATAATAAAGGAAGTGGTGTTACTTTTCACAAGTAAGTTTACTATATTTTGTCAAAATAAAATTAAAAAACTAAATAAATTTTTCACGCATTGTTTTTGCCATCAGTGTTGCAAGTAAATACGATTTTGATTTACAAACTTTTACGGCGCGTTTTCCCATTTTGGTAGCTTAATTTATACGTCACGGATATGTCCGCTCACTATAGATAAACGCCTGAACTGAAGTCAAAGAAGCCTGCAGACATCTTCGAAGTGGCAACGCTTTGGTGCCCTGACTACTAATTAATTACTTAATATCATTGTTTAATAACGGTCAACATATTTACCTAAGCGCGGTACATGTCAAAAGTACCAGGCGGCGTGTTTCAAAGTCGCGGCCTCTAGTATGCGCTGCTAATACTCTTGATTTAAAAAAACGTCTCTTGACATCTAAATAGGTAATCCCAATAAATCCCGTGAAATTTTTATCCATATTTATTAAATCCGGATACTTCCGGGAAATTCAGGCGTATCCAAACTTGTATGCTCAAAAAATGCCCCGACATTCCGATCACTGGTTATGACAATCACCTAATTTCTCTAATTGTATGTATTGGTCAAGAAGCTTTAAAAATTACTCAATCAATACTTTTAATATGTAATACCTAATTATTAGGTAACCTTTTGTGTAATGTTATACTCAAGTTATGTGTATGAGCTTGGTTGACGTGGACGCTGCGTTTTTATCAATAATAGAATTATGATTTTATGAAAAAAAATACCTTTGAAGTTTGCAAATTTGCATACGGCTTTTTTATGCATTTATTATTTCTGAGCTATATACAACACACAAGACTGATAAAGTTAGAAAGAATATACTGTTATATTTTGTAAGTATGTTTGAGCACAATAAACTTTTAATTCTGTATTTTGTTTTTTATTTTCTTTTTTATTCACCGACGCTACAAGATGCTTTCATCACCGACGTTCATTTCTTGTACTTTTAAATGCTTGCCAGTAGAATGCCAAAGCTCAAATTAGCAAGCAAATGGATACATAATTTAACAAATGCTATAATCAAATCGTCTGTGTGCTGTATATCCCGACTGAACCCAATTATTTTACTTTGTCAAGTCGACGCTTTCTAAATCTTATTTCGCTCTTCTCTTACTCTCTCAGTCTTATTTTCCATTGTCTTTAAGTGCTACAGATTTCAGTACAGTACAGGTATCAAATTGACGAATTTAAATATAAACATTCTTGTAAAATTGTACTTGCATATTAAAAATTATACTCATTCAAATTAAATCATCGATAAACTTTAGCAAAATTCTATCAATTTGTCTTGTCCAGAATAGTAAAAACAAAATTTAACAGAAATAAAACTAAAATCTTTAGCACGTAAAGTTAACTATGTTCTAAATTCTTTCTCTTCAAATACCTATCGAAATTCCTTCTTTAAATAATAATAATTAGAAAGACTTAAGGGACTGTTTGAAAACAATCATTTTATTAATATTTTAGCGAGGAGTCGGGAGGGAGGGAGACTGAGAGATGGAGACTTTGCCCCAGAACGGGCCGGACCGTCCCGCAAATTGTATAAGAATAAAAGCATTTATCTATATTCTATTAACCAACATTCATTTCACTATATTTTATTACAATTTAAATAAATAAATCTTTTCGACTAAATCAAACATGATTTTCATTAATTGGCGTGAACACCCGAAAAGTTACAAAATAAATGTCATTCACTTCTTTTTTTTGATTGTCTAGATTAGTTAAAAAAAAGAATTAGGAATTGATTATTACTAGTATTAAAAATTACAGTGTCCCTTTGCATGCTAATCTAATTTAGCAAGCATATTTTGCTAAGCTTTTTAGCTAGTTTAGCTATTAAGTGTATTTGTGTAAAAATATAATAAATAGAAACTGATATTAGTTTTAGAAAGCACGTAGGATTATCGGACCTACATAGTCGCATGTGATTAATAGATGCCGGTCCCTGAATAAAACTTCACATGCTCACACACGCGCACGGTCGATAGTGAACTCGAGTCTATCACAGTAAGAACAAGAGCTTGCTATCGTATCAGATGTGACAATATTCATATGACAGTTCGAACCCACTTCTTAAATACAGTAAAACTGTAACAGAAGTGTGCCTGTACATTAAAGATATTTAAAAAAATACAATATGGTTTTTCGGTGTCCCTGATTCCAAATCACCAAGTAATTGATTTTTGTTATTCTGTTTGTTCGAGCTTCACGCAAAAACTACTGAACCGATTTAGATGAAACATTTATTGTTTCTAACCTTATATTTGACTTACAATCTGGTACCTAAATATATAATTTGTACGGTCGAAGTCGCGGGTTAAGAGTTGAACTACACCACGTAACACAGCATCGAATTTTTCCGTCGCTCCTACCTTTTCTGTCACTCAGGAACGTCATTTGCTAGAGCATATAAGATAGACGGAACGGAACTGCACGCCGCGTGCGATCGCGTTCCGTCTATCTTATCTCTTATATGCTCTAGCAAATGACGTTCCTGAGTGACAGAAAAGGATGGAGCGACGGAAAAATGCGATGCTGTGCTGCCTGGTGTATTTCAGGTTGAACTAAAGCGCATTTATTTATAAATCTTCAAACAGAAATGATCGAAGCTTTTACTAAATGTAGTATATGACTTGGTGTCTTGATGTATACTTCACTTGCACTGTTGAAACTCATGTTAGAGGTTTTTACTTACTAAAGCAAACGATTATATCGACGACATGCATCTTTCGTGTATTCTACAACATGTATTCAGACGTAACTATTTATGGAAAAAGATGTGAAAAATAATGCGTACCATATACAAATAGCTGCGGAGACGGCATCGTGTACCCGCTGCCCCAGCAAGAGGAGGACACCGAGTCGCTGCTGAGCTCGGAGCGGTGGGAGCGGTGGGGCGAGCGCGCCCGGCCCTTCGACGACCGCGAGAGCTCCTCCTACGACGAACTATGAGTGTAGGCGCGGCCACGACACACCTACTGTACAGGCTTAACATCTGTGCCGATCTGGAACGAGAACACTATCTGTTTTTGCTTATGAAGTCATGCGGTATCGTGTCTTGTTACTTTGGATGCATAATCTTTGCGCCGGTCAGTAACGATGTTGTGTGTACAGTGTAAAGTCGAAAGTTTCAAGTATGCGTCGGCGGAGCGTGCTGGTGTACGACTTTACATTAAAATTTAATTGTCATCGCCTTTGAAATAAAGAAATCACTGACGGCATAAAAATGCGATTCAAAGTTGACATGATGATGGTGAAGACATCAACAGGGTGGATACGACTACGTAAGTACCTATTGGAGAAATTCCAACGGTATTTATTTCTGCTGCAGTAGAAATGCCAGCCTGTACTTTCGTCATGAAAAGTAAGTGTTATTTCACGGTATATTTTGAACCATATATCAAATGCGGTCCGTTAGTTAAAATAAGTAAAGCACTGAAAATGTGAAAGATTTTGTAGGTATTCTCTCTTGTATTAAAACCTCTAAAACCATGGTGTGATATACAACCTACTGTTTACTTAAATCATTAAATGGATTTACAGTTTTAACTCGATATTATTGTCTATAAATCGTTCTGGTGTCTTAATTAAGTGTGCTTAAGCAAAGACAACCATCTTAAATACATGCCTGTACAAAAGTGGCTGCTTTAATGTGGTGACTAGAGGAAGTATCTATAAGATTAGTATTTTTTAGGTTCCAAAAGTGCTGGAAGGTTTCATAGTAGTCTCGCGAATTGGGCTATAATTGTTATCTTTATGAAGAAGTATTGAGCGTAGGTTGTTTGTGACTAACATTTTGGAGTAATTACTTAAGGGAGCACCGAGCCTATTTATGCTGCCCTCACTCGTATTTTTTTTAATTTCTAAATAATAAAACAACATTTCCAAAAAACAAGAATTTCACATTGTAGTCATTGCTGATTTTAAATTTATCGGGTCACTGCGTATTTGTTTTTATAATGTGTGTAGTTATTATCTTTAAACCGCCAAAAGTTGCCACTTTTACCGGTTTTAACGATAATAGCTACAAGCATAAAACAATAATCCGTAATGTTTCGATAAATTGAAAGCCAATCATGTCTACAACGTGACATTCTTGTTTTTTGGAAATGATTAATTGTTTGGAAAATAAAAATAAAACAATTGAGGACAGCATAATAGACTTGTTACCCTCTTAAAAGACCGCTGTCTAACTAAGATAACTGATAACCTAGCGTCACTTTTGGAAACTATATTTTACTCTTCAATCAATACCAATGCCGGTAATTGGTGCTCATCGGCTTATGTAAGTGAATAACTGTCACGTATGGATGGTAGTGTAGATACCTAGTCCATTGTAACCTCCAGTAAATTTCCTTAAAATTTATAAGTACTTAATTATTTTGCGGTATTATTTTTCAACGTGTTTTTTCGATGATTTTGTTCAGTCTTCAGTTATACAGTGTTAAGTTACTTGGAAGTTGACAAAGGACTGTAAAGTACTTATCGTGGCAACGATTATTCAAACATTACATTAGTTCTAACTTGCCTTAACTAGCATTTATGCAAACATGTGACACCAATATTAAGATACAAATATTAATAGTAGGTATATTGTTTACGCATATCAAGAGTGAATATGTTTTGTTAGCTTTGTCTTACGCAAAGTAAATAAAGTGCTTTTAAAATTAATATAAGACTGCTTTGTATGGTTATAGATTTTTAATTTATGTACAGATGTTATGAAAAGCTTATCATTCAAATAAAACATGATAATGAATAAATTTAGTGATAAACTTGTGTTCGAAGCAACGTAAGTCCCGTCCAAATGTCATCTGCTGTTGATCCCAGTTACAGTGGCCAGGGCCACAGAACAGGAACCTGGCTTGGCCTTGATAGAAGTAATGTGCAGGTCCAATTTTGGTCGAAGGGTGCAGCACGCGTGCCACTGATAGGGTCGTATTCTTAGCGTGTAGCCATATCTTCTCATACATTTCGTTAGACAAAAGTTCACAAATAATTATGAAAATTGTATGTAGATTCATTCATAATCATAAGACTTATAGAGGGCGTAAGGGACAGCTCTCTGCAAACTGAAACGGTGAACTTAGACCATCAAACTGAACAACTTTCACTATGGAGCCTACATCAGGAAACGAGAAAAAAATCTGCTGTCCCATTCGTTTGAGTCCGGTAGGTATATACATCAGTTTTTATGAAACGGCTGATTTTTTTTTGCTTTTCCTGAGGCAGAATCCATAGTGAAAGTTGTTCAGTTTGATCGTCTGAGTTCACCGTTTCATTTTGCGGAGAAATGTCCCTTACAACCTGTATAAGGTAGAATTTAATTAGGTTCGCTTTTTTGCTCACAATAGTTTTCGAACATCTCATGAAGTCCTCATGCTATTTCTATTGGTTCGCTTTTCTGTGACAGTGGCTATCAGAAAATAATTACATTTTACTAACTTAGCCATTGGTGAGTCGATATGTTTAGCTTTGTAAGTGATGTTTACTTTCATCATCAGAGTTTATCATTAATCAAATTTCAATAACACTGGTACATACAAAAGCACTGACGCACTATGTACTGTAATAATAATATTGACTTGAACAATCTTGTAATGATATTTTTAAGAATAATTGATTGATATGGTATTCGAATTTTAATTGTGACTTGTGATGTTATTTGGACGGGCAGATTTAGGGTTGAACTACACCACACAGCACAGCATCGCATTTTTTCGTCGCTCCATCCTTTTCTGTCACTCAGGAACGTCATTTGCTGGAGCATATAAGATAGACGGTACGCGATCGCACGCGGCGTGCTGTCGCGCTTGATCGCGTTCCGTCTATCTTATATACTCCAGCAAATGACGTTCCTGAGTGACAGAAAAGGATGGAGCGACGGAAAAATGCGATGCTGTGCTGTATGGTGTGCACTGTTTGGAGAGAATACCGTATGTGTTTAAATTAAATGGATTTTCCAAGAATATACTTATTGGAAGCGACTCGTCCGCTTCGATGAGTCGACTCGAAAATTGAAGTTCATATGACGTAAATTTATGTAATGGTAACCCTTCCTTTAACAGTTACTAACAAAAAAATGAACCTCCGAATATTAGTTAAAAAATTTTAAGATATTTCAAATAGCTTATTTCATAGCTTTGTATTGGGGCCAACGCGAGCGGGCGACTTGCTACCTATAAGTAAACCAAAACTTTACGCCAAGCTGGGCTCAATCTGCGCTGTTTACATTCTGCTGCTTCTAATTAGAAGCTTATTAAATTTCTATAATTCATAATAATCGTTTATACATAGTGTTAATTCCTTAATTTGTGGACTATTATTGTCTTAACATTTGTAAATTCCTAATTATTGCTTTTATAGAAAAGAGGCTAGTTTTTCAGTAATTTTCTATTAACATTTTAATATAATTATTCAGGTGAGATAGGATTATTCGTCCAAATACCAAAATTAATTGCTCGTATTTGAAACACTTGATAGATCCCATGTGAAGGTAACATGGAGTGCGATTTTTGAATCTCATTCGGTGAGCTCAGCAGTTGAAAATGTCAAAATTACTATGGAGATACACATCTTTCTACTGATGATTTGACTCTCAAAAATCGCACTCCTGAAGCATGATTTTTGAGAGTCAAATCAGCAGTAAAAAGATGCGTATCTTCGTAGTAATTTTGACATTTTCAACAGCTGAGCTCACCGAATGAGATTCAAAAATCGCACTCCAGGGCGGTAAAACCAGAGGCGCTAGGTTCTAATCCCGGTTCGTTCATGGATGTTGTGTTTGTGCCGTTGTTTCATGATTTCCATATAAAAAAGCCTAGTAGCTTAGAGTACTGTTCACTGAAGTTGAAGCTTCGAGAATCATTCGCATTTTGTTATGCTATCTCCTATTTCTGCTAAATTAGTTAATTTTCAGCTTCACATTTTGTTTAGGTACACAACAAATGTTGAACTACACATGGCCGCACGCGATCGCATTTTTCCGTCACTCAGGAACGTCATTTCGCGTGCGGCCATGTGTAGTTCAACCCTTATTGGGGTGTTTTGTAAAACAGTAGATTTTTTCGCTTTTAAATTTATTGACTTCTTAATGGCTTAATTATGAGATCTATGGGCTGGTATAAGATTCAATATGAGCAATTAGTTTTGGAATATTGAGCCGATTCTCATAGAATGACTTGCATAGTTTTTTTCTAGTTTCGTCTTTAATTATTAAAAAAATGGTGATCAGTACAAAACTACCACATAGTTCTATAAAAACCTTAGATCAAAATAAAATGAAATAAAAACTAGAAATAATATCACAATGAATGTTTATTATACTAGATGTTAAGAGGATAGACTGGCTGAAATCCTAATTTGGAGTATAAGTCACTTTTCCGACTGTATAGGTACGTATTTATCAGATCTGCCCCACCCATACACCCCGCCGACTAGAGTACGAAAGAGACAACTGCAGCTCGGACCGATTTTATATACAAAAAATCGACGAAATCAGCATTTCGTATTCCGTGTTCGTGTTTTCTCGTCCATAACTAAACCGATTGTAATAATTCTTTCAAAAATAATATGAGAAAGACTTTGGCTATGTCCGTATGATTTGCTTTTTTTGTTTATATTCGTCAAATTTGTTTGCTGGATGTCTGAAAACGGGCGGTAAAAGTTCTTACATTAATTAATTAATACAAAAAAGCAAAACATAGGGACATGGCAGTGGTGACATAGATTGTATGGTAAAAAAATATTTACTCTAGTGTTATTATCCATTGAGAAAACAGGGGAAATACGTTTGTATGGAGAAAACTGTACTGGTCTATCCTCTTAATAAACATTCATTGATCAATTACAGATACATAATCTCAAAGCAATAACCATACCATACTGCGTAAAACAATAATTATGATTATATATAAAGGTTGAGTTATACATAATATTATACATCGTTAACAGAATGTATGTTTTGTAGGCCAAACGTTAGTCGGGGATCCTGAATTTTGTTTTACAAGTGGCTTCTATGAATGTTCAATGTTCATGCATTATGTATTTGTATTTTTTTTTTTAGACAGGCTTTTTTATTGTCTAGAAATAACGGAAATAACTTGCAGTGCATACAGAATGAGAATTTTTTGACATGCCTCTACGAGCATGTGTCCTGACTTTGGTTCGGAGACGATGAGATTAGACCTTGTTCTATACATACATACATACAGGGTGTTAGGGTAAACACTAAATAGTTATTAATAGGAAATTCGCAAAAAAATATTTTGGGCATTCCATACTAAAATACTAAATGCAATCTGATGATCGAACGTTTAGTAGAATATATAAAAAGTCGAAAAAAACATTTGGGATTTTCCTATAGGTTTCTTGTTCTTGTATCATGGGTACAATTACCCCTTAAAGTACTTCAACTGTTTACCCTAACACCCTGTATAGGAATCCTTCTTAATATGCTGACAAAAACGACGGAGGAACATGGATAGAAAAACGGGAATTTTTTTGGACCTCACATTTGTATGGAAGGTACAACAAATTTTCTCTCTTTTCTACACATAATTATGTTCTGTTGTCCTGGATTGTGATTTTTTAAAGTCAAATCAGCAGTAGAGAGATGCATATCTCCATCGTAATTTTGACATTTTCAACTGCCGAGTTCAGCGTATTAGTTTCAAAAATCGCTCTCCAGATACGTTCTCAAGTGATGCGCTTACCAACGAACAGCATTTAATTTACATAAAGAATATACTATACACGGTGTTCCTGATGATTTGCATTAACTTGGCCTGTTATAAACACCATTAAATTGCTCATTTTTCACTATGGCACCCAACATTGAAAACGAGAAAAAAAAATTGCAAAACACCCTTGTTTTTTTATTACTAATACTAACATAACTTTAAGGTTGTATTCAGACAATGAAACTAAACAACTTTCGCTAAGGAACATTGGTCAAAAAACGAGAATTTTTGGACGTTCCATACAAAAGTGCGGAATAGCCGATCGATTATCGATATGAGAGGTCTAACATTTTATTTCGTTTTTGGACTCATGTTCCTCAGGGAAAGTAGTTTAGTTTTATTGTCTAAATACATTAATACACCCTTAAAGTTGTGTTAGTAAAACTAGGGGTATAACCATAGACATATTACTCTAGCGATAGACAAGCTCGTTAAAACAAACAACATGTCACACAAAACAACACAAAATGACACATTACGGTCTGTCATTGCCATAGTGACGAAGTGAACTCGGGAACACCAATCAGGTGCGTACACCTCATTCAAGTGGAACATGTTGCTTCTATGGAAGGGCAAGTCTATCGCTAGCTTGGGTATAACCTTTTTTACGCGATTTCAATGTTAGTCCCATAGTGAAAAATTACCAGTCTTAAATAACAAGCCAAAGTTAATGCATATCCTATACGATGTATATAATATAAAAGGTGTAACAAAACACATGTTTATCCACTCAAAATGGCAATTTCATAGGTAAAGACCGAAGAAGTAAATAGGTACTTACAGGGTGAAATGAAATGTTCGACAAACTATTTTGGATGGTTCAACCACAGAGTACAACATACTACCGTAAGGTTCTACTAATACACTATCATACTATATTGTATTTTAAAAAAATGGTTTTTGCGGGTTAAAGTTTCTATATTTTTAAGGGGATGATCATTGATCAGACCGTCAGTCAAACTGAACAACTTTATGGCACTAACATCGAAATCGCGGAAAATATTCTGCGGTTCCATACAAAACTGCAAACCTACATACTTGAGCCAAATGTCCCATGGGACAGCAGATTTTTTTCGCGGTTTCGTTGTTGGATCCATAGAGAAAGTGGTTCAGTTTGATGGTCTGCTGGTCAGCTACAGCATATTAAGAAGGACCCTATTTATATTTCTTTACCATTCATTAAATATCTTCTATCGATGTACAGTCAGCAGCAAAAAGATGTATGCACTTTTACTACGTCGTAGTATAAAGATGTATACACTTTAGTACTACGCATAGTACTAAAGTGTATACATCTTTGTAGTAGTAGTCGTCGTATAAAGATGTATACACTTTAGTACTTCGCATAGAACTAAAGTGTATACATCTTTATACTACGACGTAGTAAAAGTGTATTCATCTTTTTGCTGCTGACTGTACAACAGTTTCTCAAATAATTTCACCATATCGCCTGTATTCCATAGTTTTCACGTATATTAGACAGACGATATAGTCCAGTCATTTTAGAGTTTCCTTGTATGGACACCCTAACAATAATGCATCTATCGCAGAAACTTTGCACTGTTATAAAGTAAAATATACAGATTACGGTTGACCAATAATCTAGGACCGGAAAAATTTTTACCTATATTATTTGTCAACCGTAATCTGTATAACTTTATCACACTGCAAAGTTTCTGCGATAGATGCATTATTGTTAGGTCAGGTCAAACCCTAAAATGATTGAACTAATAACTGTCATATGCTTACTTTTATGTCAGTGTCTCGACCTAGTCATTTTAATGTGAAATTTTCGATTGTATAAACAGACCGCCTTCCCTCAGATCCAATAACTATGGTCTAGTTACTCGTGTAATTCTACTAACGAACGTTTCTGCCACCTTTTGCGGTGGGACGAGGTAGCATAACATCCACAACTTTGGATTATTACTTTAAATTCAAATTTTTATGTTACAAATTGTCTCGTTAGAACCCCAAACGAGAATATCTGGAAGATATTGTTCCGCAATTATAGGCTATCTCGTTTAATGATTGATAAGGTATAAAATTGATTGTAAATGCACATAATCAATTGACCTTGTACCTTGGCCGAGGGGAATGCTAACGCAAGCGCCTGGTGGTTAACAAAACTTGAACTTTCTAACTAAATACCAAAATTATCAAGATCTGTCAAAAACAACCCTCTATTCGATACCAGAGGGTTGCACTATTCACAACACAAATATTTTTATCAAATTTTGTCATTGAATAGTAAATCTTTCCCATTTTATTTAGCGTTCATATTTCTTTGCTAAAGTGATGTGATTCGGCCTATAATTTAGGCAAAAATAACGCTCAAGCTGAATGAATATTATAAACGACATCTGAAGTTATTTATATCTTTTTGAGCTCTACAGTGTGTAACAAAACACGATTATTTAAAGTGTGGTTTAGGTAAGTAGATCATCAAACTGAACAACCATAACTATGGAAACATCGAAAAAAAAGTCTACTGTTCCATATATTTGACTCGAGTAGGCACTTTAGTTTTGTATGAAACAGCAGATTTTTCTTGCTATTTAGAAATTTGCCCCTTAGTGAAAGTTGATCATTTGATGGTCTGAACTACCTCATTAAATATTACTAGGGTGTTTTGGTACACCCTGTACACAGCGAACGTGACAATTAGTCATAATAATGCATTTATCGGTTAAGTAGGTATATCTAAGGCTGAAAATGGATTTTGATATTCAGGAATTCAAAATAAAACTTAAAAAACGACTCCGAATCTCAGCCTTAATTTTTTTTAATACTAGGTTTTTACACCTGAGGTTATGTCAGCCCCATTGTGCCTTAACTAATTGAAGCAGAATTTAAGAGTTCATCCACATTGACTTACTAAGAAATGGACGAAGTGGCGCCGGGCGGGTCTAATACAAAATTCACAAGTAAATAGTTCTGAGTTTTCTGTACTGTAACTACGTCCTATAACGAATTGATGACAGTTTGATGTTGATTATATAAGGTCCGTATTAATAAACATTCTGATAGGCTCTTAAGTAACGTCAAACGCCTAGGTACTAAAACGTCATCTTAAGAGAATATTATTCCGAGAGCGAAAATGCGCGCTGCATACAAACGTACTATGGTGATATTTTCAATACTAACCAATTAAAGTCAATAAAATTTTGCAGAAACAATCTAGAAACAAATCTCTATGCTCCTATAGAGTCAGATTTTCGTTAAAATATACAGTTTCAATGCTAGGATTAAAATAAGATTTGTATGGAAATCTTTGAGGCACTGTAACTTGAAAACTATACATTTTAACGAAAATCTGACTCCATACAAGCATAGAAATTTGTTTCTAGATTGTTTCTGAAAAATTTCATTGACTTTAATTGGTTAGTATTGAAAATATCACCATAGTACGTTTGTGTGAACCGCGTTCCGAATAATATACCCTTAAGAGGCCGTAGAAGAAGATAGTGGATTCAGCGGTCGCGGCCTTTGACTATTTATTATAAGGACTCGCCTTGCGGTAGCATTTCCCCGGTATAAGATCAATTGATCATGTGCATTTACATTAAATTGTATACCTTTACCTTATCACTAAACGAGACAGCCTATAATTGCGAAACAATCATTTTGAACTTGGAACGTTTGAGGTTCACACGAGACTACTTTTCATGATTTTTTTAAAACATTTAATTTGAATCTAAAGTCATGGGGAATAAAATCCAAAGTTGCGGATTGCATGTTACCTCGCCCCCCGCAAAAAGAGTCAGAAATGTTTGTTAGTAGAATTACACGCGTTACCAGCCCTGATATAAGTAGTCAAAGGTCACGGCGGGTCTCTGCTCGCGTGTTGTGCGGGGGACGGGGCACCAGAAAAGTCGGTGCCGCGCGCGTAGGTAAGTCCGTACTGGGACACGCTGCCCCCGGCCCCGCTACACCGCGCACGATTGACCAATCGCGACCGCCGAGTATAGAGATTACACACCGAGGGCAAGAAAGTAAGAAAGGTCTCAGATCTCATGCAACAAACATATTGCGATCTGAGGCTTTCTTATTTACTGCCCGAGGTTAGTATACTATTTTTCTCCTCGACTGATGTGGAAAGCGGCAACTTCGTTTATCGCAGCGGGACGAAATTGACGCTTTCCGTCCGGAGGGGAGAAACATACATTATGGTTGAAGATTCGTTTATTAATACGGGTTAAATAATATTAGTCGCTTTTTCAAAAAGGCTGTGGCAGTCTATAGATTTAAGTTACGTTTAAAATTTTTCTTATATTTTTTTACTTAATGTCAGCATTCCTTTTTTGTATTCAACTATTATTTACCTGTTATATAAGATTTTAATGTATTTGACGTCTCAAATTGTTATTTTACTTATTTTTTTTACTTTTATAAATAAGTTAGTTGTGTAAGCCCTCACCATGATATATTTTTAGCGATTATAATATTGATTAGCTAAAAACTTCATAAGTAAGGGACGTGCTTGAACGGTGTGTAAATAAGTATTGAAATGGAAAATATTGATAAAGATTTATTATATTTAGAACGATATGAAATTATGTGCAATGGTTTTGTAATTTAGTTAAAATGGATGAAATTTAAAATAAACGGAACAAATTAACGACTCGTTTTCTAATTCAAAAGTCTGGTTTGGGAAATAAAAATTACGAGTAATTGTAAATATTTATTACAAAAGGAATCAATAAAAATTAGGTACTACCAGTTGAAATCAGCTCAATAATCCTGATCAACTACGAATCACAGATAAGTAAATTGTAACAAAGCTAAACAAAAGCAAGCAGTTTCAAACCTGCTAACGTAATCAACCGTTCAAACAATGCAATATTTATGGAATCTCATTATTCAATCATCATACTCAAACTAAAATACTGGTCACTTATTTATCTAACACTGGCACATTGTACCCGTAAACGATTCTAAAGTGACCATTAGACGGGCAACTGATCGCTGCTTCCTGCCAAGGCCAAATCGCAAAATTTTGTGACGGGGAGCAGCTCGCGTTCCCTTTTGGCTGAGAACAGATTTGCGATCGCATATCGGCCTTTAGACGGGCTTCTTTGCTGCCGGACGATTCGGCCTTGGCAGGAAGCACACAATCAGTTGCCCGTCTAATGGGTGCTTTAATAGCCATAAAAATTAAATGCTCAACGCTGCCAACATCTCCCTGATACTTCCTTTGTCTTGGTGTTTCATGATATTCCTAAAGGCGCGGACACACGTAGCTTCTTTCTCGATATTCTTGGATATCTGGTGGGCCCTCCTAGTGATTTCTTTGGGAATGCCGGCGAGCCGGGCCGCGTTGAACCCGTAGGACTTGGGGCAGGCGCCGGGGGTCAGCTTGTACAGGAAAGTTATCGTTTCCTCGGGAATGTGGTCCTCGCTTTCGGCTGTGGTCTCATCTGTTTCTACCATACATGCCTGTGGAACGGGAAATGGTGTTTAGGCAGTGTATAAAAGAGTATGGTACTACATACAGTACGGATACTCTCTGCCCCCGCCAATTTTTGTGGCAGAAAGTAGTAAAAATATGAAAGAAAATATGGCAAAGTATGGCACGGTGTGGTAAGGTATGGTATAGTAGGCAATGTTGTATTCCTGTCTCACTCGCACTCGCTCCGTATTGCACATGCTTATCCGTTCAAGTAAATTTTTCCCATTTGTATGAAATGACACCTAAGTTTAGAGTCCAGGATGTGGTTAGTAAGGTATTTTTGTTCGTGGTAAAATAAAGAGTAGCAGAAGAATTTAAAGTTAGATAAAAGAACCGTTTTCGCTATCCTTTTTAAATGTCGCATTAAAGCCTCGTATCCACTAGGCGACAATTGACGCGCAACACGTGACGTTCAACATGTTCAGAAACGTTGTAAAACAACTCACGACGTTGCTTCTTTTCGAAGCAACGTCGCGCGTTGTTTTGCAACATTGCCGATCATGTTGAGCGTCAATTGTTGCCTAGTGCTTGCAATAAAAGCGGCTTTAAGCATTAAAAATGGTTTAAATAAAAAAATAAAATATTCCCGTAAGACTAAGCGCCTAGCGCGCACGAGCAACTTTTGTCTCTCACATCAAGTCTATGGGCTTGTATGAAAGTGCGCGCAACATAGACGAAAAATTGTTCGCTTACGCTAGTAGACCGAATATCAGTGTAACCGGGTATGAGATAGCGAATTATATGAAGTGACATCTCGGAGTCAGGTGGTTGTCCCATACAATTTATATGAAGTGACATTTTGGAGTCAGATGGCCGAAGTACAAAAAAGTGGATACGTCGATAAGGACAGCAATAAGTAGCGGTCTCCTTTTTTAACTAGAGCGAATTTGCTATGTGCATCTCTTACTGAGTGATATGACAAGACACGTGCTTCCTTCTAGTGCCTTCTCTTTCTACGGCGCGCATGTAACGACGAGAAAAACCCTATGAGAGACAAATTAGTTGCGGAGACAAAAGTTGCTCGTGCGCGCCTAGTCTTATTTGTTTACTATTTATTTTCGATAGCTATCCAAACATTAGTTTAACCCAATAGTGCTTTAAATCTAGCGCAACTGTTTGGAATAGTGATGGTCGCACATGTTGAGATAAAAGGGACTGATTGGCCAATGGCGTTTGCGCGACGACCAACTCCCGCTTCCCCTCGCCAAATACACGCAAAATTATATTTCCGCTCATTCGTAGTCAGCGCTCAGATGGTTCTTACCATGTGTCCCAGAACAACTTCGGGATGGGACGCTAGGTGATGCACGACGGAGTGATAGTGCGTCGAGAAGACAACGCGGCACGCTCGCTCCGCCAGCTCCACGCACACGGCCGAGGCTATCGCAGTGCCGTCGTATGTGGACGTGCCACGACCTGCCGAATTAAGTTATGCTCTCTTGTTGAATTATCATCATTAGCCTGAGCCTTATACACTCTACCCATCAAACTGAATAACGTTTACTATGGGAGCAAACCTGTCAGAACAAAAAAATCTGCTCTTTCATACATTTGAGTCGTGTAGGCATTGCAGTTTAGTATGGAACAGCTGTTTTTTTTTTTAGATTAATCTGATAGAATTCAAACGTCAATCCGGGATGCTTTCTTACAAAGTTTATCTAACCATCCATATATGAAAACATTTCGAGAAAGAGATTCTATCGACGCCATAATATTTTTGAGAAATCTCATCGTCAAAGATAAAAATGTAGGTACCTAATTCATCGAGCAGTACGAGCGAGTGCACGGTAGCGTGTTTAACGATGGCCGCGGTCTCGTTCATCTCGACGAGGAAGGTGGACTGGCCGGAGAGTATGTCGTCCGAGGCGCCCAGCCGCGTGAAGACGCGGTCCACGAGGCTGAGGCTGCACTCCTGCGCCGGCACGTAGCTGCCCTGTACGTAAGTTATTAACTCTGATCAGCACTCTGAGCATGTTACGTCATACGTCTTTATCACGTCTTTTATCTCGTTCGTTCACGTGCAAATAGAAAGAGAGCGAAGGTGTGATAGCGCTTTATCACGGTGTCATGCTACCTATGCAACGGCCCGTTTTTCTTTGTTTAAATTTCCTCTACCCTAAGGTTGTCTGGAAGAAATAGCTTTTTAGCGATAAGATCGCCTTATTTGTACCATTATCGTTTCTTTGTTTCCTTTTCTATGCTGTATTTGTGTTTTGGTGTAAATAAAAGTATATTTCATTCCGCTCATTCGCGTTATGGCAGATTCGCGTTATGGCAGATTCGCGTTACGGCAGATTCGCGTTATGGAAGATTCGCGTTAGGGCAGAAGTAAAAGCATGAAGAAAAGTTGGTTGCAAATCAGAGTAGGATGTTTATCTATTAAACAAACGTACACCAAACAAATTACCAAAATTACAGTAGGTAGCTGTCAAGTGACAGGATCTGTCAAAAGTGCTGGCCGCATTAGGCACAAGTGATATTTTTGAAGTCTAGTTTTTTTTATTTTTTTATTATTTTAATTAATTTAATTTTCATATTTTAATTTCTATTTATAATTTTTTTTTTATTTATTATTGCCACGCGTGTCACTTTTGACAGCTAATGTCACCATCTTCTGTCACTTTTGACAGCTACTGTCACCATCTACTGTTACTTTTGACAGCTCCTATCACTTTTGACAGATACTGTCACTTTTTAAATTGTTTTAATGTAATGTAACGTAACGTAATTTAATTCAATTCAATTTAATTTTTTGTTTTTTTTTGTTTTTATTTTGTTTTTTTACATGAAATTAAAAAAAAATTCGATTCAATTTCGATTTTTCAATTTTTTTTTTTGATGAATGAATGAATGAATTAAATTAAATTGAATTTAGTTTAATTTTGATAGCTTCTGTCACTTTTGACAGGTGCTGTCACTTTTGACAGGTGCTGTCACTTTTGACAGGTGCTGTCACTTTTGATAGCTCCTGTCACGTTGATTTTTTGCAACTGTAGACGTTTCGTGAAAAACGGTGTCATTATGAAAAAGAGTCATTTGGGGAAGTAGTCATTTTGGTAAAGTAAACACCTGATGTACCTGATCGATTGTGAATTTTATTGTTGACGACTATTGACTATTACTTCGCTATGACTATTGTTCACGACTGTCCAACTTCTGCCCTAACGCGAATCTGCCGTAACGCGAATCTGTCATAACGCGAATCTGCCTTAACGCGAATGAGCGCTTCATTCATTCATTCTATGCAGGTTAACATTTCATCGATATATTCCTAAAAGTACCAATATAAAACTATACATTTTAGGGTTCTGTACCCAAAGGGTGAAGATGGGACCCAACTATCTATCTATCTGTGCTTCAGAGGGTGCATCTTCTGAACCGTAATAGGTAGCCAGTTGAAATTTTCACAGAATATGTATCATTATATTGGATGACAATAAGAGAAAAAAAAACCAAACAAGATACTAGTTTTTTCTCGCTCTATTGCCTGCTATATGCGTCTTAGTTCGTAGAATGTGTTACTTACCAAATGAGCCAGCACGGTGAGCAGGCCCACTTGCCTCATGAGAGTAGACTTGCCGCCCATGTTCGGCCCCGTCAGCAACAAGAGGCTGGCTTCCCTGCCCAGCAACGTGTCGTTCGGTATGAAGTCGTTCACGATGGGGATGCAGGGGTGACGCCCTTCCACTATTGAAATGTACGGCTGCAAATATTACAATATTAGTAGATTTTAGAGTTCTGACATAGTGTGATTAAACTGGTGGTTGCGCTTGGCGGTCGTGACAGGTCTATCGTGTCGTGCGCGGTGAGCTGAGGCCGGGGAACGGGTCCCGACACAGTACCGACTTACTTGCTCGCGGTACCGACTTAGCCGGTGCATACCTCGCGAGCTTAGACCCGCCGCGACCGCTGAGCGCAACCACTATATTATATTTACGCTATGGTTCTGGCATGGTCAGTTAGATAAATAGATATAGTAGATTACACACCGAGGGCAGGAAAGTAAGAAAGGTCAGAGATCTCACATAATTGTCAACAAACAAGTGATCTGAGGCTTTCCTATTTACTGCCCGAGGTTAGTATACTATTTTTTCCTCGACGGAGGTCGAAAGCGGCAACTTCGTTTAGCGCAGCGGGACGAAAATTGACGCTTTCCGTCCGGAGGGGAGAAAAACAATTTATTTATATAAGTAACACAGTACACACGGCGACACATCAGGCTACGCACCCTATATACCCACAACTACACTACGTATAAAACACAAAATAGTGCGGTAGAGAGCTTGCATAGACGCGGCTGCCGGCGCGGGCGCAGCGTGCCGTGAGACGAAACAACAACAACATACCGCACCCTCTCGCACGATTCGCAGCGTTCAACTTCTAATAGTTCAAAGTCCAAACAGGGTAGCCTGAGCAGACGCCGTGTGTACATAATATCAACAAATATACTTACAACGACACCAACAGATCAACATATAATTTATTGTATGCTACAGCAGCAAACAGTTCTCAGCTCAGCATAGACCTTGCCCGAAAGCAGGGTGTGGATTTTAAGATGAAACATTTTTAGTATTAGTCAGACGCAGCAAGGAGCAGACACAATAAAAATAAGTGAAAGTTTAGATGACATATAGTTGAGAAACAAAGTGATGTGACCAGACTTTTTCGCCTAAAGTGAAATATCGTTATAACCAAAACTATAAGAAACCGTTGACGGGCAGTAAAAGCATCATACTTTCTTATCCTTATCAAAGGTAACGTCAGGCAAGCAAACGTCGCAGGTCTGCTGGCGAGCGAACTCTGCGAGCGCGAGCAGTATGTCCAGCGTGGCTAGACACTGCACGGCGGCCTCCCACTCGTTGTAGTGATGGGAGAACTTCTCGAAAATCCTCCGGCTTAGATCTTTAAGCACGTTCGTCTTTTGTTCTTCAGCTGCCATCATACGCGCCAAGAATTCCTGAATAACAAATTGTAAAAATGTGGCTATTAATGATGACTGAAACATAGTTAGTGAAACGATTTGTAAAACCACTGGCTTTACAGTCAAGAAAACATCGTGAGGAAACCTACATGCTTCAATTTTTAGGCGTGTATTGTACCCACTGTCCATAAGTCCGACGGACTCACTCCCCGTCACACTGGACAGAGTTTCGGTACTATTAGTAAAACGTGGATGTTCCGAGTTTTCAGAATAACTCTGACTACCCCCTCGGGGAACAGTCATGATCATATGCTTATGGAACATGCATGCATATGCTCACGACTATATTCCCCAAGGGGGTAGTCAGAGTTATTCTGAAATCTCAGAACATCCACTTTTCACCAGTAGTACCAATCCAGTGTGACGGGGGGTGAGCCCGTCGCCATCGCTTATGGAACATAATAAACATTAACATAACATAGTTTAATATTTTATTTCGGGGTCCTTACTAATCTTGTCCCCCTATTACTCAGGCCCGATTCGACCAAACGCGAGTAAATATTCTTAGATTAAGTCTAAGTCTTATCTTCAATTGATGTGGCTCGAGCGGCAGTTGTCAAAAGTGTAGCAAAACCCCCTCACCCCCGCGCGGGGGATGTTTCCATCGGCGATGGAAAAAAACAAAATGTAGTTGTGTGTGGCCACGCCCATTTATATCGTGTTTTTGTCTAATGTCTGTCGTAAAACAGGCGCTATGGACACGCCTTAAGACCTAAGTAAACTAGGAGTTTTTTATTTTATAGATTGTAACACAATCTATAAACAAAAGTGGTCAAATATTAAAATACATCATATCATAATACCCTGGTTTTCGCCGTGGAGAATCTCTTGAAGCCTTTACGCGCGCTCTCCAGCTGATAATCGGAACCGGCTTTAATCGCTGCATTTTGAGACACTTCTATCTGATACCTTTTCTTGTCTGAGCCCACGTAAGCCAGCTGTAAGAAAACAAGTGTAATAGTTACGAAGCATGAATAAATGTTATAGAACAAGACTGTCAAGTCTTTTAAATGATACGTTTTGCCATTGCCACAGAAGACAAACAACAATTTAAAACTAATTTAGAATAACATTGTGAACTTGAGGAAACCGTTTTTTTAGAAATCATTAGGTTTCTGTTTATATTGACCTACTGCGGGTTATTAGCATCATCCCCAGTACGTCGTGTGTTGGGAAATACGCGACAAATGGGGGAAAAATTCCCGTTGTCAAGAAATAGGAAAAAGTTTTGTCATCACTGCGAAACTACATAACGACAAACGCGAATCAGTGTGTCGTGTCCTGCAGGTTATCGCGGCCTGATCACACCCTTCTATTGTACAGGAGGCCCCCAGTAGGTATCTAGATAAGTACCTAGTTGCATGATTTCTGTCACTCTCTTCAGAAGGCATCGCATACGTCGCGCGCTGTACGAAGTAATAACAAAGCTGTGGCAAGTGCCATTAGATATATTTATGGGAATTTATCGTTTTCTAAAGAAGTGAAGTGAAAACTATTATGAACTAGTAACCTGTGCCCCAGTTCTATAGGAAATTAGTCTTACGTCATTGGTGTATAATAATAATTTAAATACAAAAAAATGGGACTAAATCTTATAAGAAGTTAGAACACATAAGCCTATCTTACCCGGCACTTAAAGTGCTTCTCCTGTTCACTGAGGTATATCTTCAACTCCTTCTCAATGTCCTTCATCTGCCGCAGCGTGGCATCGTACTCCTGGTCTACTCCCTCTCCCGGTAGAATCATACCTTCTTTCTGAGCCTCGCTTTGATTAAATGCCTCCTGAATAAGAAAATATATTATGGTCAATTAAAAAAAATCCTTCGGCCTGTATAGTATTGTTCAGTTATAGATATCGTAGCAATATCAAATATGTGCAATATCAAGTAGGTGGAAAGTTAAGATGGGGCACAAAGGGCAGCTACCAGAAGCATTATAGCTACAAGAAAACGTTCTTAGGACCCTAACCCTAACTTTAGAACCATTTTACTTCTGCATTCACAGATTTTGAAAAACATGTAGTTTTCGAGAAAAACTGCAATTTTCACAAATATTTTTTTCATCCCATTCGATCCTCTTACTGATAAGGAACAAAAGTCTCTATGGGGTCAACCGAGATCGAGGTATTAGAACACGCAGAAAAAGATGAATTAAATTCCCATACATTTAGTAGAGAAATAACAAAATCACTAAGTGATGATTTTGTAAACAATTTCCAAATTTTTACGGGTGGTTCAGACTATCAAACTGAACAACTTTTAGTACGGAAGCAAACCTGAAATAGCAAAAAAAATATCTGCTATTCCATACTAAATTGTAATGCCTATATTTTTTGCCATTTCAGGTATGCTCCCATAGTAAAAGATTTTCAGTCTGAACCACCTCAGAAAATTAAGTGTTTACAAAATCATCACTTTGTGATTTTGTTAATGTCCTACTAAAAGTATGGGAATTTAATTTTGCGTTTTCTGATGTTCCTTATCAGTAAGATGATCGAATGGGATGAAAAAAGATTTGTGAAAATTGCAGTTTTTCTCGATGACTGTACATGTTTATCAAAATCTGTGAATGCTGAAGTAAAATGCTTCAAAAGTTAGGGTTAGTCTCCTAAGAACGTTTTCTTGTAGCTATAATGCTTCTGGTAGCTGCCCTTTTTGCCCCTTCACAACTTTCCACCCTGTATACCCGTTTTTAAGTCTAACCATGAGTTAAAACCCAAGAATTTCATTAAAATTGGTCCAGTAGCTTTTGCATGCTGATTCTCGAAAAACACACTATAAATACAAAAAATCTGTGATTAGATTACATACCTAAACACAATAGTATCGTAACTTTTTTTTGGTGAATATCTTCAATGTTCAGACACACTTCTGTTAGTGTTATAATAGTGTAGGTATATTATTGAGCATACCTTAAAGAACTTCAGCGTACTCGTATAATCCGGAAACTTTCCTTTCGGAGAGAACTGCAATATCTTCGTTAGAAGCTTAGAATCCGTTTTGGAGAACAGTTCCATCAATTTCAAAGCCTCTCCGAATCCGTTCAGAACGGAAATGAAATCTAGCACCTTACGTTTAGAGTACATTTTGTCTGTGAACAAGATAGCCCGGGCATCGGGATGGTTCTTCGATCTTTGAAGATTGCCAAGGGTGTGGACTCTGTAAAAGAAAAATATTGTAATCTTTAAGGCTGACCCCAACTCCATATGGGATTAAAAGCAGGGAAGAGAGGAAGAGAGATTTTAGGATGTTGAGTGAAGGTGTGAAACTAACATTAACAATAAACCTTTAAAATTGAGTTGTTTTATTGAATATTGATTGAATAAGTTGTGATTTTCCCATAGTAATTTTTTTATGAAAATTGCCTGTTCCTTAAATATGGTTAGACTCGAGAAAAAAATATAGATTGCCCTAATGCTGGCCTAGGAGAGTACGTTAGTCGAGCGAGAGTAAAATACACGCGACTCACCTACTCCTCACGACTATATTCCCCGTTCCCCGTATTTGTTACGTATAAACTAGCTGTCAGGAAAATCCCCATTAGGACTTATTCACTCTCTAAACGTATTAGAATCCTTGTCTTACCACGACACTTACTTAGCTAAAAGTCTCTCCAAGTCAGGCAAACTGGACAATATGTTCTTGGCATCCTGCCACAGCTCCTGGTCCTCGAACAGAATCTTAACGGCTTCCTGCCGCTCCTTTATAACCGATAGATTGCAGCTTGGCGAACATACCCACTGGTACAACAATCTGCAGGTAAATAAAAAAAATCTTGGACAATGGTATCGATTCGGTATTGCCACGACTTAACTTAACTAAATTTATTCCTGTCATTTTCTAACATTCGACTAAGAAAAGAGACAGAAAACCAACATCTGACTTTAGTGCTGTCAAAGTGACGCTACACGCCCAAAAACGACTTAAATAAGATGGCGTGCATTATGATGCCACACTAATTATTTAGACACATTTAGAATACCTATATTTAGCCTGGACTTGTATTGTAGAATACATACATTAAATGTAATACATACTTAAAGGGGAGCTTCAGGTTCAGACCATCAAACTGAACCCTTTTTATCTTTATAAAAGTTAGTATAGTTAGTTGTAAGCCCTGTAATTATATTAATTTTACACCCTGTATAAATACAAACATCCATGACTCGGATACAAATATGCATATTCATCATACAAATATAAATGGTCTTTTCCGAAAAGGGCAATTGCGTTGATGTGCATGAAAAGATGTATGAATGTGAATGAGGCTAAAGAGGTGTGTCAGAGTGGGGGATTTTATTCGGCCCTTTTCAGTACGCATTCGATTTGACCAGCGTACGTGCTCGTAGGGCGACCCCTTTTAACCATTCTATTCACACATGCCTTGTAAATTTCATACGTCAACCTACTTTCGCTCATTCTTTCCACATGGCCAAACCACCTCAACATGCCTTTTTCATGCGATGCGATGCGGAATTATAATATTACACGAATGTGAATGTCTGCATGAGGATATTCAAAGATCAGATGACATGACATAGAAACAAGTAAGTACATAAGAACAAGTAAGTATGCCATTGCCCGAGAATGATAGACTAGAAAAGTACATAACAACGCATCATAATCACACAACTACTAACCTTTTCCCAAAAGCTGTAGAGCAGAAATTCAACTTGTCATAAAGGCACCCTTCTTCCTGCACGATCCTTAAGTTGCGCAGCGTTACAGCGTCTAGTACCATCGTGCTGCCGCCCTCCCAGCGGTTCTCGACTTTCAGCTCTTGCGATAGGGTTTTGTTTAGCACGTCCGGTGGCGCGAAGGTGGTGAACCGAGACATGCCGAGCACCTGGATGTCTAGGAGACAGCTGGTCAGGTAAGCGACGCAGCCGCCTAGAGCTTTGATGGCTAGTGAGCAGTTTGCGGCAGGAGTGAGACCCAGCACGTCACCTGTTGTGTTGTAATATTAAAATATAGATAGCAGTATCAGAGTGGTGGCCAAGTGAAGGAATAACACTTGTTTATTATTCGTACACTAACACTCAGTTGCAGAAACGCTCATTAATCTTAATCCTCCATTGAATCTCTTGCTGTCACTTTTTGTCTTGTTGACGTAGTAAAAGCTAGCAAGAGATTTAATGGAAAATTTACTCTAAAGAGCGTTTCTGCAACTGAGTGTTAGTCAGTGGGCCCAGAATGGATCAGATTAGCATGGGAGCACGAAAAATAGCGCCATAAAAAGAAGTCGTATTTTGAGCAGAGATTATAAATATAGTTTGAATATCACCATTCTACAAATCAGTTGTTGAAATGTATTCTTGCAAAACGTATAGATATAATAAAATATAATATTCCATTACAACGCCTTACTGGGAGGCCTATGCTCAGAAGTGGACGATGATAGGTTAATGATGATGATTCCATTACAATATTGGCATCCTACAAGGAAACAATTCAAAATTTTCTTTGAATTTGACGTCGCTGCAGGACCATAACAAGAGCGCCTGTTAGTTATGTTACGTTTATGCCATTTTGTTTTGACAAATCTAAGCCCTACCTTCATGTAAATAAGGCTGCAATCCCTCCGGCCATGTGCCGTCGGCGTGAGTCTTGTAATATTTCTCGGCGAGGGTCTGAAGGGTTTTCTCGGGGGCCGGCATCGTCTGCGCTTCCCTGCGCGCGCTGTGGCAGTGCGCGGTCAGGAGTCGGGACGTGCGCGGGGATACTGTTTTGCGGTCGTAGACGATCTGAAGGTTTAGTCGATTGTTGTCAATGCTGTTAACTGATTTGTATATTTGCTGTGTGCATGACATTAGCGCCATTTAACCTCATTCCGGACCCGTGAATTATTTGTACTTTTAGATGTTACTTTCGCCTACAAATTTTGTTTCAGCGCATTCAAAGCCTTGCTCAAGAAGTTTACCGGTCATTATATCGCTAGCTATTCCTATAAATGACTTATCGCCAGAAAATTTAATGGACACTGAATGGCAATCTATAGAATATAAGAACTTACCAAAGCGGGAGGAAAATGTGCCAGTGTGGTAAGGAGCCGAGAGGAATGTTTGTCGTCTTTGAACTGTCCGAGGTGGAACAAACCGATCGACGTATCCACGAAGCAGATGCCGTAGGAGCTGCAACCTTGGCCCACCTGTGGACAAACATCATCGTCAGCCTAGGTGCGGATTGGTAGACCTCACATAAGAATCAGAATTTTTTCTTCAGCGTATGCGGTTTCCTCACAATGTTTTCCTTCATTGTTTGAGAGCAGTTTGGTCCTTGGCATGGCGTCTGTGCGGATTCAAACCCGGACCCTCATGACGCCACCGACTCCGTTAACCATGGGGCAAGAGTAGTATATTCCTTGAGCTGAAGTAATAAACAAATGCATGACACTGAGTCAGACGCATCCATTGAAGAAGTTTCTTTTCATATTTTCCTGCTTACTTAAAAAAAAAATGTTTACCATTTTATTAGCAAGGTCACCCAGCAATCTCGCATCAACACCATCCATCGAGCCATTTGGAATTTTTTTCTTTTTAATTGGCTCTCAGTAAATCGGCATTGTACCTATTTGTTGAGTTATTGCGTTCTTAATATTTGTCTTTAACTTTAAAGTTATTAGTCAAGCCTTCAAGTTATATGTTTCAACACACTAACTCTGAAACTAACCGATAGATTCCTGATCCTTCATATATAAAGAGGATTTTAAGTAACGAAGCAATTTTAACTCAATTTACCAAAAATCTACGGTTAGTTGGTATTTGCAAGAACTCTGCGATAGTACTGAATCGAGCAAAACCATAATATTTCTGGCTTTAGTGAGGTTAAAACATACCTCTTCACAGATGGACAGCATGTAGTTGGCGGAGGCGCCGTCCGGGCCGGGGTCCTGCAGGCCGCACACCTGCGTCCCTCGCACCGTCACCTGACAGATCTCACGCCGCACCACCTTATCCGATTTAGTCGTATGAGACACTGAAATTTACCCACATGGTATACTTTCTGACACAATAGAAGTTAATTATGTATTTTTTTTCATTGTATTTAGCATTGCCTAAACTGGCGGTGTAATAGGTAGTGAGCCCTTCTCCATTTTTATAAACTGAAATTATTTCAGGTATTAGGAGGCTTTTCGCTGCTCAGTGGCGTCCTCTCCACAAAATTTAAGAATTCTCAATCAAGGAATTTTAAAATAATATAAGTGCTCAACTAACGTTTTATAGGTGCAACATTCCACGTTTAATCTAAATAATTAAAATTTAATATTTTCATAACATTGGTATATTTAAACCTATAAACAAGCTAAGCCGCCAAGATGCCTCGCACTTAGATTGTGCATCATTTGTGCATGAAAAAAACTTGTTGTAATCTCACTACTTACTTTCCTTGATTCTTTCTTGCATCATATCCGGAGTTTCAGTCTGCTCAATACGTGCTACTTTGTATCCTTTAGACACAAGAGTGGACGCCATACGGGCGTATGCGCTCTCAGGGAATCCGGAATGGGCGAACTCACCCTGAAACATTGATATTTCTTAAATGTTTCATACTGAGTTAGTACATCTACTCAGCCTGCGTTAGGACTATAGAGGTATAATACCTCTATGGTTAGGACAAACGGTTGATTGCAAGGGCTATGTAGATATACAAGGTGTTACAAAAATACAAATAAATATTAAAGGGGGTGGTTTAGACCATCAAACTGAACAACTTTCACTATGGGACCCATATCGAAATCGCGAAAAAAAAATCTGACGTTCCATACTAAACTACAAATCTACTCGAGCTAAATGTATGGGATAGCGAATTTTTATTTTTATTTTGACGTAGGTCCCATAGTGAAAGTTGTTCAGTTTGATGGTCTAAAGTTTAGACTCTAAACAACCCCCTTAAACGTTTACTTTTGTAACACCCTGTATATCATCATTACAGCTGATGGACGTCCACTGCTGGACACAGGCCTCCCCCAAGGATCGCCACAACGACCGGCCCTGCGCTGTCCTCATCCAACGGGGTCCCGCCGCCTTCACCAGGTCGTCGGTGCTGTGTGGGATACCCACGCCCCGCCTCTCCATGTGCCCCGCCCCTTGCCACTTGTGTGATGATCTGCCGAATGTTTTTCCCTTTACCGACTGGCGACACACCAGTACGCGACATTTTCCGCGTAAATTCGGCAGGTGTCATCTTTGGCTATGATGACTCTGCATCTTCTATGAATCTCTTCATTTCCGATTCGATCACCGAGAAAATTTTGAGCATAGCCCTCACCATTGCCCTATAGGCAACTTTCAACCTTTTTTATGAGGCCTTGAGTGATCGACCACGCCTAAATTCTATTTGTCATGGGGTACGTCATTTACTACGACTTTCACACGCTTCTCAAGCATCATCAGAATATGTAGACATTAATTTAAAATATACGTAAAATCTATAAAAAAATCAAAGTTTTGTTTGCCTGTTTCATTTTATAGTTTGTTTTATTTCGCTTATGCATTCCTATTTCCTATACCATTCAACGGATTGCAATGACATTTTAGTCGGTTGTTGTGTGGGGGCCTGCAAAGGTTTCAGTCAAAAAAATTCAACTCATGACAGCTAATAATATCATAAATTCCCACCTTCATATAGGAGAAGCCAAGCTCGTTAACTCCAACTGCCGCGTCCATGTGGTACAATTCATAGAATTTACCAACTTTAAAGAAGAGCACACAGTCGAAATGTGTCGATTTCATATCCCACCACTGTCGATGAGCCTGGGAAACATTAAAAATAAATGGTTATCCTGTGTTTAGTATGAAAATTGTAAATTATAAGGACCTGTTTCACCATTTTTGACCTTTTGTTTCAGATAGCCTAATAGATATATGGCTGATTAATAATAGGATATGATAGGTCTATCAATATGATAGGATTAAGTTTGTATGGGAGAAATACATTTTTAGCGATAAGGCCGCTTTATTTGTCTATAACTATGGACATGTTTTTATTGCTTTTGGTATGAAGGCTACTAGCTTCACAATCCTCTTAACTAGAAAACTTAGAGCAACACTTCTGGAGCTATTATGAATTATATACCTATTATGAATATATACCTATTATAATAATATATACCTATTATAATTAATACCTATTATGAAGTTATAAATAGATATATGAAAACTTGGTGCCATGATGTTGTTATTAACTTTGTTATTATATTACCTACTTTTAAGAGTAATGCTATGTACCAACTATTTTTATTTCTATAAATTTTGTTTTCTTTTGATATAAGTTACCTAATTATTGAAATGTTCACAGTTGCTGTGCCCTACAGGGTCCATGATGATCTCATAGCTTATAAGTTAACACCTTGTTGTACATTATGGAATGCAATAAAATATTGAGTATTGAGTATTGAGTATTGAGCTAGAAAAGTTGTGCGGACTGCAATGCTTTGGCCTCACCCAGCCTACAGGGTGAAATAGATATCATTAGCATCCTTTTAAACTAAGAGTCTACCCATCAAACTGAACAACTTTTACTATGGGAGCAAACCAATCGGAGCAAAAAAAAATCAGCTGTCTCATACATTTGAGTCGTGTGACGGAGGGTGCAGTTTAGTATGGAACAGCTGTTTTTTATTTTGCTCCGATTGGTTTGCTCCTAGGTTTGCTCCCATAGTAAAAGTTGTTTAGTTTGATGGGTAGACTCTTAGTTTAAAAGGATGCTAATGATATCAATTTCACCCTGTAGATCAGACATATCAATGAGGTTTAAATGAACACGGCATATCAGTGCTGACACTTTAAGCAGATCATGGTATGTTCATTTATGGAATTAACCAGCAAAGGCAAATATGCATAAGATTTACGAAAACAAAAGAAACCAAATCACTGGAAATGTGTAAAAAATATAACATACTGGAGTCTGTTTCTTGATGAAATCAGGTGGTACGAAAAGAGTTCCAGGATCATAATCGGGATGATCCGGTCTCCGCTTCATCTTATCAAGGACTTTGTCAGGCTTGAGCCAATCCAGCTTGCAGTGAGTCCATTCTCCCTCATCCACCAGCACTGCCTTTTCTTGAGATTCTGCTTTTTGTGAGCTGCAAATTTTATTTATGACGTGAATAGTCTAAATAAGGACATTATATACTTCATATTTAGACTATTCACCTAAGTACTAATGTAATTTTTTGTATTAATTTCGTTTTAATTTTTTACCCGACTGCGCGACGCAAAGGAAGGGAAAGGATTATGCCCAAAATTCTATGAAAGTTAGGCTGAACTTGCGTCCGGACAAATTGTCACCTAAAGATAGGACATGTAATAAGCCGTATTTTAACAAGAAAATCGCTAAATAATTGATGGGTAATATTTAAAAAATCCTAAGTTAAAAAATAGATAGGTTATTAAAACAAAAGCATTAATTCCATACAAACAAATACTATAAAAATTGCATTTTAAAACCCCCATTCCCATAGGGCCAAATATACATTTAATGGGATTCATAACTCAGACATTTTTTTAAATAAATGATGATGACGCATCTTTAGCCTGGTTTCGGGCATAATTCTTTATTTATCAGCCTATTTAAGTACATATGTATGTAGGTAAGTGTGTTCCTTTGTGGCTCACTAGAGACCAAACGCGTGGGCCGATTTTGATGATTCTTACGACTTTTAAAGGGAAGCCGACAGTCGTTAGTCAGACTTGTTCTTGAAGGCATTAGACAACTTTGTCTATGAGACGTTGCAAGTGTGCGCATCTTCATATCTTTCATCTTCATATACTTAAAAAAAATAAGTTGATGAACTATGTTGAGTGGTATGAGGGTATCATTGAATAGGTATTTGAAAATCATTTTTAGGTTTATCTTATCGTTTTTCATTTCGAATGACCATTTAGGATCTTAAACGATTTAAAGTTGAAAAACTAAAAAGTGTAAAATAAAAAAGTTAATTAAAAAAATCTAAAAACTTATCTACTAGTTCGGGCGGCGGTGACGAAGTCATATACCCATCGAGCTCATGAATAATTCAGTTTTCATGCAATAGTTTACTATTAGGAGATGCGAAAAAACTTGGTCGGCCGACCCCTATCCTGGTGGGTTTTGCGCAGGAGGGTGACTAGTAACCTCTCTGAGACGACACTAATTACCCATCGAGCTCATGGACAAAATTATGCTTATCCGATTGGTTTTAGTTAGTGTAACGAAGTACACTCGGTCGTCCGCCGGATATCCTGGCAGGTGGTGCTGGCCAACCAAAAATGGTGGTCAAATTTTGGAGTACTTCTCACCCATCGAGCTCATGGATGAAATGTATGCCAAATCAGAGGTTAGACCTTCACCTTCAATATTTCATCGGTCGTCCTGGCCAAAGCCTGGTGGTTTTTGGCGGCCAACCAGATTTATCTGTCAAAGTAAGATCATGCGTTTTCACGTTCATCCAAATAAATACATTATTAACCTGATATATGCAGTTATTCTAGCATGAACGTGAACTGTTGTATGGTTTAAAAGTACTTATCACAAAAAAAACTTAAAAATAAAAAAATGTGTCGATACGTGGCGAATTTAAAAAAAAAAAGGTTTTTTCAACATAACTCCGTCATTTCTAAACTGGTTTGGTTGATTGCTTTATCGATCAAAAGAGTGTATTGCAGAGTTCATCCTACCAAAATTTGGTGAGGATCCGAAGAAGCGTTTCGAAGATGTACAATGTTTTATGTGGGTCAGATTTTACTACAAAAAATACCAAACGAATTTTTATTCTTTTACGTAAATAACCTTCGAGTTCTATTAATTATTCTTTCTGAAATAAAATCTGTTCTCTTAAGAGGTGCCTATATAAGAAAATAAACTAGTAATCACCGCGGCGTTGCTTTCAAAAATTGTAGTTGTAAAAAAATGTTTCGTCAAGTCAAAGCTAGCTATGTTTATGTGGATGATCTAATTTAGTACATATATCAGTTCTAACATTATTCGCTGAAACTGTATTAAAGGGATGCTCACACCACCAAACTGAACAACTCTTATTATGGGTCCAACATCGAAATCGCTAAAAAAACCAGCTGTCTCATACATTCACATTCCAGTCGAGTTAGGTTTGCAGTTTTGTATAGGACAGCTGTTTTTTTACGCTATTTCAATGTTGGTCCCATAGACAATTTTGTTCAGTTTGGTGGTGTGAGCATCCCTTTAATACAGTTTCAGCGAATAATGTTAGAACTGATATATGTACTAAATTAGATCATCCACATAAACATAGCTAGCTTTGTCTTGACGAAACATTTTTTTACAACTACAATTATTGAAAGCAACGCCGCAGTGATTACTAGTTTATTTTCTTATATAGGCACCTCTTAAGAGAACAGATTTTATTTCAGAAAGAAAAATAAATAGAACTCGAAGGTTATTTTCGTAAAAGAATAAAAATTCGTTTGGTATTTTTTGTAGTAAAATCTGACCCACATAAAACATTGTACATCTTCGAAACGCTTCTTCGGATCCTCACCAAATTTTGGTAGGATGAACTCTGCAATACACTCTTTTGATCGATAAAGCAATCAACCAAACCAGTTTAGAAATGACGGAGTTATGACGAAAAAACCTTTTTTTTTTTAATTCTCCACGTATCGACACATTTTTTTATTTTTAAGTTTTTTTTGTAATAAGTACTTTTAAACCATACAACAGTTCACGTTCATGCTAGAAGAACTGCATATATCAGGTTAATAATGTATTTATTTGGATGAATGTGAAAACGCATGATCTTACTTTGACAGATAAATCTGGTTGGCCGCCAGAAACCACCAGGCTTTGGCCAGGACGACCGATGAAATATTGAAGGTGAAGGTCTAACCTCTGATTTGGCATACATTTCATCCATGAGCTCAATGGGTGAGAAGTACTCCAAAATTTGACCACCGTTTTTGGTTGGCCAGCACCACCTGCCAGGATATCCGGCGGACGACCGAGTGTACTTCGTTACACTAACTAAAACCAATCGGATAAGCATAATTTTGTCCATGAGCTCGATGGGTAATTAGTGTCGTCTCAGAGAGGTTACTAGTCACCCTCCTGCGCAAAACCCACCAGGATAGGGGTCGGCCGACCAAGTTTTTTCGCATCTCCTAATAGTAAACTATTGCATGAAAACTGAATTATTCATGAGCTCGATGGGTATATGACTTCGTCACCGCCGCCCGAACTATACGTAAAAAGTGGACTTTAAATACTGACAAGTAAACAATAAGTCTAGTAGTCTAGAATTCTGTAATATTGAAGCAACTTTAGCCAGGAGTAAAAAATCTAGACCGGATCAAGTTTTCCCAATAAAGGGTCCCATCCATGAAAGTCGCTCCGATATTACTGTTTCAGCCCACTGCTGGGCAAAGGCATCCCCCTTTATCCTCCATGAATCCAAGTCCTGAGCTACTTCCATCCACTCTTCAAAGGTATCCAGGTTGTCTCTTCATCTCTTCCGGGGTCGACCTTACTCAAGGTGTCTTACTTCACCCATCTTTCCGGGTGCAATCGACAGACATGGCCGGCTGAATCACATTTCAACATTGCGGTTTTCTCACCAACAGCCAATGTATATATCAGAGGAGTGTAATAAAAACTTACCCATTACGGTCAGCTGCCTTTGAAGTTTTCTTCGGCTCAGATTTGTTTTTTGAAGAATTACTAGCATCATATTCAAAACATTCCTGTAGTTTCTTCTTCAATGCCGCTTTCTCTGACGGGGCATCTACTTGATTATCTACTACAATTTAAATCATTTGTTAAATTCATCTTGTGACTTATCTTTTTTTAATTTTAAACAAACAGAAATGAACAGTGTAAGATTAATAATATGTGTATCACAATAAAACCAAAACTGTAAAGTATAAGTAGATATGTAAATAATAGTAGGTAGTGAGTCTGTGTCGGACGCTCGGCGGAGTAACAACTCTGTTGAGAATGTTTGTGGGTCGAACTCCTGAGGATGGTCCTTGGTGGAGCGAAACACGTGTAGAGTAGAAATTATTTATTGGGCCGGTTATATTGCAAAACGTAATCCAATTGAGGTATTGATACAATCATGTTATCAACCTATCCAGTAATTGTCATCATGGACCTTATTTCATCTAAGTAGACCAATGACTTCTACTGGACGACGGGTCCGCGCTCAAAAGTGTCCGATTCAAAAGTGACTTAAAACATATAAACATACATACATACATACATATACTCACGCCTGTGTCCCATTGGGGTAGGCAGAGACAATTGATCGCCATCGGCTACGATCCTGACATACCTCTTTTGCCTCTTCCACAGTCATAAGTCGTTTCATACACGCTCGTCGGTTTCGGGTACATTTGATCTGGCCCTTCTTAAGTATGCTGCCAATTTGGTCTGCATACGTACGTCTAGGGCGACCCCTTTCGACTTTTCCATTCACACTTGCTTTATATAAGTATTTCATACGTCATTCTACTTTCACTCATCCTTTCCACATGACCAAACCATCTCAGCATTCCCTTTTCAATCCTTGTCACTATATCCTCTTTCAGTACACATTTTTAAACCCAGCGTCCATAGTATTCTATGTCAATGAAGTAGATGTCAAAACAGCATCTGTTTGGATAAGACACCGACATTGGTGGCTTTATAAGCCAATTCAAGAGAGACAAGGCCTGCAGGCTCTTGTCCTGTGTCGCTTGGTGCAGATGGTATGCTTGTTCATCCATCCCTGTGTCTTTTGGCTATCTTTAAAGCCAGAGATTCAACCCAAACTTCATCATGGGTTATACAATTACAACGCAACTGGATTGTTATTTTTTCTCCTAAAATCCTTATTTGGACTATAAGAGCATGGCCAAAAAGAGTAGAAATTAAATGAGGGTGCTCCACGCAAGAATGTCAAAATCACGCATAACCTGGCAACACCACCATACTCAAATTTTAGTTCCACCTGTCACCAGGTTCATGACTTTATGGCCAAGATATACAAGCAGGTTAAAAAGAAATACCAAATCTGTCCAGCCAGTCCCAAGTGATGTGCTTACCAATGCAATAACCACCATTTCATTTATACAGGGTGAAATTAATATTAAAAGCTTCCTTATAAACAAAGAGGGAGCAACCGGATCGAAACAAAAAAAAAAATCTGCTGTTGCATACATTAGTCAAGTAGGCATTGCAATTTAGTATGGAAACTCTGATATTTTATTGCTCCGATCGGTTTGCTGCTCCCATAGTAAAAGTTGTTCAGTTTGACTCATAGTTTAAAAAGATGCTAATGATATTAATTTCACCTACAAATGGTCATTGTCCGATCGCAGTTCAGTCGGTAGTATGTATTTTGTACATGTTCTAACACGCCCCAGACTCACCTTTGTTCTCCGTATCCGAGTCATCAGAGTCCACGGGGTTGAGCCTGATCCGCTTACGTCTCACTGCCGCAATTGGCGCTTCATCGTCACTGTCATTGCGTTTACGTTCTTCTGGAGATATTGTCGCTTGCCTACCACGCTTTTTTTCTAAACAAAAAAATTCATTGGACATTGACCTATTGTGGAGCTTTATCTGGCTATCCTTTTCTGTCGCTCAGGAACGTCAATTGCTAGAGCGAGACAGGACGCAGCACTGCCGGTGCTTCCGTGTGCTGTCACATTTCTGCTATCTTTCTTGCCCTAGGAATGATGTTCTTGAGTGACGGAAAAGGATGGAGCGTGAAAAAATGTGATTCCATGCTGCGAGATGAGGTTCAACCCTTACACTGTAACGATAGACAAGCCAAACCAAACAAAGTGAACTTGGTAACATCAATGCGGTGCGGGAACCATATTCCAGTGCGATTATTCCCATCCAGTAACACCCCTTACTGTCACACTGTTACTGGTTGGGAAAAATATTCGTCATCGAGTAACAGTGTGGCTGGTTGGGATCATTTATTCCCGTCCAGTAACACCCCGACTGTCACACTGTTACTGGTTGGGAAAAATATGTGTCATCGAGCAACAGTGTTGCTGGTTGGGATAAATTAATCCACATCGGTTAACACTGTTACTCGATGAACCATTTTATTACCATCCAGAAACACTAGCTCTTTGTAATGTAATATAGGTATAGGTAATACTTAATTTTGTCTACTGTGTTACTGGTTGGGATGAAATTTATATAGAATCTATGCCATTTATGACTCTTAAGGGCCTGTTTCACCACTTTTGGATAAGTTCTTGTTAGCTTATCCGACAGCTCATTTGACACATTTTGTATGAAGAATATGTCAAATGAGCTGTCGGATAAGCTAACAAGAACTTATTCGGAAGTGGTGAAACAGGCCCTAAGTCTGAAGTGATAAATTTTCATTCATAATACGTTCTAAATATTGATATCATAATAGGATAAGATTGAAATAAAATACATATCATAAGTAGGTATAGAGTATACAAATATAATTTTTATTCAAAAAAATCTGTCAGTGTAGTATAATCAGCCTTTTTATTTATCACAATAATCAACATTTATATAAGGTCTAACAAAATTAGCTAAAACAGTAGTTTTTTTTCGAGATTTCGATATTGGTCCCATAGAGAAAGTTGTTCAGTTTGATGGTCTGATACTCCCCTTAAAATTTTGTTAGACCTTATATAAATGTTGATTATTGTGATAGATAAAAAGGCTGATTATACTGACAGATTTTTTTGAAAAAAAATTATATTTGTATACTCTATAGGTACTTATGATATGTATTTTATTTCAATCTTATCCTATTATGATATCAATATTTAGAACGTATTATGAATTAAAAATTATCACTTCAGACTTAGGGCCTGTTTCACCACTTCCGAATAAGTTCTTGTTAGCTTATCCGACAGGTCATTTGACATATTCTTCATACAAAATGTGTCAAATGAGCTGTCGGATAAGCTAACAAGAACTTATCCAAAAGTGGTGAAACAGGCCCTTAAGAGTCATAAATGGAATAGATTCTATATAAATTTCATCCCAACCAGTAACACAGTAGACAAAATTAAGTATTACCTATACGTATATTACATTACAAAGAGCTAGTGTTTCTGGATGGTAATAAAATGGTTCATCGAGTAACAGTGTTACCCGATGTGGATTAATTTATCCCAACCAGCAACACTGTTGCTCGATGACACATATTTTTCCCAACCAGTAACAGTGTGACAGTAGGGGTGTTACTGGACGGGAATAAATGATCCCAACCAGCCACACTGTTACTCGATGACGAATATTTTTCCCAACCAGTAACAGTGTGACAGTAAGGGGTGTTACTGGATGGGAATAATCGTTCCAGTGTAAAGCATGTGGGGACCCCCCCCCCCCAAATTCATACCGCAGGATACTAAAGCTGATCCAATTATACTTTTCTGCAGTGAGATTTCTTATAAAATTCAAATTTACCAGTTTTACACACGGACTTGAAAGAAATACGGACCGAATATTGCACTAAAAAGATGTGAAGCATGCAAGGTAATACAATCTCGTTTGTTCTACAAGGGACCTACACTCACACAGGTGCACTAGCTCTAGGCGCAGGTCCGACAACCCGTCACCTTATGTACCGCATGACAGCACGCACAAAAGAAATGGGTGCTTCACTCATGATTAGACGGGATTACGTCTGGTTCTTCTTTTAAGTCTGTGGTTTTACATTGAGAAACGGGATTGGGCAATTACTTTTTAACTCAAAAGTCTTTTACTGTGATGCATTCAGAATACGAGATGAGGAAGTACGATCCTTACTTTCATTTTTCTCACCACTGTCGCCGTTTTTTGGAGAATCGACCTTGGCATTACCAACATCATTTTTATCAGGTTTTCCCTTTTTGTTAGGAGGGGGTGAAGAGAAGTAGTTCAATAATGTGTTTGACGCAGCCTTGCCCACACTTTTACGTTTAGACATTTTCAAATAAACAAGGATATTTAATTATTCGATCTTATAATCTGCCGGTCGGTGGTTAGGTGTTCTACGCTACGAATCTCTCACTTCTTCACGCAATTTGGCGCAAATTCGATTGTCAATTGTCTGTCAAAGTGACGTTCAGTGTGACCATCAGAAAAATATAGAATCTGCCACATAATATAAAAATCTGCCCTAGAAAAATGCTAAAAATATGTCACACATTTTTTTAGTGTAGATAATTTTATTAAATATACTAACACTATTGGGGGAGTTGCTTTGTGCGTCTGCTATTGGGCGGTCACGTGCGCGTCGGTTGCCCCATCCCCGGCCTACAGTGGAACTCCAGTGGTGGCTCAGGATATTGTTCTTTTATAAGAACAACCCTTGTAGTCACCAAAATATCAATATAACCGTACGTCAAGCACTTTTGCTATAAAAACTCGACATTGGCAAAATCATCAAATACCCAAGATGGCAGCCATATTTTTAAAAATAGAATAGAATGGAATAACACTATTGGAAGTTTTGGGCGGGAAACAAGACGAAACGGACGGACTTTGTTTCTTAATTTTCTAAATAAGTTTTTCGTGGCTATTATTGTGATAATGTGGTGGAATTCGTATAATAATGTGTCAATAATGGAGAAAAATATAGTAAAAGTGACAAATAAAGTAAGGGTAAAACTCATTTGAACATTGCAATATGTGAAATACCCTCGCATTTCAATGGGTTTGGTTTAAGCATGGATCCTCCTTACAAGCATTGATACATGAAAATTGACGTTCGTCTCCGTTGTCAATATTGCCAATTTTACGTGTGTCCCTTTCTATTCCAATGACGTCACAACGAAAATCGAGTGACGTCATGCCAACATATAAATTAGAAAGGGATAAAGTTAACGTCACTAAAAACCACTACGGAGAAGAACGATCATTACCGACCACCAAGGAGTATTATCATGTTTTACCACTTGTTAGGCAGTCTGTGCTCCACTATAGAGGATCCAAACTCCTTGGGTTTAAGGGTTTAAGTGGATTTAAGTTACGATAAAAAAAAACTGCTGAAGAAAACCTTCCTTATAACATTGAAAAAAAAAAACGTATTGAAGACATGGCCAAAAACACGATCTGCCTTATGAAGATACTTCCGTAAGGAAAAATGAAACAACAACTAACACTATTTCATTAAATAGCCACGATTTCACGTTAGATTCAGAATTATAGACAGAGCTCGAATTTATGTTTGTCGATAATCTCCTGAAAAACCTCAAACAAGCGAAACAATTTTCGTCTATGCCATAAATAAACAGTTTCATTTCACAAATCAAGTCAGTTTCTCTACTTCGGTAAGGTATTATAACTTTATGGTCCAAATACCTATGCCACCTTCCTGCATGAGTAGCATGCCACCGTGATACAGCGTTACCACACCTTCGCTCTTTCTATTTGAGCGCGAACGAAATAAATAAAAGATGTGATCCAGCCGTATCACGTGTAGCATGCTACGGCTTCTGGTCCAAACACTTATTTAAAACCTAACTCAGGTACCTACTCAAACCTTTTTGGTCCACATCCGCAACACATTCGCTTCATATTCTGAATTTTTTTCATCGTATTTAAATGTTGACCCCATCATTTCCTTTGTGAAAAGAAATTAAATATAAGATAAAACAAAAACTCATAAATGATTAAGTTTTACCAACTTTGCAGCCTTGCATAACAGATAACTTTCTTCTTCAAAAATTATAAAGAGTTAGGGTTGAACTACACATGGCCGCACGCGATCGCACTTTTCCGTCGCTACATCCTTTTCTGTCACTCAGGATCTCCATCCTTTTCGATCGCACGCGATCGCGTTCCGTCTATCTTATATGCTCTAGCAAATGACGTTCCTGAGTGACAGAAAAGGATGGAGCGACGAAAAAGTGCGATCGCGTGCGGCCATGTATAGTTCAACCCTTAGGTAAGTTATTCCCAAATCTGCCTCTGCCGAAGTGAAAATTCCATAGCAAAATCTGCCAAAATGACATAAATTTGTCACAAATGGTCACACTACTGGTGACGTTTGCAAATTGGGGTAGCCATTTTAGAAAATTTTATACTAGAGCTGTCTCTTGTAATGATCCGCGAGTTAGTTAAAATTATCGATATCAAAAAGCTGTTTTCTAAAATCAATTTCTTTTGAACATCGATTGAGATATTTTATTCAAGAATTTTATATATTACTAGTGTTTTCCTGCGACTTCGTCCGCACAAATTATATACCAGATTTTAAGTCAGATCATAAGCTATCAAACAAAAAAAGTTTCATCAAAATCGGTTCAGTAGTTTTTGCGTGATGCGCGAACAAACAAACAAACTAACAATTTTGTCAATAGATGGCGCTGCACGTTTTTAAATCGCGCTATCGATATGTTACTTGACTTTATATGAAGTGAACAGCTACTTTTTATTTCTCGTGATTTTACGGTTTTATAATAGTTAAGAAGACAAAATTTTTGATTTTATTTTACAGATTCGCTGATCGGATACTCGGGCCCATCACATACATGCGGAATTGCCGCATGCAAACCGGTTTTCGTATGGAGTGGAGGTTCCCCCAAGGGAAGTCTTCTTCCTAGGTTCCCCCATAAAGGTATGGTTCCCCCTCCAGATTTGCGAACGGGATTTCAAACCTATACGAAAAACAGGTTCGCATTCGGAATTCCGAAGAGATAAGATAAAAATGTTTGAAAAATCTTACCTTTGCGTAGAAAGAGAATAGCTAGAAATAGAGCTAGAAGCAAATCGATCGGAGCAAACAAAAATCTGCTGTTGCATACATGTAAGTGGAGTGGGCAATGCGGTTTAGTAGTTTGGAAGTATGGAACAGAAGATTTATTTTTTTCCTCCGATCGGTTTGCTCCCATAGTAAAAGGTGTTTAGTTTGATGGGTAGATTCTTGTTTAAAAGGATGTTTAATGATATCAATTTCACCCCGTAGATGTGAGCCAGCAATCAGCGCAGAGCCTCTGGACGCGATAGCAGCTATGTCAGAATTGATCATGATACACTTTGCACCCTTAGTTTGCACCAAGCGTCAGCACTGTAGCAACGCAAGCGTCAGCGGCGGAGTCGGGAATCCACCATCTAATTTACTATAGTATATAGGTATCAAATAATTTAATAATTGCACATGCTCAAAGTACATAATATTTTTAATAAGGTATGAATAAGTTACAGAATCTTATTCTATAGTTTTGGTGTAAAAATGGCAGCGCATTATTTACCGTAGTTACGTTTCATATTCCTTAGTAGTGTTTATATCTATATTAAATATCAAGGAATGTAAGATATGTAAATAAATTAACACAGTAGTATAGTCTGAATACCTATTAGGCTTCAACATTAATTATTTGACTAATTAATGTTTTGATTAACATAATAGACAGTCTTCAATAAATATATATTTGCTTAATGAATGTAACATTTCTATATTAAAACAGAAACTAAAAATTCAAATTCATTTGTAATCATTGAGACACATTGACCGACGGTGGGTCCATACCTACCGTCCGCCGTCGAAGCGGCGAGCGGCGCCTAATGCGTTCCCATACTAATCGTTGTTTTTGTATGGGCCCGCAGACATTCACTGTCAATGTATCTTAACCCTAAGTGTATAATACCAATAAAAAAAATCTAACAAAACAAAGTGGGAAGCACCTAAACAAATATTACATAAGTATTATAAGAAATAACAGGAAAAATAGGTTTAATTTGTAAAAATAATATTAAAATAAGTAAGTATAAATGACTAATCAAATAAACTTAAACTAGCTTAAGTATAACTAGTTCGTGGCTATATTATATTTTGTGAATACTTAACTTTTTCGTTGCTTTACTTAGAGCACATATTTAAAATTATATGTATCCCCAAAAGTAAATGAATGTCGCCTTGGAAATCATCTATAAAAAATACAATGTCAAAAATTGAAAAAATATTAAGTATTATAATAAATTACTAATATTTCGTAAACTAGAGACGTTAAACTATTTGAATTGTTAAGTAATTAACAACAGAATCCAACATATTAATTCAATTTACCTGTAATAGGTAAAGTACCAAAGTTGTAGTTCAACAAAGACATTTTTATAGCCCTATGATAATATAATTATTAATTAATCAATAACTTTGAACTCTGCATTACGGGTTTTCTTACATAATAATTTGCGGTTCTGGTACAGACAGCGCTATGGACTTATGAGGCAAGACTTGGCCCCCATTAACGTAGAGTTCGTCTTTGACAATGACGTCCTCGCCGAGGACGGTGGTGTTCTCCATGCGCACCCAGCGGCCGACGACCGAGCGCCAGCCGACGATGCAGCCGTCCAGCCAGGCGTGCTGCCGGACGCACGCGCCCCGCAGGATCGTGCTGCGCTTTATACACGCACCTGGATGAACGGGACTCATCTCATCATTACGTTCACGTTTCCTCTTCTAAGAGTACACAAAACACACTAGTAATACTTAAGGGGATGCTTCAGCCTATGAAACTAAACAACTTTCACTATGGAGCCAACTTCGAAATCGCGAAAATAAAAATCTGCTGTTCCATACAAAACTGCTGTACAGACTCGACTAAAATGTATGGGACAGTTGATTTTTTTCGCGATTTCGATGAATTATTCTTTCACCATTAGAATGCTAAAATGTCCGTGATGAACATAAGCTATAAAAAAACGGTTAAGTGTGTGTCGGAAAAAAGGGGACATGAAAAACTCCAACAGTTGTCCACGTTGTGCATGTTGTCCGTGTTGGCCAAGTTGTTCATGTTGTCAGAATGAATTAAGTAGTCAATTTTAATAAATTATATTACTCTCGTATCATATCATATCTCTAATGCAGTGGGACTACGGTTGATCAAAAATTACCCATGGACCAATTGATTAATCTCTAGTGCAGTGGGATTGTGGGTAAAAAAAATTACTTGTGATCCCACTAGTGGGGCATAGCAGTGGGGCATAGCGGTGGGACCACGCTTAACACCTCCATTTATCAAGTTGTTTGCCAGGTACTATACTACTAGTAAAACGTTGATGATCTGAGTTTTCAGTACCTTTAAGGCCTCCGCTCATTGCAGCGATAATATCGAGCGATATTATCGCTGCGATTTTGCAATAATTGTTCTCAGTACATTTTGTATGGGGACGCGCGCGATCCTACACACTGCCGCGATATTATCGAGCGATATTATCGCTGCTATTTTGTTCCGACCATAGGCGAAGTATTTTTCGCTTACGCTGATAGACGTAACATCAGTGTAACCGCGTATGAGACAGCGATAGTCATAAAATCCTATACAATTTGTATGAAAATAGATGTCTGACTCCGGAGTCAGACAGCCGTCGTAGAACAAAAAAGTGGCTACGTCGATAAGGACAGCAATAAGTAGCGATCTCCTTTTTTAACTAGAGCGAATTTGCTATGTGCATCTCTTACTGAGTGATATGACAAGACACGTGCTTTCTTCTAGTTCCTTCTCTTTCTACGGTTCCGACGCATCGATTTAGTGGTGCTGCGCATGCGTGACATATCGCTCGATAATATCGCGGCAATGTGCGGAAGCCTTTATCTCTGACTGGATAGTCACTAGTCAGAGATATACTGAAAACTCAGAACATCAACGTTTTCATCAAGAGGGTTCTCAGGAATGCCTGCTTGGTCCCACTGGCAGCATGAAAAGTTTTTCATTTTATTTTGCATACCTACATAATTACACAAAAGGGAATATCTCACCATCTTCTATGACAACGTCTGGGCCAATTGTAACGTTAGGTCCAATCCGGCACCCCTTGCCGATTTTAGCTGATGAATCGATTAGAACGTTGCCGACCACACCGGGACCGTCGTGCAGCATGGTAGAATTCTTCTGCCGTAGACTCGTTAGGTAGAGGCACATTCCTGGAAGATTTCACATTGTTTTCTACAACAACGAACTTTGTAGTGTTTTTGGGGGCTTAGCCCGCCCAGTTGGGGGACATACAAATAAAAGTAGTATCGAAACGTTTTTTAACTGAGTACTTGCTGCCCAGCATCCCCGAGAAATAATAAAAATCTAGATATGCCTCCATCTTTGTTACTTCACGTATGCAAAAGGAGCGCGCTTGACGTTTTGCTCGTTTTATCGCTTTGTCGTGTGTGGCATGCTAGCGTAGTTCTTGATAAAAGAGACATTGTGATTATACGGGTGGTATAATAATGTTTACGTTTTTTTACTTCCATAATCCCATCAAAAAAACTATGCGATCGTAGGCAAGTTATTTAATAAACTTACAATAAATTACAGTGGATAAAGGCTGAATCGATTAACATACACATTTATTTATAGTTTTTATGTGTACAGCAGTGAAGAAATGAAAATGTTACACTGTTACTCAACAATCCTCATAGCATATAAATACTTATTCGCAATAGTATAGAACGCCATAGATAATGTCTAGATTGAGCCTCACATTTCTAACGTCTAAACAAAAGTGGCCAACTTTCTTAGGATGGTGTGCGTGAGGCGTCATACAACTTATCTCTGTGTGCGTCTATAGCGACATGGTTTATCACCGAGAGTTCGGTGTTATTTATTTCGACGCGTTCTTGGCTTCGACTGTCTATCTTGACATATAACTTATCAATGTAGAAAACAAAGCGCATCACACATTAAACTGATGTCAGAGTTAAACATTTGCAGTATTAAATATAAATTATTCAAGTACGTACAGTAATGCTTATCAATACCAAAGCCAGATAACATAATTTATTTACAATAAACCGCAGTAAAGTACACAGTTTCGCTGAATTATAGTTTAAGCAATATAATATTTCACTTGGCTCACACGGATATTTCAGTTTTGCATAGCCTTACCAATAAAATTAGAACATTTCGCCTTGCTCATTATTTGCACAATCATGCAACTAGCGATAAAAGAGAGATAAGGGTCCATTGTTCTAGATATATAAAAAAACGCATACACGCATACACGCAACAACTAGAACTGATTTTTTTTACAGATTAGAACTAATCTATAATAGGTTACACATACAAAGCATAAATGCAACATACAAATAAATAAAAACCCAACTTTAAGCAATTTCATGAATTCAGCATGACAGATTTTTTTATTTATTTGTTAGCAAACCTGTCATAATAATGCATAATATTATTTGAAAATGTCTAGCTATTACGGAATGACGGTTAAGGCTAGGTTATCCCAGTGCAAGCGTCTCTTTCTTGCAAGCATAAGTTTACAATTAGCCATCCCTCTCCAATTGAAAGCAGGATCGCAAAAAAACGTGTTTTTCGTCAATATCTTTGCTCATGGGAGTTTCTAAGCTAAAAAATCTTCTGAGTTCACTAGAAATATTTAATGTATTTAGTTAAGTACAAGAATAAAAAGTTAAATATCAGCAGTTTAATCATAGTATTGAAAAAACATAACAAAAAGGGGTAACTTTGGGATGTTTTTCTATCTAGTAAACTTAATCTAAACGTGTAATTGAGAACAGTCGCCCATCCGCCCGATCCTTAAATAAGACATAATTTAATTTCAGACTTTAAAACACAGTTTAAAACACTTTCGTTCGTGTTCAAAAAACGGCCTCGACGGGATAACAGCGTCTTAAAAAGAAAGACAGACGGACGGACAGCGTAACAATCCTCTGTGGCGTAGGCTAAGTAATAGAATACCGTTTGGGTACGGAACACTAAAACATGGCGCAAGCACAGTATAACAAAGAGTATCTATACTTCATTCCACATAAGGATTTTCCGATTCATATTTAGCTTTCTGGCTAATTCTGATCAGCAAATATAATTTATTTATCAGAATTATATACTATGCGACATATTCTTGGAAGTTTTTAAAGCTGTTCTAAGAATAAGTGAGAGCCAAGTGTTTCACAGCTCGGTTTCTATTCAAAATAGCTCTAAAATTTCGTTGCTATTTGGAGCTTGCTTCAGGCTTCACTTTCCTTTTCAATTCTTCCCATATTTGTATGAAATTACAGCTAACAGCAGTGTCCAAGGTGTGGCGCAGGTCATGTTACCGTAGTAGGTCTCTACCTGAACTAAATTCATAAAATGTGTATCTCACATTCTTTTCGAGTCCACCAATGGGTGTTTCTTGCCCGAACTCCGACTCCGCGACTCCGCGATGACTCTTTCGAAATATCTGTTTCATGCACAGGATACATGGAAATTGTTTCACATATTACAAGGTCCAATGAAATGAAGCCGCCAGTATTAAAGATAGTGGAAAAAAAAGAAAGTTGAGTACTTAAATGTAAATTGTCGTACCTGTCAAGAAATCCTTGGGCTGTCCAACATCCATCCAGAACCCCTGCAGCTCCATCGCATGGAGTTGACCATCTCGGGCCATGAACGGAAATACCTCCTTCTCTATTGACATTGGTTTTAGTTCTATTCTGCTTAGTACTGACGGATTTAAGATGTAAATTCCTGAAAAGGTGGTTAAACTTATTTTTGGATCACTATTATAAAATTCATCATTATTCAATACTAACAAATGTAACAATATTGAGAAATGGATGATGAAATCACAGTGGCAAGTACCTAGTGAGCCCATCATCACTTTTAATGAACAGTGGAAAAAAATATAGCTTAATCTTAACTGGGAACATACAATGATGAAGCAAAAGATGTAATGTAATATAGCACTTACAGACAGTAATTTCAATCTTAACTGTCTAATAAATTATTCCTAAACATTTGATATACAAACTATATACAGGGTATATACGAATACCCTGTGCCGTAAATAGCTTTCAAGCACGTATCCAGGGGATAAATCCCACCTACCCCCCCCCCCCCCCCCCCCTAAAGTTTATTGGATAGGTATGCTACTATCATGTATGATCCAAAACTAGACCCTGGTCATTTCTGCGCCCCTCTAGGGCATGCGCCCTATGCCTTGGCACCTCTGGCTCCACCCTAGTTACGGCACTGTGAGTAAGAACCTACATAAAATTATCAAAGTAACATCTATCTTTGTTAAATTTAAATATTAATAATTATTTAATCACAATACACACCAGCATTGATTTTATTTGAAATGAACTCCTGTGGCTTCTCTATGAAGCTCTCTATTTTTCCTTGTTCATCGTACACTACTACACCATATTTCGAAGGTTCCTCCACTTTTGTGACTACTATTGTGCCTTCCTGTAAATAAAACTCATTTTAACTTCACCAAATGATAACAAATAGAATTACGCTCATATATTTCTGGTTTTTGTGTGTGAAAATGTTTTGAAAATTTGTTTTAAGGATTACTATTAGAATACCTATCATTATCACTGATATGAAGTTATTCTACCAATCAAGTAGGTGTTAAGTAGTTTATTTCATGAAAAATTATACTTTCTACTTCTTATAAGTGCATTATCTTCAAGGTGATAGCCATCCTCTTGGCACCATAGAACATAGAACATCAAATATATCTATGCAGTCAGAGTGGTCATAAAAATCTGAACAGTTTAGGAAAACAGAACTTACTCCATTGTTTTACATTTTAATTTTAAATAGCATTGTTAATATATTATTGAAAATTTGCTGTTCAGATATTTATGTCAAAATACATGTTTAGATATAATTGGTAACATTTACCTACTGTAGAGAATTTAATGAAAATTAGCACTGTTCAGAAATATTTGAAAACCTTGTATGCTACGATATATCTGATGGCGACCGACTGCCTACTGAAAAATATTCACATGAAGTAGGTAAATAGCTTTGACCTGTAAATAGCTTTGAAAAGAGATAGCAAACAAACAAAACAAGGCACAATAACCAGTCATGATTCTGTATCATTCATACTTTTCTCATTTTAACAGCTAGTATTTTATAATGTTCAATCATTTTATGTAGCGTACATTATACTTAATAATTTCTTATTTGCCTTGTAAACTTTTAATACCTAATTTTAAAGTAGTTTTCAAAGGAAAATGAAACTTCAACTCTGTGATAAATGTAAATATATGAGAGTAGGCTTAGATGTTTGTTACTCAGAAAGGCAGTAATTGATGAAATTTTCATGTAGATACAGAATAAGACCTGCTGGGTTAGCATGTTGCACGTGATACAGCTATATCACACCTTTTATCTTGTTCGTTCACGCATGAATAGAAGGAGAGTGAAAGCGTGATAGCGCTATACCTTACTGGCATACTATGATGGCTGATCTTACTTTAACAAACACAAAAGCACTGATTGAAGGATTTCACCCCAAAACATACCTTTCCATGGCTCTGGTGATATTTAATGAGTTCTTTGAATGGAAATTCACAAATGACATCAGAGTTTAAAACAAAGAATGGCTCAGGACTGTTGGTTAGCAGATCACGTGCGAGTGCCAGGGGCCCCGCTGTGCCCAACGGCTCCGTCTCATGAGAGAATGTAAGAGATACTCCCAGCTTAGACACTTGCTCGGTCAATTCCTTCTCCATTTCTTCCGCTCTGTACGATACAGCTAATATGACCTAAAAAATGTTAGAACTTAGTCATTATTAACATATGCATAAGTTTGTGAGGCGGCACTAGATAATGACATAAATGGTTATAATGTAAGTGTAATTCCCATTATTTCAATAATTGTCTTAATTTTCACAACAAACCGACAAAAAAAGCCAATTTGATGTGTCAGCATCACACTTTGGGACGTTTTCGAACATCGCTTTCTCAAATTCTCATTTTTAGGGTTTCGTACACAAAGGGTGAAAGCGGGACCATATTCATAAACCTATGTTGTCCGTCCGTCCATCTGTCTGTTTGTCCTACCTATTTAGGGCTTTTTTTTCTTTTTTTCGATTTTATTCTTGTTTAGGGACTTTTATACGCATTTATATATCAGTCCCATCGTTCCCTGACCTTTTTTACATCATCAAATGAGAAGATCATCACTTCATTGATTCACTGATAAAGTCACAAAGGTAAACAACTTTTTAGCTTCCTCGGAACTAGGGCTAGCTAACACGTTGTGGAAAGCACCTACATCAATATTTAGGGCTGTAAATTTTGATTTATTTTATTTTGGAAATGACTAATACAGCATCGCTCAGGGAGCAGTTACTGCTTATCACTGCGGGCTATTGGAGGGACCACGATCTACCGATCCAAAAGTAAATTTTGAACCATAATAGGATTTCTTCTTCTTCTCTTTCTGTTACCAATAGGTACGTGGGGTATGGCGGCTTCAAAATGACCCCGTGTCCACGGTGTATATTTCATACTATTATTCTGAAACCATGGTTGTATCAAGGTCCCTGAAATCGCCACGGGTCGGGCAGATTACGGCCATAGTGGTGGGATATTTGTGTATGGTTAAAAAAATAGGTTTTATATGAACACAGTAATACCTGAGTCACTCCAGCGTCGACCAACGCCTCTATCTGATGCAATAAAATAGGTTTGTTCGCAAATTCCACCAACGGCTTCGGTCTGCTAAGCGTCAGGGGTCTCAAGCGAGTTCCATAGCCCCCGACTAGGATCAGAGCTCGGATATCGCCCACGATTTTATCGGTACCACACATTTTTCTAATAGAAATCACATAAAATTTGAACAAACAATCGTAGCTGTATCGACACTGATTGAACCGCACTTATATGTAACCATACGAACCAACCACTGTGTTGTATACGTGTGCAGTCACTTTATCGTTTTACGTGGCGTAATATTATAACTAAATAATGTAAAATATGCCTGATAACAAAAGTAAAGTAGTAATCAGCAAAGAGAATATAAACACTACGTTTTAAGAGACGGGACTCCTTGGAGCAAAATAATCCTACAAAACGTCAATTTGAAGCTACCTTGAAATAGCCAACATAGAGCAACATATTTACCAAGGCTGGCAGCCTTGAAAACAAAATAACAAAAAAAAATCCTGCTTGGTTTGAGAATGAAAAACGTATTTTTGCCTAAATATGAACCAGGGCTGATAAATAGGATAAAAACATGCTTACCAAGCTTCATCTAGCGGAAAACTTGCTATGTAGAATCGTTTTATACCGTCTTTGCTTTCCGCTCTTTGATTGCATATTTCGCATCTTTCCTATACCTACTTACTTCATTTTAAGTTTTTAAACTGTTATAATTCTACCGAAATAATACTAAATTAAATTATGTGTCCAATTTTCTATTCAGGTTTATTTATTTACTCGAAAAATAATAAACACGCACGCAACAAACATTTTAAATAATTTCGAAAGAAAAAATGTCATGTGACATTTCATGAAAGAGAGCGTCAAGAAAAGAGACGAATAGAGACACCCATTGAAGTTCTGCTCCAACCCATATATTTTTTGACCAGGTATGCAGTTGCGATAGACTGGTAATCAGAATAACAATAAAATATAAATGCCAAAGAGTATAGTAATTATACCAAAAGGAAAAGAGAACCTACTCGCGCGGTTTCTGGTAACCCAAATTGAAATCATCTATCCTTATCACAAATTACCCCTTCAGTTGATTGGTTGGTAGATAACCAATGGACGGTTGACTGATTACTATACATATACGTAGGTATAGGTAGGTATATATGCCTAATATTACTTTATTTCAATGGATATAGGTACTGCCTCGGTTTTGAAATGTCTCTTTAAAGTACAACAGGTATCCTTTAAAGTCACATTTCGAAACGAGAAGCAGACACAGAACTCATTCTTTGAAGAATCACAAATAACAAAACACAATCATTCCACACGCAACACGCAGCTCCGCCATCTTGATACAATGAGAGTTGCCAGTAGCTAGGACCAAATTTACTATGCTGTTGTATAAATTACCCTTAGATGCTTTATAAAAAATATTTGAAAGTGTGCAAATACTTTTATTTCAATAACAACAGTGGCGCTGAATATATTATTGTGTAATTTCATAAATATACTGTCATAGCGTTTAAGAGACGGTCCTTTTTAATTTCAAATAATTTGTGTTTTTGTTTATTTTAATATTATTCTCTCTACTCATGTTTATTACTATAACAACTGACAAATATACAATAAATAACAACATATTAAAGTACCCCCCTACTAGAGGAAATTTACCCCAAAAAAGTAGAATACCCATACTTGCACTTTAACGACATCTACTGTGTTGAAGAAGAACCTGGTTGTCAGTTTTATGTCCGGAAAATGTAAAAGATGGCGTCGTTTTCTACGTAAATTTGACAGATAAGGCCACTGTCCCACCACTGATAAATGCTACGATGCGATGAATAATTACTACAACAACACGTCACTCTCACTCAGGTAGGGATGTGCCGATCACAAACTATCATATGTACTAGTGCCGATCGATCCGATCCGTCATCCGATTTTACCAAAGATTTGATTTGATCCAGCAGTGCGATTTTTGAAAATCATACGAGCGGTTCGGCAGTAGAAAGATGCATAATCTCCATAGTAATTCTGACATTTTCTACTGCCGAACCGCTCGTATGATTTTCAAAAATCGCACTGCAGGGCCACTACCCGGACTTCTTGAAGACCCGGACAATCGAAGCAAAAAGCACGGCGGCGCACCGTCTTTTGTGCTTTCTGGCATTGCAATCGTGCTTTCAGTCAGACGGATAAAGAACTATTTCGGTAGTAGGACTACGGGAAACAAACGCAATTTTGCCTTGGCAGAAAGTATGCGATCAGTTGCCCGTTTAATGGGTTCTTTAGATGGGCAATTTTGCTGCCACGCGATTTGACCTTGGCAGAAAGTACGCGATCAGTTGCCCGTCTAATGGGTCCTTTAAGTAGCCCATTCACAGTAGTCCTACATGTAGGACTAAACACCATTCACTATCCTGCAAGTAGGACTACTCATACATTTTGCTCAAGGTCGTCGGACGCGTTGTAGGACTACAACACCATTCACGATCCAATATCGCTGTAGGACTGCAAGACGGACTACTGTGAATGGGCTCCTTTAGGAACCCACTAGACGGGCAATCCATTGTGTGCTTCCTAAAGGCCGAATCGCGTCACAGGAAAATTGCCCGTTCAACAAGAAACTCAAGAAAGCACGATCGCAAGTCCGGTCCCGAGATCGGACCCCTCCTAAAATGTTTGCTATTTGGCCTTGACAGAAAGCAGCTTGCCCGTCTAAAGAGCACTTTTAAGTAGGTGGTACTTTGTTCGTACCGGAAGCGGATACTTCTTCTACCAACATAACTGCGTTGACGTCTTATCTTTTGGTTTGGTCTTTCTGTCATGTCAGTTCAATTTCGTTACGTAATGGCTGGCAGTGTGTCACTGTCATAAAATAATTTTATAAATTCTTCCTTGCTGCCTCTAGTTTAACAATGGCTGTGTCGATGCGGATTCTTTCCCGGCTTAGAGGTAAATGGCTTTTTAATAATAGTAGTCTTCCTGCAATATATATTTTTATAACCTTTCTAGACACTGATACGTGACGTGCCTATGAAACTTTACCTTCACTTTGCGATCGAAATACGTTGTTATTGTATTATTACCCATTTCAGACTCAATAAGAACAAATATACATTGTTATTTCGTCCGTTAGTTTAGGGTAAAATGTAATAGATTGATTACACAAGCAAGTCCGACAATCAATGTCGTATTCATTAGATCGTATCACCGAGACCTTCATCTAAAAATACATTGCTATTTGGATATTTAGTTTTCATAACTCTTTTCTACATCATCATAATCTAGAAGAAATAATATCATACAAAATACTGAACTCTGTACAAGAATGGATCAATAAGTTGACCTTTGCTACTGTCACAAATACATTTATCTCCCATATAATGTTTGTCACGAATATGATGTAAGAAACAGTGAGTGAAATAAAGTGATTTTCCAAACACTGATAAGAAAAAAATCAAACTGAAAAGTTTAAAGAATAACACAGAAACGATGCTCAAATCATTTAAATGTAAATATTTATTGCATAGCAGGTGTTGTTGATGTTCTGAGGTTATCACATCAGTAGGTACTAGGAAGACTAATCTTACAGGGTGTTTGGTAGTTAGATGTGTTCCTTTTAAGGTGTATCATCCCGGGACCACAACTCTCCATACTAATAGATGTGATCGAGCTTGTGGCTCTGGTCAGAAATTTTATCATTCTCTTTGAAAAATTAGATGATGTTTATGACTTTTCAAAAAATTTGAAATTCAAATCATTCTATGTTGTATTGTGAAGTATATTGTAAATTTTCATTTTCTTCCGATCAACAATGTAAGAGTAAAATGGTTACAACTGAAAAAAAAGGGTGACTTTAGATTCCTTTTTCTTCAGTTTTATTAATTAAAATAGATTTCGAGAAAAACCACTTCTCATGTACTGTAGATTGTTCAGTTTTGTTTTCTGCTTAAAAAGTGTCATAGTTACTTTATTAATGGTTACAAATATGATCTGGTACTGATCAGAACATAAAACTAAAATACTTTCACTAAGGGACCAAATTTAAAATCTTGAAAAAAATATAATTATTTATTTATTTATTTATATTTTTGCTAACGATACATTCACAATTATACATAATATATCGGCTTTAATACTACTACCTACTTATGCTACCTACTTGACTCAAATATAGGTATGAAACATCTGATATTTTTTTTGTGATGTTAGTCCCACAGAGAATGTTATTCAGTTTGATGGTCTGAAGGAATGCATCTAACTATCAACACCCTGTACTGTATACTGCCAAGCCATGATCAAAATGACACCTGAAAGCTAATCTATGTGTACCAAAAGATCCCTACCTCTTAGGTGTGTACATAGATAGAAAAATGACATCAGAAAGCTATGTGATATTTATAATAACTTATTTTTAATAAAAAATTTCGTGTTTTTGGGTTGAGTTTGGCTATGGAAAAAAAATACTTGTTCAGGAGAAATGGAAACAATGAGAATTGTTGCACTCATCTGCACTATTTTTTGATAACATATTTCTGTTGTCTTACATAAGTGCACCTTCTAAATGTGGTATTCGAAAAATACGACACTTTTCAGGGGAAACTAAAATCTGTTTTTTTCATCAGTTGATGTGATATACATTACAAAACATATGCAACTGACCAGTTTTTTTTAAACTGGGGGGGGACATCTACACAAAAATAATCTTAAAAATGCTCATATCAGGTTTGGCTGTTTGTTATTGAACATTCTGCGTGTAGACCACACCCACAACATATGCATCTTCTTAGAATTTGGTATCAAGGCGGAATTTACACACCTAAATGTTATGTTTGCAATGGACTGGCATTTTAAAACTAGTGATGTGCTCCACCCTTTTCTAAAACCATGAAGGATGGATTTAATTGACAATAAAATTCTGTAAAATATTAGGTGGGTAGATCAACTATTTTTTGTCCTCACAGTACTGTTTAAAAAACGTTTTTATTCCTTGTTTCTTGACATTCATTAATTTTGAAAGATGGATATTGTATCTAATGATATGATTCTTCTACACACATGCACATTGCACCATTTGTGTTGAACCACTACAAGTTTTTAGCGGTTGTCCGATAGACCAAAAAGCGTGGGGACAACGAAATAAAGCGTCCATCGGACAACCGCCAAAATTCAAGTAAAGTTCAAGTAATTTTGCAAAAGCGTGTAGGCATTTAATAAATGCAATCCTTAGTTATTCAACAAACATTAATTTTTGGGGCAAGCAAAACCTGAGCTTGAGCCTGAGCATGAACATTGAAAAATTTTTATGCAGATGACTGGGACTAGGTATGGACAAAAAATAGTTGATCTACCCAGGTATGATAATTAAGTTTCCCTATTATGACAAAGAAAAACAAATTTTACATACACATTCTTTTTTTTTTAAACTAAGAACCAACTCTGTCAGTTTCATGGGTTCTAGAGGATACATTTTATTGCTTGTCAATATTGAAACTTGTGTAAGGCTGCTTAAGGGTTGGATTGGACCTCGTCTGGCAGCATGGAATCATATTTTTTCATGCTCCATTTTTTTCTGGCGCTCAGGAATGTAATTTGCTAGTGCAAGAAAGATAGTGGGAATGCAACATTACAGTACACGGCAGCACCGGTAGTGCTGCGAACTTTCTCGTTCTAGCAAATTACGAAAAGGAATAAACAAAAGCATGAAAATATGTGATTCCATGCTGCCATATGAGGGTCAACCCTATGTAAGTTGCACTTTAAACTATTAAACGAATCAGTTGGGATGTATGACGATTTGTGCTTATTCCTTAACATGTGTAAGATAAGTGATATAAGATACCACTTTAAGGGAATCTAATTATGAAATTGATGTTATTAGTAAAAAACAAAGCACAAAGGGTTGCTGTGCAGTATTATGACTGCCTTGGGTTGCATTGAAGCTAAGAAAGTTAAGTCTATTCATTAGATTTTATCTAAGGATTTTATTTAAAAAAAATCTTTGTTTCTTATATTTTACTAAAAATAATATTTTTCCTAGATGGCGTCATTCTCAGCAATGTCAGATTTGCCTCAAGCACCCCATACACTGAGACTAGGAAAAACTTAATGTTGAAAAAAGAGACCAAAGTAATTGTGCAAGGTTTCACGGGCAAGCAAGGCACGTTCCACAGTCAACAGGCTCTTGACTATGGTACCAACATTGTTGGTGGTGTATCTCCTAAAAAGGCAGGACAGGAACATTTGGGAAAACCAGTATTCGGAACGGTAAAGGAAGCAATGGAGAAGACAAAAGCAGATGCGACTGTGCTCTATGTACCACCACCAGCAGCTGCCAAGGCCATTCTGGAGGCTATTGAGGCTGAAGTACCACTAATCGTTTGCATCACTGAAGGATTGCCCCAACATGTAAATATTATAACACTATCTATCATTATTGGCTTACTTATAGGCTTTAGGAAAGGAACTAATATTTTCTGTGAATTCTAGGACATGGTGCGAGTAAAGCACGCCTTGTTGAGGCAGAATAAGTCTCGGTTGATTGGTCCCAACTGCCCTGGTATCATTGCACCCGAAAAGTGCAAGATCGGCATCATGCCTGCAGCGGTTCACAAGCGCGGCTGCATCGGTGTCGTATCCCGCTCCGGCACCCTCACTTATGAAGCTTGTCACCAAACGACTGTTGTAAGTTAATACTAGTTGTCTGTAAAGTGTAGAAATTAAAATTTTTGTTATCAATCTTGTTATAATTATGTGTTATTTTATTTTAGACTGGTCTAGGCCAGACCCTTTGCGTCGGTATCGGTGGTGACCCCTTCAATGGAACAGATTTCATTGATTGTCTCGAGGTGTTCCTTAATGACCCCGAAACAAAGGGGATCATCTTGATTGGTGAGATCGGTGGCAATGCTGAAGAGTTGGCCTCTGATTATCTTATACAGCACAACACTGTAAGTTTCAACCATTTCCATCTAATTGTATAATTGTGATGTGGCTTTCAGTTAAAATGGTTTTTTGTTTTTTTTTATTAGCCTTTTTTTATTCGTTTTTTTAATCATAAAAATGTTTAAATATTTTTGTTTGTTTGCTTGTATGAACCATATTTTAAGACTTTTTATTTTTGTCCCATAACAGAGCAAGGTAAAGGATTGAAAATAGAGATACTTCAAGAGGTTTTATTGATTTATCTTATCATTAATCACTGTCATTATTTTATTTTGTATGACCACTATTTTGCAGTAAAGTTTGATTCATAGCCATTTATGTCTTGCATCTTGTTATGTGCCTATTATATTTATTGTAATAGTATATTCTTGAGATTCTTGAGTAGAGATGATGATTCGCATAAATTAAGTAGTTACTTTGACATGAAAATGTATCTCATAAGGAAAATAATATTTACTACAAAATTTACTATCCATGCTTTGCCCTTTAGCAAACTTATTTTACCTCATTAGTATAAATCATCTTTTTCTAATGACAGCTATTTCATAATTATTTAAATAAAGCATTAATTATTTCATGTAAAATTAAGTCAACAATCAAAATTTTCTTTTTCATAATTTTCTAAGTCAAAACGCATACAAATTGCCTAGCATCGTGGATGATCTTATAACTTTACTGAGCTGAGCGCCATATAATTTATTCTTTACATTTATCTCTTACAGGGTCAAAAGGCGAAACCTGTGGTATCCTTCATTGCTGGTCTTACGGCCCCGCCTGGCAGGCGGATGGGCCACGCTGGTGCGATCATCTCTGGTGGTAAAGGCGGAGCCATGGATAAAATCAAAGCTTTAGAAAAAGCTGATGTTATTGTAACTCGTTCTCCGGCTAAGATGGGTGCCGAGCTTTTCAAAGAGATGAAACGACTAGAAATCGTCTAAGTAACAAGTTCAGTTGATCGATATATAATATTGGATCTTTACATTGTATAGCCTTTTAGTTATTATATTTGTATTATTTATTATATACACATGTTTCAGCCGTCGGTTTAAATATTAAATTGTTTCATTTGAACATCTAGTGACTAGAGGCAGGGCAGGGAAAGGATTTTTGACAGTGACGCCGTCTTTATTCTACCGATAAATGTCCATAGAAATATTGTTATGTAACAGTTAACGTGTATTTCGTAATTCCTATGATATCGTATGTTGAAATCTAATTGATAACGATTGTACTTGGCACGAAATTGTTAGTGATGCACTTAGTCTATAAGTATGTAATGTTTATTATATAATATGAGTGTTACATATAAATCGATCAAAATTCCACTCGCTACGCTAAGTTTTAAAAATATGAATGAACCTCTATTGGATTGTTTTCTGGCTACGCTAAACTAAGTCCTATTAAACGTAACGAAATACATGCATATTAATAACAATCATTATTGTATTATTAATTTACACCTTTACACTAACCCAAAGACCAGCACCGCGATTAGCGCAATACCAATGAGTCAAAAGTTATGGTTCGTACGTAGTCCAATCACGGTTCAATCACCGAATATTTACAGCGATTGCAGCAACTGGCTACAAATGGGAAATAAATTCCCAGTCATCACGGCTGCATTGTCACTATTTGTCACCACTGGCGACAAATGGGAATAAAAGTGCCCTATTGTAGCTACGACGTGTGATAAAATATTTTCTTAATTGTTACCATCACCGTAAAAGATTTTATAAAGTTTCTTAACTGAATGAACAGAACACTTATTTGCAGTGAAAAAACATTATGTATTATTGATAATGACGTCTTATATTTAAGTACTTAAGAGAAAATAAATAATATAACACAATGGTAATAAGACAATTCGTTACATAACAGTATCAGTAGGTATTAGGAAAAATTTCGGTAAGACCTTTTGATACTTATTTAAATATTTACTTAAGTATGTCCGCATTGTGCTTTATTATCTTGTTAACGTCATTCAGTGCGATTTATTTTATAACTAACATAGTTTACCCTCGACTTCGTCATATACTTACCAGATTTTAAGTCAGATCGTAAGCTATCAAACCAAACATTTTGTATAAAAATTAAATCACATGAAGGTACCTAACTACGACTTTATTTATTTCAATTGGTAGCGGTGATGGTAACATGTGAGAAAATATGTTCCCATACGTCGCCAGTGGCGAAAGTCGCTGAGAATTTTTTATCCCGATTGTTGCCACTGGCTTGTCACCACTGACTAGCTACAACGGGGAATTTCTCATTTGTCGCCAGTAGCAACGGTACTTGTAATACTTAGATAGATTATCGTTCTAGATTAAGACGGACGGAGTCTGTGGCGACAACTGGGATTACACTCGCGAATATTACATATAACTTTTTTTTTGAGTAATAAAACTCCCATTTAGTTTTGTAATAAATAATACATGGATTGCATACTACGAATAAAGAAATGCATATGACAATGCAAGTCCGCAAAAGGTCGTACTTTCATAAATTGCATCCTCCTTGCGCGAATTAAACTGTCACTTGGCGGGTTTTTAGGGTTCCGTAGTCCCTTATATAGTTTCGCCATAGTACGTCCGTCTGTCTGTCGGCTTAGCTCAGAGTCTCTAGTATGTACCTATCTGTAATTTGGCATGAGTATACCTACATACTAATCACGTCGACAAAGTGGTATAATAATTTTTTCAATATTGCCATAAATTACATTTAAGTATAAATATACAGATAGGTACAGGATGGTAACAGTACAGAATGTTTCAATGTCATTTTACCCTAGGGTGTAGCGAACTAACAAATAAGTTAAATATACTTAAATGATGAATTTATACAACATGCGATGAGATTGATTCTAATTGATTACTTACCTAATTATCATTATTGTGAAAAAAAAAATACATTATGTCAAGTTAATTAATATAGATAACTAGTGTTTTCCCGCGACTTCGTCCGCACAAATTATATACCAGATTTTAAGTCAGATCATAAGCTATCAAACAAAAAAAGTTTCATCAAAATCGGTTCAGTAGTTTTTGCGTGATGCGCGATCAAACAAACAAACAAACAAACACACAAACAAACAGACAGACAAAATTTCTAAAAAAGGTTGATTTCGAGTCGGGGATATTTAAAAACCATATCGTAATCTTTTTTTTGTAAATATCTTCAATGTACAGACACAGTTCAGTTACAGTTTTATAATAGTTAAGAAGATAATAAGTTAGGATGACTTTTTCTCGTCGATAGTAGTCACGAGTGTGGTGTGTCGTTGGATAGGTCGTTCTAAAATATTTCGGATGTGTGAAAACCATTTTTCGAGAGCATACTGATTTGCTTTGATACTGGGCTCGCTAGGGTAAATAATTTTCTTTGATACTGGGTCGACTCTACTGGCCGAGACGCGACGTTAAAGTGGTCGCCCCACCCCAGCCCCAGCCCCAGGTATTGCTCGAACGATGCATGTAGTGGAGCTGACCTGCTTGAGCTAGCCACCTGGAGTGCGATTTTTGAAACTCATTCGCTGAAAATGAAATGCAGTTGAAAATGACAAAATTACTATGGAGATACCATGCATCTTTCTACAGCTGATTTGACTTTCAAAAATCATACTTCAGGAGTGCGATTTTTAAAGTCAAATCAGCAGTAGAAAGATGCATAAATCACCATAGTAATTTTGATATTTTCAACTGCCAACGTATGACTTTCAAAAATCTCACTCCAGCTCCAGCTGCAGCCACTCTGGGTCGCTGAGACAGCGTATTTAGATAGTTATTCAAATACGTACCTACTTTGTATTTAGAATGTACCGTCCCTGATTACCTACTTCTCTGGGAATACATATAGTCGTTGTGTATTGCTGTTGCTATTTAATCATAATCATCCACGTATTAAAAATTGTAATAAGGTTGCGAATAAAAACCAAAGATACGCCACGCCATCCAGACATTTTTTAATAAATAAGAATAGTTTCAATGGTTACGGCTCGGTACATAAGTTTAAGTACGTATTGTAATCTTAACGACAATATCATAGACATATTAAATATTCTCCACTTTGGAACTGTTGTTACGGCCAAAACTTATGGGTATGAATTCAACAAAAAGTACCTTATAATAGTACAATGGGCTTTGCCCTCGCGACACTGGGTGTCTTTGATCATACTCTAGAGTGCGCCATATATGGCTACATTTAGCTTAGTACCTAATTAATTAGTCGATTACATAGGTACCTACTTACTAAACAATAATTGGTGGGTACAGTACCCGGCAAGTTTAGTTCTTTAGAGTTTATTGCCGAAGCAATGTATCTCAAATATAATTCGGTTTTCACATCGGTTCACATTCGGTCTTGAAATCTAAGCGTTCTAGTTTCCGTAAAATGTAATGAAGCTGATTACATTTTCTACAAAATGGTAACTAGATAGCCTTTTTATTTAGGAGGGAGGATTTCCTAAGGGAGATACGGGGGTGGAAAAGACAAAAATGATTTTTAGACTGCTCTAAAATTTCCTCATTTAGGTTCTATCTCGGAATGGGTCTTACTTACCTAAAAAGTAATTCTATACAAATTGAAATTAATCTTAATTTCCTACAAAAAAAGTCCTGCGATGATTTACTCAAATTTCTAGGGCTTTCCATTGTCTATCTCCGAAGTGCTATTCCAGCCAAAGTGTAGACCTTATTGAGAGGGGTCGGCTTGAGGCAGCCAGTAACTATGTAGGTACTCCATAAAGAAATACTTATAAACAAGAGCACGGCAGTCGACATTCTCTATATCCCACAAGCCCGCCTCAAGAACCGTGGAGCTTCCAGCGCGATACATCTAGTATAAATGACGACCCATCTGTTGCCAGATTCAATCTGTGGAAAGAAAGGGTACCCCCTGGTGGGGCACCAGCTGAATTTATTTCCCCACAGGAACATCTGCCCCCGGGCACAATCTGCAACGGCCAGTGTGGAAGACCTTAAATCGGCTTCGCACTCAAGTTGGTCGTTGCAGACAAAGTTTATGCAATTGGGGGTACAGGGACACTCGCCTGATGCAGTGTGATTGCGGCGAGCTGGTCCAGTCGCTGGCGCAGCACCTGCTGGAGTGACCATTGTGCCCGAGCACCTGCACGAGAGAGGACCTCAACAAGGCTACACTGAGCGCTGTCAGGCCCGCCGAATATCTGGCTCATGAAATATAGAAACAATAGAACAATTGACACGAAAAGAAGAAGATCTCCGAAATGCTTGATCAGGTCTTCACCTTCACCAAATTAAAACAGGATCACTTGAGGTTAATTTTTAGACCAAAAAAAATTATCCATAAGTAAGTATCGGTCATAAAATGCCGAAGTTATCTTGTAAGTTCGAAACGTCGAATTTCGTCGTCTACTCTCATCATTCTGGAAAGCCTGGTTCAAGTTGGTCTCATTTTACATACAAGACTTACCTAATTTCTTCTTTATTTCATAGATGCGTGATCGTTCTGCATCCCAAAGTTGTTTCTGTCGATCGCAAACGGGATTTCAACTTTTCTTTTAGTCTTTCTTTGCTTCGGTCTGTTCATTCTGACTTGCAATAGATGTAGTAAATTTATTTATAATTTATCTTTAATGACTTAATGGGCCATGGGTTCCGACGAAGATTATCTATGAGAAACGCGATTGCCTAGCCCTCAGAAAAGTGCGTGCGTGTGCCGTATTTTCGATTAAAAAGAATTGAACAAAGGCACTTTTAAGACCAATCCTAGCTTATACCTACTCTAATCTCTAAAATAAAGTTTCTTTCGTTCAAATTCGACAAGTATTTAAGGCAATACAATAACATAGATTATCAGACTTTATGACTTTTCCAGTATTCCTCTTAATAGAAAATTTAATCAGCTTCATTATTTGAATATACAACTTTTTTGTAGGACGCTTTTTATTTGTTATATATCATGGTTAAACAAGGTAACACGGACCAAACCATACGAATCAGTGTAAAAAGAAGAAATGAAATAAAAGCTTGTAAAAAGCAAGATAGACTGGGGAGATACCTACAAGCTAAAACGATAAGTTAAAAAACACTAAAATGAGTTTCATTCAAACATAGGTTACCGAAAAGGATAGATTTATTTTCCTCCGAAAGAATAGCAGTAGTACATAGTGCATCAGATTACAATGAGATCCGAATCTTGTATAGATAGTAAGTAAAACTTCTTATGGGAGGGCTTTGAAATTCTGATCCGCACTAGAAGATCCGCACCCTTTTGTGTGACGGACGGAAGTTCGAAATTTAAATTGGGAGAAGTTTCACATCTGCCGGGCGTCCCGTGATGAAATTTTTTTTTTTAAAGTTGGTATTTACCTAGTAATTTATGATATTTAAGGAAGTAAGTACCTACGGTAAGTACATTTGAAATTTCCGATTTTATAATCATCATGATTCTTAATACGGTACATAGGTACACACGGCGACACATCAAGCTATACAATCCCAACATAAGTTGGCCGCGCGTATGTCGAGTAACGTTAGGTAGGTTGCTTGATGTGTCGCCGTGTGTACATTGCATCGTTATAAGAAAATAGTACTTAAGTATTGTTACATGTACGATTACAGCTGCAAAATGATGCACCGCTTCGTAATCGATGCATCCCAAATGTTAACTTATCACAGGCTAGGTATATGAACAGAATTTTATAAACTCGATTCACAGTAACAATACACAAATTTCATCTTAAAAGTAGGTAAGTAGGTAATAAATATATTAGTAATAGAAAGTCGGTCCAACCAAGTCTTAGGCCGAGATTCAGTGACGGTTTATTTATTAGTCTTAGTTCGAGCTAATTAGGGTCGAAATTTAGGTACCTATGGATTTTGACATACGGGAGTTCGAACTGAGACTTAGGCTGGCTTGCACCAAAAAGTATTTAAGCTGTCACTGTCATTTGTATGAGCAGTTTGAAAGACAGAACCAGAACTATCACTAAATACGTTTAAGTCTAAATACTTGTTGGTGCAAGCCAGCCTTAGGGCCTGTTTCACCACTTCTGAATAAGTTCTTGTTAGCTTAACCGACAGATATTTTGACATAATTAATTTCATACAAAATATGTCAAACTATCTGTCGGATAAGCTAACAAGAACTTACCCAGAAGTGGTGAAACAGGCCCTTAGATTACAATTAGGATATACAAATTAACCGTAATATTAATAAACTACGGGACTTAAAATAAACCAAGATTTTCAGATAGTACCTATCCATCATAAAATCGGAATACTTATCATTATTTAGTCTAACTTGCTCCATAGTTGCAATAGGGATGATGAGTAATCCTAGAAATTCATATCTTGTAACGAATTACAGAAATTGGCTTTTAATAACAAAATGTTCAAAAGAAATTACAATCGAATGAAAAACAAAAAAGTTATAGGCTATTGAAAAACGTTTTTTATCATCATCTATCTCTTTCATGCAAAACAGGTGTTTGTATGGCACGTCGTCATGATTTGTATGACAAAACGTAGTTATGACGTAACTTCTATTATATATGCCTCTCGCTCTAATCGTAAATTTTGAACACTTTTATTTCAGTCATTTTAAAGATATTCAAAAATTAATTTCACTTTAGTGTACCTATAAGATATCAGTTTAAAAAAATTATAAACATCATCCCTGGGAGATTTTACAGCAATAGGGACTGAAAATGCTTGTGCTACTAACATCACATGAAGATAATAATACTTAACCCACTACGTTTTTCAGGTTCAGCTTTATAGTCTGGCCACACACACACATCGATTTATACTAGGTAGGTATCACAACACAAACACGATTAGATCTGCCATCGTCCGCGACGTGGACGAGGAATACCTCGTCCACGTCCTCTGATGTCGCGTTTCAACTTCATAGCTTCAAATCTTTGAGCCATTATCTCTAAATCATCTGGAACTTCTTGACTTGCTTCTTGGAGAATTTTAACAAGATTTCGAGCGTTTGCCCAATCTTGTTGCGTCACAAAAGATAAAGCAATTCCTTTCTTGCCTGCGCGACCGGCTCTACTAACTCTATGAACATATTCTTCAACATGCTTTGGAAAATCATGGTTAACTACATGACTAAGGTCTTTAATGTCAATATCCTTTGATGCTACGTCACTGGCAACTAGAATATTTATATTGTCTTGTGACATGGCACCTAAAACTGTTTCACATTCAGTTTGGTCTTGGTCTGCGTGTATGCACTGGCTGTTGATTCCTCTTATGGCCATCATTGTGGAGATGTGTGTCGCTGTTGCCTTTTTACTACAAAAAATAATAACTTTGTCAGAGGGATCAATACAATGAAGAAAGTCAAATAGAGCATTTTCTTTATCATTTTCCTCAAGAATCAGGACCCTTTGTATTACGTTATACAAGGTAGCGAGATTTAATGGCCCAAAATGCACTTGAATGGGATCCTTCATGTAAAACTCTGCTATGCGGCGTACTTCTTCTGGCCATGTGGCTGAAATCATAACTATTTGACAATCGGGCCTTACATCAAACAGTGTCTTTTGAATTTGTGACTCAAATCCCATTTCTAACATCTTGTCAGCTTCATCCAGCACAATGTATGAGAAATGAATAATGTCCAAATGCCCTGCCAATACTAAGTCATTAAGCCGTCCTGGTGTACCAATCACCATGTCAACTCCATCAGAAACCATTTTAATTTGTTCTTTACGGTCTCCCCCTCCATAGATGGAAACTGATTTTATTCCTTTGTACTGATATTTCGAAACCTCTTTTTCTGTCTGTAGGACAAGTTCTCGTGTTGGTGTCATAATAAGCACGCAGGGACCTTCACGTTTCTCTCTTGGTGTTGTTTGACCATCTATATGAATTAGAGCTGGCAGTAGGTATGACAACGTTTTTCCAGTGCCATTTTGGGAAATGCCAATCATGTCTTCACCTCTCAAAATAATAGGCCAAGCCTGACTCTGAAATGGAGTTGGTAGCTTGAATTCTTGTTTATGTAGAGACGCCAAAATTTCAGGATGCGGATGGAAAGCTTGTTCAAACGATAAGACGGGGTTTGGTATAGGTCTCAACCCTGGTTTATCTTTGAAAGTCCGCTTTGCTAGTATGTCACAATTAGCACGGCGCCAACGAATCACTTCTGCAGCTGACATTGCAGTGACATCAGAATGTTCTTCATACAGATTTTTCACAACTTTTGGTAGATCATCCCATGTCGTGTCGTTATGCTGTCGATCATAATACGCATTTAGTTTATCCCACTCGATGACTTCAGCAGCTGGGCGTGGGCTGTCTCCGGAAACAGTACTGCTACTACTAGTAAGACTGGTTGATCCTTTGACTCCTTTGCCTTTTTTAATTTCTCTTCCTTCTTTACCTACACTAGTATCTCTTACTTCTTTACCCAGTATACTATGATCAGCATCTTTTTTGTGGCTAGATTCTTTTGGAGCGGCACTTTCTCTTGAATAAGCTGGTCTGTATTCCTTTATGACTTCATTGATCATACCTTCAACCTTAACAATCGCATCATCTGTACCAATAAGTGTAATATCTGTGCTGTTACCAGACGATTCACCGATTCTTATTTTGGCTTGAGATAAATGCTCGAGATCGCGTATTTTTGATCCGCCTTTGCCGATGATGTGGCCAACTCTATGAGATGGTACGAAAATAATTCTTTTGTTACCCTCCTCATGACGGTAGTAGCGGCGCGTTCGTTCACTGGCGTCGGCTCGATCGCGCCAGTTTGTTTCGTTGCTGCGGCCTCTAGTTCCTCTGTTGTAGCCCCCGGCACTCGGACGGTAGATGCGCGAGTTGTGGCTCGGTCCTGCCCTCGGGTCTGAGACGCTGTCCGAAGCTGAAGTTGTCGCTGTGGACGTAGACGGCGCGGCAACAGGTTCGCTCTCCTGCCACTGTTCATCCCACGCAGCCATATCTGAAATCGACATCGTCATAATTTATAACTCGAAAATAGTTTAGGTAGCTAATCTGAAACTAAAAACTGTGTTGTAATTGTTTTGTTGTTATTTATTACTTACCTTGTTAGCAAATTGCAGAATATTGACGTACGCTTAACGCAGGAATTCTGCCGCTAAAATAATGAAAGAGAGGGGAATGTTACGCGACAGAGGTGGAGAAATATGCTCCAATCACAGGACTGCAGCTCCTTGCGCAGCCCGCCTGGCGCAGAACGTAGTTATTGACCGATACAAATTGAGGATGCAAACCTGGATAGTAACTAATACATGACAATAAAAAAACGTACTCGTGAAGAGGAAGTTAAATCACGTAATGATGGTTCCGCAAAGTAGTCGGCGATAGTCCTTGAGTTAATCAGAAGTTCCATTCAGAAGGACCATTTTATTAAACAGAATGTATCGAATAAAATAATTAAGATTAAGGGCCTGTTTCACCCATAAACTTAATATGTTTTACCACTTCCGAATAAGTTCTTGTTAGCTTATCCGACAGCTCATTTGACATACTTACCTATTCTTCATACACAATATGTCAAATGAACTGTCTGATAGCTGACAAGAACTTATCCAACAAAAATGGTGAAACAGGCCCTAAATTTTGCGCAATTACAAAAGTATGGAATATATCGGTCCCAACTGGTAAAAACTTTTTAGTAACTTGTAGTTAATAAATAAAACTGGTCAAGTGCGACTCGGGCTACTAGCACACTAACGGGTTCCGTACCACCCACACCACCACACAATATATTAACTTACAAAAAGTTTTGTTTTCTCCGGGACCTTTAGCGCGAGACTAACTCACACTTGGCCGGTTTTTATTATTAGTTGTTATACTGTAGAGTTTGCTCTAAGTATATCACATCAAGTTTGACGCTTGAATGTAGGTATTACCCAAAAATTTTGTATTACCATTTTTACGATAGAGCGAGAAGATAAAACGTCGATAAAAACTAGTTTCATTTTTGTCATTTTTATTATTTGTTATTCTGTGAAAATGACAACTGTCTAGCTAGTTCAAAAGTCTGTCTATTACGGTTCAAAAGTTACAACCCTAAATTGGTAGGACGGACGGACGGACGGACTACGTAGGTTTAGTAATAGGTTCCGTTTTCACCATTTGAAGAAACTAAGAAACGAATATGAACGAATAGGAGAAAAACCACAGCTCCGAAACACGACTCTTGTTGTACCAACGCTACGGTACGGAACCCTATCACTGCGTACTTGCAGTACCTAGAGGTTTACGTTAGTATATGAAGGGCCCAGTTGCAAAAGTCCCTAAGTCTACTTAGGGACTTTTTGATCTGATATCTTAAACGTGAGAAATTAAGTGATTATTAAGTTGTAGCCTGATCTCAAATATACATTGATTTATTCATTAATACACTGACGTTTCATTTTTTTTAACCCTTTTCTCATATGGAAAATTTCTAGCCCTTTTTAAAGACTTTTACTCTCTCTATTCTAAAACTCATTTTTTGGACTTAGGGACTTGTGCAACTGGGCCCTTCATATAGGGTCTTTCTTTTTATGCTGACACTTTTTTAGGGGAATGATCAGACCATCAATCTGAGCAACTTTCTCTATGGCACCAAAATCGAAATCGCGAAAAAAAAATCTGCTGCTCCATACAAAACTGCAAACCTACCTACTCGAGCAAAATGTATGGGACAGTAGATTTTTTTCTCGATTTCGATGTCAGTCCCATAGAGAAAGTTGTTCAGTTTGATGGTCTGATCATCCCCTTAAAAAAGTGGTTGTTGTTGATGGTTTGTTGTTGAAGTTGTTCAGTTTGATGGTCTGGTCCTCCCCTTAAAATAGTTTCAGCTAATTTTGTTAGACTTTAAATATATTCTTTGATAGAGGCATAGAGCGACAACGATGACCCCACAGGCGGGAAAGGTCACGGGGCGATTGCAACCTTGCACAATATAGGTACCCTAGAGGAGCGTGCACCTTCTCTGTCCAACATAGGTACACACGGCGACACATCAAGCATCAAGCTACGCAAAACCAAAATAAGCTGGCCGCCCGTCGACCTAAATGTATGGAACAGCTGTTTTTTTTTCGCGATTTCGATGTTGGTCTAGGGAAAGTTGTTCAGTTTCATGGTCTATCATCCTCATAAATAACCGTCAGCATATTAAATTGGACCATGTAACAGGCTGTACCTACTGCCAACTTAATAAGGGGTGTTTCAGACCATAAAACTGAACAACTTTCACTATAGGACCAACATCGAAACCGCGAAAAAATCTGCTTTTCCATAGAAAATACAGGGTGAAATTGATATCATTACACAGTGTTTTAAGAAGTGGGTTTTGGTGACGTCCACGTTTTATTCGAGAAATCGATAGTTTTTCTAATTCTGAGTGCAATAGTAAAACTCTGGCTTCGATACGACTTATAGTTTTTTTTATAAAAAATGTCAAAGTTTCCCAAAATCTGGGTCATGAAAAGAGGAAAAAATTCATAAAAAAAGAACTGAAATACTTTTTTTTGTTTTGATTAAATCTTATAATTGTGTACAAGACAATACACCTTCCCACAAATTTTTAACATTTTACTGCGAATAGGTAACGAAATATGACAATTTTTCGTATTTCAGTTTTCATGTTTTTACTCGACCATAAGACCGTATTAGGATGAGATTTCTACACCGAAAAATTGTTTATACCCTCCTTTATAGGTTCTAATAAAATCACAGCCTAGTTCCGTTTTATGTAGAAGTTATTATTAATTTTAGGTTTGTTCGGAATTTCCGGGCTTAGGGTTGTCATGTGACTTCAAATTAAATATTAAAATTTTTAGGTTTTGTATGAAACACTAATTCAACATTCTTCTTAGAAGTGTCTGATTATATAATATTTTAAACATCTTTTCTATAAGTTTATGTTGTAATTTCTACTTTTTTTTTGTTAACATTTTTATTAATAGCTGTATTCTACATAAGCAAATTATACTCTGTTAGTGCCGTAAAAACAGACAATGTTTATGTATGTATGTATATCCATTGGTTTCCTCATAACTTCTAAACTACTTATCATAATTTGACAAATGAGGTATCGTTCGAAGCGTCTTGAACGTCTACTGGTTATAGGATATTATTATGTGACTTTCAAAGATGTATATTGTAATAAACCAAAATACCCAAAATAATTTAAATAAAAAGTAAGATCAAAAACTAAAACTCGAATACTGAAAAATATCGCTCTAAAAAGTATGAAACATGAAAACATTCTGATCTGAATTTGTTATAATAATAATATGTAGGTATACAAACTACACAACACAATTTCAGATGATAATATTTTCTTGTTTCATACTTTTTAGAGCGTGATTTTTCAGTAGTCGGGTTTTAGTTATTTATTATTTGTTTATTTCCTTTTTGGAGAACTAACAGCTAAATAACAGTTAGATTTCAACAAAGACATATTGATGGTCAGATGCTGACAACAAGTTATTAAACTAATTTTTAATAACGAAGTCTTGGTAATAGTTTTGTTCAAGGGTCGTCGTTCTGCTTCTGCGGTTACTACAATTCTCGGTATCGACATTAATAGTTAATAATATTCTAGTTAATAGATATTAAATTTTCGAGAGTACGATAGACAAGATTAATGGCAATAAATTATTATGATTATGATTTAAATCTACACTAAATTTTTGGGCGTAAAAATGATTGATTTTGAGTTAGCAACAAAATAATATCTGCTAAATCATTACATAAGCGTTAGTCGGGGAAATCTACGGATTTTTGTATGGAGTAGGTTGCATTAATGGCACTTTAGATGATAAATTGGGAATATAGCTAGGAATAGGAATATATCCCTGATGTTGTATTGTGTATTATTAGATAATTAAGACATTTACAAAACATTAAATTTTGGTATGAACAAAAATATTGTAACTGGTGATTGTGTACAGGACTGCTTTGTTCAATTCGTTGCTTCGTTTTGTCAAATTTTACGTATAAAAATAATAATCCCCGGTTAATATCGTAAATTAAGAGGCCGTAAGGCGGTATGAAAAAACTCTGACACCAGGACTTGCCCACACGATACGAAGAAGATAGAAAAGAGTAGACAAAAGTATTATAAATTAACAGCAATACTAGTTCAAACACAATGTAATAAAATGTCTATAATGCAATCTCAAACCGTATTTTTCCTAGACTACCTACGTGTCAATGGCGATGATATAACACAAAATTGGTTTTTGAAAATATAAACGACTTATTCAAAAATACTACGTATTACCGGATATGAGTAAGTGACAACCCTGAAGAAAATAGAAAATTATTAATAACTTCTACATAAAACGGAATTAGGTTGTGATTTACATACTACCTATAAAGGAGGGTATGAACAAGCGTTCGGTGTAGAAATCTCATCCTAATACGGTTTTATGGTCGAGTAAAAACATGAAAACTGAAATACGAAAAATGGTCATATTTCGTTACCTATTCGCAGTAAAATGTCCAAAATTTGTGGAAAGGTGTATTGTCTTGTACACAAATATAAGATTTAATCAAAACAAAAAAAAGTATTTCAGTTCTTTTTTAATAATTCGTTATATGTTTTCCGGAATCCGGATTTCGGATTTTTTGTCATTTATTATAAAAAAAACTATAAGTCGTATCGAAGTCGGAGTTTTACTCTTGCACTCAGAATTAGAAAAACTATCGATTTCTTGAATAAAACGTGGACGTCACCAAAACCCACTTCTTAAAACACTGTGCATTAGCATCCTTTTAAACTAAGAGCCTATACTATACCCATCAAACTGAACAACTTTTACTACGGGAGCAAACCGATCGCGATCGAATTATTCATACAACATTTCAAAGAATTTCAAAGTATCTTCGTAATTATATAAATTGTAGTAAATGTTAGATTTTTTAAGCAATTTTTCCATACTTATATAAAACATTAATTTTATTAAGTAATACCGTCTACGAGTGTTCAAGTGTTCTACGACAAAGTTTTGTATAAAATTGACAACTCTGCAACCACCTTAATGGTGTGTTCATACGCGTGCCGCGCAGCCCGGCAAGCATAAGCAATTCGCTGTACATTGAGGCTTCTATAAAGTTAAATAGTAACAATCACTTTACAGACGAGTCGATGTACAGCGAATTGCCAAAGCGTGCTTGTGTGTGAACCCAGCATCAGACCGTGATGTGGAATTTACTCGCACACTCAATCAGATTTCGCGCGCTTTTTCGAATTTCGAACTTTGCGTTCAATGTCGGTCGTAGAAAGAGGAAAGTAAGCGAAAAATTATAGTTTCGCTCTAGCATGATTTCTCTACTTGCGCGTGACTCGGCTTACCTACTTCCATAACTACTACATTTTCAAAAATTTCATATTTCAAATAGGTAGGTAAGTACCTACTTTATTTAAAAAAATATTCATACATTATGAAAGTCTCACAAAACCGTTTCCACGGTTCGTCTGTGAGATCAAGAGTCTCAGAACAATAATATTGACATAATACCTACTTAGTTATCTATTTATTGAATGGAGTTGAGCAGATGAATTTTAAATAACCTACCGAACCTTCGCTTGTCTTCACTATAGTCTAAGGCTGAGATTCAGAGACGATTTGTAAGTCTTAGGCCGAGATTCAGAGACGATTTTTTTAGTCTTAGCTCGAGCTAAGTAGGGTAGAAATGTATGGATTTTGACATACGGGAGTTCGAACTATGACCTACAAATCGTCCTGAGGCCGAGATTCAGAGACGATTCTTAAGTCATAGTTCGAACTCCCGTATGTCAAAATCCATACATTTCGACCCTACTTAGCTCGAGCTAAGACGGAAAAATTCGTCTCTGAATCTCGGCCTGAATCTCAGCGTTAGTTCGAACTCCCGTATGTCAAGACCCTACTTAGCTCGAACTAAGACTGAAAAAATCTTCTCTGAATCTCGGCCTAAGGTCTTCACATGTCACGCACGGCAAGCGCGCGGCTTTCGCTCTCCGACTCTCCGAAAAGCGAGGGTACAGGTTATTTTCTATGCAGCAAAGGCGCATCACGCGCGTGTAGAGAAATCATACTAGACGTGCAGGAAGGTGGCATAGGTAAAAGATGATGATGGTGTCTGTCGGTGCACTGACATACCTTTACTTTTTAGCAGCGATTACATTACCCAACATGCAGGGCCGATTTCAGCATATATTGCCTGATTTGTTCTCTCTATTTTAAAGTGTAGTGTAATTGGCGGATTGTTTCCTAGCTCACCAACTCGGTAGGTACCTCGCACATCTCTGGTGGAAACGCAACCATAGGTCCGATTTCGGCATACATTTCCTGATTTATTCTCTCTATTTTAATGTGTACCGTTCAAAGCAAGAAATGTATACCGAAATAGGCCCTAAATGGAGGGTAATTGTAGTTCGTCGCTGCTATACGTAGAAAGAAATGCTGCTATATTTTTGAAAACTTTTTATGGGAGGGCTTTGAAATTCTGATACGCGACCTTTTCGTGTAACGGAAGTTCGAAATTTAAATCAGGAGTGCCGTTTCGAAAAAAAGCGCACCAAATCAGAAGGTTCGGGAGATAAGAAGTTTTATATCGCAGGTAGAAGTTTCACATCTGCCGGGCGTCCCATGACGGCGCGCTGCTCACCTCCAAACATTTTTGCGATTTGGCGTTGGCAGAAAGCAGCGATCAGTTGCCCGTCTAATGGCCACTTCAGAGAGTCTGAGGCAGAGACCAAGACGATTTTTTCTGTCTTGGGTTAGGGTTAAGAAGTTTGAAATCCTCTATAGATCCATGGTTAGGGTCGAAATGTATGGATTTTGACATATTCGAATGAGGGATCTTCAGAAAGCTATTAAAAAAGAAGAAAATGTAGTTCCTAGTGGCTCGATGGATGGCGTTGACGAGACAGGGGCGAGCGACCTACCTTGCAGAGATAATAAAATAGTAATAATATTTTGTGTTTTAAAGTAAGCAGCACAATATGAACATTTATTTCGTCAACGGATGCATCTGACTCAGTGACTTGCATTTTTGTTTACTTTTAAGCATTGAAATGCTTTTTAGCCTCAAATTTTTGTCTTCAGACCCCTCTCAGCCGAGACAGGGGCGAGCGACCTTGCAGATAAAAAAGTAATAAATATAAATAAAGTACGAAAAAAGATAAAAAAGCAAAATATTTTGTCTTCGGACCCCTCTCTGGCTAACGCCATCTATCGCCGGTAGGTTGAACTACGTTTGACTGACTAGCTAAATCTACCAAAATGTAGAAATCGACTAAAAGTGGTCACACTGAGCCTCCCTTCACTCCCTCCCTGGAGTTTTTGGCGGGCTTTGGTAGCTGACGTTTGGAGTCCTTATATTTCATCGAATTTTTATTGTTTATAGTGAGTTTTGGTTCGTAAAATTGGTGTTGTTTTGCGTAACAAAGTGTCGTGCAAGTGAACAATATATAGTTCAGTGAAATATGATGGTGCGTGGGTCGTAAACAGGAAAAGTGTTCCGTGATTTTAGCGCGGTAAAGCGGTCGGTTCACCTCTTTCCTGTGGACTTCTCTGCTTTTCCTGCGTCTTTCGATTGCCTCCAAAAACTCCAAAGAACCATCAAAACGTCGAATACCAACGTTTTAATGTGAAAACAGAAGAAAATTAAAAATAAATTAAGATTTAGCCAAAAGGTCTAGTAACCAGGCTAGTAAATATATTAAAAAAAAAAAAAAAAAAAAAAAAACACTCCCTCCCTCATTCATTCAATTTATTTCCAAGGATTGCCAGGTTGGGGGCTATTTCCGCGATTTTGGGGAAAATGTGAGGAAATGAAATCGTTGGGAAAATTGATGAGGAACATAATTATCAAGCTGCGGAATTCTGGGGGTTTTTTTTAAATTTAATTAATCATACAAACATTGCATTACTGATATAAATAGGTTTTCTATTATAGGCTGACTCTGGTTATCATGGCTCGATCGATCGATACTATTAGTCCATACCTTCCTATGCAATGCGTTGTTTATGGTGTTGTTGAGTTTAAAGGCATGTCTATAGCGCTTGTTTTTTTAACAGACATTAGACAAAAACACGATACAAATGGGCGTGGCCATACACAACTACATAAAGATGTCTTCCGTCGACGATGAAGAATATCCCCCGACCGCGTGGGGATGAAGAGGGATTTTTGTTTCATTTTTTGACAACTGCCGCTCGATACCGCGCCGCAATGACGCGGGATATTTAGATATTTATCTGCTAATCCATCCAATTGTAATCCATCCAATTCACATCTCTCTGAACTTTGACTTTGTTCAAACTTTGTTTACTGGCAGATAGCTCAGATAGGTTTGAATTGGGCGTCAGTTGTCAAAAAATGCAACATACCCCCCCCGCTCTCCCCCTCGTTCTTCGTGGGGGATGTTTTCCATCGTCTACGGAAGACATCAAAGGACATCCGGCGATAGATGCCCAATATTATATACTTCAAAAAGAAAAATGAAAAAGCGGCAAAATATCTGACAAAAACAAGGGCTCTCATCATTTGCTTTTTAGGCCCATCACATACATGCGGAATCGTCAAACGGAATCCCGATTCGATATTTCGATTCGATATTCCGAATGCCATCCACACCACACACATACGTTTGTTTTCATACGGAATAACGTTTGGCAGCAGTTGCCAACTATGGTTACAAAAAATACTATAGAGCTGATTAAAAAATACCTAAAATAAAAATGTATGAAATGCCGATAGTAAGTATGATTCAAAACAAATTATGTAGATAGTATTGCACACAATCAATCGGTACCATCGATATTGTAACTATTTTTTGAGATCACGATAATATCAAAAGACTATCGATAGTTTCCCCATTAGACGTAATCAGCATGCAAAATGGCATTTAGGTACTAATCTAGATGTTTTTGGTCACCAAGAACCATATCACACATGCTATTTTTGAGCGTAGGCGATTTCGCAACGATACCGCAACGACGTCGCAACGCACCGTCACGATACGATATCATTCCGTCAACGCCTACGCTAAAAGTAGCTTGTAATATGGCTGAAAATCTTTAAAAAATTCCACCAAAGACATCAAAAATTCACTAGATCTAGTAAAAATTCTCCGAAATCGGCAACACTCCATCCGCAACGCAATCTCATCAGAAAAACCGGTTTGGACGAAATTACGTACGGAATAGTTCCGACTGTGTGTGGTAGGTCGTTGAGTTTGTATGCAATTGCTGCATCCGGAATATCGAATCGGGATTCCGTTTGACGATTCCGCATGTATGTGATGGGCCTTAAAGACCTATTATTTCACTGAAAATACCCGAGCAAAACAGAACAGTTGATCTACCGTTTGTTTTCTGTGCATTTGTGTTTTATTTCTAGTCTAGTTTATTTTAGTCATTTTGGAATTTTTTTTTCAAATGTATATTTTTGGGGAAACTACATGCTCGATCTGAGGGAATTTCCGAAATCACATCTGGCAGCCCTGTCATTTTATTCATTCATTCATTCGTCAACGACGTCAACGCATCGCAGACTTTACTCTACTCTATCTATGGCACGCAGTTTAGTTTTTTTCGTAGTGCAAATTGTTCACAGATTATTGCCACAAATAATTGCAAATGAATTACAAAAAAATAGACATATATATTGTAAAATGGAGGTGATAATATCTATGTAGTCGTGGAAGTGGTTTACAAAATACACAGGGTTGTGTCACACACGCAACAAGCTTCCTTTCTATAATTTCGGTGAAGTGCATCGTCGGTCTGCTCCGCCCGCTACCTACACTACAATATCGCAAGATGAGGGCATTCTACGGTTACTGAAATGTTGAAATATACAGCCGCTTAGACTGGAGGCGAGAGGCAAGATGAGCAACTGGGCGCGGAGGATGCACCGGCGGGCGGCGACACTCAGCAATGTGGTCACTTCCTGCGGGCATCCCAACTCCCTTCCTTACCCACGGCGACTCGAAAAAGTCAAGTTCGGTGTGCATTTACACGAAGTTTGTAAGGAAGACATACCTGGGCCGTTGCTTGTTAGTATCGTGTTATGTTTTGTTGGTAATGGAAGTTTAGGCGTGGCTAATAACTGTGTGTCGGTGTTCAGGTGCTGATCTTGAAGCTGAACAAGGAGGCGCCGCTGCGCAGGGACGTGTTCCGCGCGCCGGGCCACCAGGGCGCCATGAAGAAGCTGATACACTTCCTGCAGACGGGCCGGCTGGTCAACGTGGACAACTACTCTGTGTACACTATCGCTAGTGTACTCAAGAAGTTCCTTAGGTAAGTGCCCAATATTGTTTAGACCCGCGACTTCGTCTGAACAAATTGTATACCAGATTTTAAATTCAGATCATAAGCTGTCAAAAAACAAAAGTTTCATCAAAATCGGTTCAGTATGTGATGCTCGAACAAACAAACAAACAAGAAAAAAATCCAAATTTGGTGATTTGGAATCAGAAAACTAGTATAGTACAGTCAGCATCAGTTGTACATACAACTTCTGTTAGCAGTTTTATAATATGTAGTTAGTTAAGATTTAAAGTCCCGTTTGTATTTTATGTGCTTTTGAGTTTAGTTTATAAATGTTAATAACAAGAAACTATACTGCATTCCAAATAAGGATGATGACTAGACTTCGTCTAGCACAGCGGGACGAAAATAATAGAGAACTTGACTTTTCGTTTTTTTCATAATATGCTAATTTTACTGATAAATTTGATAGAAAGTTTTATCATTTTACTCATATTTAAATAATGTACTCGTATTTGTGAAAAATATTACATATTAATGTCAGTGATTTGATTGTAGACATAGGTATTATGATTGATGAGGTGATGAGTAATGTTTAGAATTCAAAAGAAACATTTTGGTTGCACTGGCTTCCTCTGTTAGAGTTTACTTAAACTTGGCTAAAATCCATGACATTATTGTTTAACACAATTTCGATAAAAGTTGGCAATATAATATTTTAATTATAGTATACTAGCTGTTGCCCGCGACTCCGTCTGCGAGAACCTTTAAAAAGTATCCTATGTGTTAATCCAGAACACCTTCTATCTGTGTGCCAAATTTCATCCAAATCCGTTCAGCCGTTTATGCGTGATTGAGTCACAAACATCCAAACATCTAAACATCGTCACAAACTTTCACATTTATAATATTATATGAATATGAATATGATGATATGATATGATATGATATTATATGCCCTGGGCCTAGGACGACCAAGACTGCAAATGCGCCACTGTTGACCGCTGAAGATATTTGCACAATAATAAGACAACTCATAATATTCAGTGTTTGACAGCATTGACAGTGTTTGTGCATCAGAATTGTTTTTTTGGAATTTAGGAACCATCAAATGACGATACATAGTTTAAAAATTACTCTCTAGTTCAATAGCACGATAAATTTTGGGTAGACTATTGTTCAAAAAATCGAACTGTCAATTAAATAAGCTTTGTTGTTTTTAGAAAAATCCCGGGTGGAGTGTTTGGGCGAGAAGGTGAGATGCGACTGTTTGCTGCTGTGGACCTGCCGGAAGAACAGCAAGTGTTGGAGATACGCAGGTCAGTTTTGTCAACTCTGTGATACTCCCGTCCGGTTGTGTAAATCCTATGAAACAAGTGAGAATAGCACGACCTTCGGCAGTTTGTGTCGCGTCCACATGCAGCCACCCGGCGTCCTGTCTCTCGTTACTTCAGCATGCATTTTCTTTGTACTAGCTAGATAACTTTACCTATTAACTTGGCGCGAACAATAGATTGATAGTCCCTGCACAGTAGAGGCCAATCCACCGCAATCCTTCACTATGAGCAAAGCTCTGGTGTTCTATAAAATTATACACTAGGTTAATTTTACTTTCATCTAATACAATATTTGTAGATTAAAGTAAAGTCGTTCTAGAATTGAACCTATCTACTTACCACATCGCAGAGACCATGCAACATAAATCACACTTCTTAAGCTATGTAATATGTATGTAATGACTTCTCGCCCAAACAAACTGGTATTTTCAAAAATATGTGCGAAAGCGAATGTAGCGAATGCCAAAAAATTCTAGTCAGACCCCAGTGGAAAGCCTGTGCCCAAGACCCTTGACGGGTTAAGTGAATGGTAACTCTCTGACATGTATCTTTCGCAAATGCAATTCAATTTTTCATCCTTGAGTTTTAGATAGTCTCTCAAAGAGGTGTCAAAATGTGTAAAGGAAGTAAAAATGTGCGTGCATCAAGTCTGTGTGTACCTGTGCGAATCTATACTAATTACTAATATTATAAATGCGAAAGTGTGTCTGCCTGTCTGTTACGCTTTAACTGCTAAACCGCTGAACCGATTTTGATGAAATTTGGTATATGATTATCTTGAACCCCGAGTAAGGACATAGTCGTAAAATTCCAACTAGACGAAGCAGATGGTAACAGCTAGTATTATAAATGCGAAAGAGTGTATGTCTGTTACGTTTTCACGGTTAAACCGCTGTACCGATTTTGATAAAATTTGGTGTAGAAATACACTCGAGAGCATAGAATCTGGGTCTCCAGCAGAACCTTAATATCTCGGGAACAGAGAATGATCAGCTTATTCAAATAAAAGTATTTTAGACTATTTAATACTTCTTATATTAAATTAATAACAGTTTTTTAGTTTTCATTTGATTTACTTAATAAATACATTACAAAAATAAAAATGCGTCAATTCTATCGCAGAACAAACATTTAAGATGACAATTTTTTGTCAAAGATATTAGAGATATAACATGTTCTCACTTTCAGTGCAATATTTAATAGTAGATTTAACATTTTAAAAAAATCTTCTGTTTAGTGAAACATGGATGTTTTGAGGTTTCAGAATATCTCTGACTACCCCCTCGGGGAATATAGTCGTGAGCATATACTACTACTTCTACATTTGTTTAGTTTATAGCCTTTTTATTACTGGCATTACTTGTTATCTCACTAATATTATAAATGTCAAAGTTTGTGACTATGTTTGTAAAGTTGTATGTTTGTAGCGCAATCACGCATAAATGACTGAACGGATTTGAATGAAATTTAGCACGCAGATAGAATATGTTCTGGATTAACACATATGATACTTTTTAAGGTCCACGTAGACGGAGTCGCGGGAGGGAAATAATTTCGTGTTACTAATTGTATACCAACACCATAATACAAGTTGTATACATAACAATTTCGTGACAAGGTTGTATGCACCATAATTTCGCTGCAATATCTAGCCTTTGGTTGGCTGTTACGATAAATAGCCATAGATCTAATGATTATTTATTTGAAAAGGCTCCTTGAAATTGGGGATTATTTCAAAGGATACAAAAAAATATATATAAGACGAAAAAGTGCCAAGAGAAATGCTTAAGCGAAACTAGTAAAGCTAACGCGAATATTTGCAAGCCATAGCTATAAAAATGTTATTCCTGACATACTTGTCTAACAAGGACATGCAAGTAGATGGAATCGAATTCTACTTTGGGCCTAAACCCAAAATATAAGTAGGTACACCTTTAAAATGCCCCATCAAATATGATCAATGCTGTGACCGGGCTCTTTTGAGACTGGGAAAGATAATATTGGGATTGCTGATACCCTGCAATGGATAGATATAGGAAATAGAAAATATGATACCATAAAACAAACAGACAAAATAAGATAAACGTCAAAAAACACCGCTCCTTTTTTTCTCCTGAAGTAAAAAATGTAGTTTCTTTATTGAACGTGAAAAAGAAGTGAAGGAAAACGTTAACATAAATGTATCTGAAAGCAGATAAACGTTTTCAATGAATTATGCTAGAATCACTAATGAGGCATGAACATTAGCTCTAATTATTGTTACTTAACATCGTGAGCTGATGCGTTAATGTAATGTATGCGCCGCACAGATTAATTTGCATGCCATTAACAAGACTATATAGCCTATGGTAAATTCAGCTTTGCTACTCTTCTCGTGGTTTTATGCAACATTAATGGTACTTTATTGCAGGTCCAAATTTGTCTATAATGTAATTATTGGAATATTGATCTTTATAAAATATGAATAGGCCTCTGTCCAAATAATTATAGTTCAACTACTTAATACATAACTATGTAAATATAAATACTATAAGTAGCTGAATTTGGTAATACAATGAGTGGAACGACACATCAAGCGTACACTTATTACTGCCACGCCTCATTATCAGTGTCACGCTCACGCATCTACCAAAGTTGCGTGTAATTTTAACGTATAAACGTAATTTTATGTATGTTTACTAAAAATATTTTCCAATGACTTAATAGGTTTCATTTAAACTGTTCACTTAGTAATCAACAGATTAAGACGTGCACTGACCTATACTGCATTCCAAATAAGGACGATGATATTTTCCGATTCCTATTTAGCTTTCTGGCCAACTCTGATAAGCAAATATAATTTATTTATCAGAAAGGTGTACTATCCGATATATCTTGGACGTTACTAAAGTTGTTCTAAGAATAAGTTAGTGTAAGTGTTTCAAATCTCTGTTTCTGTAATTAAAAATGGTCTTAAATTTTCGTTGCTATTTGGAATGGATTATAGATCCTGTGTTGCCCACTGGAGTCAAGCTTTTGTTGCTGGATTAGTGACTAGATTTCCAAAAACTTGTATCTCTAGTTATAAGATTCACACAGAAGATACTTCCTTATAAGTTATAAGGAAGCAAAAGAATGAATGTTCAAGATTTGCAAGCGCATAAAGATTTACAGAAAAATACAAATAAGTTAGGTCTTCGGTGACGGTTCTAGAGGTGTTGTTGTTTTTCCGTCAGACTGCGGTATCCGTTATGCCAAGTCTGCCTGAGGTATATTGAGTCGGCTTGAAAATGTGGGTTAACTTCAATTAAATGTTTTATGGGCGGTGATGAGATCGACGTACAGAGCTTATCATTTTCTATGGGTATATACAGGGTGTCCCGTAAACCGACGTCAAGCCGACGGATGCTGATAGGTTAGATCATGAGTTCATGACTAAGCAGAATATCAAAACCTTACTTTAGTAAAAGTGTCTTAGTTTTCGAGATATTGACAGTTTTAACACATTCACTGCCACCGTCAACTCTAGTGGTTTCTTTATCTTTTATCGGATGCCCCCGACACATATAGTGGAACAATGGGTAACACCTAACTTACTCCCAGTGCCTCTCGACCACTCTGCGTGTCAATTTTTTATTGGAAATACAAGTATATTCCTATTAGCACTTCATGGTTTGTCCCACAAAAGACACTCTAACATACTAACTCGTTGGTACTGAGTGGAATAAACCGGACAATCCTGCGTGTCGAGAGGCACCCAGCGTAAGAATTATATGGACAAGCATAAGTGTTCAAGGGCACTAAGCATTGAATTTTTTTGAACAACTATAAATGTTCGGGGCACACAGCTTTCTATGTTTTGAAGTGGCACCTGGGTTATTTAGGCGTTGCGTTAACACAGATACTGCATAGAACATTTTGTAGCCGAGGCACTCAAAATAGTGACTAAGGTAAAGAGTTTCACGAATTTGGAATTGGTTTAGACCTGCACTAGTTAACTAGGTAAACTCGGGCGAAGTACATATAATGTTAGAAGGCACATAACCCAATTTACTGGCCGGAGCTCTAGCCCTATGACAATAGCCCGAGCCCGGTGAAAACTTGTAATTGGCCCAGATTGTACTATAGCATTAACAGAACTATTATTGTGATTGTAAGCTGTAAGTTCGCGAATAAAATAAAATAAAAAACCTTTCCCAGCTTCCTGCCTATAACCTAGAATATAAACCCAAAATCGAATAAGTTTATAATTGTATGTTTCGTTAATGGTACAGATTTTGTCTTCTAGCCAGAAGATGTTTGAAAAAAACATTTTTGCTAATTAATAACATTTTTCTGAACTTTCATGAAACTTTGCAAAGGGTCGATTTATATAATTTTGATTCATGCTGCATAACGATTGATGCGCAATGTAATGTTAGCTTCATCCAGTCATTGTTTCCAAGCGGAGATGGTTGGGCCTCAGTTTCACAATGCATCGGTATTATGGCAGGGAACAATACTTGTTTATAGATAGTGTCGCCCCGTCACAATTCGAGTGCGGGGCGTTGAGTCGACGTGGCGTCGCGTCACGTCGGTGCATTTGTTACGAGCGCGATGCGCGTAGATGATTGATGTAGACATGCTGTAATAGCCTTCCATTTAGGTAAGGCCCTCCGCAGACGACAGACAATCGGAATCGGGTCGGCTCACTAAAATAAAACCTACTTTATGGGGTTTGAGTTGATCTATCTATGCTTTTTTGTAAATTCATTATTCCAAAATCGAATAGAAACTGGGGGTTTGAAGGAACCTCGAGGTTTGACTGCCTAAGAGTCAGTATGGGTCTTAGTTCGACACCGCCGTCAGCAGCTTCTTAAGTCACTCTCAGCCCTATTCCCAAAATGCAAACATTTTCAGTGATATCATCACAGGTGTATTTTACTGTTTATGTTCTGTAACATAAAGTATATTTGATTGATTGAATCCATAATACAACCTATAATATCAGATTATTTATTTATTTATTGATAGACAGACAAAGACTATGCATTTCATGGGTGTATACAGGGTGAAATTTATATCATTAGCATCCTTTTAAACGAAGAGTCTACTCTTCAAACTGAACAACTTTTACTATGGAAGCAATCCAATCGGAGCAAAAAAAAATATGCCGTTGCATTCATTGAGTCGAGTAGGCATCGCAGTTTGGTATGGAACAGCAGATTTGCTCAAATCGGTTTGCTCACATAGTAAAAGTTGTTCAATTTGATTGGAGACTAAAAGGATGCTAATGATATAAATGTCACCCTGTGTATAGAAGAATATGAATAGTTTGTTCCAGATTCCTGTTTGATTGGAACTATACTCCATTCCAAATATCAGCAATTTAAGGCTATTTTTAATTACAGAAACAGAGATTTGAAACACTTACTCTCACTTATTCTTCGAAGAGCTTTATTAACGTCCAAGATATGTCGGAGTACGTCGTTCTGATAAATAAATTATATTTGCCTATCAGAATTGACCAGAAAGTATAGTATGAAGTATAGTATAGGTACTTAAGAATAGTACGCGTTACATAGAGATTCATATTTCATGGCTTCAAGCTCTGCACAATATTCATGGAATGCTCGTAGATTTCAGTGAAAGCAGCACTTTCTCAACAGAACTGTACAGCACTTGTACAGTCACTTCCTCAAATGTCAAGGCATTCTTGAAATGCCGCATGATTCATGTGACCGTGACTTCTAAAGTAGACGTCATGATTATACCTTTTGCAATTGGGTTAACTAAAGAGAAATGTAAATGACATTTAATCTGACATTTTTAATTATATTATTCTACACGGCTCATACAAACAGTCGATCTGATTTTCATTTATGAATTAGAACCTTTTCACCAAAAAAACCTCTTTAAAATATTTTGTTGATGCGCGATGATCGCTACACCCAAACAGGAAAGTATGTTCTTATGAGATGGAGTAGGTACATAATGAGTTAGTCGGAGTCGAAGTCTGAAATGTATGGGAACGGCACATCGTGTTGGGCGTGGACCTGTTAGCGTAACAGCAAGCGATTCATGCGTTAACTCGATCTCAGCCCGCGCTCGCGGTCATAGGATGCACTCGACGCAATATAACAGATGCCATCAAAATTGATACTGCCGAGTGCTGTCGATTCCTACAACCGAATCATTCTAATATTGTGCGAACGAGTCGCCGATAAATAATGATATGAAATCTTAGCTCGGTATTTAAAATTGTGTGAGATTGTTTGTAATTTATGCTATGTGAACGGAAATGTTCATGCTTCCGAGTCTTGAAATCGAACTGAATATAAAAAATCTCAATCAGCAGCTGATTAGCAATTCAATTGTACGTATGTAATATACAAAACAAAAACTACGGTTGACTATAATAGTAACGTTTTGTTATGTGACTGTTACATTACAATGAATATTGTTTGGGATCAATACCCTTTCGATTGTTATGTTAATTTTCTCGTTTCATTTTCCTGTTTAATTAGGTCGTTGATAAACTATATCGAGTTGCGGTTTGGTTACGGTCCTTGCTTACACGTAACTTATTTACGTAAAAATTGTATTAAAGACGAGTTTTAACACATAGAACATTCTCTCTTTACTAATTATCTTTCTTATTAACCAGAATGGCGCCTTAATTGTTTATACGACAATGTGTTTCCTTCTATTGTTGTCTAACTTGGAAACGATTCATTGAATGCTTCAACATACACCGGAATTAGTCTTTAATAATACTGATTACATAATATAGGGGCTGATTAGTAACGTACTGGGGAATATAATAAGGGGTGTTAAACGTTGTACGAGCTGCACATGTAACTTTTCCGCAAACACATTATTAGTGTTCCGCACGGAAATTACCAAAACGGAATACTTTTGGAATCACTTGGGTATCTGTCCGTCTTTCCGTCTGTCACAGGCATTTTTCTCGGAGACCGTAAGACACAGGAAGCTGAAAGTTCACATTGAGTGGCAGTTTTGGGGGGCAGAAAGAGATTTAAAAAAAAAAAACATTATCGTGTGAGGTACTATCCAAATGTTGGTCCTCTAGAGAAAGTTGTTCAGTTCGATGGTCTGATCACGCTAAAAAAACTGTCTACATATTAATTTGGACCCTGTATAAATCATAAAGTTAGTTCACAAGTTATAAAGGGTCCAGCTTAATATACTGACACATTTTTAAGAGGAAGATCAGACCATCAAACTGAACAATTTTCTATATGGGACCAACCAACATCGAAATCGCGAAAAAAAAATCTGCTGTCCCTTACATTTGGCTCGAGCAGGTTTGCTGTTTTGTATGGAACAGCTGTTTTTTTTCGCGATTTCGATGTTGGTGCCATAGAGATAGTTATACATAGTATAAGTTGTTAAGTTTGACGGTCTGATCATGCCCTTAAAAAAGGGTCAGCATATTAAGAAGGATATGTAGGTATATCTAATCAAGAGACAATTTGATAGTTTCACTAATTCAGTAATGTAATAATGTATAGGCAAGACACGTTATAATTTTATTATATTTATGTGGCCAGGCCATTAGTAAGATGAGCTACCCTTAAACCATTGATTTTTATTAAGTAAATGTGTTGTCCACAGATTAATCATGTCGCTGCCAGTTTGTACTCAGCGGCTGCTCGTGCTTCTTTTCGGCACATTTCGGGTGATGGCATCTAACGCTGACAAAGCAGGTAGGCTCATACTTTCATTCAGTCTGTAGTCAATGACAATTTCGTATACATTAGAAATGTGCATAAACATATAGTAAGGAAGCTCTAAAGATGCGCGCGAGTCGCGCGACGTCGACAAGGCGTTAATGAGGCCGATAATGGTTTGGCATTTTAGGGGTTGACCTCATAATACTATGCTTTACCTCACTTTAGTATGGTAATGAGGTAAAATGACACTCTTGACACCTACACGCGAACAGCACAATTGACCTGTCGCGACCGCCGAGATTCACAACTGTATGTATAGAGGATACATAAACTGTGCTTTAGAGCTGCATTTTTTCGTCAAAAATGTTCGATAACAATGTCAGGCAAACGATGTAGACAGTTGGCACTATCCCACCGAAAATAATTACTCTAATTTTGCCAATTACATGCGCGGCCGCGTAGGCGTGCACGCTTAATTTAATGATGCAATCGAGTGGCTTTACATTCATCGCGCTATTATTTAATCTTTCTTTAGAACGTCTTAACAAGAGATGACTGCTTGGCCTATTTTATGGTTGTATCGGGCTAAGCTTAGAGGCCAATTTCATAAGCGAAAGTTTAAGTGGTATTAGGTACAAGAGAATGATTGATATTCTGAAAATACTACCGAAGGTGAAATTGATATCATTAGCATCCTTTTAAACTAAAAGTTTACCCATCAAACTGAGCAACTTTTGCTATGGGAGCAAACTCCCGTAAAAGTCGTTCAGTTTGATGGGTAGGCTCTTAGTTTAAAAGGATGGTAATGATATAAATTTCACCCTGTATAATTCTAATAATCTTTGTCAATCCCTGGGGAATACAGTCGTGCGCATTTATTAAGCTATGATAATTGATCCCTTGGAAGGTAGAATTCTGGGAAGAAAGATAAGTGGTCTTGAAATGCAGGGCTCAACTGATCAATTTATCCCCATTTTGAGATTAGTTTGTGTGATCCCGGTAATAGATGACACCCTGCTTCGTGTCGACTAAACTAAACCCTTTGGGCATACCAAAGGGACTACATCAATTACCTTTTAAAAGCCATCTTGGCTTACAAGGTGTTACAATAAACCTTTAAGGGGGTGGTGTAGACCACCAAGCGGAACCACTTTCACTATAGGACCAATATCGAAATCGCGATAAAAAAAAAAAAATGTTATATAGGTACTCTACAAATCGACTAGAGCTAAAATATGTATGGGATATAAAATTATTTTTTTCGCGATTTCGATGTTGGTCCCATAGATAAAGTTGTTCAGTTTGACGGTCTAAACAAGTTAAGAGTTTTAAAAATTTATTGTTACTTATGAAACAGCCTGTATATTAAAATTGTCTAGGAAAAATACTGTTTGAGATTGCAATAAAGACACTTTAGTAAATTGTTTTTGAAATAATATTAGGTACTGTTGCTACTTCATCGTCAGTGTTCTGTGCGTACGAAGTCGCGGGGTACAGCTATTATCATGTAGCACACTTTATGGCCGGTAGATAATAATGTATTATGAATAGCTTTTGGTGTATGAGCTTCGCCTTAATCGCGCTACTCATTGCATTCCACTGCGTGACCCGAATAAATTATTGAATTAAAACGCCGCGTCGCGGTCGTATCTAATTTTTTATTAAAAATCGTATTGGACTACAGACTGGATCGATGACCATTAGTAATGGAGATATTGGATTTTATGATATATCTGGGCTTCTTGGATTTAAATGCAAAATGCCAATTAGTCGTATGGTACACCCGGTGTAAGTTCGCATGACGTATTATCACGAATTAGGTCTAAGATGGCAGTAAACACGGCGACTGCTAGAAACGTTTAAGGCACCGGCTATATTAGTCTGAATTGAATGCGTATGGCTGAACGTCATTGTTACTTACTGGGCAGATGCAGATCGACGGATGCCTGCCATGTACAATCGTCGTTCATGTTTTAAACGATTTTCAACTCTATTTGCGGGAAATTTTAATGAACTTGTGCAACGTTTAATATAGCGTAATAATTTTTACAAAATTCTTTGACCGTTCATGTTGAACACAAGATTCGGTTGATCGAAATAACTTGTAGTCATTTTGTTTTTTAAACAATGATCGCGTGTAAAGCCGCAGTAAGGTTTAATTATACTTTTTGCCTCTTCGCTTTCGGATTTAATTATTAGTAGACAATTCATTTGACGTCTGTGTTTTAATTGTTGTGTAACGTTTTTTGTTACAATACATCAGCTAACTGATGTCCTCTACATTATTTGTTGTATTTGAAAAACAAACAAGTACTTAATACAAATTATTGCTAATTACTTACGTTGGTTTTCTTCTGAACTCGAATGAATTCGAAACATAATAGGACATTGGCAGGTTTCAACCCCGTTTTATGTGATAATATTAGGTACTGTTGCGTTTTGTGTAAAGTTTTCATCGCAATTTAAAAGTTGCACGGCTGGATAAATAATGGTCTCCTATCTCTTGTTTCAATATAATTTCCTGCCCCTGATTGTTATTTTCGTTTAAAGTTAAAATAACAAAGGCTAGTTAAGCTGTTTGCTGAACTCGATACCAACAAACGCGAAAGAACATTGTTAAGTTAATTGATTAGTTTCGTTATTATCTTTCCTGTCTGTATGTTTTCAATATAGGTGTGCGATTTTTGAAAGTCACACGTTTCAAATCAGCTTCTTCTGCCATCTCCTTTCGGAGGTGCAAAATAAAATTGTATACGTTTAAAATATATTTAGTTTCTAGGCTTTTGTCCTCTTCATCGTTCGCCTGGAATCGATGAAGCCGCCCTAGTGGAATACCGTCAAATAATATAAAATATCGCAGTGTTTAAGTTGTACCATAAGCTTTCAAACCGTTAAAACTGCATCGCTTCAGGTAAACAGACATAATTTCCAACAATTATTTGTTTGGGTCAGGGAATTCCCGTTAATCTTATGCTAAGTATTTTTTCTGGAGTATCTATAATGTCCAGACACAGGTTTGTTATAGTTCTATAATAATATGATAGTCCAGCATCTACCCTGAAAACAGATAATGTTATCCAAAATCATGTTGGAAAAGAATATACGGGGTGAAATTGATATCATTAGCATCCTTTTAAACTAAGAGTCTACCCATCAAACTGAACAACTTTTAGTATGGGAGCAAACCGATCGGAGCAACAACAAAATCTGCTATTGCATACATTTGAGTCGAGTAGGCATTGCAGTTTAGTATGGATTTGTTTGATGTTTTTTTTTGTACCGATCGGTTTACTCCCTTAGTAAAAGTTGTTTAGTTTGATGGGTAGACTGTTAGTTTAAAAGGATCCTAATGATATCAATTTCACTCTGTAGTGGAATAGCGTACATTTATTTAATGAGCTATAATTTGTAGGTACAGGTATGACATCGGAAGCACTGGGCGTGTCCGTGGCGCCGTCGTTTTTCCACTCTTGCGTGTCGGACGGCAAAACTGCCACAATGCAGGACGTTCAACGATTCAAGGTCAGTTGAAACTAATATGACACCCTGTCATTTTGTTTGTATCTATCTAATAATGCTCTCATAATATATGATTGAATAAATAAAAATTTTGTACCTGGGCTCAAATTATCTGGAGTGTTATGATGATCGCGGATCGATCCCACGATCACAGGCTCATCGGCACAATCAGTTTAATGTGGCATGAGTTTAATCTTGGACGTGCATAGTTTGCAGCCGTGGCTTTTGGTTTGTTAATAATACCGTTATTTATTGTTATTAAAAGTCATTACATTTTTAAAAATTAATATTCTCATGATATTTTTTACAAAGATGGTTTGTAGTTGTAGCAAAGTTTCAGACCAATATAAGAGGATGTGGCTATGACTTGATACAGGGTGAAATAGAAGTCGTGTGCATCCATTTAAACTAAGACTACACATCAAACTGACCCATTAATACCTATTTTGGGACCAACCTAATCTGGCAAAAAAATATATATATTGATCTAACATTTCACTCGTGTAGTCATTGCAGTTGATTGGTTTTACCTATTTCAGTTTTGCTCCTATAATAATAAATGTTGTTCAGTTTGCCAACGACCGCAGTTTCACCAGGGAGGGGAGGGGAGGGGAGGAGAGGACTATATGTATGTAAAGATTAAAAGACAGGTGGTAGTATCTTCTTCATCGTTTCTAATTTTTATTTGGCTGCAATTGACGGTAAAAAAATGAATGGTCTTACTTACTATGTATGTACCAAATATGTGTCAAAGCAACGTCTTAATTATAATTGAAAGGACCTTCAAACACGAAAGTAGAGTTGCTTGTTGTTACAACCTTTTCCTTCATTACATTCAACAGCGATATCAACTGGCTTAACCTTATTAACAATAATTTTGGAATGCTTGAACTGTACTCCCGCTAATTCCATTAAATTGTCATTAATAATATTTTACTTTTTGTTACCATTGAATACGCAGTAAAATAACTGTTTCACAAGTAATTCACGTGCCAAGCTGTGGTGGTACAGTCCACGACCACTACCAATGAGTTTTTCGGAATTTATGTACGATTTGTAACACCACTGGCTTTTCGATGAAGGAAAACATCGTGAGGAAACCTGCGTGCTTCAATTTCGAGGCATGTATTGTACCCACTGTCCATTATAAGTGGCGACGGGCTCACCCCCCGTCACACTGGACAGTTTCGGTACTACTGGTGAAACGTGGATGTTCTGAGGTTTTCAGAATATCTCTGACTACCCCCTAGGGGAATATAGTCGTGAGCATATGTATGTATGTAAGTACAAGTTATTCACTGAGTAAGTTTTTGATAGCATATTTCACAGATCGTTTATCATATTATTATCTTTCATACAAAATATGTCAAACGATTCGAGCTGTCAGAGAAGCTATCAAAAAGTGCTGAAATATAAGTGGTAAGATGCAATTATAACGCCCATAATAAGCCATTGATAGTCCGCGCTCCAATATCCATGATTAAACATATTGGTTTTTGGAGTAATCACTTTAACATACATCTGAGTTACGTACTTTCTATTATTTCCAGTGATTTATTATTTATTTGAAGTTTTTGTACAATCGGTATTTATAATTACAAGGTGTTTATAATTACAAAACTACAAATAAACATTTAAGGGGGTCGTGTAGACCATCAAACTGAACAAATTTCACTATGGGACCAATATCGAAATCAAGAAAAAAAAAAAAGTTCTATACTCTACAAATCGACTAGAGCTAAAATATGTATAAGATTAAAAAAAAAAATTCCCGATTTCGATGTTGGTCCCATAGAGAAAGTTGTTCAGTTTAACGGTCTAAACAACCCCCTTATGAGTTTCAAAAATTTATTGTTACTTATGAAACACCCTGTATAAGCTAGTACTAAAAATAAATTTAATAAAGAAAATAACGAAAAGTAATTAAGGGTATATTTTCGTTTGTGACGTCATCACTTGCTGTCAAATTTCAATAAAAAATGTTGATAATGTTTTGTAAGTTTTCCGTGACCTTTTGTTTGAGCTCCCACCATCGATAAGAAAAGTGTTAAGTATTTTTTGAAATTTGGTTGAGTGAAGAATACCTAGTTAGTAGGTAATATTTTTTTTTCACACACAAAGAAATTCATTACTTAACTAAAACATTTTAAATTAACCAAAGTGGGAAGTTTCGGTTAATTTAAAGTGAAACCTACATACAATACCACTTTTTTCAAACTAGTTATGATCATCACTGAGGGCAAAAAAATTTACTATACTTAGAGATACAAAAATTATGCTTTCACAATATGTAGAGTAACGGAGTATGCCTTCAATTTATTTTATAAGTACCTACAGATTGTTTTTAAATATTTCGAGTTTCAAAATTACACATGTGATATTTTTTACTAACCGACTTCAAAAAAGGAGGAGATCATAATGACCGGCGGTAACTATTCTAATTCTGAACATAATGAAAAAAAAAATCACCGACATTTTGGTCAATTCGGTAGGTAGGTCAAGTGTCAAGTTTTTTTTGGAGGGCTGAATCGAAAACCATTTCGAGACAATTGTCTCATAAACAATATTTTATTTATCAGATAATTTAAAATGAAAGGATTACTCACAGATATTTTTAATAAAATAACGTCGTTTTTCGGTTCAACGAAGACGTTGGACCTGTTAACTCCTTGGTAAACTAAATATCAACTTAAAATATTCTGTTCTATTTTTATTTAATGGCGTTTCCTTGTTAGATTTCGCCAGTGTCAAGTTATTTAACGGAGTGTCTATCCAATCTCGAGGATTGTTTTTGAGTAAGAACAACTGAGAAGGATTTAGGAGCCTCGTGGCAGGCTGAGACGCGAACCGCGCGAATACCACGCGAGAGACAAGTGTTCGAGGCAAACCCTGCAACGTGACTCCCAACTTAAAATAACTGGCCATTCAGAAAAAATATATTCAATGTGTCAGAATTTGACATTTCATGTTGCCGTTTCTGTTTCAAACATGGAGTTAGAAAAAGAAGGCGGGTAATTTTTATTTTCAAATTAAATTTTTAAACAATAACGTGAATAATGTGGAGTTCGAATGATTTTTTCGCGCCCACGTTTGCCATTTACAGAATAAAGTAAAAATTAAGTTTGTATTGATAAACTCCATGAATTGCAAAAAAATTAAATTAGTTTCTAATAATATCTTCTATCCGTAAAAATAAAAATAAAGACAAAAAAAAAATCTTGACATAAGTACCGAATTGTCTGAATAACAATATTTTCTATGTTAGAGATTTTAAAATGAATGAATTACGGATATTTTTTTAAACTAGGTACCCAAGGTCGTTTTCGACCAGGAGTGCGATTTTTGAATCTCATTCGGTGAGCTCAGCAGTTGAAAATGTCAAAATTACTACGGATATACGCATCTTTCAACTGCTGATTAGACTTTCAAAAATTGTACTCCTGAAGTATGATTTTTTAAAGGCAAATCAGCAGTAGAAAGATGCATATCTTCATAGTAATTATGGCATTTTCAAATGCTTTAATGTCAAAATTACTATGGAGATACGCAACTTTATACTGCGGATTTGACTCTCAAAAATCTCTCTCCACCATGATTGCAATTTTTGAAAGTCAAATCAGCAGTAGAAAGATACATATCTCCATAGTAATTTTGACATTTTCAATTGCTGACCTCAGCGAATGAGTTTCAAAAATAGCAGGACCCTATAAAAAAATCGCGACAATGACAGATGACAGGCGACAATTCGACAATTTACTGTTCAATAAAAATTTACATTGACAAAATTAACAAATTTGACGGATTGTCGCGTCAATTTGACATATTTCTGTTCAATAAACATTTTCTCCTGACATGTTTGTTTTATTGAACAATAAATTGTCGCGACTAGTGTTGACAAATTTGTAGAATTGTCATAAAATCGCGACAGGAGACTATGGTCTATGTGAAAGTTTTAAGAATTTAATATGTTTAAAGTAAAACGATGTTATTTCTTTTGGTTATGAAAATCGTGTGCTTGCCTTGTGCTTGCAAGTCTGTTTTACTTAGTGTATTATAAGTACTATTATTGGAGTGGAAGCACCCACGATTTTGTAACCAAAATACATTAATTGCAAGTTTTTAATACAATAATAAAAAATAGAAATAAATGCGTCTTACTTAAAATATTTTGATAATAACGTTTTTTTTTAACTAAATATCCAGTTTCCAAGACAGTGAGACTAAAAAGTTCTCGTTGAGTGATGATAAGTGAGACCAAACACAGTGTTTTCTTACAGTGAGTTGTTTTCCTAAAAAGATACGAATTTTAGTTAGATAGCTTCGAAGTTGGATAAAATTGTTTTGACTGATTTTTAATCTCAAGAATAATGTAACGCTAATAAGTAATTTTAATCCATTGGAAACATCATAATGTACTCCACATTATTTATTTTTAATTCTATCCTTGCACTCTTTAATAATCATCGAGATAATTAATGTCAAAAATTGTCAGTAAAATTGTCAATCACCACGAAAAACATGTCAACTACTTATTTTTGAGACTGACAATTGTCAAATTTTATTAAACACGGCCGACAAGTGTGACAGTTTTACCATGACAATTATGTCGCTGTCTGACTTATTTGTCGCCTTTATTGAACAGCACTTGTCGCGACAATGCGTCAATTATGTCGACGAGCAGACTTAATTAACAAATAAGTCGACTTGTCACGCTTATTGAACAGGGCCCTGGGCTTCTGCTCACGTAGGCCGTGGGTTGGATTCGCACGGGGGACACCTAGTGACTTGTCACTTTGTGAGTTTTTCCCCAGTTGGTTAGGAGATTACAGGCTGAATCACCTTTGACGATTGTCATCTGCAAAGAAAGATGATTCCATGCTTCGGATGGCATATTAAGTCGTTTGTCCCGGTTACTATCTTTGGTGGTAGTAGTCGTTACATAAAAACCACGCCCCGTAAGGCGGTCTGAAAAAAATTCTGATACCAGGGGCTTGCTGCCCACACGATAAGAAGAAGGTAGGTAGAAAACAAATATGTCAAGTTTTTCAAGACAAAATGTCACATGTCAATACACGTTAGGAGAAAAAGTGTATTGAACAGAAATAATAGGTCAAATTGTTTTTAAGAAATAACTAGTAATTTTTTTTAATTTTCCACCATGACATTTTGACGATTGTCATCTGTAATTGTCACGTTTATTAAACAGGGCCCTGCAATCTCCTCGGAAAACTTGAAATCAACATAAAATAAATGACATAAAATAAAAAAAAAACAGTCGTCAGTCAGAATTTGACATTTTATGTTGCTGTTTCTGTTTCCAGTTCCAGCATAGGGTTTTCCGGTATAAAAAGAAGGATGGTGTCTTTTATAGATAAGCTAAGGTTTTTCTACATGAAATTCGAATGATTTTCTTGTGACCACTTTTGCATTTAGAGATTACAGATCAAAATCATTTAAAAAATGTACTTATTTGTGTATTGATAAACCAGCTAGCTTTTACGGCTCAAAAGATACAGCTTTTAACTATCTCCTATAATCTGTAATTATTCTGTATAGCTACCACGAAATGGTTGCGAAAAAATCTCGAGAGAAATATATCTCAAGACATAATCATATTATTATATGCGCTCAGAGCATGCTCAAAGTCAATAAAAACAGAGCGTACGAGACGCGGGCGCGCGTCCGACTCGCTCTTGGCCGGTTTGGTCAAAGTGAATTTACGCTATTGTATGGTGCTAAGGGACGCTTCGTAAGGCTCCGTGCGTGAGTCCGACTCACATTTGCCCGGTTTTCATTAAATATATAATTATATGCTTTAGTAGTTTTTACTAAATAAAATTGTAGAAATATAGCTTTTTCTCAAACATGCTTGGAAATTTGAGCATTATTTTGACAACTTTCTTCGAGATAAGTCGAAATTGCTGTACTAAGCGAACAGTTGTATGAAAATCGATATCTGTCGTGGTTTAGCGGCCAAATAAATTACATAGTAAACTCATATCTGTCGTGTTAATCTTTTACTCCGAAACATGGCAACCAAGTAAATTTCGAACTGGTTTGCAAATAAACAGCTTTATAATGAAAAAAAAAAAACGAATGGACACTTTAACCACAGATTAATAATAAGTTACTAGCTTCAACGAAGGAAAAAATATTTTTGTTCGTCATTGATTTTGAAAAGTTGATTGATTTTAATTTCCACGCATTATTTGAGAAAAGCACTATACAAGCCTCGGCCACAACTAGGCATTGATGAACTTACGTATGTGTGCCTCGGCTTCGCCTTGGCCCACATTTACACGTTCGTCCATCAATGCCTCTTTTGCTGGCCGCTGCAATAATGTAGGTACTATTAAGACTAGTAGAGAAAAATTTGCCGTGGAATTTCAATATTCCCATTGTTTTGACGTCATTCGAAAGCAATTTAAGTCTGTGATTGGGTCATGATTGCAAACATGGCGTAGATGTACATTGAAGATATTTATAAAAATGTTAATTGGGGGCGTTTGGGATAGGTACGTAATGGAATACATTGAGACCATTTTTAGAATTTTTTTCTGTTTGTTTGTGCACACGTTATTTTAAAACTACTGAACAGATTTGGATTTCACGAAAGCATAGGGCTCAGTTTGGATTTAAATTCACGCTATATTGTTCAATCAAAAGTTGTGAGTATTAAAGGGGATATAATTTGGAGCGCGCTCCATACAAACGTACTATGGCGATAATTCCAATACTAACCAATTACAAGCATAGAGATTTGTTTCTAGATTGTTTCTGCAAAAATTCTTTGACTTTAATTGGTTAGTATTGAAAATATCACCATAGTACGTTTGTATGGAGCGCGGTCCATTCGCGAAAGCCGCTTTTAAATAAATATTTTCTATTCAATTATTCATTGAAATTGGTAGGAAGTAAATTTTTAGTTGTTTTGATATTATTTGCAGTGATTTAATTTCAGAAGTAAATAAAAATTGCATGATTTTCTTATCAAGAATTTTATACTACGTAGGTAATTTAATCTTCTTGCTTAGAATTTATTTGAAACTCTGCGCGACTGTATTGGTAATTGTATATTGAAAAGCCGACCAAAGAGAATGGTAATAGATTTGGTATACTCTACTGACATAATTGAAGTCATTTCAATTTGATTGAACAATATGACAAAAATTATCCTAGAATTCGTAATTTTTTTTTGGAATATAACATAATTTTAGCTTTAGAAAAACACAAATAATGAATTATTCCATTCAATTACCTTTGAGTTTCAGTCATCCACAAACGGATCGAGAAAAAAATTGTCGCAAATTATTTTCAAAACATTTGACGCGGACGTGCTCCAGTAACGGCATTTCGCCGTACAATGAAAAAAATCAGAAACAAGGATAGTTTTGCAGTTGTCACAGAATGTCAAAAGATTGAATTTGTTCGCCATTTTGTATGGTAATCACAATGTTTGATTTTAACTAAAATATTTTCAAAAATATTCGTGTTTCAGACTAGTATTTAAAAAAAACGATTCATTATGTTTTTTAAATTTATATAAACTTTCTTTTTACGTAAACTGTAAATTCAACCGTGCAACGTAACCCTTCTAAAAATGTTCCTAAAGTAACCCCATTTTTAGCAATATTTCGACGAACAGTGTCCGGATTTTATGCGATTACTAAAATAAATTATATGAAACATACAAAAAAACGATTCATTACATTTTTAAGTAAAGGCAGTTCTTTCATAATAAATATAAAACACTGGATATGCAATAGCATATCACTGAAAACAATGTTCCTAAAACTAGGGGTTTTAGAAAATATACCCTTAAATAACAAATACTTACTAAACTGATGTGACAACAAAAATTTATTAAAATCGATTTCGTTAATAATTGGATCGGATTTGTTTCAGGCCAGAGATCCATAATATTTTAGTAATTAATAAATTTCACTTCTAAATAGCCCAACTGTTTAACGAAACTTTTGAATTGCGCGAAGATTTTAAAAATTTATTTATTTCTTTTTATTATTTTAAAATATCGAACTCTTCGCGGGCTACCACGACGGCCGTCGACGTCTTGGCCACCCCTGTATTGAGACCATAATAAATTAACACTTTGCTTTCAAATATTATATCCCCATTACCATTGTCAAATAACATCAGGGACCCACTTAATTTCACTGACCATTCCGATATCTTTTCCTGTCTGTCATTTTGTGACTTTCAAAGGAAATTTCGTAATTTTATTGATAAATCAACATTCAAGTTACTAATGTATTGTATTATATATAGAATATATCTAGTAGAATAGTTCTTTTAGTGTAATTTCAGGAAATTAAGTGACACTTTTGTTTATGGATGGACAGAAACTATGTGACAACTACCAATCACCTTTTGCACCGGGTGCAATTGTAAGCAATGTTAACTTTACTCATGTTTTTGAAATGAGGTCGTGGTTATAGGTGGTTAGCCTTTCGCCCGTAGAATTCTTTAGTCGCCTGTGGTCTAAATGGTTGCATCGTATTTACGATCTTTTAATTGAACTTAGAATAATTCTTTCTCTGGATAGTTGTTAGACATCTGCGTCAAAAAAACTTCTATTCAACATAAATGAGTCGGTCAGGGCTTATTTTATACTTACCTGATATAGGTACATGCTAGTTTACTTATGTCATTGGCTACATGATCAATTCACATGATTAAACTAATTTTAATCAAAATATGTTTTAAAGGCACAACTCAAAAGGTTTACTATTTTGTTATGAAACTTTCTATGTCGTCCCATTATCAATGTCGCTATCCAAAGTCAATAAACAGTTTTTTTTATCAGAAAACTAGTTTGATGTCAATACCATATCCTTATCAGATACGGGAGTTAAATTTGTTTTAGATGGTAAACTTGATGCAGAATAATGGCTCGTAGTTATTGGATATAGATTATAGAAGATGGTAATACAAGATTGCACCCAACTGCGTTTTTTTAGCTCGTTTATATGCGATGCCGTCTATTTTCGTCTAATCTCTTATTGATCGATCGTCAGTAGACTCGCTGAACGACCTTTCTAAGGATTAAAGTGTTTTTCTCTTTTTAATAGAATAATAAAAAGTTTCAAAAATCTTGTAAGATGTTATTTCTGTATGGATTTTTTATGTAAAATGTGGAATGCATCAAATCTAAATATAAAATAGGTACCTAAATTAAAACTTTAAATATAGCTACAACTAAAATTGTCCACAACATGCGGCTGCAGGCAGAAGTTTGCGTGAGTAACTAACAGTTTGTAAAATGAAGTATAATTACATAATTATATTTCTACACTACAGTAGCTCTTCCTACAAATTTTCTAGCTTCCCTAGCATTCTAGTGTATTATGTATTTTTATGTTGCTTCACTTTTTAATTAATATTTTACATGACAACATTTTAGCTTTTTCTTTTTATTTAAAAATTGAATAGTGTGACGGTTTGCGGTGATTTATTATAAATTTAATATTTGTGTTCAATAGACTTTTATCGTAGAGTAAATTAATATTTCTTCAGCACTCTGTAGATATCTTATTAAAATTATATTAGCTAAGTAATAACCTAGAAATTATTTAATTATAAATAGTGCACACATTTATTACGCGGAAATAAGTTTATATTAAGCGTTAAACGCTTTTTATTGCGCAATCTTTGTGTGCAAAGTTTACACATTTTAGTGCATCATATTTTAAGACGTTTTAGTATTATTTGCTACTCCCGGCAGTACATAGATAAGAACTTGATTCACTAATTCATTTCGTTACTCATTTCCTCTAACTCGTTGAGTCATTTTATTAACAGGCGTAATCTAATTATGATACGCTGAAACGTCAGGTTTTCACAAAATTTAGGACTGTTATCTTAAATAGAACACTTGCCACTTGCTTGATAATATAAAATTTAAAAATTATATGGAAAACTCCGTAAAATGCTACATGGAGTCAACTTTACTGTCGTACATATAGGTAGCGATTATGTAAAATGTAGAATATTGTATTGTAGTATTATATTTTATTTTTCAATTCGAGTACAATAAATGGCTGTATGATATCATCAAGTAATATAATATTATTATGCAGTATACATTAATATGCAGGCTATTTTTGCTTACAAGTTATCCTGAGTTATCGAGGACGAGCTTTGCATCGTTTGAATAAAGTTTCTAATTACCTACGCTTAATGGTCGTGAACTGTTATTTAACAACATTTGCATCTGCTATTATTTACAGGATAATGTAACGTTGTCCTTGGCCTTTAGGTTGGCATCGGCATGCAAGTCATGTTTAGTGGCTAACTGTGATAACTTGACGACATAACGCCTATCATTAAGCAGAAGGATAATCTGCCAATACCACTGCTTTGTAATAATTTGGATACTTTAATATATATGTTCATAATAATAGTTTGCACGGTTCCGTGCAGCAAAGACTTCTACAGGTTCAGTCGAGTTCATAATTATGTGGAATTTACATCGTTTCAGAATTCTATGGTTTTTTTTTCAAGCTAGAACTAAGGGTTCAAAACAGTTAACATACTTTTGAACTCAGCTGCATTGCTTTTGTTATCTGTTGTACGGAGTTTACGCGTGAGACAGTAATGAATGAGTTATAGTTAGTTATATGCAATGAAGAAGTTTCCTGAAGTTTTAATTGTCAATTCGCAGCTAACATCCAGTTGCAGAAACGCTCCTTAGAGTTAATCCTCCATTAAATCTCTTGCTAGCTTTTACTACTTCAACAAGACAAAAAGTGACAGCAAGAGATTTAATGGAGGATTAACTCTAATGAGCGTTTCTGCAACTGACAGTAACTCATTAATTTTTTTAAATGAACATAATTAAAGCCAAGAGAAACTTGCTTATTGCATTATCGAGGGTACTGTTTTGTATAAACAAATTTTTGTATGTTTATGTGTTCGCGACAGGTGGCGACTCGTATAATGCGACAGCTGATCGAACAGTTCAGCGCAGGCGACCTGTTCGGTCGAGACAACTACGAATACTACGCGCGAGTGACGGGGCGCATCCTGCGTGTCAAGGACGAGTGGATATGTTCCTTCAGAGACCCGCCCCCGCCGCGCCACCACGTCGACCAGGAGGCTTACGCTAGTCAGTATAAATTCTATCCCGAACCTCAGACAATCAAACTCAACACATTTCACTATGGCCAACACAGATATCGTGAAAAAAATTTGCTGTTCCATAGAAAATGCCATTACCTACTAGACCTAAATGTATGAATCAACAGATTATCGCGATTTTAAAGTTTGTCCCTTAGTAAACGTTATTCAGTTCGGTATGTAACGCATTTAATTTAACATTTTTTGTCTGTTTATTTGTTTGTTCGATTATCACGCAAAAACTAGTGAACCTATTTTTAAGAAACTTTATTATTTGATACCCTTATATTTGACTTAAAATCTGGTATACTATAATCGCGGGTAAACTATAGTTTTATTATAATACTAGAGTTTAACATAAGCTATCAAACAGAAAAAGTTTCATCAAAATCGGTTCAGTAGTTTTTGCGTGATGCTGTGACAGACAAAAAATGTCATAATATTATAGAAATAGTATAGTAGGTATAGTAATCTCGACGTGGATGTACACACGGCGACACATCATGTTACGCACCCTATATACCCATAACTACACTACGTACAAAATAGTGCGGTAGAGAGCCTGCATAGACGTGGCTGCCGGCGCGGATGCACCGTGCCGTGAGACGAAACAACAACAACAACATACCGCACCCTCTTGCACGATTCGCAGCGTTCAGCTTCTAATAGTTCAAAGTCCAAACAGGGTAACCGGACCTGTCGCCGTGTATACTTTAAAGTTACTCGTATTTGCAGAAATATCGATTGATGGCGTTTGTAATACGTAATGGAATACATTGAGACCATTTTTAGAATTATATGTTATGTTATACTTATGTTGTTTTATGTTTTTGTTTGTGCACGCATTACTTAAAAACTACTGAACCTATTTGAGTGGGTTTTTAACAAAAGCATTGTGTTTAGTACTGTTAGAGTAAAGGAGATAAGAAGATTGTTATTCTCCATACTAAGAGGCGTACCTCTGAAAAAGCCAATCTCATAGCGCTGACTCCTTGCCCGCGAGGAGATGATTTGCCAATGCGCTAAGAAATTTTGATAAGTCTTCCAATAATATGGACCAAACCAACTACGTAACAGAGGTAGCTTATGTAACTAATAAAAAGAGTAGTAGATCCGAAATTGTTCATGCAAAAATAGCGGAATGATGCTCATAACGACATCTAGCGAACTAGAATGTACTAAATTCCGGTGTAAGCAGCTTAGTATGCAGAATAGAACTCTTCTTGTCTCCTTTAGGGTGCCTGTCCATTGACGCGGAGATAGGCGGCGGAGCGGAGAAACTGAATTATATAAACCAATAAGATTGCATAAAATCTCAGCTCCGAGATTTCATGCAATCTTATTGGTTCCTATCTCCGTGTCAGTGGACAGACAGTCTATGGTACTATAAACATTTAGGCTTAATTCATCGCAATCTGTTAATTCATTAAACATTTAAAAAAAAGTATGATATTTTCTACTTTTATCTAGTCTGTGACGATCGATGTAAGTTTTAATTACATTTCCTCTTTTCCAGGACAACTGTCTTTGGAAGCTGAAAAAACTTGGCTGCAATGCGAATGTGATCGTTGGGGAAATAAATTCAATTTAGAAGGTAAGATTTTAAAAGTATCGCTTTGTTAATACGATAAAATATACCTAATAGAAACTATTGTATTGTACATAGGAACATTTTTCGCAGGTCCTCTGAATGAAAACCGTTTAAGTTATTAAAATATTCAAGTTAACATTTCCTAGTCAATAGTATATCATAATTATTTGGTGAGTCCATGAACAATATGTGAACGAGAGTAACATCCACACTTAATGTATTTACGTTGTGTACTTTGAGTTTGTATGTGGGTATTGTTGGTAGCACGTAATTTAAAATCGTAGTTACTAATGAAGGTATAATTGTGTAGTGAGACAGTTGCTGTTTTGTACAAGTCATGTACTAATTTCATGGGACAGGATATCCATCAAATCCATAGGATTAGGCTTAACAACATAGCCCATCTATCCAATTAAGCTGATTGAGTTACAACACAAACAATTAATGTAATCGTCACATGTTAAAGCAGACGCCTGATAGGGTACGCCTCTTCGCTCTTTATACTTTTAGTTGGTATTGCAAAAAATATTTTGTTAGTCGTCACTTTCTTGTTTACACGACGATAAGTGGTGCTGTTTACGCGAAAGTAATTGGCACTATCGTCTGATTGGTGTCAAGAGATGCGAGTGCTTTACACTGGCTCGCTATCTTTTAATTGTTCTATGATAACGTTATTTTATTATGATTTTGTCCTGAATGTAGATAACAATATTTGAATGGAGACATGTAGATGAGATCGCATTCCCTAAAAACGTTTTCTTCAAAATAAACAACATTTAAATTCGCAATATAAATCTATCTTGTCATTCAAATCGGTCGCCTCGGTTTGCGAGTTTGAAAGGTCGAACATAAGTTTCGGCTTGAAACTTTTCACTCGGAGTGAATCACTCCATTAGTAATGCAAATAGCAAAGGTGATGGGCACAGATAATATAATACTATACAGTACAGTTGCCCAACGTCAAACAGTGGAACGCGACTGCCGTAACGCGGGCAGTCTTCGGGCAAAGTAAAAACTAGTAAAGAAAAATGCTGGGAAAAGTCTTCCCTTCTTTTCCCCATTCTTCCCAGTTCCCTGCAAAGACCCACCCACCAGTCAGCTCTGTAGGTGTCTAGGTCGTCTAGCCATCTTTTGTGGGGTCGGCCCCGCCCGACGTCTCTCTTTCTCACGACCCAAATTGATTGAAAATTATCAAATCATAATTATCATCTTAACTTTTTATTCCCATGGTTTAAAAAATAAATAAGTAAGTAAGTAAGTTATAGCCTGTAGAATCCCCCTGCAGGGCAAAGGCCTCCTCTCACGAATAAAATATAATAATAAATAAATAAATATATAAAATAAATAACTACATAAAATAGAATATGGGTTAACTAAACATTTTAAAACCTATTTGGTTTTTGTAGGAAAAAATTTAGTAATCTGGGTCAGATTTCGCCCAATGATCTTTGCTCTAGTTTAAAAAAAGGCTGTCCTTATTGACGTAACCATATTTTTGTACTACTACTTGTCACATGTGCCCAACCAAGAAGCTCTAATAATTAGAGTCTAATTGTATGTAAATTGTATATCTTCAACATATCGCTATCTCATACGAGGTTACGCTGATGCTCTGTCTGCTAGCGTTAGCCAAAATTCTTGGTCAATGACTTGCTTTCTTTTTGTGTATTGTCACTTCGAGACTTGAAAAGCGATCACACGCGACCAGCGCGTTTTTGTGAAAGAAAGAGGGGGACAGTAAACTATGATTTTATGCTTAATGACTCGTTGGTAGGTTATTTGCAAATTGTAGGAAAAAGTTGGTGCTAATACATTTGCACCTGATTGCCGCGCAAATTAGCTATTTATTTCATTCGTTTTGCACTGTGAGTTCTTTACGGTAGTACTAGTATTCGTTCTAAGACCTATGTTCACTGGTACAAAGCGATGGCGAGATAAATCGAGACGTGAAGCACCGAATCAACTCAAGATGGATGAAATGGCAATGAAGACCTATAACTCCGGAATCCCCTTTAAATTGAAGGGATAAATACATAAAACCATCAGGTGCTCCCAACAATAAAAACTCAAAGAATTTAGACTGTTTATAAACGTTTAGAAACGTTCCGAAAGGTTTATAAATTATCCCACACTTTGTAACATTACATGAGCAAATACAAAAGTCGCCATGCCATATGAAGAATCCGGTCCGACTGTTTTAAACAGTGTCCAAATGTGTAAACTGTTTTTAACCGTTAAGGTGGTTGGAGAGCTGTCAATTTCATAAAAAACGTTGTCGTATAACATATAAATTGTAAATATTATTTGATATGCGCAAACTAGATTTTCTAAGCTATTTTTCCATATATAAAACATTACTTTTATTAACACCGTCTACGAGTGTTATACGACAACGTTTTGTATGGACGGAAACCACCTTAACGAATGTTCGTGAGTATTCCTCAACAAAAAATTTAGCAACATTTTGGTTCAAAACAAAACTGTTTGTAAGAGTTTGAAGCACCAGTATGGGAGCACCTTAGACCTGTCTGTTTCATATTTTGTTGTTTTCAGGTTTTGCATAAATTATTAACACCTTATTTGTCGTGGGAGTAAACAATTAAAATTGATATCCAATCGAACTAGGTCTGTCGAAATCTGAAGAGTGTCAGTCGATGCCGGCGCTAATGGGCGTGGTGCCGGCAGGCGGAGCCGCCACCGTGCTGGGCCTCGGCATCATCCCCGAGCACAGCCTGCTGGACTCTTGCACCCGCCTCTCCATATCTCTCGAGGAGAGCGTGTTCAAGGTAACATTAGTGCCGTCTATTCTGTTGTTCTGTTTGTTCATCGTAAAAAACACCATAAGACCTGCATTGGGCACGCGTGGTGGACTAACGCCCAAACACCCTCCTAGAGGGTAGGCCTGTGCCCTGCAGTGGGACGTATATAGGCTGATGATGATGATTCTGTTGAACAGTTATTAGTATGTGCGTGCGAACTGCCGGACACGTGCTAGCCTATAGGTGGACCAGAATCTGTTGGCAAATAGGGAAATCAAATTTTAGAGTAGGCAACACTGGGGTAATTAGGTTAGGGCCCTTTACACATTGCGACTTTTTGCAGCACAGAAGTGTTTCAAAAAGCATCGATTGAGTCGCGAGGCAGCATCGATGAAAACGCGATAAATCATATATATGTAAACGCGATACAGACACGATGAAAACTTTCGCAATGTTTGATCAGTTATTCGTCGACAGCCTTTGCCGCAATGCACACGCGCGTATGTATCTATACAAACGTGTGTGCATCGCTACAATCATGCGTTTGAATCGATACAAACGACTGTTAATAAAATTGCTAGTTTAGTGATAAAGTCACGCGGTAGACAAATGCTCGTTTTAATAGCTGCGAAAAGTCCAAAAGTCGCAGTCTGTACGGGGCCTATTTTGACAGATGACAGTTTGACACTACCATGTGAAAATATATTTATTTTTTCCTTTTTTTTATACCATGAGATTCTGGTGTACCTATAGCTATGTTGGTATGTTGACCCATGTAGGTATACAATAGCCGTGCACCAGTCTCCTTCACTATCAACGGCACATCAAATACAACAGACTTCACCCATACGCCAAATATTATTTAGTTTGCAAATTCATAATGATTCGGAATCAATTGGGAGGCTTTTTATACTTAGAGAAAGAAAGATACCATCATACAAAAACAGTTCATTTTCTATAATAAAATATTATGACAGGAGGCAGTGACAAACAAGAAGCCATGGTAAAGGAGGTCTGTCTATAAAGAAATCTCCTCGGCAGAGTGCTTGAGACCTCCGTCTGTGCATGAATATGTAAGATTGAAACGTACATGCCAGAGTGAGATAGATAGACTTATAATAGATTTTTACACCTTTTTAATTAATACTAGTGTTTTCCCGCGACTTCGTCCGCACAAATTACATACCAGATTTTAAGTCAGATCATAAGCTATCTAACAAAAAAAGTTTCATCAAAATCGGTTCAGTAGTTTTTGCGTGATGCGCGAACAAACAAACAAACTAACAATTTTGTTAATAGATGGCGCTGCACGTCATTTAAATCGCTTTATCGCGTGTTATTTGAATTTATATGAAGTGAACCGCTACTTTTTTATTCCTTATGATTTTACGGTTTTATAAAAGTTAAGATACCCTAAAACAATAATAGTTCTTACAGTATTTTATTTTAAACTTCAGAACATCCACGTTACAACATATAGGCTGTTTTTTTTACTACAGATAGGTTTGCTCTTGACCTCAATCCCGTCCCTAGGACATAGATGGGGTCGAAGATTAGCGAGCTTACCCAGCTGCGATGATGATGATACAAAACTAGTTAAACGTGTTTAGATTTCGGTGAGTTCGTCGTCTCAGTCGTCGCGCAGCAACTCGAGCCCGCACATGACGCTCGAGGAGCTCCGCGCCATCAACAAGTACGCCGAGAGCACCAAGAGCCTGTCCTATCTCCCTCAGGTATGCCACTCTTATATTATACGAGCTTTTCTCCCCCCGCGCCGCCACTTCGTCCGCACTTATTATACAGGGTCCAACTTAATAATTATGCTGACGATTTTTTAAGAGGATCAGGAGTGCGATGTGCGAATCTCATTCGGTGAGCTCAGCTGTTGAAAATGTCAAAATTACTATGGAGATCTACTATAGGAGATCAAAAATCATACTCAAGGAGAGCTATTTTTGAAAGTCAAATAAGCAGTAGAAAGATGCATATCTCCTTAGTTATTTTGTCATTTTCAACTGCTGAGCTCACCGAATGAGATTCAAAAATCGCACTCCAGACCATCAAACTGAACAACTTTCTCTATCTATGGGACCAAAAAAATCTGCTGTCCCATACATTTTGGTTGAGTAGGATTGCAGTTTTATATGGTTTTATACAGCTGAATTTTTTGGCGATTTTGTTCTTGGTCCCATAAAGAAAGTTGTTCAGTGTCATGGTCTGATCATTAAAGGAAAGACCCTGTATACCAGATTTTATGTCAAATCATAGCTTTCCAACAAAAAAAGTTTCATCAAAATTGGTTAAGTAGTTTGTGCGTGTTGCTCGAACATACAAACAAATAGACAAAAAATAAAAATAAATGGTTATTTGGAATCAGGGACACCTACAAACCATATCGAACCTTTTTTTTATATCTTTAATGTACAGAAACACTTCTGTTAGTTTTATAATAGTTAAGATTAACATGAATTTATATTACTGTTGCCCACATAAACGCGACCAATTAGCTTTCCGATTTACTTGATGTCATAAATTATTGAAATTTTATGGAATATCAGAAGTGGGATAAAAGAAAACGAACGAATCGTTTTTGATCGGAAAATTTTAAGTAGGTACAAAATGATTCATAGTTTACGATAATTTACATGATATTTTTCATTTGTGAGGAAACGATGTTAAATAATTATTTTGTTCTCTTACATGTTTAAAAATGCTTAGTCTTGCTGAAATAAACGCGCATCTGGCAATTGAAACAGGATGTATAAAAGTTATGTTTGAATTCTAGCGCTCACTAAAGGACGTATTCTATAAGTGACGGACGGTGAAGAGAGTTTAATCAGTATCCACCTGTAGCGCCCACACTCACCGCCCAAACTGTCTCCTTTACTTTGTACTATCTATCAAGTCTCGAGCATACGGCCATTGGAAAATTGTTTGCTGAAACACCTACTCATTTTTATTTAAATATTTTCTCTCGTTTTAAACAGTAATATAAAAGTATAATATTAATATTTACCAGTGGTCCGTGCTCAACTCTCATAAACTGCATGATGATTTTAAAGGATAAGTAGGTCAATTTGTGGCTGTTCTTTTAGTATTATTTAGTTACTTTCTGCTGATGAATCCTTTTATAGATCTCTTACCGGGATCTCTGTGTGTTTACTGAAGTTTAAACGAATTGAACACATACGTGCTTGTGTGTTTGGAGTACACTAAAGCTTTGAGCTGCACTGTGGTGCGATGTTCACATAAGTCGACTTGCTCATTATTGGGTACACTGCTTTCTCCATGTTTAAAGCACGGTCAAAAAAATATCACGTTTAATAGCAATGTTTAGGTAGGTTGCGTTTTAAGATTGTAAAATGTCATGTATTTAATACATTAGGTTGTGGTGAAGTTGCTCCCCTTGTATCCATGTATGCAGTAGGGTCCCTAACGTCATACTCATGTTTGTTTTTCGTGATAATAGTAGAACTGGTTTAGAATACTAATGAAACACTAACATTCTTGTTTCATTTTAACACTATTAATTACCCCGATTTTCATAAATTAACATATTCCCTTAACAATAATGGTCATGAGATTTGGTCCATTGAGCCTTTTACTAAATTAATTCAATTTTAATGATTCATTGAAGACACAGCTAGTGTTCACGGGCTAGTACCTTCGCGCGACCTGGTAAACATTTGGAAACATATCACCTAGTTTGCCCAAGCTACTTTGTATCGCGATGAAATGATACTACCTTTCCATTGATCATTACATTATTCATAAATTTCGTTGTCTCGTAAGTTATAATAGTATAAAGCGCGAGTGTACTAGACTCAGATATAAGTAGATAGCGTAGGTAAGGCAGTCGCCAGGCTTTACCCCGGTAAAGCAGGGTGACAGTGTCGGTGGCGTGGTGCGTAGGTGCACGAGCGGCAGCGGGCGCGGATGCGCACGCGATCCGAGTGGTTCCTGCAGCCGGCCGCCTCGCTGGACACGCCGCGCCCTCGCGCCGGTACGCCGCCATCTTGCCTCCCGCCGTCGTCTTGCCCCCCGCCCCGTCTCTACTGCGCGGACGAAGCTCGCCAAGAGAGCACGGCTCTCTACGTGCTTGTCGCCTGCCTAGAGTTTTTGTTTTGAACCCTCGCGCACCGGTACTGTGTCACTGTGTTCGTTCGCTTTGGTGCGGAGGACTAACAAGGCGATCGCTTATGGTTTCTTCTCCTTAAGTCTTGTCCATTTTAATTTGACAGTTTTGCAAAAAAAATTGTGTATTTGGGAGAAGAAAACCTTTGAAGCCTATACTAACAACACAGTATTTATGCTAAGGGGGCTCGCTTTGTTCAGCTTATGTTTGGGGCCGCATGTGACGTTACACCGTTTGTTCTTATTTCACCGCACGAGATCTTGTTCCAAGCGCATGGACTGATGGACGATTCTTTGTTTGTGCTTTGTATCATGTTGTTGTTATTCTTATAAAATACCTAGTTCAGCGTTTAATTGACACCTAAAATAACAAAAGTAGATTAAACTTTTGTTTATATTTTAATTAGAATTGAAGTAGATGTTCGCTTTTCATTTATCGTACAAAGTAAGTTTTACGCTAAGGATACAACTATCTGTGTTTAATACAGTTCTTTCTTTAATTCGAACGGGTGAATGATGAGTAATTGATAAAACTGTCCTGAAATAATCTTAATATTTTATTTACAAATCAACAAAATAAAAGGCATGAGTACTTTGAAGTTCTCGTTGGATGTTTGTGTTGGCATGATGTCCGCTGTGATTGACACGAGCACTAAGCTTAGTATTAAGTGCCACTTTAATTTTTTGTTGTAAATATAGGTCACATCGGTCACGCCTTCAGTTGATTGCTTATATTTTTGTAAACAAATTATTTCATTTTAAGACAAGATCCAAATCATTATGTACTACTTGTCCGTATGTATTTCGTAATGCTGGCACTTCACATGACCTCTTTGGCAAATATCACGCATGACGAATACGTGTTTCCCGGCGTCTGTCGGTTTTCGACGCACATAAAAGGAGTGAAATAGGCAAATATGCAATCAAAACATCCCCTGGGATCCACGTTTTTATTTATTTATTGTCAATTTTCACGTAAAACGCGTATTTGTTAGATATATGCCAAATACGCCATGTGAAGTTCCACCATAATATTACGCTAGTGGTCAAGTAGTATCCAAACAACTAAGTACTTACTTATTCATTTTAGAAACATTTAATTTAAACTTTACAATTATTTCCATTCACGTTCAGGACCACTTTTATATAATCATTTGCTTAATGAATGTGTTAGTGTCAAAGATATATCTTGGTAACATTGGTTTATCCCAGGGTTCGAAATGATCGAGATAAGTCAGTAATTATTTCTTTGAAAATTATCAGTTATCCAAGCAATTTGAGGTTTTGTAACCAACACTCAGTTGCAGAAACGCGCATTAAAGTTAATCATTAAATCTCTTGCTAGCTTTTACTACGTCAACAAGACAAAAAGTGACAGCAAGATATTTAATGGAGGATTAACTTTAATGAGCGTCGCTGCAACTGGGTGTTAATGTTCTAAAATTGCTGTCATTAATGCACTAATATCCAGACCAAACAGCGTCTTGTCATCGGCACTTTCGTTTTAAAATAAGTAATAATTATGGAAAAAAAAACAGTAAGAAATATTCGTTCGGATCATCGAATACATTGGCGTGACATCGCTTGCGCAAGCTTTTTGTTTCTAAACGATTTAAAAAAAAGGAGGTTATCAATTCGATTCGTATGTAAGTTATATTATTCCAATTAATTTTATAATTATCAACGTATATTTATCATGATAATTATCCTTTCGAACCCTGGTTTATTCATCAAATAACATATTGCGTTTTCAAGTATTCTATTGTAAATAGCGTTTATTCGAAAACGTGATTGCATTTATGCATCTATCATACAACAATCATAATTTTGTGTTGACAACAGACATTCATTCTTGAATCCGAATAAGAAATAAACGAATAAGCATGCAAATAAATATGATATTTGTGATTTAAACATGGACGACGTTGTCAGCATTGCGGTGCGTTCTAAGTAGCTAATGGTGTGTGTAACGCAGGCGGGGAGCGGCGCAACTCGCGGCGCCGGTCGCGGCGCGCTCGCGTGTGCGGCGGCGGCGCCTCGTGTCGCAACATCGCGCACTCCGACACTGAAATCCCGCTCGCTCTCCAGTCTCGTAAAGTAACCGCCTGACAATCAACACCCGAATGCTGCTGCGAGCTCTAACACAGCGACTTACAACAGACCTACGAATAAGAGAATGTATAGAAGTATAAATGAAGCTCAAAAAGTGGCACCAAAAAAATTGTAACGCGTTCTAAATTTGTTCTTTAAAAATTGTAACTCGCCGCCAAAACTCATACAAAATGTCATTTTTCATGGGGTGCCAAAAATGATTTCGATTTTGTTTGGAGTTATTCTTCCATATTTATTCTCTTATTCGTAGCAACAGACACTCAGATCCATATCCAACCTGGACGCATCGGAGACACGCTCGCTCTTCAGTTAGGTACCTTTATTAAATATGTTTCTCGAGTACAGCTTATTATAGCTTTACACGAGGAAATCGTATATCATATAGATAGAGAACGAATGAATCGATTTAGCTCGCCTTTGATTTGGCGAGAATTGTTTAGTACGAAATTTTTTCCATAGAATTAAGATAAGTACCTACATTAGACACCGCTTACTTGAACGTGATTCTTGAAATGGTGCACGATTGATTTCAGAACAGAACTCGTTCTGGATGTAACTGAAAAGTAATAGAAACTAAATAAGGAATCGGAATGTCATCTATAAATCAGTCGGTTTAATTTACTATGTTCACAAAACCGATAAAAGTCGTATACTTATACACTTTACTATCATTGCTTAAGGTGGTTGCAGAGTTGTCAATTTCATACAAAACTTTGTCGTAGAACGCGTAGACGGTATTAATAAAAATAATGTTTTAAATATGGAAAAATATCTTAGAAAATCTAGATTACGCGTATCAAATAATATTTACAATTTATAATATAATTACGAAGATATCAAGCTTTGAAATTATTCATACAAAATTTCAAAGCCTTATTATATTATATCTTCATAATTATATTATACAGGGTGGATTTTTGAGACGGGGCAGTAAGGGCAAGTACCTTAACCGTTGTAGCTACAGCGAAACGTTCTTAGGAGACTATCCTTAACTTTTTGAAAAATTTCGAACTGCATTCACAGATTTTGAAAAAAATGTACAGTCAGCAAGAAAATTGTCAATTTACACAAAAACTTTTTTTGATGTCAATCGATCCTGTTTCTTATAAGGATCAATAGACTCTATGGGACCAACCGAGGTTTGAGTACTAGAAATGTCAGAAATCGCAAAAAACGTTTCCCATACATTTGGTAGGAAATGAGACTCCAAATTTACTTTTATACATAACAAAACTTTTTTATTATGGATAGACTGGCCGCTAAAAAGAAGTTTGTTCGAAAATAAACAAAAAGGATCAAAATATTAATAATATTAGAAAATCTTCAAAACGTGTTGTAAATTGTATGATTTTAAAAATACATTTCTTTCTAATACGGTTTCAGTATGTTTTTATTATCAAAGTCTTCTTAGCGGCAAATCTGTCCTTAATAAAAAGTTTTGTTATGTATAAAAGTAAATTTGGAGTCTCATTTCCTACCAAATGTATGGGAAACGTTTTTTGCGATTTCTGACATTTCTAGTACTCAAACCTCGGTTGGTCCCATAGAGTCTATTGATCCTTATAAGAAACAGGATCGATTGGCATCAAAAAAAGTTTTTGTGTAAATTGTCAATTTTCTTGCTGACTGTACATTTTTTTCGAAATCTGTGAATGCAGTTCGAAATTTTTCAAAAAGTTAAGGATAGTCTCCTAAGAACGTTTCGCTGTAGCTACAACGGTTAAGGTACCTGCCCTTACTGCCCCGTCTCAAAAATCCACCCTGTATATTCTAAATATTATTTGATACGCGCAATCTAGATTTTCTAAACTATGTTTTCATATATAAAACATTACTTTTATTAATACCGTCTACGAGTGTTCTACGTCAACGCTTTGTATAGACTGACACCACCTTAATAGTTATGTTATCAAATGATAATAAAAGATGGGCTCCGCTTGTGGTCCTGATGGAATGAGTTGATTGCTTTTTCTGGAGATTTTATTAAAAATGTCATAATAATATTACCAAAAATGGCGTAATGACTCATGTGCTTTTTGCTAATGAAAGGACGTATCATCGATTGGCTGTTATTACTATGCCTGTAAGGTTAGTACTTTTATAATGGTGTTTTGTTCGATAATATGAATCACGCGTCAGTTGAATGTATAATTCTCCGATATTCGATTAAAATATATGTTACCGTTCTTAATGAAATAAGGGTTGTAAGTTTAATCTGACTTTGAAAATACGATACATAATAGCTGTTGTTATAGCTGGAAACATGAATGCTTTTATATCGAATTTGGTTTACGGATTGCGGAAGCTTGTAGAATTTCAACATATTTTGAATAAGTACCTATATTTATTCGGCTACATAAGACCGGTTCTAAAGTATGGCACTGATGACAGCCTTTTTAAAACCTCTGTTTTTCAAGACGACTAAGCGTCCAAGATTTTTGGAAAATTGAAAATGGTTACAGTAAAGTATAATTTTATTATGAACGGGCGATACATTTTAAAATTTTAAGTGCTTGTAAATTATATAGGATCTAATTTGGTCGAGTTGATGGATTGTTAGGTAAGCTAACAACAAAATATATGTACTAACTATATGTGCACAATAAAGTAGCTTAGAGCACGTTGGTCGGACGACGCGAGAAATTGATCAGGACAGGAGTGCGATTTTTGAAGCTCATTCGGTGAGCTCTGCAGTTGAAAATGTCAAAATTACTATGAAGATAAATCGCACCCCTGATTAGCACCGGAGTGTGATGAATGGCGCACTAAAAACGAGGCATATGCCCAGCGGTGGGTTGATTTGATTGATTGATTTAACATAACATATAATTAGTACAATTATTTTACGATTACTGTCTAAAATAAAAGTCTGAACAAAATTGAATTGTCTAAATTTAGCATGCTCTCTATATAAATTTGTAAACACCATTATAAAAAGGTGTTTAATTTTATCGGATCTGTGCAATTATCTGTTAACTTTATACAATAAGAAAATAATAAATACTTAGGTAAAATTAAAACTTTGTAATTTCTAACTAGAGAATACAATACCGGGATCCAAAATTATATTATTATGTTGTAAGTATTGTATTTAAAAAACCAACCGTTGAGGATAATACTATCGACGAAATACGTAATGAAAACAAGTGCCATGATTATAGAGTTGCCGAGCTAATGTGCATACATAACCTGTATTTAAAGGTTTGGCACTTGTCAAACGGGCAAAGTTTTATTACTTTCTGGCGGTATTCCACAGTAGCCAATAACTATAATGACTAAATTTAATACATTCCTGTAAATATTTATTAATGTAGTTAGTGTTATTTGTTGAAATTCTAGCACGGATTGATACATTTTTGTGGATTACGAATCCTAGCTATTTAAAAATATATTTGAATGTGAATGTGTGTTTAATATAAGAATTTGTTCGTCGATGTATTGACAATATTATGTGGATACGATTAATGACATTGCAACTTATTCTGCATTTCTTTCTACCTCTGTTGTTATTTTAAATTTGGGTAAATATTATTTGCTCACATATCACATACGATACGAAGTAGACTAATACCGGACTAATTTACAAAGACCTTTCAACAAATTGCAAAACATTTTCAAATTGAATCTATAGGTACTTATACCAATTTTCGGTTTAAATGCCTAGTTTTCTCTTCGCATTAGGCAGGTATGCCACATTTAAAGACTGAGATGACTATCATTCAGACACGTTTTTCGTATGAGTTCATTAAAAATTTGAGAAACCAATAATGTAGGTTTAAAAGTTAAATTCAGGGATTGGATTGCGATCAATTGACGTCTATTATAGAATAGTACAAATTGCGTTTTAAAAATTTGAATTTTGAAACCAAAATCTTAGGGTGCTAGTGATTGTAAATTCTCATGAAAAATTCTAAATTACTTATTTGTATTCTACTTTTGATACGGTCTTATTGTATAATAAATTGGTATTGTTGTAATTGGTAATTTGTACTTGATAATGTAATGATTAGTTAAATTCAGAAGAATATCGTTTGTTTTGCCCTAGCTTAACTAAAAGGAACGGTTTTCTGTTACTCATTGTAAATATTTAACATTTTTATTAATTAACGTTCATGATTGCTATGCACATTGGTTCGCACATTAATTTTACAATACTAATAAATAACAATAAATTTAATATCATATATTTAAGACTGTTCTAGGTTAGTTATTTCAATGCAAGTCAAAAGGCATGTATCTTGTTCGTGACATGTTAATAATATTTATACATAGTGTTGGTACGATAGTCTAGCTTACGGTAATCGAAGGCAGCTCAAATAATTTTGTTATACATGTTAACGTAGCTTTAGAGAGTAGTTGCGTTACGAGGCTGTACCGTGTCCATAATTATTTAGAACCTAATTTGTAAAATTACTAGCAATTCATGTTATAGATCTGGTTAGATGTTTTTGGCGATGAGACGAATGTTATGACTTACTACAATAACTAGTTAACCTCCCATAATGTGCTTCTGTACTCCCGAAGTGTGTCATTTCATAGCGCCTTAAGATTCAATAACGCTTCCTGGTAAGCTACCAACCGATTCTAAATACATTTAAGTTTCTTACATAAATACAGTTAATGAAAATATAAATGTAAACAAACGTGGCTTGCATGTCTTGGATTTGCTCGTCCATGTTCCTGTGTTCATTGTTTTAGCGATAGTATTAATTATTGTAGCAGCTAGTGTAGTAAGGTTTGAGATCAAAAGACTTGCTGTTGTTGCTATCACGATGTTGCGTCGCGTCGCGTCGCGTCGTCACGTCACGGACTGAGCATACGAGGGGTGATGGCGATGACAACGACTACATTTTTGTAAATGAACTAATAGCCTACTTATATAATTTCCACGATTCAAGTGCGTCCTATTTTTGAAAATATTAACATTTATTGAATATTTATATAAATTAAATACAATTATATAACTTTTGTACAATAATTTGCTCTAATGTTTAGATTGTAATGTTTCATTTTATAAGACTGTTTGTTATTGTATTTAATATTGTCACTCGAATACATTAACGTCTTATCATTCCACCGAATTAAGTATTTAACAATACCAGTTGCATTTGAGTATTATTTTCTGTCATAAAATATTAAGTATAACATAGATCTCAGAGCTTTAACAAAATTCATAAGATTCTCACCAGTTTGAGAAACCATTTAATATAGAATGTACCATTGGAAAACAGGAATTAAATACATATATAAATATGCACCATTATGTTAATTGTCGTGAAATACTTTGAGATAATGTAAATGTTTAATTATTCTGTCATGCATGTTTCTCATGTCTACGTCAGAATTAACAGTTTAACTTAGTATTATTATGGTATTCGCTTTTATAAATTCAGTTTATTGTCACCTTATATTTGCACATTTTTCTACACAAATTATAAAGAATTACACAATAATAAAAGTATATTAAAACAATTATAAATAGCATTTTATTGTTTAATGCATTCACTGCATCACCTGTAAGTCTAAGGCTAATCTCCGCTCCGAGATTTTATGCAATCCTATTGGTTAATATTTCTTCGTTTCTCCACTCCGTAGCCTCGCTCCGCTTCAGTGGACAGGCAGCCTAAATCACCTAGATGCCACTTCGAAACATAGAAAGCTATGTGCCCCCCGAACATTTATAGTTGTGCAAAAACTGCAATGCTGGGCCATACAATTCTTTACGCTGGGTGCCGATCGACACGCAGGATTGTCCGGTTTATTCCACTCAATACCAACGAGTTAGTATTTGTGGGACAAACCATGAAGTGCTGAGAGGAATATACTTGTATTCCCAATAAAAAAATGAACACGCATGTGGTCAGAGGCACTGCGAACATTTCAAACCAGAAAAATGAGGCAAAATAAATGAAAGGTTTACTTGTCACTTGTATGCAAGTGCCCTAGATTTGACAGATAATGGCGCTAGTTTGTATGGACCAAGTGCCTGGTGCTTCAACTTACCGCACTTCAGGCCTATCCATTAATTTTATTTTGATCTAAGGGTGTAACCCAAGAAGTTTGGAATCGTGGAGTGCAGACTGCCTAACAAGACGTATTCCCTTGTGGTCGGTAATGAATAATGATTGTTCTTTTCCGTCGTGTCGTTGTTTTTTGTGACGTTAACTTTGTCCCTTTCTAAGCCAACGTACAAAATTGTAGCTCCTCTCCTGTCATTTTCTTAACTAAGTCATTGGATAGAAAGGGACCTAAAATTGGAAATATCGACGACGCCATTGCCAATTTTCTTGTATCAATGCTTGTAAGGAGAAGGATCCTTTATGATTTAGATCCATGATGTAACCATTGAGTAATTATGTATAGAGCAGACAACGCGAACAAAATCTGTGCACCATGATCAGCAGTGTGGGGCGCGTGCTGGGAGCGTCAGGCTGCGACGAGCGCCTGGCACAGGCTAAGTGGGTTAGAGCGCGTGCACCCTAACGCGTGTTACAAAACATTACTTCTCGGTAACTTCTCTAGTTAATCTCTATGGGTGTAACCCATTGTTCAACTATTTGTGTCGGGGGCATCCGATAAAAGATAAAGAAAACACTAGTGTTGGCGGTGGCACTGAACGTGTAAGTGTAGGGATACACCTGCGAAACGTTCGGCGCCGAACGTTCGATTGAATATGCGCGCAACGCTTTTCCCTGTACTATGTTTCCTAGTAGCCGCGTTTTCAGCCGAAGGTTCCGTAGGTATGTCCCTACATAGAAAGGGGTGAAAAAAATTCAAGAGTTTTAAACCAATCCTTTATTGAAACTTATTGAACTAATTTAACACTTTTCACTGGATTTCCTTTGACGTAGACTTGTACAATATTTCTATCATCTCCCAAGTACGCAAAGCGCTGCACTAAGTTCAGTTCGCACTCGGCAGTAGTGCCGCCCAAGGAATCATTGTAGCTATCTATCGGTCCATCCTTCGAGTAGACGTCTATCAAGAGAGCGTCAAATTCTTTGTTGACCTCGAAGCTGCCGATTTTATCATCCAGGTTCAAAGCTGTAAAAAATATGTCAGGTGATAAATCAGGTGTCAGGTAATTGATTAACATAATAGGAAGTGCTATGTTTGAATTTGAAGTCCTTTTTTAAGCATAGGTGTCTTGTAGGTGACGATTTACTAGCTCTTTTTATGTATGTAGCAGAAAGGTGGAAAGAATCATGCTCGTATAAACAGAGAAGACGATATAGATGGGAAAGGTAGAGTAAGAAAAAAGTTGTGATATCCACGAGAGGAATAAGCATGAGCTGATTACATAATAATATCTCTGACTACCCCCTCGGGGAATATAGTCGTGAGCATATGCTTATGCTGATTACATAATTAATAAAGTGGTATCTTGCCTTTAGCGCCTCCTAACGTGGCCAGGTAGAAAGCCTCTGTCCAGTCGATGGGAACAGCCTCGTCTCCTAACAGCTGCAAATGCGTCGACACGTCCATGGTTCTGCGCATTGCGTCCATTATTGTTGTACTATCGCCTCCCGATACATCTGTATAGGACACATGGTCGGTAGTTACTATACAATAATCGGAGATATGGTGAACTTATGTTATGAGCGAATTCGATTTCATGAGCTAGACATTTAATGTGTGATTCTAAGTAGTGTTAATTTTTTTATAACTTCTTAGGGTTGAACTACACCAGGCAGCACAGCATCGCATTTTTCCGTCGCTCCATCCTTTTCTGTCACTCAGGAACGTCATTTTGCTAGAGCATATAAGATAGACGGAACGCGATCGCACGCGGCGTGCTGTTCCGTTCCGTCTATCTTATATGCTCTAGCAAATGACGTTCCTGAGTGACAGAAAAGGATGGAGAGAGACTGTGTTACGTGGTGTATTTCAACCCTTAACAGTAAAAGATAACATTAATATCTGACCACCTCTTTTACTTCTTCAGAATTATTTGCCCTCCGGTACCATCGGTCATCGGTCTACTTTCCCATACGGTTCACTTGTCGAAACGGTCCACTATCCCGATCGGTCTACTTGTCCAAACTCCACTTTCCCGATCCGTCTACTTATAAGGTCTAACAAAATTAGCTGAAACTATTTTAAGGGGAGTATCAGACCATCAAACTGAACAACTTTCACTATGGGACCGATTTTTGTCTGTCTGTTTGTTCGAGCATCACACAAAAAGTACTGAACCGATTTTGATGAAACTTTTTTTTTATAGCTTTGGATTTGACTTAAAATCTGGTATATAGGTACAGTTATAAAGTTACTGCGATCATAAAAAGATAGTAGGTATTATCTCGATACACTAAGTCAATGTATTCAACTCGACGTGTTGTTTCTTATTGCTAAGCTACGAGCACGGAACTGAAAAAAAGAAGGACGTAATGTGACACTAAAAAGATGTGAAGCATGCAAGGTCCTACATTTTCGTTTGTTCTACAAGGGAACTACACTTACATAGATGCACTGGCTCTAGGCGCAGGTCCTACAAAACGCCACAATAATGTACCGCGTGACAGTTCGTCAACACGCACACAAATATAAATGGGTGCTTCACTCGTGATTAGACGAGATTACGTCCGTTTTTTTCAGGTCCGTGGCTACGAGTATATTGATAAGTTACCCGTCCCCAAGCCAACGACAACATTGTTATCAAGCAGCTTCCTAACAGGGCAGAGTCCGGACCGCAGCCTCGTGTTGGACGCGGGGCAGTGGGCAACTGAAACTCCTCTAGCGGATAGCAGGCAAATCTCATCGTCGGTGAGATGTACCGCGTGCGCCATTATGCACTGAAAAGGTATAAAATCGTTTTGTACTCGGGAAGTAAGGTAGGTAAAGTAATACTACCACTACATAGCAACAGGCCCGGACTGGCCCTATGGCGTACCGGGCAAATGCCCGGTGGGCCGCGGCTCTGGTGGGCCGGTCGCCGCTCTGGACGGCCGGCCCATCGCCTTTCGATACCGGCCCACACCCAAGGGCGGCAGGAAAATGTGGCGCGAAAATCAAGAGTTTGAAATAAAAGTATTACAATGACTTCGCAATATCACGTATTGCTGTCATCACATTATATTGCAACGAAATCTCGAGCTCGTTTCGCTCGCTCTTGGTCTTAGATAGTATTGCTGTCATCACATTATATTGCAGAGAAATCTAGAGCTCGCTTCGCTCGAATATAATGTGATGACAGACATTATATTGCAGTGAAATCTCGAGTTCGCTTCGCTTGCTCTTGGTCTCAGATAGTAATGCAGTCATCTCATTATATTGCAGTGAAATCTCAAGCTCGCTTAGCTCGCTCTTGGTCTTAGATAGTATTGCTGTCACCACATTATATTGCAGTGAAATCTCGAGCTCGCTTCGCTCGCTCTAGGTCTGAGATCGTATTGCTGTCGTCACATTATATTGCAGTGAAATCTTGAACTCGTTTCGCTCGCTCTTGGTCTTAGATGGTTTGCCGTCATCTCATTATACAGGGTATAACAAAACACCCTATTAATACTTAAAGGGGTGCTTCAGACCAAGAAACTAAACAACTTTAACTATGGAGCCAACATCGATATCGCGAAAAAAAATCTGCTGTCCCATACAAAACGAAAAGGTATAAAATCGTTTTGTACTCGGGAAGTAAGGTAGGTAAAGTAATACTACCACTACATAGCAACAGGCCCGGACTGGCCCTATGGCGTACCGGGCAATATGCCCGGTGGGCCGCGGCTCTGGTGGGCCGGTCGCCGCTCTGGACGGCCGGCCCATCGCCTTTCGATACCGGCCCACACCCAAGGGCGGCAGGAAAATGTGGCGCGAAAATCAAGAGTTTGAAATAAAAGTATTACAATGACTTCGCAATATCACGTATTGCTGTCATCACATTATATTGCAACGAAATCTCGAGCTCGTTTCGCTCGCTCTTGGTCTTAGATAGTATTGCTGTCATCACATTATATTGCAGAGAAATCTAGAGCTCGCTTCGCTCGAATATAATGTGATGACAGACATTATATTGCAGTGAAATCTCGAGTTCGCTTCGCTTGCTCTTGGTCTCAGATAGTAATGCAGTCATCTCATTATATTGCAGTGAAATCTCAAGCTCGCTTAGCTCGCTCTTGGTCTTAGATAGTATTGCTGTCACCACATTATATTGCAGTGAAATCTCGAGCTCGCTTCGCTCGCTCTAGGTCTGAGATCGTATTGCTGTCGTCACATTATATTGCAGTGAAATCTTGAACTCGCTTCGCTCGCTCTTGGTCTTAGATGGTTTGCCGTCATCTCATTATACAGGGTATAACAAAACACCCTAGTAATACTTAAAGGGGTGCTTCAGACCAAGAAACTAAACAACTTTAACTATGGAGCCAACATCGATATCGCGAAAAAAAATCTGCTGTCCCATACAAAACTGCTGTAACTGGGAGGGCCGACTGTCTCTAAAATGCCCGGGCCGATTTCAGGTCCCAGTCCGGCACTGCATAGCAATAACAAAAAACTGATTTACAAGGTGTAACAACACCCTAGTAACACTTAAGAAGGTGCTTCAGACCATCAAACAGATCCACTTTCTCTATGGAGCCAACATCGAAATCGTAAAAAAAAACAGCTCTCCCATACATTTTAGTGGAGTCAGTAGTCAGTACTGCAGTTTTGTATGGAAAAGCTGATAAATGTTTCGCGATTTCGAAGTCGGCTCCATAATAAAAGTTGTTCAGTTTTATAGGCTCAAGCACCCTTTTTAGTATTACTAAGGTATTTTGTTTCACCCTGTATTTAATGGGTTGGTGTAGTTAGACCATTAACTTTCACTATGGAGGAAATCGGATAAAAATAATAGCTGTTTCATAGCATAAGTCGGAGTGGGATACTGCAGTTTAGTAAAACAGAAGATTTAAAAGAAAAAGGATGCTGGCTCCATAGTGAAAGTTGTTCAGTTTGTTCAAAACCACCCCTTTAAATAGTACTGGGGCGTTTTTTATACCCTGTATACTTTATCTCGCTAGTTGACCAATAAAGGGATAATTAGACCGTCTCAAACTGAACAACTTCGCGAAAATAAAATCAACTGTTCCGTACAAAACTGCAAACCTACTGGAGCCAAATGTATGGGACAGCGGATTTTTTTTGCGCTTTCTATGTTGGTCCCATAGAGAAAGATGTTCAGTTTAATGGTCCGATCATCCCCTTACAAAAAGGGCCCTGTTTAAGACAAGTGTCGCACGGGTAGAGATCGATGATACCAGGTGCTTCTTAAGACGCTGTTATCCGGTCGAGGCCGTTTTTTGAACACGAACGAAAGTGTTTTAAACTGTGTTTTAAAGTCTGAAAACCAATTATGTCTTATTTAAGGATCTGGCTGATAGGCGACTGTTCTCAATTACACGATTAGATTAAGTTTAATAGATAGAAAAAAATCCCAAAGTTACCCCTTTTTGTTATGTTTTTTCAATACTATGATTAAACTGCTGATATTTAACTTTTTATTCTTGTACTTAACTAAATACATTAAATATTTCTAGTAAACTCCGTAGAATTTTGAGCTTAGAAACACCCATGAGCAAAGATATTGATGAAAAACTGGTTTTTTTTGCGATCCTGCTTTCAATTGGAGCGGGATGGCTAATTGCAAACTTATGCTTGCAAGAAAGAGACGCTTGCATTTGGATAACCTGGCCTTAAGTTACTTCTTAACTCGTTCCAGTAGTGATGTGACACAGACGGGCTATAGTGTAGTATTGTGTTATCGTGGGCCTACCTCCGCTAAATATACTAAAAAGTTACCTTGCTATGCAGAATCTGGCTTTTGTCGTATACTTCTGCATAGGACTTACAATCAGAATTTGTTTTCAAAACAAATTCTATTTCATCACGATTTTCTGATATATGACTCTGGAAACAAAGAATATTAGGTACATAAGTGTATCAATCTAGGCACAATTTAGGTTAAATAGCGTTTACATCGCGTGGTAGATAGAACTGTATTGTACCTGTGTCCTGCAACCATATTTCGCTGATATTTTGGAAAGGCCTGTCATAAGTTCTTCATCACAACTGACAGCAAATCTGGGAGTTATTACGGGTGCTACTAAGTCATTCTGAAACAGTTGTATACTTTGTTGTTCTTCATAATCATAATATTAATATTATTCCATATGGCAATAGTACTATTTAATCATAACAAAAAAACGTTAGTTTATTAAGACTTATCCCCCACCGAACGACCTTTACCCTTTCAGTGCCGCCTCACCGCTACTAAACTAAAGCCTGACCAGGAAAATAAAAAACCTGATTTGGGGGCGCTGCAATTGACTGTCACCTTTAATGTTAGTGTTCCAAGTACAAAAATTAGTTTCAATGATTTTCCGCAACATGGCGAGTTTTTTTATATTTCTGGTCAGGCTTTACACAATTTTAGTAGGTATACCTATTGTTGACTGGCTTGTCCTTCATTTATACCACTCTGATGCTTTCTAATCCAATTCGAAAATCATACGAATTTGCACCTTTTAAATTATCTTATTAGTAAATTATAATAACCTAACTCATTAAAATATTAGTCTTAAAAAAATTACTTCATAGCATTTTTAGATTTTCATATTGTCTACCTACACAACGGTGTGTGTGAATCGCAAGTAAAAGTGACTTCAACTTTAACAATAACACTTGAGACAGTACTTCAACAATAATATCACCAGCTAAATAAACATCAATAACCATCACAAATCTTAAAATAAACAAGGACAATCAATCCCACTTGTTTGTAGGCAAGTAAACTTCTAATGTTTGTTAAATGAAGCACTTTAGGATCAAGGTAAGTTTAATGAACTGAAATGTTTGTTTTTATATATATAGGTACCTTAGACTATTTATAATGGACAAGTTACGCGTGTATTTCAAATATAATATGTAATTCTAATAACAAACTTATCTGCCACTTTTTGCGCTACCACCATGAAATCCGCGTCTTTGGACTTTATTCCATTTTACTTTAATTTCTAATTATGAATGTTAAAAATCATGAAAAACAGTGTCGTGTGGGCTAAAAGGCTGTCTCGTTTAGTGATAAGGTATAAATTGTATGGAAATCAAAGGCAAATCATATGGAAATGCGTAAGATATCTTGATCTTGTACATTGGCAGAGGGGAAATGCTAACGCGAGGCGGGTCTATAAATTGTCTAAGATAGGAGGTAGCTACGAGCATTTACCCGCAACTTCGTCCGCACGGCGCACGGGTTCCCGTTATCGCAGCGAGATAAATGATATAACAGATTTTAAGATAGATTTTTCTAATCACAAACTTTCAAACAAAAAAGTTTCATCGAAATCGGCCCAGTAGTTTTCGCGTGATGCGCGGACAAACAGACTGACAAAAAATACAAAACTTGATGATTTGGAATCGGGGACACAGTGTCAGAGGGCCACCTAAAAACCATAAGTATAGTAAAGTAACTTTTTTTTTAAATATCTTCAACGTTAAGACACACTTCAGTCACAGTTTTATAATAGTGGAGAGTGCAGAATAATAGTTGACTTTTCTTCCCAAATAAATACAGGGTGTAAGGAAAAGTATCATTAAACCCCATACTTTGCCCATCAAACTGAACCACTTTTACTATGGGAGCAAACTTGTCAGAACAAGAAAAAAACAGCTGTCCCATACTAAACTGCAATACCTACTCGATTCAAACGTATGAGACAGCTGATTTATTTTGTTCTTACAGGTTTGCTCCCATAGTAAAAGTTGTTCAGTTTGATGGGTAGAGTATGTGGTTCAAAACTGAATGATACTTTTCCTTACAGTCTCCACTATTATAAGGGAGAGATACACATAAACATTAAAGGGGCGGTTTAAACCATCGAACTGAACATATATAAATATGGGACCAATATAGAAATCGCGAAAAAAAATCTGATTATCCATACTAAACTACAATTGTACTCGAGCTAAATGTATGGGATAGCAGATTTTTTTTCCCGATTTCGGTCCCAGGGTGACAGTTTGATGGTAAAAAATAGCAGGGTTCGAAATTATCAAGATAATAATGTTCTTTCAATGTCCTATCAATAATAAAATTATCCTTACGAAAAGTGCCAATTATAGCTGCTGGCGTAGGAGGTAAAATACGGCGTTTCATGAACCAAAGATTTCCTTTGGCAGGATTGGCCCTTAGGACCTAAAGATGGATTTAAGAAGTGGAGCCACCAAGATTTTTGATGCAAGTTTTGGAGGGGGGGGAGCCCTCAGCCTAATCTTGATAAATACATTATTTGAGCTACTAGGCCAAGTTTGGTATCATTTTCGCATAAATCGGGGATGCCGAATTCATTTACGGTATCATATTTGCACCATTCTAAGTAAAAACCTGTTAAATAATCATTTTTTTCGTTTTTGACTTCCTTTAAAAAAATGGAAAAATGTCCATAACTCACACAATATTTGGAATATTTTGGGAAAAAAAGTAGCTCTATAAAGCCCTGCTTATCCTTTACAGTAAAAAACATTTAACTTATATTTTGTATGTCTGTAAGTATTAAAAAAAACATAAAAACTAGTTGACGGTACCAAATCCTGAATTCGAAAAATTCAAATAATATGTTGTTTTCGATCTTGGAATGTTTCGCAAACACAATAAAAAACCAGCGAAGTGTGAGTTGGACTGGTGCACCGAGGGTTCCGTACCACCACACAATATAAATTTACCAAAAAAAAAGGATTTTCTTTCATCCAGTTCGAGATTATTAGGGCGATCCCAACTCAAACTTGGCACATTTTTTAGTATTTGTTCGTTAACTTAGGAGTTTCCACAATAATCATACCAAGTTTGACGCTTGTAAGTATTACCGTTTTTACGACAGAGGAAAACAAAAAAAAGTTGAAAAAAACATGTTTCTGGTACGGGGACACCCCAAAATTTTTTGTTTTTTTTGTATTTTTATTATTTTTTACGAAAATTTATATAAAAACATGAATTCTGTGAAAATTTCAACCGGCTACCTATCATAGTTCAAAAGATACAGCTCTTTAAAGGTAGGACAGGCAGACGGACGGATAGCGTAAGCTTAGTAATAGGGTCTCGCTGGCACTCTTTGGGTACAGAGTACTCTTTGGGTACGGGCGGTAGGTACACGGCGCACCGCAATTTCAGTCACTGTGTAGCATGAACCAATTCAATTTGAAAATATACACAGAGGGATAAACCAATAATTATTAAAACAATAATATTGCATGATATATTTCATATTTCGCTCTGCTCGCATTGCACGACTTTTTGTTGATATTTTTAATACTCTATTTATAAAATAATGTTGTAAAAGTTTATTTAAGACATGAAATAGGAGTGTAACTCTCTAAAAACATTTATTATGCAATTAAATTGACATTATTTTATGTTACAGAAAATTTAGTTCAAATATTTGAAATTTTAATTTATATTTATAAATTCGCGTGTTTTTACTATATATTGATGCAAATATTCTTCCAGAATTGAATTCCACATCTTTGATTTATGCGAAAACGATACCAAACTTGACTTAGTACCTAAACTTACGCAGATATTAACCTAGGACTTCGCTGAGGCTAAAATGCCCCCCCCCCCCCCCCCTCCCCCTCTGCATCAAAAATTTTGATGGCTCCACTTCTTAATCGGATCCTAGGATCACAAAGATCAATCCTGCCGAAGGAAATCTTTGGTTCATCAAAAGCCGTATATTGACTTTTTTTGACTCCTACGCCAGCAACTATTAGGACTAAGACAATACATACTCTGAATGCCAAAACACTTTCAACAAATGTCTCAACTGCTGCCAGTTCAGCGGCTGTCTCGGTGTAATAACCAGCATCGTTCCTAACATTCATGCTGACTTTGCCGACCAGTGCCCTCTGCTGGTGCTTGATGACGCTCTTCACCAATTCCAGGGTTCCTTCTAAGTGAATGCTCCCGAAATAGCATGCAGTTGTGGTCCCATTCTTAAGGAGTTTTTGCTATAAAGAAATTATTAATGATTTGAGTTTACCTGGTGCGTTCACAAACGCGTTTTTTCTGTCACTGTATCTGTGCTTGATAGAAATAGAGAAACTTTTCATTATGTGTGCAGTGAGACAAAGGCATTGCGTAAATGTGTGACACGCGCTAATTTTTTTCATCAAAATCGGTTCAGTAGTTTTTGCGTGATGCTCGAACAAACATAACAAATAGACAAGAATTCTAAAAAAGGTTGATTTCGAGTCAGGGATACCTAAAAAAAACTGTATCATCATTTTTTTTTTGTAAATTTCTACAATGTACAGACACATCAGTTAGTTTTATTATACCTATAGTTTAGATTGCCTGACGAAAATTTTTAATAGGTTTAAGGAATGTATCCTGTCAAGGGTTTAATCCACGCTGCGCTCAATTGGCCAGCTGCATATTAGTGGACCGACGACCTGGTGAAGTGAAAATTGAAAAAACTTACAACAACTTGATTGTAAACTTCAGCCGCAAACTGCACATCGCCATACCGACTTTCCAACGGGAAGGTGTATTTAGCGAGCCATTCAAGTAATGGTCTGTCTAAACCTAGGCCGATGTTAGGGAACTGTGGAGCATGTGTGTGGCAGTCCACAAAACCAGGCATCAAAAACTGTTCTCGTCCCAAGTGGATAACTTCAAAATCTGAGAATGTTCCAGTTTTTTCTAATGATAAAAATTCTTCTTTTGTTCCTTTTCTGGTTATCTGTAAATGTGATGCAACCAAATTAATGCAACAAAATAAATTTTGGTAACACTTTTAATATGTCAAAGGGATTGCATGTTTATTGACTTCCAATTGTGTCGATATACAGAGTAAATTTTATATCACTGCGGATAACTTCAGCATGTATTCTAGTCATCAAACTGAACAACTTTCAGTAAATGGAGCCAACATTTTAAGTGCTACCAAAATTCCGGGCTCTGGTCATCATCATCAACAACACGGCCTTAAATTGGACATGAGCCACATTAACACCACACTTAATGGAATGGTGATTGATCCCAATTGATAGATCTTCATAGATAGTGTACAAAAATTTTTAATATGACATTATATTACTCAGTAATACTACTATTACTTAGTAATTGAATTGAATTACTCATCAATATGTTTTATAGTTTATTCTGTTACCTATTTAAAATAGTATTCAAGCTAAAAATTCACGAAAATGTGAGTAAAGCATTATTTAAAAAAAAAAATTACTGAGAAGAAATATATATTGTAGACAAATAGCTTATTTGATGGAGGACTCGAAGGAGTGTCTTCATATTCAAAGCAACTTGGTCTTGAACCGAGTCATTAGTGAACCTGCCTGTTGTGCCAAGGGTTGCCGGTTCGAATCCCGTAAGGGGCAAATATTTGTATGACAAATATTAATATTTGTACCCAAGTCATGGATGTTCCTATTCCATACAGCAAATATGTATTCTATTTCGATGTCTGGATATATTGGTAATTTAATGATAGGAATAAAATACTAATTTATATTAACATAGAAATGAAAACAACAAAATTAAAGAGTCTTAAAGATAATAAAGGTTGTCAGTTCTATTTCCACGAGACATGGCAGGCATGGCATGCTGGCAGCGTTCCCCTTTTGGATAGTCAAGCTGCCAGCTCTACGGTCACCGGTGGTCTTGTGGAGACACATTAACAGCTCTTTGTATAGTCTTCATAATATAAGTCTGAGCTACATTCTGGTACTTAAAATGTGACTAGGTACCTAATTGGTGTAATAATGTAAAAGATATTTATTTATTTATTACTATTTACGGCACCATGTCGCTGACTTGAAACACTGTTCTATTTCACACTGGGACATGTGCAATTCAGTGAGATAAATATGATTAGGTGTGTAATTAGGTAACTGTAATATTTTGTTACAAATGTTTACAAGGTCACTTACTAACCACATGGAAACTATTGTACATCTAAAAGAGAAAAAAAGACACTTTACCTTGCCATGTTCTACAGCTAAGAACCCAGTAGATATGACCAGCTCTTTTAAAGAAATTGAGGATGCAGTTAGGCCGACGAAAACAATTTTTTGGACAGACATTTTTACGGTTTATCAACAACGGTTAGCAAGAACTTAGCGTCTCTACTCCTGTCTAAATTGTAATAGAGAACAATTATAGCGCGTTCACAAAGTTACACGTCTTGCTGATAACTTGATAAAGTCACTGAGTAGGTACTTTTTAAACTATGATAATGTTTATCAAATCAAAACAAACGCAATCACAATTTACTATACATAAACTTTGAAATGTGTGCAAAAACCAATCCATAGTAATAAATCCATGCAAGTAACTAAACCAAAGAACAAATACTTAGAGAATTCAGAACAAATATAATTAAAAACGTAGTGATCACTTGATCAGTGTTATTCGGTTTATATCACGGCTGGAAATGTTCCATACATTCGCTCTCGACCATAGAAAGAACGTTCAAGGGTGATGTATGACAGTGTTACCCTCCCCACTTCGTCCGGCTTTCCCCCTATTTCTCCTAAACTGTCAATGTCACCCACGAATGAACGAAGCGACCGATATGACTGATTATTGAAGCGGCCATTTTGACGTCATTACAGTTTGATCGAGTCCGTTGTTGATTTACCTATTTCCACCATTAATTTTAATCTCTCCGTTTAAATGTAATTGGAATACAGCCTTTTTATTTTACAAGTTCTGTGTAAAAACGCAAAAGGACGCAAAATTTCATATATTTCCAAGGAACCTGTGAGCAAACGTTGGCTGGTCGGTTGTGATGTGATGATCGTTGGATGGAAGTCAGCTACAAATGTTTTATGTGTGTCATCATAACTACTGATCAAAAGTTATCTACTCCAAAAGGTCAAAATATTGTGGTACAGGTATGCATAGGTATCCTCATAGATTAGATATCTATGGGTATCCTACACTCTTCACTTCTAATGAAATTGCAAACAAGTGGAGTTCCATCGTTTCCACATGACACAAAAGGTGAGTTTCAGTAGATATTTGCTACATTACACAATAAATACAATATTGTAAAATTCCTCACAGATAAGTAGGTAGGTAGGTACCTACCTTGTATTTTGGAATTGTCGGTTTGAAAAACAGGTCATGCTGTTTTGAAAACACCATTTTTTTAAACGCATGCGCTTGATGTACCTACTTACCTAAATAGAAAAGAAATAATGTAATCATGATACTAAAGAACCTAACCTAATTGTATGTTTATACATTTCTATAATTATTATAGTTTAAAAAGACCACAAGGCCAGTAGAGATCGAAAGCATGCAATTGCATAAGCACATTTTAGTTCAATTTCCTTAAATAAATCAATAGTTAAATGTAAAATTTTAAAATCTGAGATGGTACCGAACCGACACAGACATTGGTTTCTTGAACAACTTTTTGTTCATTTTATATGCAGCCCCACAAGCAAAAAACACCACGCGCTATAGTGAAAGTTCTGATTCAGACAGTCATGTTCATAACAATGTTACCTAACATATGATCTTAACGTTTTTGGCCATACTTAAACCATACATAGAATAAGTATAGATCCATCCTTAAAATAAAAGTAGACACCTACTTGTAGTAAACTTTCTGACTAGGTAGGTACCTGTAAAAGGAAGCCTGTCATTAGCTTATGTAATAAATGTATTTTACTATTATAGAGTTCTAATTTACGTACGTTTATATTTTCAGAAAACATTGCACCCATGATCGAGCATTCTTATTCAAGAAAAATACCTGCACTGTGATCTGATCACTCATATGGCAAGCAACAGCCACAAGCATCCATTTCAACAGGTAAATATCTAAGTACAGGTTGGTTACCTAACTAAAGCTGTCGCGTTCACAGATACCTACACACAACTGCGTTTTTCCTGTCACTACGTCCGTGCTTGATATAGATGGATAAACTTTTCACTATGCGTGCAGTGAGACAAATGCATTGTGTTAATGTATGACACGCGCGAGCTTTAGTTACCCTACCTGTATCTTATTCTTATTCGTAGCCTGTATCTTAGATAAAGTATATGTCTAGATAGCACCTCATGCTTCTACTGTATAAAACAAAAGTGGCCAACTTTCTTAGGTTGGAGTATGTGAGGTGAGGGGTCACACGAATTATCTCCGTGTGCGTGTATTGTATACAGACACGGTTTACAACTAACATTTCCCAGATATTTTTTTCGACGCGTTCATAGCTTCGACTGTCAATCTTGACATGTTGATATTAAGGCCAGTTTACACAGTGCGAGCTGGCGTCCGAGTCAGCCTTCCGAGTAGCTGCACTGCAGTAACTCGCACCACTTGGACGTAACTTGCGAGTAACTCGTACGTGCGAGTTGGTCAGTAGCTCGCATCCGAGTTACTTCAACATTTTTTGTTTTCGCTCGCCCGCTCGCCCGGCAGCAACTCGCACATGACAGCGGCTTGGCCGTCGCTCGCATCGTGTGGACGCGTTCGGCAGTAGCTCGCCAGTGCCAGCCGGACAGTTGTGAGTGGAACCCGTGTTTTTGTGAACATCGCGACTCGACTCGGACTGGGCAGTAGCAGGCGTCGTGTATACAGCAAAGGCGAGCCGAGCTACTGGCGTACGAGTAGACAAACCGAGTAGCTGTCTACTCGCCAGGCAGCAGCTCGCACTGTGTTATGTGCGCATTGTGTATTCACACAATGGTGATAGTAATAATGTCTCGTTCCTAGACTAATCAGGGCAATAAGTAAATCATTTATTTGAAAAGTGATAACGACATTTTTTTATTGAATGCATTGTTTTTTTTTATTTCATTAATTACCTACCTATAGGGTCCTTCTTAGAGAGCTCGGTGGCGCTTTGCGAAAAGGTTGGACTGTCAATCATGAGGTCCGAGTTTTAATCCGCTTGGACAACATGCCATATACCAATGAGTTTTTTCTAAATTATGTACGTATTACCAACTGTTCTCAAATGGTGAAGGAATACATCGTGAGGATTCCTGCATATGCAGAAGAAGAAATTCTGATACGTATGTGTAGTCTACCAATCCGCATTGGGCAAGCGTGGTGGACTAACGCCCATACACCCTCCTAGAGGGTAGGCCTGTGCCCTCCAGTGGGACGTGTATAAGCTGATGAAGATGTTGAGGGTCCTTCTTAATTATGCTGACACTTTTTTAAGAGGATGACTAAACCGTCAAACTGAACAATTTTTTATGGTACCGAAATCGAAATCGCGAAAATAATCTGCAGTTCCATACAAAACTGCAAACCTACTAGAGCCAAATGTATGGGACGGCAGATATTTTTTCGTGATTTCATTCTTGGTCCTATAGAGAGAGTTGTTCAGTTTGATGGTCTGATCATCGCCTCAAAAAAGTGTCAGCATATTAAGAAGGACCCTGTTTATAAATCTTGATTGAAATTTTTTATATGCAGTAGGAAAAAAAGTCTGAAAATTACAAGGATTTAAATTAAAAACGCGGCAAATCTCGTAAAATGTAGGTAAACCTTTTTTTATAGTTATTTTCTGAGTCTATGTTGTATTATTATTATAATATTTCAGGTTCGTGTCTTCAAGGCCTACCAGAATAGACTGCGTCTTTCCTGACTGAACACTACCACACCAGCTCTTCACTTTGATATTCCTTGCTCAGGCTTGCTTGCAGGTATAGTGAAAATTATGTTTAGTACTTCTTTAAAAGCACGAATATTAGAAAATTATAGATTTACGTATTTAAGTCGTAACACTAAATGCAGACCAGACCTCAAGACTAGTGTAAAGTCACAGTTTAAAACTTATCCAATACATGTCAAAATATAGTAAAAGATGTTTAGCCTTTAGTCCGCAAACATGACAAACGCTCCAAAATAAACCTCATGCCCTGATCGCCTCCTACAGCAGACACATAATGTGCATTATTCCATAATAGGTACGTCTGATTTTCAGTTTCCACTCTGCAGACAACGTCACCAGATCAGGCTGCGTCTGTATTTTCTGACAGTACCTCTGCACCAGCCAACTTCTGCTCCGATATCCTCAACACTGTTCAGGCTACAGGTACATGACTAAAAACATTAAGTATATTTTGATATCCTATTTTTACTCTTTTTAGATAGATATTTACCTAAAAAAGTCGTGGCGAGTTACTAACCTTGCCAGCCGTGCAGGAGGTGTTGGTTCGATCCACGTCCAAGCCGACTGGTATCAATGAGTATTTTGGAATTTATGTACGATTTGTATCACCACTGGCTTTTCCGTAAAACAAACATCTTGAGGAAACTTGCATGCTTCAATTTCGAGGCATGTATTGTTCCCACTGTCCATTACAAGTGGCGACGGGCTCACTCCCCGTCACACTGGACAGAGTTTCGATACTACTATTGAAACGTGGATGGATGTTCAGAGTTTTCCGAATATCTCTGACTACCCTCTCGGGGAATATAGTCATGAGCATATGCTTATATGCTATATAACTACCTACCTGTGGGGTCACAGTTTAAAACTTATCCAATGCGTATCAATATATAATAAAAGGTGTTTAACCATTCGTCCACAAACAAGAAAAATGCTCTAAAAGAAACCCAATGCCCCAATCGTCACTTACAGCAGGCACAAAATGTGTATCTCAATTTAATATTTGACTAAGTTTGGATGCACGCATAAACGACTTGATGGATATGGATGAAATATGGCACCCAGAAAGAATGTGTTCAGGATTAACACATAGGATCCTTTTTTAAGGTCCACTCAGACGGAGTCGCAGGCAACAGCTAGTTATTCCATTATAACGGTCTGGTTTTATGTTTAAGTAAAAAAAATATGTTTTAAATTTTCAGTTTCGACTCATCAGACAACGCCACCAGATCAGGCTGCGTCTGCATTTTCTGACAGTACCTCTGTACCAGCCTACTTTTGCTCCGATATCCTTAACCCTGTTCAAGCTACAGGTATGTGCAAAAATTACTGAATGTATTTTTTTATATTCTGTCTACAGGGTGAAATCGATATCATTAGCATCCTTTTAGTCTACCCATCAAACTGAACAACATTTACCATGGGAGCAAACCGATCGGAGCAAAAAACATATCGGCTGCGGCTGTCCCATACTAAACTGCAATGCCTACTCGACTCAAATGTATGCAACAGCAGATTTTTTTTGCTCCGATCGTTATTTGCTCCTATATTAAAAGTTGTTCAGTTTGATGGGTAGACTCTTAGTTTAAAAGGATGCTAGTGATATCAATTTCATCCTGTATTTAGTCTAGAAACAAATGCTTCAAGACCTGAGCACGGCAAGCCTTGAGATTGGACTCACAATGAACAGATCGAAGACGCAAATAATGACCAACAGCACCAAACGTAGAGTCGAAGTAGATAGGCAGGTTACACTATGTTAATGAGTACATTTACTTGGGCCAGATAGTTTCCTTCGAAAACAGGCAAGACAAAGAAGTCACACGCCGTGTCGACAACACCTGGAAGAGCTACTGGTCCATGAAGGCGTTAATGAAGGGTAAACTCCCGCTATCCCTCAAACGAAGACTCATCGACATGTGTATCCTGCCTATCCTAACCTACGGTGCCCAAGCCTGGTTCACTAAGGTTACGTCCTTCTTGCATCGATTCAGTCTCAAAAGTCTAGACTCAAGGTCTGCCAGAGGGCAATGGAGCGTAGTATACTGGGTGTTAAAAGAAACCCAATGCCCCAATCGTCTCTTACAGCAGGCACAAAATCTGTATCTCAATTTAATATTTGACAAAGTTTGGATGTACGCATAAACGACTGGATGGATTTGGATGAAATATGGCACCCAGAAAGAATGTGTTCAGGATTAACACAGGATCCTTTTTTAAGGTCCACACAGACGGAGTCGCAGGCAACAGCCAAAAGCCATCGTGTCAAAAACACTATACTGCGCTCTAAAACACGAATAGCCGATGTAGGGGGAAAAAACCGCCAGATTAAATTGGGATTGAGCCGGCCATGTCTGTCTAACTAATGCATCAGGAAAGGTTGGCATGAATGTCACGCTCTGGATCCCAGAAAACAGTCATCGGCGTCCAGGTCGTCCTAGGAAGAGGTGGCGGTACGATCTACATGCTTTCGATGACGCTTGGCCAGAGCATGCCCAGGACAGAGATGGTTGGATGAGAGGGGAGGCCTTTGCCCAGCAGTGGGATGAATTAGGCTACTAAAAAGTAGATAAGTCTTATTAGACTAGCAATAATATATATTACTAAAATACCTACTTATCTTCATCAACCAGGTCTTTTCTATTAACAGAACTGTCTACAAAAATTGCTTGTGTTTTTTTCAATCTTTAATTTGATGCTTGTTCTAAAAATAGAGCTCCTTCACAACTAAAAATAGATTTTGCAAATTATGATGATAAGATAATAACTAGAACGAGTGGTTAAATCGTTCTAGGATAATAATAATGCTTAAACAGTTTAGTCGGTAGTTGTAACAGAGCTTCTGACCACCCTGAAAGGGATTATGGTCGTGAGTTTATGTATGTATACTAATTAAATAGTAGGTGCTAAATAAATAAAGTTAGTTTTTAGTATTGAGTTGAAAAATACGCTTCTATTTACTATGAGATGTAAAACACAAATGAAGAAAATTATTGTAAAACTTTTTTATTTTCAGTGTATTTTAATGCTTAAAATGTGTTTACAGTTACTATGCTGATGGAAAAAGTGAGCCCAACTTTGAAGAATACTGCTGAAACGGTAAACTTCTTCGACGACCTATTCGACAGCGTCAATGGTGCAAGTACAATTCACACAATTCATACAATTCACATACTAAAGGAAAGACTTGTACGATCTGCCTCACATTGGTCAATACTTACACAATACTTGGACAATACTACGTGTTTGAATGGGAAAAACGTTCAAGTCAGGCATTATGTGAACGTCTCATCACATGTACAATCACGTGCTTACACTGCTCGATGGGTTACGAGAAAATTATTTAAAAGTGCTGTGAAAATTGCAAACAAGATTTTGCTACTGATCAAGAATCTGTTATTCATCAATGGGAAAGTCATAGAGAATATTATAATATGCTGAAGAAAACCAATTATCCCATCCATCAGGTAAGCCATGCGGTTATTGAGTATACCTACCTACGATTGTAAACAGTGGCGGATACAGGGGGGGGGGGCCCAGGGGGCCATGCCCCCCCCCCCACGAACCACTGAATTTTGAGGCCGAGTAAAGAAATGAGCTCTCTTAATTTCTTTTAATCTTAATACGTGGCCCGAGTTGGCCGATGGGCCCCCCCCAACATGAAATCCTGGATCCGCCCCTGATTGTAAAGGAGTCGAACGAATACCTAGTACCTATAATAATAATTACCTACCTAATAATAGTTACCTACGCATGCAAAAAAATATATTTATAAGTACTTACATGACAATATTTTGATTAAAGCCGTTTTAGAATATTTTAGTTTTATTAAGATATAATTATCATTTAATTTTTAACTGTTTTAATAAATGAAAATTATATTCAATAAAAAGTAAAAAAGTTAAGTATTCAGTCGACTTCCAAAGCTGTGGCTTTCACAACAAAAGTGTACTGAAATATTTCTATAATTCGGAGTAAGTACATTGCTGTTTACTAATTATGCTGAACATGAAGTGCTTCATGTGTCCTAACATTCTCAGCAATGTACCTCCTCTGAATTTTACGGTCATTGTCAATTGTCACTTATCGCGTTTATTAAACAGGACCCTGAGGTGTGATTTTTGAAAGTCACACGTTCAAATCAGCAGTAGTAAGATGCATAATCTCCATATACATTTTAACATTTCAAAAATCACACTTCAGAGGTCTAAAAACGAATTATTCAAAGTTATGTTTATGTAAAGTTTTCAAATTATGGATTTTCATTATTATGTCAATAATGTACAACGTGTTAATGAATAAGCGCAAAACCTCATACACCCCAACTGATTTATAACAAAATAATTAGATTGAAACAATAATTTCATTATTTTGATAGTTAAAATTTAAAGTTATTTGCATTTTAAGTTTTGAGGCAATAATGATTTGTTATCATATTATTTCAGCAATGCAAGAAAGCACTCATATTCACGGATACATTTTAGTAATCGTGTTTTGGTAGTAAGTAGAGTGAACGTGCCCGTGCGGTGGGTTCAGATCGAGATCAGCAAATTTTAAATTTTACAAACAAATTATTTACCTACTTAATATTTAAAAAAAAATTACCTATGTTGAAACCATGATAATTCGATTCTACTCTCGATTCTAAACAGACGACTTTCTAGTTTTCCGTTAATTCATTAACACGTTGTATTCAGTAACATGGTGTAAAGAAAAGTATCAAAAACCCTAAAACCACATATTCTACCCATCAAAATAAACAACTTTCACTAGGGGAGCAAACCTGTAAGAGAAAAAAAAATCTAAGCTGTTCCATACTAAACTGCAATGCCTACTCGACTCAAAAGTATGGAACAGCAGATTTTTTTTTTCTGAAAGGTTTGCTCCTAGAGTGAAAGTTGTTCAGTTTGATTGGTAGAGTATGTGATTTAAGGGCTCGTCCGCACAGCGATTTTTATTCGCTGAATGATGTGAATGTGATAACATAGGATGACTTCTGATAAGACTCTTATGTCAAGAAACTAAGTACGAAAGTTGTTATTTGGATTGAATTGAAAAAATAAACTAAGTGCTGTGCGGACGAGCCCTAAAGGTTAATGATACTTTTCCTTACACCCTGTACATTTTCATATTACACATTTTAATTGTTTTTTGAAGTAACGTTATGACTATTATGCAACTTAAGTGTGCGTCCATATCTGGCGAACGCGCGCCGCGAGCCGTTCGCGATCTTCTTGGGTGCATTTTTATGCTCGTGCGTTTCTACTGCGCTGTGTATTCGCCAGATGTGGACGCACCCTTAGGGACACCCGCGTCAACAACATAATCTACGCAGTCGACATGGTGTTTCTGGTCCCGCCAGTGAATAGTATCAGACATTTGCCATTGATATTTGAGGGTTTTGCTAGCAGTCATATAATTATAACGTCAAGAAGAGCGTAATTATGGTGTTCAGAGCAGTAGTTAAGTGCAGAGATGTGCCTCCAATTAAACTTAATGGTGTACACACGGCGACACATCAAGCTATACAAAACCAAAATAAGCTCGCGCTAAATAACGTATATTGTTGCGGGCCCAGCTTATGGTGGTTTTGTTTAGCTTGATGTGTGGCGCTGTGTGTACCTCTAAGATGATACACGGTCTACAAGAAATTTTAAGATCAACATAAATGTAACAGGTCTATTGATGTCGCGCTGTTCCCCAGCAACCGAGCTACCAGTGCGAAAGTGACAACTGCAGCGTGGACAGTTTCGTATCCCCCTGTTTCCTCCTCCAAAATTAAACCGATTTTAAATAATTATTTTAAGAATAATCTAAGAAAGACTGTCTGTAGGTTTTTTAAATTTTATTACTTCTAATTTGCTTGCTGGATTTCTGAACAAAAGGTGTAAAATTGAGCAATTTTCCTTAATTTTCGCAGCCTCTTAATATATTTGTCAAATTTGCTTGCTGGATGTCTGAACCAAAGCTGTAGAATTCGGTATGTCAAGTTTTTTTTGGTCTTCATTTTTATATTTTTTACGGACAGAAGACATAATTTTAAGATACCTATTTCATTCTTATTGCGATTCATCGAGTTTATCAATGTACATTTAATTTTTAAATTACTTTGATCTGTAATCTCTAAGTGCAAAAATGGTGGAGAGAAAATAATACGAACTCCATGGAGAAAAACTACCTACTGCTATATTTAAAAAAATTAAATCCTGCCTCCTCTTTCTAACTCTATGCTGGAAAAAGATACGGCAACATCAAATGTCAAATTCTGACATTGTGAAAGTATTTTTTTTTCTTAATGGCCGGTTATTTTAAGTTGATTTTATGTTTACCAAGGAGTTCACAGGTATGCCAGTGACGTCACTGCACGGACCGAAAAACGACGTTATTTTATTAAAAATATCTGTAATCCTTTCATTTTAAAATCTCTCGCATAGAAAATATGATTATTGAGACAATTATCTCGAAATGGTTTTCGATTCAGCCCTCCAAAAAAAAACTTGACATACCGAATTGAGCAATTTTCCGTCATTTTCGAAGCCTCCTATTATATTCGTCAAATTTGCTTGCTTGATGTCTGAACCAAAGCGGTAAAATTGAGCAATTTTCCGTCATTTTCGAAGCCTCATAGTTCTTATAGTGATTAATTTATCGAAAAAAAAAGAAACGGACATGGCAGGCAGAGGCAATATTATGTGATTAAAATTAGTTTGCTGTAGTGTCATTACGGACTAAACAATACCAATCCTCTTAAAGAGAGTCCAGCAATTTAAATACCTAGACCACATTGTCTCTGAAGACCATAATGGACGACTTCAACGTAGAAGGGGAGCGTAGGGTGTTGGCAGTCAGGGTGGCTGGTCCGCAGGTGCAATGGCTGTACAAGGTCAGTAAAAGTGACACTTTTCAAAGTTCAAAGCATACTGTCAGTCATTCTACGCTTGCAGCCTGTGGGTCAATTGCATACTCTGAATGCCCTGCGTGTCCAATACAACATATTCAGAATGCTGTTGTCCAAGCCACAACAGCATTCTGGAGATGATAGCTGGAAGGTTTGACTGCCCCATCATCGCACACTGCGTTTAAGTGATGATATTATTTTAGTGTGTACCCAAGGCGACACATCAGGCTACGCAAAACCAAAATAAGCTGGATGCGCGTAGGTAGAGTAATGTATAACGTCGCGCGGCCAGTTTATATTGGTTTTACATAGCTTGATGTGTCGCCGTGTGTACCTACTAACATAGCTCTTAAGTCAAACACTGTTACTAAGGCCGAGATTCAGAGACGATTCTTAAGTCATAGTTCGAACTCCCGTATGTCAAAATCCATACATTTCGACCCTACTTAGCTCGAGCTAAGACGGAAAAAATCGTCTCTGAATCTCGGCCTGACACATGGATCATTAATTTGTTATCTTATATGAAACAAATGTTATTATTAACGCAAGAAAAAGCTTGTAATATACTTGAATAAGTTTAAAATAAATTGAAAAATATATCATTTAACAAATAAATTGTGTTTTTCTTCTTCGAACCAAAATTTAAAAAAAATCATTAATTTTGAATGGGCCCGCCCCGCCGGGGCCTACAAAACCGGTAGAATGTCTTTTATTCCCTTACCAAAAAAAAAAAAAAACAAAGCGACCGTCGTTTTCAGCTCCATTCATTCGTTCAATGTCATACATCAAAACATTCATTCGTCTTTAACGACAAAACGAATGAATGGGACATGTTCGTCTGAGTACGTAGTACTCTCTATTAAGTCTGTGGTTTATATAAAAATAAATTTAATCTTAGAAACAAACTTTCCCACATTTTTTCGGTTGTATACCTACTTTTTTTAAATACATCTTTAACGGCTCTGGATTCTGGTAATTTCGAGATTTACGTAAAAAAGGAGTATTCTGACAGCTAGTCAAACGTAGTTCAACATACCGTCGATAGATAGCGTTGACCAGAGAGGGGCCCGATGACGAAAATTTTAGGCTAAAAAGTAAACAAAAATGCATGTCACTGAGACAGATTTTATTTGTATTTTATTATCTGCAAGGTCGCTCAAACCTGAGACATGTCAATGCCATCTGTCGAGGCATTAGGAACTACTTTTTCTTTTTTAATGGCTTTCGGAAAATCCCTCATTCCATCCCGAATAATTCCGCATAGGTATGTGTATGTGTGGGCCTGTTGAATTGATAACATCTTTTTTTTCATTAAACTTACTAACTTTATTTTCATCTTACGACGGCTTATGAATGTGATTTAAGTAAGGATGTGATATTTGATTAACATAATTTTCTTAGATTGCAACATTAAGTTATAATATAACTCAATGGATTGCAACCATATTGCAACGTGTTTGTTTCGGCGTTTTGTTCAATATCTTGTCGTAGCAATTTTGTAAAGAAGTTGATGCCAAGAATCCCGTGCCTGCTCGACACCGGAGCGCCAAAAAGTGAAGTTGCCGTTGCGAGCGCATTGCACCCATAACCTGGAATTCGACATGGTAGCACGCGCTTGTGCCTCTTCCAAATGGCTTCGGATTCGACGAGCCTCTTCTAGAGCCTGGAACAATAGAACCAACACTTTACCACGAAACGAATCTTATTACCTATAAAGGTACCTTTAGACGGGCAATCGATTGTGACTTTCAAAAATCTCATTCCAGTCTTCACTTTAGTCTTTTAGTCTATCCGTTATTAAAAAGTTTGATTAAGGTGGTTGGAGAGCTGTCAATTTCATAAAAAACGTTGTCGTATAACACTCGTAGACGGTATTAATAAAAGTAATGTTTTATATATGGAAACATAGCTTAGAAAATCTAGTTTCCGCGAATCAAATAATATTTACAATTTATAATATTATTACGAAGATATCACGCTTTGAAATTATTCATACAAAATTTCAAACCCTTATATCTTAGTAATTATATATTACAAATTGTAAATATTATTTGATATGCGCAAACTAGATTTTCTAAGCTATTTTTCCATATATAAAACATTACTTTTATTAACACCGTCTACGAGTGTTATACGACAACGTTTTTTATGAAATTGACAGCTCTCCAACCACCTTAATCAAACTTTTTAATAACGGATAGACTGGCCGCTAAAGTGAAGACTGGAATGCGATTTTTGAAAGTAACACGTTAAAATCATGTCGAAATGCGAATGATGAATAATATCCTTATTAATTTTGACATTTTCTACTGCTGATTTGAACGTGTGACTTTAAGGTACGCTACCTGCCCTTACTGCCCCGTCTCAAAAATCCACTCTGTATAAAGAGAGCGAGTGTGAATGGAAAAGTCGAAAGGGGTCGCCCTAGTGTGGCTACACTCAGCGGGACCCCATGGCCACGCGTGTCCTGGAACGATGCGAGTATGTCTGGGATTTAGTTCCGAATTTGTTCTAAGTATCGAATACAATCAGAATTAAAATTAATTTTTTTTTGGATTTGATAGAACAAATTCGGAACTAAATCCCAGACATACTCGCATCGTTCTAGGACATACGTAGACATAGGGTCCCGCTGAGTGTAGCCACACGTCGCCCTAGACGTACGTATGCAGACCAAATTGGCAGCATACTTAAGAAGGGTCAGATCAAATGTACCCGAAACCGACGAGCGTGTATGAAACGACTTATGACTGTGGAAGAGGCAAGTATGTCAGGATCGTAGCTTATGGCGATCAATTGTCTCTGCCTATCCCAATGGGACACAGGCGAGAGTATATGTATGTAAGTATGTAATGCTCACTTGATTGAACATAGTAGTTGCAGCAGATTGGCGACCAGATAGGTAGAGTGAATTAGCCTTCAGTAAAGTCCAGCGGGGATAGATGGCGTGTATGAAACGGCAATCTTTCTCCAGTCTGCTCAATTCTCTATCTGCTATAGAACGCAGCTCCATTAAATCTACCACCTAAAATAAAATGGATTTTAACACAAATGTAATATTTTAACCTATTTCTCACGAAATGTTTGGCGTTCCGAACGAAGTAAGGGGTGCCAAGTGGGGGTGCCATAGTTCGAGTGTGAAATTGGTAACTTTCACTTCACCCGAGTAAAACACTGCTTTTTATTTCGACTACGAGGAAAGGAAACAAAAGCCAGAAATATGCAAAATCAATACGGTATTTGAATCGCTCGATGAATGAGGAGTTTTCTGACAGCTAGTCAAACGTAGTTCAACATACCGGCGATAGATGGCTTTGACCAGAGAAGGGATCACTTTTTGTCTTCAAATTCAAATGACTGGAAAAAACCTACTGGTCTTGAAATGTTGGCAACCTTAGAAAAACGACACGCTGCTGGCCTGCCAAACTTGAGGTCCTAGGTTCCAAACCTGATATTGTGCTTGCAACCTCAGATCGGGAAAAAACATAAGTGCAAACAGACGGCCTAATGCTGAGAATTTATATTAACTTCATTTACCTTTCGTAAATCATCCATTTTTCTAGCCAGAATCTCCAGCATCCCTTCAGCAAGTCTCAAAGAACTGATGAGAGTCGCCAACGAGCCGTCATTGTCCCCCACTCGTCCTGCCCAGCTCAGAGCTTCGGTTTCAAAGCGCTTGGCCCTTTTCTCGAAATCAGCTCGCAACCAGTACGTCCATAGATTGACAACCAGCCGGCGACGACTAGGACCAACTGATATATTAAGTGCGTATTCAGAAAAACGATCGATTTCTTTCGGAGACTCCAACTGCAAACCTGCATCTAATATCAAATCCATACAAAGGGCGTAGTACCAGGTTTCACAAACTTTCGATACTTGATTCTGACCTAAGCGTAACGCTAAGTGAAGAATATCAATTGCTTCCGCGATGTGTCTTCGGCACAGTAAAACGTAGAATAGATCAGGTATTATTTCTAAAGATACGCTGTCGGCATTTAGAAAATTGCTAATGGTTATGGCTCGGAAACCAGAGTGAATTGACAAGGAGAGTTCTGCACGTGCAACTCGAGCGCGAAATGTAATCAGGAATACTTTACCGAGGGAGTAAAGTTCGTCTGGTTGAACCGGTCGTGGCAAATTTCTCAACACCCGGCTAGTTATGCGCTCAATATTTGCTGTGGCCTCTGCACATCCACGATCGAGCTCTACTTGAAGAGCGTTGCCTAAAGCATCACAAATGTCAGTGACATTGCATTCCGTCACCTGTACCAACTCGAGAGCACGGGTTGCTGACATCCTAGACGCTTTGTCGTCACCTAATGTTGAATACAGTAAAGTTGCTACATTTAGGCAAAATATTGAATCGGCAGTAAGAATTTTTTCGCTATCACGATATTTCCGTCGCTTTACTTTATTCAAGGAAAGTAAATTCTTCAATCCTAACAAATTAGTCACATTTAGAAGTTTTAAGTTATAAACCCGTGTTGCTCGTTCCAATTCAAGTTTTGCCGCTAATTGTTTTCCACTTAGTAAATACGCAGCAGATCTAAATGAGAAAATTTTTCCTAAAAATCGTCGTTTGTCAAATGCTGACATCGCATTTTCTTGAGTATGTTTCTCTAAACATTTTACCTCAGCTTCTTGAAGGTTTACAATTGTTGCTTCTATATTATTTGAGAGTAAATTATAATAGCTTAGTTGAATTAGAAATTCTACAGTTTTCGCTTTCATTTCCGCTTTTTGAGCGTGATCTATAAGTTGTTCGAATATTGTTAAATTCAGCTCTATGCATGTACATTTTTTGAAGTCAATTCGAGAAGTACTCTTTTCGATTTTTATACAGAAAGCAGTTTTATTTGAAATTTCATCGGCACTGTCAATAATACCCAAATCATGCCAATCACTTACTTTGTTAGCCTCTACAACAGGTCGCAGCTTATCATACACTTTGAACTCCTCGTCATCGTTAGACGATTCTTTGAATAGCAGGTTCGGAGTAGCTACTCTTTTTGCAGACATCCGGCTCATTAGACCCTCTTCACTGGCCTTTTGAACATTTTGCGAATTATTTCTTTCAGCAGATATACCAGCAGGCGTTAAATATTGGCTAGCAGTCCTATGTAATTCAGCATAATTTCCAGGCCTATTGAACTTTTCTGATGTAGCTCTTTTGACGTAATCTAAATTTGCATTCACGATTGTCGATTGTTCTGCTTCATTCTGGTTCAACAATAAATTGGAATCTGATTCACTTAAACTGGTATTCTTTGACGTTGTTGTAGACTCTGTATTTTCTTGAACGGGCAAGGCCATAATGGATTGTACTACTATAAGAGTGCCTCCACAGTTGGGGCATTTTTGTTTATTGTGTTCTAAGTAGTGAACAATACGCGAATGAAATTCTTTTTTCTGATTAATAGGGAGCAATTCATAACAGGTTTTTCTTGAATTCTTGTTTCTGAATTTCATTACCTTACAAAAAGCGTATTTTGGAAGATTTTCGTTGGATTCGGGGTCATGCACAAAATTGCAGTCGCACACTGAATTCGCCTGCTCTAATGAATTAATAGAAGACATATTCAAAGGTGATACTAGATGCCTGTTTCTAGCACTGTTAGCACAAGAAAATATGCGCATTGCGAAGAGCCTTTTCACCGCTTTTGCAGTAGTCATTGTGTTATTTTCATACATAATATTTTCTAAAAGGTCCCTTGATAACACGTTTCCTATGACAGAGGCTATCTTTAAAAGTAGTTGCTGGTAGGGAGTCAGCGAATCTATTTGAACCATTATAAGAGCGTCCAAGTTTTGAACATTGATATTGGTTTTCAGTTCTTCTTTTTGAGTGACTATACAAATATTTGTCTGACCTGCAGACTCTTGCTCTATCATTTCATCGAGGGTACTTTGGTTATTAACATCAAGGGCCTGTGGACGTAATTGTTCGGGGTCAGGAAACTGCAAATCTTCGCTTTCCCATTCCTCCAGCTCATTGCTATTAATCTTTTTTAACTCTATAGCTCCAGTTGAGAACAGGTGTACAATGAAACTTTCTACTAGCCCTGGCATTCCTTTGCATTTTATTCGAAGCGCATTACAAAGATCGTTTGGAACTCCATCTACATCTAGTATTTGACAAGCAAGCGGGGGGATCCAATCGGGAGATAACGGGCCTAAAACAATTTTTCTTATGCTGTTATTGATTAATACACTGTAGAGCCATTTATGTACCGAACTGAACTTGCTACGTGTGACTGACATGACTGAAAAAAATCTCATTGCCTTAAACATTATGGATATAAATTCCCACGAATGTATATCTAGATTTTGTATGTCATCTAAGAAAATAATGTGCGTTTCGGAAATTGCCATGATAAATTTTGCAAACATACATTTGGCTTTTTCTTGCCGCTTGTGTTCGTCTTGAGAGTATATTCCTTCGTGATAAGCGAAACGCACTTTAAGGATGTTATTTAAATAACACAAATCTTCGTTGTAAGCTTTCAATATTTCTACTATTTTCTCTTCTTTTTTAAATCCAGTAACAGGTTCTTTTAATTGTAATATTTGGTTTATGATCTGGGTCAATGCCAGATATGGGTTAGCAGAATGTATAGACGTTAAGTTAATGCGGCACACGTGGTATCCTCTGTTCCTACAATGACGTTCCATCCATTCGAGAAGCCTAGTCTTTCCAATCCTTGATTCACCGACCAATAGGAGCGCATCGAAGTCTCTATAAGACAAATGCGAATCATCAAGCCAGTTCCAGAAATATTCCATTTCATCGGTACGATCTAGAAGAGGCGGTATCATGGGAATTTCGTATAACTCTTTTACTCTGATTTCTTCCGTGTATTCGTAAATTTTTCCTGGTTGTCCTATACCCTTTAATTCTATGTTTGGTTGCAGAGTAAAACCATTCGTAGAAATTTTACTTTTGACGAATGTAGCTTCATCGCAGGATATTTTATTATGGAACGAGCACATGAGTCTAGCTGCTTTATTAACTACTGCACCGATCACTGTGAACTCTCTACGGAGAGGATGGCCCACTACACCGCAATATACTTGTCCGGTGGTCACTCCGATGGACACGTCTAAGACACCGTCGAGAGCTGCTACTGACTTTTTGATACTACACGCACATTTCAAAGCAGCTTGAGCTTCAGATTCATGTTTGAAGCCGCGCAATCCAAAGATAACTAGGATCATAATGTCCTTATCAAAGAGAATAATTTTGTTGACACATCCCATAGATTTGTAAACGATTTCACATGTTATTTGATATGAATTATTAACTATTGTAATTAGTTGTGGAGGAGGGCAATCCCTGGGCTTGAGTGTTATAAATACTACAGATACCTGGCGCATTTCTGTAAGGTATTCTAACGGTTGATGAGCATCAATCTGAGCCAGCACAGGCCTTATCATAAATGTTCGGATTTCAGATCCAATGTCTCTTTCTTCTGCTATTAATATTGCTCGACGAAGACTCAGTGATTCACTCTTTCTTAAAGTGTCTGTGACACCTAAATTTTTCGGTGAATCCCATAAAAAATCTGGGAGATTCTCTATACCACCGTTAGATTTCTTGATTTGTCTGATCATAGAGCTAAATCCTAGAAATGGTTTCGAAACATCTTTTTCATGAGGGTCGTAGAGAATCGATCGAATCGTAACATGACCGTCATCGTGTAAATCGTAATCGTAATTTCTGGAATAACAGTGTGCCCATGCAGTGGGTGTCAACTTTACTTGCCCAGAAATGCACAAACTCTCGGCTAGTTTAGCTTCGATCACAGGTAATCCAAAGATAACGTAATTCATATCAATCCCGGTGCCGATGGGAGCAAACATGAGGTTCCCAGCGGATATTGCAAGTTTCACTTTTAAATTAACTTTCACATCTGTTTCGTATCTTGCGTACAAATGTTGTATAAGAAGAGCGCACGCTATTGCCGTGTGTATAGTATGACAGAGGAATGTTCGTTTGTCAGTCTTCCAGCAAGCCAGGAATGCGTCGCCAGCAAACTTGATGATGTCACCTCCGTAGCTGTAGATGAGTTCGATGAGAGAGCCGAGGTAGGTGTTTAACGTGACCGTTAAACGATATGTGCCCCCTTTCCCTGAATTATTGTAGCGTTCTGATAGAGCCGTATACCCAGAAACATCGGCCATCATCAGGACACCGACGAAACGTCTCGGCTCTGCTGAATCGAATCTGAAATGTTAAAAAAAAGTTTCTAATAACACTTACTTGTTCTTCTTCTTATCGGGCTGCAAGCCCTGGTGTCAGAGTTTATTCAAACCGCCTTACGGCCTCTGACGTGGTTTTTATGTAACGACTACTACCACCAGAGATAGTAGCCGGGACCAACAGGTTAACGTGCCATCCGAAGCACGGAATCATCTTTCTTTTCAGACAATCAGGTGACTCAGCCTGCAATGTCCTAACCAACTGGGGGAAATAGAAATAATTTCACTAAGTGCCCCCCGTGGGAATCGAACCAACGACCTCCGTGTCAAGAGCCCAATGCTCTTAACCATTAGACCACGGAGACAGTTATGTTAAATCATTTCTATTTATTTTAGGCAATAATAGTTTAGGTATAATCTACAATTTAAAAAAAACATACTTTTCTGTTAGCAGTATCTCGTCTGGAACCAGAGTGGCTAGAATGAGAGTTTGTTTCCTGGACAGATGCACTTCAACATCTTGGTCTTCGTTACATGTACTTCTGCGTCCAAAGAACTCTTCCATCCAGTCCTTCACTTCCTTGGACCTCGGCTCATCATCGTCAGAATCATCCTCTACTTCAGGGAAATCGCGACGTGACAGCCTCTTGCCGTATGTCCGCCATTTCTCTGAATCCACCATGATGTTTGTAGAGTTCCTACGGGTGCGTGAATGTGGCTTGCGGAAATTCATATTGTTTATTTATTTTTTGATAGGTACTGGGAAATTTGGTCTGTCTGTCCGAATAGGTATTTATAGTCACTGCAAACTTAACCTAACGTCTTCGAGGGAAATCTACTTGGCCGCGTTATAATCTTCGAACTCAACCTTCATCCTAAAATCCGGAGTAAACATCACAAATGTAAAACTGTAAAACGTAGTGATTATTTTGTTCATGATCTGATCACTGCTGATCACATGATTTCATAGTGCACTTGAGTCAAAGAAAATTATAATATTTTTGACATATTTTTGACGTGATTTTTGACATGAAATCAATGTAAACCTGAAAACCAGTATCATTGCTGAAAACCATAGGCCAAGTATTTCGCTTACGCTGATAGACGGAACATCAGTGTAACCGCGTATGAGACAGCGATAGTCATAAAATCCTATACAATTTGTATGAAAATTGATGTCTGACTCCGGAGTCAGACAGCCGTCGTAGAACAAAAAAGTGGCTACGTCGATAAGGACAGCAATAAGTAGCGATCTCCTTTTTTAACTAGAGCGAATTTGCTATGCGCATCTCTTACTGAGTGATATGACAAGACATGTGCTTCGTTCTAGTTCCTTCTCTTTCTACGCTGAAAACTGAATGAAATTGACGCCATGCCAAAGAGAACAAAAATCCGCCTGATCCTCTTCGATCAATTTTGATCGAAGCTGATCCTACGAATAAAGAAATAAAGGCCTCCGCACATTGCAGCGATATTATCGAGCGATTTTATCCAGCGATATTATCGACAGCGATATCGCAACACCTTACACACTGCAGCGATTCCGCGATTCGCGTCACGCATGCGCCCTACCACTGAATGTAGTCGAAAGAGTTGCGATAATATCCTATTTCCTCACGATATTTTCGTGATATTTTCCATCACCGTTTCAGTCAGTTAGTAGGTAGGTATAGTCTGTCTTTAAAGTCGTGGCATGAATGTTTGAGGAACTTATCATTTTAGTATGATGGTGTTGCCAGGTTATGCTTGATTTTGATGTTCTTGCGTGGAGACAGCGCCCTCATTTTTTGCCAAGACTATACATGTACCTACGAATACATTCTTATTCGTAGGTAGGTACCATCTGTGGGGGAAAGGTGTACAAGATGATCCCCTTAAAAATATTCGGTTTAATTCTGAAGTTTAAGCGATTAATGATAGCAAGTTTATCTGTCTACCTGTGGTCATACTCAAAATGTTGAATTTAGTGATATTTCATTATTATATTTAAATTTTTCTAAAACCCTACGAAAGGATCATCTTGGACACCCCGGTGTCCAAGATGATCCCTAGGGTATGGGCAAGATGATCATGCCCCTTTTTAAGGAAAATTATATGTTTTCGTGGAATTAAATTTTATCTCAAAGAACTAGTCTCAAGCTGAGCCAGCCTTCTTAATACTCACAAAATAAGTAATAACAACCATTATTATAATAAAATCAATCGTATAGTGTATAATTTTAGCAAGATTATATAATCTTCTGAAATACCGTACTTAATCTCATACACCCGAGAACAGGATCATCTTGCCACAATTTCAACTTTTTTAGTCTTTGTTCGATAACATAATTTTTATGCTTTCTGTTGTTGCCATACCATTCAAAATACTAAATAGGGGCATTATACAGGGTGTTTGGAAGCTGGGTGCAAATATTTAAGGGGATGATAGTTGACACCATTTAGAACATTTTGAGCCATACATGTCTTAGACGAAGTCTGATTGCTGATTTTTAACTGCCATTTTTAATATTTTTTTATAAAAACCCAATTTCTGACAGTTTTTTGCCAACAGTGCCCAAATTTAAGTTGGTCCGTTAATTGTTTTATTTTTTTGGGTTTGTCAGATATGTATTTAATCAAATAAACCAAGTTCCAAGCATCTGTGTTATTGAGAAAAAATACTAGACTCATTTGAAGTCGCAATAACTTTTAAATTTAAAAAAATACTGCCTAGTTTATGGCATTTAGAAAAATAAATAAAATAGCCTCGATCGTTCAAACCTTTTTAAAAACATGCTCGGTTAATGGCCTTTATTTTAAAGTATCATCTAAGCTGATATCTTACCAATTCTCAGAATTAGAGCTTAAAAACCATTTTGAGGGAGATTAATTACGATTTTTAAATGGATGAATGAAACAGCATTTTTGGAAGAAATAATTTTTTATTAATTTTCAAAATGTGTACCGCGATTTCTGACACAGGCACGAGCTCTTTTCCTAACTTCTGTCGTTGTTACTTTTAATAGCATCTCCTGCTTCATAAAATTGAAGGCTTCTTCAATTTTGCGGATTAGCTCCTCCCGTGTTACAATTTCTTCATCTGTGTAAACGAGCTCCTTGGCCCGTCCCCAGATGTGAAAATCAACGGGGGTCAGGTCCGGGGACCGTGCGGGCCAAGGGATGGGTCCGTCCCTGCCGATCCAGCTGTCTCGGAAACAATTGCTGAGATATTCTCTCACTATCAAAGTCCAATGCGCTGGACAACCATCTTGTTGGAAGATTATTGGTCTTTCCATTTCCAGAACGCCTGCCTCATCTAAAAGCTCTGGAAGATCATTTTGCAGAAACTCAAGACAGTTGTTACCATTTAAATTGTCGGGTAAAAATGAGGCCCAATCAAAGTTCTGCCAATAATTCCGGCCCACACATTGACGGAAAATTTTCGCTGGAATGAAACCTGCTTCTTCCAGTGAGGATTGTTATCTTTATCCTCCCATTGATGGAGATTATGGAAATTGGTTATTCCCTCCCTCGTAAACTTTGACTCGTCGGTCCACAGGATACTTTTAAGAAACCACGAATCTTCAATATCATTATTTAACAAAAATCTACAGAACTGAATTCTTCGTACGGGATCTCCTTCTTCTAAGCCTTGCACCCCAGTGCCGTGAAAAGGATATTTTCCTTCTCGATGCATTGTTGCCCACACCTTCCATATTGATAGATTAAGATTCCGAGCTACTGCTCTAACGCTCAAAGTAGGATCCGCTTCAAATGCGTGAATGATTTCTTCCTCAACATCCGGGTCATGTCTTCCGGGATTTACGCCTCTGTTTGCACCACGAATTCCAGTTTCCGAAAGCCGTTGGAACGTGTTGTAAAATACTCTCACATTTGGTAATCTGCGATTCGGATAACGCTCATGGTACATCCGCCGCGCCAAAGCAGCACTGCCATCAGCTCTGCCATACATGAAGACAATGTTGGCTTGTTCCTCACTAGAAAATGTAGCCATTTTTACAGCAACACTTCAATTCAACGGTGAATAAACTGTACGTACCTTCAACACAAAATTTGCAAACGTCAATTTTTGACGGTAGTTAGATATCGCTCAACTAAACCGTCTACTGCGATACGGCGGTACCTGATAAGCCTAGATGTACAAACAATTTTCAAATCATGAAGCAGGAGATGTAACTTAAAATTTCTAGAATGGTAGTTCTGTCGGTTTGAAGATCTTTATTGAATAATGACATTTAAGATTCGTGGTTTCTTCGTGATTTGAAAATTTGCAAATTGTACATCTAGGCTTATCAGGTACCGCCGTATCGCAGTAGACGGTTTAGTTGAGCGATATCTAACTACCGTCAAAAATAGACGTTTGCAAATTTTGTGTTGAAGGTACGTACAGTTTATTCACCGTTGAATTGAAGTGTTGCTGTAAAAATGGCTACATTTTCTAGTGAGGAACAAGCCAACATTGTCTTCATGTATGGTAGAGCTGATGGCAGTGCTGCTTTGGCGCGGCGGATGTACCATGAGCGTTATCCGAATCGCAGATTACCAAATGTGAGAGTATTTTACAACACGTTCCGACGGCTTTCGGAAACTGGAATTCGTGGTGCAAACAGAGGCGTAAATCCCGGAAGACATGACCCGGATGATGAGGAAGAAATCATTCACGCATTTGAAGCGGATCCTACTTTGAGCGTTAGAGCAGTAGCTCGGAATCTTAATCTATCAATATGGAAGGTGTGGGCAACAATGCATCGAGAAGGAAAATATCCTTTTCACGGCACTGGGGTGCAAGGCTTAGAAGAAGGAGATCCCGTACGAAGAATTCAGTTCTGTAGATTTTTGTTAAATAATGATATTGAAGATTCGTGGTTTCTTAAAAGTATCCTGTGGACCGACGAGTCAAAGTTTACGAGGGAGGGAATAACCAATTTCCATAATCTCCATCAATGGGAGGATAAAGATAACAATCCTCACTGGAAGAAGCAGGTTTCATTCCAGCGAAAATTTTCCGTCAATGTGTGGGCCGGAATTATTGGCAGAACTTTGATTGGGCCTCATTTTTTACCCGACAATTTAAATGGTAACAACTATCTTGAGTTTCTGCAAAATGATCTTCCAGAGCTTTTAGATGAGGCAGGCGTTCTGGAAATGGAAAGACCAATAATCTTCCAACAAGATGGTTGTCCAGCGCATTGGACTTTGATAGTGAGACAATATCTCAGCAATTGTTTCCGAGACAGCTGGATCGGCAGGGACGGACCCATCCCTTGGCCCGCACGGTCCCCGGACCTGACCCCCGTTGATTTTCACATCTGGGGACGGGCCAAGGAGCTCGTTTACACAGATGAAGAAATTGTAACACGGGAGGAGCTAATCCGCAAAATTGAAGAAGCCTTCAATTTTATGAAGCAGGAGATGCTATTAAAAGTAACAACGACAGAAGTTAGGAAAAGAGCTCGTGCCTGTGTCAGAAATCGCGGTACACATTTTGAAAATTAATAAAAAATTATTTCTTCCAAAAATGCTGTTTCATTCATCCATTTAAAAATCGTAATTAATCTCCCTCAAAATGGTTTTTAAGCTCTAATTCTGAGAATTGGTAAGATATCAGCTTAGATGATACTTTAAAATAAAGGCCATTAACCGAGCATGTTTTTAAAAAGGTTTGAACGATCGAGGCTATTTTATTTATTTTTCTAAATGCCATAAACTAGGCAGTATTTTTTTAAATTTAAAAGTTATTGCGACTTCAAATGAGTCTAGTATTTTTTCTCAATAACACAGATGCTTGGAACTTGGTTTATTTGATTAAATACATATCTGACAAACCCAAAAAAATAAAACAATTAACGGACCAACTTAAATTTGGGCACTGTTGGCAAAAAACTGTCAGAAATTGGGTTTTTATAAAAAAATATTAAAAATGGCAGTTAAAAATCAGCAATCAGACTTCGTCTAAGACATGTATGGCTCAAAATGTTCTAAATGGTGTCAACTATCATCCCCTTAAATATTTGCACCCAGCTTCCAAACACCCTGTATAAAGCAACTTACACAACAATCTTTGTAATTGACTGCTTAGATCAAAAGTTACCTAAGCTTAAAATCAACCCTACCTTAGATCGAAGTCACAAAATTTATGTTTTTTTCCATAAAAATTTACTCGTCTGTCACATCGCCATGACGAATTCACTGATGCGAGGGGGTATCGGGGGCTACGTTTTACCAAACAAAACAACCAGATAGGGTTTATAGTTTCGCTGCAATTGAGAGGGATCATCTTACCTCAAGGGATCATCTCGTACACCTTTCCCCATTATAAGCTTTGATAAAGTTATATGTCAAGATTGACAGTCGAAGATACGAATACGTCGAAAAAAATTGGAACCAGTACTGGCTCCTAAACCCTATACATATACACGCACTCATACATAATTTGTATGGCGCCTCACGCACACCAACCTATGAAACTTGGCCCCTTTTGTTTTATACGGTAAAACAGTGAGGCTCATTCTAGATATATACTTTTTCTAAGTTAAGTAAGTAAGAAATAACAATCTACAATTAGCTAAACAAATGAATCAAACTTCGAAAATTTTACAGTGCGATACAGTCTTGTGATTATGTTATTGATTTACGTGCAAGTTTATTTACCTACTGTCCTTGTCCGTGGTGGTTCACACCACTTGATGACTGCGTCGAAATATCATATTTTATGGTGGTTCCGCGTCGTTTCAAAGATTTGCGATTTCCAGGATTTGCGATAGGTACCTACCGAGGTACCTACTAGTCCTATGCTGCAACCATAGAGAAATTACACGCTGCAACCCCATAAACATAATATTATGTTTATGTGCAACCCTACAGTGTCGATTCCATTTCTGAAAGCTCTTACCAAGCGCTTAGGTACTACAAATGCAATGCCCCAATTGCATTATTTGTAACATATTTTTTATTTTTACCACATTTTTACTAAAACTATAAATAAAAGCTTGTATTTAAAAAGTTTTTTCTAAATACATTGGTTTAGGTTTTTCCTTTTAGTCGCTCGCACTATTTTTATACAAGGTGTAACAAAAGACCGTCGTCACAGATTATATATGCCGTCGTTAAGACCATCCATCTAAACATATTACACGATAAAAAAAACTGTTGTTTCACTCTAAACTGTAGTAAGAGTAACGACTCGATTCCAACATGGAACAGCAGATTTTTAAATTTGATTCCGTTGTTGGCTTCATAGTGACAGTTGTTCAGTTTAATGGTCTAAGATACCCTAGATACCCCATTAAATAAATACTAGGGTATTTTGTTACACCTATACATTATATCGAATGAACAGATACTCTACTATGAATAAATGAATGCAGTAGGTACCTATCCCATCTAAAATGATCAAAGTTCTTTACAAAATTTAAAAATTGTATTAACTACTATAGATATGTAGTGACTTAAGTGATAATTAGAACTGTAGGTACAAACTACACTACAGCTTACGAGCGTCCACCATTCAATTTGTGCTAATGACAGTATACCTAGCAAACACGACTGTTTAACTTTGTGAAACACTCTCGCAGTTTCTCGCCATCGATACGGCTGCGAACACTTATGACTCCCTGGTAGTTCGGAAGTGTTAAATTAAGTTATCATGGAAACTAACGGTTTCTCCTTTTTAGACAGAGTGCTGGGTATAGTCAAAGACGAACGAGCTGAAGATGCACCTTTGATACAGTTTAAACATCCTGAAGAGTTGGGGGTAAGTTTTCTTTACATTGTTTTGACTAAATCAGTAGGTATTTATTTTAGACAACGGTTAAAAGTTTTACGATGTATAGGTACCTAGACCTAGTGAAAGTTTTTGTTTAACTATTGTTTGTTGCATGACAAGAATATAATTAGCATAGATCACTAGTATTTTCCTTACCTTATTTCTGTTTTTGTTTATCTTATACCAATATAAAATAAAAAACGGGTTAGGTAGGTAAATATACCGCTTACCCATCATCGTTTGTCATTTCGTCTAAGGTAGTGTGGAACAAATTATCGATTCAAAGCGATATAAGACAGCCTTGTTTAAACGATTCTCTGTTAAGTTTGTTCCTGTTAGCTGCTAACTTATTCAAAGTCAAAGTCAAAATCAATATAATTTATTCAATATAGGAGCTTGAAGCACACTTATTAAACGTCAAATCTTTTTTAAGCTACCACCGCGTCGGAACGTGTTGTCGCTGTAGAGAAGATGGGGCCAGAAACTCTAAAACATAGGGTATTACTTAATAAGTTAAGTAGATAAATGATAGACTGAAATTAGGTATCCACCTAGGTCCTCAGGTACTACTACTACATCCAAAGAATCGTCATAATATGAACGCAACATTTATAATGAACTGTAGGTATGAAGTTAAGAACATTAGACCTAAGTTAATTGGTCATACTTATCTAATTAGTAGGTAATTAGCTATCTTTTATAAATATAATAATTACTCATACTTATTCTAGTCCGATAAGACTGGCTTGAGACGTATCGGCAGCCAAACTAAAAAGATACACTTTACAAATCTTCTTACTATCTAAGGTATCTATGGCACCAATCGCGAAAAAAAATCTGCAAACCTACTTGTGCCAAATGAATGGGACAGCAGATTATTTTTTCGCGATTTCGATGTTGTGACCATAGAGAAAGTTGTTCAGTTTGATCATCTCATCATCCCCTTAAAAAAATGTCAGCATAATAAGACGGACCCTGTATATAAGAGATGTAGGTACTAAAAGAAACTTAACTGAACCGTTGTGAAATTTTGTAATTTTACAACCGTGCAGGTTAAATAAAACCAAATAGAATTTACGAGAACGGATTTGTTTTAATACCTACATACCTATACTTTCATACTCTGATTCCCTATATTTTATCAACGTTAGATAAGTGATCATGATCATTAGAAGTGGAAAGATTACAATGAGTGGAAGTCACCGTGCTGTTACATTTACATCATCATTGTCGTTAAGGCTCCTTTTACCATTACCAGGGCCGGATTTTTAGGGGCCCATAGGTCCTAAATCCATAAGTCATGTGATGCTGGTCACGTACTGGGACTGTCTGGGACGGATGAAAGACGGTACCACAGAGTACTAACTATAATAAGGTACGACGGTCCACTTTACGAGCGTTCCTTATTGGACTACGGAACTCTAAAAATGAATAGAAATAAAGAAATCCAATTTGAGAAAGTTACTTATTCTAATAGTCTAATTAATCCCCTTTAAATATTTGAGAAGGCATTGCCGTAATACCGACTGTATAAACATTGGGCACGCGTGGTGGACTAACGCGCATCCACCCTCCCTGAGGGTAAGCTGCTATGCACTGCAGTGGGACGTATACTAGGCTGATGATGATGATGATTATTATTTGAGATGGACCCTGTTTATTATTCTATGCGACTAGGTACCTACATTCATTTCTAAGGAATTGAGGTCACGATACTAGATCCTGACACGTTTAATACTTAGAATATGAGGAAACAATATTTTACCATTTCTGTTCCAGGCTATATTGGACCTGGATATAAAGGATGCGTCGACCGACCAAGAGCTGGAGTCCTGCGTTCGTAAAATCCTACAATACAGCGTCAAGACCAATAAAGGGGTCTTCAGGAACCAACTATATGGTGGAACAGACCCCTATGGGCTATCTGGGGCCTGGATTTCAGAGGCTTTTAATACTAGCCAGTAAGTTTGATTGTGCTGTAAACTAACATTGAACAAGAGATGTGTGGTCAGTTAAGGCCTTAGAGTATCTATTACAGTAGATACTTAGGTACTTAATAGATAAGGCGTATCCCCCACTGAAGGACCTTGACCATTTTAGAACCGCCTCACCTCTACTAAATTACCTAATCATAAATAGTAGGTATACCTATTCTTGATTGGCTTGTACCTAAGTCTGTGGGTTGGTACTTCATTAAGCTTAGAGAATCCCGATCATCAAGTCACTGTGCTGCCATCTAGCAATTAACAGTATGTAAGGAAACCATAAATACGAAAAGCATAAGAATTAGCACCAAATTTTAATAAAACACCTCACTACATAACTATTCAAAGTTTTGTTTTCTTCGGTACCTTTAGCGCGGGACGGACTATTACACTTGGCCGGTTTTTATTATTTGTTGTTATACTGTAGAGTTTGCTCTATAATCACCCCAAGTTTGACGCTTGTACGTTTACCGTTTTTACAATAGACCGAAAGGAAAACAACGTTGATAAAAACTAGTTTCTTACATACCTAATTACAGGACCCCCTTAATTTTTTACTTGTTGACATTTTAATTTCATATTTGTAAAAAAATCCGCCGTAATAAAGCACATTTTGTGAAAATTTCAACTGTCTAGCTATTACGCTTCAAAAGTTATACAGCCCTAAATAGGTAGGACGGACGGACGGACGTACAACGTAGGCTTAGTAATAGGGTCCCGTTTTCTCCCTTTGGGTACGGAACCCTGAAAATTATCTAATTAACTCAGAAAAATTTTCTTTTAAAAGAAAATTTACGATTTTTTTTTCTACGTCTACACCGACCTTACCATATATTACTGCCCGTTCAATCAACAACTTTTATAATATATGCTGCATTGACATGGAATGCATTTTCTGATGCATAATAGAAATGTTGTTCACCTTCTGACAAACTAACTTCCCCGTTCACCTAGGACCTAGGGACATTGCGAATACCTATAAATGGATACTGGATTTGCAACTAATGATGAAATCAAATGTCACCTGACGTGAACTTTGGAAATCAATCTCGAAAATCGATCGTGCTTGAGTCCATCAAACCAAAAAAATTTTATTACTTATGGGACTAATATTTTAATTTACCTTGCTTTATATAAGTACCTAGCTAACCAAGGATTTCTTCTGCTCTTTTTTAAACAAGTAACGATTTTTTTTGAACGTCTGCCTCATCATTTTAAGGTATACTTTTGAAGTGGCACCAGCTTTCACTCTCATCGAGATTACAGTTCTCCGCCACATACTAAAAATCTTTGGGATCCCGGACGGAGATGGGATCTTTAGTCCTGGCGGCAGTATGTCCATGCTGTATGCGATAGTCGCAGCAAGGTTCAAAGCCTTTCCTGAAGTCAAGAGGAAAGGTACGAGGAATTTACCAGAGATGGTATTGTTTACTTCTGAAGACGTAAGTGTACGATTTGTATCATTATTATCATAATCATAGCCTATATACGTCCCACTGCAGGACACATGCCTACCCTCAGGGAGGGTGTATAGGCGTTAGTCCAGCACGCGTGCCCAATTCGGATTGGTAGACTTCATATACGCATCGGAATTTCTTCTTCATCATATGCGGTTTCCTCGCGATGTTGCCCTTCAGAGCAGTCGGTAAAAACGTAAGTAGATTACTTAGAAAAACTCATTGGTACATGGCATGTCGTCCGAGCGGGTTCGAACCTGGACCTCAAGATTGAGTTTCTGTAGCTATCCATCCGCATCGCGCCACCGACGCGACGCTCAATTGTTTATTTAGTTCTCTATCCTAGGAAAAGACACGTCCTCTCATGCACCTCTTCTTTGCAATTCAATTTTTTTTAATGACATTGAGGTAATATGTTAACTAGAGAAGCTACCGAGAAGTAATGTTTTGTAACACGAGTTAGGGTGCACGCGCTCTAACCCACTTATCCTGTGCCAGGCGCTCGTCGCAGCCTGACGCTCCCAGCACGCGCCCCGCACTGCTGATCATGGTGCACAGATTTTTTTTTTACTCAATGATTAGATTCTTAAGACCAGAAAAGTAACACAAGATCGATTACCCAAATGTTTATTTCCAGAGTCACTACTCGATTATGAAGGCAGCCCATTGGCTCGGCTTCGGTACTGAGAGTGTACGCGTTATCAAGACCGATGACCGAGGACAGATGCTGACAGAAGACCTTGACTCATCAATACGAGAAGAAAAGGCTCTCGGCAGGTTTCCTCTACTGGTCAACGCAACTGCTGGGACTACCGTACTTGGAGCTATAGATGATTTACACGTCGTATCTGAAGTGTGTAAGAAGTACGGCGTCTGGATGCATGTTGACGTAAGTGTAGGCAGAGACCTTGGGATTGAGTGTCGATGTACAATTGCACAACAAAAGACCGATAACAGGTCATTGTCTCAGACTATCGTAACGTAGTCGTTAATTACCGTAGTAAGTGTAGTAAATGTCTTACTGTTATAATGGATTTCGATAGATATAGGTACGTATATTGAATTAAACGAGATACTTCTGCGACATAATTTTGATAACAACATTTGTTTTTCCTTTTTCAAGGCCTGTTGGGGAGGGTCATTGATACTTTCTTCAAAGCATAAGAAAAAATTGTCTGGAATTGAGAAGTAAGTAAATTTAGGTGCTTCAATTCATAAATACATTCGTTTGGTAGTTTAGGTACCTACCCCGAACACAAATTATGTGTCTGTAACAAAATAATAAGGTTGCGGTCCTTATTATTTGGCTTGGATAAGGGCTTTGAATGGACCACCTTAATTCTTCCCGTGGGTGTCATACGAGGCGACTAAGGGATTAAAGGTTTATGTGGGGAAAGGCTTAAATTGCTAAATGAGAGCATTGCTACAACTCTACATTGGTAGTCTTAGAAAAGTTAGAAATTTTTCTGACCACCCCGAACTTACGTACGGTCGTCATTTTATATAGGGTTCTTCTTAATATGCTGACACTTTTTTAAGTGGATGATCAGACCGTCAAACTGAACAACTTTCTCTATGGCACCGACATCGAAATCTCGAAAAAAAAAACTGATGTTCCATACAAAACAGCAAACCTACTCGAGCAAAATGTATTGGGAGATTGGGACAGCTGTTTTTTTTTCGCGAGAAAGTTGTTCAGTTTGATGGTCTGATCGTTCCCTTAAAAAAGCATCAGCATATTAATAAGGGCCCTGTATAATAAGTATTTAAAAATTTGTAACTTAATAAATGGCTATGCTCATTTCCAGTGCTGATTCAATAGCATGGAACCCGCACAAGATGGCGGGCGCGCCGCTGCAGTGCTCAGTGTTCCTCGTGCGGCAGCGAGGGTTGCTCCACGAGGCCAATTCTGCTGCAGCACAGTACCTCTTCCAGCAGGACAAGTTCTATGACGTCACCTACGATACAGGCGACAAGAGCGTCCAGTGTGGCAGGAAGGTGAGCTTTTTGTACTGACTAAACTACTCCATTCCAAATAACAACGATTTCAAGGCTATATTGAATTACAGAAACAGAGATTTGAAACACTTAACCCCTTAAGTGTTTGTATTACAGAACGACACTCAAGTGGAGATCTCTTCTTGAGTATAGATAGAAAAGGATGCAAATACATACAACGTAACATATATGCATCCTTGTCTATCTTTACTTAAGAAAAGATCTCCAATTGAGTGTCGTTCTATAATACCCCCTTATTCTCACTTATTCTTAGAACAGTACATCCAAAATATATCGATATAAAAAAACGTACAAAATATTGCTCTTGAAAATGCGTACTGACACAATTAGGACGCATTTTATTTTGGTAATAGTTAAACGAGAAATTTAAACATTTTGTTGTTCATATCCGTGCTTACGGTTCATACTTGGTTAGGCGCGCTCTATACAGCTTGCTTATACACTCTAAGGTTCTGATAGAGTTCACCTATGAGTTGGAGGGAATCATAAATATTCTGTGCTATGAGTCTCCTGTAGGAAAAATACGAAAGCAAATGCTAACAAGACAACAATTCTGAAATAAAACAGGTCAAGTGCGAGCGATGACTACTCGCGCACCGAGGTTTCCGTACCACTCCATCACACAACATATTAACTTATAAAAAGGTTTGTTTTCTCCGGGAACTTTAGCGCGAGACCGACTCACACTTGGCCGGTTTTTATTATTATTTGTTGTACTGTAGAGTTTGCTCTATAATCAGTAATCATCACACAAAGTTTGACGGTTTTATGTATTACCGTTTTTACGACAGAGCGAGAAGAAAAACGTTGGTAAAAACTAGTTTCTTAGTATGAGGACCCCCTTAATTTTTACTTTTTGTCGTTTTTTATATTATTTCATTTGTTACCAAATCCGCCATAAATAAGCACATTCCGTGAAAATTTCAACTGTCTAGCTTTACGGTTGCAAAGTTACAGCCCTAAACAGGTAGGACAGACAGACGGACGGACGGACAGACAGTGTAATGTGAAATATTAATACGCAGGTAAGTAGATGATGATGATGACGATGAACCAATTAAAGTAAAAAAGTTGTTAACGCAATTTAGAAATCAATATCTGTGACTTTAGTTCAGATTAGTTTCAATGATAGGATTACCTACGATTATTCAAGATTTTAATGGAAATCTTTGAGCCACGGTAACTTTGGAACTAGTGACAAGGTACCGATACAAATATTTGTTCCTAGATTGTGTTAACATATTAAGTTTATGGTGTTAACAAAATGGTAGAGTATGCAGTAACTATTGAATAATCTGTGGTAATCTGCAATTAACTAAAAAAATTACAAGTAAGTGCTGCACAGCTAGCATGCCAGCCACGACAAAGCGTTTAAACGAGAAAAACGTCGTGCGCGCCCTTTCTGGCATACGTAAAATAATAAGGATGGAGGCACATCTCGATTTTTATCGTTTTCTCGGGGGTGGCATGCGAGCCCTACTGGAGTTTTAATGTGAGTCCTATACTTTTCTAGATCGACGCGTTCAAACTGTGGATGATGTGGAAAGCTCGCGGCGTCTGTGGACTCAGTAATCTCTTGAACCACACCATGGAGGTGGCGGAGTTCTGCTTGGAAACCATCGCCAGGATGCCAGGCTTCAGGCTCGTGTCGGCACCGCTCCAGTGCCCTAACGTGTGCTTCTGGTACATCCCGAGCTTCATGCGGGATATGGATGAGGATGAGCATTGGTGGGGGCTAATGCATAAGGTAAGAGTAATTTATTGAACTGGCTGGACTATATTTTCAGAACCGTCTCCAGCTATCTAGAGTCCCTGGGCACATTGAGTTAGCTTCTTTTGGCTTCAGATTCGGATAGTTGTGGTTTGCTAGACGAGCGGTTTACGAATGACAATAGTTATAATCCGAACGGTTTTATAGTGTGAACCAGCTCAGATAAATTAACAGGAATGGATTGGAAATGATCTCTCATTTCTACGCAAAAAATTCTGTCAATTTTGCGGGGGTGAGGTTTATATTTTTATATAACGGGCATGCTCACTGAGCGCATGCCTTTGGCAGAGGGGTACGCGCGTAATATCGCATCCATTCCTGTTAATTTATCTGAGGTGAACCAGTGTAAACCTTAATGAACACGAATATACACCACTAATTTTTAATTAGTAACGAAACTCTATGGGTATCTTCAGAACGTGAGTCTGAACAACTTTCCCTATGGAACATGGGTCAAAAAACTAGTTTTTTTTGGCCTGCTCATAGAAAATCGAACGGCCGATCCGTACTTTTGTATTGGAGGTCAAAAAATTTTCTCTTTATCAACCCATGTTCCATAGGGAAAGTTGTTCAGATTCACGGTTTGAATACACCCTTAAAGGTTCGATACTTAGAGCGGAAAAAACTTGAGATTACATAACATAGCCTTTTGCGACTGGCTGTGATGCCCCTGTGTGCCTCGTGGTGTTAGACTATTTAACTTCCGGTGTTATGGACTAAACCCCTACTTGACCGAACAGCTTGAACAGCTGATAATTTTTTCGCGATTTCGCTATCGGCTCCGTAGTGTATGTTGCTCAGTTTGATGGTCTGATGTCTGAAGTACACCGTTTATTACGTAACACATTTTTTACACCCTGTATATAAGATGCTTCTATGGAAACGGCAGATTAAACATTTCGTTTACCAATTTCAAATTTAATTTTCAGATAACACCAAAGATAAAGGAGCTGCTCACGCTGAGTTCACGGCTCATGGTGGCTTACTCTCCCCTCCGCCATCACAAGAACTTCTTCCGACTCGCTTTCACATTCCACCCCGTGCTGGAAGAGAAGAATGTCCTCGAAATGCTGGAAGCTATCAATGAGTGCGGGGAGCAGATCACTTTAAACATGCTGTGATTGCAGGTTTACTCTGAAAACTGGATATCATATAATAAATAAGCAGGACTCTATGTCATCGTTATAGTAATTTGGCTTCAGTGTTTATATTGCGAGCGATTGAAGGAGCGTACCTTTTGTAAGTGGAGATATAAATATTCATAGAAATATTCAGTTGTTGACTAGGTATTGAATATAATGCAGATTAGGAACTAGAGCTACTTATTGACTGCATTTTACGTTACCGTAGTTATTTTACCGTAAGAAGCAAGAAATAGATCATCTAATAAAAAATAAGGCACAATCAAACATAGTGATCACGCTAATGGTAGCTGTATGTGTCGATAGCAGGCTAATTTTACCTGGCTTCGGGTTAATGTTAGGCAACGTAGTCATTAGCAATATAAAAAAAATAGTTACCTATAATAAAGTTAGCAATATACCTACACACCTAAGAGCGTTCACACACGATGACGCATGACGGAGCGGCTTGCGGCTGCGTCAGTGCGGGGAATCGTTGCCTCAGTCGCAGTGATGTCCGTCAGTGCGACTTGCAGTCCGTCAGAACGACGTCACTGCGGCAATGGTGTTGCGAGATATGGAATAATTATCCTAGATCTGCGATATTTTTGAGTAGCATGATTGACTACAATATTTTATTATTTTATTATTACACGTAACGGATCGTTACCTTACCCGGGGTAACCATGTTGACGGTAAATTTTTCAAAGAGCCTACCGAGCTTATTGTGCTGTGCTGCTCCCAATCGTATTTTTTTTATTTCTGTACAATTAAATAACATTTCCAAAAAACAAGAATGTCACATTGTAGTCCTGATTGGCTTTCAATTTATCGAAACATTACGGATTATTATGTTTTATGCTTGTAGCTATTATCGTTAAAACTGCAACTGGCGGTTTTATAGTGGACTAGTGTTTTACCGCGACTTCGTCCGCACAAATTATATACCAGATTTTAGGTCAGATCATATGCTATCAAACAAAAAAAGTTTCATCTAAATCGGTTCAGTAGTTTTTGCGTGATGCGCGAACAAACAAACAAACACACTATTTTGTCAATAGATGGCGCTGCACGTCATTTAAATCGCGCTATCGTGTGTCATTTGAATTTATATTATGAAGTGCACAGCTACTTTTTTGTTCCTTATGGTTTTACGGTTTTATAATAGTTAAGATTACACACCGAGGACAGGAAAGTAAGTAAGGTCTCAGATCTCATGTAATGAGGTTTTCTTATTTTTTGTCCGAGGTTAGTATACTATTTTTCTCCCTCACCGATCCCCACTACCACCCCTACGCCGCGTAGTCCCAGCAACGCCCATGGCCGAGGTCCGTACCCACTTTGGGTGCCCCCTGGGCTGGTTGCTTAAGCTCTTGCATTTGGTTCGGTAGACCCTTCGAAGTCCCGCCAATAGTCCGAAGAAAAAAGCAGTAAATGCTCCCTGAGCAATGCTGTATTTAGTCACAAAAAAAAAAAAAAAAAAATTCTCCTCGACGGAGGTGGAAAGCGACAACTTTGTTTAGCGCAGCGTTGCAAAAATTTACGCTTTCTGTCCGGAGGGGAGAAAATAGTAGATTACACACCGAGGACAGGAAAGGTCTCAGAGCTCATGTAATTGTTGACCTCGGCCTTAACATGTGATCTGAGGCTTTCTTACTCGGACAGTAAGTCCTAGGTTAGTATACAATTTTTCTTCTCGACAGAGGTGGAAAGCGGAAACTTCGTTAAGCGTTCTCCCCTCCAGACGGAAAGCGTCAATTTTCGTCCCGCTGCGCTAAACAAAGATGTCGCTTGCCACCTCCGTCGAGAAGAAAAATATTAAAGTAAAATAGCTTACGCAGTGGAAAAATCGAAATATAATTTTCTTGACAGTAACAACATTATGGAAACCATTACATAGATCTAAAGTATGTCTCGAGGATATATAAACAAAAGATGTGACAACACTTTACTAGATGTGCCACCTTAACATTCACTCCTCTTTTTCAATCCAAGCTCTTCACAATGCTTTTTACTAGGTTTCTTTTGACTTTTAATACCCATTTGCATAGTGGTGCTTTTCTTTTCTTTGGGTGAGTCTTCAGCTCCAAAGTCAGATTTTCATTTAATGTCTTTATTTCACGACTGATCGCTTCGATCCACTTATCCTTTTCAGGACTACGCAAGGATTCACGATATGAAGATGGTTCGAGTACAGATATTATGGCTCACAGTACCTATATTTTTTTGCCAAAAAAAGTGACACCCACGTTTTATTGCATAGTTCGACAAAGCTTTTAATTCTAAATGTACGTTTCAAACTTCCGCGCGTCAATTCTAAGTAGTTTTTGAGAAATCGTGTTTTTGCTATTTGACCCCCCAACCAAAAGAATTTTCAATAATATTTTTTTTATGGAAATCTGTATGCGACAGAATTTCTCTGTTTATCTTATTTGATTAGGCTATAATGACAGCACATAACCCTGTTTTCAACTTTGCTATATGCCCAATAGAAGCGAAGTTACCTTGATTTTTTGCCAATTTTGGTTTTTATTTAATTAAAGGTTTTTAAGGCCGACTTCGCAGCTCTGTCCTTAACAGATAGATGCTGCAAGATGTTAGCAATAAAGTTACCAAAGCAGTTTTCTCCTACTCCGCTTAACTTTTGAACAAATCGCATTTTAAATAATATCGTCAGGGTTGTCACCTCGGGGGGTCACTACCCTACCTCACCCTACTTAATCGGCTTTCAACCAAATTCGATCTCTGTTTATTAAAGCATACGATCTAGAGATATTTTCAATGCCCTTTGATGGTTACGGGAGGTGTGAGATCAGTGAACATTTTTTAATTGTACATTTTTTACAACTTGGTTCTGGTCTTAATGTTATTATTTTATAATTGTCTGTCCTTGTCTTATTCCCATAGTACAGGATAAAATTCTAGTTAGGGATGAGACAAGTATATTATGTATGTCTCTAAAGTGAAAGGGAAAACACCGTAAGGGATTACGGTCGTGAGTTTGTGTATGTATGTATGTACCATAAAGGTGTGCAATATTTATTTATTTATAAGTACTATTTCTAGAGCAATTATTGAAGGATTTTTTGCTTTGAGTGTTGTTTTAACAGTTTTATTTTCTTTATTGATCGCTATTTTTTAAAGTACTAGAATTTTTTTAAGGACGTATTCAGATAATAAAACTAAACAACTTTCCCTAAGGGATGGCCAAAAAACTTGAAAATTTTGTGAACCTTCCATTTTTTTGGGAAGTACCTACCTCCAAAACATTTGCTCGTTTTTCGACTCATGTTTCTTAGTGAAAGTTGTTTCGTTCCATTATTTGAATACACTCTTAATTTTTTTCTAGTAAGTAAACAAATTTTGGTGTAGGCATAAAAATTGTTGCATGCGATTGGTACGTTTAGGTATGTTTATGTTTTGTTGCAGCATGTGTGATATATATTAAATATTATTAGTTATATACTTATATATAATATATAATTATAATTATATACAGGGTGTTTGGTAGAAAGATGTAGATATTTTCTGAGCTGGTTGAGGGCACCTTTATGATCATTTTGAACCACATATAGTATTATGATAAGTGTCATAGTTTTTAACTTATTATCAAAAGTTAGTTTTCTTGTTTATTACCCGAATTGGGGCGGTTAGAGGTCCATAACATACAACTCAGTGACTCAATCATTATTATTTTGGTTATGAATTAGTCCTAAGTACTAAGTCTTTTGTCACAATAAGTTTAAGCAATAATTGGAAAAACAAATCTTGATTTGTCTTGACTTGTCACAAATGATTTTTTTTTGAAAAATATTGTATAATTGAAAGTGTACTAACCAAAGTACTTTTGAAATGATTTAAACATCTTTCCCACCCGTAGTTTTTTTTTATGATCGGTAGAGATCATAAAAAAAAACTACGGGTGGGAAAGATGTTTAAATCATTTCAAAAGTACTTTGGTTAGTACACTTTCAATTATTACAAAAAATTTAAGCGTTCAACCACAACTAAAGTTACAATAAATATGTTTTCCTAAGATAGTACACAACACTGAAAATAAAAAAAAAGAGTACGTAATCTTAGTTTCATCTCCCATATATATCACATTTTTATCATTGAATTATTATTATTATCTGATTCACCCATCGTGTTTAAAGTGTGATCCACGATTTGGAATACATACTCGTGCTAAGTTTCGTACTTCTGTGGTAATTATACCCAGTCGCATCTCTCCTCAGAAAATGTCGTGAGACTGCTCAATTTTTCTTAGTAACTGGTGACGACTCATTATTTCTTCGACGTAGATAAGTTCCTTTACTCTTCCCCATCCAAAAAGCTTTAAAATGTTACAAGAATGCAACATTTTAATGCAACATTTTTTTAATTACTTTTTCAAGACTCACTATTTCTTCCACAGAGATAAATTCCGTTTGTTTTCCTCACACAGAAAAACGCAAAATATCGCAATACCTAATTTTTCGGATCAACTGGTCACAACTCACTATTTCTTCGACGGACAAAAGTTCCTTTAGTCTTCCCCACAAGAAATGTAAGGGTGTCAGATCCTACGACCTTGCGGGCTATTACGTCCAATTCACCTTTAGGGTACTTTGTATTGAAATAGTCCCGCACTGCTGGGGAAGGCTAAATCTATCTACGTCGAAGAAATAGTGAGCGTGACCAGTTAATCAGAAAAATTTAGGAGTGTTGAGACATTTTGCGTTTTTCTGTGTGAGGAAAACTAAAGGAATTTATCTCTGTCGAAGAAATATCTTGAAAAATTATGTATTCCAAATCGTGGATCACACTTTAAACACGACGGACGAATCAGATAATAATAATAATTCAGTGATAAAAGTGTGATATGGGAGATGAAACTAAGATTATTCATTTTTTTTATTTTCAGTTTTGTGTACTATCTTAGGAAAAAATGTTTATTGTAACTTTAGTTGTGGTTGATCGCTCATAATTTTTTTATAAATTGAAAGTGTACTAACCAAGGTACTTTTTAAATGATTTGAACATCTTTCCCACCTGTCGTTTTTTTTTATGATCGGTAGAAAAAATACATTATTAAAAAAAAATCTTTGTGATAAGTTTAAATCAAGATTTGTTAATGATCGCCTTTCCAATTATTGCCTAAACTTATTGTGATAAAAGACTTAGTACTTAGGTTAGGACTAAATGAAAACCAAAATAATAATGATTGAGACACTAACTTGTATGTTATGGACCTCTAACTGCCCCAATTCGGGTAATAAACAAAAAAACAAACTTTTGATAATAACTTAAAACTATGACACTTGTCATAATACAGTAATATGTGGTTCAAAATGATCATAAAAGTGCCCTCAACCAGCTCAGAAAATATCTACATCGTTCTACCAAACCCCCTGTATATATAATATATTATATACAGGATGGTCAAAAACGGAGGCGTTCAAAAATATTTTTTAGGTTCCTCACACCTAGGTGTATCCGAAAATACCCCATGTATGTTCCGCGATTTTTTGTAGTTTAGTTTAGCAACATGATCGTCTGGAAACACTATTCCATACGTAAAATAATCAGCAACACAACATCCATACAAATGATCGAAAAAAGGGTTGAAAGTGAAAATTTTAGGTTTGAGTTGGACGAAGCAAAATTTTCAAAATTCTCTTAAAGATACAAAACGGATGCTCCATAGCTTTAAACTCATTTTAAAAACTTCAGTAATTATTCAACTTACCAAATAAGAAACAAAAAGTGGTGCTTAATCGGTCATTTTACGCTGGAATCGGCTTCCAAAGATAGTTAGGTGAAAAATCTGCTATCTGCTCTTCGTGTTTCCAGACGATCATGTTGCAAAAATAAAATGTAAAAAATTCGTAGTATAAAAAAAAAATTATGAGAGTTTTAAGCCGCTCAGGTAGAAAATTCTCAAATATTCATTCAAAAAATCATAAATTCTAAACTACAAAAAATCGCGGAACATACAAATGGGGTATTTTTGGACGCCTCCGTTTGGACCACTTTAAGTATATAATTAATAATATACAATATATATCACACATGCTGCAACAAAACATAAACATACCTACACGTACCAATCGCATTCAACAATTTTTATACCTACACCAGAATTGTTTACTTACTAGAAAAAAATTAAGAGTGTATTCAAATAATGGAACGAAACAACTTTCACTAAGAAACATGAGTCGAAAAACGAGCAAATGTTTTGGAGGTAGGTACTTCCCAAAAAAATGGAAGGTCCACAAAATTTTCAAGTTTTTTGGCCATCCCTTAGGGAAAGTTGTTTAGTTTTATTATCTGATACGTCCTTAAAAAAATTCTAGTACTTTAAAAAATAGCGATCAATAAAGAAAATAAAACTGTTAAAACAACACTCAAAACAAAAAATCCTTCAATAATTGCTCTAGAAATAGTACTTATAAATAAATAAATATTGCACACCTTTATGGTACATACATACATACACAAACTCACGACCGTAATCCCTTACGGTGTTTTCCCTTTCACTTTAGAGACATACATAATTTACTTGTCTCATCCCTAACTAGAATTTTATCCTGTACTATGGGAATAAGACAAGGACAGACAATTATAAAATAATAACATTAAGACCAGAACCAAGTTGTAAAAAATGTACAATTAAAAAATGTTCACTGATCTCACACCTCCCGTAACCATCAAAGGGTATTGAAAATATATCTAGATCGTATGCTTTAATAAACAGAGATCGAATTTTGTTGAAAGCCGATTAAGTAGGGTGAGGTAGGGTAGTGACCCCCCGAGGTGACAACCCTGACGATATTATTTAAAATGCGATTTGTTCAAAAGTTAAGCGGAGTAGGAGAAAACTGCTTTGGTAACTTTATTGCTAACATCTTGCAGCATCTATCTGTTAAAAACAGAGCTGCGAAGTCGGCCTTAAAAACCTTTAATTAAATAAAAACCAAAATTGGCAAGAAATCAAGGTAACTTCGCTTCTATTGGGCATATAGCAAAGTTGAAAACAGGGTTATGTGCTGTCATTATAGCCTAATCAAATAAGATAAACGAGAAATTCTGTCGCATACAGATTTCCATAAAAAAAATATTATTGAAAATTCTTTTGGTTGGGGGGTCAAATAGCAAAAACACGATTTCTCAAAAACTACTTAGAATTGACGCGCGGAAGTTTGAAACATACATTTAGAATTAAAAGCTTTGTCAAACTATGCAATAAAACGTGGGTGTCACTTTTTTGGTAAAAAAAATAAACTGTGTGGCTTCATTAACGGATTGCTCAAAATGTAATCTCTCAGGAGGTTTAATCTAACTTCGATCACGAAACTGTCGCCCGCTTAATTCTGCGTTTGGAATGACTTTATTTTGTTGTGTTACGTCATTGCCATTTGTCTCATCTTCTTCAATCGACTGAAAATCAATTTCGCTTTCGATAAGGTCTCCGGGTATCTTAGCTCTAAAATCTCTCTCCAAATTTCTATCTATGGCACTGAGAACAAATTTCTTTGAATTCTTGGTATGTACCAAACGTTCGTCAAGGTAATCAGCTCCTTGTGGCAGGTTATGTCAGCTTCGAGTTGTATAGAACCTTTTCCAATGGCTTCAATAGCATCTCCATATGCCGTCATAACTCAATGAGAATTCTCAAAGTACTAAAAGGACTGAAATGAATCTTCTCTATTGGTAACATGAGTGGTGGCACCATTGTCTACGTACCAAGAGTCTTTGTCTGCATTCTTATCACCACAGGCTGGGGCTAAGCCTGTCATCATCGCTACATTTGTGGGTTGCTTTGGAGGTTTGGGAGGTCTACCATCCACTATCCACTTTTTGCAGGATTTGACTTTATGAAACCCTTCCTTGCAATAATTGCATAATTTGTTCTTATTTGCATTGTTTTTACCTTTCGCAAAATGCTTTTCACCTCGTAGAACAATAAGTTCACTGCTGCTTCCGCCTTCATCCAAATTTTTCTGGTTAAGCGACCTTTCTTAAGCGAATAGCTGAGTAGTCAGGTTTTCTATTCTATAATCACTTACAGACATTAAAGCCCAACTGGATTTGAAGTTAAAGTACTCGTCAGGCAGTGAATCCATAACTTTACATAATTATCAACAGCATCTCCGGTAATCTGCATTGTTCTTGTTTAGTCATGATCAGATTTACTTCTTGCCATAGATTTTTAACTGCAGTTAAGTGATTTCCCATGTCATGTGAGGGGTCATGCTTGTATCCAAAGAATTGCATGCATACATCATAGAAATGATCCTTAGATACTCTTTCATAAAGCCGGTTAAGTTCCTCCCAAGCTTCTTTTGCTGTCGTAAAGCGCATTAGGTACTTTGGTAAGCATCTTTTCGGTCATATTAGAGGTGAACAGTAAAAGGCTGTGCTTTCGATTCGCTGGTAAGCATCGTTATCAGTTTTGTATTTCGACAACTCTTCCGGTGTGGCATCTTTACTTGAATATATTGGCTTTTTGAGGATCCCTTCTACAGCGTCGAGTGCTCCGGTGTGGGTTCTCAGCAGCATCAATATTTGAAATTTCCAAGATGACCAGTTATTTCCGTCGAACGGTCGAATTTCGAGTTTAACATTTGTCGACATATTTCCACTATTTCGAACCTTTATTCTTTCGGAATAACTTTTGCCAAACTCACGGCTTCGAATTTTCACTGTTATTAACGAATTTTAACGCTCTACTACCATATTAAAGTAAAATAGCTTACGCAGTGGAAAAATCGAAATATAATTTTTTTGACAGTAACAACCATAGAAAAAAATATACGTAACAACACCAATCACCATGGAAATCATAACATAGATCTAAAGTACGTCGGGGATATATAAACACAAGATGTGACAACACTTTACTAGATGTGCCACCTTAACAAAAAATAGTTTACAAAAATAATCTACTATAACAAGGAATCGGTTTTATTATTTATTTTTCTCTAACAGCAAATAATATTTATGTTGCGTTTCGAGTGAAACACCTATATATTTTTCATAATGGGGCAACAGATTGTAAAATTACTCGAAATTTGCAGAAATTTCGGCCATCTAAGGTGTCTCTGCTGGCAACTTTACGCGCGTCACTGCGTCACCCGTGTGCCATACCATGCGACTTGGCCGCAGTGACGGACTGCAGTGCGACTGCAGCACGTTTGCCGCATTGACGCACTGCAATGCGACTCAGCATGCGTCACCGCATTGCAGTGCATCAATGCGGCAAACGTGCTGCAGTCGCACTGAAGTCCGTCACTGCGGCGAAGTCGCATGGTATGGCACACGGGTGACGCAGTGATGCGCGTAATGTTGCCAGCAGATGCCCGAAAGTTCTGCTAATTTCGATTAAAATAATGAAAAATGTATAGTAGTATTATACGGTTTTACTTTTATATTAACCTCTTAATTAACACGGGTTGAACACGGTTAATTTTACAGGGTTAAAAGGGTGAAATTTTTGTTTGACAATCTATTCTAGACGGTTGTCAGGTCTGTTTGCTTTTTTTTGTTCAGTTTAGTTTTAGGATATTTTTTCTTATGTATCTCTCTATCTATACTTACTTACATGTTAATTTAACTATTAAAACTTTAGAGGGGGTTACCCACTTTACAAAAACATCTTCTGCTTTCAAAACCGATATTTGGGGGTTTCTAAGGACACCGAACAAGAATCCGCAGTCAAAAATTCAGAAAAGCGACCGCCATCTTGAACTTTTTTGTTTCTCAACCGATTGCTTCCAAAATCGATATCTGGGGGTTTCTGCAGTCTCCGAACACGAATCCGCAGTCAAAAATTCAGAAAAGTGACCGCCATCTTGAACTTTTTTGTTTCTCAACCGATTGCTTTCAAAATCGATATTTGGGAGTTTCTAAGGACACCGAACACGAATCCGCAGTCAAAAATTCAGAAAAGTGGCCGCCATCTTGAACTTTTTTGTTTCTCAACCGATTGCTTTCAAAATCAATATTTGGGGGTTTCTAAGGACACCGAACACGAATCCGCAGTCAAAAATTCAGAAAAGTGGCCGCCATCTTGAACTTTTTTGTTTCTCAACCGATTGCTTTAAAAATCGATATTTGGGGGTTTCTAAGGACACCAAACACGAATCCGCAATCAGAAATTCAGAAAAGTGACCGCCATCTTGAACTTTTTTGTTTCTCAACCGATTGCTATCAAAATCGATATTTGGGGGTTTCTAAGGACACCGAACACGAATCCGCAGTCAAAAATTCAGAAAAGTGGTCGCCATCTTGAACTTTTTTGTTTTTACACCGATTGCTTCCAAAATCGATATTTGAGGGTTTCTAAGGTCACCGAACACGAATCCGCAGTCAAAAATTCAGAAAAGTGACCGCCATCTTGTACTTTTTTGTTTCTCAACCGATTGCTTTCAAAATCGATATTTGGGGGTTTCTAAGGACACCGAACACGAATCCACAGTCAAAAATTCTGAAAAGTGGTCGCCATCTTGAACTTTTTTGTTTCTCAACCGATTGCTTTCAAAATCGATATTTGGGAGTTTCTAAGGACACCGAACACGAATCCGCAGTCAAAAATTCAGAAAAGTGGCCGCCATCTTGAACTTTTTTGTTTCTCAACCGATTGCTTTCAAAATCAATATTTGGGGGTTTCTAAGGACACCGAACATGAATCCGCAGTCAAAAATTCAGAAAAGTGGCCGCCATCTTGAACTTTTTTGTTTCTCAACCGATTGCTTTAAAAATCGATATTTGGGGGTTTCTAAGGACACCAAACACGAATCCGCAGTCAAAAATTCAGAAAAGTGACCGCCATCTTGAACTTTTTTGTTTCTCAACCGATTGCTATCAAAATCGATATTTGGGGGTTTCTAAGGACACCGAACACGAATCCGCAATCAAAAATTCAGAAAAGTGGTCGCCATCTTGAACTTTTTTGTTTTTACACCGATTGCGTCCAAAATCGATATTTGAGGGTTTCTAAGGTCACCGAACACGAATCCGCAGTCAAAAATTCAGAAAAGTGACCGCCATCTTGTACTTTTTTGTTTCTCAACCGATTGCTTTCAAAATCGATATTTGGGGGTTTCTAAGGACACCGAACACGAATCCACAGTCAAAAATTCTGAAAAGTGGTCGCCATCTTGAACTTTTTTGTTTTTACACCGATTGCTTCCAAAATCTATATTTGAGGGTTTCTAAGGCCACCGAACACGAATCCGCAGTCAAAAATTCAGAAAAGTGACCGCCATCTTGAACTTTTTTGTTTTTACACGGATTGCTTCCAAAATCAATATTTGGGGGCTGAATTTTTGACTGCGGATTCTTATTCGGTGTCCTTAGAAACCCCCAAATATCGATTTTGGAAGCAATCAATGTAAAAACAAAAAAGTTCAAATTGGCGGTAACTTTTCAGAGTTTTTGACTGCGGATTCATGTTCGGTGTCCTTAGAAACCCCCAGATATCGATTTTGGAAGCAATCGGTGTAAAAACAAAAAAGTTCTAGATGGCGGTCTCTTTTCTGAATTTTTGACTGCGGATTCGTGTTCGGTGTCCTTAGATACCCCCAAATATCGATTTTGAAAGCAATCGGTTGAGAAACAAAAAAGTTCAAGATGGCGGTCACTTTTCTGAATTTTTGACTGCGGATTCGTGTTCGGTGTCCTTAGAAACCCCCAAATATCGATTTTGAAAGCAATCGGTTTAGAAACAAAAAAGTTCAAGATGGCGGTCACTTTTCTGAATTTTTGACTGCGGATTCGTGTTCGGTGACCTTATAAACCCTCAAATATCGATTTTGGAAGCAATCGGTGTAAAAACAAAAAAGTTCAAGATGGCGGTCACTTTTCTGAATTTTGACTGCGGATTCGTGTTCGGTGTCCTTAGAAACCCCCAAATATCGATTTTGAAAGCAATCGGTTGAGAAACAAAAAAGTTCAAGATGGCGGTCACTTTTCTGAATTTTTGACTGCGGATTCGTGTTCGGTGTCCTTAGAAACCCCCAGACATTGATTTTGAAAGCAATCGGTGTAAAAACAAAAAAGTTCAAGATGGCGGTCACTTTTCTGAATTTTTGACTGCGGATTCGTGTTCAGTGACCTTAGAAACCCTCAAATATCGATTTTGGAAGCAATCGGTGTAAAAACAAAAAAGTTCAAGATGGCGGTCACTTTTCTGAATTTTTGACTGCGGATTCGTGTTCGGTGTCCTTAGAAACCCTCAAATATCGATTTTGGAAGCAATCGGTGTAAAAACAAAAAAGTTCAAGATGGCGGTCACTTTTCTGAATTTTTGACTGCCTATTCGTGTTCGGTGTCCTTAGAAACCCCCAGACATTGATTTTGAAAGCAATCGGTTGAGAAACAAAAAAGTTCAAGATGGCGACCACTTTTCTGAATTTTTGACTGCGGATTCATGTTCGGTGTCCATAGAAACCCCCAAATATCGATTTTTGAAGCAATCGGTGTAAAAACAAAAAAGTTAAAGATGGCGGTCACTTTTCTGAATTTTTGACAGCGGATTCGTGTTCGGAGACTGTTGAAACCCCCAGATATCGACATAGAAAGCAATCGGTTGAAAAACAAAAAAGTTAAGATAGCGGCCACTTTTCTGAATTATGACTTTGGATTCTCGTGTTCGGTGTCCTTAGGAATCCTCAGATATAATACATTTGGAAAGAAATCGGTTAGGAAACAAAAAAGTTCAAAAAGGCAACGCAAGGCAAGGCAACGGGTTCCGCTTGTAAAATTAACGGTAAACTCGGTTACCCCAGTTATGATAATAGTAGATTACACACCGAGGATAGGAAAGTAAGAAAGGTCTCAGATCTCATGTACCTAATTGTAGCTGAGGTCAACAAACATGTGATCTGAGGCTTTCTTATTTATTGTCTGAGGTTAGTATACTATTCTTCTCCTCGACGAAGGTGGAAAGCGACAACTTCGTTTAGCGCAGTGGGACGAAAATTGACGCTTATATCGCTACTTGAAAACGTTCCGTTACGTGTATATTAAAATAATAAATCGAAATGTTGTATCGCATTCACTCAAAAATATAGCAGATCTAGGATAATTATTGCATGTCTGGCAACACCATTGCCGCAGTGACGTCGTTCTGACGGACTGCAAGTCGCACTGACGGACAGCACTGCGACAGCCGCAACGATTCCCCGCACTGACGCAGCCGCAAGCCGCTCCGTCATGCGTCATCGTGTGTGAACGCTCTAAGTTGAAAAGAAAACAATAAATTACTCAATCAAACTGTTATCTTAGTATCTTTCGAAATTTCTTGCAAAAAATTCCACATCCTAATTCGATACCTAGCCACATAAATTCCTTAGGGTAGATTCTTGGTAGATGTTAAGGAACATTTCGCCACTTTCGTTATGAATTGCGTAAAATTCAAACAGTACGGTCAGCATCAGATAAATTTAACCTCCTTGCGCTTATAAAAATGTAGATTGATAGAGGGGTCAGGTTTCTCTAATGTTGACTGTACTTACGGGTACCTAGGAGTAAGTAGGAGTAGGCAAGGAATATAATTACTCCCTGGCGGGAGGGAGTAGGTCTTAAATGAAACAGCAAATTAATTGTAGCAATTTTATGAATCACTATGCACGCAGTTAGAACTGTGCATTCTCTACAATCCAACGTAAGTATTTCTCGACGCCAGTGTAGATGCCGGGGTGGTTGGGCTCCCCGCACCGGATGCCCCACGAGACCACGCCGATGGTGGCCCACCGACCGCTCGCCATCTGGTACATGAGGGGACCCCCACTGTCGCCCTGCATAGTGAAGATAGGTTGCACATAAATACGTCATATTCAACATAAACTTCAGTTTATGTCAGTTATACTTCTACATCCAAGCAGCAAGCATGAGTGATTGAAAAAGATTACACATACTAGTACAATCTACATTAACTCCAGGTTTGTTGTGAATCGACAACTATTCACCTTTTATCATAATTCAACAAACATAATTTACTTACATAATAATTGAGGGCGTCCACTTACGAATAAAGAAATGCGTCCACCCGTCCACGGAAAAAGTCCAGTTGTCGGCATTTTAACCCAACTTTTTATTATTCTATGTGGATGTATAATGGATTATGTGGCTGATCTAGATGCCGAATCTAACCTTAACTCAAAACCCGGCAACTGAACCCATTATACATAATATTATGATCACAATATTATCTATCCGGGTAGCCAGAGACTGTGGACTTTAATTCTTTCACTGCACTCATATTCATATATCTCCTAAAGCGGTCTCAAACCGAAAGTTTTTGACCAGTGCTGACGTGGTCGCTCACTCAAGGCCTCATAAAAAGGCTGAAAATCACTCAAAGGGCAATAGAGAGGGGACTATGCTTAAAGTTTCACTGCGAGATTTAATCTAGAAATGAAGAGATCCGTAGAATAACCAGAGCTGACATAGCCCAAAGAATTGATAAACTAAAGTGGCAATGGGCATGAGGTGACATTGCTCGCAGAACCGATGGCCGATGGGGCTGAAGAGTTCTCGAGTGGCGACCGCGTACCGGAAAGCGCAGCGTGTGTAGACTCCCCACAAGGTGGACCGACCTGGTCAAGGCGGCGGCGGGAACCCGTTGGCTGAGGGCAGCGCAGGATCAGTCGTTGTGGTGATCCTTGGCGGATGCCTATGTCCAGAAGTGGACTTCCATCGGCTGAGATGATGATGATAATGTGATGTGATAAACTACCTGACAAGCGTCTTTCCCGCCTTCAATGCCGCCAGCGCAGACGCTCTCCGGGAACACCGAGTCCGCAAACGCGTCGACGCACTTCTGGTGGTCCCACACCGGTACCGCCACCTCCATCAGCACCGGGCTGTGGGGGCCGCCGTACCATTGTGTGCCCCAACCTTTAACATACAGGGTCCACCTTAATATGCTGACGGTTTTCAAAGAAGATAATCTGACCATATCAAACTGAACAACTTTGTTATGGGAGCAACATCGAAATCGCGAAAAAAAAATATGATGCATACGGTGGGTCGAGTAGGATTGCAGTTTTGTATGGAACAACAGATTTTTTTTCGCGAGTATTTTGTTCAGTTTGATGTCTGATCATGAACAAAAAAGTGTTAACGCAGCGGTACGTAGTTAAAGTGAAACTTCTGATTTATTACGGCGTTGGTGTCGAGATTCAAGTATTAATAATTATATTATGTATGAATGATGTATGAAGCGTTCGTTGGCGTAGTGGAGCTTCGGTAATGGAAACGATCACCGAAGTTAAGCAACGTCAGGTCCGGTCAGTCTTTGGATGGGTGACCGTTTAGTGGTATTTCATCTCGAGCGTTTCCGTGCTTCGGATGGCACGTTAAGCAGTTGGTCTCGGATAGTTCCGTCAGATGGCGTTGTAACTATTCGTTAAGCCAGGTCAGAGGCCTATTGGCGGGTTGAAAATTATCTGAAAGCAAGTTGACCACTAACTTGCCTCCACCAACCCGCACTGGGCCGACGTGGTGGTATGGTCCCTCTCACCCTTATTCATGAGAGGAGGTCTTTGCCCTGCAGTGGGATTCTACAGGCTATAACTTACTTTACTTTTTTTTAAGGATGTACTTATCAAAGTTTTTACCGATAATAATAGCGTTTTGGTCGGCCAAGTCGATGTTGAGAGGTGGCAAGCAGATCGGCCAAACATATGTGTTGAAGACAGCTGGCCTATGAAGCTTCAGTATCGCAATGTCGTGGTGGTAGTTGGCGGGGTCGAAGCCGACGTGCTGGCGCTTCTCGACCACCTTGAAGGTGTAGGTGCGGGAGTCGTTGGTGCGCTTCATGTCGTACTCGCCGAGCATCACCGTCAAGTCCTCCGCTTTCCATCTACAATTGAGTTCAATTAGTTTAACTTCGTTTTATTAACGAGTAAGACGTTAATGATCATTCGATTTTTGGTCCACGAAATTTAAGTGTGTCTGGTAAAGTTTTTCAAAACACTTGTCAATGTTGACTTCGTATTCCTGTGTTGTATTCCAATCATCCAATGATCATTGATCTTTGCTTATGATTATGTTATTGCACTTAACCAATCCTAAACTCGCCTTTCTTTTCTACAGTTCTGATATTACCAAACTTGTATTAATTATGTCCATACCTCCTAGTGCAGTGAGCAGCTGTAATGACATGCCGGTCAGTAATGAGTACTCCCCCGCAGTATTGCTCGAAGCCCACGGGCGTGACTGAGGCCATCCAGGGCCAGTCGCGAGGGTTCGCCGGCCGGGCGCCCACCAGCCTCCCCTGGGCTCGCGTGCTCAGCCCACACCCTGCACAGAACGGGGAGGAATGTCCTACAAACTGTTCATAACTGTAATGCATATCTATTAATTGGTACTTACTTCATTAGTCACTAGTTCTGGTCATGGTTTGGATGACCTCGCTGTAATAGCTGCATCTTAATCACTATTCTTGGTGATGTCGATTTTGATGACCTAACTAAAAGTGGTTGCCTTACATCCAATCATTTTTAGAAATCAAGATAAGTATTAATTTAGGTAGCCAACTCGAATTTAGTGTCATTGTAATTAATTGTAATTTATACATCTTTGTCATGACTGTGAAATAATGTCTTATTAATAGATAATTAAATGGCGTAATTTAACAGCCAGCGTTCTTTAGTCTAATGTGTGAAATAAAACAGCAAATATTCACGAATAATGCTTTAATAAGTACGACCTACGGACCTCTGTTCTCTGCCCTGGTGATCTTGAGCACGGCCTCGTTGGCCTCTTCCCTGGGCGCGGTGGCGGGCAGGTCTCCCGCCAGGCCCTGTGGCTGCCCTGCGTTCTGGTCGTCGGGACAACAAGCACCCAATGCCCTGTGCCAGATTAAAGGAGACCCTACACTTTTATGATTTAAGATTAAACAATAGATAATACATAGTTCTTGGTGATTATCGGTTTTAGGTTTCCGTACCCAAAGGGTGAAAACGGGACCCTATTCATAGGCCTACATTGTCCATCCGTCCGTTCGTCCGTCCGTCCGTTTGCCTGTCCTAGCCGTTTAGGGCTGTAGCTTTTGAACCGTTATAGTTAGCTAGACAGTTGAAATTTTCACGTAACAAATAATAAAAATGTCATAAAGTTAAAGATTATGGGACTCATACAAGAAACTATTTATTATAAACTTTTTTCTTTTCGCTCTATCGTAAATACGGTAATACATAAAAGCGTCAAACTTTACAAACGACAAAATTCTAGAGCAAAATCTAATATAGTAAAAACCGGACAGTCTGAGTCGGTCTTGCGCTAAAGGTCCCGGTCAAAACAAAACTCCTGGTACCGGAAACAGGTGCGCAAGTAACCCTACTCGCACTTGACCGGTTTTTGTGCTCTATTAACACTTGGGGTGCGTTTGGCTGATTGTCGTACTCACGTGCGTTGTATGATGCATAGGTAGTCCATGAACTTGATAAAATCGTTCTTATAGTCATCTTGGATGCAGTAGTGCAAGTGCCTGCAGCGCCCGTTCTTGCCGTTTGGCAGTATGCATGCTTGGTATGGGACGTTAGGCTGAAATGAAAATTACAATATTATTTGGTACCTTTTTTATCGATATTCGAGAAGCATCTCCTGTTAAAATTATATGTTCAGACACAGAGTACTATGTTCAGATTTGACAACTTAAGAGGCGTCAAGGCGTCACTCAGTCGCCACAATGGATAGTAATATTATGGCCGGTAATTGAAAGCACTAAATTAAGTCTAGCTATGTTATGTCCAGCGCTGTTTAGGATGGTATGGGCTTTTCAAAGTCGTAAACATAAACGGAGGTTTAACTTAAACCTAAGAGTAGCGGTAAAATCTGGAAACTCATTCTGCTAATGCGTGTAAACACATTCAGAGGGCCTACCATGAGTTTTCCCTGTACTTTACCACTGTGTAGGTAACTAGGTCGCCAATTCGTATGACAGAAATTAGTTCTCAACGTAACCACTAGGAGCGCTGTACGAAATTCAGTACAAAATTGGTTACGTAACTACAGTAGTAAAGTACGGTGAAAACTCATGGTAGACGTACTGAACGGGATTGCAAAACGAGCGATGATGCATATAGGTTCATAATAAAAAAAAACAAAAAGACGCGAAGATGAGAAGAGTGTTAATTAGGTACCTGATTTTCAGAGAGTTCTACGAAACGCTTGGTTCTGCCACTGCCTATGTGCATGCCCCCTGTGGTTATCACCTCCTCCCATGCTGGATCAACCAGCTCCGCTATAATTATAACAAATTATCAGAGATCAATTAGTTAGGTTGTCTGAGCATATAAAAAGATGTGTGTTGTAGTTGTAGAGTTTCTTGCCACATCTTCTCTACATAACGGAATACTAGCCCAGTCATTTCACGGAGTTTTGTTAGGAGGGGTGGGTCGAGTAATTTTGAATGGGACTTTTAAACTGTAACCGGAACCGGCAGCATTTATTGACAAAAAGACTAAGTATCTATATGAAAACTTATTTAAAAAATCGCTCTGTAACATAGAAATCAAAATTTTATCTCCCAGAAGGCTTATATCATAATAATGTTAATAATTAAATCGATGCACTCATTTTATTTACTCCGTGTTTGAAGCCTGAAAAATTTAGAAAAAAAATTACCTACTTAATTTTAGAACGAAATAAATGCTAAATATTAAATTGGGGGATGTTGCTGTTCTAGGCTCAAATTGGCTTTTAAATGAAATACCGAGAAAAATAGCAATTCTTAATTTGTCCCGGGTGGAACCGTGAAATGACTGGGCTATCCTAGGCACGGCGTGACAATGTGGCAGGCAATGATGTCAAAAAAAGCTATCTATTTGATATTATTTTGTATCACATCACATAATATACCTTTTGGAACACTTTACTTTAAATATGACAAATTTTGGATGTGATCTGCAAACTTTTTGTGTGACAGTAGTCCGAAATTTAAATCGGGAGCGGAAGGTAGAAATTTAAACCGGGAGAAGTTTCACATCTGCCGGGCGTCCTGGGACGGCCAACTTTTTTTACGATTCTCGCATGACACGGGCGAAAAGATTTGGGCACCTACCAACGTTTTTCTTCCGGCAAAAATTTTTAATATCTCTACCTACCCCAATGAGATACAAGTGTGAGTAGGTATAATTATGTTCGGCTCGGCTTCGCCTCGGTCATCAATTACATGAAATCTGAAACCTTTCTTACTTTCCTGCCCTCGGTGTGGGCATATATCTAGGGATATCTAGGTAGTAGGTACTATGTTATGTTTTCGCTGTGCAAATAAAGGATAGTGAATTGTAGTATTGATGTACAACTAAGTTAATTAAGTCAACGCAGACAGTCACAGGCAACAGCTAGTTATTAATAAGCACGTGTAACACAGGGTATACAATTTAACATGGAAATAAACAATTGTAAATACTTACACCTATAATCAGCCCCATGAACACCAACAAAAGTAGCAATAATTAATAAAAAGAGCCGCATTGTGAATACGGCAACCTCTCCGTACGAAGTGATTTGTGTGATTGTATGTCTGAATTGCAAGCATTTGGGACGAGCAGGATGCTGCCGATAAGAAAATCGCATTTAATAATCCGCAGGATGTACGAGCTGATAATGAAAATATGGTGCAAAAAGAATATTTTTTTATTAAGTTTTCATTGGGTTCAAAGATTGAATATATATTATGTAAGTAGGTAAAGTACCTAAGTAAGGTAAGTAAATAAGTAACCTACTTATATACTATAATTATGTACTTTTATTTTAAGTACCTACCTACTTATTTATAAATTCATAACAATCTGTTGATTTTGAATCTCTACTTTAAGTATATAATGTTAGGATCGATCTTAGGTTAGAATATTTCGGAAAATTATATAGTACGGGGCAGGGTGAGCTTGACGAATGGGTGGGGCCTCTACTGGTGACTTTTTTAAGTTTTTCGCTTTTATATATGTATAGGTAGAACAGTGCATGTTAGTAGTACCATAGAATAAACATATTCTTATGGTAGTAGTTATAGTAACAGCATTTCATAAGTTCCCAATTTGTATTTTCTTGTGTTTTAAGTTTTTATTATGAATAAAAGATTATTATTATTATTATTTCAGAAATATACAATTCGTTTGGCGATTGGCGAGCCTTATGAACGTGGAAGATAAAAGGAAAATTATCTCATTCTTAATCAGCGACCCCTAAAACCTACGGGGGTTTCAGGGGTAGCTGATTAAGAATTTTCAGTAAGTTCGATAAACTTTTAAAGGCCGTTTGTGCGTTTGAAATTTCCATGGCAGCCATCTTGGATTTCGCCATACAGATTCCGAGAAATAAGCAAAAAACTTAAGAGATCCACTCACCAGGACTTTTTATTTTCTTCAACTTTATGTACCAAAGGAATGTTTAAATCAGGTTCCAATTATCCAGAAATCATTTCTCCTGAATGGCATTTTTCTGCTTAATTTTACTGGGTTATAATAACTATATTAGTTCATATAGTTATGCTGTGGTTATAGGAAGAAATTCCGATGCGGAGATGTGTAAGCGTATGTGAAGTCTACCAATCCGCATAATATTGCAACCTTTGACATAAGAATAGTTAATAACTATTATTATGCCTTTGATGTGTTTCTAAAATCGTTTTTTTTTCAAATCTAGGGAATGGTAAGGTAGGTAATGGTTAGGTAGGATATTTTTATGTAACATTTCGTGTAATTTAGTAGGTAGGTACTTACTCATCATCATTTTCAGCCTGTATCTACCCACTGCAGGGCATAAGCCTCCTCCATATTTTGCCATTCTTCTCGGTCCTGTGCCAGTCGCATCCAGGTCTTGCCTGTACTTTTCCAGATGTCGTCAACCCACCTGGCTGCCGGACGACCCACTTCTCTTTTACCAATCTCGGCCACCACTCTGTTAAGGCTTTACTCCACCTGCCATCATTTCGTCTTACTACACTACACTAATAGAGAAATACCTAAATATATATTCGTAGATGTAGGTAAGTAGTATTTGATGTCTGCAGAGTTTGTTGTCTTGGGGAGTTTTTCTTTGCTTAAATTGAAATTGAAAATACTTACCTACCTACATAGTATGACCGTAAACTATGGTAGGTAGTACTAGTACCATCTATTTTGTAAGTAGGTACTATAATCAAAGGACGAATGTCATGTCAAATTATGCAGATTTTCTTGTCGTAGGCGATCGTTAAAATCACTGACGTCGAATTGCAAAAGTCATTTCGAACCAGCCTTGTGCATGGCGTAACTAAATACTTATTACGTTACATTCCTGAGGGCAATTGTTTAGACTACGGAGTATGTTAATGCACAAATATTCGACGCCCATAATTCATATTTAATAACTACATTACCGGACCGGCCGAATTAGAATTAACATAATTTCAGATAAGAATGGACAGTTAATGCAATGCTTACAGAACAAGAATGTATCAAGTAATCTTTGTTTATTTTTTAGCTACGTAGCTTAGCTTAGCTTAAGTACCTACCTAGCTTACCTACCTATGATGAACTCCGTTCATTGCATTGTGATTGCATGTGTGAAATCCCGATAGCTCTTTAAGACGCATCCTTAGAACTCATTCCTAGGTCATATTCTTAACACGCATCTCTCGCTCGAGTTGCATGTAAAAAGAACTCACTTAGCTAAACCCTCGTCCACCAAAAGTGCGCTAATCTAAGGATAGACCCTTAGACGTATGCTAAAGCAGACACTACATTCTTTCCGAGAACGGACGAGAACGAGAGTGTGGATGCCGTTCATTGTTCTCGCGGCATCGTGAGCCATAGTAATTTCCCTTTGGAAGTTCTTGCCGAGAATTCTCGTCGAGAAGTTCTCGCGAGAGTGAAGTGCCTGCTTAAGAAACTGCTATGCAATAGATATATAATCCAAGCACACAGCTTGGTTACATTGTACGTCTCTGGTGGACAGCCAGCCTTAGGTCGCGTAAATAACCAGCTGCTATTTAGTTTGAAATAAACCTAATCCCTTCAAATAAACAAAAATAAAAAAATAAAAATAAATGTGGCCAATGATAAAATAAGTACCTACTTTACTACCCTCTATTTTCGATATTGATAGGTGGGTTGTTGGTAAGAATGTGGTTTACCCATAAACTTAATGGTTTACTGCAATTTTTCTCTAAACATCAAGAGGATCTACATCTACGAATAAGAATATTCGTAGCAGTAGTGGATGTTATGTATTTTGAATTATGATTTACTGTTTGGATAAGTGACAGTTATTTTACAATGATAACAAGGAGACAGGTGGTTAATTACTTAACCACGGTACGGTAAAGTGACGAGGCGTTGAGGAATGTGCATAAATTATCACCTCAATAACAAAGCTCTCTATTCTATTCAACAATGTCCTAAGGAAAAGTTGAAAATATGATGCAAAATTCGATCTAGACTAGTATGCAAATAGTAGGTATTCAACAAGTATTGAGCATATTTCTGTGTCCAAGACTAGGTGAAGTAGCTAGGACTGGGTAGGTACCTTACCTAGTAGTTGGTGACTATTGGGTCGCATTATAATACTCGCCGCATAATGTGGACCAGTTACTGGGCCGGCGGCGGCGCCGGCGCAGCGTCCATCGTCTGATTATGTTGCATTCTGATTAGGTAAATAAGTGAAGTAGGTAGGTATAGGTAGTTACTTAAATTATTTGCAGTCGTTTATTTAAAACTTTAAGGGTCTGTTTCACCACTTCTGGGTAAGTTCTTGTTTGCTTATCCGACAGATTTATTTATTTATTTATTTATTTATTTATTTATTTACACATTACAGGCACAATTAATGTTGTCTTGACAGGAATACACCCAATGCGACGACATTTTGTTTGCACATCTTACATAAAAAACATCTTAACATCTTACATTAATAATGTACACAGTTCAAATATAAATATTTTAAAGACTTTCATTTAAAAAATTTACAGTTCCTAAATCTAGATAATACATTTAATTATCTACAAGTAAATCTAAGAGCTGCTTCCGTGAACTGGGCCTGCGAACAGTGGAACAAGTCTATATCTTTAGCTACTTCATTCAATATGCGTAATGCCGTCGTGGTCGGAGCATGAGAAAGAACATTGGTCCTGCACGAGGGCACTGCGAACAGCTGGTCTCTGGGTCCACGCCGCAACCGTGTGTTCGGTACCAGTAGTCTCATGGCTTCTAATACTTTGGGATTATTTAGCTTCCCTCTAAATATCATGAATAGATTGGTCACAAGTGCTAAATTCCTTCTTGCTTTTAAACTGTTATATCCCACCATTCCCAGAACAAAAAGAGTCGGATACATGAGCGGGTAAAAAGGATAAACACCGTACTGTTTCCAATAAATGTACCTAATAAACTTATTTTGGATTTTTTCTACCATCGATGTATATTTCGCTTCATGGGGGTTCCAGATGATTGCGCTACTTTCTAATCGACTTCTAACTAAGGCACTGTACAAGGATTTTACTGTAGCTATGTTATGGAAATCCTTAGCTTGGCGCAGAACAAACCCGAGATTTCTATATCCTTTTTACATATGTTTGTTATGTGGTCGCGGAATGTCAGATCTTGCGATATACAAACTCCCAGATCTCTAACCGAACAAACCCTCGAGACATTACTGTCGTCGATTTGGTATGTATAGTGTAGTGGATGCAATGCTCTCGTACACGACATCACTGAGCACTTTGAATTATTAAATGAGAGCTTATTTTCGTTGCTCCACTCAACTACCCTATCAATATCACTCTGCAAGCGTATGCAGTCTGCTTCCTCATTGACGGCTAAAAACAACTTTAGGTCATCTGCAAACAATAAGATTTCCGCATTCTTTACTATATTAGGCAAGTCGTTAATCATGATAATAAATAACAGGGGTCCCAAATTACTTTGTTAGGATGTTTCTCCTATAAGGGCCTGTTTCACCACTTCTGAATAAGTTCTTGTTAGCTTATCCGACAGATATTTTGACATAATTTCATACAAAATATGTCAAACTATCTGTAGGATAAGCTAACAAGAACTTACCCCCCAAGCGGCAAAATGTTTCCTTAAGTCTGACTTGTAGATATCTCTCATTCAATAACCAAATTCTCGGTTATTGACTTAGGTAATACCATCCGTCCCTCAAGATATCTTGTAGATACACTAGTAGGCAGAGTTAGGCAAAAGTGGGCATATGGAGTACTGAATGAGTTAAGATAGACTTCATACTACTTAACAGATAAACTAAGATAAACTTAGGTACGACTTAAGGAAAGTTTTTATCTTAAAGACTTCTTGTAGATAAACTTAAGTAAAAATATTTGGTATCTAAGATATCTACAATACTAGGTTTGAAATTTCATCCTACCTTCATAATATATTATTATACTTTACGTAGATACAGTAAAGATAAATTATGGTGGTAACATTTTCCAACTTAATATTCTATGATGAATGATAAACAAAATGGCTCTGATAGTTATTATTATTTTATAATGCATTATTTCGTGGACACGTAAAGTAAAAATTTAAACGCACATTCGTTTATCTATATTCTTAGAAAACAGGCGGGCTTCAAAAATTACAAAGTAATTGTATTAAAAATTAAAAAAATTAAACCAAAAAAACAGTTAATTTCTCTTTTTTTTCGAAATTTAATTAAATATTAAATATCAATGTTGATTTCGTTACGCAAAACTATGTAAAATTGTGTGAAATTAAGAGAATGGCAAAAATAACAAAGACAGAACTTAATAAAAAAACATGTTCAAATTTGCAAATCATTCAAAATGGCGTTAAATCTATATTGCATGTGCTAAGTACGAGTAAAAGCAATACAGTATTGGTAAATCATAGTAAAGAATCAGTTAAATCGTTTTGTAATTATTGCTTACTTACCCAAGTAATGTTATACTTAACTTATACCGAAGTGTGACTTCAAATAATACAAGTAAATACCATGTCGATTTAAGTCATCCTTAACTCGTACTTGATCAATACTGATTCGACCGATATTTTATTTTCTTCTCATCTGTCATTGTTGTTGTGATTTCTGCAAACGAAAGGCCGATGCAAATTGAACAATTCGTTTTTGTGTGTAAAGAAAAACAAGTGATTCAAACTAAGTAGTTACTACTTATGCATAGATTTAAAACTTTTCGCTTACGCTACAAGATGGAGCAAAGAAATCGAGAGCGAGATAGCCAGTTGTGAAACCTTAATATGTAAACAAAAAAGACAAAACATAATTTTTTGTTTCGGTCGCCGTGGCTGGTTTTTGTGTTTGGCAAACTGTCAATCCTATAGAATCTTTGCCAAACAAACCGTCTTTGAGTACCTATGCAAAAGTCAAACTATTGCTGTTCCATGTGCGGTCACGGTACGGTATTGTGTAATCTAGAGTGTTAATCTATGTACTTATGTATTACCTAAGGACAATGATAATTATAATTTGACATTTATGATAAATAATTGTTAACTGAGGTAACCTCAGGCCTACACTCTAAATCTTGAATCTTTTGACGTACGCGTCGTATTTGTATTGTATCTATTTTATGTATCTCAGTCACAACATAAACATGTAAAGAGTTGTATTTTTTAGGGTTCCGTACCCAAAGGTTCCGTTCCGGTTACGGCTTTCTTACTTTTGAAGAAATGTGTCTTTTGAACCGTAACAGTTGACATTTTTACAGAATATGAATCTACTATTTTGCGTATTATTCTGTTGTTTTTTCGTGATTATTTTTGTTTCAAATTCCTTATGAATTGTATGTTGTGGTATATTATGGGAAATCTTAAATTATAATCACGCTCTACTTTTGCTGAAGTTACGTATTCAAGTTCGCTGTTCGTGTCTTCTATGATTTCATCAACCGATGCAGGCCTGGTGGATGTGCTGGCAAACATGATACTGTCTGCCTAAAAAGTCTTGACAAAAATGAGGGTGCTGTCTCCACGCAAGAACGTCGAAATCAAGCATAACCCGGCAACACCACGATACTACAATTATTAGTTCCGTGAACATTCATGTCACGACTCTATAGACAGACTGTAACAAGGAGTCGCTTGCACCGGCTGTACTCGGATTAACATTTAATTACTGCACAATCTTCTGCATGAATAGAATTTGCAGTCACATATTTTCTTACACGACGTAGAAAATTTCCTGCTGTCTTAATTTTCTTAACTTTACTTATATTATGTTCATGTTACTTCTATAAACACAAATTGTAGCACTAACTTGTTACTTTTTTATTAAAAACGTCCCTTTAAGGCTGATGGTACTGACACAAGCATTATTTAAGTAAACAACTACTTAAATTGCAATTTCAAAGGAACGACTTAAAGAAACCGGTTGACCTGGATAACCTTAGGAATACTTAAGGCGAACTTTAGGTAATGTTTCCTTAAGTAGAACTTAAGTAATACTTCTAAACACTATTAAATTTAACCATATCTCCGTTAATTCTGTTCTCAGTAAGTATATGCTTAAGTTGTCATTACACGTGGACATACTTAAGGCAAAGTTAATACTACTTAACTTAACTAATCCTTAAGTCGGTATTTCTGAAAACTAAGACAACTTGAATTTATTAATACAGACTTCAGCAAAGCTTGCCTTGGTTAATGCGAAGTTTAGGTATATTTAAGGCAAAATTGATTTAGTCACGATCTGTTTTGCTGCTTGGGCCGGAAGTGGTGAAACAGGCCCTAGACTCTCAGTTCCGCAGATGTCTATGAAGATAATATTTAACAAATCAAAATGTGCCGCGCAATGATATTACTTAAGTAGGTATTTGATAAGTAAATGTTTTTGACGACTGGATACATTTCGTAACATCCACCTAACCTATATTACATACCAAGTAATATAATACCATCCTTTCATTTTTTTTACGTACTGACTGACTTAGCATTTTTCCAGATCTTGGAAATACTAATAGAAATAATTGTTTATTTAGTCTGGGTAGGAAACTTAAAAGCAGCAGTGCTCGTGAAAGTGGATTTTAATTTTTAGTTTATATAGGTACCTACCTATAGTAACCTATCTATGGTACAAAGAAGAGGATTATAAAGGTAAGAAAAGTCAAGTTTTGAACTCGATCTTATAAGTAGAGTATTACTAGTACCTAGGTAGTTAGTTACTGTACATCAATGTGGTTATCTTTGTCATTAACACTCTTAGCGTGGTCCCAATATCCTAAACAAGCAGTAGCGAACTAAGTCTAGGGCCTAGGGTCTAGGAGAACAGAATAATTTTATACTTACTACATGACTCCGAGTCTCCGACATCCCACGAAAATCATTTCTTTAGAATAGATAACTGAACAACATTAAAACAATTAATTAATATTGTTAAATGATATTTGACAGGTTTTTTGCTAAGAACTAATAATTATCTATTGGAATACTTCCTACATATAAATTATAATAAATCAATTCAATTCAATTAAACTTTATTGCACACCAAAACAGAACATAGGTACATTTGAATAAAGATAAAGAATTACAAGTAGGTACAAAAAAGGCGGTCGTATCGCAAAAAGCGATTTCTTCCATACAACCTTAGGGTAGAGGAATTGATAGACGAAAAATCTATCTAAGTATATTATTAATAATCTACTTAAGTGAGATCGAAAAGAATTATGTAGTTACTGTACCTACCTAATGTCGATACTGCTCTAATAAATGTATTGGGAAATGGTTGTAATTATCACTCACCGACCACATCCACGTCCGTTTGAAAAACCGAAATCTCCATACTTCTACCGTTCTCTTTCATTCTCATTTCGAAAGAGTGTGCGTAAAAAAGATAGGAAACACCAACTTAGTAAGTTTTAAAGAATACCTTAGCTCGTTATCTCGTCTTACTTTTCGTTTTGACGAAAAAAGGGCAATGATGAACTCAAACATGGTTTGTAACATGTTACACTTATCCCTTATTATCCTTAAGTTATTAGCACTGAAAGTGGCTGCCAGATTGTATATTTAGATACAAAAACTGTATAATTGGGTGGCCGTTTGTATCCTCTATTCAATATTCCTTCTTACCACACCGATCGACGCCATCAGCTGGGCCTCTACCCAGACATTCGAACTTCGTAATTGCGTGAACATTTTCGCTCCAATGTCAACTCTATTAGAATGAAGTTCGGACCGAAACGGCCGCGATATATTGAAAATCGAATGTCCGGGTACAGGGTCTGGTCGATGCCATCGATCGACGGTGAGATCCAGGGGTCTACCCGGACATTCGCAATTGCGTGAACGTTTTCGTTCCAATGTCAACTCTATTACAATGAAGTTATGACCGAAACGGTCGCGATATATCGAAAATCGAAAGTTCGGGTACCTACAGGGCCTGGCCAGTAGAGGTAGAGGCCTAGAACCTTTACCCGGACTTTCGATCTTCGAAATATCGCGGCCGTTTCGGTTCGAACTTCATTGTAATAGTTGACATTGGAACGAAAACGAATTGCGAAGTTCTAATGTTGACATCGATCGACAGCTGTTCTTACTAGGTACACCACCGATCTATCGTGCGGTGGCATCGATTGATGATGAATCGATCGATATTCGTCGATCGGCCCACGGTCGATCGATCGATTGGTGATGCACTTTTTCAATTAGCTATCTATAACCACGGACTTGAAAGAAATACGGACCGAATATTGCACTAAAAAGATGTGAAGCATGCAAGGTAATACAATCTCGTTTGTTCTACAAGGAACCTAACACTCACACAGATGCACTAGCTCTAGGCGCAGGTCCCACAACCCGCCACCTTAGGTACCGCGTGACAGCACGCACACAAAAGAAATGGGTGCTTCACTCATGATTACGAAGACAAGATTACGTCTGGTTCTACATTTAAGTCTGTGCCTATAACTTATTTTTTTTCAATTAAGCATAGGTATTAAAACGTTGGTTCTTACAGTATCAAAGTATCTGTCCACCCCGAAAGCTAATTCTGTCAATTTCGGTCATGACTTGGATGTGCCTATACAAGCCTATGTACTTTAGGTATTAGTAAGTATCATATTTTGCTTCCCGTCTTATAAATGTCTAAAGTTCATTGAGAGGAATGAGCGGGACCGGTTCGCCGTTCATTCAAGCTGTTAAAATTTCCGAAATAGTTATAGGTAGGCACCTATGCGGATACGCGATTCATCCTTTCTTCATTCCATAATCTAATCTAACTGTTATAAAACTGTAAAATAAGTGTGTCTGTACATTGAAGTTATTTACAAGAAAAAGAGAAGAAGAAAGAAGAATACGGTTTTTAGGTAGTACGTATGTACCTATCCCTGACTCTAAATCATAATATCCCAACGTTCTCTGTTTATCTTATAGTCATTACGTTAGTAGCTTAGCTCAATTCTATCTCAAACTATTTACGATCAGAAACGGAATAGTTAATTTTTTTGCCCACGAAGCGCAGTTTACATAAGTCAAGAACAGTGTACGATATCTACGTACATCTACGTACAGCGCGAGCGTGTCAATAGTGCGATTTTTGAAAATCATACGAGCGGTTCGGCAGTAGAAAATGTCAAAATTAATATGGAGATCATGCATCTTTCTACTGCCGAACCGCTCGTACGATTTTCAAAAATCGCACTGCAGGACAGTGGTGTAAACCAATCGGACAGCGAATCATGCTGGAACTTGTGCTTACAGTGTAGGTAGGACGTAATGGAATACGTGGGCTCATGTTCCGCAAAACTTAGGCGCCTATTTTACGTGACGTGGGAACTATTACTCCTGCCATCCCAGCTCCTCCAGGGAGCCCACCAGCTTGTTAACGCTGCCGAACGCTTCTGGAAGAGATCTAGGTGATCCAAGGTGGTGTGCCCGATAGTGGGCTAGCCCGTTGCATTCTAAAAGCACGTGCGCAGCTGTCTCTTCAACCTCCATGCACAGTAAGGAGGTAAGATTTACTGTTCATGTGACGGAAGCGCGTGCGATATTTATTACTGCTACGAATGTTTATGGCATTGCAAAAATCCATCTAATAACATGCCACTTAACTGGCTGTAGTGTAGGTAAGCGGTCACTGTCCTGGCGCTCGGCATTCACCCACCACCTGTACATATACAGTACCTATGCCACTTTGCCAACGTAAACCGGGATTTAAGTGAGATCTTTTCTGCAATTGAGAATTTTTTACCAATTTTACGACTTAATTGGAAATTTCTGGGTAGATAGGTCATAAATTCATAATACACACTGTCCGCGACTTGTCTCGCCCACACTTTACATGCTTTAGTAAGTATTATTATTAGTATTTTCACTCTTTCTGACAACTGTTCAGTAAAGTTGTCGTTAACTCGAAGCATAACAACCTTCATGCCGATCGGAAACAGTTGTGACAACTCGTTCCCTTTCTAATTGAATGCAAATAAAACTGTTTAGTTATAAATTGGCATCGCAAGACAATTTCAATCATTGGTTAACATCTAATTTCCTGCGTTTCTTTTACTAACTGTAAGTCTTCCGTGTTCACTTTACTTGAAGTTAAACGAGCGGAATGGAATAGTAGCTCGGTAGTTCTGTTCGTCAGCAATTAGAGGAGCCTTTTTGCTGAGCCGGTTTACAGTTAGTGCGTCCAGGGCATCTTCCCTAGAAGGAGACTTGTCTCGTCCGACAGGAATGCATCAATATTGTCCCGCCGAGTTACATAGCTGGTGATACTTGTCTTGACTCTGCGTTGCGACCTGGATCCGCTTTCTAACGTTTTATTAGGGATTAAAGAGTTAAATGTTTTATATACGTTGTTTAGTAAATATTACCTACTTAACCTTGACATTGTTTTATTGCATTGGCAGAGTGAAGGCTGTTTTGTACCGTTATCTTGTAAAGTTATCTTACGAGATGCATAGATCACGGCTTCGTAAGCCTATACATATACCTGATGTACGTAAGCATAACTAATGATTATATGACCTAAGTATCTATTGACTCAGAAAACAACATTAAATTATTAACCAGTCATATACATGCTATTAGTTTGTGTTGATGGTAGGTTAGGTATCTACCGTTTCTTGTTTTTAATCTACTTGGCGACAGCTGATCAACCTGCCCATAGTATTGAACTCTATTTTCATGGACATAGAGTTCAACTATAGATAGGTTGATCTGTCGCCGTGTATGTGATAATTAAGTAGGATAGAAAAGACATTTTCCCCTTAAACTATGGATTATTAATACCTACTGTAATGCCAGCTTCCAGAGCGATAATGATGTGTATCATAGACCCGCAAGTCATTGAGGGTCGTCACTTCAGGCAGGTATGAATGATAGGTGCGCGGGCGCACCGGCCGGCATACGGACGCTGCCCATTAGGGCTTCGCAGAACCGCCTATAAGCCTATAAGAACTTCTACATACCATGACGACATTAGCATCCTTTTGAACTAAGAGTCACAGATGTGTAACACCACTGGCTTTTCGGTGAAGGAAAACATCGTGAGGAAACCTGCATGCTTCAATTTCGAAGCATGTATTGTACCCACTGTCCATTACAAGTAGCGACGGGCTCACCCCCCGTCACACTGGACAGAGTTTCGGTACTACTGGTGAAACGTGGATGTTCTGAGGTTTCAGAATATCTCTGACTACCCCCTCGGGGAATATAGTCGTGAGCATATGCTTATGCTATGCTTAAACTAAGAGTCTACCCATCAAACAACTTTTTCTGGGACAACTGGGAGCAAACCAATCGGAGCAACAAAAAAAATCTGCTGTCCCATACTAAACTGCACGCGCCGTCGCTGCCTACACGACTCAAATGTATGGGACAGCAGATTTTTTGATAGTAAAAGTTGTTCAGATGGGTAGACTCTTAGTTTAAAAGGATGCTAATGATATCAATTTCACCCTGTTTATGTAAGCCATTGTTATCTTGAACAAACGTTCCGCTGGGGGGTATGAATAGATATACCACAAATAAGTATTATCTCTTATAACCAAATGAATTTGTGTTAATGTTGTGTTAAAACGTGAAAAATAATGTAAAGTTTGGTGTAGTTATCTATACGACCATCGGGCAGCGCAACCTCACACACCAGCACCAGCGCACCTCAGTCACGGCCAAACACATTATGTTTCACTTCCCGTCCCGTCCGCGTAAACACATAGGTAAATAAATTTACGTCAATCATTACACGTAATTATTATAAAGTAAGATACGATAATATCACGTGGAACGATCTTGACCATTTACCGGAACAATACATTGCATTCATTAGTAACCAATACAGGGTGAAATTGATATCATTAGCATCCTTTTAAACTAAGAGTCTACCCATCAAACTGAACAACTTTTACTATGGGAGCAAACCAATCGGAGCAAAAAAAAAAATCTGCTGTCCCATACATTTTGAGTCACGTAGGTAGAGGCAGCGGTAGCGGGTGCAGTTTAGTATGGGACAATTGATTTTGTTTTTGCTCCGATTGGTTTGCTCCCATAGTAAAAGTTGTTCAGTTCGTTCATTCTCAATAGTTCTACTGAACAGTTCTACCGTAGAACTAATGGGACTTGATGGGTAGACTCTTAGTTTAAAAGGATGCTAATGATATCAATTTCACCCTGTATACATTATACAGGGTCCAACTTAATATGCTGACACTTTTTAAGGGGATGTACAGACCATCAAACTGAAAAACTTGCGATCGCGAAAAAAAATCAGTTGTCCCATACAAAACTATGCCAACCTAACTCGACCCGAATGTATGGGACAACTGTTTTTTTTTCTCGATTTCGATGTTGGTCCCATAGAGAAAGTTGTACTTACCCTGTATGAATCTATGTTAATTAGGATTAGTTCGATTGGTATTTGTAATAGGGCTTTCCTACACACTGGACACTGTCACTTCATACAAAATGGGCTCGCACTGACAAGAAGAGTGCACGTGCGATACTGAGTAAGTGCGAGTGGGAGAGAACTACGCCATTCCCTACTGTCGTCTTACACGGATGTGGTAAGGTCAAAAATTTGTGGGAGGCAGGAAGTGTCTGTGCTGTGTACGGCACCTACCACCATCCATACTCTTTCTTCTTGCTTAGGAATAACGTATCTAAAAAAAACATTCTCCCCTCCGGACGGAAAGCGTCAAATCTCGTCCCGCTGCGCTAAACGAAGTTGCCGCTTTCCACATCCGTCGAGGGGAAAAATAGTAGGTATAGGTACTAACCTCGGACAGTAAATAAGAAAGCCTCAGATCACATGTTTGTTGACCTCGGCTTCGCCTAGGTCGACAATTACATGAGATCTGAGACCTTTCTTACTTTCCTGCCCTCGGTGTGCAATCTACTATATAAATTAAGTACGTTCTTCATATTTTAATAATTTACAGCCATAAGTTATCGGTAAAAAGTAGTGACGGAGTTCGCCTTCAACGGCAACGGTTCGATTTCCCCGAGGATCCTTGAGAGAATCATGTTCAAAGTTAAGTATTTATCTACACCACGACCAAGGTCAAGTTAGGCGACCACGAACAGTAACCGCATTGCCTCTTCATTATGAAATTGAGAAATTAATTTCAATAACGTATGGTGATAAAGACGAAAGCATTCACGCAGAATACAATGAACGAATCTTCGTTAAAGCACCTACAAGTAATAAAACAAGCCGCAGGCAAACAGAAGCGAGGTGAAACTAAAACATCACCACTCTATGTTGAGCCTCGACGATGGCTAGTATTACGAACAATATGGAAATACCTATCGTTCATGTCGTTAACAACCGTAGCTCTAGCTACAATGGTCCCGGATGATAGAAAGTAGCAATCTGACCATATCAAGCGAGCTGCCCTGACCACAACTCCATATTAAATATCATAATTTTAATCGTCATTTTATAGATATTGGGGTTCATCATTTACATGAAACACCTCGTTATTAGCTGTTAGGTGATCTATTGGCTATATCAATAAAATACCTAGGAGTATGTTGTTATATAACAAATATCACAAGCACAACATCAAACATCAAAACATTGGCATATCGCCATAACATAAACTTTCACATTTTATTATTATTAGTAGGATTTATAGCAAACCTGTAAGGAACCTATATCTTATCTTACCTACTGCTTACTAAGTATTCCCCTAAGATATTTTATTTACACAAAGAACTAGCCTCAACAGAAAAACAAAGAAAAATAATGTTGATGTTGATTTTGGGATGTGGTATTGGGAAGTGGTGATGCTCATAGCTATACTGGCTATGTGCATGTTTTTTTTAGGTAGGTACCTATGTGTTTATGGACAATACATTTACTACGGAAACCTATCATGGGCGCGTCAGGCACTATAAATTCCACCTATGTCGTCGTCCCCCAGGATCCGTGCTCGCCGTAAGAAGCTTTGAACTCATACCATAGTACCATTACATAATAACTAAGTAGGTAACTAAACGAGGAACACACGTGAAGAAAGTGCGAAGTGGAATCTGCGTCAGCGCACGATAAGTCGATAAATAAAGCGAGTGAGATCATTGTTTATGGACCGTGATCTAACTGCAGTTCCTGTAACTCTGATATGCACGTAATGTGGCCGTATTAGTGAGAACAATATACCTAAGTACCTACTTATATGCTATCGAGGCTGATAAATATTTGCGCAGTTTTTTAAGGGATAATCAAACGGAATATTAAATTAACTAATTGTTACAATCAAAGTAAAAACTTTTTACTACCACCGCGTCGGAAGAATACACATACCTACACTATGTTTCGAGGCTATACAGGGTGAAATTGATATCATTATAGTACTTGTAACTAGGTATTATATGAATACATGTTTGTGTGCATGATAAACATAATCCTAAGTTATTATTATTATCCAATTCAGACCTGTGAAATTACATAAAATTTAATCCGAAATCACGAACGCCAAGCTCTGCCACGGGCCCAAACAACCAATATTTTTCAAATATTATTTCAATATCGCAATAAAATTGCCACATTCTGGGTTCGCAGCAAACGGACGTAGGTAGATTTTTTATCTGCAGACCACAGTGCTGGGTCTTATTTTGATAAAGCTTGCACAAAAGGCGTCGTTATGACAAAAACTGGCACAGAGCACGCGATAAGTGACAAGGCGGCCCACGTGAACGCAGTTCCGTTACTGAATACCTTTTGTATGTAGACTTGTCCGTCTGTCACTCTAGAAAGTCTTGCTACCTAGTCGTACGTAACATAACGAGCATTTAGACTGCTGCGCCTCGTTTGACGAAACGTTGAGCTTTCTTACTTGTCTAGTGTTTAATGCGGTTACTTGCTTGCGCTGTTATTCCAATCAATTATTTATTGAAACATCTTTTTATAATTTGTTACCTAGCAAATCTGCCATAATTTGTTAGGTACCTACGCATATTCGGTGAAAATTTGAACGATCTAGTTATTAATTAAGGTACAAAAGCTTAAAGTACCTATCTATTACTATAGGTACTTTAAGTACAAAAGGTACAACCCATTTTGGTTGTAAGGGCTTATGGTCAGCGACCAATAGCTACTGCGACCTTTATAGATCTATTGTAGCTGTGATACAACCCTTTATAGCACACACAATTTTTTAGGTAAGACAGATGGAGGACGGATGGACGGATGGAAGATTAAACTTACAGAGAATACCTGATAAATACGAGATGACGGAATACAAAACTACAAGGTCGCAAATGCGTTATAACTTTATAAAATACTAGTGTTTACCCGCGACTTCGTCAGCTATCAAACAAAAAAATTTTCATCAAAATTGGTTCAGTAGTTTTTGCGTGATGCGCGAACAAACAAACAAACAAACAAACAAATAAACAAACAAACACACAAACAAACAGACAAACAGACAGACAAAATTTCTAAAGAAGTTTGATTTCGAGTCAGGGATACATAAGTAAACCACTTGGTATTTTTAGGGTTAGGTAACCAAAGGGTGCCAACGGGACCCGACTACTAAGCCTATGTATGCTACGCTGTCCGTCCGTCGGCCCTTGCTCTAAATAGCTGTACCTATCTTTTGAACCGTAATAGTAAGCGAGTTTAAATTAAATATTTGTTGACTTATGATTTGTGACTTTCGAGGAGGATAGTAATAGGTTTTGTGACGTAATATGGCCCGGCTCCTATCATGGCCCACTTTAAAAAAAATTGTTTCCACTGCCTAAAACATATTTACAGGGTGTAAATTTTAGTGCATCATTTTCAATAGGGGGTGTTTCGGACCACTATGGAAAAAGAATATAAACTGCGAAAAAAAAATTAGTCGTTTCCTACATTGTATTCCTTAATATATAAACTTTTCGTTACGCATATTTGTGTTTGATACTAATTATAACATGTATTTAAACACAAGATTCTGCTAGTACGAAATTACTAATCAAAATTTTCACCAAAACATCGAAAAAACCTTATTTTATGAACCAGGGCCCTATTCAACAAACGTTACAATTGTAATTTACAATTACAATTCTGGGTACACTGCGGAGAATGTTAGGCATATGTTACCTACTGCAAGTTTAGCGTCATAAGTAAACAGCAATGTACCCAGAATTGTAATTGTAAATTACAATTGTAACGTTTGTTGAATAGGGCCCAGCAAACGATAGCAGTTCAACTCAGTTGAACACTGAACTACAGACTCAAAATTCGCTTGGATCCAATGACCATGACAATGATGAATGAAAATGTATGAAGGAAACGCGGTAAGAAACGAAAATACAGATGTTATCCTCCAGGGTGCCATTTATGAGACAAAAGCAATGTATTGTATGACAATTGACAGGTTAACAATCACTAATGAATCAATCTACTGATGAAAAAAAAAACAGATAAATTATGTGTTACGTGGGTAGCCATTGGAAAACTTTTTGCCTGTAAGGGTAGAAATACGCTTAGTTTATTTAATTTTATTGGATGACAATGCTTTACCTTTTGTCTTTTGTTATATTAATTAAAATAGGTACTGAGCTCTACACTAATACGAAAATTTTTAGCCGAATAGGTTCTTTTGAGACCACTTCTGCTCACGCATTCACTTTACAAGAAAATTGGTTGTTTTAAGTAAATCTTAGTTAAATCTACAAGAATTCGATTAATAACAACAAAAGATACTAGGCGCAAGTGGTCTATGAACCAATAGAGATGGGAGTGTGGTATATTTGTTGTGAGACCATTCTTCGTTACTCACAGAAAGTCGCAAAATCGGCTACGAGAATTTTGAAAAAATCAAGTAACCTACTAAGCCCCACAACCTAGGTTACCAGTTAACTCTGGGTAAAATAACTCTCTCAATTGTTTATCTATTAAAAAAAATCATAGGCTACCCACAGGCTACCAACTAAACCTGCACTCGTAGCATGCTACACGTGATACGTCTTTATCACGCCTTTTATCTCGTTCGTTCACGTGCAAATATAAAGAGAGCGAAGGTGTGATAGCACTACCTATGCAGGAGTTTATTGCTAACCCATGTTGACGCAAGTGGGGCTAAGAAATTTTATTTACCCTGTAGCGTGTCTACCATGTTTACCATGATCACTCGCTCCATAGCATCTTCATACTATGTTTACCATCATCAATCGCTCCATAGCATCTTCATATCATGCTTACCCTCGCTATTCGTTTCATGGCATCTTTGTACTATCCATATTTACCATTATTATTCGTTTTATAACATACATCTTCCAGTTTCATCGATTTTTATCTATTTTATAAAGTCTTATATTTGTTTACATACTTGACATTGACATATAACTCATATTGTAACTCTTAATTTACTTTGTGAAGCATAGAGCTATCCGGCCATGGAGTTTGGTATCTACCTTTTCTCTAACCGGAGAAAAGATTACATTTCTTTCTCTTAGAAATCCTAGCCGGTTATCTTTACGCGATTACTTTTATTAATTTCAAAATTCAAAAGTTTGTTAGGAATTTGGTGGTGACGTAGAAAGAGAAGGCACTAGAAGGAAGCACGTGTCTTGTCATATCACTCAGTAAGAGATGCACATAGCAAATTCGCTCTAGTTAAAAAAGGAGACCGCTACTTATTGCTGTCCTTATCGACGTATCCACTTTTTTGTACTTCGACCATCTGACTCCAAAATGTCACTTCATATAAATTGTATGGGACAGCCACCTTACTCCGAGATGTCACTTCATATAATTCGCTATCTCATGCCCGGTTACACTGATATTCGGTCCACTAGCGTAAGCGAAAAAAAAATTGTCTATGGGTGGTGACTAAAATTTGATTGAAGAGGACTGTCACTTTGGAAATGGTAGGAAAACAAAGAGATTTAATTATTAATATATTTAAATCTCTTTGTAGGAAAATGATCGTTTTTCTATAATAGTATTCTTAGCTAGGGCGTTTAGCCACTAAACCTTTAGAAATCATGACTATGGCTTGAAACTTGGTACAGTTTCTCAGGGAGTCATAAAAGACCGATCAAGATCGGTACCCCACGGGAGCCCCCCCTCTGGGGCGGGAGGGGGGGGGGATCAAAGGGACGCTCCGACCGGACAAACTCAAACAGTTGCAAACGATAGAATATAGCTATCAGGTTAAGTTTGGTATCATTTTCGTATAAATTAAGGACGAGGAATTCATTTCTGGCATTTTTATTTCATTTTGTGCATGTGGTTTCCGAATGAAACATAGAAACGTCAAAAATTTAACTTGGAAAAATACGTTTAAACAGCTATAACTTTACAACCTATAAACAAATTAATATTTTGGAAATACTTAAATATAGCATATTTTATGTAGATTCAGAAAAATATACCTTTTATAAAGATAATCTTACAAAATTACGAAGAAAAATTATCTTGAACGTTGCGCCGCGAAATTGCGCTACCGGCTCTTGCAGCAGAATCCAGACAATTTTCTTGAAAATTCGTATTCGATGCACGAGAATGAAGTGACCAAAAGAGATTTCTTGGTTAACTTCTCTAATTAGGTAAGTATTTCAATGTCGAGAAGGCTATCAGCGAGAAAAAATACAACTTATAGTTTTTTCGCAATCAATGTAGGTAACTCAAAATTAGAAATATAGAAAGAAACATTTATTGTTATCTATTTATACGCACTTTCCTTCACATAATCGTAGCTCTGTGTTTGTTTTCTTATATTTACATATCTGCTGAAAGCCTGCCTTGCATCTGCAGCGAGTTAAGTCCCTACACGCTTCTGCCACTGCTGGCTTGTTAGCCCAGTATGGGAGACCATTCGTTTCCATTTTTCCGCCAGCCCCAAGACGCAGATCTTTTTTGGTGAATATAGGTGTTTCTTATATTCATTGACTGTTGTAGGTACATTAACTTGACCTGTAAAAGAAAGAAGCAATATCGAATATGATTAGCAAAGTAAGAGGATTTATAGGCAATGAAAATAGTAGTCATAGTCATAGTCATAATAGTTTATTGCTTCATATGGTTACATAAGGTGGTGATAGTAGGAATAGATAAGTAGGTACGTACCTGACATGCATAGTAACGACATTATCTTTGTATGAAAGGACCAGCTTCCTCAATTTTCCCTTCCATTAGCAACTTGAACCCAGTGGTGGCCTGTGGAAATACACGAAGCCGGAAGTATGATTGATTGAAGCCGGTTATTAACGATTTTAACCAAGTCGTTATAATGTTTTTATATACACGCGTTTTATGCTTGTACTTATAAAGAAAACCGCAACCACCGCAAGATGCCACTATCGGATTGAAATGCGTGACCAGTAAAAGAAACTACAAATTTAGATAAACAATGGTTTAGCTACCGTTTTTTCTATAACTATGCCTGTGGAGTGTGTATACGGACTCTAAACCTCAAATGCTGTCTTCTTTCCTCTTCCATTAAAGCAGGAAACTGTGTCGCATCCCATGAAGGCGTGGAAAAGGGGAAGGACCTTCGCCGTTTCCACGCCTTCACGGGATGCGACACGGTTTCCTGCTTTAATGGAAGAGGAAAGAAGACAAAGAGAGGAAAAAACGATAGCTAAACCGTTGTTTATCTAAATTTCTAGTTTCTTTTACTAGTCTACCACTGAATTTGAATAGGAAAAAAGGAAGAATGGTACGAAACGACAATTTCTTTAAAACCATACTGGAAGGGAAGACAGAGGGGAAAAGAGGACCCAGACAGAGTTATCTAGCCAAGTGAAAGAAAAGGTTGATGTCGTGTCGTATCAAAAACTCAAGACACTCGTAAAAGTGACCGGATTGGCGAATACTCCACCGACAAGAGCTCTTAAATAAGATGATGATGACCACTGGATTCAAGTTCCCTATGGAAGGGAAAATTGAGGAAGCTGATCCTTTCATACAAAGCTATGTCGTTACTATGTATGACAGGTACGTACATACCTATACTTATCTATTCCTACTATTTTCTTTGCCTACATAATCCTCTTACTTTGTTAATCAGATTCAACATTGCTTCTTTCTTATACAGGTCAAGTCAATGTACAACAGTCAATGAATGTAGGAAACACCTATATTCACCAAAAAAGATCGTCAATTAGAGAACATACCACCTACTCCATATTCCATATCAGGGATTCCATATTTGGGGCCACGTGCTAAAGCCCTTTTATCACCTTCCCAATCCAGCGTCTTGGGGCTGGCGGAAAAATAGAAACGAATGGTCTCCCTACTGGACTAACAAGCCAGCAGTGGCAGAAGGTTCTACACGCAGAATGTTCAATACGTAAAACGTTCAAAACGCAGAATGTGCTACTCGCTGTAGATGCAAGGCAGGCTTTCAGCAGAGATGTAAATGTAAGAAAACAAACCTAAAATGCACAGAGCTACGATGCATTTTAGTTTGGATGAGGAGCGAACGATTATGTGAAGGAAAGTGCGTACAAAAGATAACAATAAATGTTTCTTTCTATATTACTAATTTTGAAATACATTGATTGCGAAAAAACTATAAATTGTATTTTTTTTCTCGCTCATAGCCTTTTAGACATTGAAATACTTGCCTAATTAGACAAGTTAACCAAGAAATCTCTTTTGGTCACTTCATTCTCATGCATCGAATACGAATTTTTAAGAAAATTGTCTGGATTCTGCTGCAAGAGCTGGTAGCGCAATTTCATTTAACTACGCGGCGCAACGTTCAAAATAATTTTTCTTCGTAATTTTGTAAGATTATCTGTATAAAAGGTATATTTTTCTGAATCTACATAAAATATGCTATATTTAAGTATTTCCAAAATATTAATTTGTTAATAGGTTGTAAAGTTATAGCTGTTTAAATGTATTTTTCCAGGTAAAATTTTTGACGTTTCTATGTTTCATTCGGAAACCACTTGCACAAAATGAAACAAAAATGCCAGAAATGAATTCCTCGTCCTTAATTTATACGAAAATGATACCAAACTTAACCTGATAGCTTTATTCTATCGTTTGCAACTGTTTGAGTTTGTCCGGTCGGAGCGTCCCTTTGATCCCCCCCCCCCCTCCCGCCCCAGAGGGGGGGCTCCCGTGGGGTACCGATCTTGATCGGTCTTTTATGACCCCCTGAGCAACTGTACCAAGTTTCAAGCCATAGTCATGATTTCTAAAGGTTTACAATTTTTTTCTTAGACAAGCGCCCTCACTATCTTATCTTCTCATCATTATAATTTATTTCAAACTGTAATGAAGTCTTCAAAATAAAATAATAAAAGTAACTGAAGAATAAAAAATGACAAGATAACAGAAGGATCCACGCGAGGGAAGATTTCTTTAGTTTTTATTTGACAAGGTGTATCGTTGATCTTATGAATGTTGATCTAGAGTATCAATCCCATCGATATCACACACAGATTTCAAGGAAATTATCGATATCATACATAGATTTCAAGGACCATGTTTAGCAAATCACAAGGGGCCATATTAAACCACTATCCCTGGGGATATAAATATACCCATGGTCAGACTTGTCTAGTCTGACCCTGGGTAATTTTCTTTCCCAGATGTGACTAAACCTTGTTTGAGCAGGTCACGCAAGAAGCGGGTTTTTGAAGTTACGTTTGGGTCAAGTATCAGAGACGTTTTTTATGTTTAAATCGATCTCCCGTGTGTCCAAATTCATACATTTTAGACTCCACTTAAACCAAATTTACGCTCTAAAGATGTCTCTGAATCTCTGCCTTGAACTTCTACATAGCATCTTAATTTATAAGGCTCCTTGTTGTATACAGACAGGGTGTGAGAAAAGGTGTAATTTAGCTGGAAACCATTATACTCTACCCTTCAAGCTGAACAACTATGAACTATGTATGATATCGATACACCTTGTCAAATAAAACCTAAACTGCAGTACCTACTCGACTCAAAAGTATGTAAGTTACCTAGGGTCAGACTAGACAAGTCTGACCGTGGGTATATTTATATCCCCAGGGGTAGTGGTGTAATATAGCCCCTTACTCGACTCGATATCAAAATAAATTTGTATGCCTTTAGACAGGCACGTATCCAGGGGGGGGGGGGGATAGGTGGGATTTATCCCCCCCCCCCCCCCCCGAAATCCTAATATTTGTATGGAAAAGTGATTACAGCACTTACTTTTTCATTGTTTCTATATGAATATCCCCCCCCGAAATTTAAATGTCCCCCCCCGAAACAAAAGTCTGGATACGTGCTTGCCTTTAGATTTGCCAAACACAGTTTTTATTTTCCTTAAAATCAATGCATGATATCGATACACCTTGCCCGATAATAATAATAACCATTTATCCTACAAATAGTAAGTAAATCAGTTTGGTGATCATCAAATCATAAAAATAAATAAAATAGGGAAAACATTTAGTGACTAGCCTAAGCATATCGACGGTCCCTACGTACATATTCCTAAGTGGTAGATACGTGATTTGCCTTTTATTGTTCCATGTCCTTCAGGTCACTCTATACTATCGATTAGTCAAAAAAAAATTAAACATTTTATGCAAATTGAACCTTAAATCCACACACACATTTCCCGTAACTACAAAATTAAGAAAAATTTCCGAAGTAAACTAACATCAGTGGTAGTTCAGTGATTCTACATTGGAACGTAATCCACGCCTGCCGCGTAACTGCTACGCACTATGTTAGTTACGTTGTTTTACGTGGACAACTTTACATGCCTAAGCCAGGCCATGCCATGCAAGTGGTAGATAAGTTTTCTTACGTCGGAAAATAAAAGTACTTTTTATCAATAACTACCATATAAGGCTTTTTATGTCGGAAATATGTTGTAAATATGATAAGAAAGTTGTATTTATGTTATTAAACTTCTGTAACTTCGTCTGGTTTTGGAAAAAAATATTGATTAGCCAGCCAAATTAACATCTTACAACCATCATGTCAATTCCAAATTGACATATTAGGTGAAAGTTGTTTATGACCAGGAAGCTGGCATACGTTTATGACTGTGCGCGTTTGTCATTATTTATAATAATTATAATGCTTTATGAAGAAAATAGTTTAAAAAAATTATGCGATGTAAAGAGGTCTATCAAAACCTCTTTATTTATTTATTTATTTCATTAATTGTACAAATTAAAACCATTTACCATGAGTTAACTAACGTGGCAATGTTTTTTAAGGCAATATGAACTAGAAAATTGGTTACGCCGATCACATGAGCGCTGATGTTTGTCGTTAAAGAGAGTAACAGTAGCTATAAGTAATATATGGGATGTTCAGATGGGAAGATGAATACCCCTCCATAATAGCCCTCTCCATTGCCCTTTGTGTGACTTTCAGGCTTTTTATGAGGCCAGGAGTGAGCTACTACGTCTCAATTTCGTATGTCAAGTACTTAATATTCTATCCTATTCTGTGTCGTCACTGGCAACACACACTGGTCAATGACTTTCGTTTTGAGACACTGCAGTGTTTGGCCGAGAAGATACTACGCAGTCCATACGTCCAGCCCAGTTAGATTCGTCTATTGACCTCTATCTCGAAGTGGGACTATCCTAACTGGATAGTTTGTCCCTGGTTAACATAATCGTGGTAACTTCGAACTCAGAGTCTACGATCTTTACAGGAGTGGGTAGAACATGGACATTTGACATGATCTTCGTCTTGTCCATGGTAATTTTCAAACCAACTCGTTCGAAGGCTCTGCTAAGGTCATCAAGCATTCTACTGAGGTCCTCCATGCTCACCGTCATAATGACTATAATTATCTCACCCTGAGAGACTCAGCCCTTTCCAATCCAAAACCTTGAAAACATCTTCCAGTGCCACGGTGAACAGTTTCAGAGAAATAACGTCTCCATGCCTCACACCTCGCTGCGGTAGGTAGGATAGGTATCTATTCTGGTCATGTAATCGGACTGACATAGTGGCAGTAGCATTTGAGCACTTCCAAGTACCTACCAGTAGTCAACTTTTCATCGCTGCAGTACAGCACATGTCCCATTCAAATCAAAAGCTTTTTCGTAGTCCACGAACGCCAAGTAACGAGGCAGAGCGTATGCATGTGGTACGCGGTGCTAAAGTTTGTTCGGAACCCAGGTTACTCGAGAGGTTGGAATTCGTCCAAATGAGCGCGACACGGTTCGTATCAACTCTCGAAAACAGCTTATAGACATGGCTAAGAAGTGAGATGGGCTTATAGTTCTTCAGTAGGGCATTATCGTCCTTTTTAAAGAAGAGAACCATCAAATTTCTGTTCCATGTCTGCGGCGATTTCCCCTCAAGTATGACGAAGTCAAACAGCTTCTGAAGGGCTTAAAGACCGGTGTCAATAGTGACACCCACCACACCAATTATTTGTTTTGAATTAGATTGGTACTCATATCGTATGGTCAACAAGTCGCCTTATAATATTGTCAGTTTATCAAAATAGTAAAGTCTACTACTAGAGCACCGCCATAGCATTTATCGCTCTATTCCATCAAATGAATTTCTGGAAAAATAGCTTTACGAGATATGGCCGCCATTGATACCCTTCTCGTCTATGTTGTAAATTGTATTTGTCTGTTTCAGACGAGTAAATATAGAACAATAATTATTTTATGTTATCAATATTGCTAAGTCTCAAATTAGTTACTTTGCTATTAAAAATATACATACATACATAAATACATATTCTCACGCCTGTCTCCCACTGGGGTAGGCAGAAACAACGGAACGCCACTTGCTACGATCCTGACAAACCTCCCTAGCTTCCTCCACATTCATTAGTCCTTTCATGCATGCTCGTCGGTTTCGGGTAGATCTGACCTGGCCCTTCTTAAGCACGTCGCCAATTTGGTCCGAATATGTACGTCTAGGCCGTCCCCTTCCAACATTTCCACTTACGCTTGCCTTATAGGTTGAACTCGTCAATCTGCACTCATCCATTCTTTCCATATGACCAAACCATCGCAACATACCTTTCTCTATCTTTGTCACTACATCCTCTTTCAGACCACAACGTTCTCTGATTAAACTATTTTTCAATTTGCCCATAACAGTTACACCACACATACTTCTCAATGAGCGCATTTCCACAGCGTTAATCCTACTTTCGTGCGTCTTCTGCCATACCCAAGATTCACTTCCATACATCAATGTTGGGACTAACACTCCGTTATGAACTGCCATCCGTGCCTTTTCGGACACGTGTTGACTTTTCACAAAAGAATGCAGAGCTCCATTTACCCTATTTCCTGCTTTCACTCTTCTCTCAATATCACCCTCACACTTACCGTCTCTGGTAAACATGCATCCCAAGTACACAAACTCATTCACCTGTTCCAATTTTTCATCACCTATCTTAATACTGCATACAGTACGTTCGTCATCATCATTCCTCTCTAGCACCATAACTTTTGTTTTACTTACATTCACTTTCATTCCTTTCTTTTTAAAAGACTCATTCATGCATGTCACCATCGCCTGCAAGTCATTCGCCGACGATGCAAGTAGAACTTGATCGTCGGCGTACAACAGACATTTGACCAGCAACTCATTCATTCTTAATCCACATTCACTCTCTTTCAGCTCTACTAAACAACTGTCCATGAATAAATTAAATAGCCACGGGGACGCTACACATCCCTGTCGGACACCACGAGAGATACCGAACCAGTCAATGTATGCCCCGTTAATCCTGACACAAGCACTTGAATTCTCATAAAGAGATTTCAGCGCCTGTATCAAATTACTATTCACTCCATACATGCGCAGTGTGGACCAAAGTTCATTCCTCACCACTCTGTCGTAGGCTTTTTCTAGATCCACAAAAGCGCAAAAGATCTTTTGGTTTTGAGCCAAAAACTTTTCGCTTATGGACCGTAGTGAAAAAACCTGGTCCGTGCATCCCATTCCCTTTCTAAAACCTGCTTGAGCATCCCATATCTTTAAAAATGTATTAAAATTAAAAAATGTATTAAAAATATACTAAAACAATATAACAAAACAAACAATATACTACACATACTAAAGTATATGTAATTTTTTAAACCTTCGTACGTCCACGTTTCACAAGAAGTACCGAAACTCTGTCCAGTGTGACAGGTACACACGAGGTATGTGGGGACGGGGTTAAAATTTATTAATAATACTAAAAAAGTTTACTTTTTGTTGTAACAATACACTTCGTCCTTACCTACAAACCCCGTATCTCCATAATGTTTCCCATGTACAATGATCTATGTGACAGTTAAGATTTTGATCGATCTTGAGACTACCGCGTAATAATCAATATGTACCACATACGTTATTTGTAATTGGGGAGTTTCCGATGTAGAACTAAGTAAGTGACTAATAACACACTTCCAATTAACTTTTTGAGTTTTTTCTTTATTTTACATATAGTTTACCGTATATTAAACCTATATTCCAAATTTCGTCACTGTGTTACAAATAGGACGTGAAATACACATGTTTGAAACTTAAAAGTGCTCTCCTGTAAAATTTGACTTTTGCACTTACGGGAATGTACGTAGGGACCGTCGATATGCTCACGACTATATTCCCGAGGATTATAGCACATATGGAAAAGTGATTACAGCACTTACTTTTTCATTGTTTCTATATGAATATCCCCCCCCCCCCCGAAATTTAAATGTCCCCCCCCGAAACAAAAGTCTGGATACGTGCTTGCCTTTAGATTTGCCAAACACAGTTTTTATTTTCCTTAAAATCAATGCATGATATCGATACACCTTGCCCGATAATAATAATAACCATTTATCCTACAAATAGTAAGTAAATCAGTTTGGTGATCATCAAATCATAAAAATAAATAAAATAGGGAAAACATTTAGTGACTAGCCTAAGCATATATTCACGACTATATTCCCCGAGAGGCTAGTCTGAAACCTCTGAAACATTCTGAAACCTCAGAACATCCACGGTTTCACCAGTAGTACCGAAACTCTATCCAGTGTGACGGGGGGTGAGCCCGCGCCACTTATAATGGACACGGTACAATACAATGCCTCGAAATTGAAGCATGCCGGTTTTCTCACGATGTTTTCCTTCACCGAAAAGCCAGTAGTGTTACAAAGTGACATTTAGGCCGAGATTCAGAGACGATTTTTTTGGTCTTAGTTCGAGCTAAGTAGGGTAGAACTATCTAGAAATGTGTGGATTTTGACATACGGGAGTTTGAACTATGACTTACAAATCGTCTCTGAATCTCGGCCTTAGTGACAAATGAATGGCTATATTAAACAAGGTGCCTATAGCTATCAACGTAAATTTTGTGAAACTTATAATAAATAATAAGAAACTATGTAGATCTTCCACCGAGTTCAAGGCAGAGATTCAGAGACATATTTTGAGCGTAAATTAAGTTTAAGTGGGGTCTAAAATGTATAAATTTGGAAACACGGGAGATTAATTTCAAACACAAAAAACGTCTCTGATACTTGACCCAAGCGTAACATCAAAAACCTGCTTCTTGCGTGACCTGCTCAAACAATATTTAGTCACATCGGGGAAAGAAAATTACCTAGGGTCAGACTAGACAAGTCTGACCGTGGGTATATTTATATCCCCCACCCCTCCAGAGGTAGTGGTTTAATATGGCCCCTTTCTCAACTTGATATCAAAATAAATTTGTATGCCTTTAGACAGGCACGTATCCAGGGGGGGGATAGGTGGGATTTATCCCCCCCCCCCCCGAAATCCTAATATTTGTATGGAAAAGTGATTACAGCACTTACTTTTTCATTGTTTTTATATGAATACCCCCCCCCCCCCCCCCACCAAATTTAAATGTCCCCCCCCCCGAAACAAAAGTCTGGATACGTGCTTGCCTTTAGATTTGCCAAACACAGTTTATATTTAGTCACATCGGGGAAAGAAAATTACCTAGGGTCAGACTAGACAAGTCTGACCGTGGGTATATTTATATCCCACACCCCTCCAGAGGTAGTGGTTTAATATGGCCCCTTACAATAGTTTTACTCAATATCAAAGTAAATTTGTGTACCTTTCAAATGAAGGACTTGCCAAACATCCTGTTTTATTTTCCCTGTCATCTACATAATTATATCGATTAACCTTGTCAATATAAATTGGGCCTATCCACACACCCTGCGCTCTACATCATATAACGAATGGTACATGCTAATTAAGTAAAGATCATCATTTTTGATCGTGACTTTTAAATCATCAAACTAAAAAGCAAAAATTATTTGTCAATAATGACTTAATAGACGTCAAAGTCCTACTCTCGTTACATGACCTGCGCAAAAAGGTTTATAGTAACATTTGGGATAGAAACGTAACCGCGGTCAGACTAGACAATTGTGACTGTTAAGACATTTGTATCCCGCATCCCTGTTTATGAATGTTTTGTTGTCTTGGTTTTTCCTACAAAACCGACAGAATTATCCATTAACTCTGTATTTCTGTTCCGCCTTTCCAAAATATAATTCAATTTCGCTCCAAAACAAACCAAAATTTCTTCCAGTCCTGCACGTTGGACTGCAGTGAATGGGCCCCTTTAGAGTCTTGTCAACAGATTTTTGGGAATTTCAAATTAGTCTGTGATCGCAAGTGAGTAGTGTCGGTTGTCGGTTGACGAGTGGGTTTTCTGTGCAATAATTACTCGTGTTTACATTATATATTTTAAGTGTCGGTTGACGAGTGTGTTTTAAGCAACAATTACTCGTGTTTATTTATTTTAAGCATCAGTGTAAATCATTTCTATGGAATTATGGCACTATTCGGTAAGCTGAAATCTTCTTATCCATTTCTCCTAGAAAAATGTTGTGTGTTTCCAGCCTTACTACAATTGTGTCTGTTTGGCATTTTGATTCCCAGGAAAAACTAGGTCTGTTAATATCTCAAATTCACAAAATTGAGCCACTATTAGGCTAATTATGTGTAGTGAATATTAAAGCTAACTAAATTATCTTCATAATAACGTTATAATTCAGTATCAGTTAGAGTAAATTTTAGTATCTAGAACACAAATACGTAACATCCTAATAATGACAGCAAGGCAGAGTTCATTTCAGATCGTTTTTTCTATATTTAGTTATAGATAAAATTGAAAACATTTCACATTACGATATTTGTTATGCAGTGGACATTTAAATAATATCCATATTTTGTACCAATGTGATTATATAAATCAGAAATTGAACGTTTTATCTCCGCGTGTAATTGGCGCGATGGCTAGAAAAGTTAAACTTTTGTAAGTCATGTTTAATCTTTTCATCCTGCTTGGATATACGTTTAAATCTTTTCTATTGACTAAAAAACTACTTCTGATCCTAAAAATAACATAACATTTATAGGGTTATTTATCATATTTTCAAGAAAAACTCAATAATCTACAACAAGAGCCGTACATTGCCTTCGTATGTATTTAGACTTATCGTGACAAGAAACCATTGGATATTGTGGAATGAACTGAGTTCTCTAGGCTACTTGAGCATGTTATCCGTAAAGTTTATCAACATTTGAAGTGCTACAACCATTTTTTATGGTTGTTTTTCTCGTTTAAACATCAGGTGCGCCAGTACTGATGAATCAGCTATGGCCGGTCAGAGATAGGTAATTTTTGCAAAATGGCGGTCATAAATAACACATAATTTTAGGGAATGTTAGTGACCGAGGGCATATGAGTGGTTATCCACTCATCTGACCGGCGAAAAATCGACACCGCACTTTTGTGCCCCGGGAAAGTTTTCATACCATGATTCCCGGCCCGTTGTTCGTCCGGGGATAGTTACCACCCTCTAGCGATACGTCGTGATAGAATAGTTTCCTTGTTTTTCCTACATAATAATCCAGAAAATCTGTATTTTTGTCTATTGCTGACAATATTTCGCGCATTTCGTTCATAGATTTCATTCGCCTACGATCATTGGTTCTATGTTAATTTTGAGTCTGTAGTTTGGTGTGCAACTGAGTTGAAGTGCTAGCGTTTGCTGGTTCTTAAAATGAGGTTTTTTCGGTGTTTTGGTGACAATATTACTTCAAATTTTTATTCGTACTAGCAGAACCGTGTGTTATACCTATAATTAGTATCAAACACCAATATACATAACGAAAAGTTTATAATTTAAGCTTTAATCTCGTGCAGTGGGTTGAAAGGTAACTAGATTTTTGCTTTATAAACCACTTTTAGATGGAATTCTTCTATTAATTTAGATTAAAAGTATTCGTAAATGATTTTCCTACTTTCAATATAAACAAGTATTGGTTATTATTTGTGTATCTGGTGAAAATAAGCGTTTTAAAACTGTCGGGTTATTTGAGGGACGAATGTCAACCGAGTCAATATAAATTTATTCAGTAAGGTTGGTGGCACACAACTTTTAAATCAACAAGATATTTAATTAATTTGTGTTCCTTTTTTATTTAAGCGCTTTTTCTCCATGAAATTGTTCGTTAGGTAGGTACAATACCTAATAGGTGACAAATTTTTCTCAGTTATTGAAACAAAGTGTTGAGTGAGAGAGTGACAACCGAAGTTACTTTTACCATAATTATTATAAAAACCATATCGTAATTTTTTTTTTGTAAATATCTTCAATGTACCTACAGACACTTCAGTTACAGTTTTATAATAGTTTAGATTAGACTAGTGTTTACCCGCGACTTCGTCCGCACAAATTATATAAGTAGGTACCTTAGATGTAGGTACTTACAGTATTTAGTCCGATCATAAGCTATCAAAAAAAAAAGTTCATCAAAATCGGTTCAGTAGTTTTTGCGTGATGCGCGAACAAACAAACAAACAAACACACAAACACACAAACAATCAGACAAAATTTCTAAAAAAAGGTTGATTTCGAGTCAGGGATAGGTAAGTACCTAAAAACCAAATCATAATCTTTTTTTTGTAAATATCTTCAATGTACCTACCGGCACACTTCAGTTACAGTTTTATAATAGGTACTTAGTTTACATTAAATGTAGGTAAGTAAGTAGGTAGGTAGGTATCTAAATGTATTATCAGTTGATGCATTGTTGATATAGACTCTGATTAGGTTACTGATTAGATGTAGGTACTGAAAGCGCTAGGACTAGATTCCAGATTTTGATAAAGTGATAGCACAGAGGATTGTACAGAGTAACAGCTACTAAGGAGCGTCAATTTTATTAGCCTATTCTTGTAGGGCTGCCTTAAAGGAAATAAATGTAATTGGAGTACGTATGAAGGTAGGTAAATGTTTTATGACTCAATTGTAAATTGTTTTTGTTTATTTTGTAAGTTATTATTTGTTATTAATTCATTTTAGGCATGAAAATATTAAAACAATTTACTTATCAAATTAAAGATTGAAAAATTTGTCTCGGGTGGGACTTGAACCCACGCTCTTCCAAACCGGGGAAACGTGCTAACCAATTACACCACCGAGTCCACAACCCAAAGAACGAAATTTTCAATCTGTTGCGTCTTAAGGGGACGTGCGTTGCGACGTTGCGTCAATTTTTCAATCTTTAATTTGATTCGAAATAGCACAACATGGCTGTAACATGTTTATAATCAATAATTTACTTATCTTTTGTAGTTCTTAAACATATTTAGTTGTAGTTAAAACTATGTATTTCATTAAAATAAAAATAAAAAATAATAAAAACATTGTTAAAATGATGCCAAGTTTTATTTCAATGTAGTATTTCTTTATAAATGTTTACATTACTCTTCCAATTGTTCATGCACACAGTGCAAAATAATTTACAATTTTTTTATTCGACTTCTACTACCTATAAACTAATAAAATAAAAATATCGAGCGTACTACACGGAGCGGTGACGGGCGCGCGGGTAAAATCAACGATGTGTCACCCCTCACAGTCACACCTTCGTTTCGCCCGAAGTCACCCTCGGTCTCGTTGGTGAACCTCGTAGGTGAATGCGCGCACACAAACGCGCTGCGCATGTAGTGATGCGCCGCTTTTGCGAGCTTGTATGAAGCTGTCACTCTGTACAATATAATCCTCTGTGGTGATAGATAACGATTTCATGTTAACTATCATAAAAAATAAACTACTATGTAAGTAGGTATAGGTATATCCAATGTCAACTAATATGAAATGCCGAAATGCAGCCTCCATAATACAATAGGTAGGTACACAGATTAGACAGGTACAAGGAGGAGGTTGGAGGTGATCTGTGGGTAGGTATAGGAGGAGCAAAGAATATAAATATAAGGTCTAACAAAATTAGCTGAAACAATTTTAAGGGAATGATCAGACCATCAAACTGAACAACTTTCTCTATGGGACCAATATCGAAATCGCGAAAAAAAATTCTGCTGTTCCATACAAACCTACTCGACCTAAATGTATGAGACCACAATTTTTTTTTTCGCGATTTCGATATTGGTCCCACAGCGAAAGTTGTTCAGTTTGATGGTCTGATCATCCCCTTAAAATAGTTTCACTTAATTTTGTTAGACCTTATATACTCAGCAGTTGGAAATGTCAAAATTATTATGGAGATAATATGCATCTTTCTACTGCTGGTTTGACATTCAAAAATAATACTTCAGGAGTGCGATTTTTGAAAGTCAAATCAGCATTAAAAAGATGCGTATCTCCATAGTAATTTTGACATTTTCAACTGCTGAGCTCAGCGAATGAGATACAAAAATTGCACTCCTGGTGACTATGACAAATGGTTCATGGATAATAGGTAATAGGTACCTACCTAGTAATAAATAGGTAAGTAAGTAGGTACATGCAAATAGAGGAAATTACTACCTATTAATATATTAATTTACCTACTTATTATATCAAGGTGTTTAAGTTTAAAATATCAAGTCAAAGTAATCAGGATCATAATAACATTATCAATAAGGTCTGTGCGAGGTTGTATGGATAATTTACATATTTGCAAGTGTTTATTGCGTAGGTATAATATTAAATAAACTAGCCACTAGCCGCATAGCCTACCACCCACGATGAAGACAATGGTTGAATTGCATTCATTCTGAATGGATAGTTTGAAAATGTATTATATACCTAGTTAGGCAGGTAGATACATATTATACTTATCGCCCGCCACTCACATACGGAATTGCGATCCGGAATTCCGAATCAGCACTCGTAGCATGCTACACGTGATACGGCTGTATCACGTCTTTTATCTCGTTTAATAGCGCGCAAATAGAAAGAGAGCGAAGGGTGATAGCTCTGTATCACGGTGGCGTGCTACCCATGCAGGATTACCTCCGATTTTAGGAATTGCGGAGGTATCAAATCCTATACAAAATCAAAATTCTGATTCGGAATTCCGGATCACAATTCCATAAGTAGGTAAGAGGTATGTGGTAGATCTTATACCCTAATTGCTAGGCTTGCTGAACTTATTTTTTTTAGGGATCCGAAACAGCCAATCAATTATGGAATAGGTACCTACCTACCTACCTACCTAGGTCTTATTTAGGTATTTATGTAGGTACATATTTGGAATATGTGTTTATGGAAGAACCGCCTGAATCATCAATATTGAGAGTCAGCATCCTCAGTAGCAATGTATGCAGATGTGGACGCACCCTTACATGTTTTTCGTAGGTTATCAGGCCTATAGGGCCTAAACAGTGTCGTGTAAGTAAACAATTTTTTTAACACACACACACACACCCACACACGTGTTCATTGAAAATTATTAAAATTATTTATCATAGTAAGTAATTAAAATTATTTCTGTTTTAAATAATCATTAATGTTTTTAAACCTACATCTATTACCTTATAGGTACCTAGGTACTACCAACCTATTATAGGCCATCAGTCATCACTTCAACTTTCTTGCTTAATTTTCATGTACCAGTCGTGTTTTCCTTTACTTTTAGGTACCTGTACCTACCTACCATATTTTTTCAGTCATAATATTTTAAAGAGTAAAGCAGCGATTACATTACCCTACATTTAGGGCCGATTCCGGCATAAATTGCTTGCTTTGATCACCAAATCTGGCAATGTATGCCGAATTCGGCCCTGCAAGATGGGTAATGTAATCACTGTTTAAAATAAAACCTAGGTAAACCTAGGTATTCCGAGGGTAGTTAGTCCGTAAAAGCTGGGTATGGGTAAATAAAAGTTAAGTTAAAGTTAAGCTTCCTGTACGATCCCACAGCAGCAAAAATCAACCAAATCAGCCCACATCAACCCACCGCTGGGCATAGATAGACCTCCCTTTTATTGCGCCATTCCTCAGGGTCCTGTGCTGTGCTAATCTGACCCAATGCGAACCCTCACAATTTCATCGGACCAACGAGCTGGTGGTCTGCGTACTGACCTCCGTCCGTCACTTGGCCACCACTCTGGTATTGCCTTGGTCCACTGGCCGTCGTCGTTCCGTTCCGTCAAGCCTTAATTGTGTCGCATGGGTAGTAACTTCCGATTATTGTGATCCTTTTACCTAACGTCTGTCTACGACCTTGGTTCTTCGGCGAATTTCACCGTTAGATACCTAACTATAGGCTCTTAATAGTGATATCATCATCATCATTATCATCACATATACGTCTCACTGCAGGGCATAGGCCTACCCTCAGGGATGTGGGCGGTAGTCCACCACGCGTGACCAATGCGGATTGGTAGACTTCACATAGGTACGCATCGGAATTTCTTCTTCAGCGTAGGTATGCGGTTTCCTCACGATGTTTTCCTTCACCGTTTGAGAGCAGTCGGAACCCGGACCTCAAGATTGCCGCAACGCACCACCGACGCTCGGGTAGGTAATTTAGGATTCCGAATTTTGGATGTCCGAGTGTTCGTCATGTAGGTACTAGGTACCTACCTTGTTGTAGATTTGTTGCATTTTTCTAAATAAAAGTAATAAAATAATAATGCAGGTAAGTAAATACTTATTCTGTGACTTCAGAGCAAAAGGAATAGGCCTCATCTCCTGTCACCAATGAATGAGTACCTATACCCTAGAACGATAGCCTAGCTAGACCATACCAATACCTACCTACTCCTAGATTAGGTAGGTACATGTATATTATTAGAAGCTTTTTGGGAGCTCCAATACCTTAGGCATATTAAAACCTAAACAGGCAGGCAGAACCAGCAAAATAGTGCGGATGGTACCTTCCTACCAAGTAGGTACTACACTACCTAGCTAGTAATAGGCATACATAGTGCGGTCGACGGTCGCAAGGACGTTGGTGCGCGGGCGGAGGCAACGTTCGACAACCTCTCCACCAATAGAACCTTGACTAGCTATGTGTGCGTGGGTTCGTGTACGTAAACTTTCGGCGGCGAATGACATTGAGTGCCAGGTTTGCCGCTAGGTAGTTAGTTTTACAACTTTTGTGGGAGATTTTTGTCTTGTTTGTGTTATTTGAGTCAAATGCATGTTCACTTTGAATAAGTAACTACCTATATTAAAATAGCATGTCTAGCATGAAAATCATGGCAACTTGCTAGCCCATGCCATTTTTGTCAACATTTTTACTTCTATATAAAAGTTTTGATTTGCTCAGATGTAAATCTGACTCTTATTTTTTTAAAGGGGAGCAAGACGACTGGATGAGGAAGGCTAAGGACAGAGATTTGTGGCGCGCTCAGTCAAACGTCAAAATAGAGATTATGAATGATTCGTACACGATTTTAAATCTCACGATTGACAAATAGCATTTCTGCTTAGTAGGTATGGACTATGGGAATGTAGGGATGATGAGCATGAGTATAAATTAGGCAAATTACCCTACCTACTAATTGAGCGATTTTCAGAAAGCCATTAAAAAAGAAAAAGTAGTTCCTAATGGCTCGATAGATGGCGTTGACGAGACAGGGGCGAGTGACCTTGCAGATAGTAAAATATAAATAAGTAAGTAAGAACATAACCACATCATTCTAAATTGTATTGCGAACAATATTGTAAATTTTCATTTTCTTCCGATTAAAAATGTAAGAGTAAAATGGTTAAATTAAAACTGGAAAAAAGGGGTGACTTTAGATTCCCTTTTCTTCGGTTAAATTCATTAAAATCTAATTCTAGAAAAACCACATCACTTCTCATATCGTGTAGATAGTTCAGTTTATTTTTCAGCTCAAAAAGTGCCATAGTTAATTAATAAAATGGTTACAAAGTTACCCAATTTCATGGTAAAAGCCCCTAAAGAAATAATATTTAGGTAGATTTCAATTAACAAACTGGCAACTCCGTCTTGTTGGAGAGTGCGCGCGCGGGTAATATCCATTCACGCACACTGTTGCGTAGATTGTGGTGGCTCGGTGTTGTGGCTTTACTTTTTTTGTTTTCTTTTTTTCGTCCTGCTCGCCCGCCACTTGCATCCCTCCTCGTCCTCGTCTCTCTCTACCTGCAACAGTATACACATGAACTTCAGTTTCGAGTTATTATTTTTGAAGTTGTAAATAAGAAAGTAAACATAATCAGTTATTATACGTGAAGTGAAATTTCTGTCAAGTCCAGATGTTAGATCAAACGGCAATAACCTCGTTTTGTGTCAACAAATAAATATAAACAGTGATCGGGACATGTTATTCTTGCCGCTCAAATAAGAAGTGATGAATTAAAGAATGGTCTAAACTGGATTCTGGACGAGAATGGGCTTCGTTCAGTTTTATCGCAACGCAAATTTCCTTGCGACTTCACCCACATAACATTTATGGTAAGTAAAAAGTTTCGTGTTATGTTTCGTAACTTGCAACTTTTTCATTGGGAGGTTGGCAGTTGTTTTTTTTGGCCTGATGCATCTGCGTTTTTTTATGAGATTGGTTACTCAAGTTCATGTGAGTTGTAGAGATTGTAAATATTGTAGCAGGCACGTAGCAGGTAGGCTTGTTTGCGAAATAATATATGACTATGCTAAGTTAGCCCACACGAATTTATGAAATAGGCTTACTGCTTTTGCTAGTGGCTAGTGTATTAAACCTGCTGTTTTGGTACTTGACACCAGTGTTGCCAGATCAAATTTTTAGAAATCCGTAGGTCAAGGTTGAAAAATCCGGATAAATCCGTAGATGAACTCCTGAAAAATCCGTAGATCTACAGACTTTTTTTTAACCCCTTACCGCATGGACTTTTATAACTAAGCGGGAAAAAAAAATGTTGTATTTCTGAGTTTAAGGAACCTATAAAAATATTTAAAAAAATTTAGCAGTCTTCTGGAATTTTTTATTTATTTGAGTTCAAACTGACTTTATTCTTTTTCCATCAAGGCTGCCGAAATTTCACCGTTACTAACGTCAAAAGTAAACATCTAGTCTATGGTTTTTAATGTTGCTACTACTCAAACTTGAAAATAATTTAAATTTTTGTCAAAAAACTTTGGTGTGCCAATATGGGTCGCAATGCGGTAAGGGGTTAATGCTTTATCTGACTATTTTGAAGTGGACTGCCCCAAAAAATCGCTCTAATTTGGCGAAGAAAATGAAAACTTAGACAACTTTATGCGAGAACAATGCCCAGACAACGTGAAAATCTATCTGTGTCATAGTTACATGTTACAGTAAAATATTTCTGTCGTGTCTGTATGGCGACAGAAAGTAGAAGGACGGAGATGGAAAAGAGTAGAGACGAGCCATATTTTACGAAACACGGTCAAATATCCAAAAAAGTAAACATTTGTTCCATTTTTTTGCGGCTCGGCATCGGCTGGGTAGCATTTTATGCAGCAAATTGACATTTAAGAATGGAATTTAGAAGATTTCTAAAAATCCGTAGATTTGCCATTGAAATCCGTAGATCCGTAGGCTAGGCCAAAAATCCGTAGATCTACGGATAAATCCGTAGGTCTGGCAACGCTGCTTGACACTCTAGTTGTGCTGCCGAGCATGCGGAGAGGATGAAGAAACCATGGAACATATTCTTTGTGACTGTGATGTCTTGGCGGCAAAACGCATGTGCCTCCTCGGAGATGGATACCCAAAACCGGGAGATCTTAGGCTTCTTCCCCTCAATGGTATTGCCTCCTTCATTGACCACGTATTTGAAGGGTGAAGAAAGCGAAAAGTATTGGGGCTAACACAAAAGATCCCACTGGGTCGAAGTGTTGCTGGCCTGCCAGCCCCCACAACAAGATAAGATAAGATAGTTGTGCAAATAGCAGGTGACACCTTTATCTGGACCTATAGTATCTTTTTATTTATGCTAATTACAGTATCAAACTATACAGGGAAACTATGAAATGTAGGGGTACTTACCTAACTATTGCAGTAAATACGGGTAATATGAAATAGTCATCAAAAATTGAATTGGTAAACTGATATTGTCTGTCTTTAGTTAAAGAATGGGCATTTTCAACTGATACTTTTGTTCTTATTTTCATATAAAGAACCATGGCAAAGGACACAGAAATTTTTTACGAAAATGACGTTGCCTTCATGAAGCAACAGGCTTCATCAACCACAGTTACTACTACTAGCTTGTCGTCTCTGTTTGAGATCTAGGCGGATAAGCCCCTCTCACGTTGCCTAAATGTTTCATTGATATAAGACAGATTTTAATTGCTAGTTACCTATTAGCATATGCTCACGACTATATTCCCCCAGGGGGTAGTCAGAGATATTCTGAAACCTCCGTACATCCATGTTTCACTAGTACTAAAACTCTGTCCAGTGTGACGGGTAGTGAGACCGTTGCCACTTGTAATGGACAGTGGGTACAATACGTGCCTCGAAATTGAAGCATGCAGGTTTCCTGACATTGTTTCTTTCACTGAAAGCCAGTGGTATGAATCGTAGGTACATAAATTCTGATAAACTCATTGGTACGAGTCGGCCGGGACGGGGATCGAACCATCGCTTCCTGCATAGTAGGCAAGGTTACTCGCCACGGGACCACCACAGCTTTAGGCACCTATTAAAGTGAAAATCTTTGATAGGTACTCGTACACACGTGTCCATAATAAGTGTTCCGTTTTGTCAATTTTGGAACGGAACACTAAAAATGAGATTACATTTGTAAGGGGAATATTCGAGAATATTATTTTGTGTTGGAACACAGCATACCTAATTATAAGTTATTTATGTTTGTGTAATGGGTCTTTCATACATATATATATATATAATATATAAGACCATAATCCCTTTCGAGATGGTCAGAAACTCTGCTAGAACTAGCAACAAGGTAGGTTAGGCATGCCTAACCCAACGAACAAGACTTTGCTATTATTGAAGGTGCTCCTTTAAAAGGCTGAAACTTTAAAATATGCTTAAAATATACTTAAATATTGCTAGTACAACATTATTATTTGCTAATCTTAAAATTGTGATTCGTTTGTGGTGGCCATATATATATTACTCTAGCGTTAGACAAGCTCGTTCAAACAAACAACATGTCACACAAAATGACACATTGCGGTCTGTCATTGCCATAGTGACGAAGTGAACTCGGGAACATCAATCAGGTGCCTCATTCAAGTGGAACATGTTGCTTCTATGATAGGGCAAGTCTATTGCTAGAGTTTAAGTCTATGGTGGTGGCTATGATTTTTCAATGTCCAGTATAAATAGCAAATGTGCTTGACATTGTTTGGTAATAAAGTGTTTTATACAAAAACACACATTTGAGACCGGACCGGAGAGCAGGCAACCGATAGGCGACCACCTAGTCACAGACCAACAGAGCTCCTACAACTTGCTAGGATAACATGATCCACACCTCCAATGTATTTACAAACAATGTTTACATATTGTTATTGCAATAACATAAAATCCTCTAATCTGAAAGGGATTAGTGGCATGTATGTATGTAGGTACAATAATATCGACAGCATAATAAAACTCAGGAGAACATGAACGCAAGTTTAACATTCAAATAACTTCATTGACAAAAGAACCACCTAATAACATGGTACACATAACATTAATTTACAATGACAGACGAAATAAATGCAAATTGTTCTTGCAAGGAATACAATGCCGAATGATTACCGGCCTGCGATGCAATTCAGATGAGGCCAAACTAATGATTGTTACCAATCAACTTTATGAGAAAGTATTAGGGGTGAACATTGTTTGAATGACAATCTCTGTTCTGTCTCATACATAATTTAGGGCAGACTATAAAATATTTTAGATTAATAGCTTTGAGTTGCTTCAAAAAAAGATTTTGTGAGCTTTAATTGAGACACCATTTACTTTTTAATTGATGTGTAATATACCTACACAAATTGTGTTTATCTGATCAGGGGTTTGCTACCCCAACAGCAGGGTTGATTGTTTATTCTCATCCAATAAGAAATTCGTCAGATGTTTCAATACCCATGTCATAGCCCAGTCATGTTACGGAGTTTTATTAGAAGGGGTGGGGAGTAATTAAGAATGGTACTTTTAATCTGTAACCAGTACCATTTAGTGAAAAAAGACCATCTGAAAACTTATCTAAACTATTATAAAACTGTAACTGAAGTGTGTCTGTACATTTAAGATATTTAAAAAAAAAGATTACGATAGGGTTTTTAGATATCCCTGACTCGAAATCAACCTTTTTTAGAAATTTTGTCTGTCTGTTTGTTTGTGTGTTTGTTTTTTTATTTGTTTGTTTGTTTGTTCGCGCATCACGCAAAAACTACCGAACCGATTTTGATGAAACTTTTTTTGTTTGATAGCTTATGATCAGACTTAAAATCTGGTATATAATTTGTGCGGACGAAGTCGCGGGTAAACACTAGTTTTAAATAAAATCACTACGCAACATAGAAATCCAAATTGTACCTCCCAGAAGGCTTTTAATTTAATAATATTAATACCTTTGCACTCATTTTAATTAGACTCAACAATCATAAATGAGTATTCAGTACTCAATAAAAAAAGTCATTTAATTATAAAAAATGAGCGAGTTATTGAGGCATACAGACAGACAGACAGAATGGACGAAAGTATAAGGGTTCCTTGTTTGACTACGGAACCCTAAAAATTAGTTATTCATTAGAAAATACAAATGTATTTTTCAAAACTTTCCTAGTAGACGAAAATATTTACACGGTGTTTGAAGTGTGTATAATGGTGCCTATAAGAGGCGAAAAAAAATGTTCCGTCAGTTTTTTTTAGAGCGAGTTAAATACACATTTTTAAATTTTGGGGTTGTTGCTGACGCAATTTTTTATAAATATTTGTATATTTCTATGCTCAAAGTGGCTCTTAAATGATATACCGAAAAAAATATCAATTCTTTATTAGTCCCAGCTCAAACCTTAAAATGACTGGGCTACTAGTATTAATTAAGATTTGCATGGGAATCTTCAAGCCACTGTAACTTTAAAACTATACATTTTAGCGAAAATCTGACAGGATACGAGTGCAAGCGGAGAGATTAGTTTCTAGATTGTTTCTGAAAAAAAATCATTGGCTTTAATTGGTTAGTATTGAAAATATAACCAGACTTCGTTTGTATTGAGCACGCTCCAAATTATATCCTCTGAAAGAGCTAGCAAACTCTGGATTATAATTTGATCTGCATTTACATGTATTACTACTAGTTGTTTCTGTGCTTCACGTCCCGATCAATCTCAACTCCGTATGAACAGAGGTACCGAAAGCCGGAGCAGACTGGTAAAGGCATGCTGGTAAGGGCGAGAGGAGCGCTGAAATAGCAGAACAAACATTCAGTTTTGTTGCCAATCTGCTCTGGACCTCGATTCCATCTTCACCGACAAGGACAAGCTTCAAGGACAATGTCGTCGGCAAACGACATGCACCAGGGACAATACTTATTCTTTTACTGTGAACAGGGTGCCTCTTCCTGAATGTCTGATGTCGAAGCATCCAATACAAGACGACGTAAGCTTGGAGAACCTACATCCTCATTTAACTTATCACTTGTGATTAAAGTACTCGTACCTACCTACTTTTAACGATTTTATTTACCAAAGAGTAGAGCTGAATAATTTTTACTATGTTAACAATAGATTCAAAACATGATTTAACTTAAAAACTTATAACTTTATACTTTGTTTTTAGCTAAGACGAAGGACTGTCATGTTAATTGTAGATTTTTTTTTCTGTATGTTTAAAAGATAGGTAATCTTTTTATTTTTCAACATAAATCTTGGAAAAAATAATAAGTTTTTTCCGGCTATAAAAACAGACTATGATTATTATTACCGATCCTGCGTGCGTGCGTGATCTTAACCAGTCTCAAGCACTTCTCATATCGGAGTTCAACGGCGCGGCGTACCTACCTATTCCGAGAAACAGTAGCTTTCTTGTTTGTGTTGGTTCCTACACACTCGTACTACCCTATGTGAGGCTCCATTGTTCTTTAATGTTTACTTCGTATATAGTAACGTTTTCAGCAATATACCTAATATTATACGTTTGTATTTAGTTGCGTGCGGGACATGCTGCTGAGCACGTAGGACTTTACTTATACATTTTAACTTATCTGTTGTACACTTAAAGAGAAAATCTTATCAAAAACCGAAAGCGTGAAACGCTTTGTTTCTTTCATTAAGTTGTTAGCACTAAAGATAATGTTCGATTGGTTATGTTATCGAAAGTAGGTATTTTAATATATTTTAAAACACCAAGACAGGCTTTTCACAGCGACAGTAGTTTGTAATTACGTGTAAGTGCTCAGTGTTATCTGTTAAGGAGTTTACTACACAAGGACCATATCAATCCAGGTCAATCTGCCTGATAGCCGGTATCAGTCGTAAACGCCTTAAAATATTTATAAAGCGGTTGTTATTTACTTAATTTTTTGTAACTGCTCTATGACCTAGTCTTGTCTACCCTCTTAACTACAAAGATTATACGTTTGCGGATATCGAAAATTGAAATTGAGGATGTAGATGATGTATTGTTTCTAATAGAACGAAGGGGTCCAACTGAGGTACCTACCTACTAAGCATGACCTCTTTTAGTTGATTCGATAAGTAGATTTTATGTGAAATATTATGACAGTCATGGATGAAATTAATATAATTAGGTATTTGTATGATATTGGTAATGTATTTCTAACATGCTCACAATCACACTATTTTTTTGGTTCTGTTATAGTAGATTACATACACACCAAGGACAGGAAAGTAAGAAAGGTCTCAGATCTCATGTGATAGAGAAGATCAAGAAGGTTGTCAAAATAATGCTCAAATTTCAAAGCATGTTTGAGAAAATATAATTTATCTTCAGTATTTTATTATTGTAGGAGAAATAACATACTCGTTGCTATTGATCTATTTACAAAAAACATGCCAAGAGTATATTTAAACATCATAAAATGATAACAGTTTACTTTATTGCTAAATTATTTGTTTAATAGGTAAACTTACTTAGTTATCGACATAATCGAAGCTATCAATATTTATTTTAAAAGGTGTATCGCGTCGCAGCCATATACCTTCAGGATTTGTAAATACGGGAGCTTATCTAAACGAAACGTCTACCTACCTATCTTACTATCTTAGATAGAAAACTAATGAGCTCTCGAAATGTAGGTCGAAACTATTGAATGCACTTGACTATAATTTAAGTTGAATTTATAAACATGCGTTATCTGCATGAAATAAATTAGGTATACCTACTAAATATTGAGGATACTTTATAAGTATGTAGGTGGAATAAACCAAACTTTCACTGATGCTCCTTTTTTGTATGATGCTAATAAAACAAGCAATTAATACCTTGACTTGAAATATATTGGTATATTTTACAGACAACATATTTATGATATGTATATGTGTGAAAATTGCCGTCGTTAAAGTCTTCCTTCAAAGACTGATAGGTACCTAAACTATTAGCAGACCCAAATAAATATGACCAGGTGGTTTTATGTATTTCGCGTGTAATTGTTTTAAACTGAGAATCAATTAAGACATAATAACTTTTGGAAGCCATTAAACTATATTAATTTGGGGTTTCTGAGTTTTTTAGTCAGTAACTGTCCGCCATAGATTTATTGATTACTCTACTTAGCAACTCGATGCCGACAGTCAAGAGTTTTTTTGCGAGGAAACAAAAAAACTTTGGTATTATATAGCGAATAGCGATGGGGCTATTAATGTTTGGTTACCGTTCGATCGTCCACTCTGTTCTATAGTGCTTCGAACTATTTTGTTAGTCATAAAGAATAAAGATAATACCCAATATTATTTGCTATTTTACGTTTTAAAGAAATCAAATCAAATATTCTTTATTTTACACCAAAATATAAACAGTAAAATACAGATAAAACAAGAGGCACAAAATAAGGAAAACATCTATCAGTCAGTATTATTTATACAGGGTAAATATCACTGCGGATAACTTCAGCATGTATTCTACTCATCAAACTAAACAACTTTCACTAAAGATTCACTTCGAAATCGCGAAAAAAAAACATCTGTCCCATCAACACTCAGTACCTGTTCGACTCAAATGTATGGGACATATATTTTTTTTTGCGTTTTCGATGTTAGCTCCATAGTAAAAGTTGTTCAGTTTGATGAGTAGAATACATGCTGAAGTTATTCGCAGTTATATAATATGGTACCCTGGGCAAAATCGGCTATATAAGCCACTTTAGTTCGCACGAGCGCCAACAACGAAGGTATCAGAGGCAGTCGCCGTAGTAGCCGAAATCGGCTAGGAGTAGCATCACCCTGGGCCTGTATTAGCAGGCTTTACTGGAAAATTTATTGTTATAAGTAGATTTTAGTAAAATCTACTCGTACCAGATTTAGATTTATAAATAAACATTTTCTAGTAAATTTCGATATTTTCTAGTCTAACTCTGTGAATACTCGTATAAATAGTAGGTACTAGATATTTTTCTCCATGTATAAATAAGGGTAGAATTTATTAAACAAAGGTATTAAGGATAAATAACAATAACTATTATTAACACAAAATGAATGAAAACACCTAGACTACTTAAAGGTAAAAAATGCCTTCTAAGGCGAATGTATAAATTCCTTTTTTTGCAACTTCAAACTATGTATATGCAATACTTAGATATATGTTGCCGGCAACAAGTATATTGAACGGAACGTGTCTAAGTGGAACGTTAAGCTTTGCGACTGGAACCAGATAGAGGACTGACAGACGGATAGACAAATGGACGTGGCGATTGACAGTACGCACCGATAATACGTATTTAAAGCTTAAAGTTAAATAACCTGTTAGTGCAAAACTATGTTTGTCTATTTGTATAATACCTGGCTGTATCTTCTCTTTTTATTTTCGTATTCATGTTTATGCTGAAATGATTATAAAACCCAACGATATAATGGGTGTAATAAAACATCTTTATCAAATTTAAAGGGACAGTTTAGACCATCAAACTGATCAACTTTCACTATGCAGTCAAAACGGAGAAAAAACAGCTGTTTCATACAAAACTGCAGTACCTACTCGACTTAAATGTGTGGGGAAGCAGATTTTTTTTGAGGTCTCCTTATATTTTTTTTTTATTGAAAATTGTTCAGTTTGATTTTCTAATCATGTTGTTGACTACCCCTTTCAATTGTGGTTTTTTGTTACACTTTAATTGGGTGTTTTGTTACACCTTGTATAATACATAGCAGATATTGTGCATCTATAATTTAGTAAAAAAAACATAGTTGAGATTAGTGTTACCATATTTCCTTATAATCGATGCAATTTTCAAGAATGGACAATTTTCCACAATAATCATTACAAGATGGGAAGAACGTAGGTGTGTTTTTCATTTAGTTATTATATTTGCCAACAAAGTGCTCATGTAGGTGAGGTTTCCGAGAGTAGGTTTCGCCCACAGGCGGAACGAATAAACTTTATTGCAGTCCACACAGTTTTGCTTTACGTAATTTTAGAGTTCTTTAAGGCTTTGATGATACAAATTAGCGCTATATCTGCCATACCTATATCATCCTAAAGCCGTATAGTGAAAAAAACCGAAATATCGGCCAATTGCGAGTCGTACGGAGGGTTCCGTACCAACATATAATATTACTTAAAAATTGTGTTTTTTCTGGGATCCAGCACAAACCCGATTCAAACATGACCGGTTTTTATTATTTTTGGTTTTACTTAAAAGTATGCAATATAATAAAACCAAGTTTGACGTTTTGCTATCAGAAATAAAAACGTATGGATAAATTTTTAACTTTTTTTTACTATTTGTTAGCAAATTCGTCATAATAATGCATATTCTGTAAAAATTTCTATCGTCTAGCTATTATAGTTCAAAAGATACAGTGCTTTATAGGTAGGACAGACAGACGCACGGACGTACGGACAGCGTAGTCTTATGAATAGGTTCCCGTTTTATTAATTGTCTCCGCTACTATCTCTGGGAGTAAATTACCACGTAAGATGCCGTAAGGCGGTTGAAAAAAACTGACAGCAGGGCTTGCTGCCCACACGATAAGAAAAGAAGGTGAATGTGTGAAGTAGTAACGATAAATTATATTTTCAGCTAAGCCACCTCATTGAAGCAGGATGTGGTCCAGTGTGTACAGGGTGGCCGCTCTAGTGCTTCTCGGCGCACTCAGCAAGGGAGAACTGCCTGAAGACGACTTCAGGATAATAAACAGACAAGGTATCTTTTACTCACTCCTTTTGTTCTCAATCAACGTAACACCTAATAGGTGACCAACATTTTTCTCATACCATAAATATTGTTTTGAATCACGTTGGTAGGCGGAGAGGTATAGACACTCAATCATGGCTCTGGGTTCGAATCCGCACCGACGATATGCTATGTACCAATGAGTTTCATACGTAACACCGGTGATAGAAAACATTTGCAAACAGTTGCATATGCTGAAGAAGAAATTCTGAGGTGTATGTGAAGTCTACAAATCCGCATTGGGCACGCGTGGTGGAGTAACGTCCATACACCCTCCCTGAAGGTACGCCTGTGCCCTGCTGTGGGTGGGACGTATGTAGGTCGATGATGATGATGAAGCACTCAACAACGCAGAAATGATAGCTTTAAGATAGCTCAGTTTTTAGGACTAAACTTTACACCACTTTCGCCACATCTTGTATATAGACTATTCTAAATTTTAACCAAAAACATATTTAAAAAACTCAAGTAATCCATAAGTAATCAATAAATCCATTACGTTCAGTTTATATATTTTTAACGAAAGTGCGACAAAACCCATTAAATATTTGCAAGCGTCTATTAAATATATTGTAATAGGCATTTATTTACACAACAGCAAACCTACATAGATGATGTTTGCGAAGCCTGCAATAGGTTAAGCGTTAATTTGTTTGTTCAAACGTGTTTTCCAGTTTCTAAACAGCCTTTTTGATTATCTTGCCTAGACGTGACTCAGTTTTAGATACTTACTCGTGTTTAATTTAAACACATAGTTATTAGAAGTTATAGCACAGCTCTCTTGTGGAAAATCAAATCAAGCGTTGCAAAGTTTACCTATGTTTTAAGAGTCCTTACAGTCGTAGCTAGTACTAAAATGGCCGTTGGTTGGTAATATAACGAATGACGTTTACGTCGAAACACTTAATTGTACGGCTAGAATTGCCTAGTAATTTAGTTTATGCATATTTACAGATCTACTGGCGTCAGACAGCGATATCTTCGAAGATAAGAGCACTAAATCATTTTCGCAACTGTTGTTCGATGTGGCAAGGGATCAGGTGATAGTGGGCGCAAGGTGAGTGCCTAAACCGTAGTCTGTGCTATTTACATGGCTCACATTTACAAATACTATCAATATTTTATGATATCGTGTATAAAATTTTTAAAAAGTCTCGATAGATCGACAGAATTTTAAATTCTTCAGATCTCAATTTTAAGTTCGTGAATAAACTACATATTTTCTGTTTTATTTATTTTCTCAGTGCTGAGTTTCATTGCATTCTGTTTGGTAGTTTAGATGTGAGTGATGGAAAGCGTCACAAATATACAACAACAGACGTTCTGTTTTTTTATATTAGTGTGGACAACTTTTTTCAAGAATTTATTGATTGATACCATATAAAATCTTCAACACACTAATTTGCGAAGCGAATAGAAATTTATTGTTTTTCTCCAGCCAAAATTAAGATCAGCGTAATAACTGGATTGTCATGACTAAACTATTAAAACTTTCGCATAATTAGTTGTGAAAGCGACGCAATCGTTGATACGTCTTGCTAGCAGTGTTGGTACATGTGTATTATTTAATATCCGTCATACTTTCCATAATACTAAATGCGAATCACTTTTTGGCAAAAGCGAATGGAAAAAAATATTTTATAAGAATATGCGAAAGCGAAAATTCATTAGAGTTGATTGTGTTTTACAGTATATTTACATTATATAATTTTACTAACTTGTAAAAGATTCGCTTCGACAACATTTAAAGTGATATAAATCGTATCGTAACTCATAAAATTTTATAAAACGTTGTCTCAATATTATTTTAATGTAGATAACAGTGAGTAGGGAAGGTAGTGCGGACGCACGAGCCTTAGCCTTAGCTGAGCTGAGCCGAGCCGAGCCCGGGCCACTTGGTCGCCCTAACAACTTGTACAAACAACTTGAGTCATTCACCTGCTTGTCAACTTATGATATAAGATAGTACTGCTGTTATCAGTGCCGGGAACAGGTTCATAACGGAGCCGCCGCCCGCTAATGAGTTTTTATAAACTTATGATTATTAAACTCAATTGAAGATTACACTTTGTATTTTGACGATTATGACAATTTCGCAATATCAAGTTTGTAATATCATCCACAGGAACAAGTAATTTGCAGCCATGCTGAAATAGTGATAGCGAAGCGTGCAATTAGTCGAGACAACTATAATTTAGTAACTAGGGCGTGGTACTTACATCGAACCGCTGACAACTTGTTTATAAATATGGATCTGTACATACTTTGGAAGCATTACATGTCATTACCCTTTTATGAAAATACCAAACAGAAAGACTTTATCAAGCATGTCCTTGTATAGCCTCAAGCCACTAATTAAGTATTTAGTTAATTACCTTTCGGTCTTACATTTTGGAATAATCTTATCCTGGTGCGGGAGTGGAGACGTGTGGTGATCAGACATAACTTTGACAACTTTAGTACCGTTGAATGACAAACCCGCTGTTTGGTACAGAATAATTTTGCATGTTGTTACGACACATATACACAATTATACTATTTATGTATCTAAGTTCAGTTGGGACCACCACAGTCACAAACAGTTTGAGGTCTATCAAACAAAAGATCTTTTCTCGTACAGTAATAACATGGATTTAGATCAATGTACACAGCATTAGTGGGTGTAAATGAACAGCGGCGAGATTCAAAAAGGGGGAAATATGAGTGTTTGCCACATTATGTCAATACTCGGTGTGTTTAGTGAACATTTGGCCAGCTATTAAAACAGTTTTGTTTGACCAAGTGGTTTTCGAGTCGCACGCATCAACGAACACCATTATATTTTCCGTCTACTTAAAACTATGTGTAGCTATGGATCGAGTATTCATGTCATTAAATGCATTTTTGTTAAATGTGCGAGTAATGCACATTTGATTGATTGTAAACACAGGTACTTCTAAGAATAATCAAGCCCTGCACTATAATTGGCAAATTGGATCAATTTACTTAATACGCAACTGTCACACTAAAAACTCGCCTCGAGTCCTTTCACATTTAAACCTTGCAATATTTCAATACTTCAACTAAGTATAAATTAAAGGTATTCTATTGCGCACTTATCGGCTTCTCGACCCCATATCGGTTGCTTTTGCAGTGAAATTTGATATTAGAGTCAACAATAACGACTGCGGTTCGCAAGTGTATAGCGTTTCATACGTTGCGCTCTAGCGATATTTATTACTGCTGTGCGATTATTTTATCTTACTATTGAAACATGTTTGGAAGTGTGGGTTTGTGGGCACATGCTCGGTAATGTTACCGGTAGCACTCGATGCCGAGATAGTTTATTGAATGTTCCGTGTATACGTAATGTAAGGCGAAACGCACTGCGACCGCTATGCAGCTACCGGAAGCCGGCTCCATTACACACATTTGTGCGAGCGCAATTCATTAAAACTGGATTATCTGCTTTTTTAGTTCCTTTCAATCAAAGATGAGAGATGAGAGGTAATTTTCTGTTTACAATCATTATTCTTGCTAGACCTCACATCTTGATCTAGTCCGGATATTTACTTTTCTTGCTATTTATTCATCACTTTTTCTAGCAAATTCGCCTGCAAAATTAGATCCGTTTTAAAAATGAAAGGTAGCCACGTCCTTTCTCACACTACCGGTTAACTTTCTGCCTAATTTATTTGAATGCGTTTCTGAAGTTTAGATGCTGAGACGATCAGAACAAAGATCTATCTTTAGGTCCTTTAAAGCAGCATAAGCGAAGTCTTTTGTATTTTCTTTAACATTAGAATTGATATGTGGGGCGTCCGTGCAAAAAGGGTCCAGTTGTCGGGTTTTGTGTTAAGGTTAAATTTGGCATCTACAGTTGTCACATGATCATATGGAATTAGTATGGAATAATAAAAAAAGCTGGGTTTAAATGCTGATAACTGGACCCTATTTGCGTGGACACCAACATATGAATAGCGTTTAAATGCAAAGGGCGAGGTGGCTTGTATTACAACCGTGTCAAACCAATTGTTACAGAGATGCCCTGTACCGGCTCTCGCTCCGGGGCCTCAGGCAGCTGGAGCGTGCCGAGTGGCCCGCGCCCATGGACAAGACCAAGCTCTGCCAGGACAAGGGGCAGACGGAGGACGACTGCCACAACTACGTCAAAGTGCTCCTCATGTACGGCCACAAGTTGTTCGCTTGTGGAACTAACGCATTTAGCCCTATCTGCAGTTGGAGAGAGGTGAGCAACTTATTCATTTTCATTTATTATAGACAATTGATACTAAGATGACAATGATTGAGTGCCGGGGTGCGAAAATCAGCATGCCATGAAAAAAAAAAATTTTATTTGCATTTTCTATTTTTCCCCACGCTCTCGGAATTTGCCGCACGTGTTTGTTTGAACAGCAAGCAGCAGCAGTTAGTACATTAGTTTCCTTATGAATTGTTTGAATTTGTTAGTTCAATTTACTGAAAAAGAGGCGCTAGAATTTGATTTCAAGATACACCAATAAACTTACGCCTCGACGGTGCAAGAAAGTGTCTTGAAAGAACGGTTATGCATCCATGCTTGTATTTACTCCATAATCAGCCTTAAAAAGTCAACTGTTGGACCTAAGCCCTCACGAATAGGAGATTTATCGAAATCATGACGTTTGTTTTGTTTGTTAGATGTTAAACAAGTGAATTCTGCTCCTTAGTTAACTCTCAACACTAGAAGTATTAACGGGTTTGGACTTATTCTAGTTTTCCCTTTCTGTGTAAGCGTAAATTTGTTTCTAAGACTAGTTATTTTATGTGACACAAAATCACAACTCACAAAATGTAAATGTCGTCAGATCGAGTCAATCAGCACTGTGTCCGAGTGGGTGACGGGTGTTGCGAACTGCCCCTACAACCCCCACTACAACGTGACGGCCATATTGACCAGCAACGGGGAGTACTATGCCGGGACACCGACTGACTTCACCAGTTCTGACGCTGCCATCTGCAGGTGAGATTAAACTTTTTCATAAGAAAGAACAAATTATCAATATTTTTCAGTAATGCCACATCGTTGCGTCGTTTTATCTTGTCGCAGTCATGCAGCCAAATTAGTCACATTCACATCATCACACCACATTCATCACAATTTGTTCTTCTTTAAAGTGGTAGCTTAGTAATGCTATATCAGTCTTCTCGAAAGCATTCAAAAAGGACTAACACAGATCTTTATTCAAATATCCCGATTACTCGCAAAATTCACAAAACTTTGCCTTTTTTTTGTTACCCTGTTGTAAGTATATTAATGTGAACACAATAAAAGCATTATTCAACAATAGGGGAGCGGACTTCATAAAATATATTTTAGTTTTATCTTCTTCGTAAAAAAACGTTTGAAAATAACGCTAAACTCTCATTTTCTGTAATTCTTTAGCTTGAATACTATTTTAGGATGAAATATAAAAAGTAAATAAATGTTGATGACGTCACTTGTGGGTATCTAGTACCTAAAATTTTTCATACAAAGAGCTTAGATCAAAATAAAATTAATCTAAAAGACAAAGAGCACGTTTTAATTTGACTAAGTTGTCCGCTCCACTATTCAATTTAAGGTTAACAATTTGCGTTTTAGACCTCTGCTACTTCATACACGAAAGCAGTATCACCTAACGTTGTGGTTAATTTCTGCCACTGCCGCCGGAACTTTTCTTTAACTTCAGATAGTAGATATATTGAGTCACGTTGCAGGGTTTGCCTCGAACACTTGTCTCTCGCGTGGTGTTCGCGCGGTTCGCGTCTCAGCCTGCCACGAGGCTCCAAAATCCTTCTCAGTTGTTCTTACTCAAAAACAATCCTCGAGATTGGATAGACACTCCCTCAAACTACTTGAAACTGGTGAAATCTAACAAGGAAACGCCATTAAATAAAAATAGAATAGTAGAAATATCTTCCATTATCTTTTCGTAAGTAACGCTACGGTAAACGTTTGTATACCAGGAGCCGTGGTTCTGCAGTCCGGGACACAGGCATGCTGCGAACTACGCAGTACGACCTCAACTGGCTGAACGAGCCACAGTTCGTGGGCAGCTTCGAAGACGATCATTTCGTCTACTTCGTGTTCAGAGAGGTCGCCGTCGAGTTCATGAACTGCGGGAAGGTGAGTTCAGTAATCTTTATTTATTAGTTAGTGAACATAATGTAAAGTTACTATATCAGGAATAGAGAGACTGACAGCTGAGAGAGTGAGATTTACCTAGCGGTACCACTGTATAATAGAAAGAGATACGTGATGCGAGGCAATAGAACCGTTTTTGGGAATTTATCGTCAAGGTATTTGAGCTCTAACTGTGAATTACAAGTGAAGTCGTAGATAATTATGTGAAATAGACTATTTCAGTAAAGTATCCACGATTTCGAGTAAGATTCACAATTATACACAGAGCTTGAATTTTTACCATGCCGATAAGTTCCCAAAAACGGTTTGATTTGGCAACTCATACTCTACTCTACTCCTGTAGGGTATAATAACTTTATGGCGCTATCGTTGTACCGGTGAACAGTCCTCAACCCTATTGTTGTTTGTCCACATCGCGGGTCAAATCAAGTTGGCCAACTATACAAAGGTACAGTCAGCAGCAAAGAGATGTATGAACTTTTACTACGTCGTAGTATAAAGATGTATCCACTTTAGTACTACGCGTAGTACTAAAGTGTATACATCTTTTGCATGAGGAGGGATACATCTTTTTGCTGCTGACTGTAGATGGCAGAATAATATTTTCTTCAGCCTATGCAGGTTCAATCACGGTGTTTTCCTCCACACAAGAGCCAGGGGACTTAATAAAACCGGTCAAGTGCGAGTCGGGCCACTCGCGCACCGAGGGTTCCGTATCACACCACAACAAAACACAACATATTAAAAACTTTTTTTCTCCGGGACCATTTCACGGGCGCAAGACCGACTCACACTTGGCCAGTTTTTATTATTTGTTGTTGTACTGTAGAGTTTGCTCTATAATCACACCCAAGTTTGACGCTTGTATGTATTATCATTTTTACAATAGAGCGAGAAGAAAAAACGACGATAAAAAATAGTTTCTTGTTGAGAACCCCCCTTAATTTTTAATTTTTTGAAATTTTTATTATTTGTGTATAATCCGCCGTAATAACGCATATTCTGTGAAAATGTTAACTATTACGGTTCAAAAGCTACAGCCCTAAAAAGGTAGGACGGACGGACGGACAACGAAGGCTATAATAGGGTCCCGTTTTCACGTTTTGGGTACGGAACCCTAAAAATTTAACTCATTGATCCAGTCTGGGATCAGTCTCACACCAATACCTCTCTGCACGTCGTCGTGGGTGTAAACCCACCCAGTGGTAACACTGGGCCACTTTTTTTAAATATCTATGTGCTTATTTAGCCACGGAACTATTGGGAATAATCAATAGATTTTTGTTCGTAACATAAGTTTCGGCACAAAAAATTTGCAACATCGTTATTATGATCTACCAGAGTTTCCCCGTGACTTCGTTCGCACAAATTATATAACAGACATACAAAAACTCTAAAAATGATGATTTGGAGTCAGGAACACGTAAACACCATAATCGTAATCTTCAGACACTTTTGTTACAGTTTTATAATAGTTAAGGTAGATTTTTTGAAACAAACGTTTCACGACTTGCTTATAAACCGCTGAGCATTTGGTGAAGCGGCAATCAAATCTAATAATGAAACTATTGCGCGTATTCTGTCCAGATAATCTACTCGCGCATAGCTCGAGTGTGTAAGTCAGACTCGGGCGGGCACCTGGTGATGAGGGACAACTGGAGCACGTTCCTGAAGGCGCGCCTCGCGTGCCCCGTGCCCGGCGACGTGCCCTTCCACTACGACGAGGTGCAGAGCGTCGAGTACCTGCCGCAGGAGAAGCTGATCGTGGCCACCTTCACTACGCCCACGTGAGTTTACATTATCATAGCGTAATTATAATAATAGTGGGCGCGCTCGGCGGTCGCGGCGGGTCTATGCTTAAGTGGTGTGCGGGGGACTGCGCACCGGCAAAGTCGGTACCGGCACGCACTGTGACACGCTCCCCCTTAAAGAGTACCTCCCCGTCTATTTGATATAAACAAAAATGAGTAAATGAGTCACTGATTCATGATTTTTTTATTAAGAGGCCATAGGTCCAGACGAATATTTTCTATGAGAAACGCGACTGCCCATCCCTCCGAAAAGTGCGTGTGTGTGACGTATTTTCGATTAAAACGAATTAACAAAAGTACTTTTAATACAAGATTTCACTAGATAAACTAATGGTGAATATGTGAGTATAAATACCAAAAATCGGAAACTATTTTAAGTTCTTCTAAAAGGAGATTTTTTTTAAATACATGAAAATGCGTCATGTTTGTGACGTTTTTTATCGAGTGAAGTTATTCCAATCGTGTATTCAATTTATGATTTCACTAGATAAACTATCCAAAAATATTGAGGTAAAATACGGAGGACTTTAGTTTCGGTAAATTGTATAAATCTAGTCGATAAATAAAAGATGCCTCCAAGTTATTTCGTCCTTCTATTTGGCCTGTATTATCCCTCTGCTGAGCAAAGGTCTCCCGTAAACTATTCGTGATAGTTTACTAATAAAATTAAATATTGTTTTTTTTTCTTTATCTCCATTCAGATATTATCTAATGCTTGAATATAGAAATAACGAACGTATAACGAGTTCATTATTGGAGGGGTCAACATAGTAAACAAAATAAATGTGCTCTAATTATTAATAATGATAAAATGCGCGAATACATTTTATAATGTGCCCTTCGCTCGTTCGATAAGTAAATAAGGTCACAGAGCGGCAGTGGCAGCAACAAACTATTGAACTTTGCAATGTTGTCTTTGGACTCTTTGGATCCGATTCTATTGGCCTTTGGAATCGATACAGTCCGATAGATCGATTTTTATGTCTTTGGAAGAATAACAAGTTTTTATAGCTCTTACATAATTATTTTCTACATACAACTTAGTTATAACCTTGTATGTAGGCATATAATATGAATAGCATTTCACTTTTGGATTGCTCAGAAACGGCGAAAGGCTAGCCACCACTTGATATGTCATTCCACCCTGAAACTTAAACTGCTAAATGTGAATGCAACTATATTCTTAAACAGAAGGTGTAAGTGGTGTAAGTGGCGTACCAAGGAAAAACCTCTAAATCCTGTTTCATAGATGGCGCCGACTCATTGCCCGCAATTATATGATGCTAGTATACGCTAAGTTTTGATTAGTCTTCCAATATTATGAACTAAACCAACTACGTAAGAGGGGTAGCTCAGGTAAAGCTTGACCAGAAATATAAAAAACCTGGTTTGGGGGCGCTGGAATCGACTATAACCTTTAATGTCAGTGATCCAAGTACAAATATTAGTTCCAATGATTTTCCGCAACATGGCGAGGTTTTTTATATTTCTGGTCGGGCTTTAACCTGGCAGAGAAATAGATCCGAAATTGTCTTTGAAAAAATAGCGAAATGATCACAGACTTACCTAAGTCTGTGGAAATGATGCTCATAACGACATCTAGCGAGCTAGAATGTACTAAATTCCGGTGTACGCAGCTTAGTAAGAAGAATATTACCTTCAGTCCTTCTTACTGTTTTCTTAGGGTTGAACTACACCACGTAGCACTGCATCGCATTTTCCCGTCACTTCATCCATCCTTTTCTGTCTCTCAGGAACGTTCCGTACTGTTCCGTTCCGTCTATCTTATATGCTCTAGCAAATGAAGTTCCTGAGTGACAGAAAAGGATGGAGCGACGGAAAAATGCGATGCCGTGCTTACTGATGTAGTTCAACCCTTACTCCATAGTATGTATGTAATAACTAGATTTCTGAATCAATTTTTGATTTACAGTAACAGCATCGCAGGGAGCGCGGTGTGCATCTACAACATGTCGGACGTGCACGCAGCTTTCGAAGGCCTCTACAAAGTGCAGGACTCTCCCACCAGCACCTGGGAGCCGCGCTCGCCTTCCCGCCAAGCCCGGGACCACTTCAGATGCATTCCTGACTCTAGGTTTGTCCTGCTTAGTAACTTAGTAGACCCAAAGTTCAGGACTCTCCCACCAGCACCTGGGAGCCGCGCTCGCCTTCCCGCCAGGCCCGGACCACTTCAGATGCATTCCTGACTCTAGGAGTTCTGCTTAGTAACCTAGTAGAGACAAAGTACAGATACCTAGTGCATTTTTAAATTACAGGGAAACTCCAGTAGCAAATCTCAAGGGACTGACGCTCGAATACTGGAACGCTCATTAATTACAGTTAATCCTCCATTAAATCTCTTGCTAGCTTTTACTACGTCAACAAGACAAAAAGTGACAGCAAGAGATTTAATAGAGGATTAACTTTAATGAGCGTTCCAGTATTCCAGCGTGATTGTATAGAGGGTTTTCTTTAAATTGAGAATAGGACCAGCGGCTAAATCACGAACATTTCCGGCACATTTTATGGACGTATTGTTCGCTTCGCTCTTGATGAAAAGACAAAAAACACTTCATCAGTAATTACAGGAAACAAAAGAACGCACGCAGCTGTATTTCTTCGAATTTTCAATACCTTGGAGACCTTATTCATATACCAAATTGTTTTGATATTGACAGTGGTTGTTACGCTATATAGAGTGAATCAATGTATGGATAATAATTAATAAGGTACAATAACCAAAGTCGTTTAGAAATCGTGTTAGAAACACGCAACTACGCTCCAGAACTGGCATAGCGGACGTGGGGCACAAGACAGCTCAACTGAATGGGACTGGGCTGGACATGTCTGTCGCATGTGGTCGCATGCAGCCCGAAAGATGGGCCAAAATCACCACAGACTGGGTTCCCCAGGATGGTCACCGGCGTCGAGGTAGACCGAGAAAAGGGTGGAGAGATAACATGGTTGCCTTTTTGGAGAATTGGCCTGAAGTTGCTTACAACAGAGAGGATTGGAGAGTAAAAGGGGAGTCCTTTGCCCAGCAGTGGGACATTGAACAGGCTACGTAAAAAGAAAAAAAAAAAAAAAAAGTCAAGCCATTTCAACGTTGTAGGGAGTTTTCGATTTAAATAAAAACATAATTCAGATAAGCTCGCCCTTTGTACATGTTTTCTCAACTTTGTATATTTTTATGTTTTTGTGTGCAATAAAGTGTTATAATTATTATTAATTATAATTTACTGTCACAATTTTACGTTTTCTTTACACTGTATTTCTGTTCTGGTGGCCACTGGCGCTCTTGCCATGTCAATTATTTTCCCTCCAATCCTCATTTTCTCTAATCGCTTGTCTTAGATCGCTCAGTTGTTGATTTATTTTATTCCCATATTATCGCACTCTCGAACAGTCATTATCTGCTATCAAAATTTCCAGACAAAGTTAACTACTTATTGTAACATCAATCTTGCGTGTCACTATAAACATAGTTTTATCTCCAGATCCCACCAAGAAATCGAGTACCACCGCTACCACCTTATGAACGAATCCGTCCAACCGATCTCCGGGGAGCCAGTATACAAAGCCACGTCACAACGCTTCACTCATGTCACCGTCGATGTTACTAGCACTCAATCAGGAAGGCAGCTTGTCGCCTTTGTGGCAACGCAGGAAAGCGAGGTGTTGAAATTGGCCGTGTTACCCAGGCTTGACGGTGCTTGCTTGGTCGAGGTCTTGAAGTTGAAGGACGATAGAGGCGGCTTCGATGTTAAGGCTATACAGTTTGTAAAGGATACGGTAAGTCAGAGGTTTTTACCAACACATTTATTTAAGAAATAGCGATAAATCAGTACACCTTGTTACATAGATCTCGGATTGTATAACTACCTGATTCAATAGGTTTTAACTTGTCAATTCTTAGAGACTCTGTTTCTTAATATTTAGTTCATTTATTTTACACTATGGATATGATGATCTTATAATCAAAATATTACTTAAAAATTGCCTAGTACCAGTACAGCCATCATCATCATCTCAGCCTATACAAGGTGTTTCATAAGTAACAATAAATTTTTAAAACTCATAAGGGGGTTGTTCAGACCGTCAAACTGAACAACTTTCTCTATGGGACCAACATCGAAATCGCGAAAAAAATAATTTTATATCCCATACATATTTTAGCTCTAGTCGATTTGTAGAGTATAGAAAATACATTTTTTTTTTTCGCGATTTTTATATTGGTCCCATAGTGAAAGTTGTTCAGTTTGATGGTCTACACCACCCCCTTAAATGTTTATTTGTAGTTTTGTAACACCTTGTATACATCCCACTGCAGGGCACAGGCCTAAGGGCGTTTGTCCACCACGCGTGCCCAATGCGGATTGGTAGACTTCACATACGCATCGGAATTTCTTCTTCAGTGTATGTAGGTTTCCTCACAATGTTTTCCTTCACAGTCGTAATAAGTTACCGATTTTGTTGACTTGCACATCTTCTGCTTACATGTCTTAACGAAGAACTGCAAGCATACAAATTACGCTACAACTATACTGACTCTTTTGACTTCACTTACTTATCGAGTAGATAAGTGCCAACATTGACGATCTGATGGAGGATGAATTACCCACTGTCTTTACCGTAGTTTTCCGCTACCTTTACCGTAGTATAAGATAGTAACGGTTGTCGACAGATGTCGCTGTACATAGGGAGTGAGAGCGGCGTGGTGCGCGTGGCCGGCGAGCGCTGCGGCCGGCACAAGAGCCGGGCGGGCTGCGAGGCGGCCGCCGACCCGCACTGCGGCTGGGACGACGCCAGGGACGCCTGCGCCCACACCATGGACCCACAGGCCAGGGTCTTCCTAGGCTGCCCTACTGGCAACACGCCCGGTGAGTTGACTTCAAACCTCTCCAACAATGAAACCTAGAATGAAACTAGATAAAAAAAAATTCTCGTTTTTTAATCAATGTTCCTTAGGGAAAGTTGTTTAGTTTCATTGTCAGTATAAAAATAAAACAGAGAATACACAATTAACACGCAGTTTAGGGTTTCGTAGTTGCCCGTCACAATATGCGGACTCTGAACTAAACATTTTTTTAGAACTTTTTTTACTATTTTATTTGTTTATTTGAGCATCACCAAAAACTACTGAACCGATTTATATGAAACTTTTTTTGCTTGAAAGCTTATAATTTGACAAGTCTGGTACTTATTTATACACCACTAATTTTTAATTAGTATCGAAACTTTAAGGATGTATTCAGACCGTGAATCTGAACAACTTTCCCTAATAAGGGACATGGGTCGAAAAACGATAATTTTTTTTTGACCTCCCATACAAAACTGCGGATCGGCCGATCGATTTTCTATGGGAGGTACAAACATTTTTCTCGTTTTTCGACCCATGTTCCTTATTGTTGTTCAGATTCACGGTCTGAATACATCCTTAAAGTGTCGTTACTAATTAAATTAAAAATTAGTGGTGTATAATTAGGTGGGTAAATGGTCGTAAGCTAATAATAGATGTAAACCGTCAGTGGACGGGGGCTGGTCGTCGTGGTCGCCGTGGGAGCAGTGCATGCAGGACGGCACGGCGCAGACGGCCTACGGGGAACGGCCCGACACCTGCGCCTGCCGCACGCGCCGCTGCGACAACCCTAGGCCTGCCCACGGAGGCACGCTCTGTGAAGGTACATCACTTACTCGCTAATGAAAACTCTTTGAAAGAAAACATTCTAGTTTAAGATAAGACACAATTTTATCCAATGCCTCTCTCAAAGATCTAGGATATTCTTTATTCTAAGCATTTCTAGATAAATGTTACGTTAGTAATATTAAGTTTATGGAGTTTATCGGCCGAATATCGGTATTTATCGAGATTAATCGAGATTAGATCGGCGATCACCGTTGCGATTATTTAACGATTACATATTTGTAACGAAATGTAGATGATGTTTATACGATGCGTGGTAAGCTAGGTGGTAAGTCAACCCTACACATGTCAAGGAAAATTTGCACCAAGTGCGCATGTACTGATGTCATCATGTCAAGTCCAAAACGTTGTTCGTGTTATCGTTAAATTGTAAGTTGATGACACTAATAGAGGAGCTGGTTGTCAGGTGCAAGTATAGCGGTGGCGAACTGCACGGTGCACGGCGGCTGGTCGGCGTGGTCGGGCTGGTCGGAGTGCTCGGCGACGTGCGGCGGCGCCGTCAAGTCGCGCCGGCGAACCTGCAACGCGCCCGAGCCGCGCTTCGGCGGCCGCGTCTGCGTCGGCCTCGACACCCAGGACATGTACTGCTACAACCTGCCGCCCTGCCCTAGTATGTTAACATACCTTCCTATCTTGTATAGCACAGCCACAATCCTCTGTGGCACAGCGTCCTATTATCAAATCGACCGACCAATGTAACACGACCGGCAAAACGACCTGTTGACAAATTGGACTGAAAGCAAAATGACTATCTGGTGTAACAAAAGTAAAAATAAACATTTAAACCTAAGGGGGTTGTTTAGATCATCAAACTGAACAACTTTCACTATGGGACCAACATCAAAATAGCGAAAAAAAACAACTATTAAATACCTTTAGCTCGAGTAGATTTGTAGTTTAGTATGAACATCCGATTTTTTTTCGCGATTTCTATGTTGGTCCGATAGTGAAAGTTGTTCAATTCGATGGTCTAAACCACCCCTTAAATGTTTATTTGTATTTTTGTAACACCTTGTATTCATATTCGATCACAACAGTTTTTAATCACAACAACTTGCCACAGATCCATCGCTGGTGCCGGTGGACGGAGGCTGGTCCGCCTGGGGCCCGTGGTCGCCTTGCACCAGCGCCGGCGGGGCCGGCTGCGGCCCTTCGGCCGGCTGGAGGGACCGCAAGAGAACCTGCACCAACCCTGCGCCCGTGCACGGCGGTGTCGACTGCGACGGCACTAAGACCGACAGACAGCTGTGTGATATGAGGCCCTGCGAGCTCAGGAAGGCCACCGCATGGACGCCGTGGGTCCAGATCCCTGGTAAGAGTTAGTTGACTCTAGGCTCATATGCTCACGCCTGTGTCCTACTACTGGGGTAGGCAGAGACAACAGATCGCAACATGCCACGATTCTGACACAACATCTCACGCCTCAACATCCATAAGTCTCATCATACAAGCTTGTCGGTTCCGGGTACATTTTATTTGGCCCTTCTTCAGTACGCATCCGATTTCGGCAGCGTACGTGCGCCAAGACGTACCTCGTTAATATTGTTGGTTGGGTTATTGCAAGCAAGGTTCGTTATATAACACTGCGACCATTGCTGGTCTATTGTGTTCGCCCCAAACTCACCCATATTTTACACATACATCCGAATTTTTTTTCTCCAGTCTCGGGTAATGCAGATTGCCCCACAATGTTTTCCTGTCCTGTCCCTTACACCGTGTACAAAAATAGATTATAATTTGTTGAGAACTCACTCACACACAAATGTCCTTATTTCTTAGGTAATTCATCAGACGGAAGCTACACTGAGAAACGATTCAAATTCTTGTGTAAGGCTCCATCGCCGGAACAAATAAAAGTAAGTTGCTTCTCCTTATTTACTACACCATTATCGCAGGCACAAAATTTCTCCATTGTCGTAATCTATACAGGGTGTTAGGAAAAGTCTCATTAACCTTTAAACCACATACTCTACCCATCAAACTGAACAACTTTTACTATGGGAGCAAAACGATCAGAGCAAAAAAAAGGCAGCTGTCCCCAACGATATCAATGTACTAAAGTACGCTGTCCCATACTAAACTGCAATACCTACTCGACGCAATCTATTTTTGATTTTTTTTTGTTCTGATCGTTTTGTTTTGCTCCCACAGTAAAAGTTGTTCAGTTTGATGGGTAGAGTCTGTGGTTTAAAGGTTAATGATACTTTTCCTTACACCCTGTATACACAGACTTAAAAGAAGAACCAGACGTAATCTCATCTAATCATGAGTGAAGCACCCATTTCTTTTGTGTGCGTGCTGTCACGCGGTACATAAGGTGACTGGTTGTAGCACCTAGAGCTAGTGCATCTGTGTGAGTGTATGTCCCTTGTAGAACAAACGAGATTGTTTTACCTTGCATGCTTCACATCTTTTTAGTGCAATATTCGGTCCGTATTTCTTTCAAGTCCGCAGGGTGTTTCATATCATAAATAAGTAACAATAAATTTTTAAAACTCATAAGGGGGTTGTTTAGACCGTCAAACTGAACAACTTTCTCTATGGGACCAACATCAAAATCGAGAAAAAAATAATTTTAAATCCCATACATATTTTAGCTCTAGTCGATTTGTAGAATATAGAACATAATTTTTTTTTTCGCGATTTCGATATTGGTTCCATAGTGAAAGTTAGTCAGTTTGATGGTCTACACCACCCCCTTAAATGTTTATTTGTAGTTATGTAACACCTTGTATAATAATGTCTCCCTTTTACTGCCACTGCAACTGTGGCAGATATTTTTAAACCAGCTTTTATAAATAAGTAGGTAAGTACATGGATTTTCTTAATACGCTTACGCTTTTTTAAATAGATGATTAGTCTATCAAACGAATAACCAACATCGAAATCGATAAAAAAGAGCTTTGTTTAACAAAACTGCAAACCTACTCTACCTAAATGTATGGGACAGCCGCAATTTCGATGTTATAGTCCCATAAAGAAAGTTGTTCAGTTTGATGGTATCAGAGTATTAAGAAAGACAGATTAATTTAGGGCTTCATCACTTCTGAATAAGTACTTGATAGTTTATTTGACAGATCGTTTGACATATTTTTCAGAACTTATACAGTGTGAAATTGATATCATTAGCATCCTTTTAAATAATACCCATCAAACTGAACAACATTTACAAAAAAAATGCTTTTGCATACATTTGAGTCAAATAGGCATTGCATATTAGTGTTGAGCAGCACTTTTTTTGCTCCGATCGGTTTGCTACCTTAGCAAAAGTGTTAAAACAGGCCATTAGAATAACGAATTGTCATTCCTGTGCAGTTGTCAATAGCCCGTGAAGAGGAGCGGTACTGTACGTCGCGAGGGTCGTGCAGCAGCTCGCCGCCCGAGGAGGAGGGCGGGTGGTCGGCGTGGGGGCCGTGGGGCGAGTGCTCGGCGGCCTGCGGCGGCGGCCAGCAGACCCGCGCGCGCCGCTGCCGCCGCGGCGCCTGCAGCGGCTCCCGGGACATGCTGCGCGCCTGCAACACACACGCCTGCAAGGGTTAGACCCGTTCTACACTTTTTTTGACGGTTCTGTACCCAAAGGGTGAAAACGGGACCATATTAGTAAGCCAACGTTGTCCGTCCCTCCGTCCTACCTTTTTAGGGCTCTAATTTTTGAACCATAATAGCTAGATAGTGGAAAATTAAGGGGGGTCTTCATACAAGAAACTAGTTTTTATCAACGGATATAGTAATACTATTTTTACAAGTGTAAGAAACTGTAACAGAAATGTGTCTGTCTGTACATAAAAGATATTTAAAAAAGTTACATCCGGTTTTAGGTGTCCCTGATTCCAAATCAATAATTTTTGAAGTAAATTTTTTTTTACGCACGCTTAACATAGGGAGTAAGCTGGTGAATGCGTGACGAGAGCGTTACGAAAAGTGTGATAGGGCGAGACGAACAAAAATTTCATTTCAGTCGTGTGGTCTAAAACACACTCGTTTTTTTTAAATTTTTTGTGAACTGCTGAATCGATTTTGTTGTAACTTTTTTTGTTTGAAAGCTTATAATTTGACTCAAAATCTTGTAGGAAAATAATTTGTGCGGATGAAAAAGCGGGTAAAAGATGGTTTAAAATAAACATTGTTCATGCGCAGGTGAATGGTCATGCTGGAGCGAGTGGAGCGAGTGTTCGGGCGGGTGCGAGCGGGACGCCGCCGCGGGGCACCGGACCAGGACGCGCATGTGCCTGTCGCCCGAGGGCTGCGCGGACGCGGGCGCGGCGCTGGAGCGGCGCGTCTGTGCCAGCGGGTGCGCGGGTATGTTCGCTTCTCATCTCAGTATTATCACCTGTACGGCTTGCATGCCACGTACGACGAAGCGACAATGAAAAAACAGTCATGCGCGCTCGTTTTCATGCATACGCAGAGCAACAAAGACAGAGTCACGTCTCGACATATATGTACATTGACGATATTTACAAGAAAAATATATGTTTTTAAAGTGTCCCTGACTCCAAATCTTTTGTTGATTTTTTTTGTCTGTCTGTTTGTTTGTTCTAGCATCACGCAAAAACTACTGAACTGACTTTGATGAAACTTTTTTGTTTCGAAGCTTATGTTATGACGTATGATTTGATTTTGACTATGGGAGCAAACCAATCGGCGCAAAAAAAATATCTGCTGTCCCATACATTTGAGTCGCGTAGGCAGCGGCGGCGGGTGCAGTTTAGTATGGGCCAGCAGATTTTTTTTTGCTCCGATTGGTTCGCTCCCATAGAAGTTGTTGGAAGATTGTCAACTTTTACTATGGGAGCAAACCGGTCAGAGCAAAAAAAAAACTGCTGTTCAATACTAAACTGCAATACCTACCCGATGCAAACGTATGGGACAGATGATTTTAATGTTCTGACAGGTTTGCTCCCATAGTAAAAGTTGTTCAGTTTGATGGGTAGAGTATGTGGTTTAAAGGTTAATGATCCTTACACCCTGTATAATTTGTGCGGGCGAAGTCGTGGGTAATAATAAATTTGTATTACTTATTAAACAGACAATGAAGCAGGCTGGAGCGCGTGGGGCGCGTGGACGAGCTGCGACAACGGGGAGCGACTGCGGCGACGCTCCTGCGCGTCCGACGCGTGCGACGGAGCGCAGATACAGGTCGCGCGCACCGCCGCCGACGAGTCCGACCTTGACAACGGTAATAGTGCTAGCCCTACAAAGCCAAAATCATTACAAAGCCGCAAAGCGATGTACAGTACAGGATAACCGATTGGCACACATGTATTTTAGGTCAGAACAATCATTTTGACCGGCAGTTCTTAAAAATATTTCCCTTAGGGGAGGAGTTATGACGTCATCAATTTTTGTCATCATGTCAATTTTTGTATGAAATTAAAAAAAAACCTCTCGTGTGGGGTATCAAATGAAAGGGCTTCATGAGCCGGTTCAAAAAATATACTACACAAACCTGTCAACCACTTGTTTTAAAAAATGCAAAAAGTATTTTCAAAACATACCAAGTTTGGGCCAGTTTTTTCCTCCAGTTAGGAAACTGCCTAGTAAATTTTTGTAATGCATGCGCCAAATGTCTCGTAATATCCTAATATCTGTCGGTCAAAATGATTTTTCTGATCTAAAGTACGTGTGTGCCCAACGGCTATCCTGTAGATCGATTTGCGGTTTTTTTTGTGTGTACGTTACCGGCTATAAGGCTGCGTTCCATTCAACGCGAACACGAGAACAAGCGTGTGATCGTGCCGATCGTTGTTTCAGAGTTGTACGCGATGCCGGCGTACCGTGGGAACGTGGAGATGGCGTCCTTCGTCACCATGGACGGCAAGGAGTCGCTCAGTGTCGGCGGCATCGTCGGCTGCGTCGTAGCCGCCTTTGTCATGGGTTAGCATCTTATCTTATTGTACATCATTAAACTGTAACAGAAGTTGACCAATTGTACCCAAAATCGTGTTCAAAAGCTACGCAAAACAAACATAAGCTGGCCACGCGACGTCATACATTACTTTAACTACGCGCGGCCAGCTTATTTTGGTTCTGCGTAGTTTGATGAGTAGTCGTGTGCACAGAGACAATTTAGAAAAAAAGTTTTGTTTATGGTTTTAGGTGTCCTTGATTCTAATCACAAATTTTTGGTATGTCTGTTTGTTTGTTCGAATCGTGAAAATCGTGTTGATTTCGATGAAATATTTTTTGTGATAATATCTTGTCAGTTAGAGCCAGCTTGTATGAAGCGTCCAGGGTTTCTCTGGAAACTACGACCGCATTAATCATTGACGACACGACGAAAATGCGATGCGGTGCTGTGTGATGTAGTTCTAGAGTTCAACCCTAAACATGTTTTCCCAACGCCCTCTGTGAACGATACTTGATTTTAGACGTAGCAGGTAAGCTTTTTATGCAATTTAGTTTACAATGGGTGGAGTTCACAACCATGTATATTGTATACGAAAGAGTTCTTGCGTTCGCCAACAGATGGCGGTAAAAGCTCGTTGCGAAAGATTAAATTGTTTATAATTGATGTTATCGTTTCAATAACAACATGTTTAGCCATTAATTTATCCTTGATTTACATGTTATTCGATACGATTTTTATTGAAATCAATTATAGTATCCTCGGTTGTTTTGAAAATCATAGATCAAAGAAAGTCATAAATCGCACTATCAAGTTTTTCTGTATCGTTAGTATATAAGCGGTACGTAGCGAACGATATCGCGTGTCTATTGAAAGGAGAGACGGTTAGCACTCCCCTTGACAAGGATGGAACACACAAAATTGGTGAAGGCACACTTTACCACATTTTTAGGGTTTCTTAGTCTCTGCCTGTCTGTGTGTATGCCCCGCCTCAATATACCGAAGATAGATTCGATCTCGATATTTTTTTTCGATCCCATACAACGAAAAGGGGGTCGGAAACATTACATTTTATTAATAAATCGAGTGAGGAGTCGTTGGATAGCTCTTGTAGCGTGGAACAAAACACCCATACTAAGTCATTACAATGCTTGTATAATTGCTCTAAACGTGAAAAACAGAGCCTTCTAACTAGGTATACTTCTATACTACATAAGAGTGAAAAAATCAGAAACTATTTGACAGTGTACCTCCCCCGTAAGAACTCTCAAAGTCAGTAAGTTAGTGCAGATCGGCTCATCTATTTTTTAAGAAAGACCCACAATTTATTTATTTTTCCGACCCATGTTTCTTAGGGAAAGTTGTTTTCCTCCCCTCCGGACGGAAAGCGTCAATTTTCGTCCCGCTGCGCCAAACGAAGTTGCCGCTTTCCACCTCCGTCGAGGAGAAAAATAGTATACTAACCTCGGGCAGTAAATAAAAAAGCCTCAGATCTCATGTAATTGTTGGCCGAGGCGAAGCCGAGCCTTTCTTACTTTCCTGTCCTCATCATCATCATCATCATCATAATCATCTCAGCCGATGGACGTCCTCTGCTGGACATAGGCCTCCCCCAAGGATCGCCATAACGACCGGTCCTGCGCCGCCCTCATCCAACGGTTTCCCGCCGCCTTCACCAGGTCGTCGGTCCACCGTGTGGGGGGCCTACCCACGCTGCGCTTTCCGGTACGCGGCCGCCACTCGAGAACCTTCCGGCCCCATCGGCCATCGGTTCTGCGAGCAATGTGCCCCGCCCACTGCCACTTTAGTTTAGCAATTCTTTGGGCTATGTCAGCTACTCTGGTTCTTCTGCGGATTTCTTCATTTCTGATCCGATCTCGCAGGGAAACTCCGAGCATAGCCCTCTCCATTGCCCTCTATGTCCATAGATTCAGACGACCTAGTTGCACTTGGTAGTGAAACATTAATGTTAGTAGAATACACCCTTGTAGTAATTAAAAACTAGTGGCATATACAGGGTCCTTCTTAATATGCTGACACTTTTTCAAGGAGATGATCAGACCGTCAAACTGAACAACTTTCTCTATGGCACCAACATCGAAAACGCGAAAAAAAAAACTGCTGTCCCATACATTTGGCTAGAGTAGGTTCGCAGTTTTGTATGGAACAACAGATTTTTTTTCGCGATTTCCATGTTGGTGCCATAGAGAAAGTTGTTCAGTTTGATGGTCTCATCATCCGCCTAAAAAAGTGTCAGCATATTAAGAAGGACCCTTATTATTCATATCTGTGTCATAATTCTAATCGTTATGCTAATCTATTATAGGCGCCGCAAAACGTCAAACGCCATTAGGTACCTATTCATTTGGAATGAATCGGAATGACATATACAAGGTGTTAGGGTAAACAGTTTATTACATGATACTGAACAACTTTCCCTAAGGAACGAAGAGAAAATCGCAAAAAAAATGTCTACTTTTCATACATACGTTCGATCAGCTGATAGCATTTAGTATGGAAAGTTTTTTTTTTTTTTCGAGTTTTCTCTCGGTTTCTTAGGGACAGTTGTTCAGTATCATGGGGAGAATTACCCCTTAAAGTAATGCAACTGTTTACCCTAACACTGTGTATTTTGTATGTGTTGGCAGGTTGCCTGGTCTGCCTGGCCGGCGTGATAGTGTTGCAGAGGCGAGGGTCGCGCTTGCCGTGGCGGCAAACCACCAGGGTGCCTTCCAGCCCCCACTACATCACCGCCAAGCAGAACAGCTACGTCACCGTGCCTCTGAAGGAAGTGGTACGTCGCTTTTGTGTTACTTTACAATAAGGCATTTACAACGCTATAAAAGCCGTGGTGGTCCCGTGGCGAGTAACCTTGCCTGCCGTGCAGGTGGCGATGGTTCGATACCCGTCTACGCCAACTAGTACCAATGAGTTATTCGGAATTTATTTACGATTTGTAAACGAATTTTCGGCGAAGGAAAAAATCGTGAGGTAGTGAAATGTGGATGTTCTGAGGTTTTCAAAATATCCCTGACTACCCCCTCGGTGAATACAGTCGTGAGCATATGAATGACCTTAATGTCACTTCTAGTTCATTTTTTAAAGAACCTGTATTTACAATACAGGATGTTAAATTAAATGCGTTACATATCGAATCGACCATTGAACTGAACAACTTTCACTGTGAAGTCAACATCGAAATCTAAAAAAAAAATCACTTGTCAATTTAGTCTGTCAAAAATAAGATATTTTTTTTCGCGATTTCAAAGTTGGTCCCATAATAAACGATGTTCAGTTTGATGATCTGATGCTACCCATAAAGTATGTAACGTGGCATGCATGTCCTTCGGTGATGCAACGTAACTCATTACGGGGACATGGTGTTCGTGCGGTTCGCGTTTTCGCTTGCCACGAGGTTTCTTTAAGCCATCTCTTCTTAACTGTGTTTTTGCTCAGAAAAGATCTCCCACAAACTACTTGACATTGGCAGAAATGTAGTGCTATTCCAAGAAGCTTAGATGGTATTGGGATATGCTAGGCTATACTTGACAAGCACACGTCTATTAATCTATAATTAATACAAAAAGAAAAACAACAATATTATATTGTCTATTTAAACACCAAAATCATACAAATTCAGCACACAACAATAGTTTTCTAGTTGATTGAGTAAAAATATTTCGCCTTTGTAGAAAATATGTAACAGTATCACTAAAGCTTAGAACAGATTTTCTTCAATCTAGGTAAATTATTAAACCACTACAGCAATTTTTTTTTAAACAGCCACGCAAAGCGAAACGACAACCATCATTTACCGGCATCGGTGGATCCAGCGGGATCGTTCTATCAAAGAGCAACAACTTATCCAACGCTAACAACCAAAACAACGCCGTCGCCACTCCCAAACTGTATCCGAAAGCGATCGCCAATGAGTACGATTCCATGGGTACCCTCAGAAGACATTCCAACCAGCCTAACAATAAGAATAACTTGGACATCGAAGAGGATAAGTTCTACTAAACTTTTGTCACAGTTTTCGTGCATTTAGTGAGTTCAACAGGTCTCTTGGAGTTGGATAAAACTTCTGCTGTGCCTCATTCTCTGTCCGCACATCTGTTAAGTTGCGAGAAAACATGATAAGATCGCAAAAAATAAATCGCCGGAAAAATCTGGGTTATTTAATTATACGACTATATTTCTGTAAGTGGACCCACAAGTTACGATAACTTTTGTGATCAATAAAATATTTTAGGACGACACGATCGTGTTAGACTTTTTTTAGAAACAAAACATTTTCTTTTGCGAAAAATTTAAAACATCGTTTACTACTTAAACATGTTTTACGTGTACATATTATTTATGTTGAAAATAAATGTCTATATTCTGTATTAGATTTATACCTAACAGCTTAAAAAAATGGGAGACTGAAATGTTATTCAGAAATATTGAAAGAATCTCTTATGAATACTTCGATAAGCCTTTTTTTGGCTCCTGAAAGCCGGATTGATTGATTACGTTCTGGGAGTGTTTGTTTTAGTGGCCTTTTCGTATTTCAATGGCAGCTAATTTATGTATTTTGCAAAGTGGGACTTATTCAAAAAACGAGTAACATCATTGAGAGATCTCGTCTGGGCATTGCACTTGCAGTTTTAAATAATATTAACGTTATATTTAGTTTAAAATTGTTTATATTCAGATTTGATTCAAATGGTAGCATATTTTTTTCATTGAGTAAAGCTTCAGCTCGTTTAGTTAATCTGTTTAATTATCTTGCCAGTACGGACGAACGGACGGCCTCGTGTGGGAATTGTGGGATGAAATTATTCATAAATCAGACGTTTAGTGTTATAAATGGGGGAGTTATTTAGAGCCAAGTACTTATTTAGGAGACGATGAATGATATTAGAATGCATGTGGAGGTTTGTAGAAACAGAATTAGTGCCATGGTGATTAGAATGTTCTAATCTACGATGTTTTTATATTATTCAGCAGATTTTGTGTAAACTTGATATATTCTAAGTAAAATAGTTATTTTGTAATGTAAAGTACTAAGAAGAGATAACAATATGACAAAGCCAATTATGTGCCATGTAAATAAGTAAGAATGATTTTGTAAATAATTGTGTCTAATTTAATAGTGATATATTTGTCTTCTACAGTAAATCAGTTATTGTTATAATTTTATAATCAATTAATTAATGTAGGTATGCAGTACAAATAACGGTGCCTTTGCAACAATGCTTACAGAACAAATGAATATACTTACATACTTATATAAATACATATTTTATAATAATCAATATGACAAATTATATTTTTATATGAATGTTGAATAGACTTCAACGTTTTGCGCGACTCACGTTGAGTCAGACTTGTTATAATTATGAATATTTAACAATTTTATATTTTTACGACTGACGATAGATGACAAATGACAATAACTTTTGTTAAATTATTTATAGGCTAGTTAGGACCGACGGTGACGTGATACGTGTATTATATAGGGTCCTACTTAATATGCTGACGGATTTTTAAGGGGATGATCATACCATGAAACTTGACAACTTTCTCTATGGGACTAATGTCGTTAACAGGAAAAAGACATCAGTTGTTCCATACAAAACTGCAATCCTTACCGAGCCAAATCATCAACCTCTTCAAATACCGTCAGCATATTAAGTTGGACCCTGTATGCTACTGATGTGGTTGCTATTAGTGATAATCAAACTGTAGACAATTTCATAGCTTCAGTGATTGTACGTTCGAGCTGGAAATGCGAATGTCTCTGGCGGAGGAAATACTTCAATCCGATGCGAAAGTTGTTAAAACGAGTAAGTGCGTAGCAGAAGGCTGTATAACCTAGGCGTTTTATCACCAAATAGTGATATAGTACGCCTATAATGGTAACCATTGTGACTGCTTGTACTATAAAGGTTTTTAACAGAGCGTTTTGATTCTATAAGATTAAAGAGCATTTAAGTTCTATAGTTCAGCTCTTAGAACGCTTACAGGACCATACAAAAGAACTTTTAAAGTGTTGCACTGTAATCGATATGAAAAAAGCGGATATGGTACTATTTAGTACTATAGACAACCTTACTGACACTTTTATGTATCTATTTTGCACTAATAATGAGTCAAAATTGTTATTACAGTACTAGTATTGAAGCTATATCGAAAACCCTATTATAGGATCAAATTGCACTATAAATTAACCTTACACGACCATTACGTAATGTTTTAGTTTCTTAAAAGCTCCCTCCACACCGTTATGGGGACAGTTCTGTGAAAGTCACGAAAACTCCTCTATAGTACTAAATAGTACCATAGCTACTCCTGGTGCCGTTGCTAATGAACATAAATGGCTTAAATTGCTTTATAATTAAGTTTGTGGTACTGCTACGAGACTAAAGCGTGACATAAAAGTACTAAAATTAACGATTTATGAACTAATTAGATCTGTAACTAACTTTTGAGTACCAATTATATCACTGGTAATTCATAAATGGTGGCATACTGTCATGGCTGCTGTTTTCTGCAATGATAGCACATTAGCAGCACGGCTGTAGCCAATGTGTACTATAACAGCCATAGTCGGGACAATTCCTTATTTTATTAATTTATATTTTATTAAAACACGAAAATTATGAGGGCGCATTGTCAAATTTGAAATCAGCATAGTGATTTTATCGATACAATTATTTTCGCAAGTGCAAGTTACGGCAGAGTTACGGTCCATGGATGTTTTGTAGTATGTCCTTTTTATTAGGTAATACATGTTACGTTAAGCAATGGCGAATGACATAAAAAAAGCATATTATTAACATACCGAAATTTGTTTTGTTAGTTAAGCGCTTACGTACTTAGGATAGCGAAACAGAATCGATTACGGTGCAAAATAGCACTATAAACGTTTTTCGGTTACTTTTATAGTAGTAGATTTATCACCGTGAGAGCCTTTATGTAATGTTTATAGAATAAATTAGTGATAAAACTAGGGCCTTTTTGGGGTTCTCTAGACGTTTACAACACCATTATAGTGCTAATCATGAACACTAATTAGCACGCTCTAAAACGTTCTCAGGTCTTTTATAGTACCAGATTTTGCTGCTTGGGTGTTTGTTGCGGGAATGCGTAAACTACCATCCTTTTTCGTTACTATGTGCAGCGGGCTTGCCCATGGGCTGATCGATGGCTGGCATATTATGCACATTTCCATCATCTTCTCGAAATCTTCTTTCGCTGTTTTATATTTCCTTGGTGGTTTGGAGTTTGGGGATCTCTCACGTGCGGAGAGTGGAAGGTTGCAGTGGTAGTTAGGGCAGAGATAATGAAAGCTTGGAGTATTTGCGAATTTGCTCCTTGTTTGATACAGATCGGCGGTTCCTTATTGGCTGGTGAACCGTTGTAGTAATAATTATGATGAGAATAGTGTTTTAAAGGTAGTTTTACGGGCCTAATAAGGATACTTTAAAAAGGTTATATGTATATTGATTTATTATAAAGCTAAAATACCCGGATGGAACGTGGAACTTCAGGGCGTTTGAACTCCATAATATAGGTATATCTGGCCGAACCATTTTGACTAGTTTATAAGAAAAGGCATACAATTTTATAGCGCAGTTATAAACGTATATCTCGTTTGTTCGCACGCAAATAGAAAGAAAGTTATTGCATGATAAACGCTATATCACGCTGCCATGATACGGCCGCTGGAACTTCATAATAGCGCTTTTCTTATAAACAGGATAGAAATGTTCTACCACATAACTTATGGCGTTCGAAAGTCCTGAAGATTCACCCACTTACCGTGAACTATATCGTGGTGAAATCCTCGCCATCGCCTTAAAACACAATCGATAGTAAGTCGCCGTCTCATATGTTATTGGATTGTTAGGTACGCATGTGTAGTTCGAATTTTACTTTATTGAAGATGTGATATTTCAGAGGCAAACTGCTCTTTTTGAAACGAAATGTAAGTATTTAGTTAGATTTAGTGACTAAAAAAATATTGACTTGCAATTTCAAGTAAGACTACTACTTCCTTTGGTTTTATATTTAGTAACATGTGTATTTTTAGAGGCTTTTTCTCGATCGCTCACCGATTTAATTGAGATTTAATATTATATTCTTGTGATTTGTTAAGACGTTTGGTTAAAGTAATTCCATTATTTTTCATTCCCGAATGATTTCTACTATCGCTATACAAATGTTATGAGTTAATTGTATTATGTTATTAAGCTGACTACTCTAAATAACAATAAAGACTGTCGAAATAAAACATGTTTGCTTTATTATAAGTGCATGAGCCAATGATGAAATATGTTTTAGTAATATGACGTCATATTACTTATTTTAGTACAATATGCCTCAGATAAATGATTCGCTGCGCTCCGACTAGGTACCAGCATAGGTAGCATGACACCGTAATAAAGCGCTATCACACCTTCCCTCTCTTTCTATTTGCGCACGAACGAACGAGATAAAAGATGTGATACAGCCGTATCACGTGTAACATACTACGAGTGCTGTTCGGCGTACTAATAAAATGCGGCTAAACAATTCGGCGTGCGCGCCGTTCTTACCGATTTGAGTTGCCGCATTTCAGGAGCTTGTTCTAAGGCAGGGCGGTATCGGAGCCCAGCGATTTATTTATCTAAATTCTAAGGTTAATGCATACAAAGCGCCCGTTTTGACGTTTCGCTGGGTTAGCAAATTAAGGCCGATGGATCGTCTGAGAATGATCGATGATTTTAACCGTCATTTTTTTCGGTCAAATGTTACTTCACCTACTAGTTCTTAGCAATGTGAACCATTGATCCCATGAGATAGGTGAACAATATTACCTACGAGCTACTACGAGTATTACTTACGAGGAATTTCCCTAGCAATAAGTTGATCAAGCGAAGGAAAAAGATACGAAAGAATCTGCTAACTATTGATTTAGATGTAACTAGGTACCTAAATTCGTCCCTTTAGAGATACGAAGATTTACATAAAAAAGAAGGCAAGTGAAACCTCCACGGGAATGTGATATTGTTGGTGTAGAATCGGGTTACAAGCATCCGCTCGATTAGATTTTCCGCAAACTGAAAACACTTGAGAAGTTTTGTGCTCAATAATAAAAGAAGCCTTGAAAGTCAGAAACCGCCTGTAGCACAAGATAAGGGCCCTGTACAACAAATTAACTCTTAAAGGGATATAATTCGGAGCGCGGTCCATACAAACGTACTATGGTGATATTTTCAATACTAACCAATTGAAGTCAATGAAATTTTGCAGAAACAGTCTAGAAATAAATTTCTATGCTTGTATGGAGTTAAATTTTCGTTAAAATGTATAGTTTTAAAGTTGCAGTGCCTCAAAGATTTCCATACAAAACTTAAATTACTTAATCCTAGCATTGAAACTGCATATTTTAACGAAAATCTGACTCCATACAAGCATAGAGATTTGTTTCTAGATTGTTTCTGCAAAATTTCATTGACTTTAATTGGTTAGTATTGAAAATATCATCATAGTACGTTTGTATGCAGCGCGCATTTTCGCTCTCTGAATAAAATTCTCTTAAAACTCTTAATTAAATCTTTTTCTCCCCTTCGGACGGAAAGCGTAGATTGTCGTGCCGCTGCGCTAATCGAAGTTGTCGCTTTCCACCTCCGTCGGGGAGAAAAATAGTATACTAACCTCGGACAGTAAATAAGAAAGCCTCAGATCACATGTTTGCCTCGGTCAACAATTACATGAGATCTGAGACCTTTCTTACTTTCCTGTCCTCGGTGTGTAATCTACTAAAAAGGATTAGTGAAGATAAGGCATAGACAGGTAATGTAAATATTTCGTAGATATTCCAGGTGTGTCGGTCATTAGTACCAGCGTCTCGATGAGACACGGTTTGCAGTACGTGAGGAGATTACGATACAAGTGTGTATGGACGATTCAGTCATAGAAAAGGTTACCGGTTTAGTCTTAATAATAGGCGGGCTGAAATGCTAATTTGGAGAATAGGTCACTTTTCCGATTGTATACATATTTGTCCGATCCGCCCCACCCATACACACCACCGACTAGAGTGCGAAAGAGACAACTGCAGCTCGGACCAATTTTGTCTACATCAAATCTATGAAAACCGCATTTCGTATTCCATTGTTTCCTCCTACAAAACTAAACCGATTTTACGGACAAAAAGGTTGCGGATCAGAATTTTAAAGCCCTAAAAGAAGATTCAGTTCACCGAACACTTATAATCCTGAATTCAGTTCAAAAACATTATTGGGATGGTTTAGTTATCCTTTATCCATACTAAACTGCAACGCCTAATCCAGAGAAATAATAAAGAAAATCTGCGGTCCATACATTTGAGTCGAGTCGGTACCATAAGAATAGTTAATAATAGTACACTTATTATCTATTCTTTAGTCGGTACTGCGGTTTTGTATGAAATAGCAGATTTTTTTTCGCCTTTGGCCATATCGACTTTGGCTCCATAGTGAAAGTTGTTCCGTTTGTTGGTCTGAAACTCTAAGAGGATACGCGAGTACAGTTTTTTCCATACACACGTACCTAATTCCCCTTTTTCCTCCCTGGATAATGACAATAGAGAAAAAATTGTGTTACCACACAATCTATGTTACCTCTGCTATGTCTCTATGTTTTGCTTTTATGTGTATGGACTAGGGACCTTCAAAAATGACCAATTCTACGCCCCTTTTCAGACATCCAGCAAACAAATTTGACAAATATAACAAGTAAAACATACAGACATAGCCAGTCTTTCTCAAATTATAATTGAAAGAATTATTAAAATCTGTTTAGTTTTGGAGGAGGAAACAGGGGAATACGAAATGCAGATTTCGTCGACTTTATGTAGATAAAATCGGTCCGAGCTGCGGTTGTCTCTTTCACCCTCTAGTCGGCGGGGTGTATTGGAGGGGCCGATCGGTTGAATACGTATACAGTCGGAAAAGTGACCTATTCTCCAAATTAGCATTTTAGCCCGCCTATCCTCTTAAGTTTTACTAGGTTGTTTTGTAAGGTGGGTGAAGTGAAGCAGGTAAGCATTGCTCGTTGAAAAGTACATTTGATCAACGGCTGTGTGATTACGTTTCAGACGGGAATATCTGTTCATGGGAACAATTTCACGGGAACGTCTTTTGTATCTTATTTCGGAATAAGTATGTTAGGGCGTCGCCCACCTCAGAAAGCCCGTTAGAAAAATCGAAAGTACTATTCAAGAAATAATTAAATCGTTAGCAGGTACTGTTTCATCATCATCTGCTACTATTCTAGCCAAAACTACCGCGAACGCCAATGCCTAAAAATGGCGCCATTTTTCTTTTTTTCTATTTTTAGGGCCGCAATCAAACTTGAATATTGTACTTCGATACAAAACCCTCAATGTCTTCTCTAGCTCCAGATGTATAGACATGCTTGGACTGAAGCACTTCATTCCCCAATGTTATTAAACTGTACTCAAGGGGCCATAGGTCCCGACGAATATTTTCTATGAGAAACGCGATTGCCCAGCGCTCCGAAAAGTGTGTGCGTGAGCTATTTTCGATTAAAAAGAACTAATCAAAGTTACCTTTTCTAGATTTTTTATGATTTCATTAGTTAAACTAATGGTGAATATGTGAGTATAAATGCAAAAAATCTGAAACTATTGTAAGTTCTTTTAAAACGAGAAAAACGATTAGAAATACATGAAAATACGTCATCTTTGTGACGATTTTCTATCGAGTGAAGTAATTTTAATCGTGTAGGTATTCAATTCATGATTTCACTAGATAAATTATCCAAGAATACTGAGGTATGACTTTGGTTTCGGTAATTTGTAGTACCTATCTACAAATCTAGTCGAAAAATGAAAAATAAAAGATGCCTCCGAGTTTTTTCCACCTACTATTACGCCTTAACAGAAGTGTGTTTGTACATTGAAGATATATGTTTAGGTACAAGAAAATGATTACGATAATGGTTTTAGGTGTCCCGGACTCCAAATCAACCTTTTTAGCATTTTGTCCGTCTGGTTGATTGTTTGTTTATAACAGCATCACGCAAAAACCTCGGACACCTCTGTTACAGTTTTTAGATATAAGCTGTTTATATTAGTGAAAATATAGAGATGAGATAAAATCATATTTCTTTTAAGCATGTCTAAACAAATTACATGTCAGAGGATTGCCTCGGGGTCTTCTTTGAACTTCCCTAACATTTACACGTTTAAATATCAGATTCGCTTCCAGCTTTCCGTCACATAATATGTAGGTAGGTATATGAGTAGATAGTACCTACCTACAAGCAAAGAAAGACAATCAAAGACATGTTCTCCCTTTTTGTATTTCCCCATATTAAGCTCAGGCCACACAGAGGCGGTCCTGCGGGAAAGCGGGCCGGCGGCGGTTCTGCGGGAAGCAAATATCTGCGGACCAGCGAAGATTTTTGTGTGTTTTGTAGTGTATGGTGTGGTGGAAAGGTCATGTCCGAGTTTGTAAGTAACAGAGAAATAAGCGTTGGTCCGGATATTCGCTTCCCGCAGGTCCGCCCCCGGACCGCTTTCCCGCAGTCCCGCCTCTGTGTGGCCTGGCCTTATACTTGAGTTTAGTAAACAAAAAAGTTTTATCAAAATCGGTAGTTTTTGCGTGATGCAGTTTCTCGTGATGAGAAATAGTTAACTTTTTTCCTCGTGTTTGTGAGGTGAAAAGTTGTGTGTTTCGCTCGACTGCAAAGTTATTCTGCGTCTTGTACCTTTGTAACCTTCGTTGAGCTCAGGATTCTATTCCTAGAGTCCTTCGCTTGCTCAGGTTTCAATACAAGTAGGTACTCGTGCCAAAAAACAACTTTTGAGCCTAGCATAACAAATAACTAGTGTCCGACCGAAACTAGTTTTTACAGCCGAAACCGAAACCGAAACCGAATTTCGGCTTCGGTTCTAGTTTCGGCCGAATCCGAAACCGAAACCGAAACTTCCTTATAATATAATTCTTCCCTGCTTTTTAGGTTTTGTTCAATGTAGCTAGTTGCCAATGTGTGTGGTTATGTTCACAGAATCATGAGAAGCAGTTAATTTGATAAATTTCTTAGTAGTTTTGTTGTTTTGTCATCAATTATAGGTACATGGTATGTGTATACACTACACATCTATCTATGGGGTGAGGTAAGGTATGTTTTAACTCGGAAATATAACCAGTGAAATCAGTTTAGAACATAGGTAACTAATAAAATTTTGTATGACCTGTCTTTTTGATATTTAAAAATTATTTATAGCAAGAATATTTTAGTAAACTGCTATTAATTTCTGCATATTTGTAGACTTGAACAAAACCCCTGAATACAGGGTGCAAATTTAAATGCATTATAATATTAAAGGAGGTGCTTCGAACTAAACAACTTTTAGTATGGGGACAACACAGAAAACGCGAAAAAAAAATCTGCTATTCCGTAGAAAACGTCAACGGCCAGTCGGCCCAAATATATGGAACAGCTGATTTTTTTCGCCATTTCAACGTTGGTCCCATAGTGAAAGTAACACTAAAAAGTATGTAACACATTATAGTTTACACCCTGTAGACTTCGCTTGAATAATATACTTAATGTTTACCTAAAAGTAACTGATTGTAATTTTGTTTGTTTTTTTTTATTTGTTTTTTTTTGTTTGTTTGTACAATACACATAAAAATGATGTGTAACTATGTACATAATTTTTACGCCTGTCTCCCTTTGTAGTAGGCAGAGATAATAGAACAGCCAGACAAATATCAGTTTCTAAAAACATTATTTTAATCGAAAACAAAGTCAAACAAAGTTTACTAGATAGACCGCAATAGGTACCAAAACTTTGCAAAAACATCAAACACGTTGCATAAAAATACAACAATTAAAATGAAATTCATTCTTGAACAAAACCTCTAAATTCACAATAATTCTACACCACAAGACATAAAAAGGGGCGCGGGAAGTGAATTCGACGCTCTCCACTACATCGAAGACCGGGCGCTAACTCACGAACTTAGTTTCGGTTTCGGTCGTAGTTTCGGCCGTTTTTCTGCCGAAACCGAAACTAAACCGAAACTCCAAATTTAGGCCGAAACTGGCCGAATCCGAAACCGAAAACGAAACTTCGGTCGGACACTACAAATAACTATTATTCCTTCCGACCTACCGTAATCTTACCATGTCCTGCCATAAATTCAGTTCTGCTGATTTAGATGCAGTTTTGAAGTTGATTTCCGCACATTTTCTCAGACGAGACAACCGTCATGCATACTACGCAAAGTAACAAAGACAGAGGCACGTCTTGATTCTTGTCGTGTCCTGGGGGTGGCATGCTAGACCCCTGGGAAGTGATTGTTTTTTTTCTACTACGTACGATCGATGCAATGAGTTTTATTTCTGCATTTGACCCACCAATGACTTCGAGTTTGACATGCCAGGAGTGCGATTTTTGAATCTCATTCGGTGAGCTCAGCAGTTGAAAATGTCAAAATAACTATGGAGATATGTACTTTCTACTGCTGAGTTGACTTTCAAAAATCATACAAAAGGAGAAAGATTTTTGAGAGTCAAATCCGCAGTAGAAAGAAAGATGCGTATCTCCATAGTAATTTTGACATTTTAAACGGCTGAGCTCACCGAATGAGATTCCAAAATCGCACTCAGTCTAAAGTGTGAGTGTGTAAGTTTATACTCTAAACAACAGGGAAGTCTCACTTAGCTGTCTCATTTATTATGATTAGTGTGTTTTTTACACCCTGTATAGAAACTATTTTGTGCCAACGGTTTAGTTAAATATAAGTTCTTCTAAGTGCACTATTATCAAATCCCATTATAAAAAGCATAATATACTTACAATGTAATCCCAAACGTAAGCAAACCTCTAGGCTCTTGAGTATTTTTATATATAGGCTTCTATATAGGTACCTATAGATACAAATTGGTCTCAAAATTTATAGGGTCCTTCTTAATATGCTGACGGTTTTTTAAGGAGATAATCAGAACATCAAACTAAACAAATTTCTCTACGGGACTATAGTCGAAATAGGGAAAAAATCTGCTGTTCCAGAAAAAACTGCAAACCATCCCTACCCAAATGTATGTGATTAATTTTTTTCGCGATTTCGATGTTGGTGCCTTACAGAAAGTTGTTCAGTTTGATGTTCTGATCATCCTCTTAAACCGTCAGCATTAAGAAGGACCCTGTAGGTACCCATTGCACGATATAAATCTATGAAGCCCTAAATTTTCTCATAACTCCTTGGAATTATGAAATTCAAAAGTTTCGTGTTTAAGTAGCTGACAAAAGCACTCAAACTCGTTGAGACGAAGTGTTGAAAACTTGGAATTTCAGAGAGTTAAAAATTTATCATACCATGACGTTTATCATAAATTATTATTACCTATCTTCTTTTAGGCATGATCTACTTTAGAACAGTTTTTAAAAAGTACTCTTAGTGAGTAACTAAGTGTTAAAATGGTTAAAAACATAAACGTACATAGGGACTGTTTCACCACTTCTGAATTACTTCATAGCTTATTTGAGTTTTGACGTATCGTTCAACATATTATTATTCATACAAAATATGTCAAATGAGCTGTTAGATAAGTTAACAAGAATACCATATTAAATTTTTTTGTTAAAAATATCAGATAGACTTATTTTGGATTCGGCGAAGCGAAACAATCAACAATAGGTACACACACATGTGGGGACGTGCCATAGATGTCAACACCCACAAGTTATAGCACAAAGAAGCTAACAGATGGCGATACCGTCGCTCTCAGAAATATGCTCCATACAAAGACAACGTTCACCGTAAATACGTAACTCGTAACGTACTACAAATAAGGTTCACAATCGACTGCGAGACATAAATCGCGCAAGAGAAATAATCACAGAGATTCGATATACAAGGTGTTACAAAAATACAAATAAACCTTCAAGGGGGTGGTGTAGACCATCAAACTGAACAACTTTCACTGTGGGACCAATATCGAAATCGCGAAAAAAAAAATTTAAGTTCTATACTCTACAAATCGACTAGAGCTAAAATATGTATGGGATAAAAAATTTTTTTTTTCGCGATTTCGATGTTGGTCCCATAGAGAAAGTTGTTCAGTTTGACGGTCTAAACAACCCCCATAAGAGTTTTAAAAATTTATTGTTACTTATGAAACACCCTGTATATACAAGGTCCAACTAAGAACTGTTGGACCACGGCCGGTCCCCAGGCTTCACACTAAGCCTGGTGGAAGATCTTCCCTTTTCAATGGAGGAAGATTCCCAAGTAGCACCTCCATACACACACAAAATCCGTGCCATCGTTGCAATAGACGAAGGTTGTAGTGTCTTTAGATATGGATGTGATTTTGGATTCGTCGTTAGTGATTTTATTCGTTTCTTTCTGTACCTATCGTTTATATTTTTAAATTGAACAAATGTTTGATTTATAAAAATCAATATTGACGTTTTTTTATGTTTGAAAACGTTTTAGGGCACTAAGCTTACTCCAGCAATTAGTCGGACGACATTATACAAGGTCTAACAAAATTAGCTAAAGTATCAGACCATCAAACTGAACAACTTTCTCTATCGGACAAACATCAAAATCGCAACAACAAAAATCTGCTGCCCTACATTCGGGTCAAGTTAGGTTGGCAGTTTTGTATGGGACAGCTGTTTTTTTCGAGATATCGATGTTGGTCATATAGAGAAAGATGTTCAGTTTGATGGTCTGATCATCCCTTTAAAAAAGTGTCAGCATATATATTAAGAAGGACCCTATATTGTAAAGTACTAGCCGGCAAACAGTATATAAGACTATTGTTGGCGTGATAAAGAAGAAGCCCCTTAGTCCTTACCCTATATGCTACCCAGCAGTGGGGTTTACCGAGCTGATGATGATAATGTTCCTAGTATCAACTTCTAAAAGTTTTCCCCAACCATTTTGTTTAAACGATCATTTGAAACGAATGTGAAATCAGTGTGTTGCGTACGTTGCTATCTACATAATATAGGTCTTTCTTAATGTGCTGACACTTTTTTAAGGGGATGATCAGACCATCAAACTGAACAACTATTTCTATTGAGACAAAAATCGAAATCGCGAAAAAAAATCTGCTCTTCCGTACACAACTGCAAACCTACTCGAGCCAAATGTATGGGACAGCTGATATTTTTTTCGCGATTTCGATGTTGGTCCCATGTAGACAGTTGTTCAATTCGACGGCCTGCTGTGCCGAGGGTCGCGGGTTCAAATCCCTTAAAGGTCAAATATTTGTATGATGAATATGAATATTTGTAACCGAGTCATGGATGTTTGTATCTATATTATCTATTCTATATCGTTGTCTAGTCATCATAATTCAAGTCCAGGCTTGATTCTGGTACTTTAAATGTGACTAGATAATTTGTGTGACATTGTAAAAAAAAAGAAAAAAAAATGTCTGTTCGTGGGTCTGATCATCCTCTTAAAAAAGTGTCAGCAGACTAGGTACGCACACGGCGACAGATCAACCTACCCATAGTTGAACTCTATGTTCATAGACATAAGGTCCAACTATGGGTAGGTTGATCTGTCGCCGTGAGTACCTACCTACCCCATAATTTCTAAAAATACAACTATTTGCTTTACGTACGATGAAATGGCACAAAAGGTCTTTGTAACAAAGGAAAACGAAAATGTTGAGTACAGCCCCCGGGCGCTAGGCTGTCTTTAATGACCTCTCAGAAATGGAAGTCACCTGATAATTATCGCTTCAAAATGTGTTTTTAGAGTTCCGTAATCAAATAACGTACAGTTTCGTTCAATTCCGTCTGTTTGTCCGTCTGCATGCCTCACCAAAATTAGTTACTCTCTTATTTATACACCTAAAAAGTGTAGTTATAGCCTGGAGTGCGATTTTTGAAAGTCATTCGGTGAGCTCAACAGTTGCAAATTTCGAAATTACTATGGAGATAACATCTTTCTTCTGCTGATTTGACTCTCAAAAATCATACTTCAGGAGTGCGATTTTTTAAAGTCAAATCCGCAGTATAAAGATGCGTATCTCCATAGTTATTTTGACATTTTCAACTGCTGAGCTCACCGAATGAGATTCAAAAATCGCACTCCTGTAGCGTGTAGTATTTCAGCTATCATACGATTTGTATGTGTTCTTTGATCGTACACTTCGCAAGCTGCGAAACGACCCGAAACGAATATGTACTTCGTCACGTGTGGTGAGCCCACGGCCACGTGAAAGTTTAAAAGTAAAGTGAAATGCATTTCTCTTATACTTTTATCCAGCGGTGCATACAATATTATTGCGGTGTGAGACGTGTCAGAGGCAACTCGAGGGAAAGATAATTATTATAACGTTCCCCGTAACATTGTTTTCAGCCAGAAAATGTAATTTAATTTATCTTGTGTTTTGTAGCAAACTGGTATTTTCCTCCCTTGGCTTGTCCGTTTTTTTGTCGAACGTTGTATTTTAATTACTTCTGTGTAGTACAAGGGTGTTTCGCGGCGGGAATATACAGGGTGTTAGGGTAAACAGGTGATTCTACCTATGATACTCTTAGATCAAAGTAAAAATAATGGATAGGCCTTACGCGAACATTTCAAACCAGATAAATGGGGCAAAACAAATGAAAGGTTTACTTCAAATTTGTATGCAAGTGCCCTAGATTTGACAGATAATGGCGCTAGTTTGTATGGACCAAGTGCACCAGTAGTGTGCTTCAACTTACCGCGCTTTAGGCCTATCCATTAATTTTATTTTGATCTAAGATGATACTGAACAACTTTACCTGAGAAACCTATAGGAAATTCTAGAAAAATAATTTCGACTCTTCATACAAACGTTCGATCAGCTGATTGCATTTATTATGGAAAGGCCGAATTTTTTTTTGCGAATATCCGAGTGTTTTCAAATCTACAATTTTGAAGCAGTTTAGTAAATCCTGCTAGGTACATGCGCCTACGGCCTTGCATGCGTTGAATAAGATAACTTGTAGGTATTAATTACATAAATAGGTATTCCTAATAATCCTAACAAATCATGGATTAGTAAAAAATTATTAAATCTTCCAATAACCTGTTAACATGATGATTAGTTTCATAATCTTATCTTATCTTGTTGTGGGGGCTGGCAGGCCAGCAACACTTCGACCCAGTGGGATCTTTTGTGTTAGCCCCAATACTTTTTGCTTTCCTCACCCTTCAAATACATGGTCAATGAAGGAGGCAATACCATTGAGGGGAAGAAACCTAAGATCTCCCGGTTTTGGGTATCCATCTCCGAGGAGGCACATGCGTTTTGCCGCCAAGACATCACAGTCACAAAGAATATGTTCCATGGTCTCTTCATCCTCTCCGCATGCTCGGCAGCTGGGATCTAGAGTGAGTTTCATTTTGTGCATCATAGTTTCATAATACATGTAACGTTATTGGCAGCACTTGCTCGACACATTTTGCTTTCTCCATACTACCTACGAGTATATACTGGTATTACAAGGACACAATTTTAAGGACAAAGGTGTGCGAGCGGAGCGAGCTCGAAATTGGTTTCAACATATAACTCAATGCAGTGATGGTACCTACCTACATAATGTGAGTACCTAGGACCTACTTCTAAAAGTCTGCATGACCGCGGGCCAAGCGCTACGGGCCGCAAGTTTTGAGATGCTTTGAAGCCGTCGCGTCGGAGGTAAATAATTAAAATCGGGGGTCTACCGGAGTCTACCTCGGGGAGCGCCCGGGTATCATACCTAACTATACTCCATTCCAAATAGCAACGAAAATTTACCTACTCTCACTTATTCTTAGAACAGCTTTAGTAACGTCCAAGATATATCGGATAGTACATCTTTCTGATAAATAAATTGTATTTGCTTATCAGAATTGGCCAGAAAGCTAAATAGGAATCGGAAAATCTCGTCGTCTTTATTTGGAATGCAGTATAGGTACAAATAAACATGGAATGGAATGTCGTGAAAATAATATCAAACAAAACAACGCGCACTCGCCTTTAGCTTAACTATACAAGGTGTTTCATAAGTAACAATAAATTTTTGAAACTCTTAAGGGGGTTGTTAAGACCGTCAAACTGAACAACTTTCTCTTTGGGACCAACATTATCGAAATCGCGAAAAAAATAATTTCACATATTATACCATACATATTTTAGCTCTAGTCGATTTGTAGAGTATAGAACATAAATTTTTTTTTCCCGATTTCGATATTGGTCCCATAGTGAAAGTTGTTCAGTTTGATGGTCTACACCACCCCCTTAAAGGTTTATTTGTAGTTTTGTAACACCTTGTATAGGTACCTACATGGTCTTCTTCAAGTTACATGACATTGCCAGACAGTCACTCGCGAGTGATAAATGTGACAGTTGAGGAGAGACGGGGTTAACCTTAGTCCAGGTTCGACACTGAGCGGTGCCGTATTTAAAACCAGAGGGCTATACTAGTATTGGCTTTACAAATCACGTTATTGTATATTGACATTGATTTCTTGTCTTTTTGTAGAATATATTCATTTGTAGTTTTTTCTTTCGTTTGTGGGCTACGAATAAGAATGTATACAAGGTGTTACAAAAATACCAATAAACCTTTAAGGGGGTGGTGTAGACCATCAAACTGAACAAATTTCACTATGGGACCAATATCGAAATCGCGAAAAAAAATATTATGTTCTATACTCTACAAATCGACTAGAGCTAAAATATGTATGGGATTTGAAATTATTTTTTTCGCGATTTCGATGTTGGTCCCATAGAGAAAGTTGTTCAGTTTGACGGTCTTAACAACCCCCTTAAGAGTTTCAAAAATTTATTCTTACTTATGAAACACCTTGTAGAAGTGTAAATGAAGCTCAAAAAGTGGCACCAAAAAAAGTGTACCGTGTTCTAAATTTGTTCTTTAAAAACTGTACCTATAGCCGCCAAAACTCATACAAAATTTAATTTTTCATTGGCTGCCAAAAAATATTTTGATTTTGTTTAGAGTTACTCTTCTATAGTTATTCTTATTCGTAGTTTGTGGGCTACTACAAACGAGCCATCGGAGATCGTCATAAGTAGGGCTGCCAGCCGGTCGGCTTTTGCTGGACATTTTTGCTGTCGCATCGTGTATTTATTTAATGACTTTCGAGACGAGAACTTTTTCACTCTTTGGTATCGAAAGAATAGTATCAACTACCTTAAGAATGAATTTACTTGCATCGTTTTGTTGTAGCCGTGAAAGCAAGTCGTCGATACACAGCTTTTAAGATCACTAAAGTATCGAGTATACTTTGACAAATGGTATATAAACTATAAGTAAACAGTAATTTGGCTGCCGGCCAGGGAATGTTGAAAGATTACCGGGTCGTAATTGAGTCTCTATAGGGTTCAACGACCGGTAGACGATCCCTTAGACTGGAATAATGATCTTTTAAAATAAATGAAAACGTCGTAAGGTTATGTAAAGATGATACACAATCTTCAAAGGCAGTGAGAATTATTTGTTATGTTGTTATATAGAATTAATATAATTTATTTACACAACAATAACACTATAAAATTAATCCTACTAAATACCTAATGCAATACCTACCTAACCTAATCTAAACACTGCAACTGACAATAAAACGGTAAATTCAAAACTAATCAATGTATAATTGATTTATTTAATAACAAGATGGTAAGATGATAAATACAGAAAATAATATACGCAACATGGTTCGTCATACAAAATATAAAGTTTAAAATCCGCGTCACGCATCGTCACAAAAGAAAGCACAAGCAGGCAGTTATGTTCAGTCGAACCCTTTGGTCGTTCAAACCTTAGCTCAAATGAGGCAAAACAAATAAATGGTAGGTATTCTTCAAATTTGTATGCAATTGCTCTAGATTTGACAGATAATTGTGCTAGTTTGTATGGACCAATTGCCTTAGTTCTGTGCTTCAACTTAAGGCCAGGTTATCCAAGTGCAAGCGTCTCTTTCTTGCAAGCATAAGTTTGCAATAAGCAATTAGCCATCCCGCTCCAATTGAAAGCAGGATCGCAAAAAACGTGTTTTTCATCAATATCTTTGCTCATGGGTTTCTAAGCTCAAAATTCTACGGAGTGCACTAGAAATATTAATGTATTTAATTAATTACAAGAATAAAAAGTTAAATATCAGCAGTTTCATCATAGTATTGAAAAAACATAACAAAAAGGGGTAACTTTGGGATTTTTTTCTATCGATTAAACTTAACCTAATCGTGTAATTGAGAACGGTCGCCTATCAGCCAAATCCAAAAGCCAAATAAGACATAATTGGTTTTCAGACTTTAAAACACAGTTTAAAACACTTTCGTTCGTGTTTAAAAAACGGCCTCGACCGGATAACAGCGTCTTAACGCGCTTTAGTCCTATCCATTAATTTTACTTTGATCTAAGGATCAAACATATGAAATAAGGTACAGAGAGAGAACAAAATATTTTGATCGTTAAGAACGGACTGTCTTTAGTTTTGTTCAAATGATCATAGAGCCCATTTGGGTGAGATTTTATGGAAATGATAGTTTGACCCATTCTGTTTTCTTCAATTATCACAATAATAAACAAAGGTATCGTGAATTTCCTCTGAAATAAAAGCCATGAATTGAGCGAACTATATGTAATGAGAGAGGAGATCACACTCGAAGCTTAAAATTACATTCAGGAGCCTTGGGCCTTTTCCCCAACTTCTGCAGATCACCACCAATTTACTTATTTGTTTGTTTTTTTACTCTACACGTACTTATTATGGCTAAGTTTCATTTAAATAGCGTGTTAGAGTAAACAGCTGCATTACATTAAGGGGTAATTATACCCTTGAAACCTACATAAAACTGATTAACTTTCCCTGAGAAACATAGGACATTCGCAAAAAAAAAACGATTTCAATCTTGTCAATATTCAAACGTTCATACAAACGTTTAGTATGGAATGTGCAAAATTTTTTGTATATTTTCCCATAGGTTTCTCAGGGAACGTTGTTCAATCAGCCCTAATCCTTACCCTAACACTCTGTATGTACGGTACCTCTAAAACTGAGACCTAAAATATAACAGGTGCACCCGCCATTCTCCTTTATAAATATCCACAATTTTGAAGCTATTCTCTGAATCTATAATTAATCAGTAAGTACGTACATCTCAGGGCGATAGGATTTTTCCTCAGGTAAATAAATCTTATCTTAGATTAATATTACTCAAGTGAAACGTTATATAGATACCTACTCGTTAGTCAGCTCGAGCGAGGGAGGGAGCCCGCTCGAGCGAGCTGCATACAATTTAGTTTTAATGCTAGGATTAATTTAAGGTTTGTATACGGAAATCATTGAACCAAGGTAGCTTTGGAACTAAATATTTCAGGGGACATAATTCGGAGCGCGCTCCGTTACTCCAAACAAACGAAGTCTGGTTATATTTTCTATACTATAACCAATTAATGTCAATGATATTTTTCAGAAACAATCTAGACACTGGTAACCTCTATACTTGCTTGACAGATTTTCTTTAAAATGTATAGTTTCAAAGTTGCAGTTCCTCAAAGATTTCCATACAAATCTTAACAACCTATACAGGTACCGATACAGATATTTGTTTTTAGATTGTGTTGGCAACATTTATTTAGGTACTTGTAATAGTAAAATAATTGGATATTAGGCCTAAAGCACATTAAAGTTGAAGCATACAAACTAGCACAATTATTGTCTGTCAAACCTAAGGGAAATTGGGTACAAATTTGAAGTATATCATTAGTATTGCCGGATTACAAAGCCTATGAGCATTATGAAACCAGGTTTTGTGCCTTTTGCCGGCGACTTCTTCCACTTGAAATTAAAAAATCCAAAAATCATTTTTCATTACACCCTTAGGTACATCCTCCGTAGAAAGTATATATTCCACATGTTTCTTATCTTCAGTGGTTTAGGCTGTGCGTTGTCAGTCAGTCTGTCAGCCACGGAACTGTTTTATAAGTATAGATGAGATGTGATACGTATTTTGATCAAATCGGTTGCGTCCTACAAAAAGGGGAGTGGCGGAGTACTCGAATAACCGACGGGCATGTACCGTATGAAGGATTATTTATTTATTTTTATTTTTATTTATTTCCTTTTTGGAGAACTTACAGCTAAACAACAGTCGGATTTCAAAAGACAAATTGATAGTCAGATGCTGACAACAAGTTCCCACATATAAAAATAGAAAGAGAAAAAAATAAGACATATAATAAGCAATGTTAAAACTAGGGTATAACAACATTATTATGGGCCATCAAAAAAGTTACGTGCTAGAATATTTTTAACTCTATTGGTGCTTTTACAAAACAAATCGATATCGAAGTCCATGCAAATGTCGTTGAAGCTGCTGCTGGCTTGTAGGATGTATATATTGGATGTGAATGAGGCAATAGAAGTATGTAAGGATCGTAGTTAATGTGACCTGGTCTCTGCCTACCTTACTGGGAACGAGGCGTGACGTTATAGATAGATAGACAGATAGAGATGTGATAATAAATACGGAGGTTCACTTCCCTCGGAATTATGATAATGGTATATCAAGAGTTACATACCTACAGGCATATGAATAGATAATATTAATGTGTATTGTATATTCTTGTGCTACAGGGACAAGTTGAAATCATTCGACCAACTTTTCATCTTCGTCTTATCTTGTGGGCAAGCCCTGGTGTCAGAATTTTTTCAGACCACCTTACGGCCTCTGGCGTGGTTTTTATGTAACGACTACCGCCAGAGATAGTAGCCGGGACTAACGGCTTAACGTGCCATCCGAGGCCCGGAATCATCTTGACTCTTTTCAGAGAATCAGGTGATTCAGCCTGCAATGACGAATTGACGTTTAATAAGTGTGCTTCAAGCTCCTGTATTGAATACATTATTTTGAGTTTGAGTTTGAATGTCCTAACCAACTGGGAAAAAACGCACAATGTGACATTTCACAAGTGTCCCCCGTAGGAATCGAACCCACGACCTCCGTATCAAGAACCCAATGCTCTTAACCATTATACCACAGAGGCAGGTTTTCAGTATACAGGGTCCTTCTTCATATGCTGAAACTTTTTAAAGAATCAGACTGTCAAACTGAACAATTTTCAAGAAAATATCAGCTGTTCCATACAAAACTGCAAACCTACTCGAGCCAAAAGTATGTGACAGTTGATTATTTTGTCGAGATTTTGATGTTGGTCCCATAGAGAAAGTTGTTAAATTGGATAGACCGGACAGGAAATGAATAGATAGCTACTGAGGAACATCAGTTAGTTTAAAACCGCAGTAAAAAAATCCAAGTGTTGTTTTACATTTTGACACCTGGTTACCATCGGATTAACGTATCACATAAATTTCACAAATCGCCCGACAAATTTCACTAATCGTCCAAAGGGCTAATCCATTAGGTTGATACGTGGTTGGCACCTGCCCGGGACCGGTGTGAACAGACCTTTAGGCCTCATCGATCACAGGACAAGCTGTAGGCTTCAGGCGGTCGGTCGGTGGCTACGCCAGTCGTGCGACGCCCGTAGCAAGCTACACTCGTAGCGCCGTAGCAAGTCTACGAAAGAATCTTATCTCGCAGTTATTTTGAAAATAATATCATAGAAAGTGATTGGTTGTCTAAGTGTCTCGGAAGTTTGTTTGCTGTACATATTCGGTAAGTTCTATCGTTAACATAGTTTTTCAATCTGCTTCGTGCTTATTTAAAGTTCTTTTTCGCTAATGAGATTTTAGTCTCTTCTTTAAATTCTTTTAGTTTTATTTTTATTATTATTTCGGTTTAATATTACTTTACTGACTGAGCTTATGAAAAAGATGCTTAATAAACACTTATTAACTAGCTACAAACGACATGCAATTAGTGACCAATATTTGTATGAATGTAAGCCCAATTACATCGAATAGCCTAATCAGAATTTACAGACAACATTTTGGTACTACATTTAGTTCCACTGTGTCCACGAAATAGGTCAATGATCCGACTAAAACAATAAAGTCTTCTACAAAATGTTCATTTTCAATGGTTTTATATGAACGTTGCTTTTATTTTTAAACTTATTAGGTAGCGACTTTTTTTTATTTGGTGATTCTATTTTATAATTTCCTTTGCTGTTTTGTAAATTATTCACCGCCATTTCACAGAAAATTTGGTTTAGCAGACGTTCCTTTACTTAAAATTAATTACAAATGCAAATGCGAATAATTTAACAAGTGTCATAAAAGTAAAAATAAAACTTGCAACAGCGAAATTTTCTGACATGTATAATTTTAAATGTTGTCACGCAAACTGCTAATTAAAGGGTGCCTTCCACTAGACGAGTGTGAGGCAGCGAGAAAAAACTATTATAAGACTGTAATAGAAGTGTGTCTGTACACTGAAGATATTTACAAGATAAAGATTACGATATGGTTATTAGTTATCCTTGACTCCAAATCAACCTTATTTAGAATTTGTCCGTCTGTTTGTGTGTTTGTAACAGCATCACGCAAAAACTACTGAACCGATTTTGATGACACTTTTTGTTGATAGCTTATGATTTGACTTAAAATCTGCATAGGTAGCATGGCAGCGTGATATAGCGGTATAACACCTTGGCTTTCCTTCTATTTGCGCGCGAACGAAAGAGATAAAATACGAGATACAGCCGTATCATGCTGCGAGTGCAGGTATATAATTTGAGAGGACGAAGTCGCGGGTAAACTCTATATTTTGCTACGATGAGCTCTGTGATCTTGCCGGCGGAGTTTTGCCTCGCTGCGCTGCCTCTTGCAGACTTTAGTTGACAGGCACCCTTTAATAAAGGGTTTGAAATACTTTATAGCAACGGTGGAATACAGCTAGTATACCTCGACGGGCTGATAAGGGACATCCATGACAACTAGTAGCATGGGTAGCTTGCGTGATACAGCGCTATCACACCTTCGCTCTCTTTCTATTTGAGCACGAACGAAAGAGATAAAAGACGTGATACAGCCGTATCACGTGTGGCATTGGCATGCTAGCCAATTGTGTATACAGGGTTACCTCGGAGACAGTGCGCATTTTTCTTCCATGCAATCAGTATCGTTTATTGACGATTATGTGTTCTATTGAACACATTCCAGAAAAAAAAACTTGTGTTTTTTTTTGTTTATTTAACAATCGGATTTAACAATTGGATTTCTTTCTTTATAATCAGACGGTCTAAAGCGCCATGGATGTCAACCCTAACCCTCATAATTGTAGTAAGACCCTAATCCGAGTTCTGGAATTTTTTCTGGAACTCTTGTCACTACTATTTTAATATTTTTGTATGAAACATGATAAAATAAAAAATACGTGTCTTTTTATTTCCATTGACCTTCATATACGTAAAATTTGCGCACTGTCTCCGAGGTAACCCTGTTTAAGTACTTTCGATGCTGTTTAGTAATTCGAAAGGCTTGTTTAAAATAAAAAGTCATTCGCAAACTACGTCTCATTAGTTCTCGCAAGTACGTATTTCTTCACATTCGTTGCACAAAACAAAAGTGGAACACATAAAATCTGGGCTAACATTAATTAAAAATAAAAACAGTTGGTATCGCATGCACAAATGCAAATTTTATAAGTTTGCCTGCTTTGCGACGAATAGCTGTTGCGAATGTATTGTTGCACGAAACTTGTAGGTTACTTTGCTTCACTAAAATCTGACCCCTATTATAATTCAGCCGACGTTTGAGACATACGCTTTTAGTTTCCGACACACGTGCCGACGTAAATCGTATTTACATACGAGGCTCACATAGAGGAACGACAGCGGACAGATAAACTAACTCCAAAATCGCATCGTTTTTCATATTCGTGCTCTGTTAATATCGAGAATTTCCCGATTTGACTCACGTATAGAGGCACCCACTCCAGCTTTACGAATTATAGACGTCATTCTATCACAAAAGCCTGGGGAAATAAGGTCGCCGAATGAAAGATGTTAAATGAAATTAGGGAATATATTGGTAGTTCTATCGCTGATCGGAAAATAGTAATATTACCTACGAATAAAGAAATAAATATGGAACGATAACTCCAAACAAAATCTCCTTAATTTTTGGCACCATGAGTTTTGGCGGCAAACGCCGTAATTGGAGTCGCCATAATGATTGAGTCTTGCGCGCTTGCGTGGTGTACACCAAAGTTCGTGGGGTCATTTTTTGACGTGAATTATATTTCCATATTTATTTCTTTATTCGTAGAATATTACAGTAAAAAATTTGACATTTAAAGCCCGACCAGAAATATAAAAAGCCTCGCCAATATGTTGCGGAAAATCATTGGAACTAATATTTGTACTTGGATCACTGACATTATAGTAGATTACACACCGAGGACAGGAAAGTAAGAAAGGTCGAAGGCGAAGCCGAGGTCAACAAACATGTGATCTGAGGCTTTCTTATTTACTGTCCGAGGTTAGTATACTATTTTTCTCCTCGACGGAGGTGGAAAGCGACAACTGCGTTTAGCGCAGCGGGACGACAATTGACGCTTTCCATCCGGAGGTGAGAATTAACCACCTCTTTTCTGATGTCGTCCCGCTGCGCTAAACGAAGTTGTCGCTTTCCACTTCCGCCGAGGAGAAAAATAGTATACTATAACCTCGGACAGTAAATAAGAAAGCCTCAGATCACTTGTTTGTTGACCTCGGCTTCGCCTTCGACCTTTCTTACTTTACTGTCCTCGGTGTGTAATCTACTATAGTCGATTCCAGCGCCCCCAAACCAGGTTTCATATATTTCTGGTCAGGCTTTAAGGCGTATCAGCCGTGGACCACTCTCCTCTCACTCACACTCCATACTAATCGATGAGAAAGAGCGCGTGGCTCCGGTCAGAATTTTGCTGTTTTCTTTGAAAAATTCGATGATTTTTTATTAATTTCGAAAAAGTAAAAAAAACACATCATTCTAAATTGTATTGTGAACAATATAGTAAATTTTCATTTTGTTCCGATTAAAAATGTAAGAGTAAAATGGTTACAACTGGAAAAATAGGGGTGACTTTAGAGTCCCTTTTCTTCGGTTTTATTCATTAAAATCGATTTCTAGAAAAACAACATAACTTCTCATATCCTGTAGATGGTTCAGTTTAAATTTCAGCTCAAAAAGTGCTATAGTTAATGAATAAAATGGTTACAAAATTACCCAAAACCGGCAGGTAGCCCCTTAACTACCTTATTGCTATCCTTAATGACGTAACCATGAAGGTGGCATAGGTACGTACTACCACAAGTTTTTAATTAGTAACGAAACTTTAAGGGTGTATTCAGACCGTAAATCTGAACAACTTTCCCTAATGAACATTGGTCGAAAAATTAGAATTTTTTTGGACCTCCCATAGAAGATGAAACGGCCCCGGCCGATCCGCACTTTTGTATGGGAGGGATCACAAATTTTTCACGTTTTAGACCTGACCATGTTCCAATTCACGGTCTGAATACACCCTTAAAGGTTCGTTACTAATTAAAAATCAGTGGTGTAGGTATACTATGGCTGGGCACGTAACGCGTTGCGGCTCCCGTGTTTAGGGCACAATGTGTCCAACTAAGAAGCTCTCTCCGCGTAGTCTAAACTATTATAAAACTGTAACTGAAGTGTACAGACACACTTCAGTTACAGTTTTATAATAGTTTTTACATTGAAGATATTTACAAAAAAAAAGATTACGATATGGTTTTTAGGTATCCCTGACTCGAAATCAACCTTTTTTAGAAATTTTGTCTGTCTGTTTGTTTGTTTGTTCGCGCATCACGCAAAAACTACTGAACCGATTTTGATTAAACTTTTTTTGTTTGATAGCTTATGATCTGACCTAAAATCTCGTATATAATTTGTGCGGACGAAGTTGCGGGTAAACACTGGTAAATTAATATTTCTATGATATCTCCAACTCCATAGGCAGAATTAACAGCACTTCGGCACAATGTACCCTAGTACTTATTAGTTTCATGCTTTAGCATATACTGGGTGTAAGTGACAGCCTAGCAAATACTGAAATGGTAAACTCAGACGATCAAACTGAACAACTTTCACTATGGATGTCCAATACAAAACTGCCCAAATGTGTGGGACAGCTGATTTTTTTCGCGTTTCCTGAGGTAGGCTCCATAGTGAAAGTAGTTAAGTTTAATTTTATGACTTTACCGTTTCAGTATTTGCTAGGCTGTCACTTACACCCTGTACAGTCAGAACCTTTTTCGTCGCCGCAATACGGGTAATTATTAACGGCGCCTATACATACAAGGTGTTACAAAAATACAAATAAACCTTTAAGGGGGTGGTGTAGACCATCAAACTGAACAACTTTCACTATGGGACCAATATCGAAATCGCGAAAAAAAAATGATGTTCCATACTCTACAAATCGACTAGAGCTAAAATATGTATGGGATATCAAATTTTTTATTTTGCGATTTCGATGTTGGTCCTATAGAGAAAGTTGTTCAGTTTGACGGTCTAAACAACCCCCTTAAGAGTTTTAAAAATTTATTCTTACTTATGAAACACCCTGTATATTGTTAGGCGTGCTCTATCTACGGAGTAAGGTTGTGAATCGCGTGACTGAGTGAATTACCGCGGGTTGTAATAAATTATTTCTTGAATTCGTAGGTAGCCGGTAAGGGTACGCTGATAAATATCTGCTACTGGTACGAAAATAAATAAAAAGATACGGCACGCCGTTCGACTCTGTAATGAGTACACTACTTTAGAGCACTTTACTTTTTGGTTAGAGCATTGGGCTCTTGACACGGAGGTCGTGGGTTCGATTCCCACGAGGGGAACCTAGTGAAATGTCACTTTGTGCGTTTTCCCCCAGTTGGTTAGGACATTGCAGGCTGAGTTACCTGATTGTCTGAAAAAAAAAGATGATTCCGTGCTTCGGATGGCACGTTAAGCTGTTGGTCCCGGCTACTATCACTGGTGGTAGTAGTTGTTACATAAAAACACGTCAGAGGCCGTAAGGCGGTTTGAATAAACTCTGACACCAGGGCTTTGCAGCCCACTCGATAAGAAGAAGACTACTTTACTGAAGGATACGAAGTAATACGAACATTATGTACTTATGACTATGAAAATAAATTGACGCAAAATCTTAAAACCGTTGTCATAGTAGATTGCACACAGAGGGCAGGAAAGTAAGAAAAGTCTCAGATCTCATGTAATTGTTGACAACAAACATGTGATCTGAGGCTTTCTTATTAACTGCCCGAGGTTAGTACCTATACTATTTTTCTCCTCGACGGAGATGGAAAGCGGCAACTTCGTTTAGCGCAGCGAAAACTAGTTATTTTTCGACTTTTTATTATAATATCGAAACAAGGACGTTTGTTTTTGTGAATTTAGAATATTTTCATAACAAAACGTTGATCCTCAGTTTACCTGCAATTCTGCAGAAATTATTTCCAAAGTTTAGCGTTCATTATATAACATTCTTCATAATTTATAAGTTCGTTATTAGTCTGTTACTCATTTTTAATACGCAATATAAATTATTAAAATTAGCTAAAACGGTAAAGGTAGGCGTAGGTCGCTACTTACTCGTACATTATGAATTTACAAAGATGCTAGTAACAAGTACTAGTATGCAAAGTTTTATTTCATAATCGTTTAATGAAACGTAATTGTTTTTTACCTATAATAGCAAATCATCAGAAAATTTACGAAAGTAATGACAAAGGACTCAATAGAGGTTGCCTTAAATTAACATGTTAAAGGGAAATTAAGCGAGCCAGAGCCCAATTTCGTCAGTCACACGCAGTGTTTCCTACAAATTTAGATGGTTTAAACTAAACTATGGCCATTTATAATTCATTAAATGCTTAACAAAGCATTTTACGCTCCAAAGTCCGTTTGCAACAGACACTAGTTTCCCTTTGATAAACTTAAAATCGTAAACGATTCAGTCCCAGTTCAAGACCGCGATATGCCAACTTTAAGGGTTGAACTACACCACGTAGCACAGCATCATTTTCCGTCGCTCCATCCTTTTCTGTCACTCAGGAACGTCATTTGCTAGAGCATATAAGATAGACGGAACGGAACATCACGGAACAGCACGCCGCGTGCGATCGCGTTCCGTCTATCTTATATGCTCTAGCAAATGACGTTCCTGAGTGACAGAAAAGGATGGAGCGACGGAAAAATGCGATGCTGTGCTGCCTGGCGTAGTTCAACCCTCAGTGGGATCACACACGATGACGCATTGACGGAGCGGCAGACGTCAGTCCGTCATTTGAAAAGCAAGGAGTTGGAAGAAACCACACGTAGAAGCACACGGTGACGGATTGACGCACCGTGTGCTTCTACGTGCGGTTTCATACAACTCCTTGCTTCGTATGTCGTATGTGATCTGACTTAAACTTGCGGCCCTCAGTGCATCTTTTTGCGGCCCAATCTAATTTCAAGAACAGCTTCCCGATGCGGCCCGCGATCTATTTGATTTTACTTAGGTAATTAATGCGTCATCGTGTGTGCGCTTACTTTTTTCACTGGTGCCATAGTTTTTGTGATTTCATACTTTCTTTTACCAAAATGAGTTACTTACATTTATATAATTAGGTGCTGTAAGTAAACTATTGTAGACAAGCTGTTGAAGCACGACTTCGTCCGTGTGGACCCCTTCCTGGGTTGATTTTTGAAAAATCCTTTTACCTCCTCTGTAGAATATAATATATGTTCCAAATTTCATGTCTTCTATCTTCAGCGGTTTAGACTGTGCGTTGTCTGTCAGTCAGTGAGTCAATCACGGAACTGTTCTATAAGTATAGATAATGCTGTAGAGTTATTACAGTTTATTGTACAAACATGTATAGTTGAGAAAACCTGTAGTTACAAATGCTTAGCTTATCTCTGAAGAGATTTCTTCCAGCAGACCCGCAGTTTATATAACTGTAAAATTAAAAACTTCTAGACACATAATTTATTGTCCTTTACGCGTCTAGAATCTAAAGAATTCAGTTACCTTTAAGTTTGATGAAAATGCTAAGGATAGGTTTTTCTAATAAAAATACCTTCTTCTGCGAGCTGAGAAATTTATTTCATGTCACATTATATGAGTTTCTGATGATTGATTTCGGTGGTCATTCCATTTCTTTTATGTCGTAACTAATGTTAAAGACGCGTTTGGCAAGAAAGTTTTTGTAGTGCCTCTGAAATATTTTTGACGCTTTGACAAAAATCCGCAACGTACAGAAAACGCCACGTATTGCATTCGGTTTTAGGTATCCCAGGGTTTTCCATCACAGAGGTAACATTCGAACTGAATACAGTCGTTTTGAAACTCAAAAGTTGTATTCTAAATAAATAAATTCGAATTCAATTGGAAATTCGTATGAAAATGTTTAGTTTCATTCAAAATAATATTTTCATTTTGTGCCTCTGGCCTTTGTGCCGGGGGTCGGCAACTTTGAGCCCGTCGAATCCAGGAGAGTGGGAAGGCGACGCTCGCTCCGGGTACTACTTGATGCAAAGGTTGTCCATCGCCATCCAACGCGGAAACGCGACAAGTGTCGTGGGCACCTTTGCACCCGCCCGCGCCGTGGGGCTTTTTGACTGAGTATGATTTTAGTGTTATTTAATTTTAGTAAGTTACATTTGATTGTTATTAATCCTCTGTGTTATCAAAACAAACAAAGAACGCATATCGTGTTATTGTTTAAAATTTTCTGCTTCCGAAAATGGTTCGTTTGTTCACACAGGTTTCAGGAAATAAATGAGATTACACACCGAGGGCAGGAAAGTCAGAAAGGTCTCAGATCGCCTTACCTATCACTGACTCCTAGGAGATATAGTCGTGAGCATTGAGCATTGTTATGCATAATCATGAGCCTTTTCCCATCTAGCCAGATGTTAATTTCAAGCGGAGCTATTGATATTAATTATGAACATTATAATTTTTCAAACAGCCGCAGCTACGGGCTGGTTTAGATATAACGTACTAACTTGTATAATTTGCGCCTTAGAATCGAATTATATACTCTGTGGAATCGAGTTTAACAATTTGATCGCCAGCAATATTATAAAAGACTTTTCGAGTTTAGTAGGCCATAGAGTCATTCATCAATTTGGACTTGGACTGTTACTACACAGGTTTTGGGGTTGTTTAAAACTAGACGACCAACAAATGGCTGTAGTTATAGTCACTCTATTATCAACATTCTATTAAACTTACGCGACGAAGTAGATAGGAAAACAGCGGAGCTGCCGTGTGGAATAGCAACGGAGTTCCGGCGGTGCGACAAGATGCGACCCTGCAGATAGTTCGAGCGTAACTCTTTATCGCGTGTTGGTGTTACCGATGATGTTTCAGCACGGCTGGTCAGTCTGTTGGTGCATAGGTGGAGCGTACGTGGAGCATAGGCGGATTATTTAATTTCAGGACAACATTGTGGCTATGAAACGATTACTAATAATTTTATACACTGCTACAAAAAGCTGCTGATGCTAAATGTTCGGCTCAGACCCGTGGCTTTAAGTACGAATTTGAATGAAATAAAAAATCCGTTATGGTTTTGTTAGGAGTGTTATTTTCAGGTACTTACCCACAATGAATGTGAATAAAATAAAATGTTACCTCCAATGAAACTAAGACACAGATTGAAATATTTATATGGAACCCTCGGTCAACTTCTGTATGCGAGTTTGATCTGATTTAGACTTGATCAGTTTTTATATATTATAATTAGACTGTGCTCAAGTCACTGCAAAAATGTAACATTAATGGGGATAGGTACAAATATAGAAACCTAATGATTTTATATTGAAAAATACGTCAGTTCAATAGAACAATGGAAATAGTAGAATATCACGAAGCCATTTTATTAGCCTTCCCGTAGTTAAAGTGCTGGCTGTAGAGTATATGGCTCCCATAAACGTTTTATGTTTTAGTTATCTCTCAGTTTGTATATGTATGTAGCTACTATACTATACTCGTATGTATAGTACGTTACCTACAGTATTCCTCTTTCCTTAAAATAATAACATTTTCACACCTCAACAAATAGGAGCGATTCTGTGGACGAGTGAGGTGAAAAGCCCGAATAGAAAAGCCTGCACTGAAAAAAATTAACCTGCCTGACGACCTGACAGCACAGTCTGTAGTGAACCTGCCTGCTGTGTCGAGGGCCGCGGGTTCGAATCCCGTAAGGGACAAATATTTGTATGGTGAATATGAATATTTGTACCCGAGTCATGGATGTTTGTATCTATATATGTATTCTATATCTTTGTCTAGCTATCATAATACAAGTCCAGCCTAGATTCTGGAAATTTAAATGTGACTAGATAATTTGTGTGACAATGTTCAAGATATTTATTATTATTTATATTTATGTTCTGCAAAACAGTTCGGTAATCACTAAAGTTTGTTTATATTTAACAAAACACTTTTTCAGTGTGTTGGAACATAATATGTGATGTACAATAACTTATACTTTTATTTTTTTCCTTTCCTGGCGGCCGACCAAAGACAGATTTTTTTTTTTTTTTAAGTTTATCCTTTCGGATAGGCTATGGGAACTAGCCCTTACTGCCTGGTCATTAGTGTCTTTTTTCTTTGTACTTAAACCTAACCTAACCTAAACTTAATACCTAACTCTTGAAATGCGAGGGTGGTACACACATTCCAATGGTCAGGTGAGTTTCACGCGAGAATCAATCCGAATCAAACGGGAGCGCCTTCTTTATTTCTCACTTTTACTATATTGTTTTCCATTAATGGCACATTATCAAACTAATTCCACCACATTAACACAATAATAGCCACGAAAAACTTATTTAGAAAATTAAGAAACAAAGCCCGTCCTTTTCTTCAAGATTCCCGTGCAAAACTCTCCTGATGAAGATGGGATGATAGATGAACGATGAGGATGAAATTTTGGTCGATTTTGTAAGCACGCGCGCTGCCGCCAAAATCACCAGTAACGATTTAACTTGCACCAAAACGTTTGTTCTTTCTTCGTATGTATTTGAGATTCCTGTTATGTTGGTCGATTTACGCAACTTTTTGGCACACAATCCGCACGAAATTATGTCACAAATATCACTAAAACCAATTTTTCACGAATATCAAATACAACTTTGACCGAACAAATTTAATGGCGGGAAGCCAATCCCAAAGACCGAATGATTGTGATCAGATCCCATTCATTATTTCGAAAACTATTTTCTCTTTCATTTCCGCCGGAAGCGACCACACCTTTTTGTCATGTGCGTGTTCGTGCGGCCTGAACGAATTTTCTTTTATGCTTTATATTCTTGCCTGGAAAGTATACATTTCTTTTTTCTTTGTTCTTCGTTTTTTATGTTATCGTTTCTATTCAACAAATGTTTTGATATTACGTCAATAAATCGTGATGGAGACGAAAAGGATACCGGTTCGTTCAGTTGCCTACATAACGATGTTACTCGTATGTAGACCGTGCTAGCTCGTAACGGCGCGGCGAGGTGCGGCCGGAATGAATAATATAATGCTATGTCAGTCCCGTTCTAATAAGATAATGTTATCGGGGTAAAGGGCTTGAGAGCTTAAAAGTACCTGCCGCGCTCTTCGAGAAAACTTTATTGTAAGTATTACACCGAAAAGATAAGTGGAGAGATTTATAGGTATTAATTTTTCTTCAAATCAACTGTTATTTGGTTTGTCTTCATTGCAAGGTCGAGTTAGCTAGAATCGGCAGATAATGTTGAGGTATATGGTTTTTTATTAACATAACAAAAGATATACCTAATTATTTACATAACTCTTAAATAAAAGAAGAAACAAAAGAGAAACTAAACTTACACAAAAAAAAAACGTATTTGCGGCTTGACAGCAAGGAGGCTGGCAGCGTTGCCTCTTTGTATGGCCACACTGATTCGCTGGGCGAGGTAGCTGCCAGTCCTCTGGCACAGTATAAGAAAGAGTATATACGAGTAAAAGAGAGAGTACGAGTAGGTACTACCGATACCTCGATTGTAGAGATATGAAACGTTCTTAGAAACGTCGTCTGACAACGTATCAACACTGGCAACCCTGCTCTCGCACCCCCCCGTCTGTCCTCCAGCGACGTAATTCAAATGTACCTTAAATACCAATGAAAGAAAATAATGTATTGGTCCATTTTCTTATTTTGTCTCTAGAAGTTTTTTATTTGATTTGATTAGAGTGTTAACAATTTCACTGTTGTTACAAAGGTTAAACAACGTATTAGCCAGAACGTTCAAAATGAGCAGTTTTTCATAAAAAATCCATATCACAACTGAATAAAAACTGAATACCTACCAAAATATCACAGAATTTTCATCCAAGGCGTTTATAAGTACACGTCACACATCATGACAAACTTTCACATTTATAACATTATAAGCTATGATTTTAATGTGCTAATAACATACCGATGAAACTAAATAGTACTTAGCTTCTTAACTGAATAAAATCCTTTGATTAAAAGACATAAAACGTTAAGTGCTTAGAAGTGATAATCAATTAGTTGATACAGCTGAGAATTGCAGAGTGGTTCTTAAATTTTATGACCGTATTTATAACACCACACCCGCTCACAGAACCTATGTAGCAGGGTTGGAAAATATCCTCATTACTAATTTTATTCAAAAGACTCTTTTTTTTTAATCGTAGTCTTATCTTTATAGTTTTTTTTGACACATTCGATATAATAATGTAATGTAATGTAATCTTTGTATTTTCAGACAATTTACACAGTTCTTTTTAATTAATAATTAGGTGATAGAATTGATCGATAACGTTTGCTACCTAGTTGTTAGAACTTGTGGGATTTATGTCAAAATAAAAACATTTTTATTTATATATTATCTTTTTATATTAACCATTATTTATTTATGGTTAAATCCAATTATACGTTTTGCAAAAAAATTTCGTATTAGTGTTCCGTACCAAAATTGGCAAAACGAAACACTTATGTAATCACCTCGGTTCTGTCCGTCCGTCTGTCACCGGAATTTTTCTCAGAGACCTTAAGATAGGAAGCTTAAACTTGGCACAGACATAGTAATTAATGGTCCAATATCATAAATGAAGCCAAAACTGTTTAATGTTTATATTGGGGGCAATTTATAAACATAGGAGGTAAAAACGGTAAACAAATAAAAACATATATATCTACAATGTCGTGTGGGATCAATTGAATGCTTATGAAAATGCGAGTCTAAAAATAAAATTTTCAATGTAAGTAAGTAACTTTGTTTAACAAACTTTTCCATAAACTCAGAAAAACAGTTGTCCCCAAATCTATTAAAAAAATAGCCATATAAAATCTGAAAAAAAAAACCTGAACATAACGTGTAGATGGCGGGAAAATTATCAGGCTGGCACTAACGTGGATAGTTTTATTTCTATACAGGGTCCAACTTAATATGCTGACACCTTTGTATGGGGATAATCAGACCATGAAATTAAACAACTTTCTCTATGGGACCAACATCGAAATCGCGAAAAAAAATCTGCTGTCCCATACGCTCGGGTCGAGTTAGATTATGGCAGTTTTGTAAGCAGGTTAGTTCGTTTGTTTTGGCAGTTGTCCCAACAACTGATTTTTTTTTCGCGATTTCGATGTTGGTCCAATAGAGAAAGTTGCTCAGTTTGACAGTCTGATCATCCCCTTAAAAAAGTGTTAGCATATTAAGAAGGACCCTATATAATATATTAAAAAAACGACCACTATGCAATATCCCAGTTACTATGTGACTACGTGCTTAGTAGTTAGATAGTGTCAGTTTATAGCGGTAATCGTCAACAACCCAGGTAGTACGGAACACTAACTGCGCGAATCCCGACTCCCAACACTGGGCCGGTTTTTAGGGTTCCGTAGTCAACAAGGAACCCTTATAGTTTCGCCATGTCCGTCCGTCTGTCCGTCTGTCCGTCTGTCCGTCTGCCCGTCTGTCCGCGGCTTAGCTCAGAGACGCTTAGTACTAGAAAGCTGTAATTTTGCATGGGTATACATATTAATCACGCCAACAAAGTGGTAAAATAAAATTAAGTATGAAAAATATTTTTCGTACCACTTGCTCAAAAAAGTGACATTCTATGCCACAAAAAGCGAACATAACAATAGTCATTATTAACCTGTTAAAAACAGGGAAAGAAAGTTGTACTGAATTTCATTCATCCCCTAGGGAGAGAATGTGATTTAAATTTGGAACTGAACTACATCTGTGTTTACACCATTGAGTTTGTATATAAAGCATTATACTTCTTTTGTAAAAGGAATACGCATTTATTTTTATGAAATATCTCGATAACGGTGAATCCTAGCGAAAAAATAACCATTTTTTCGAACCCCTAGGTTACTCATAAACCGACCCTTCCGCATGCAAAAATAAAAAAAAAAATCATTTATGTCAAAAAAAATATCATAAAATTACGAAAACCGACGAGGCCGTATGAGCTTGATGCCTTTACAAACAAAAATGTAACTCTCTCTATCAATAATTGGACCAATGTTTCGAATGTTAACTTTTACTTTTAATTGTCATTATTTTTAATAAATGCTTATCTCATATTATTATTGTGTTAATTTTTTCGCAAATGGTACGAAAAGTAGAGTATTTTCCTCGGTGATAAAGCTGTCTTAGTCTTGGGTGAGTTTAAATCCCTCGCTAAACTCAGGACTCGTCTTAAATCCCTCGCTTCGCTCGTGATTTAAGTTTTTAACACCCTCGCTACGCTCGGGAGTAAACCTCGAGTCCTTCATCACGCTCGCGATTTAAAACCCCACCCGCGACAGAAGACACTGCTTTATCCCCTTGGTTAATAATCTACTATTTTGTCCTCCTAGGGTAGTTGTGAAGAGGAGACGCATTTTTTTTCTCTTTTATAACATGGTGTGGGGTATCGGTGGATAGGTCTTATAAAAATATTGTGAGTGTGGGAAAACAATCGCACTTGGCCGGTTTTTGTATCTAAATCTGTCTTTTCTATGTCCATTTTGTGTATATACCATAGAGAAATTACACTATCCCCTGTCTGTAATCAGCTCAGAACTTACCCCTCAATAATTATAATTATAGTACCTACTCTGTGATAGATAATACCTATTACCTAAGCTATTTGTAAGTCACCAAAAAACTAAATGCACTCTTTAAAAAAATAAACTTGCGTTTCCAACAAAAATGAAACAAATTATTTTCGTTTAAGTAGATACGAGAGTAAATAATTTTTAATGAAATAATATTCGTTTCGAATATATGCATGCATGCATATGCTCACGACTATATTCCCCGAGGGGGTAGTCAGAGATATTCTGAAACCTCAGAACATCCACGTTTCACCAGTAGTACCGAAACTCTATCCAGTGTGACAGGGGGTGAGCCCGTCGCCGTCGTCGTTCGTTTCGAATATATTTAGGCTGTTATGCGTACATGGTTTAAAGGAATGTTTTAATTACATATCTGCCTGTGTAATTTATAAAGACTTAAGTCAAGTGTGGCCCTGCTGAGCTCTTGATGAGGCGTGAAGAAAGTAATTGAGCTGAAATGTCGAACAGAGACGCGCCAAGGGTTGCTACAGTTTTCATGAATTTAATGATAATTGTATTTCTACAAACTATTCTTAGAATGTGTGTAACATACAATTCGAGCTTCTGAAGCAAATAATCGTCTCGCTTGTGATTACACATTAGACTGTGTAAGTATACTATTACTATTTGAATTGCTAAACAGATCTTTGGACGAATTCATGAAATAAAAATAAAAACAATATATTTAGCTTAGTACTTACCTAAAATAGTACCTACCTATCTACATGAAGCAAATCTTCTTTATATAAAATAAAGTCAAAACACCAATAATTTATAACTCAAGAACGGCTGGACCGACTTTTATAATCCTTGATATTATTGGATTTGATTAAACCATGGGAAAAAGAAATTCGCGAAAAAAAGGAGATAATTCGTTCCTATTAATGGGATGCGGTACAAAGTTCGCCGGGTCAGCTAGTGTAAAAAAAACACCGGTTTTTCTTGTTATTTTTTTTAAACGCTACATAGGTTCTACAGTTTACTTTAAAGTTTTGTTAGTTCTTTCTTGTTAAACGCCGCCTGACCCAGTTTTAAGTTAGTAGGTAGTATAAAGTAAGACTAAGTAATAGTTTGTGAGCTAGGAAGACTAACAGGAGAAAGGGTGTGATAATTCATTCAATTACAGAGTAATAGTTTGGTACGATAAATGATAAGACACAACTTTGATAAGAGATTTATTTCCAAAAACGACTTCCAAACTTGATGATGATTTATCTATACTACAGAGTACTTACCTCCGTAATATCTTAACTATTATAAAAACGTAAAATCATGAGGAATAAAAAAGTAGCGGTTAACTTCATATAAACTCAAATAACACTCGATAGCCCGATTTAAATGACGTGCAGCGCCATCTATTGACAACATTGTTAGTTTGTTTGTTTGTTCGCACATCACGCAAAAACTTTTTTTTCACCTCACAAGCTCGGAAAGATTCTGTTTATCGTTCGAAATCTGAGTGCAAAAGTGTATTTTATCCGCTAGCGTGCAAAGAGTTTTTGAAATTCGAATTTGTCTATTCAATATTTTTGTATACCGCCAATGCACTGAAAATGCTTAATAACTATTTCATGACACTGGCCAGCACGAAAATAAAAACTTTTTGAAATGTTCTTTTTAGCAATTCACTTTTTTTCCTCGCTGTTGTGAGGTGAAAAATTGTGTGTTTCGCTCGGCTGCAAAGTTATTCTGCGTCTCGTACCTTTGAAACCTTCGCTAAACGCTCAGGATTCTATTATTTGAACCACTCGCTTCGCTCGTGGTTCAATCCTAGAATCCTTCCCTTGCTCAGGTTTCAATAAAAGTACTCGCGCCAAAAAACAACTTTGCAGCCTAGCATAACAAATAACTATTGTTTGATCTTATGGTCTGACTTAAAATCTGGTATATAATTTGTGCGGACAAAGTCGCGGGAAAACACTATCATATAAAAGGAAAGATTAGATTTTTTGTTTGTTTTGTATTGAATAGGCTCCGAATTTCCCCATTAGAATGCTACATTATCCGTGATGAACATAGGCTAAAAAAACCGGCCGTGTGTGAATCGGGAAGATTCTAAGGCGGTATGAAGTTCACCGCGGTGTATCTTGCGATTTATAAATGAACGCGTATAGAGGAACTCGAACTGAAGGTGATGATGATGCAGATATCGTCGCTAGCCTTACTAAACGACGTAACTAACATCGAGGATTTTACAGGACAAGCTTTTTTCGGTTGAGCGCTACAAATTGTCAGTTACGTCAACCATTTTCTCGGTAATGCTCGAAGATACAGATAAGTCAATTAGACCGATCGATCTGTTATAAAACCTATTTGTTATGTAATATGCTGAGCCATACCTTTCCCCCCAACCCTCAAGATGTTGGTCAGCATATCATTCAGAGACTAGAGCCAGTTCGCGTCGGGACATTAACCAAGTTAGACCTTTGCTGGGTCAATTATTTAATTGTTTTATAATAATAATTCCTTTTTAAAGTCTTATTAAACAGACTCATTCATCTTAAATAAAAATCCTTTTTTTTTTAAAACAACCCCTTTTCATGTCTTATAACAGATCGAAGCGTCTTTGAAAATGGATTCGCCCACAATTAATAAGTCAGTTACGCCAAAAATTACATATACGTCGTTAAGTAAGGCTAGCGACGATATAGTACGTGCGATAAAAACAAGGCACCAAAAGGTATTTATTACATGATTTGTTACGTTATTTGAGCCCGGTAATGACTGGGCTTTACCACACCGCTATGCTGGACCCTTTCTGGGAGAAAAATAATGGTTTTGTTGGCGAGGCTTTACGTAGGTAACTTAACAAATGAGGTAATTACTTTCATGATAAGGTGGTGTCAGAGTAGTCAATTTTATACAAAACTTTGACGCAGAACACGCGTAGACGGTAGTAATAATTAGTAATATTTTATATGGATAAAATATATGGACAAATAGTTTAGAAAATCTAGATTGCGCGTCTCAAATATCACCTACTATGGTGTTTGTATTCAGCGCGCATTTGCGCTCTCTGAATAAACTTCTCTTAATAAGTCCCAGGAGACAGGACCCTTTATAAGTGCTTAAGTTTTCAGGACAGTTTATTTCGACAAGCTTGGCAGGGATTAAACTAATGACCAATTTAACATTTTATTGTTTCAATAAGTTTAACACGTTACATATTTTTATATTTTATTATTATTTTATTTCTCCTAACTCCTTATGTATTATGGATCAATGTTGTTAACCAAGCTGCGGGTTTGGGGGGGGGGGGTTCCTGGAGACTTGCAATTTTTAGGTTTACCTACGTTAGGCTCCAGTCTCCCTCAAATTATTGTTTGTATAAAATGCGTGTATTTTTTCTGTGTATCTACGAGTATGTCTACTTGTATTTAACAATTTTTGGATAAAATAAATAAATTTATTATTAAATTATTATTATTATTGCACCTACTGTGCCAGTTAAATACATTATCTAAGAACATTGAACTACAATGTTCTCTAATTTCCTAACTTTGGATCGAAATCTAAGCCACCTTACTTTTTCCATTTCCCACATTAACAATCCCAATAATGTTATACTTAGGGTACATTACCATATCAAAATGCATTTCCCCGGGCTATTTCAAGACCTTGACACCAAAAACGTCAATAAAAATGCTAATAGGTATCTGTTATGTTCGGCACAGGGATACAAAAGTGAAAAAAATCGCTGTCGGTCTTACAAAGGTTTAATGGCAAAAGAGTTCCTAAAATAAAATTAATTTCAGCTCCCAGAAGGAACTGTAGGTACACTTGAATATTTTATTTTTCGGCATGAACTTAGGTGAAGGTCAAGAAATCTTCTAACAAAGTACCTAAGTACCTGAAGTATTGAAGAGGGTCATTCGAACTCTAGTGGCTACAGGAAACTGCTCCTTGTCGGGTAGGTATATTATTTACGTCTGTAGATATACAGGTGTATGGAAGCTAATATGAAATGCAGGTCGTGAGGCGTTAGGTAAATAACGCAATTTTGAGGTTTTCCCTAATATTTAATGAAAGGCGTTAGAATGAGGGCCCAACCCTTTATCACAATACCTTTCATTAAACATTAAAAAAACCGGTCATGTGCGTGTCGGGCCTCGCGCAGGGTAGGGTTTCGTAGTTGCCCGTCACAATATACGAACTTAGAAGGGGGCTTTTTGTTTTATACTACGGTTTAACGGCTAATAAAGTATAAAAATTAATTTTATAATTTAGTCGAAGTTATCAAGTGATGTCGAATATCACTTGATAACTTGTAATTGTAAAGCTTTCTTACCGGTGATACACTACTGCCATGAATTGCAGGGGACGACAAAGACACTTGACTCTAGCAAAAATGTGCACTTTAAAGCTTAATATTTCGCTAACCGATCCCTAAATCCAAAATAGCACCTTCAATATTTTTACAAGACCTATCCACACTATGGGATAGACGAGAGAAAAAAATGTCATCCGCACTTCACGTTTAGCGGAGGTAACCAATAAAAATATTTCATAAAATTATATTTTACCACTTTGTCGGCGTGATTATTACGTATACCCGTGCCAAATTACAGCTTTCTAGTACTAAGCGTCTTTGAGCAAAGCAGCGGACGGACGGACCGACGTGTCATGGCGAAACTATCTTTAATGACTACGGAGCCCTAAAAATTGGAGCATAGATAAAAGTCAATTTCGCATTTTACTAGGTAAGTATGGCAATCGAAAAATGTATATTCCATATGGTTATAAACTTTAACATCTGCTCTACGACGACATTTTCAGGATTCTCTTGAAATACTGCCAAGAAAGTACTTGAATAATATCAAATTGCACGGTAATGGAAGAGCGGTTTTTTTTCGCGATTTCGATGTTGGTGCCATAGAAAAAGTTGTTCAGTCTGACGGTCTGATCATTCCCTTAAAGAAGTGTCAGCAAAGAAGGAGCCCTGTATACATAACCCTTTACCTAAAGAAAAAGCAAAAGAGAAACAAAAAATATTTAAATAAAAACATTTTGTTGGTATATTATGCGTGAACACGCAATAATATAGAAAATATAGACGGCAATAATGGTAATTTACAGCTTGACCCGAGACCATTAAATATCAAGAAGGGTCAACCAACATTAAGTGCCGGTGCTGTGCCGAGACTCCACGAAGAAAGGGGCAAACAGCATTATTAAGTAGGACCTATTCATAAATGTGTCTTGCCATATTATTAGATATTGTTTCAATTTTCACTTAAAAGCCTACGCTAATTGATATGACACCACTAGTTTTTAATTAGTAAAGAAACTTTAAGAGAAGTTTGTTCCGAGAGCGCAAATGCGCGCTGCATACAAACGTAATAAGGTGATATTTTCAATTAAAATCAATGAAATTTTTCAGAAACTATCTAGAAACGAATCTCTATGCTTGTATGAAGTCTGATTTTCGTTAAAATATACAGTTTTAATTCTTGGATTAATTTAAGATTTGTACGGAAATTTTTGAGGCACTGTAACTTTAAAACTATACATTCGAACGGAAATCGGACTCCATACAAGCATAGAAATTTGTTTCTTGATTGTTTCTGCAAAATTTCATTGAGTTGAATTTGTTAGTATTGAAAATATCACAATAGTACGTTTGTATGGAGCGCGCCAACGGTAATATACCCATAAGCGCTCTTACAGACTAGTGACACTTAGCGGTCGCAGAGGGTCGCGCGACCGTAAAGTCTATGAGCGCTACCCTCTGCGACCCACGGCGACCACAAAGTGTCGCTCGTCTGTAAGAGCTCTAACGGTTTATTCAGACCGTGAATCTGAACAACTTACCCTAAGGAACCAACCCTGCAACGTGACTCCCGATGATGCTTATACTCCGTTGCAGAAACGCTCATTAATTATATCCTCCACTAAATCTCCTATTGTCACTTTTTGTCTAGTTGACGTAATAAAAGCTATCAAGAGATTTAATGGAGGCTTAACTTTCATGAAAGTTTTTGCAACAATGCTTACTAATATAATGTTTTCTCCCCTCCGGACGGAAAGCGTCAATTCTCGTCCCTCGAAGTTGTCGCTTTCCACCTCCGTTGAGGAGAAAAATAGTATACTAACCTCAGGCAGTAAATAAGAAAGCCTCAGATCACATGTTTGTTACATGAGATCTGAGTCCTTTCTTACTTTCCTGTCCTCGATGTGTAATATCTACTACACATGCAGTTAAACGCTGACAGGTTACTTGTTTTTGTCGTCATCTAGCATTTAGCCCGAAGTTGAACTATTGTCATAAGTTCATAACTCATAACTTCATAAGTCATAACACAGTTGTGCCATAGCAATAGTTTAGCTTCGAGCTAACTTTAATTTGATCCCTCTCTGCGTAACTGGAGGCAAAATACATCAATCTAGCAGTATCAGCGCTGAGATCATAACACGATTTTTTTAAGACAATGTCCTCGGATGAAATGTCTGTTGCTTATGTTAGGCGCGGTTTATACAGAAGAGACGTGTGGCCGTGGCGGATAGTCAAAGTAACATAATTGGACGCAGTTCTGCAAAAAAGATCCAACCCACTATAGACCCCATAGTGGGTTGGATCTTTTTTGCAGAACTGCGTCCAATTATATTGGTAATTTGGAGAATTACGCCCGCGCCTCCAGGCGACATCACCAGGAGGGGCGGGCGCGATTCCCCTTTACGACGAAAAAGACTCTATGCAACTTTTACTCTAAGCGAGCAAACCAACCGGAGCAAAAAAAAAAAATCTGCTGTCCCATACTAAACTGCACCCGCCGCCGCTGCCTACACGACTCAAATATATGGAACTTTTTTAAGGGGATGATCAGACCGTCAAACTGATGGCACCAACAACGAAATCGCGAAAAAAATCTGCTGTTCCGTACAAGACTGCAAACCTACTTGAGCCAAATGTATGGGACAGCTGTTTTTTTTGCGATTTCGATGTTGGTCTCTTGGAGAAAGTTGATCAGTTTGATGGTCTGATCATCCCCTTAAAAAAGGGCCAGCATAATTAAGAGGGACGCTGTATAACTTCGCTCTATGATAGTGATCACCAGTCATCGGAATAAATAGGAAGATTCGATTAGAGTAAAGGCGTAAATATTTGTGTGATGAATATTAATATTTGTATTGGATTCATAGGTGTTTATAAAATTAGACGCACAGTATAGATACAAACACCCATGAATCGAATACAAATATTAATATTCATCACACAAATATTATTAACGTCTTTTCTAATCTTATGTCTTATTCCGATCACTGGTGATCACGGACGTGCACACCAAAGTGCGTGTGTATCTAAGATTCGAATGGAGAGTATTGTAATCGCTCCTGCTTGATTGTACCTACTTATTGTGCTAGTAGTCTGTGAGTCTGCAGTACATACCCAGCAAGGAATACCCTGACAGAACTCTAAAGTCCTCGTCATAAGATTGAAAGTAGCTTGATTCGTGGGAGTGAACAGTTGTTATAAAATTCCATCCGTGGTAGAGGCATTCTCGGTCTGGCTTTAGAAGTTTACGCTGGAGACGTTGGCACTTAAGTTTTCTTTGACATAACCAGTCCTACAAATGAGTTGTGTGCAGTTGGTTATTTCTAAAAATTTAACCCTGAAACGATTACGCAGTTTACCCACGATGTTTTGATTAGCGAAAGTTTTTAGGAAAAAAAACTGGCCAAGTGCGTGTCGGGCCACGCGTAGGGTAGGGTTCCGTAGTTGCCCGTCACAATATACGAACTTAGAAGGGGGCTTTTTGTTTTATACTACGGTTTGACGGCTAATAAAGTCTAAAAAGTACTTTTTTTAAGTTGGTCGACTATTACTCGTTAACTTGTAAAGCTAACTTAGCGGTGATAGTTTTCCTTTTAATTTCATTATATACACTACTGCCATGAATTTTTTCACATATCTAGAAACGGCCGTTTAGCTGGCAGAGGGGGGACACTCGACTCTAACAAAAATTAGCACCTTAAAGCTTAATATTTCTCTAACGGATCCCTAAATCGAAAAATGGTTTTCCCACACCCACCGTATTTTTAAAAGACCTATCCAACGATACCCCACACCATGGGATAGACGAGAAAAAAAAATTGCGTCCCCACTTCACGGGTAGGGGAGGTACCCTAAAAAAAAATATTTTTCAAAATTTTATTTTACCACTTTCTCGGCGTGATTAATATGTGTACCCATGCCAAATTACAGCTTTCTAGTACTAAGCGTCTCTGAGCTAAGCCGCGGACAGACGGACGGACGGACGGACGGACGGACGGACATGGCGAAACTATAAGGGTTCCTTGTTGACTTCGGAACCCTAAAAACTAAACGGAAAAATGTAAGTACTTATAACGAACGTTTTTTTACCACAGATAAAAAACCTTGTTTGTTAAAAATATTACCTATGAGAACAAAAAACACGTTGTTGCAGGAAATGTCAAAACGTCAAACGAGAATGGCGCGACCAGAAAAAGTTTTAACAACACGCATTTAAAAAAACATTTGGCAGGATTTCCCTTGTACCTCTGGGCCCATAACCTATGCAAAATACAATCTTAGCTTATGACACCGAGCGGCACAGCAAGGAATTTGCATTCAAACTACCTTATGTTAATTTAACTTAGGTACAATACAAAATGGACGACTAAACCTCCCTTTGGTAGTCTTTAACAAATAAAATGAAACGAAAAATAACGATAGAACCAGTTGTTAACGAGACAGCTTATTGTTTGAGAGTGAAAAACGCGTTTGTGCATGAAAATAGTTGTCGTGTTTTTTTGCATATGTATGACATACAATGTCTTCAATAAATAAGTATGTGCCCATGTACGTATTCAATACCAAATCACACTTTGAAATACATCCTCAGCGTTTCAAGCGTTTTGAATACGACACGGGAAATTAAATTACATTCAAATTACACAAAAATCAATTGAACCTGCGAATTCACTTGATTTATTTTACGATCCCTTTTTTACGAAAACTCGTCGTTTGCAAATACGGGTTTATTTATTTTGGATTCGCTTTGGCTCGCGAATATTTGTTTAGATATAGGTACTTATTCAGGTAAAGGCGACGCTTATAATTGTTGAGGGGGTAAGCAGCGACAGGGAAGGATGTTGCGGGCCATTTGTGGTAACATTTATTCGTCTTGGGTTAATTTCCAATTTTGTGAAAATTCTACCAAATGCAGCGATATTTTTGTACTGGCCAGTTACAAATTCGTTAGAATTTGCCTTGTTCCGAAATATACATGGTATGCTCAAAAACTAAAACTAATTTTTTTTAATTAAAAATAATATCACATATACAAGGTGTTACAAAATTACAAATAAACGTTTAAAGGAAGTGGTTTAGATCATCAAACTCCACAACTTTTACTATCAGACCAATATCGAAATCGCAAAAAAAAATAATGTTCTGTACTCTACAAATCGACTCGAGTTAAAATATGGAAGGGATATCAGATATTTTTTTTCGCGATTTCGATGTAGGGACCAACATCGAAATCGCGAAAAAAAATATCTGATATCCCTTACATATTTTAACTTTTTTCTTTTTTTTCGCGATTTCGATGTTGGTCCCTTAGAGAAAGTTGTTCAGTTTGACGGTCTAAACAACCCCCTTAAGAGTTTTAAAAATGTATTCTTACTTATGTAACACCCTGTACAGATATCATTAGCATCCTTTTAAACTAAGTCTACCCATCATAATGAACCACTTTTACAATGGGGAGCAAACCGATCGGAATAATAAAAAAAGTCTGCTCTTCCATGCAACTCGACTCAAATGTATGCAACAGCTGATTTTTTTTTGCTCCGATCAGTTTGATCCCACGGTAAAATTTGTTCAGTTTGATGGGATAGATTCTTAGTTTAAGAGGATGCTAATTAATGATATCCATTTCACTCTGCATTAGGTAGCTTTCTGATGTCATTATTTGACTCTACAACCGCGTCGGGTAAGGTGTTCAGTTGTAGAGAAGATGTGGCCAGAAACTCACACACTGTTTTGAACAAAATATACAAAGTACAATTACAGTTATGTTCAAATGTAACGACAATTCAAATAGGTACCTGTAGTTACTAGGATATTACATTATAGGATACATATACCTGTAGTTACTTTATAGGATATTATATTATAGATACTTCATAGGATATTACAATGAAAGTAACTTTTGAGTGTCGCATTTTTGGACAGAATTGCAAACTTTATTGTCCGTGACTGAGAGCCGAAATTTGAAACTTTGCTGTCATTTTCCATAGCTGGCGCGCGGCTAAACGTCAATTTTTTTTGTTTAGTTTTCCAAGCTTAGCCTTAGCAGAGGACATTTGAAAATATGCTCAGCGTAGAAAGTCTGCATATTTTCCTGAAATTCCGAAATGTTTCTTTGCTAATGTTTCTGATGATATTTTTTTTATAAAGCTAACCAATGGTAAAGCCTTGATAAAGTTATATGTCAAGATTGACAGTCGAAGATACGAAAGCGTCGAAAAAAACTGGAACCAATACATATACACGCACACATACATAATTTGTATGGCGCCTCACGCACACCAACCTATGAAACTTGGCCCCTTTTGTTTTATACGGTAAAACAGTGAGGCTCATTCTAGACGTTTTCAACAAGCATTCTAATTATCAGAGAGCCAAAGAGGACAATTACGCTAAATTTAATCTAGCCTACACACTGACATATGTCAGTGTTTAGGCTAGATTAAATTTAGCGTAATTGTCATATGTCAGTGTGTAGGCTAGATTAAATTTAGCGTAATTGTCCTCTTTGGCTCTCTGATAATTAGAATGCTTGTTGAAAACGTCTAGAATGAGCCTCACTGTTTTACCGTATAAAACAAAAGGGGCCAAGTTTCATAGGTTGGTGTGCGTGAGGCGCCATACAAATTATGTATGTGTGCGTGTATATGTATTGGTTCCAGTTTTTTTCGACGCTTTCGTATCTTCGACTGTCAATCTTGACATATAACTTTATCAAGGCTTTACCATTGGTTAGCTTTATAAAAAAAATATCATCAGAAACATTAGCAAAGAAACATTTCGGAATTTCAGTAAATGAGCCTACACGATATTTCAGCAAATCATAGCCAATATTGTTATGTTAGGCCCTGCCGTTTAATCTCGGATTTTACAATGTAAATATCAATTTTCACTTTATTTGTGGAAACATTTTCAAAACGTATCCTCAATTATTCATTACTTTTAGCATCTTTTAGCTAGACTTCAATAACTTTTACCAGCTTCTGTTCTGCCGATTTGGGATTTGAGCCTTTCCATTTTCTTAACTGTGTTGAATTGTTATAAAATCAGGTATATTTAGTTCAGAACCGAGAAACAGTCGGGATCTGGTTTGAAGTGGCTCTTTGCGAAGAGCTTTCTTGATAGATAAACATGGCCTACTTTAGGCTGGCATCAGATTACGTGACACTTTTGATTGTATTGGTAGTTAGGAGACATTTTGTTGGACTTGCAAACTGGAGGTTTTTAACGATTTTGTTTATCGATTTTAAAAATCAACAGTACGCTCTACTCCAAAATAAACTCTCCCACAGATTAGCAACAGTTTGCGGGCATTCGATGTTTCAGATAGGTGCCTATCTAGCTACCCATATTGTTCATGCTCGATTCCAGCGTTGGTGTTGAGGGTGTGGCTAGAGTCTGATAAGTTTCAATTCAATTCAATTCAATTATATTTTATTGCACACCAAAACAAAACATACATTTGAATACATCTAAAGAATTACAATTAGACCGTACAAATAAGGTGGTATTATCGCTAAAAAGTGATTTCTTCCAGACAACCTTAACGTAGAGGAATTAGCAAACGAAAAATAGGTAAAGTTTTTTATGTTAGGTTAAGTTTGTTAGTCAGAACATCTTTGCGTTGTAAGCTAACTGTAGGTATGTCCATATTTTAAGCGAATGTGAATTAATGTGTTTGTGCGAATGTGAATTATGTTTTCGTAAACATATTGTCATGTGTTGAAATTGTATGTTTGATGACAGAGCGATGTCTCTGGTGCCGCCGGGCGGGGCGGACTCGCCCAGCCCCCGGCGCGCCGTCAGCCCACTGCTGGAGTCGCGCAGGCCTCACTGCACCCTCGCCTGCGACTACTGCGCCGCCGTGCTCGAGGATAAGTTCAAACGTAAGGGTATCGTTGCTACTGTCCTGTCCTTTTGTTAAGACGCTGTTATACCGTCGAGGCCGTTTTTTGAACACGAACGAAAGTATTTTAAACTGTGTTTTAAAGTCTGAAAACCAATTATGTCTTATTTAAGGATCTGGCTGATAGGCGACCGTTCTCAATTACACGATTAGATTATGTTTAATAGATAGAAAAAAATCCCAAAGTTACCCTTTTTGGTATGTTTTTTCAATACTGTGATTAAACTGCTGATATTTAACTTTTTATTCTTGTACTTAACTAAATACCTACATTAAATATTTCTAGTGAACTCCGTAGAATTTTGAGCTTAGAAACACCCATGAGCAAAGAAAGATATTGATGAAAAACACCTTTTTTTGCGATCCTGCTTTCAATTGGAGCGGGATGGCTAATTGCAAGCTAAGCATAAGTGCTTGCAAGAAAGAGACTCTTGCACTGGGATAACCTCGCCTTAATTATTAACCAAGTAAAGTCTGATTTAATTGCAGTGATACTGTTAACGTTTAACACTTTCGCCGCTAAGCTCAAAATGTAATACAATTCTGACTCAATGTTTGAGTCGTGTGCACTGCGGCCCATTTGTCGCTGAGCTACGACGTAGGTCGTCAGCAGTTAAAGTGTTAAAATACCCTTGCTGAAAAAACAACCACAGTCAATTTTAGTTTAAAACTAGAATTAGTTACATTGGGTCAGTCAAATGAAAACAAACTGCGAACTGAATAATATTTATACAAACACCAATTTAGTGATACATTTGTCTCAGTAGTAAACACTTTACAAATGTTTAACGCAGGTTAAACAAATTCCCCTGGGATGTTTTAGGGGTAGCACCACTAAAGAGCGATCAATTCATAATATTTGTATTGTCTAACCGTTTATTCGCAAACTGTACGCAATTAAATAGGTAAGTAAAACCGTCACGAATTCGCCAGGCACAGCGGAGATGCGAAACCGTGGGACTTCACCCCTCTCCTCATCTCCCCGCCAATCCCTCACGGGAGAGACCTCTTGGGCACTTCCCGATGACGATCGCCCCGACTTCTCCGCTCTCAAGGAGAATATACACAGGATCAACAAGTGAGTTTTTATTCTCATTGTATCCAAAACACGAAAGGAAGAAAATGTGCAACCGTTTTCAGGCGGTTAGTCCGTGCCTCAAAGATTTAATAAAGTCATTTCGAGGAAATCCTTTAGAGTACAAACTTCATAACATTTTGCAATCTAGTAGCGCTTAGATTGTTCACGTAGAGGCATTTCTATATAAATCGGAAGCAATTAAATTGTTTCTTCAACAAACACTATTATGATATAACAAGGAAATTGCCCTTTTGTCATACTACCTACGCACGTAGTTGAGATTTTCCGAACTATACATATAATCGCTTTGAAGTTGTTTTCTGAAGTGGGTAATACAAATATAACAAGCTCGCAAACTACGAGTATATCTACTAGTACGTAGCGAATAATAATACTCTAACATGAAAACGAGTAGGTACCTTTTACCTACAAATGGGCCTCTTTGGCTTTTGGTGGAGTTTGGGTGATCTTTTTCATGGAAATACAATCTGTATTGTCAATACGTAAGACAAAGATATAAAAGATTTGAGCTTTCAGCCTCTATTATACCTAGAACTTTATCGATTGTAAACAGATATCTGACGTATATAGCGTCATGTTTACCTCTTTCTTGTATACGGTAGTGCGGACACGGACCTGAAAAGAAGACGGACGTAATGTGACACTATTAAGATGTGAAGCATGCAAGGTCCTACATTTTCGTTTGTTCTACAAGGGACCTACACTCACACAGATGCACTAGCTCTAGGCGCTGGTCCGACACCCGTCACCATTATGTACCGCGTGACAGCACGCACACAAAAGAAATGGGTGCTTCACTCGTGATTAGACGAGATTACGTCCGTTTTTTTTTCAGGTCCGTGAGTGCGGACTGTGGACTAATAATATCTAAATTATTAGTCCAGTTATTTCTATCAATTTATCTTTTTCGATACATTCGAAGATACGATATACCTAAGAGATACCTTATGCTTTCAATGTCACGATTCATGTGTATTGATAGCTTACATAGGTATGTTCCTACTTCGTTACTTACAGAATAATCTTAGTTAAAGAAACAGGTAGTTATCAATTTATGTTTTGGCCCCTTCCTTCCTTATTTTCCTAACAAAATTGTGATCTCAGTGGGTCGAAAATAAAGTTTTCTATTCTATTTCAAGTCTTGAGTTTTGTATGTATGTTGTTTCATCAGTTTGAATATTTCCTTGGCAGGGACATGGAGACGTCATCTCGCTTAGACATGTTGTTGACTCAAGTGGAGCAATACGCCAACAACCTGGAGGCGCTGGTGGAGGAGCGCACCTCCGATTATCTGGAGGAGAAGAGGAAGTGCGAGGAACTACTTTACCAGCTGCTTCCCAAGTAAGATTGATTCTCTAAAGCTGTTCTATCTGAAAGAGGGCAGTTACTGTAACAAATTTTCAATCGACAACATATTTTGCATGATTTGTTTTTGTTAACATTTTGGAATGTTACCTATTAATACCTTTTTCCATTCATATACGGGTCACGTTTGGTGTAGTTTATATAGTATCTGAAACTAATCATGGTGTTTTCTTATACCTAGGTCGGTGGCTTCTCAGCTGATAATGGGCCAGCCCGTAATGGCGGAGACCTACGACCATGTGACTATCTACTTCAGCGACATTATTGGCTTCACCCAGTTGTCGGCAGAGTCTACTCCTCTCGAAGTTGTTGATATGCTTAACGACTTGTATACGAGCTTCGATTCTATCATCGAGAATTTTGATGTTTACAAGGTAAAGCGCTACCCACAAACCTCACCGGCCGAAGCGGAAGGGTTAAAATACTTTCTGCCACATATCGGAAGCTGAAATGACTTTTTCGGTATATGTAGTTTCAATTTGAACGCTACCGCTCCGGACCGATCTCGATGTTTTTGTTATGAAATGGTGTCGCACATAGCAATTTTTATATCACATGAATTGTTGTAAAGGTGGAGACAATAGGCGATGCCTACATGGTGGTGTCAGGACTGCCGATGCGCAATGGCAACAGGCATGCTGCTGAGATAGCTCGCATGTCCCTCGCTTTGCTCAGCGCAGTGCGCGTGAAGACAGTTCCGCATCGCCCTGAAGAGAAGCTGCTCCTGAGGATTGGAATGCATACAGGTTTGCGTTTATAGTTTTATTTGAAGACTGTCGATAGCAACATGCTTGCTATAGATCAGTTCCGGTGTTCTGCTCTGCTCTGCCTATGAGCGTCGCACCGCACTGAAGCCTGCTTCTCTGTTTTGGAATGATAATTTTATTATCGATCAAATGTATCTCCAAATCCCGTAAGTAGTCTTATTCATTTCTACCGGGAATGGATAGTAGATCATATTTGTAGCTATAGTAACTATATCACAAGGTAGCATTATGTAAGATACTAGGTACTGGTAACAAAATTATGTATTGTATTCTAAACAGTAAATTCTAACCAGATAGGCTAATATTTATTTCACCTCACAAGCTCGGAAAGATTATGTTTATAATTCGAAATCTGAGTGCAAAAGTGAATTTTATCCGTTGGCGTGGAAAGAGTTTTTAAAATTCGAATCTTTCTATTCAATATTTGTCTATACTGTCAGTCCAGATGGTCCAGATAAAAAGATAGTAAAAACTGGTAAAAACTATTCGTGCGAGAAAGACAAAAAATGATGTTGCTAACTTAGCGAACTTTGCATATTATTGTCTTCTCTTTTTCGCTAATAGGTTTGTCCTTCACTTTAATTTATTTGAGTGGCAACAAAGAGATTATATCTATACTTCATTCCAAATAAGGACGACGAGATTTTTCGATTACTATTTAGTTTTCTGGCCAATTCTGATCAGCGAATATAATTTATTTAGTACAAAGATGTACTATCCGACATATCTTTGACGTTACTAAAGCTGTTCTAACAATAAGTGAGAGTAACTGTTTCAAATCTCTGTTTCTGTAATTCAAAATAGTCTTAAGTTTTCGCTGCTATTTGGAATGCAGTATAAATGTAATCTCTTTGAGTGGCAATATCTCTTGTCTTCTCTTTTTCACATATTGGTTTGTCCTTATTTGCATTTGCATATAATTATTTTTCCAGGGTGGGTTAAGAATATCGTTTAAAATAATATGTAAAATGCTTTTAATAATTGATTCATCTTGTTTACCTATGAAAAGTTATTCTTTAACATTTGCTTACATTTCTTGAATTATTTGCGCAGTAGGTATCTCAGTACAACACCACACAAATTTTTAAGCAGTTTTTTTTTTCAATCAAACTGCTGCACGTGACCGCATTGAGACAGTGACTAAAGCAATTCAATCAAAAGAATAGGACAACGTCATGAAGCGCGATGTTCGCTCTATACATCTAACTCAGTGCTTGCACCTAACATTTTCCTCGCTGTTGTGAGATGAAAAGTTGTGTGTTTCGCTCGGCTGCAAAATCATTCTGTGTCTCGTACCTTTGAAACCTTCGCTTGCTGAGGTTTCAATACAAGTACTCGCGCCAAAAAACAACTTTGCAGCCTAGCATAACAAATAACTATTGTGTTGTCAAGTTTTATTTCTCGCTTCTTGAACTCTCCATTAAAAGTTAAGCTATTCATAAAAGCCACTCAGGCCAGTAAACAATTTCCTACAGCAATTTTAAGTACGCTAAGTTTTATATTTATGCAAGCTTCATAGAACCTATTTGGGTCTTCGTTGCGCTGCGCTGCAGCTAGTTGAAACTTCGCTTCAAAGTGAATAAATCGAATACGTTGGTCTCCCTGCCATTTAAGTTTGTTTGTGCTAGCCAAGTTGCAACCTAGGTAAAATTATATTCATATGAGGTATCTTCCACAATGTCTACGGAAATGCAGTTTCCAATATAACTAGTTACAAACTGGCTCTGGCGCTCAACTGGCTATTATTTATTTATGTTGTTAGGTCCGTGCGTGGCCGGCGTCGTGGGGCTGAAGATGCCGCGCTATTGTCTCTTCGGGGATACGGTAAACACCGCTTCCAGGATGGAGTCCACCGGAGCGGCACTCAAAATACATGTGAGCCCAAAAACTAAGGACCTTCTGGACCTTTACGACTGTTTTGAACTGGAATGCCGAGGAGAAATCGCTATAAAGGTAACTATAAATTATTACTTTTTGTTTTAGATCTTGGGTATACTTGAATGTTTTATATAAATTGTAATAACACATTTTACGGCAGGGTAAAGGAACAATGACAACGTACTGGTTGATCGGTGAAAAGATATCAGATAAGCCGTTCGCTCACCCGGACCCGGGACCAGACGAGTCCAGCAGCGCTGTGAATAATCCCAGCATCACATTCCAAGGTCCCGACAGCCCTGCGTCACATTCACTGAAATCCAGTCAAAGTCCTGAACGCAAACGTGCTAAACGGGAGAGCTGCAAGCAAAGGACGCTGGAGTTAGAAGGACAACGGGAGCGCATAAAACATGACATCGCAACATACGTGGCTAAAGATCTGATCAACAATATTGATATTGTTGTCAGAAACTTACAGAGTAAACAAATCGAGGAATCTACGTCAGAAGTCGCCAAGCCTGTTGTCACTAAGCCTGTGTTGAACGGAAACGATAAAGGCCTAATAACTCCAACGTATGACAAAGAGCTTGTGATCAGTAAGGGCAAAGTGCGAGATGTCATCGACAGATTTAATCAGTGCATTATCAGCGGCAATGAAAGCGACGATAAGGTTAAACCAAAGGTAAAGAGAAGTAAAGACTGCAACACGACAAATTAAGACGTCGACGTTTGATTGTTTTTCCCGCCCGGTCTAAAAAAGATTCTATTGATTCTTTAGGGACGCGTATGCTTAGTTTATAAGTATAAATCAAAAGTTTTACTATCAGTGTATTTCGTGCCAAGCACATTATTCTAGTCTATGTATGATTAATAAACCTAAGATTAAGGTCAAACAAAACTGTGGGTGACCAAAGAATCCTACTCCGAATTTTAGAGAAACTGATTTAAACGTAGTAGAATTAATAAATGTTGAAAGATAATACAAAATTATATGTATACAAATAGATTAATAACGACGAAAATCGCCATTGCGATTTATCTGAAAGATGTAGTGAGATATTGTTTATAAGTACATTGGTAAGAAAATTTAAATAATACTATTGTATTGTACACTTATATTGTAGACCATAATAGTGTTTTTACCCAAACCTTTTATACTTCCCTATCTCTTAAATTCATTATAATTATGCCTCCTTATGAATGAGGTTATTTTATAGGGAAATATCGGTAAATTTTCATCTATAGCTTTAAATATCATGTTGCCATTATTATATTTACAGTCATTCAATCATGTTAAACTAACAATTCTAGTCATTCCATGGTTGTTTATTTCGAATGTTTAATATTTTATTTTGTTGTTGTTATAACGGTTACTTTTATTTAAATTTAATTAGATTTTATTATCCTGTGATCTAGTCTGCAACTTTTCCCACCTTCACATAACGAAATGTTTGGCAAATGAATGTATTAATTAATTAGTTTCCTATAAGTGTTTAAATTAGATGTTATATAACTATAGTCGTACTAATGCGCTCAGCGCAAAACATTTAAAAGGTTATGGCACTTGAGTGGCCACGTGAGCTCAAAATATCTGATAGGTACGTGAGCGTTGTTCGGAGTCAGTAATTTAAGTAGGTAGCATATATTTTGTGTTTGAGATACAAAATAAGAAGTTGGTAAGAAGCGTAATTTATTTTCTGTATTTGCATTTCCTTATTTTTTTACTGTGAGACTTCCAACTAATTCAATATTTCTACCGTTTTAGTGGTATCATGATTTGAACAACATTACATTTTTCTTTCTTTAGAAGTATACAGGGTGTAAGGAAAAGTATATTTAACCTTTAAATCACATACTCTATTCATCAAACTGAACAACTTTTATTAAGGAGCAAACTAGACAGCGCAAAAAAAAATCTGCTGCTCCTTAGGTACTGCAATGCCTACCCGACTAAGGGCTTTTTTACTCGAGAAAGGGACACGTTTGCTCCAATAGTAAAAGTTGTTCAGTTTGATGGGTAGAGTAATGTGGTTTAAAGGAATGACACTTTTCCTTACATCCAGTATAGTAAATGAGATCTTTAAAGCAGTAGGTCAATTTGCTATTTTTAATTTATGCTACTAAGTAAGTATAATACATAATCTACGTTCTAGTTAAACGAATACTTAGGTTGTTTCAAGTAAGCCAAGTTCGCATCTGGCCAGAACTTTATAAGATGACGTAACTAGTAGTTTCATGTTAGTTCAAGACCTGTACACATAAGGGACCTTTCAGACCAGGCGGCAGACGGTGGCGGCGCGCGAGACATGTGAAAAAGAACTTTTTGAATTATAATGACAGGGATATACCTATTATTTAATGCATAACTATAATTATACATGACATGCCTAACTATATAGACTATGATATTTATCTATGTTCTTCTAGTTGTATAATCTAGGTGAAATCTCAATTATATACACAGTACGAAAAAGTTAAGAGAATTTTATTCCGAGAGCGAAAATGCGCGCTGCATACAAACGTACTATGGTATATGGGGATATTCCTTATAAAGTGCTCTATACAAAAACTAAGAAACCAATATCTGTGACGTTACCTTGCCTGATTTCCGTTAAAATATTTTTTAAGGACAAAAGTTTCCATGGCTCAAAGATTTCCATACAAATCTTAAATTAATTAAAACGGAAATCTGACAACGACGTCGGTCGACAGATATCGGTTTCTAGATTTTTTACTTTAGTCGTGTAATTTTCAATACTTTTGTTTTTGGTACATTAATACAAATAAATAAGAATATTAAATATAATAAATAATACAAACCAATTAAGATAAATAAAACAAAAAGCCACCGATAAACTTAACCAAATAACCCGCCCTGTATTCAAATGCCTATCCAGGAGCAAAGGTGCCTATATAACTCTAAGCGCTCCTAGCGTTGCCGCGTTGTATATGGTCAACTTTTGCACCAGGAACGACCCGGAGCCGGGGGTTACATTTCCTCTCGACAAGTCGACACCCAATTCGAGCAATGAATCTTTTAGCTTCAGCTTCTCACACCCCTTAATACTCACTCGTAAACATCGGCGTTCAGTCGGCGTTCTGTCGCGCCGCCCGCCCACGCCGCGCCTCGCGCAGTCTCTTGTTATGGCGGAACCACACTTCGTTATATGTGTTATTCGTTATGCAGCTACGCTGTATTGGCCGAAATATTTGAAAAACAAACATGACATATAAACGTGCGTGCGAATAAAGCAAATATGCGCCCGAATAACGCGCATAACGAATAACAGATAACGAAGTGTGGTTCTGCTATTAGATCCATTTTGTGCTTAAACTTTAGATGGATCCAACGATTCACTTAATTGTTGAGTTAAGGAAACGTTTTCTAATTGTCTGATATTGTTAAGAAATCTTTATTAGGAAGAACCCAAACCTCGATGGTCCAACTCTTCAAGTGTAAATTGATGTAGTAAAAATAAATGTTAAGGGCCAATCTACACAAGTTACTAAATCAATATAGTAGTTCAAGGTTGCTATACAATTGGCGAATGCAATTGCAAAACTTCGAAAAGTAATATACCTACTTGATACCATTTGAACTTGTGTATTTTGATTCTAATTGGTCATTAATTATGTGTTTTAACAAGGGTACCCATCCATTAAAGTTTTATTCATACAAATTAATAAACGTTGAATGTATTAATATTGTCTTTTACTGGGATAACATCTAATCTATCTTCTAAGCCGGCATACCCAGCAATAGGATAATGCCGCCCGGCTCTCATTTATTCTACATGGGAACACAGGGAAATCCCACGAATATGTACCGTGTTTGTTTACATAAAGGTTCATTAGCAAGACGACGAAACGGCGTTGCCGCCGTGTTTGTAAGTATAGTACCTGGCCAATATCTTGAGAAACGGGAGGGGGTCAGGGGGCTGCATAAGTAGCGATATCACCTAAACACTTGGTTCTACACAGTCATCGCCATGTTCAAGATGTTTAGCAACCATTATACCGATTGATTTGTTTGTTTGACGGGCTTTAAAGGCTGTACATAATAGTGATAAAATAAAGCGGAATCTTAAAGGTAACGTAGCGCGAGTTGAGGCTAACAACGCACGTAAAGGTGCTAATCTTTTTTTAAGAGGCACTAGCCTAGCGTCTTTCGAGCGTCGTCGTCGTGCCAGCGTCGGCGCAGCGTCTCATAAACTAACAATAAGTGATTTTTGTGAATAAACACAAATCAATGTTAGTTTCGGTAAAAGGAGGGTTATATGCCTTTGCGAGTGTTCTTCAACTCTCGATTTATTTGGCGCCCCATGAATGTGTCGCTGGAATGCAATGCATCGGGTGAGTATTCGTGAGTGACGGCGGGCATGCCTGACCTAATGAAGCTGAAGTCTTGGACAATATTGTCATACTGATTATCTAGTCCATCTGTTTGATTATCTAATCGAAGTACCATAATATTGTCCACACTACACGCTCCAAAAATGACAGATTCTGACGAATATCTTAGGGCACTTTGCCTTACAAAATAAACATATATTCTGGTCAATTCAATAAAAATTTTCCAAGATTTTTAACAAGATTGGGTATGGGTATATCTAGTTCTTTTATTTATGATCGATACATATATCGTCATTTATACCTGTATAAATATTATGCATCGATGTAAAATTCAATACGTTACATATCAAAGGAGGTGCTTCAGACCGTCAAACTGAACAACTTTCACTATGGGACCATAGAAAATGTTAACCGGTGCGCGACCCAAATGTGTGGGAAATCAGTTCGTCTTATAGTGAAAGTTGTTCAGTTAAATTCTAAAGCAACATTTAATTTTAGACCCTGTATAAATATAAACATCTAGTTATGATTTGAGTACAAATACTATAGTATTCACCGTACAAATATTTGCCATTTGGATTCGAACACACGACCTTCAGCTCTGATTAACTCACTGTGCTATCGACCGCCTAATTACACATTTTAATATTATTAATACTGAGCTTAAATCCGGCTAAGCAGCTTAACTGTGAAACATGGCACAGTTAAAATGAATTGAAATTTTAATAAACGTAAATACAAAGAAGCGGCTGTAAAATGGCTGCCAAGGTTAACGGCTGGGAAGATAATGAAAGCAGAAATTGGTTCCTTAAAGCCTAAACGACACGGATTCCATTCAAACTTTTAATACAAATGGGTTCAATTTTGGTTTGAATAGTCTATTAAGAGCATGGTAGCACAGAGTACCTACTATATACATAGAAAATATAGTACTTTATAGATCTTTTAGGCGCAAAATGCATTCTAATACAATAAGTAGTGAAACATATGTATTATGTTATAATAAAAAAAAGGTTGATAATAGGTAAGTAGGAGTATATAATTATATTTTTGGGCTCATTATTATTTATCATGATACCTACTGAAAATAAATCGGAAATCGATTAAAAATAAGAGATAATTTTGTTTTTTTAACGATCGAGGTAAGTTCCTTAAAGAAATAAAAGAGACTTTAAGGTGGTTTCAGTCCATACAAAAGGGGTTGCGACAGGATTTAGTCCTATGATATGAATTTTGAATACTTTTTACATCCCATATTAATACGAACAATGATAACTAGCTGTGAAATAAACTCTATAGAAATAAAAATTACTCCGTTGACTTCTGTAACCTGTAATGAATATAATGAAGACGAAATTCTACAAATTTTGCGAATTTTCGAATGACAACAAAACCAAAACGTTATTGAAAAGTCAGTACGGTAGGTACTCTAAAAAAAAGCCTTTGCAGGCAGATGTTTGCTTGTATACTTCGATCTTTGACTACTTATATGACTTCGATCGACTAGCGCTACTAAATCGTGACAGCTATAATGTTATTGCGTCACTACGTATCCATCTACAATATTTGACTACTAGAAAACTCATCGAAAGGGATAATATCAGTCAATTGTTTAATTAAGTATAGGTACTAAAGAATGGAAATGTTGAAGAATTTCGTTCTCGGGCTTGGTAACTAAATTGAAAAAGGCAATTCTTAATTTTTCAATCTTTAATTTGTTAAAGAAATGTAGTCTTGAATAAAAACCGAACAGGTGCGAGCCGGACTCACGCACCGAGGGTTCCGTACGAAACTACGAATACATAGGCAAAAGAAAATTATTCTCTGAGATAAAAAAAAAAAAACAGGTTTTAATATTTTAGGGTACCTATTCTCTATAATCACACCAAGTTTGACGCAGTGTGTATGTATTACCAGACAGAGCAAAAACAAAAAACTTGGAAAAATACGTTTCTTCTATGGATGCTTGTTAATAGGGATTTGTTAGCAAGATTTGCGTGCAGAACCCTAAAAACAAAAATACGGAAGGTAAGAAAGGTATCTAGATACTCGACCTAATTTTCTTAGCAATATTGTTACGGCATAGACTACCCCCATTTCTTTCTGAAGGTGTCATACTAGGCGACTAAAGGGTAAGGTTTCGTAAGCAGAGTTGTATCAAGTGGGCGAAAGGCTAGCACCATAAATATCAGTGTCATAATAGGGATGAAGAGATTTTTTTTTTTTAAATTTGTTATGATATGAATTTGCTATGATATGAATTATTTGTTGTGATATGAATTACCAGGATCAGTCATCATCCCTATTGTATCCTCAAACCTTTTATTTGAGTACTGTAACAATTATATGTTTCAAATGATATAGTTATGGTAGTAATACGAGGTTTAAAAATGGCAAGTTATGGAAAGTCAGATTTATCGAATTAATCAAATTCGTATCCATTATATTAACCGGTCAAATGCGATTCGGGCTACTCGCGCACCACCACATAGCATATTAACTTAGAAAAAAGTTTTGTTTTCTCCGGAAACTTTAGTGCGAGACCGACTCACACTTGACCGGTTTTTATTATTTGTTGTTATACTCTTAGATCAAAATAAAATTAATGGATAGGCCTAAAGCGCGTTAAGTTGAAGCACACTAGGTACTAGGCATTTGGTCCATACAAACTATCGCCATTATCTGTCAAATAATAGGGCAGTTGCATACAAATTTGAAGTAATATCTTTCATTTGTTTTGCCTCATTTTTCTGGTTTGAAATGTTCGCGTAATCCATTATTTTATTTTGATATAAGGACTGTAGAGTTTTCTCTATAATCACACCAAGTTTGACTCTTGTATGTTTTACCGTTTTTACGATAGAGTGAGAAGAAAAAACGTTCATAAAACAAGTTTTTTGTATGAGGTAATTAACCTTAATTTTAACTTTAACCGTAATAACCCTTAATTTTTAACGTTATGAATTTTTTTTATTTGTTGACAAATCCGCCATAATAACTCAATTTCTGTAAAAATTTCAACTGTCTAGCTATTACGGTTCAAAAGTTACAGCCCTAAAAAGGTAGAACGGACGGACGGACAACGTAGGCTTAGCAATAGGGTCCTGTTTTCACCCTTTGGGTACGGAACCCTAAAAACATGCTTGAATTGAATATTTTCGTGTAACGTTAACCTTGCACGCTTGAGTTATGGCGTCGCAAAAATAGTCAGGAATTGGATTGTGAAAAATGATACGTACGTACATATTATAGGCTCAATAACAATTTCCTTATATTTTCTTTGTTTGATGGATGAGGTGTTTTCTTAACATTTATTTCGATATCACTTTTCGATTACTTAGAGGAGGTAATCCGCTGACACTTTTTTAAGGGGATGATCAGACCATCAAACTGAACAACTTTCTCTATGGGACCAACATTGAAATCGCGAAAAAAAATCAGCTGTCCCATATATTTGGCTTGAGTAGGTTTGCTGTTTTGTATGGAACAGAAGATTTTTTTTCGTGATTTCGAAGTTGGTCCCTTAGAGAAAGTTGTTCAGTTTGACGGACTGATCATCCCCTTAAAAAAGTGTCAGTATACTAAGAAGGACCCTGTATATAGTATAGGTATGTATACAGGGTGTTAGGTTATTACGAATTTCCTATAGGTTTCTTTGAGAAAGTTGTTCAGTATCATGGGTACAATCACCCCTTAAAGTAATACAACAGTTTACCCTAACACCCCGCAGGTCGTTTTAATGTTTGAATATTAGTTCTCACATAGAAGCTACAGTCGCCATCATAAGAACAGTGTATGTATACAGAGGGAAATTGATATCATTGTATCCTTTTAAAGTAAGAGTCTACCCATCAAACTGAACAACTTTTACTATGCGAGCAAACCGATCGTAGTAAAATAAAAATTTGCTGTTGCATACCTACATTTGAATCGAGTAGGAGCTGCAGTTTAGTATATAACAGCTGATTTCTTTTTTGCTATGATTGGTTTGCTCCCATAAAAATAGTTGGTCAGATTGATGGGTATATAGACTCTTAGCCCCACTTGCACCAACCTGGGTTAGCAATAAACTCCAGGTTAAGTTGGTAACCCATGATTTTTTGTATGTAAAAACAACTGAAAGAGCCATTTTATCCGGAGTTAATTGCTAACCCGTGGTTGGCGCAAGTGGGCTTTAGTTTAATAAAAAATCAAAAACCCCGTCTGCGTAAAAAATGATCTTTACTTCAATAAAAACTGAAAAGAATAAAAACAAGTCCAGTAGTATGTAAGACTTTAACTTTAACTGTAGACTGCAGTGCGTCTGGCATGTTTGCGGACGCTCATGTCGATGGGTTTCCCAAACGGTGTGCCGCCGCGCTGCAGAGGGTTCGCGCCAGCACCAACAGCATCCTGAACATGGTCTCCAGTAGATACTGTGACAGTAGCTTTATAAAGCACTGGATCGGTCTACACTTAAGTGTTTGTATTAACATAGTCATTTAAGTGTGTCATTTAACTACATATGGATGTAATGTCTGAAATAAAGATTTTTTTTTTATTTTTTTTATTAAACGGTCGGGACCCATTAAAAATTGTAGACCGGGTCATCAAAGTGCTACTAGGTCAACTTTCCGAATAATGGGTCCCGAGTGTGAAAGTCGCTTCATATTGCATTACATAACAGAATTCTAGTTTAGTCTATTTTATTTAAAGTTCACTTTTTACGCAGACTGGTTTTTGATTTCTTAAATTTACTTTTATATTTTACACTTTTTAGTTTTTCAACTTTAAATCGTTATATAGATCCTAAATGGTCATTCGAAATCCCAGCGGCCGATGCGACTGACGCGTGGTTCTGTCATATATGCCAGGATACATTTTCATAGTAAGCTCGCGGCCGATAGTTACTATAAAAACATGACAGAACCACGCGTCAGTCGCATCGGCCGCTGGGATTGGAAGTGTACCTTAAACATTATTTTTAAATATATGATACCCCAGTCGACATAGTTCGCCAACTTTTTTTTTTCTTCTTGTAGTCGCCATACTGAATTTTGATTACTGGGATGTCTTTAGTGTCACTCGCAAGATTAAGACAAATCGATAGACATAAGAATAATTAAAATCGGCCTACGCGTTTGGTCTCTAGTGCCAAAAAGGTAAAACTTACATACAAGGTGTTACAAAAATACAAATAAACCTTTAAGGGGGTGGTGTAGACCATCAAACTGAACAACTTTCACTATGGGACCAATATCGAAATCGCGAAAAAAAAAATTTTGTTCTATACTCTACAAATCGACTAGAGCAAAAATATGCATGGGATATTAAATTTTTGGTCTCATTCTTAGAGTTAGTTAGTTGGTCTCATAGAGAAAGTTGTTCAGTTTGACGGTCTAAACAACCCCCTTAAGAGTTTTAAAAATTTATTGTTACTTATGAAACACCCTGTATACAACGTGTTAATGAATTAACGCAAAACTAGAAAGCAGTTTGTTTAGAATCGAGAGCAGAATCGAATTATCACGGTTTCCACAAAGTTTTTTTTTCTTCAAAATATTAAATAATTTGTTGTTTATATTTTTAATTTACTGAACTCGATCTCATACCACCGCTAAGGCACTCTTACCCTACTTACTAGCAAAACAAGATTCTTAAAATGTATCCACGAGCACGTTGGTGCTTTCATTAATTGCTGAAATGATGACAAATCATTCTTGACTCAAAACTTAATTAAAGCGAATAACTTTAAATTTTAAGTATGAGGTGTATGAGGTTTTGCGCTTATTCATTAACACGTTATATACATAGGCTGTTAAACACATTACCTTTCCTTTGCGTCCCGCCGTCGGGTAAAAAGGATTCCGATGATATCAATTTCACCGTGAATTATAAAAGAGATTTGTTTTTCAGGGTGTTTTATCTTACTATAATGGCCACTACTAAATTCATTTATATCCTTTTATTTCTACACAAAACTATATACAGAAATCAAAAATTTAAATTGATACTAAATATAGTAATTTTTATCTCATATACCTAACTTTCCTTGCTTGTACCAATTAGAGTAATCTACAATGGTAGGTACTTCGTTTTTTTAAAGATCTCAAAGGGTGCCAGCTAAACAGGGTCCAACCTAATATGCTTCCTTTTTAAGGGGATGCTCAGACCATCAAACTGAACATCTTTCTCTGTGGATCGAAATCGCGAACTAAGGATCCCGGAGAAAACCAAATTGTTTGGTAATATTGTATGATGGTACGGAACCTCAGTGCGTGAGCCCGACTCGCTCTTGGCCGTTTTTTTATTTGTTTTATTCATTGTTGGACTATGGAACTGATGGACTATTTAGTTCTTCATTTGATTTGAATTTCTACTTAGCTCTGCCTATATTGACTAGGTACTTCATGTAAAATCACCGATTTTTTACGTCTATGAATTTTCAGAAAGGCAAGAAGGAGAGTAAAATACAACCTAGACATAATAAGTACAAAATACCTACCACATAATGCAGTCACATGTTTCACGCTTGGAAAGATTTAATTCAATCCGTCCGGCAGTCAGTTCTCAATAAATCAGATTAGATTCGCGACGTGAAAGCCTGAAATGGATAAAATGCAATGGTTGAAACATAAGCCTCTTCCTTAATGGGTAACTGCCTATGATACTATATTCTGAGTCCTTATGACTACAAAAATAAATTATGAAAATCATAATAAATATGTCTAACACCTATTTTGTGAACTTATTTATAGTTGTCAATAAGATGATAAATGAAGAATTATACAAAGAATTATAATATACAGGGTCCTTCTTAATATGCTGACACTTTTTTAAGGGGATGATCTGACCGTCAAACTGAAGAACTTTTTCTATGGCACCAACATCGAAATCGCAAAAAAAAATCTGCTATTCCATACAAAACTGCAAACCTATTTTTCGCGATTTCGTTGTTGGTCCCATAGAGAAAGTTGTTCAGTTTGACAGTCTGATCATCCCCTTTAAAAAGTGTCAACCCCTGTATGTATTTGTGTAAACTCAACAAGTAGGGTTCATCTTGACATCTCAAAACAACATTAACATGTTGATTATTTCCATAAAACAGCCATAAACACAGCTACAGAGCAATATCGGCTCAGTCATGAGGCAATATAAGGAAAGTGGTCATTAAAACGATGTCCTAGCTAATAGGGATTCCTGCGGAATACAATCATTCCACAGCGCTCAATAGAATGAGATTCTGTGAGGATTCTACAACCTTGACATTGTACTGAGTAATAACCTAGTCTAGAAGGAAGGGGAGTTTGCCCCGGGCGCGGGCGGAATGAGACCTTTTGCTATCGAGCACCCATCGCTGGCAGTGACAAGGTTGGGGTAAAATGTTGGAATAATATCGACTGTGCTGGGTATTCTTAGAATTTACCTAATTGCCCCTCCCGGTGCGGTTGGTTTAGACATGACTGATCGATTTAACGCCCCCGCAAATTATAGTAACACAGAATAGGCTCATAACCTAATAAGCCGCCTGGGTAGTTGAAAAAATGATAAGGTAGGTATTATTAGTTTCACGTAGGTAGGTATCAATGGCGCGTTTCATATTTTAGGACTAATAACAAGTGCGTTAGCGCAGCGTGTGTAGGCCCCCTCACGGTGGACGGACGACCTGGTGAAGGTGGCGGGAACCCGTTGGATGAGGGCAGCGCAGGACCGGTCGTTATGGCGATCCTTGTGGGAGGCCTATGTCCAGCAGTGGACGTCCATCGGCTGAGATGATGATGATGAACAAGCGAAGGTGATCGAGCTTTGCTCGGCGCCTTACACGTTTGTCTTCCAACTTCAAAATGCAACAAAAAAAAACCTAGAATTGATAGTCCTTTTAATGATAGGCCAAAACGCGCTTTGAGGAACATTATCCATTTTAGTTGTTTTTAAAATACCTGTACCGACTGTTTTGTTGTTTTAATTTTTATATAACCTGTTAAATGTTTTCTATACTTGGAATGTAAAACACTACTTAGCTAAGTTCAAACACCCAAATCGTAAATTAAAATTTGCTTTTCCAAAATAGTTTTATTAACGAAGAAGCGTCTGAGTTTTATTAAATTTTTATAGTCTTCATCAGGTACGCGACAAGACAAAATAAAAACACGAACTTTATTAGTGTTTCAAAAAAGTGACATGAAACGGTATTTGAAAGAAGTTCATCTCAATTTAATCTTTAGTTTTCGCTGCTAGCTTTTAGTAGACAATGGAATAATTATAGCCTCTATCCTATATGTCTACAATAATAAGATTTCATATTTTGCGTTCATTTGTCACCTTGTGCAATGCGGATGGATGTCATAATTATAAAGCAACAAAAAGAGTCATCCATTAGATTTTTACAGTTTTAAATATTGCAACAGCACTTCGAAAATCTGATTCAAGCAATAAAATAAATGAATGAAAACGAGGCTGCAGAGTTCTCCAAGCTGTTATTTGTAATAAAACAGGCATTCGCGGTATGAATAAAATCATAAAGTTTGACACGTTTCTTTACATTTTACGAGATTGGAATTTACAGGGGAACGTAAATCGGGTACAGGAAAGCTTTTCTTAAAAATTTCGTATAAACTGACAAATGTTTATAATAATGATTTTAATCCATTGGACATATTTACGAAAGTTAGAACTTGAATTGGTCCATTGGGCTAAACGCGTGGTAAATCGTAATACAAAATCTTGTTTATACATACTCTAAGCATAAAATATATAAGATGCGGATGACACAATTATATAAGCATATTTACGACGAAGAGATGCTTGAAGTTGGTCTTTTCCAGTTATCAACATCGTCAATATGTTTTGACGTACCTAGATGTAATATTCGATACATCATGTCTCACAATACGTTTGAACAAATAAGAGGCTTACATACACACACACATTCATAATAGTTCAGTCAATTTAAACATGAAAAGGGGGCCGTGCTTGCAAAAGGTCCGGTCGTTCTGAATTTTTTATATGTTGTTAGGACCTAAACCAATATTAAATTGCCAGATTTGCAATTTCCAAAGTGCTGTGCGAGCGGCGGTGTAACCATAAAACCATGAAATTTTCGGACTTTTTTTAGTTTTTCGCTTTTTTCTCGAAATCTAAAAGTCGTATCGAATAGTATTGTAGGTATACTTTGATTCTGACAAAATTTCCTACAAAACAATTGATATGCAATTTCTTCATAGGACTTAACCTTTTAGGGCTAGAGGGACGAGAAAGTAACAGCATTTTAAAAGATATGAAATTTGTATGGCGACTCTCTTGAAAGTTGAAGATAAAAACAAAATGATTCCATATTCTTAATCAGCGACCCCGAAAACCCCTGGATACAAATTTTCAGTCGGTTCGCTGAACCTTTAAAAGCTGCGTTGGCGTTTGAAGTTTCCATGGCAGCCATCTTGGATTTCGCAATTTTGGATTTTTTTTCACCGCCAACAAAATCTGACCAGGGTCCACTATGACATTGTTCAAGGTCCATACCCCTATCTGTCATAGTGTCCGCGGGCCGTTGACCTCATCTGTCAGGATACGACCTTCTGAGGAAGTCGAAATATTCCTTTTAACACCAGAGCATCCTTAAGATGATCTCCAAAATAATTGTAATATACGTTGGTCGGGGGAAACCCGGCGAACAATTATCCGGGCATCTATCTACTATCTATGAAAAGTGGTGGGGATCGACCAGATACCTCCAATTGATCTCCGGGTTCCCCTTATAGTACAAGGATGAAATTTAGGTATCATTATAACGATGCCCTGATGTTAAAAGAAATATGTCGAATTCCTCCGAAGGTCGAATCCTGACGGATGACGTCAACGGCCCGCGGACACTATGACAGATAGGGGTATGGACCTTGAACAATGTCATAGTGGACCCTGGTCAGATTTTGTTGGCGGTGAAAAAAATTCAAAATTACGAAAACCAAGATGGCTGCCATGGAAATTTCAAACGCCGACGCAGCTTTTAAAGGTTCAGTGAACCGACTGAAAATTTGTAACCGGGGGTTTTCGGGGTCGCTGATTAAGAATATGGAATAGTTTTGTTTTTATCTTCAACTTTCAAGAGGGTCGCCATACAAATTTCATATCTTTTAAAATGCTGTTACTTTCTCGTCCCTCTAGCCCTTAAAGGTTAAGTCCTATGAGGAAAGTGCACACCACTTTTTTGTAGGAAATATTGTCAGAATAAAATCATACCTACAAAACTATTCGATACGAATTATAGATTCCGAGAAATAAGTGAAAAACTGAAAAAAGTCCGAAAATTTCATGGTTTTTTGGTTACACTACCGCTCGCACATCACTTTGGAAATTGCAAATTTGGCAATTTAATATTGGTTTAGGTCCTAACAACATATAAAAAATTCAGAATGACCTGACCTTTTGCAAGCACGGATGTACATCTTGACTGGACTATAACTATATTCCCTTTCAGTATGGTCAGAAACTCTACATATTGTTGCCCTTGCCGTCAGGAAATGACGCCCAGCTCCAAAACAGGAACAATAATTGTCTCAACCGCCTTCTTAGTTTGAACCTGCTGGTGGTAGCAAAAATATCAAAACTATTATAAAACTTGAAGATATTTACAAAAAAAAAGATTACGGTATGGTGTCCCCGACTTCAACCACCTAGTACCTACCGAAACCAATTATTATTATAATGTAATAAGGGAAAAATTACAAATGAGATTCTAATAGATACCGTACAAAAAGAAATGTTAACGTTTTCTAACTAACCTACTCGAGAATCCATATTACTTTACTCGTAACACCAAACATAAAACATGTTTTATATTCATATCATAAATCTGACGGAGAGGAAACATAATATTTGAATATACAAAAGCGCTCAAAAGAGTGGACTAGGATACATCAGCGTGCTTTAGAATTGATTGGAAAATCTGAATCGTGTCCCAAATATCTTTTCTTTTCGGTAAAGCATGGCTATTATTTATCAAACTAGTTACATACTTACATAAACTAATCGAAAAGATCGTGCCCAAAATGATATGAAAGCATAGAAATATTACAAGTCTATGTATGAAAGTTAGGTTTCTTTTTAGTTTAGACTTTTTAAGGGGATGATCAGACCGTCAAACTGAACAATTTTCTTAAGAGGATAGGCGGGCTGAAATGCTAATTTGGAGAATAGGCCACTTATCTAGCTGTATACATATTTGTTCGATCCGCCCCACCCATACACCCCACCGACTAGATTGCGAAAGACGACTGCAGCTCGGACCGATTTTTATACAAAAACTCGTCGAAATCTGCATTTCGTATTCCCTCGTTTCCTCCTCCAAAACTATTCTTTCAAAATAATATGAGAAAGACTTTGGCTATGTCTATGTGTTTTGTTTTTTTTGTTTATACGTCAAATTTGTTTGCTGGACGTCTGAAAACAGGGGGTAAAATTGGTCATTTTCGAAGGACCCTAGTTTATGCAGTAATTAATTAATTCAAAAAAACAAAACATAGGAATATAGAGGTAACATAGATTATAATATGGTAAAAAAATGTTTGCTCTTGTGTAATTATCCAGGGAGGAAACATGGGAATACGTTTGTATGGAAAAAGCGGTACCGCCTATCCTCTTAATGAAACCAATATCGAAAACGCAATAAACAAAATCAGCTGGCTCGAATAGGTTTGCAGTTTTGTATGGAACAACAGATTTTTTTTGCGTTTTGATGTCTGTGCCGTGTTTGTGCCATAGAGTTTTACAGAGGGTCTAAACATCCCCTTAAAAAAGTGTCAGTATATAAGGAAGAACCTGTAATAAATACCCCTAACTGTCCTGTTCGCGGTCTACCTATGCTACCTATGAAAAACTAATTTAATAATCCTGGGCATTCGGCACCTACGTAATAGATACCTACCTATCCTAACATATCCTATGCTACCTATGAAACTGATTTAAAACTAATTTAATCGGCACCTACGTACCGAAAATGCCTATCTACCTAAACTAATTAACTAACTGGTCGCTGCCAACAGTGTATAGAAAATCCCTACCTATTAACTTAACTTAACTTAGCCTAACTTATGAACTATACCTAAACTTATTTATGATCCCATTTTTGAGCTGAAGACGTTAACTTGGCCAGTATCGATCGTCTAGTGAAACAGGAGACTACGTTGTGATACGCATAATAGTAACCTAGGTGCGACAGACTTGAGATTTAACTAGTATTCTAACAAACAGAGATCCAGAACTACCTAATCTTAATACAAACGTATAACAGATAGTAATACCTAACCTTCTAGCCTATAAACTTATTTCTGACTATGATTATAAAGTTATTATCAATAAATGCAACTTTCAACTCTCCGTTACTAAGCGCTGAAGTCAACCTAATGAAATACCTCTATAGCTATAGACCTTTTCTTATCCTACAGTGTGTTAAATAGTTAACTTAGATTTCACTACCAATTTACTTATACAGGGTGTTAGATTTCCTAACCTATTAAAATATATAATATTTTATTTCTATGTTTTGTTTTTTTCCTTGGGAATGCAACAAAATATAAAAGAATGATTGTTTCGTTTGGTATAGAAGAATAATTGTTTCGTTTGGTATAGAAGAGAGCCCCTCCATTCCGCTCTCAGGAGTTATTTTATTTGGTATTTCCTCCTGCTAGAATATTTCTAGCTTCAGTGGGCCTCGTCTCCAAACTGGTCAGCCCTCCTCCAAACTTTTCCCGAGATATTGTGTCTTAGTCAGGTATGTCAAGTTTAGTAAAGGATGGTTGAGACTTGTAAATTTTAAAGTCAATTCTTTGTCAGTGTGTCAGTAACTTGTCATACAATGGACAAGAGGTATTTTCCAAATAGACTGGTTTCTATTTAATTTAGACTCTAGTTTGAGTTGAACTATATTAGTAATTCTTAGACTTAATTTCTATATTAGTTGTGACTTTAAGGAACCCCAATTAGCGAAATTTCCCTTTTAATATCTTTTCTTTTATAAACCAGTTCATAAGCTCAACCCTGTTTACAGTTTAATCAAAGTAAAGTTCCTATTCTGAGAATCTACATCATTATCATTAGGATATTAAGATACATAAATCTAGCATGACAATATAAGCAGAAACTTTAGCTTATAGAAACAGTATAACATTTAACTGAATGAATAGAACCTTGGTCCATTGAAAGTAAGTTCTCTCTTTCATGTGAATATTTAGTAGGATAAACTTTTATTTATTTGACTCTGATATAAATCTGTAAAACTTATTATGTACCATAATCATTTATTTTTCTGACTAGAGGGCACTAGGCACTATATCCCAAAGTTCCACCAACTCATAACAAAGTAATAGGTACCTATGATAAGAAACTCTAATTTCCCATTATTATAAGGAAACGATAAATTTAGATTGAACTTATTTTGTTTGGACAGTATTATATTGAATTATAACTTTGATATTGTCACCTATTCACTGTTTTCTATTTATAATGTCATTTACTTTTTTAGAACTAAGATTTATCATGAAATTTAATTTGCTTCGAATTCCCTGAATTTCATTCAAACATCTACTGAAAAATCATATAACTCAAGTCTATGGAATAATTAATTAAATCCTACTGAATTTACCTATTATACCAATTTGTAAACCTGAACATCTAAACCTTTCCATTCCTACTAAAATTCTAGTCAAAGTTAAATACCTACCCTAACCTATATTATTCTAACAAAACCCTAGTAAATCTAACCATTGTCTAAATATTTTCCTATTCTAAAGAAGTTCCCTAAGGTTTGAAACTTCCCGGTGTAAGGAAATTCCGCAAGACTAGAGGTAGGCCTCACATTTACATGTAATCGTGTAGGTGTGTGATGTAAAAATTTCCTCGGTGTAAAGAAAATTTTTCGAACTAATCTGGAAAGCGAAGCGAGGATGGAGCCTCTTGAGTACCTAAATCTATTCCAGGTGTATTGCTCATATCACGGCCGAAGCCATAAGTTGTGATATGAACGGGTCCCTATTGGCAAGTGTGATATTTACGGGGACTAAATTTCGCACCCCGGGTACAACGTACTAGGCCCCCTAAAGGACACCCTCCACTTCTGCACGGTGGGTTACCCAGCAGCATTTGCACCCAGATTACGAAACTTAGGTGGCTATAAATCGTTGTGTTGGTAAAGAACGATTGACGGCACGCCACAAAACCGAGCCCGTCTCCGAAAAGACGTTGGAAGTTACCGACAGTCAGTTGTCACCGTAAGGTGACCAGTCGTTAACCCACAAAACTTCTTTGTGTACCGCATGATTATTCATCTTCAACCTCTCAACCGAACAAAGACCCCCAATTAAATTTAAATTGCAAAAATATGAAAAACCCATAATTTACCCCATAATAAGTTAAAGAAAATGATTTTAAATTTAAATCCCAATGCAAACATTTTACTATTGATTCTAATTCAAATAAACTTCCCAAAAGAACATTGAAATAAAAATTAAAATCAAAACACAAACCGGCAGCGTGAGTGCTTAAAGAATGAATATTGATGAATGACCCCCCTCCCCTCTAAGCCGAGCCTATTTATACTCGCTTCACTATGTCGATGGAGGCGACGATGGCGATGCTGACTAAGGTGACGATGGTGGCGATGGTTTTTTTTGAACAATGAAAATTGATCTTTAACTTCATAATTATAAGGCTTTCTTTCACCCTTCTAATCCTCCCTCTAATTCATACAAGAAAACGTCTCCTTATATGGTAATCTTGTCTTCCCAATAACCCGTACCAATTTGAAAAACTATTTACATTTTCCCTCATCAATCTTTATTTACTTCCAATTAAAGGTGGAAATTGCATGAACTTCTATGCTTAATTTTAGCTTCTTAATTAAATAGGCAAACAGCCTGATGCGCGAACTATCTAAGGCCCAAACTTAGTGAATTAAGCTATCTTCCCCTGACATAAGATTCATTTTTGCTAGAGGAAATTCACCTCGCGCCAACTTCACATATCAACTTTTTAGAACTTTTTTGCGCAGCGTGGGTACGCTATTGAAAACCCGCCTAACCAAAATAATTACCTACGCGCATGTGTCAAATCTGTCAATCACTTATGGACTAATCACGCTCATAAGACTCTAATACTCTGTCATAACGCCTATTTTTGCTTGATGAATTTGCTCCGCGCCTCCTAGCGAATAAATTTTAAACTATTTTCCCCGCACAAAGCATCACTGATGTATCAGCTGTTTTCTGCTAACTCAATTTTCCGCCATTTTTGTCTTTTTACTATGTTTGATTACTATTATCATTTTTCGTAATGAAAATTAATTTTCTAATGAAATATTCGTCAATTTCGATTGAGATATTGCTAGTGTCCTTTTGTTTATATGATAATTTGAATGAACTAAATTCCCTCCCTCAAAATACTAGTTAACATAATTGTCTGTGCTTTGCAACTTCTAACTTTGAAGTTTGCTATGTTTTAACGATAGTTACTTTATAATTATGATTCCTTTTGTTTGAAGCAATATATTAAGATGTGTCTGATGGTTAGAGAGTAGTATATTACTGGTGTAGACCTGGACCAGTACATTCTTCCCCCAAAATTTACGCAGGTATGTATTTAAAATTCAAATTTCAACCGGAGTCAATTTTAACTTAATATATTAACAATACAATAGTTTATTAATATTCTTCCTTGAAATGTTCTCAGTGTGGTGTGTATTTAAAATACCAAGCCGAGAAACAATTCCATCAGTGAGAAAAGTTTCAAATCATAACATAACATTCAGGATCAATTAGCAGCTTTCACTAGAAAATCTGGTTCATGTGTAGAAACTAGTTTGTGAGGCTAGTCACTCAGAATGAATTGTGTACTATGTCAATCCATCAGATTCTATTTTTCAATTTAATAGAACTCCATAATACAATCTACCACCATCCAGATCATCATCGTCGTTAGACTGAAAACCATCGTTTGAATATTAAATACCCTATCTGACACTTTCCATCAACCACTGTAATCATTAATAGTTTGGAGAGTGTAGAGTGTTCTCGTATTTGCATATCCTACCAGTGGAGTAAAAGCTTCCTTGTGGACAGTATTCTCTACTGATACCAACTACTAATCTTAATCATCGTCCCAGCCATTGAAAACAACTGTCGCGACAACTAAGACCCTCCTATTAGATCTACACAAGAAATCTTTTTGTATAGTGTAGTGTGTCCAAGTTTGAATATCAATAACCTAATTTCCATGACCTTGACTTCTGTTAATTCCAAATGGCCCTCTTTCCTCATACCAATGTTTTTTTTTTTTTTTTATTATGTACGCTTAATCATTCTGCCTTATAACATACACTTTCATTTAGTTCATACACCAGATCAAATCCAAAATAAAATCAACAGATCAATGACACGAAAAGGTAAAATTATAAATTACCACAACCGCGTAAAAGAAGTTCTAAATCAAGTTACAATAACGATTAAATACCTTTTGAAATTCGAACATTTACTTCCCCCATTCTCGACTACTCCAAAACCGAATAACTCTTGTCACCATCACTCACATATTACTTAAATTTTATCGTTCAAAAACTCTAAATTAAGCCACATTTTATCTATTATTATTTACTAATAAAATTCTTTACTTGAATCTAACCTTTATAGTCTGACTTTGACAGATTGAACTTTAGTTTTCCTAAAAGGTAAATGAAATAAGCCTAAACAATCAAATCTTCCGTGATTTCCTGTTTCTTTGTGGTTTTATATTTATTTTAAGTTTATTTAGTTCTAAGTCCTTGGTTTTTATTATTATTGTTTTTGTTTGAAAAGATAATGAAATCGCGACCCCCTAGTATTTTTTTATTCTATTTTAATTCTTTTTCTTAACCTAACCATCATCATCATCACCATTTCAGACGACTGACGTCCACTGCCGGACACAGGCCCCCCCAAGAATCGCCACGACGACTGGTACTGTCCTAACTTAACCATAGTGAAAATAAATCTATAAGTAGTAAAGTTCCCAAAATTTCTCTCAACAACCCAATGACTCAACAAAATGACAGTTGCGTAATGAAAGAATATCCACGGTTTTAATTCAAAGCTACCTAAATCAGAAAACAAAAGTTTTTTTTTTCAATAATTAAATTTAAGATGAATAAAACAGATAAGGACACCAGAGGCAAGCGCGTCCCCCTTGCGTAATTGACCCGCTTAGTAATTCTTGTTTTCTTCTTCTATCAACTATTACAGTTAAAATCTACTATAACAGATGATAAAATTAACCGATAACCTATAAATCATTATATTTAGAATGTTAGGCAACTCTCACTGAATGCGTTCCCTTCACCAAACAACGTACATCCTGGCAGACGCACTTCCCCCCTACCCTTAATCTCTCTATTTTTTATAAGTTAAATGTCACCTCAATTCTCCTGCATTTTACCACTCTCAGATCCGACTTTGACTCTTATTACTTATTGACAACCCTATAAAACATCTCCACAATTTCCCCTGCCTAGCTGATGTTATGCAGTGCAGACAGAGAAGTCGAAACCTCGCTTCCCCCTCTATCTTCGACTTCTTACGCATGATTGACCATTGGACATCCCTACTTAACCACTAAATCATTAACATATAAAAGTTTAATTATTATAAAGTATAACATTACCTCAAATGTGTGAAAGTACTAGACTAATAATTTTTTTTTTATTATTATTATATTTATCCACCTAAATAAATTTTTATTCCAACCCATCTACTGCTAGAAATGTACATCAAACACAATAGTGTGTAAAAACCTGACTAGTATAATTACTTGGACCAAGCCCTAACTTATTCAAAAGTAGTCGCACGCTAGCAACTTGGACCATACACCAATGCATCGAAGTTTCTACCGGTCGAAGCGTCCCCCTCCTCGAGCTTCGTCCCGCGTACATCCAGCCGCTCGAACGCACGGTTACTTACTACCTGCGGACGCATTGTCTACCTATCTTTCGCTTGACAACTACTCGCGCTTATTTAAGTAGGTAATTAAATGTTATAGTTTTTAGTTTTACTTATTGCTATATTATACAGTTATTTTCTATCTCTACTTAAATAATATTCTTCATTTATCGTGTTGTAGATTCTATATCTATCACTGGCATACGATTGATATTCTACGCTATTCTCGGGTAGGTACCTATTACTAGCTTCGAGTTGGATAGAAAGGGACTAAGTTCCTACATCTCCTTCTTAACTAGGATCAATTTAAACTAACAATAACTAAACCACCTGTAATAACTAGGTACCTATCAATTAGCTACATGCTACCTTATAAAGAAATTCTAGCAAATTGAATATTTTTACACACGCACACAGACATAATCTGTATGACGCCTCAAGCACACCAACCCAAAAAAGTTGGCCCGTTCTGTCCTGTACTGTAGAAGCGTGATGTTCATTCTAGACATATACTTTTCTATGGTTTGAATATATCTAATATACCTAATTACATTGTTTGTGCCTCCCTTTTATTTATATAATCTGATCTCACTAGCATTATTATTAGTTATCTGACTAAATAAAGATTTAATTTATAACGCTCTTGTTGTTACCTACCACTATTTAGGTACCATTTTTGTTTTAGATTGTACCTAACCATAATTTCTAAATTATTTGCTCTTTACCTATTATGAAATTTCCCACTTCTCTACTGTATTTACTTTGGAAATACCTACTAAAACAAGTTACCAAAAACAAGAGAAGCATCAACATAACATAATTTAAATTTAGGTAGGTAGATCATTTCCTAAACTAACTAAAATGTTATAACTAAAGTAGGTATTTATAATTAAATGTTCCGCAAAATATCTTTCCCACTCTTCATTTTATCTAAACAATACTCTTTAATATTAAATCTACCCAATATATTATAAAATAAAACATAGCAAACACCCTTCCCCCCGAGTTTAATTCTTTTGAGACTATATCCCTTAGTCATCTTACTATTTTAAAATAATTCTCACTTAATTAATTTTCAATAATTATGAATTCCTATGATTTGACATTACTTTGATGCTAATATTTCAACACGACTTTTAAGTGAGAACATCGAGTTCCACTTGGTCTCGTGGGTCCACTGTACTGAACTAAAATCGCATTCATCCTACAAGGTTGTCTAACTTGGCTTTATTTCAAGTTGGTAAACACAAATTTTGTGTCTATTTTCTTTCCAAAATTATGTAAACATAAAATCTTATTTCATTTTATCGTTCTAAAATACTTAACTGTAATAAAGTTTAATTTTTGTACAATTCCACTCCGTCAAAACTATAATTTAAATAAAATAAGTTGAAAAATCATTTTCTTGCTCGTTTCCCGGCAATAATTTAAATCATACTAGGTGAATGGCAAATTTTACACTATTCGAAATCTATTGCCTCAATAAAGAAAATACTATTACTTCTATTAACTAGCAAGATATAGACTTGTTCTAGGAACCCCAAATAGGTATTACAAACTCGATTTTACTAAATCTTTACACACACCTAATTACCGATTGAACCTACTGACGCCATCTACCGACCTTATTTGCGAAACGATCTATAGGTACTAGCGAAAGAAATACTTAAATTTCCCCTTTTCACTCTCTATTCCCATTATAAAATAATTGAACTACCTATTTTATCTATCTGGCATAAATATTAACTTATTCAAACAAATGAAATCTATGTAAATTTGATTTTAACATAATTGTAAGAATTCGATTTGAGACACTCAGCTCCATCTAGTTCTCTAACCTTCTAACTTCGAACCAAAATCAATTCTCTACAGTGCTACCATTTTAGTGAGGGATTTATTTGCGGCTTAGTTACCCCTTTTTTTATAAATTACGTACACTTTACCTTAAAATTAAAATTAGCTATATCTAACGCTTTTAACGAAATTGTTTCTCATTAATAAATTAATTATGTTATGCTTTTTATTGTTCCCTTGTTATTAGTACTAATTTTACAAAATTTTACTTGTACGTTAATATAGTTTTACTTCTAAATCTCGCTAGTAGGTAGGTATTGTAAAATTTTGCTTTTATGTATAATGTATCTACTGCTGGAGTTCCTAAATAAATATAATCGAAATAGTATTAATATAAGTCAATCCTAATCAAGAAAATCAAAATCACAATTTATTACAAAGCTAAAATTAGTCATTATTACAGATAAGCTACAAAATAATTAATTCGGAACCCTAATTAGTTACTCGTTCATTTAATTCTGTAATAAAGCCGTATTCTGTTTACCTCGCACTTTCTTATAAATCTAATTCAACCGTTTGGTGACCCCTATCGGATTCCTAATGTACCATATCATATCCTTAAAATCTAGCGACTTATTTTTCAAGAAACGGCAACACTGATTTTTACTCCGGTAATCATCTTGTATACTTTATTAACCATAAAAATTCATTCTGAAACATTTGGATGTTAGATTTCTTATCACAAATAATGATTTGATTTAATTTCAATTTAGGCATAATCCAATTCATAATTTAATTACCTAAATTCTAGTTTTAGCTTTAAAAATATGTATATTGATAAACTTCCTAATCATAGAAAAATGTCGCTAGCCTATATTAGCCAATGAACGTAACGTGCTTCTCTCTAACTTCTGTGCAATCAACCAATAAGATCACGGCATTTTTTTTTTTTACCTGTCAAAATTTACCTACTACTTCCGTCAGTTATTTTTTTTTTTCTACACACACAACATGGCTGATTTGCAGAAAAAGCTCAAAAAGCTTCCAAACGCTAACGAAGAACTCATTTACATCTTTGCTACGTTATCACGAAAAAGGAAAAGAAAACATCAAGAACAAATCGAAATTGAAAAGAAGAAACATCAAACATCCTTTCAATATCTGACGTGACTTGCTGAAGAAAGCGTCAGAGCGGGTGTCTAAACTCAGATTTTCGATACTTCCTTCGCTACGGTATCAAAGAAGAAGTATACAAGACATTTAAGAACATTACAACCTAAAACTCTCGGAACGTTCCTAAAATCGCTACTCGAAAGAACCTCCTAACGCATTTCAACACAATATCTGCTGCTGAGTGCTGCTTTCCTCAAGACACACCAAGGCGTCTCAAACTCCTGAACTTCATTTCAAACTACGCTACTAAAAGGAAGAAAAGAAGATATTGACAATACTCCAAACTGTCCTCGTTCCAGCAACTATCCACTCGGAAGCAGAAATCTCTACAAAACGTCGCTTCATCTAGTGCAAATAACCCTGGTGTAGCAAAATAACAGTGCGCAACGTAAAAACAAAGTGCTCTTAAATATCTAGTGAACAGTGATAACCTTCTAAGTGAAATTCCCAATCATATGACTATATAACCTCATGTAAACATCTATTCTATGTGATCAAAATTAAAGCATATTCCTAACTAAATAAACTAATTTATTTAACTGCATTTCTAACCAAACCTTTTCTAAATCTCTCTTAACAGAATACCTAAATCTCGAAATCTGCTATCCTCTCTCACGGCAACAATGTAAGCCTAAAAAGGCTATGATTTCAACTCAAAATGGATCATACGTTTGTAATTCAAAACCTATCTTTTGTTTATAAAATATAAAATAAAACTTGACCTAGTCTACAAAGTCTATTATCCTGGTCTTAACGGCACATATGTAATATATACCCCTAACTGTTCGCGGCTCCTAATGTAACAGATGGCCTACCTATCCTATACTACCTATGCTAACTATGAACCTATTAGAAACTAATTTAACTAATATAATAATCCTGGCATTCGGCACCTACGCACCGAATATGCCTATCTACCTAAACTAATTAACTAACTGGTCGCTGCCAACAGTGTATAGAAAATCCCTACCTATTAACTTAACTTAACTTAGCCTAACTTATGAACTATACCTAAACTTATTTATGATCCCATTTTTGAGCTGAAGACGTTAACTTGGCCAGTATCGATCGTCTAGTGAAACAGGAGACTACGTTGTGATACGCATAATAGTAACCTAGGTGCGACAGACTTGAGATTTAACTAGTATTCTAACAAACAGAGATCCAGAACTACCTAATCTTAATACAAACGTATAACAGATAGTAATACCTAACCTTCTAGCCTATAAACTTATTTCTGACTATGATTATAAAGTTATTATCAATAAATGCAACTTTCAACTCTCCGTTACTAAGCGCTGAAGTCAACCTAATGAAATACCTCTATAGCTATAGACCTTTTCTTATCCTACAGTGTGTTAAATAGTTAACTTAGATTTCACTACCAATTTACTTATACAGGGTGTTAGATTTCCTAACCTATTAAAATATATAATATTTTATTTCTATGTTTTGTTTTTTTCCTTGGGAATGCAACAAAATATAAAAGAATGATTGTTTCGTTTGGTATAGAAGAATAATTGTTTCGTTTGGTATAGAAGAGAGCCCCTCCATTCCGCTCTCAGGAGTTATTTTATTTGGTATTTCCTCCTGCTAGAATATTTCTAGCTTCAGTGGGCCTCGTCTCCAAACTGGTCAGCCCTCCTCCAAACTTTTCCCGAGATATTGTGTCTTAGTCAGGTATGTCAAGTTTAGTAAAGGATGGTTGAGACTTGTAAATTTTAAAGTCAATTCTTTGTCAGTGTGTCAGTAACTTGTCATACAATGGACAAGAGGTATTTTCCAAATAGACTGGTTTCTATTTAATTTAGACTCTAGTTTGAGTTGAACTATATTAGTAATTCTTAGACTTAATTTCTATATTAGTTGTGACTTTAAGGAACCCCAATTAGCGAAATTTCCCTTTTAATATCTTTTCTTTTATAAACCAGTTCATAAGCTCAACCCTGTTTACAGTTTAATCAAAGTAAAGTTCCTATTCTGAGAATCTACATCATTATCATTAGGATATTAAGATACATAAATCTAGCATGACAATATAAGCAGAAACTTTAGCTTATAGAAACAGTATAACATTTAACTGAATGAATAGAACCTTGGTCCATTGAAAGTAAGTTCTCTCTTTCATGTGAATATTTAGTAGGATAAACTTTTATTTATTTGACTCTGATATAAATCTGTAAAACTTATTATGTACCATAATCATTTATTTTTCTGACTAGAGGGCACTAGGCACTATATCCCAAAGTTCCACCAACTCATAACAAAGTAATAGGTACCTATGATAAGAAACTCTAATTTCCCATTATTATAAGGAAACGATAAATTTAGATTGAACTTATTTTGTTTGGACAGTATTATATTGAATTATAACTTTGATATTGTCACCTATTCACTGTTTTCTATTTATAATGTCATTTACTTTTTTAGAACTAAGATTTATCATGAAATTTAATTTGCTTCGAATTCCCTGAATTTCATTCAAACATCTACTGAAAAATCATATAACTCAAGTCTATGGAATAATTAATTAAATCCTACTGAATTTACCTATTATACCAATTTGTAAACCTGAACATCTAAACCTTTCCATTCCTACTAAAATTCTAGTCAAAGTTAAATACCTACCCTAACCTATATTATTCTAACAAAACCCTAGTAAATCTAACCATTGTCTAAATATTTTCCTATTCTAAAGAAGTTCCCTAAGGTTTGAAACTTCCCGGTGTAAGGAAATTCCGCAAGACTAGAGGTAGGCCTCACATTTACATGTAATCGTGTAGGTGTGTGATGTAAAAATTTCCTCGGTGTAAAGAAAATTTTTCGAACTAATCTGGAAAGCGAAGCGAGGATGGAGCCTCTTGAGTACCTAAATCTATTCCAGGTGTATTGCTCATATCACGGCCGAAGCCATAAGTTGTGATATGAACGGGTCCCTATTGGCAAGTGTGATATTTACGGGGACTAAATTTCGCACCCCGGGTACAACGTACTAGGCCCCCTAAAGGACACCCTCCACTTCTGCACGGTGGGTTACCCAGCAGCATTTGCACCCAGATTACGAAACTTAGGTGGCTATAAATCGTTGTGTTGGTAAAGAACGATTGACGGCACGCCACAAAACCGAGCCCGTCTCCGAAAAGACGTTGGAAGTTACCGACAGTCAGTTGTCACCGTAAGGTGACCAGTCGTTAACCCACAAAACTTCTTTGTGTACCGCATGATTATTCATCTTCAACCTCTCAACCGAACAAAGACCCCCAATTAAATTTAAATTGCAAAAATATGAAAAACCCATAATTTACCCCATAATAAGTTAAAGAAAATGATTTTAAATTTAAATCCCAATGCAAACATTTTACTATTGATTCTAATTCAAATAAACTTCCCAAAAGAACATTGAAATAAAAATTAAAATCAAAACACAAACCGGCAGCGTGAGTGCTTAAAGAATGAATATTGATGAATGACCCCCCTCCCCTCTAAGCCGAGCCTATTTATACTCGCTTCACTATGTCGATGGAGGCGACGATGGCGATGCTGACTAAGGTGACGATGGTGGCGATGGTTTTTTTTGAACAATGAAAATTGATCTTTAACTTCATAATTATAAGGCTTTCTTTCACCCTTCTAATCCTCCCTCTAATTCATACAAGAAAACGTCTCCTTATATGGTAATCTTGTCTTCCCAATAACCCGTACCAATTTGAAAAACTATTTACATTTTCCCTCATCAATCTTTATTTACTTCCAATTAAAGGTGGAAATTGCATGAACTTCTATGCTTAATTTTAGCTTCTTAATTAAATAGGCAAACAGCCTGATGCGCGAACTATCTAAGGCCCAAACTTAGTGAATTAAGCTATCTTCCCCTGACATAAGATTCATTTTTGCTAGAGGAAATTCACCTCGCGCCAACTTCACATATCAACTTTTTAGAACTTTTTTGCGCAGCGTGGGTACGCTATTGAAAACCCGCCTAACCAAAATAATTACCTACGCGCATGTGTCAAATCTGTCAATCACTTATGGACTAATCACGCTCATAAGACTCTAATACTCTGTCATAACGCCTATTTTTGCTTGATGAATTTGCTCCGCGCCTCCTAGCGAATAAATTTTAAACTATTTTCCCCGCACAAAGCATCACTGATGTATCAGCTGTTTTCTGCTAACTCAATTTTCCGCCATTTTTGTCTTTTTACTATGTTTGATTACTATTATCATTTTTCGTAATGAAAATTAATTTTCTAATGAAATATTCGTCAATTTCGATTGAGATATTGCTAGTGTCCTTTTGTTTATATGATAATTTGAATGAACTAAATTCCCTCCCTCAAAATACTAGTTAACATAATTGTCTGTGCTTTGCAACTTCTAACTTTGAAGTTTGCTATGTTTTAACGATAGTTACTTTATAATTATGATTCCTTTTGTTTGAAGCAATATATTAAGATGTGTCTGATGGTTAGAGAGTAGTATATTACTGGTGTAGACCTGGACCAGTACAAACCCTATAGGTCTACGTTTCAGGATCAGCAAATAATTCAGCCGGCATCAATCATTATCGTCCGAAATTAATCGGATATATATATTTTTTCATTTCGTTTCATTTTCCCGACCCTTTCTCAAACATCAATGTACCTACATACCCATGAAGCAATCATGTACTTATCAATACGGGTAGCTATTAATTTGTAACCAAATATATCCAGTTTCGCTAAAACAAAGTTCCTTCATATCATATTTAATCCAGAAGTTATGAAGGTATTAGTTATATATCAGTCTATTAGGGGTGGTGATAAAACTTGGTGCGGCAATAGCCGGCCATAAAGTCGTGTCAATAGGTAATGGGGGTGGCCGCGCCACTACAAGTAGGTTAGCAAGCCGGTGCCGTGACGTCACTGTGTCCTACGTCACCAAGTAGTCCTTACGCGATCAAATTACGGGATTTGTTCACAAATGTTTGGAAATAACAAAGACGTTTGCTGGTAGGTATATTAGGTGATTCGTACATGATTAGGTGTGAACTAAAGTAGGTATGTTAGTAATTATGTATGCTCATCGGTTTCAGGTAGGTACTCTACATTTTTGATTGCATAGCATAAGCATATGCTCACAACTATATTACCTGAGGGGGAAGTCAGAGATATTCTGAAACCTCAGAATATCCACGTTTCACCAGAAGTACCGAAACTCTGTCCAGCCAGTTTGACGGGGGGTGAGCACGTCGCCACTTATAATGGACAATTGGACAGTGGGTACAATACACACCTCGAAATTGAAGCATGCAGGTTTTCTCACGATGTTTTCCTTCACCGAAAAGCCAGTGGTGTAACAAATCGTACATAAATTCCGAAAAACTCATTGGTACGAGTCGGCTTGGGGATCGAACCATCGCTTCCTGCACGGCAGGCAGGTTACTCGCCACCACGGCTATTTTTGATTGATTTATAGAAAATATACTTAATCATATTTTTTATTGTTTCACTGAAGACTAAGATTAGACATAATAAATACAGATTTTTTTTTTGTATAAAAACACATGTTCGCTGATACTCAAAGAAGAAACCTGCCTTTTGATTAAGTACCAACCTTCCAGTGGCATATAGTTAATTAGCAAAAAACTTAAATCAAAGCTGATCATTTAGAAAATCAAATCTGTCATATTGCCGAATTATCTGACACAAACTAGGCAAAAATTTATGAATGATTCCTGAAGAATTAATGCTTATTTATTTTTGTTTATGTTTTATGCTTTATGCATAGCATAAAGGTCACGGCAATCAACAGCCATAATTAGTCGCTGTGGTGGAAAAGGCCATGAATCATCATCATGGTCACGACTATATTCCCCGAGGGGATAGTCAGAGGAGAGGAGATAATATAATTACGAAGATGTCAAGCTTTGAAATGATTCATACAACATCTTCGTAATTATATTATAAATTGTAAATGTTATTTCATACGCGCAATGTACATTTTCTAAGCTATTATATTACTTTTATTAATATCGTCTACGAGTGATCTACGAAAAAGTTTTGTATGGACTGAAACCACCTTCATAAGACCCTTGTTGTCCTAATAATTATGACACCTTGTTATAATTATAGTAATATTAATGCGCATCCGTGCCCATCATGAATAGCAATAACTTGTTTCGACACACTCAACACGACGATGATTACTATGCTATTGTATACTCGTTAACAAGGGCCGGACTGGGACCTGAAAACGGCCCGGGCATTTTAGAGATAATTGGCCCTCCAAGATTCAAGTTATCATAGAAGGTAAGTACAGTAAGTAGTCAGTTGATGACTTCTCCATAAGCCTACTGCTTTGAGGAACTTTATACATGATCGTTCCCAGGGGAAGCGAGGTCCAGGTATATCACAGGAATACGATCTGAAACCTGGAGCAATATTGTTATACAAGGTGTTACAAAAATACAAATAAACCTTTAAGGGGGTGGTATAGACCATCAAACTGAACAACTTTCACTATGGGACAAATAACGAAATCGCGAAAAAAAAATGGTGTTCCATACTCTACAAATCGACTAGAGCCAGAAATATTTAAGGGATGTGAAATTTATTTTTTTGCGATTTCGATGTTGGTCCCATAGAGAAAGTTGTTCAGTTTGACGGTCTAAAGAACCCCCTTAAGAGTTTTAAGTATTTATTGTTACTTATGAAACATCCTGTATATTTTGTATGGGTAACTGAAATATTGTTAGGTGGAGCGAGTGAAGCGAGTTAGAAATTAAATTACAATTCTATTGCCATTCTATCTTAAACCTGGACGAGCTACGCGAGCTCGAGATTTAACTGCTATAATATACTTTAGGTCGCTGCAATACAAACCAAAACCAGGAGAGCGAAGCGAGCTTGAGATTTTCCTAAATTATAACTTGATTCTGAACTTATACCGTAATCGACTTGATTTCTGTTACCTGTCCACTCGGAGAAGAAGCAAGGACTTTTCAAAAAAGTGGAAGCCACTGAGACGCTGGGCCGCTCTAATCGCTGAAAATCTAAAGTAGATGGCTAGTCCATAGAGTCGAGCCAGCGGTCAGCCCACCAGAGCAAGCGTCCACCTGGTATTTGCCCAGGGCCAGTCCGGGGCCTGTAGCATATTATAATATTATTATCTATTCATATAATTATACAGGGTGTTTCATAAGTAACAATAAATTTTTAAAACTCATAAGGGGGTTGTTTAGACCGTCAAACTGAACAACTTTCTCTATGGGACCAACATCGAAATCGAGAAAAAAAATATTTTAAATCCCATACATATTTTAGCTCTAGTCGATTTGTAGAGTATAGAACATATTTTTTTTTTTTCGCGATTTCGATATTGGTCCCATAGTGAAAGTTGTTCAGTTTGATGGTCTACACCACCCCCTTAAATGTTTATTTGTAGTTTTGTAACACCTTGTATATGCCTGTAGTAAACTCGATCAAGTTAGTCGATAAAGAGATCACAAAATATTAATAACAGTCATAAAAAGTAGTTACCCTATAAAACTAACGAGTGTATCATTGCTTATTGAAATATGTAGAATGATAATGAAAGTTCACGACTATCAGCTCACTGGGCCTGTATATTGTTAACGTAAAATGACTCTTTCATTATGCAAAATAGGTTTCACTAATATTCACGGTCACATAAAGAACATTTTACGTCTGATTAGAATATGATTTCAAATTAAACCAAACCTATCCTATATACTTTTGTCAAACAGCAGAAGACACTCCTCATCATCATCACCATCTGATAGGAGTATGTATAAGCAAGCTTCTATTGCTTGGTATAGGCCTCCCCTGAGGATCGCCACAACGAAAGGTCCTGCGCTGCCCTCATCCAACGGGTTCCCGCCGCCTTCACCAGGTCGTCGGGCCACCTTAGGGGCTTACTCACGCTGTGATTCCCGGTACGCGGTCGCCACTCGAGAACCCTTCAGCCCCATTGGCCATCGGTTCTGATGCAAAAAACTAGTCATAAATTTACATAGTTTGAGTTCGTGTTACGTATGACCCATACAGTGTGTTTCATAAGTAACAATAAATATTTATAACTCTTAAGAGGGTTGTTTAGACCGTCAAACTGAACAACTTTCTCTATGGAACCAAAATCGAAATCGCGAAAAAAAAATGATATCCCATAGGTACATATTTTAGCTTTAGTCGATTTGTAGAGTATGGAACATCATTTTTTTTATCGCGATTTCGATATTGGTCCCATAGTGAAAGTTGTTCAGTTGGAGGGTCTACACCACCCCCTTAAAGGTTTATTTGTATTTTTGTAACACCTTGTATGTAGTGATATGGATGCCAGCTTGAATAAACTGAAACGTATTGCTAAAGATAGGGCAGCGACAACTGACATAAATAAGTGTGTATCTACTATCTACCACCTGCGCTGCGCTTTACGCTGCTCTCCGAGAATGTCTTTGTTGATGTTGCCGTCTAGAAATACACACGTAGACATGTATCACAACTTGTATCACAATGTGCTAAGGTTTATAATTGAATAGTTGATGCGTTAAGTAATATCGTCACGTCAAGCTATTCAATTCAATGCGTTTATGATAAAAACTTTACTCGAAGGGAAAATGTGTGACGTATTCAGGAAACTGGCAAAGGTATCGTCTAGTATTTTTTAAATGTCTCTCAAGACAGTGTTAGTACTAAAAGTCATAAGCTAAATGGAATCCCAGAGAAAATAATCATCAAACCTAGGTACTTGGTGAGTTATGAATGGAAATAATTATATAATAGACCATACTTTTGCCAGCTTCATGACCTATTAGGCGTATTTGTTAAAAAAAGATTGCCTACTATTTATTTTCAAATAAGTATCAATTATGAACTTTCTTTTAGTTTTAAATTTTTACAGATTTGTCATGTAAATATCAGGTTTTATTTGCAATAGCTATAAGTATGTCCCAAAATATAATACATTGATAGGTCCTCTCTGTTCAGTGGTATTTTAAAATGAAATAATTTAATACCACAATCCTATTAATGCAACGTTACGGAACTGTGGCCACGATGCAGTCGGTTCAACCTTTATTTGTAGGTAATTAACATTACATTAATTGGTTAAATATTACCTACTTTATTTATGAGTGGGTACTCGCGAATGTACCTAACACAATGTACAAAAATACAACCTGTATTTATATTTCAGTCGAGTAGTAGGCAGTTTTTTTTTGTGCTGACAGGTTTGCTCCTATAATTAAAGTTGTTCTGTTTGATGGTTAGAGTATGTGGTTTAAAGGTTAATGATACCACAGAGTACTATATACTACTATCCCTTACATCCTGCAAAGTCCATTTTATGTAAGTAAGCAGTAACATGGCTATGTTGTGTAAATGTACAATGCCGTTTACGTACCAAACATAATTGGAATCCCTGCAGTCATGTACCTACTTTGGAAGTAAATGAGGGTTTTGTTTCAACAACAATGAGAAGGGTCTGACGGCGGGACAGTGGTCATACATCGTTTATATGAGGTCCCACTCCCGATTATCTTTTATCACAGTCAATGTTTATTACAATCAGTGGTGCCATCTGTAGGTTTCAGGATCGTAGCAGGTTCCATTGTCTCTGCCTACACCAGTTAGACTGGCGTGAGTATGTATGTTTGTGTATGTACCTATTTCAAATAGGTATTATTGTTTATAAACATGTAACAGCCATGTTGTGCTATCTCGAATCAAATTAAAGATTGAATAAAACCGGTCAACCGAGGGTTCCGTACCACAACACCAGCACCATACAACATATTAACTTAGAATTGTTTTTTCTCCGGGACCTTTAGCGCGAGACCGACTCACACTTGGCCGGTTTTTATTATTTGTCGTTATACTCTAGAGTTTGCTCTATAATCACACCAAATTTGACGCTTGTACGTTTTGCCGCTTTTACGATAGAGCGAGAAGAAAAAACGTAGATAAAAAGTAGTTTCTTGTTGAGAACCCCCTTAATTTTTAACTTTTGACAATTTTATTATTTGTTAAAAAATTCGCCGTAATGACGCGTATTCTGTGAAAATGTGAACTATCTAGCTATTACGGTTCAGCCCTAAATAGGTAGGACGGAAGGACAGGACGTAGGCTTAGTAATAGGGTCCCGTTTTCACCCTTTGGGTACGGAACCCCAAAAAATTATGTCTTGGGACTGCCGCCGCCCTTGTTCCTATGTATGTATGAAAATATAGTATAGAAAATAAAATATACTATGATATGTATAGCGCGGCAGACAGTTGACCTTGGCGTATCGCCTTAACCAATCTATTGGATCCGCGTGGTGGGTGACCTACAGCTTAGGCTCTACCTTATGTGTTACAAAACTACAAATGAACATTTAAGTTTAGACCATCAAACTCAACAACTTTCACTATGGGACCAATATCGAAATCGCGAAAAAAAAAATTATGTTCTATACTCTACAAATCGACTAGAGCTAAAATATGTATGGGATATCAGATTTTTTTTTTCGCGATTTCAATGTTGGTCCCATAGAGAAAGTTGTTCAGTTTGACGGTCTAAACAACCCCCTTAAGAGTTTGAAAAATTTATTCTTACTTATTTACATAAGTAAGAATAAATTTTTCAAACTCTTAAGGGGGTCCTGTATATTATCTCAAAGGCTTTTTCATTTAACATAAACACAATTCTTTATAAATTTTTGGTAAGGTTAACAAAGAAAACGGCAATAATTGTTGTATTAAAGGTCATGCCTAATTAGTAGAATCAGCACAGGGTAGGTTCGCCCGGAGCGTGGTGTCCGGGATCCGACTCCCAGCTAGCCTCCCCTTCTCTCCCTGTCCGCAGGCACCCGTGTTCCGAAAACTTTTTCTGAACTGTGTTCCCGAAAATAAAATAAGGTAAGATTACTGTGATCATGCAGTACTGTACGACAAAAAAAATTGGCCGTCATGGGACGCCCGGCAGATGTGAAACTTCTCCCAATTTAAATTTTGAACTTCCTTCACACAAAAAGGTTGTGGATCAGAATTGCAATACAAAGGTTGTGGATAAGAAGTTTCACATCAAAAACTCGTGCTTCCCCTTAAGCGCGAGATTTGTTTCTTATCGTAGTAGGTATACCTCGACATAACGAATGTGATAATTACACTACAATCGAGCGGCAAACTGTTTGATGTTCTATGACTTGATGACCGCGTAGCACGTTGCTACGCAGACGTTCGTAGCAACTTCCTACGTAGCCGTAGCCAGACAAAATACAATAAATAAGTAAAATGACTACGAAATCAACTCAATAGAATCCCGTAAACTACCTATCACCATTGTATTGAGTAATTCAACGTAGATAGAACTACGTAAATATCATTGCATGCGCCAGAAATTTTGAAGGTATTTGACTTTTGAGTAGCTGATTCTTCTATTTTAAATCATAAAGCAAAGCAAAGAATACTATATTGTCCATTTTCGTCCCACTGCGCTAAACGAAGCTGCCGCCTTCCACCTCCGTCGAGGAGAAAAATAGTATACTAACCTCGGGCAGTAAATAAGAAAGCCTCAGATCAACATTACATGCGATTTGAGACCTCTCTTACTTTCCTGCCCTCTGTGTGTAATCTACTATATCTGCCTCTAACACACCTTAGTTAGTTAGCTGTATGTACAGCCTGACTTAAGGCCGTATCACACAAGCGATTTTTGAGCGTAGGCGATGCCTCAACTACAACGCAATGACATCGCAACTGCCGCGAGGTATATGGAATTTATGTAAATACTAACTGTAGCCCTCGACTTTGTCTGCGTGGTCATTTTGAAATCATCTCCTATTTAACCTCCTTGAAGGATGATTTTGCAAAAACGGTGATTCTAAATAATAAAAGTATAAGAAAATAGGAATTTTCAAACTTAACTTCAGAAATGCTTAAGTCTGATTTTTTGGGAAAACTTCAAAAATACATAGTGATTTAGGTATTAAATATTGTTTCAATTTCGATTCTGGTATGGAAAGGAGACAAAGAGGATTCGAAACTTCTTGAGACAACGTTTTCTATTTTGCATTCACTGCTTAACAGTTTTTGGCAAATAACAATTAAATGCGAGTTCCATTTACCAAGAAGTGCAAACCTATCGAAAATTGTATGAAAATGTAAATTTGTTTTAGAATTTTCAGACGAGGACGCTACAAAACTCATACAATTAAGCTTAAAAATAAGATTTTTATACCAATGATTACTGACAAATTCTTATTTAAAAAATTAGGTTACAAATGAGGATGAATCTAATGAAACTAAATGAGAGATGACGATCTAAATCCGAGACTTAACGAGACTCGGATTTAACTTGTATCATAGTAAATAGTTATTTATTGTAATGCTAGGCTGCAAAGTTGCTTTTTGGCGCGAGTACTTGTATTGAGCAAGCGAAGGATTCTAGGATTGAAATTCAAATAATAAAATCCTGAGCCCAGCGAAGGTTTCAAAGGTACGAGACGCAGAATAACTTTGCAGCCGAGCGAAACACACAACTTTTCACCCCACAACAGCGAGGAAAAAAAGTGAATTGCTAAAAAGAACATTATAAAAAGTTTTTTTTCACCTCACAAGCTCGGAAAGATTCTGTTTATCATTCGAAATCTGAGTGCAAAAGTGAATTTTATCCGCTAGCGTGGAAAGAGTTTTTGAAATTCGAATCTGTCTATTAAATATTTTTATATACCGCCAATCCACTGAAAATGCTTAATACCTAACTATTTCATGTTCTTTTTAGCAATTCACTTTTTTCCTCGCTGTTGTGAGGTGAAAAATTGTGTGTTTCGCTCGGCTGCAAAGTTATTCTGCGTCTCGTACCTTTGAAACCTTCGCTAAGCGCTCAGGATTCTATTATTTGAACCACTCGCTTCGCTCGTGGCTCAATCCTAGAATCCTTCACTTGCTCAGGTTTCAATACAAGTACTCGCACCAAAAAACAACTTTGCAGCCTAGCATAACAAATAACTATTTTCGTGCTGGCCAGTGACATGAAATAGTTAATAGTTTATTAATGCATTTTCAGTGGACTGGCGGTATAGAACAATATTGAATAGACAGATTCGAATTTCAAAAACTCTTTCCACGCTAGCGGATAAAATGCACTTTTGCACTCAGATTTCGAATGATAAACAGAATCTTTCCGAGCTTGTGAGGTGAAAATAATTTTATTTTAACACATTCAGGAGAATTATTCGTTTTTATATTCAATTATGTAGGTCCTAAGTCGCCCCGGGTAAAGTTAGCACGCGGCTGACCTCGGATATCTGTTTGACCGGACTAATCCTATTTTTACGATTCACGCGCTATCCAATGAATTTGTTAGTTGAATTAACCACGTCAATCGAATTATGTCGATTGATTTAATTTAACGAAACGTGAGTGGGTTTCACAACGTATCATACATTATATAAATTATCATTGTATTTTAAATAAAGTTAGTACACACTGATTTATTAAACAGATTTAAAATTTACGTTTCATAAGCGTTGAGTATAAAAATCTCCGATATAAAGCCGTTAAAGAGTAAATAAAGGGTGAAATTGATATCATTAGCATCCTTTTAAACTAAGAGTCTACCCATCAAACTGAACAACTTTAACAATAGGAGCAACCAGATCGGAGCAATAAAAAATCTCCTGTTGCATATACATTTGAGTCGAGTATAGGCATTGCAGTTTAGTAGGTAACAGCAGATTGTTTGCTTTGATCGCTTGCTCCCATAGTAATAGTTCTTCAGTTTGTTGGCTCTTACCCTGGTACGTAACGTGGTATAAAATGTTATACCAAGATTAAACTAAGAATAAGCAAAATGTATAGAAATTTGTCTATGATTAGAACAGTTACGACGACGTTATACTAGGTTTAAATTATTGCGGGTTTATTAGTACAGGGGTTATTTTAAAAGGATGCTAATGATATCAATTTCACCCTATATGCACAGAGTAGTCACACCCAGCTCCCCTAGGGGGGTATATACAACACACACAAAACACAATAATATACTACCTACCTACACAATGATTTGGGCACCCTTTACAACAATGTATTTTGAAACAGTACATTAATATCGTTGTTTGAAACTGACGTGGGTACGCAGAATTAGTTGGGCTAATATTCTACCGTCTATCTGAACCAAACCCAAAGCATTTTATTTGAGCATGCATAATTTTACAGTTTGAGCGGTTACAGCATAAACTTAGGTACCATCATAATTCCTTTTGGTGTGGTCAAAAACATTGCTACAATTACCGGCTGTTTTGCTGCTGCAATAAGGGTCACTTTAGATTAATTTGCATTTGGTTGTCACCTACATTCATAAAGGAGTCTTAATTTTTGTTTTCTGTATCTGAGTTTATACGTTTTCAATAAGCGAAAAATACTTCGCCTATGGTTTTCAATTAAAGATTTGGCACAATAAGGCACAAAGAAAATTATATAATGCAGTAATGCTATACCTATATTTGTACTCATCAAGCCCTTTCATTTAACACGGCATGAATAAACAAAACATTTTTTTTACTTTGTCTGGCATCTTTATGACGTCATAGTTTCTAGCCCCACAGTCAGAGCGCTTGTCATTTCAATTATGTTTAAGTAATCAGGTCATACTGAAGCCATAGAAACCATGAACGAAAAGTTCTGAAACGTCTTTTTTCCAACCTACTATTTTGGGTCCGGAAACCTAAAACAGTTGATATAAGCAGCAGCATCACCGCGAGCCGCAAATTATTAGGTTCTGTTCATACTCACAAACTTGGTTCTACTTCAATATGTATCGTATGGGGCAACTTTAATTGAGTTGACCGACTTATGAGGCACTTAACTAACATACGGATGTTCGGGAAACGGGTCAATTTCAACATTTGTTAATTTTGCTTCATTTCGGTGACGTTATTTAATATTTTGTGTCTAGGGTGTTAGCGTGCAAAAAATGTAAAGAATTGTCATTATATTTTTGCCCGCTAACACGGATAAATGTAATCATCTACCTCGGACAATAAATAAAATTGAGCTAAGAATGCAGCGGCAGCGGAAGACTTTCTAAAACATCGTGACCTCGAAATTTAAACCTCCCTGGATCCAAGCAGGAAGACAAAAAAAAAGCAGTACCTTTGTAGGTACGTACAGTGTGTATTATAACATTACTAGCTTAATTTTATTTGCTATCCCACCAAGGTAGATGGCTACATGTTTTGCTTAAAAAAAAAATGCCGCTCAATACTTTTGCTGTATCGTTTCCAGCCAGCCAGCTCGGTTCCAGGGCCGCTTCGTAGCTTTGCTCCTACGCCTAGCTCGGCCTGTTTGTTTGTTTGTACGTAGGGGATAATATCTGGAACCGAATCAATTGTAAAAATTCTTGCAGTATTAGAAAGCTACGCTATTCCTGAGTAGTTTTCTCTTCAGGATTTCGTTCCGCATTGCCCGTTTAACGAACGGTTGAACATCAAAAGACATGTAATGTCCTTTACACAACCCTAAGCTTGTAGGGTTGGCATTGAATCCACGGTCAACATGTCCCGCATACTTAGGATATAATATCAAAATATTTGGATATTGACTGAAGAAATTTATTTCCAAACTGTAGTTCCATTCAATGCTATCTATTCAAGCAGAATCAGAATGACATGATTTAGGCCCAACATTATTTTAGGAATTGTTTGGGTTATCGAATAAAGGAAAATGTTAAGTAAGCTGTTATTATAATGAATAATGATTATGAGAATCAACTATCGAGAACCTTAATTGAAGTAAAATATTAAAAAGTACCTAAAAATCCTTTTTCTGCAACAGCATTCTTGCGGTTGTTTATTGAGGTACCTACTTAAGGGTCGTATAAGCGGACGGACCGTGTCCACTTTAGGTTTTTAACGCTACGCACACAGCGTCTGCGCGCTCACACACACATCTTTAGGTTGCCCAGTGGTTCCCGCGACACCAATTTTGACCGTATTATTTTAATGTTATGTATATCTAAAACTTGCATGTACTGAAAAATTGTGATTAGTGTTTCGTATTGTAGTATAAACAAATGAATAAATAAACTAATACAAATCATAATATTTCCAAATATTTTTTTTACAATCTCTTGCGGTCCCAGACACATTAATTGACCTAAAAAAATATCTTAGAATGAAAGTTAATGAGTAAAACACATTTGCTTAAGTACATCAAAAATAAAACCTAGGTGACAGAATTATTTTTTACTTTTTAAATGTTTGTTTTGGGCTTTGGGGTTTTTTAATTTGTCATTTAATGTTATTTACTCTCGCAAAAGTTCGCTTTCTATTTTAAAATAACGCATCGAAATCGGTCCACCCATTTGGGAGCTACAAACAGAAAGACCGACATAGGCGTCAAACTTATAACGCCCCTCTTTTTGCGTCGGTCGGGGGTTAAAAACAAACGAACAAACATTATACAATTGGCAAATAGAAAAAAATTGCTTTGCTAATTATATCTATAAACTGACCCTGTTTGTTTGTTTTTAACCCCTGACCGACGCTATGCTGACTCTTTTTAACCCCCGAAGCAAAATGAGGGGCGTTATAATTTGTCTGTAACATCGTAGCTCCCAAACGGGTGGACCGATTCGGACGTGTTTTTTTTTTAATAGAAAGCTAATCTTAGCGAGAGTGTTCTTAGTTTTGTTTCATGAAAATCGGTTGAGCAGTTTTCAAGAAATCTAAAAAATTACGAAATAATAATAAATTAGTTAAATTACCAATTCAATAAAAAAAAACCAACATCATTTAAAAAGTAAAAATTCTTGTTTTTTATGTAAGCAAATTAATGTTTTACTTCTAAACTCTCTTTAAGATATTTTAAGTCATTTAATGTGTCGGGGACCGCAAGTGATTGTTGAATAAAAAAATCTATGTTCATTTCATAGCGGTCCCCAACGCATAAAAATGACCTGAAATATCTTAAAGAGAGGTAAAAAGTAAAACATTGCTTACTTCCAAAATAAGTAATAATTTTTAATAGATGACCGAATTATTTTTCACTTTTTACCCGACTGCGACAGAAGGAGGGTTATGTTTTTCGAGCGTATGTAGGTATGTATTTAAATGTTTGTTTTTGGTGTTGGTTTTTTTTTTATTTGTATATTAATTAAACTTGGCACCAATATCAAAATCAGCTGTTCCATACAAAACTGCAAACCTGCTCGAGCCAAATGTATGGGACAGCTGATTTTATTACAGCGGTTTCGATGTTGGTCTCATAGAGTAAGTTGTTCAGTTTGATGGTCTGTTCATGCCCTTAAAAAACTGTCAGCGTACCCTGTATAAAAACAAACAAACAAAGAAAAGATTTTTTTTTCAAAAGTACGACCTATAAAATATATATTTTGCAATAAATATTTCTTTTTATGTAAAAAAATATGTAGGTACACATAGATACAAAAATTGCTTTGCTGGTAATATCTGCATATAAAAACAAATAACAAAAGATATATTCATTTTAATAAAAACATATTAGGTATACATATAAATCTCATATGTATTGGCAATTTGGCACTCAGATTCACAATTTGAAACAATCGACTTACATTACTATAGCCGCGCCTATAGATTATAACACCCTTCTTTTTGCGTCGGGTGTTAAAATCGTAAAATGTCGGTCACAAATATATAATTACTATTTCAACGAGGATGCGCAACACATGTTTGTCCAAACGCACACGGTCCGCCAACAGTCTACCTGCTGTAGGTACATTTTTTATCCGATCCACAAGTTCAGTCAACAGACCACTGTGCAAAAATTTTTGTGTACGTACGTATTATTACGCAAGTCAACTTATCGGCACAAAAATCATTCAGAGCGACGTACTCTCTCCTTGAATGCGCCTGAGCGTGTGACGTGACAGGCACTCGCACTGACTATTATATTCGTTGTTTTCGCTTCATACTAATTAGTATGAGAAATCTTTGGGGAAAAAATCTGTAACTTCATTACTCAAAAAGAGTGTTCATTACTCAAAAACGGTAACTTTGTTTATGAGTAAATTCTGAACATACGTTCTTTGGTCTATTATAATTAAGATTGTTTAAAAGTTTTTTCATAAAAATGTATAGGAAACGCTCTATATTTACTACGCCGCGAGCCTTTTTTGCGCGCAAAGGGGTACTTTGTCACTAAATTACCAATAAACCATTACACATACAGTTGTAAAATTTTCTCAATGTGTAGATAAACTTCTTATCTAGAAACAGTATTTTTATTTTCTGAAATAACTTTGTTTACTACATAAAAAATGGAAAACGCCAGAGGCTGTTTTTACCAAATCTGCGAAGAAGGCCCTTAAGTGGGTATTGTGTAATTATGTAGTTGATATCGCAGAACCCAAATATAGATATTAATAATTGTTAGTAACAATATCTATCGTATAAGTTAGCTCAACGGCCTATAACGAACGTGGTGTCCAACACAAAAAGAAGCAGTCGTACCTGTATTGTAAGGTGCACCACATCACACCAGTTTTGGGCTGGGAATATTGCAGATATATTTTTGAACTATTGTCCTTACACTGATACCTGGGGCGGGCGACCAACTTAGCTTTGTCAATAAACTACCAATGTCTGTAACGAAACAAAAAAGTACACAACACATGATAGGGATTACGGTAGTACCTAACTATTAAATAATCTGTGATAGGGAGACGTCGCCCATGCAACCAGAAGAACCTTCTGTTAAGCCAAGTCTCCGACACTTGTTTTTTATGAAGAGAACAAAACATAGCTTCTATTTTTGTCGTCCACCATCTTGTTTAAAAAAATTGTTTTGATTGACGCCATTTTGTTTCATGTTTTTGTGATACGTACCTAAGCAATGTTTGCTAAAAAAACAAGCGCAGGAGTCGCGCCTTAAGGTCTGCAAATTGTTTTACTAATAGCGCCATCACACCATACCTACTTTGATTTTTCTGTGCATTGTTTATATTTTATAGAGATAATTAAGGGAGTGATAATTATGCCAGTCCTTACGCATATTGGCGTATATTAATTAGATATTATGTCTACACTTGTCATTACGTCGTCTACACTTTTCGAAGCGGTAGTAGGTACTCGTACCTACCTAGATTTAAAAACATTATAGGTTTTGAATGAACGATATTGATTGATGGATAAATGCTTTACCTACATAATTACGATCGTATCGTCTCGCAAACTGAAGATTAATTCGAATTTTTACCTCCTACGATCCTGCCACAAAATAATGGCATCATAAATAAAGTTATTGAAGGAGATTAAGACTTAAACGAGGAAAGTTCATTGTTTGATTGTTTGTAGTGACTTTAATGACTTTTGGACTGTTGCCTCTTTTAACCGGAGTGCGCCACAAGGAGGGTTATGTTTTTCGGGTGTACCGTCAAACTGAACAACTTTCTCTATGAGACAAACATCGAAATCGCGAAAAAAAAAAATTGATATCCCATACATATTTTAGCTCTACTCGATTTGTAGAGAACATAATTTTTTTTAGTGATTTCGATATTGGTCTCATAGTGAAAGTTGTTCAGTTTGATGGTCTAAGGTGGTTGGAGAGCTGTCAATTTCATAAAAAACATTGTCGTATAACACTCGTAGACGGTGTTAATAAAAGTAATGTTTTATATATGGAAAAATAGCTTAGAAAATCTAGTTTGCGCATATCAAATAATATTTACAATTTGTAATATAATTACGAAGATATAAGGGTTTGAAATTTTGTATGAATCATTTCAAAGCGTGATATCTTCGTAATAATAATTATAAATTGTAAATATTATTTGATATGCGCAAACTAGATATTCTAAGCTTTTTTCCATATATAAAACATTACGACGTGTTATACGACAACGTTTTGTATGGACGGAAACCACCTTAAATGTTTATTTGTATTTTTGTAACACCCTGTATATGTATGTTTGTCCAATTTCTTTGGCATGGCCTACAGCCGGCTTGATGGATTTTAAATATGAGGTTTCGTTAGATTTGCGAAAATTGTGAGAATGACATAGGGATTACCTACCTACTCGTCTATGCAAATAAAAAAGAGAGGGGGAATAAATCATTCATTTAAAAAAATTACTAAGTAAGTATATGGAAAGGATATCAAATGAAAACGTGTAAAGAGCAGATTTCAAATATAATTTTAGTATAGTACACAAGACTAAAAAAATTACTTAATCAAATCCCGGATGCATAAAAACAAGCTCTATAATCATTAATTAGCTATACCTAACAACTTTGTTTGTGCAAATAATAATTTGAATGTGATTTATTAGGCAGGTAATACAGGGGGGACAAAGTGGACAAACCAATAAGCGCAACAATGTGTTTTGTAATTTTTCTTTGTCCCCGTTTTTTATTATTTTATCCAACGATGAAACTTGGTTGCAAAGAGAAAGCTCCGATTTAATAAAGAATACGGTTTTCATTATATATACTTCTTATTTTAGCACTCCTTGATTTAATGTAAATCTTACAAGTTCTTCAGAAATACAAAAATAACATATTTGGACTGGCTGAAAGGCAAACATCGTGAGGAAACCTGCATGCTTCAATTGCGAGGCATGTATTGTACCCACTACTGTCCATTATAATTGGCGACGCGACGGGCTCATCCCCCGTCACACTGGACAGAGTTTCGGTACTACTGGTGAAACGTGGATGTTCTGAGGTTTCAGAATATCTCTGACTATCCTCGGGGAATATAGTCGTGAGCATTTGCTTATGCTGAAAGGCAAAATGAAACGCATTTTTTCGAATAGGCCTATTTACAAAACTCGAAAAAGAGTATACTATACACGGTGTTACAAAAATACAAATAAACATTTAAGGGGGTGGTTTAGACCATCAAACTGAACAACTTTCACTATTGGACCAATATCGAAATCGCGAAAAAAAATGTATGTTCTTTACTCTACAAATCGACTAGAGCTAAAATATGTATGGGATATCAGATTTTTTTTTTCGCGATTTCGATGTTGGTGCCATAGAGAAAGTTGATCAGTTTGACGGTCACCCACCCCCCCAACACAACAACCCCTTTAAGAGTTTTAAATATTTATTTTTACTTATGAAACACCCTGAATAACCAAGAACATTGCATATGTTACAATGTGCTCACGGTCACCTACATTTCAAACAAGTAAACTAGCGAATATAAACTGCACAACAATTTGCGACAGTAATTTTATGAACCCTTTCTAAAGTAAGTAAATCGGATAGTTGGTCTCAAACCATAATGCTCCTAATGGACCGGCCGCCATCGCGCTGGTTCGCTGCAATAAACGTCAGAAACCTTTTAACTACACCCCTCAATGAAATTATTTTATTAGTATAGGGAACGAATACAGTAAGAGAATATTGAGAGCCAGGTTTTATTAGTGGCCAGCCATAAGTGGCCGACTCCTTCCAATCCTGATAAACACCAACGCGGGGAGGAGATTAGAGTTAAGTTTTGTTATCGACTTAAATCGTTTTTCCCCCAAAAAATCATAAAATGTCAAATATTTGTTTGTGAGATAATTCCGTTTTTTAGGGTTCCGAAGTCAACAAGGAACCCTTATAGTTTCGCCATGTCCGTCCGTCCGTCCGTCCGTCCGGCCGTCCGTCTGTCCGCGGCTTAGCTCAGAGACGCTTAGTACTAGAAAGCTGTAATTTGGCATGGGTACACATATTAATCACGCCGAAAAAGTGGTAAAATAAAATTTTGAAAAATATTTTTTTTTAGGGTACCTTCCCTACCCGTGAAGTGGGGATGCAATTTTTTTTTCTCGTCTATCCCATGGTGTGGGGTATCGTTGGATAGGTCTTTTAAAAATACGGTGGGTGTGGGAAAACCATTTTTCGATTTAGGGATCCGTTAGCGAAATATTAAGCTTTAAGGTGCTAATTTTTGTTAGAGTCGAGTGTCCCCCCCCTCTGCCAGCTAAACGGTTGTTTCTAGATATGTGAAAAACAAAAACCTCCTTCTAAGTTCGTATATTGTGACGGGCAACTACGGAACCCTACCCTGCGCGTGGCCCGACACGCACTTGGCCAGTTTTTTTCTGAAAAAGTACCGAGTATTAAGTTGTAGAGCCTAGCAAGGAGGTGAAACGTAGAGCCTAGCAAGGAGGTAAAACTGATGAGACGTCGATTTCTACTCAAGAGGGTACCGACCGAGTCTATTGGGCTGCCCTCAATCTTTTTTTTTTTAAAAACAAGAATGTCACATTTTAGCCCTTCGATGTATCGAAATGTTTTATGCTTTTATAGTTATTATATAATAACTATAAACATTATAAAAACAACAGTGAACAACAGCAATGACTACACATGTGACATTCTTCTTCTTTTAAAATTAAATGTTGTTTAATTGTTTAGAAATAAAAAAATATGATTGATGGCAGCACAATAGGCTCGGTGCACCCGTAAAGAAAAAATACTAAAATTCTGGTGTTCAAAATCCATGTACCTACTACAAAATTAATTTTAAAACAACTGATAATTATTTCACGGTTGAAAGTTGTTTATAGTTTGATGGTCTAAACCACCCACCCTTCATCGTGTTTTTATATAAAGGAAAATCCAGGCTAATTATGACTATGACGATTAAGAGAGAGGTATATTTATAACGTTTTTACAGAAGAATCCTTTTTTAATTGAACGCAGAATAACTGCCTAACGTCTGGGCTATACATATTTCGATATGGATATGTAGGTATATCAACCTTCATCTGCGGGATATTTGACTTGCAAAGCTTCCAGATTACTATGTCAACGCGTGGTTACTGAGCGGTTGAGATTTGAATCATAATTAGGTATGAGGGAATATTCCTTTATCGAGGAGTAATACCTAAAAAGGTAAAATGTGATATTAGCACATTTGCGTATTAAGTTATCATATCAAAGAATATCCGTTAAAACCTATACTCATAAAGCAGTTCCGGGGTATATGACCATTGGCGCGCTCCATACAAACGTTGTCCGGTTATATTTTCAATACTAACCATTCAGTCACTAAAATTTTTCAGAAACTAATTTCTATGCTTGTATGAAGTCAGATTTTCGTTAAAATGTATAGTTTTAAAGTTACAGTGCCTCAAAGATTTCTTCAAGAAAATTCAAGAAAAATCTGACTTCATACGAACATAGAGATTCGTTGCTAGATTGTTTCTGAAAAATTTCATTGACTTTAATTAGATAGTATTGAAAATATGAGCAGACTACGTTTGTATGCAGCGCGCATTTACGCCCTCGGAATAAACTTCTCTTAAGCATATTTTTGAATGAGTGTTCAAAGTTTTCATTTTGAAAGCTTATCTTCATAGCAATGATATGCTATCATTATACGCTCACGACTATATTCCTCGAGAGTGTAGTCAGAGATATATATCTATACATACTCGTAGCTATAATAAAATAATAACTTTTCCGATTGTTCCAGGCGCACGCCCACGATACTGGACAGAATTGCATAGGGGTTTTACTTTTATAACTGGAAAAGTTTGCGGTTGACAGTGTTTTTATTATAATTTCACTATGACGACTGGATATTGTGGAAACTGAGCAGTAAAGTAACCGATCTGAATGATTGTTGGCAAATTTTTCAATTTCTTTGTTCACTTTTATGTGCTAGTCATGTACTTATTTTAAATGAATAAAGTTTTGTCTTATCTTAATTTATATCTAATAATACATACATACATACATAAGCTCACGCCATTGTCCCATGGGGGTAGGTAGAGATCACGGACCGCCACAAGCAACGACTCTGACACATCTCTTTAGCCTCATTCACATTCATACATCTCTTCATGCACTTCCGCCGATTGAGGGTGCTACACACTTGTCCTTTTCGGAAGAGATCATTGATTGATCATATTAAATAATCATTAAGTTTCCTCATGATTGAGTCTATACTTCGCCGCAACGCGCCACTGTCGCATGTGCCGAAAACTAATGAAGAAAGAGCGTGGGAATTAAGGCCCTCTACAAGATGAAACGATGACCTGGTGGTGGCGGTGGTGAATGAGCGCAGCGCACGATCGGGTATGGCGATCCTTGAGGGACGAAAAACGTACCTACAGCATCAGATGACGTTTTCCGGCTGAAATGATGATTGATGTACGCTTTAGGCCTGATTCGACCAAACGCGAGTAAATGTTATTCTTAGATTACCTAAGTCGCCGCCGGTTACTATAGAGTAAACTGATTTTGCGTTTTACCAATCTTAATCTAAATGAAATGTCAATGTCACAAGATTAAAAAAAATATAATAAAAAGAAACCTAACAAATTAAAACTGTAAAACCTCACATTGCAATAAGTACGGATACAACGACCTCTTTCTTTAGGTGGATTATACATTCGTTCTTTTAGTACGGGGTGTGTAAACACCAAAAGTAAAATTGTTCCTTGTATAGTTACTCTTCTATAAATCTAAGTTTGGTCAAATCCGGCCTTAGTGGGACAAAGACTGATTGTGATGATGCATCAAAAAGCTACAACAAGAGAAGGAGGCGAGAATATAATTCTGTAAGAATGTAACTACAACAATGACACCATGTCACCGATGTCTACTATAAGATCTTAAACAATAATATCGCCGCTGTTCTACAAATAATAAGACAATTAAACTAAGCTACAGAGATACTGAGCTACGCTGTCAGTGAAATACCTTATAAATATAATGTTATTATCTTATTATTATTACAAGCATGCCTTGCACGAGCCCCGTAATAATATTTTCTTTTCATTACGGCAGAGCGGCGCTGGCCTTGTGGAGATTTTATTTTCACAACGCATAAACGTATTTTAGTTCATACTCCGATAGCAACCGCATTACCGTAATCAGTTGCATATTGTGTTGTTGCTAATTGAGCCTGCAGAAATTGAACATGGGTGTGAAGTCAATTCAAGGATTTCCAAACTGGCTATACTGCAGATCGTACCCGGGGTCAGCAGGTATATTTTCCTTCCACGGAGTGCATCTTGTAACCGCCGGGTCATTATTTGTGGCCTGCGTGCAGCATTGGAAACTCCTACGGCTGCTGAGGCGGACCTGCGAGTTTTGGTGCACATGTACCGAGGGGTATCTATCGACAGTCGTGCTTTCGTTTGTTTCTCTATGGAGCAAGTCACATCTCGAAGCTCTCAAGGTGGCGCTATACCAGTCAAAGTGTAAATCTGATTGAGAGGGATCGGGTTGAGGCTACCAGCTCAGATCGTCGATACGTCCACCAATTCGAAATGTCGAACTGTAGAACCTTGGCACAATGTCGTTTATGAAAACTGAAAATAGATGGGTTTTATAACGTTTTTCGGTATCCTATATTTCAAAATAGGTTGACTGTTCAGACAGACTGAGTCCAGACAGGGTAAGTGTATTCACCGGCGGAGGAGCAAAGAAAATGTATTTCTATAGAATAGAAACATCGATATTATGTAGACGCGTCGCGTCAGAAGCTATTGGCCTGTTCAGTCTTTCCTTTTCAAAGTAGAGTTATGAATGCACATAGAGTAAAATTTATTCCGATCATGAATGAATAAGGGTGGGACTATCGGGTTTTATTTGGCCCTACATGGATTGGTTAATGCAAGTTAATGGTCAACTCCTTGAAGAAGTATTTTCATGCCACTTAATGGGCTCCGACATTCGGCCCATCTCGGACTGCTGCAACATGCCTTTCCAAACAAGATGGCGCTAAAAATGAAAATTCCACTTACACGGTATTTCTTCTCTACGATGGTCATCATCATCATTTTATTTAGGAGCTATATATCTTGTCAGTTGATATATTCACCAATTCTGTGTCTATGTCGGCGATGCTAAGCTTCAGACGATAAAGTCTGGAAAATGGAATACACAGATCTAGCGCGAAATATTATAAACTATTCTAAACAGGTTTACCTAGCATGGAGAACCGTGCTGCGCTCAAAAGAGATTTAGGCTAGCCGTCCACCAAAGACTGACCCCGGAGTCAGACAGCCAGTACAAAAAAGGGTTACGTCGATAAGGACAGTAATAGGGAGCGATCTCCCTTTTTTAACTAGAGCGAATTTGCTATGTGCATCTCTTATTGAGTGAATATGACAAGACCCGTGATTCCTTCTATACCTTCTCTTGGAAGGAAACTGTAACTTGAAAAGAGACACGTCAGATTAGCAAGGCAGAGATCTCGCTTTCGAGATTACATTCAAGTTTCGAGTTTGTACTCTCATCATCATCAACCTACCTATATAAGTCCCACTGCAGGGCGCAGGCCTACCCTCATGGGCGTTAGTCCACCACGCGTGCCCAATGCAGACACATCGAAATGAGCAGTCGGTATTACGTACACACGGCGACACATCAAGCTACACAAAACAAACATACGCTGGCCCCGCGACACTATACGTTATTCTATTACCTTCGCGATGCCCTCTTATTATGTTTTTGTATAGCTTGATGTGTCGTGTGTTACAAGCACAAGAACAAGCACAAGTGTTCGTGCTCTATAGCATAAATTAGCTGAAACGCTCGCATAGGTGGATTATTTCCTCTCACCTCACCTCGTCTCTGGTGGACGGTCAGCCTTCTATTGCAGATGCACACTTTGCACCTTATTGTGTGCCTGTCTATTCCTGACACAAAGAAAATAATGTTATATGCGGAGTAACCGTTCGCTTAACACTGTCTCAATCCCATGAGGTCGTAACGTTCAGAGCAAATTAGACGTAAAGGAAAACCCTGTACGTCGCAATGCTACCCGTCCATATAATTAAATCAGTTCTGTTGCATGAAGATTGTTTCGAGACTAGAAGTGTTATTTTTTATCTCACACTCTCAAAATTATGATCGACTAACGCATAAAATACTGTTTATAAGCGACATCTCGCTTTCGGACAAGATTATTGGATGGTATTTAGAATATGACTCAGGACGTGTGTTAATTTTCTTTTATCTACCTATGCTTTAAATAGGCACATGGAAAATGGTTTTACTAAAAGTGGCCTCTGCATCTAATGGTCTACATTTCTGTCGATTGGAAAACCATTCGGCACAGACTTCTAAGCTCGGAACGTATAACCGTTTTATACATGCAAACAGTAGTTATACCATCAGGTTTATAATACTTATATACGGATGTAAAGCCTGACCAGGAAAATAAAAAACCTGGATTGGGGGCGCTGCAATCGACTGTCACCTTGAATGTTAGTGTTCCAAGTATAAAAATTAGTTCCAATGATTTTCCGCAACATGGCGAGGTTTTTTATATTTCTGGTCAGGCTTTACGTGCGCAGTTGACTATCCAATCACGATACTCTATACCCACCAAAAATAATCTGAGGGTCTACCATGAGTTTTCCCTGTACTTTACTACTGTAGTTACGTCGCCAATTCGTATGACAGAAATTAGTTCTCAACGTAACCACTAGGAGCGGTGTACGAAATTCAATACAAAATTGGTGACGTAACTACAGTAGTAAAGTACGGTGAAAACTCATGGCAGACCCTCTGTTGCGTCGATAGATTTTGCGCCTGGCGCATGACAGACACCATCTACTTTCAGTTATTAGCAAAGAAATTGAACCTTAGAGTGTACTATAAAAACATACAAAAAAAAAAAAAAAAACATACTGGTCGAATTGAGAACCTCCTCCTTTTGTTGAAGTCGGTAATAAAAATTAATTTATTGCGCATTAGTAATCTGAATAATAACAAAAATAAAGGTCAGCACAAGCGTCGTCAATTACACATAGCCCATAATGCTAGCAGCGTTGCCACGCTGAATTGCTACGGCTAGCCTCTGCACCAGAAACGACCCGAAACTAGGGTCACAATTTCGCTCCCTCAGTCGACGGCCTATCTCCGCAACGAAGGTCTTTGCCTCGGCACCCCAAACCCCCGTGGTCTCAACGGCGACAGGTACGAAAAGATAATCGGCCACCAGGACCGAGTACGTGTCCCACTTTCTAACGGCAGCCAGCTCCGCGGCTCGCGTTCGCGACGTGCGACTTAGGTAGCTGGCGGCGGCGGCGGTGTACTATTGTTTTCTATTCATATGCTTTAGGTTCAATTTCTTTGATTATTAGACTGCACGGCGTAGAGAGAGAAGCGAAAATTTTTGGTCAATGCTGCACGGCAATCAACTTCTGTAACAAACGACGGGAAACTCTGTCTGCGCGAACGAAGACAGACGAGCGGAATTATTTTCCTGGTCGTACTTGTACTCAAGTAGATACAATCAAGCGACTCAGGAACCGTGGTGAGCATTAGAACTGCTTGATAAAATTCCTGTTTCAATGAAACCCGGTGTGATTCCACGACAGTATTGATTGGTTCAGTACAGTTTATTTTACGCAGTGGTATTATTTTTTTTCGTGTTGATCATCCCTGAAGATAAACAGGGTGAAAGCGCTACGCTGTCTCCACGCCCGGCGCCCACGCGTCGTTTCTATTAACTAAACCAAAACACACCGTATTATTATTTGAAGCAGGCTATTGCAAGCCGTAGCTTGTAACAGCGATCATTTACGAAACTGTTATGTGCTCACCTATAATTTTGCATTGAGATATCGCTCACCACTATTATGTGATGTAGCTGATGACCCTTCCTAAAAAATGTTAAAGTAATTCTGGTAGACGTGGCTAAAAACTGTTAATGTTATTATAACAATAATACAACTACGCTATATTGCGAAATTATTGCTTCTACAAGTTTAGGAAAAAATCATGAATTAGGGCGAGGAAATGGTCCGATATTTGTGTATTTAGGAACCTGCTGCGTATACCAAATCGTTTTAAAAACGGCGTAGAGACTTTTCTTACATGTTTCACACAACTAACGTTAATCTAGAAGTAGTTACAGTCGGCCAATAAAGTGAGATACCTATCACTTTTGTCAAATCCTCCTAATAGTTAGTTAATGAAAATATCACCTATATCAGAAAATACAGGGTCCAACTTAATATGCTGACAGTTTTTTAAGAGGATGATCAGACCATCAAACTGAACAACTTTCTCTAAGGGACCAACAACTAAATCGTGAAAAACAAAATCTGCTGTTCCATACATTTGGCTCGAGTAGGTTTGCAGTTTTGTATGGAACAGCAGATTTTTATTTCGCGATTTCGATGTTGGTTCCATGGGGAAAGTTGTTCAGTTGATGGTCTGATCATCTCCTTAAAAAAGTGTGTGTGCTAAAATCAATGACTATGATGTCTTGGCGGCAAAACGCATGTGCCTCCTAGGAGATGGATACCCTAAACCGGGAGATCTTAGGTTTCTTCCCCTCAATGGTATTGCCTCCTTCATTGACCATGTATTTGAAGGGTGAAGAAAGCAAAAAGTATTATATGACATCAGACTTTAAGTATTCTTAGGAACTGAACATGTTATAATTATACTGGTTAGCTAGAAAATAGTAAATAGGTACTATTTCTCCCCTCCGGACGGAAAGCGTAAATTTTCGTCCGGCTGCGCTAAACTATGTTTCCGCTTTTCACCTTCGTCGAGGAGAAAAATAGTATATAAGTGTAATATATGTAGGTAACATAAGAATAACTTAGGTAGGTAGGTAGCACTCTCAGTTGAAATAAAGCAGGTTCAACGAAACAGTCGTGTCTCATTTATCGCCTATATTACAATAAGTAATAGTATAAGTACTAACCTCGAGCAGTAAATAAGAAAGCCTCACAACACATGTTTGTTGACCTCAGCTTCGCCTCGGTCAACAATTACATGAGATCTGAGACATTTCTTACTTTCCTGCCCTCGGTGTGTAATCTACTATACTTAAGTGAAACTGAATATAATTATAGACGAAATAAATCATTCAGATATCCAGATAAACAAATTACAAACGTTAAATCTGAAAGTGTTTGTAGTAAAAGCCATAACAGATTAAAATTATCTTTGTTTCGTCGAAAGCCAGGCCTTTTACGAATTTAAAAATGGTACCTACAAATCGAATGATGTTCTGTTATCGATTCGGAATGGAACAACTGAAATACCTAGTAACAATATTATCAAAATTCAAATAATATACCTTCCTAGCAACCAGCTACACTAGTTGCAAGCTTTAAACACAAGTACTCGTGTAGGTATTTATTATTGCCCAGATATTGGAGCGGGGAGTTTCAAAGTTAGCTTGTTATGTTCTCCCCGGCTGAAATCTCGTGGTAACGAAACTACATAATAATACTAAACTTAAGCTTGTTTCGTAGTTGTTTCATAAAGTCATCCCACAAATTGGAAGTGTATTGATGAATTGATGGTCTAACGTATCTTTGCATCACCGATTCAGCTGTAGAAGTAGTGCGTACACCACCATGGCTGCGGGCTGGAGAAATCAAGTTATGTATAATGAAACATAGGTATTAGTAGGTATGCTTTGTTGGTTTGGTCATGTGGAGAGGATGAGTAACTGCAGATGTACGAAAGAGATATATGGTGCCAAAGAGTAATATTAGAAACTAGTGTTTTCCCGGGACTTCGTCCGCACAAATTATATACGAGAATTTAAGTCAGATCATAAGCTATCAAACAAAAAAAGTTTCATCATAATCGGTTCAGTAGTTTTTGCGTGATGCGCGAACAAACAAACAAACTAACAATTTTGTCAATAGATGGCGCTGCACGTTTTTAAATCGCGCTATCGATATGTTATTTGACTTTATATGAAGTGAATTTCTACTTTTTGATTCCTTATGATTTTACGGTTTTATAATAGTTAAGAAGAGAACCCACTCGTGGCAACATTCTTCATCCACCTTATATCAAATTGAAAGCTACCTAGCTCCATCTATGTTTCAGTGCAGTTATTCAACCTATACTATACATACCTACTTATATCTACACATACGGATATATATTATTGTTTTGAATGCTAGTTCTCGTTCAATCCCGCACCGATCCAGTGAAATTTCAGTGTCCCTACTATTCCTGTAATCTGTTTATTGGTTAGAGAACAACAGAAACTCCAGAACATCACTAAATCGGCACGAAATTGAACGAAAACTACAAACAACACGCACATTACGCAAATAGGCAGCTATCTTGTGAATTTGGCAATTTAACATTGACATAGACCAACATTATTTTTTTCGTATTTTACGTACTAAATATTAGATGGCAGCCCATTCTATGCAAACTACATCGAAAATACCCGCCAAAAGGCGATTGTCCTCCCCCTGTATGGTGCTAATGTGAGTGGAAGTGTCGGCAGAGGTCGCTCTCGTAGGACGTATTCTGATCAAATCGGTTGCGTCCTACAAAAAGGGGATGTGCGGAGTTCTTGAAACCGACCGGCATGTATGAAGAGATGTATGGATGTGAGTGAGGCAAAAGAGGGACTCGTATGTAAGGATCGTAGTATATGGCGCGCTCCGGTCTCTGCCTACCCCACTAGGAAAGAGGCGTGACGTTATAGATACATAGACAGATATTGGTATTTTTAAATTTTTGTCATTGTTACATGCAAAATTTTCGAAGGTGTGGCCCGTTACGGAGAGGTATGGACAATAAATTATACTGCGTTAATTACCGACTGCTCTCAGACGGCGAAGAAAAACATCACGAGGAACCCTGCATACGCTAAAAAGATTCTTTATGATGCGAATATGAACTCTACCAATCCGCATTGGGTACGCGTGGTAGACTAAAGCCCCATTCACCCTCCCAGAGGGTAGGTATATCCCCTGCAGAGGGACGTTTACATCAGGGTGAAATTGGTATCATTAGCGGATGCTAACTTAGAAGGATTTCTAAACTAAGAAAATACCCATCAAACTGAAAAACTTTATTATGGGAGCAAACAGATCGGAGCAAAACAAAATCTGCTAAGCTAAGGAGATACTCCTGTTGTATACATTTGAGTCGAGTAGGCATTGCAGTTTAGTATGGAACAGCAGATTTTGTTTTTGCTCCGATCTGTTTGCTCCCATAGTAAAATTTGATCAGTTTGATGGACTACATACCTATACATACATATACTCACGCCACTATCCCACAGGGGTAGGCAGAGACTACGGCTCGCCACACACTACGATTCTGACACACTTCTCTCGCCTCATCCACTTTCATACATCTCTTCATGCACTAATGGACTAATGACATCAATTTGAAGGACTAATGGTGATGATAATTATGCAAAATTTTACCTATTTAAATTGCAATTTGGGCAGCATAGTATGTAATTATGTATTTAGGTTAGGGAGGTGAGGCACAGACAGGTATTTAGTGCAATATTGAGTTGCTGAATGTGAAACATAAGCTCATGGTACAACAGTTCCCAGAAACGCGTTGCTTACATTTTGCATAAGCATAAGCTGCCGCAATTTTTTTGCGATTTCGATGTTGGTCCCATAGAGAAAGTTGTTCACTTTGAAGGTCTGATCATTTCCTTAAAAAACCGTCAGCATATTAAGTTGGACCCTGTGTAGTTTCAATGCTAGGATTAATTCAAGACATGAGTATGGAAAACTTTGTTCCACGATAACTTTGAAGCCTCCGACATCAATATTAACGGAAATCTGACAAGGTACAGACATAGATAGACTTGATTTCTAGATAAATTTTTACAACATTAATTATATTCATCGTGAGGAAACCTGCATAATTGTAGAAGAAGAAATTCCGATGTGTATGTGAAGTCTACCAATCCGCATTGGGCGCGCGTGGTGGACTAACGCCCAAACACCTTCCTAGAGGGTAGGCCTGTGCCCTGCAGTGGGACGTATATAGGCTGATGATAATGAAAATTATATTCAATCTAGGGCGGATCTTCGTTTTTCAGTACGCATAATACCCTCCCTAAATAAAGTATATGTCTGGATAAAACCTCACGCTTCTACCGTATAAAACCAAAGAGGCCAACTTTCTTAGGTTGGTGTGCGTGAGGCGTCATACAACTTATCTCTGTGTTCGTGTATACCGACACGGTTTATCTTTATCACCCAAGAGTCCGGTGATATTTTCTTCGACACGTTCGTAGCTTCGACTGTCTATCTTGACATAATAACTTATCAAAGATATATAAAAACTTCACAAATTTCTCAGAACGCACTAAGATCTAAAGAACGTTTTGTACTACACAAGGATTTCTGAACAACATCTTGAAAAACTTCTAACCTAAATACGAAGGGAGTCGGAGATATCGAAAACCCAGTTAGGGAGGCTTGCTCGCTGTAGCGTACAAAATCCATTAGGATTAGCAAGAAAAAGTGAGACTCATCGTATAAACTGTTCGTCGTTCGAAGGAAAATACGAATAAAAGAAATGGGTACAAAAATTCATTATTTAGAATACAAGTATAAAAAGGCTGCCTTACTCATATTCTTAGCTATAAAGATTCGCTGCGCTCCAGCGAATCTATTATTGTGATGGTTGCATAGGTAGGTAGTGATGATCGTATAGCATCATTACAATTAAAGAACTTTGATTAATTAAATAACTTTGAACTTTTTGATTAGATAATAAATAAAAAATACTAAAACCGCGTCATACTTGGCAAATGCATTCTATGACTTCTTTCAAGCAGTTCGTTTTGTCTTGCCCGCCAACGCCAACTTTAGTTTTTCGCATATTTTTATCTCTATGTATGTTCATAATAGTAATGACACCAAACCATGAATTAATCCATAGGTTAACCCCGGCAGCGGAAGACTGGCAAAAACATCTTGACCTCGAAATTTAAACGTCCCTGGATCCAAGCAGGAAGACAAAAAATGCCAATGATGATGATAGAAATGAAATTCACGACGACGACGATGATATAGTTATTATTATAACATAATCATGAGGCGTACGCTGGTTCTGATCTTTTTCTGTCTGCACGAAAAGGGGTATAGTGAATAAAAAAAAGAGACGAGAGTATTTTATCACTATCTTTAGTTTTACAAATTTATCACTAAGTTTATGTACATGTTCCAGATTTTCAAGGCGCTTCGTCTCCTCTGAGAGGCAAGTATTGATGACGTCTGCTGTATAGCGGTCGGTGGTGTGGCTGCGCGGGCGCCGGCGCCGGCTCCACCGACGACCTGGACTGCGCCACCTGGTGTCCTACAGGAGCAACTGGGATAGGTGTTACGGCGTATCCAGCCGCAACTAACGCAGCAAACTCCTCAGGAGTGTATGCTCTGTTATTTCTAGGAGGCGGCAGTTGCGACCGCTGCTCTTCTAGGCTCTGGCCGTGCTGCTCAATGTTTACCTGCTCCACGTTTGTGGGCTGTTCTAATCTCTGCGACTGTTCTCTTGAAAGTTGTTGTTGGTTAATTGCCTGTTCTAACCTCACTTGTTGAGGCCTTGTAATCTTTTTAGGTGCAATGTTCTTGCTTACATAAATAGCGGAATGCGGAGGTTTCGTCGGATCGATTACTCGCGGTTGTTCGACTGTCCTGATTCCTAACGGTGTAAGTTCGTACCGTCCGCGTTGTTGTTCATTAGATCTGTAAATTGGTCGAAGGTAGTATTGTTCACCTATAATTTGGGCTGGCTGTTGTGGTGCCAACGCTTCTTGAGGCGCGGGATCGTATATTTTAACGGCGCGCATTTTCTCAGGCTCGGGGAAACGTTTCAAATAGGTGACTGGTCGCTCAATGCTTGACGCTGGAATTCTCTGTTCTTGTCTAATGGGCTGAGATCTTGGGGCTTCCACTATCCTGTACTGCTTGGGTGTAGCCTCTTGGGGCTGGTACTGCTGGACGAGTCTGTAACTAAGCTGGGGACGAGGTTGTTGCTGCAGTTTCGGTGGTGCAACTACTTTTAAGCCTTGTGATTCGGGACGTTCATAGAGCGCTTGTTGAACGTAGGTTTGGGTTGAGGGGACTGGCACATATCGTAGTGCCTGTGGCGCTCTCTGTGGCTGCGGGGCGGGACGATACTGAGGCTGCACCTGCTGCGGCTGCTGCTGAACGTTTGTGGTTTCAATAAGATACTGTTGAGGTGCAGCTGACGACTGGGGTGGTGCTATATGAGAGTGCACCTTGGTACGCTGTTTTGTAGGTTTCTTGCTCGGTTTCGTTATGTATCTGTCAACCTGGAACCAAAAAAATTCTTGATGTTATTTCGTGAACATAAATAACTTCTGTCGTAATCACAACGAACAAACTAAATGATACCAAGACTAAATAATAAAACAACGAACAAAGATAAATGTCTGCAAACCTGTTGATACTGGGGCGCAGCACTTTGTGTTGAAACCTGCTGATATTGTGGAGCAATGCTCTGCGTGGAAGCTTGGACTTGCTGAGGCTGGTAGAGCTGCTGGCGAGAGTCCTCTTGCCGGACGGGCGCCTGTCCCAGAAGCGCCAGGAGCTCCTGGTCATAAGAGTCAGACTGACTGACTCCAGAGTCACTAACTGACAAAGCTGCTCCTACTGAGGCTTCTCCACCGTTCAGTGTGAAGTGTGGGCGAGCGATCACAGCATGAGACGGCTGGAGAGACACCTGCTGGAAAACAAAGAAAACGTTCAAAACTCGTCTCAAAATTGTGAATCTGGATGCTCCCAAAATAAATAAATATCTTGGACATCGTCAAACAAATTATCCAGTCACATTCCACAGCCAGGAGCGTCTGTAGTGCGTTGCGGAGAGCTATGGAAACTCAATGTTGAGTAGTAACTTATTATTAACCTAGTGCTTGAGTTCCAGGTTCGAATCCACACGGATGACATGACATGTACCAATGAACTTTCCTAACATAAGTACGTAATACCGACTAATAATAATTATGAGGAAACTTGCATACACTGAAGAAAATATTCCGATGCGTTATGTGAAGTCTACCAGTCCGCATTAGGAACGCGTGGTGGACAAACGCCCATAGACCTGTGCCCTGCAGTGGGACGTATATAGGCTGTGCTGATGATGATGATGATCCATGAGTTGGTTACAATTATTCATCAGACAAATAGTTGTAGGTACTGGATTCGAACCCGCGACCCTCACCACAGCAGGCAGGTTCACTACTGACTGAGCTATCGGGCAGTTATGAATGGGTAGTTGCTTACCTGTCGGCCTCCCTGAGGCTCAAGATAGTAGAGTTGTTGGAGATTCTGGCGATGTTCCTGCTGAGGGCTGCTGTACAGCTGCTGCAGCTGCTGGTTGCTGGCGAGCGGCGCCTTGCGCTCCTGCTGCAGCTCCAGCAGTTCTTGTGCATTCAAGGAGAACACCTGGCCTGGTCGGTATTGTTGAGTGTCAGCGCGACTGCAAAGCCAAACAAAGTTCGATTAAACACATTATGTTGGATCAAAAACCGTTTTGTAATCCTCCTGAAAGGGGAAACCCTGGCTTTCGGCTGATTCATCATCATCATCACAGCCTATATGCGTCCCACTACAGGCCACAGGCTTACCCTCAGGGAGGGTGTATGGGCGTAAACCAACCACGCCCAATGCCGATCGGTGGACTTCACATACGCATCGGAATTTCTTCTTCAGCGTATGCAGGTTTTCTCCAATGTTTTCCTTCACCGTTTCAGAGCAGTCGTTATTACGTACTTTAAGTTACAAAAAACTCATTGGTACATGGTGTTTCATCCATACGGATTCGAACCTGAACCATAGAATAGATAATAATAGTACCTACACTATTATTATCTATTCATATTATGCCTGAACCTCAAGATTGAGTTTCCATAGCTCTCCGCAACAAGCCACAGACGCTCTTTCGATCGACCGGCTTTCGGCTGATTACTGAAATGTAATGTGAACAACTTAACAAAGGTTTCCAGATTCGAAAAAACGAGGGTCGTCCATTATTGTCAGGCATGATTGAAAATGAGCTTTGAAAAATAAATCTCCCCTCCGGACGGAAAGCGTCAATTCTCGTCCCGCTGCGCTAAACGAAGTTGCCGCTTTCCACCTCGGTCGAGGAGAAAAATAGTATAATAACATCGGACAGTAAATAAGAAGGCCTCAGACCACATGATTGTTGACCGAGGCCTTACAATTGTGTGTAATCTACTAAGAAATGCAGATAATAATTAAAATCTACAGCAAACTTACTGTACCTACAATCGGACTTTTATAATTTAGTTTAATTTTGTAGCCTTGCCGCATCGATTCCGACATTACATTGATTTGACATTGTCTAGAACGACATTGTACTTTGCCACTATTATATAGTTACGGCGCCAATTTTGTATGGCAGAATTAGTTCTCAACATAACATAACTACTTAGGAACGCTGTACGAAATTTAATACACAAATGGGAGCAAAACTACTTTAGTTTACTGCAGTGTAAACTCATGGTGCATGAGGTAAGAATAAGTTTAGAATTTTGTTGTTATTGCACTAAGAAATTAATAAAAGTTTGTAATTTGTTTGTAATTTTTAAATATTGACGGACCTTGCGGACTTGTTTTTATTTCATATTGCATAACCAATTTTGTCATTTCTGCAATAAGAATGTGCTCAGTGATTAAAATGACAATACCTACTTCAAGGAACTGAATATCATAAAGGTTTCCTTTCATGTCAGCACCACTACTTTTATCAATAGACTTGGATAACACGAACAAAGTAACATGTCCGTTTACATTAAATAATACCTAGACTGGTTTTGTAGACGATACTTTTTGTTTCGGAGAGCTCGGTGGCGCGTTGCGGAGAGGTATGGACTTTCAATTCGGGTCCGGGTTCGAATCCGCACGGACAACATGCCACGTACCAATGAATTTTTCTAACTTATTAAGTATGTATTACCGACTGCTCCCAAAGTAGGTCGGTGAAGGAAAACATCGTGAGGAAACCTGCATATTATGCAGAAGAAGAAATTCTGATGCGTAGGTATGTAGTCTACCAATCCACATTGGGCACGCGTAGTGGACTAACGCCCAAACACCCTCCTAGAGGGTAGGCCCTGTGCTCTGCAGTGGGACGTATATAGGCTAATGATGATGATGACATTTTGTTTGTCAGAGAGATAAGCTAGTGGACTTATTCTCCGTTAGGTTGATCGCAAAACCTAGAGAAAGAGGTGGAAAAAAAGATAGTTTATGCGTTTATCTATTTTAACTCTTTATTGTACACACAGTCGCATTTTTTATCTACTTAAAATAATCCCTGATTCCCTTGGTTACGCCATCACTCGAGAACGGCTGGACCGATTGCGATGAAACTTTGGTGGGTTGTTGTGCACATGCCAGGGAAGGTTTATAAACAAAAAACGTCTAAGTGTGTGTAAACAGATTTCGAGGCGGTACGAAGTTCGCCGGATCATTATTTCGCTAGCCATCCAACGAGGCGACGCAACCAGCATAATGGTCACCTTTCGGCGTGATTGTTGTGCGGGGCGGTTTGTTCGATTTAGTTGTATTTGTTTTTAGAGTATTTAGGTATAGTCTAGTAAATTATTATTTATTGGAAACGAGTAAAAACGTATTTTATTGAACTTGAAAAACTTATGCGATATTTACAACATTATATACAACTTATCACTAAATAAAATATCAGTAAAAACTCGTAACTTCATCCGCACAAATTATATTCCCGATTAGTCAAACCATAATAGAGACTATGCTAATGTTTTTGGACAATAAATGAAAATAGGTACTACTTTCTAAGCCGTGTGGTTCCGGCTTAGAATAATTATACCTTCCTAGGTTGCAGTATTAATCCCACTAATAATATAAATGTTAAAGTTTGGTACGTCTTTATAGTACTCTGTGGGTTGGATGTGTAGATGTTCGTCACTCAATCACGCAAAAACAGCTGAAGGAATTTGAATGAAATTTGGCACGCAGATAGAATATGTTCTGGATTAACCATAAAGGTTACGGTAACCAGGAATAGAGGAACATACAGCTGAGTGAGCGAGATGTACCTAACGGCATCACTGTATAATAGAAAGAGATACGTGACGCGAGGCAATGGAACCGTTTTTTAGTCACTAATTAATTTTTACAATTCGGTTTCCGTGAATAATTGCGAATCTAAAGTGAAATCGTAGATAATTTTATGAAATATACTGACACTACTTCATTAATTTATCCACAATTTCACGTTAGACTCAGAATTATTGACAATATTCGAATTTTTGCCTGCGAATAGTCTCCAAAAAACATCCAAAAAAGGTTTAATTTGACAACTCATGTTTGTTGCTCTATTCCTATAAGGTATAATACCTTTATGGGATTATAAATAAATAAATATAAATAAATAACGCTCACAGGCACATACATTGTAATGATCCCAAACTAAGCACTAAAGGCTTTTATTATGGAAACCATACAACAACGGCACGAACATATAACATCCATGACCGAACCGGGATTCGAACCCAGGACCCTGGTTTGGCAGTCCGGCGTGGTAACCATTACACCAACCGGGTCGTCACATTACGTAGGATACATTATCACATAGGATATTGTACGTTTTACTTGCACGGAGACGGAGTCGCGAGCATAGACAAATAAATTACCTGACTTGCTCCCGATCGTCTTCCTGCTGTTCCTCCACGGGAGCCACTTGTTCCTGAAAACAAAGTAGAATACTTTTCAATAACATAGTAGACAGCTAAACGATATAGGTAGGTACTACTTCAGCTACTTCCATAGTATCATGTCTTATGGATTCTGGAACTTTTGTCCGACAGACAGATGACCGACATTACTTTGGACCGACATAACGTTTGACCGACATTACTTTGGACCGACATAACGTTTGACCGACATTACTTTGGGCCGACATAACGTTTGACCGACATTACTTAAGACCACTGACATATACTCTAGCGATAGACAGGCCCTGTCATAAAAGCAACATGTTCCACTTGAATGAGGTGGGCGCACCGCATTGATGTTCCCGAGTTCTCTTCGTCACTATGGCAATGACAGATCGCAATGTGTCATTTAGTATTGTTTTGTGTGACATGTTGTTTGTTTGAACGAGCTTGTCTATCGCTAGAGTATATGTCAGTGCTTAAGACCGACATTATAGTCTGTCTATAAAGTCGTGGCATGAATGTTTGAGGAACTAATCATTTTAGTATGGTGGTGTTGCCAGGTTATGCTTGATTTTGACGTCCTTGCGTAGAGACAGCGCCCTCATTTTTTGCCAAGACTTTATAGACAGACTGTACTTAGGACCGACATAACACCCTGTATACAGTATCTAAAATAATTTCGTTTGTCAATCTTCGTTCGCGCAGACTGGGACTGACATTTGTCAAAATGACAGATGTCAAAGATGACAGGCATTGTCAATGGTGACAGGCGGTGTCAAAATGGCAGAATATGTCAAGAATATGTAGGGCCGTGCTATAGATGTTGGGGCCATCTTTATCCTTCAAAAGCGGGCAATTTGAGCCATTTATAATCTTCGTTGTCGAGTTTCACTACAAGATCTTTTTAAAGATATCAATTTGACATTCAAGTTCAACAGTCAATATACAGGGTGTTACAAAAGTAAAAATAAAGATATAAAACTTGTAAGCGGGTTGTTTAGACCATCAAACTGAACAACTTTAACCATGGGACCAACTTCGAAATAGCAAAAAAATATCAGCTTTCCCATACATTTGGCTCGAGTAGGTTTGCTGTTTTGTACAGTCGCCACGGATATATCATAGCAAATAAGGTGGTCAAATCTATAATTATATTTTAATTTTCAATAATTTCTTTACACATAACTAATCAAAAATATCTGAACGCCTACAATATCAAATATATCTACGCAGTCAGGGTGATCTTAAACATCTGAGCTGTTTAGGAAAAAAGAATTTACTCCCTTGATACTTATTTGAAATAAAATTTTCAAGAAATTATTGAAAATAAGTTGTTCCGATATTTATGACAAAATACTCGTTCAGATATAATTGGAAACAAAGAACTGATTGAAAATTACCACTGCTCAGAAATATTTGAACACCTTTTATATGCTACGATATATATCTGAAGATAAAGATAAAGATGCATTTATTTGTATGACATGCGTAGTTTTACAAGTAGATGTTAAAAGCCTGACCAGCCCCTCTAGCATGCCACCGCCGAGAAAACGACAAAAATCGAGAAGTGCCTCCATCTTTATTATTTTACGTATGCCAAAAAGAGCGCGCATGACGTTTTTCTGGTCTAAACGCTTTGTCGTGGGTGGCATGCTAGCCGTGCTGGAATATAAAAAACCTGGTTTGGGGGCACTGCTATCGACTATAACCTTTAGTGTCAGTGTTCCTAGTACAAAAATTAGTTTCAATGATTTTCCGCAACATGGCGAGGTTTTTTATTTTTCTGTTCGGACTTTACAATAATTATTAGGTCCTCCATGTCTTACCTTACCGCTTGTCTTACCTTACCGCTTGAAAATGTCAGAGATGCTAATTCGTGTATCATGTACAATATCTTATACTAATTATAAATACCTACTGATGGCGACTGTATGGGACAGCTGATTTATTTTTCGTGATTTTGATGTTGGTGTGGTGCCATAGATAAAGTGGTTTAGTCGGTCTGATCATCCCCTTAAAAAAGTGTCAGCATATTAGGAAGGACCCTATATTATATTATGTGATATTATTTTAAATAAACAATGTTGGCTTGACTTTTGACTTTTAACTGTTCCTTGTTTTAAACAAAAGTATATTGCAGAAAACTAAACAACTAAGCGCGGATAAACATCTTCCACGCAATTTAATCGTGTTTTCTTATCCATCGTTATCAGAAAGGCGCATCCTTAATAACACAAAGGAAAATAACCTCTCTTTTTACTGCAAGTAGCTGGAACCGGAAGGTTATATACAAAGTAAAGGTTATAAGAAGATTTTCCCACAAGCAAAAGAAAATGCAACAATCGGCTTGCAGTGGTCTCGCAAATAAGCAACGTGACAACAGCGCATGTCACAACACAACACAAATGGCGGTCCGCAATTACCTATATGCGCTGTTGCGGTGAAAGCCGACAGCCTACAGAAAAACATAACATACTAGGTTAAATCGAATTAGTTGGCGAAACTTCACAAACGCATTTGGTGTATGTTACTAAGTACAATTGTGTGATAATGACCCAAGGCCCGGTCATATGATTAACAGGTCAATGTCCGCCCGCGCCCCGCGCACTGCAGTGCAAGTGCCCTGGTTCAGTTTCGCCAAAAAATTTGAAATAACCCTATACAGGGTCCAACTTAATATGCTGACCTTTTTTTAAGGGGATGATCAGACCATCAAACTGAACAACTTTCTCTATGGGACCAACATCGAAATCACGAAAAACAATCTGCTGCACTATACAAAACGGTGATCTTACTGGATCAAAATGTATGGGACAGCAGATTTTTCGCGATTTCAACCTTGGTCCCATAGAGAAAGTGGTTCAGTTTCATGGTCTGATCTTCCTCTTTAAAAACTGTCAGCATATTAAGAATGACCCTATATACTCACGCCATTATCACACCTGGGGTAGGTAGAGACTATACGGCCCGCCAAACGCTACGATTCTGATTTACCTACTTCTTTCGTCTCATCAACTTTCATACATCTCTTCATGCACTTCCTTTTGTTCTTTCCGGAGACATCAATTTATTTGGTCGTGGACAAGAATTTGACGAATTTCGTGGCTACCGTAACTCGACTGTACCGCACACATTGGATCGATAAAATCTTTTTTCATTCATTCTCTGTATAGTACGTGACCGAACCATCTAAACATACCTCTTTTAATCCGGGTTACTAAATCTATCAACTTATAATTAAAAACATTTTAAAAACGAAATAAAGTGTCGTTAATATACAAAGAGATTTAACTTAGGTATTTAAATATTTTTGTTAATATAGGTACAATGTTTTTGGTCCCTAATTTGCCATTTCCAAAATACTAACATATTATAACGATTAAAAATCGGTATAAAACCATTTCGTAATGAGCAGTGATCGGAATGTCGGGGCATTTTTTGAGCATACAAGTATGGATACGCCTGAATTTCCCGGAAATATCCGGATTTAATAAATTTGGATAAAATTTCACGGGATTTACTGGGATTACCTATTTAGATGTCAAGAGACGTTTTTTTTTAATCAAGAGTATTAGCAGCGCATACTAGAGGCCGCGCCTTTGAAACACGCCGCCTGGTACTTTTGACATGTACCGCGCTTAGGTAAATATGTTGACCGTTATTAAACAATTATTATTAAACAAACAAACTTTTATATTAAACAAACTTTTACGGCGCATTTCCCCATTTTGGTAGCTTAATTTATACGTCACGGATATGTCCGCTCACTATAGATAAACGCCTGAACTGAAGTCAAAGAAGCCTGCAGACATCTTCGAAGTGGCAACGCTTTGGTGCCCTAACTACTAATCTAGTTACTTAATATCATTGTTTAATAACGGTCAACATATTTACCTAAGCGCGGTACATGTCAAAAGTACCAGGCGGCGTGTTTCAAAGTCGCGGCCTCTAGTATGCGCTGCTAATACTCTTGATTTAAAAAAACGTCTCTCGACATCTAAATAGGTAAATCCAATAAATCCCGTGAAATTTTTATCCATATTTATTAAATCCGGATACTTCCGGGAAATTCAGGCGTATCCAAACTTGTATGCTTAAAAAATGCCCCGACATTCCGATCACTGGTAATGAGTCTTTCGTCGTGTTATTATCAAAATTACGGGCACCATTGTATAGAAGACAATGGTAGGTACAAAGTGGAGTTAAATACTAATTTTGAACCTAAAAGCTCGCGCGCGTTCCGTCTATCTTATATGCCCTCGCAAATGGCGTTCCTGAGTGACAGAAAAGGATGGAGCGACGGAAAAGGGCGATCGCGTGCGGCCATGTGTAGTTCAACCCTTACCTTACGGAATAGAGGAACTGGACAGGAGTTGTCAAATGAAACCGTTTTTGGGAACTGTTTTACAGCTTGTCGGCATGGTGAAAATTTGAGCTCTGTGAATAATTGTGAATCTAAAGTGAAATCGTGGATAATTTTGTGAAAGTGTTAATATAACTTCAAAAAAATATCCAAGATTTCACATCACATTAGATTGATAAAATTTTCACAGAGCTCGAATTTTCACCATGCCTCGCGTCACGTATCTCTTTCTATTCACGGACCTGAAAGAAATACGGACCGAGTATTGCACTAAAAAGATGTGAAGCATGCAAGGTAATACAATCTCGTTTGTTCTACAAGGGACCTTCACTCACACAGATGCACTAGCTCTAGGCGCAGGTCCGACAACCCGTCACCTTATGTACCGCGTGACAGCACGCACACAAAAGAAATGGGTGCTTCACTCATGATTAGATGACATTCCGTCTGGTTCTTCTTTTTAGTCTGTGTTTCCATTATACAGTGGGGCCGCTAGGTGCAAGTGCACCCCCTTGTACCCCTCAGCACCCATGCATGTTTATTGTTCTTGATTTTAGCAGTACTCTTGGCGATTGAAATGCTTTTATGTCAGTACCATAAAAAACTTCTTGGGTTCAATTGGTTCAACTTACTTGAAACAAATGTCATTCAGGCGATAGGTACATTTTTTACACTTGTATACTTTAAAATCTTATAAATATTAGCCTTGCCTTAAGTTTATAACAATTTTCACAATCGTTGAGACTTATACAAATGAGACAATCAATGTCAGCAGCTTAAGAAAATAGCGCATTTCGTAACCGACGGTCTTACATAACGGTTTCAACGATAGGTTTGTATCTGTTTATAGCTACCAATTGTTGCAATCCTTTCGGCAGTGACAATACATCTAAGCAGTAGGTATTTAAGTTAATCAGAGTGTTGTCGCACGCAGGCGATATCTTGCCGCAATCTGGCGATGCCATCGCATCCATTAGCGCATATTTTTGCAACTGTCACAATAAGGGGCCGTTCTTGCTGGACAACGTGTTATTAGCTGCACCTGCAATCTTGTCATTGCTTGCTACACTATAAGCTCTACCAAACTATTATTTAGCTACCCTGGTATAAGACCGTGACGAAGCTAGGAGGAGCAGCTCATTATTTTAAATGCATTTGGTAACGATGTGACGAAACATAATGGCAGCGTTTAATGTCGATAGTATTAGGGCTCCTACAGACGAGCGACACTTTGCGGTCGTCGTGTGTCGCGCGACCCTCTGCGACCGCAAAGGGTCGCTCGTCTGTAAGAGCGCTTAGTTATGTACCCGCTGTGTCCATGACTATGTATACCTTCGTACTCGTAGACTACTACAATGTATAGGGTGTTACAAAAGTAAAAATAAACATTTAAAACTTTTGAGGGGTTGTTTAGACCATCAAACTGAACAACTTTCACTACAGGACGAACATCAAAATCGCGAAAAAAAAAACAGATATCCCATACATTTAGCTCGAGTAGATTTGTAGTTCAGTATGGAACATCAGATTATTCTTCACGAGTTCTATATTGGTCCCACAGTGAAAGTTGTTCAGTTTGATGGTCTAAACTAAACCACCCACTTATAAGTTTATTTGTATTATGGTAACAGCTTGTATACCTACCTACATGGTATATATATGCCTGCTTTATATGCTGATGGTTATTGGGGATGATCAGACCACTGAACTCGAAATCTTTCGTTATGCAGGGACTAATATCACAATTTAGTATAGGTTAGGTACTAATTTTTTATGATTTACAAAACAATACTGATATACTTTATTCTAAGACCTTGCTATGCTTTTCTATGACCTAGAAGACCGATGTTCAGAGAAAGCGTTTTATCAGATGACACTTTACCACAAAATAGAAACTATTTATTTGCTCGACCTCCGGGACTCTCGCCCGTTGATTACGTCGACCGAGTTTTTGTATACAAGCTCATTTTGAGGTAGATTTAATGCAGCTAGCTTCCCGCGGAATTCTCACTTCTCAACCGCAAATTAAAGTGTTACAAAAATTCTTTGTGGTTTTTTTGTTGCGTTTTACAGTTTTATATTTAAGTACTTTTACATTATCTCACTATTAAGGGTTTACTGTGGATGTTTAGTTTTCCATTAAAAACAATCTCTCTATGTTGGTTTCGTTCAAAGAAATACAATCATAACAATGTTTATTTCTTTTGTGCGCTTTTTGTTTTCATTTTTCTTTTATTTCATTTCATCTCTGTACAAACATGCAATAAATGAAATGAAATGTGAAACGTGGAAATATATTGCTTGCGGACAAGTCAATGCTTGCGGATTTCTTTTATGAATACACGTTTCAGCTCCAGTTTGAACTAACAATACTATATAATAGCACAAATTAGAGGCATTGTAGTGGAATACGGTTTGAAATTAGGTTATTATTCTTTTCAACAGTAATAGTGGCGCTGACTAAGCGAAAATCGATCGCCCAAGTCATAAAACCATAATAACAGCTCTATAGGTACTCTATACATCGCATAACATAGTATATGGTAATATAATGCTAACAGTTTAAAGGACTGGCCAGTTCGTGACGAAATCTAGGGCACTAAAGTGAAAGGGCGAAACTCAGGACATTATCCATTTGCTGGAGTGGTCCATTTAACTTAGTCTCGTTATAATGTACCTTCGCTGATATCGTATAGAAGATAGGGAATTAATGTAAATTAGGTCTGAAATAGATTGCGAATTCTTCGATACTCTTGGAATACCGATTCGAAGATGTTGCATGTATTTATTATTATAAATACATACAACATCTGATTCTTAAAAGTCTTATTGGAATTTAAACCTTCTATATTTCTATCGTAAGATCAGCTTTGCTAAATAATTATTAATCTGTAGGTTTGCAATTTAATATTGTATGATTTTTCTATTACACGTGCTAAAGTTTTATATCTCTTTTCGCCTTTATTTTCTCCGTATGATTTCGATAAAAACGGACAACAGAGATTACTCGGCAGGCTGGTTTTTATGGGTCACAAAGAATTCAATATATAATTTAATAATGTTTTACCTGTTTCCTGGCGGATCTGTAAATTAGATGTGACGGTACGAACTCATCTTGAGTTTGTCTTTTGTCCTTGTTTTGGTCGGGCTCTGGTTTGGTTTCCTTTTCTTTTACGTCGGCGGCGCAAGCGCATAGACAGATTGCTGAAACAAAAGAAAGATTTCATGTTAGGTACATGTCGGGACGAAAAAAATTATGATGTGGTTGACACTGACTCCAAATCGCCGATTTAGGTTGTTTTGTGGGCCTGTTTGTTTGTTTGTTCAAGCATAAAAAAAACCAAACCGATTTTGAGGAATCTTTAGACTTAAAACTAGTAGTATTTATTTTGTCTGGATTCGATGACGCGGTCATTACGGACAAAGAAGTTGCTGACAAAATCTAACCTTAGTTTATACAACAGTTTACGAAATGTTCTAATTTCACGTTTGAACTACTTTATTTACCTTCACTTCGTATACAGGGTAAAATTGATATCATTAGCATCCTTTTCACCTAAGACTCTACCCATCAAACTGAACAACTTTTACTATGGGAGCAAATGGAACGGAGCAAAAAAACGGCTAGTGAGTCGAGTAGGCATCGAGTAGACATTGCAGTTTAGTATGGAACAGCCGATTTTTTTTTTTTGCTTTAATGGTAAAAGTTTTTCAGTCTGATGGGTAGTCTCTTAGTTTAAAAGGATTTCACTCTGTATTTGTTTACTGAATTATATCATATCGTGCCACAGCCTTTTCATCTTCGATTTTCATTTGTAAACCTGTTTAATTCATTTGGTCTTAAACGTGGATAACATAATAATATGTAAGTATTAACGTTGTTCGTTGAAACTAAAACGTGTTGTGTTCATTCAATGAAACCTAATTAAGTAGAGCACTTCGCAGAGCATTAACTTTATATCTTAACAACACTCAGATTGCATAATGAACCTAATCCTACAGAAAAACATCAAACAAAAGTGCAGACAAAATAATTTATGGCACATTCGCAAAATTAGTCACGTAATTTGACGCGGGTGCGTCCAAATTGTCCATTAACACCGATTCGCTTTTACCTCATGAATTATTATATGACATACAAAACTCATATTAAAAATTACGTATTTCAATACTTATTAATCGTAGATTTATTTTATCTAAAGACTTTGGAAGTACCTAGGTAGCGTACTTACTCGGAAAGTCTTACTAGTTTATTATTATTAGAATACTTTTTGGTTACTTACTACCTTTTTTTTTTATTAGTCTACTTGTTTGAATCACAATACCAAGTCTGTGGTTTGAATATTGTTTGCTAAATCCTTTAAATCCGAAAAGAAGAATTTTTTTTTGTCTTTATATTGAACCAATTGGCTACAAAGCAATTTTTTTTACAACAAAAGTCGCCAGTTGCACAAGATTAGAGTATTGAAACAAAAATAAAGTTTTATAGTATTTGTTTTTGTTTTATTGTATTTGAAACAAAGATTGCTTTACTTGTCTATTGTTATGTTTTGTTTTCTTAATATAAAGAATATTTGACCTTTAGTGGGATGCTACCGATACATTCTATAACTTTATTACGTTTTTCTATACAGGGTGTTTCATAAGTAACAATAAATATTTAAAACTCTTAAGGGGGTTGTTTAGACCGTCAAACTGAACAACTTTATCTATGGGACCAACATCGAAATCGCGAAAAATAGAAATTGATATCCCATACATATTTTTTTATATTTTTTTTTATATTTATTTAGCTCTAGTCGATTTGTAGAGTATGGAACATCAATTTATTTTTCGCGATTTCGATATTGGTCCCATAGTGAAAGTTGTTCAGTTTGATGGTCTACACCACCCCCTTAAAGGTTTATTTGTATTTTTGTAACACTTTGTATAATGTTGTTTCCTATAATAGGTAGGTAGTACTCGTACTTACCTACTACCTACTTAACATGCCAACTCAGTACCTATCCCAGAAAATTGTGTTTAAAATTCAGCCCTTCCAATCTCCAAACTGAAGAAATGATTAAATAAGATACTTTTTCATTCGAATTTAAATTCAAAGTAATCAAATTAAAATGAATCGTGACCGCAATTCGCAGAGTTGAAATTTCTATAATTTAAAATATGGTTTATTTAAATTGTAATCGTTAGAAGATAAAGCCTGCTGACTTTTATTTACCTTGCCCTTACATTGGTTTGAATTTTAGATGGAAAGTAATTAAATCTACCACCTTTACTTTATACCTTACTTAGGGTGCGTCTACATCTGGCGAATGCGCAGATCGCGAGACCGCGCTCTCGCGAGCTGCGCATTCGCCTGATGTGGACGCGGGCGGTTTTTTTTAAAGTTGTCGGTGACGTAATAGGAATTCCACATTATGAATATTTTCATTTAGCTTCAAAATGCAATTAATTTGATAAAACATGGAACAACCTTTATGAAAATAGTAAATTTTATGAAATATGATGATGAATTTCGGAAATATTTACATTTCATTTTGTTATTGTTCGTAGGATGTTCCATTACGTCACTAATTTTTAAAAGAGTTTTAGAGAAAACTAGAGGAATTCCGAATTTATTTATTTTATTAATTAAATGTAAAACAAAAACAGTCTTCTAAAAAATATGAATTATTCAGCTCATGAATACAAAACAATAAAGTTTTTGACAATAATATTCCCAAACGCTACTTTTGGATACTTTGCAATACATAATTATTCTTCATAAATCAACAAATACGTAAAATTATTTATAAAAAAAATACAGTAGAAAAGAACTAATCTAATAAACCATATTAAACAAAAATAAATACAAATATCTTTGAGATCTGATAATTAATCTTAGAAATTATACCACAGCGATAATAGGACAGTGACGTATAGTGGAACACGAAATGACGTTTAGGAACTATAAGGCAACGTTTAATATGGCACAAAATTCTATTAATACTATTAGGAACTTAGGTCACTATTTATTTAGGTACCTATATAATAAACTTAGGTCAGTCATTTATACTTTAAAAAAACTGTATTGCTTGGCTAAGTAAACCTATATAAAATAAATAAAAATTTAGGTGATCCGGCGGTCAAAAATTCTTAAAATAATATTTGAAAAGTCATAACTAGTCAAGTATAAAAAATGGGTATAATTTGGATACCACCTGATATGAGAAAGCTCATAAAAATAACGATAAGTCTTTCTGTATGAATTGTATTGACATTCGGTTTCTTGGCATTTTGCTCCTTGTGAAATCATCTTTAGGATTCCATTACGTCACTTTTTAGTTCCATTCATGTGACAGCAGCGTAATGGAAGTGACGTATCCATGCCAGTTAAACTTTCAGACAAAATTACCAATAAACTATTCATATTTAGGTCAATTTAACTTCAGATTCCAAATAAACATTAATTAACATGTTTAACATACTAAAAAATATAATAATTAGCTAAGCATTACATGGAGAAAAGTAGTCTCGTATGTGGAACAATTTTTTTGAACACCGACAAGGCAACCATTTATTTTCGTTTTTCTGACGAACTGCGCTGTCAAATTTACAAAATGGCGACTACCATAGACTAATAATGTTGCTATCTTTTGGAATCTTTGCCGTAATGGGTAGTATTTTTGTCGGAAGACATCAAAAATGCGGTAGCGTAGGTGGAAATTCCACCATCCGCTATTTTGCAGGACAACATAAAAACGGGTGTTTTTAAATAAATTTCAACTGTAAGTAGTATGTTTTAAGGTTTAAAATTGAAGTTCGGATCATAATTGACCAGTGTGATACACAAAATACGTTGAACAAATTTTAATAGACCATTATATTCGACTCCGATTTTGACATGGTTGGTGTGGGACATGCCAAAAACGTCGCCCCCGTTTTACTTATTTTAGCATTATTTTATATTTAAGACAGATTCACGCATTATTTTACTGAAAAAGATGAGTTTAAAAGTTATTTATTAATGTAATATACATAATATGATAGAAATCTTAATAAATTTCGAATAATAGACTATGAAAGTGACCGGACACTCACTTTTCTCAAGGGACACTTTTAAAAAAAAACGCCCACGCACTCTAATGTTTTGAACGATAAAAGAAACTTGTTTTCTTTACTACTGTTGCTACCTATGCTACTGATAAGATCGGGGATAGGTGGGTTTATTAAATCCGAATATTTGTATAATTATGGAAAAGTGATTACAGGACCTACTTTTTCATTGTTTTTCTATGAATATCCCTATCCGAAAATTAAATTTCCCCTCCCGAAGCAAAAGTCTGGCTGGATACGTGCCTATCCCGTTTTCACCCTTTAATTACGGAACCCTAAAAACTAGACACACTCAAACGATTCAAAAATTATAGAATCAGAAGTGTATTCAAACGAATACCTGAGTGCACTACGTTTTATTTACTCGTTGTGGACCAACCGCGCCCCCTCTCCCTGGCAGTGGGTAAACATGCAGTGCAAATCGGACAAATGGTTTGCAAACATTTTACAGAATACTGCGCTTTTAGTTTTAAGGGTTCCATACCCAAAGGGTGAAAACGGGACTCTAATACTAGTCCGTCCATCCGTCCGTCTGTCTGTCTGTCCTACCTTTTGAACCGTAATAGCTAGACAGTTGTAATAGTGTTGTAGGATGGACAACGTAGGCTTAATAGGGTCCCGTTTTCACCCTTTGGGTACGGAACCCTAAAAAAGTATTTAGGTAGAAACAATACTTATTTTCTATAGTACTATATTCCCCGAGGGGGTTACAACAATACTTATTTTCTATAGTACTATATTCCACGTTTCACAAGTACCGAAACTCTGTCCAGTGTGACGGAGAGTGAGCCCGTTTCTATTTTATTTACCTACAAATACTAGGCTGTTTATTTCGATCCAATTATAGGAATAGTTGACTCCAAAAGGAGACTGAACAACATTCAAGTGACCTAAGATAGCAGTCAGATGTTTCGGAGTCCAGTGTCCTCACCGCACCAAGGCCATACACTCTCGCTTGACCGGTAGCGTCAGCAAAACTATTTACAATTATATTTATTTAAAACATTTTTTAGCGTCCCAATTAAGGAGAGTAGGAAAACAATTTTTATAGTGGTACAAACACACACTGTATTACAATATCATGGAATTTTCGATGATTGGTTTAGATACAGTTTTGTCAGAAATTTCCCTATATTTGAGGAGTATCATAGAGTATCATATAAGCAGGAATCGAACCTACGATTAGTACCTACATAAAAACCGAGTTTATGTTCTTGAACACAGAAATGACACTTCTGCATTTGTATTAACTTAATCTTGTTTCTTTTTCTTAGACCATCCAATTTGATCTTATTTTAATGTTTATTTTTCGGTGTAAAATTTACTTAATTTTACACCGAAAATTATATTTGATTGAATGATTATGTTTTTTATGTTGTTAGAAACTTATTAGGTAACCGCGAGATATTTCAAAAGTTTAAAATATGTCCTGGGTAACGATTTTTGAAACTCATTCGCTGAGCTCAGCAGTTGATAATGTCAAAATTACTATGGAGATATGCATCTTTCTGCTGCTGATGTGACTTTCAAAAATCGCACTCCTGAAGTATGATTGTTGAAAGTCAAATCAGCAGCATGCATATCTCCAGAGTAATATTGACATTTTCAAGTGCTGAATTCAAAGTAGGAGTTTCAAAAATCGCACTCCTGTAACCTAAAGCAACCTAGCAAAAATTAAAAAGAAATCAAAACAAAATTTCAAACAATAAAAATTTCGCCATAGCAGAAACATTTTCACATACCAAATTGTAGCAAATTCGCAATAGCTTTCGAAACGTACGTTGTATGTATTATATACTTCTTGTAATAAATAAAATGGTCTTGTTGACGGTAGGCTCATTGACACGGCCTAGTTCCCACCGTAAAGTTATACTAATACATGCATAATGTCAAACGTTAAGCGGCTACTAAAACAGCATAAACAATTACTATACCACTCCGCTATAGTCTACTATTCCTCAAGAATTTCGTAATAACTACTCACAATCTTTCACGCCACATAAAAAATCTTTAATCTTTAAACTTATGCAATTTTTAGCGAATAATTAGTGTAGTAACTCGTAACTACCGGTATATTATGTCAAGATATAATTTTTTTTATCTAGTTGTTTTTATCTGTGTCGTGTTATTATAAACTAAAGTACTAACCAGTGTAAACCTCAGTACATGGTTATTTCCTACGATCCATGAAAAACAACTGGTATTACGGAACACTAATTGCCCGAGTACCGACTCGCAATTGGACGGTTTTTTGCATAATGAATATTTTTCATTTTCAATAGGAACGAAAAATCTACAAAAATAGGGCTGCCAGTAGATTTTTTATAATTATTCAGCCAGGTTCCCAAAATTATACAAAATTTACTCGCAGGATACATACAGGTGTAAAAACCTCCGAAACGAATAAAATAATGTTTTTTCTGATTATTCATCACGTACCTAATTTGAACTCAGATCGATATTTTCATTCCCAACAGGTATTTTTATCAACTTTACTGCATTTTTTGGGCCTCGGTTGAATCGAGAGAGACAACATTTTACAAAACTTGAACGAAACATGATGTTTTTGCTCGATTGAATTGTAACGTGACTGATTATAGTGGCTTTATCTTTCTCTTCTGCTATTTACCGACTTAAGCAGAGCTTTTCAGTTGAAAATATTTATTATGTATCCAATTATACATCAAGGTCCAGGATACATAGAGGATACAAACAGCTACCCAATTATACAGTTTTTGTATCCAATTATACAATCTGGCAGCCCAAAAATTGACTTGCTGTAACAAGTACTTACCTTTTATCCGTCTACTACTACGGTGATGCCAAAAGGAGGATAATATTTAAACGTGGATTCAAGTTTACAGGGTGTAACAAAACAAAAATGAAAGCAGATTTTTTTTACGATTTTGAAGTTGGTTCCTTAGTAAAAGTTATTCATTGTCTGAAGCTAAGAATTACTACGTGGTGTTTTGTTACACCCCGTGTAAGCAGGTATGTATTTAGGTACCTACTCTGCCAAACCTAAGGGTGGAAACGGGACCCTATTTAACCCTATCTATAAGCTTACGTTGTCCGTCCGTCCGCCTGTCCATCCGCCTACCTATTTAGAGCTGTAACTTTTGAACCGTAATAGATAAACATTTAAATGTTCACAGAATATGCGTTATTACGGCGTATTTGTTAATAAATAAAATGTCAATAAGTAAAAAATTCAGTGGGTCATAAGTTTTCATACAAGAAACTAGTTATTATCAAAAACAACTGGCCAAGTGTGAGTCTCGCAGGTCCCAGAGAAAACAAAACTTTTTTGTAAGTGAATATTATGTTGTGTGGTGGTGTGGTACGGCCCGACTCTCACTTGACCGGTTATTTATTAAATGGCAATGCCGATTTAGTATGGGCGAGTGGCGTCATTTTTTTTAAGTCTGTGGGTCCGGTGAATAACGGTCTAACTCAACTTAGATCCAAAATTAGTTTTTAATGCCATAATACTCCATTTTTTTTTCTCTACAAAATGGTGTTACTGGAATATTCATACCTTTAATAATTCCAGAGATAGACTTATTACAAAACGATTTAAGTCAATTTTTTTATCGTGCACAATGGTTGAAATAGAGTTAGATCATAAAACCAATATAAAATTAGGTGAACATGGATTTACTTCGACTTAAATCCTTCGACACAATTTATTTTGTTTTGTGAAATATGATTTATCTGAGTTAAACCAAATTTCAAAAACCTTAATAGTTAATACCTTCATAAAAAATCAAGTGTAGCTCATGAATATGATGCGCGTTTGATAGCGGGCTAAGTACGGAAACTGACATCATCTGGGACTGGGGAGAACGCTATACATCTCACCAAAAATGTATGTCGAATAAGTGAGTTAAACCGTATATCACCAAATATTTTCTTTTATGTAGTGAGAATAAGAATCACTTAGTATGAATACAATCTGGCGATTTTTTTTAAGGATGGTACTGTTAGATTGAACTAAGTGAAAATGTCAGGCCTTGTTTTAGCTAGGGATTGCCGTACCAGACTTCAAGCATAGGCCTGTACATAGAGTGGTAAAGAAAGAATCTGTTGTTTTTTTTTCTTTGAAATTAAACTATTTTTTTTCCTAAAATATCTTGTATTTTGTATAACAACAACACTGCAAAGCGAACCGGATATCAAACGTGTATTAAGAATGACAATACATCAGACTGGTCATACAATTTTGAGGCACAGAATCGTGATCTAACTTGATAAGTTTTTAAGCATGCGTCGCTTTAGAATTTGTTTTTGTATTGTTTTTATAATGATTTTTTGTTTAATATTTCACTTTCCAGCATTACTGATACCACGCGGCATTACCCACGTCACAAAATTTTGCATATAAGCTAGTGTTACCCATAAAAAAATATACCTACACATGATAAAATTACTTACCTACTTAATAACGAAATGAATATTTTTTCTAGAAAATGTCTAATTTTTGTGTCACTTAAGTTTAATGCTGAATATGGTAGATATTAAAAGCTTAAACAGTGAGCTTAGAAAGTACATTTTGCAAGTGTTTGTTATATTTTTCCTTAAAAATAATATTAAATATTCGATTTAAATCCATACGCACAAAATGTTACCTTTGTGAAAAAGAATTTAACTCAAAAAACACTTTGTAATTTTGTGATGAGCTTGTTTTACCTAAATAAAACTACTTTCATCAATTCGTTTTGATTCAGTTTACAAAGTAAGTTTTCCGGTGGTGTGTATTTAAGAAAGGGATGGAATAAAAATGAAATTAAAAAATTACATAAACCATTTTACACCAAGGTTATTGTGAAGTGTAAAAGGCCCTAACTCAATTTAAATCATAATGTAACGTATTTTTATTAGTGACAAAAGGTTTAATTCAACTTCTGAACGAAATATCTCCAGCACGGTAAGTATTTCATAGACTAAACCATATAATAATAAAAGACCATAAAAATATCTAGAAGACACAGTGATTTGCTTCAAAAAATATAAAACGGTTTTCGAGAAAATAATTTTTTTTACAAAAAAAATATGTTTTTAGGCTCTCCTGTAAAGTTGCATTTTTTGAGTTGAACCGTTATTCACCGGACACACAGAAGTATATATTTTTTTGAGCGTCCACCAACCACTCCTTGTTTTTATGGAAGATATTGATGTGCTGAACAAAACAAAGTATTACAATCATACATGCAGTACCGACGGAGATATAAAGGTCTGAAATGTCAGAATTCTAGTACTGTGAGCATGCCCCTCATGCTCTGACATTTCAGACCTTTATATCTCCGTTGGTACTGCATGTAGAGGTATGATTGTAATACTTTGTTTTGTTCAGCACATTAATATCTTCCATAAAAACAAGGAGTGGTTGGTGGACGCTCAAAAAAATAATAAAAAAAATGACGCAATTTTCCGGCATTGCTATTTTACTTCTACCTATAGAGGAATCATGAGAGGTACAGACACTAATCCTGAGGTCCGGGTTCAAATCCGCACGGACGACATTCCATGTACGAATGAGTTTTTCTTACTTATTTACGTATTAAGGACTGCTCTCAAATGAAAACATCGCGGGGAAACCTGCATACGAATGTGAAGTCTACCAATCCGCATGGGCAAGCGTGGGGGACTATAACATCCTCACTGAAGTTAAGGTCTGTGCCCTGCAGTGGGACGTTTGGTGCTTCAGTTTGGTTACCATCTTTACTTACACTGAAAAGGCTTGGCCATATGTTATTTCGTCACTTCCACATTGAGTAATTATGTATAGAGCAGACAACGCGAACAAAATCTGTGCACCATGATCAGCAGTGTGGGGCGCGTGCTGGGAGCACGAGCGCCTGGCACAGGCTAAGTGAGTTAGAGCGCGTGCACCCTAACGCGTGTTACAAAACATTACTTCTCGGTAGCTTCTCTAGTTAACATAGTACCTCAATGCACTTCAAAGTCTTTTTCTTCTTCTTGGTCGTAACCTCATGGCTGAGGGACGTGACCATCGTGGGCCGCTTGTGCCACCACAGCTCTCCAGGCCGCTCGATCTTGGGCCCGGTGTAGGCTGTAGTGTTGTATCGGTAATTTCTTTTACCACACTTCAAGATATTGTAATGTTCTTACGTTGGACTTTTGGGTTATCTTTGATTAATGTAAGTGCCTATGAAGTTATAACATGTGAGTTGACATGGCAACGGTCGGATAGTTCTGTTTTATTTGATTGCCCCGGCGGCCGGCGCTCTCCCGCGTCCGCAATCAGCCATCCCACTTCTGTCCCGTGCAAAAATCGACATGGCACTAATGAAAAAGCCTCTTTGTTCTCATTCAAAAGCCTTCAAATAGGATTATGTTCGACGTTCAGCTTTGTTTACACATTTGCATTGCATTGCTTTTGTGTTACAGATGACTAAGTATGATCGGTATTACTTTGATCTTTGAGAAATTGTTATTACGGTCTTCAAATTAAACGTTCATCGGGAAATTCCAAGACTCTGGTAAAAGGGAAAATTGACAAAAGGACCAAACATTGACAACGCGAGCCCAGCGTGGCTTAATGAGACTTGGCTTGGCTTGACAGTCCAAAATTAAACATGATACAATTGCGTAAAGTTATATAGACGTTTTAGGACTTTGATCATAAGTATGACATCACCTGTAAGAGATGATTGTTTTCATCACATGATGACACTAATGACCTTGCACGGCCGTATTCCCGGGAAGCGGTATAATCTGAAAGTTTGTTATAATAATAAGAATGTTAAGGTTCAATATAATTAACTTGACAGTTACAAACTTTTACTTTCTACTCCTATTTGTCAATCCGTTCCAATAAATTCCACTAATGATTGCATTAGTTGGAACATCATAGATAAAAAATCAGTTGTCGTGCGAGGTGGTGGCAGCGAGGAGCATCGCGACGTCGTCGCCGGCGCAGAAAGTCGAAAGTGATCGCGTGTGTGGTAGCCAAGCGTTCCAGCAACCAACAGTAAAAGTAAACTTCCTAATAGCCCGCATCGGATACAATGGACAATTATTTACCTCAGTCACGCGACCGCGGAGCGAGATTCGGAACACTGTGTCAATATGGAAGGTCATAAGAACGTAATTTCTCTCAAGAAACTAATTTAACTTTATTATAAAGTTTGTTAGGATTTATGGCTTCTGTTCCACATAAACAGTTAAAGTTTTCTTATTTGTGATTTTTTTCCTAATTTTGTCTCGATATCGAACTTCGGATTGAAAGATCAAGAAAACGACCCGATTTTAATAAAACGCAAAGGTTACGAATATGTTTCAACAGTGATCTACCGCAGTGTGTGTGTACAGGTATATTTTTGTATAAGTACCTACTCAGCGTTTACACCGTGCTTATCTGCATTACATAGCTTGTGTAAATATAACATATTGCTTTGTAGGTATTTCAGATTTTCAACAAAGTAAGTGCGCTTGCTCTATTAGTGCAAAATCATCGTCTTCGTGCCTCCGTATACTGAAAAAAAAAACTTGTTTACTTCAACCAAGATCCTGTCAACAATTCAACATCATGACTTCTGTGAATAAGAAAACTTTGTCAAACGAATTCGGCTTGCTGTTACAGCTACCATATTTTGTTTTATTTTAGTAAACAATATAATAACGTCATTTCAATTATTTTGGTGCTAATTGCTTCTTAGTTGGAGTGCATTTTTTTCAGTGTACTTACAATGAGAGGCCTTTCAAGCAGTTGATCACAGATAACGTCGATATAGATGTATTCTATAAACCAAGTACAAGATTTACAACGTGGTCCGCTAGCTTGTTATCAGAGTATAAATGATATCGCAATTCGTGGCGGCGATCATTCCCATGTCCTCAGTCGCAGTTCCGTTCCGACCGGATCACTTCGGTTGTCTGTCATTCTGCCACCTCTCCTACATAAATCAGCGGCGCTCTCATCGGGATTCATCTACCGGAACGTGGGACCATGTCATCGACCTTTGACATATACCTTGCATAACAATAGACACAATAGAATAGAGCATAATATCAATTTACATGCAATCGTTGCAAAAATATAGATCAAACTGTTTTGGATTTTGTTAAACGATAGCTTCAAAATTATGTAACACACAAAGGCGTTGATTAGGATGTAATTTTTAGGGTACCGTGCCCAAAGGGTGAAAACGGGACCCTATTACGAAGCCTAAGTTGACCATCCGTCCGTCCGTCCTACCTATTTAGGGCTGTTGAACCATATTAGCTAGACAGTTGACAGTTTCACAGAATATGCGGTATTACGGCGGATTTATTAATAAATAGTAAAATGTCCAAAAGTTGAAGTCTGTGAAAACTCCTCTTACAAGAAACTAGTTTATATCAACGATTTTTATTCTCGCTCTATCGTAAAAACGGTAATAAATACAAGCGTCCAACTTGGTGTGATTATATAGCAAACTCTATAACGACAAATAATTAAAACCGGCCAAGTGTGAGTCGGACTCGCGCTAAAGGTCCCGGGAAAACAAAACCCATAATTATGTTGTGTGGTGGTGACTGGTGTGGTACAGAAATTTTTTGTTGTGTGTTGACGAAACCAGTTGTGGATCTTTGGTTGTGCTTTCTTTTGACGATGCGTGACGAGGATCTTTTTTTATGACGAACCTTGTTGCGAATATTATTTTCTGTGTCGATCATCTTATCGTCTTGTTGATAAGTAAATACTTTAGATTAAAATAACGCTCACAGGCACATACATTGTAATGATCCCAAACTAGCACTAAAGGCTTTTATTATGGAAACCCATACAACAAGCAACGGCACGAACATAAACATCCATGACCGAACCGGGATTCGAACCCAGGACCCTGGTTTGGCAGTCCGGCGTGGTAACCATTACACCAACCGGCTCGTCGGTCTAGATTATTTAAAGATACTGACCATAATGTAATGAAATGGTACACACACATGTTCAAATGAACGCGTATTTTCTGTTTTGGTGTGCAATAAATTATAGCATATCGACAGTGGAAATTTCAAATGTCGTAAGGGACAAAACCCTACTTTTGAGTAGAGCCAAAAAACAAAATTTTGGCAAAAAAACATCATAACTTCTTTTTTTTCTTTCCTATTAAGGTGATTTCCAGACAGATAGTTTTAAAATTACTTCATCTATAGAAGACTATTGATCAAACCTGGATTAGCACAATAGTTTAGAAGTTAGTGTCCCTTACACAATATAATTTTTGAACAGATGTCCTTTACACAACTGAATTTTTGAAGAGATGTCCTTTACGACGTGGAAAAAATTGCGATTTAAAATAAATCTATTTTACTCCCTACCACACCCTACGTTTAATCATAATAATTTTGTTGTAACTGCCTACCAGTCTTGTCCACTCCTATAATTGTATGTTGTAAAGCTATTATAAAAAAATAAAAGGAAGTTACAAAAAATAAATTCGATCCAATCAAAGAGATTATTGCTATGTCAGAGACAAATTTCTGATCAGCAACTGTTCAGTTTAGTTTTACTTGTCCTTAAACACTGTTTTACCGGTATTTGACACGTTTTATTTATTAGAACCATTTATATAACCGAAACATTTTCTACAGGGTTCAACTTAATATGCTGACAGTTTTTTAGAAGGATGATCAGATCTTCAAACTGAACTCATCTTTCTTTATGGGACCAATTTTCAAATCGCGAAAAAAATATCAGCTGTCCCATACATTTGGCTCGAGTAGGTTTGCACTTTAGTATGAAACAGCTGATTTGATTCCATAGAGAAAGTGGCTCAGTTTGAAGGTCGGATAAACCCCTTAAAAAAGTGTCAGCGTAATAAGAAGGACCTTATATGTTCGACGCCATTGTTGTTGTTACGGCCTACTGTACACCTATCTCCCTAGCTGCCCTGACCTAGCGGCGCTGTGTCAGAAAGGAAACTACAAACTGACAAAACGCTGATTCATAACCCGCTAAATGACATTACGTCTAGCTTGTTATAGCCGTATTGAAGAACGCGAAGCGCTGATACAATGCGACGATCGTTCGATCAGCCGTATTACATGCCGGCTAAATTTTAATCCGCCGTAATACGAAACGGCCCGTTTTAGACGGCTAGCTGTTATGTCTTCTTATACCTCTATTCCTCGAGGAAAACCCTCTGCTACGTCCTGGAGGGCGCATGACACAGGGCACAGGCTAAAATGCGATAGATATCGAGTGGTTTATGGTGGCCGTTACCTATATAATGCAGCTAATAAGTTCTACAAACCAACTGCGAGATATTTACGAGTCTAACCCTTCCCTGCTCAAAAGTCCTCAAAATGCTAGCCAAATTGCTCCACGGGATGGCTAAAAGAATTTTTTTGTACCAAGTATGTACCTATTTACTCTTAGCGAAGATCAACTCACTTAGCTTTCATACGCCGCCCTTTCTCCCGAATAAAGCCATTGGCATCAACACCCCAATGGCCTCCCGTCTCAAAGGCGACTGGAACAAAATCATAAACCTACTCCAGGTTGGTAGTTCCACCCGCTAAAGGGCCACCGAACGTGCATATATACTGGTCTCGTTCCAAACCAGACAACCGCCTTTTTGCCAAGAGAATGACGCTTACCATCGATGCGGCTAAAGCCCAGGGGCTCCAGGACACACGACACGTCTACAGACACAATCGAATGGCGAATTATGTAATTTAAGGCTTGATGACGGATATACTTACATTCCAGCACAACGCTGACAACTTAATTTATGACAACACTTTTCTCCACCCAACACTACAAATATATTGGGACTAGCCTACCTTGCAATCTGGATGTAAGACTGTAGCAACTTTCAAAGAATAATTGTAGAGCAGCTTTCCCAAAATGAAAGAAGGGAGAGAGTACCTACAACCAAATTAGCGTATGACTCCGGCTCCATACTATCACTTTTTTAAGCGGGAAACATCAGCACCAACAGCGCTACTCACAAACAGTGACAAAGACAGTCTTGCCGCGATATCATCCCTGCTTGCACGGCCAAGTTTTCAGGGCGCTTAGCGTTTGGAGAAGAGGTTGCAGTTGCAGTTGCAGTGGTGGTTATGGCAGAGTAGTGAAAGCTTTGGAATATCTGTGTACGCTCATTTATTTGGGCATTTCCCCCTTGTTTTATACAAAACGGCGGTTCCCTATTCGTCTGTAAACCTCCGACTTCCGAGTAAACTGTTCATGTGGGTATCCCCACTACCTACGTGCGCCCAGCTTATTATGGGTTTGCGTTGCTTGATGAGTCGCCGTGTGAACCGACGGTACTGAACAACTTTCTCTAAGAAACGTGTAGGAAAGTAGCAAAAAAATGCATGAAAAATGGGTTTTTCACACAAATGTTCGATCAAATCAGCCGATTATCGAATATTTGTATGAAATGTTTATTTTTGGTACTTTCCCTTCTTCCTTTGCGAAAGTTATTCAGTATCATGGGTACGATCACCCTTTAAATTAATGAACCGTGCATAACAATAAGCAGTTGTCTAAATAATGTTGCCGAACCATGGTGCATACGAAAGCTAGCTTCTTTAACAAAACATACTAAGCAAAAGATAAATTGTTTTGTGTAATTTTATTGGAACCTGGAACCTGAAATTTGAATTTTTATTATAAATTCTTTTATTATAGAACTTTTTAAATAGCTTTACAACATTTAATTTTAGAGTGAACTAGACTGGCAGGTAGTTACACCAAAATGACTACGATTATTCTTAGGGTGTACAATATTTTTTATTACAATCACAATTTTTTTAACGTCGTAACGGACACGTGTTCCAAAATTATATGGTTTAGGGACCTAATCTTCTAAACTATTATCCTAAGCGAGATTCAATCAATAGTTTGCTATAGATAAAGAAATTCGGAAACAATTTGTCTAGAAATCATTACAATGGCAACAAAAATTTAAAAGTTATAACGTTTTTAGGCAATATTTTGTTTTTGGTTCTTCTGTAAAACAAACAAGTTTATTGCCGAAGTGTAAGTTTAATACCAAAATATCGGGAATATAGATATCAAAAACGCGGTAAAACCCCTTTTAAGTGTTTAATTTTAGTTTAAATAAGAACCGTTGTCATTACTTTCTACAACAACTTTATAATTATTTGTGAAAATAACGTCGTAAAGGACATACTATATTCAAATTATTTGTGAACATAACGTCGTAGAGGACGTAATGTAAATAGCTTGTTGCTAATTAAGACAATATTTATTCAGCATTTTAAAATACTTTACCAGAATTTTTGTTGTAAAGGACATAATGCAATAATTTTTGATACTTACGACGATGTTTATCAAACATTTTAAATTACGCTTTTAGACGATAATGTCGTAAAGGACATAGGGTAATAATGTGTTGCTACTTACAACAATATTCATTCAAAGTTTGAACTATATTTTAAAAGAATTGTATGTTGTAAAGGAATGTTATTTTTTTGAATGTGGGTTACAACGTTTTAAGGCTGGTAATTATAAAGACTTACGACGTTGCATAAAACTACATTACAGTTTGAACCTAAAATTTGACCTATACGACATAAATTTTTTATTTATTTGTCACTTACTACAAAATGATGGTCCTCGTATCTCCTTTATTTGAAGAGATATCGAAATTTTAAATACACAGATCGATAGAGGAAAAAATTCTGAGTTCAGTGGTATATTCAGTGGACTTACGACAAAATGTCCCTTACGACATTTGAAATTTCCACTGTCGATATGCTCACGACTACATTCCCCGAGGAGGTAGTCAGAGATATCCTGAAACCTCAGAACATCCACGTTTCACCAGTAGTACCGAAACTCTGTCCAGTGGGGGTGCACTTATAATGGACAGTGGGTACAATACATGCCTCGAAATTGAAGCATGCAGGTTTCCTTACGATGTTTTCCATAATAAATGTGATGTTGGCAATAACTTATACCTAATTAAATTTAATTTAACTGTCTTCCATGAAAAATTCAAATTCATTTGCTACCGCATAATGTTAACACTTTCGCTGCTAAGCTCAAAACAATGACATTCGCGCAGTGCTAACACTGTGGAATGCTAAACGATTCTGACTCAAGGTGTGAGTCATGAGCACTGCGGCCCATAGGTCGCTGACCTACCAGGTAGGTCGTCAGCAGTTAAAGTGTTAATTTTGTGAAGAAAATATCACAAAGAGTTAAATATTAAAATAAACGAAAAACGTCTAAATGAATGTCCATTAACATGAATTGGTGTACGTAACAGTAATGAGACGCTATAAGTACTAAGACTGAAATGTTACGAAACGGTTTCCTCGGAGGAAACGTGCGGTCGATAAATATAACGAGTGTTTCCGTAAACGAGCTTAAACTCCCTTATTAGCTGATGTTAGATCGGTGTCGGTGTCATTCGGCCTCGCAAAATGCTTGGACAAATCACCGCAGCGCGTGCTGATTGATCAATTCGATAGTCCGTAATAACGCTTTGTGACTGTATCTAATAGACCGTGTAATACTTTTAATATTTTTGGCAGAACAAAATTTTCTTAGTCTAGATTTTTTTTTATTTCCATTTTTGGCTAATATTAAGTCAGTGACAAAGGAAAAATTAGGTGACGACCAAAAATTTGGCCTAGGACCACTTATCACACACAACCCAAACTCCCTTTATTTGGTAGGTCTGAATAAAAAATAACATAATTTTTATAATTCAATAAATTAAATAAATGCAATTTTAACTAAGTATATTATACATTTAATTATGTAGATTTGATTGAATGTGAAATCAAATCAGCCCATAACAACCAACAGCTGGGCATGTACCTCTTTTTTTTACGTCTTCAACACGGCCCTGAGCTGATCTGGTCCATTGCTGACCCGTGACCATTAAAATGTCATCCCACTAACGGACTGGTGGTGCCTACTGAACTCCGTCCCTTATGGGACGCTACGCTTCATTCCTATCTCATTGTGTGACTTTTCATTTGGTTCATGTTTTGCCTAGTGAGTGCCCATGCAATAAGTATGGGCAGGCTGGGCACATTAATTTGGCTCTGCCTTTAGGTATTGCAAGAGATTAGATTTAAATATTATCATCCAGTTTACCAAAATCAAGTGCAAAAGCAGCCTATCCTAGCCGAACCCTCATTGAGATCTTCTATTTATCTGAGATTCTTGATGGAAGGATATATTTGAATTAGCCCCCATAGCTCCCAGCATCTTAGCCAAGATGACGTCAGCAAACCGCGACTCTATGTGCGGGCGGTCTAGACGTGGGTCAGTGACTTGCTCTTTCTTTCCAAGGTTCACTCCTCTATTTTTCGTTACATCAACTCCGAATAAAATATTATTTAGATAATTTCCCAACTCTATGCGGTACTGCGACTAAATGCAAGTATATTTTGAAGGATGCATGAATAAATAATTATTCACGTTAGGTAGGATGTGTAATATTAAACTTGTTTGATAACTATTTATAATTCAATTTAACCTTCTAGTATTTAAATCGTTAAAATAATAATTCAATAAACAGAAATTACATCAATTTTGCAGTGTAATTGAGTTACAAGTTTACAAATAGGATTAATTAATGAGACGAAGTAAAATGACATTAAATGAGGCCATAAATTAGAACAATAAGCGAATGGTATCAAAAAGGAATGTCTGCCAGAGCACTCATGAGGCATAATCAATTAGTCAACGAGCCTACCTAGTTGCGTTCGCGTGCTACATTCCCTCGTCTGATAATCAATCAAGCGCGTTATCGACGTCTCATCAGTTAATGCTGGTAATGATCCGCTATCTTCACTCAGAGTACATTAGTACCTTCAAGCCTACGCTATGGTACCTAAGGGAAGAATCCTTTAAGATGTAGTATCGAATGCGGCAAATATTTATATCATCAGAACATATACGATGACAGCATATGAGTTCTGCTCAAAAAACCTTTGTGGTTGTAGATATTTAGGAATGTCTTTAAATAATTTGACCTGGTAGACGGAAATAGCGAAATACAGAAAATTTAAAGAATTTGGGATGTTCAAAGTTGGGATGTTGAGATGGAAAGTTCCGGATCTCACTTTAGTTTAGAGGGACGCAGAAAAAAGGCTATGACTACAATATTTTAATGAATTATTGGATTGTAATATTTTGGTTCTAATTCAGTTAGATTTAATTACCGCTACGTGACGGTTAAAAATAGGATGTCCTGCCCTTAGATCAAAATAAAATTTCATTTTGATCTAAGGTCCTGCCCGACCTTCACACTGTGTGACAGAGCAGTGTGAAGGATTGTCAAGTCGGTCGCCAATAAAAACGCATTACGACCCGTGTACTATAGGCGACTGCGGGTATTAGAACAGTTCCAGTTTGACATACATTCTACCTATATAAGATTAGTCGAGACGTGCGGGAATCAAAGAAACTTCATCTAATTAGAGGAAGGAGGGGAGATAAACTTTGACAGGCAGGAAGCCGCTTACAGGCGGCTAGTTCTTCATAAATATCCTACGACGGCTTAACCTACTTTCCGTACGTGATAATTTACGACTTAGTTTCTTGTACGCCATGTTTTTACTTCTTCGCGTGGTGGAGTATGGCGCGCTCATTTAAACCTCTATTTGAGAGGTGTACCCTGCAATGGGACATATTATAGCAACGATGATTTTTTTTTTGCCAGATGGAAGAGCGTTTTTTATTTTTATGTTTTCGGTGTGCAAATAAAGAATATTGTATTGTATTGTAAAACTATGCACAGAGCTTTTATGTAATGGGACCACAAGCCCAATTATGATACTTTTTGAAGATTTACTAATCATGTTTCCAGCGGTAGACGTAGGAACCTGGACCAAATTATGGGATATCATTAAAAAATGTCAGAAGGTCAGAATAAACAAAACTGACGAGAATGTATGACAAGAATGTGTAAAAAATGTGGAGGAAGTGAGATAGCAGATGTTATTTGATCTTCGGTGCGCTCCGAAGACCAAATACCGTATTTGTGAGAGAGTATGTCAGGACCGTCCAAAGAAGAGAACCATTGTTTCCGCCTAGACCCCTGGAGAATGGTGTGGGAAAATACATACACATGTATTATGTGTTTCCATTCGAAGGCTGCCCTTTTTGTTAGCGATTATATTCGACCTTTTATCATACTACCTAGAAGGTACATCGATAGACAAATACTTATTCAATTATTCAATCAGGTTTTAGTGGAAAATTAGGTATATTTGATTGATTCATTGAATAAACAACCACAAATAAACAGTATAAAACAGAGAAAAAATACAAGAGACGAGATAAATTAGTCGGTCTTATCGTTATGAAGTGTTTTCTTCCAGTCAACCTTAGGGTAGAGGAACGGTGATCGAAGAAACGTTTATTCTATTGGAAAAGGAACTAAATTAACTAATAGGAACAAAGCAATTAATTATTGTCCAAACAAGCGACATCGACAGCAACCTTGTTTTACAAATCTTTAGAAAAAAACAACCTCGAGTTAAAACGCGAAAAACAGCCTTAGATTAAACATGTAAATGTATTTAATTTGATCAAAGCCTCGCTAAAGAGAAGGACGTCGATAGATTTGTCCTATTAACACAAAGGAAGGTTAAGAAAAACAATTTTTCTTGTTTTACATGAGGGCGAGAGTTTTTAAGAGGAGGATGATCAAACTCGACAACGTTCTTTAAAGGACCATCATCGATATCGCGAAAAAAGAACTGTCGCATACAGTTGGGTCGAGTAGGATTGCAGTTTTTTATGGAATAGATGACCTTTTTCGTGATTTGATCGATTTTTTTACGGCCCAATAGCACAGTTTGTAGTGAACCTGCAGCACAGACCTGCAGTGATGTACGAGTGTCGCGGGTTCGAATCCCGTAACGGACAAATATTTGTATGACGAATATGAATATTTGTACCCGAGTCATGGATGTCAGTATCTATATTATGTATTTTATATCGTTGTATAGTCATCATAATACAAGTCTAGGCTAGATTCTGGTACTTTAAATGTAACTTGAGAATTTGTGTAACAATGTCCAAAAAAAAAGGGCTTCGATGATGTTATTATTATCACGCTAATAAACCGTCAGCATATTAAGAAGGGCTCTATAGATAAGATAATGGTAAGATAGGTAGGTAAACTTAAACATCAGTTAGGTACACTACCTGAAGGTGAAAAGTAAAGTTTCCTCAGCGTTCTAAAATTCAAATACAACGTTTTAGTTACAGCTTTACTGCATGGAAAATTGAAAGCATCGTATCTAAATGAACATATGCTAAACATTGTTTGTTATCTACCCTATGTAAATGATGTAACATTTGAACTCTAATCACGGAACAGGCGTTTCGTCTCACAAAGAAACTACACGTCTACAAACTACAGGGTGTTAGGGTAAACAGTTGCATTATTTTAAGGGGTGATTTTACCCACGATACTGAACGACTTTCCCTAATAAACCTATAGCAGATTCGCAAAAAAAAATGTTGGACTTTACATACTAAATGCAATCAGCTGATTGAACGTTTGTATGAAAAGTAGTTTTTTTTTAGAATTTAGAAATTCTTAGGGAAAGTTGTTCAGTATCATGGGTACAGTCACCCCTTAAATTAATGCAACTGTTTACCCTAACACCCTGTATACAACAGAATTCTTCTTATCGTGTGGGCAAGCCCTGGTGTCAGAGTTTATTCAAACCGCCTTACGGCCTCTGACGTGGTTTTTATGTAACGACTACTACCACCAGAGATAGTAGCCGGGACCAACGGCTTAACGTGCCATCCGAATCACGAAATCATTTTCCTTTTCTGATATTCAGGTGATTCTGTCAGCTATGTCCTAACCTAACCAACTTGGGAAAAACACACAAAGTGATATATCACTAGGTAGGTGTCCGCCGTGGGAATCGAACCCACGACCTCCGTGTCAAGAGCCCAATGCTCTTAACCATTAGACCACGGAGGCAGTTAACAAACTAAACTTAAACAGAACTATAGGTAAACTTAATATACGAGATGCTTGAACACATATGGAACGCCAAAATCTTTCGTACCTCCGTGAAATTGTTTATCGATAATACAATCGTATTAAATAAAAAATAAAAAATACGTCTCGTATTTTCGTAGACGTTATGCTTTTGATCGAACATTAAATAAAGAGCTGTCCAACCATGAATACCATAAAAGCCAAAGATTTATATATATTGCACAATATTAAGAAGAGGTTGTCCATCTGTGAATAAATATTAGCGTTCACATCCTCCGTTCGATTCTATTTAGAGCAAGGTCGTATAATTTAAACATTCTATCTCAATATGTCGGTAGTAGAAATAAACAAATGACCAGTCTGGTGCATTTTGCAATTAAGTTGTCTAGCAGCGATAATTTTAGTAATTTACAAGGTTGTTCTATTTTATATTTTCAAGCTTCAAGGAAGTAAACAATCGTTTTTAAGTAGCGAAAAAAAATATATTTTCCTACTCCCTGTTAAAAGTAGTTGCCATTAAAATATTTTGAAATAATATGTGCAATCATTTGCATTAATTCAATGACCGACATTTAAATGTAAATTTTTCACTAACGTTAGTTTAACAAATACAAAAAATTTTACGTAGCAATAATGTACCAATAAAATGTAGTAGATTACACACCGAGGGTGGAAAGTATGAAAGGTCTCAGATCTCGTGAAGCCGAGGTCGACAAACATGCGATCTGAGGCTTTCTTATTTACTGCCCGAGGTTAGTATACTATTTTTCTCCTCGACGGAGGTGGAAAGCGACAACTTCATTTAGCGCAGCGGGACGAAAATTGACGCTTTCCGTCCGGAGGGGAGAAAAGTACGTAATAGCAAAAATGTTCAAAGAAGACCGGTCGTTTAGAAACTTAGCGGTTATAATTGGAAAGAAGTGACCATAAATCTCAGCATTTTCCAACTGCATGTTGAAGAAAAACGTAAATATGAAAGAAAACAAAGTATGTTTATCTAATTGAAATTTGTTGAAAAGTATTTCCTAGCTTCGTCCAGTGGAAGGCGACGGCGCGGCAGCACGCGAGGTCTCATCATGCGCATAACTACTGCACCGCTGCCAATTATTTTTTTCATAGCAAACGCATATTTTTATATTACCGTCGTTTTTGCTCCTAGCGGAACAAGAGATCTTGTACCAGCGATTCACTCGCCAATTATTAATGTCTATCGTAGTCTTGGGAGAATGTGCCGAGAAAAAATGGATAGTAATTTGTGTTCACGCTACAATGTCTTTGTAGAGTGAACACAAAGTTAAAAAAATAAACCTCAAGCTCATAGACTATACACCACACATTTTTAGTTAGTAACAAAACTTTAAGGGTGCATCAGAACGTGAATCTAAACAACTTTCCGTAAGGAACATTGGGTCTAAAAATGAGAAATAATTTTCCCATACAAAAGTGCGGATCGGCCGTTCGATTTTCTATGGGAGGTCCAAAAAAATTTCTCGTTTTTCAACCCATATTCCTTAGGGAAAGTTGTTCAGATTCATGGTCTGAATACACCCTTACAGTTTCGTTACTAATAAAAATGTGACTCTGTAGTCAACGTGTCCCGCGCCGCATGCAATGATAGCCCTCTAGCATGATTTCTTTACGCGACTGAAAAACGCACGAATAGAGAAATCATACTAGGGTTTCAGGAGTCCTAGTATACATTCATCATCATCAGCCTATATACGACCCACTGCAGGCCTACCCTTACGAAGGGTGTATTTAGGCGTTCCACCTCTCGTGCATATTGCGGATTGGTAGACTTCACATACGCATCGGAATTACTTCTTCAGCGTATGCAGGTTTCCATACGATATTTACATTCACCGTTTGAGAGCAGTCGAATTACGTACAATAAGTTAGAAAAAATCATTGGTGCATAGCATGTCGTCCGTGCGAATTCGAATCCGTACCTCAAGATTGAGTTTCCATATGTCTCCGCAACTCGCCAGCGACGGACGCTCTTACTAAATTCGGTATGTCAAGTTTTTTTTTTGTCTTCATTTTATATTTTTTACGGATAGAAGACATAATTTTAAGACACCCATTTCATTTTTATTGTGATTCATCGAGTTTATCGATATAGATTTAATTTTTAAATTATCTCTAAGTGCAAAAATGGTGGAGAAAAAATAATTCGAACTCCATGGAGTAAAACGTGGTAAAACTACCTACTGCTATATTTAAAAAAAATTAAAACCTGCCTCCTCTTTCTAACTATATGCTGAAAACAGATACGGCAACACCAAATGTCAAATTCTGTCATTGTGAAAGTATTTTTTTTTCTTAATGGCCAGTTACTTACTTTAAGTTCATTTTATGTTTACCAAGGAGTTTGCAGGGGCAGCAAGTGACGTCACTCGTGGACCGAAAAACGACGTTATTTTATTAAAAATATCTGTAATCCTTTCATTTTAAAATCTCTGACATAGAAAATATGATTATTGAGACAATTATCTCGAAATGGTTTTCGATTTAGACCTCCAAAAAAAAAACTTGATATACCGAATTATTGTCCCGAAACTGCGGACTTTTGCGGACTGTCAGGATTCAGGACAGGCGTACGGTAACTAGTCGTATAATATTTTCATTTAGGTACTTCAAACACAAAATCAAATGATCTAGATATAAACCTAACTACAATAATAATTATGTTCTTCTTCTAATCGTGTGGGCAAGCCCAGGAGTTTTTTCAGATCGCCTGTAGTTTTTATGTAACGACTACTACCACCTGAGATTAGTAGCCGGAACCAACAAGCCGTTGGTGCCACGTGCCATCCGAAGCACGGTATCATCTTTCTTTTCAGACAATAAGGTGATTCAGACTGCAAAGTCCTAAGCAACTGGGGAAAAACGCACAAAGTGACATATCACTAGGTGTCCCCGTGCGGAATCGAACTCTCAAACTCCGTGTTAAGAGTCCGATGCTCTTAACCATTAGACCACGCGGAGGCAGAATAATAATGTTAGAAAGAGAGAAATGAAATTGACCTCACGTACTAAGTATACAAATAGGTAACAGCAGGCTATTTGAGAATACTGCACACCACAGGTCATGGTCAGTGAAAGTATAACTGCGGTAACGTGAAATTATTTATGTAGGTACATTTTACATTTAACGTAAAAACTTATAAATAGTCTCAACTATAGAATAAAAAGTTCATTTGACCAAAATGTCGCTTTTCTTCAATTATTTTTACTATTGACAACTTTCTCTTTTGAATCAAAATTGCTTATAAAGTTTTTGCAGTACTTCGATATCATTGTTTACCGCACAGATTAGATAAGACACAAATTTTAATTCATTTTACGCATCGATACTTCAGCACAATGAGAAATTTATCTACCGTGCGTAAAATTTCCTGCCAATGTTAACAAATTGCAAGTCGCACCATGTAATTATGTTCACGCACAAAACCTCCGTGCGAAAAACACTGAAGTACCTTCAACAATACCAATAGAATGTTTACGTTACGACAAAATGGTCGTATGAAGTGAAAGCTTATTATTTTAGTATTTTGAGGAAATTATATATTACACGTTCGTTAGTAAAAAAAGTCGATGCCAAGAATAGATCTACGTACACGTGTGGCAAATATAACCAAAAGAAAGTAAACGTTTTATCTTTTTATGCTGTGGTGTGGTGTGGTACGGTAATCAACTACACCGCGGTAGTAAACGATAAAACCCAGGAGTTAGGGTATACAAAGCTGCTAAGAGGTGAAGGTATTTTGCAGTAATTTGTTGCTGTAACTATTTCACACGTGACCTGAAGCCCTAAATCACACTTCATCATCACATTATATATACGTCCCACTGCAGGTCACAAGGCCTACCCTCGGGGAAGGTGTATGGGCGTGAGTACACCACGCGTGCCCAATGCGGATTGGTAGCCTTCACATTCCACTTACTACAACTATATTCATCAAAATATTTTCAAATTTTGTCTTACTATCGTGCAGCAATAAGTGCACAAATTCTTGACTAAAACAGATTTTCAGGGCAGTTAGGTATATACCTATTAGCTACCTAATTACTGGTCATTGACGCTCCGGGAAACAACCGGGCTATTAATAACTCTTATTAATTACCAGTAACCGTAACTCGAGTCTTCTATTAAATTAAGTTCCAAACTTTTGCCCACGGCTACACTCGTAACAAATTTGAACCAAATTTAATAAAAATTCACGTCGCTGCTTCAGGCTAGATATTTTATTACAAATAAAGGTAAGCAAAAATCAGAGTAAACTTCAATCTGAGGTCATAATTTTCTGTAGGCCGTAGGCCTATCAAAGCCTTCTCCATAAAGGCTTATACCAAAGAGATTTAACTTATTACTTATAGAGTGGACATTGGACAGGTTTTCATACAAAAAAAATCATCCCGTTTGTTTTGCAATATGAATGCATCATGTCAGTGCGACGTGTCAAACTAGAACGACTTGTTACCCCGAGGTAACAAGTCAATGGATTACGCTATATGTTTCGCGATGTCCTCTCTATATGTAGTATCTGCCAAACCAGGGTCCTGGGTTCGAATCCCGGTTCGGTCATGGATGTTATATGTTCGTGCCGTTGTTGTATGGTTTCCATAATAAAAGCCTTTAGTGCTTGTTTGGGATCATTACAATGTATGTGCCTGTGAGCGTTATTTATTTATTATTTATTTATTTATCTAATATGTTAAATCTCTTTGGCTTATACTGTAAAAACTTGTTTCAAATATTAACGTGGCCTGGCAATTTAAAAAACACGAACGTTTTTTCTCAAAACAACGGAACGGAAAGGAACGCATATAAAGGCAAAACAGATTAAATTATAGAGTTCTATACTGCAATAATTAATTTGAAAAGTGAGTTATTATTATACAACTAAGACAATGTGAAAACAAAAGATATAAAATGTATGTACAATGTGAATTCTACGAGGTCGGTGGATACATTAGCGTCAGATTTTGATTGTATTCGCTATCCCACATTCATTAGCCGACTTTTGAAGGTTACTCTTTGAACAAGTGCTCTACTTTGCGTTAATAACACTTTCTGGTACTTTATTTTAGATCAAGAGCATATTCAATTTGTTAATAATTCAAGGGTTTTATTGAATTACGATGAAATTAATGTTAAAGGTATAGAAACCGTGAACCCTGATGATACGAGTAGGACTAGTTCATCAATTCAAGGTCGCTCAGCGAGCTGTGGACAGGGCTATGCTCGGTGTTTCTCTTAGAGATCACATCAGAAATGAAGTGATACGAGTACATCACAGAACAAAAGTGATCTCAAAAAATTTGCAAGCTGAAGAGGCAATGGACTGGTCATATCTGCCGAAGAACTGACAACCGATGGGGTGTCTGAGTTCTAGAGTGGAGACCGCGAATTGGTATGTGGGACGCCCTGCTGCCCGCTGGACAGATGACCTAAAGAAGGTAGCGGGGAGCGACTGGATGAGGAAGGCCGAGGACAGAGTTTTGTTGTGCGCCTTGGGAGAGGCCTATGTTCAGCAGTGGACGATGATAGGCTGATGATGACGATAAGTAATAAAGGACTAGTAATACTACCTATGGGTGTGAAAACTCGCCTGTCTTAATAAATGTGCTAAAATTGGCAAAATTGCCACATACAAATGCAGTACATTATAATTATAAATGATGTCTAATAATTGACTGCTGCACGCATAACTTAAAAGGTACCTACTGAACCGATTTGGATAGGGTTTTCACGAAAGTAAAATTAGGTGTGATAAGCATTTAGGCTATATTAAATTCGCAATCGGTTCATTTAATCAAAAGTTATGGTGCCGCTATAGTACCTATATACTGTTAAAGTTCTGCCATATTTACTTACTGTAAATGTTGTTTTCGTTCCCTTGTAAACGTTGTATGCGGATTACCTACAGGACGTTAAACAATACCAAGGTCAATTTAGTCACGATTTGAGATTTATGTTTCTTTTTTAGCAAAGTGGCCAACATCCGGACGCATATTATCTGTTGTCGATGAAGTTAACAAGCATTTTAATGTTGTAATGTAATTTGTTCGTCGCAGCGTGCAATATATTCACTATGAAATTAAAGATATTGTGTCTATTGTAAGCGCCACAAGCACTACAAGACCATAATTCCTTTGACTAGATTTATTAACCGTCATACTAACTAAGATTATTAAATAATGTAATATTTACTAAAGCTTGGTAAATAAAAAGCAAAATTTAAAATTTTGAAAAAACCCGCGACGGTTGTAAACATTGTAATCGAAAAAGGATTAAAATAAAAATTTTGAAAAACCTTCGACTAAAAGAAAGTAGGTAAGTAACGAAAGATAATAAACCAAACCCTAGAAAATCCGTCGAGGGCTCTGCCATTTCCATCTGTTCCCAATTTCAATTAGACAAAAACTCATAAATCTGAAAAAATGTAGTTCATTACCACAGGGCATGAAATGGCAGCCCCGATGGATTTTCTACTGTTTGGTTTATTATCTTTCGTTACGGGTTACGTTCGGGTTTTTCAAAAATTTTATTTAATCCTTCTTCGATTACAATGTTTACAACTTTCACGGGTTTTTAAAAAAAAAAATTTTTGCTTTTTATTTACCAAGCTTTAGTAAATATTACATTATTTAGGGCCTGTTTCACCACTTCTGAATAAGTTCTTGTTAGCTTATCCGACAGAAACTTTGACCTAATTTCATACAAAGTATGTCAAACTATCTGTCGGATCAGCTAACAAGAACTTACTCAGAAGTGGTGAAACAGGCCCTTAATAATCTTAGTTATTATGATGGTTAATAAATCTAGTCAAGTATGATTGAATTGAGTTAAATTAACAATAGGTTAACAGAATACCTATCGTTTTATCACAAATAGGTAGAATTGCCTAAAATATTAACATTAAATTTCAAAATTAACAACTTTTCGAATGTTGTTACTGTCATGAAGCAATCTAACTATATCTACATCATTGCGTTGCAGCTGGTTGGAAGTTACGCGGAAATTTTCACAATACACAATTTCACTAATAATAAATAATAACGTCTGTCTATTTGTAAAGGAAAAGGGGCTCATTATATTCAAATTGCATCGTGGGATTCGAAATATACCTACTTATTTCATTTATCAAGCAGGTATGTCGCAAATGTGCCTACACATAAACATAGCTAATATTTTAATATTTACCACTTCTTCTTTTTGTGCTAGCGTGTATTCTATCGCATGACAACGGTAGTATATACCACCGTAAATGTATAACTATAAATATAATTTATTTTCGATACTTTTTACAGTGGATGTTCTGAGGTTTCAGAATATCCCTCGGGGAATATAGTCGTGAGCATATGCTTATGCTTATGCTTTACAGTTTTACGACTCATAAACAGTTTAGAAAAAATTGAAGGGGGATTGAAATTGATGGGGTATGGGTAATATTGGAGTCTTATTTTTAAGCGGCCAGGTACCAAACGCTGTGGATATTTTAGGGCTAATATTACCTTAAATGTTGGAATTAATTGCATGACTTGTTATGGATAAAGTTGACTAAATAGTTAAATTCTGAAATTTGGCCCAAGGAAATGGTTACCATGTGGTTTTGGCCACCCAATTTCTTCCCGTGGTGGGTATCGTACGAGGCGACTAAGGTAGAAGGTTTTGAAGCTTCAATTTATAAAGTTAGCTTGCCTTGCCTAGAATAAATCTGAGAAGAATAATTACTAAAATAATATTTGTTGGACACGGAACGATTCAAGGTATACCTAAGCATTTTATGTTCTTTTTTTTCATAAATTTTTCTACGGTATAAAATAATTGAACATAAATCCTAAAACTAAAAATAACTATAATAAACTGAATGCATTTAAAAATTATTTTAAAGGGTCGCTTCTGGACTTAACTGGACAAAAAGTGCCCATTACTCCGCTGCACAGCTAGGACACTTGTACCAAATATGAACCAGAGCCGGGTTGCAACCTTAATCTTGTTTATGTTTAGACATTATAATAAAATAAAACCCAGAAATGACGCAAAACTGCCAAGAGTGGTGAAATAGTATCAGGAGAGCTGACCCCAAATAGGGAACAAGCCAGGGGGATTGATAGATATTTAGAAATTAAAATAACTAGGTATGTACTTATAATCCTACCGCGCATTAAAATTAATCTTCCATTAAATCTCTTCCTGATACTATTTGTTTTGTTTACGTAGTAAAAGCTAGCAAGAGATATAAAGGAGGATTAACTTTAATGAACGTTTCTGCAACTAAGAATCACCAAGCTAGCTAGCCCGCCTGCCCAGCCTAATCACATACAATAAGCAAGCTCAAATATGGCACATCTCTCTAATTTCACCATATAGTACTTAAACTTATATAGAGAGAAGAGTGAACGCAGGAAATAGGATTAATGGAGCCTTGCACACCTTCGTGAAGAGTCAAACTATTTCTAAAAAGGCTCGTTTGGCGGTTCACGAGGGTGTGTTGGCACCAACTTTAATGTATGGAAGTGAGAGTTGGGTATGGCAGAAGAAGCATGAATCTAGAATAAATGCTGTTGAAATGCGCTCCCTGCGTAGTATGTGTGGTGTGACTTTAAAGGACCGGTTACGGAATAGTGTGATTAGAGAAAGATGTGGTCTGAAAGAAGATGTAGTGACAAGGATAGAAAAAGGAATGTTGAGGTGGTTTGGCCATGTGGAAAGAATGAGCCAAAGTAGGCTGACGTATGAAATCTACAAGGAAAGTGTGAATGGAATGGTAGAAAGGGGTCGCCCTAGGCGCACGTACGCTGACCAAATAGGATGCGTACTGAAGAAGGGCCAAATAAAATGTACCCGGAACCGACGAGCATGTATGAAGAGACTTATGAATGTTGAGGAGGCGAAAGATGTGTGTCAGAATCGTAGCATGTGGCGATCTATTGTCTCTGCCTACCCCAGTAGTGGGACATAGGCGTGAGCATATGTATGTATGTATGTACTTCTCTCTCTGTCCATACATTTCCGCTGACATCCAGTCCTTTCAAATGTACTCGGTCACTAAGGAGTAATGTAAAACAATTACGCAGACGACGCTACGCAGTATGCACATAAACGTACACATTACCAGAATCTAATCTAGACTCGTACCAATACAGGGTGTAAGGAACAGCTCTCCGCAGACTGAAACTGTGAACTCAGACAATCAAACTGAACAACTTTCACTATGGAGACTCCATAGGCACTCGTAACACAACAAAAACATCTTCTGTCCCATACATTTGTTTCGGGTACTAGGTATAGCAGTTTTGTATGAAGCAGTTGATTTTTTTTGCGCTTCCTGAAATAGGCTCCATAGTGACAGTTGTTCGGTTTATGGTTCCGTTTCAGTTTGCCGAGCGGAGGGCAGTTTTTGGCACCCTGTATTATGACGACCAGACACATTTACAATGATATACATTACAAAGACGAATACAAAATCCACGACTTGGGTGCAAATATTCGTATTTACCATACACATATTTGCGGGACTCGAACCCGCGACGTTTGGTACAACAGGCAGGTTCACTACAGACAGCAATCGGGCCGTCGAAATACTTGGAAGCTAGATCGTTTATGTCAATATTCGGCTAGATCTTTTATGTCAATATTCGGCCACGTTTGCATGGTTAAGTTAGTTAGCTGGCGGCAAGCCAGCCTTTAGGAAAGCTCAGAGCGACCACAGATAACTAATGTTACGTACCTACACACAGACTCGAAAACTGTTTACCGTCTGCGTATAAACCGTCTTTAGTATAATTCCAAGGATTTTATTTGTATTAATTTAAATCTACTGTGTGTCTATGTACGAAACGGATTAAGAGGATTGTGAAGCTAACAATTTACATATAAAAAAAAGGAGAAGATTGGTTTTTGCCACAGAACATTATAAGAGGGGTTAGAAATGCAAAGTAACGCTTTTGCTTCGGAGACGACGTCGCTACTTGTCTTCCCGCTCACGCTGCTACAATTAATCATGGCCTCTCGCTCGCACCACGCTCTGTGGTTTTTGCATTCAAAGTCCAAGTCAAAAGTCAAAATCAAAATAATGTATTCAAGCCGAACAAGATCCAATTTCTCTGATTCAAGCACACTTACACCTGCTACACACATACGGAATTGCGATCCGGAATTTCGAATGAAAACAGGGTTTCGTATGGAATTTCAAACCTATACAAAAACCTGTTTTCATTCGGAATTCCGAACTGGAATTCCGAATGTATGTGACAGGCCTTATTATTTGCACGCGAACGAACGAGATAAAAAGCGGGATATGTAGCTTTATCACGCGCCTCATACTATGGCCACATTTTACGTTTTTCGAATTCCATGATGTCGATATCAAGATATCAGCATTTCAATTTACACATGGCAAAGACAAAATCATTTGTTTATTAAGGGGCTACCTGCCGGTTTTGGGTAACTTTGTAACCATTTTATTCATTAACTATGACATTTTTTGAGCTGAAAAATAAACTGAATAGTCTATAGGATATGAGAAGTGATGTGGTTTTTCTAGAAATCGATTCTAATGAATAAAACCGAAGAAAAGGGATTCTAAAGTCACCCCTTTTTTTCCAGTTGTAACCATGTTACTCTTACATTTTGGATCGGAAGAAAATGAAAATTTACAATATGGTTCACAATACAATTTAGAGTGATGTGGTTTTCTTACTTTTTAGAAATTAATAAAAAATCATCTAATTTTTCAAAGAAAACAGCTAAATTCTGACCGGAGCCACGCGCTCGTTCGCATCGATTAGAATGGAGAATTGTAGTCCAGGGCTGATACGCCTTAACAAATCATTATGGATCTTCAACTTTTTAACTCGCTTACTTGCTTTTATGATCACATATTATAATACGAACATAATTGTTGATTTTATTCTTTTACACACACAGAAACACAGAAAAATTTCCTTGTTCTGTGTTTCCATGCGTGAAATGGTGTGTCACATTTCATTTGATGGCCCGATAGCCTTGTAAACCTGCCTGAAAGTAAAGTATTATATTTCATATAATGTATCGTATGCGATAAACCTGTACTTCATAAAATGCGACATGTTTTCCACTGACGCAGGTCCATGAAAGAATATCCCAGCACGTACCATTTCCAGATGTGAAAATTTCCCATCGAATCCGTAAAATTACGAAAATTCACCAACGTAAACTGTTGACTGAATGCGTAATTAGGTTCGACGTTTTAGTCCGGGAAAGTTACGATATCGTATCGTTAAGTTTCGTATGGTCTTAAACTTCCATTCGAAATCCTATTCTGATTCGGAATTCCGGATCGGAACTCCGTATGTGTCTGGCAGGCGTTAGCCGTAGTTGTTTACCGAAGTCCATTGCCTTGCCATAGAGCAATATTTTGATGATGTTGGCATTGCGACGTTACTGCTTAGTTAGTGTACTGCAGTAGCATCAAACATGATTACTTTTAAAGGGGATTCAAGTAGAATTATTTTATAATTTTTTTATATTTACAAATAAAACTTGTAAATTGTACATTTGCAATCATCATCATCACCATCAACCTAATGTACACGTTCTTCTACTGCAGCAGGACACAGACCTACCCCTCTCAGGGAGGGTGTATGAGCACAGGTATGAGCGCGGATTTACAAACATGCAACTTAGAAAACAAAAAACACAAAAAAAAAGTTGGCTGTCACGGGACGCCCGGCAGAAGTGTCAAATTTAAATTTTGAACTTCCGTCACACAAAAAGATTGTGGATTAGAATTTCAAAGCCCTCCCATAAATAGTTTCACTTCAAAAACAGTTTGTAACAGAATAGTTGTGGCGGTTCGCAATGAAGGAAAATGCCCACAATGAAAGAATACTTCTCAAAACCTTGTATAAAAAGCTATGGAATTTATTTTTGGTATTTTTTCGTTCAAGGACGTTGGGCTGTCTGCCACAAGGCGATAATCCCTTACGCTTCAAGATTCCCATGAACTGAATTTGTATAATCGTATTTAATTAAATTCACGTTCCTCTTAAGGCGTATCCCCCACTGAACCTCCACTAAATTACGTCATTTTAGTAGTAGGTCTACCTATTTTTGACTGGCTTGTCCTTCATGATGTCACTGTGGTGCCATCTAATCCAAGGAAACTAAATTCGAAAAGCATAAGAATTCGTACTTATCTAATGAACTCATAAAACTGGGAAGTATTAAAAAAAAAATCTCATTTTTAGATCATAATTTGTCTACACATGGAATGCGTCGCAAGTAACAGTAAATAAAATAAGTAAATTAAATATCTTGGACATTGTCACACTAATTATCTAGTCACATTTAAAGTTCCAGAATCTAGCCTGGACTTGTATTAGGATAACTAGACAACGATATAGAATACATAATATATAGATACAAACATCCATGACTCGGGTACACATATTCATATTCATCATACAAATATTTGTCCCTTACGGATTCGAACCCGCGACCCTCGGCACAGCAGGCAGGTTCACTACCGACTGAGCTAACGGGCCGTCAAACAACTTATAATGCACGTAATACAGACTAGTTCAAATATTTAGGCTTTCCTTTATGCGCAGGTGTCATATGTATTTTATAGAAAAATTATAATAATGAACAATGACGAATAAAGCCGAGATGTTTAAGATCATTACTCTCTTATTTAGAGAAGATAGCAGCTTCAAAAGACCAGTTTACCTAGCTAGTGGGGTCATCTTAAGTCATTCTGTAGTGAGAGTAAAAAAGGATACCGAGGTAGGAAAATATAAAGTGAAATTAATTTTAAAGAGTTTTGTAATTTCACCGATGACTTTTAAATCCGTGTACGAATATGAAATGTTTTGTTTCACACAGAAAAATAGGATTTTAAATAAAATTTACGAGTTTTAATGATTTCTTTATGACAGTATAAAATCAGTTACTGATAAGCAAAAATTCTTGGTCAATGGGTAGAATACAGCAAATAGGTACTTTCAATGTCATACATTACAAACATTTACAAGTGATATCATTTAAAATACGATACTATTTACTCGTAGCCAAAGTTCAAAAGTATACCCTACTAATTATAATTTTGGGACCTAAGCCCCGAATAGCAATCATCAAATCATCAGGACTATTCCAGCTTTCAAAAACGATTCCTACTTAATTTATAATTAAATAAGGAAACAGCTAGACTACCTACCAACGTGATAAAATGCAAATCGATTGCAATTTCATAGGTATATACCTACATAATCTCAGACAGGTATGAAAACAGGAGTACGTAATAGCCCGCTCGAAGCAAATCCTGAGTAGTACATTGACAGGATATTACTTAACGAGCCAGTCTATCTCCGTAATTCCCATCTAGGCCAGGGATTGGGTGTATTTTAATACTTTGGACATTATGGATCCCAAACTTTTCACTTACAATTTTTTCTGAATGACTGCGCCAATGCGCGACGTGCGTTGCGGGGAGGTATGGACACTTCATTATGAAGTTTCGGGTTCGAATCCTCACGGACAATATGCCATGTACCAATCAGTTTCTACTTTATACCGACTGCTCTCGGTGAAGGAAAACATCATGAGGAAACGCACGCACGCTTCTGCATACACTGAAGAAGACATTCTGATGACTGTTTGGAGACTTCCAATCCGAATTGGGCACGCGTGGTGGACCCATACCTACTCAGAGGGTAGGCCTGTGCCCTGCAGTAAGACGTAATAGGCTGATGACAATGATGATAAGATAATAATTGCGCCAACCTTTTGTGTTACTTTACGAGGATAATTCTTGGGCGCGCTCCATTCAAACGAAGTTTCGTCCTATGTGACGTCAATACAATTTTTAAACACGATCTAGAATCTAGTCTGTGAGTCTGTATTTTGTCAGATTTACGTTAAAATATAAAGTGCAAAGATTTCTATACAAATATTGAATTAATCCTAGCGTGGAACTGGTTGACTTTAATTGTTTAATATTGAAAATAACACGATACTTCGTTTGTAAGCATAGCGCTCGGACGCCCTTTCTGTTACCCTAAATCAGCGTATTATGTAAGTAATGTATTGTGTAATAATTCATGATGCATAATCTTTTTTCATTCCTAAGTGTTTAAACTTTGTAGGTAGTTTGGTAGATTAGATAGTACATAATAGATAATAATTTTCCAAACAAAGTTTAATTACAATAACATTATTATTGAAATGGACTGTACATACCTAGTAAATACTAAAACACACTTCTTTTAAAATACATTATAAAACATTAGTATGCATCCTATGCATACTACTACACAGTTTGAGAATCTCTACCTACACATAAAACGGAGTGATTATATTCTCTTTGCCTACACAGTCTATTCACAGTTATAGCAAACTGCAGCGTCGCCGAAGCAAGTACCGCGTTCTTTTCCCCCCGCCCCGGTGCTGTGTGAAAAGTTATTTATTATCCATGCAGATCTTACTGACTTAATTACAAGATGTGAGGAAGCAATTGAACCGATAATCATTCAACGTTCCCATTCCCACTTCCTTTGCATTGGTAATATTATGTTTAGTGAATGCAGAATTTGTTTTTAGAAATTATATTTTCATTATATCTAAAAGTTTTGATAAGTATCAGCGAAATATATTGTCCTTTATATATGTTTCACAATGGAATAAAAAGACATAGGTAAGTTATTTATACGATTATTTGATGTGTGATAAAATCTCATATTTGTACAGTTATAATTTTAATAATTAGGTTTATGATAACCTTTACGTAGGCTAAGGTTTTCCTATTTGAAAAATCTTAAATACAAAAATAATAGGTACTTAATTAGAGCTGAACCTTCCCAATCACCAGGTCCATTATATTTTTTAATTTTTTTATTATCGTTTTATAGTTTATACAATAAAAACTGTGACCTTAATAATGTATCAGCAATCGAAACTCAATAATGTCTCTATCTCATCTACTTCATCATGGAACCAGGAACGTTGAAAACTGTACGCATCACTATAACTTTACTATACTACTATACTATATCTAATAAAGAGAGCCGCAACGACCGCGACTAAGTAATGTTCTGCAGTAAAGTTGACACAGTGTTTGACCCGAGTACCTACTCTGCACATAAGGTAGGCATAATATATATCTCTGAGTTTCACCCAGTACATGCCACGCTATGATGCTCCTTATTGGCGTGCTATTCGTGCCAATTATCCATCTTACCATACATCATATAGCTAGTGTGGTTATTACACGTAATTTTGTTTGAAATCACATTGATTTTCTTTTCATTACCTATAGTTACTCAGGTAGTTCAGGTACGTGCGCCAAATTCAAACGATTTCAAGCTTTTTACTAGGGTTCCACGTAGGGTTCCACGATACGACAGAAAGCTAAAGCTAAGTTTGTGAAAATTCACGGAAACTTTAATAACATTGTTAGTGTTTTCGTTGAAATGTTTTCCTTCAAATGGAAAATTATTTACAAGAGAAATAAATAAAAATATGTTATCGCCAGTATCTCACAGTTTTCACTAGAAATGAAGAAAAACAGGATCCGGGTTGATTTCTTTGTTTTCAATTTTTATCACAATGGACCGGATTTATCTCTAACAGCCTCCTCTCACTCTCTGCCTATCTTTTTAAAGACCAGGAGAGCGATTTTTGAAAGTCAAATCAGCAGTAGAAAGATGCGTATCTCCATAGTAATTTTGACATTTTCAACTGCTGAGCTCACCGAATGAGATTCTAAAATCGCACTCCAGCTGACCGATTCGATCCCTGTGACGAGAACATAGAGAATAATATCCTCCGTAAGCTCTACTGTTTACCATGAAGCTTGTAAATTTCCCGCTCAAAGGAAGATAGCAGAAACGTGTTTATATAAACACTAGTCAAATGAGCAAACGACGAAGCGCCGTAGTAGTTTAAACTGTACACAGTTTAACACAAGGCAAAGCAATTATTTTGTTCAGGTTGCTTGTGACAGAGATGTGAGTAGTGTAGATGGCTAGATAAAAGATTCGTTTGTAACAATTGAGCGCCGCGAAGGCCTACCATGAGAACTGCGCGCGATCGATATCTTGTAGGTAATTGTTTTTAAACCCTCCCACCTGCCTGTATTGTTCGTTGCAGTACTGTACGTTTAAGCGGAAATATTAAAATAGCAAAGAAACTATTTGAATAATTAAGTAGGTACCTACCCTAGGTTCTTTTCAAATAATATTTTTACGCGCTTTATGCAAGTTTTAATTATTGGTAAGTACAAATCTCTTGAATATAGTGCAATATTTTGTTGTTGTTCTTGCATCGTTGATGAGCTTAGACAGTGTTTTCCAAACTGAACAGTCCTTGACCATATTTAAAAACAAACTGTTGTTTGCAATGGGTATATCATTATAACTGATTCATTGCAGCGAAATTTCGAGCTTGGTTTGCTCGTTTCAGCACTTTCATTTTGTTACTTATTTTATTACACAAGTAACTAGAAGATCACTCACAACAAAATGCTCACTTAGATTATTATTTTGGTTCGGGCCAATGGCTCCAAGTGCTGCAAAAACTTGAAGCTAACTTGAATATGAATTTTCAAATCACAATTTGCTTATTGCAAATAAAATTTATCCTCCTAGTTATTCAGGTCAGTAATATTTTCTAGCATTCAAATAGACCCTTTTAAAATTACCTTTTAATCACAAACGGATCTAAGTTTTTTTTATTTACTTGTATTTTTCTTTTGATAAAATGTCAAATATTATTTTGCCAACGGAATATAGAGGCAAAACGAAATGGTGGCTCAAATTGGAATCGGATTTCGTTTAGAAATTGTGTATTTGTTCAAACGCCAAAGTTTTTGAGACGAATTGGTCTGTCTGGATGTAATGGAAAGATGCATTACGGGGTCGATTAGCATGGGGGTTGTTAAACTGTATCGGCCGAACCTCGGAGATTTATGGAAAACGGGTCTTATCTATTCAGATTGTATCTCGCGCTAGTCAGTTGTTCTACAAGAGAATGCAAAGTATTTAAATAGGTGAAAGCTCGTACCACTGATCGACTTTTGTTATACTTTCCACATAGTAGGGTTTTTCATACTATTCCGTTCAAGTCATCTCGGATATGGTGTCATCTGGTGTCAATGTGTTCAGTATGACCTCCTGATTAATTTGATATCCCACATGGTATGTCAGAATGAAACATTTTTTTTTCTTTTTATGGCCATCTTCATGACGTAACAGTTTCTGCCCCCGCTGTCTGAGCGCTTGTCATCTCATATAATATTTGTATTCAGGAGGTCATAATGAACGCATTGATACCATATACCCATATCCGAGATGACTTGTGCCAAAATATTATTTAGGCGACTTTTTGTTAATCCGCCGATCTACTATAAAGGCTGACAATGCTGTTCTTCAACAGAACTATTCCTTTCTAAGCATATGTTATGCTCGATATAGAACAGCACGCATAAAAATTTAATTATTTATACTTAGAAAGTTATATTAATACATTTGAATGATGTAATTGGTATTAGCGATTACCACTGATTGACAATGAGTAAATTTGTTAAGTGGTTTCTTACGAGACGCTTTGTGATGTTCAGGCCCCGATCGCGCTAAATAAGTGACCTTTTTAACAGCATAATTTCATGATAGCCCTTTGACAGATCGCTCAGACATTTGGGTCTATCAATCACATAGTAAATAAGGCAAGTTTACCGCGATACAGAATTTAGCATAGCCCAGCTCGCCTCAAGCACACCACGTGTCAAGCCTTAGGCTACTTTTCCACCGAGAGATGTGCGAGGTAGCGAGGCGGAGAGCACGGACCCATATATTCGTGCCAGTGTCAGTGGAAACCGCAGGGCCTTGGGGATCTGAGGCAAAGGGACTTGGGCTTTAGATTACGGGAGAGGGGCAACGACCCTCGCTCTGGGGCGTTTCTTGTCCAACGAATATCTCTTTAGCCATCCAACGTGGCAATGCCGCCACCGCGTTCGGTACAGACACGACCCGAGGCGGGCTATTCGCATAAGCAGGTTAGTATTTGATATTTGTTTGTCTACAGAGCAAAATAAGATACTGCTTCCTAGCTGCTTCCTCTGTTCATAACCGTTGTTCAAAAGGATTTGGCTCTTTGAAAATTTATCACGGTAGAACTGAAATTGAATAAGGATTGAACTTCGATGTTTTAAATTAGTGCGATCGGGGCCCAGCTCTAGAAGAATATTCGTTTAGGGTTGAGACACAACGCGTTTTTTACTAATCGTGGGTTTTTGTATGGCGTCGTTCGCCGTCGGTCATGTGTCTTAACGTTCGTACGACGGCGAGCCCATACAAAAAAATACGTTTAGTTTGGGACCCGCTGTTCAGTTTGATGGTTTGCAGCCCCTTAAGTAGGTTTATGTAACGCATTTATGTTTCGGTATAATATGTGATAAAGTATTATTATTAAATAATTTAATAACAAACATTGTGCAACCAACAATTTTACGAAATCTATAGTATTGTCTGTACTCTAATAAAAAGTTAAACAATTTGTCAAACGGCAGAAAAGTGTTAATTATACCTAAACTTAATAGTGTTACGAGTATTGTCATTATAAAGTCAGGCATTGGGAAATGTTAATAACTGCCTACAAGCTTAGAGAAAAACACCGGGCATTCACTGTGAAGTGATAAAAAGTCACCATGCGTGGCTATGTCCCATCCATTGTTCCGTTCAATTCTAAGAAACATCGTGTTTCCAACTAATTTTCTTTACAATGTATTACCTCAGCTTGCGTAGAATTTGCTGAGAATGTAACGTAATGTTATAAACCCCTTTAATATCCCAGTTAATAAGTGCCGAAACACTAATAAATTAAATTGATCGCTAATGAACAATTTTTATTCTTATTTAATCAATGTATGTGTTGAGTAGCGTTTTTATGTAAGTAATACTAGTGTTTTCCCGCGACTTCGTCCGCACAAATTATACAGTGTGTTTCATAAGTAACAATAAATTTTTGAAACTCATAAGGGGGTTGTTTAGACTGTCAAACTGAACAACTTTCTCTATGGGACCAACATAGAAATCGCGAAAAAAATAATTTTAAATCTCATACATATTTTAGCTCTAGTAGATTTGTAGAGTATAGAACATAATTTTTTTTATTCGCGATTTCGATTTTGGTCCCATAGTGAAAGTTGTTCAGTTCGATGGTCTACACCACCCCCTTAAATGTTTATTTGTAGTTTTGTAACACCTTGTATACCAGATTTTAAGTCAGAGTCTAGCGCCAAGCAGCTCGCTGCGTTCCGTCAGTGTGCAGGAGTGCCAGTGCACTTCTGGGTAAGCTCGCTTCATCTTCGACCCCATCTTTGTCCTGAGGACTAGATTGAGGTCAAGTAGAGCAAACCCATTTATAGTAAAGAAAAAAAAATAGCAAGCCTAAAATTGCAAAAAAATCATTTAAACTGGCTAGGCACGACCGACGACACATTGGTATCGATTCGGTATTGCCACGACTTAACTTAACTAAATTTATTCCTGTCATTTTCTAACATTCGACTAAGAAAAGAGACAGAAAACCAAGAACTGACTTTAGTGCTGTTAAAATGACGCTACACGCCCAAAATAAGATGGAATCATAATGCACGCCATCTTATTTAAGTCGTTTTTGGGCGTGTAGCGTCACTTTAACAGCACTAAAGTCAGTTGTTGGTTTTCTGTCTCTTTTCTTAGTCGAATGTTAGAAAATGACAGGAATAAATTTAGTTAAGTTAAGTCGTGGCAATACCGAATCGATACCATTATCAAGCTATAAAAATACAAAACCAAAATAAGCTGGCCGCGCAACGTTACAAGTTATACAACCTACGCGCGACCAGCTTATGTTGGATTTGTATAGCTTGATGTGTGTTTCGTGTGTACAGTTTTCAACTCAAATGTGCGGAAAAGCAGCAGCATATTCCGGTTTAGGTTCCGTTATTCCGCAGTATTTGTTCAGTTTAAGGAAATACGGAATTTGTAAAGTTATTAGGTAATTTGGATAACCTTGATTAATATCTAGGTAATATAATGTAGAATTTGAAATATATATATAATATAAACTTATCCTCGCACACAGTATAGAAATTAATGTAGCTTTTATAATTTGCAACTCTTGCAAGGTTATAATAAGTAGGTAATAAATAAATAATAAATATCCTGGACAATGTCACACAAATTATCTAGTCACATTTAAGGTACCAGAATCTAGCCTGGACTCGTATTATGATGACTTAGACAACGATATAGAATTCATATTTAGATACAAAAATCCATGACTCGGGTACAAAATATTCATATTCGTCATACTAATATTTTCCCCTTACGGGATTCGAACCCACGACCCTCGGCACAGCAATGGTTATATCTATCTCACACAGGCACCTGTAAAAAACCCGACAGCTATTTTATAAAAATAAGGCCAGGAGTGCGATTTTTGAATCTCATTCGGTGAGCTCAGCATTTGTAAATATCAAAATTACTATGGAGATACGCATCTTTCTACTGCTGATTTGACTTCCAAAAATCGCACTCCTGAAGTATGATTTTTTAAAGGCAAATCCGCACTAGAAAGATGCATATCTTTATAGTAATTTTGATATTTTCATCTGCTGAGCTCACCGAATGAGATTCAAAAATCGCACTCCTGAATCTAAACCCAACCATAGTCATTGCTTTGACATAGAGTAAGTGTTACTGATGTGATTCAAGTAGGTAGGTACGTATACGAACACAACTAGCATCGTATCTTTTTACAGTCCTGACTTGCACAATGCCTAATAGGCAATAGAACCCTAATATCTAAAAGCTTTAAATGTTCATTTAAAATATCGACTGCAACGTATTAATATAAATCGATCGAATTAACGTACACGGAGAGACATCAAGCTGTATGAAACCAAAATAAGCTGGCCGCACTTAGGTCGAGTAACGTATAACGTCGCGCGGCCAGCTTATGTTAGTTTTGTATAGCTTGATGTGTAGACGTGCGTACAAAGATCGTGCCAGAAAAAAAATCAACAGTTTCTCCCTACATTAGTGTATCAACAGCCTTACAAAGATTGCGGACTAACAAAGGAAACTTCTCCAATTACTGTCTGCATTCCTCGGTAATAAAATTTGCACGAAAATGCGGAGTCATGACTAGAAGTAAGGTCCAGTTATAATGAGGAAAGTATTTGAGATACGACAATGATTGAATGGAATGCTATAAATTACTAAATCTTTCACTTGTACTGACCATTTTGTGGACGCTATGCGATGCGTACAATTTGTATTGGTACAGTTAGCAATAAAAAAACGGTCAAGTGCGAGTCGAGCTACTCGCGCACCGAGGATTCGGTACCATACAACACGACATATAAATTTCCAAAAAAGTTTTGTTTTCTGCGGGTCCCGCACATTCTGTAAAAATTTCAACTCATTTCTCTAGCTATTACGGTTCAAAAGTTACAGCCCTATAGGAAGGACAGACGGAAGGACACCGTAGTCTTATTAATATCATCCCGTTTTCACTCTTTGGGTACGGAACCCTAAAAACACTTGAAAGTACTTGGAGTAAATATTAACTAACTGGGTCAAATTTTTGTACCTATGACATTGGATTGTGAAAGTTGTTCAGTGTGGTGTTCTGAAGCACCCCTAATCTCTAAGTATTTACATTTCAGAATACACCTGTATAATGTCCCACTACAGAGCACAGGCCACCGTGAAGTATGGGCGTCAGGGCATACGCACGCACGGTCCACCACGCGTGCGTATGCCCAATAGTGGACTACACACTACGAATAAGAATAAATATGGAAGAGTAACTCTAAACAAAATCGAAATCATTTTTGGCACCCAATGAAAAATGACATTTTGTATGAGTTTTGGCGGCTAGTTACAATTTTTAAAGAACAAATTTAGAACGCGTTACAATTTTTTTGGTGCCACTTTTTGAGCTTCATTTACACTTCTATACATTCTCTTATTCGTAGACTACACAGAATTTCTTCTTCAGCGTATGCAGATTTCCTCACAATGTTGTCCTTCACTGTTTGAGAGCAGTCGAGATTACGTCCATAAGTTAGAAAAACTCACTGGATATTAAAACCCAGTGGAGAGCGCGAGCGTGTCTCTGAATAATCAGGATTTTTTTCACGTTCAAATATTCCAGACTTCACCCGCGTAGAACTTCGTTTTATATGCCGGTTAAAAAATATTCAATTTCTTTCTTCACGCCTGTCTGCAAACAAAATGGCATGTCGTGCCTGCAGATTCGAACTCGGACCTTCAATGGTTGAGTATCCACGTCTATCCGCAACGCACCACTGAGGATCTCATTATTCTATATTTATTACCTCGGAATTCATCAAAATGTAAGATCAAAACCATGACGTTGTCTGATCCAGAAAAGTTTGGTACGCAATTATACTACGGCGCCGGCGGCGGCGTGAAGAAGGAAATTCTGTTCTTTTATCCTTGCAAATAAAAAGAACTCGTACGTGAAGTGAACTGTGCTATTTGCAATATGGATTATTTGAACTTAAAAAAATCCTCAATAATCGGAGACAGCACTTGACTGGTTTTTAACATTAAACCTAGATTTTATAATGGTAGTAACTAATAGAAACTTAACAGTTTCGTCACGATATGTCTAGTAGACATAACAAATACATCTAAAGAACAACAGGTCATTACTGAAGCTTACAAATAAAGTCGTCGACGCTGACAGTAGGACTGTTGCAAGCGAAACGAGAGAAGATTCCATACTTTACTTGGTTCAACAAAGTCGCGAGAACCATGCCACTTTCACACTTATTTCGTTAGCGTAAGAGGCAGGTGTATGTGATGAGATATTTTGAGTTTAATGTACTCATATATTGCTCAAGTTTTACTCTACTTTATTATAATGAGCCGATTAATCCCACCTGATATAATGTTACGTGCAAATCTTTTTTAATTCTTTAGGAATTAGGTTGGTAGGTGATGTTCACATTTTCTTTATAAAACGTTTTCGTTTTCTTAGGCCGAATTTGACCAAACTTAGATTTATAGAAGAGTAACTATACAAGGAACAATTTTACTTGTGGTATACACACCCCGTACTAAAAGAACGAATGTATAATTCACCTAAAGAAAGAGGTCGTTGTATCCGTACTTATTGCAATGTGAGGTTATACAGTTTTAATTGGGTAGGTTTCTTTTTATTTTAATTTTTTATGTGACATTTAGATTAGGGTTGGTAAAACGCAAAATCAGTTTACTCTATATAGTAACCGGCGACTTAATCTAAGAATAAAATTTACTCGCGTTTAGTCGAATCGGGCCTCAGAAATAATTTATTTTGTTATTTAAGGAGATATTTTCTACTTAAATAAACATTTAGATAGAATAATAATAAGATGGACAGATTTAATAGAACGAATTCACTGCGAATACACTGTAAAGAAGAAAGTGCTCCTAATCAGAAATCATAATAACTCAATTGCGGTATAGTAAAACTATAGTTTTCATAGAAACACGTGCTTTCGCTTTCGCATACTTATATTCATTCGCCTTTGCTTTCACAATAAGATTCGCTTCTTAATCACTTCCGATACACCCTAATTGTTCACTCGAGAGTATCGAGATAAGACATTGTTTGTAATGAATTATGATCAATCATTAGTTTGTTTGGACATTATCAGCAAATAGGCTGATTTCATTGTCTTTTCTTTATAATTTATTGTGAAATGTAGGTCATGTTTATTAAGACCAACATTAGAAAAGGCCATTGTTCAAATTTCACGGGTTCTAGTCGACTTCCTTATACAAATTACAATGGAATGAATCGACAGGTCTCAGAGGCCATAGCGGCCATTTTCCCTGGCAATCAGAAGGCGCGTTCACGAGAACAATGTGTAGATGAGGGAACATTTTCACCTCCATTTAAATAAACTCGTTGTCGATTCCGCTGAACCTGCCATTTCTAAGCTCTCCAAAGGTAATTTGTTTACACCGCAAGCTTGTCGGAGCCGTCTCGTCTTTTGCGGCTGAATTATTGAGGGGGTTTACCGAGCTGAGCAGCCCGCCGCGCGGCACGCGGGGTGGCGGTGGCTGCGCTGCGTCGCGCCGGAAACTTAATCAAATTGGAATAGGGTATTCCGCGTAATAAATTAAACCTATCTATTTTACGTTAAATGCTTAAAATTACGATGTCTAATTTTTCCACGACATTATTTTCCTTTCAGTTATTATTGTTATTGTAGCTTTGTCTAAAATATTTTATTAATATATATATTTTTATAAATATAAATTCGAATCGAATTGGAGTCGAATTTAAAATTAAAAGAAATGGTTAAAAAAAATTTACTCACCAAGTAGCACGAAAATCTTCATTTTATATGTTTCTCTTCGGACAGGTATGTAGAGGCACAAAGTATAGTAGGATTAGTTATGATCGTAAATAGAAATATTATCTAGTAAGTAATGTAAAGGCGGCGTTCAACGCGCGTCACCGCCAGGCCGCATGTGTTGGTCGGTGCGCACGCGACGCTCGCGCTGCCGAACACGTTCACTTTCTACGTGGTGGGGCTGCTGGCGCCCGGCGCCCTAGGAACACCGGGAAGCCAAGGGTTTGTTGACACTACAACATCATCACTACCGTTCATTATTGGACATTTATCACTGGAAGACTCTTCCGCTCTTAATTAGCCTTTGAAACTATGCAACGTGCAAGGAAAAGTATCATTAACCTCTCCCATCAAACTGAACTAACAACTTTGACTATGGGAGAAAACATGTCATAATGTGGTGTCTCATACATTTGAGATAAAGTATAATTGATTGATTGATTGATTTGAGTCAATGTAGGTATTGCAGTTTAGTATGGAACAGCGGTTTTTGTTTGCTGTAACATGCTTGCTCCCATAGTCAAAGTTGTTCTGTTTGATGGGTGGTTATACTTTTCCTTACAGCCTGTATTTTAGTAGAATATGATAAGAAATTAGTTATGACAATAAAACTTATTCTTTATTTTGTTAAGTGTCCTTCAAACACATTTGATTTTCCCAGAGCCTAAGATTCTGCTTAAGACGAGGGATAGTGGAATGGATAATGTATAGAAAGTCTAGTCCAGGTGTACGATATGGTTTACCAAATGTTTCAAAACACGCTAGTAATATTTAAAGGGTGGTTTAGACCAACGAACTGAACAACTTTGACTATTGCTGGAACCAACACTGAAATTAAAAAAAACAAGAATTGTTTGATACCAAACAGTCTCTGTATGTGTGTGTGTTTGTATATTCGTCTCAAATATAGGCACAACAAATTTTTTTGCTTTGCTTTGGCTTCATAGTGAAAGTTGCTCATTTGATTGGTCAAAAACGCTACTAATATTAAATGGGGTGATTTACCCCTTTAAGGCGTATCTGCCCTGGACCACGACTCTCCATACAAATCGATGCGAACGAGCGCGTGGCTCCGGTCAGAATTTAGCTGTTTTCTTTGAAAAATTAGAAGATTTTTTATTAATTTCTAAAAAGTAAGAAAACCACATCATTCTAAATTGTATTGTGAACAATATTGTAAATTTTCATTTTCTTCCGATTCAAAATGTAAGAGTAAAATGGTTACAACTGGAAAAAAAGGGGTGACTTTAGAGTCCCTTTTCTTCGGTTTTATTCATTAAAATCGATTTCTAGAAAAACTACATCACTTCTCATATCCTGTATATGGTTCAGTTTATTTTTCATCTCAAAAAGTGCCATAGTTAATGAATAAAATGGTTACAAAGTTACCCAAAACCGGCAGGTAGCCCCTTAAGTAACCGTGGTTTGTTACACCTTGTACAAGCATCTTTCTAGGGCGCGAACATTTTTCCTTCACCTGAAACGCCGCTATCCCCCTCGATAGAAATCGTTAAATTAGGACCTAGCCTCTAGGTAATTGAGTTTCCGTTTCAATTTACTTGTATTAAGAAACATTAATTGACATTAATTCGCTTTTAAACCGTATGGTATGCCTCTCCTGTTTAGTACATTGAAGAATGAAGAACTCTTCGTTGGATGCTCCAGCGCATAGAAACATTTAGGAAAGTAAATTTAGGTACTTTTAGCCAAAATTCCCAACATCATTCACTGTAACGCGAATGAAAACATGTCTTGCTTTTTATTTAGAGAAAACACAGTCCCGATAGCACAGTCGGTAGTGAATAGGGTTGCCAACCGTCCCGCGAGGCGAGGGGCCGAACATGCGTCCCGCGAAAGATGTGTGCTCCCCTATTGTCCCTTACAACGAAAGAGGGCTTGGAAATTTATTTTTTCTTTTATTAAATCGAGTGTGGTGTCGTTGGATAGGTCTTGTCTAATGGAACAAAACTCTCATAAAACTAAATCGTTATAATGCTCTTCTGTGATACAAACTAGTAGTTGTTGCACGAAATTAAATCGCGCTATCGTTAGGTTCCAAATTTTCTTTTTGGTAAAGAGAATCGACGTTAATACTTTTGTCTTTTTTACTTATGCAATGGCTACGGAATCCTATCATTGGTGAGTCCGACACGCTCTTGGCCGGTTTTTTATTCTTTTTTTTTTAATAATTTAAATGGACTCATTGCTTGTTTGCAATGACATTCTGCGTTAGCTATGCATTTCCGCCAGTGTCAAGTGATTTCTTTCCATCCATCCAAGTACATATCCATCCAATCTCGATGATTCTTTTTGAGCAAAAACACAGCCGAGAAGGATCGTGGAGCCTCGTGGCAGGCTCAAACGTGAACCGCGCAAACACCACGCGTAAGACAAGTGCTCGCGGCAAAACCTGCAACGTGACTTCCAGAGTTTGTTTCATAAATCCACTAAGCGTGCCAATGAAACATTAGTTTTCAAATTACAGTTGGCACGTGCAAAAAAATTCAGTTCAGGGATACGCCGCCTATCGATAAATTAAATCAACAATATGCTAAACTGGGCGAGTGCTCTCGGACGATATAATATATTTTTTAAACCTGTTACTCGTGAAGTTACAACTAGAACTGCAAGCCCGTGCGATGCCGTCAATCATATTTAGGTATATCTATTTTCTGAACTAAGTTTACTAGCGACCCGCCCAACTTTGCTCGGATATCTTATACACATAATACTTCCGTAACAAATTATTGAAATGACAGCGAAAAAGCTCATCACACTAAACTGAAAATCTACACGAGCTAAATGTATGGGACAGCTGATTTTTGTTTGCTTCGATCCCTTTGCTACCATAGTAAAAGTTGTTGAAAATACAACACCTGCCCACGGACCTGAAAAAAGACGGACTTAATGTGACTCTAAAAAGATGTGAAGCATGCAAGGTCCTACATTTTCGTTTGTTCTACAAGGGACCTACACTCACACAGATGCCCTAGCTCTAGGCGCAGGTCCGACACCCGTCACCATTATGTACCGCGTGACAGCACGCACACAAAAGAAATGGGTGCTTCACTCGTGATTAGACGAGATTACGTCCGTCTTTTTTTCAGGTCCGTGCACCTGCCTTGAAACATAATCTGAAATTATGACATTTATTCGCGCAGACCGTACCGCCATCTATCGATCCCTTATAAAAATACGGGAAAAACGCTCACTATCAGTGTAGTATATGTGTAGTAAGTACCTGACAAAATCTTTATTTGCACACCAAAAACATACAGCAACAAAACAGAATAAAAAGAACGTAAGGGTACAAATGGCGGTCCATTGTTACCTACTCAGAATCGAAAAAGCCTTACTTGATTTAAAAAAAATGTAAAAACATCTGTTTCAAGAAAGAATCCATTAGTTCTCCCACGTACCTATCGACCCACAGATTTTCCAAGAAATATTTTCTTATTTTCTCCTTAGAAACAGGCTACGGAATTCAATGTTTCATACATAGATCACTGACAGAAATGTAAGTACCTAAACCAGGAAACCTTTCAGAGAGAACACGTGTACTTATTAAATGTTATTACGACAGTGTCATGTAATGATAATGTTTTTGTGTCTGTAGAAATAAAATAAATAAATAAAATAAATAAGTCTTTAGTTATGTGTACCATGTGACTCAATACTTAATAAGTGCTTGAACAAAAACAACTGGATGCACGCAACACTAATTGCCCGAGTCCCGACTCGCATTTGGCTGTTTTTAGTTCAATGGCACCAATCCCAACTGTCGTTAACAACACCATGCTGCATGCACAGTATTAGAATGTGAATGAAGTATACAGGGTGTAAGGAAACGTTACTCTAACAATAGAGCAGCGGACAACTAGTGAAAATTAGCAATCGAATGTCAAAACATGCGCTTTGTATGAAAAATTGTACTAGACACCCAACATCAACATATCATTACTTTTTATACTTCATCCAATTATTAAAAATAGTATTCAAGATAAAGAATTACAGAAAATGAGAGTTTAGCGTTATTTTCAAACGTTTTTTTACTAAGAAGATAAAACTAAAATAAGCTAAAGTTAATCATTATAACGGGTTCTTACCGCGTTTTTATTTATTTTGGAGTTCCCGATATCGTTCCGTAAAACACGGTAAGAACCCGTTATAATGATTAACTTTAGCTTAATTAATAACCGCGTAACTCTCAAAAACTAAAATATATGTTATGCAGTCCGCTCCCCTATTAAACTGAACAACTTCTAGCATCTGCAAACCTGTCAGCGCAAAAAATAAATCTGCTGCTCCATACAGTCTGTCTATAAAGTCTTGGCAAAAAATGAGGGCGCTGTCTCCACGCAAGAACGTCAAAATCAAGAATAACCTGGCAACACCACCATACTAAAATTATTAGTTCTCAAACATTCATGCCACGACTTTATAGACAGACTGTACGTTTGAGTGGAGTAGGTATTGCAGTTAAGTATGGAACAGCAGTTCTTTTTGGGCAGACTGTTTGCTCCCATAGTAAAAGTTGTTCAGTTTGACGGGTAGAGTACCGTAATGATAAAGTTTAAACGTAAATGATACTTTACCTTACACCCTGTATAAAAACTATCACGATGTTAGTCACACTCATAGACGTAGACTCTACATTGATATCGTTGGTCACACTACTCGAATCAGAAGGCTTACAGCCAGAGCCGTAAAACAAATTTAACAAAAAAAAACATGAAGTTCAAACTTTGGAACCATTCGTGTGTTATTGTTATTCTATAAGTTTTGCGGATTCAGTAAAAAAAAACTGAAGCCGAAAATACCCTTCTACTATTTTTGCTGTTTACGAAAAACAACAAAACCCAAAACATTCCGAAGCTTGAACTTCAATGAACAGTAGTGCCCTAATATAGACATACATTTAGGTTTTCCTTTTTAAAAACTAACGTGTTGAAAAAGCATAGGGTCCTAAGCCAAATTAGGCCGTTCGTTTATATTTCCCCGCCGACGCTTCGCTATCCTAAAATGATATCTAAAAACTCAATTTTAGATGTATATCACAAGGCATATAACCAAAAGCTTCGTAGATTTAACATCAGATTAATAGCGATCATTTATTACCTAGAACGTGTTTGATTCTAGATTTATTCTATGTCGTAATAGATGTCGGTCAAATTTAAATTATCTTCCTTGAAATGTAGACTAGGTGCTAAACTAAAATTATTCTGTTTCACACATTACGAAATTCAACCTAATTGGCCATTCTCATTTTAGACATTGCGTAATTTACGAGACTCTTTGGAATTTAACTTTATTTTACTCTCATTGACATAATGTGGTTTTTATAGTCACACTCATCACTGCTCATGACTGTATCATTTGTTCATGTAACATGACTTAAAATGTAGTCCAATAGAAAATATGCTTTGTTCACATCAATCGTGCATTTTCAAATTCGAGTTATTAAATTTAACACGGTCCATTTATAAGCAAAAGTAGCTAGTATTCGTAATAAGTACCTTGTTGCAATGGCACAAACTCCGTGGAACGAGCGCGCGCCGCACAAAAGGCGAAATAGTCTGTTAAGGTGGTTGGAGAGCTGTCAATTTCATAAAAAACGTTGTCGTATAACACTTGTAGACGGTGTTAATAAAAGTAATGTTTTATATATGGAAAAATAGCTTAGAAAATCTAGTTTCCGCATATCAAATAATAATTACAATTTGTAATATAATTACGAAGATATAAGGGTTTGAAATTTTGTATGAATAATTTCAAAGCGTGATATCTTCGTAATAATATTTCAGTTTTATACACAGTCCTTCTTAATATTATGCTGACACATTTTTAGGGTCATGATCAGACCATCAAACTGAACAACTTTCTCTATGGGACCAAAGTAGAAATCGCGAAAAAAATCTGCTGTCCCAATCCATTTGGCTCAAGTAGATTTGCAGTTTTGTATGGAACAGCAGATTTTTTTTCCATTTCAGAATTCCTCCAATAGTTAAAGTTGTTCAGTTTGGTTGGTAGAGTCTTAGTTTAAAAAGATGTTAATGATTTAAATTTTGAGTATAACGTCAAGCCTCTTTCCAAAGGTCGTTTACTTTGATCTAAATAACTAATTTCTTTCTATTTACTTTGCAAATGTATGCCTTTGAAGTAAGTACCTACTCATTTAAAACATTTTCTCATATTGGATTCGACAGAAGCAAACATACAGGGGTCCAACTTAATATGCTGACACTTTTTTAAGGGGATGTACAGGACCATCAAACTGAACAACTTTCTCTATGGGACCAACATCGAAATAGCGAAAAAAAATCAGCTGTCCCATACATTCGGGTCTGGTTAGGTTGGCAATGTTGTATGGGGCAACTGATTTTTTTTCGCGATTTCGATCTTGGCCTCGTAGAGAAAGTTGTCCAGTTTGACTGCCTGATCATCCCCTTAAAAAAATGTCAGCATACCCTAAATATGAGTCGAGGTGGAATACAGTCCACGTCAAGTCTCTCACTCATACAAGTAGGTGCAGTAGTACCATGTTTATATGGCTTACCGATGTACCTGCGCAGTTGAAAAATTTTTATAGCGCGCGAGCGTGTTTCAATCCGTTTACGCTATTGGCTAATTTATTTTCGCTGCTATCCGACTTTGCACTCTTTGATTCCTAAATGACTTCGGGTTTTGTCGGGGACTCGGGCATGCTCTGCGCAAACGAAGATTAACGAATGGCCATATTTTCCTGGTCGTACTGTATTAGTATTGATTATGTGTTCTTAATAGTAATAATCAGTCTTTCAGTTGCCTGATTAACAATCAGGAAGGATATGTCTACCTGCATTATATGAAAATGTAATCAGTAAATACGTCAAATCAGGAAAAGTTGACATTTTTGTAACATGCACGCTCGTATCGACACATGACAATAATTAAACGCAATTATTTTACTATCTAATTACTAATAGTAGGTAATTAGATTTATTGTAAAACTATATCCGTAGTTAGTGTTTGAAGCTTTGAATAGACCACTCAAGTTTTACCATGGCGTGGGTGCAGGCGTGGGTGCCGAGCCGAGCAAGGACAGCGGTTTATTTTCCATTGTGGGTAAAACACTATTATATCCTGAAACAATAATTACTGTCTATTTCTGAAGCTTCACAGAAAAGGCATGAAACGTGTCATATCCAGGGCGAACATGGAATAGCTATAAGGTGGGTTCAGGGCGATGACAGTCCATACGGAAGAGAGCTAGCAACTCAAACATGAGGCGGCGGTTCGATTCCTAGCCTGTACCAGTTGTACCACTAAGTTCTTTGGAATTTATGTACGGTTTTATTTATCACTATCGGCTAGTTCGGCGGTGGCTTTCGATGTTTGTTTAAAATATGAGTGAGCTTGGGGCGGACACAATAGACCAGCAATGGTCGCAGTGTTACATAACGAACCTTGTTTGCAAGCCCAGCCAACAATAATAGAGGGTGATGAGAGAACGCTTGGCGTCGTGTACACAAACGCCAAGTTTGCAATCTTATTATATGTATGTATACAGGATGAAATTGCTATCATTATGCATATGCATAAACTAAGAGTCTAACCAGCAAACTGAACAATTTTTTACTATGAGATGAAATCGATTGGAAAAAAATCTGCTGTCCGCATACATTTGATTCGAGTGGGCAATGCAGTTTAGTATGGAACAGCAGATTTATTTTTTGCTCCAATCGGTTTGCTCCCACAGTAAAATATGTTCAGTTTGATGGGTAGACTCTTAGTTTAAAAGGATGCTAATGATATCAATTTCATCCTGTATACATAAATATAATAAGATTGTAAACTTGGCGTTTGTGTGTACATTGCATATATTTGCAAAAATATTAATAGGGGTGTTTAGGATAAATAGATAAAGAAGATAAATACAAATAGCCAACCACTTTTAACCAGTTATGCGAGTTATGTAGAATAATTAATGATTATTAAAAATACGACAAATTATTTTTTATGTTTCGCGCGTTGATGTCTTTTGTACCAAGGATTAGCAGCGCTTGCGCATGGTGAAAAATTTTACGTCTAAACATAAAACTGTAGGTAACTGAAGTGTGTCTGTACATTGAAGATATTTACAAAAAAGATTACGATATAGTTTTTAGGTATCCCTGACTCGAAATCAACCTTTTTTTAGAAATTGTGTCGGTCTGTTTGTCTGTTTGTTTGTGTGTTTGTTTGTTTGTTTGTTTGTTTGTTTGTTCGCGCATCACGCAAAAACTACTAAACCGATTTTGATGAACCTTTTTTTGTTTGATAGCTTATGCCAAATGTATGGGACAACTGTTTTTTTTCGCGATTTCGAAGTTGGCTCCATAGAGAAAGTTGTTCAGTTTGATGGTCTGGTCATCCCCTTAAAAAAGTGTCAACATATTATGAAGGACCCTGTATAGGTTCACAGGTCAAAAAAAACAACTTTAACTTCGTTCTCAAATCGTATTGTTTACAGGGTGTAATAAAACACCCTAATAATATTTAAGTGGTAGTTTAATTAGACCATCGAACTGAGCAACTTTCACTATGGAGCCAACACCGAGAAAAAATGAAAAAATCTGCTTTGCCATACATTTGAGTCGAGTCGGTACTGCAGTTTTGTAGGAAAAAAAAATATTTTTTTCGCCATTACGAAGTTGGCTTCATAGTGAAAGTTGTTCAGTTTGATGGTCTAAACCACCCCTTTAAGTATCACTAGGGTGTTTTTTTACACCCTACAGGGTGTAAAAGGGTTTAATATCTACTGTCCGATCCACACTAATATCACAGCTAATATTATGCGAAACTTTCTACGTCTGTTTGTCCTTTACGTTTTCACGGCTAAACCGCTGAACCGATTTGGATGATATTTAGTATAGAGATAGAGTATCATACGAGTATGATACTGGTAACATCGACTCGATCTTTGTGGAATTTTTATGCTTATCCTTCCTCAGGATTCAAGCTATCTCTATACCAAATATCATCGAAATCGGTTCAGCGGTTTAGCCGTGAAAACGTAAAGGACAAACAGACGGAGAAAGTTTCGCATAATATTAGCTGTGATATTAGTGTGGATTGGACAGTAGATATTAAATATTTTGCAAGGTTTGCTTGCCTCCGCTCATTACAGCGATTTTATCGAACGATAATATCGCTGCGATTTTGCGATAATTGTTTCCAGTACATTTTGTATGGGGACGCGCGCGATCCTACACACTGCCGCGATATTATCGAGAGATAATATAGCTGCGATTTTGCGATAATTGTTCTCAGTACATTTTGTATTGGGACGCGCTCGATCCCACACACTGCCGCGATACTATCGACTACATTCAGTGGTGGGGCGCAGCAGTATGTAAGGTGTCGCGATATCGCTGTCGATAACATCGCTCGATAAAATCGCTCGATAATATCGCTGCAATGTGCGGAGGCCTTTATCAAGCTATTATAATATCATTTGACAGAATAGGACAATTATATCGCAAATCTCTGTATTGTTAGTACCTGATAATAATATGTATTGTATAATTATGTATAACTAACTGCTGTAGATATTTTTTATCTACAACCTGCAACAACTATCAATTACAGAAACCTAAACAATAGAAACTTTAATTATGCGTTTATTTTAGTACTTCTAGGCTCCCACAGAATATACAGGGTCCACTTAATATACTGACACTTTTTTAAGGGGATGATCAGACGATCAAACTGAAAAACTTTCTCTATGAGACCAACATCGAAATAGCGAAAAAAAATCAGCTGTCCCATACATTTGGCTCGATTAGGTTTGCAGTTTTGTATGGAGCAGCAGATTTTTTTTCCGCTATTTCGATGATGTTGCCATAGAGAAAGTTGTTCAGTTTGATGGTCTGATCAGGACCCTGTATAGACGAAGCTTCAAACCATCATACTGAACAACTGTCACTATTGGATCAAATATCAAATAGGTATCGAAAAAAAATCTATCAATAGAGAATGTCTGTTGCTTGCTAGTTACAAAACTCGCGCGACCTAAATGTATGGAAATTTCTTCTTTCGATTTCAATGTTGGTCCCATAGTGAAAATTGATCAGTTTGATGGTCTGAAGCACCACTTGTAATAATTAAAGCAATTAAGTTTTCACCCTGTATAACCAACTTTTTATACCTACAAACAAGCACATAAACAAACAGAACAGAAAGCATAATCGGTAGCTGTACACTTAGGTACTGAGAAGGTATATGTTTAACAAATACTGTAACATTGCGCCATCTATCGGAGTACGGTTCAATCAAACAGCTACATTCACTATTAGCGCACCGTAGCAGGCTTGTAGACTCTGAACATGTAGACCGTCAGTATTTCTGAGAATCAGCGTTACATCAAAGTAGTACAAGAGTAAATTCATAGGTGTCGTTGCCTGTGTCTGAAATTCATGATTCTGAAATCCGCATAGAGAAATTACACGCTCCTCTTGAAATCGGACACTGATTAGTTTTGTAGGTATTTCTATTTAATTTTCATTATTTTTTTAAAGCCTGACCAGAAAAATAAAAAACCTCGCCATGTTGCGGAAAATCATCGGAACTAATTTTAGTACTTGGATCATTGACATTAAAGGTTACAGTCGATTGCAGCGCCCCCAAACCAGGTTTTTTATATTTCTGGTCAGGCTTTACGTAGATCAATGAGACGTGTTTCAAAAATATTGTATAACCATTATGTCAGTGGGTATAGGTAACAATACGGAGCGGGATTACCAACAATGTAATGTAAATGTGCAAAGATATAGTGGGCACAAAATTGTAAATGTGCGGGAAAGTTCTGAAAATAATTTATTCATAAATTTTATGAGGTCCATAAAGGAGTATGAGCATACTCGGCTGAAAGTGACCGACCCCTTCGTACATCATAACAATATTATAATGTTTAATTTAGTTTAGTTGGACCTTATGTCCATGAACATAAAGTTCAACTATGGGTAGGTTGATCTGTCGCCTAAATCTGTTGAACCTAAATTTCAGTTCGTTGGTTTGTTCCTCATTCCTCCCATCACAAGATCGCCATGGTATGCAATGCAAGACAATGCAGGTAGCTGGCAGATAGTCTATGAAGACGGAAATAATTTCTTTAAAGAAAATCAAACTGATTTTACACGGGCCAAGCCGTGGGCAAGAGTTAGTAAGGCAATAGTTATTTGTTATGCTAGGCTGCAAAGTTGCTTTTTGGCGCGAGTACTTGTATACGAAGCGTGGGTTCAAATATAGAATCTTAAGCGTAGCGAAGGTTTCAAAGGTACGAGACGAAGAATAACTTTGCAGCCGAGCGAAACACACAACTTTTCACCTCACAACAGCGAGGAAAAAAAACATATTAAAAAAAACATTTGCTAAAAAGAACATATTAAAAAAAAAATTTTTTCGGGTTGCCCAGTGACATGAAATAGTTATTAAGCATTTTCAGTGGATTGACGGTATAGAAAAATATTGAATAGACAGATTCGAATTTCAAAAACTCTTTCCACGCCAGCGGATAAAATGCACTTTTGCAGTCAGATTTCGAAAGATAAACAGAATCTTTAAGAGCTTGTGAGGTGGAAAAGATATTAAATTGTAAGTACTTACCTGCATGAATGAATAGTGTTGCTGCAATGTTGCATAGAGCGTCGGTGGCGCGTAGCGGAGAGCTATGGAAACTCAATCTGGAGGTCCGGGTTCGATTCCGCCCGGAAGACATGCCATTACCAATGAGTTTTTCTAACTTATGTACGTAATACCGACTGCTCTCAAACGGTGAAAGACATCGTGAGGAAACCTGAAGAAGAAATTCCGATGCGTATGTGAAGTCTACCATCCCGCATATACTAACGCCCATACACCCTCCCTGGAGGGTAGGTCTGTGCCCTGCAGTGGGACGTATATAGCTTGTGATGATGAATGTTGCATGAACTTTTTAAAAAATCGTTACCATAATTTAACAAACAACATAACAGTAACATTTTAAATTATAGTTAAACATTTGAATGGTGGTTACAATATTATTGAATGAATGAATAAAACTGTAAGACATGCCACGTGGTTCCGGCTTAGAATGGACCACCCAATTTTTTGCCGTGGGTGTCGTACGAGGCAACTAAGGGATACGGTTTCTCGTACAGTCTTCTTTTGGGCGAAAGGCTAGCCACCTATCACCGCTTTACACGTTATTTCATCATGAAAGCATAATCAATGTGCCTTGCTAAAAATGCACGCTTAAAAATGTTGTTGATAGTTGTAGCAAAGCTTCAGACTACCTCAAAAGAAATAATAGTCGTGAGTTTATGTATGTACGTACTGTAACATGTTTGTTATTATTTTGTCGCAATTCTAAACTCACTTCACAGTTTCCACCTGCACGGGCACCGGTCTAAATTCCCCCACCCTTAAATACGATTTGTAACAGGAAGTTCCGGTGGGATCGGCCGGAAACGGCTCGATCCTTCCTGGATGCTTTCGAAATCATTGCATAACACATGGAGCCTAGTCGGGAGCCCGCTCGTTGCGGAATATTGACCTGTGAGATACGGGCGGTACCTTACCTAGGTACTCCGTGTCGGTACATTTACACGCTACGATCTCCGACCGCGCAGGTAGTATCATAAAGTTATTAATACCTTACAGGAATAGAGGCAGTGACATGAGTTGTCAAATGAAACCGTTTTTGGATGTTTTCAGGAGACTATTCGCAGGCTGAAAATTCGAACGCTGTCTATAATTCTGAGTCTAACGTGAAATCGTGGATAAATTAATGAAGTAGTGTCAGTATATTTCACAAAATTATCTACGATTTCACTTTAGATTCCCAATTATTCACGGAAACCAAATTGTAAAAATTGATTAGTGACTAGAAAACGGTTCTACTGCCTCGCGTCTCGTATATCTTTTTATTATACAGTGGTGCCTCTAGGTACATCTCGCTCTCTCAGCTGTATGTTCCTCTATTCCTGGTATAATACCTCTATGGGTAGTATTAATACATACCAAGAAGTTTGGAATACCTATAATGGAGGACAGACTGCCTAACAAGCGGTAAAACATGATTATACTCCTTGGTGGTCGGTAATGATCGTTCTTTTCCGTCGCGTCGTTGTTTTTTGTGACGTTAACTTTTTCCCTTTCTAATCCAACGTCAAAAATTGTAACTCCTCTCCTGTCATTTTCGTAACTACGTCATTAGATAGAAAGGGACACACCTAAAATTGGAAATATCGACGACGACGCCATTACCAATTTTTTGTTTCAATGCTTGTAAGGAGGAGTGGCATCCTTTATGATTCCAAATCCATGTTACCTAGCATGTTACATACCTACGATAAAGCCAGACCAGAAAAATAAAAAAGCTTCTTTGAGGGCGTCGCAATCGACTATAAATTAGTTCCAATTATTTTCCGCAACATGGCGAGCTTTTTTTTTTGGTCAGGCTTTAAACATGCTTTAAACCGTTTAGTAGTTTTTTTTTCTTAGTTGATACGTACCTATTCCAAGCAAATTACCAATGTCAATGTTGTTTTATGGCCAGGACAAATTAGAGCTTTACAAAATCACCGAGCCACGAGCAAGCCAAAGAGAAAAAAAGATACGCAACGCTGGCGACTGCCCACCATCAGCCTTGCAGCGCGACTCTACCAGTATTTTGTTGCTTTGGTTTAGGTATGTATTCCAGTTGATTAATAGATTACAGACGTGAAATACGGAAAGCTGGTAAAATGTAAAGGGATTCAAAGATGAGTTTAAAAATATTGAGCCGGAGTATTAGTTATGTAGGTAAAGTTGGTTGTCATTCTTGTTTCGTCACAGTCTGTTGCTAGAAATTAGGTACTCTGTAAATTACGTATTCGTGAAAAGACTTATTCTAGTAAGGTAAATTCAGTAAATGACTAATTTTTATAATATAATTGACTACATCAAAATGATTGGTTGCTGGAGAAATCCTTGATATATGCGTACGAGTTGTCTATCTATCTATCTATCCATCCATCTTTTATTCGTTAACTCTCATTGTCAACTGTCACTGTCTAGTCACCTCCACTGGGTCAAACCAAACGATCAATTTAATAATCTGTGCCACTGCGTTGAACAATGTTATACGAGACTATATTATATATATTTAAATATGACCCTACATCTTCGGGAAAGTTGTAAAGTCGTGCTCTATAAGTCAATACTATGAAATTGAACGACAGCCTTACATAAATGTGTAAACGATTTATGGAATATGCTTCAGAACGATGTCTCAACAGACTGAGTAATAATGTTTGGTATCAGGATCGTATCTAGGGCAGAGCAACAAGGGTACTAGCCGGGGACGAAGGCACTAAGGGGGTGCCATTACGGATTATAAAGTTGGTCGTAAAAAAGGGGCAAAATCGAATATCTTAACCAAAAATTTTGTCGTAGTGTAAAAACACTTTCCGAGCTCACTCACAGTTATTTCAACTGACCAGTGGTGTAGCGTCATTATCGTTATAATTATCATGTAAAATCTCGTGCTCTCTTCGCTTGCTCTAACTTTCAATTCAGCTATACACAATAGAATTATAATGACATGCGGTTTGTTGTACGTGTATAGCTAAATTGAAAATTTGTCTCACAGCACTGATTTGACGAAAAATTTCCAGCTCGCTTCGCTCGCTTTAGATGTTCGAGCATGCCACATAAGCCGATTAACTCGTGTCACAAATATTTGAAATAATCGTATTACCTATTCCATATGGAGAGGGGGCAAGTATTTGTAAGGTAAATACGAATGCTATTAGCGCTATTAGTCCCAACTCCCATGTCATGTTGTATGTTTGTATCTATGTAGTGTATACGTTTTCTAGTCATCATAATACAAACCTGAACTAGATTATGGTATGTTACTGACATACTTAATGTGATACTGATAATGTCCAAGAGATATTTATTTCTTTAAGGAAACGCACCGAAATAAAAAAAAAATTCAATTTCCCATATTTTATTTCTATTTGACTAGTTCTACCACTACGTTTTGTATTTCAATTATCAACTAACACCACAATAACGCAGTACCTATATAAAATTATATTTCTTCCTTTATTTTGTTGGATTCTTTTTCACTAAAAATAGAAAAATAATTGAGTTTCTATTGTTGTTTAAAAGATAATGAAGGTTGATTGAATTTGATTAGTTTTCATTTAGGTATTTCCTTCACATAAATATTTACACCCGTATTCTCAGTTGTTTTCATGACATTTCCTCACCCGAGTAGAGGACGTTTTTGACATAATTTGTATGACAAAAATGTCAAAAACGTCCTCGACTCGAGTGAGGAAGCCTCAAGGAAACAACTAAGAATATGGGTGTTATTCCTCCTGATTTTCGATGACAGATTGTGTAGGTAGTAGCGAAAATGAAATTTCTTCAGTTATAATTTCATAAAATACGTAAATAAATAATATTGAGTCCTCATGGACTGACATAAGATCAGAAATGTACTTACATATTTAATAACCTGAATACATCTTGACACGGTTTGATATTGATGTTTTGATGTGATGTTATTCATTGCAATGACATACTAGGCATACTAAAATATTTACGTAGGTAACAGGATGTACAACGTACCCATAACTGTAGACGTCGGTCAGTTATTTCAGAAATTTAATGATATTAGGTAACTAGTAACTAAAAACAATTTTTATCACTGAAAATATTTTGTATAAGTACCTGCTTCAAATCAAATTACTGAACTATTACAATGAAGCTTCGACCAAATTTTACATCAGCCGAAGCAATGAAGAAGACTGCAAAAAAGCGGATAAAACCTAAATGTATAGACAGCCATCTCTGTCACAGTTCCGTAACTGTGTCGATACGTTGTCTAAAACTTTCCTGCTCTAATGTCTAGCTTGTAGAAGACGTTTGATAGACTGGAGCAACATTTTTAAATTGAAGCATAGCATAGCATATGTTCACGACTATATTCCCCGAGGGGGTAGTCAGAGATATTCTGAAACTTCAGAACATCCACGTTTCACCAGTACCGAAACTCTGTCCAGGGTGAGCCCGTCGCCACTATTTAATGAATAGATAACACTTGAAAACACTTATTTAATGTAATTTGTGTCTTTAAGTTTACTATCATCAACAATTAGGTATTCTTAAAAGCATCGCTCTTGTCGGTGGAGCAATCCAGTCTTTTCTCTTCACATTATGTCAAAAACTCCAGGTACGATACGACAAAGATTGTTTCCCTCAGTTGGCCTAAACATACAATGATGATCTTTTACTACTACAAATACTATTATTTATTCTGTCATTTATGACTTCCAGTATCAGTATGGAACTTGATCATTTTCAGCCTTAACGTTAAGATTTAGGTGACGTAACAAAATCAGAATTTCCATTTATTTTCAAGATCAAACAAAGTAAATGTTGCATTTTACTGTGACAATATAATATACAATGACGTAAGTGTTCTCTCTTGTTCTCTCTCTTTGATACAAGACGACCGCTAAAGACGTAAGATTGCAATTGAACAAGCCAGAGACACCCTGTTTTTATATGCTATGCGTCTTGTGGCAGCTGAGATGAAGAATTCACGGTATCAAATTGTTATTAAAGCTATTGTTATTAACTATGATGTATTGTTACTTCTAAAATATTACTAGGTACACACGGCAACACATCAAGCTACGAAAAAACAAAATAATTATGCCCATCACATACATACGGAATTGCAATTCGGAATTCCGAATGCAAACCGGTTTTCGTATAGGTTTGAAATCCCGTTCGCAAATGTGTAGGGGGAACCTCCATACGCAAAACCGGTTTGCATTCGGAATTCCGTATCGCAATCGCATCCGCATGCTTGTGCTGACCGCGCGTTAGGTAGAGATGGCGCGGTTTATACAGAAGAGACGTGTGGCGGTGGCGGATAGTCAAAGTAACACAATGTAAACCTTATAGTACGTAGCATAGCGTCGTTTTTGCCATAAAGGCGTCGAATGGAGGCGCGGGCGTAATTCTCCAAATGTACTATAAGGTTTATATTGCATTACTTTGACTATCCGCCACCACCACACGTCTCTTCTGTACCTATAAACCGTTCCTCTTTAACGTCGCGCGGCCGCTTGATGTGTCGCCGTGTATACCATTTATAAATGAATATTATCTATGAACACTTTGTATCTCGGTACATTCTAATAATATTTCTAGTATTTACTAATATTATTGTTGTCTATCAAGCAGCCTATGTTAATCCCACAGCCCACTGCAGAGCTCCCTTCACAAAAAGTGAGCTCAAAGCATAATACATTTATTATTTACATATAACGTTAGGTATGTTACTAGATTCTGTTTACAAATTTGCTTAAACGTTATGTTATTAGCGAAAAAGATGTATCTTTTCCATTTCCTTCAAACAATTAAGCTCAGGCCACACACTACACTGCTAGCATAATTTTACATCAGTATTCAGTCCCAAATTCATTTATAAATATTGCAAGCACTTTTGATGAGAGATAGTGAACAGAAATAAGAAATAAGTTTCCTCGTGATGATTTCCTTCATGGAAAACATCGACAATTGCACAGTAGACACGACAGATCAACCTACGCATAGTTCAACTGTGTGTTTATGAACATAGAGTTCAACCAGTGTTATTTCTAGTGGTGACGCTCGGCCGTCGCGTCAGGTCAATCGAGCGCGGTGGGCGGGGGCCGGGGGGAGCGTGTCCCAGTCTTAGATCAAAATAAAATTTTGATCTAAGGTCCCAGTACGTGCCGGTGCCGACTTACCTAAATTTTTTTTAAATATGCAGAATCCCACTTAATATGCTTACGGTTTTTTGAGAGGATGATCAGACCATACTGAACAACTTTCTCTATGAGACCAATATCAAAACCGGGAAAAAAATCAACTGTCCCATACATATTGGTCGAGTAGGGTTACAATTTTGTATGGAGCAACTAATTTTTTTTCCCGATTTCGACCATGGACCCATACAGAAAGTTGTTCAGTTTGATGGTCTGATAATCCTCTTAAAAACCGTCCGCATATTAAATTGGACCCTGTACCTATAGTTAATTACATCTTGTTCATGTCTGGCTTTTAATTTGTCATACAACATCTTTAGTAACTAGGTAGTTTTAGGTATAAGTATAAATTTTTAACAGGTGCCAGGAAGTCCGTTATACAGGGTGTTACTGTAGAAGTTGCTTTACTTTAAAGCAGGCATGTCAAACATGCGGCCCGCACCGCACTTTCGTGCGGCCCGATTTTTGTTTTTACAGTTTTGTTCCATGATCGGTGCAATGAGTTTTATTTCTTTATGTTCTTTGCGGCCCACTGATCATCATTATGCAGTGGCCATCCAATGACTTAGAGTTTGACATGCTTTAAAGGATGATTGCAATCATGATACTGAACAACTTTCTCCAACAAAAATAAAGAAATTCTCAAAAAAATATTCCTTTTTTGATACAAACAAACGGTCGATCTGCTAATTGTGTTTGGTACGACAAGTCCAAATTGTCTCTTTGTAAATTTCCTATAGGAAAGGATTTATCCATGGGGAAAGTCGTTCAGTATGGTGAATAAAATTACCCTTTAAATAAGTGCAAATGACTACACTTACACCCTGTATAACAAGTATAACAATGCTTATCCAAAGGCTTACCTATCCTTATAGGTTCTTCTTATTTTGTTGACAGTTTTAAGGATATGATCAGAACATCAAACTGAACAACTGTCTTGTCGAAATCTGTGCTTTTTATTTCTGTTTTATACGAAATTGCAATCCTACTCGACCAAAATGTATGGGACAGCTGATTTTTTTTCGCGATATCGATGTTGGTCCTACCTATAGAGAAAGTTGTTCGACGAACGTGAATCGCAAAAAAAACAGCTCTTCCATAGAAAACTGCAATCATACACTAGTACCTAGTGGTACCCAAATATATGGGACAGTAGATTTTTTTTTTGCGATGTTGATGTTGGTGTCATACAGAAAGTTGTTCAGTTTGTTGGTCTGATCATCCTCTTAAAACACGTCGGCATATTAAGTTAGACCCTGTATATGCTATTTACTAAGTAATCTAAGCAAACTTACAGCCTAATTCTATTTGAATCGACCTACGTACAAAGGTTAGGTAGGTACCTTTAGTGCTCGTCGCTTGTGTTATTAATAATAACACAAGCGACGAGCACTAAATCCGATTGACATAGTTAATAATAACTTATTATTTACTATGTCAATCGGAAAACGACTTCACCATTTTAAACCTTAAGTAGGTAGAACTATATAGGTATACTATTACCTATCTTGTGCCATAAGGTAACATTTTAGTGTGAATTGTCATATTTTCATCACCCATTTTGATGTGGTTAAGTATTCGATAGAATCTACTTAGCTATACTTACACAAACTTAACATTTATACATGGTAGGTACAATAGACTCCAATGATATTCTAAAACCAAATCGTAGGTAGTCGTTTATCAATAATGTATGAAATAGTTTTAATTCTAGTTTTAAAACTAATTATCTAACACTACTTAGTCATTTTTTACTACTACATTATCATTTTGTGTTTAAACGACAAAGTCGACAGCACATCGGCATAGTGTAATAAAAAATAATGGTCGAAATGACAGCTTCCAAAGCGGTATTTTCTAAAGAAAAAATAGGTCCAAAGGACTCTATAGATGGCGTTGATGAGAGATGGGTGTGTGAATTTGCAGTTCATAAAATCCAAATAATAAAAATAAATATATATTTTTTTAAGTAAGGAGGGCAAAGATGCTTCGTAAACGGATCCCTCAGACTCAGTGGCATGCATGTTTTATTTACTTTTTAGCCAAAATTATTATCATAAGACCCGTGTCACATCAACGCCATCTATCTAGGCAGTCGTAAAACTGCCCATCAACAGCCTATTAAAATGTAAGCTGTATAACAGTCTTCATAGACCAGTCTGGCTAATGGATGTTAAGATGGCTTAAGAATCGTTGAACTGCACGGCGTCGCAACTCCTGCGCTTGCCGAGCTGGTGGCAGAGCTGCGGGGAGCCCACTATGTCCCCCAGGAACACGCTGAGCAGGTAGTACTCCTTAGCCTGGTCCGGTGACCGTTTGTACTGGCTGTAGACAAAACATATCGTTATAATTAGAACAATTAGTGTCAGTCATCCGTTGTGGGGGCTGCGTGGGTCTCCACGCTGCGCTTTCCGGGCTACTCTGGTTCGTCTGCGAAACTCTTCATTTTTGATTCGGATCATAGCCCTTTCCAATTTAGAAAGAATATTTTAATTCAACACAATAACTAAATACCTAAATAACAAAGGTAATCGTTATTAAACTGTCACCCATCGTTTTACTTTTCTGGTCTATTTTAGCTTTTAACTGTCTCCGCCCATAAAATATTATTATATAACAAAAGTTGTTATCTCTAAAGTCTGCAAGATTGATGTCTCATCTGTTATCAACCATAAGGATCATCTTTCATTCCAGAAAGATCATTTTTTGTAACAAAAGAAATGAAATTTTACAATTCATAATATATCACTTCATCTGTCGTAGATCAAACAAAATTACAAAGAACTGGTACTTCAAATATAATAAGGAACTGCATCTTAGTAACAATCTTTGTGTAACATAAACCCACAAATGGGAGATAAAATTAGAATACAGCCTTACAAACGATTATGCACTCTTCGAACACAGATTCAAAGCTCAGAAATACTTGTCTTCGTTATGTTGCAGTACAGCTGCAGACATGAGGCAAAAAATGCTATAAGAAACTGAATTCCTATGCAGTAAGGACCATTTTTGATCATCTCGTACAGGGGCGACAGAGCAGTGAAAGTAAGGTATTGCACAACACTGGTTCACCTCGGACGTCGAACGTAGTGCAATTATAAACTGCCAGACATTAATACGTTAAAATCAACCCGAAATGTGTTTCATAATATTCTCTTATTCGTAGTTCATAATATTTACTACCATTGGAACGTCATTATCATTGGACCTGATTCATGCATGATCCAACACGAATTTATTCTTTCGTTATCCTATAAACAGAGTCTATATTCGTCCACACACGATGGCGCATTGACGCAGCGGCAGACGTCAGTCCGTCATTTGTAAAGCAAGGAGTTGTATGAAACCGCACGTATAAGCACACACGGTGACGCATTGACGCACCGGGTGTGGTCCTAAGGACTGACATCTGCCGCTCCGTCAGTGCGTCATCATCGTGTGTGAACGCACTAAGCATAAACTATAAACTAAAGGTAGCATAATTTTATTAGTAAGTATAGGTAATATAATAGAAACACGTCACAAAGTCACGAATTCTAACTATCGATTTTTTATTTTATTGTCATTCACTATAGTCCAAATCGATATACAATTATTTGGGTACAAGAACCTTGAGGAATACGATTTCACTAAATTAATGATGATGGTATATAAGTAAGCACGTCAGTAAAATTCCATTAACAATCCACTTTGGGTTTTACAAATTGATCATACTTAAATAAAGTAACCAACAAAAAGACATCGCATTCGCAAAAGTCTTTCGCAAAGCATTTCTACCACACAATCAATCATATAAAAACCCTGGGTATTTTTTAAATTATCTGAGTAACGTCAGTGGATGGGTGTTTATTTTCACGACGGCGATGACCCGCGCGTGTTGCGTGACTATTACATCAATGTCCCACTTATAGGCCAGTGGACACAGTTTGCTGCATTCTTCTGCGAACCGTGCACAATTTTGTCGGGCGTTGACCTGAATTCGGTACAATTGGAGGTGGCATTGAGACACCCCATTTGAATGAAAACGTTTTGAAACACTCATAGAAATTCATAGCGTTGGATGGTCAGCGGTGCCAAGGTCACTGTTTGGAAACTTGTAAATAAGCATAGCATCATTATGGTTTTACATTAGTGACGCAGATTACTGTTACCAGTTACTTATTATTAGTGGATGGCACGTCTATCAAGCCAAGTCATAGGCTTTGGAGGGATGTTGACCGTCCATACTACTCCATACCCACTAGGTAAGCGCTGTAGCGGTAGTAACTATTAAGTAATCTGTGGTTGTAGTGTATGGTCCACTCCCGCTTATCCCGCTTTGTGGGAGGCGACTTTTGCCCTTCGTATGATTCTATCAAAACCATAGATAACACACACACTATGTAGTAATTCACATGAGCAAGAAATTCCTTTCGCACAGCAATGAACATTTCAAAGATTTGTAACTAACCTGAAAACATCAGGCCAGTCCAGCTGTGGTCGCGGATGGGCCTGCGCCCGCGCGGCGTAGTGCGCGCACACCCGCTCGAACACGCATGCTCGTGCCCCGAACTCTCCCACTATGTACTTCTCCACTTCTTGCGCGTCGAATGGCTCGGCTGGTTCTACGCCGAATGTCAGCTCACGACGGTTACGCGAGCGATAGGTTGCTGAAATTGTTTTATTATAATCGTCAAAAATAGGTCTCCTTTGTTAACCTCTACGGAATATAAAATAAGAAGGGCGGAGGGGCTATAGTGACCACAAGTATCTCCAAGGACCTTAAACGTAGAGAGGTGTTTACGGAAGTCGAAGTCACTCATGAACTTATTATTAAACTGCATTTATTAGGTACTTTATTATTCTGGAAAATTGTGACCAATCATAGCAAAGAAATAGAATATACCTATAGAAATAACCTTGATTTGGGTGACTCAGTTCTGTACAACACCTGTACTTACTGCTATATTATAGGTACCAATCACCATTCGACACGTTATTTAACACTAAAATCTTCCCAGATTATGCTAAAACTTATCCTTTGCTACAACTGCACGCTTAAAAAGATACTTGGTTGGTTGTTATTGCTAATCTAACTACCATAAAAGCGTAATATGATATGGATGTTGCTCCTGTCCTGACAAATTTCGGCCACGGCGGCGGCGGCTGCTTCAACTCCGTTGTTGGCGTTGATGGGTCCTCATATGGCTAAGATGGAGAAGAAGAACCTCGCACTTAGAGGGCACGTATAGCTGCTGGATTTCGGTGGATTATAAATTATAATGTATGTTTAATACATACATTATAACATCTATAAACATACATTATATATTTATTATTTCGTTGCAATAGAATCGACGAATTCCCCTCACACGAGGAATTTCTATTGAAACGAATTCGTGCCCTCTAGTACGACGAATCATCAATTTCGACTATTTATACGAGTTGTAACAGTTGATAATCGTATTATTCTGACAAAGGGGGTTCTGTTTGACTGGTGCATTCGCAGTTAGAGTTTGAACAAGATAACCCAAACTAAAACCTAACTTTTTCTATTTAACTAAAACACTGCCAAATTGTAACGAAACGGACGTATATTTTGTTATGTGTGATATCATCATCATCACAAGTCTATCTCTATAGGTACACATCCTACTGCAGGGCATAGGCCTACTCTCATGTAAAGGGTGAGGGGGAGTGAAACATACTGCACTTGGGCTCGCTTCGTTTTGGTATTGGTGGAGACATGATAGTAAATTTGTATTTTAAAACAATATTGCTGTATAAGCATAATATAACAAATATTCTGAAAACTCAAAAAATCCACGTTTCACTAGTAGGTAGTAGGTAGCGTTGTTCCAACACTTCGTATGTACGATACCAGCCCTATATTATAAGCGTAACAGTAACTAATTAAACCCCACCAGCCTATACATACACACAAAACTAATTTGCTATCTAGCCCAGACTGTAACCTTCTGTTATTACTTTAAAGCTTTAGCTTTATCTCTTTAATTGCCTCTCTAATTTGTCTCCGCCAGACAAGCTTGGTATTATTTTCGTAGATTTAATTTTTCTTTGATGGCATAACGTTGTGGGTAATTTGAGCAAGTCCCGTCCACCTTTTGCTGTGTCTTTCGTTCTTGTCTTCATTTTATTAATCCACCTCTCTATCGTGACGTACCAACGGCTCTATAGAGCTAATTAAGCACCATTAAGAAATAATTAAAAGGATTTGTTAATTAAAGGGTTTACTACCACTATTGTATGCCTATGTGGCGGAACATAGCTGTACTGTACCATAAGTAATAATGTCATCAATTATGTATACCTATGATTCACAATAAATAATATTTCTATTTCTATTTCTACTCTTCTTTGCAGCCATATGAAACGTTCAAGAGAAGACGTCAGAAAGACAACATTTACAATATTATATTATTAGGTATCTTACAAAGTTAAAATAACATACCATTTGTCATAGAATAATACATCACCCAGAATACGCTTATTTACTGGAATGTAAAACCAGTGAAAATTTAGAAAATGGAGAAGGTTGATTTCTATTGAAATTGCGCAGTATAGTAATTAACCAAATTGAAAACAAAACTAAAGAAGCTCATGCATTTAGTTTGGCGAGAGATAGGCAGGGATATGCAGGACCTCGGTCATGGTTGATAACTAGCTGTGATTCACTTAATTATTCTCTTAGCCTATAAGTTATAAAAAATTATTATAAAGAACCAATCCAGTCCAATTATCAGTAATTTTGTACCACTAGTAGCAAAACAGAACATCATGCGCCATGGAGAAATATGGATGAGGCATATGTCCAAAGACGATTGGTTTAAGAGCTGTGATGGATGGACGGAAATACAAGCACAGAACATTATTGGTGGGCAAGTATTTAGCATTGTCCATGTAAGTCGATTTTAGTTTAAAAAGTATCAAGCCTTAAGATATTTATTTGTAATAGTCATTATTAAGTTGTGTTATGCTGTAGAGTTTCTGGCCACATCTTCTCTACAGGGACAAAACGTTCCGACGCGGTGGTAGCTGTTTAATAAGTGTGCTTCAGGCTCCTATATTGAATAAATTATTTTGATTTGATTTGATTTGATATATCGACCAGCAATTAAACTCTGTATATCTACGAATTATGTTTCTTTAAACATTAATCTTGCAAATATGCTCTATACTGTTAATGTATACCTATTCAGCGCTTTTAGCGCATAGTTGACGCGACTATTAAAGAGCTGCATGTAAAAAGGCTCTAAAACATCGTTTGCTAGTTAAAATAATCGATATCCATTAAACAAACATTCGAAAAGCTTTGACACATGGTTCTCTCTGCGTGCTATATTTTGTTCGGAATATTTTACAATAAGCCTGAAGTCTGAACGTATTGCGTGAAAATGCATTTGTAACACAGATTAAACTGCATTTGTTTTGACTGCGGTGCAATAAATCTGTCAAAGCGAATTTTGGAAAAATAACTGTTCTGGTACGAAATATTACAAATATTATTTCAGTGTTATCCTCAAAATTACCATAAATCCAAATGTTCCTTGTTTCCACTTGGTTTAAACAGAAAAGGAAGTGCCATACATAAATAATACGAACCTGGGCTAACAGAATACGAGAGTTTCTTCAGGAAATTAGTCAGCCTTACACTCAAAACGATGAAGGGGAATCCAACCAATTGCACTGGCAGCTCAAACGGTGTGTCCTGACCGTTCACCTCATTACAATGCACCAACAATAACATCAGGACAGAACTACAATACAATATTTTATTCCACTCCATTGCGAACGAGGAGACAGAGAGACTAACGGCGTCTAGCGACCCGCTCGCATCAAATACTAGCTACTTGCGTAAGAGTTCAAGATGCTCTATTGTTTAACGTAACGTAATCGTCAGTAACCCGCTAATTCCGTAATATTTATTAGTCACAACATAAATAAAACCTTGACCCGTATTAATTTTAAAACAAACGAATCTATAAACACATCGATATAACGTTTTTAGAGTTACGTATTCGCGATTGAAATAGACAACAAAAATGTAGCTGGTACCGAACTAACTGGTTGAGCGGCAAAGATCGTACTGGAAAAAACGTATACGTGACAAGAAACGTAACACCTTCCCCGGCGACTGCTGGTATATTGTTGGTCAATCGGACTGTTATGTCATCAGTACAGTCCCAATCGTCAATTATTTCTACATCCCGAGCGCTTTACTTCTTCGCGATAACGATTACATTGGAACAAACTTTTTTTTTTTATTGTACCTTGATGGGTTTGCTCTTGACTTCAATTTAGTCCTTCAGGACAAAGATAGGGTCGAAGACGTAGCGAGCTTACCCAGAAGGGCACTGGCACTCCTGCACACCGACTGAACTCCAGCCAGGCGGCTCCTTGCGGAACCTACCACACCGCTGTGGGGGATCGTTCAGCCGCCACCACAAACTTGGTAGCTTGTGATGCCATGCCCAGGGTTGACCGCTAGGAGGTAGATCCCCAACCATCCCAAACTTGGACCTACCTACGTAATGCACAATTATCAGGTCCTATGGCACACTTTTGAGCTTTGAATGGAGCTGTAAGATCAAGAGTTGATAACTTCCGTGCATTTTAACTTTACGAAAACTAACACAAAAGCTTTTAAAACTCTTAAAGGTAGTACGAAGGAGGAACGGTATGTCAGTAAAGTTAAATGTAGTTAAGGACGTTTTGCAAACGTTTTCCCATAAATATTTTTCCCTTTAAAACTAAGCAGTGGCATAATTACTGGCTGACAGGACTGGCACAATGCCGAGAGCCTCGAGGAACTAACCTTTAGTATTAGAGACGAGCTTTTTACACTAATTTAGCATGGAAGTTGCATGGATAGGTGGGCCCGGTCCACCCTGATTTTTGACAATGACCTCGTCACATTGCAGTCAATTATTACTACTCTATTGTAGTCAGTGACATTCACAGAATGTCATTGATTAGTAATAACACAGAGTACTATATTATAAGGTAATAGGGATTGAAGATAGTACCTACCTACCTATTACAGATTTGCAACGACCTAGTTATTGTTTTTATTCTACTGCAAAGTCGTATTGCAGTAAAATCTTGAGCTCGTTTCGCTCGCTACAGGTTTTACATTTTATAACGACTTAATTAGGGTGCTGTTAGTTGTTAGTTGGCTTCATTGATTAGAATCAGGTGAAACAGAACAAACTAAAAGAAAATATACCGAATGTTCATTTGTTATACCTGTTCAAATGATACATCATATTTCACAAAAATACAATTCTCGTTTAGCATTACGGCTTTTATATCGTTACATTTTTTTTCTTGACACCTTTGGCATGCGCTCAACAAACAACCTACCAAAGTTACAAAGCAATCGATCGAATGGTATAAAAACGCACAAAGGACAAACAAACATCGATTCTAATAATAGATAGAGATAACTTATGAAAACTAAAATTATACAAGGTGAAATGTAGGTACATAGGTTCATGAATGATATGTAAACAATTTTACCTGGACTAAGAGCATACGACAGCTTCTTGATAAAGTTAGTCAATCTGACGGCCACAATGATGAAGGGGAACCCCACCAGTTGGACCGGCAGCTCGAACGGTGTGTCCTGCCCCGACCCCTCCATCAAGCATTGGAACAACACTATCGATAATATCGCCCAAATATAAAACATTTTCAACAATTCCATGGTTAAATTTTCCTTATTTCGCAACTAAAATCAACACTGCATTTGATATGTTAATGAACACAATTATTTTTAACTTAAAAAGCGAAGGCAAAGTAATTAAGGTTGATCCTAGTTTCTTATAATTGCATAACACAACGACCTTAGTTGGATATCCACGTATAACTGGCCATGTCCAACGACTCGCATTCTACTTGTGCCCGGGGTTGTTTCGTAACCCTAATACTAATCATTTGAGTCAGACCTCATTAGTAAATCACCTGTGACGATTATGATTAACAACTTTACAATTTATACCATGGAACCGAACTCGTGATAATTACGAGCAAAACTGTTGAAAAAAATGTTTTGCTCTAAATTTTTAATGTAAGGTCAATAAAATATAGACTTTTACAATCAGTTTCCAAGGCAAAGATCGAAAGTTGCAAGGCTTTGCGCACACGCAACCACAAGCGTTACTACGCATGCGTAGCGATCGCTGCGACTCTGATGCAACTGACGGATAGATCTGCAAAACTATAACCCCACTATACCCTACCTCTATGTGAAACAATACTCCATCAAGAACTTAGTTCCTAGATCTTTAGTAAATAGACTTGATTATGGTAGATATAATTATTATGTAAATTCTATGGTAAATTCTACCTGCACGGACTTGAAAGAAATACGGACCGAACATTTCACTAAAAGATGTGAAGCATACAAGGTAATACAATCTCGTTTGTCCTACAAGGGACTTACACTCACGCAGATGCACTAGCTCTAGGCGCAGTTCCTAAAACCCGTAACCTTATGTACCGCGTGACAGCACGCACACAAGAGAAATGGGTGCTTCACTCATGATTAGACGAGACTACGTCTGGTTCTTCTTTTAAGTCTTTGGGTACCTGTTACAGTATCAGTCTGGTACTTAATCAAATGTTAAACAGAATTGGAAATTAAATCTTCACACACGCGTACGATTCTAACGTACAAGTTTTCGAACGTATGAGGCGTCAAACTGCATCGTCTATATCTATTCTATACAAATAATAAAATTGTAAACTTGGTGTGGATGTAGGTACATATTGAAGGTAACTATTTGCTAAAATATTAATTGGGGGCGTTTCGGATACGTAATGGAATGCATTAAAACCATTTTTAGAACTTTTTCCATTTATCTGTTTCTTTGTGCACGCATCACTCAAAAACTACTGAACCGATGTGGATAGGATTTTCATAGTATCATAGGGCTTAGTTTGGATTAACATATAGGGTTTATTTCATTGCAGTATTTAAAGTCAATTATCTGTCATATAAGCTAACAATGACTTATCCAGAAGTTGAGAAACAGGTCGTAGGTGTAATTAAGTTAAGACGGTATAGGTTGAACAATTTCGTTTTCTGACGTACCTAGTGGGCTCGGCAAATCCCCGGTTTGGAAGGTTGTGGGTGCAAGTCCCGTTGGAGAAATAAAATTGTTGGATAGTGCTTATTCATCAATTGTTTTTACACTAAGGTCGGATTTGACCAAACTTTGATTTATCCAAGAGTAACTATACTAGGAATAATACCATACTATACTCACGGACTTGAAAGAAATACGGACCGAATATTGCACTAAAAAGATGTGAAGCTAGCAAGGCAATCTCGTTTGTTCTACAAGGGACCTACACTCACACAGATGCATATATCTAGTTACTTCTCTAAAAATCTAAGTTTAGTCGAATCCGGCCTTAGTCGTTTTTATCAGAGTGCTGCTTTCGTCGCACTACTTCTATTAAACATTTGTTTATTAAACGAAAGCTTTTAGACCCAAAAGAGCATTTTCAATATACAAACATATCGTTTTTTTCAAGTTCTTGAAAAAGCGAAGTTCGTCACTCAAGAAGTAAATAAAAAGGAAATTTGGAAGCAATAGGCTCTCAGTTCGATCACATTCCTAGGAGTGCGATTTTTGAAACGCATTCAGTGAGCTCAGCACTTGAAAATGCCAAAATTAAGATATGCATCTTTCTACTGCTGATTTGACTTTTCAAAATGTAAAAATTTCAAATGCGAATGAGATTCAAAAATTGCACTCCATGAGTGCGATTTTTTAAACTCATTCAGTGAGCTCAGCAGTTGAAAATCTCAAAATCACTACGGAGATATGCATCTTTCTACTGCTGAATTAACTTTCAAAAATCGCACTCCTGAAGTATGATTTTTTAAAAGTCAAATCAGCAGTAGAAACATAATATGCAAGTTACGTACGTCAGAATTTCAAAGGAAAGTTTCATTAAGGAAACTAATTTTGCACCAAAAGCTGAGATTTAAAAAATCATTTTCCAATCCTGAACCACTTTTACACGGAAATACCGGCAATAGTGGTTTATTCAATAAAATGAAAAACATACCTACACAAAATCCAAACCTTGAATGTGCTTGAATCCTGTGTTATCTTTTGTTTTGTACACTTGGAGTCAACACGACTTCCCCACAAATTGTCAACATACAAAGGAAGATTCTAAGCACGCCATTACGACAGAGACCAGAGGACCTTGTTATTTTGGGATTAAGAAATACGTACCTAAAAAATGCATAGCAAATTTTTTTTTATCTCTGCAACTGCTGTTTACAATAAAAACCGGCCAAGTGCGTGTCGGGCCATGCGCTGTGTAGGATTCCGTTGCTGCTCATCCTTCACAAAAAGCTGACTTTTTCTACATTTTATAAGTTGGTCGACTATTACTCGTTCACTTGTGAAGCCTACTATAGCTGTGATGGTTTTCCTTTTATAACTTTTATATGTTTAAACTACTGCCGTGAATTTTTAACCCGACTGCGTGACGCAAAGAAAGGGTAATGTGTTTATCGGTATATAATATAATGTAAGTTTGTACCTTTTTCACATATCCTAAAACCACCGTTTAGCTGGCAGGGGGTTTAGCTGGCTGGGTGGAGGGACTTGAACAAAAATTTGCACTTTAAAGCTTAATATTTCGTAAACGGATCCACATGGACATGGTGAAACTATAAGGGTTCCAGCATAGCTAGCATGCCGCAGTGATACAGCGCTATCACATCTTAGCTCTCTTTCTATTTGCGTGCGAACGAACGAGATAAAAGACGTGATACAGCCGTATCACGTGTAGCATACTGCGAGTGCTGGTTGACTACGGAACCCTAAAAACATGATAAATCTGAACAGGTGTGTTTAATTATTATTTACTGAAATGAATGATGATCTTTTAAAACATCTTATCGGCATTATTGTAGAAGAACTGCGTGCACTTACTACTTTGCTTTTCGCTATAATACCAACCTATATTTACCAAAGTACACTTTTGGAACGGTGGAACATAAATATCTACTGTAAAATCCGTCTACATAACTTAGTATCGTAAAATAAATCAGCTCGGATCGTTTTCGACGAATAGAAAGTTATTTGGGAATCTCATGGGAAAGATAAAAGTAGGCGGACAACAGGACTGTCCATCCCAACTATAGCTCGTGCCCGTCGTGTGGTTGTCAAGTCGTTGGAATGAAAAACCTCAAAAGCAATATAAAGTGCCTCTTAGAGACAGTGCTAGATTGTATCTCATTTGGGAGTGTAATCGTCGCATTTGTCTGGGTTTATTCCTCTGGCACACTGGGTACCAATTGCTTTTAACTTCAGAGCGCGCTCCTTACAAACGAAGTATGGTTATATTTTTAATACTAACCAGTTAAAGTCAATGAAATTTTTCAATTCGTCAGTACGCACAAAAATATAAATGGGTGCTTCACGCGTGATTAGACGAGATTACGTCCGTCTTTTTTTCAGGTCCGTGGACTTAAATTAGTAAAGAATTGACAATATAACCAGACTTTGTTTGGATGGAGCGCGCTCTGAATGATATCCTCTACATAGTTGCAGAATAAATAAAACCTTTGAAATACCTGTATGTCTTTCATGGTATTTAATGAAACATTAGAAGTATACGTTAGTCAGTATATTAGCCTAGCCAAGTAATGGGGGATTTTCTGAAAGAAAATCAAATGGTATTATGGTGTTATTGACGCGAGATGACTGTCCAACCTTGCTGACTTTTTTAAACAAGATGAAAACATTATAGTAGCCATATTTTTTTTTACCATGTCTTGATGTCACGTCAACGCCATTTGTCGAGGACAATCCCCCATTAATATACGTAATTATTAAAGTAAATTAATATTGTTATATGTACGTAAACAATACAGGGTGTAAAGAAAAGTATCATTAGATTCTCTACCCACCAAACAGAACAACTTTTACTATTGGAGCAAACATGTCAGAACAAAAAAAAAGTCAGCTGCTCCATACTAAACTGCAATAGGTACTCAAATGTATGCAACAGCAGATTTTTTTTTTTGCTTTGATCGATTTCAGTTTCGGTAAGCTACACAAACTATGAGTTTTTAATTAGTACGTTCCAGATTTGGTAGCTAATATCTTTATTATTTTTCAACTATTTGCTTCCATAGTAAAAGTTGTTCAGTTTGATGGCTAGAGTAGGTCTGTGGTTTAAAGGTTAATGATACTTTTCCTTAGACCCTGTATGTATAGGTACTTGTAGAATGGAAAAAGTAAGTTTCCTTTCAGTTCCATTTAAAATAAAGTAGGTTTTAATGAACGGCAAGTCAAAATGTATCTTTGTAGAGTTTCTGACCACACAACGGAAAACACCTTCCGTTCTATACCAATGATGAAAAAAAAATCTTTTTTTTATAGTTTAAGGTTGTTTCAGTCCATACAAAACTTTGACGTAGAACACGCGTTAGACGGTATTAATAAAAGTAAGTATGAAAAAATTTTATATATGAAAAAATTGCTTAGAAAATCTAGATTGCGAGTCTCAAATAACATTTACAATTTATAATATAATTACGAAGATATCAAGCTTTGGTGGTCCAGTGGCGAGTAACCTTGCCTGCCGTGCAGGAGGCGATGGTTCGATACCCGTCCAGGCCGGCTCGTACCAATTTCGGAATTTATGTACGATTTGTAACACCACTGGCATTTCGGTGAAGGAAAACATCGTTAGGAAACCTACATGCTTCAATTTCGAGGCATGTATTGTACACTGTCCATTATAAGTAACGACGGGCTCACCCTCCGTCACACTGGACAGAGTTTCGGTACTACTGGTGAAACGTGGATGTTCTGAGGTCTCAAAAAATCTCTGACTACCCCCTCGGGGAATATAGTCGTGAGCATATATGCCTATGCTCTTCTAATAAAGCGGCGAAATACGTGAAATGCGCAGACAGCCCTGGAATTATACTGAGATGGCGCAGCGTTACGTTATATAGCCTCATTTCATACTGATTACGCCTGTTTGTGCCGGCTTTACACCCTCCCGCGAAATTATGCTCTTATAGGTAGGTTAAGTACTAGTACAAAATGTTTTTTTTTAGTACAGAATGTTACTTATACAGGGTGTAAGGAAAAGTATCATTAACCTTAAAACCACACACTCTACCCATCAAACTGAACAACTTTTACTATAGGAGCTAACTTGACAGCGCAAAAAAATCTGTTGTTCCGTTCTGTATAAGAGGTCAATTGCTATTCCAAGTTCCAACTGCAATGCCTACTCGACAACAGCAGATTGTTCATGTTCTGACAGGTTTGGCAGTTAAAGTTGTTCAGTTTGATGGGTAAAGTAGGTATGTGGTTTAAAGGTTAATGATACTTTTCCTTACACCCTGTATATTATCTATAAAATACCGAATTGGTAGTAACGCCAGGCCACGTTTGATGTACGCTGGTTTATCTCTACCTTCCTCTCTCTCGCCTGTTCAATCTTTAACAAAAAAAGTTGTTTGAAAAATAACAAGCAAACTATACTTAGAAATCAAAACAACTATTTAAAATAACTTATGTATCTACATAAACCTAAGCATATTATAGTACTGTGTGCTTCGGATGGCACGTTAAGCCGTTGGTCTCGGCTGCTATCTCTGGTGCTAGTAGTCTTTACATAAAAAACCACGTCAGAGGCCGAAAGGCGGTTTGAATATACTCTGACACCAGGGCTTGCCCACACGATAAGAAGAAGCAGAGAAATTAATAGGTAAGTACTAACCTTTAGCAAAAGAGAGCTTCGCGCAGAACATCACAATGAAAACTGTAATATAGCACTTCCAAATCATTTTTTACGAAGGTCACTGCAGAGTACAACAAAACTAAATATCACGCTCAGTTAGCCCCGTGGTGTCTTGCTTACGAATGCCAAATTTTCACGGCGTATTCGAAGAAATAGAGTTAAAAACCATAAAATTACGTTATGAAATCTTTCCGGCTTCAATGGACCATAACATTGTTAATGACTGAAAGCAAATAATTTTAAGTACCTACATTAAGATTTATTTCTTCATTATAGGAACTACATTGTATTACAAAAATAAAAACTGAAAAGAAAAAAACAGGCCCAGTAGTCTAGAATTGTGTTATGTAATATGAAGCGACTTTCACAGTCGGGACCCATTATTCAGAAAATTTGATCCAGTCTAGAATTTTAAATATGTACAAATTAATAATACCTACACTAGAATTTACCCTCGGAATTGCATGCGGAATAGTCGTTTTCCAACATATTGTTTTTTCGAACCTATTTCGATGGTTCAATAGAATAAATCGTCCAAAAATAGCTAACAAAATTCGATTGTCCTTATAAAAAGCATAAAATAACATATTTTTTGTTCATCACGTTTTTTAGCCAGTTTATTTTCTCTTCACGAAAGAAACATCTTGTCATTAGTAGCAGTAGAGTGTTCAAATGGGGCACCAGTCTGTATAATAACGCGGTTATCATTATCATGGACAATTTAATAATCTTTATAAAGCGTAACCAAACGACTCCTTATTGTGGACGAAGTCGAGATTTGAAGTTTTGTTTATTCCTGTAATTCAAAACTTGGGTTTTGCACTTTAAGCAATGCAACGTTTTTGGAGTGACCTCACTGAGAAAACTGATAATTAATAAATAAGGTGAATTCAGCTAAAGGTATGATGAATTCACCTTTTGTTTCAGTTACAACATTGTTCAGGCACACCACTGGCTTTTCGGTGAAGGAAAACACCGCGAGGAAATATCATGAGATATCTTTTATTTTATGTGAACTGGCAAGATGTCTTGGAAATAAATATGAAAGCCATAAAAACTAACCAGGAAAAAAACTTTTTTCTTTTTAATTTATTTTTTTCTGACAGATCTGTTTTTTTCTTAGATTGTTATGAAAACTCTTTGGTTGTATGACAAAGATGAAGAAGAGAAATCCCAATCGCTTAAAAAATATAGGTACCTACAAAATAATATCTTTGCTCGTATTTCTGAAGTTTTCGTTTGAGGACGGTCGGAGATTTTTGAAAAACAGAATTCATTTTATGAAATCGATAGATAGATAGATATTTTCATCTGGAGATTGAAAAATCGTCCCTAAAAGACTGTTCTGTTACTACCAATGAGCTTCATTGGTTACTACTATTATAAGCAACGAGCTTTTACCCACGACTTCGTCCACACAAATTAAGGTGGTTGGAGAGCTGTCAATTTCATACAAAACGTTGTCGTATAACACTCGTAGACGGTATTAATAAAAGTAATGTTTTATATATGGAAAAATAGCTTAGAAAATCTAGTTTCCGCGAATCAAATAATATTTACAATTTGTAATATAATTACGAAGATATAAGGGTTTGAAATTTTGTATGAATAATTTCAAAGCGTGATATCTTCGTAATAATATTATAAATTGTAAATATTATTTGATTCGCGGAAAATAGATTTTTTAAGCTATTTTTCCATATATAAAACATTACTTTTATTAATACCGTCTACGAGTTTACCATATATAAAACATTATTTTTATTAACACCGTCTACGAGTGTTATACGACAACGTTTTGTATGGACGGAAACCACCTTAAGTTAAATAAAATTATACGTTACATCAACAAAACAAGTTACATCAAAATCGGTTCAGTAATTTTTATGAATAAATCTAAAAATGGTGATTGAAGGTTGAAAACCGTTTTTTTTTAAATATCTTCAATGTACAGATACGTCTGTTACAGTTTTATAGGTAATAGTTTAAATACAGTACATGCTTTGATAAAGTAGATAGAGCTAAGATAGAGCCTCACGCTTCTACCGTATAAAACAAAAGTGGCCAACTTTCTTAGGTTGCTGGGCGTGATCCGTCATACAACTTATCTCTGTGTATTATCTCTCAACAGACAAACGCAAACTACTTTAATACAATATCATATTGTTTTAATGGGATATATTCCAAAGGATTCGCTCGATTGCCCTGCCCATGCCGCTCCCCCGCTCTTATGTAGATTATAGACTATTATAGTACTGTGAGAATCGTAACATATTTCAATGAATTAATTCTTTGCCGTGCTCGTACTGGGCAGTAATCAATATAAGTCACAAACCGCAAGTTTTTATAACGTTCATAAATGATTGATTGTTCTACTTTTTATTTCCATAACAGATTCGTAACATAGCTAAAGTCAGGCTGTGCAAGTATATATCAGAAAATGTTTTAGGAAAAGTGGGTAGATACATCCGTCAAGTGAATAAGCGTGGGTTTTTGTCGCCCGGAGCACAGACCGATGTTGTCGCCTTCTTATCTTTATAAAAAGACGTACACAAAAGGTAAACGAAATTACTTTGCCAATATATTCGGGTTGTGGTTGGCATCTTTTTTTTATCCATGCAAACTTAGAAACGAAATCTTTAAAAAGATACTTAGAGCGAGCGAAGCGAGCTCGACTTTTCTCCTCAAGAAGAATTGGTTATGGCCAGAGCTTTTTAATACGTACAAATCATGTGCAAAGCAACCTAAGTACCTAAATCTCGAAAATTTTACGCTCTATACGAATTGGTTAAAGACAGAGCTTCATGAAAAATATCTTACTTTATCTTCTTATGTAAATGATTTATAGTAGATTACACACCGAGGACAGGAAAGTAAGAAAAGTCTCAGATCTCATGTAATTGTTGACCGAGGCGAAGACGAGGCTACATGTGATCTGAGGCTTTCTTATTTACTGTCCGAGGTTAGTTTACTATTTTTCTCCTCGAAGGAGGTGGAAAGCGACAACTTCGTTTAACGCAGCGGGACGAGAATTGACGCTTTCCGTCCGGAGGGAAGAAAAATACATAACTCTCAATTATAATTTATTCAGTATAGGAGCTTGAAGCACATTTATTAAAGGTCAAATCTTTTTTAAGCTACCGCCGCGTCGGAATGCGTTGTCGCTGTAGAGAAGATGCGGCCAGAAACTCTACAACATAACTATTACAATATAAATTATGTATACAATAATACATAGTCTATTTAATAAAATAATTGATATAGTGACCTCAGACCTAAGCATTTTGATCGTTTAAATAATCATCCAGTTTATAATCAGCTTTTTTACAGATAACTTTTACTATCTGAGTTTTAAACATGTTTTCGGAAAGATTCAAAATGGTCTCGGGGATTTTATTATAACAGCGTATAAATGGTCCTAGAATATCAATTAAATACCTACTAACTACACGAATATATCGATACACGATTCGAGGCATCTGTATGCAATTAATTTTTAAAACATATTTTAAAAAGCACTTTATAAGCGAGAGCTTCGGTGGGCACTGAACCGTGAAGGGTGAAATAATAGGACAACTTGTAGGTACGAGTATACCTGCACGGTGGTAGACTGTAGAGGCAAGACAAGACGACGAAAATAATAAGCGAGGGTTGAAATGGCATTCGAGTATTCGTAGTCGTACGAAGTGTAGCTGTGACTATTTTCCGAGCCGAGCGTGTACGGAGGCAGGTATTACGTGAATTACGTGAGTTTACGTAACGTATCATCGTACGTAGGTAATTTCTATGCATAAAATGTAGGTCGCACGCTAAGGTTCGTGATTTTTTATATCAGAGTGCACTTCTTTACGTAAGTTATATTGTTTATTGCACACAAATTGATTGTTATTATGTGTGCCTATAATATGTTGTAGGTACCCTTTATATTTCTCCGTAATTTTAACTGGTGAAAGTTTTGTAAATATCTTTTTTTACAAAATTAACAATTTTGTTACAGAAAGTCGTGTAAATCGTCGCAAAACACCGCATAATAATGTCATCAAGTTCTATCATCAAGCAAAACTTTTTTGTTCCGTTGGCCCCTTTTCTTTTTATTGCTTCCAAGAACTTTTCTTTTTGAACAAGATCTAAGAAACGGGATCATATTAAAAAGTCTCGGATCACGGCAGGTTCTTGTTATCCTTCGTTCACTTCCTAACAATTTTTACGTATCACATAAAATATATTATACGTGTAAGGAAAAGTATCACCTTTGAACCCATACTCTACCCATCAAACTGAACAACTGTAGTATGGGAGCAAACCTGTCAGAACAAAAAAATATCAGCTGTATTGCAGTTTAATACATTACGCGTGGGTAGGAAATAATATACTTACATGAAATGCCAATCAAGAGGATATAACTGCAATATATATTACTGCTGTATTTTATCTGATTTCCGAATATATAGTTTCAATGCTTGTATTAATTTAAGATTTGTATCCAAATCTTTGAGCCACGGGTAACTTTAAACAGATATCTGACGAAATACACTCTCAGAGATTTGTTTAAAATGATGGCTTTAATTTGTTAGTATTGAAAGTAGGACGTAATTTCGTTCGCATACGAATCGTAAATAGCGAAACTGCAAGGACTAATCCTCTTAACGAAAATGAAATTAAAATTGCAACAACGGGCCTAAAAACGTAACTGATATCGATTTGTAGCATGGTTTCTCCTGCCCAACTGACGGGAACTGAACTGGGTTGTTTTGGTTCCCCAAAGTGAACGTTTTTCAGCTTGATGGTCTGAATCACCCCGTTAAGGGGCTACCTCCTGGTTTTACCATGGAATTGGGTAACTTTGGAACCATTTTAATAATTAACTATAGCACTTTTTGAGCTGAAAAATAAACTGAACCATCTACACGATATGAGAAGTGATGTGGTTTTTCTAGAAATCGATTTTAATGAATAAAACCGAAGAAAAGGGAATCTAAAGTCACCCCTTTTTTTCAGTTGTAATCTAATCGGAAGAAAATTTAAATTTAGTTCACAACACAATGTAGAGTTGTGTGGTTTTCTTACTTTTTTTAAATTAATAAAAAATCATCTCATTTTTCAAAGAAAACGGCTATATTCTCACCGGAGCCACGCGCTCGTTCGCATCGATTAGTATGAAGAGTCGTGTACCGGAGATGATACGCCTTAAGTATGTAACATATTTAAGTACCTACACCCTGTACATACATTAATAACGTGAGAGGAGAAGAGTAAGATGAACAAATGAAATGAGACGAGATTTGTTCGCTTCCTTCTCTATCACTATCCTTTTCTTACATCTAACTATTATAAAACTGTAACTGTCTGAACATTGAAGATATTTACAAAAAAAGGATTACGATATTATGTTTTTTAGGTATCCCTGACTCGAAATGAACCTTTGTCTCTGTTTGTCTGTTTGTTCGCGCATCACGCAAAAATTACTGAACCGATTTTATGAAACTTTTTTTGTTTGATAACTTACGAGTATGATCTGACTTAAAATCTGGTATTTAATTTGTGCGGACGAAGTAGCGGGTAAACACTAGTAATTTTTGTCTGTTTGTATTGAATAGGCTCTGAAACTACTGGACCGAGCTGAATAATTATTCCACCATTAGAATGGTATTATCCGTGAATTATCCGTGATTAGAGCATAGGCTAAAAAAATGGCCAGGTGTGTGTCGGAAATATTCTAAGGCAGTAAGAAGTTCGCCGCGGTATACTAGTCTATTATAATCCGGTTAGAACGCGTAGGTACCTATCCACTATAATAGGTAACATTATAAATAACCCTGTTTCCTAATATAATTACGTAGGCATGTCAATATTGTAATGTGTAGTAGGTAAGGTTAGTAAACAGAGTCTAATTAGTTACATTTGGAACTCACCAACTCCTAACACATATCTCAGCCGTTTCACGAACCTCACCAACCGTACACTGAGAGTTAGCAGCGGGAACCCAACCAACTGCAGGGGTAGATCAACACCGGATTGTGATGAAACTTCGGTAGAAATCAACACAAACACAACTAAGAACAGACAAAACAACACTCCACCTGCTTTCATTTCTAATGTTTCTATTTAATTTACAAAAGAGAATTTTTATTGATAAAATTACTTGTAAAAAATTGTTTTGTTTCTAAATTATCACGGTGCGATAGTTTGGCAGGAGTGAATGCGACTAGCTCAATAATGTAGCTCTCAATGTCAGAAGCTAAACGTAATGTTACATCGATTGGCTCAACGTGCATTGTTAATTGAATGGGTGAAATCTAAACGCAATTAAGTATCCCGACCGCGTTCGAGTCTGCTTTAGTAAGTGATTAGGCTACGAAGGTTGACGTTATCGGTGCGGTAATATGGTGCAATGAGATAATGAACTCAGAGACTCAGACCATTTTGAATTTCCAATGAACGGAATGGAATCATTTCCGTCCTGGAGTGCGATTTTTGAATCTCATTTGGTAAGCTCAGCAGTTGAAAATGTCAAAATAACTATGGAGATATGCATCTTTCTACTGCTGATTTTACTTTCAAAAATCATTATTCAGGAGTGCGATTTTTGAAAGTCGAATCAGCAGTAGAAATATGCATATCTCCATAGTAATTTAGACATTTTCAACTGCTGAGCTCACCGAATGATATTCAAAAATCGCACTATATGTATTTCAAAAAAGGTTTTATACAAATGTGGCGTTTGATCCAGTATTTTTTACAAACACTATAAGCCAGGCAGGTCATGATTTTCAACAAGATATTCCAAAGACTTTTCAATATATAATCCACCTCTCTAATAGGTAGTTGGGATTCAAAAGTAAAAATATCTATAGGCTAAATTGGACCAATCAGCTAAAAAGCTATTTTCTTCAAATATGATTAACTTATGTTTTTTTGGTCGTAAGTTCGTAACGGACGGTCTTTGGTTTGCATTGTGTAGTACTGAAGCACACTAGGATGCACATCATCGTGAATTTTCATTAAAATATCAAAATCTATGAATGAATAAAAGATGAGTGGACTATCTATTGAGAAAGACTGTCAGGTTCACACACTGGATTCAATAGTTAACATAAGAAGAAACACCTTTTCGCCTATTTTTACAGATTTCAACCGATCAACTTTTTTCTTTGTTTTAATTAACATGTATTGCTAAGTTTTATTTATGTACACACGGCGACACATCAAGCTACGCAAAACAAACATAAGCTGGCCGCTCGACGTTATTCATTTCTCTACCTACGCGCGGCTAACTTATTTTGGTTTTGCGTAGCTTGATGTGTCGCTGTGTGAACAGTAGAAGACTTGTGACCGAAATAACACGTACATACGTCCCTTCGATTCGAAATCAGAATCACCGGAAAGTACTCAAAATAATAGTAGCATACGGTAGTAGGTATATAGTACTCTGTGTTAGTAGGTAGGTACCTCTACCTACCTACGACGGTAAGGAGTCTTCGTAACCACCACGCCCTCTAGGGAGCATAAATATCTCTTTGTCCGAATCCCGCTATCATAGCTGATTGGAACAACGTCGGAGAACCGCTTAGCAAGCTTTATTGGATCCACATATTTCTAGAACTTAGGTAATGAGCGTTTTTCTTTTCTTTTTTAAATTTAGTTACTAAAAAACTCTGACATGTTTATCGCCCAATATCAATATAATAGAATATCTCTTGACGTAATTTTCCTGCGAAATTACTATATTAAATTTTAACTGTTGACTATGCTCTATCGTAAAATATTGGGCGTAACTAAATAAAGTTCTTTCTTTCTGGACAAAAGCAAAAGGAAGTCAAACATGGTGCCGACCGGTAACGGTGAAGAAGAGGGTCCCTAATCTTAACGCATACATTCAGTTAATTTAAACCACAAGAGATTAATTCAACAAGCGATACACGAAGCAGAGCCCGCTCTACTGACTTAACTGATCAGCGAGGATATAGTCCGGCCCCTCGCTAAGGCCGGTCTTTGCGGCACCATCGGACTCCCCGACCAAACACAACCTAACTTCTCTTTTATACAACCGACACAGAAAACTTTGATACCGCGATGCAGGCCCAACCATCTCATTGGCTGCTCTAAAGAATTTGGTTTCATGCCGTTCCAGTCAACGTACCTTGCCGCAAAAAATATTGAGCAGCGCCCACAGCGGAGCAAAAAACTTTGCCAGTATGCGTGTTGAATACTATTAAACATGCTCTGACGGTCACACTATTTATTGCTCTTGAAAATGTAATCAAGAAATGGAAAACTAATTTGTTCACTGAATGTTAAATATAAAATCAACTAATCTATATGCATATTTATCACCTCTGTAACAAATAATGGACGGCGGTTAAACGCTGCCTTCAGCCCGTGCTCTATAAACACGACCTTACACATGATTGCCTCTTGGAAGCGGTTAAGTATAAAGCTACCTCAATTATTTTCTGAGTTGATGTATTCTCTAACATACGGTATAACTTTAGAATATTGTCTGTTATATTGCGATGAATACATTTCGGAGAGTTCCTGTTTGGAAATAATAGATATTGTAAGAGTATGTCAGAACTCAGCATAACATTTTTCACGCTCTACAGCGCTATTTTAACTACCATACCGTACCACGTTTAGGCGTCTTGTTGCTAATTATTACCCTTCGATCAAAGTAAAGGTATTACCATCGATAAAATAGTATTACCACGTATTACTAACTTTTAATAATAATACCAACATTTTAATAGGTATCCAGCGGCGAACAAAACTCAAAATTTATATTGATCATACTTCATATAACTATTAATGTAATTCGAAGTCAGTAAACTTGCTGTACAATACTGTACAATATCATGTACAATATCATGTAAATAAAGAATAATATTTTTAAAAGTAACAAGGTATGAAGCCTACGCTATCGAACCAAAGGCAGGTATACGTAGACGCGGTACGATCATCTTACGTAGGAAGATATTTTTTCTATACCTACCCAAAATGGAAGCGATAGAAACGATTCGTCTTTTATTTACCTGCTCATAACACAGAACATTATAGCTGTCTGTCTTCATTTTCGTGTAAATCGCAAATCGTCGTCACTGCCTCCGCCATCCATCCGCCGCCTCTGGAGAAAACAAATCAGTGCGTTTGAATTAATCATGAGATCGCGTATCACATGATGAGACAATTCACCTCAATCGTCTCAAATGAAGCGAGGGAAACGCTAAAATATATTGACATTTATCTTGGCTCCGTACGTACGCTCTCTGACGTCACATATATCTTGCTCGCTGTAGTGACTCGGGATGCCAGGTCAGTGGAAAACCTTATAATAATTATAGGTATACCGGTAGCTTTTCCCCGCAACTTCGTCCATGAACCATCGTCTCGAACAATAGTTATTTGTTATGCTAGGCTGCAAAGTTGCTTTTTGGCGCGAGTACATTTAATGAAACCTGAGCAAGCGAAGGATTCTAGGATTTAGCCACGAGCGAAGCGAGTGGTTCAAATAATAGAATCCTGAGCGCTTAGCGAAGGTTTCAAAGGTACGAGACGCAGAATAACTTTGCAGCCGAGCGAAACACACAATTTTTTCACCTCACAACAGCGAGGAAAAAAAAAGTGAATTGCTAAAAAGAACATTTCAAAAAGTTTTTATTTTCGTGCTGGCCAGTGTCATGAACAGTGATCGGAATCTCGGGGCATTTTTTGAGCATACAAGTTTGGATACGCCTTGAATTTCCCGGAAATATCCGGATTTAATAAATATGGATAAAAATTTCACGGGATTTATTGGGATTACCTATTTAGATGTCAAGAGACGTTTTTTTAAATCAAGAGTATTAGCAGCGCATACTAGAGGCCGCGACTTTGACACACGCCGCCTGGTACTTTTGACATGTACCGCGCTTAGGTAAATATGTTGACCGTTATTAAACAATGATATTAAGTAACTAGATTAGTAGTTAGGGCACCAAAGCGTTGCCACTTTGAAGATGTCTGCAGGCTTCTTTGACTTCAGTTCAGGCGTTAATCTATGGTGAGCGGACATATCCGTGACGTATAAATTAAGCTACCAAAATGGGGAAATGCGCCGTAAAAATTTGTAAATCACAGTCGGAAAAGAATAATAAAGGAAGTGGTGTTACTTTTCACAAGTAAGTTTACTATATTTTGTTAAGATTATTCAAAATAACATTAAAAAACAAAATAAATTTTTCACGCACTGTTTTTGCCATCAGTGTTGCAAGTAAATACCTACGATTTTGATTTTCCCACACTGTTGGGAGTTTCAGTACCCTCTTCGTTATTTCATACAGGGTTAAGTTTTAATCAGTCCGGATAACTTTACCATTCATTCCCCTAATCAAACTGAACAACTTTCACTATAGAGCCAACATCGAAATCTTGAAAACGAAATCAGCTGTTTCATACAAAACTGCAGTACCGACCGACTCGACTCAAATGTATTGGACAGCTGATTTCTTTTTTCGTGATTTCGAAGTTGACACCATAAATAAAATAAATAAATACCTAAATATTATAAATCTTTATTTGCATAGTCAAAGTGAAGAGATTACAATATGGTGACGTTATCCGATCTGGGCTGATTAAACATCAACCCTGTATAATATGATATATTACTTAAAGTTTAATTATACCTAAATCTGTTCAGAATACACAGAGCCTCTATATATTCAAGTTATAATTCAGGTAATAAATTCATTAAGTTCAGTAATTAATTCTGGGGAAATTATTTCTAACCACAACTTTACTGTGGCCGTATTTACTGACGTTTTTAAAATAATAACGTCTTTCTCATTTCGTCGTAATTTTTTTGACGGCAGAAGAAACGAGACAAACCTAGTTTACTTTGGCGTATGTATCGATTTCCAAGCTACATCTTTGAAACTCTGAAGTGGTTGCTCATTTTTGAGTATTGTTTTCAAGAAGCTATCCCTCTAGCATTGTTATTAAATCACCCAGGGCAAAATCTCAATAAAATCAGTCGGTTCTTTTCCGACTGTGATTTACAAATTTTTACGGCGCATTTCCCCATTTTGGTAGCTTAATTTATACGTCACGGATATGTCCGCTCACCATAGATAAACGCCTGAACTGAAGTCAAAGAAGCCTGCAGACATCTTCGAAGTGGCAACGCTTTGGTGCCCTAACCTAATTACTAATCTAGTTACTTAATATCATTGTTTAATAACGGTCAACATATTTACCTAAGCGCGGTACATGTCAAAAGTACCAGGCGGCGTGTTTCAAAGGCGCGGCCTCTAGTATGCGCTGCTAATACTCTGGATTGAAAAAAACGTCTCTTGACATCTAAATAGGTAATCCCAGTTAATCCCGTGAAATTTTTATCCAAATTTATTAAATCCGGATATTTCCGGGAATTCAAGGCGTATCCATACTTGTATGCTCAAAAAATGCCCCGAGATTCCGATCACTGGTCATGAAATACCTAGTTATTAGGCATTTTCTGTGGATTGGCGGTGTATAAAAATATTGAATAGACAGATTCGAATTTCAAAAACTCTTTCCACGCTAGCGTATAAAATACACTTTTGCACTCAGATTTCGAATGATAAACAGAATCTTTCCGAGCTTGTGAGGTGAAAACAAATATATTATTGTACACACGGCGACACATCAAGCTACGAAAAACCAAAATAAGCTGGCCGCGCGTAGATAGAGTAATGTATAACGTCGCGCGGCCAGCTTATGTTTGTTTTGTGTAGCTTGATGTATCGCCGTGTGTACTTAGTATAGCTGTGCTTAGTATTTTTAGTCAGAATTTTATTATTTTTGTAAAAACCACCAAAATTGTTTGCATCAACGAACATAAAGATGAGAACGACTTACCTACCCTATGTTCGAAAATCTTCTCCAATAGATTGGCTATGTTAGCCACATGAGAAGCTCATCAACGCCAACCACGGAGTTGAAGAAGTCGCCGTGGCTGAAACAGGTATATGAAGATAAAGATATGTTTTGAAATCAGTTTTCATTCCATGAAAAGTATTCAGATAATTTCTTATAATACCTCGCGCCCTGGATTCTTCATAACATTGGTAGCATAATACTCATTGTTCAAAGCGCATGAACGCAAAACCTGTAACCACAAAATAATGGAACAACGTACCTAACTAAATAATTACTTTGTTCCAGAAGACACCAGGGCTTGCCCACACGATAAGAAGAAGAGAGAAGATAAGATATTATATTTATGATTTCTCATACAAATTCTCTTCGTTTTGTTTTTCCAGGAAAAGTCGAATTATTTTTTTGCTCCTTTTAAACTGATACATAGCTACATATCGATAGATGTACAAAAGGCTTTAAAACGTTGCGTTTATTTTTGTATAGAGCGTGCTCTGAGATAATACTTAAAGAAACGTTTTAACGTAGACAGTAAGCGTGCTATACACTATAGTGCGAGGTAGGTAGGTAGGTAGATAGATTGCAGAAATGACTCTAGTACATTCACAAGAAAAGTATCTATACTTACCTTGTCACTTCGTGCTTGCTGCAGGCACAAATCCTCTGTGCTGCAGGTTCGCCACTCCTGTGAGACTATACATTTTTTGAAATGCAACTCTACACGAGTTTAAACAAGGATTGAAATAAGTTTCATTCTATTACACACAGACGTATCTTCTCACTACATGTCAACTTGTTAGTCTCGGATGTAAAATTATTACTATTTACTACAATTTTCAATTCAATTCAATTCAAAATAATTTGTATCCTTACGTTCTTTTAATTATGTTTTTGTTGCTGTATGTTTTTGGTGTGCAAATAAAGAATATTTATGTTATGTTATGTTAATCAATATAGGAGCTTCACTTATTAAACTTCAATTCTTTTTTAAGCTACCACCGCGTTCACATACGGCTGAATTATAAAAACGAACTCAAATCCGATGAGGGTGTTATAAAACCATAATCATATTATAGAAAAGCTCTCACTATATCTTCTTTTGCCCATTTCCCAAAATTTGTGGTCGGCGCAATATGTCGTCCTCTTCCATTCATCTCGCTTGGCCGTCGTTTCAGCACTCAATCCTTTCTTACACATCTTCTCCTTCAAACAATCCATTCATCTTTTCTTCGGTATATATAAATAAACTAAGTATATATAAATAATAAATAGCACTCATTGGACATACACACGGCGACACATCATATTGTATTTCACTATTATGGTTCCTCAATGATAATTGAGTAGACTATGTAGTATATCCATTCTATGGCCATTTGTACACGAATTTCAGAGCTAGATCAATAGATCAGCCCTCAGGCACCAAAAAAAAAAAAAAAAAAAAAAACAAAAAAACATTATGCTCAGCTCCCGACTCGCTCCCGACGCACTCTATGAATCTGTGGTCTGTCAACTAACTTCATATTTCTTTTCGTGCGCCAGAGTTACACGACGTTTGTTTTTAAATTGTTCGTTTTAATCACAATATAACCAGTTTTTCATGTTAATTTACAACGAAAAATTATAGTACTAAGAGAAAAAGTACCCCTGAACTGCAGTTCAGAGAGTAATCAAGTGAAATGCGTATAAAAAACTGTGAGGAATCATGTAATTTTTCGGCGGCCGGCACGGTCAAGATTCTGCTTGCCGGTACAAATGAGGGTTTTCCGGACCCCAATAATGAACATGGAATCCATATATGAACCACCAGATGCCATGTATTCTGCTAAAGCAGAAAGTATAAAGAATATTTTCTTGTGGAAAAAAGTTTTTGAGGTTAGAATTTTCTTATCTTACAGAACTTCTTTTGATGATATATTTCAGTGAACCGTAGATATCTGCTGGTATATGTCGATACACACTTCTATAGGTGATTTAGTGCATGCATGCATCTGCTAACGACTGTGTTCCCCGAGGGAATAGTCAAAGATACTGACGTCATTTATCATGACAAAGTATAGGTTATAATAATATTTACTCTTTTCATAGTTACCTATGTTAGGTTCAAATTTAATTTAATGTAAAATTGTTTACTGTCGGATCAGGTAATATCTTCCTATGCTTACCTAAAAATCGATTCATGCAATATTCTAAAAGAATACAGTACCTCTATCTAGTAAGAAGATAAACCACAAACACAACACAACGGTCAGTTTTATAAATTATCAGCAACTTGTGCCAACGGTAATTTACAGACGGTGTTCTGTCAGAAATTTTTAAATTAATTATTAAATCTTAACCTAATTTGGTTTCTTACTGTCTTATTGAATTGGACAATGCATGATGCAATTAATATGGGATAGCATGGATTTATTTGGAATAGGGGTCAGAGTGTTACCTAGGAACACTGTTGATACCTACGCTAACCTATTCAGGTTAGTTGAGTAGGTAAAATAAATTAAACATTCACATCTGGACTATTAATGTCTTATTAGACAATGAATGAACTATGCAATTACCATAGAATACGTATCTAATTACCTAGCTTTATTCACAACTCTGTTCTATTAAAGAATTATTGAAAAATTATCTCTCTATCATCATTATCATCAGTTTATTTCATCCATTTCCTTATTAAGACAATAGCATCCACTTGGTCCAAAGACCGAAGGCATCCCATACTAAGTACCTAAACGGTACCAAAGAATAAAAAGAGTAGTCATGCTATTACTAATTGTCTATTTAGACAATTTATCTTGTACTTTACAATGTGGAAAAAGGTATTTACCTTTATGCCAAAAGTCTGTTATTGAGCAGAATATGATTGTGCAAATATTTAATTGAATATGGAAAAAGGTATTTACCTTTATGCCAAAAAGTCTGTTATTGAGCAGAATATTATGATTATGCAAATATTTATTTGCCAAACCTTCCTTTCTAAAGAAAAATAACTATGTAATGACAATGCCTCCGTCACTATAATAGGTGATGCTTTGTGCAATGGACTATTTAGTTCATAATAATACTTACCTAGTTAATGGTAAAAGATATTTGTCTTTATAGCCAAAAATTTACATTTCACCTTAAGAGAAGGAAAAGTGTGACAACACATTATAAATTTTTATAAGTTATTTTAATAAAGTTAAATAAGATGTGAATCTTATTCAGGCAAGAAAATTATGGTAAAGACCACGTAAAGATAATAATAATTTTATTATGTTTAAACATCATTCTAAAATTGAACTCAATTGTTTAAGTACATAGGATATTAAATGTAGGAAAATAAGGAATTGGTTCTGGGAATGTACAGTTATGCACACAATGTTATGCTAATGCTAAGCTAGTCAGCCAATTAATTCTGCAAATAATAGACAAAACTATAATGTCACACATTACAATAATCTTCAAACCACATCACTGTCATGTCTTACCTACAATTTCATTACAAATTTTCAACCAATTCTGAACATGTTCATAAAGTTAATAGAGCTGTGTTTTTTCCAACTAACGTTGATCAGTTTTATTTTCTAAGCAAAAAGGGCTACCTGCCTCACATTTCAAAATGTAGTCTACATTTTAATTTTAAAATGTAGGTAATTTAAGGTTAAAATGTACCATTGTCAACTACCAGCTCTAAAAATTGAGCTAAACATACAAATAATTTTCGTGTTTACCTGATTCTTTGGTACATCAAATATCAAAATAATATGTAATGTAACAGATCTTGGTATGAATAAAGTTGTGTCGTTTCGCTAAGAATAGTTTTTTAAGTTATATCTTATAGAAATTTATTTTGATCCATCTTTAATAATCAATCGATTCTCAATCATGTAGGTAGGTAAGTACCTATTTTAAATGCGGTTTTCTTACGAAATAAATTTTATCTGAAAATAAAACCGAACTGAGTTCAGTTTTGAGATTAAAAATTAGAAAATTATTTTCTGTATTGATTTAATAAATGGTTTGATTTGAAGCTAAGATTGTAATAAAATTGCTTGAGTAAACAACAAAAACCTAGATTTTGGGTGCATACCTACAGCAGCGTCCAAATAGTTACCTGAGACAGGTAGGTACTTAGGTACATTAAAGGAGTATAAAACATTGCTTAGCAGCATCTGCTTGTTTTTGTGTATTACTTTATCCATGTACGAGCTATAGTAACATTTTTAATATGTTCCAATATTGTGTGAAGTATTTTATAAAGGAAATGTGAAAAGTTAAGGTAACATACTGTAATCACATATCATACGTCATGCACTCATGACTATCTTCTAACAGTAAAATAATCATGGTAGTTTTATCAAACTTCTTCCCAAATGTAATTTAAATTATGCAGCAAAAACTATACAAATGACATTTTTACACTATTTTGCTGATACCAACAATTGTTATTGATTTCTATTCTTGCCCTTCGGGTTTTTTAGAATAATACAAGTTAAGTACCTATTCAGGAAGACCCGCGAGTTAAACTTGTATTTGTATATATACATTTAGTCTTGATTCAAATCTGAATCTTTCAATGGGATAAGAAATCTTATCCAGATAAGAAATCTAACATGATTTGTCAAACAGTTAGTCAAAACATTAACCGCTAGAAAGCGCAATTGGTAAAAATACAATTCTCTGAACAGTTGGGTGATATTTGGGTGGTAATGACACAACCCATACACTGTCCTATCTATATTTCCTGTACTAACTATGTTCTTCAAGTGTAACTTATGCCTATAATATTTTCTTTTAATAACATACCTACAACATTTTATGTGTTTAAACATTTTTCAGTTAAATATCTACTTGTTAACAACCTTTATCCGAGATGCCATACAGGTCTAAACACATTGGATCTTCGTACATGCGACGTGACACTATCAGGAAATACTGTCAAATATTTAAAACATGTTCTTTACCAGTGGTATGTTTATGACATTTTATAAAATTATAAATGCATCTGAACAGCTTGACAAGAGTAAGTAAGGTGACTCTTAATTTTCTTTCAATACGAAGGTTTTGTGCCAAACAGATGAATAATTGCAAAGCAGTTTTAATACAATATCATGGCTGCCGTATCGCTAATTACTAATAACTCTCGTTGATAGAAGCTTGAAAATGTACCTACAGTTTTATAATATATAGGTATATAATGCTTTTAATCCTCCAGAAATGTACGTAACCTTAGCTACTGATCTGACTATCGTCTAATAGAGTTGCAGTCAATAATTGTATGAGTACTTTTATGTTCTTTCGTTAAGTACCTATATAAACCTTACAAAGTTGTAAACAGTATCAACTTTAAAGCAGTGCTTAAGCACATTTTTTATTCTTAGGCACTACCCCTAGAAATAGCATATTATTCAAAATAATTCAATAAAAGATATTTAAATCATAGAATAATAAAAAATATATATTTAAGTACCTTCCTATAATGGACGAAAGCTGATGGATAATGTAATTGTCATTGCAATACTTAATGATTTTATTCTCTACAAGTGAAAATCTTTCATTTGTTTAAGATAATCAGTAGGATCACTCACTGAATGAATAAGATACTCATCCAGGATATAGTTTTTAGTTTCATCATCATCATTTTCAGCCTGTATCTACCCACTGCAGGGCATAAGCCTCCTCCATATTTTGCCATTCTTCTCGGTCCTGTGCCAGTTTAATCATGGTTTATTATTGCATTGTTCAATGAGATTGAACTTCTTAGGTAACGTTAATTTCTTAGTCAAAGAAAATTTGACCTTTATATACCTACTTAGCCCAGCTCCTGAAAAGGAGCATTCATTTTTCTATTCATTATACAATACTTGTTTATTGTTATCTATCTAAATAATTATGACCCTTATTAATTTATTTATAAAATATGTTATCTTCATCATCTACCTATGTTATAGAAATTCATAGGTTCTTAGTATTATTTCACGACTGAGTGAATCTCTAAACATCTACATAGTCTACTCAATTATCATTGAGGAACCATAATAGTGAAATACAATTAGAAATTAAACGAACTTACCTAAGTGAAGTTCCATTTTAATTGTATGAACTATATGGTTCCGAGATGATACCTATCACCCACCCACCCGGTTGATCCAGGATAAACCTTACCCAAAGTGATAGGTATCAATGTCGTGAAATATTTTAATAAATAGAAGATCTTGGGGTCCGGATCCAAAGTTTCTCTACTCTAAACTATATGAAGTTAGTTGACAGACCACAGATTCATAGAGTGCGTCGGGAGCGAGTCGGGAGCTGAGCATAATGTTTTTTTGTTTTTTTTTTTTTTTTTTTTTTTGGTGCCTGAGGGCTGATCTATTGATCTAGCTCTGAAATTCGTGTACAAATGGCCATAGAATGGATATACTACATAGTCTACTCAATTATCATCTCGGAACCATATAGTTCATACAATTAAAATGGAACTTCACTTAGGTAAGTTCGTTTAATTTCTAATTATACAAACCAACATAAGCTGGATGGCGTGTCGGTTGCATAACGCAGATATAACGTTGCGAGGCCAGCTTATATTGGTTTTTTATAGCTTGATGTGTCGCCGTGTGTAAATGTTAATGATGCCAAGTAAGCTACTAGGCGTTTTTATTATGGAAACCATACGTCACAAACAAACAAAGTCCATGACCCAACCGGGATTTTAACACAGGACTCTGGTTTGGCAGTCCAGCGTGGTAACCATTACACCAACCGGGTCGTCAACTATGAGACCAACAATTCGTTTTCTGGAAAACTTCTGATCTGTTTTGGTACCTACACTTTAAAATGGATATGAAAACTACAAAATGATCCTCATTTAAATCAAATTCACTAATAATTTTCTTCTTACTCTGTCTAGTCATCTTTATGTAAAATTGAGATAACAATTCAGAACTGCATCTGCATTCTCATCCCAGAGTACGGATGCATTTCCAAAACTTTTATCACCTGGTACCGTAATATTTCAGAAAACAGACTTCATTTGGTGAAAGCGTAATGTAAAGCGCCTGATGTGATTTGATTAGCTCCACATGCTCAGGCAAGCGCCTGTCTCTAGTTTGTACCACGTTCGAAGTTCCCCGACAGAAATCTTACGCCTCCGCCATAAGTATGAAAATAGCTTGATTCGAGGATCTTCATACGTTAAACAACTACCTATAGCTTCATCCTACTTTATTTGGCAGGAGTGGAGTGGAACTACGAGAACATAAGGCTACATTGAAAAATTGTAAGACAAGAGAAAAGAAAACAAAACGACGTTTTTAGTAAAAATTTTGTGCCCGACAAGATTTTGTTAGGATGGAAGTAGTCTGGGTTGCTAAAAAAAAGGTTTAAGGGGCCATTGGTTAAGGCGAATATTTTCTATGAGAGACGCGTTGCCCAGCCCTACGAAAAGAGCGTGCGCGTGCCGCCGTATTTTCGATTAAAAAGAATTAATAAAAGTACATTTTATACATTTTTTTTTATGATTTCACATCAAAGGTTGCATGTTATTCTAGTTTGAGAAAATAATGTAAAAAATGCGTTATTATCTTAGCCAAAAATAATCCCAGGTAATTCCGGGACGTATGGGGCCATAAAGTTAAAATAAATATTTTGCTAAGGATCCTCTGTCTATTATTATCAGTGATCGGAATGTCGGGGCATTTTTGAGCATTGTCATTAACATGGACATGCCTCGGGATTCCCGGAATCACGGGATTTTTGTTAATAGTCCCGGGATTATTTAGATGTAGAATGAGTCTGACCAACATTTTTTGTTATTAGCATAAAAATAATCTATAAAAATCACGAGAAAATTGTGTTTTTATTTCTATTATTACAAAGGGCTAAGATATTGAACACCATAGTACTCATTCTCGCTAAAAAAAATTCCTCTTGACATTATCAAAATAATATGAGGAAATAAACACGTTTATTTAAGACCCCATTTATTGAAAAGACAAAACGTCATCATAAAAACTAAACATTCCTTCAGAATTTCTAAAGAGGTTACTACAAACATCACAGACATCTAAATAGGTAATCCCAGTAATCCCAGGAAATTTTTATCCATATTTATTAAATCCCGGGAATTTCAAGGCGTATCCATACTTTTGACTATGTTTGCCCCCGTCATTCCGATCATTGATTATTATTATGGGTTAAGAGCCTTAATATTAAAAGACATGCGCCTGTGCCAGTGCGACTATTGCAGGCCTTTTATGTCTTTTTTACATTTTCGTACTGATCCCCACTGCAGTAGATTTCTAACAGGGATGGTTTATATCTCATCTGGTAAAGTGTTACGGAACCAGTCTCAGTCTCTCTCGCACTCGCACTTGGCCGGTTTTTTATTCAAATGTACCGCACAATCAACAGTTTCAATTCGGAAGCAAAATGAAATGTCCAGCGTGTGACCGCGGCCGTGTAATATTCATTGGGGCTAAAAGCTGGCGGATATCTGATCTGCAGATCTAAATTTCCATTTAAATTGAATCCACTCGGCAAATTAATAGGTTGAAAGGAGTTTTTGTAGATATTAATACGAGTAGTAGAGGACTGAAAATGAAAACGCACGTTGAAACGAGCTTACGTTTTATTAATTTCAGTAATAGCATTTACTTAGCTGCGGCTAGCTATTGAGCTAAGTACACGGAGCCATTTGTCCATTCTATAAGTCTACATTGACCTTTGATTAAATGAAAATAGAGGATGGTAGGTGAGGTCACACTCTTGCATTACATACTCGAACAATAGATCGTGTACTTACTTGTGAAAAGTAATGCCGTGTGATTTCTTTTTTTCCTATCTTCCGCTATTTTAATTTAATCAAAGACGTTCACGGACCAATTTTATAGAATTTCATCACGATTGTTTTGAGTTTAAAGTTAATACATTCCATATGTTATAAGTTATAACTAAGTGAGTTTTATGCACATTTATGTATGTTATATTTATTAGCATTAGCATCAAGTCAACTCTTAGACATGAAGACTCTTTCATGGAGAGAAGGAGAGACGATCCATTAGATTTCAAAGTATCAAACAGTTTACTTTACAACAAGCCCTGGCGTCACAATTTTCTCAGACCGCCTTACGGCCTCTGACATAGTTTACTGAATATCTGGAAGGACTAGGTGGACTTATCACATTATTTACACGATTAAGGGTATGGGTTGCACCAAAAACTATGTGGGCTTAAACTTGTTTAAAAATTATGCTTCATCTGTATGAGAGATAGATAGATTGCCTATATCCTTTTTTTTGCAAGTCAAAGAGCGGTTTCTCACTACGTCCGATCCCAATCCAATCCGAACCCGTGAAAATACGGTCTGGAGTAGTCGTAGAACTATTTCTATGGTAGTTGATCCGGTTTCCGTTATCCGATTTTACATACAAAATTATTTTCTCGGGTTCGGATCGGATTCGGATCGAACGTAGTGCGAAACCGCTCTAACAACCCGTATTCTTAGTTGTTTTCTTGACATTTACTTACTCGAGTGGAGGATGTTTTTGACAGAATTTGTATGACAAAAATGTCAAAAACGTCCTCGTCTCGAGTGAAGCATCAAAGAAACAACTAAGAATACGGGTGTAAAGTCTTTGAACCAAACGATTTGGTATAAAACAAAAACTGAAAATCAATATCGAAGAAGGTTCGATTCGATAAAACATGAACACGTGTTGCCTGCTGTACGCTGCAGAAAACACTCCGAGAAGCCTACAGACAGTACATATTTAGTACCAATCCAGCTGTTTTACGTTTATGAGGAGGGCCGCTCGTAACTCGCGACCGCCCTTGCGATGTCCAAACACAAGAACCGAAGGATAGGATTACAACTTCCTATATTTATCTTTGCATAGGGACAGGTAAAGGCTTTCTCATCTGCGGTACACATGGAAAATAACTGGACAGAAAGCAGGTCACTGTCGTCTCAATCTTGTAAACAGGCTTCAGAATACCTACTTGACGATAAATGATATCACTATGATACCATGAAATGTGGCAACTTTACCAACGCACGTTGACTTTGCCATCAGTTACGTGCACTCATAAAATCAGATTAACTTAGTCCAAATTTAACTTTTTTAAAGCCATATTAATAGAAAGTTAAATTAAAAGTTAAATTTGGACTAAGTATGAATGCACGTAACTGATGGCAAAGTCAACGTGCGTTGGTAAAGTTGCCACATTTCACGGTACCTATTTCGCCTGTAGATTTTAGAAGATCATCTTAGTTGGGCTAGCCGTGTTCCGGCTAAGAATGGACCACCCCATTTCTTCCCGGGGGTGCTAGAACGATTTAAATCGTTCTAGCGTGGGTGTCGTATGGGACGACTAAGGGATAAGGGTTTCTTATGCATTTTATTTATAGGCTAGCCATTTATTATACGGCAGTTTATTTTGAAACTTTCAATATTTTAAACGTGGGCTTATTGCTACCGACTGCCACGACTTCATGCGTGTTACAGTAGTACCAGGTTTACCGATGTACAAATTTTAATACCGCGCGAAATTCGGTATGTCAAGTTTTTTTTGTCTTCATTTTTATATTTTTACGGACAGAAGACATTATTTTAAGATACCTATTTCATTCTTATTGCGATTCATCGAGTTTATCAATATAAATTTAATTTTTAAATTATTTTGATCTGTAATCTCTAAGTGCAAAAATGGTGGAGAGAAAATAATTCGAACTCCATGGAGAAAAACTACATACAGCTGTATTTAAAAAAATTAAAACCTGCCTCCTCTTTCTAACTCTATGCTGGAAAAAGATACGGCAACATCAAATGTCAAATTCTGACATTGTGAAAGTATTTTTTTTTCTTAATGGCCGGTTATTTTAAGTTGATTTTATGTTTACCAAGGAGTTCACAGGTATGCCAGTGACGTCACTGCACGGACCGAAAAACGACGTTATTTTATTAAAAATATCTGTAATCCTTTCATTTTAAAATCTCTGACATAGAAAATATGATTATTGAGACAATTATCTCGAAATGGTTTTCAATTCAGCCCTCCAAAAAAAAACTTGATGTACCGAATTATATTGACCAATCAGGATGTGCCACCTTCAATCCGTTTACGCTATTGGCTATAATTTGTTTTCGCGCCCTTTTCGCTGCTATCCGACTTTGCACTCTTTGATTACCAAAAATTTTGTTGATTACTAAATGACTTCGGGTTTTGTCGGGGACTCGGGCCTGCCCTGCGCAAGCGAAGATTAACGAACGGCCATATTTTCCTGGTCGTACTGTACCACCTGTAACGAACCTTAATTCGCAGTTCGTTCAGGTTCACAAATATAACATCAGTTAGTTACAATCTCTAAGTACTTCATTCTAATAGTAGAAATTAACTTTAACAAAAAAAAATCTTTAAATAAATAAAATAAGAGGGAAAGCCGTCTGGTCAAAGCCTCATGCCTTTTAGTTCAAATTACTTCCAATATTTTCAATCTAGCAAGAAAAATCCGAACGACTTTAATCCTATAAAAATAGAGCTCATTTATCTTTGACTAAGTTAGCACCTTCGGATTTAACTGGACACAACCTTATTTCCATAGAGTTAGAGCTCAATTTCGTGTGTTCTAACTTCAATGAGAGCAAGAATATCAGCCACATCGCGTATTTCTTAGAATTTGAGATTGTAGCGTCAGTAGGAAATTCGACCAATGAGAGAACGAATATCAGCTACATCGTGTATTGCACAAACGGTGGAGATTTTAAGCGTCAGCGGGGAATTTGAATAAATAGGGAGGTTCGATAGTGGACGGGATCATTCAACATTATTATTTCTTTGAGCTCACACGCTACCGGTTTGTGATTTGATATTATTTTTATTTTAAAGTTCTTTTGGGGAGTTTATTTGATTTAGAGTCATTAGTAAAGTGTTTGCATTGGAATTTAAATTTAATATCATTTTCTTTAACTTATTAAGGGGTAAATTTTGGGATTTTCATATTTTTGCTATTTAAATTCAATTGGGGGGTTTTTGTTTGGTTGTGAGCTCAAGGAATTAATTGGAACACAAGGACGTCTTGTGGGCTAAGAGTAGTAAAGCTTGCTGAATTGCTCTTAGTTTCCAACAGTGAGTTCGACATTGTGGCGGGTCAGCTATCGTTCTTTACCAACATAACGATTATAGCCACCTGGGTTTCGTAATCTGGATGTAATTGTTTTCCGGTAGCTTTCCGTGAGAAGTGGAATGGCGTCCTTTAGGGGGCTGGGAACCTTGCATCTGGAGTGCGAAATTTAGTCCCCATAAAACATGACACTTGCTGATAGGGACCGTTCATATCACAACTTATGGCTTTGCTGCCGTGATATGAACATACACATGGAATAGCTACACTTAGAGGGCTCCACCCTCGAATCTCTTAGTTCGCTTAGTTCGAAGATTTCCATTGCACCACGGAAATCTTACATAACACACCTACACGTTTAAATGTAAATGTGAGGCCTACCTCTAGTCTTGCGGAATTTCTCTTAAACCGGAGAGTTTCAAACCTTAGGGATACTTCTTTAGAATAGGAAAATATTTAGACATTGGTTAGATTGTAGGAATCGCGTTTTATTGTAAAAATAGAACTAGGATAGGATAGGAACTTACTAGATTGTTAAGGGAAAAATATTGTAGGTTTTCATAGGAAATTCATAATTTCTTATTCTTGTTATAGATAGGAAGAAAAGATTCATATTATCTAAAGAACATCTTATTTACTGAACTAGGTTCCTAATAGAATTGTGCTTTGGTTAGATTATGTACAAAGAATTGACATCAGTCTAGGTTTCTACTGTATCATAAGTTGATAGAGAATTAAAAGCATAAAGAGAGTAAATTCTAATTTGTTTGTAGTAAAATCATAATTTATTGATGGTTATCTTCTAATTTTATTTATCTTAACTGTTTAAATGACATTGACTAACTGACTAGACCAATAAGTTAAATATTGCCCTCTTACATAGTAATTAATACTTACTTATACTTACTGAATAAAGTTGATGAATAGTTGAATATCACTGTAGAGTTTCTGGCCACATCTTCTCTGCAGATAGGTCCTTGCGAAGTGGTGGTAGAATCATTGCTTAATATAATAAAATAATGAGCCATTCCTCATCCAAAGAAAGTATTTGAGAAGGATTTTATTTACAAACTTTACATAAAATGTTCTAATCCACGAAGTAAAAATACTAACATAATAATAATCCTCTTGTAAAGTTAACTCGAGGTTCTGATGATTTTAGTTGTCTTAAGGTGAGCAAGACGCAGCCTTGTAGCCAATTTCTGTACCAAAAAGGATCGGATACGCTACTCTACAAAAGATAATGCTGGAAATATCAGTAATCCTATCTTCATGTCTACTATATACCTAATAACATTCAAATCCTAAGCGTTTAAGTAATATTCTTCTCAGATAGTTTCTGTACCCGGCTTCTGGTAGAGGTTCCCCATAAAAAACAATCACATTGTTGTCTAAAACAGTTATGCTTACCATTTTCTTACATACCTACATAATTGATTCAGTTCTATTTATCTATATTGATAGGGTTAGAGTTAATCTGGTTAGGTTTATTTCTGGTTCATTGCTGATAAGGTCTAAGTTACTAAGTTCTTCTAAAAGAAACTGAGTTACTACCACATAATGTAGGGTCATAGACGATCACATAGGTATTCTGGCCAATTCTTAGTTTTAAGTATGTTCTAAGTTTAGGTTTAGGTTTAAGAAATTTTAAAGTCTGATATCATGAAGTAGTGTTTTAGTTAATAGTTCTAAATAGATTAGTATAAGTAGTTACAAGTTAGTTCCGTAAGCCCAAGATAGGTTAGTTACAATTAGGTCCTCGGGTGACCAGTATAGTATAAGTATAAGTTAGTTAGCTAGGGATTGTTACAAATTGGTACCGGTGACCAGGATAAGAATGCAGTACATTTTTGTACCGCATAACCAGAATTCGAATCTAGGCTACAAATTGGTTACAATTTGGTGCCTTAGACCTAGGATATCAAATTATGTTATAATTTGATTGGCAGTAGAGTCTTGTATTTATTGTATTTATCAGCAGGTGATCAAAATCACTTGCCACTTCATTACACTTCCTACTTCATGAATAGAATAATACAATTTAGTACTAGAACATAAGATTTAGGATAGCTATAGGAGATCTATGGTCTCTGTTAATCCATTATTGCATAGGTCGTGAGGTTATTATGTATGTTTGTTGTTTAAAAGTGGCTCTGCCACAATTTGTTGCCTAGTGAAATGGAAAGAAGAGCTTAGAATGGACTATTTGCAATGACTAGAATAGGTTAAATAAGCTAAGTTATAGGTAGATAAATAAAGGACGACAATTCGAGAATAGAAGGTTTAATTTTCACAGTAAAATAGACCGTAAATAGTTGTACCTGTTAGTTAATTAGCACTGCTTAAAAATAATTAGGCGTTCACTCATTTTTGAAGTTTCACTTTGCACTTTTCTAAGCTAGCTAGGCAGGGTTTTTGATAAGACACTTTTGGGAAACTAATCACTTTTTCTATCATTTGAGTAGAGTTCGGCGTAATGATAAAATCTAATCATCTTCGTAGTTGTGTTTGGTTGAGGTTAGGTATAGCCATTTGTAGAGAAATTCATTGTATATTCTTGAAGATGCTGGTTATTCTGGTGTACATGTAGCGTCTCCCCCGTTCCAGGTCTTCCAGGATCCATGTTCGATGAGATAAGCCAACTGGCGAGATAGATGTAACTTCTGTAATAGCGTTTCAACTCCTGCGATTGCGCTGTCGTCCGATGTCCATTGTTTGTTCAATTGTTTTCTTAGGGACGGTTGAGATGCGAGCACTACTTTTATTATAACGAAGAAAACGGTTTCGTGCATATGAGCGTTTGGATCAAAGAAAAAAAAAGTGAATGGCCGCCGTTAGCGTCCGTCACTCACTCGTTTCCCAAAATCAAGTCTTATTTAGTTTAATTGTCTAATCTTATGTCGAGGTTATAAAAACATAACATTAAAAATTTAAATGTTATTTTTACAATCATTTTCCTAGGTTACTTTTACCTGTATTCAATATTGAAAAATATTAAGTCCATGTTACGATTAATAGGTAAAACAATAGTTGAGGATTTCATTACAAGGAAACGTGAGTTTTAAGGTCTATAAATTCACAAACAAATCTAGGATAATTTATTAATCATTTTTGAAATTAGTTTAATAAATTAAAATTATTTAGATATTATAACATTCTATCTTTAGAAATTATTGCTTCCGCTGATTAGTTTTAAAGCCGCTTCGTCAGATGACGCCACAATACATGCGATAGATTTGTTTGACAGATTACCTGAGCCGCCGCTAGATGGCCCTGTAGTGCTTTTTATGGGCGCGCTCATCTTTTGAAGTTTTGAATAATAATGCTACTGTTTTATAATAATTTTAGGATACTTAAATAAAAGGTTAAGCAAAATTTTTATTAGAATATGTATTGATATGAGAGGAAGCAGGTTTGCACACCTCGATTCTGGAGTTTGAAACCAACAGGTTCTAGGTAAAGCTAGGAAAGAGAATATACTACTTACTTCATCCCAAATAGCAATGAAATTTTAGGGCTGTTTTGGATTACAGAAACAGAGATTTGAAACACATCTTAGAGCAGCTTTAGTAGCTTTAGGATAATGTCGGATAGTAAAACGTTTTGATAGGTAAATTTGATTTGCTTATCAGAATTTGCCGGAAAGCTTAATATGAGTTGGAGAATCTTTTCGCTCTTATATGGAATGAAGTATAGGACTTAGTAGCATTTTGAAGATAAGGATTTAGAAAGTAACATGAAGATTATTAGGACAAGGAAAAATTATTGTAGTATTTATTACATAGGTAAATCAGCTAATAGGAAAACTGAAGTACCATTCTTAAAGCTTGGGTGCAGGCAGCTAGAAGTAATGGTGAATATTTACCAACGATAGAGTGTCAGAAGTATAGAAGAAGGGGGGTTGTATGTTTAGGTCAGCTAAGATTCTATAACAGAATTATAAAGGTACTTGCTGATTGGCCACTGTAATGTGACAAGGTGACAACGTATCTACCTAGTAAAGAGATATAAGAACGAGGGGTTGAAAGTCAAAAGACTATATACCAACGATAGAGTGTTGGAAGTATAGAAAAGGGGGGTTGTAGGTAACTATGACGTTTAGTTCAGCTAAGATTCCATAACAGAATTGTAAAAGTACTTACGGATTGGCCACTATAAAGTGACAACGTACCTACCTAGTAAAGAGATGTAAGAATGAGGGGTTGAAAGTCAAAAGACTATGTACCAGTGATATAGTGTTAGAAGTATAGGAAAAGGGGGGTTGTAGTTATGTTGTTTAGGTCAGCAAAGATTCTATTTTATTCTATAATAGATTAGTAAACTGATACTGATTGTCCACTATAATGTGACATGGCACCTACCTAGTAAAGAGATATAAGAATGAGGGGTTGAGAGTATTTACTGTCAATTCGACTGAATTTAGAGTCTAAATATTAGACTAATGAAGGTGTAAACATGGGGGGTTGTTAGATAGTTTTAATAAATTGATTAAGTTGATTGTGACTTATCGAATAGCTTGTGTAAGTTGTAAATAGAGTATTTATTTACATAGAATGACGACGGGCTCACTCCTCGTCGCATTGGAAGGTTTCGGTACTGGTGAGGCGTGGATGTTCTGAGGTTTCGGACGGTCTCTGACTGCTCCCTCGGGGAATGTAGTCGTGAGCATAATGTTTATGCTAAGCCAATTACACAGGAAAGTGATATTATTATTGGAAAAATAGGTAGATAGATAGTAGGTGCCTACTTATTTAGGAAGGAAGTATAAGAAAATTGGTCACATTGTCCTAGGACAGTATAAATCAATGAAGATGAAATGACTTTTAAGTAGGTAAATGGAAGATTACCTTGGTTAATTCAAAAGGGATATTAAACCAAGGCTTTTCTTAAATTACAGGAGTTAGATTATTGGAGTAGGTCACTAGGTATAGATAGGAGAACCACTGTGGTTCATCTAAGTCAAATGAGAGTTTTATTCGATGATAGAGAGAATAATAAGTTCATGATAGCTGAAACGGATAAGCCACCTTTGCAGTTAAATGTAATGAATTCGTTTCATGTAGCTAAGTTCATAAGTGTTATTGATCTAATTAATGCTTACTTCCAAATACCTATTTCTGTGGATAGCAGAAAGTATACAGGATTTTCTTTTAATGGAAAATCATATGGTTACAATTACCACAAGGACTAAAACACCAGTAGGTAGCTTTAGTAGGCATGTTATTCTAAGAAATGAGGATTAGGGACTATTGTGTGAAAGAAAAAATATAATTAGTATTTTGTAATACCTAAGGTACCTAACTAACTGCACTAACTTATTCCTTAAAATTAATTGATTGAAGTGAACTTAATTGAAAGTATCTAAATTAGACAGTAATAAGAAAACCTTGAATTAAGCTTTAACATGTGTCATCAAGTTTTATTAAGATACATTTTTATCCTTCCTTGTTATTCAGTAATTTGAATAGAAGCAACTTAGAATATATTACGAGGAGTGTAGAAATCAATTAATAGATTCAGCTTTTCTTTTATGGATTCGAAAATAAAAATCATTACGATTCCATAAACAATGGGTATCTAACTATCTAAGGTTTAGATGCCAACTTTAATAAGTAGGAAATCATTTAGAATTTACTTTTTGATATGAGTCTGGATTTGTAAAAAGTAAATAAAAGTTGGGTTAGTTAGGTAAGTCACTTATTTACCTAAATGCTTACTGGGAATAAGTCGGCAATATAATAAAAATGGATTCTGCAGCAGTGGTAGTTATTATAAAGATATTGGGTACTTAACAGGATTTACAATATTAATGATCAGGTAGATAATTAGGTTAATGAAATGAATGTTAGCCCTATTCATTAAATAAACATAATTTCATTTAATCCTTTATTCTAAATTTACCTATTTTATATTGTTTGCCCAGCAGTGGGACAACACAGGTTTCAAACAAAACAAGTTATTAAAAAAAAACATATTGTAAATCATTTAATTTAAGTTACTTACATAGATAATAGGGTTACTTAGTTGTTATTTCATTTAATTACTATTTTTATTCACTTTAAATTATGGTAAATAACTTATACCTACCTCTTTATATGTTAATTTTAATTGATATTTTCTCAAAGTTAATACCTATCTAGGAAAATTTTCATCTATATTAACTAGACTTAGGTGTTACAGTGTTGATCCAACATTTGCTTAAACTACTGCATGGCAAGTTTGCACACATTCATATTTATTACAAAAGCATTCGAAATTATACGAGAGTTCATTATTTCCTATGTAATTTGTCCTGTTGTTCTAAAGCGGTGTTATGTATACCTACTTTTACTGTACTTTTACTACCTACCTACTTTTACTCACAAATGATTTGTGTGCATTCAGCTTTGAAAGTTAAAAAGGTATCACATCAAATGAAAGGTTGTCTTGACAAACTTCTCGTCACCGATTTTGTTATCTGTAGGTAGTGATAATTCGAACTAATAGATATACTTACATGTAGTGTATTATGATTTCAATCATAAGATTTAAATAAATTTAAGTAATTAGAAGTAGGTAGTTATACATTTAAAACCATATGCAGTTGTAATATTATCAATGTAGATTGTAATATAGGAATTGTATTAATCTAAAGGGTAGTTCAACATCGATGTCATCAATGTTTCAATCTCTCCGTCTATGATTTCTTAATTTCCATGGTTAAAGGTACAACTCAGGTTTGAAGTTAGCTGGTACGTTGGGTACATGAGTCTGAAACAATTGACATAATTATTATTCTTTATATAATTTAAACTTCTTGTACCTACAATAATTCATAATAATTATTTTTTATTATGTCACTATTTTCATATGACAATTCATATGACATGTACTTTATTGATAGATGTTAAGGATTACTTTCAGTTAAAACGTCAACGTTGATTCAAGCTGGGCCGCAGGAAGAATTACTGGCAGGGAATGGGTGAACCATACAGTACACTAGGATTCTTCTTATCATGGGGACAGTAGGGAGCGGGCTCTTAGAGTTTTTCCGGACCGCCTTGCGGCCTGTGACATAGTTTATTGGTAACTGCTACCAGAGATAAACAGGGGTTAGCAGCTTGGCGTGCCGTCTGATGCGCGGAGTCGTCTTTGTTTTCAGACAATTAGGTGAATTTAATGTATAGTACTGTTTTATGAGATACTAACCTTTTAAGGAGCCTTAGAGATATTGGGGTCAGTCAGTCTCCGGTGATACTTTAGATTTTTCTGTTTACACAGCTATTTCTGGCAACATATAGTCTCCGCTCCGCATCTTTTATTCAAGGATTATGCTATGCTAGATTCATAATTGCATTCTCTTTACTCTGTAAATAACAATGTACACATAATGTAAATAACTTGCAATCAAATTAATTAAGGTTAAGGAAAAAAAAAATGTATCATCATCTAATTCAAGCAGGGCCGCAGGAAGAAATGCTCATCATCGTCCACTGCTGAACATGGGCCCCTCCCAGGGCGCGCCGCAGGGCTCTGACCTCGGTCTTCCTCATCCAGTTACTCCTCGCAAGTTTTTTTAGTCGTAGGCCCGGTGGACAACAAGCGTCTCGCACTAAGTCTACCTACTATTTCGCGGCTTCCACTTACAACTTTGGCGATCCACCGGTTGTCAGTTCTTCGGCAGATATGAATGAACAGCTCATTGCAACTTCAGCACATAATATGTGATGAAAAACTGTTAAACAATTGATTCAGGTACATTACTTACCGATAATAACAATAATCCGGGTGTCATCACATTTATCCGCGATACATTTAGGCATAGTTTGGTCGGAATTTTCACTGCTTTGGTGATACTTTCAAAAGAAACGAGTTTTAAAATATTACACTTTCACAGAGAGTTTTCTGACAGCCATTTTTGTTTACACTTTACTTTACTTACAGAAAAAATTGACCACGATGGTCTATGGTCATTCATGGGTTACGGTTGTTTTTTATTTTTTACAGCACTGGATTCCTTTCTTTTGAGCCAGTCTTTTATATTTATAAATTGTTTGTAAAATTTGAGATTGTTTTTACAATGCTTGTAATAAATTTTAATATGGCGTGTTAATTAGATTTATTAGTTAGAAATTGTTGTAAAGTTGACGTTGCCTGTGGTGTTGCAACAACAGTTAAACAGGGACAGCGTTATATGAGTTCCTTCAGAACCATTATAGATCACGCCATCATCATCATCATTTCACTCTCTTTTAAGAAGACTTTGACTTTGACTTCGGACAAAAAGATTTTAAAATAACTTCATGATAGATCTACTTAAATAGAAAAAAAGGGGGGCAAATTTTTTGTTTATGGTTTAGATTAAGATAGGCGTTCCTATTTGATTCGGATCAATTCGCGTTTGAAACTTCCTTGGTATAAGGTGGTATAAGGTTGTGTTCAAGAGAAAAAAAATATCTAAAATCAACAGCTGTAATAGCTGGTTTACTATTGCCTTTCCGAAAGGAAAAAAAAAAAGTTGGGGGGAAAAGTTTTGACGTTTAGTTTTGGAGAGTTTTGTTTACTTTGCAAATTGTTGGAATTCTTTTACCGAAAGAGTTGTAATTTTAGTGAAATTATATAAATTTCGTGGCTGTGAACTGTTGCATTGCTAACGTCGAATGAATCTGAGCTTGAGGAAGGATGAATAATATCTTTTTTGCACTTGTACTTTGTGGAGAAATGAAAGGAAAGAATATGAGTATGGAATGTCTTCAATTATATTTTTACTGGGCTTTAGCAGTGTACCAGATTTAATAGTCATGGAATAAGTTTATTTACGCTTTGTCTTGAGGACTCACATACACATACACACAACGAGATTCCTTAATGAATTGGAGCTAGGTTAGAGAGGAAAAAAAAGGAGAGAATTCAGTTTGAACTGGTAGTTAAGGAAATCTCATACTCTACCGGCAGCAACTATTTCTTCTGGGCGTCCACTACACACTCTCCAAACAATTAATGATTGCAGTGGTTGGTGGAAAGTTTCAGATAAGGTACATGTAATTCAAACGATGTTTAATGGTCTAACTTAGATGGGGATTTGGTTGGTGGTAGGATGTATTGTGGAAATCTATAAGATTGAAAAATTGAATCCGATGGATTGACAGAGTACATAATTCTTCTAGTTGACTAGCCTCACAACCTAGTTTCTACACATGAACCAGATGATCCTAGTGAAAGCTGCTAATTGATCTTGAATTTTATGTTATGAAATTTGTGACTTTTCCCACTGATGGAATTATTTCTTCTTTGGTCTATTAAATACACACCACACAAAAAAAAAAAAAAAAAAAAAACTTTGAGGCGAAGCACTGATAAACTTTTTGTTTATATTTGTGAAAGAGTTTTTAAAATCTCTTTCGGTTTAGAATTTAAACACCTGCAGGGATTTTAGGGGTTGACTGTAACGAACCTTAATTCGCAGTTCGTTCAGGTTCACAAATATAACATCAGTTAGTTACAATCTCTAAGTACTTCATTCTAATAGTAGAAATTAACTTTAACAAAAAAAAATCTTTAAATAAATAAAATAAGAGGGAAAGCCGTCTGGTCAAAGCCTCATGCCTTTTAGTTCAAATTACTTCCAATATTTTCAATCTAGCAAGGAAAATCCGAACGACTTTAATCCTATAAAAATAGAGCTCATTTATCTTTGACTAAGTTAGCACCTTCGGATTTAACTGGACACAACCTTATTTCCATAGAGTTAGAGCTCAATTTCGTGTGTTCTAACTTCAATGAGAGCAAGAATATCAGCCACATCGCGTATTTCTTAGAATTTGAGATTGTAGCGTCAGTAGGAAATTCGACCAATGAGAGAACGAATATCAGCTACATCGTGTATTGCACAAACGGTGGAGATTTTAAGCGTCAGCGGGGAATTTGAATAAATAGGGAGGTTCGATAGTGGACGGGATCATTCAACATTATTATTTCTTTGAGCTCACACGCTACCGGTTTGTGATTTGATATTATTTTTATTTTAAAGTTCTTTTGGGGAGTTTATTTGATTTAGAGTCATTAGTAAAGTGTTTGCATTGGAATTTAAATTTAATATCATTTTCTTTAACTTATTAAGGGGTAAATTTTGGGATTTTCATATTTTTGCTATTTAAATTCAATTGGGGGGTTTTTGTTTGGTTGTGAGCTCAAGGAATTAATTGGAACACAAGGACGTCTTGTGGGCTAAGAGTAGTAAAGCTTGCTGAATTGCTCTTAGTTTCCAACAGTGAGTTCGACATTGTGGCGGGTCAGCTATCGTTCTTTACCAACATAACGATTATAGCCACCTGGGTTTCGTAATCTGGATGTAATTGTTTTCCGGTAGCTTTCCGTGAGAAGTGGAATGGCGTCCTTTAGGGGGCTGGGAACCTTGCATCTGGAGTGCGAAATTTAGTCCCCATAAAACATGACACTTGCTGATAGGGACCGTTCATATCACAACTTATGGCTTTGCTGCCGTGATATGAACATACACATGGAATAGCTACACTTAGAGGGCTCCACCCTCGAATCTCTTAGTTCGCTTAGTTCGAAGATTTCCATTGCACCACGGAAATCTTACATAACACACCTACACGTTTAAATGTAAATGTGAGGCCTACCTCTAGTCTTGCGGAATTTCTCTTAAACCGGAGAGTTTCAAACCTTAGGGATACTTCTTTAGAATAGGAAAATATTTAGACATTGGTTAGATTGTAGGAATCGCGTTTTATTGTAAAAATAGAACTAGGATAGGATAGGAACTTACTAGATTGTTAAGGGAAAAATATTGTAGGTTTTCATAGGAATTCATAATTTCTTATTCTTGTTATAGATAGGAAGAAAAGATTCATATTATCTAAAGAACATCTTATTTACTGAACTAGGTTCCTAATAGAATTGTGCTTTGGTTAGATTATGTACAAAGAATTGACATCAGTCTAGGTTTCTACTGTATCATAAGTTGATAGAGAATTAAAAGCATAAAGAGAGTAAATTCTAATTTGTTTGTAGTAAAATCATAATTTATTGATGGTTATCTTCTAATTTTATTTATCTTAACTGTTTAAATGACATTGACTAACTGACTAGACCAATAAGTTAAATATTGCCCTCTTACATAGTAATTAATACTTACTTATACTTACTGAATAAAGTTGATGAATAGTTGAATATCACTGTAGAGTTTCTGGCCACATCTTCTCTGCAGATAGGTCCTTGCGAAGTGGTGGTAGAATCATTGCTTAATATAATAAAATAATGAGCCATTCCTCATCCAAAGAAAGTATTTGAGAAGGATTTTATTTACAAACTTTACATAAAATGTTCTAATCCACGAAGTAAAAATACTAACATAATAATAATCCTCTTGTAAAGTTAACTCGAGGTTCTGATGATTTTAGTTGTCTTAAGGTGAGCAAGACGCAGCCTTGTAGCCAATTTCTGTACCAAAAAGGATCGGATACGCTACTCTACAAAAGATAATGCTGGAAATATCAGTAATCCTATCTTCATGTCTACTATATACCTAATAACATTCAAATCCTAAGCGTTTAAGTAATATTCTTCTCAGATAGTTTCTGTACCCGGCTTCTGGTAGAGGTTCCCCATAAAAAACAATCACATTGTTGTCTAAAACAGTTATGCTTACCATTTTCTTACATACCTACATAATTGATTCAGTTCTATTTATCTATATTGATAGGGTTAGAGTTAATCTGGTTAGGTTTATTTCTGGTTCATTGCTGATAAGGTCTAAGTTACTAAGTTCTTCTAAAAGAAACTGAGTTACTACCACATAATGTAGGGTCATAGACGATCACATAGGTATTCTGGCCAATTCTTAGTTTTAAGTATGTTCTAAGTTTAGGTTTAGGTTTAAGAAATTTTAAAGTCTGATATCATGAAGTAGTGTTTTAGTTAATAGTTCTAAATAGATTAGTATAAGTAGTTACAAGTTAGTTCCGTAAGCCCAAGATAGGTTAGTTACAATCTGGCCCTCGGGTGACCAGTATAGGTTAAGTTAAGTAGAATAGGTAGCAAATGTTACAATTAGGTGCCGTGAATCCAGGATGTCACAGGTCTGTTCAGTGACCGGGGTTCGGTACAAACTAGTGTGTTGTTTAAGTAGGTAGGGAACGTTACACACCTCGAAAGGGATTATTGTATCTTAGTTGGGCAAGTCCTGTTCTTAATGTTTTAAAAGCTCATTATATACATGTGAATAATAAAGGACACAATAGCCAGCTATTTGAATTTTACTGCTATAATCCCATTTAATTGAAGACAACATAAATTAAAATGTTCAATACCTAATAATAACAAAAGATCGATCGCTTTTAAATTTACTTTTTTTTATATAATGCATTCTTGTAGGGTCCTATTCATATTGAACAAACTTTTATAGAGGAGATTAGAGTCTATTACCTATGAATTCATAAAAAATACATTCTTTATGTATACAGGGTGAAATTGATATCATTAGCATCATTTTAAACGAAGAGTCTACCCATCAAACTGAACAACTTTTACTATGGGAGCAAACCAATCGAAGCAAAAAAAGACTCTTAGTTTAAAAGGATGCTATTGATATCAATTTCACCCTGTAGATAGCCGATTTCAACAATTTATTAGGAAAGAAGTTAGGTACTACACAGAGTACTACTGTAATAACCTCTCAAACCAAATTCTGGAATATAAAAGGTTTAAATGTCAAGACAAAGAAAATGTGTTTTTAACTTACCTCAACTATTTTTAACCATGCTATAACCATCTTTATGATTCATTTATTCATTCATCTTCATGTTCGACCCCTTCGCCTTTGTTGAACAATGACAACAAGAGAAGACATACTGGCGCATTACTCCCCCACGTTCATCCATAAAACATTAAGTTTTAGGTGTGGCTGCATGCAATTTGTGTCATGAGTAACTAACTCTAATAAGGGACTCCACAAATTCGTTTAAGGGTATATAACGCGTGCTCCATACAAACGTACTATGGTGATATTTTCAATACTAACCAATTAAAGTCAATGAAATTTTGCAGAAACAATCTAGAAACAAATTTCTATGCTTGTATAGAGTCAGATTTTTGTTAAAATGTATAGTTTTCGAGTTACAGTGCCTCAAAGATTTCCATACAAATCTTAAATTAATCCTAGCATTGAAAATGTATATTTTAACGAAAATCTGACTTCATAGAAGCATAGAAATTTGTTTCTAGATTGTTTCTGCAAAATTTAATTGACTTTAATTGGTTAGTATTGAAAATATCACCATAGTACGTTTGTATGCGGCGCGCATTTTCGCTCTCGGAATAAAATTCTCGTAACATCGTATTTTTGCAAATAAACCACTTCGATGACAACTTGATCTGAACTAGACCACTAGACTTTTACACATTACTGTAACTACCTTAGTAAAACGCATAAATGGCCGATATCTTTTGTACGATCTGTGGGCCGGGCCTACCATGAGTTTTCACCGTACTTTACTGCTGTAGTTCGTCGACAATTCGTATGACAGAAATTAGTTCTCAACGTAACCGTGTACGAAATTCAATACAAAATTGGTGACGTAACTATACCTAGTAGTAAAGTACGGTGAAAACTCATCCGGATATGTTTACGACATATTATTGCTATTACTATACTATGTTAATTATAAGTCGTGGTAGTCCAGTGGCCAGTAACCTTGCCTGGTTTGTAGGAGGCGATGGTTCTATCCCCGTCCAGACCAACTCGTACCCATGAGTTTTTCGGAATTAATGTACTTACGATTTGTAACACCACTGGCTTTTCGGTGAAGGAAAACATCGTGGGAAAACCTGCGTGCTTCAGTTTCGAGGCATGCTTCAATTTTGAGCATATACTTAATTATTAATTTATTATTTTGTAATTTTTGTCTACAGCGAAAAGTACTCGTATACCGTACATAACAGAACGATTTTATGCAGACAAAAGTCTTTATACGACACAATAGGCACGCACGTGTTTTTTGCAACGCGCACCAAGAAAGTCGATCTTTTCTCGCTTTGCATACTTTTTGTTCATCTATTCTGGATTAACGTAGAAATAGAAACAAACATTTACTTTACTATAAACTCAAAAGCACTTAAGTCCTCTATTATCTTAGTTATTAAAATTATGTCTTCCACAAATAAAGCCACAACGAATCGTTCGTAAAATAATGGTTCATTATAACTTTATAAAGTTTATCAACGGAATGAGATATACTTATAGACGAGTTAAAAACTCCCCGTAGGCTCTGAATGAGGAACAAACATCCTGGCTAACAATACTCCAGCATAAATCCTTAATCCCGAAACCCCTAATAACCGCAAATCCGCTTACAGGCATAAGAGCGAACAGAAAACACTACGTTTCAGTTTTCACTAACACGAAAGCCTCCACAGTGTAGTAAGGAACGTCGCGATGGCAGGGCGTCTGCCCCAATCGGTTACCTCGGATACTCCGCAACTTTACTGTGAACATTAAAAATCTTTTCCATAATTCTAAAATTACACTAAAGTGTATATTCTTTACTTAATTGTAAAAAAAAGACATTTATAATTCAGAATTTTATAATTACAATGGATTGCATAGATAGTAATCGTTGATTTCATAAAGTTTTCTCATTCAGTATGTTTCATTGATCGTATAACTGGGGGACGTACTATTTTTACCGCGTGCCACCGAGGAATAAGCCCAATTTAAAGTTGCCAGGTAAGTTACAGTAGTTGTAACCTCAATTTAAGTTAGTCTAGCTACGATGACAGTAAAATATAATATTATTAAAGTTAGCAGTTTTGCTTTCAAAACTGTATTTTGCTTGCCTTTGTACTTTTTGTTTCATGTTTAATTTCTTTTTACAGTCCGCTTTTACTGTTATTAGTCAGGGTAATCAAATTAGCGAATGCGGTTTTCATTGTTGCCACAGCGAAGAAATGCAAATGCGAATTCTAAACGCTAATAAACTTAAAGATGTTTTGGTAACCGGACTACATTAAACAAGGTGTTACAAAAATATTAACCTTTTAGGCGGTGGTGTAGACCATCAAACTGAACAACTTTCACTACGGGACCAATATCGAAATCGCGAAAAAAAAATTGTGTTCTATACTCTACAAATTAGAATATCGAATAGGCGGAAAAGCGTTTGGCTTGAACTCAGATCAATTCAGCTAAAATATGTATGGGATATGAATTTTTTTTTTCGCGATTTCGATGTTTGTCCCATAGAGAAAGTTGTTCAGTTTGTCGATCTTAACAATCCCCTTAAGAGTTTCAAATATTTATTGTTACTTATGAAACACCCCTTTTTAAGGGGATGATCAGACCATCAAACTGAACAACTTTCTCTATAGCACCAACATCGATATCACGAAAAAAAACAGCCCCTCCATACAAAACTGCAAACCTACTCGAGCCAAATGTATGGGACAGCTGATTATATATTTATGATTTCGATATTGGTCCCTTAGAGAAAGTTGTTCAGTTTGATGGTCTGATCATCCACTTAAAAAAGTGTCAGCATATTAAGTTGGACCCTGTATAAAACATTCTTCCTGCCCCCGACGATAACAAACGAAAGTATCATTTCGTTTCTGTCCCCTCTTTTTTAAGTGGCTGTTTGGAACTAATGACATGAAAAAATAAGTGACTTAAAAGGGTCAAAAGCTGATAAGGAAACGTCATTGTCCTAGATAAAGTGTTGTGGAATTATCAAACTTTACCATTGTTGTTATAAATAAGAGGGGGGAAACTAGAACATCAACGGATTATTATAGTATCATTGTAATATTTTAAGAATATAATTATAGATGGTAGATAAAGTCTAAGTGAGTATAGGCTACATAAAACATGTAGAGCAGGTATAAACTTAGAGATACTTACCTATACAGTAGAATACTTAATAGTATCTACGTACAGAACTTGCGCTTTGCAAAAACAACTATTTTCCACCGCTCGCGCTGCGGGTGTAATATGTCCGAAGTAGTCCGAACAGTGGTTAGGTATTACGTTACGGAGAGAATACTTAATAATAAATACTACGTCCATACTATAAGAGCTCGGTGGCGCGTTGCGGAGAGGTATGGACTCTCAATCATGAGGTCCGAGTTCGAATCCGCACGGACAACATGCCACGTACCAATATGTTTTTCTAACTTATGTACGTGCGTACGTGCGATCACACGCCGCAGGCAATCGCGTTCCGTCTATCTTATATGCTCTAGCAAATGACGTTCCTGAGTAACAGAAAAGGATGGAGCAACGGAAAAGTGCGATCGCGTGCGGTCATGTACATGACCGCAAGTAACACATCAAAGCAGTATAACGGCCGACTTGCAGCATTTATGTATCGTTTACGCATTTTGAGTCAGTTCTATAGTAGCATTACAATCGTATATACGGCTACTGTAATGCTTATTTGGGCACAAATTATACGGCTTTAGATCCTAAATAGGTTCACAAATAGTTGTTTAATTGCATTACAGGCGCATTATATTAGCATTATTGTGGTCAACGATGTTGCCAATCGCATTAAAGAAGCATTATTACGGTCAATGAAGGTGCCAATCGCATTACAGAAGCAATATACAAGCAATGTTATTGATAATGAAGATGTTAATTGCATTAGAAAAGCATTAGACTAGCATTAGAATGTACCAAAAGAATGATTGGAGCTGTTTAAGTGTTCACAGTTAGAACTTAAATAAACCCTACATCATTGCAAAAACATCTCTAATACCACGGTACAAAATGTTATAATTCAATTAACGTTGTAATTTAACTAAGTACTTTGTCTCGCAATATAATATGGACGAAGACGGTCAAAACTGAGTGAATGATACCATAATATTTATATTATAATACTTTTTTGACTCATTTTGTTACTTCATACCTTCAAATATTACTGCGCAATGTAGTTTACTGTAAATGTCTATATGAGTTTCATTGAAAATTTTCACGCGCCTTCGATATTTTGAGGTTTTGACATAAAATGTTACATAAAGATATGTGTGAAATAACCAAAACAATTGTGTATTCCTAGTATAGAACGAATTTTGTATAATTAACATAATAGTATTGGTTGGGCAGTATTAAATTCAGTTATATCATTATTATTATAGGTCTATGGCTTTTATAAATAGGTCCGAATGATAATATTTTTTGGTTATAAAATATTTACAAAATGGTGTCGGTCTATAGCAGGTCGGTGAGCCTTTAAAAAGGCTAATTAATGCCGCCAGCAGTATAAATACTCACACGTGAGCAATTATTAAGCCAGAGGCCATAGAGAAGGCCTTTGATAACTACTGTAGTGCCATTGTCTATAAAGTAGTTCTATAGGGGTTCACCGGTATACCAGTAGACTTGATGTAGACTGAAATAGTGCCATTACTTGAACGCAATTTTAGGGATTCTTGGGCAAAACAATAAAACCCATTTCAGAATTTTCATACTACTTGAATCCGTTTACCAAGAGTTGATAAATAGGCTTTCTGGACGCATTATCTTGGATTATCGGGATTTTCTTCGAGCTAATTTAAAAAGGAAAACTTTATTACAAAATATCTCGATAGATGGTTTAATGGCCGACAAATGGTTTTAGGAATATAGTAAAATGAATGCATATACAGCTTTACGCATTATAATAACTCACGTGTATTTGATAAAAGAGCTGTTAGCTGTACAACAGAACTCAGTTGACCTTTAAAAATGCAAGCATTACATTGATTCACGTTTATGCTGTTAAGCAGCACTAGGCTTTTACTTACCACTTAAAAGTGCTATTAAACAACAAAGGGCACTGAAAACAGCTCAACGCTGTATAACGGATTTACGGTGCATTATAACGGCACAAGTTTATGCTATTAAGCAGCATTAGGCATATTCTTGCTACTTAAAAATGCTATTGTAGACCCTAGAGCACTAAAAACAGCTGTTAGCTGTACAGCGGATTTATGTGGCATTATAATGGTTCATGTTTGTGCTATTAAACAGCATCAAGCAATTGTTTACTACTTTAAAATGCTATTGTAGATCCAAATGCACTAAAAACAGCTGATGGTTGTACAGCTGCGTTGTGGTTTGCTGCACTAAAACTAAAGGCTTCACAAAAGCAAATTGATATGCCAGTACCCAACCGTTCTACAGTGTAAAGCATCATAATGGTTTTGAAATGCCAATATAAAGCATCAAGATGCTTGGTGAACTTATATAAGTGTTCATACGGACCTTAGGTTCTACATAAGTTTACTATTCGTTTGTTATAATGCTTCCCGTGTTTCTTGGGGTAGTTCAACCCTTACCGACAGCTCTCAAACGGTGAAGGAAAACATCGTGAGGAAACCTGCATATGCAGAAGAAGAAATTCTGATGCATACCCTCCTAGAGGGAGGCCTGTGCCCTGCATGTATGTAGTGGGACGTATAATATAGGCTGATGATGATGATGATGATACTATAGTAGGTATACACTCTCATTATGATATGGAAGCCATATTTACCATTCATCATCATCAGCCTATATCACAGGCCTACCCTCAAGGAGGGTGTTATGGGCATTAATCCACCACGCGTGCCTAATTCGGATTAGTATAAGATTTGACACAGACATAAGAATTTGTTCTTCAGCTAATACAGGTTTCCTCACGATGTTTTCCTTCACCATTTGACAGTAGTCGGCAATTACGTACAAAAGTTAGAAAAACTCATTGGTACATGATATGTTGTCCGGGCGGACTCAAACCCTGACCTCAAGATTGAGTTTCCATACCTCTCCGCAACGCGACACCGACGCTCTATTTACCATTAAAATCATGTACTTAATTAAACCGTTATAGAAATAACACCTTTATGAAATACTAGTGTTTTCCCGCGACTTCGTCCGCACAAATTATATAGTGTGCAACTTAATATGCTGACACTTTTTTAAGAGGATGATCAGACCGTCAAACTGAACAACTTTCTCTATGGGACCAACATCGAAATCGCGAAAAAAAAAACAGTTCTTCCATACAAAACTGCAAACCTACTCGAGCCAAATGTATGGGACAGCTGATTTTTTTTTCGCGATTTCGATGTTGGTCCCATAGAGAAAGTTGTTCAGTTTGATGGTCTGAACATCCCCTTAAAAAAGTGTCAGCATATTAAGTTGCACACTATATAATTTGTGCGGACGAAGTCGCGGGAAAACACTAGTATTTCATAAAGGTGTTGATAATTCATCAGGGAATTCATAAACGTACCCTGTATACTTACCAGATTTTAAGTCAGATCATAAGCTATCAAACAAAAAAGTTTCATCAAAATCGGTTCAGTAGTTTTTGCGTGATGCGCGAACAAACTAACAAACTTGTCAATAGATGGCGCTGCACGTCATTTAAATCGCGCTATAGAGTGTTATTTGAGTTTATATGAAATTATGAAGTGAACAACTACTTTTTTATTCCTCACGATTTTTACGGTTTTTAATAGTTAAGTTAAGATTACACTAGGTACTTGATTTTCCACTTCGTTTTAAGCCGACGACACATAGTGTTCCGCAAATTTTTTAAAAGTATCGACACCTACTCGATACCAATCGAATAAAAAGTATCGATACCGATAAAAGTATCGACTCAAAAGTATCGATACTACTTGGTATCGAGTAATATTTAAAAAAAAAATTGAAATCACAAGAAAATACACAATTTCCTTCAAAATTAAATTACAAAGTATAGGAACTAACAACTAATTAGTTAACCTCCAATTACGATATTCCTAAAACTTGATAATTGCTAGTATTGCTACTAAATGTATTTACCTTTCATAGTCAGACATGCATTATTCAAACTTTAATAGGGTTTCCCCCCGAAATCGTCACTCCATCTAGAGGGACGACGCTATACATCGGAAAAGGAACTTTTATCTGACATTTTAGTGAGGAGACAAAAGTATCGAGTAACTCAGAAAGTATCGATACTTAGTAAAATACTCAAATAAAAGTATCGAGTACAAAAATACTAGGTATCGAACTAAAAGTATCGATACTACTCAGGTATAGATACTTTTTGCGGATCCCTAACGACACACTGGACTAATTTTAAGTGCAATCATTACACTGTCTTAAAATAAACGATATACATTGTTGCTTAACTAGTCCGACTGTAATGACCGCAGTAGCTAATATTGAATACTCTGACAGAAAATTTACCAGAACCGCAACACGAAGCGAGCGGACCGGGGCGCCACCCCCTTCACCGACATGTATAGTACGTACTCTTCCCTATTCACATTCATTAGTAGAAGGAAGCTTGCACCCTAATGCATTCTACAAATAACTTATTCTTGGAACTATAGTATCTATAGTGTACTGTGTAGGCACCTATGGTAGGCACCAAACCATCCACAAGCTACAAAATGATAGCTCGGGGATGCACTCTACTAACACTCAGTTGCAGAAACGCTCATTAAAGTTAATCCTCCATTAAATCTCTTGCTAGCTTTTACTACGTCAACAAGACAAAAAGTGACAGCGAGAGATTTAACTTTAATGAGCGTTCCTGCAACTGAAATCTGAATGTTATACAGCTAACTTTAAGGTTAGGCAAAGACACACACACAAGGGACTAGTTTGAAGCTATTGTTTCGCAAGGCGAAATGTTAAATGTTAAAATGTTACTTTGCCTATAGGCCCAATGCCCACACGATAAGAAGACTGCTTGGTCAGACACACAATTGTCTCAGCCGTACACTCAGTACAATGATGATATAATATATTACCTAGGTAGTATATGAACGGTAGTATAATACTATGAACGATCTCGTCTAATTAATCTTCCGACCCAAACAGAGCCTTTACCATTGATTCTATATCTATTCTAACTCCTAACAATAGAAATCGGTCCACATTAATTTGGGAAGTAGCTTGAACAGGCAAGTTATGTGTTACATAAAGGCGCTTCCTATTCTTGCACAAACTAGTTCGTATTTACCAGTTTTTGCTTTTTAAGGCCCATCACATACATGCGGAATTGCGATTCGGAAATCCGAATGCAAACTGGTTTCCAGATTTGCGAACGGGATTTCAAACCTATACGAAAACCGGTCTGCATTCGGAATTCCGAATCGCAATTCCGCATGTATGTGATGGGCCCAAATATTTGACGATAATTCATCACGTGATCGCAGATATAATATTAGATGTTCCAGTAAATACCGCTAACGTTGCATCTTATCTTGTAGTGGGGGCTGGCAGGCCAGCAACACTTCGTAGCCCCAATACTTTTTGCTTTCTTCACCCTTCAAATACATGATCAATGATGGAGGCCATACCATAGAGGCTTACCGTGATGAAGAACGACCACAGGTTACTAGTTCCTTTTAAACACTAAAGTGAAAAAATAACCGAAATTAGAGCGATAAAGGAAGTGACGTCATAACTTAGGGTTAAATGCATAAAATGATTATTATTGAAATAGTAAATAATAGCAGATTCATGTTTAATATTATTTACCTAGTATCTTTTCGATATTCGCTAATTCGGATGTCATGTTTTTTTGGAGGGCTGAATCGAAAACCATTTCAAGATAATTGTCTCAATAATCATATTTTCTATGTCAGAGATTTTAAAATGAAAGGATTTCAGATATTTTTAATAAAATAACGTCGTTTTTCGGTCCGTCCAGTGACGTCACTGGAACACAAACCACTGGAATACCTGTGAACTCCTTGGTAAATATAAAATCAACTTTAAATAATTCCAGCATAGAGTTAGAAAGAGGAGGCCGCCTTTAATTTTTTTTAAATATAGCAGTAGCAGCTATAAGTCTGTGAGTATGAATCGCAATAAGAATGAAATAGTTGTCTTAAAATTATGTCTTCTATCCGTAAAAATATACAAATGAAGACCAAAAAAAACTTGACATACCGAATTACATAAGCGAATATCAAAAGTAGGTATGACTTTCAATTTCAAACAAACCCGAAAATCGACAATTATACTTTCTTCTGAAGCGGTTTTCAGGATTTGAGTTCAGTTGATACACCTACATGGGTATTGTATAACAATTAAAAGCTTCTTCAATTTTCATAGGTACACACGGCGACACATCAAGTTACACAAAATAAACATAACCTGGCCCCGCGACACTATACGTTATTCTACCTACGCGACGCCAGCTTATTTTGGTTTTAGGCTTGATGTGTCGTCGTGTATACCTCCGACTTCCAAATTTCATTCCCATAGTCAATCGGTATAACGCTGCTGCATCTAGTCACAGTTTCCAAGTTCGTAGTCAAGTGTTATGCCTTCTACCGTTAGTTTAGTAGTTATTAAACGTATTGCATTAATGATAGGTTAGCAAAAGCGATGTAGCGGCCTACTGCTGGCATCGGAATGTAATCAATCGATTTGCCACTCGAGAACACACAATCTGGCTCTCGTTCATTATTTATTAACTGCTGACGCCAACTGTAATTTCGGCAATAGAATGCGCAGAGTTTGTGCAATTCACAACCAACATATATTTTATTATGTACCTACGTCGGTACCTACTTACATTATGATACAATAAAACTAACAGTTAAATTAGAATGAGCTAAATCATTTGAGAGTATATTCAGACAAAAAGTATATTACATTCACCTAATTTAAATGATAATTATAGATATTTTTCACGATTTCAGCCTGAAATCGAAATACAGGGTGTAACAAAACACCCTAGTACCTAATAGTTAAGGGGGTGCTTCAGCCCATCAAAGAGAACAACTTTCAATACGGAGCCAATTTCAAATCGCTAAAAAAAATCCCCCATTTGAGTCGAGTCGGTACTGCAGTTTAGTATGAAAGCGCGGGTTTATTTTTCGCGTTTTTGAAGTTGGCTCCATAGTGAAAGTTGTTCAATTTGATGGGCTGAAGCTCCCCCTTAAGTATTTGGTACTAGGGTGTTTTGTTATACCCTGTAGTAGGCGTAACTAATGTTTAAAATTATGGCCAGCACTACAAAATGTATCTGACTGACCATATAAAAATGTCCCACTCAATGATAGCAAATTACGCAAATTACCCATAGGCCATCACGTGCGCGTGGGAGTGTGAAGAATTCCAAGCTGAAATGTGCAATATGGTTGTCCATAACACAGTCCAATTTGTTATCTGTCCTTCTTGGTGACACATAACTAAATAAGGATATCGTTCTCTTGCGACAAGAACGTGGTACAGTCAGCATCAAAAGTATCTAGGCATGTTAAGTGTTCATAAATATCTGGACAACTTTACGATAGCAAACCTTATTTTCAACTCGCAAAGAAATCAAATTAATTTATCTGTCATGTTATTATTTGTTAAGTTAAAAACAAATGGAATCTAGTAGGAAATAGGGTTTATTTTCGTGTAATTGTTCAGATGTTTTTGAACACCGGAGATGCTTTGATACTTTTGATGCTGACTGTACCTATATCTGCTTAAAATGTCACTTTGGAATAAGTAGGTACTTTAAAAAACTCTCTCATCGTTCTCGGCTTGCTACTGAAACGCGTTATTTCTGTTGTGAAACCGATTTGTAAAAGAAAAAAAGACACGGTTTTAACCGTTCTCGTAAAAAACACTTTTCAATGCGTATTCTGAAAATCAGGTTTCGTACTTAACACTTTGTTATAAGAGGTACATTTATGACACTATAGATAGTCGGGCCCTGTTACAAAAGTGATCTTTGTGCGTAAGCGACGTCGGCTTGCGTGCCTTTGTATTATACAGGGAGTAACAAAACACCCTGGTATTAAGAGGGTGCGTCAGAACATCAAACTGAACAACTTTCACCATGGAGGCAACATCGAAGTCGCAAAAAAAAACCGCGCTTTCATACTAAATTGCAGTACCGACTCGACTCAAATGTATGGGACAGCAGACTTCTTTTATTTTTATATCGATGTTGGCTCCATAGTGAAAGTTGATCAGTTTGATGGTCTGAAGCACCCCCTTAAGTATTACTAGGGTGTTATTATTTCGTACCAGTAGGTCTACCATGAGTTTTCGCCGTACTTTAATACCGCAGTTACGTCACCAATTTTGTATTGAATTTCATACAGCGCTCCTAGTGGTTCCGTTGAGAACTAATTTCTGTCATACAAATTGGCGACTTACTTCAGTAGTAAAGTGCAGGGAAAACTTATGGTTAGGCCCTCTGTATTATTTCGTGTTGTATTCGAGGCTACGAGCATATATTCGAGGCGATATTCTTCCAAACAAAAGCTGCACTCGTAGTATGCTACACGTGATACGGCCCTATCACGTCTTTTATACAAGGTGTTTCATAAGTAAGAATAAATTTTTAAAACTCTTCAGGGGGTTGTTAAGACCATCAAACTGAACAACTTTCTCTATGGGACCAACATCGAAATCGCGAAATAAAAAATCTCATATCCCATACATATTTTAGCTCTAGTCGATTTGTATAGTATAGAACATAAATATTTTTTCACCTCACAAGCTCGGAAAGATTCTGTTTATCGTTCGAAATCTGAGTGCATAAGTATATTTTATCCGCTAGCGTGCAAAGAGTTTTTGAAATTCGAATTTGTCTATTCAATATTTTTGTATACCGCCAATGCACTGAAAATGCTTAATAACTATTTCATGACACTAGCCAGCACGAAAATAAAAACTTTTTGAAATGTTCTTTTTAGCAATTCACTTTTTTTCCTCGCTGTTGTGAGGTGAAAAATTGTGTGTTTCGCTCGGCTGCAAAGTTATTCTGCGTCTCGTACCTTTGAAACCTTCGCTAAACGCTCAGGATTCTATTATTTGAACCACTCGCTTCGCTCGTGGTTCAATCCTAGAATCCTTCGCTTGCTCAGGTTTCAATAAAAGTACTCGCGCCAAAAAGCAACTTTGCAGCCTAGCATAACAAATAACTATTTTTCGCGATTTCGATATTGGTCCCATAGTGAAAGTTGTTCAGTTTGATGGTCTACACCACCCCCTTAAAGGTTTATTTGTAGCTTTGTAACACCTTGTATATCGTTCGTTCGCACGCAAATAGAAAGAGAGCTAAGGTGTGATAGCGCTGTATCACTGCGGCATGCTAGCTATGCTGGTCGCGGCGAGACTTCGTCAGACATCTCATCGCTAATGTGGTAAGGGCTCTTAACTCGGCCCCTAAACTTAGAACCTAATTTGTTCCGACCCGTAACAAAGCCTCGTTACATTTTGCTATAAACCTTTAAGTATTTGTGACTCTGCAGTAACAGCCCCTTACCACCCTAATTACATTCCTGCACGCAAACTGTGTTTGATCACCGAGTAACCAGAAACGTGGTTGAAATCTTAATCAATAGACATTCTTCTCAAGCCTCTTAGGGACCATTTTGTAGATAGTACTTATGTACTAGGCTTGAGACAAAGAATGGCTATGCCTATAAAGGCATAGCCACAGAACATTAAAGGGGTTAGAAGTGCAAAGTAGGCGTGGAACGTGTCGCAACAGGTTATGCAATGATTTGCATAACACCATAAGGCGCGCGGCGTGGTGCGAGCGAGAGGGCATGAGTAATTGTAGCAGCGTGAGCGGGAAGACAAGTGGCGATGTCGTCTCCGAAGCAAAAGCGCTACTTTGCATTTCTAACCCCGCTTATAATGTTGTGTGGGCATAGGCCCCTAGGGGAGCGTGTAATTTCTCTATGCATAGGCCAGAAGTCGAAAGTAAAATAGGCCTATATAGGCAAATAAGTTAGGTACGGATAATTCCCATTTGTATTTTATTATACTCTTGTGAATAAGCAAACATTACACATGAAATCCGAGTAGTTGAAATAACAAGGTTAACGTCGACAGATAGCAAATATTGCGGCGTACACCCAGGTGGACTTATGATGACCGACTTACACAAACTGCTCCGTCACACCAGTATCACAGTGTAAGAAAGAGTGTCTGTCTATACAGTACGGACCAGGGTTGCCACCCGTCCCGATTTTGCTGGGACAGTCCCGATTTCGATCACACTGTCCCGCGTCCCGACCCCCTATCAGTTTTGCCCCGATTTTTGTGATAACACGCAATGACGCGCGCAACTACTACTATGTACTACTACTAGCCCCATATGCTTCGCTCGCTCTTGGAATGATATCTCGAGCTCGATTCGCTCGCTCTTGGTTTTAGATCGTAATATTATGCAGTAATTTCATTATATTGCAATGAAATCTCGACCGATTGTCCCGATTTTTATCTCCTAAAGGTAGCAACCCTGGTACGGACACTCACTGCAAAATGTAGGCAATGGCGTATTTCTATCTCGCTCGCACTCACTCAGTGTCGCACATGCTTACCTCTTGTTAATTTTTCCCATATATATGTTTGAAATGACAGTTAAGTCACATTTCTGTCCAAGGTGTGGTTTCGCCACGGCTGCGGCCGCGTGTTTATGATATATTGCGAATTATTGAACCATTCACACAACACGATTTCGGTACGGCACGATTGGTATATTTCACGCGCTATCGTTGTACTAATTGTTGTAATACAGGTAATTAATGATTTAGGTACAGCCGTGTGAACGATTGCCGTATAAACTGAAACCGTGAATGTGTGAAAAGGTGCTTAGAGTCTTGGTGATTTCTTAGGTTGCGCCCGCAATGCGCCCTTCTTTATCCACATTTACAATTACTCAGGTATGTACAATGCTGTGTTGTGAATAATTTTTTAAATGTGAAAGCACATGAATAGCCTACCCCTTAGCCCAAGGCCTCCCTTGATAGGCAGTGTCATCGATTGTTCCTACTTTAGGGTTGAACTACACCACACAGCACTGCATCGCATTTTTCGCACGACAGCACGCCGCGTGCGATCGCGTTCGGTCTATCTTATATGCTCTAGCAAATGACGTTCCTGAGTGACAGAAAAGGATGGAGCGACGGAAAAATGAGATGCTGTGCTGTGTGGTGTAGTTCAACCCTTAAACGTACCTAAATATTATCACCGAATTTGCCCTTATTTATCTGAACTGCTGAAGAATTAATAAAATAACATGTACCTACAAACAAAAGGTGGGATTTCATTTCGGCACAAGAATCGTGATTGTAATAGAATTTATTCCAAATACAAAGCCTCTTGACCTAAACTGTATGTCTTCATTATACGTGTGAAAATAGCTTGACTCGCGAGACATCGTATGCTATATCGACCGGTGCCACTCCGTCACAAGCCACAGCCCCAACGACCTGACAATCGATTTTACTAGCAACGTTTTTATTACAGTCGGTTTTGGCAACTAAATATATTTTGAAGTTAGTACAAAAAGAAAAGATTTATTTGCTAGCGTGATATGATTGATAATTTTTACAGTTCTTTCAAATAAGATGGATCTGCAAATATTTGGGACTATGACGCGGACGCCCAAGTCATATCTTAGTGTTGATGGTTAAAAAGCGTATTTCTCCGAACTTCAGATTATTGTAGCTTATTTCTCGTTTTCATTCTACCCTGCATACTTTTAAAAATCCAGTAAAGTTCTACAGTAGTAGGAAATAGAAAAAAGCTGTCCGTTCTAATCTCCATAACATTCCTAATCCATTCAGTTAGCGTAATGTTTGACACGGAATAAAATTATAAATTTCTGATTTATTATCTAGTCGCTGCTTTTAGCAGCTTTTTGTAACTTATCAAATAAGTCACGTAGAAAAAAGTACCTAAGAATAATGTTTACCTCATTCTTCACCATAAGTACAGTCTGCAAAGAAAAGAAAGTAGATGAAACTCCAGAATAAGATGAGGTTCTTTACGACATTGTCAAACTCGTACCTATTTTCAATTTTCTCACATATGCGAGGGAGGTAAGTACTCGGGGCGTATTATATTTCACAATAATACGGTACGGGCTACGATATACTTAGACTTTCTACCATCAAATACAGTAGAAGTGATACCTCTATCATACTTATGTATTTTGCTTAGCGCAGTTCCTTACCAATGAAAGTCAATTAAATTTTGCAGAAACAAATTTCTATGCTTGTATGGAGTCAGATTTTCGTTAAAATGTATAGTTTTAAAGTTACAGTGCCTCAAAGATTTCCATACAAATCTTAAATTAATCCTAGAATTAAAACTGTATATTTTAACGAAAATCGGATTCCTATACAAGCATCGAGATTTGTTTCTAGATCGTTCCTGCAAAATTTCATTGCCTTGAAAATATCACCATAGTACGTTTGTATGCATACATTTTCGCTCTCGGAATAAAATTCTCTTAAGTTAATTTACCTAAATAAACAAATAGCTATTAGCAGAACACGCGAATCATCATTTAGGGACCGCGGCAACAATGGACTTGATTTATTTATATTATAAGGTACGGAACCAAAGAAAAATCTGCACAATCCGGTGATTTATTTCATCTAGCTGATTCTTATTACTTTTTCGAACTAATTTATCTTACTTTAGTTTGCTTACCAACGTTTTGTCGAAAAAAACTGTTCCACCGCCATCTCGAAACAAAAAGAGTTATTTTTGTCACCTAATCATAACCGTTTTTCGCAGCCCTAAGAAGGTATTCGGATAGGTACCTATTCAAAAAGTAGATATAAGTATAACTATTTCCTATGTTAAAATGTAAAGCGTAAAATACTAGCACGTGAAGTACTGCCAAGAGAAATGTGAAGTGCCTAAGCTGTGCCCTCCTTATGAAGGGCATTTAATATTTCATATGGCAGCCATCAACAGGACGACAAATAGTAATATTACAGCCTTATTACAAGCTTGGCCTACTCCTGGAACAGAGTCCATGTAAATAGTAAGACCAAGAGGAGTAAACGGAACAAAAGAAATTGTAGAAAACTGCCTTTGGAATTTTTAATAAACAGGTTATAGGTTGTTATTGAAAAGGAATAAATAAATACAAAATATGAGAATCATTTCTGCAGAATCGATAACTTTCAATGACCCAGTCAATTGACGCATTCGATATGATGATAGCTAGAAAACTCATAGTTTAATTAATTTATATTGTAGAAAATATCGGAAACTAATAAACGTAAGCTAACGAGTTCTTAACATGCACACGTTTAAATAAGGTGCTGCACAGACGATGGGATATTTTATGCCCGCGAGCACCCGCGGTCACGCCGCCTGTATGGGATTCAATAGGAACAAAGGGGTATGGCTTGCAACATGGCGTGCAACTTCTGTTACACGCTGAAAATACATTCTGATCTGTTTCTCCTAACGCACCAAAAGAATAACTTCATTTAACTATTATAAAACTGTAATGGTAAATTTTAGGTACTTCGCTCAAAAGCAAAAGGGAACAAAAGTGTGTAGGTACATTGAAGATATTTACAAGAAAAAGATTACAATATTTTTTTTTGGGGACCCTGATCCAACCAAATCAACCTTTTTAATTTAGAATTTGAGTCTGTCTGTCTGTTTGTTTGTTTGTTTGTTCGAGCAACACGCAAAAACTACGGAACCCATTTTGACAAAACTTTTTTTATTTTAAAGCTGTTTTTGTCCCAAAATATGACTTGTGCGGACGAAGTTACGTTGTAACATAATATAAAAGCGTTCTTTCAAGCGAGTGCAGCATAACACTGCACAAAGAGAACATCCCCGGGTATGTACTGAATCGGCACTTCCGTAATAGATGATCAGCAATCCACTAATAGCAAACATTTCAATCGACTCGACATGTGAAGAACACTTCTAAGGCGGCTTCCACTGAAGCGGAGCGAGGCTGCAGAGCGGAGAAACATAGGATTGCATAAAATCTCGGAGCGGATATTTTATGCAATCTTGTTCCTCGCTTCGCTTCAGTGGACAGGCCTTTCACTTATATTACATACTTTTATTTATATATCATTCTAATATTACATTAGGCCATCATCACATCAGGCAAAGTGCGTAAATTTTCTGTCACCACTGTTTTACAATATTGTAGAATATTGTCGAACTTTTCTTTTATCGATCCGTAGATAAAGTGTTGTGCCTATGGCTACAAATACTTGCAAGACAATACATTACACTTTTAGCTATTTAATAATGCACTCAGTACACACATATTATAGTGTTTAGAGCGTAGGTACTAGGTACACATCTCTGAACACCTTCAGTCTCTGGACTAAATGTCGTCATAGGGTTCGCTAAGGACCCTCAATAAGGTCATGTTAGTATAAGAGATAAGATGAATTTTGGTAACCATCAGCTGCAAGGCTGATCATCTCTGTGATGGGGATGGACCAGGTCTGCCTGCATAACTCCAGTCGGTTTAGGAGTTAAAGCCGTTCAAATGTCTGTATCAAATGAACGACCAGCTGCAAGGCTGATCAAAGGATATTATTGTAATATGCACTGTAGCTGCGTGACCACAATAGAATCCCGAATATGGTCTCAAGTAAATACTGTGACAGTGGCTTTATTATTAAGCACTGGATCTGAAATATTTGTAATGACATATTTAGGTATTCAAGTTTGATGCTAACAGAGATATGGATGTAAGGTCTGAAATAAAGAATTTCTTTTAGGTACTTTGTAGATGTCAAAATAATAAACATTTTGAAAACAAGATAATACAAGTACAGGATGTTTCATAAAGTAACAATAAATTTTTAAAACTCTTAAGGGTTGTTTAGACCGTCAAACTGAACAACTTTCTCTATGGGACCAACATCGAAATCACGAAAAAAAAAAATTTGATATCCCATACATATTTTAGCTCTAGTCGATTTGTAGAGTATGGAACATCAATTTTTTTTTCGCGATTTCGATATTGGTCCCATAGTGAAAGTTGTTCAGTTTGATGGTCTACACCACCCCATTAAAGGTTTATTTGTATTTTTGTAACACCTTGTATAGAATTGGGTTCAAAGTTCACACAAGTTGTTTAGAAAGTTTTGAAACGTTTCCCATGCCAGCTTTCTTTCTTTCATGCAGTATAAGTAGACCTAAGAAAGGCCCAGGCTTGCAAAAGTTTTATTAGTAATAAACAAAAAGAAAGTTAAGAAACTGATAAAAGTATATAACATATCATTTTAACTTCACTCGCATTTTAAACAGGAAACGGTTCGTAGGCAGTGCCAGACTACTCTACTGATTTGGAAACTTTTTCACCATGTTTGTTTTTTCCGGGTCGACAAATAATGTAACGGGATAATTTATTATGGGCCCGAAAGGAAAAACAGGTAGGTATTCTGAGAATACTTAAGAAACGTAAGGATTTCAGAGCTTACAAACCTGTAGGTAGATAGATACGAGTAGTAGGTGGTTCGGTATGAATCTACCTCCACCTTGCATCCTCTGTGGCTGCAGTTTTAGATATTTTAAAACCCAATGATAGCCAACCTTAGGTTGGAGAACTTAGAAGAAGAAGTGTAGTATGATGTTACAAGAGGCTATATCAGAAGATTGAAACATTTTGCAATAATTGTTTCTTGTTTGCTTGATTGTAAAGTTAATAAGTAAGAAAATTACGTAGATCAGGCACGGATATATCTACCCTAATTTCCCACTTGAAGAAATAGGTATGAGATAGAATACACTTTTACAGAATAGATAATAGTACTGTAAGGTAGTAACAGTAAGGTATGTATAGGGTCATTCTTTAATCATAGACAGAACCATCTATAGAGAAATGATACAAAATTAACAGTAAAACACTCATCCATGTCAAGTGGCACTCAAATTAGGCAGGCGACCCGGATACGAGCCTAAAATAAAGTTAGATATCAAGAGCTGACCCAGGTCAGGCACATGACATGACCTTTACCACTTCATTTTGTTCACGTTTTAATGATCAATGGTTTGAATGTGCATATGACTTTTTATTTGCTTCTAATCACCCACACACGTGACTCATACAGAACCTAATTAATCATTTTGAAGTTTCTCCCTTTCGTGGTAAAATAATTTTTGTATACCTACTTTCATAGTTGGATCTTGTTGTCAGCATAAAAATTTGTCTTCTTTTTTCGTGTCAATTGTTATACTAGTACGTACTAAGATACTCTTTTTTATACTGTGCTAGTACTCTAGGGCCCACTTGCGCCAACCACGGGTTAACAATTAACTCCGGATAAAATGGCTCTTTCAGTTGTTTTTCTATACAAAAAATCATGGGTTACCAACTTAACCTGGAGTTTAATGCTAACCCAGGTTGGCGCAAGTGGGGCTTAGTCTATCTCCTAGAATCGTTCTAGTCTATCTCTGTGGTATAACGGTGTTGCTATATTAACGTCTATGTATAAATTAGCTGGAAGATCTCCAAAAAGGAAATGATGATTAATTAATGACTGTAGGTCATACCCTGTAGGTATAATTTTATAATTATGACCGCGGCTAACTTCTTACCTCCTTAGAATCTTCCCGACACACACTTGGACGTTTCTTATAGCCTATGTTCATCACGGACAATATACACCACTAATTTTTAATTAGTAACCGACCTTTAAGGCTTATTCCCATTATCGCACATGCAATGCGCATCCAACGTACATGCAACGCAACGCCACGCACGGGGGTTCACACTGCCATCCAAGCGCCACGCGTGACATGCGTGTGCCTTCGAGTGATGTACCTATTTTGGTCGATTGTAAAACTACAATCGATTTATATTTTCTTTACCGTTTTTCTAAACAATGCACGCGAATTAAAGTGGATTAAAATTATGAAGATTTTGTTTCGGATTTGTTATGAGTTTCGTGGTTACGCACAAGAACTTGAATTTCTATTTACCTATTATTAGAATGCTCGAATGATCTGACTTCTATGGATATTACTACCCATAGATTTAAAACTTTTCGCTCATGCTGAAAGATGGAGCTAAGAAATCGAGAGCGAGATAGCCAGTTGTGAAACCTCATGTAAACAAAAAAGTCAAAACATTATTTTTTGTTTCGGTCACCGTGGCCGGTTATTGTGTTTGGCAAGCTGTCAGTCCTATAGAATCTTTGCCAAACAAATCGTCTTTTATTAGTATGCAAAAGTCAAACTATTGCTGTTCCATGTGCGGATACGACATGGCTTAATCTAGAGTGTAAATCTATGTTACTACTTACTACCATAAAGTTATTATACCTTACAGGAATAGAGTCAGTGACATGAGTTGTCAAATGACACAGTTTTTGGATGTTTCTTGGAGACTATTCGCAGGCAAACATTCTAATACTGTCTATAATTCTGAGTCTAACGTAAAATCGTGGATAAATTAATGCAGTAGTGTCAGTATATTTCACAAAATTATCTACGATTTCACTTTAGATTCCCAATTATTCACGAAAACCGAATTGTAAAAATTGATTGGAGACTGAAAAACGGTTCTATTGATTCGCATCACGTATCTCTTTCTATTATACAGTGGTGCCGCTAGGTACATCTCGCTCTCTCAGCTGTATGTTCCTCTATTCCTACCTCTATGGTTACTACCTAATATTTATCACCTAATATCCATGAGTGAAACCCTCAGAAACGTAGAAAGAGAAGGAACTAGAAGCAAGCACGTGTCTTGTCATATAACTCAGTAAAAGATGCACATAGCAAATTAGCTCTTGTTAAAAAAGGAGATCGCTACTTATTGCTGTCCTTATCGACGTAGCCACTTTTTTGTTCTACGACGGCTGTCTGACTCCGGAGTCAGACATCTATTTTCATACAAATTGTATAGGATTTTATGACTATCGCTGTCTCATACGCGGTTACACTGATGTTTCGTCTAAGCGTAAGCGAAAAATACTTCGCCTATGCTCAGAAACGATTTAGTGTCGAATTTTCTTTGGTGTCGATTAGTTGCAAAAGAAGTTTTCACTTCAAAAAAACTGGACAACACCCAGAAGTGCGATTTTTAAACATCACAGAACGTGCATAAAAATAATAATAGTCACGAAAACGAGACAGACCTATACGCATAGACAAAGAATTTTTCGCTTACGCTGGTAGACCGAATATCAGTGTAACCGGGTATGAGATAGCGAATTTATATGAAGTGACAACTTGGAGTCAGGTAAAATCCTATACAATTTATATGAAGTGACAACTTGGAGTCAGGTCAAAAGTGGTTACGTCGATAAGGACAGCAATAAGGTAGCGATCTCCTTTTTTAACTAGAGCGAAATTGCTATGTGCATCTCTTACTGAGTGAATATGACAAGACACGTGCTTCCTTCTAGCGCCTTCTCTTTCTACGCCTATACGCTAATTACACAGAAAGTGCGAGAGAAAATCTTATGTTTGTGTTCCCTTTCTGCGTATGCGATATTTTTGTTTGACTTAGTTGAAATTACATACAAAATCTTGCAACTAAAACAAAGGCACTCTCATACATTTTTGTCATATCTCCATCCCTTTCCAGTATACGCGCTCAGCGAATCTATAAAATACTCAATCAACGCGCTGTTGATGGCCTAGATTAAAAACTTTTTGTTTGATGGACTATAGGTACTCCATTCATGCTCCATTCCAAATAGGAGCGAAAAGAAGGTAAAAAAGGTTCTTTATAGTACACACTTTCAATAAAAAGCAAAATTAAAAATTTTGAAAAAACCCGCGACGGTAACCGAAAAAGGATTAAATAATTTTTTTGCAAATCCCTCGACTAAAAGAAAATAGGTAAGTAGGTAACGAAAGATAATAAACCAAACCCTAGAAAATCCGTCGGGGCTGCCTCATGCCCATTTCATTTTTTATTTGATTCATGAACTACATTTTTACAGTTTTATGACTATAAGCATATTATGCTCACGACTACATTCCCCGAGGGGGAAGTCAGAGATATTCTGAAACCTCAGAACATCCACGTTTCACCAGTAGTACCGGAAATCAGTTTTATGTGTTTGTGTCTAATTGAAATTGGGAACAGATGGCAATGGCAGCCCTCAACTTTCTAGGGTTTGGTTTATTATCTTTCGTTACTTACCTATTTTCTTTTAGTCGAGGGATTTGCAAAAAAATTATTTAATCCATTTTCGATTACCGTCGAGGGTTTTTGTTTTAATTTCTAATTTTGCTTTTTATTTTAAAATTTATAGAGAATTCTTACATAACCGTCTGCAAACACACAAACAAACAACCTCTCACCCTAAACGCATATAACTTCTCCATCCCGTCGTGGTTAAAAAAGAGCCTAAATATGGTTTACCTACTTACTACGTGCCGACGATGTTCTTCTGGTCCATCATCAGACCATCAGCAGTTTATGTTCAGAAGCTACTCACCAAATGCTATCAAACGAGCCCAAACATGGTCTCCTAGCTATTCGCTTTCACAGAGTTCTCCACGATGTTGTTCTGCTGCATCAGACTCTCAGACCTTTATGTACAGAGGCTACTCACTAAACGCTATTTAAAGAGCCCAAACACGGTTTACTAGCTGTGTGCCTTCGCAGAGTTCCCCAAAATGTTGTTCTGCTGCATCACCAGACCCTAAGACGTTCATGTACTGAAGCTACTCACCAAACTATAACAAAACAGCCCAAATACTGTATACTAGCTATGTGCCTTCACAGAGTTCCCCACGATGTTGTCCTGCTACATCATAAGACCCTGAGACGTTCATGTCCAGAAGCTACTACCCAACGCTATCAAAAGACCCCAAACACGGTCTCCTAGCTATGTGCCTTCACAGAGTTCTCCACGTTGTTCTTCTGCTGCATCATAAGACCCTCAGACATTTACGTCCAGAACCTACTCACCAAACGCTATCAAAAGACCCCAAACACGGTCTCCTAGCTATGTGCCTTCACAGAGTTCCCCACGTTGTTCTTCTGCTGCATCATAAGACCCTCAGACATTTACGTCCAGAAGCTACTCACCAAAACTACACCACCAAACGCTATTAAAAGAGCCCAAACACGGTCTACTAGCATGCACTTGATAAAAAACTGGATCAGCGCCCCCTGGTGGTTTGTCACAATCAAACTTATCTAAGAATAATTGCAAATAAACCTCAAGCACTTTAAAAAAAACCGCATCTTAATCGATCACGCCGTTTCGGCGTAAATGCGCAAAAACTCTTTTTGAGGTTAAAAAATGGTTACTGCAGCGCCCCCTGGCGAGTTAACATCGTATCACCTATCTAAGAACCATCGCTAATTAATTACGAACCCTTTACAGAAAACCGTATCTAAATCGGTCTAGCCGTTTTGGAGATAAATGGGAACATTGGATTTGCACAAACAAACAAACAAACAAACAAACAACCTCTCACGCTAAACGCATACACGTTCTCCGTTCCGTCGCGGGTAATAAAAATATGAATATTGTATCAAACAACAAAATGGCGATGTTGAAAGACCTAAAGAAGCAGTGGTGCGCACATGGTGGTTCGTATTTGTTTCAATGAAGCTTTTATGAAGACTGTTGTGAAAAATATCTGTCAGGTGGCGCTATTAGTATTGACAATTCAAAAAAAAATCTTTAAATATCTAAAATAAATACTTAAATTATTATAGTTAACGTCTTTCAAATCGTTATGATCTTCGTCGTAGACATGAGCGCCGCGCCGGCGCGCCGCCGCCGCGATTTTTTCCGCGCCGCCACCGCCGACCAGCGCGGTCGGCGCGCCGACCTTGAGCTGAGCGAGTTAATTCTAGTGTCCGACCGAAACTAGTTTTTACAGCCGAAACCGAAACCGAAACCGAATTTCGGCTTCGGTTCTAGTTTTGGCCGAATCCGAAACCGAAACCGAAACTTCCTCATAATATAATTCTTCCCTACTTTTTAGGTTTTGTTCAATGTAGCTAGTTGCCAATGTGTGTGTAATGTTCACAGAATCATGAGAAGCAGTTAATTCGATAAATTTCTTTGTACTTTTTGTTGTTTTGAAATCAATTATTTCTACTCTACTACAATATGTAGGTAGGTACATGGTATGTGTGTACTCACACACATCTATCTATAGGGTGAGGTAAGGTATGTTTTAACTCGGAAATCTAATCAGTGAAATCAGTTTAGAACATAAAATCACGTAGGTAACTAATAAAATTTTGTATGACCTGTCTTTTTGATATTTAAAAATTATGTAGGTATAGCAAGAATATTTAAGTAAACTGCTATTAATTTCTGCATATTTGTAGACTTGAACAAAAACACTGAATACAGGGTGCAAAGGGCTTTGAACTTTTTGGCATAGTGGTAACCACAATTTTGCAGGAATTCCGGAAATTTTTCAAAAATGCGGCGCACCCTGAAACCTATGTATATCGATAGAGGATCTATAGACGAACAAAAACTGTCCTATAATATATAGACCTAAAGTGCAAGGTTTTCGAGATAATGCATGTTAAGGATCTTGCCTATATAAAATCCTATGGAGGTGCTACTTGGGAATATTCCTCCATTGAAAGGAAAGATCTTCCACCAGGCATAGTGTGAAGCCTGGGGGCCGGCTGTGATCCAACAGTTCTTAGTTGGACCTTGTAAACAGGGTGTTTCATAAGTAACAATAAATATTTGAAACTCTTAAGGGAGTTGTTTAGACTGTCAAACTGAACAACTTTCTCTATGGGACCAACATCACAATCGCGAAAAAAAAATTCATATCCCATACATATTTTAGCTCTAGTCGATTTGTAGAGTATGGAACATCAATTTTTTTTTTTTCGCGATTTCGATGTTGGTCCCATAGTGAAAGTTGTTCAGTTTGATGGTCTATACGGGTGGTATAGACCATCAAACTGAACAACTTTCACTATGGGACCAACATCGAAATCACTAAAAAAAACGCTCATTGGTACAATCTAATAATTTAAACCGATACAATCTAATAACTGATATTATAATTTAAAAGTTTAGACAATTTGGTCTAAGTTTAAAAGACATTTCTAGCTAATTACTAACTATTTAAAAAACAATGTGGAGTTTAAACAATGACATTATTAAGAGAGCCAAAATTGTACAATGTTTTTCAAAAATAATATTATCGATAACCATCAAATCTGTTACTAACATTTTCTTTATAAGTATTGAAGAAAAAAAATATTCTGTGTGCAATTAATTGCTCTAAATGACGGCACTGATGTTGCAACATTGCAACCGCTGACAAACACTCGATCTCTAAATTACTATCATCATCATCATCATCATCTCAGCCGATGGACGTCCACTGCTGGACATAGGCCTCCCCCAAGGATCGCCATAACGACTGGTCCTGCGCCGCCCTCATCCAACGGTTTCCCGCCGCCTTCACCAGGTCGTCGGTCCACCGTGTGGGGGGCCTACCCACGCTGCGCTTTCCGGTACGCGGCCGCCACTCGAGAACCTTCCGGCCCCATCGGCCATCGGTTCTGCGAGCAATGTGCCCCGCCCACTGCCACTTTAGTTTAGCAATTCTTTGGGCTATGTCAGCTACTCTGGTTCTTCTGCGGATTTCTTCATTTCTGATCCGATCTCGCAGGGAAACTCCGAGCATAGCCCTCTCCATTGCCCTTTGGGTGACTTTCAGCCTTTTTATGAGGCCTTGAGTGAGCGACCACGTCTCTGTTCCATATTATTATGTCATCACTGGCAACACACACTGATCGAAGACTTTCGTTTTAAGACACTGCGGTATTTGGGACGTCAAGATACTACGTAGCTTCCCGTTAAAATTACTATCCAAATGAGTAAATTTTATATTTATATGAATAAATGGCGATGGTTCGATCCCCGTCCAAGCCGACTCGTACCAATGAGTTTTTCGGAATTTATGTACGATTTGTAACACCACTGGCTTTTCGGTGAAGGAAAACATCGTGAGGAAACCTGCATGCTTCAATTTCGAGGCGTGTATTGTACCCACTGTCCATTATAAGTGGCGACGGGCTCACCCCCCGTCACACTGGACAGAGTTTCGGTACTTCTGGTGAAACGTGGATGTTCTGAGGTTTCAGAATAACTCTGACTACCCCCTCGGGGAATATAGTCGTGAGCATATGCTTATGCTTATGAATAAATGTCGCAAAAGTAATCAACTTCTCTTTTTATTACTAAACGTTTCTGTGGCCAAATATTACGCTTAAGTAATTCGATATTTCTGATCCTTGGTAAGCGATACGATATCGCCCCATACCTATCGTATTGGCGTGTATCGATACAAAATATCGAGATATCGCATTGTGTTGTATCGATATACATAAATATCGATACGTATCGGGCATCGCTACTCTATAGCGCAGTACTGCGCTCTACCGCGCTGTAAAGACGAAAAAACTTGAAATAGGGACCGAATTGGTAAAAACAATAAAGTTTAAGATGGCGGCCACTTTTCTGAATTTCTTACTTCGGATTCATGTTCGAAGATCGCATAATATCGATAACCCCCAGATATTGATTTTGGAAGCAATCGGTTTAAAAGCTAAAAAGTTCAAATTGGCGGTCACTCCGCTTCCCATAGGTTCCTTAGGTAGCGGAGGGGTGCGGGATGGGGTGAACATGGTTCTTAAAATAATGATTAAATGTAGTTTCAATAGCATGCAACTCAAAAACAACGGATCTAGGATAATTATTATCGCATGTTTGGCAACACCATTGCCGCAGTGACGTTCCCACAGGGGGCACCTAGTGAAATGTTACTTTGTTCGTTTTCCCCCAGTTGGTTATGACATTGCTGGCTGAATCACCTAATTGTCTAAAAAGAAAGAAGATTCCGTGCTTCCCATGGCACTTTAAGCCGTTGGTCTCGTCAACTATCTCTGGTGGTAGTAGTCTTTACATTAAAAATTCACGTCAGAGGCCGTAAAGCGGTTTGAAAAATCTGCAAGCCCGGGTGTCAGATTACAGCCCACCGATAATAAGAAGAACAGAAAATTGATAATAATAGTCATGTTTGTGTCATGAGTATAATATGTATGTAAGGTAAGCGCATTTTAGGGCGGGCCGCAACGCATTGACGGATTCTTTGTTTGACGTAATACTGCAGACGTTGTAAATAAGTTCTGCTTGGTATGGCACTCTTCGACGGGTCGCATGGCACTGACGGTAATCCGCCACGCACAAATGTGACACCTGTCGTACGACTTGTATAATTTATGTAAAATTATTTCCCTTTTTGACCAATTTGTCGGATTGTAACGTATGTATTTAAGAGGACCCACGACGTTGCTCGTTGCCGTTCATGCATGGAACGTGGGGCCCTAATTTTTTTTCTACACTTTATGACCAAGCTGTAATTTTAATAAACAAAACTCCTTATTTCACTCCCGTAGGTACTATCGCCAAAAAATGTTTCTTATCTCTGTTTTTTTGTTTGACACCATGTTGAATGGCTATAATCCAAAGACTACGGATAAGTTTAATATAATAACATAGAGTAGAGTAACAAAACCTTTATTGTATGTACTCTTTGGTGTAGTCCTACTTGTCAAATGTATATAAAATTTTCGTTTTTCGTGAGATAACATTACGTATATTTGTTTTCACATGATTTCTACTAACAATATAAGTTACCTATTTAGAAATAATAGTCAGAATAGTTTTCCTGATAAATATCAAACAAAATGCTATGGAAAATAATACACATTCAGGTAAATACCTACACTCAGAAAAAAATCGTCTAACAAAGCGACAATAAAAGCTTTGTTAGAATTTTATTGTTACCGCACGTAAGTACATTGTCATTGCAAATATACGGCTATAATGCCAGTGACAACTTTTTTATTGTTGAAAAAATTTTAGTTACTTCAGCAAAATACACCTATTTAGTGTAACTATGTTAAAACATTTTAACGGGGCAGCAATGGCACGTTGTTAATTTATCAACGTTACGTAGTGATGTTATAACAAAGTATAATCCATCAAAGTAACAATTATTGGGGTAGCAATGGCACGTTGTTAATTTATAAACGTTACGTATTGATTTTATAGCAAAGTATAATCTATCAAAATAACAGTTGTTAGAATGGTTAAGCGGTATTGTTAGTAAACCAACGTTTTAACTAACAAAATTCAAATTAAACATTTGGACAAAATAGCCTAGATACGATTACAATGGCGACACCGTCAGATGCACAACCTGTTTTGTCACGCTGTCATTTTAATTGTGGACGCGTTGAAGAGCAGTCGTGCATGCGGTCTTGTTCGTTTCCTATGCTATAGCACGCGGTCATAGTGTTTGTGTTATTAAATAACTGTTCAGTGATTACACTACTACTTGTATACGTAATTTTAATTACGGAGGACCAAGATACTTTTCTCGATAAGAACCACTTGGCACACTTAGTGCCGTCTATGATGGGTAAGTAATAGTGTCTTATTTACTTAAATTGTTATTCAGTGGTCGGATAATCGGATGTATATTTACATGATATTTACCTAAAGTCCAAGTATTTACTAAATATGGAACCTTTAAATTAAAAATATCACGAGATTCCGATATTTAGGCAGAATTTGTTATATATCTTTGATGGAAAGAACAACCATCCCGAAATTTACAGATAAATGATTTTAAGAATCCGTTTCCATATGTTCATAGCTTTTTATTAAGCATAGGTCCTAAATATGCATCCGATTACGGTTTTTACTATTATAATTAAACGCAAAATTATGTGGGTAAAGTTAATGTCATTGCTTTGCCATAGGCAACACACCTATTCAGTTGAGTGAATTCAGATTACTTATGTCTAATCTAATGATGTCGGTAATAGAGGCACCTAAATAGAGCCTGCTGAGAAATCTGCTGTCCTATATATTCATTTGGGTCTAGTAGGATTGCAGTTTTGTATGAAACAGCTGCTTAATTTTTCGCGATTTCGGTGTTGGTCCCATAGAGATATAATTATAAGTATTTACAAGACTACTCTCACATATATATTTTTTTTTTTTTCAGAAGTCACCTACTCCTACTATCACAACGACTGCTGCCAAAGTTATCCCAAACCACACACACATCCAACAGAAGAGCAGGTAAATAAAAAAAAACTTTAGAGTTGACACAAATTGACTGAACTTTTGTAAGTAGCTATTATAGGACGAGTCATCATCATAATCACAACCTATATACGTCCCACTGCAGGGCAGGTGTATGGGCGTTAGTCCACGACGCGTGCCCAATGCGCATAGTACCTAGACTTCACATCCGCATTGGAACTTCTTCTTCAGCCTATGCAGATTTCCTCACGATGTTTTCCTTCGAGTGCAGTCAGTATTACGTACTACGTATGTTCGAAAACTCATTGGTACATGGCATATTGTCCTGTTGTCCGTGCGGATAACATGCTATAGTATGAGTACAATGTAATTCATCATCATCAAGGAGGATCACCCTCTAGGAGGGTGTTTGGGCGTTAGTCCACCACGCGTGCCCAATGTGGATTGGTAGCTACATCACATATGTATGCATCAGAATTTCTTCTTCTGCATATGCAGGTTTCCTCACGATGTTTCCTTCACCGTTTGAGAGCAGTCGGTAATACGTACATAAGTTAGAAAAACTCATTGGTACGTGGCATGTTTTACGTGCGGATTCGAACCCGGACCTCATGATTGAGAGTCCATACCTCTCCGCAACGCGCCACCGAGCTCTTACAATGTAATTACTTGACTTTAATTGCATTTGGAGCCCATACTTATAGGATATAAATTATAAGCATAGCATAGCATTATGCTCACGACTATATTCCCCTAGGGGGTAGTCAGAGATATTCTGAAACCTCAGAACATCCACGTTTCACCAGTAGTACCGAAACTCTATCCAGTGTGACGGGGGGTGAGCCCGTCGCTACTTATAATGGACAGTGAGTACAATACACGCCTCGAAATTGAAGCATGCAGGTTTCCTCACGATGCATTAATTCACCGAAAAGCCAGTGGTGTAACAAATCGTACATAAATTACGAAAAACTCATTGGTACGAGTCGGCTTGGACGGGGATCGAACCATCGCCTCCTGCACGGCAGGCAAGGTTACTCGCCACTGGACCACCACGGCTTTTTAAATTATAGGAATGTAATATATCGAACTGTAATAAAGAAATATCTTGGATATTTCATATAGCGTCATCTCATCCCACACTAGTTAGAGCTTGTACTACAGGTGCCAGACACTGACATACAAAGTAGGCAGATATACATCCCAGTCACAGAACTAACATATATCATAACAATGTTTGAAACCAGCTGATCTTATTGTTTATTCCAGGAATTCCTTATGCGGAACTGGATCTATTCAACAGCACATTTGATTTCAAGACATTAGAACCTGGAAAAGGTCTTCGCCGGATGCTATCTCTATTGGCAAGGTTCTACTTACAAAAGCGGACAAGCGTGACACCACAATAAAAGTTGTTAATTTATATTAGATTTATAATTCTAGGAGAGCATTAATAAATACCTACTGGAGATATCTTTTTTTTTTCATATACCTATCTCTTTCCTCTTTGTCGTATATCTTTTGCTACCCCAGCAAAGTAGCATTGGCTGTCTCGCTCCATGCTCTGAACTTTGTTAATGATACACTATGGAAATCCGGCACTGCCTTGGAGTGATAAGCAGGAAACAATAATATTTTAAGTTTCTGCTTATAACTCCAGGGCAGTGACGGATTTCCATAGTGTATCATTAACAAAGTGCAGAGCAGGAAGCGAGACAGCCAATGCAACTTTGCTGGGGTAGCAAAAGATATAACGACAAAGTAACGTTGTTGGAGTGGCAACAGCGACTTTAATAAAGGCACAAAGGAAGATTGCTATTGCAACTAAAGAAAAGTAGATCTAGCGACAATAAACTTTTGTCTTTTTCACAAAATCCTTTGTCACCGGAACAAAGGTATATTGGTAGGCCACAAAGCACATTTGATACTACAGCTAAGTAAAGTAGTTGTAGGGACAATTATGCTTTTGATAATGTAGCTAAAGAAAATAGTCATGGGAACAAAACTAAAGCAAAACTATAGCCTTAGAAACAATCTTAGCATTGTAACTGCATAAATTCTACGTAGCTTATCTGACAACATTTTTATTGCTGTAACATCAAGATTGACTGATGAAGAGTAACTTTGCTGCATTAGCAATTAAGAATGTAACAATAAAAACGTTGCTTTCATAACTATACAACTTAGACGGCTCTCCAGCATCAAAGTTTTTTTGTTGCGATGGCAATAATTTTCTCTCAGTGTACCTACAGTGGGTAACCATGATTTTTTGTTGAATATAATATTATTGGGTATTCTTCTGCCAGAGGCGTCCTCAAATGAGTGAGAGGAGGCTAGCCTAGTGCGATTGGAGGCAAATGAGTGGTTTACTGTCTATAGATATCTAGTCATTTTTAAGCTGCCTTCGTTCACCTATGTTGACCCATGATCTAACTTTAAGAATAGATCCTGCCTTCTATTTGCAACTATACGGGACATGAGAAGGTTGCATGCTTAACCTTCTAGACTACGGAGGCTTCACAAATTCAATAACACCAAAACGGATGCCCATACAAAGACTTACCTAACCAACATCGTCGGTACCTACCTAATCTTAACTTTGAAGCATCTCTTTACTTCCCCTCTCCAATAAGACAGCAGAGCTGACTTCAGCTCATTGGACATTGGATTGAGTAAATTAAAACAACCCAACTTAATTCGTTAATCATTTATTTTATATTTATTACAGCATTTGTCTTCGTTCAAAATCAACACTTACGGCGTTACTTGCACATGAAGATTTGCAACACAATCAAAATTATTGGTGATGAGTGATGACGAAGTCTTATACCAAGATGGTTTAATCGCTGACACATTGGAACAGAATACAACCCACTTCTTAAATAAAAAGATCAATCACCAAACTATTCATGACTTCTTATTATATCAGATCTTAGACCCAAGTAGTTCACTTTCTGTTGAATATTCTTACTCCCTGAGCTTGACCCTTTGATGGTTGGCTGGTACCTACCCTTGTCTTGTCTGTTTGTGCGCGAACGTAGTACCGGACCCCTCTACTCTACTCTAGCTAGTTTAACGGAGATGTCATTCGATGTTTAATCAATCATTTTTTTTTGAGAAGCTGCATTATTTGTAGGAGGCCTTGTAGCTTCTTTCACTGCTTTACTTCTTTTACGTGGATAAATTGCAACTTGTACACATTGCTCCCTTGCTTTTTCCTCACTTTTAGAAATATATTGTTCATTAATTACTTGACAGGAAGGAGATTCCATCTCTTATGCTGAAAATCTCTAAGCTGAAAATTTATCAAATATTTTAGGAGGAAACCAGAGGAAACAATATCTGAGAGAGATAAAGATGCTAAGTTACTTGTATAGTAGGTACCTAAATTAAAACATACCCACACAGAAGCGGGCCTGTGGAAAAACTGTCCTGGGGCGGACCCGCAGGAAGCGAATTCTTCCAGACCCACATGGATATCTTTGTGGCACATACAAACTCCAATATTACCACACACGGGTCCGGAAGAATTCACTTAGTGCGGGTCTTACCCCAGACCGCTTTCCCGCAGTCCCGCCACTATGTGGCCTGGTCTTTAGGTACCCTGAGACATTATCTGAGAGACACCAGGTACACATTAATGTGAACCCACTTATTTACGTAGTACGTACGAACCTAAATTAGAAATAGAAATATATTATAGACACCATTATAGGTTTATCCTCATCTTGTTCATTTTCAATGCTTTTATTCCAGACTTTTGCGTTTTAAAACCACTGATCTAGGTTTTGATGCCTGCATTCTTTGTTGGCAGTCAAAAATATGGGTACCAACATCCTTCTTTAAAATTAAATTGCCTCCTACAAGTTTGAACTTCATAAAATTTTCATTATCTTTCTCCATCTGTAAAAAAAACGTTTAAATAAGTAAGGTAGGTACCTAAGTACATACCTACTTTAGTCTCAAAGAAATAAGAAACTTCTTTCCTTTGCACACTTTGTTGAAGGCTGAAGGTACATAGGTCTAGTTTACGATTTACTTACGTCGGAATGATCCTCACAACATCGCAAGACAGATTTGGGAGTAGTATATTACTTGGATTTGGGAGAAGGCAAATTTTTTCTTTTAGCTACTTTCATCCACTCTTCTCTAAATTTTGGTAACTACTTGAGGCACGGTTAAAAATAATTTGTCAGGAAACTTGCTGGAATTGGAAGGGCACTTCTCCTCACTTTTTTTATCAGATTTTGTTTGCATAAAACTGAACATTTTAGGCCGAAGGCTGAGCTACGCGTAGGAGTGAAGCTCCGAAGCGGCCCCTCCTGGAACCTGGTGGACCTTGTCTCCGGGGTCAATCGCCCAGATTTTTTCTCTTTTTAGTTTCTTTTAAACATACACTAAACAGTTTTCTTGAGCTAAAAACTAAATCGGTGATCGATTGTGAGAAAAAAATGGTACATCACCACAGAAATGTCAATCACACAACATTGTCTTTGGATCACAATGAAAATGGTCCGATTCATGTTAATGGAATCATTTTTTATTATTTTTAGTATCGATTGTTGATGTTTCCACCTTTTTTGCACAAGTTCATGTCGTATTTGCACTTAAAGCCTGAACTTGTTTCATGAAAAGTCGAAGCACGCTTGAATACAAATAAAAAAATGATAAACTACCATCTACAAAAAATAATAGCGTAAATCGGACTTCGTGGCGACGTCGATGACACTTGGGTGACACATGGTTGACACGTGGTTGACGCATGGTTGATGCATGGTTGACGCGTGTGTGGACGAATTCGATACAAGGTGAACCACGCGTGGCGTAGCATGGCGTGGCATTGCATGTGCGTGTGCATCAGTGTGAAGTCTCTCATACATTTTACTAGAAACCGAATGCGTCCATACGTGGCATGCGCATTGCATTTGCGTTGCATGTACGACAATGGGAACGCGGCTTTAAGGGTGTATTCAAACCGTGAATCTAAGGAACATGGGTCGAAAAACGATAAAAATTTTTGGACCTCCCATAGACAATGGAACGTCCGATCCGCACTTTTGTGCGTCGATCATATGATTCTGAGGTCAATGTCCACCCGCACCCGCGTACTGCAGGCACTGCGCGTACCTTACGCACGATAATAATAATTTTGTTAATCATCAATACCAATTATAAACATTGATAATGCAATCTGTTATCATTAACGCCCTGGTTCAGTTTCGCTAACTAAGTAATTAAAAATGACCCTACAGAATTCGAATGGTGAAAGAATTGTTCATATCGCATAGGTCCAGTAGTTTCGGAGCCTATTCAATACATTAAAAATAATAATAGATGAGCATGTGCGTGCTTACGCTTATTTTAAAAATTTTCTTGATTTAACAGCATAAAAAGTAAGGAATAAAATTAAATTGCGTACTTAATTCAATTCAATCCCAAATAACTTATTTCAGAAAAATGTGTCCATGCACAAGTGGACAGTCAGAGATATTCTAATCCGCCAGTATCCAACTTTTATATTCAAGATAAAAAGAATATCTGAAAATGTGGGTTTAGCGCTATTTTTAAATGTGAAACAACTATTTGCGCGCCTTGACAGTAAAACCGACTTGTATGGCGTGACGAAATTATGGCATGACGCTCTCACGCCACGATTGACAGCTGCGAAAGTTCGACATTTTCGAAAATATATAACTGCATAAGTACAGCAGAGGATTTAAATAGGTTTTTGTTTTTTTATGTAACGACTAATAGGTACCACGAGAGATAGTATCCGGGACCAGCGGCTTAACGTGCCATCCGAAGCACGAAATCATCTTTCTTTTCAGACAATCAGGTGATTCAGCCTGCAATGTCCTAAGCAACTGGGGAAAAACGCACAAAGTGAGATATCACTAGGTGCCCCCCCGTGGGAATCGAACCCACGACCTCCAGCTCCGTGTCAAGAGTCCAAGCTCAAATTATAACTGGAAATTTAGGTAAAATCAAAATAAAATAGCGGAAGATAGGAGACATTGCATTACGTAGGTACTCGACCAATGACTCTATTTTTTTTTTATTTACTTACGAGTGAAAAGTAATGCCGTGTGATTTTCTTTTTATTTCTTTTTGAATGATTTGTACAACAGTAAAAGCACACAAAGGCATTGTGATACCTACCATTACACCGCCTAAAATAAAAAAAGGACCCATATCAATCACGCAATGCCGCTCGAATTGCGAATTTGCGACTAAGCAAATTAGGCGACGGGGGCTCAATTTCTGCGGTCCATGCGCTATAGGCTAGTCATCTATCTTCTGCTATTTTAATTTAATCAAAGACTGGAAACTTTTTAATCTGCGCACTTAAATGCCTATACATATAGGTACAAACCAAGAGTACGAGACATCTAATATACAAAGACGGTGGTTACGAATGAAATATTTGTGCGTAACAGTGGTACGGCATCGTTACAGGTGTAGCGAGCCTGTCGCGAACCGATCGAGCCTGAAATTGTTTTCTACTTTGCGACATTCGTATGATGCTTTCACATGGAAAAAATACAAAAACAAAACCACGAATACGTAGTATTATTGCGGCATTGACTTCTGTACAGTTACAAAAAATATAGCCTGTATGATCTAAACTATTATAAAACTGTAACTGACGTACGTCTGAAGATATTTACAAAATAAAGATTACGGTAAGTTTTTAGGTATCCCTGACTATAAATCAACCTTTTTTAGAAATTTTTTCTGTCTGTTTGTTTGTTTGTTCGCGCATCACGCAAAAACTACTGAACCGATTTTGAGGAAACTTTTTTGTTTGATAGCTTATGATCTGACTTAAAATCTGGTATATAATTTGTGCGGACGAAGTTGCGGGTAGTACTTCAAAGAGTGAATGGGTAATATTCTACTGTTACCCGTTATTATAGGCCTCTGACTGGATACTGGTAGGTAACCTATTAGTATCTATCCGGGACTGCCTAACGTGTTTTCCGAAGCATGGAGGCGCTAGAAATGAAATGACCGGATAAAAAGTACCTTTAGGAACTAGAACATAAATATAAACAAAACTATTTCATGCAAAACGATTTTAAATGTTATTTTATTACTTACAATAAGTAGTTAGGTAGGTACCATGAAATGTGGCGTCTTTACCAACGGACGTTACCTTTGCCATCAGTTAACGTGCATTCATAAAATCAGATTAACTAAGTCCATATTTCTCTTTTTTAAAGCTTTTAATAGATACTTGGACTAAATTAATCAGATTTTATGAATGCGCGTACAATAGCTGACGGCAAAGTCAACGTCGTCCGTCGGTAAAGTCTCCACATTTCACCCGGTAGATACCTAAATGTTTTTCAGGATCAAAAAAGTTTTTATTACCTAAGCTGACCTAGTAAAAAAATTACATTTTCTTCTTTTCTGGATTTATGACAGTTTTTTTGTGTTTTTGTTTTTTCACACCACGCTGCCAGTCTACGATATAAAATGGACACCAAAGAGTCACAGAATATTTAATCATGTGATAGAGTTTCTAAACCTACTTATTAAAGAGAGAACACTAAAAGCATAATATGTACCTTTTTTACGGGATAGGGATATCCCTATGCCAAAAAGTCCATGGTTATTTATTGTTATGTTATCATTGATTCATTTAGAGCTCCAGATTCAGAAACCAAAAACGCTTCCCTACTATACAGGGTGTTACATAAGTAACAATAAATATTTGAAACTCTTAAGGAGGTTTTTCAGACCATCAAACTGAACAACTTTCACTATAGGTCCAACATCGAAATCGCAAAAAAAAAACAGATATATCCCATAGGTACATATTTTAGCTCGACTCGATTTGTAGATATGGAACATCAATTATTTTTTTCGCGATTTCGATATTTGTCCCATAGTGAAAGTTGTTCAGTTTGATGGTCTAAACGACCCCCTTAAATGTTTATTTGTACTTTTGTAACACCCTGTATAATTGTAATTTAGGAAACACTTAAAAAGTACTTACCTAATAATAAATACATATTATGATATAATGTTGCATGGCGGAAATGCAGACAGTTCAAAAATACTCGTAAGTATCTTCTATTAATCAAACCAAAAATCGATAAGCCCTTATGCCGAGTTCCGAGTATAAACACGAAATCGTTCACTTAATTTTAAAATTTAGGAAATATTTAAAAAGTAATAACAAATACATCGCATTTAATAACGGAAATCAAAAATGCTTGGTTTTGAAAATATATCTTTATCTATGAAAATTTTAAGATTAAACAATTATAAAATGCAGTTGAAAATAAATTTCTAAATCCTTGGCATCAGCCAAAAATCGAATAGCCATTTTCCCAGCAGCTTTATTAACTTCCGAGTTGTAAATAAAAACACCAGATCGCTCACTGTAAAAGCTATACATAAAATGTTGTGGAGAAAAGGCGTAAAAATTTACCTACAGAACGTAATTTATTGATACCTCAGAAGCCGCAGCATGTCACACGTGATACGACTATATCATGTCTTTCATCTTGTTCATTCGCGCGCAAATAGAAAGAGAGCTTAGGCGCGATAGCTCTAAATCACACTACCATACTTAAGCCGCAAATGTTGTAATTCCTTTATACCTACTCGTCGAAGGTCTTGATTCTTTCAGCGATAGAAACTTATTCTATGGAGAAAAGCACTTTTTAAACACAGAGTACTTCAGTAGCTTCAAGTTCATGATATCAGATTCTTCTTAACGACTGATGCTATCTACAGGTCGTAACCAATACGAAAAGGTCTCAGTAATTTAGCTATTTAGGCTGTAGCTCATAACAAAGTTGTTATACTGCCCTAGTATAACTAACTTTTTTAGTAGCTACAGTTTTATTTTATTGGTGTGAAACATCTATTGGCGCGCCTTGGCAGTAAAACTATGATAAATTGTTTAATTTTCATATACAGGGTCCTTCTTAAGGGGCTACCTGCCGGTTTTGGGTAATTTTGTAACCATTTTATTCATTAACTATGGCACTTTTTGAGCTGAAATTTAAACTGAACTATCTACAGGATATGAGAAGTGATGTGGTTTTTCTAGAAATCGATTTTAATGAATAAAGCCGAAGAAAAAGGACTCTAAAGTCACCCCTTTTTTCCAGTTGTAACCATTTTACTCTTACATTTTTAATCGGAACAAAATGAAAATTTACTATATTGTTCACAATACATTTTAGAATGATGTGGTTTTTTTACTTTTTGAAATTAATAAAAAATCATCGAATTTTTCAAAGAAAACAGCAAAATTCTGACCGGAGCCACGCGCTCTTTCTCATCGATTAGTATGGAGTGTGAGTGAAAGGAGAGTGGTCCACGGCTGATACGCCTTAATATGCTAACCCTTTTTCAAGGGGATGATCAGACCGTCAAACTAAACAACTTTGTCTATCGGACCAACATGGAAATCGCGAAAAAAAACTGCTGTTCTATACAAAACTGACCAACCTATTCGAGCCAAATGTATCGGACAGCTGTTTTTTTTTGCTAATTCGTTCTTGGTCCCATAGAGAAAGTTGTTCAGTTTGACAGTCTGATCATCCCCTTAAAAAAGTGTCGGGTATACCTATTTTAATAGTTACTTTTTAAATTTTTTAAGTTTAAAAATAGTTTTTGCGTGATGCGCGAACAAACAAACAAACACACAAACAAACAGACAGACAAAATTTCTAAAAAAGGTTGATTTCGAGTCAGGGATAAGTACCTGAAAACCATATTGCAATTTTTTTTTTTTGTAAATATCTTCAATGTACAGGCACACTTCCGTTACAGTTTTATAATAGTTTAGATTAGATTAGACTAGACTAGAGGACCGCGGCGAACTTCGTACCGCCTTAAAATCTTCCCGACACACTTGGCCGTTTTTATAGCCTAAGTTAATCACTGATAATGTAGCATTCTAATGGTGAAAGAATTATTCAGATCGGTCCAGTAGTTTCGGAGCCTATTCATTACAAACAAAAAATCAAATCTTTCCTCTTTATAATATTAATATATATTGACGTATAATTGACGTTTAATAAGTGTGCTTCAGGCTCCTATATTGAATAATTATTTTGAATTGAATTGATAAAACTCTCAAGGTTAAGGCACGATGGGGATGACATAACCTCGGTGTTAAAAGCCCCAATCACGGACTTAAATGAAATACGGACCGAATATTGCACTAAAAAGATGTGAAGCATGCAAGGTAATACAATCTCGTTTGTTCTACAAGGGACCTACACTCACACAGACGCACTAGCTCTAGGCGCAGGTCCTACAACCCGTCACCTTATGTACCGCGTGATAGCACGCACACAAAAGAAATGGGTGCTTCACTCATGATTAGACGAGATTACGTCTGGTTCTTCTTATATTTTAAGTCTGTGGCCCCAATATAAATAAAAAAGAATTAAAGAAAAACAAGCGTAGACGGTATTAATAAAATATCTTTCCAAGCTTTTTTTCCAGACATAAAATATTAATTTTATTAATACCATCTACGCGTGTTCTACGACAAAGTTTTGTATGAAATTGACAACTCAGCAAACACCTTAAGCTCCATTTGCATCAACCTGTGTTAGCTTTTAACTTCAGGTTAAGTTGCTAACCCCTAATTTTAGTAGGGAAAAAGCCCAGAGATATACTAATTATTTCCTAACCCAAGTTGATGCAACTGGGGTTTAGAAAGTTTTCAGAAATCAAAACCGTTCATTAAAACGCTATGTTTTATTGGGGCTCCCTAATCAATTGTATAACCCGGTCCTGCGAACTTTCATCTCATTTTAATTCAAAAAAGTTTAGATTAATGGCATCTATTGTAAAATTTCAAAGCGGGTTCCGAAGTTATTTCTGGTTTTGAAATTATAATGATCTATTAGCATAGAACTAGGATTTTCGCTTACGCTATTTGTAGACTTTGCTTGCCAAACTGCATAGATACTTGCTGACTTTCCAGGCGTCAAGGCGATAAATTTCCAATGCTGGCATGCCATCGACACAATTGAAAATAACCAAAATATTGTTGGCACTTTCGTGGACTCTTCGTCGACATACGTCAATGTAGGTACCGGTGCATCGTCTCATTATGTAACAGAACTATATTCACAATCAACAATCTAAAAATGGCAGAACCAAAAGAGCTCCTTGGAGTTTTTTTTTTATTAGCAGACAGTAATTATACCAAACGAATAACTTTATTAATCAGAAACAACATATTCGTGCCACCCGTTCCGGGGCATGGCTGTTCACTTCTCTGAACGTCGAAAGGGTTCAATTGTGTAAGTGTCAAAATGCCCAACTCCCAACAGCATGCGTACCTACTTGATTTGTGTGGGTTATCTGTCAGATTCGTACAAAAATTTGCTAAGATTTGGTATGAGACTTGGAGTCTATAGTATGTCAAATTGTCAATGCATGGCCATCAATATGGCTACTTGAACAACTGAAATGGGACTGAAATCCCATATTTACAAATTAACTTTTTTTATTGCAATAGCATTTAGTACTTAGGTAATGTCACAGAATAGGTTTGGTATATAGTAATGTCTTGGACGATGGTATTATCACGGACCTGAAAGAAATACTGACCGAGTATTGCACTAAAAAGATGTGAAGCATGCAAGTTAATACAATCTCGTTTGTTCTACAAGGGACCTACAGTCACACTGATGCACTAGCTCTAGGCGCAGGTCCGACAACCCGTCACCTTATGTACCGCGTGACACACAAAAGAAATGGTTGCTTCACTCATGATTAAATGACATTCCGTCTGTTCTTCTTTTAAGTCTGTGGTGTATTATACATATAGGGTCCTTCTTAATATGCTGACACTTTTTTAAGGGTATGATCAGACCATCAAACTGCAAAACTTTCTCTATTGGACCAACATAGTAATCGCAAAAAAAAACAGCTCTTCCATACAAAACTGTAATCCTACACGAGCCAAATGTTTGGGACAGATTTTATTTTCGGGTTTTCGATGTTGGTGCCATAGAGAAAGTTGTTCAGTTTGATGGTCTGATCATCCCCTTAAAAAAGTGTCAGCATATTAAGAAGGACCCTGTATACCAACACATGTCTAATAGTAGTCACATAACAGCAATATAACCGTGCGCCTCAGAATGTTGGCTTAGGAGGCAAGGTGTCCTCATCCGTCATCCGTGGATCACTACCATTTATTTCAGTTGTTATTTGGTGAACGTGGTTTATGATGTCATTTGTGTTAGCTAGAACTGTAGTCTTAGTTCGCTACACTAAAAGTTTTCAAATGCTCTCATTTCAAAACCGGTTTGCTGCACATCAATGTAGACTCTATGTCAAACCATCACAATAGTAACTCAGTCCTCTTAATAAATAACAAATAAGATTAACGAGAAATATTCGCCTGGTCATGGAACGCGTAATTAAGAGGTAACTTCTGTGAACCTTAACCCCAAAAATAACAAATATTTTGCGAAAGAAAAACAAAACAATAAGTATTGAAACAAATTAAAGGGTTCTTTATGGTCACCAAATTACTATGGTGGACCACAATCTGATGGCAAATAGGGAAATCAAATTTTAGGGTAAGTAACACTTGGGTAATTAGTGCGTTCACACACGATGACGCACTGACGGAGCAGCAAACGTCAGTCCGTCATTTGTGAAGCAAGGAGTTGTATGAAACCGCACGTAGAAGCGCACACGGTGACGGATTGACGCCCCGCGTATGCTTCTATCATAGATTTACACTCTAGATTAAGCCATACCGTGGCCGCACATGGAACAGCAATAGTATGACTTTTGCATACTAAAAGACGGTTTGTTTGGCAAAGATTCTATAGGATTGACAGCTTGCCAAACACAAAAACCAGCCACGGTGACCGAAACAAAAAATAATGTTTTGTCTTTTTTGTTTACATTAGTTTTCACAACTGGCTATCTCGCTCTCGATTTCTTGGCTCCATCTTGTAGCGTTAGCGAAAAGTTTTAAATCTATGGCTTCTATGGACTGACGTCTGCCAATCCGTCAATGCGTCATCGTGTGTGATCCCACTTAAGGGTATATTATTCGGAGCGCGCTCCATACAAACGTACTATGGTGATATTTTCAATACTAAGCAATTAAAGTCAATGAAATTTTGCAGAAACAATCTAAAAATAAATTTCTATGCTCGTATGGAGTCAGATTTTCGTTAAAATGTATAGTTTTCGAGTTAAAGTGCCTCAAAGATTTCCATACAAATCTTAAATTAATCCTAGCATTGAAACTGTATATTTTAACGAAAATCTGACTCTATAGAAGCATAGAGATTTGTTTCTAGATTGTTTCTGCAAAGTTTCATTGAATTTAATTGGTTAGTTTTGAAAATATCACCATAGTACGTTTGTATGCAGCGCGCATTTTCGCTCTCGGAATATATTCTCTTAAATTAGGGCCCTTTATACACTGCGACTTTTTGCAGCGCAGAAATGCTTCGTTCACCGTACGAGAGCAGTCAGTAAACTCATGGTTGGTTGGAAAGGCACTAGCATGCGACTATCACATTAGTTCATACGGATAATCTCACGTAAACTTCTTCGGCGCCATGTCAATGACCCTTTCTTAATAAAAGGCTAAAAGAATCATTACTCAAGAGATTTCACTGTCAAACTCGATTTAACCCTATAAAGCTGGCGGTAACGGCGTCATTTTTCGCCGCGAGCACACACTGCCTTCAAATCTTTTACTTCGCAATAACTTTTAGGGTAACGTTTTATAGCAACTAACATTAAGTAGACATGACTAAAAAGTAACTAGGAGGAATTTACACATCTATGTTTCACCAGGTGGAGTGGAAATTTTGAATACCTATATGAAAAGATCGGTGGCGCGCTGCGGAGAGATATGGACTGTCAATCATGAGGTCCGGGTTCGAATCCGCACGGACAACATGCCACGTACCAATGAGTTTTTCTAACTTATGTAGGTATTACCGACTGCTCTCAAAAGGAAAACATCGTGAGGAAACCTGCATATGCAGAAGAAGAAATTCTGATGCATAATGTGAAATCTACCAATCCGCATGGGGCACGCGTGGTGGACTAACGCCCAAACACCCTTCTAGAGGGTAGGCCTGTGCCCTGCAGTGGGACGTAATATAGGCTGATGATGATGATGATGATATTAAAATGGATGGTGGTATATCTGAGATTAATAGGCTTATCGACACCGTTAAACCGATTGCGATGAAACTTTAGTGGGTTGTTGTGCGGTTTAAGAAATAATTGCTGCAACGCAACACATGCCTAGCAAAGCAAATATATACCATACTAATTTAGAATATCTCTGATTACCAGCTCGAGTTAAATAGTCATGAATGCATGCCTAGATGCATGCTGATGCTTCACAAAATACACTAAGAGCTTATGGTAGTCACAAAATTTGTTGAAAAAACGACGAGCTACTTGTTTTTAGGTATGTATTTTTTGTCTAAAAAAGGCACAATCCAGTTCCGTTTCAGACAAAAATCGCGTACGCGTACCATCCCTGTTCTCAACAACGTAATTTCCGGAGAGGGGCCCAAACGACCTGCCTCAACTAGATACCGTTTTGATAATACCCTATCATGCGTGCTCCAGAGGGTTGTAAAGGATGTTATTGAGCAGTTTGCCCGTAATTATAGCGTCTCTGATGAATGTACTGCGGTAGAATGTCGCATTCACTAAGGAGTTAAAAGAATTACATATTTTTTTGTTTATTTTACACGATTATCTTATTCCGATCTTATCTACGTGTACGATTTGAGATAGGTGCAGTGTTTTATTTAGTTTATTAATAGTTTATTAGGTACACTAAGGGCCTGTTTCACCACTTCTGAGTAAGTTCTTGTTAGCTTATCCGACAGATATTTTGACATAATTTCATACAAAATATGTCAAACTATCTGTCGGATAAGCTAACAAGAACTTACCCAGAAGTGGTGAAACAGGCCCTAAAACAACATTCACAAAAAAAATGCGTAATTTCATTCAGGTCTGAATGAATACTATAGGTAAGTATAAAGTGTTGTTAGTATCTAGGATGAATATGTGGGAACTTGATGTCAGCACCTACCTATCAAGTTGTCTATGTAAAAAAAATTATATACAGGGTGTTTCATAAGTCACAATAAATATTTAAAACTCTTAAGGGGGTTGTTAAGACCGTCAAACTGAACAACTTTCTCTATGGGACCAACATCGAAATCGCGAAAAAATTAATTTGATATCCCATACATATTTAGCTCTAGTCGATTGTGTGATGTCCATGTCCATGTCCATGTCCCCATGTCCGTATGGAACATCAATTTTTTTTTCGCGATTTCGATATGGGTCTCATAGTGAAAGTTGTTCAGTTTGATGGTCTAAACCACCACCTTAAAGGTTTATTTGTATTTTTGTAACACCTTGTATACAGCATAGACGATTTTTTTTCGCTTGCGCTGGTAGACGGAACATCAGTGTAACCGCGTATGAGATAGCGATGGCCATAAAATCCTATTCAATATATGAAGCTAGATGACTGACTACGAAGTCAGACAGCCGTCGTAGTACAAATAAAACCGGTCAAGTGCGAGTCGGGCTACTTGCGCATCGAGGGCACCACCCATAGGCGAAGTATTTTTCGCTTACGCTGATAGACGTAACATCAGTGTAACCGCGTATGAGACAGCGATAGTCATAAAATCCTATACAGTTTGTATGAAAATAGATGTCTGACTCCGGAGTCAGACAGCCGTCGTAGAACAAAAAAGTGGCTACGTCGATAAGGACAGCAATAAGTAGCGATCTCCTTTTTTAACTAGAGCGAATTTGCTATGTGCATCTCTTACTGAGATAATATGACAAGACACGTACTTTCTTCTAGTCCTTCTCTTTCTACGGCACCACCACACCATCACAAAATACAACATATTACTTGGAAAAAAACTTTTTTACTCCGGGACCTTTAGCGCGAGACCGACTCACACTTGGCATGTTTTTATTATTTGTTGTTATACTGTAGAGTGTGTAGAGTTTGTTCTATAATCACACCAAGTCTGACGCTTTTATGTATTATCGGTTTTACGATAGAACTTGTACATTTTAACGAAAATCTGACTTCATACTAACATACATTAGTCTCTAGATTGTTTCTGAAAAATTTCATTGACTTTAATTGGATAGTATTGAAATTATCACCAGACTTTGTTTGTTTGCGCTTTCTAAATAAATTTCTCTTATGTTTCTGAGTTCACCGTTTCAGTCTGCGGAGGGCTGTCCCTACACCCTGCATTGTCAACAACAAACAATGTTATTTTAATAGTTTCCAAACAGAACCGAACAACCTGTATCTTTCATACTTAAAAATGTAACGAAAAAATCCTTACTTCGTTTGTACCTCTTGCTCTCTAGCATATGCTCACGACTATATTCCCCGAGGAAGTCAGAGATATTCTGAAACCTCAGAACATCCACGATTCACCGGTAGTACCGAAACTCTGACCAGTGTGACGGGGGGTGAGCCCGTCCAAATATACAGTATACTACTAATATACGATTATAATATACCAATTACCACGACCAAATAAATGGTCATTTCCGAAAAGGACAAGTGCGTAGCACCCTCAACCGACGGAAGTGCATGAAGAGATGTATGAAAGTGGATGAGGCGAGAGAAGTGTATCAGAATCGTAGTGTGTGGCGAGCCGTAGTCTCTGCCTACCCCTGTGGGATAGTGGCGTGAGTATATGTATATATGTATGTATATACGAATCTACTATTTACCTCACAGGTACTATCGTATAACGTTCATCAGCCGATCCGATCAAAGTCTAATATTATTGTCTTGTTTGAAATGTAAATTATATTATGTCTATCGCAACAATCCACTTATGGATCGCAACGAAGCAGCTTTCAGTCAACATATTATCAAACGTTTCACCGCAGTACAAAGTAAATTGTATGAAAGTGTAATTTGCATTATTTTGTCGGGTATCGGTAACTCTTTATCGTTTTACCTCACCTATAAACATTTTCCCGAAGAAGGTTCTCGTTCCTTTACATTTATTATTATTGCTCGCCATTACTCAGTAGTGGCCGCGAGGGGCAGTGTGGGCCGAGCCGTGGGTCAGTGGGCCGACGGTGGGCCAGCGGCGCCGTTCCCACGTGCACGATTACTATGCAGGTCCAGTGCTCACGCACGACCCCTTTATGTCCACTTTTACAATTTCCAATGCAATTTTATGGTTACTTTGCATACTGAAGCAAGCCTCCTTCCGTCGGCCGTAATGTGGCCGTAGGTACCGAGATAAGAAGGAACGGTGCATCGTATACGATGCGCTTGCATAATTTCTGCCACTCGCGCCAGACGGTATTGCATACTTCGTGCGCACGAAGTATCTAATAACAACGCAGAGTTGCGGTTAGGTAATTAAAGCAAGTAGGGAATTTATTCGTTTTCTAAGGAAGTGATGTATCTGTTACTTAGTATCTAGTAATCTGTGACTGAAAGTACAAAGTAGCTTAGCTACAGATTAAGTTACTTGTTTGCATGAAGCCTATTTACTTACCCTACTACATCGCTCTCAAAACTCTAACTGTATAACAAATACGTTAATTTCAGAATCTGCGATGAAGTTTAGTTAAAATTAACCTGCCAGTTTACAAAAGTGGATATTTTCCTGGACTCGTAAACTAATTTGACACTTTCGCGATTTCAACAGATCCCCAAATTTGACAGTGGTTTTGGAACAACAGTCGACTCCAACTCCATGAACATTTTTCAGGACCTAAATGGTATTATGAAAGTTTTCACGTAATTGTTCATTGTCACATTTGATACGTTGCTCAGATACATTGACGTAGGTAAGCGAAAACGTACAACTATTCACGTAGCATGGCCACAGAGGATTAATCCTCTGTGGCATGGCAGCGTGAAATAGCACTATCGCGCCTTAGCTCCCTTTTTATTTCCGCGCGAATCGCCTTATCGCGCGTATCATGCTACGGCCGGCTGGTAATAGACAGAACAGAACCCAATGATGCCAAACCACCAGTGGAAGGAAATATCGATTATTAGATACCTTAGCTTAGTCTGTGTGAGACATATTATATTTAAAAATTCAGCTCACGAATGTTTTCGGCTATCGAAAAAATGTTTGCTCCAATCAAACGGAAACTAGCGGAATACGGGCGTGAAATACAAATGAATGTTTTTTCGTTGTAAATTGTTGTTCTATCCTACGAATAAAATTCGTAGGTTCTATCTAACATAAACTATTGTTGTACCTACCCTATATGAATATTTCGAGAGGCAAACTCAAACTCAAAATAATTTATTCAATAAAGGAGCCTGAAGCACGTCAATTCTTTTTTAACCGCGTCTCGGGACGTGTTGTCGCTATAGAGAAGATGCGGCCAGAAACTCTACAGCATAAGGTTATGTATACAGTAATTAATCAATTAAATAATTGATACTTTACAGTAAACACTCAGACCCAAGCATTTCGTAATGGTATTCGAACTTTAGCAACGTGCGTGCCTACTTATTTCATTTGCCTTTGCGCCTTCGTGCTTCGGAAAGCATTTTAAGCACTTCGTCGCCTAACATCTATGTATAGCTGTTTTCATTTAACTATCTTCCAATAAAATGTTACAAAAGCATTAAAATGCTTTACCCGAAAGTAAACCACTAACTTGCCTCCATGAATACGAACCCGCACTATTATGGGCTCTCTCCCTCTTACGTTCTGTGTTATTACAGGGTAAAAACTTATAATACCCATGATTTTCCCTAAGAAAGGAAGCAAACAAATTTGTGTACATTAAATACTAAATGCAATCAGCTGATTGAACGTTTACGTATGAAAAATCTATGCGTTCATTTTTTTTTTTCGAATTTCGCTTATGTTTCTTTGGGAAAGTTGTTCAGCATCTTGCTTGAGCACAATCTCGAAATTGATATCATTAGCATCCTTTTAAACTACGAGTCTACGCATCAAACTGAACGACTTTTACTATGGGAGCAAACCGATCGGAGCATAAAAAACAATCAGGTGTTCCATACTAAACTGCAATGCTGCATTCAAATGTACGCAACAGCAGATTTTTTTTCTGCTGTTCAGTTTGGTGGGTAGACTCTTTGTTTAAAAGGATGCTAATGATATCAATTTCACTATTAGTATAAGTGATTTTTTTAGACAAATGAAACCTTTCACCTATCGTACAGATAGACAGAGATGCAGTATTCAATTGTGTACGGCACCTATGTGTTAAAGCCAGTTAAAGCCTAAATAAAAGAAAAACAAAATGTAGTAAGATCTTCCTCATATTCCAACCCTGACAAGAGAAACGAAGGGTGTAAAAGGGCAAAATGCCAACAGATCTCGCAGAAATAGGTACTATAGTCCCTGCCATTTTTTATTACGTAACTTGATCGCCTTGGGGACGAAAAAACTCAGCTTCTCGATCCCTCATAGACCGTGATAGACAATCGACTCAACATTTTGTTGAAGCAACTTATTTCCCGCTAAGCCGGCAGCTTTCATAACTTTCTTTTGTGCGCCATACAAAGTTAATATTTAATGTTAATGGAGGTTCCAAGTGTTATAATGAGTGTCCTAATTTGCGAGGGACGGAATGAACTGTTTTGCCTACAGCTGTGCCTTCGCGCCAACTATATGTAGATCAGAATTACGGAGTTTTGCTAACACGAGCCACTCTAGTCTGCAGGGAAATTTGTTCAGTATGACCGTGTTCCATAGAGGCGACAGCTCGCGTCTACATGAACATTTATTATACGGTAAAAAAACACCCTAGTAATACCACAGCATGACTATATTAGTCCTCACAGTACGGCAACGGATGTACTTGCGCAGAGCAACGGTGGGGGGCTTGCGGGGAAGCGGGCGGCGCGGATTTTCCCAAGATCTGTATGAAGATTTTGGGATCGACTGCGCATGACTAAGTAAATACCGGCGCGGCTGCGGGGCGCGGCGTATTACGACAGTTGCCATACTGTAAGAACTAATATAGTTATGCTGTGGCAATACTGAAGAGGGTGCTTCAGACCATCAAACTGAACAACTTTCGCTATAGAACCAACTACGAAATCGTGAGAAAACAATCAACATTTGAGTCGAGTTGGTATGGTAGTGCAGTTTTGTATGAAACAGAAGGTTTTTTTACGACATTTCGACTTTGGCTCCATAGTGAATGTTGTTTTGCTTGATGCTCTTAAGTATTCTAGGGTGTTTTGTTACACTCTGTATTATTATAACATATGGACGGATGAATTTTCTGTATGTACTTGATTGCGACATCCACAAAATATATTTGTTATCCGTATGACTAACCAGCCAGTGTTATGTATCCGCAGTATTACGCAGCGTCATAAAAAGGATAAGGACTTTCATTTAAAACAATGTCGCCGCTGAAAATATGTGACCGCGGTTTCTACGTAGACCGTAATTGCTACGCGTACTACGGCGTAGCGTTAGCGTAGCCAAAATAATATCCCACATTCCTCGCCTGTATTTCACGAAGACAGCAGTAAATAGGCTTTTATGCGTGTTTTCCATTATGATCAACACTGAATATCAAGCAGTGCCAAAGAATTCCGTCACTTTATTAGGCAGGCGCTGTCGTGTCGCCATTTGGAATTTCACATCTTTGTCGTGTTTGCGCGTCGAGCCTAATGAAACCACATTACCTACACTTGCGCGAAGATTTGCCCTTTAACTGATATTATTAACCTTTCAGAATAAATGTCTTGGGAATTTGGCCAACTCGCTCTTAATTACCCTATTTATTAAAAACGTCCACCAATCCGCATCGGGCACGCGTGGTGGACTAACGCCCATACACTCTCCCTGAGTGTAGGCCTGTGCCCTGAAGTGGGACGTAGGTATACAGGGTGTTTCATAAGTAACAATAAATATTTGAAACTCTTAAGGGGGTTGTTTAGACCGTCAAACTGAACAACTTTCTCTATGGGACCAACATCGAAATCGCAAAAAAAAAAATTTCATATCCCATACATATTTTAGCTCTAGTCGATTTGTAGAGTATGGAACATCAATTTTTTTTTTCGCGATTTCGATGTTGGTCCCATAGTGAAAGTTGTTCAGTTTGATGGTCTATACCTCCCCCTTAAAGGTTTATTTGTATTTTTGTAACACCTTGTATAGGCTGTGATGATTAAAAGATTGTAATTGTTGACCGAGGGGAAGCCCGAGGTCAACCAACGTGTGATCTGAAGGCTTTCTTATTTACCCGGCCGAGGCCGATTTAGAAGGCCGAGGTTAGTATACTATTTTTCTCCTCGACAGAGGAGGAAAGCGGCAACTTCGTTTAGCGTAGCGGGACGACCATTGACGCTTTCCGTCCGGAGGGGAGAAAAAAACTTTATTACTTTAGCTTCTTTAATTTACGTAGGTAACATCAGGAACTGCATTTTAAAATAACCTTAATTACCTGCACTAGCGATGCCGATGCGGCTCACAACCTTGCATCAATTATGCCGTGTGTGCATAAAGTATAAAATAGAACGGTCCAGCAGCTGATTGATTACACAATTTATTTACCCAGCGCTATTTTCTGACATCTGATGCACCGTGTTTACTCGACAGGGCTGGGAAGCGTAGCGGGAAGATAACCTCACCATAGAAATAGGAAGTACCAGTAAGCCTCTTCTTGTTAGGGGCAGCAAGCCCTGGTATCAGAGTTTTTTCAGACCGCCTTACGGCCTCTGACGTGGTTTTTATGTAACGACTACTACCACCAGAGATAGTAGCCGGGGCCAACGGCTTACCGTGGACGTATCCGAAGCACGGAATCATCTTTCTTTTCAGACAATCAGGTGATTCGGCCTGCAATGTCCTAACCAACTGGGGAAAAACGCACAAAGTTACATATCACATTTATAGGTGGAGATTACAGTTATTTAAGGATGTTTTTACTTTGTAATCAATGCTGTAAATCTTATTAAGAATAATGAAATCAACCACTAGGTGTCCCCCGTGGGAATCGAACCCACGACCTCCGTGTCAAGAACCCAATGCTCTTAACCATTTGACCACGGAGGCAGTCACCAGTGAGCTTACAAAATAAGGCAAGGTTTTCGTTCCGGCAAAGTTCGAAATTAAAAAAATCGGTTCGGTTCTTCTTCTCTTCCTGTTACCCCTACGTGAGATATAGGGCTCGGATAATAGCTCTCCACCGGTTGCTATCTTGGGCAGCACAATAGATATCCTCCCAGATCATGTTGAGGCTTTTAGCCTCTACTTCCACAGAGCGGCGCCAGGTTATTTTAGGACGTCCCCTCTTTCGCTTGCCTGGTGGGTGCCATTCTAAGGCTGGCCTGGCTTAATACATGTCCTAGCCACTGCCACTTACGAGTAAGATCACTTTTTCTATACGCTGCTGGCCCGTCCGTCTCCATTCATCGTTTGAGATGGTGTTTGGCCAGAAGCTAGATCTTTAAGATTCGCCGGAGGCATTTGTTGATGAAGACTTGGAGACTATCTGTGACTGCTTTTCATGTATCTGGTAAATAAATAAATACAATACAATTTCTCTTCTATCCTATTAGAGAACATTTCTTATTGATTACAGTTGTGCATAATGGCCATACTTTTTTTTCAGCTCATATCGTTCTAAGGATTGTTTGATTTGTTACCTAAAAACCTGTTAAATTTTAACAGTTTCGTTTGATACCTACACAACACGGGTACTCGTTCGTTTGCATATTGGATTTTTTCGAGACATTCTCATGGTATACTTGGGTTTCCTTTAAAATTTGAATTGAATGTCGATTCAAGAACTTGAATCAATTTAAATTAAAGTTATATTGTACCAAAATGTCAATTACCTCAAGTCGAGATACCTCGAGCCGAGTCTAATTGATGAAACCGTGATTTCATTCGCAGAAAAGTGAAGTATTGCCGAATAGCTGTTTTCATTTACACTCCGCGAGCCTTGTGTTCAAAGTTACACGGCTGCCTGCGTAAATGAACTTTTGAAATGTGCTGTAATAAAGCAGAAGGGTATTCGTGTAACAGATATCTGAATATTTTTAGTTTAGTTTCTATAGGCAAATTATTTAGTGCAAAAACAAAAATGTATTAAACATTAAATTATGAATATCATCATCATCACCATTTCAGCCGACAGACGTCCACAAAACAAATAAAATGTTTAGTACCTAAATGATACCAAATTTGAAATTAGGTTAGGTTGGGTAAATTTAATCAGGTAGAAGTATATTTTGTGGATTTATTTTTAACTGTTCTTTTATTCTTAAAATTAATTGTTCAACTGAACAAATGCTGTTCCACTGTGTTGTTCCATTATAAATATTATTATATAGTACTCTATGTTATTATGGTAAAATGGTTTTGTAAACAGGCACTTACCTACCTATTATTGCGTAATTTTTAATCATTTTTAGAGTTCCGTGGTCTAGCAAGGAACCCTTATACTTTCGTCCATCCAGGGCCTCTAATTTCTAAAACGAGATGAGGTAATCATTATATCTAAGAAAACTAAATAAAAGCCTCTATTCTATAAAATAGCAAGCAAATAGTTTACCTCCATTATGCACGTGCAAATATTAGTGAACATTAGTATGCCGGCAGTGTTGTCTCCGGCGCCGGCGCACAGAGCATTAGATACAATTTGGTGATAGTCTGGGAACGTGTCGCGTGTCGTAAGCAGTACGGTAAGGACAATAAGCATAAATGCTGAATGAGCACACGGGTCAAGCGTCGACCTACATCTGCTACGGGCTGAGCACACACAGACGCGGCGGACCGCTGCGATCTGTTAGGGTTGACCGGGTTGAGACACTGTTACCGACGTGGCGACCGACGACCGCTCGCTCCATACAAAAATGTCATTTAGTATAGGAAGCCGTCATCGACGCCGCGACGTCACAAATGACGGACTGACGTCTGCTGCTCCGTCAGTGCGTGATCCCTTCTGAACATATTTTGACTCATGAATGCAGCTCAGCACCTATTTTTATTTAAACCCTGAAAATGTCCCTACAAAGTATATAGGTACTCATTTTCTATTATTACATAATATAGTACCTACATCATACAAGGTGTTACAAAAGTAAAAATAAACATTTAAAACTTTTAAGGGGATTGTTTACACCATAAAACTGAACAACTTTCACTATGGGACCAACCAAAATCAGCTACTATCTCTATAGATTTAGCTCGAGTAGATTTGGAGTTTAGTATGGAACATATTATGTTTTTTTTTTCGATTTCGATGTTGGTCCTTTAATGAAAGTTGTTCAGTTTGGTAGTCTTAACCCCATTGTTATTTTTAAAATAAAACCACTATAATTTATCTCGGATCTTTAGGACCCCACTCTATTACTCCAACTCAAACTATAGCGAACAGACACAGTAGAAGAAAGAGAATGGGAGCAATATTTACCTCACCCCCTCGTGGAATAAGACGTTTGAAAGTCAGTAGTAGTACAGAAAATTGTATCGTCCTCTCTTACATACACTTATAGCTTGGCAAAAAAGTCATGATCGTGGTGACAGGTGGAACTAAAATTTTTGTATGGTGGTGTTGCCAGGTTATGCGTGATTTTGACGTTCTTGCGTGGAGGCAGCGCCCTCATGTTTTATCACGACTTTTTTGCTAAGCTGTACTAAGTATGCACGAGCTTAACTAGTGAGAGTCTTGTCAGTGTGAGCCCATTTGGTATAGAGAGACAGCTAAGTGTTTGGCGTGTGGTTCAGTTATAACAGGGCTTAAAGCTTGACCAGAAAAATAAAAACCTCGCCATGTTGCGGAAAATCATTGGAACTAATATTTGTACTTGGAACACTGACATTAAAGGTTATAGTCGATTGCAGCGCCCCCAAACCAGGTTTTTTATATTTCTGGTCAGTCTTTACTTTTAGCATTTTTATTATAGGTGCTATCTGCACGAGCGATATTAACGCAGCTATGTTCTCGCAGATGCAGAGCTATGTCATCGTAAAAAAATCTGCATACGCTGAAGAAGAAATTCCGATGCGCATGTGAAGCCTTCCTATCCGTATTGGGCATGCGCCGACTAACGCCCATGGCTCCTTGAGGATAACCCTGTGCCCTGCAGTGGGACGTTTATAATAGGGCTTAGACAATTTAGATAATTTTTTAAGTTATATGGTGATGATGATGATGATGATGTCTAAATTATGCTGTCACTGTCATTAGTATGAGCAGTTTAAGAGACGGAGTATTCACTAAATACGTTTAAGCATTAATAATTTTTGGTGCACGCCACGCTTATTATGGAATTTGGTGGTTTCGTGAGAGTACCAACCGCTGCGATAATATCGCTCATGGAGATGGCGCCTGAAGGTTTCAAGTGGATGGGTGGGGTTTTAACCTTTTGCCCAGAAAAAACACCTTGTTATTTTATCAAATGTAACTTTAATACTTACTTATCATGACATGTGAACCTGAGGGAATAGCCTTCAAATAACTAATTCACTGACGACGGGAAATCAACACTTTTGCTTACTTTTATTACAAAGCTCTGTTTCAGAGAAAGTATACCTGAAAAAAAATATGAAAAGGACGGTTGGTATAATAAATTATTGGGGAGATAACATTTGGGGCTTATACATATTGTATGGCAAAAGGCATATTCCCTGTGGATGGCCGTGTCCTAGAAAGAGCGATAGCTTTCCCTTGCGTTAGGGCACGTTGTGGATACAGTCTTATTTACTTACTTAACCAACAACAGATAACGAAGTAATAACATTATACATCGAAAGATATCTCATAAAATATAACAACTGATCATTGAATTTGCTTAAGGGGGACAAGTATCAACATTCGTTGTCTCTTATTATTAGAATTGTATTCGCAAATGGGGACGTTCGCACCAACAAACATCGAACTGGCAATTAGATTATAACCTCCAAAGAAATCCCGCAAAATATAACTACTGTGTCAACTTTCGTTGTCTCCCATTGAAGACTTGAATTTACATGGTTGCCAGTAATTTTGACGCCTTGACCTGTAATGCCTTCTGTTTGACTAATATCATGCATATATACATATGATCACGCCATTACCCCACCGGGGTAGGCAGACTATGGACCGCCACAAGTCATAAATTACTTATGAGTAGAGAAAATCAGAGAAGGTAGAGTCGAGCGGGGTAATTTCGGCAGCGTGGTACCTAATTACGTTAAATGGTTATAAATGTTGTGCTATAAGCTCTTATTTAGCAGTGACGACTAGCAAGTAGGTATTTATCGAAGAAATACGCTTATACGAGAACTTTGAGTACAAAAATTATAGCCATTTGTCGTAATTACCCCGCTGACGGAATTACCCCGCTCGATAATAGCAGGCTATAACAGTACCTATATTGGAAACTTCTCGAGAACCGTATTGAAAGTTTTTCATCGTACCTACTTCAAGACTTGTCTTGTCTAGTATCAATAACTTAAGAGGGCTCAAGTTCAAGTTACGAACTTTGACAAAGACGGTTTAACGATCGGTGCCCTCGGGGTTTGATCAGCTTAAACAGAGATACCGACTGGTCGATACAAATTATACTGGACCTTCTGTTATTATTCAACGACTGGACCGTATTATTATCGCCTATTAAGTCGTAATTGGCTTGTCTTTTCCCAATATCACATTCCCAAGCATGTATATTTAAACATGAAAAACGACATAGATTTTAATTAAAATGAAAGGAAAAATAATTTATTTAAATAAAGGTAAAAAATGTGGACCAGGGATTCCAATCGAAAGCCTGCTTTCTAGGAAAACCAGTTTCTAATCGATTTAAGTAAGTGAATAAGCTAACTCTCAAAGCCCTTTTGAGCGAAATACCTAAAATGCACGATGCTTCCGCCAGTGTCAAATGTAGTTTATGGGAGTATCTATCCCAATCTCAGGGATTGTTTTTGTTTAAGAACAAGAAGAGATTGACGATTGCGGAGCCTCGTGGCAGGCAAAAACTCGACGCGCGAAAACCACGCGAGACGTGTACTTGGGTCAATACCTGCTGCGTGACTCCATTATTTATATTATGTACTTACCGTAGTCGACAGCTTAAAATTTTTTGTTTAGCAAATGCGTCATGAATGAGTTTCTTATTATTGTCGGTGGACTCCGAAATAAATAAACAATTTATATCAGAGTGAGAATATTCCATACAACCACACAACCATGCACAAATACAGAGTGTAAGGAAAAGTATCATTATCCTTTAAACCACATACTTTACCCATTAACAAATTTTACAAAAAAATATCAGCTGTCTTATACATTTGAGATTCTCGCTGCAGTTAAGTACGGAAAAGCAGATTGGTTTTTGCGATGACATGTTTGCTCTCATAGTAAAAGTTGTTCAATTTGATACGTAGACAGTGTGGTTTAAAGGATAATTATACTTTTCCTTACACCCTGTATAGGAGCATCTCATTTTGTAGGCGTCCCTTGGTCCCTGCGCAGTCGAGTTTCTCTGACATTACGTCGAACTATCTATAATTCAGTCTTATCTGGCGGCACCGAGATATAACTTTAATAAAATCCTACACAGGGTTGAAAACTAAGTAAATTGTTCCCTTTCCGTTCTTTTGTTTTATTAAGACAAAGCAACTACTTAAGGTGGGTACAGAGTTGTCAATTTCATACAAAACTTTTTAGTAGAACACTCGTAGACGGTATGAATAAAAGTAATATTTTATATAAGGAAAAATTGCTTAGAAAATCTAGATTGCGCGTCTCAAATAACATTTACAATTCATAATATAATTACGAATTATATTTAAAATTTTGTATGAATAATTTCAAAGCTTCATAATATCTTCGTAATCTTAACTATTATAAAACCGTAAAAATCGTGAGGAATAAAAAAGTTGCGGTTCACTTCATATAAACACAAATAACACTCGATAGCGCGATTTAAATGACGTGTAGTGCCATCTATTGACAAGTTTGTTTGTTTGTTTGTTTGTTCGCGCATCACGCAAAAACTACTGAACCGATTTTGATGAAACTTTTTTTGTTTTAAAGCTTATGATCTGACTTAAAATCTGGTATATAATTTATGCGGACGAAGTCGCGGGAAAACACTATTTATATTATAAATTGTAAATAATGTGATACGCGCAATCTAGATTTTCTAAGCTATTTTTCGATTTATAAAACATTACTTTTATTCATACCGTCTACGAATGTTCTAATTTGTATGGACGGAAACCACCTTAAACAATTTTTTTTTATTAATTAGCTACCTATGTAACTATATAGTAGGTACTATGTTTACTTTTCCTAGGAAAGAGCGGTACCTTTTGGCACAGCTGTTTTTATAACATTTTTTCAGAAGATTCCAACCACAAGACAAAATTATGTTACTTTTGAGAAAGGCGAAATATACTAGAATTATCATTTTAACGTTAAGAACCCGTTAAGATGTTTAATTCTAGATTAAATAATAACCGCGTAACTCTCGAGATAAACTATTTTCATTTTATAAACTTATTTATTCTATGGATTAAAATAAACGTTGTGTCTGGGGTCCGCCAATCCAAGGTCGCCGTGCCGAGGGATGCATGGCTAGGGGCGAGCCTAGTCATAAGCGAGCCTGATGTTCGGGGCTGGGTGCCCCCGAACAATAAGTAGCCTTACTTCCGCATGCGCTCTGTGGAAGTGGACATTATATTTCCCTTGCTGATCGTGGGAACAAAATGAGGCCAAATAATTGTATAGAACTCGGTGGCGGCGGTGCAGCGCGCCACTCACCACGCCAAGGTGTACCACGGGACGAAAAGCGGGTTGCGGAGTGTCGCATTGCCTACTCCCATGGGACAATGGCGTGAGCTTATGTCTGGGGAATCAACTTGGGAGTTTAGGTTAGAGTAAAAAGTGCGCTTGCCATCGACTTCAACTTTGATCAAACTATACTTAAGGGTCGGCACTACCTACGGCCCGTTTGACATATCTGTCAAAAGAAAAAGACCGGTGGCCGACAACACTCAACCCTATCTTATAAGATTAATGAACAAATCAATTTGATAGCTTTTGGTAATAAATTTCTTGCAAAAAACTTGGTCGGCTGCAGCGCGCGGCGCAGCTTGGCTGGCATGTTTACTGGTGTGAAGGAAAAAGTGAACCCTACCTGGTGACACAACATTTTACCTCGTTGAATTAAAGGACGTAACTAGTCTGTTGGTCTAGAGTCCAATTAGTAAGGACTAAAAAGTCTGGTCGGCCGACCCTATCCTGGCAGGTTCGTAGGTCCGACCGAATTTAGGGTACCTACTACTCGGAATGCAGATTTTACCACATTAAATTAATGTTGAATGTTTGGTTGTGCGTGGCATTAATCCTGCAGCATCTGGATTTGAGAGCCGTAGGTCGAAATTGACATTTACAGCAACAGTACAGTACCGTGATGGACCTATAATGTGAGTGATCAAAGATCACCCCTAGTGGTAGGATAGGATGGGTTCCAACTAATTAGATCACAGTATTACTAAGGCTTAAAAAAACTAAAAATTATTATAACAGAACAAATTAAAACGTTTAACAGAATAATTAAATTATTATAAGTTTAATATTATTGGTATTAGCAAAATAAGGGTTTGTAATCTTTTATCATCATAATCATCGTCAGATATAATAAAAAGTTAATTTTGAAGTAACTGGAACGATTGCCTTCAAAAACATTTGCGCAAAAGGACATCAGTGTGACAACTTTGAGTAGATTTCTTCTTTATTGGTAGATTTAGGGCAAAATGGTTTAGTAGATTTTAGTACAAATTGGGTATTCGAAAACGTTAATGTATTTAAAAATGCAAGGATTCAGGCTAATAAAATCTAAGCTGGCAATACAAATGGCTGAGAAAACGATTGCAGGGTTTGCAAGTTTTCTGGAACTTCTAGTACTTACCTACATCATCATCATAATCATCAGCCTATACAAGGTGTTACAAAAATACAAATAAACATTTAAGAGAGTGGTTTAGACCATCAAACTCAACAACTTTCACTATGGGACCAATATCTAAATCGCGAAAAAAAAAAATGTATGTTCTATACTCTACAAATCGACTCGAGCTAAAAATGTATGGGATATCAGATTTTTTTTTTTGCGATTTCGATGTTGGTTCCATAGAGAAAGTTGTTCAGTTTGACGGTCTAAACAACCCCCTTAAGAGTTTTAAAAATTTATTCTTACTTATGTAACACCCTGTATACGTCCCACTGCAGGGCACAGGCCTACCAAGGGTGTTTGGGCGTAAGTCCACCACGCATGCCGAATGCGGATTGGTAGACTTAACATATGCATCAGAATTTCTTCGTCTGCATATTATGCAGGTTTCCTCACGATGTTTTCGTTCACCATTTGAGAGCAGTCGGTAATACGTACATAAGTTAGAAAAACTAATTGGTACGTGGCATGTTGTCCGTGCGGATTCGAACGCGGACCTCTTGATTGAGAGTCCATACCTCTCCGCAACGCGCCACCGAACTCACTTCTAGTACAGCAAATATTAATCAAATCGCCTAATGTTGTTTTTTTTACAAAAGAGGGCTTCTGAACAGAGTTGGAATTTTGGTACCTAGCACTTTTAATATGTCCAAGGGATTACATGTTTATCGACTTCCAATAATGTCGATATACGGGTATATTTTATATCACTGCGTATAACTTCAGCATGTAACGAACTTCAAAATAGCGAAAATAAATCAGCTGTCCCATACATTTGAGTCGAATATGTAGGTACTGCAGTTTTGTATAGGACAGCAGATTTTTTTTTCGCTCTTTTGAAGTCGGCTCCATAGTGAAAGTTGTTCAGTTTGATGAGTAGAATACATGCTGGAGTTATCCGCAGTGATAAAAAATTACCCGTATATCGACACAATCGGAAGTCGATAAACGTGCAATCCCTTTGACATATTAAAAGTGCTACCAAAATTTCTGATTCTGCTTATGAGACACAGAAAACTATACTAAATTTAAACTTGCATAGGGACGACCAAATTTAATATTTATTTGAAAATTGAAGCATCCATGTTACAAAGTGATGAAAACCAATAAAAATTATACAAAAATGCGAAAATAACATGTGTAATGATGAGCGTTTAGATAAAATTGATAATATTTTGTTCAAAAACGTGTTTTATATTAAATTTTAACCATCTGTAACGACATAAATATTATTTGGTAGAATTTAAGTAGAATTTGAAACAGGGCTGGTAGATTTTGGTAGATTTCAGCAGTAATTTTGGTCACGCTGAAGGACATTTTGCGACACAAGAACATATAGGTGTTACTTAGTAGCTAAAGTGGGTACATGAATCCTGAAAGGGCACAGCAATATTAACAAGAAGTAATTTTTAAGATAAAAAAAAAATTAGTACAATCTCAATAGTTCTTTAGGTTCTTTTGGTAGGTTTTGGTAGTTTTTGGTAGAGTTTAGTAATTATTTTTTGTTGTTTCTGGTTTTTTGGTAGTTTTTGGTTAGTTTGGTAGTTTTTCGTTGTTTCTGGTTATTTTGGTAGATTTTCGTAGTTTTTGGTTATTTTGGTAGATTTTTATACTTTTTGGAAATATTTGATAGAAGAATGAAAATTACCAAAAACTACCATAAAAACAAAAGAGTTCTTGACGGCTTGGCTACGGGGTGGGTTTGTTGACATAAATAAAATATATGTTTTGCAAAAGAGGTACCTACATTCGAATCGTAAGCGGAATTCAGTCAGTAAGGGTGTCATGCCGATCCTTGTTTACCGACTTTAAATTACTCACTGTGACAGCTTCGTATATCCTCGATCTGTGCGAAATCGTGAGACGATACCCCGTAGTATTCCGTAGCAAGAGATTAAATTTAACTCGCAAAAATGAGCTACTGGTACCAAATTACCGACTAGCATCGATGCTAAGGACTACAAAATAAAGTCGAATACTGTTCTTGTGTATAGTAAAATACCAAATGACATTAAAGCCGACAAGAAATTTCTGAAGAAGGTTAAAGAATTATTAATCGAACAGTGTCCCTATGACTTTAATTAGTTTCTTCAGTATAAGTAAACAAACAGGCATCAATCTGAGTAGAAAAAAATGTGTTGCAGACCGATTATTTGTACCTCAATAGGTTATTATAATTTTTAACTAATCACATTTAACTGATTTTATAACATTTAACTAATTTAATTGTAGTAAGTGAAAGGTGGTAGTTAAGTTATTGTCTGGCACCTATTGTTTAAATCTGTTTTTTCTTAATGTTTATAAATTATATTGTAGTGTGACTAATAGGTACTCTGTACTTACCATCTGTAACTTATGTACCTACCTACAATTTAAGGTAAATAAATAAAATGAAATGAGATGAACCAAAAGTAACAAATTAACCATAAACTACCAAAAAGTACGAAAAATTACCAAAATAACAATAATCTACCAAAAAGTACGAAAATCTACCAAAAAAAAACAGAAACTACCAAAATAACCAAAAACTACTACCGAAAAGTACGAAAATCTACCAAAATAACTTTTTGGTTACTTTTGTACGAAAATTTACCAAAAACTACCGAAAGACTCAAAACTACCATAAATTACCAAAATAACCAAAAACTACCAAACAGTGCCCGGAAAGTAACTTTTGTGAAATTCCTTTGTGTTGTCTTGTATCGCGCAATGTCTTTTCGCGCAAAATTCTGTCGTGCAAATGACTTACAAAGTCAATCGTTTGAGTTACCTACTGCGGTACAGAATTCACTCTTATTTAAAACATATCTGACGATGATGATGATGATTTCAGATTATCAATCCTTAGTTTGCTAGTAACAATAGTAATAAACTTACAGTTATTCTGTTATAATAACGAGTAATAGTCGACCAATTTATAAAATGTACTTCTAAGTCCACATACGTGACGGGCAACTACGGAACCCTACACTGCATGTGGCCCGACACCCACTTGCCCGGTTTTTTATAAGTTACTTTGCCTACTTTAGCTAAAAATGGATTTGTTCATTAATCTTCTAAGACAGGGTTGGGTGTTGCCGGTCACCGGTCTATTTGCAATGATTTCGAACGATTGACGGCCCATAGTAATTTGTATGAAGAAAACGTCCAAAAAAATATGTGATTTTTGGTAACAAATTGCAAAAAAACTAGAAGTCGTATCGAAAAACTGATTTGTTTAAAGTGTTCTTTGATGTTTTGCCATTGATTAGAAATATATTTTGTTGTTTTATTTTGTTTCACTAAATCACAGGACTCGGAACGCGGCAGTGCTATTCTGGAGTTTTTCATGAAATTCTCGATTACTTTCTGATGTAATTACACAATTTTACTGAAATTTTTTTTGTTCATCTTGTACTTCATCTTTTAAAGAAGCGATGGTATTAATTTTGTTTCTAAATATAGCTATTTACTATCCTCAAAAGTCGGAACGCCGAACCCTGTTTTGCCCGATTAGGGTAGTGCCGACCCTTAATAACTAATTAGAAGGCTAGCTTACTTGTGTTTATTCACTAATTGATCACAATATAAGGTTCACCTCACAAATAAACATTGTTTGCTAGTATTGTTCGCCTCAACAACTGCGTTACCCTGTATAGAACATGTCAACGGTTGTTTGTTCGTTTGTTTATCTGTGTAAACAGGTTTCAACTTTAGTGTATACGGGGTGGTCGAGAAAAGAAAATCTGGGGTTTGAGATATCATTATCAACCTGTTTGGTGATCAAATCTAGGGTTTCAAAGTTATTCAAGTATTTGTGATTTTTCACCGATCTTCTACCTTGTCCCACTAAACTGGTTGCTGAATTCAGACTAGTTATTATTTTGAGCTGAAAGGAATGAACATACTTCAGTAATATATCTATCGGACGACATAATGTTTATTGGGCAAAAAACAACAAGAGGAGATTATTAAAAAAATAGATTGAATGAGAAAAAATCTAACTTTTGAAGGCGTTGTGAGGAAAAAGTACTACAGGTGTATAATTTTAACCTGTCCGTTATCGTAAAAACTACCTCGGTTTATGTTTATTCTATAGGTGAAAAATAAAAATCGCCCCACTGTTAGAACATTTTAAAAATCGACATACTTAGTTCAAGAAAAAAGGAAATTATCTAAAAAAAATCGTTTCAAAAATGGTGTAAAGATTGTTGTGTAATGTGAACAAAATATAAAAGTTATTAACAAATAAAAAACTTTCAATAATAATATTTCTAATAAATCGGTGAAAAATCACAAAAACTTGAAACATTGAAACCGTAAATTTTTGGGTCACCTGTATTGATGTCCCCTACCACTGATTTTCCTTTAGACTACCTTATCTCGACCATCATGTATAAGAACCATAACTTAATACGGTAGTAATATTATGTTTATGATTATTATAGAACAAAATAATCATTGTGCTTGATTTCACCAAAATAGCTACTAAAAATCCTTTCCACTTGTCCATTCTTGCAACAAACGTTTGGATATTTAAATAGCACAAATATAATAGGAAAATTGCCTGGAAAATATTTCCCCGATAATCCAGTTATTCCTGGTGACCTAAATGTGGCAAAAGGTTCAATTTCCTACATCTCCGCTACAATCAAGTTACAATTTTAATACAATAATCTTTTTAGTATGATCGAAGTGACTGAATTATAGATCATGTGGAATGAGTAGGTAGGTTAGGTACTACGTAACTTATGGCTAGTTAGTAAAGGAGTTAATTCAGTTAAACAATAATTGAAGTTTGAAACCATTTCAATATTCAGGTAAATTATTACTTTGGCTAGATCCATAAATAAATGCTAACATGTTAGTCACATTTCGTGACTCATATGACGCGACTCACATCTAAATGTAAAGTAGAGACATGTTTACATTGGCTATTCATTGTTCATTGGTTGTTCAGAGTGGACTGGCGCGTGTCAATGTCAAGCTTCTAGTCCACTATGAATACAGCAATAAACAAGTTCAGAGAGGATTATAAGTTTTCTAAATTATGATAAGGTTGCCATATTTGCCAAATATTTATTAAGACATGATTTCTTAGTGTAAAAGGCATATATTTTTTTAAATAATAACCTATTTAAACCTAATTATAGGTACCTACTTATTTTCTGCTTGTTTGCTCATGTACACTCTACCTTACAATAAAAGTGACTTAGGTACATTAGTATAAAATTGTACAGGTATGTCACAAAACAGTTGAGTCACAATTTTGATCATGTTAGTCACATGTACATCTTTTTTTTTAAATGGCTCATATACATTATAATAATGCAAATCAGAATTGGCGAGAAAACCATATACTAGGAATCATAAAATCTTGTCGTCCTATAGTCTACGTCATCTTGTATCCTTAGCCGATAACTCACGGCAAATTATTACATAACTTTTCTTACAGTAACGATCCGACGATGATGACCTCTCATGCAGTATGGAGTTGAAGAAACAAGAGAAGCCCGGCAGCCTGTCACCAGTGAAACTGACACTGAAGAGGGACAGCGGCGACGAGGGCAGGGGCTCCAGGTCCTCCAGTAGGTCAGACAAAGAACTGAGGCTACCTCCCGAGAAGTCGCCCAGCGACGACGGCTCTGTGAAGAGGGAAAGACGATTTTCCAAGACTAGCGATAGTTCCAGGGATACATTTGAACGGTACCTACTTTCTCGTTAATACTTTTATTATTAATCTCAGCGAAAACTATACAGGGTGAAAATGATATCATTAGCATCCTTTTAAACTAAGAGTCTACACATCAAACAGCAGTTTTTTTTTGTTGTTCAGTTGTTCAGTTTGATGGGTAGACTCTTAGTTTAAAAGGATGCTAATGATATCAATTTCACCCTGTATACAAGCTGTTACAAAAATACAAATAAACATTTAAGGGTGTGCGGGTGGTTTAGACCATCAAACTGAACAACTTTCACTATGGGACCAATATCGAAACCGCAAAAAAAAAAAAATGTTCCATACTCTACAAATCGACTAGAGCTAAAATATGTATGGTATGGAATATCGGATTTTTTTTCGCTATTTCAATGTTGGTCCCATAGAGAAAGTTGTTCAGTTTGACGGTAAATATTTATTTTTACTTATGAAATACCTTGTATATGTATGTAACTTTTTTTATTACGGTCCTATACCGCAAAAGAGACAGGTACAGAAGGCCGGCTCCACCCAATGAGCGAAACAGGCGCACACGCACTTACGCACTTAATCTCAACTCTATTACAATAAAGTCGGACCGAAAGGCCTCCGCTCATTGCAGCGATTTTATCGAGCGATAATATTGCTGCGATTTTGCGATAATTGTTCTCAGTACATTTTGTATGGGGACGCGCTCGATCCCACACACTGCCGCGATATTATCGCAACTCTTTCGACTACATTCAGTTGTGGGGCGCATGCGTGACGCGAATCGCGGAATCGCTGCAGTGTGTAAGGTGTCGCGATATCGCTGTCGATAATATCGCTCGATAAAATCGCTCGATAATATCGCTGCAATGTGCGGAGGCCTTATATCCATAGAAATTTATTTTATTTAAATGGAAATTCCGGGTAAGTAGCATAGCATAGCATAGCATGCATAGCATAGCATAGCATATGCTCACGACTATATTCCCCGAGGGGGTAGTCAGAGATATCCTGAAACCTCAGAACATCCACGTTTCACCAGTAGTACCGAAACTCTGTCCAGTGTGACAGGGGGTGAGCCCGTCGCCACTATATATCGTAAAATACAACAATTTTAGACAAATGTTTGAGGAAAATGGCCATAGAAAAAATTATACCAACCAACGACATTTTTTTGCAAACACCCTGATATGAAAAACGTTGCAAACTTAATATTAATGTATTTATAACACAAATTAATGTTAATTTGTAACTAAGTAAAATTAGTTGATTGATGAAATGAAGCATTTGTTTATCATATTTTAACTAAAACCGATTAATTAATTCAGTAAAAAAATTTTTTTTGTAATAAAAACTCTTTGCTGAGATTTAAAAACAAACAATAGAAATAAAAAGTTACATTACCGCACTAGTGCGGTAATATAATCATTTTCGCACGCGTGTTCTATAAGCTTCATTATGTACCTAAAAGCGGTGCAATAAAAGCCACTTTACGAGCAAGTAGGTATGTTGAAAAGTATCATTATCCATGCGTTCGTAAATCCGTAGCATGGGTCCCGACACCCCAGACTGTGCCCCAGATGATACAAAGGGTTGTTTAAAGGTTCAGATCGGAGACAATGGTCAAGTAAGAACTCCAAATTATGCTTCTTTGTTGTGTTGATATAGGCACGGATTATTAACTTTAAAAAAAAAGTTGTTTTATCCGATTTAATACTTGGAGCAATGGTTTGTATTCGACTTACACTATTGTGGTTTCCACAGAGGCCGTAAGGCGGTCTGAAAAAACTCTTCTTGTGGGCAGCAAGCCCTGGTGTCACATCTTAGCTCTCTTTCTATTTGCGTGCGAACGAACGAGATAAAACACGTGATACAGCCGTATCACGTCTTTTATCTACGAGTGCAGGAACCAAAGGCTTAACGTGAGTTCCGAATCACGGAAACATCTTTCTTTTCAGACAGTCTGGTGATGCAGCCTTCAATGTCCTAACCAACTAACTGTACTCTATTCCAAATAGCAATGAAATTTTAAGGCTATTTTGAATTATTACAAAATAATGCATGTGCGTTTATGTAAAAAAAATATTACATAAACGCACAAAGCGACATATCACTAGGTATCCCCCGTGGGAATCGAACCCATGACCTCAGTGTCAAGTGCCCAAAGCTCTTAATCATTAGTGGTCGAATCATGTAGTTTTTAAAAAAACTCGGATACCAGGGCTTGCTGCCCACACGAGAAGAGACTATGTGGTTTAAAGATTAATAATACTTTTCCTACAAACCCCGTATAATTCATTCGCAGACAGCAAATAGCAGCATGTCTATACGAACGAAGTCACTGACAGCCAAAGTAGTAAAAATAGATGCAACATTTGCAATACGAATAGAGAAAAGACAATTTCAGCAGCAATATGTAAGAGAAGCTTGTAATTTTATTCAAAGTTGGATCTCTGTACATGCAGTGAGTGGATAGAATTATGTGCCACTATTGTTAAGTTCACAAGTTTTCAGCGAATGTCCCCCTGAGCATCGCCTAGTCGGTAAGTAGACTTTAGCCAGACATTTAATGCTTATAGAAGTAATATTATACCAAGAGCCAAATGTGTTAAACTTAACATCGAACAGTTGTTTCGAATTAATTATTTTTGATTCTACTTTTTCACATTTACACCTTGATTTTGATGTGTAAAAACCTGTCACTAATTTGCTGCGCGCTACATACAAACGAAGTCTGGTTATATTTTCAATACCCATCAATTATCTTTTCGCTTAATTTTCTTATTTCTTTCCGATCTTTAGTAATAAAAACTAGTAAGTATCTCAACATTATGTGGTGACAGAAGAGTAATTTTATAATGGAATATACCTATATAGGGTATAACAAAACACCCTAGTAATACTCAAGGGGGTGCTTCAGACCATCAAACTGATCAACTTACATTATGGAGCCAACATCTAGAAAAAATAAAATAAACTTCTGTTTCATGAAACAGATACAAAACTGCAGACCGATTCGACTCAAATGTATGGGACATGGCTCCATAGTGAAAGTTGTTCAGTTTGATGGTCTGAAGCACCCCCTTAAGTATTACTCGAATGTTTTGTTACACCCTGTACGTAATTAATTAATTGTACTCACAGGGTGTAAAATTTAACACGATACATATCGAACAGCTTGCAGACCATCAAACTAAACAACTTTTACTTATAGGACCTTTGAAAAAACGAAAAAAAAAACAGCTTCATTTTGGTCAAGTAGTACTTACACAAAATTTTCTATGGAACAGCTGATTTCTTTTTCGCGATTTCGAGGTTGGCTCCATAGTGACATTTGATGATCTGAAGCGTCATGTTCAGCTGTTCAGTGTATAACGTGATTAATTTTACACCCTGTATTATAATAATGGAATCTACATTAATCCAGTGCCAGCTTCGAGTTCCAATCATGATTGATGGGACAGCCGTTCTCTACAATACGAGAGCGCTGACCAATCAACTAGTAGGGAAACATGACCGATTCTAATTGTTGAACATGAACACCAGTTAATTAACACTAACACTAAAGGTAGAAACCAGTACCAGTTGCAGAAACGCTCATTAAACTTAATCCTTCATTAAATCTCTTATCATAAAATTAGCAATAAGCAGCAGTATATAATCCAACCTGAGCTTATGCACAACAAATATTATTATTATTATAAATATAGTCGCAGTGTTACATATCGAACCTATTGCTTGCCCATACAAAAATAATAATTGGGTCATTTCTGACGCTGACGATTTTTTAAAGGGATGATCTGACCATCAAACTGAACAACTTTCTCTATCTGTTCCATGCAAAACTGCAACTACTCGACACAAATTTATGTGGATGGCAAAGATTTTTTGCAGATTTCGAAGTTGGTCCCATAGAGAAAGTTGTTCAGTTGGTCTGGTCACACTCTTGAAAAACCGTAAATAGTTTGTTTGGATGTTGATAACAAATACCTTGATACGAATAATCTCCACCTATTTTTATACAAAAAACCCATTATCCGGAAATATTTTACTGCATGAACTGCATCATTGCCTTATTGCCGTTTTCCGTGTCAAGAATTATCTAGAGACCATCGTATGGAATACAATTGAATACATATTGAGTAAGTACCTATATATTTTCACGCCCATTTGTAATTGATTGTCACCTGCTATACCTACTAGACTTCGCATGATAGGTAAGCATCAGAATTTCTTCATCAGCGTATGAAGGTTTCTTCTCTGTATTTTCCTTCGTGAACTTGTGATTTTAACTAATATTTCAAATGTGAAAATATACTTTTTCGTCTGTTAACTTTTTCGCCTCTTCTGTTCAAACAATCGCCATTAAAATTGGTATGCGGATGGCCCACCGTGTAGAAACGGACATAGGTTAATCCCGAAAACGAAACTATAGTACCACGCAATCGAAATCGCTGGCAAAAGTTAGTTTTTGTTTATTGCGTCAATTAGTTTACCAACGGCTTCCTCTTTTTATCTTTTATTCCGTAAAGTTTAATTTTCCCTGAATTGAATTGAAGGAGGACGTAGGTCGAGATGTACATCATGAGTTTTTTCGGACATTTTCTTCTAAGGAATTCCTGAAGGTCTTCATTTTTATTTTATTTTAGTAAACACATCCCTAAATAACTACTATAAGCTAATTACAAAACTGCACCTATAAAGTTCATCTTGGTTGCTTTGATTTAATTAGTATGGAAATATACAGGGTGTAAGGAAAAGTATCATTCACATTTACACTACATAATACATATAATCTTCCCATCCAACTGAACAACTTTTACTATGGGAGCAAACATGTCAGCGCAAAAAAAAATCTGCTGTTCCATACTAAACTGCAATGCCTATAAACTTTTCCCTTACACTGTATATGAAGAAAAATATACATACACGGTCTATATAGACATGCTACCCGCTGTTCATGTCAAGAACAAGTACTTGTAGTTTGGAACGTGCTTCTAAGTCACGCAAGCCGATTACTGCTGTGTCGGTCGGTAAAGCAGCAAAGCCTTATTACTTCCCTCGCCCTTATTAATACATACCAGCTGAAGCTCTTCAGGATGAATGATTGCCAAAGTTGCAACTAACTACTGTTAGAAAACAATACGTAGATCTTAACCACTTTGTTCATTGTGGGTTGACAAGCTGCTAAGATTTATGCTAGTTTCGTCTTATAGTCGCATTGTACCCTCAGCTACAGGTTATAAATTGTATACATGTACTTGAGTGACAGCCTTGCAAATACTGAGACGCTGAATTCAGACCATCAAACTAAACAACTTACAATATGGAGCCACCCTCAGGAAACACGAAAAAAATCAACTGTTTCATACATTTGAGTCGAGTAGGTACAGCTGTTTTTAACACCCGACGCAAAAACAGGGGTGTTATAAGTTTGACGCCTATGTCGGTCTGTCTGTCTGTCGGTCTGTCTGTCTGTGGCATCGTAGCTCCCAAACGGGTGGACCGATTTCGATGCGGTTTTTTCAAGTAGAAAGCTAATTTTTTTTATGGAGCATCTGATTTTTTTCGCGTTTCTTGAGGGTGGCTACGTAGTGAACGTTGTTAAGTTTGATGGTCTAAATTAACCGGTTCAGTACTTGCTCGGCTGTTTCTAACACCCTGTATATGTTACATTAGACCATCAAACTAAACAATTTTAACTATTGAAACAAAATTGAAATCGCAAAAAAAAACACAGCTGTTCTTTAGAAAACGTCAGTGGCGGCTCGATCAAAATGTATGGAACAGCCGATTTTTTTTTTGTGCTTTCAATGTTGGTCCCACAATGAAAGTTGTTGGGTTTGGTTTTCTAATGCCAGTAATAAATGCATTTAAGTTTACTCCCTGTAAGTATAGTAGTATTTTCTAAGTCCTGGCGGTGCGGTGTTGTAGTCAATTATTAACGGCTATTTCCCTGAACGGGCATTATTCAATACTTCCGTTTTAGCACTAATAAGATGTTAACCACTCATTATCTTTTTGAAACACCACCGGCTTTTCGTTAGGAAACCAGGTAAGTACATGCTTCAGTGTTGAGGGATGTATTTTTAGCACTAGGTACTGTTCATTAAAACGCAACGAGCTCTCTACCTGTCACATAAGAAAGAGCTTGGGTACTGCTAGTGAAATGTCGGATATTCTGAATTATGTAAAGAGGATAAGCGGGTTCCGTTTGGTCCATACAAACCTGTTTCCTCCATGGATAATGAGTAAAATAAAATGGTAACGACACTAGAGAAAAATCTTTTCACCATACCTAAAATCTATGTTACCTCTACCATGTCCTTTAGACCGGTGGCCAGCTACAGTCAACTATACCTTATAAAATTAACGACCTAACGCATTATGCACCTAAAGTAGACTAAAAATAAGTCATAAAAAACTTGGTCTGCCAGGGCGCAGCTTGGCACGTTTTCCGGTGTGATGAAAAACGTGGACCCCAAAAACACCCCATTTTACCTCATCGAATTAAAGGATGGAATTTGTCTGTTGGTCTGGAGGCCGATTAGTAAAGCCTAAAAAACCTGGTCTGCCGCCGCCTATCCTGGCACGTTCATGGGTCCGACTGAATTTAGGGTGCCCCTCGGAGGGTGGATTTTACCTCATCGAATTAATGAATGAAATCAATGCCAATTTATAGTCCTATCAACTATGTTTACATATGCCTTGGTTTGCCTAGGCTCAGCCTGGCAGGTTTCCGGGTGCGACTGATTTTACTTTCAAAAAATTGTTTAGCCAAACTTTAAAAACCGGTATAAATCTACAGATTCTGCGGAAAATTTTACTGAAATTCGCTTGTATAAATTAACCAAGATATATGTACTCATACAAATATCCCTGAAGGTGGAATTTAAATAGAAAAGGTCAACGGCCCGCGGAAACTAAAAGAGATAGGTATGTGGTCCCGAAGGAAAAAATGTCAAAAACCCTGGGCAATTTGACGTCCCGATGAAAAAATCCAAAATAGGAGATCCAAGATGGTCGTCTTACATTTTCAAAGTCCTCATAACTTTGTAACCATTGACGGTCGGCGCGCTGTGTGAGTACAAATCAAATTAGTAGCAAAGCCCCGGCTAACGATGTTTACCTTTCGGTTCTATCAGAATCAGAAGGCATATTTTAGTGTCGAAAAAAATGGTGGCACAGAATCGTTAATCTATGTAACAAATAAAATTTGTAGATAGATAGATAACTCAATTATTTCACTTGAACAATACAGGAAAAACAGTGTCTGACAAAGGTAGACAATTACCTACCTACACGATAAATTAAAATGCTTAATTAAGATATTCGGACATCGTAGGTATTTTTTTTTATTAATGGTTCATTCCTGATGTTTTACACTGCAATTCTGCTAATATCATGATGACTGGAAGTATCGAAATTTCAATCTCCTTATTTTATTTAATAGTAAGAATACGTCATGTCCAATCAAGCCTCCGTACACATGACGGGAATCAAGAATAATCATTTAGTGCCATTAAATAAGTAGTTCCTAAATAGTGCCTCTGTAGTTTGCGAAACATATAAGTGTATATTTTTCCCTGTTAGTGCTTTTGTGTTTATTACTCTCTGAAATTCAAAATTTCATAATTCCCGAGTCTCTATTTCAGGAACAATTTATTTTGATACTAGAGTTTTGAACTATCGTGTGAATTCGTGTGTACGCCTATACTCTAGCTCGATATTCTAATATATGAAAGACGAAAAAAACTTGTTTATTTCCATGCAAGAAGTTTGGAATCCTCTATAGTGGAGTGCAGACTGCCTAACAAGACGTGAAACATGATAATACTCGTTTGTGGTCGGTAATGATCGTTCTTTTCCATCGCGTCGTTGTTTTTTGTGACGTTAACTTTGTCCCTTTCTAATCCAACGTACAAAATTGTAGCTCCTCTCCTGTCATTTCGTAACTACGTCATTGGATAGAAAGAGATACACCTAAAATTGGAAATATCGACGACGCCATCGCCAATTTTCTTGTATTAATGCTTGTAAGGAGGAGTGGTATCCTTTATGATTTAGATCCATGTTTCTATGTCATTTTCTTGAAGGCCTGTCATTATGAGATTTTGGATGTCAGAGAGTAATAAACACAAAAGCACTAACAGGGAAAAATATGTATGAATATTTAGCAAACTACAGAGGCACTATTATTAAATGGCACTAAATGATTAATCTCGATTCCCGTCATGTGTACGCTAGCTTGATGGACACGTATTTTTTTACTATTTTGGCCTAATCACCGTTTTCGAAGCCATTTCATGTCAACGCCATATTATATCGAGACATGTTGAACTAAGTGTTTTACTCGTTTTTTACTATTTAAACTAGCTTAGTCGCTTGGCGGGTCTATTGACGGGCGGTCGTCTCGGTTGGTGTCTCTGGACTTGCCACGCAGTTCCGCTATTTGGTGTCCTCAAATATGTTTTTGTTAATAAAACAATCCTGGAGATTGAGATTTCGATACTTCCAGTCATCATAGTTCAGTCAAGTTAAACATGAAAAGGGGGCCGTGCTTGCAAAAGGTCCGGTCGTTCTGAATTTTTTATATGTTATTTGGACCTAAACCAATATTAAATTGCCAGATTTGCAATTTCCAAAGTGCTGTGCAAGCGACGGTGTAACCATAAAACCATGAAATTTTCAGACTTTTTTCAGTTATTAGCTTTTTTCTCGAAATCTGTAAGTCGTATCGAATAGTATTGTAGGTATACTTTTATTCTGACAAAATTTCCTACAAAACAATTGGTATGCACTTTCTTCATAGGACTTAACCTTTGAGGGCTAGAGGGACGAGAAAGTAACAGCATTTTAAAAGATATTAAATTTGTATGGCGACCCTCTTGAAAGTTGAAGATAAAAACAAAATGATTCCATATTCTTAATCAGTGACCCCGAAAACCCCCGGATACAAATTTTCAGTCGGTTCGCTGAACCTTTAAAAGCTGCGTTGGCGTTTGAAATTTCCATGGCAGCCATCTTGGATTTCGCAATTTTGGATTTTTTTCACCGCTTACAAAAACTGACCAGGGTCCACAATGACATTGTTCAAGGTCCATACCCCTATCTGTCATAGTGTCCGCGGGCCGTTGACCTCATCCGTCAGGATACGACCTTCTGAGGAAGTCGAAATATTCCTTTAAACACCAGAGCATCCTTATGATCTCCAAAATAATTTTAATATACGTTGGTCGGGGGAAACCCGGCGAACAATTATCCGGGCATCTATCTACCTACTATCTATGAAAAGTGGTGGTGATCGACCAGATATCTCCAACGGGTTCCCCTTAAAGTACACTGATGAAATTTAGGGATCATTATAACGATGCCTTGATGTTAAAAGGAATATGTAGACTTCCTCCGAAGGTCGAGTCCTGACGGATGACGTCAACGGCCCGCGGACACTATGACAGATAGGGGTATGGACCTTGAACAATGTCACAGTGGACCCTGGTCAGATTTTGTTGGCGATAAAAAAAATCCAAAATTGCGAAATCCAAGATGGCTGCCATGGAAATTTCAAACGCCAACGCAGCTTTTAAATGTTCAGTGAACCGACTGAAAATTTGTATCCGGGGGTTTTCGGGGTTGCTGATTAAGAATATGGAATCATTTTGTTTTTATCTTCAACTTTCAAGAGGGTCGCCATACAAATTTCATAACTTTTGAAATGATGTTACTTTCTCGTCCCTCTAGCCCTCAAAGGTTAAGTCCTATGAGGAAAGTACCCACTACTTTTTTTGTAGGAAATTTTGTCAGAATACAATTATACCTACAAAACGATTCGATACGAATTATAGATTCCGAGAAATAAGCGAAAAACTGAAAAAAGTCCGAAAATTTCATGGTTTTTTGGTTACACTACCGCTCGCACATCACTTTGGAAATTGCAAATTTGGTAATTTAATATTGGTTTAGGTACTAACAACATATAAAAAATTCAGAACGACCTGACCTTTTGCAAGCACGGATGTACACATCTTGACTGAACTATCATGATATTGGCAGAATTGCAGTGTAAAACATAAGGAAAGAGCCCTTAATAAAAAAAAAACTTACGATGTCCGAATTTCGAATATCCTAATTAGGCATTTTAATTTATCGTGTAGGTAGGTAATTGTCTACCTTTGTCAGTCACTGTTTTTTCCTGTATTGTTCAGGTGAAATAATAAATGAGTTATCTATCTATCTATCAATTTATTTGTTACATAGATTAACAATTCTGGGCCACCATTTTTTTCGACACTAAAATATGCCTTCTGATTCTGATAGAACCGAAAGGTATACATCGTAAGCCGGGCTTTGCTACTAATTTGATTTGTACTCACACAGCGCGCCGACCGTCAATGGTTACAAAGTTATGAGGACTTTGAAAATGTAAGACGACCATCTTGGATCTCCTATTTTGGATTTTTTCATCGGGACGTCAAATTGCCCAGGGTTTTTGACATTTTTTCCTTCGGGACCACATACCTATCTCTTTTAGTTTCCGCGGGCCGTTGACCTTTTCTATTTAAATTCCACCTTCAGGGATATTTGTATGAGTACATATATCTTGGTTAGTTTATACAAGCGAATTTCAGTAAAATTTTCCGCAGAATCTGTAGATTTATACCGGTTTTTAAAGTTTGGCTAAACAATTTTTTGAAAGTAAAATCAGTCGCACCCGGAAACCTGCCAGGCTGAGCCTAGGCAAACCAAGGCATATGTAAACATAGTTGATAGGACTATAAATTGGCATTGATTTCATTCATTAATTCGATGAGGTAAAATCCACCCTCCGAGGGGCACCCTAAATTCAGTCGGACCCATGAACGTGCCAGGATAGGCGGCGGCAGACCAGGTTTTTTAGGCTTTACTAATCGGCCTCCAGACCAACAGACAAATTCCATCCTTTAATTCGATGAGGTAAAATGGGGTGTTTTTGGGGTCCACGTTTTTCATCACACCGGAAAACGTGCCAAGCTGCGCCCTGGCAGACCAAGTTTTTTATGACTTATTTTTAGTCTGCTTTAGGTGCATAATGCGTTAGTTCGTTAATTTTATAAGGTATAGTTGACTGTAGCTGGCCACCGGTCTATATATAGTAGTTAGGTATTTCTATAGATTAGACCATAAAGTCATTTTTCTCAAACATGCTTGGAAGTTTGAGCATTATTTTGACAACCTTCTTCGAGATAAATCGAAATTGCGGCCGGCAAAAGATGTATGAAAATCCATATCTGTCGTGGTATAGCGGCCAAATAAGTTATAATAGGTACATAGATATGAGACAGATTTCGTCTAATTTAAAAATGGAACGATCTTTTAATCCGAAACATGGCAACCAAGGAGGTAACTTATCATTTCAAATAGAAAGCTTCAAAATGATAAAAAAAAACGAATGTACACTTTAACCACAGATTAAACAAACAAATAAATATAATGTACAGTGTATAATGTACAGACATACTTCAGTTACAGTTTTATAGCAGTAGTAGTTTAGTACTGCTATAAAACTGTAACTGAAGTATGTCTGTACATTTAAGATATTTTACAGAAAAAAGACGATATGGTTTTTTAGGTATCCCTGACTCGAATCGAAATCAACCTTTCTTTATTTAGAAATGTTGTCTGTCTGTTTGTTTATTTGTTTGTTTAATCTGTGGTTAAAGTGTACATTCGTTTTTTTTTATCATTTTGAACCTTTCTATTTGAAATGATAAGTTACCTCCTTGGTTGCCATGTTTCGGATTAAAAGATCGTTCCATTTTTAAATTAGACGAAATCTGTCTCATATCTAAAAACACTACGTCAAACAAAGCTGGAGTAAAAAGAAACGATGCCGGTCTTCCAGGAGAATGGTTGTGCGTTTTTGGCACCAGTAGTAGTGCAAAAATAAAATCTTGTTCGGTTTGTTGAACGCTCAGCAAAAAAAATAATGTACCTACCTAGCTTGGCATATTTTGCGGGGTAATAGCGGGTTACGACCCTATGATTGATAGACCACATTGCTTTGTATATTACTTATACAAAACCTTTCCAACTTTTTCTTCGAAATAAAACTAAAAGTCCACTATGTCTCCTAGCAATAAAATAATTAATATGACTAACATAATAAATGAAACTGAGGTTTGAATTTAGTGTTTTTCTGTTTGTGGTTTTGTTATAATATAATATAATATAATCCAAATAAACATATCTTGTAGGTTTCAATCCTTCGATCACTAATTTAGTTTATCAATAAATGGTTGTGATTATGAAATGCTTTTAAATATTTTTTTTTCACTTAAGTTTAATTCAATCTATGTAGGTATTTGGCTACAATTAAATTATATTAATACAAAATGAATAAGCCGTGGTGGTGGTCCAGTGGCGAGTAACCTTGCCTGCCGTGCAGGAGGCGATGGTTCGATCCCCGTCCAGGCAAACTCGTACCAATTAGATTTTCGCAATTTATGTACGATTTGTAAGACCACTGGCTTTTCGGTGAAGGAAAACTTCGCGAGGCAACCTGCATGCTTAAATTTCGAGGTATGTATTGTACCCACTGTCCATTATAAGTGGCGACGCGGGCTCACCCACCGTCACACTGGACAGAGTTTTGGTACTACTGGTGAAACGTGGATGTTCTAAGGCTTCAGAATATCTCGGGGAATTTAGTCGTGAGCATATGCTTATGCAAAATGACTTAAAACTAACTAAGACTAATGTTGTACTAAAATCTGAAGCACCACTTAAAAATATATGCATTTAAGTTAACACCCTGTTTACAATTTTACAAAGTACTTACCTAAACAAAAACATACTTAATTCTCAGAAAAATATGTACAATACCTTAAGAGAAAAACTGGAGTTAGGTACACACGGCGACATATCAACAAACTATACAAAACCAACACAAACTGGCCGAGCGATTTTATACGTTATGCAACCTACGCGCGGCCAGCTTATGTTGGCTTTTCATAACTTGATGTGTCACTGTACATCATAAATACTTGGGGCACCTTTTGAACTTCTTTCTTTTTAATGACCTACCGTAGTTGATTCTAGGCGGTGGTAAGTGAATATTATTTCCTTGTCTAGATATCAGTTTCCTATGCAGTTTGAGATTCTTTGGCCAATATTTTACATTATTTTACACTGGTATTTGAATTATCTTTCTTTTGCTGACGGTTCTTGTTTTTAGGGGATGATCACTGATCAGTGATCAGACATCAAACTGTGCAACTTTCTCTGTGAGACCAACATCGAAATCCCATACAGAACTGAAATTGTTGTCGCGATTTCAATTTTGGTCACATAGAGAAAGTTGTTCAGTTTGATGGCCCGATCATCACATTAAAAAACCGTCATTCAGCATGTTGAGAAATTAGAAAACATACGTACGCAGGTATTATATTATTTTGCGACATAGTCACGAGGATTTTTTTTAAACACATAATTTAATTTTTTATTAACCTATTTCGTCCCACTGCTGGGCAAAGGTCTTCCCTAAACTCTTCCACATATATCTATCCAACGCGTTATCCCTCCATTCGCTGCAATAGGCATCCGACTCGTCGCGCCACCTTTTCCGGGGTCTGCCTCGACCTCGACTACGATCTTTAGGCACCCATTGCGTGGTGATTGATGCCCACGCTCGGCGTGCATTCGGCAAACATCCCAAACAGCCCAATCCCACTTTAGTTTCGCAGATTTCTATTTTGTTTTTCATGATCGTTACATAAATTTACATACCCTTTTATATTTTTTATGTTTTTTGCAATCTGCACTGCAGGTTCGACTGACAAGCTATGTATTATGTTAGCGGTTGGTAATCATGAACATTTTTGTTATTTACATCGAATATTATCTATGTGTCTAGTTTTTACGTTTCTAACTATATCATTTATACTCAGGCATCACCTTTTTACTTACCTATGTCTAATTGAAACTTTTTCTCACCAGTCAAGACTCAAAATCCACATCAATAACAAGCCCCAAAGTATCACGGAAGTACTTCACAAACTGGCGACAAGCATGTGACAAGACGAAGGACAAGACCAAGGAGCTGCTGAAGAGGTGGAGGACGCTGCCAGAGGCTGACGCAGCCGAGAGCCCGATGCAGGCCCCGGGCAGCAGTGAAGACGAGAAGCATCACGGGTGGAGCGTCCATGTTTGGAGTAAGTACCTATCTTTTATCTAAACACTGTTATCTCGACCAAGGATGTGCTGAAGAGGAACAGGATGGTGCTAAAGGCAGAGATGCAATGACTGGATTCCAACCACGGATGAATGCGTGGAAAATACAGATCAAAAAGGTTCATCCGTCTAATTTGATATTCAGTCGCGTGCTTGAATATCAGGGGAATCGTATTGCGAATCAAGTCAAGTAAAAAATAAGTGTTTGTGACCGTGATATTATCATCATCATCAATCATCTCAACTGATAGACGTCCACTGCTGGACAAAGGCCTCCTCCAAGGATCGCCACAACGACGGGTCCTGCGCTGCCCTCATCCTACGCTCCCGTTCCACCGCCTTCACCAGGTCGTAAAGTGGAGCCTACACACGCTACGCTTTCCGGTACGCGGTCGCCACTCCGGAACTCTTCGGCCCCATCGACCATCGGTTGATCAATGGACATGATATCACACCGAATTATTACATTACCTCTGGATGGTACAAAATAAATAGTGGTAGGTATATTGTTCATCTTATCGTGTGGGTAGCAAGCCCTGGTGTCAGATTTTTCATACCGCCTTATGGCCTCTGACGTGGTTTTTTGTAATGACTACTACCACCAATCCACCAGAGGTAGAAGCCGGCACCAACGGCTTAACGTGCCATACGAAGCACGAAATCATCATTATTTTCAGACAATCAGTTGATTCAGCCTGCAATGTCCTAACCAACTGGGAAAAAACGCAGTAAGTAACATTTCACTATGTGCCTTAACCATTCGACCACGGAGGCAGTAGGTATGTTAATATTCGATCTAAATTATATGATTTTGGCTATAAGTTGACTTTACAATATAAAAGGGAAGGAGAGGGTTATGCCTGGACGAATAAACCACGGGTTATGACATGAAATACCCTCTCAAAGCTGCGATCACCGCGCATTATACGGCTGCAACGGATTTCAGTAAACGCGGTATAAATTTATTTCACTCCGCTAAATGCAGAGCTTTCTGTGTTGTGTAATGCAATTTATTCACAAACTTGAGTCTTGAGTACCATTACCAATTTGGGGTGGCTTGCACCAAAAAAAAATGCTTTCACTGTCGTATACAAGGTTTAAGTCTAGCAAATACTGATACGGTGAATTCAGGCCATCAAACTGAACAACTTTCACTATGAAGCCGGGAAACGTCAGAAAAATCGACTGTTTCATACATTATTTGAGTCAATTGTTGCAAAACAGATGTTTTGTATGGAGCAGCAGACTTTTTATCGCGTTTCCCGACGGTGGCTCCTTTGTGAAAGTTGTTCAGTTTGATGGTGTGAATTCACCGTTTCAGTATTTGCCACTTACACCCTGTATAGACTGACTGATGATGATGACATGGTTAAAATTAATTCAGCGTGAAAGTAAGCTGACAGACCTATACTCCATTCCAAATAGGGGCGAAAAGAAGGAAAAAAAGGTTCTTTATAGTACACACTTTAAAGACATACGAAAAATTGTATCAAACAACAAAATGGCGATGTTGAAAGACCTAAAGAAGCAGTGGTGCACACATGTGGTTCGTCTTCCTTTCAATGAAGCTTTTTTAATGATAGTTATGAAAAATATCCGCCAGGTGGAGCTAGTAGTAGCCATATTGAAACTTGAAAAAATATTTTTAAAAACTCTAAAAAATGTACTAAGATTAGTAGAACTTCTTTCAAATCGTTATTGAGCATCGTTGTATTTATTTATGAATAGATTTGTCTCTAATCGAAATCTGGAAAATCGAGAAAAAATTTGTTTGCAAGTTATTGAGGTAGGTACTAGAACAGGCGCAGAGACTTAATAGTTTGTAACACAGAACACACGTACTGGCCAGGATTTAGGCGACTAATATCTATAATGAATAATGACAAGTTTCCTAGTGCTAAGTTCGTAGCCTCGAAAAATATGCCTTCTTGTGTCCTGCCTGTCTGAACTACTAAACAAAAATAAAAAACCGGCCAAGAGCGTGTCAGAATCTCCCAAGGTAGGGTTCCGCAGAGTTCTATGAAAAGCTTTTCTTAACATAGCTTAAATAACTTAAGAAATCCTCAAGAAGCAAACAATAGTGCGATTTAATTCCGTTCAGCGCCATCTATTGATAGACGCCGATACGGCGGTCGACGGTCGATATTTTATTTGATTTCTCCGAAACTAGTTGGGCTACAGCTTCTGTTATAATTTTCATTGAAAGTACTTACAGAAAGCTATTTTGTATCACATTTTCAGATTTTATACTCCTGTATTTTAGAAGTTAGTACGCCCTATGTTTGACTTTGAGCTCAAATATCTCGAGACACAAGCATTGTAATGATTTAGTTTCTATAGGAGTTTTCTTCAATAGGACAAAACCTATCCAACGTCACCGCACTCATTTATTTAAAAAAAATTATCTTTCCACCCAATTAAAAAAAATCTTTGTCGAAAAAAATTTACTTGCTTTATGATTATGACTACCTCATTTCTGTTTGGGTTACTGTTATCTGTCTTCATACCAATTTTCGATTCAATAGGTGCAATAATGAGCCTGTTATTGAAGTGGGACATACAGACAGACAGACAGAATGGACGAAAGTATAAGGGTTCCTAGTTGGACTACGGAAACCTAAAACGAACAAGGGGTTACATTTTTGTGTGGTTCCAGCCTATGATAGACAACCCGAATTCTTCCAGTGGGTGTTGTATGAGGCGACTAAGGGATTAAAGGTTTCTCATACAGTGTTTAATATATGGGTGAAGGGCTAGCCACCTCTCACCACTTGACACGTCATTCGATCCTGAAACTTACATTAATAATAATATAATAATAAATTTGTTTATTTTGTTCTCCACAAATACATGTAATACTACTTAGAGCTAAAATAAAATTAGAGCATTCAGTTTTGTATTGTGGAGACTGGTGCCTGACTCAATATACCTATGAAGGTTCTCGTGCCTCAGGTTACCAGGTCTCCACCCCAAGGACAGAGTAACAGCGTGTGTACTATAGTTAATTGTGAACGAAAGATGATAGTAAGACAAAAGGCTAGTGCTGACTTTACAAAATAAAAGCAAAAACAATAGATACGGTTAAGTGCCTACAATACATGTAAATTAAAATATGTAAAGAGTGTGTTCGTGTGAGTAAGTGTGTGAATGCATATGTGTGTTATGAGCTAAACAGGGACCATCAGTAGATCTTCAGTTTCATCGTAAGAGAGGGTAAATTGCTAAATGTGAGCATTACTACGAGTATAACTACACTCTTAAACAGAAAGTACGTAGGAGTAACAATATTTCTGACCACCCCGAAAGGGATTACGGTCGTGAGTTTATGTATGTATATAACTGTGTATGTAATTTATCAACCATCACTCGTGACTAAGACGTCATCACGCTGCTGGCGGCCAAGATTCAGTAAAATTGACAGAGTAACTAAGAAATTTTCTACGCAGATGTGACATTATTGGTGTTAAAATAATAAAAAATAATCCGTACTTGGAGTCTATGGTATCATTATTTTTGAAATAAAAAAGTAAGTTATAGCCTGTAGAATCCCACTGCAGGGCAAAGGCCTCCTCTCACGAATAGGTGTGATACCATACTCCACCACACGGGATACTACAAACTGCTCAGCAGTTTGGCGATATTAAAATTTGTAAATTTAGATGTAAGAATCTGAAATAAAAAAAAATAAAAAAAGTGCGTGTTGGTGGAGGCAAGGTAGTGCTCAGCTGTCTGTCAGAGAATATTCAAGCCACCTAAATTGGCATCTGACCTGGCTCAACGAATAGTTACAACGTCACCTGACGGAACTATACGAGACCAACTGCTAAACGTGCCTTCCGAAGCACGGAAACGCTTGAGATGAAATACCACTAGACGATCCATTCAACGACTGACCGGACCTGACGTTACTTTACTCGGTGATTGTTTCCAATGCAAACGAGCGCTTTTTGAAATATAGCATCAAAAGTGCTATCTCTGACTGGTATGTCAAAATATATGAAAGATTCATAGATTTAAAACTTTTCGCTTACTCTGAAAGATGGAGCCTCGATTTCGTTGAGAGTAAGATAGCAATAGTTATAGTGTTAGGCCCTACAAAGCCAAAATCAATAAAAAGCCGCAAGATAGCCGTTCGGCACACATGTCAGAACAATAATGTTGACCGGCAGTTCTTAAAAATATTTCCCTTAGAGTAAGGGGGGAATTATGACGTCATACATTTTTGTTCTGAAACCTATCGTGTGGGCTATTAAATAAAAGGGCTTCATGAGTCGGTCTTAAAAATATACTACACCAGCCATGTGTTTTAAAAAATCCAAAAAATATTTTCAAAACATACCAAGCGAGGGCTCCTCCAGGTAGAAAACGGCTGAGTAAATTTTTGGAAAGCCTACGCCAAATGTATCGTAATATCGTCATCCGTCATATCTAACGTCAATAATGCAAATTCAAAAATATATATTGACGAATGCGGATTGGTAGACTTCATATAACGCATCCGAATTTTTTCTTCAGCGTATGCAGGTTTACTCACGATGTTTGCTTCACCGCTTGCTTCACTTCATCTATGTCACTTGTTGGGGACAAAAAACCTATCCTTGATGGTATTCCATCTACTGACACCTGCACAATATTGGAGACGCTTACTTGAGTCTATTTTAAGTTGTATAGGTATTGTGTCTTGTATTTTTACTGTATTACAAATAAATAAATAAAATATTTATTTTTACTGCTCTTGGGGAACGCATTATTGTCAGCACTTATTTTTATTAGAAATTGTTATATTAGGATGCGATACCAACACGAGAATTACCTACTCTGACTGAATTAGCGTTACAATAAAAAGTGATTTAGTCGACAATACATGTTTTTCACGGTGGTAAGTATAAGTATTGAGGAATGCAGGATTGAAGTCTTCCAACTTTTTTTTGAAGGGCAGTTTTAGATGTGAACACCTTCCGGTAGTACCTACTTGAAGAATATTCTGGCGATGAAGGCTGACCACGGTTGGTAAGCGAGGGTCTTTGGTGAATTTCGATAAATTGAAAGCCATTCAGTAGGCCTCGCATGCCACCCCCGAGAAAATGATAAAAATCGAGATGTGCCTCCATCTTTATTATTTTACGTATTATGCCAGAAAGAGTGCGCATGACGTTTTTCTCGTTAAAACGCTTTGTAATGGGTGGCATGCTCGCCGTGCATTAATACATTCTGCTCACGCTTCAATGTTGTTTAACTGTTAAAAAATAAAAAAATACGATTGGGGGCAGCACAATAAGCTCGAACCCCCTTCAAAAAATCCTTGTCACTGGAAGGATAAAAATACTTAATAAGTTCTTACGCACGATTACTATTATGTACATACAATGTGGCAAGGAAAAACATTGTTGAATTTAAGATGGTGTTGCAATCTTTTGTTAGATTAATTATAGTGTTTCGTGTTTATATCGATTCCGTAACTTTAGGGAAAAATTCTTTAATGCATTAATAAGATTTAGGTGGTTACAAACAATGTGAAGGACGTATTAATACTTGGATTTATTGATATTTGAATAAAGTGTATTTGATTGATTGAAACTCGTTTAATTTGCCCTCAAAATCGATTTTTAGTGCGGTTCAATCATACGCAATTACGAACCTAGTGAGCACATAACTGATGTTTTCTTTCGTTTCCATCAACATCGAACGAGTGAAAAGATAAAACTAACATGTTTTTGTGTTTAATTTTGACGATATTCTTTTTAATCTAAGATAGTTTTCCTATATTTTGTATTTATATAACATTCTTCCGTCGAACACTGCCAATCGGTACATTGATTTTTTATAAAACGATCACGGTCTGAAAAGGTTTCGTATCCCTGCTGCTGTCATCTTCTTATTTTCGTCTTTATTTGACATATAGTATAGTTAATATAATACCCAAGTTATACCTATATGCTTCGATCAAAATAAAATGAATTTGATCGAAGCCTATATGGATGACTGACTACCATAATGAATATTATAACTACGAAGATTATGTTTCCAAACAAATTAACATACCTACAATATCATTACCATATTAATTCAGCTGTAGATTACTGTATCTTCCATACCAGCTTAATGTGTCATGTAAATATGACGTCAGATTATAATTACGATAATTGAGTTATAGAATAATTATAAATAAAAAGAAATTGTAGTTAATATTTTGGAACAGTTAATAAATAATAATCATAAGCCATCGAGTGTTCTAATTCAATGTCATAAGCCTATAAACGCCGCACTGCAGGACACAGGCCTAGCCTGTTTTGTTTGGGCGTTAGTCCACCACGTGTACCCAATGCGGATTGGTAGACATCACATCCGCATCAGCATTTCTACTTCAGCGTATGCAGGTTCCTTACGATGTTGTCCTTTGTCTTTTTAGAACAATATTACGAACATAAATAAAAAAAAACTCATTGGTACATGGTATGTCGACCCTTATGATTGAATGTACTCGTACCTCTCCGCAACGCGCCGCGGACGTTCTGAATAAATCTAATCTAAACTATTATAAAACTGTAAAGAGTTACAATGTTATTTAGAGCAGGCAACAATCAGACCCTACGTCTTTCAGTCTTGTAATAACCCTAGAACTCTGACTATTCTAGGCAATGAAACCAATATTCAAATAAAAGGTAACTCAAAATATTTTTATGCTAAGGTGACGGGTTCACGGCAACATCGATTTCCCTATTTCTAGCGCAGACTAATCGTGACCCTGATTCTTAATTTGTTTGAGTGTGCCCATTGTTATAATTGAGACATTTTGTTGGTCGACACGCAGCTCGAATATTTTTTCGGTTACCACTGCCTCGCATGGATTATTTTAAACGCTTTTATATAATTAACTAGAGTTTATCCGCGGTCCGCACAGTCCGTAAGCTATAAAAAAAGAGTCGTCTAACTTGGTTCAGCAGTTTTTGCGTAATATGCTGTTACAAAAAAAAATACAAAATACCTGACTGCATAAAAAACGATTAGGTACCTAACTGAAAAGAGAAAAACAAGCTCTATAATCAATCACTCATCACATCAGCTATAAAAACGTTTGTTTGAGCAAATATCATTTTAACGTTATTAGATAATTTATTTACTCTATGTAATAAGGTAGCATAGGTATATCAAACAGGGACAAAGAGCAATACCTACCTAATAATGTTCAAATTATATTTGTTCAATCAAAGTTTTTATAGCTGATTAGTGATTAATTGATTATAGACTAGATTATAGAGCTTGTTTTCCTCTTTTCCATGTTTTTATGCAATCGAGTCTTTTGACGAGGGGAATTATTTTCCTGATCGTACTGTACCTACACTATTTTGTACCTATAAATGAGTAGAGCTAAATAGTATATTGTAAAGCAAACATATTCACGTATCTTGAAAAACACTGAAGCGAAGCGGTCTTATACGAGTACTATATAGGAAACATGAAACTGTTTAAAGTTTCCGCCTCACAAACTGAGGAGTGCAGCGATATATAGAATTTCCAAGTTTCTCCTACCCTGAATTCAGAGTACAGACTCACGCCCCGCTATAGGTAGGTACTTATAAATTATCGATAGGTATACATGGTGTAAGGAAAAGTATCATTAACCTTTAAACCACATTTACTATGGGAGCAAACCTGTAAGAACAAAAAAAAATATCAGCTGTCTCATACATTTGAATCGAGTAGGTATTGCAGTTTAGTATGGGACATAGTTTTTTAATTTTTTTTATAGGTTTGCTCCCATACTTAAAGTTGTTCAGTTTGATGGGTAGGTATTATAGTATGTGGTTTTAATCATACTTTTCCTAACACCCTTTATAGAATTTCCAAGTTTCTCCATACGTTGGAGTCGAGTCGGTAGTTATTACAGATTTGACGATTTAATTTTTTTAATTTTAGGTACATACTTTCTTACTTATTTCTTATATTTTCACTTGGCTCCATAAGTCCTTAGTGAAAATTGTTCAGTTTGATGGTCTAAGCAACTATTCAATATTAAGGTTGTTTTGTTCCAATCCGTAATATTATCGATATTTTTTTGAACATGTTTTATCATGTATAAAGATTGCATTTTCTACGACTGACTGAGGGAACATTAAAATGTTCTGTAGTCTCGTAGCTACGTAGCACTGTAACCCCGTAGCGCCCGTAGCGTTCTGCTTGTATGCGATATTATCTACACAGAGTTTTAGGGTAAAAACTTTTATTACGTACTTTAAGGGGTGATTGTACCCATGATACTGAACAACTGTCCCTAAGAAAGGTATAGGAAATTCACCAAACAAAATCGACATTTCATACAAACAGCTGATTGCGTTTAGTATGGAAAGTGTCAAAATTGTTGTTGAGAATTTCCTATACTTAGGTTTCTTAGGAAACTCAAAGTAATGCAACTGTTTATCCTACACCCTGTATATGCATACTTTGTTGGCAGCTGTCATAGACGTAACTGTTTATCCTACACCCTGTATATGCATACTTTGTTGGCAGCTGTCATAGACGTAGACGTACTTTAGTACATTGATATCGTTGGCAGCTGTAAACAAATTGTGGAATAAGGTCCCATCTACCCTTATTCAGCCTACGGCGCTTTTTCGTCCATACACCGCTCTGATGTTTATATCATTACATTTCACAACTACATTTTTAAAAATTTACTAGCCATTTTCCAATTGACTCCAAATTAAGTGAACTCATGCATGACGAACTATTTAATTTGTTGCTATTTGTTCATTCACTGTTCACATAATACCTAATTGAAACAAATGACGTTAAATAAGTTTTTAAACAAATAATGTATGTTTCATTACCAAGAGAACATTGAATCGCATCAGTTTGTCGCTTGGCTGCATGGGTGTGATTTTACTTGTATAATAAATAGTGTTTTCCCACGACTTCGTCCGCACAAATTATATACCAGATTTTAAGTCAGATCATAAGCTATCAAACAAAAAAAGTTTCATCAAAATCGGTTCAGTCGTTTTTGCGTGATGTGCGAACAAACAAACAAACTAAGAATTTTGTCAGTAGATGGCGCTGCACGTTTTTAAATCGCGCTATCGAATGTTATTTGAATTTATATGAAGAGAACCGCTACTTTTTTATTCCTCATGATTTTACGGTTTTATAATAGTTAAGATAATAAAAACCGGTCAAGTGCGAGTCGGGCTACTCGCGCTCCGAGGGTTCCGTACCACACCACCACACAACATATTAATTTTCGAAAATAAATAATGTCTGGGACCATTAGCGCAAGACCGACTCACACTTGGCCAGTTTTTATTATTTGTTGTTATACTGTAGAGTTAGCTCTATAATCAAACCATGTTTGACGCTTAACTGTATTACCGTTTGAACAATAGAGGGAGAAGAAAAAACGTCGATAAAAACTAGTTTCTTGTTGAGAACCCCCCTTAATTTTTAACTTTTTGACATTTTTATGTAGGACGGACGGACAACGTAGGCTTAGTAATAGGGTCCCGTTTTCACCCTTTGGGTACGGAACCCTAAAAAGAAAGATGCTTGGAGCCTGCGGTGTAAGACCACTAAAAAAAGAAAGAGCTTAATGTTTTATTACTTCGATAGATTGCCGTCAACTTTAGTGGAATGATTTTATCAGCAATCCAGATGCAGCTCTAACGAGGGTAAAAAATGGAACGAAATTTTACTCCGAAACATTGCAACCAAGGAGGTAACTTATCAAAGGTTTTATTTAAATTTCGAACTGGCTTGCAAATAGAAAGTCGTATAATGAAAAAAAAACTTATGAAAACTTTAACCACAGATTAATAATAAGTTACTAGCTATAACGCAGGAAAAATTATTGGTTGTTCGTCATAGATTTTGAAAAGTTGATTGATATTAATTTTCGCGCATTATTGGAGAAAAGCACTATACAAGCCTTGACCACAACTAGGCATTGATGGACAACAGGCATTGATGTGCCTCCACTTCGCCTCGGCCCACATTTACACGTTCGTCCATCAATGTCTCTTTTACCGGCCGCTGCAGTAATCTAATCTAAATCTAAACTATTTTATAAAACTGTAACTGAAGTGTGTCTGTACATTTAAGATATTTACAAGAAAAAGATTACGATATGGTTTTTAAGGATCCCTGACTCCAAATCAACCTTTTTTAGAAATTTTGTCTGTCTGTTTGTCTGTTTGTTTGTGTGTGTGTTTGTTTGTTTGTTTGTTTGTTCGCGCATCAAGCAAAAACTACTGAACCGATTTTGATGAAACTTTTTTGTTTGATAGCTTATGATCTGACTTAAAATCTGGTAAATGTAATTTGTGCGGACGAAGTCGCGGGTAAACACTAGTGTATGATAAATGTAGGTATCTGCGGGTAAACATTGATACTTGTTTCCACCGACATAATATACTCTAGTGTAAGTCAATTATAGTTTCAGTAGCTAGGTGCATTTCGAATGAAATTGCAGATTGAACCGTCTGAATAAAATTCGATCGCAGTTTAAGCCTCTTTTTATGGGAGGAGGGTACGACCTACTTTCTAATTCAAGTAAATGTTTCAAACGGACCAAAACATCTGCTCCAAAAACGAAGCCACTGCAATATAAAAATAAATAAAACTGATAACCGAAGACGTATTATTTATAGGACATATTTTTTATCAAAAGAGTGGGTACGGTTTAGTTTGATGTAGGTAATTATTTAGCTTGAGGTAGGTACCTTTAATCATAATGGACTCTGTTTTCATTTGAAAGACAATGAGCGTTTTTCTTTTTGTTTTCTAGGGGATCGATAGATGGCGCTACGGCCTGTGCGAAGAAACGTCAACATTTCAAAAAGTGTTTCTTTAAAATAGTAAAGAGTGAAAAGATGATCAAGAAGATGCCAACGCATCTTTTAATGACATATTTCATTATTTACTAATCATTTTAATCGAAAATTCTAAACTTTTACGCCTGACATGGCTGTATGGGCTCGATCTCTTGGCATTAAAAAAAAAAGGCAGGCACAGACTTGACCAGATTTTGACAGGATCTCGCTTACGGCTCTATGGGGCGATAAACATGTCATCTGTCGAGTTTTTTAGGAACTAAATTTAATAAAGAAAAGAAAAACGCTAATTAATTTAGGTATGTCCTAATAACCGAATCTAGAAACTGTATTTTGTTATTTGGGGTCTTTCAGCACAGAATACTTAGGACTATACAAGGTGTAAGGGACAGCCCTCCGCAGACTGAAACGGTGAACTCAGAACGTGCTCAGAACATCAAAATGAACAACTTTCGCTACGTAGCCTAGCCTACCTCAGGAAACGCGAAAAAAAATCAGCTTCTTCATACAAAACTGCTGTACCTACCCGACTCAAATGTATGGGTCAGCTGATTTTTTTTCACGTTTCCTGAGGTAGGCTCCATAGTGAAAGTTGTTCAGTTTGATGGTCTGAGTTCACCGTTTCAGTCTGCGGAGGTCTGTCCCTTTCAACCTTTCATAAGATCAACATTCAAAATATCAACCCCATAAGGTCAGCAAATCAAATGATCAACGGTTCAAAATCTCAACACTTTATAATATCAACAGTTCAAATTATCAACAACCAAAAAGTCAACAATAGAAAAAAATGTACATTAAATTTAGCTACAATCCGAGAACTTGAGTCCACTGCTGGACCTACGTTAGCTTACGCAACTTATTTATCATCATCGTCATCTCATAAAATAACTTTCTTACCTTAGGGCTTAGATATAACTACTAATACATGACCCCCAACGGACATCCTACTAACCACAAAGAACCCTCAACGGGACCACAACAAACCCCTAACGGCCCCTTAATGACCCCTTAAGGCCTCTAAAATTATAAGAATGAATAAAACACTTATTATTATGTAGGTACATGTTTACATACTTTAATTTAAAACTAATCATATCATCATCATCACCCCGATTCCAAATTCCGGTTTTAGTTGTTACCAAATGTGTCAAAAAAATAAAAAAATATTTTTATATACAGGGTCCTTCTTAATATGCTAACACTTTTATAAGAAGATGATCAGACCATCAAACTGAACAACTTTATCTATGGGACCAACATCAAAATCGCGAAAAAATATCAGTTGTCCCATACATTTGGCTCGTGTAGGTTTGCAGCTTTGTATGGAAGAGCATTGATACCACAGACTTAAAAGAAGAACCAGACGTAATCTCGTCTAATCATGAGTGAAGCACCAATTTCTTTTGTGTGCGTGCTGTCACGCGGTACATAAGGTGACGGGTTGTAGGACCTGCGCCTAGAGCTAATAGTGCATCTGTGAGTGTAGGTCCCTTGTAGAACAAACGAGATTATATTACCTTGCATGCTTCACATTTTTTTAGTGCAATGTTCGGTCCGTATTTCTTTCAAATCCGTGATTGATACAAGAAAATTGTCGTTCGTCTCCGTCGTCCTCCGGAGAAGAACGATCATTACCGACCAGTCCGACCACCAAGGAGTATTATCATGTTTCACCCATAAAGTTTTATACCTTACAGGAATAGACCAACAAACATGAGTTGTCAAATGAAACCTTTTTTGGATGTTTTTTGGAGACTATTCGCAGGCAAAAATTCGAATATTATCTATAATTCTGAGTCTAACCTGAAATTGTCGATAAATTAATGAAGTAGTGTCAGTATATTTCATAAAATTATCTACGATTTCACTTTAGATTCGCAATTATTCACGGAAACCGAATTGTAAAAAATTATTAGTGACTAAAAAACGGTTCTATTGCCTCGCGTCACGTCTTTCTATTATACAGTGGTGCCGCTAGGTACATCTCGCTCACTCAGCTGTATGTTCCTCTATTCCTGGTATAATACCTTTATGGTTTCACTCATAAAGTTTCACCGCTTGTTAGGCAGTCTGTGCTCCACTCCTATGGAATAATATAATGTTCTTGGCTCCACTATAGAGGATTCGAAGCTTCTTGGACAATACCCATAGATTTAAAACATGGATTAATTTGAATCTTCTTGATTTAAAACTTTTCGCATACAATACCTACGCCACCTTCCTGGGAGAAATGAAAACGCAGTCAACTAGATTAAAAAAAACATTACATAGCCACGTCTCACGTCAATGTTGGATAGAATGACTCTAAAAATACTTCGCTATGTCTCTGACTCATAAAATCACCATAAAATAAGCTACCATTTCCGGTATAAAAAGTACTCTGTGGCTACAACAAAGAGAATATAATCATTACATTTAGGCTTCGATCAAAATAAAACATTTAGGCTACAATTTCACTGACGTCCTCGGCAAGCAGTATATTTTTTTCTATGTCGGCAAGTCCTCGGAGTATCATGTAAGCTTTGGGCTTTAATCACTTTAATATAGTAGATAATTTGTATTTCCGAGCTGATCGATCACATTAGGGAAATTATTTCATCGTCGAATATAGTAACATTAGATAAATACATAATGAGTAAGGACGCGAAAGCAAAAGACAACGGGAATCCGAAGCAAAACCAACTAGACGAAGCCAAGTTGGAGAAAAATACAGAATCAATAGTGAAGATGCAGAATACCAAGCGAATTACCAGAATAAGTAACGTTAAGGAGGAAGGATTCTATAAATGTCAATCTATGATGACAAGAAATGTGAAGTCCCAAATAGAGGTGAGCCCAGACAAGGTAACTAAGAGAGCTAAAAAGCGTGTGAAAAGCAAGAGGCCCCAGAAGTAATATATATCCGTCAAGCCAAAGGTATCTACGCTAGAAAATGTGTCTACAGCGATCTTTTTTCGGTTATCCGGTGGTCTTGTAATTGTATGTTACCTTATTTGAATAAATGCGTCTGGTAAACTATGTTTCTCGTCCTCTTCATTCCTGCTGAATATCATTTTTGGATTCTGTGCTGGTTTCATTTTGATTATGCCCGCCCGTATTTGTCCTCTTTTAGGTATATTTCTTTTTCAGATGAAATTCCTATTCGTTTCCTGAAACACGGGAATGTCACGAAAGGAACAAAGAACTACAAAAAAATCAAAATCGTTCTGTATGTGGTTTTTAGGGTTCCGTAGTCAAACAAGGAACCTTTATACTTTCGTCAATTCTGTCTGTCTATCTGTCTGTATGCCCCGCCTTAATAACTCGCTCATTTTTACCCGACTGCGCCAGAAGGAGGGTTATGTTTGAACCTATTGAATCGAAATTTGACATGAAGACAGACAACAGTAACCCAAAGACAGGAATGTACTTATTAGTTACGAAGAAACAATTTTTTTTCGTCCCATATAACGAAAGAGGGGTTGGAAAAAAAGCTGGCAGTTGCTTTTTAAATCGAGTGAAGTGTCGTCGGATAGGTCTTGTCCAATGGAACAAAACTCCCATAGAACTAAATCGATATAATGTCTCGAGATGCAGATATCTCGCGCCCAAAGTCAAAAATACGGTGTGTGTGTGTGTGTGTGTGTTTCCCCCCTCTAATTTCTTAAATACTGGAATAAAAATTTATTGCTACAGAACCGTTTCATGGGCGAGTCCGACACGCTCTGTGCCGGTTTTTTCAATATTCTTATTTCGGTTCCATTATAGGATACAGTTCTTTTTCGGCAAAATTGATAGGTTACCAGTAACATTATATCATTGGATTACCATCACTAAGCCCTTGATTCTCACAAACGTTTCAGCAAATATTCAAATAAAAGAAGAATAAAATATTTATTAAGCCGTTTTACTAAAATATGACGGGAACAGATAAGAGGCTTGCCGAAGCTTCGAATCAAAGACGGAATCATCCATGCTTTATTCTTTTATTGTTTTTACCTTCCACTTTCACAGAGAGAATAAAGGAATATTTGAGCTCAAACTAGCGGTTGATTTGTTTTCGTTCCATTCATGAAATATTAATACAGCTGCAACCATTGGCTGCAACCATAGAGAAATTACAATGGCTGCAACCACCTTGCTTTGTTTATTAATCGGTACTTAAGGGGCTACCGCCCGGTTTTACCGTGAAATTGGGTAACTTCGGAACCATTTTATACAGTAGGTCTGAATCGTCCCTTCGAATGCTACATTATCCGTGATAAACATAGGCTAAAATCTGCCAAGTGTGTGTCGGAAAGATTATAATGAGGTACGATGTTCGCCACGGTCATCTATTCTACATAACTGTACTTAGATTTGACGAAAAGCGAATTTGTGGAAACAAGGACTTGACGAATGTAGTATTTGACGAAATAAGAATTTGACGAAACAAGAATTTGACGAATGTCGTGGCTACCATATTTACCTACCTACTTACGTAAAAGAATGTTAAAGTTTACACACATATTGCGAAGTAAATATTCTCATTCTTCACGTGTACCTACCTACCTACACACTTTGCCGGGAAATGTTCCCGGAGAAACTTCTTACAAAGTTTTCACGTTTGTATCAAAAACGTACTTTGAATTATGAAGATTCATACATCAAGCATGTCAAGTGCACACGTTATGGAAGCACTACGCGGGAAGTTTATTGAAAACCCCCGTCTGAATGGTTGAATTTACGAGAACCTACCTACAGTTTACGGCTCTCAAACAATACAACTAACTGCAAACGTAACTATTCGGAAATTGCCGAAAGAAAAAAAAATCCTATAAAAGTCTACTCACTTATTTGTAACCTTTGAAGAGCTTTCTCAATAGAGGGAAATTTATAGGAGGTAAAATGTATTACTATACCCTTATCGTTTGATGCTATTTTCCCCAGGACTCAACTTAATGTAATTAAAACTCGGCCAACTGGCAAACATTTCAAACTACCGGCAGCACGCAATCCGACCATAGTCATAAACTGTTCGCTTACCTATGTATAGAGTAGGTCTTCCATAAAATATAAATCTGTAAACTTGTCCATAACCTATGAAAGTTTCTATCTTTTATTATACCTAATTATATTCTGTGCCGTGTGGTTCCGGCTTAGAATGGACCACCCTAATTCTTCCCGTGGGTGTCGTTCGAGGTGACTAAGAGATTAAAGGTTTCTATGTGGGCGAAAGACTAGCCACCTCTCACAACTTGACACGTCATTCCATCCTATAACTAAAATTGCTAAATCTGATCATTGCTACAACTACAGTATTACACAGAATGTTGGTAGTTGTAGCAATGTTCCTGACCTTCCCGAAAGGGATTACGGTCGTGAGTTTATGTACTTATGTATGAATCAAAGCTTAATGATAAGCATAATCGCAAGTTTACTTTACATTTCTCATGTCTTATTGTGATAAACTTTTAGTTTCTTTACAACAAAGGTTTAACTTGAGATTAACACATAAACAAGGGTTCTGTTCTACACCTAAAGGTTATAGAAGTCCAATTGCGGATTTAGACAAAGCACAATGGGGTACCGCAGTGTGACGCAGTAATCCGGTCGCCCTACCGAGCCCAGCGAAGCCACTGCTTGTTTAATAAGTAATTTACACGCCCCTTCCACGTTGCCATCTTGCCAGAGTGAAATTCATCGTCAAAATCACTGAAATCTAAACTGTTTCAGAATTTCGGTGTCAATTCACATTTTGTAGGAACGTTTGTTGTTTTTGCTCTATCTTAAATACGGGAAAATATACAAGTGTCAAAATTTGTGTGATTTTTGTGCAAAAATAATAAAACCCGGTCAAGGGTGTGTCAGTCTTGCGCTAAGGATTTGGTAGAAAACGATGCAACACCATTTCATGATGAAACGGAACAATATCCGCCATAACTGCATCCGCATATTCTGTGAAAATATCAACGGCTATACAAGGTGTTTCATAAGTAAGAATAAATTTTTGAAACTCTTAAGGGGATTGTTAAGACCGTCAAACTGAACAACTTTCTCTATGGGACCAACATCGAAATCGCGAAAAAAATTATTTTATATCCCATACATATTTTAGCTCTAGTCGATTTGTAGAGTATAGAACATAAATTTTTTTTTTCGCGATTTCGATATTGGTCCCATAGTGAAAGTTGTTCAGTTTGATTGTCTACACCACCCCCTTAAAGGTTTATTTGTATTTTTGTAATACCTTGTATATCTAGCTATTATGATTCAAAAGACACAGCTCTTACCCTTAGGTAGGACAGACAGACGGACAGAAGGACAGTGTTATACTGTAGAGTTTGCTCTATAATCACACCAAGCTTGTATGTATTACCGTTTTTACGATAGAGCAAGAAGAAAAAACGTTGATAAAAACTAGTTTCAAGGGGGTTATCATACGATAACCCCCCTTAATTTTAAACTTTAATACATATTGTTATTATTTTTTAACAAATCCGAGGTAATAAGGCACATTCTATGAAAATTTCAACTATCTAGCTATTACGGTTCAAAAGTTACAGCCCTACATAGATTTGGATTCGTTAGAACAAATTCGGAACTAAATCCCCGACATACTCGCATCGTTCTAGGACATACGTAGACATAGGGTCCCGCTGAGTGTAGCCACACACGGACGGATGGACGGACAACGTAGGCTTAGTAATAGGGTGCCGTTTTCACCCTTTGGGTACGGAACCCTAAAAACCACTGTGATAGCAAGGTGAACTAAACACGTTATGGTACTCTGAATACCAATCGATATCAGCTTTAGAACCCGGCGGTATCTCACATCCTCTAAGTTAACTCTAAAAGCCTTTGTAAAAGTATTTAATGGGGATAATAATGGCTTCATCATACATGCAACATCTCATCGCTCTTTAGGCATTACACCTCACTTACAGCCTACTCGCAAACAACTTCTAAGATTAACTTGTCTTAGACTTCGTAAGGAGCTGCTTACTGCAGCTGTGCCTGTGCTCTACTGCAAATATTCTGTACTTTGTATCATTTGCTAGTTTAATGCTATTAATCTGCTGTTTCGTGGAACACATACCAGTTTGTACATCTATCTTCTTCTTCTATCTACAAGGTGTTACAAAACTACAAATAAACATTTAAGGGGGTGGTTTAGACCATCAAACTGAACAACTTTCACTATGGGACCAATATCGAAATCGCGAAAAAAAAAATTTATGTTCTATACTCTACAAATCGACTCGAGCTGTATGGGATATCAGATATTTTTTTCGCGATTTCGATGTTGGTCCAATAGAGAAAGTTGTTCAGTTTGACGGTCTGAACAACCCCCTTATGAGTTTTAAATATTTATTTTTACTTGTGAAACACCTTGTATTATACTTACAGAAAATTTTTTACATTAGCATCCTTTTAAACTAAGAGTGGGTAGTCTACCCATCAAAGTGAACAATTTTTACTATGGAAGCATACCGATTGCAGCAAAAAAAAACAGCTGTTCTTATAGGTACTAAACTGTAGTGCCAACTCGAATAAAATGTATACAACAGCAGATTTTTGTTCATGCATCGATCAGTTTGCTCCCATAGTAAAAGTTGTTCAGTTTGACTAAAGTGTCAGCATGTTAAGAAGGACCCTATGTTTCGTTTATAAATGGTTATACAGGGTGTATGGAAAAGTATCATCCTTTAAACCACACTCTACCCATCAAACTGAACTATTGGAGCAAACCTGTCATACCAAAAATAAATCTGCAGTTTCATACGTTTGAGTCGAATAGGCATTGCAGTTTAGTATGGAAGAGCAGATTTTTTTTGTGTTCTGATATATGTTTGCTCTCGTTGAAAAGGTTGTTCCGTTTGATGCGTAGAGTAGGTATGTGGTTTAAAGGTTAATGATACTTTTCCTTACACCCATATTTCAGATGGTTTTTCGAACACATATAGAAAGACAAAGTGTTGTATAGAGTCGCGGATTTAGCTCAGCTCCCCGAAACACTGACTTACTGTGTAGAATGGGATATACAACGTGTTAATGAATAAGCGCAAAACCTCATACACCCCAACTGGTTTATAACAAAATAATTAGATTGAAACAATAATTTGATTATTTTGTTACTTAAAATTTAAAGTTAAGTATTTTAATTTAAGTTTTGAGGCAAAAATGATTTGTTATCATTTCAGCAATGAATGAAAGCGCTAAAACGTGCTCATGGATGCATTTTATGAATCTTGTTTTGGTAGTAAGTAGGGTGATTGTGCCCGTGGTTTGAGGTCGACTTCAGTAAATTTTACAAACAAATAATTTAATATTTTGAAAAAAATTGCCCTTGTTGAAACCATGATAGTTAATTCGATTCCGCTCTCGATTCTAAACAAACTACTTTCTAGTTTTGCGTTAATTCATTAACATGTTGTATAATATGGTATTTTTTTTAATAATAGCAACTTGGGTGAACCGATGCAGCGAAGACCTGGAATGTCTGGACCTGGAGGACGAGCAGCCGCTGGCCCAGCTGAGCTCGGTCCAGACGGACAAGATGACCCTCTTCTTCACCGAGCTGCTAGATCACGACAGAGATGACGTCATCACCGATCAGGACTTCGACAACTTTTTTGAAGTAAGATCACAATTAATGATGATAATTGAGTGATGCCGGATACTTTTTTTACCGTTCCGTAACATTCAGGAGTGGTTCAGACCATCAAACTGAACAACTTTTACTAAGGATGCAAACCATTCGTGAAAAAAAATCATCTGTCTCATACATTATTCTACCTTATAGTCTAGTAAACTTGGAGTAAATAGCTTAAAAACAAAGGCTCATATTTCTTTTTACGTAAAAACGATTCAAACGAAGGCAATTATAGCTAACTTTGCTACCAACCATCTTTATGACCTCTCTCTAAGTCACAATAAGGCGGCGATGATGGATGAATTACACAATTGGCCCTTAATTCAACGTAACGCCCCTTTTACACAGAGGCAAGTTGCCGACATAATGAAAGAGAATAATTAAATTTGTTTCATGTCGTAATTCACAGAAGCTGGCGCACTTCGCCGACTGGTCGACCAACTCGTCTGAGTTTCACATACTACTGGAGGTAAAGAGCGAGTTCCTGGAGCACTTCATCAACCCCTTGCCATCCAAGTGAGTCCAGCTATCCACTAGTGCCATAAAGAACGGGTTGTTATAATGTCTTACTATTATTAATCAAGATGTAATAGAAAATCAGCGAGCGTTCGATACTAGATTTATTATTCTTTTACAGAATTAGTAACGAAAACATTTTTTTTTTCAATTAAAGACCATGCATTTTTGTCGTAGGTACCTAAGTACTTACAGAGTGTTCGTGCTAATTCTTGGGTCATACAATATTAATAACAAAGTACCTAACAAAGGAATTTCATTTCCAACAGAGATGTGAACAATAAGACAACAACTGCATTCACTGAAATGCAAAAACTTGTTTCTGGTTCAATAGCCCAGTCTCTATTACAACATTTCACAAGAACTTTGCTATTATCCGAAGCCAGCGAAACTCCCGAGAGCAATTCATATTTTCTGACTCTATGCACCTATTACTAACCAGATGGGGCGAGCTGCCGTACTATAAAAGAGTCTGCGGCCCCGATGCTGATGGGATCGGTATACAGAACAGGACGACTCTGGAAAGCTGGCTGGCGCGCTGGGCGCTCCACCTGAGCGAAATGCGCCGATTCTCCGACTTGCCTTTGTACTTGCAGTACCTTTGCAAGATACTGTTTCACGTCGTCGATAGGACTAGTAAGTACTATAATCGTTGCAACATAATCTAATGGGGATCGGAACTTAGATTTTTTTTTTTTTTTTTTTTTTAAATAAATAACGCTCACAGGCACATTGTAAAGATCCCAAACGAAGCACTAAAGGCTTTTATTATGGAAACCATACAACAACGGCACGAACATATAACATCCATGACCGAACCGGGATTCGAACCCAGGACCCTGGTTTGGCAGTCCGGTGTGGTAACCATTACACCAACCGGGTCGTCAAAGTCGTCAAGATCAAAATAAAATGAATGGATAGGCCTTACGCGAACATTTCAAACCAGAAAAATGAGGCAAAACAATTGAAAGGTTTACTTCAAATTTGTATGCAAGTGCCCTAGATTTGACAGATAATGGCGCTAGTTTGTATGGGCCAAGTGCACCAGTAGTTTGCTTCAACTGACCGTGCTTTAGGCCTATCCATTCATTTTATTTTGATCGAAGGATCGGAAGACATAGCACGCCTGATCGGTGTCACCATTTCGAAGCAAAGAGATTAAATAAGTTAAATCTCTTTGTTTCGAGGTCACAAATACTTGCCCTAAAATTTGATGGTCTAATCGTAATCAACTCTTAATTCTCATTAAGTATCATCTTATTTAAAGGTCACTCTTATTTGCGGAGTAGTAATTCGCCAGACTGCTCTGCAATCTTGCCTGGAATGACACGACATCAATAACTTTCTCGTTCTCTTTGTTATAAATTTACTGTCATTTTATAATGTCCCTAGAGAACGAGTAATGTTATGTATTTACCTACTTATGTATTATGGTACATTTAAGAGAAAGTAAGTTGTCGAAAGAAGGATTGATGGACGGGTTTAATTTGTGGCAGGCGAGTAGCCAGGCAGCTTCCTGAAGCCCGTGAATCAAGATAATTGCTACACGTATTACGTTTTTCGCGCAATTTACCCCCATCTCTTGTCTCTGGAGAGATTTCCGACGCTAAAATAAGAATACCTTGTGTAAATTCGATGTGTGGGGCATATTTTACCAATAATTTAGTGCGAGCAGGTAAGTTGGAAGTGTGGAAACGTACCCTAATAAATCGTTTGTTGAGTTATTCGTATGCATTAATAGCGGTTAAGACCGTGCCCGAAGGTTTCAACAATCCTTACTTTTCAGATAGTCTATCATAATATAATACCTAATATCTCAGAGTCATAAAAGAAATATGATATACTTAAGAGATATGAGAGGCTTTTAGGTAGATCCACACGGCGACATATCAAGTTATACAAAACCAACATAAAGCTGGCCGCGCGACGTTATTCGTCACTCTACCTACGCGCGGCCATCTTATTTTGGTTTTGTATAGCTTGATGTGTTGCCGTATAGGTACTTAATTTTTCTTCTAGCTTCTAACTTCTAGGTAAATATAACAATTCAATTAAAAAACTATCGATTTAAGTGCTGTGTCTCTAACACTGCACATTAAAACTATTCCTCTACTACACTCTATCTTTAGGTAAGTAGGTACCTAGGTAGTTGCTTATTTCCGAACTAAAAACCTTGTCTTTACTTACGTTGATAATTATTCGAGCACCACACACACGCATCAAACTATACACCTATAATTGATCATATACAAGGTGTTACAAAAATACAAATAAACATTTAAGGGGGTGGTTCAGACCATGGAGTAAGAGGAGATGGCATATCGGCTTGTTTCTATAGAAAATTATGTCGCCGACAAAGGGGGTGAGGGACGGGTGAGGGGAGACAAAAAGCTTAGGGGAGCGTGTAATTTCTCTATGGTATACAACAATCGCAGTACAAACTAGTGCTCAGTTGGTGGTTACTGTGCACAATTTGTTACACCATCTCTACCAAGAGGAGCGTGTAATTTCTCTATGGTTCAGACCATCAAACTAAACAACTTTCACTATGGGACCAATATTGAAATCGCTTTCAAAAAAATGTATGTTCCATACTCTACAAATCGACTAGAGCTAAAATTTGTATGGGATATCAAATATTTTGTTTTCGCGATTTCGATGTTGGTCCCATAGAGAAAGTTGTTCAGTTTGACGGTCTAAACAAGAGTTAAGAGTTTGAAATATTTATTGTTACTTATGAAACACCCTGTATATAGGATATTTACGCTATGATATTGGTCATCATCGCTGCGGCCTTCAGTATTCGAAAGAAACCAGCATGGGGAGGTAATTTGTAGTTGGTTTCGGTCATTTTTAGAATCGATCAATTCACGAATCGGTCATTACATGAATCAGTAATTTATAGAGTTTTCAAGAATTCGTGCTTTGTTGACTAAACAGGGTGTTACAAAAGTAAAAATAATAATTTAAAACTTTTAAGGGGGTTGTTTAGACCATCAAAGTGAGCAACTTTCACTATGGGACCAACATCGAAATCGCGAAAAAAATATATCTGCGATCCCTTACATTTAGCTCGAGTAGATTTGTAGTTTAGTATGGAACATCAGATTTTTATTTCGCGATTTAGATATTGGTCCCATAGTGAAAGTTGTTCAGTTTGATGGTCTAAACCACCCCCCATAAATGTTTATTTGTATTTTTGAAACACCTTGTATATATTCTTTGCTTATGGTTCAATTTAAAAACCGATATACTTTTCATCCTGATATCCATCGTAGACTTATAGTACTCTGTGGTAGTACCACGATGGACACGGGTAAAAACCTGTTAGCCCAGTAAAGTTACGGTACGCTTGTATGGCGAAAGTAAATAATTTATAATAGCCGTTTTTTTTTTCTTTTATACTTTAGACTACAATTCTAGTTATCGTTTAGATTGAAAATTGGGCTTATGTATTTTATAGGTAGTTAGGTACGTAGTAAAGAAATGTTGAGAGTGAAACCGTAACGTACGGGGCCAACTTGACTTTGCGAATAATTAATCACAGTTTATACAAATAACGCCCATTATTTAGGTATCTACCTGAGTAACTAATTCATACTTTCATAAGGCTAATTTAAAGGTGTCTGTGTAATATTTAACGGGAAAGTACTATTCTCACAATACTTTCGGATAGAGATCTATTGATAATTTGGTACTAAATAATTTTAACGACTCAAAGATTCCTTGTAGGTATTTGCTTTGCATACTTACATTTATGTATCGCACGTTGCAAAATGACGGTTCCTATCTAGGGACCTACTTAGTAGTTTTGGTCACTTTCCAATGGATTTCAAAAGTTGGCAGTTCGCACAAAATTTGCAGCCAAAACCTCTTGCGATTGCACTGTCGCAGCAGGGCGACTCCCTGTTTTGTGCATTCTTATACCACAGAGTACTATATACTACAGAGACTCCATGCTCATACCACTTATACGTACCTACTAGCTATACTGCATTCCACATAGGGACGACGAGATCTTCCGATTCCTAATTAGCATTCTGGCTAATTCTGATAAGCAATAGTTATTTGTTATGCTAGGCTGCAAAGTTGCTTTTTGGCCCGAGTACTTTTATTGAAACCTGAGCAAGCGAAGGAGTCTAGGATTGAACCACGAGCGAAGCGAGTGGTTCAAATAATAGAATCCTGAGCGTTTAGCGAAGGTTTCAAAGGTACGAGACGCAGAATAACTTTGCAGCCGAGCGAAACACACAATTTTTCACATCACAACAGCGAGGAAAAAAAGTTAATTGCTAAAAAGAACATTTCAAAAAGTTTTTATTTTCGTGCTGGCCAGTGTCATGAAATAGTTATTAAGCATTTTCAGTGCATTGGCGGTATACAAAAATATTGAATAGACAAATTCGAATTTCAAAAACTCTTTCCACGCTAGCGGATAAAATACACTTTTGCACTCAGATTTCGAACGATAAACATAATCTTTCCGAGCTTGTGAGGTGAAAATATAATTTTCACCTCACAAGCTCGGAAAGATTCTGTTTATCATCCGAAATCTGAGTGCAAAAGTGAATTTTATCCGCTGGCGTGGAAAGAGTTTTTAAAATTCGAATCCATTCGAGTCCAGATAGAAAGATAGTAAAACCATACACTACGAGAAAGACAAAAAGATTATGTTGCTAACATAACGAACTATGCATATATTCGTGCATATTATTGTCTTCTCTTTTTCGCGTATAGGTTTGTCCTTCACTATAATTTATTTGAGTGTCAACAAAGAAATTAAACCTAAATATTATAATCCCTTTGAGTAGCAATATCTCTTGTCTTCTCTTTTTCACGTATTGATTTGTCCTTATTTGCATTTGCATATAATTATTTTTCCAGTGTGGGATAAAAATATCATTTAAAATAATACATATTTAAAATGCATCTGCATTTAATGCATTTAATTCATCTTGTTTACCTATGAGAAGTTATTCCTTTACATTTCCTTACATTTCCTGAATTATTTGCGCAGTGTCTCAGCACACACTACACACCAGGAGTGCGATTTTTGAATCTCATTCAGTGAGCTCAGCAGTTGAAAACGTCAAAATTACTATGGAGATACGCATCTTATTATTAGGAGCGCGCTCCATACAAACGTACTATGGTGATATTTTAAATAGGTACTTAGTACTAACCAATTAAAGTCAATGAAATTTTGCAGAAAAATTTTAGAAACAAATTTCTATGCTTGTATGGAGTCAGATTTTCGATGTATAGTTTTCAAGTTATAGTGCCTCAAAGATTTCCATACAAATCTTAAATTAATCTTAGCATTGAAACTGTATATTTTAACGAAAATCAATACTCTGACTCTATAGAAGCATAGAGATTTGTTTCTAGATTGTTTCTGCAAAATTGTATTTACTTTAATTGGTTTGTATTGAAAATATCACCATAGTACGTTAGTATGCAGCGCGCATTTTCGCTCTCGGAATAAAATTCTCTTAATTTCCAGGTTCGGGAGAGATAACGAAGCAAGCCCTGGCTGCGTTCTACCGGTCTGTGATCGGTCTCACGGCGGCGAGGGTCGACGAGATCATCGACACTGCTTACGATCGAATGACTAGCGTGAGTATCTAGCCTTATTGCCTCACCTTAGTTTCTTTATAAAGCCTACATCTAAACTATCTAAGTAAATCTAATCTAAACTATTATAAAACAGTAACTGAAGTGTGTCTGTACATTGAAGATATTTACAAAAAAAAATATTACGATATGGTTTTTAGGATCCCTGACTCGAAATCAACCTTTTTTAGAAATTTTGTCTGTCTGTTTGTTTGTTTGTTTGTGCGCTAGCATCACGCGAAAACTACTGAACCGATTTTGATGAACCTTTTTTTGTTTGATAGCTATGATTTGACTTAAAATCTGTTACTTATATACAGGTGTAACAAAACACAGTAATACTTAAGGGAGTGCTTCAGCCTACGAATAAAGAAATAAATAGCTTCAGCCCACGATTTCGAAGTTGGCTCCATAGTGAAAGTTGTTCAGTGTGATGGTCTGAAGCACCCGCTTAAGTGTTACAAGGGTGTTTTTGTTACACCCTATATAATTTGTGCCGACGAAGTCGTGGGTAAACTCTAGTTATCATTATAAAACTAGGTTGTGGTACCTAAGTATACACCGTTGGCTGCGAGTCGCTTACTAAATTTCGTATTTTCTTACAATTAAACTTGAAGAGCAATCCAACAGTTTTGTAAGGTAGCAAAATCCAATGCGTGTTCATTTATTTTAAGGCCTCCGCTCATTGCAGCGATATCATCGCTGCGATTTTGCGATAATTTTATTGTTCTCAGTACATTTTGAATGGGGACGCGCGCGATCCTACACACTGCCGCGATATTATCGAGCGATAATATCGCTGCGATTTTGCGATAATTGTTCTCAGTACATTTTGTATGGGGACGCGCTCGATCCCACACACTGCCGCGATATTATCGCAACCTGACACAATCTCTTTCTACTACATTCAGTGAAGGGCGCATGCGTGACGCGAATCGCGGAATCGCTGCAGTGTGTAAGGTGTCGCGATATCGCTGTCGATAATATCGCTCGATAATATCGCTCGATAAAATCGCTCGATAATATCGCTGCATTGTGCGGAAGCCTTAAACCTACTTGGTAATTTATCACAGAACGGCTACCTGATCCTGGACTACGGGACGTACGTCCACTGCTTCACCAACTGGCTGATGGGTAAGAATCCCAACGGGCCAGGCCAATGGGTCCTCGTGCCTCCGAAGGACTCCCTGCCCCAGCCACCCTTCCCCGTCGACTACAGCGCCCTGAACACTGAACCGGCTAAGCTAGAACCCTATGCACCCGATAAGAAGACCAATAGACACTCTGTTATAGTGTGATCGGCTAAATAGATACCTACCTACATTGCATTGTCAAATTGTCAATCCCTGTGTTAGAATCACAGCGGTTTCGCACTACATCCGATCTTAGATCAAAATAAAATAAAATTAATGGATAGGCCTTACGCGAACACTTCAAACCAGAAAAATGAGGCAAAACAAATGAAAGGTTTACTTCAAATTTGTATGCAAGTGCCCTAGATTTGACAGATAATGGCGCTAGTTTGTATGGACCAAGTTAACCAGTAGTGTGCTTCAACTTACTGCGCTTTAGGCCTATCCATTACTTTTATTTTGATCTAAGCATCCGATCCGAATCCGACAAAAACTAATCATCAAAAAAAGTATGGATTTTGACATGATTTCGACAGTCACATTCGTAATTCTGTCTCGGATAGAATGTACATATCTTTTTCCATACATAAATAAAACTTAAATACCCTAAATAAATATGGCCATGTGATAGATGTCCATGCATTTCTTCTGATTCGGATCGGACGTAATGCGAAACACTTATGGTCCAATACAGTTTGGTCTTAGGCTAAACCTCATCATAATACCGATCTAGTCTAACGAGGAAGATGACGCTTTAATCTTAATGTATGTAAGGTTACATTAAGTATATTTATATCCCCCTCACACCGAGTAAGTAAGACTTTATAATGCGAGTTTCCTCTTTAACACTCACTGCCCGTTTGACTGTCGAAATATAAGCCACAATTTTAATGAATTTAAATTATACCAACCAACATTATCCTAAACAGGTAGAATTCCTACTTATCAGTAAATGATACCTACCTACATCAAATATTTGCTACCTACTTTGGACTTGAAATAATTTTGCTTGCATTTTGAAATGAAACGCTTTACCGATCTTGTATAATTCCTTGAACTCGACCAATTCTCCCTACATTCTAAGAATACGTAACGGTAAGATATTGTAAATAGTGGAAATAAATAGTGCACCACACGGTAAGCAAGAACTGCCTTAAGTAAGCGTAGGTACCTTCACATTTAACAACATAGCCTTATTTTGTACCTTAGTATTAAATAGATAATGTAACGTACGTAGAGTAAACAAAATTCACTTGAATTCACGCAAATAAACCCATTTGAACAATATCGTCTTTTAATTTGAATATGCTGTGGTGATCTAGAAATCATAATCCGTTCAAACCCCTTACATCGCAGATAACGAAGATATCAAGATGTTAGGTCACGGGGTGCTCGTAACTAGCACGTCAGGTTTTCTCATTTTCTAGCTAACAGCAGGATTCGCCCCTACCCTTGCTCTATATCGAATCAATTCGGTAAGCGGGCCGCCGCGTCCTGTCCTGGGGGCCTCCAAATTTCAAGAAGATTTTTAATCAAATCCAAAACAAGGCCATAATTAATATGTTCTAAAGTAAGAGGCAGTTTGGAGTTGGAGACCCGGGCCTCCTGTCCTGGGCTGCAGTTTGAAGTTGGAGGCCTCAAAGAAAGTCAGAAATAGAGTCGAAACATATTGCGAATTTACGAACTCGCTACGCTCCCTCAATCATTTGTTTCACTCATAATTCATGAATGAACCTTATTTCTGCATAAGCTGGAAATAAAGTTATAATATAGGGTAGGTACTAGTTAATTTCGAGCTAGATTCACTAGCTCCTGTTTCTTAACCCTATTGCAATAAACTCATTATATTGTAGTAAATTTTCGAGCTAGCTTCGCTCACTCCTCGTTTTTGGTTGTATTTTGACGACCTAGTCCCGTTGTAGCTAAATCTCGATCTTGCTACTCTCCTGGTTTTCGACCTAATCGTATATAAAATCTCGACCTCGCTTCGCCCACACCAAAAGTGCGATTTTTGAATGTCACCGGTGAGCTTGAACGTTTTTTAAATCTCATACAAAAGCCTTCTCATACCTATGAGTTCAATACGAGTGGGTAGGGGCACTCGTATTGAGCTCATGGGTATGAGAATTTAGTCTCCGGTAAAATTTAGCAATGCGAACTTTGGGAAATCGGTGAATATCGGCCATTTTACTCAGCCGGTGACATTCAAAAATCGCACTCCTGGTTCTAGATGGTACCTATTGCAATGATCTCGCTATATTGCACGCCTGGTTAAGATATTATGTAGATCGCATCGTACAGGTTTGCAAAGCCCTAATAATATTACTTTAGTAAAATCTCGAGCTCGCTTCACTCGCTCCTTGTTTTTAGATCATATGGATATCGCCTACTAATGTCATGTATTCGTCCCCGCTCGCAAAAATCGGTGATATACATCTGGAAAGACCCGAGGGGCCTCGTTTAGTTTTCTCGCCACGGGCCTCCGACGGGCTTAGGGCATTAGGGCTCCCACACATAACTGCGACGTCGCATCGCATCGCAACTAAGTATTATAAAACTGTAACTGAAGTGTGTCTGTACATTGAAGATATTTAACAACAAAAAAAAAAGATAACGATATGGTTTTTAGGGATCCCTGACTCGAAATCAACCTTTTTAGAAGTTTTGTCTGTCTGTTTGTTTGTGTGTTTGTTTGTTTGTTTGTTTGTTCGCGCATCAGGCAAAAACTACTGAACCGATTTTGATGAAACGTTTTTTGTTTGATAGCTTATGATCTGACTTAAAATCTGGTAAGTATATAATTTGTGCGGACGAAGTCGCGGGTAAACACTACATAAAAGTCATCGAGCGCTGGCAGATATTTGCGATCGCGTTCCGTCTATCTTATATGCTCTAGCAAATGACGTTCCTGAGTGACAGAAAAGGATGGAGCGACGGAAAAGTGCGATCACGTGCGGCCATGTGTAGTTCAACCCTTGGTCGGTCCGTCCGTCCGTCCTGGTAATTACCACTTTTTAATCCTATGTAGGGGAAAGGTGTACAAGATGATCCCCTTAAGGGAAAATGCTCGTAGTTTAAAAAATATTCGGTTTAATTCTGAAGTTTAAGCGATTAATGATAGCAAGTTTATCTGTCTACCTGTTATCATACTCAAAATGTTGAATTTAGTGATATTTCATTATTATATTTAAATTTTTCTAAAACCCTACGAAAGGATCATCTTGGACACCCCGGTGTCCAAGATGATCCCTAGGGTATGGGCAAGATGATCATGCCCCTTTTTAAGGAAAATTATATGTTTTTGTGGAATTAAATGTTATCTCAAAGAACTAGTCTCAAGCTGAGCCAGCCTTCATAATACTCACAAAATAAGTAATAACAACCATTATTATAATAAAATCAATCGTATAGTGTATAATTTTAGCAAGATTCTAAAATACCGTACTTAATCTCATACACCCGAGAACAGGATCATCTTGCCCCAATTTCAACTTTTTTAGTCTTTGTTCGATAACATAATTTTTATGCTTTCTGTTGTTACCATACCATTCAAAATACTAAATAGGGGCATTATATAAAGCCACTTACACAACAATCTTTGTTATTGACTGCCTAGATCAAAAGTTACCTAAGCTTAAAATCAACCCTACCTTAGATCAAAGTCACAAAATGTATGTTTTTTTCCATAAAAATTTACTCGTCTGTCACATCGCCATGACGAATTCACTGATGCGAGGGGGTATCGGGGGCTACGTTTTACCAAACAAAACAACTAGATAGGGTTTATAGTTTCGCTGCAATTGAGAGGGATCATCTTACCTCAAGGGATCATCTCGTACACCTTTCCCCTAGGTATGTGAAGACATGATGAAAACACAACTTTTGCGCAAGTCCGTGAATAAACAAAACACGGAAAAATTAATGAAACAACTCTTTCGATTCCGCCAATCTGAATAACTAACGAAGTGAATTTAAATTCACTTCATAATCTTTTGTGTACGTAACGTTATTATGTAAACATTTTGGGAGCGTTTCAGGACCAGGAACAAGGTTGGTTTTAAAAGGTTGGTATGATTGATGGGCGGTTAAAAGATCGGTGTCGCGGCCCGTGACCGAGCGCGAGGCATTCGTCGCATTTCGTTTGGGCAAATACCCACTAAATCACCATCAATCATCCAACAGTCAAAAGACAAATTGTGTTCTTTTCAAAAGCAATTTTCGTTTTACGATTCAGAATACAACTCTTACAAAGACTTGTCTCTTCTACATAATTTAGCGTTCTTTAAGATTCATACAAAATACCTTTTTGTATGTTCTAAGTAAGGTAGGTACCCTACCTACTTCGTATGGATGGTATAACTCATTTTGTTATGTAATTTACCCCCAAACTGGACAACTTTATCTTCAATACGAAAAAGGAAAATAAGCTGTTCCATACAATTGGGTCAAGTCAACATTGCCGTTTTTGCGAGTTCTTTATTGGTCTCATAGTCGAAAATGTTTAACACTTTCGCTGCTAAGCTCAAAACAATGACATTCGCGCAGTGCTAACACTGTGGAATGCTATACGATTCTGACTCACGGTGTGAGTCATGAGACTCATGAGCACTGCGGCGCATAGGTCGCTGACCTACCAGGTAGGTCGTCAGCAGTTAAAGTGTTAAGTTTGATGATTTGAAGCAGCCCCTAAATAGGCTGTTAGAATTAGGTAGGTACCTACCTACCCAATAAGGCAAGTAGGCTACTAGGTACTTTCGTTTTAAATTAATCATCATCATCTCAGCCGATGGACGTCCACTGCTGGACATAGGCTTCCCCCAAGGATCGTCATAACGACCGGTCCTGCGCTGCCCTCATCCAACGGATTCCCGCCGCCTTCACCAGGTCGTCGGTCCACCATGTGGGGGGCCTAGGTACCCACGCTGCTCTTTCCAGTACGCGGTCGGCACTCGAGAATACCTAAGTAATAAATTCAACTTCATAAACATACTTTAAGGAAAGCAAAATTAGGCGACATAAGTTAGACTTAATACTTAAATATCTTAGGTGGTAATTACTCTTAATAAAGACAGGTCTATGCAATAATGGAGTCGTTTAGCTGGCGTCCCGGTATTGTTTCCCCCAGTTTCGTAATGGCATCATTAAACAGGCGTAGGCCGGCATTTTTCCTCGGGAATATGCCGCCATGATAAATGGAGCATGGGGTACAATATTTATCGATGTTTTTCAGGAAACAGCTTGTGACCTTTTTGCGTTACGTACAACAAGTATAACTAAGTACATATTAATGTTTCTGTGCCAAATTAGACTCTAAAAAATATTATAAATAAGCTTACAAGCCAAAATCTACCGTGTAGGCTTATATCGTAAGGTGGTTTCGGAGTAGTCAATTTCATAATTTTCATACAAAACTTTGACGCAGAACACGCGTAGACGGTACTATTAAAAGTAATATTTTTTTCATCCCTCCGGACGTAAAGCGTCAATTATCGTCCCGCTGCGTTAAACGAAGTTGTCGCTTTCACCTCCGTCGAGAAGAAAAATAGTATACTAACCTCGGACAGTAAAAAAGAAAGCCTCAGATCACATGTTTGTTGTTGTTACATGAGATCTGAGACCTTTCTTACTTTCCTGTCCTCGGTGTGTATCTACTAATATATTAAATAGTTTCGAAAATCTATACTGCATTCCAAACAAGGACGACGAGATTTTCCGATTCCTATTTAGCTTTTCTGATAAGCAAATATAATTTATTTATCAGAAAGATGTAGGATCCGACATATCTTGGACATTACTAAGTTGCTGTTCTAAGAATAAGTGATAGGAGGTGTTTCAAATCTCTGTTTCTGTAATTAAGATTGGCCTTTTCTTAAATTTTCTCTATTGTTTTTGCTTAAATGCTCCGTATTATTTAATTCGTTTTTGATTGTATATGTACACATTATGTCTGCCTCTCATTTAAATAAGTATTTGTCACTGTTGCGGGTCTGCTGGAAGAAATTTCTTAAGAGATAAGCTCGCCCTTTGTACATGTCTTTTCTATTGTTTGTAGTAATATGTCTGTGTGTACAATAAAGTGTTAAATACAAAAATAAAAATAAAAATAGGCCTTATATTTTCGTTGCTATTTGGAATGGAGTATAGATTTCGCGTCCTAAATAACATTTACAATTTATAATACTTACCTATAATTATATTATAAGGGTAGATCAACTATTTTTTGTCCATACCTAGTCCCAGTCATCTGCATAAAATTTTCTCAATGTTCAGGCTCAGGCTCAAGTTTAGGTTTTGCTTGCCCCAAAATTTAATGTTTGTTGAATAACTAAGGATTGCATTTATTAAACACACACACGGTTTTGCAAAATTACTTGAATTTTACTTGAATTTTGGCGGTTGTCCGATGGACGCTTTTTTTCTTTGTCCCCACGCTTTTTGGTCTATCGGACAACCGCTAAAAACTTCTAGTAGTTCAACACAGATGGTGCAATGCACATGTGTGTAGAAGAATCATATCATTAGATACAATATCTATCTTACAAAATTAATGAATGTTTTTTTTTTTTTTTTTTTTTTTTTTTTATTATTGATGGGTTTGCTCTTGACCCCAATCTAGTCCTCAGGACAAAGATGGGGCCGAAGATGTAGCGAGCGTACCCAGAAGTGCACTGGCACTCCTGCACACTGACGGAACGCAGCAAGCTGCTTGGCGCCAGACTCCGGCAGGAGGGTGGTCGCGAGCCAGGCGGCTCCTTGCGGAGCCTACCACACCGCGTGGGGGATCGTTCAGCCGCCACCACAAACTTGGTAGCTTGTGATGCCGTTGCCCGGGGTGGACCGCTAGGAGGTAGATCCCCAATCACCCCAAAAGAAAAAATGTCAAGAAAAAAGGAGTAAAAACTTTTTTTTATACAGTACCGTGAGGACAAAAAATAGTTGATCTACCCATAAATTGTAAATGTTATTAACTACGAAGATACCTATTAAAAGCTTTGAAATTAAGTATGCATAATTTAAAGCTTTAAGTATACCTACTTAACGCTACTTACGCGCAATATAGATTTTCTAAACAATTTTTCCATATACAGGGTGTTACAAAAGTAAAAATAAACATTTAAATCTTTTAAGGGGGTTGTTAAGACCATCAAACTGAACAACTTTCACTATGGGACCAACATCGAAATAGCGAAAAAAAATCAGCCATCATACATTTAGCTCGAGTAGATTTTTAGTTTAGTATGGAAAAAAATCAACTGTCCCATACATTTTAGTCGGGTAGGTACAGCAGTCTTGTATGGGACAGCTGATTTTTATTCGCGTTTCCTGATATAGGCTCCATAGTGAAAGTGGTTCAGTTTGATGGTCTGAGTTCACCGTTTCAGTATTTGCTTATTGCTAGGCTGTCACATACATCCTATATAGGATTATGGATATGGGATGGGACCTTGGGGACTTGATAAATCAAAATATAATTAAGAAGCAACAATAACAACGTTTATTCAGACCACACTTTGTTTAAAACTAGGTTCCTACCACATTCGTTGAACATTTGTTACCAAAGTTTATCTAATATTGCTATAATAATGAGCGTTTTTCTTCTTTTTTAAATTTTGTTCCTAAAAAACTCGACAGATGGCATGTTTATCGCTCTGTTTGCGAGATCCTGTCAAAATGTTGTCAAGACTGTGCCTGCCTTTTTTTGGAACGCCAAGGGATCGAGCCCATACATCATACAACCATGTCAGGCGTAAAAGTTTCGAATTTTCGATAAAAATGATTGGTAAATAATGAAATATGCTATGCCAAGATGCGTTGGCATCTTCTTGATCATATTTTCCCTCTTTATTATTTTAAAGAAACACTTTTTGAAATGTTGACGTTCATTCGCACAGACCGTAGCGCCATCTATCGATCCCCTAGAAAACCAAAACAAAAACGCTCATTATAAGTATACCTAATTATGATGTCTATGAAGGTATTTCACAGGCCGTAGCCCGGGCCTTTGGACGGCTTGCGTGGGGACACAGGTCCAACACGTAGAGACCTCTTTAAAACAATTTTTCTAAATTACTATTTTTTGCTAAAAACATACAACCATTCCCGATGGCAATGGATAAATGCCTCTTAAAACAAAACAATGACCTATACTAGTAACTATTAAATAATATGTGCCTAAAGTTTAGGCCCTAAACAAAGGCCAACCGACATAAATGAATGGTGCCCTTATATGACATAGTTACTTTCATGGCGTAGTTATTTCATGATTTTGCAGCCACCGTTCAAACTTGGAAAAATCGACGACACAAGAAATGAAAACAAACCTAAAAAGGAATTTGGTAAAATATCATAAAAACGTGTTTAACCCGAGATATAGTGGAGATAATCCAAATAAAGAAGAAAGTCCTCTGGTAAAAACATTCTAAGTCTAATGGTGCGTTCACCTGCACGCGTTCAAAACGACATTCAAGGTCACTGACATATTATACTCTAGCGACAAGCTCGTTCAAACAAACAAAATGTCACACAAAACAATACAAAATGACAAATTGCGGTCTGTCATTGCCATAGTGACGAAGTGCGCCCACCGCATTCAAGTGGAACATGTTGCTTCTTTGTAAGGGCCTGTCTATCACTAGAGTGTAAGTCAATGTTCAAGGTGAACGTACACGAAAACGACCGTGTGAATAGGGATTACGTAGTAACTTATTATTAATCTGTGATCGCCCAGTGGCGTATTCCCCTAAGGGCAAAATGGGCAAGTTCTAAGGGCGGCCAATACGAAGGGGGCGGCCCGTAGGGCCACACACATAGGGAGGAAATTGTAACACATACTGAGCCCACAGACCAACAGTTTTCTAGGAACAGCACAGACATATTGTGAAAAAATGTCGAGCTTGCTACGCTCGCTCTGGTTTCTCTTGTTATTTTAGTACTGCAAGCATAGAGCGACAGAGTTACAATCACAGCCAAGTTCTATTGCGGAATAATATCAAGTTGGCTTCTCTCACTCTGGTTACTATTTATATTTTTATCACTGTAAGCGTCTTTGCGTACAGTGCTATAAATACAAATAGACAGATTTCTATGTATACCTAACCAAGTAGTAGTGTTGAAAATTTCGAGCTTGCTTCGCTCGCTCTGGTCTCTATCTAAGACAGCCAAGATGTATATAAGACGTTGCTGCTATAGTAGACTCTAAATACATTTCACAGTTTGTCAAATTTTGGCCTCACTTCGTTAGCTCTTGATTTGAATGTAACTAACTCGTGGCAATACTGTCATGTAATAACCGACAACTCTTGTCGCTTAAATAACGGTGTATTCTTAAATAACTTAAAACCTTATAATATAACTTTAGCTGGTACAAATCTTGGTTAAGGGCCTGCCCCCGGCAAGCTGCAGTTATGGGGGGCGGCCAAACATATTTGCCCAGGGGCGCAATATTTAATAAATACACCCCTGTGCGCGCCTCTGCTTGTGTTCTTGTCCGTTTAATGTTACGTTGAACGGAAGAATGTGAACGCATCAACGCACCGATTGTCCCTCCGGCCGAGCTACTTAGTCTGACCACCAATATGGGCTGTGGCTGTGTGGCGTCAGAACGCACCATAAATTAGACGATTTATATAGGGGGTCCCTATATAAATCATCTAATTTATGGTGCGGCGGGTGCCTCGCGTTAGCATTTCCCCTCTGCAAACGTACAAGATCAACAAATCTTATGCATTTACATATAATTTTAAACCTTATCACAAAACGAGATAGCGTATAATTTCGGAACAATAACTTCTAACTTATCACGTTTGGGGTTCACGCGACACTGTTTTTCAGGATTTTTAACATTCAAAATTAGACTCTACAGGTTGTAACAAAACACCCTAGTAATACTTAGTGGGTGCTTCAGCCCATGAAACTGAACAACTTTTACTATGGAGCCAACTTTAAAATCGCGAAAAAAATCAGCTGTCCCATACAAAACTGCTATACCGACTCGACTAAAATGACAGCAGATTTTTTTTCAGTGATTTCGATGCTGGCTCCATAGTGAAATTTGTTCAGTTTGGTGGTCTGAAGCACCCCTTAAGTTTACTATGGTGTTTTGTTACACCTCGTATAGTAATTGAATAAAGTCCACAGTTGCGGATATCATGCTACCTCGCCCCCCCCCCCCAAAAATTGTCAGAAAAGTTTGCCAGTAGAATTACACGCGTAACTTGTCCATAGTATATAAATAGTCTAAGCACCACAACAACCGAGATATGAATTTGATCATGAATATCTCGGGTTGTTTGTAAATGTTTTAGGAGATTTTACCAAAGAACATTTTAGGTTTGTTTTCATGCCTTCTGTCGATTATTTTAAGATTCGACAGTTTCCGCCAAATTACGACAAAATTGGCCAAAAGCACAAAAAGTTACATACCATGCCACTTCTATCCTATGGGCTTTTAACATCTAATTTTACTACAAAATAACTCGTTCGAGATATTATAACAATTAGTTATTAAATCTCATTGTAATAGAAGGCATAGGCACTTATTTCTGATGCTATTACAAACTTGCTCGTAGATCATTTCTCACAAGTAAACATTATACTTAAATAAATAAGATATACTTAAAAGATATAGAATAAGACATAAAGTAGGTAATGACTTTTCGTAAATATATATTTTGCGCTAATTAGAAACTTACAAACCTTGTTGTCTATAAAGGATTATGTAGACATCGACGAAAAATTCTAGTTTACTTGATATTCATAATACACAGGGACCTTCTTAATATGCTGACACTTTTTTAAAGAGATGATCAGAACATCAAACTGAACAACTTTCTCTATTGCAATCACATAGAAATCGCGATATGTTCCATACAAAACTGCAAACCTACTTGATCCAAATATGTATGGGATATCAGATTTTTTTGCGATTTCTATGTTTGTCCCAATGAAAAAGTTGTTCAGTATGATTGTCTGATCATCCCCTTAAAAAGGTTCAGCATATTAAGAAAGGCCCTGTGTACTTCATATACATCTCTCTTTGGGACCCTTTGTCTATGAAGGATTATGTAGAGTGTAGACAGACATACAAAATTCTAATAATAAAGTGTTATTTACATCTCTTCTTAATATCATGACTCAGATCGAATCTACACATTAGGATAAAAATAAGATGTACATTGAAATATAATTACGCCTATTACTACCTAAGCGCTAATAATTTTCTTAATTTTCTGTACAATGCTGCCATCAGTGACATAAACATGCCCACTATCGTTGACACCCATCGCCAAATCCTTCTTTAAATTAATTGTATTCTGTACTGTTGTCAAATTATCACTGTCATCACACGCACTCACACCCACCATCAAGTCATTTTCAGTTCTTGGCAGCGGCAATATTCGTTTGCACGAACTGTGTACTATTTTGCATCCGATATCAACGAAACTCTTCACGTTATCTGGATTGATCCCGGCACCAGGCATGATCTCTATTTTATCACCACACCAATCTATTAATAACTTTATTAATTCTATAGCTTCTTCATGGGCCGCTGACGCTTTCTGGCCGCTAGTCAGAACTCGTTTGAACCCTAATTGAATAATTTCATCCAGGGCTAAAAGTGGTTCTCGACACAAATCAAATGCCCTGTGGAATGTGACTGGGATGGGATACGCCTGAGCTAACACTTTGATGCACTGGATATCATCCACTTGCTGTGCATCAGTGAGACTTCCGAACACGAATCTATCGACTCCCATGCGCTTGTAAATGTCAATATCATCTAGCATTGTGTCTGTTTCAAGGTCAGTGTAACAAAAGTCTGATCCTGCACGGCATCTGATCATCACATTCACTTTAGGCTTCTGAAAAAAAAGACAAAAAATTACCACCGTACTTTATTAGTCCACAATAATACCCCTGATTTTATATTATAACACGGAGGTCGTCCAGGCCAACTCGTACTAATGAAGTTTTTCGGAATTTTTGTACGATTTGTAACACAACTGGCTTTTCTGTGAAGGAAAACTAAGTGCTTCAATTTCGAGGCATGCATTGTACCCACTGTTCATTATAAATGGCGACGGGCTCACTCCCCGTCACACTGGTCAGAGTTTCGGTACTATTGAAACGTGGATGTTCTGAGGTTTCAGAATATCCCTGATCTTCATCAAAAATTCAGTGTTTGGAGACTTTTTCGTAAGAAATGGACTACAATAAATTACTACTAAAATAAGTTCCTACCAAGTACATCAGCTTTTTAAAATGTTAAGTTTCCGATACGAAGGCGTTATTTATTGTATAGGGTCCTTCTTAATATGCTGAAAACTTTTTTAAGGGGATGATCAGTCCAGCAAACTGAACAATTTTCTCTATGGCACCAACATCGAAATCGCGAAAAAAAACATCTGCTGTTCCATACAAAACTGCAAGCCTATTTGAGCGAAATGTATATGGGACAGCTGATTTGTTTTTCGCGATTTCGATGTTGGTCCCATAGAGAAAGTTGTTCAGTTTGATGGTTCGGTCATACCCTTAAAAACTGTCAGCATATTAAGAAAGACCGTGTATATTCGATTGAATGAGGAAGGCCGAGGACAGAGTTTTGTTGCGCGCCTTGGGAGAGGCCTATGTTCAGCAGTGGACGATGATAGGATGATGATGTGTTATATTCTTATAAAATTTGCAATACATACCTTCACACAGTTCCCCTTGCTTTGAATATACCGATCTATCTGTAAATAATAAAACTGAAATTAGGTTACCAGAATAGACAGACATACTTACACAACTACTTAATATTATCACACAGCACCGCATCGCAATTTTCCATCGCTTCATCTTTTTCTGTCACTCAGAAACGTCATTTGCTAGAGCATATAAGATAGACGGAACGCGATCGCGTGCGATCGCACGCCGCGACGAGCGACGGAAAATTGCGATGCGGTGCTATCAAATGAGGTTCAACCCTAAAAATCCATACACAGTCTGTCTTATAGACAACCCTACATATCCATATACAGTATTGGCAAAAAATGAGGGCGCTGTCTCTACGCAAGAACGTCAAAATCAAGCAAAACCTGGCAACACCACCATACTAAAATGATTAGTTCCTCAAACATTCATGCCACGACTTTATAGACAGACTAAACATACTAAGTTAGTCTAGAATTAAACACTTTAACGGGTTCACATCACCACATTTTAATGTTCAATTCTAGATTAAGTAGTAACCGCGAAACTTTAAAGAACTGTATTACTAAGTTGATATTACTAACCACATGCAAAACTTGTTTGACAAGCCCGGGCGACGGAGTGAGCCCTCCTTCAGGCAAAGAACTGCATACTTCCAGCTCATCGGCACCATTGTACACCGCATTTATGGCTGATTCCAGGCTATCAATACATACTTCCAGCATTTTCTGAAATGTTCAAAACTGTTGTTGCATAAGGTGTAAGATACATAAGATATCTAGGGGACTTTTCCACACAAAGCTGTGAGAGGAAACTAAGCTGTGAGCAAGGAAAAATCTACCATTAGAATTCTTCATTTTCTTAGCCTCATATAGCGCATCTCTGGTGGGAAAGGGATTAACAGAGTGAGGTTTTTACATACAACGGAAGCTACAGATGTTTGCTCACGATGCTAAATCAAGAAAACCTAAAATAAAGAAGAGCAACACCGACTTACCTACTACAAAAGACTACAAGCTATATTTTTTTTAGAAGGGCAATACTTTTATAGGTTTGAAACATCATACTTTTAAATGTATAAAATTACTGTTTATTACGATTTTTCTGGAGGTGGTATGTAGTTGGATAGGTTTAGTCATTTTCAACCTATAAAAAGCTAGCGGGGCTCTTGCAGGATGGTCATTCATGTTGCAATGGAACAATTAAACAACATGATTTATTAACGAGATGTAAAACACCCTTTCAATTTGTAGTTATTTGACTAGGTATCTACTAAACTTTCTTATACATTCAGTAAGAAGAAATTAGATTAGATTCAAACAGACTTAAAAAATTAACATCAACAAAATTATTATTATTTATGATACACTAGCAGCTTAGAGCTGATGCTTGTATATCACAGCACTTGTTTAGTTTCTTAAAAATTGGTCAAGTCTATTTTTAAATGAGTTCACTGAAGGCGCATTTATTACAACACTTAATACTGTAATTATTTTGCTAATCACTTCATGCTATTAGGGTTTGCAATTTTATGTATAGGTAGTTTGATGTTATGAATGTTTGGAGTTAACTTCTTTCGTGTTTTATCTCAAAGACTGTACCATTAATGTAAAACTGCGTTAGGCAACACTGCAAAACATTACGCAGTGCGGACAAATATTTTTTGATTGTATGAAATTGTATGAGATAGACCACACTATGCAGCAGCGGGACTGCGCGACGAGGCTCTGCACAGTTTATGAATTTCGTACAAACCGTCGTGCCGTACCGCGCGGCGGCACAATTAAGGGTATATTATTAGGAGCGCGCTCCATACAAACATATTATGGTGATATATTCAATACTAACCAATTAAAGTCAATGAAATTTTGCAGAAACAATCTAGAAACAAATTTCTATGCTTGTATGGAGTCAGATTTTCGTTAAAATGTATAGTTTTCAAGTTACAGTTGCTCAAAGATTTCCATACAAATCTTAAATTAATCCTAGCATTGAAACTGTATATTTTACCGAAAATCTGACTCCATAGAAGCATAGAGATTTGTTTCTAGATTGTTTCTGCAAAATTTCATTGACTTTAATTGGTTAGTATTGAAAATATCACTATAGTACGTTTTCACTCTCGGTATAAAATTCTCTTAAATAAATACTGAAATCGCAGTACGGAATAAAACAAGTAGGTAGTTGCCATAGCAATGAAACAACACATACTTTCGCGCTCAAACGCCGGCGGCAAGTAAGTATGAGGGCTGAATGTGAACACTCACTCGCGCTCGCGCTGCCCGTCCTTTGACTTCCGCACGAAAAACCAACAATCAACGGAGCGCCGGGCAATGGCAGCGGCATGAGCATTAGCAGCGCGAGTGACCTATTCACATACTCACGCTGCCCACTTCCCTGTCCAGCACAGCTAGCATGCCAGCCACGACAAAGCGTTTAAACGAGAAAAACGTTGTGCGCGCTCTTTCTGGCATACGTAAAATAATAAGGATGGAGGCACATCTCGATTTTTATCGTTTTCTCGGGGGTGGCATGCGAGCCCTACAGGGCAGTGTATATGCGGCATAAAACTCAGCCTTTGATAGTGTTACACTTTGCCAAAATGTCAGCCTTTTCATTACCCTGATTTTAAACCTGACCTGTGACGGAACATTTACGCTTTCATACCGCTTTTCGATAGGAATTCAGTTCCTTTTGAAAATTGGTTTTCCATTGAATTAGAAAAGGTTAGAGATTTAATTGAGAGCACAATGCATGTACGAAAATTGTTTTAAAAATCATATAATATTTCAAAAATACCTTTCGATAAATGTTCTTTCTTCTTCAGCTAGATACTCAATATTTTATTTGTGATTATTTTGTAATGTAAATAGCGACCGAGACAACAAAACAAAGCCAAGGTGCATGAGCGAAGCGTAGCCAACACAGCACAATAGTAGGTTCCTTGCAGCAGCCAGAACACAAAACACAAATCACAATGCTGAATTTAATAGTGAAACGTATTTTAGTGAATTTGTGATGCTGAAATCCTGAACACTGAACACAAACTATTTTAGATAGAAAATTGAAATTTTGATGAAAATCCAACAAATTTTTTTTTTTTTTTTACCAAGCTGAATCCAGTGTTGCCAACTTTTTTTGACGGGGACGGACGGGGGATCGTACTATCGTACCATAGGCCTGAAAAAATCGTACACACACAACGACATATTTGCAAAAAGTACTGATAAAGGGTCGATTCAGACGTACCGGCTCGCATCGGCCCGGCCTGGAACGGAGCCGTACGCCGCCACCCGTCGCGGAATGCGAACGGAGATAATATGCATAACAGATTAAACTCCCGATGCATTATTTCCAGGGCTGCCAGATTGTATAATTGGATACAAAAACTGTATAATTGGGTAGCTGTTTGTATCCTCTATGTATCCTGGACCTTCATGTATAATTGGATACATAATAAATATTTTCAACTGAAAAGCTCTGCTTAAGTCGGTGATTAGCAGAAGAAAAAGATAAAAGCCACTATAATCAGTCACGTTACAATTCAATCGAGCAAAAACATCATGTTTCGTTCAAGTTTTGTAAAATGTTGTCTCTCTCGATTCAACCGAGGCCCAAAAAATGCAGTAAAGTTGATAAAAATACCTGTTGGGAATGAAAATATCAATCTGAGTTCAAATTAGGTATGTGATGAATAATCAGAAAAAACATTATTTTATTCGTTTCGGAGGTTTTTACACCTGTATGTATCCTTCGAGTCAATTTTGTATAATTTTGGGAACCTGGCTGAATAATTATAAAAAATCTACTGGCAGCCCTGATTATTTCTTACCTCTCTCGTTTCCCCATCAGACGCATAGTTACTGCAGCGAGTGATAACACTTAGGACAAGAATATAGAAGGTTGCCCTCCTATATCCTGGAAGAACCACGTTTTTTTTTCGAGTAAGTACCGTACCTCTATTTTTGACCCAAAATTATATCATCAGGTTCGCAATTGAAATGATCACACATCGAAAGGCGATCAGATTTTATTCATTTTAGGAAAACTTACGGACTAATTACAAGATAGGGTATCAACATAACTAAAACAAAATTGCCAACTAAAAGTTTCCACAGATAAATAAAGCCGTATCACGTGTAACATGCTACGAGTACCGTGCCGTTGATGAATATATAGGGTTGCCTGCACTCGTAGTATGCTTCACGTGATACGGCTGTATCACGTCTTTTATCTCGTTCGTTCGCACGCAAATAGAAAGAGAGCTAAGGTGTGATAGCGCTGTATCACTGCGGCATGCTAGCTATGCTGATATCAGCCAGCACTCGTAGTATGCTACACGTGATACGGCTGTATCACGTCTTTTATCTCGTTCGTTCGCACGCAAATAGAAAGAGAGCTAAGATGTGATAGCGCTGTATCACTGCGGCATGCTAGCTATGCGGGGCTAGTACGCCAACCCGCGATAGCGTGATATAGCGCTATCACGCTACCGCTCTCTTTCTATTTGCACGCGACAGAACGAGACAGAAGACTAAATTTGACAGATGAAAGTGTTAAATGTGGTTGGCGTACTAGCCCCGATGCTGGAAGGTTTCCTGCGGGGCTAGTACGCCAACCCGCTATAGCGTGATATAGCGCTATCACGCTTCCGCTCTCTTTCTATTTGCACGCAACAGAACGAGACAGAAGACTAAATTTGACAGATGGATGTGTTATATGTCGCTATCGCGGGTTGGCGTACTAGCCCCGCTGGTATGCCAATAAACGATTTTAAAATCTTCGAATGAAGGAAAATGCATTGTATAATCGCTAAGATTCAAGGTACAGTGAGGAGTTTTCTGACAACTACTCAAACGTAGTTCATCATACCGGCGATAGATGGCGTTGACCAGAGAGGGGTCCGAAGACGAAAATGCATTTCACTGAGTCAAACGCATCCGTTGACGAAATATATGCTCATATTTTGCTGCTTAGTTAAAAACACAAACTCGTTCTATTTTATTTGTATTTCATTATCTGCAAGGTCACTCGTCCCTGTCTCGTCAACGATATCGAACCATTAGGAACTACTTTTTCTTTTTTTATGGCTTTCTGAAAATCCCTCAAATATGTTTAAACCTGTGGTTTAAACAAGTATAAAAAATTATAATAAATTACCTCACAATATTAAAGCATACAATGGCAAGCTATTTTCAAACAAACTCAAAATATGGCTTACTTCGAAGTGCTATTACAAGTTAAATGAGTATTTCGATGAATAATATGATTATTGTAATTTGTTGTAATAGTTTTAATACCTAGATCATAATTTAAATAAATTGTATTGTTAATTGTTATTTAGCTTATTCGTTGATTTTAAATATTTTATTTTGGTGGCGACGGGCTCACCCCCCGTCACACTGGACAGAGTTTCAGTACCTACTACTGGTGAAACGTGAATGTTCTGAGGTTTCAGAATATCTCTGACTACTCCCTCGGGGAATACGGTCGTGAGCATATGCTATGCTATTTTGGTTTACAACGTAAGCCACCTATATTGTATGTACGACCGTGCTGCGGATCAAACTGTTGATTCTATCTTAATGTAACATCTTTTTGTACACAGTTTGAACAATAAAATATTCTTATTCTTATTTGATCACCCTTTGCGAAAACTCGGTTACATAAAAGAGTACCTAGAATCTTCCTAGAATACGATGACAGCAGGATCTAAATATTTTAGTACAAATTGTAGGTCGGTCTTGCCAGCTTATGCGTGATTTTGACGTTCTTGCGTGGAGGCAGTGCCCTTATTTATTTTCTACTCTTTTATGTCGCACTGTACCCTATTATTGATTTTTTTGGAGATTCTGCTGGGCTAGTACATCAACCCGCAATAGCGACATTAACACAACCATCTGTCAAATTTAGTCTTAGGCTTTTATCTCGCTTGTATTTCCCAAATAGAAAGAGAGCAGAAGCGTGATAGCGCTATATCACCACAGAGGATTATATGTCTAAGATCTACAAAAGATAAGTAAATTATTTTAATATTTTCATGCCTAAAATGAATTAATAACATATAATACCTAACAAAATAAACAAAAACAATTTACAATTGAGTCATTAAACATTTACCTACCTTCACACCTACTCCAATTAAATTTATTCCCTTTAAGGCAGCCCTACAAGAATAGGCGAATAAAATTGACTCTCCTTAGTAGCTGTTACTCTGTACAATCCTCTGTGATATCACGCTATAGCGGGTTGGGGAACTAGCCCCGCTAAGATTTCAAAAGATCGTATGTTTTTTGTACGATTTCCAATATTAGATCGTACATCGCATCAGAGTCAAAAGTCGTATTAATACGTAATCGCACGGTTGGCAGCACTGACTGTTTTTTTTTTTAATTTTGTTTATCCTTTCGAAAAGGCAATGGGAACTAGCCCTTACAAACGTAGTCTTTAGTTTTATTTTTCTTTGAACTTAAACCTAACCTTGAACCCAGGAAGCCATGATAGGTATTGCATGAGTCTAAAATCTTTGCTTGAACCTAACTCTTGAAATGCGAGGGTGGTTCGCACATTCCAATGTTCAAAGGAGGGAACGCGAGGATCAATCCGAATCTAACGGGAGTGCCTATCTTTATTTCTCAATTTCACTCTTTTGTTCTCCATTAATGGCATATTATTAAACTAATTCTACCACCACTATATTAACACAATAATAGCCACGAAATACAAATTTAGAAACAAAGCTCGTCCTTTTCGTCACGGTTCCCGGTAAAACTTCCTTAAACATACCAATGTGTGAACCACCCTCGCATTTCAATGAGTTAGGTTTAAGGGTTTTAAATGAATTTATAAAAAAAGACAAAATCAGACTTGGCTGTGGGCTATGTTCCCTTTGCTTTTCCGCAAGGATAAATGTAACAACAACAACAACAAAGTGTCCGCCCGCGGGCAAAAATGTCTCTCGCGTGTTGCAGCCCCTTTGAGTAACATTTTTTTAATATCATTGGTCTAGTGGAACCTTAGTGGAACATCGAGCCTAAGCATTTCTTTGCCTTTTTCAGCTTGCAAAGTAAAAGTTAACTGAGTGTGTTCTATGCCGAGTAGCCCCTATTCGAAAAGTAAGTTGGCAACACGGACAGATTTTGAGTCCTTTTGACATTACGAGGTAGGACACGCGAACGAAGGCAAAGTTTAGCCTGCGTTCGTTTCCTCGTATCAGGTATCTACCTGATTCCTAGTTCATGTATACCATTCCGTAGAGCCGACAGATATAGCAAGTAACTTATTTTAATTTATAATTTAGTTAACACCATTGTACTTATTTTATAAAACATTGAGGTTATGTTTAACGATTGTGCCACATAAGTATTGAAAGTTTTGCATCGTTATATCGTCTGTTTATTGTTTGGCAGTGATGTCTCGACATAGTAGACACAAGGAGGAGACGGATAAACTCACGCGTATCGCAATAGTGAACGCTGATCGTTGTAAACCGAAGAGATGCAGGCAGGAATGCAAGAAGAGCTGCCCGGTGGTGCGGATGGGCAAGCTGTGCATCGAGGTGACGCCCAACGACAAGATCGCGACCATCTCCGAGGAGCTGTGCATCGGTTGTGGTATCTGTGTCAAGGTAAGCAACCACTCAACCAGTCACCTACTCTGTTACTGTCTGCACTCAGAGGCGGCGCAAGACCTACATTTGATGTGGGCGAGATGAGGTTCGCGAGGCCCTATGGCCTGAGGTACTTTTGAATGTAGGCACAGAATAATGGGTTCGTATCGGAATGACCTAAAAGCAAATTGACCTACGTATCATAACGACCTAAAAGCAAAACGTCCTATTATCAAATCGACCTAAAAGCAAAACGACCTATTATCAAATCGACCTAAAAGCAAAACAACCTGAAATCAGATTGACCTAAAAGCAAAAGGACCTAAAAGTAATACGGCCTTAAATTAAAACGACCTATTATCAAATCGTCCCATTTTTATATAGTACAGTCAAATACATAATTTCACTCATAAGCGCACACATTACGCCATTTATTAAGACTTAGAATCGTCAGAATCACGAAAAGTGGCTATTATCTTGAACTTTTTAGTTGCTAAACCGATTGCTTCCAAATCGATATCTGAAGGTCCGCATAGAGTCTGAACATGAATCTGATCCGATGTCAGATTTGAGAAAACTTGCCGCCATCATGAACTTTTTAGATATTAAACTATCGCCCTAAAAATCAATAATTGATGAGATCCACAACGGATTTGAGTTATGACAGACACTGATTGTAGAAAATAAGTAACTTCTATGAAAATTATGATGATAGTCGAATATAATATACCCTATGATATACGGTATCTTTTCCTGTGCCAATAAAATAGAATATTATTCTATTCTATATCTATTATTCTATTCTATTTTTTCTTTTTTTCTTTTATTATTCTAAAATGTATTTTAAAAAACCCCCACAATTCCCCACTTTGATAATTTTTCCCCCATCCATTTCCCCAAAATTTCGGAAAAAATCGCGGAAAAAACCCCAATCTGGCATCCCTGATCTAAGAATGAAACATACCGGGTGAAAACGGTTAACGGTATGTGGACGGGGAGCCTAAGAAGAGTCCTTTGCTCAGCAGTGGGATGAAATAGGCTATTAAAAAAAAAAAACGTGCGTGCAACAACAAGGTTTATTTATTACTTCACATAATTATGATAACAACAAGGTTTATTTATTACTTCACATTGAATAACTTATTAATAATTGTCGATAAACAATCTTTTAATATGTGATATTTTTTTCAAAAATTCGAATGGCGTAATTTCTTGTTTCTTAAGCTTTCGTAGCTCTTTTTTATATTTTGACTCAAATAATATTTGATTTTTGCGTCGTGTCTCTCGTTTAAGTATTGAACGGGTTATTCTGTGATCTTGCCATTTTGCCTCTTTCCTGAGAGCGTTAACAAAAGACAGAAATGTAGGCTTTGGTCTTATCTGAGAATTAAAGCGCCTATTCCAACCTTCTAGCCCATTATTAGTCCGATGGCGCTCCATTGCACAGCTTATGACATCCGCGGGCAGGGTCATCCATTGCTTTTCGAAGTAATCGACGAACTTTAATAATGGTTTCGAATATTCAGTTGAATGTTCTGCTTTATGCTTAATGATGTCCCAGCATTCATTTGTATATTCCGGTGGTACTAAAGGTAAATTCGCACTCAGTCTTGTTATTTCTCTGCCTGTATGAGTTTGTGCTAGCTTGACTTCTTTTCCGTTTTCAGGATTTTTTTCCTTAATTTTTTCTGCTTTACGCCAAACTGCCTTGTTGAAATGATAGTAGCATCCCGTTACTTTTGAGTTTTCAAACACAGATTTAAACGCGTTCATTTGTGCTTTTTCATAATCACAAGTAAAATTATGAATTTCAGTCCCAAGTTCATGTTTTACTAGGTTAAAGAGCCTTTCATATGTTCCTTGCGTTTTATTTGGTAACAGTGCATATATTACAGGTACAATATTTGTAGTTTCGTCACAGCTGTCAATATCTACATGCAACGTATACAATTGATAAAACGGGTGTGGGACGTGAAAAGTTCCATCCCCAAAAAATTGCACAGATGAGGATACATTTTTCAGGTACTTCTTGCTAAGTTGAGATGCAAATAATAAAATTCTATCATTGTCTTCTCCGTCATTGCAAATAAGAAATTTGTCTGCCAAAATTTCGGGAACTATCACTTCGTTTAAACTTTTAAATTCAGTTTTTTGGACTTGAAGAAATTTCCGGCGAGCTCGATACAGACTATCTTTTTTTGATGTATACGGCGGTATCATATCAATGTTGTTCAAATTTGAAAACTCACTTTCAAAAATGTTTTGGATCGAGTTATACTTTTGGCACACTTTTTGTTTACACTTATCCATGATACTATCTGTTCTGTTTTTTAAGAAATTAGGTCTACAAGTGTGCAGCGTCAATCTTAAAACTCCAGTTTTCTCGCTATTAAGCGTCATACTAGCATTACAAATCTCACGACTCGCACAACGCCAGTTTGTGGAACCTTTTTTATTGCGTACCTTATAATTGTACCGATACCCTTCATGGAGTAAAACAGCACCACCCTTTTGAGATTTAAAGAAAACAAATTCATTTTTTGAATAGTTTTCGTCGCTTGGTTCTCCATTATCCATTTTATAAAAACTTTACCAATATTTTCCGGACTGAATAGTTTTATAGAAAATGAAACAAGTTCGAAACAGCTTCTTTGACAATTAATTTGATTTTAGAAATAATTTTCGAAAGTGGCTAGTCACTGACAGGTGGATTAAAAAAGTTTTGAATGAAGTATTTTCCTTTTAATCGGGGAAATCTACGGATTTTTTTATGGAGTAGGTTGCATTAATTGCACTTTAGGTGAAAATGTCAGTATGCATCCATGTATGGGCCGTCCGGCTAAATTGTGATATATGCAATGCATTTGATGGCTTTGTGATAGGCATTAAGATAGAAAAATTTTATCTTTTTTCGACCCATGTTGTTTAGGGAAAGTTGTTCAGATTCTCGGTCTGAATACACCCTTAAAGTTTCGTTACTAATTAAAAATTAGTGGTGGGTATCACTCTATTTTAATTTTCGAGTACTGTACTTTACCTTCAATCTGTAAACAGGTCGTTTTAATTTTAGGGCGTATTACTTTTAGGTCCTTTTGCTTTTAGGTCAATCTGATTTCAGGTCGTTTTGCTTTTAGGTCGATTTGATAATAGGTCGTTTTGCTTTTAGGTCGATTTGATAATAGGACGTTTTGCTTTTAGGTCGTTATGATACGTAGGTCAATTTGCTTTTAGGTCATTCCGATACGAACCCAGAATAATAACTAGTAACTAGCGCTACAGAAGCTTTACTTCGCAATGGTTTTCAAAGAAATATGTACTCAATCTGATTTAATTTAGCTCGCGTTCCAGCCGAGCACGTGTTCATTTACATACCTACCAAATTTTTTTGAGGGAATAAGGGCCTTAATTCACTGGACCACGGTTCATAATAAGTTATACGTGGTTATACGTATTGAAAGAGTTTATTGCGGCAGCCTACTAGATTGGCCCTTGCGCAATGGCCGCCGCCTGTAGGTATGTTTTTAATACCTACACGCGGAGTGACACAGGCCTGATGTAGGTCACATTTTAAGAAGGTTTGTAATTAAAAAGCCTGACATCAAGCATTTCAAATCTGTATTGAACATAAATAAACAAATATACCAACAGAGTATATACCAATAGAGCGAAGATAAATAAAACCGTTAAGCTCTGTCGGTTCCTGTGTGAAACATAAAAATAACTGTAGCGAGTGAAGCGGGCTTGAAATTTTTCTGCACTATACTTCGCCTGTGGTTAGAAATCAGATATACAGGGTCCAACTTAATATGCTGACACTTTTTTAAGGGGATGATCAGACCATCAAACTGAACAACTTTCTATATGGGACCAACATCGAAATCGCGAAAAATAAATCAGCTGTCCCATACATTTGGCTCGAATAGGTTTGCAGATTTGTATGGAAGAGCAGATTTTTTTTTTGCGATTTCGATGTTGGTCCCATAGTGAAAGTTGTTCAGTTTGATGGTCTGATCATCCTCTGAAAATAGTGTCAGCATATTAAGTTGGACCCTATATACATGAATGCAGTGTAATAATAATTATCCAAGAGCGAGCAGAGCGAGATCAACATTTATAGCACTATGATTTGCCTGTGGTTAGAAATGTGGCTGTGGCTAAACATTTTTCATGAGTTTGAAGAAAGCTGCACATAAACCTTTGAGGCGCGAGCTAAGGGTGAGAGGCCCTTTGGACCATGAGGCCGTGGCCCGTCGCCCACACCGCCCACACGCTCCGCCGCCTCTGTCTGAACTACAATCTTGAGAACGATAGTGTGGATGCCCTTCATTGTTCTTGCAGGGTCCTGAGTCATAGTTATCTTTGGAAGTTCTTGCAGAGAAGTTCTCGCAAGAATGTTGTGCCTGCTTTACAATGCTTGTGTTCTCGTGCAGCTTTATTATTCTGCTTGGTCTGTAAGCAACCCTCTTTTGTGGTTCTCTTAATCTGTGGTTTAAATAAATAAAATAAAAAGCCTTTATTTAAATTCCATATCATAATGGTTTCTACATTTCAAATGTTGTTAGTACTGTTAGTATCTTCACTGTTTAGGTTGCTAGTATGATTAGTCTTCTTCTATATTTGAGATATGGACCCCATTTTGGGTGAAGGCCTCCTCCATCCTCTTCCACAACTCTCTGTCTTTACCCGTGCTCATCCAGTTTTCTCCTTGTGCCTTAAAAGTGAATATTATTTTAGTTGTTCGAAAATCAATAATAGTTTTTTATTTATTTAATTAGTCTACATTCACTGCTCTGCGAAAGTTAATAACAAGCGAAATTTTATTGAGAAGAAATTTAATAATTATTTATTGAGCAGTATTGTGTCCCTCTGATCATAATTGTAATTACCTGAAAGGCTAGCATGCCACGCTAGACAAAACGAGAAAATCGCATGCATGCATGCTCTTTTTGGCATTGACAAATAACAAAGATGGATGAACATCTAGATTTTTATTGATACCACGCGCCCTGAGAAAACGACTAAAATCTAGGCGTGCAAGTCTTTCTTTCTTTGTGTATGCGAAAGCGAGCGCGCTTAAGTTTTTCTCGTTTTTGTCGCTTTCTGGGGGATGGCATGATGTTCGTAGCATGCTAAATATCGCTCGAACATTTAGATTACTATGTAGACAAAAATCAATGATACATGGTTAAGTTAATCCAGTTTCATAGTTACTCTTTGTGATTACGCTGACAAAATCCTCTTAACAAGATTTTTTTAAATTTACTTTTTTAAAAGAAATAACAAATTTCATCGAGTGTTAAACTAAGAGTTAGTTTATTATTTTTTGGGATAAATTGTACACCCGCCGACCGAACATTCGGTTTTGGTCAAAAATCAACCGAAAACTGCTTTCATCACGCGTTACCAATAGAGTAAATGAACTATTCCATCTAAGATCAAAATATTGTAACGAATAACGCATGAACAGACTGTTAAATTTTTTACATTCAGGCAGTTTTATCATTGTTGTTATTCTTTGTACTCAGATAATCGGAAATGATCAAAAAACTATTAATCTGCAAATCTTTGAATTGAATAATGACTTATTCAATTATTTTAAATAAATTTTGTACGAAGAGCGACTTCATACGCGCGGACCACTGACTTTAAATACTCATAATGAATGAAACAATTGCGATATGTTAAACTAAGCCCTATGGTTGTGTGAAAACCCCATTCAAATTGGTTAAGTATTTGTTAAGTGATGCATACACAAACAAACAGTCATTGCTTCGATTGGACTCTAGGCTATCATCATCATCATCAGCCTTTATATGTCCCCCTGCAGGGCACAGGTCTACCATCAGGGGGGTACACTCACACACCCTAGTCTATGTAATTCACTATTATTTAATGTTAGATCTGCTAAAACTACAAATATTTCTATTAACTCTATTTGCCTACACCCACCTTCTTACTTTTGTGATTCCCTATTTAAAGTCTGCAAACAATTTCACAGAAATGTCCGTTTGACGCCATAACCATCATCAACATCCCGTCTAACTTGGAGAAGCATACGACGCATCGTTACTCCAAGAACTCGTTCAAGCTCCACCGTCTTCCCATCCCGCGGCCGGGCGAGGTGCTCGGGCTCGTCGGTCAGAACGGTATCGGCAAGTCCACCGCCCTCAAGATCCTCGCCGGGAAGCAGAAGCCCAACCTGGGACGCTTTGCTGTAAGATATCATACCTTGTTACTTCTGCTTAGATCCAACAATTACCAGTGTTTCATTGGATGCCTGTTGGACATTGGCCTTCAGACAAATACTGTAATAATGAAATAAATTCAATCGTAAATCTTTTCTAGACATCTTCTCAGCTGTTCTATGAAAAGAGGCTAATACTTTGATTGTTTCTGTAGGATCCACCTGATTGGCAAGAGATTCTGTCGCACTTCCGTGGTTCTGAGCTGCAGAACTATTTCACTAAGATCTTGGAGGATGACCTGAAGGCCCTGATCAAGCCTCAGTATGTCGATCAGATCCCCAAGGCTGTAAAAGGAACTGTTGGAGCTCTGCTTGACAAGAAAGATGAAATGAAGAACCAGACTCAAATATGTAAAATGCTGGGTAAGTGTTCACATAGTTCATGTTTCACAGGAATTTTTTCAGAGAGTTTTTGGTAGCAGCTTTAAACAAAATTAAATCATCGTCTTATTATTCTTAATAGACTGGACTGGAAGTCTATCTACTCTTAGTCAAGTTTTATTTCCCTCAATGTAAGCTTTAGAGTAAGTCTGTGGGTCCGGTGAATAACGGTCTAACTCAACTTAGATCCAAAATGAGTTTTTAATGCCATAATACTCAATTTTTTTTTCTCTACAAAATGGTGTTACTGGAATATTCATACTATTAGACTGAAACTCTCTGGACACTGGTGAATACATTTAATAGACTTTTCCTCAATAATTATATAAAACATTGGAGCGGTTTAGAATTGCGTACGCGCGTCACACGGGGCCGAGGCGGAAGTGAGCCGGCTGTCAGATTGACAGCAGACCAAGGGGCAATCCATAGAGCACGCAGGGGGGGGGTCTGCCAAAAACCACTTTTCCTCTAACAGTTCGGCCATCCTGACTTCTCCTGCGTCCTCGCAGGAATATCCAAACAATTGCTTCCCTTCAGCTGAACGTAAAAACATCTGGAGCCCTCTGAACCTTTTCATCGCCAATAGCATCAAGAAGTATCCACTGATGTGAATTTTCGGCGGTCAAGTCGAAGTAAGGTATATTTTGTGTTCAGTAATATCTCCATTTGTCCAGTTATGACAGTCATGTTAGGTTCATAATCTCTGCATAGAATCTGTAAATAAATATTAGTTATCTACAAGCCTTGAAGCCAGTTAACACTTTATTAGTCATGTCATCCAATAGGTCTATCTCAGTTGGTGATTGATCAGTAAATTACGACGCATAGTGCCCAACACAATAGAATTGACAATCTTAAAAGGTTAAGACCATCCCAGCTGTACTTGAGGAATCTTAATTTAAATTTTGTGTTTAGTAATATCTCCATTTGTCCAGTTATGACAATCATGTTAGGTTCATAATCTCTTGCATAGAATCTGTAAATAATTGGTTAGTTATCTTCAAGCCTTGAAGCCAGTTAACACTTTATTAGTCATGTCATCCAATAGGTCAATCTCTGTTTGTGATTGATCAGTAAATTACGACGCGTAGTGCCCAACACAATAGAATTGACAATCTTAAAAGGTTAAGACCATCCCAGCTGTACTTGAGGCCTCTTAATTTCAATTTTGTGTTTAGTAATATCTCCATTTGTCCAGTTATGACAATCATGTTAGGTTTATAATCTCTTGCATACAATCTGTAAATAATTGGTTAGTTATCTTCAAGCCTCGAAGTCAGTTAACACTTTATTAGTCATGTCATTCAAGGTCAATCTCAGTTGGTGATTTGACTGTAAATTGCGGCGCATGGTGCCCAAACACATTTTCGTAATACACCAAATGCTCGGACGCTGTTATTTACGCAAAGGTTCGATCACGCACAATGTTCATTTCGCAACATGCAACTTACGCATTATACGCAAAAATTCTCAACTATCATCCGCACTATATCAGACGCAATAAGTCGCAGTATGTCATGTTCGTTTCAAACTAATATCCAGCCGGTAAACGCTCAATATGTTCTGGAAGTAAGTCATTTAGTCCAATCAGGCGCGCAGCGTCGCCAAGGCGTACTGGCGCGCAGCACAGTGCAGCGCCGTCAAGGCACACTGGCGCGCAGCGTCGCCAAGGCGCACTGGCACGCAACGTAGAGCAGCGCCGCCAAGGCGCGCAGAATGCTCTCTGCACGGAGTAAGCGCACGCATGTGCTCTTCAGGTAGTTGCGCCGTGCTGCACGTTACACCCCCCATTTGGCCACCAGCAAGATCACGAAGACACAACTCATAAGCCCCTCACGGCACGGATCAATTCACATAAGCTCCTCTCGGCACGTATCCACAACTCATAAGCCCCTCACGGCACGGATCAATTCACATAAGCCCCTCTCGGCACGTATCCACAACTCATAAGCCCCTCACGGCACGGATCAATTCACATAAGCTCCTCTCGGCACGTATCCACAACTCATAAGCCCCTCACGGCACGGATCAATTCACATAAGCCCCTGGCGGCACTGATCCACTCACATAAGCCCCTGACGGCATGGATCAACAACACATAAGCCCCTCACGGCACGGATCAACTCACATAAGCCCCTGACGGCACTGATCCACTCACATAAGCCCCTGACGGTATGGATCCACAACACATAAGCCCCTCACGGCACGGATCAACTCACATAAGCCCCTGACGGCACTGATCCACTCACATAAGCCCCTGACGGCATGGATCCACAACACATAAGCCCCTCACGGCACGGATCAACTCACATAAGCCCCTGACGGCACTGATCCACTCACATAAGCCCCTGACGGTATGGATCCACAACACATAAGCCCCTCACGGCACGGATCAACTCACATAAGCCCCTGACGGCACTGATCCACTCACATAAGCCCCTGACGGCATGGATCCACAACACATAAGCCCCTCACGGCACGGATCAACTCACATAAGCCCCTGTCGGCACTGATCCACTCACATAAGCCCCTGACGGCATGGATCCACAACACATAAGCCCCTCACGGCATGGATCCAGTTCACATAAGCCCCTGTCGGCACGGATCCAGTTCACATAAGCCCCTGTCGGCACAAATCCACAATACATAAGCCCCTCACGGCACGGATCCTGTTCACATAAGCCCCTGTCGGCACGGATCCAGTTCACATAAGCCCCTGTCGGCACAGATCCACAATACATAAGCCCCTCACGGCACGGATCCTGTTCACATAAGCGTTTGCTTCTGCTGCGACACTTCACTAGTCATGGATGGTCATCACTCCATCCCCTCAGGCATCGTTTATGTTATGGCACACAGGCGGACATCGTCACCACATCATCAAGTCATCTCAAACCGCATCATGTATGATAGGTCATGAAAATTAAGGAAATATGCAAATTAGTTTATTTTACACAACTTCAACAAAACAATGCGTTAACATCAGGGCCTCAAGTCGGGTTAGGGCCCCCAAGTCACAGGTTATGAATCGCAAGTCATGAGGTTAGGGCCCTAAGGGCGAGCACATGTAGGTGAGGTCCCTTATGTCAAAGGGTCATGCCTCAAAACATACTTTTATTTTATTTATTTAATTTAAGCAGTCAAATCACCTGTTGCTGTAGCAACTAACATCATGCCCGAAGACAGTCGTGTTGGATTGGAACTTAATCGTTTCATTCTTGACGAGGACCCAAATGCAGTACCGGCAGGCTCCACAACTATGTGTGACATTTAGACTTCATCATCCTTCAACGACTAGATCCTTAATATTGTGATTTCAAATGGACAAACTTTTTTTTTTTTTTTTTTTTTTTTTTTTTAACTAGATTTGTTCACAACTTTACCATTTAATAATTCCAATTTGTTTATTAATATGTTATATTCAACTGTTACTCGATTTAACCATAACCCGATCAACTTCAGTTTGTATAGGTACTTACTTTAGCTTGCTTATTGCATTTGTAACACATAACTTTCATTACAAGATCAGCTTTCAAACATAGATAATGTCATGACAGTACTGTAAGATAATGATTTTTCATCAAAGCCCGTACACGTTCCACCTTAGCTCATTGTAGCACTCCATTCCTTGCCGTTCAAAAGATAATTAAACACACGGATACAACACATTGTACTGCACATATCCATGTTAACTACACATCTCAAACCGATTGTACATGGATGCCATATGAAATGAAATACCTAGTAAATTTTTAGTAAGTCTCCGTTTCATCATTTTCATTTAATCACATTCACATCAAACAAGTAAAGAAGCAATATTATGGCAACGATCAGTCAATAACAACAACTGTCTCTGTTAATTAGTCTTTCAATGTGAACTAATGAAACGTCTACATAATCATCATTCCACAATTTAAACTTTTAATTACAATAGGTCATATTCAGTAAACATTTCACCAAAGCACAGAACCACCACGATTTGGACGATGCATTCAAACCAATTAATTTGCAAATCGGTGGTTTGTACAACATGACCTCTATTCCAAAAGCAATAAGGTTCAATTTATAAAATAGAATTTTGACTTTTAAAAACATCAATGTGATTTTTAATCAATGATAGTTCAGCATGTTTCCGACGTAGCTGGTATTAATGTACTTAACATAATTCAAATAATTCAAGCACAAATAATAAACGACGATCTCTCTTACTACGATCTTTCGACTTTTGTAGGCACAATAAAATGGAACAGACTTACTCAGGTTAGTTTCATATTATGGACTTGTTAGTAACTCAAACCAAGCAATCATGTCAGGCAGCAGGATTTCAGGCAGTTTCAGGCTCACAAACACGTTTCTACATGCACCAAGCCAAAGTTCACGCGAGGTCAAACGCAGGAAAACTCTCGTTTTCTTGTTAGTAATGCGTCCATATGCCTCAAATTAGATGTAAACATGTATATTAGTAAACAGCAGCACAAAACATAATTATATCCCGTCACTTTGCACAGATAGGTCGGAACTTTTCAATCACAAAAGCACGTGTTGGTTTCCGCCATGTTACCGCGATTCAATTTTCGATTCGACCGAATACTTTTATGTGGGCGATGAGTTACAATTCCGCTTCTGAGATATTAGACTGAAACTCTCTGGACACTGGTGAATACATTTAATAGACTTTTCCTCAATAATTATATAAAACATTGGAGCGGTTTAGAATTGCGTACGCGCGTCACACGGGGCCGAGGCGGAAGTGAGCCGGCTGTCAGATTGACAGCAGACCAAGGGGCAATCCATAGAGCACGCAGGGGGGGGGTCTGCCAAAAACCACTTTTCCTCTAACAATACCTTTAATAATTCCAGAGATAGACTTATTACAAAACGATTTAAGTCCATTTTTTTATCGTGCACAATGGTTGAAATAGAGTTAGATCATAAAACCAATATAAAATTAGGTGAACATGGATTTATTTCGATTTAAATCAATTCAATTTATTTTGATTTGTGAAATATGATTTATCTGATTTAAACCAAATTTCAAAAACCTTAATAGTTAATACCTACATAAAAAATCAAGTGTAGCTCATGAATATGATGCGCGTTTGATAGCGGGCTAAGTACGGAAACTGACATCATCTGAGACTGGGGAGAACCAGTGGCGGATACAGGGGGGGGGGGCCCAGGGGGCCATGGCCCCCCCCACGAACCTCTGAATTTTGAGGCCGAGTAAAGAAATGAGCTCTCTTAATTTCTTTTAATCTTAATACGTGGCCCGAGTTGGCTGATGGGCCCCCCCCAACATGAAATCCTGGATCCGCCCCTGGGGAGAACGCTATACATCTCACCAAAAATGTATGTCGAATAAGTGAGTTAAACCGTCTATCACCAAATATTTTCTTTTATGTAGTGAGAATAAGAATCACTTAGTATGAATACAATCTGGCGATTTTTTTAAGGATGGTAGGTACTGTTAGATTGAACTAAGTGATAATGTCAGGTCTTGTTTTAGCTAGGGATTGCCGAACCGCACTTCAAGCATAGGCTACATAGTAAAGTAGTCATAGTAAAGAAAGAATCTGTTGTTTATTCTTTGAAATTAAACTATTTTTTTCCTAAAATATCTTGTATTTTATATAATAACAACACTGCAAAGCGAACCGGATATCAAACGTGTATTAAGTATGACAATACATCAGACTTGTCATAAAATTTTGGGGCACAGAATCGTGAGTTCTAACTTGATAAGTTTTTAAGCATGCGTCGCTTTAGAATTTGTTTTTGTATTGTTTTTATAATGGTTTTTTGTTTAATATTTCACTTTCCAGTATTTATGATACCACGCGGCGTTACCCACGTCGCAAAATTTTCATCTAAGCTAGAGTTACCCATCAAAAAAATATACCTATATATGATAAAATTACTTACCTACTTAATAACGAAATGAATATTTTTTTCTAGAAAATGTCTAATTTTTGTGTCACTTATGTTTAATGCTGAATATGGTGGATATTAAAAGCTTAAACAGTGAGCTTAGAAAGTACATTTTGCAAGTGTTTGTTATATTTTTCCACAAAAATTATATTAAATATTAGATTTAAATCCATACGCACAAAATGTTACCTTTGTGAAAAAGAATTTAACTCAAAAAACACTTTGTAATTTTGTGATGAGCTTGTTTTACCTAAATAAAACTTCTTTTATCAATTCGTTTTGATTCAGTTTACAAAGTAAGTTTTCCGGTGGTGTGTATTTAAGAAAGGGATGGAATTAAAATGAAATTAAAAAATTGCATAAACCATTTTACACCAAGGTTATGGTTAAGTGTAAAAGGCCCTAACTCAATTTAAATCATAATGTAACGTATTTTTATTAGTGTCAAAAGGTTTAATTCAACTTCTGAACGAAATATCTCCAGCACTGTAAGTATTTCATAGACTAAACCATATAATAATAAAAGACCATAAAAATATCTAGAAGACACAGTGATTTGCTTGAAAAAATATGAAACGGTTTTCGAGAAAATAATTTTTTTTACCAAAAAATTATGTTTTTAGGCTCTCCTGTAAAGTTGCATTTTTTGAGTTGGACCGTTATTCACCGGACACACAGTATAATAGTCTTAGCATGATCTTACCATTTTACTGCTAGTATGTGACACTTATTATGCATATCTATCTGTTATTTTATTTATTACCTTCATTATTAAGTGTGTGATTCAATATCTCTAAAGATCATTTCGTGTGCAGATCTGTCGCACATCCGCGACCGTGAGATCGCAGCGCTGTCCGGCGGAGAGCTGCAGCGCTTCGCCTGTGCCATGGTGTGCATCCAGGACGGAGACATATTCATGTTTGATGAGCCGTCCTCCTACTTGGACGTTAAGCAGCGTTTGAATGCCGCCCGCACAATTCGCTCCCTCATACATCCCGACAAGTGAGATTTTATTACTTACAATTTGATTTTTAGTTATGCACTGTTGACAGATTATTGTATTTGATTTCTCTTTGTTCAGGTTCATTATTGTTGTTGAGCACGACTTGTCGGTGTTGGATTATCTGTCCGATTTCATCTGCTGCCTTTATGGCGTACCTGGTGCTTATGGTGTTGTGACTATGCCTTTCTCTGTTCGGGAAGGTATGTATCAAATTATAGCATGTAATTACTTGTTTACGTTATTAAGATGTATTAATTATCGTGTATCTTTTCGTAGGTATCAACATTTTCCTGGATGGTTTTGTGCCTACTGAGAATATGAGATTCAGGACTGAGTCGTTGGTCTTCAAAGTTGCTGAATCTGCTACTGAGGAAGAAGTAGGTCTTAAATTTTATTTAATAACCAGCATTTAACCGCGGCTTCGTCCGCACGTGTTCCCATCTCCGTAGTGAGTAATGTTAAACCAGCTTTGAAGTCCATAATAAGCATTCAAAAAAAAGGTTCGACGAAATCGGCCTCTTGTAGTTTCGCGTGATATGCCAACAAACAAATAGACGGACAAAAAAACTGTATATTGTATTTGAATATTTTGCGACGATCGATGACGGCACGCTGAAAACACAATTTTAATAATAATTGCTCTCTCTGTAAACTATTTGATGATTGAACACAGATAAAAAGGATGAATCACTACGAGTATCCTGAGATGACCAAGATGATGGGGGACTTCGGGCTGCGCGTGATGCCGGGTGAATTCTCAGACTCTGAGATCTTGGTGTTGCTCGGAGAAAATGGAACAGGCAAGACGACGTTCATCCGAATGTTGGCTGGCAACCTGGAACCTGATGAAGGTATGTTCAATGCTTAATATTTTATTATTTCAAAACTTATTAATAAATCGATCCGAAGTAGTTACTAGTGTGGTCTTAAGTTTACTCAATGCGTCAGAGCGTAATAAGTGCTTTTCCGGCATTGACTTACTATAAGTTATGGACGCCGGGTCTAATACAAAATTCTTGAAAAAAGTGTCCCAGACTAAACTACTACATAAGCGATCCAACTAAACATTTCTATTTTATTTTGCTAGCGTAGTTTTTAAAAGTTCTTACAACACAGCAGCACGGACTGCAGACGTGCGCGTAGTCCGTCAATCATACGAATCCTGGCGCGTAATTGTTTCTCTTTTGGTTCGGACACTTGAGCGCGGACCCTACGTCCAGTAGTTCGTAAGTCAATGGGTTCCGGACTTTAGTGCACAATATTCTCGCGATTCGGTCAATTTTAGCCTCTATTAGCGACACAACATACCGTAATTACGAGACCGAACTTCAGCGCTTAATTATTTTACTTGATAAATCCCCGCCGGACCAGAAGTACAATCGGGAAGTAGGAATGGTACAGTTCTGTGTCGTACTTTCGTCTTGGTATATTGAAGGTAATTTAAAAGGGATTACTTAAGTTATTCAGTTGTGATTCTTATCTGTATCTTCAAGAGTTAAAATCAGTCTTAGCTGCAGTTGTCACTTTCACACTGGTAGCAACGTTGCTCGGGAACAGCGTGACAGCAATAAGTAGATCTGTTAAACACCTTTTCTTCAAGTTTCTTGCAGAGACGGCCCTTCCTCATCTAGATTGGTTTCTCAGATACGGCTCTAACAATTTGGAATTTGGATGATTACATAAATGTTTCACTTTCCAAATCCATCTAAATAGGTTTCATTCATAGTCACAGACCTGAAAAAAGACGGACGTAATCTCGTCTAATCACGAGTGAAGCACCCATTTCTTTTGTGTGCGTGCTGTCACGCGGTACATAATGGTGACGGATGTAGGACCTGCGCCTAGAGCTAGTGCATCTGTGTGAGTGTAGGTCCCTTGTAGAACAAACGAAAATGTTGGACCTTGCATGCTTCACATCTTTTTAGTGTCACATTACGTCCGTCTTTTTTTCAGGTCCGTGTTCATAGTAGTCTGAAATGTCCATCAAGCCAGGCATCATGTTTATTTCAGCCTGTGCAGCAGGGCAGCATCAACGCAATCTTTGTTGGAAAACCAATATTTTCTAAGAGTCGTTGAACTGGACAGCAGCATGTTATTCTGATTTGGATTTTTTGTTCTTCTTGGCTAGGACATGGTACATACAGTACGGACACTCCCTGCCTCCCTGAAAAAGTTACCTCACCCCCTCTGGTGGGATGGTGGCTAACCATAGACTACGATTTTTTTTCGCAACCGCGTATGAGATAGTGGTAGTCATAAAATCCTATACAATTTGTATGAAGCTAGATGTCTGACTCCGGAGTCGGACAGCCGTCGTAGAACAAAAAAGTCGTTACGTCGATAAGGACAGCAATGAGTAGCGGTCTCCTTTTTTAACTAGAGCGAATTTGCTATGTGCATCTCTTATTCAGTGAATATGACAAGACACGTGCTTCCTTCTAGTACCTTCTCTTCCTACTTGGCTAACTGTAGTCTAGATTGACATGCTAGAATCGTACCTTTGCCTGACTAGGTTGCAAGATTTGTAAGCAATTTCAAGTCTGGCAATAATAACGTATACATACACGCGGAAAGGGACAAACAACATGGATTTTCTCTTGCTCACTCAATGCGATTAGCGTATAATATAAGCCTGTCTCGTTTTCACGACTATTATTATTTTAATGCCTTTTCTAGTCACTCTGTTTTTACGGTCAAGCAAAAACAATAAACCTTGAAAAAAACACGTTTCTTGTAGCTTACAATGGGCCCCTTATACGAATAGGGCCCCTTAGGGTTGAACTACACATGGCCGCACGCGATCGCACTTTTCCGTCGCTCCATCCTTTTCTGTCACTCAGGAACGTCATTTGCTAGAGCATATAAGATGGACGGAACGCGATCGCGTGCGATCGCACGCCGCAGGCGATGCAGACGCGTGCGGCCATGTGTAGTTCAACCCTTACTAAATTTTCGTTGTTACGTCATTGGATTGGATAGAAAAGGACACACCTAAAATTGGAAATATTGACGACGGAGAAGTACGAAAGAAGATTCAATATCACCGACCGCCATGGCCAATTTTCTTGTTTCAATCCGTAGAAAGAGAAGGAACTAGAACGAAGCACATGTCTTGTCATATCACTCAGTAAGAGATGCACATAGCGAAATACTTGGCCTATGATGGAAACACTCATTCGAATCGATTCCGAGCATGGTGTATCCGAATTTGACCACAGATTATAAGAGTGCACATAGGCTAAATTGCTTCATAGCAGAGCCATGAAAAAAAAGTCGTGCCTTTATTGCTTATGGCAACACTGAATGCGAAATGTCAGATTTTGGAAAGTTGTCAAAAATTGATCTTTCGGTCTTCGGTTTTTGTTGAAAAAATCATTTTTATCGTCGTTTTAATGATAGTATCCACGTTATTGTTGTAGTATTAATGCCATTGTTCTACGACTAATTGAGTTTAGCATAATTTATATAGTTTGAGAATGTAGATGCGTGCTGTTATTGAGGTTATAGATTTATTGTAATCTAAGAATATTCCGATGTATTTAGTGAATTTTTAAGTTATTGCCATGGCTAGGACAGAATTGTTTGATCTGTTTTTCCATCCAGTATTTCAAAAATGTCTGAAACACGCCGAAGCTTCGATGTCCATTGAAGGTACTGATTCATAGCAATCTTCATCTGTTATTTATTATAGTCATACTTTCTGGTGATGTCGTCTCATGTATTGTTGTCAGTTTGCAACTGTAATGTTTTTAGTACAAACAACCACAATTCATTGAATATCAATTCAATATATTTTACAGACTTACAACATCCCATCACTTTTTATAAAATGTCAAGTTCTAAGCAATGCTTAGAGCATTGTGAGTAATGCAGTATTGTAAAGCTATACTATATTAATACACCATTTAGTTAAAAAAATTTTACATTGGGAAAGGGACTCGGATCTCAACAATATGATCAGTTATAGACTTTGTAAACTTTGCGGTTTTAAAGAAAACTAATACTGTCATCATAATTTATACTTGTAGGTTACATTGTTTAGGTTTTGATACTAAATCTCTTGGATATCTACGATTGTTGCAGGCTGGACTATTTTTGTTAAACGTTTTTGCTACTCCACTACAGCCCTTGAACGGTCTTGTCTTCGGACATTGGCCTCCTCCATATTTCTCCATGACGTTCTGTCCCTCACCCTCTGCATCCAGTTGGGACGTGTATCCTAATGTCATTGACTCATATTTCTGGTGGGTGGGCACTATCCTGCGTGGTCTCTCCGAATCTCCACTCCAGTGCTCCGGTGCAATGCTTAGTAACTATTATTATGTGCAACGTGGCCTTCCCATCTCCACCTTACGGCTTTCTATAGTCGGTAATTATGTTCATGTTTATGTCTACCACGTCCAAAACCTTTGTTTTTCGTCGAATCCACTCATTGCGCTTACGATCTGGCAGCGTGATGCCGAGCATTACTCTCTTGTGTGACTTAGAATTTTGGCTATACACAGTATGGTAAAATAAATCTGTGAAATTCTGTGACAACGGAAGTTAAAGTACAATAAAGCAGTAATTGATGACAAACAACAACACCAGAACCTTTCACTCAGTTGCAGAAACTCTCATTAAAGTTAATCCTCCATTAAATCTCTTGCTGTCACTTTTTGTTTTGTTGACATTGTAAAAGCTAGCAAGATATTTAATGGAGGATTAACTTTAATGAGTGTTTCTGCAACTGAGTGTCAGACACTTAAACCTTTCAGACATTTCAACTTCAAGGATCAGTACTGTACACACCTCTAGGGCCATTAAGTACAGCCATACAAAAACGACTTCATTATGTTACAGTGCATTTCATTTCAAACAACATCCTCTTTGGGAGGAAAATACTCTTCAATGTGCACTCTTAGAAATAAGATATAAGTTACATCGGTCTTATGACAATACATGTTGCAACGGTCCATGGAATATATATAAACACATTACCTTCCTTTGCGTTGCGCAGTCGGGTAAAAATACAGTATAAAGGGACAAGTATGTTTTCTGTGTGTAAGAGAAATCAATTTAATAAAGAATGCTCATCAGAATCGATTGCGAGCATGGTGTGCGGAGCCTATCGGATCAGCTGCGTACCTTATTGGCTTTGGCTTTACTCTTCCATTTATCCATATTATGGGTATAGCTTTTAGGGTCCCCAGGGCACAGAGCACTTACAAAAGAGGATTAAAGAACGGTAGTTTTAGTACAATATTAAATGGGCATTTTGTAATCCTATTTATATTATAATAATCATACATAGCGTCGGTGGTGTGTTGCAGAGGGCTATGGAAACTCTATCTTGACTTCCGGGTTCGAATCTGCACATACCACATGCCATGTACCAGTGAGTTTTTCTAACTTATGTACGTAATAGTGACTGCTCTCAAACGGTGAAAGAAAACATAGTGAGGAAACTTGCAAATGCTGAAGAAGAAATTCCGATGCGTATGTGAAGACTACCAATCCGCATTGGGCATGTGTGGTGTACTAACGCCCATACACCCTCCCTTAGGGTAGGCCTGTGCCTTGCAGAGGTACGTACATAGGCTGTGATGATGATGATGATGAATACATACATATGCTCACAACTATATTCCCCGAGGGGGTAGTCAGTGATATTCTGAAAATCCATTTATAATAATAAGTATGCATACATAAGGAAGTCGGTTGTCAAGCCACTACGAGGCAATCGTAGTGGAGCTTTGGTGTTGAAAATGTTCACTGCTTAACAGCAACGTCAGGAACCTTCGGATGGGTGACTGTTTAGTGGTTTTTTATCTTGACCGTCTCTGTGCTTCGGAAGGCATGATATACAAATACAAATATATTTATTCAATAAATTTGGTTTGTATACATGCATGATAAGCAGTTGGTCCCGGATAGTTCAGTCAGATGGCAGTGTAACTATTTGTTAAGCCAGGTCAGAGGTCTATTAAGGCAGCTTAAAATTCTTTGACAGCAAATTGACCACTTATTTGCCTCCACTCATCCTCACTGGGTCTATGTGGTGGAGTATGACCTACTCCCTCTAACTCTTGATTGTTATAGGCCTTTGCCCTGCAGTGGGATCATACAGGTTATAACTTAACTTTTTTAACACAAACTCGGAAAATAAAATAAAGTGTCTTGATGCATTTAAAGTTATGAATGAGAGTCACATCTCAATTAGACCTACGCATATTTATGCCGTTTTGCTTTTAGGACGTTTTTCTAATAGGCCGTTTTGCTGTTTTAGGTTGATTTGATAATAGGTTGTTTTGCTTTTAGGTTCATCGTCATATCGTATGGCATTTTTTTGTCTTCCTGCTTGGATCCAGGGAGGTTTAAATTTCGAGGTCAAGTGTTTTAGCCAGTCTTCCGCTGGTTAACCTATTTTTTTTTCCGCTTTTAGGATGTTGTGATGGATAGGACATTTTGCTTATAGGTCATTCCGATACGAACCCTATCTACAGTATTATACTATATACTCTTTCTTATTTTGTGGTATTATGATATTTTAGTTAGACAGATTCAAACAAGTGGTATATACATACCATATCTGTCTAACAGGCATACGTCTTCTGTGCCATCTTCATTTCTAAATAATGTTTATCAACGTTTTTATTTATACAGTATGTTAGGGTAGATAGACAGTTGCATTACGTTAATTGGTAATTGTACTCATGATCCTGAACAACTTTCGCAAAGAAACATAAGGCAAATTCGCAAAAATAACGACTTTTCATACAAACGTTTGAACAACTTTTTTTTTTTGTGAATTTATGTTTCTTAGGAAAAGTTGTTTAGTATCATAACTCTTTACCTTAAGGTGGTTGCAGAGCTGTCAATTTCATACAAAATTTTGTCGTAGAACACTCGTAGACGGTATTAATTAAAGTTATATGGAAAAAAAGCTTAGAAAATGTAGATTGCGCGTATCAAATAATATTTTCAATGTAATTTTGTTCATTTTTTTTTGCATTTTTTTTTTTATTTATTTATTTATTAATTATTATATATTTAAGATTTAAAGCTTTAAATTTTGTATGAATAATTTCAAAGCTTGATATCTTTGTAATTATATTATTATACGTTATTACGTTTTGTATGTACTGAAACCAACTTAACACCCTGTACTTATAGTATTTATTTACACTCCACACATTTGTGTAGATACCAATAGGGATCCTAAGTTTCAGTTTTCAGTTGGAATCTTTACCCAGTTTGTCACCAGCTATAGGTAGATTTATTAATGTCATGCTATAATTTTAACATTTCCCTACAGGTTCGGGCCAGTTGCCACAACTGCACATTAGTTATAAGCCACAGAAGATATCACCGAAATCACAGGGGCTTGTCCGCAGCTTGCTACATGACAAAATAAGAGATGCCTATGTGCATCCTCAGGTAACTAGGCGTCTTTTCCTTTTAGATTTATGATTATGACGGATGAGAAACGACTGCATGCAGCTGAGATGCGAATGTTGAGATGGATGTGTGGTGTAACTAGAATGGACAGGATAAGGAATGAGTATATTAGAGGTAGTTTGAAAGTAGCAACTATGACGGAAAAATTGCAGAATAATATGTTATCGTGGTACGGGCAGTGGAGAGATGAGTGTCATGTTACGAGACAAGTGTTAAGTATGAATGTGGAAGGCCGAAGAAAAGATGGATGGATTGTGTGAAGGATGATATGTGTAAGAAAGGAGCGAGTGCTGAAATGACGGCTAGGAGAGATGAATGGAGGAGGATGACATATAGCGCCGACCCCAAATAATGGGAAGTGGGCAAGAGAATGATTACCTACTAGTCGGAATTCATAGGGCCGAGTGATATTGCGCTTTCTTAGGGTCTAAATATGTATTATGATGTTTTTAAAATCTAAACATTTTATGTGCCTAAAATAATTATTTTATGAATGATTAATCCTATAATTGTTACTTTTTGTTTCTTAGTTTTAAAATATATTACATTCAAAGTTAAAGTGCAGTCCCTTACAGGGCTCATGTTGCGAACTGTTATTGCCTGTATACGATCTATGTACACCACATGAAGCAATAAATGATTATGATTATTACACTGCCGCCCCCAGTAATGGGATAAGAGCAGGATTGTGATGATGATGATAATAATGAAGTTTCTGTAAACCATTTATTGACTATTGTCAATTTTCTTCTACAGTTTATAACAGATGTAATGAAGCCGATGAAGATAGAAGAAATAATGGACCAAGAGGTTCAGAACCTGTCCGGAGGAGAATTGCAGCGTGTCGCCCTGGTGCTCTGCCTCGGCAAGCCGGCCGACGTCTACCTCATTGACGAACCCTCGGCCTACCTTGATTCCGAGCAACGTTTGGTTGCTGCTAAAGTTATAAAACGGTAAGATAATCTCTCGTAAACTTTTGATATACACCAATTTTCTGCAATCGTAATCGTACCGACACGACTTGCTTTGTTAAATTTAGGATGGGTACCTCTACTCTTGCGCTGTTTTAAAAACCCATCCTATAAAGGTGGACTCATCAAAATCTATTTAGGGTCGAACCTCATCAGGCAGCTCGGAATCGGATTTTTTCACGCTTTATCCTTTTCCGTCGCTCAGGAACGTCATTAAAGCGAGAAAGGTCGCACTGCCGGTGCTGCCGTGTGCGATCACATTCCCGCTATCTTTCTTGCTCTAGCAAATTAATGTTCCTGAGCGTCAGAAAAAGGATGGAGCGTCAAAAAATGAGATTCCGTGCAGCCAGATGAGGTTCAACCATTTGTAAGTAAATAAGGGAATCCATAGTCTTCTAAGAACTGTGCAGCGTTTTGCTTTAAGGGCTACAAAAAATTGACATGGTAATGAAACAATCATAATCAGTACCTATTTGATCTAATTTAATTATTTTTACAATCAGGTTCATCCTTCACGCAAAGAGGACTGGTTTCGTAGTGGAGCACGACTTCATAATGGCCACGTACTTGGCGGACCGCGTCATAGTGTTCGAGGGAACCCCCTCGTCGTGCGCGACCGCGCACGGGCCGCAGTCTCTCCTCAACGGCATGAACCGCTTCCTCGAGCTGCTTGGCATCACCTTCCGGCGGGATCCCAACAACTTCCGGCCGAGGATCAATAAACATTCTTCTGTAAAGGTAAGACCTGATACTTTAAGAATTTGTAGTGTAGCCATCCCTAAATATCTGGAGAAACATTCGTTGTTGAAATAGAATAGGTGGTGTGGTTCGTTTGACCATAATATGTAAATCTACGATAATATGTATGTATACCATAATATGTAGATGTAAATACTCAGAGGCAAATCTATCCGCCCACCCTTCTCAAATGGCACCTGTAAAACAACAGAATATTCACAAATATTTATATTTTGCCTTAAATAATAACATTTCACTCTTGGTTCATGATTACCTTTATTTTCGAAAAGGCTCACCTACTTCAATATTTAAACAAAAATTCCATTACAAAAATGTATTTTGAAGAAATTTAGTAAATGCAAGTGGGCGGTAAGTTATGCCTATGAGTGGAATTTCTGCAGCTAGTGAAAATATACAACGGTCTTGCTATCCGTAGAGCGTCACGTGACTCCCGTCTACGGATGTTTCACTATGTTGCTATCCAACGTAATGCAAAAAACATAAGCTAGCCAATTACTACGTCACACAGACAGTCGTCATCTTCAGCCAATAAACGTAGGCACACAGGCCTGCAGGACGAAGGCCTACCCTCGCGGAGGGTGATTGGGCATTATGGCTGGCTTCTGATGGTGGAATAATGTCCACCACGCGTCGCTCGTCAACCCCCTACGTGTAACTAATACATTATATTTCTTTTTTACAGGACATAGAACAAAAACGAGCAGGTCAGTACTTCTTCCTCGAAGACTAGTGGAACCGATAGTTAATTACATAACATTGTATATTTATATATATCATGAATTGTTATCTTATCTGTCACAATACGATTGGTGGCCTAAGAGCCGTATTATATTCATGTGTACAACAGTAATAAATCCGTTTTATACTATACAATAACGTGTTCTCAATTATTCGTCTACAAGTATTGTAGCTCTCAAATATTGGAAATTTGGAAAGTTCCTTTAAATTCCATTCCTTTTCTCTTTTATTTAATTTGTAAACTGCATACATTGGATTCTGTAATATTGTTACATTACCTATATGCAATCATCGTGCATCTTTTAATTAAAGCTAAATTAAAACTGCATGTTTTATTTCTATGGCCCACCTTCCTTCCCTTCTCTAGTCCTCTCCTTCCCTCATCATACGTGAAAGTTTTTGGTGCCTTTGCCCTGAAAGTAGGATTTAACTAGGTGCACCCATAGATGTAGAAAAGAAAAATCTGTAGGTATTATGTTATTTTATTTATATCTATGATTATATTAGTTTAGATTTAGTAGAAGTAAATAATTTAAATCTGGGAATTCATAATTATGACAATTTTAATTTACAATACTACATTATTGCTAAGAATCTTGGAATACAACATTTTTAACTCTTTAGGTAACCAGCGACGTACCCTGAATTGTCATCGTAAATTACAATTGTCATGTTTATGAAATGGACCCCAGGAAGGATGTTGCAGAAAATTTTCAAAGAATATTTTTGAACACCAGATTTTTTTAGAGCCAGCTACTAATTGTAGCGTCTACTAGGAAAAATGGCGCGTACCTTCCTATGGTGTGTCGCCGGTATAGGGAAAAGCATTGCACCACTGTGCATTGCACGCGTATTCAACCGAACGTTCCGCAGACACTACTACTACTATACAGTCTCTACACATAGGTAAGCACCTGTCTATCTAATACATGGTATCTTACAAAAAGAGATCACAAACCCAGGTTGTCTTCTGTGGTCTGACCGCAATGGTAGTCCTACAGTAACATTAAATGTGGTACCTACTATATCCAAATTGCCTATAGATAGGTCCATCAATCACAGCCCTTAATTGATCAGTCCGTCTTACGACATAGGCCTCCATATTTCTCCATGTCCCTCGCCCTCTGCATCCAGTTAGGACCCGCGTGTCTCCTAATAATGAAAACTATCTACCTATTGGTAGTGATCTAGAAATCGTTCTAGGTGGTGATGTATACCTAGCTTTATTTCTGTTGGAGCTTCGACCATTTAGTATAGGAGTTACCATTACCACTTTGTTACTTATCTAAATAGGGTTCATCATAGCCTATCGTCGTCCACTGCTGAACATAGGCTTCTCCCAAGGCGCGCCACAAAACTGTCCTCGACCTTCCTCATCCAGTCGCTCCCCGATACTTTTTATAGGTCGTCTGTCCAGCGGGCACTGCGGGCAGCAGGGCGTCCCACAAACTACGCCTACCAGTTCGCGGTCTCCACTCTAGAACTCTGACACCCCATCGGTTGTCAGTTCTTCGGCAGATATGACCAGCCCATTGCCACTTCAGCTTGCTAATTTTCTGAGCTATGTCAACCAGTTTAGTTCCCTGACGTATCACTTTATTTCTGATGCGATCTCTCAGACAAACACCGAGCATATTAGCTCTCTCCATAGATATCTCGCTGAGCGACCTAGTCCTATCGTCAGGGTTCACGTTTCCGCACCATAGGTCATCAATCATTGGCAGGACGCAATGAATGAACACCTTTGTTTTGAGGCATTGCGGTAGGACGTTTTCCGAATGCAGCCTATCCTAGTTGGATACGCCTAGCGGCCTCCTTGTCGAAGTGGTTTCTACCTAGTCTTATAGTTAGTATGTCCAAGATAGACATAGTCTTGCATAACTTCTATCGCCGCCTCACCGTCTCACCGACGCAACCGCCTCTGGCTCTAAAAATGTATCTAAATACGGTTAAAGTTACTAATTGGTTAGTGCCTCATTTATGACTAGTTTACAACAACACAATAATCACGAAGAGTCATGGATACGTAGAAGACATGAATCATCAACGTAATATACTACCACTACTATGATCTAACCGCTTTGATCGTGAATAAGATCAATGACGAAAGAATAGTTTATTTCATGACGCGGCGGAAGAAATTCCAAGTTAATTTTAGAGATGATGTATGGACTTTTATGAATACTACCTAAATGTTTATCCTTGTCCAAGTTTTTCCGTGTATACTCGAAGGTGCATTTATGATGCCTATAGTATAGGCCTACTTGTATAGCTGTATCCACACTGCTAATTAGTCGGGGCCCGATTTCGGCATACATTGCCTGATTTTATTATCTCTATTTTTATAAAGTGTAGCGAAGTGTATGTAGGTACCACGTACGTAAGTACTTACAAATATTTGTAATTACCTATTCCCCAAGTTTACGAATTCGTCTCTGCATTTAATTACCGGGTAATAACAAATTTAATAATGTAGACTCTCTGTTAGTTTTAACCATTAATTAATAATGGGCCATTAAACCTGTTTTGCCTGCCTAAACACCAGTAAGTACGCTATTGTGTAAGTAAGTTTCCGATTATATCGTTTACAAGATCGGTAACGTTTAAGGACTGTACAAGGCAATTTTTAAGTAATTATCTGTAGGTAATTAAATAAGCAGAATCAAGCACGTATCCAGACTTTGGGTTCGGGGGGGGACATTCAATTTCGGGGAACGACGAAAACGGTATAGGTGTGATCACTGTTCCATACAAATATTCGGATTTCGGGGGGGAGGGGGGATATATCCCACCTATCCCCCCCCTGGATACGTGCTTGAGCAGAATCGCTAAGAGCTGCCAGAAAACACGATGTCGCTTTGATACCTAGGTACAGATTTAATCGGTTAGTGTTACTAACTTACTAGTGCTTACTACACATGCATTTTACTCATGAAGTAATGATCATGCACTGATGCATTTATTGGGGTTTAGAAGGAAGGCTGTAGCATACTGTTCATGTAATTGGTTCAATCAATTTTATAAAAATTGTTAAAAACATCAAACTAAGACAAAAAATAGGTCTTTCTTCCATTTTAGTAACTACCTAGTGCTTATAAAAGCTATTTATGATGGTGTTATCGATGAATGAGTCGAGAACCCCAACCGGATTGTTAGCCTCGCTCGCCGTGGCGGTGCCCCGGGACCGAGACGGCCGGCGCGGAGGGCGGGGTGGCACGGCAGCGGCAGCGCGGCGGCGTTCGGCGTCGTCCGATGACATCACCCTGGCTGGTGGCGAGATTACGTGGACCAGGGGTACACAACATTTTTAGTAAAAAAGGATGAATAGTTTTTGACATGGAAAGTTTAATTAAGTATAATTAAATAATAATAAATAACGTCACAGGCACATACATTGTAATGATCCCAAGGAAGCACTAAAGGCTTTTGTATTATGGAAACCATACAACAACGGCACGAACATATAACATCCATGACCGAACCGGGATTCGAACCCAGCAGTCCGGCGTGGTAACCATACACCAACCGGGTCGTCGTCGTTATAGGTACTTCATTGCATATAGTTAACGACGAAAAGATTTTCCGTTTCCTACTTAGCATCCTGGCGAAATCTGATACGTAGTTAAATATAATTTATTTATCAGAAAGATGTACTATCCGACATATCTTGGACAATAGTACCTAAAGCTGTTAAGTGAGTGAGAGCAAGTGTCTCATAATCTCTGTTTCTGAAATTCAAAATAGCTTTACAATTTCGTTGCTATTTGAAATGGAGTATACCTAGTTATAATGTAAAGTTGAGTGGTTCCACCTGAATGTAAAAATTTCAGACTTAAGTGGTAGCTAACTATATAGGTAGGTATTATACAGGGTTTTAGCGAAATGATTAGGTTTGGTGATCTTATCATGATCCTTGAATGTATGATAGTGATTGATAGGTAGGTATAAAAATTGTTTTTGGGCGAAAATCGATTTCCATGCCTATCCATCCTGAAACATTTACCTAATTTCACTCTAGCGATAGACAAGCTCGTTCAAACAAACAACATGTCACACAAAATGACACATTGTGGTCTGTCATTGCCACGAAGTGAACTCAGGAACATCAATGCGGTGCGCCCACCGCATTCAAGTGGAACATGTTGCTTCTATGAAAGGGCCTGTCTACCGCTAGAGTACCTATATGTCAGTGCCTAATTTGATAAAAGTGAGCCATGCTACAATTACGCGTAGGCACGTAGGTAGACGCTTGCTATAACTGTTACGCATATAGACTAATCTTAATGCAGGCATTTAATTAACTAGCCTAACGTATGAATTACATACTACCTAGCTAATTTACCAAACGCCTACATCTACAACACTTAGGGCCTGCCTTTATCACTACTTCTGAATAAATTCTTGATAGTAGCTTATCAGGATGACAGATCGTTTAATAAATCTTTCATACGAAATATGTCGATTTGTCAGATAAGCTATTTAAGAGCTTATCCAGAAATGGTGAAACAGGCCCCCTAACCCTACACTACAGCTACATAAAAAAATCAATCAATTATAGGTAGTTACTTACTGAAGTATGTAGAGCTCGAGCACAACTGAAGCCATACCAAGGTGACATTAGAAACAAATAAGTGTGGCATTTTTGGGTTTTGTTATTCTGTGGCGTTCGTGTAGGGCGTGCAGGTTAGGCGAAGGAGGTACTCGAAAATAACCACGCGTAATAAAGTTCAAACCATCACTGGTGTTTATTAGCGAAAATCAATTATAAATTTCATAATACAATACATTGGACAGCGAGGCGTTGACCTCGCTGCAGACGTCAGCTAAAAGTAGTATAGTGACAATATACCTATAATTCTATGACGTGGTGAGTCCATGTGTATAGAATGTCATTGGATCTAGATCAAAAAAATAGAAACTATAAAACTTACCAAAGGTTGACTACAGCAGATGAGCGAGAGGGCGAACAAAAAGTAACTCCGTCGACCGAGCGGCCGACTTCACTCACCGAGTTTCATTCGTGGCATCGTGTTTATTTCGGAATTTGCCGCATTGTGGTTGGGTGTGTCTCTTGCTAAATAACAAAAAGTAAGTCTTCTAAACTTTTTATTATCCGATCAATATCTTACCTTAATTCAGTGCGTATTATCATAACTACGTAATCAACGTAAAGCCTAATAATTTCTAATTGGAATGTGAAAATGCCGGTAGGTGCGTACCGGTGTTTGCTAATCTCAGAATCACTCCACTAGCCGGTTGTTAGGAGAGTTCTTATTTTTAGCGTAAACACGGGAGGAATGTGTTAAACATTACTTTGCGCATACTAAACGCTGGCTTTTCTTGTTTTAGAAAACTCTCAAGATGAGCGGACAACAATACTACCCGTACAAGGTAAGCCTCCTACATAAAGTGGTCTATAGCTACCTACAATGGCATGCATGTCTATTGATTCTCACGGGATGATGTCATCTTTTCGGGGCAAGGTTGTCGTTAAAACAACCGGCTTTAGGAACCTGCTGGGAAGCAAAAAGACTTTATAAAGCAGGGTACCACCTACTTTAAACATTTGTATGAAAGTTTTGTACCACCAGCTACGTAATTAAGCAAGATACTTTAATTGATCGTTAACTTCGCAAAGGTTAAAATTAAGTGTAGGTACCTAGCACAAGAAATCAAATAAGCACCTACCTTACTAGGATTGTTTCAGAATGGAAAAAATACCGAACTATTAGTCTTTGAGATATAATGAATACCTCAATGCTATTAGGTACCTACTTAATTAATTATGTACTTAATCCGTGACTAATCAGAGTAAAGAGAGGCTATTAAGTACTTAGCTTTACCTCTTCACTTATAGTTGTTTAAGAAACTTATTTTGTGTCTCTACGTATGCCGTACGGATGAACACAAAACAAAACCTGAATGTAAAGATAAAGTGAAAAACATGATTGATTACAACAAATCAATCATTTCACATGTACCTATACCTACATAACACAGATAACAATTGTATATCTAGGTAGGTATACCTAACTACTGAAACTGAACAATGTAAATATACATTTACATTAGTCAAAGATATCGAAGGGGTGATTCAGAGTATATACCTACTCAACGTTTAGAAGAATTTATTACATAGGGATATGTAATAGGTACCTACGTATTGTTGAAAAATTAAACCATTCATGGCACTTCATTCAACGAATGCTGTTCAATTTCTATATTTCTCCCATTGATTTCGTTTTATTAAAAACCTTCTGTAGGTAGATAGCTACCTACCTACGTAATAGTCATGTTACCATAAGGTAACACAAGGTAAGACAAGGTAGGTAAGGTAAGGTACCTCCTACTCCTGTAGCGGTGAGGTTGTAACCACCTGTCCACTTACAGTGCACCCCCACCGTCTACCCGGCGGAACCCTTCGACCCCGTGGGCGACGCTGAGACCCTCCGCAAGGCCATGAAAGGCTTCGGAACCGACGAGAAGGCCATCATCGACGTCCTCTGCCGTCGCGGCATCGTTCAGCGCCTCGAGATCGCCGAGACATTCAAGACTCAGTATGGAAAGGTTAGTCACTTACACGAATCTACGCCAATCTAAGCCACCATTGACCCACAGCTACGTACCTATGTTCTTGACAAAAGTCCCTAACTACTAAAAAGGTATGAATTCTCAAACTGCTGCATTTTAGAAGTTTTTATTCTACGCACAACTTTGATTCCGAAATTTAAGTACCTAGTTAAGTAAATTAATTTGGTTAAAATCGCGGGAAAACTGTACTCTTTTCGTAGCCACTTGTGGAATAATTTCTTGAGCTAATTATCTGAAGGTTTGTATACCTACTTATTATCTGTTTTCTAGATTGAGTGCAACATAATTCTACAAATATACTACAAAATATTATACTAGTTAACTATTCGTGTTTTCCAATGCACATTAGATATATTGATTGAGTGCTGCGTTAATAGTTTTTATTATTCACATAATAATTAATGATTTCATATACTCACCTACATTTTGTATAACATGATTTCTGACTCATGAAAATCCTAGAACTCTTAGATAACGGAAATTTTAGCTTTTACGGGATGTAATTTTAGACAGTTGCATTTCCTACTTTAAAAGGTGACTTTACAGAACTATATTATACTATTGTCTACCTATTATACCTGCTGAACAAGTGTGTCCAAGGAAAAAGAAAGGAAATGCGCCAAAAAAATCAGCTTCTTATACTAACGAGAGCGTTCAACAAGCTGACCTAGAATCGCAAATTCAAATAAAAATATAGGTTCCCTGGGGAAAGTTGTTCAGTATCATCACATCACAGAGTACATAGGTATCATGCATGAGCACAATTACCGTTTAAAGTAATGCAACTATACACCTTGAATAATAATTTATCCCACGTATTTCGGTCGTGATGTAATGATAATTGCTATCATTACGAGACCACTATAAAAGCTGTGCGAACGTAACATTGTTTTTCACTGCCGAAATCTTATACAATTTTAAACTACTAAGCCTTCGAGTTGTTTAGAACCGGAGGTGTTTTCTGATAACATCATCGAACGGGTCAGATGGCGGCCTTGCTGGTAACCTTACTTACTGCTTTAGTCATCCAGCGCTGAGTCACAGCTCCTGTTCTCTGCTGAACTCTGATGAGGAAATCGTAGTGTACTTAGGTACCTACCAATTCTAATTTATACTTAATTCACTTCCTCATTTACGGAAGTTATGAACTACTACTTAGACTTTTTTACGGTCACGCACGATTGTGTGTTTTTTAATAAAAACAGTTGAGCTTGCCTAACAATTTGCAGACTGAATCAACTTTTTGGAACTCTTTATTAAGTATCTTGAATTAACTGTGCCCTCCCACATAGGAAACGTTTGCTTTGCGATGTCTTTGGAGTTCATAATGACTCATGTCTACACAGTAACAGGAAAATGTGCAAAATGGAGTGATATCCGCCTACTGTACCTATTGTACTTAGATATGAGTAATATGAGTATGAGGTACATAATTATGTAGTATAATATTTTATGATTCGTACCTAACCTTTCTTGCAGCTTGTTATCTATTGAGACTGTTTACATTTGATTAAGATAGGTATTGCCTTCAACAAGGTGATAATTTTGCAGTGTTATAATTAATGTTTACTTGAAAAGATAAACAGATTTAAATCGGCAAAACTTTAATTGGCGCGTTTGACATCGAAAATTTGATAAAGTACCTACCTACCCAGTTACCGAATTCATATGCTTACCTAAGTACACTTACCTTTACTATTTAGGTACCTACTTATAATCATTCAGCATTCTTGACCTGATGGGCAGTACCCCGAAGGGGTATGTATCAAAATCTAATCAAATATAGGTACTTTAATATTTATCAGTGCCGCTTTAATACCTACATACATTCCCCTATGTAAAAATAATATAATTAAAAATAACCATTAATATAGGGAAAACCTCGGTGAAATAAACTACGTATCTACGACAGAATGACAAACAAAAACGGGAAAAGTAAAGTTAAATTGTTTTTTTATGAGATGTATTAAATGTATTAGGTCCAGCCTGACCAGAAATATAAAAAACCTGGTTTGGGGGCGTTGTAATCGACGTTGCATTAGGTACTATAATGGGTGAACTTACATCGAACAACTTTCCCAAAGAAACAAAAGAAATTTTATACAAACGTTCGATCAGCTGATTGCATTTAGTAATATAAGGAAAGTGAAAAAATATTTGGAACTGCAATGAAATGAGTTAAATACTTAATTAACTAATACGTTATTTTTAATTAAATTAAATGAGTTAAGTTTGACATAATTGAGGAAAAATATGTATAATTTAAACGACTAACAATCACTTAACTGTCACGTGCATATTACATATTTTTCAGTAATTAATGTACTATTAATTAGGTAGGTACTAATTAGTTTAATTTAAAAAATTTCTACTATAGTATACTGGGTATACTGTATACAGGGTCCAACTTAATTAAAACTTAAAACAAATATCCAGTCGGTTTTTTAAGGGTAACTTCAGAAGTGCGATTTTTGAAAGTCAAATCAGCAGTAGAAAGATGCGTATCTCCATAGTAATTTTGACATTTTCAACTGCTGAGCTCACCGAATGAGATTAAAAAATCGCACTTTAGACCATAAAACTTTACAACTTTCGCTATGGGATTGCAGTCGAATTTCCGAAAAAATTATCATCCCCTTACAAAACTATCACGACCCAATATACTACCTCACTAATTGTCGATGGGCCAGGAAATATTCTTTCGGTTCGCCTTGGGTTCTACTGTTGTTAAATGAGTTAGTATTAGTTTACGTTATTAGTTGCCTACTCATTAAGAACCCATAGCACAGAGGATTATATAATCCTCTGTGCCCATAGTCACGCACCTAGTCCTAGGTACAAAATGTAGGTATAATAGTTACAAACATTTGAAAGATGTTTGATGGCTTGCCACTCGACTCCTATCGAATATTTTCTTTCCCTTTGTATTTGTAAGTAGGTTTAAATTAGTAGGTTTAAGAAATTCCTATGTGTATGATAAGTCTGCCAATCCGCATTGGGCACGAGTGGTGGACTAACGCCCATAGAGTAGGCCTGTGACATGCAGTGGGACTTATACAGGCTGATGATAATAATAATTGTGATATACAGGGTGTAAGGAAAATTATCATTAAGCTTTTAACCACTTACTCTACCCATCAAACTGAACAACTTTTACTATGGGAGCAAACCTGTCAGAGCAAAAAAGAAATCAGCTGTTCCATACTAGAGTGCAATACCTACTCGACTAAAATGTATGAGTCTGCTGATTTTTTTTTGCTCTAACAGGTTTGCTCCCATAGTAAAAGTTGTTCAGTTTGATGGGTAGAGTATGTGGTTTAAAGTTTAATGATACTTTTCCTTACACCCTGTATAACCTATAGTATGTGCTTTATCGATGCTGCTCTGCTATGCACCTACTGACACATGCTTTGCGAATGTTGAAATAATGAATTATTAATGAGATGATTGTTTTACGAACTACTGTTTAACTGTTTTTGTCATGATTAATAATAAAACAAAGTACGACAAATATCGTCAATTTATTTGTAGAACAATGAAAATAGTAGAAAATTCAGTTCAGTAGCGGAAACTTGTTGAGTTTTATGACACTGTAAGATTCGTACCTACCTACCTACATCTAGGCCAAGCCCAGGTCAACCCACACCCACCATTAGGTAATTCGCGAAAGCAGGTGGGCCACGAACACAATTTATTAAAGGAAAGGTAGGGCTCTAGGGGGCTGCAATCCTTTAAAGATAACATATCCTATACTTAGGTAATACATTAGTCTTGTGCGGTTTTGGCGTAGAATAATTACCTATTTACACTTAAGTATCCCTTAAATTTTTTAGGCGTGTCGCACATTAAGCTTATGCGTTTGTATAAAATTCAATTTCTAATTTAACAATGTCTACACAGGTTGTTAGGAAAAATAGGTATCATTAACCTTTAAACCACACACTCTACCCATCAAATTGAACTGAACAACTTTTACTATGGGAGCAAACCAGTCAGCGCCAAAAAAGAAAATCAGCTGTTCCATACTAAACTGCAGCGCCTACTCGACTAAAATTTATAAGACAACTGTTTTTTGTTGTTGTTGTGTCTGATTTGCTCCGGTAGTAAAAGTTTTTCTGTTTGATGGGTACAGTATGTTGCTTTTCCTTACACCCTGTCAAACTCAAAACTCAACTCAACTCAACTCAACTCACATAATTATTATCATGCACTAAAGACCTAGCTTATACAGCAAGAGATGTTCATTCGCGTATGTGTCATTGCGCTGAAACTTTAAAAAAGATAAAAGTAAAAGTAATAAATTATTCACTAGGACCTGATGAGCGAACTGAAGAGCGAGTTGGGCGGAAACTTGGAGAATGTGATCCTGGCCATCATGACGCCCCTGCCCCACTTCTACGCAAAGGAGCTGCACGACGCCGTCGCCGGGATCGGCACCGACGAGGAGGCTATCATCGAAATCTTGTGCACTCTCTCCAACTACGGCATCAGGACCATTTCTGCATTCTACGAGCAACGTAAGTCAAACCTTAGTGTCCGTGTGCTGTTACAAACAAAGGTGCTGAAACTATTTTTTATACATCCTGTTTTATGACATAGACTCACATAGACTGGCTAGAATGAGATTTTTGGAAGTCATCCGTTGAAATCTGCAGTAGAAAATGACATAAATAGTACCTATGAAGTTTGTGTCTATCATGGAGTATCTGGTTCGTGGTGTCTATCTATTGTTTGTGTGAATATGATCATTATTTCGAATCTCACGATTCAATTACTCTTCCTTTGCGTCGCACAGTCGGGTAAAAATAGCAATTATAGACCTGAAAATTTTCGAATATTTTTTTTTGTGTCCCAATCTTATAGGAAGTTATGTTGCGGAGAGCTCGGTGGTGGCGCGTTGCGGAGAGGTACGGGGTACGGACAACATACGACGTACCAATGAGTTTTTCTAACTACGAAACTAAAGAAATTCTGATGCAAATGTGAACTCTACCAATCTAAATTGCGCACGCGTGGTGGATTAGCGCCCATGTACACCCTTCTAGAGGGTAGGCCTGTGCCCTGCAGTGGGACGTAGGTAGGTATATAGGCTGGTGATGATGATGATGTTGCTGATTGTGCAACAATTCAAAACTTTAGTTGTAAACGTTATTCATTCTACCAAGATCTAAAAATTCATCAGTATGGCGATATAGTTGAATTTACTTTACTTCAGGTGACCCAATAAAGAGATCCTTTCACTGAGATTTGACCTAAATCAAAGATATTAGGATTTTAAGTTCCACAATACTACCTAATTTAGACATTATTAGCACTTCCAAAGAACCCAACGATAAATAAAACATCGTTGGGCACTGCAATGATGGACGTTTAGCAATGAATAATATTATTAAGTAATTAGGTCACGTCAAGGATATTTGCATAAACATTACGTCAGTTTTCATGGCTTGAATGAATACGCCTTCAAACAATACCTTACCTAGCTAGGTACCTCTATGAGGACAAGAATTTTTTCTATTTATTATTTCTTACAATCGTGGTTGTTTATATCTAGAGGATATTGTTTTTCTGCAGTGTTATCAACTTATCAGGTTATGTCGGCGTAAGAAAAAGTTTCAGACCCCAAAAGCTATAATGTTATGGTCGATATTTATGAATGCATTATAATAAAACTTTAACCCGCATTGAATACGTTTTGTTTCCGATAAAAAAAAACCTCTGCCAAATATAGAAATCAGTTCACTTCATTACGCTGTCTCATCTAAATTGGGCGATATCGAAGTACTTCGATAAATAGCTAGTTCTCTTTCACCCGCCCGCGGTCGTACTACCCTCATGTGGCGCATGACATTTGTTTGTCGCGTTGCCTGTCAACGTCAAGTAGTGTGTTTTCTACAGAAATGTAATGTGAATATCTGTTGTCCAGTGTACGGCAAGAGCCTAGAATCAGATCTGAAAGGTGACACGTCCGGGCACTTCAAGAGGCTCTGCGTGTCTCTGTGCATGGCCAACCGCGACGAGAACCAGGGCGTGGACGAGGGGGCCGCCAAGGCCGACGCTGAGGCCCTGGCCGCAGCCGGCGAGGGACAGTGGGGGACCGACGAGTCCGTCTTCAACTCCATCCTTATTACACGCTCCTACCAACAGCTGAGACAGGTGAGATGAATACAAGGTGTTACAAAAATACAAATAAACCTTTAAGGTGGTCGTTTAGACCATCATCAAACTGAACAACTTTCAGTATGGGACCAATATCGAAATCGCGAAAAAAACAAACTCTACTCAAAAACTACTCTACAAATCGACTAGAGCTAAAATATGTATGGGATATCAGATTATTTTTTTCGCGTTTTCGATGTTGGTCCCATATCGAAAGTTGTTCAGTTGTCTAAACAACCCCCTTAAGAGTTTTAAATATGTATTTGTACTTATGAAACACACTGTATAGACGGACCGGTTTTATACATAATATTATGATCCAGTTTTACTTGCATTAAAATTGAAAACATTTGAAATTAATATAATACAATACATTTTGTCATACAGTACAGGTGGGTTTAAACTGAGTTATAATTCCTCATGTTAGTACTGGTTACTGTATTAGTTAAACTGAGAAGGTTCCCAAACTTAGTATGGGCACGACGCAGTTAGGGATTGCAATCCGGTTTTCCGGATCCGGTAATCCGGCGGATCCGGCACCATTTACGGCCTACCGGATCCGGCACTAGCTAGCCGGATCCGGTACGGATCCGGTAAATGTCTTGAAAATCTAATAAAACCGCTTTTTTAATGAAAATTCTCGCGGTGGACGTCGCTCACGACGTTATTTAGTCACCTGCTACGACAATCCACACCTACACGTACATTTAAACTAGAAATGTGTCCCAGGTATGGAGCCTTTTTCTTCCCTACCATATTAATATGTCAATATAGAAATGACAGCAGAAAAGTTTTATTTTGTTATCCTGTAAATAAAAGTATACAAAAATAACAGTATGTGTAGTAGTACATACCGTCTCAGTCTGACAAAAGAAAAATAACCATAAATGTGAAAAGTGTGGATGTGAGGCGGTCTCTCTTTATGTTATTCAATGCTTTGAGGCCTAGATAATGTTTTTTTTCGAATTATTAATACAATAGAAACTATCATTTCGTAACAATAATATTTTTTTTCACAGTTGCTAGAAACACCTTTATTGTTTTTCAGTTGATTTTAAAATGAAAACGCAAATGATTATGGATATTTCCAATCCGGACGGATCCGGCGGATCCGGCCGGATCGGTGAAAATCCGGTCGGATCCGGCCGGATTGAAAATTGCACCGGATTGCAATCCCTAGACGCAGTATTATTGTGCCAAATACTCTCAAATACTCTGTGACTACCTGTGTGAGTGAGGTACCTAATCGATATCCACTACTGAGACAGAGCAATCGAAACTAATAGCAACAAAATTGTTATTTTAATGAAATTACAGAGACAAGTGACTGCCATTTGCCATTTAAGGCCAGGTTATCCCAGTGCAAGCGTCTCTTTCTTGCAAGCATAAGTTTACAATTAGCCATCCCGCTCCAATTGAAAGCAGGATCGCAAAAAAACGTGTTTTTCATCAATATCTTTGCTCATGGGTGTTTCTAAGCTCAAAATTCTACGGAGTTCACTAGAAATATTTAATGTTTTTAGTTAAGTACAAGAATAAAAAGTTAAATATCAGCAGTTTAATCATAGTATTGAAAAAACATAACAAAAAAGGGTAACTTTGGGATTTTTTTCTATCTATTAAACTTAATCTAATCGTGTAATTGAGAACGGTCGCCTATCAGCCAGATCCTTAAATAAGACATAATTGGTTTTCAGACTTTAAAACACAGTTTAAAACACTTTCGTTCGTGTTCAAAAAACGGCCTCGACGGGATAACAGCGTCTTAAGCTATTGTTCGTCCCAATTGTATGTTTTTGGTGTGCAAATAAAGAATATTTAAGTTATGTTATTAACACCCTGTTGTTACGGACACCCAAAGTATACCTATGTCATGTCCCTACGTCAGTTATTTACATAGTACGGCTAGTGGCGTTTCGCTTAGTACGAGTTCCAATAATAATTTTACGAGCCTTCAAGAGCAAAGCACTTATAAATTCGCGTCTACCAGACGCCTTCTAAAGCTGGCGTGTAAATATGCCGACCTATAGCCAGATCTTGCAAATCCAAGCAATATCACACTTAAGTCTTTAAGCATAGAGCCGTACCGTGTGACTTGCTTCGTGAAGCGGAGTTATGTAATGTAGGTTATGTATGGATTGTAGTGCTGTACATGTTTCTTGTGCCATTCATTGCATTAGTCATGCACAACCACCTTTGTATGCTCACTGAGCTGCCAATTTAAACGTATCCGATAGTTAAATGACTAAATTATGATGAGTCCTATATGATTCTCTATGTTGGAATTACGTTTCTATCGATCAGTTACTTGCTCTTACGTTGATGCACACTAAAACATTTGAGTACTTGAAGAAAAAACTAGGTAGGTATAAATAAGGGTGACTGCATATCTATCCGCGGCGAAGGAGGCGAACGAAACGAATTTTCTTTTAATTCTTCTGACGATTCGTCCGATTCGCCGCGAATAAGTGTGCGAGGTGTCATGGAATTTCATACAACCAATTCTAAAATTCGATTATTTCGCCTCCTTCGGCTAATTCGCCTCTGATAAATGTGCGTACACCTTAAGGCGGTATTATCATTGAAAAGCAATTTAAGAGTCCATATCACACAATTTTGGAGCAGACGCGTTGACGGCACGGTTATTATTATTTGCGTATGGCTTTTATTTCCTCCAATCAAGAAGAACAAAGCTCATAAACCACATAAAATCAAATTACAAATCTACTTATAGGTATCTAAATTTTGGAGCCGAATCTTGGCTTCCGGCGTTATAGTTTCCATATGTCCGATAAACCCCCCACGAAACTTCTTTTAGGACACTCTGATATCGCCGCGACATCACTGCGATATTTCAGGGATCAATCAGGCCCTGTACCCGGACATTGGGTTTTCGATATATCGCGACCTGTCCGGGCAGATCTTCTGTGTCTGTATCGCGGCGGTACGACGTCGTCGCGGCGGTAAAATGAAGTCTGAAATTGCTTAGTCCTCAATTCAAAATGATTTCTAAACATAATTGATAGTTAGCATAGAAATAATTCTGAGAATTATATTGAACGTAGCGAACAATTAATAAGCGATTTAATAATATCGTATTCGTAGGCTCAATTAAATTGATATAAAGCAACAATGTGGTGCGGTACTCATCAATTTACCATACGTAGAAATCTGCATTAATTGTTTCCATGTTCTAATATAGACATTATTATTCATGTTAAACGGTTTGACATGAAATTAAAACATTGAAATTAATTGTTTCAGATCTTCTCTGAATTTGAGGCGCTGACCGGCAAGGACATCGAGGAGACCATCAAGAAAGAATTCTCTGGCAGCGTAGAGAAGGGCATGCTTGCTATTGGTAGGTTTACTTATAAGTATTATTATAACTAGAGTTTACCCGCGACTTCGTCCGCAGAAATTATATATCAGATTCTAAGTCAAATCATAAGCTATCAAACAAAAAGTTTCCTCAAAATCGGTTCAGTAGTTTTTGCGTGGTGCAAAGGTTGATTTGGAATAGGGGATACCTAAAAACTAATATCGTAAATTTTTCTTGTAAATATTATCTTCGTTCTTCGGCGAGCGTTGGGCATCAATCACCGCGCAATGGGTGCCTAAAGATTGTAGTCGAGGTCGAGGCAGACCCCGGAAAAGGTGGCGCGACGAGTTGGATGCCTATTGCAGCGAATGGAGGGATGCCGCGTTAGATGGAGATACGTGGAAGAGTTCAGGGGAGACCTTTGCCTAGCAGTGGGACGTAATCTATTTTTAAAAAAAACTTCGTTTCTGTACACACTTCTGTTATGTACAGTTTTATAATATTTTAGATAGGTGCCTAACTATAACTAACCACCTACGTATGCATGAGTGTAGGTGTACGACAAACTTACAAGGATTACCTCAGAGTGTTGGTTTGATGTTTGTTTGTATGCAGTTTGACGTAGATTAATCTAGAGCTGTCAGGACAGAGGCAATGATGTGTACAAGGTCGTGACGTGTAACTAACAGGAAACAAGCAGTGACCTCGCGCTTAGTCATACTACTTACTTTTTTTAACCAACCAAATTGCATTAGCGTCACAATTGCTTTTTCAAAAACAGTATAGTTAACGCCTAGAGTATGTGTTTGGTTACAATGGTTAGGTCTTTGTTTGATACCTCGATTTCGAGAGGAGTTTCTTGGTAGGTAGATTAGCAAAATATTTTCTTATTTTAATGTATTTAAGGTAGGTAAGTATATCTAAGATTCCTGCAAGACATTATTCGAACACGGCTTTGCCGGGTTTCACTCATGGTCAAATTATGATTTTGAACTACTTATATTAGACTTGTCTCATTATCACTAATTGAATGTGAACTGGTGCCAAGTTTCATCGAAATTGTTTTGACCGTTTCTAAAAAAATCATCAACCATCAGTGTGATGTTAATGTCAACAATTACTTTATAGTAAAATGCGTTAAGAGCAAAGTTGGTTTCTTCGCGGAGCGTCTCTACTACTCAATGAAGGGTCTCGGTACAAACGACAAAACCCTCATCCGGATCGTGGTCAGCCGCTCAGAGATCGACCTCGGCGACATCAAACAGGCGTTCCTCGACCAATACGGAAAATCTCTCGACAGCTGGATCTCTGTGAGTTTATCTCTCCTTTTACAATTTGTGTCTGTTTACATTACTTGAGTTTTCACTGTTTGGAGTTAACATCAATTTTTAAAAGACGTAGAAAAATTTGGTTTCGTATTTTTGGCAAACCTTTGGCTGTATTCAAATGCCTACTTATATTTATTACTTAGGAATAATTTGCTAAAATGCATCTTGTCCTAATTTCAATGCGTTGAAATTTGCTCCGGGTCAAGGGATCTTTTATAGAGAGCTAACAACAAAAGAACAAACTGGTACTTTTTGAATTACTTGGTCCCACTTACGTCAACCTGAGTTAGCAATTAACTTCAGGATAAATAGCTATCTCAATTGTTTTCTGTAGAAAAAACCATGGGTTACCAACTTAGACTGGAGTTTATTGCTGGCCCAAGAGTGCGCAAGTGGGCTTATAATTTGTAATTTTCATGTAATGTAAACATGTTATGTTGGCAGATCTTTTAAAAATGTGATGTTAACGTTTGCTATCATTTGCCGATCCCAGAACAATATTTGAAATATCTATATTTATAATGCACTTTCATTTATATCCATTGTACATGTTATGTATGTGTCTTCCACGTCAACATCCTAACAATCATCCTGTATCACCGCGGCACGTATCATTTATAGGTACTTCATATTTTGCAGTCACTAGATCTAGATATTGTATAAATTACTTATCAATATTTGCATCATGCGTGTCCGTTTGATTTGTTTGGCGTAGATAAATAGATATCTAAATCATAAGTACTCGTAATTAACTAACAGCATGGAAACTCATTTACCTACTTAACTAAGTACCAAAAATTTCAGTGAAACTGACCCAACATTTCTTTGATTGTCTGAGAAACATTAAAGTAGTCTTGCGTAAATCTAAATATGTAGATTATAATAATGCATGCATGCGAAATACTAACTTAAAGAGACAAATACGTTCATATTTATCTTTCTCTTCATTTCTTCACTGCGTTATATTCAAACTACTATCAATAATGTTTAATGTATACAGATCTATTTATTTATTATTGCATACTGCATAGAAATAGTATCAAGCAAGACTTTCTACCTATTATTCGGAGATAAATTAAAATCGGCTTAGAAAATTGTTAACAAAATGTGATAACTATGATGTGTTCGTTTTCTACGTCGGAAGAGTTTTGTTTTATCTAACAAACGTGATGTTTTGTAACAACTGGGTAAAACTTTATTTTATAAGGAGCCTAATTATAAACCTACTGGCGTTTGGAATAGTGATGCGTTTTGATTGCAGGACGACACTTCCGGGGATTACAGGAAGGCTCTATTGACCATTATCGAATAAATTTGGGGATCCGAAGTGGTCGCTGGTCGGGACGGCAACGATTGCGATATCCACCTAGATGTTAAATTTAAGTTGTTTTTGTGTCAATTGTTAGGTTGATAAGTGACTGCTAGGTAGGTACACTGACGACAGAACAATCCTAGTCGGTCAGACCAGGTGAGATAGTTTTGGCTTCAGTGTGCGGATACTCTTAAAGATTCCATGTCGGGTGTAAATTTCATTCACAAAGATCTGTATATTTTGCTTCTTGTACTCATTCATGTAACTTTCTTTGCACAGTAGCTAACTGTTCTTGTGTCGTGTGCATGAAGGGTAGTGGCTTACACCACTTTAATTAGACGTAGTTTTTACAAGTAGTTATTGGCATTTTTTCAGGACGAAATCGGAGGGTCGCTGGGCCATCTCCTTTCTTCGATGGCTTACTAGAACGACTACAGTGCTAATTATAATCTAAATCTCAGTATTACGAGTAGCCATTTTTGGTGTATATTAATTAACAGTGCTGTGTATTTCATGCGTTTATTGTAATCAAGTACACTTAAATTTGCATTTTAAATATAAAGACATTTATTTTTTTATTTAATCTATACTTCTATGTAAGTAATGCCATGCATTGAAATCTCCTATTATATACAACTTTGCATGTTATGTGATCGAATAAAACAATCTCAAAAGAAATGATGGGCCAGTTTCGTTATAAGTTTTTAACGTTATAGCATTGGTTTTTTTAACGTTTACAGGAAGATCTAACTGGTGACTTCAGGGATACGCTAGTCACACTTTGTGCCTAATCCTGCAAAATAATATTAATTCTAGTGATTTGTTTGTTTTTAAATTATTTTGTGGAGCCTTGCATGCAGTTCTGAATTGTTTCAAAATTTCTAGTAACTAGTTACAAGTACAATGGTATATTTTGCAGGATGATACGAATGGGGACTACAGACGGGTGTTACTCACTCTCGTGTCGTAAGAAAGCATAATACATTTAAGTAAGACTAATTGTTCGCCTTACGCTCGCGATGTTCCCACAAACTGCCTTTACATGTATTGTATAACTGTTGAGAAGTGGTTAAAATAAAAGCTTGATATTTTTGTGAAAATGATATATTTATTGGTGCTGTAGTTTTGTTTACAATATACATATTTACATTTATTATTAATTAAATTATGTATGTTCATGGTATGTTTTAATCTAGATCCCTTATCCCTTCTTTTGTTATCTGAAAAAGTAATGTTTGTGTCGCATTAAAAAGTAATAATGCTGAGACATTTTGTTATTTACATCGGTGATTAATTGGTAGTAACATCAAATGTTTTTGACCTGCCTAAAGACATGACACGCTTCTGGCAAGATATCAACAATTCCACCATTCACCATTACTAGGAAAGCCGTATTTATTTTGGCCGGCATCCAATTCAATCTTCGATCCATCACTTTTCACGATCGAGTCATTGGTGTCTTTATATCGTGTAGGCAGGTATTGATAATATTTTGCACAGATTTCATGATAATAGTTATATAAAATAACTAGTGTTTTCCCGCGACTTCGTCCGCACAAATTATATACCAGATTTTAAGTCAGATCATAAGCTATCAAACAAAAAAAGTTTCATCAAAATCGGTTCAGTAGTTTTTGCGTGATGCGCGAACAAACAAACTAACAATTTTGTCAATAGATGGCGCTGCACGTCATTTAAATCGCGCTATCGAGTGTTATTTGATTTTATATGAAGTGAACCCTTAGATCAAAATAAAATTAATGGATAGGCCTAAAGCGCGGTAAGTGAAGCAAACTACTGGTGCACTTGGTACATACAAACTAGCGCCATTATCTGTCAAATCTAGGGCACTTGCATACAAATTTGAAGTAAATCTTTCATTTGTTTTGCCTCATTTTTCTGGTTTGAAATGTTCGAGTAAGGCCTATCCATTCATTTTATTTTGATCTAAGAGTGAACCGCTACTTTTTTGTTCCTCATTATTTTACGATTTTATAATAGTTAAGATTAAGATAAACAAAGCCGTCAATCCCATACCGATACACATGACTGTGTTAATTAGTTGATCATGAGCTATATTATACTGAATAAATTATTCCAGTGCTGCTATCACTAGCACATACTTTTAAACATAAGACGTAATAGTATTATACCATCAATATACGGTTGTTGTATCATTAACCTTACGATCGGAGAATTCTTAATATGCTGACACTTTTTTAAGAGGATGAACAGACCGACAAACTGAACAACTTTCTCTATGGGACCAACATCGAAATTGCGAAAAAAATGACAGTTGTCCCATACAAAACTGTCAACCGAACTCGACCCGAATGTATGGGATAGCTGATTTTTTTCGCGATTTCGATGTTGGTCCTATAGAGAAAGTTGTTCAGTTTGTCGGTCTGATCATCCTCTTAGCAGCGTCAGCATATTAAGTTGGACCCTGTATATTTTAGTTGAGTAGGTATTGGAGTTTAGTATGGGACAGGAGATTTTTTTTTGCTCCGATCGGTTTGCTCCCATAGTAAAAGTTGTTCAATTGGATGGGTAGTTAGTATGTGGTTTAAAGGTTACTGATACTTTTTCTTATATACAGGATATAACCTTAATTTCACTGATGGTAGGTACTATTAGGTTTACAGTCTTGTATTTTAAAATAAGGTTATCCCATCTGGTAAGTTATAGGGTCCTTCTAAACATGCTGACACGTTTTAAGGTGATGACCAGACCATCAAACTGAACAACTTTCTCTATGGCACCAACACGGAAATCAAGAAAAATATCAGCTGTTCCATACAAAACTGCAAACTCGAGCCAAAAATGTGTGGGACAGCAATTTTTTTTTTCGATTTCCGGGTTAATCCCATAGAGAAAGTTGTTCAGTTTGATGGTCTGGTCATCACCTTACAAACCGTCAGCATATCAAAAAGAACCCTGTAGAAAATCACGATCATAATTTTTCGGCGTGGTCAGAAGTTTTACTACAACTACCAAAAGCGTGCAGTAATCAGGATGAAGTGACGGCCGCGTTGTGATAAGCTCCCAGCCTTTCGCCCACAAAAACAATGCATAACCAACCTCAACCCTTAGGGTGCCTGTCCACAGATGCGCAGCGAGCTGGCGGAGCGGGGAAACGGAGTTTTATCAACCAATAAGATGGCTTGAAATCTCGTAGCTGAGATTTTATTCAATCTTATTGGACGATAAAACTCCGTTTCCTCGCTCCGCCAGCTCGTTCCACATCTGTAGACAGGCACCCTTTAGTAGCCTCGTAAAACAACCATAGTAAGAAGTACACCCTACTTCTAAGTCTTTCGTACATTCTAAGGCTCCTATAAGACAGAGCGGTCACGCCTTCAAGCGTTCCGCGTTCGCCTTTTGTTTCTGTCTTCAGGCTTCTATCAGACAGAAACAGAACGCGAACGCGGAACGCTTGACCGCGTGACCGCTCTCTGTATGCCGGAACCACACGGCTGCATTTGACTTGTTAATAAATGAAATGAGTTCTATGATTGTGCCTAATATGGCGAGGTGTTGTATTGTTCTAATCAGGTTTTAAAACGAAAGCACGCTTTCTGAATGGTTTTGATAGCTACATTTAAAAAAAAGAGCTAGTAGATCAGGTATGTCGAATTAGTCATTCAGCACGGTCTAATTGTGTGCTTAAGGCCTCGTCCAAGGAGACGCGGAGCGTCCGGCGCCGGCCAATGTATAGAGCGTTCACGGAGAAGCGTTCGTCAAATTGTCATAGATTTATTGCCAGCCAAACGCGCCGCTTCTCCCTGAACGAGGCCTTACAGTATTTTGAAGCCGCCTTACTAGATAAACTTACTTGGAACCTGGCGACGACGTCCGTGGCGTCGTTCCCTTTGAGAAGCAGCGCGAGTCTGTCGCCGGCTGGCCGCATCTCGTCCGCGGAGAGGAGCAGGCGGGTGTTGCAGCGGTGGGCCCACGCGTCTCCCAGGGCGCCGACAGCAGGCCCACTCGTCAGCCCCAGCCGGGTGCTCATTTCATTTGTTACTACTACCTGCAAAATGTTATCTGTAACTAGAGTTACATAGTGTGTAAAATTAAATACGTTACATATCTAATAGGGTGCTTCAGACCATAAAGTTATTATACCTTACAGGAATAGAGCAACAAACATGAGTTGTCAAATGAAACCGTTTTTGGATGTTTTTTGGAGACTGTTCGCAGGCAAAAATTCGAATACTGTCTATAATTCTGAGTAACGTGAAATTGTGGATAAATTAATGAAGTAGTGTCAGTATATTTCATAAAATTATCTACGATTTCACTTTAGATTCCCAATTGATCACGGAAACAGAATTGGAAAAATTTATAAGTGACTAAAAAACGGTTCTATTGCCGCGCGTCACGTATCTCTTACTTTCTCTTTCTTTCTTTTTAGCTGTCAGTTCCTATAATTCCTGGTATAATACCTTTATGCTTCAGACCTTCAAACTAACCAACTTTCTCTATGGAACCAACATTGAAATAGCGGAAAAAAATCAGCTATTCCATAGAAAATGTCAATAGCTATTTGACCAAAATGTTTCATTTTCGCGTTTTCAAAATGGGTCCCGTAGTAACAATTGTTCAGTTTGATGATCTGAAGCACCCCATAAAGTATGAAACGCATTTAAGTTTACACCATGTATTCCAGAAGTAAAATCAGAAGCTATCAAACAAAAAAAGTATAGGTGTCCCCACCCCCGTAAGTATTACTAGGGTGTTTTGTTACACCCTGTAGAACAGGCTTGTCAAGCTCAAAGTAATTGGTGGGCCGCATGTATAATGATAGTAGAATCAGTGGGCCGCAAAGAACATAGAAAGAATAAAACTCATTGCATCGATCAATTAGAACATGAAGACTGTAATCGTTAATTTTACTAGTAAAATCAAACAAAAAACAGAGCGAGCGTGGCAAGCTCGACGTTTTTCACACCATGACTTCAAACTTTCACCACCATTTTGGCCACCGTACCTATTACATACATATGCCTTTTTTTAAAGTAAGCATGCTCGCGGGTTGCGACAGGAAGCTATTCTTAAAATTGGATCGGGCCACATGTTTTACATGCCTGCTGTAGAAAGTATAAAATTATTGTTGCGTATTCCTATACTATAGGGTAGGGATGTACAGTTGTTCAGTGTCATGGGTAGGTACAATCACCCCTTTAAGTAAATCAATTGTTTACCCCAACATCCTGTAGACGGATATATTGCGAAGACAAGACTCATGAAGAGTAGTCAGTTTCAAAGGGGCATTGCAGGCTGAATTGTCTGAAAAGAAAGATGATCCCATGCTTTGGATGGCACGTTAAGCCGTTGGTCCCGGCTACTATACGGTCAGAGGCCGTAAGGCGGTCTGAAAAAACTCTGTCACCAGGGCTTGCTGCCCACACGATTAGAAGAAGTTTCCAAGTCATAAATTAGATGCCAGTCGACCCTCACTACTTACCGCAATCTGTTTCTCCACAGCCAATCTCTGTAGCACGGCCATTTGTCTGAACAACACGCCTGTCCTCTGCTTCGTTGATATGCCCTCTTTGAACGGAAACGTTATTGAATCTATCACTATCAGCTTTATCTGAAAAACAATAATAGTATTGTGTTTGTTGCACATTTGTTTAGTACCGAATGACACGCTATATAAAGAGCGCCTGTGGCAATCTTTATAATTCGTTTCGAAACCGTACGGACGACATGTCATGTAGGTACATCGCACAGTATGTTTTTTGACCTGAAAAACGGTCATGGTCGTTTTATTCGTGTAATCGTTAGTGTTAATCATTTTGAAACTCAGAGTAGAACTCCCGTGCGTCAAGTCTTCTTAATTCTTCTTAATATTGAGTTATAATTTTTTTATTTTTTTTTTCAAAATATCGCTATAACTTCCAAATAATCCGGTTTTTTTCTTTTTTCTCAATTTAGTATTATAAAACAATAAACGAGGTATTTTATACACATTACAAAAGTTCTCAAACATTTATGTTAATGACGAAATTATACATTTTATTGTCTCTCGTTTTTTATTTTTTATTTCTATATAGTCAGTTATGGGTTCAATTTTAACTTTTCAATATTAAGAGCCATACTATTGATGTCTAATAAAAAAATCCGATCTAAATCTCGTAGGATATAGGAGTTATTAACTAATTCTTCTAAAATTTCTAAAATTATCAGAAAAAAACATTAGAAGTTAATAACTCCTATATCCTACCAGATATGGATCAGATTTTTTTAGTAGACATCAATAGTATGGCTCTTAATATTGAAAAGTCTAAATTGAACCCCAATAACAGACTATATAGAAATCTATACATACTATACATACATATAATAAAATTCTAAACTTGGCGATGATGTACATTGAAGATATTTGCAAAAAAAATAATTGGGGGTGTTTAGGATACGTAATGGAATACATTAAGACCATTTTTAGAATTTTTGTCTGTTTGTCTGTTTGTTTGTTCGAGCATCACTTAAAAACTACTGAACCGATTTGGATGGGGTTTTCACTAAAGTGTAGGGCATGGTTTCAATCAATCAAAAGTATGCACGCATAACTTAAAAACTACTGAACCGATTTGGATGGCGTTTTCACAAAAATATAGAGATTAGTTTGGATTAACGTGTAAGCTTTATTTCATCGCAATCAGTTCATGCAATCAAAAGTTATGAGTATTTAAAGTCAGTGGTCTGCGCGTACGGAGTATAGCGGGTGCCGCTATCAAGCGTAACGCTCAACGGATTTGGATGAAATTTGGCACACAGATAAAATATGTTCTAGACTAGCACATAGGATACTTTTTATCCCGGTAATGCGTTCCTGTGGGATAATTTTAAATGTTTACAACTCCGACAATATGCATTTGGGAAGATTCAGTAGATATGGTAAATAGGTATTAATTGCTTTGTTCAACGCTTTCTTCAGAAAGCTCAATAGCGTAGTTGGTAAATGGTCAGACTTTCAAACACGAGTTGATGGTTCGAATCTTGGTGCAGAACTTTTTGTTTTTATTTTTTACTCATCATAATTATGAAAATATCACATTTCATCAGCAAGATCATAGGAGAATCTGATTTATGGATGAAGTTTAGATTAACATATAGGCTTTATTTCATCGGAATCGGTTGACACAGTCAAAAGTTATGAGTAGGTAGGTATTTAAAAATGGACTCTCAGTGGTTGAGTAAAATGAAAGTTAGTACTCCAACTACTCTAAGTGTACAAATTACACAAATCTAATTGTACTTATCATACCTCATGTGCCTATTCTGTGTATGCGTATTTCAAAAGACCGACGGTAAGGGGTCGGACGGCCTAGCTTTGGTGTCCTGGCAGAAAGGCAAGTGCCTCCTGTAGCACACTACATGCGTAAGCACCTTCGCCGCCAGACCTCAGTCGCACGTCACGGAAACCTGGAGCAGCCGCTGAACTTGCTGCCACAAAAAGAGAGTCCGGTTCTCAGCCTTGGAGCGTCAATATATCTCTTTGTTCCTGTCACCGTCAAGACCACAGGGGCATGGGGAGCCGAAGCTAAAAGCTTCATTGCTGAAATGGCGCGAGACTTTGGGAGAGGAAATGTGAACCCCGCTCTGGGTCGTTCCGGGCTAGGGCTGCCACCACCAAAATCACCGTTGCCGGACAAAGACGTCAAAAACCCCTGACATTTCAGTAAAATCAGAAATTTTCCCCGGACAACCACGATAAATTGTATTTTGACAGTAAATTCAGCTTAGGTCGTTACTGCACACTCTAAAATAGTCTTTTTAATTTACAGCGATACGAATAGGTTGTTAAAATACGAGCTGCTACCTGGCTGGAGCGAACATAACACGTAAAAAAAATAGAGCAAGCGAAGCGAGCTCGAGATTTTGCAATATTCGACTAAATTGATTCAAAAACCAGGAGCGAGCTCGAGATTTTCATATTATATCGAGATTTTGCAATACAACTCAATCATCATCATCATTTTCAGCCTGTATCTACCCACTGTAGGGCATAAGCCTCCTCCATATTTTGCCATTCTTCTCGGTCCTGTGCCAGTCGCATCCAGGTCTTGCCTATAGTTTTCCAGATGTTGTCAACCCACCTGGCTGCCGGACGATTACGACTCAATCGACTCAATACAATATAAAAACAGGTGTGAGCGAAGCGAGCTCGAGATTTTGCCAAATAAGTTCTTCAGTGTTGATGCTGCAGGGGTCCTGACTGTCTAAGACATGAGACTTGAGGATTTGCGAACTAGATTATAAGGATCAAGCAGAGTCCTCTTCACGGCTACCTACTTTGTAGGGTATTGTCAACATAAACTAAGAATGAGTAACTGTGTAGGGGTGTGTGCTTTAAGAATTTACAGATTTCGTTGGGTTAAGAAGAAACATAGGTAATATTGCTTTTTCGGGTTCCTATTACTCAGTCCTGATGCTGCAGGTGTACTGCCTGCATGTTCTGATTTAATATTAGTTTTAGATGTAGTTTTGAGAAATGTATAGAGATTCTACTTTAAGCTTTAATTTGATGGCAATGATGGAAATATTACGCGAAAAAAAAAATCTTCTTTTCATTACTTTTTAATATTTAATATTTTTAATATTTTTTAATTAGTTCTTACTTAATTTTTTTTTAATTTCTACTTATTTCTCTTTCTTTCTATTTCTTATTCTTTTTTTCTTTCTCTTAATATTATTAAGAACATCTCTGCGCGTACGAAGTCGCGGGCACAGCTAGTAAAAAATAAAAAACGAGAGACAATAAAATGTATAATTTCGTCATTAACATAAATGTTTGAGAACTCTTGTAATGTGTATAAAATACCTCGTTTATTGTTTTATTTAGCTCATACATTTGAGTCGGGTAGGTACGGCAGTTTTGTATGGGACAGCAGATTTTTTTTCGCGTTTCCTGAGGTAGGCTCCATAGTGAAAGTTGTTCAGTTTGATGGTGTGAGTTCACCGTTTCAGTTTGCGGAGGGCTGTCCCTTACACCCTGTATATGCTCATATGAAAGCTGTGGTGGTCCAGTGGCGAGTGACCTTGCCTGCCGAGCAGGAGGCGATGGTTCAATCCCTGTCCAGGCCGACTCGTACCAATGAGTTTTCGGAATTTATAGTCATCCTGAACAGAGTTTTGATTTCTAGTGAAACGTAGATGTCCTGAGTTTTCAGAATATCTCTGACTACCCCGTCTGGGATTGTAGTCGTGAGCATATTATGAAGCTTAAGCTAGTAATTTAATAAAAGTATATTATAACATTACATTAGGATGCTCATCTAAGAATCTTGGTAGCCCGATCATGAAAGCACAGAATTTTTCTAGTCCAAAGGCATTGACATAATGAAATCTCTTCAGAGTGTCTTCCTCTCTTATCTGCAATGATATATCCAGTAGCTGCTGACATCTCGATAGACTGGCTGCAAGGATTTCTGGAACACAAATTAACAAAAAAATGTTGCAAATACAATTTATAAGTTTGTCACTCCTTGGTTAGTGTCTGAGAAAATAAATGTGCGCGTCGTCCACGCAAAAAGGATCCAGTTGTCGGGTTTTCAGTTAAGTCACATGTAATTTATTCAAACAGGCGTTACTTTGCGGAAATCCATGATTAACGGGTAGATGACACGATTGTGTCGAGACCTCCGCTTCTAAGTACCTAGTAGACAAAGTTGTATTACGTTATGCAATACAACCTGCACACCAAATAATTTCTACTCTACACGTGTTGGACGCTCGGCGGGGGTAACAACTCTGTTTCGAACGTTCGTCGGTCTAACTCCTGAGGATGCTCCTTGGTGGAACGAAACACGTGTAGAGTAGAAATTATTTGGTGGGCAGGTTGTATTGCATAACGTAATACAACTTTGTCTACTAGGTATTTAGAAGTCTCGACACAATCGTGTCATCTACCTGTTAAGTCACATGATCATTCATATCGAATAATAAAAAAGGTGGGTTAAAATGCCGATAACTAGACCCTTCTTGCGTGGACACCCACAAATCATCGGTTCACCATCATCATCATCAGCCTATATACATACATCGCACTGCAGGGCACAGGCCTACCCTCTAGGAGGGTATTTGGGCGTTAGTCCACCACGCGTGCCAATGAGGATTGGTAGACATCACATATGCATCAGAATTTCTTCTTCTGCATATGCAGGTTTCCTCACGATGTTTTCCTTCACCTTTGAGAGCAGTCGGTAATTTGTACATAAGTTAGAAAAACTCATTGGTACGTGGCATGTTGTCCGTGCGGATTCGAACCCGGACCTCATGATTGAGAGTCCATACCTCTCCTCAACGCGCCACCGAGCTCTTCGAAATCATCGGTTAAGTTAATTTCATAATAACTTTATGGTTAATTTGCTATACCCATCATTTGAGTCACGTAGGTACAGCAGTTTTGTATTAAAACATGATGAAAAGAAACGACTTTTAAAAAAAAATCTCGATGTTTGCTCCATAGTGAAAGTTGTTCAGTTTGATAGACCATCAAACTTGTTCCACTTGATGAACCACCCATTTAAATATTACTAGATATCACGTTTAATTTTACACCTTGTATGTTCATTGCGCGTCTGTTCGTCAAACAGCGTCGGTGGCGCGTTGCGGAGAGCTATGAAAACACAATCTTGAGGTCCAGGTTGAAATCCGCACGGATGCACCAATGAGTAATACTGACTGTTCTCAAACCGTGAAGGAAAACATAATGAGGAAACGTGGATAAGCTAAAGAAGAAATTCCGATGCATAAGTGAAGTCTATCAATATGCATTGGGGATGCATCCTCCCAGAGGGTAATTCTGATTGTTAATGTTTAATTAATTAATCTTAGACAATGGAGCTGAATTGCCCAGACAGTCATGAAACTCAAACAAACAACCAATAACATCAACAAAAACTCAGTATGCCATTTACTCAGCAAAATTATAAAGACAATCAATAAATATTCCCTCACCTTTAAACCTGTGTACAGTAAAGTTAGTATTGGTGTCAATGTATAAAGCTTCAGCACTTAGGCCTCCGAGAGCTTTTGGTATCTGGACTGATGCGCAGAGCTGTAAGCTGAAAAAATATTTACTGATATCAAGAAATACAATACATGGCAGAGTAAAGTAAGTATACATACATATTCTCACGCCCGTCTCCCACTGGGGTAGGCAGAAACAACGGAACGCCACTTGCTACGATCCTGACAAACCTCCCTAGCTTCCTCCACATTCATTAGTCCTTTCATGCATGCTCGTCGGTTTCGGGTAGATCTGACCTGGCCTGTAGTAAGTATAAACAATTTATAAGTAATATCAAGAGTTTTTAGGACAAATATCTTGAGGGAATGTACCCATTAGGGCGTCTGGGCATGTGTACAAACGATTGGACATGTGAATGCTGCATACAAACGATTTTCTGTCCTATTTTTAATTTTAACCACTTAAAGTCAAAAGTATGTTAAGATGGTTCTGTCTTATGGAAAGCAGCAGATTGACGAGGCAAGCGTAAGTGGAAATGTTGGAAGGGGACAGCCTAGTTGTAAGGTATGTATGTCACCAGCACCAAATTGGTGAAATGCTTAAAAAAGGCTTAAATTCACTCGAAACCAACGAGCATGCATGAAGAGACTAATGAAAGTGGAGGATGCTAGAGGTTTGTCAGGATCGTAACTAGCATGTGGTGTTCCGTTGTCTCTGCCTACCGTAATGAGAGACAGACATGAGAATATGGTATGCATGAATGAAATTTTTTAAACACGATCTAGAAACCAATATCTGTAATGGTAGGTAGTAGGTACCTTGCCAGATTTCACTTTCAAGGCTCAAATTAATTTAAGATTTGTAAAGAAAATATTTTTTAGTTTGCCTGATCATCTAGTTAAATCTAGTATTATAATCAATGATCGGAATGACGGGGGCAAATATAGTCAAAAGTATGGATACGCCTTGAAATTCCCGGGATTTAATAAATATGGATAAAAATTTCACGGGATTACTGGGATTACCTATTTAGATGTCTGTGATGTTTGTAGTTACCTCTTTAGAAATTCTGAAGGAATGTTTAGTTTTTATGTTGACGTTTTGTCTTTTCAATAAATGGAGTCTTGCAAAACGAGTTTATTTCATCATATTATTTTTATAATGTCAAGAGGAGTTTTTTTAGCTAGAATGACCACTTTGGTGTTCAATATCTTAGCCATTTTTAATGATAGAAATTAAAACACAACTTTTCTCGTGATTTTTCATAGATTATTTTGATGCTAATAATAAAAAGTGTTGGTCAGACTCATTCTACATTTAAATAATCCCGGGACTAATAACAAAAATCCCGCGTTTCCGGGAATCCCGAGGCATGTCCATGTTAATGACAATGATAAAAATACCCCGACATTCCGATCACTGATTATAATAGATTAGGGGAGGGGAACTAAAGTTCGCTTTAGTCCGGCAACTGATCACAGGCTTCCTGTCAAGGCCAAATAGGAAAAATGGTAGGAGAGGAGCAGCGTGCGCTTGAGACCAAGTTTGTGATTATGCGATTGGCCTTTACACATGCAATTTGACTAATGGTGATTCAGCCTTGGCAAAAAGTCTGCAATCAGTTACCCATCTAAAGGGTAAGTAGATTCATTAGTTTAATCTAAACTATTATAAATCTGCAACAGAAGTGTCTGTCCATTGAAGATATTTACAAGAAAAAGATTACGATATGGTTTTTAGGTGTCCCTGACTCCAAATAAACCCTTTATAGATTTTTTTCGTGTGTGTATTTGTTCGAGCGTCAAGCAAAAACTGCTAAACCGAATTTGATGAAACTTTTTTTGTTTGATTTGACTTGAAATCTGGTATTTAATTTATGTGACCAAAGTGGCGGGTAAACTTTAGTTATAAGGCATTGACCAAGAATGTTTTCTTACTTACTTACCATAACTGCGTTTTCCCTGTGCCGGGTAACCCTAAAACTTCAGTAAACGCGCACAGCTGTAGCCCGTTATTGCCTAAAATATTATCTAGGCACCGGCTAAATGAAGGTAAAGTAGGCACACTGTTTTCTCTCTGCAACAAACATTTTACACTATTTTAGATTCACGATATTGAAATAGTAGCGCATGGATTGTCACTGTAATGAGTACCTGCCATAACTCAGTAGCATTGTAAATTTTGAAAGTATGGTTCATTTTATTAACATCGATATCTGCTGGATGCACAGAGCTTGATGTTACTTTGTGTAGTTCTGCATAACTTTCTGCAACACTGTAAAGCTGAAGCGGGCAGCAGGCGGGAAATGTAAACTGGCGGGAAGGCAAAGCGGAATCCGGCATCGAAGAAAAAAATGAAAACAAAAACAAAGTTTGACAGTGCAGTGCGTAGTCATGACAACTAGAGCCATGCTCCACTCTTAGGCTCGGGTCCCACGGCCTGTGTATAGACAAGCCGCGCCACGACGCGCCTCGCCTGTACTCGCCTGTAACACCACGCGCCGACCCGTTCCCACGGCGCCTGTGGCTCGCCATGCCAGTCAGTGTTACCATTGCTACGCAAGGGAATGAGCCATTTATTTCTTTTATTTCAAAGCCAAATTATTATATAATATTATAATGTCTAAATTGTTACATATTTCATTTCTTGTTGTTTTAATAACTGAAAAACAATCTTTCTTTTCTGAATTATTCTGCAAGAACATAGATTATAAAGAGACCGGAATAAGTAAAAAAAAAGAAATACGATAATTGTCGCGTCTTACGTAATCACCGCGGCACACGAAAACTGCATTGGAAAAGATTTGCATGTAATGTATAGAAACAAAACGAACTTTCACGACAAACCGTGCTCTGTAATTTGTCCGTAATAAGAAAATGTAAAATTACGGCTAATTTATATAAACACAGCTGAAATATAAACTACTAAGTTAGTAAATATGGCGCAGCGCTAGTCGAGAGAAAAAAAGAGCTAATCTAGTTCCGAAAAGCCGAACTTGGCAACACTGTCGCTACAATCCACGCACCAACTGTAGCTAGCTTGTAGATAGGGTCCCACGGCATGTGTGTTGTCAATCCACACGCCACGCGCCACGCCGTGGGAACAGAGCGCCTGTCGCGGCCTGCGGTGCGTATTGCTATCCATCGAAAGTCGGTAACTTCAAAGGAAACGCCTGTCGCCGCCTGTACAAGCGCGTGGATTGCCGAGCCAGTCAGGAATAAATCTACCCGATGGGGAGTTTTCTGACAGCTAGCAAAACATAGTTCCAACAAACCGCGATAGATGGCGTTGACGCCAGATGGAGGAGAACAACTTGGACAACATGAACAACTCGGACGACATGGTCAACTCTGACAACATGGTCAACTCGGACAACATGGTCAACTCAGTCAACATGGACAACATGAACAACTCTTGACAACTCAATTAACTTTGACAAAATCCACCGTTGATCATGTTGACTGAGCTGACCGTGCTATTAAGGTTATTCACGTTGTTCAAGTTAACCATGTTGACCAAGTTTGCCATGTTGTCAGAGTTGACTTTGTTGACCATGTTGTCAGAGTTGACCATGTTGTCCGAGTTGACCATGTTGTCCGAGTTGACCATGTTGTCAGAGTTGACCATGTTGTCCGAGTTGACCATGTTGTCCGAGTTGACCATGTTATCCGATTTGTTCATGTTGTCCGAGTTGACCATGCTATCAGAGTTGTTCTATTTTTTGTTTGTTTTGACAGTTTAAAGTTGTTCAGTTTGATGAGTCGAGTATGTGGTTTAAAGCAGTGCGGGCCCAAAGTTAATTTTGATTAAAATTAAAAATAATTAACTATTATTAACAATTTTAATCTAAAAAGTTGATTAAAAATGAACTAATCTTACACTCAGTTGCAGAAACGCTCCTTAAAGTTAACCCACAATTAACTGATTTAGTTGCAGGAACGGTCATTAAAGTTAATCCTCAATTAAATCTCTTGCTAGGTTTTACTACGTCCACAAGACAAAAAATTACAGCAAGAGATTTAATGGAGGATTAACTTTAATGACCGTTCCTGCAACTAAAACTCAGTTGCAGAAACGCTCATTAAAGTTAATCCTCAGTTAAATCTCTTGTTAGCTTTTACTACGTCCACAAGACAAAAAATTACTGCAAGAGATTTAATGGAAGATTAACTTTAATGACCGTTCCTGTAACTAACTCACTTGCAGAAACGCTCATTAAAGTTAATCCTCAATTAAATCTCTTGCTAGGTTTTACTACGTCCACAAGACAAAAAATTACAGCAAGAGATTTAATGGAGGATTAACTTTAATAACCGTTCCTGCAACTAACTCGGTTGCAGAAACGCTCATTAAAGTTAATCCTCAATTAAATCTCTTGCTAGCGTTTCTGCAACTGAGTTTTAGTTGCAGGAACGGTCATTAAAGTTAATCCTCCATTAAGTCTCTTGCTGTAATTTTTTGTCTTGTGGACGTAGTAAAACCTAGCAAGAGATTTAATTGAGGATTAACTTTAATGAGCGTTTCTGCAACTGAGTTAGTTGCAGGAACGGTCATTATAGTTAATCCCCCATTAAATCTCTTGCTGTAATTTTTTGTCTTATGGACGTAGTAAAAGCTAGCAAGAGATTTAATTGAGGATTAACTTTAATGAGCGTTTCTGCAACTGAGTTAGTTGCAGGAACGGTCATTAAAGTTAATCCCCCATTAAATCTCTTGCTGTAATTTTTTGTCTTATGGACGTAGTAAAACCTAGCAAGAGATTTAATGGAGGATTAACTTTAATGAGCGTTTCTGCTACTGAGTTAGTTGCAGGAACGGTCATTAAAGTTAATCCTCCATTAATTCTCTTGCTGTCACTTTTTGTCTTGTTGACGTAGTAAAAGCTAGCAAGAGATTTAATGGAGGATTAACTTTAACGAGCGTTTCTGCAACTGAGTTAGTTGCAGGAACGGTCATTAAAGTTAATCCTCAATTAAATCTCTTGCTAGCTTTTACTACGTCCACAAGACAAAAAATTACTGCAAGAGATTTAATGGAGGATTAACTTTAATGACCGTTCCTGCAACTAAAACTCAGTTGCAGAAACGCTAGCAAGAGATTTAATTGAGGATTAACTTTAATGAGCGTTTCTGCAACTGAGTTAGTTGCAGGAACGGTCATTAAAGTTAATCCTCCATTAAATCTCTTGCTGTAATTTTTTGTCTTGTGGACGTAGTAAAACCTAGCAAGAGATTTAATTGAGGATTAACTTTAATGAGCGTTTCTGCAACTGATTTAATGGAAGATTAACTTTAATGACCGTTCCTGCAACTAACTCAGTTGCAGAAACGCCCGTTAAAGTTAATCCTCCATTAATTCTCTTGCTGTCACTTTTTGTCTTGTTGACGTAGTAAAAGCTAGCAAGAGATTTAATGGAGGATTAACTTTAACGAGCGTTTCTGCAACTGAGAGTGAGTGTTAATCATTTTCATTTCAATTAAAAATGCAAAAATCTTAACATAGGCGTAGCAAGGGGGGGGGGGGGTATATCCATAAATCTAGTCATAGTTTTAACCTTGACATACTGATAGGGTAGTACTGTAGCCGGGGGACTTTTTAATTACAAAAAAGATTACCGATTGCCGTTTACAAATTATTGTATGGTACTAAATGACTAATATTAAAACCTAAGTCTTACAGATCACAACCCGGCGTAGAAAAAAAATAAAAAGATTTAGTCTTTAATTTTTAAATTTCGAGGTTTTCTTTTATTTCTATACTGACATTTTCAAACTAAGGTGAAGAACATGGCAGTATAGAAAATAGCCTCGAAATTTGAAACGTTTCAGACTTATTTTTATTTTTTTTTCTACGGCGGGTTGTGATCTGTAAGACTTAGGTTTTTATTATATTAGTCATTTAGTACCTTACAACAATTTCTAAACGGCAATCGGTAATCGTTTTGGTAATTAATAAGTCCCCTGGCTACAGTACTATGTCAATGGCTCGGCAATCCACGCGCTTGCACAGGCACGGCGACAGGCGCCCCTTTGAAGTTACCGACAGCGATCCGGACACAATACACACCACAGGCGTCCACAGGCGTCTACAGGCCAAGACAGGCGACACCGTTCCCACGGCGTGTGGCTTGGCGCGATTTGCGTATATACAGGCCGTGGGAACCGAGCCTTATATTAACGACATCTGTTAAAAACTTTTGTCACTTTCTTAATTTTGTACTATTTTACCGGAAGAACATGAAACCACCCACGAACGCAAATCTATCCTTTAAAACATCAAGTTAAAGACAAGGACAGCTGATTAACAAGACCCAAAAGATTTGGTATATGATAGGTTTCGTGAAGTTCTATGTTGATCTAGTTTCTAAAATATACGATAGATGGCGTGTTGCAGAGTGGCATGTTTTTATAATATCTTTAGCGGCTCTAGATACCGGTCTTTTTGATCTTCTTGATGAATGAGTCGTTATTCGAGATTTGTGAAATGAAAATTCAGTAGATGCATAGGCGAAGTATTTTTCGCTAAAGAGTAGATGGCAATATTTCAGAAGTTCAGAAAACATCTGTCACATTAACAAGACATTAAGGCCGAGATTCAGAGACGATTTTTTTTGGCTTAGTTCGAGCTAAGTAGGGTAGAAATGTATGGATTTTGACATACGGGAGTTCGAACTATGACTTACAAATCGTCTCTGAATCTCGGCCTAACAGTAAAAAGTGCCTTTAAAGGTGCGTTCATACGCGTGCCGCGCAGCCCGGCAAGCTTAGGCAATTCGCTGTACATTGAGGCTTCTATAAAGTTAAGTAGTAACAATCACTTTACAGACGAGTCGATGTACAGCGAATTGCCTAAGCTTGCCGGGCTGCATGGCGTGCATGTAAACCCAGCATTCAAATGACGTAGAAAGAGGGCCCATTCACTGCAGTCCTTCATGTCCAACGCCATTATAATCGGATTTTGAATGTTATCGCAGTCCTGCATGGCATCCGGATAACCTTGATCAAAATGCATGAAACTGTGTACTTTACATGTAGTCCTTCACGTCGGACTGCAGTGAATCCTTAAGATCTCACGGACTGTACCATAGGTTTAGGATCAAGGAACAAATTACTGAAGACAACGGCTGTAAGGGCCAGTTACCATTGCTTTTCCGGAAGAAATAAGAATATAAAAAAAAAATCTAATCAGACTTGGCTGCATGGGCTATGTACCCTTTACCTTTCTGTAATGCTGGTTTTTTTTTTTTTTTTTTTTAAGTTTATCCTTTCGGATAGGCTATGGGAACTAGCCCTTACTGCCTGGTCATTAGTGTCTTTTTTTCTTTGTACTTAAACCTAACCTAACCTAACCTTAATACCTAACTCTTGAAATGCGAGGGTGGTACACACATTCCAATGGTCAGGGGAGTTTCACGCGAGAATCAATCCGAATCAAACGGGAGCGCCTTCTTTATTTCTCACTCTTACTATATTGCTCTCCATTAATGGCACATTATCAAACTAATTCCACCACATTAACACAATAATAGCCACGAAAAACGAATTTAGAAAATTAAGAAACAAAGCCCGTCTGTTTCTTCACAATTCCTGTGCAAAACTCTCCTGATGACGATGGGATGATAGATGAACGATGAGGATGAAATTTTGGTCGATTTTGTAAGCACGCGCGTTGCCGCCAAAATCACCAATACGATTTAACTTGCACCAAAACTTTTGTTCTTTCTTCGTATGTATTTGAGATTCCTGTTATGTTGGTCGATTTACGCAACTTTTTGGCACACAATCCGCACGAAATTATGTCACAAATATCACTAAAACCAATTTTTCACGAATATCAAATACAACTTTGACCGAACAAATATAATGGCGGGAAGCCAATCATGCTGGGTTTACACCTTATCAGTTGGTGGTTACTGTGCACACTTTGTTACACCATCTCTACCAAGGGGAGCGTGTAATTTCTTTATGGTTTACACACGTTCACATGCACGCCGTGCAGCCCGGCAAGCTTAGGCAATTCGCTGTACATCGACTTATTTTAAAGTGATTGTTGTACTCTTATGTAGTCCGTGGCTGGTGATTGTGACTATTTAATTTTAAATAAGCCTCAATGTACAGCGAATTGCCTAAGCTTGCCGCCCTTGCCGGGCTGCACGGCGTGCATGTGAACCCAGCATGGAAAAATGAAACAACAACAACATAAAAAAAATTCTATCAAATCTACGAATATATGACGAATATAGAAATAAATTCTTTATTCGTAGTCTGTGGATAAAACGAAAAACTGCTGAGGAAAATGGATTCTTGACAATATTGGAAAATATGTATTGAAGACATCGGACACTGGAAACACGATCTCGGATATAATTCAGAATATGACAATACTACAGAAAAATTACAATTTACTTGAATTATGAAGACAAGAAGGAAAAATTAGAATATACGTAAAACAGACCAGGCACATAGTGCCTTTTATAATGGATTTAATACAAGAAAATACAAAATCAGACTTGGCTGCATGGGCTATGTTCCCTTTGCCTTTCCGTTAGGAAAAATGAAACAACAACAACATAAAAAAAAAGAAAAATGTCATTGTCAAAGTCAAATCAAAATAATCAAATGTGTTGGAACGGAAAGTCGAAATCGAACGAAACAGAAATTCCTATTGTGATACCTCTTAAATAAAGAAGAAACAATGAATCAGATGAATATGCACGTGCCTACAAACCCGGCGGTGGGTGGCACGCCGAACGTAGGCATGCACATGCCCGCGGGTGCCATCATGCAGCAGCCCTCTCCCCAACAAATGCAGCCGGGCCAGCCGATGCCGCAACAGGCGCAGCAGGATAAAATGGACAATATATCCAAAGTCAAAACTCTTATGGGTTCCCTGCGTGAAACAATACCGGTAAGTAGCTTCTATTAGAACGACTTTGTCCATAATGTTTATTTGGTTATTTTATCAAAGAAAAAGTATGTCTAGAATGAGCCTCACTGTTTTACCGTATGAAACAAAAGGGGCCAGGTTTCATAGGTTGGTGTGCGTGAGGTGCCATAGAAATTATGTATGTATGTATCTATAGGGTTTAGGAGCCAGTACTGGTTCCAATTTTTTTCGACGCCCTCGTATCTTCGACTGTCAATCTTGACATATAACTTATCAAAGTATTTTATATTGTATTTGGGTTAACAACTGCCTTACATAAAGTGGCGTAACTATTGGAAGTCTACTGGACTGGCAAAATGTCAAGGGTCCATGCAGAGTACCCAGGAAGCTGGCATAGGTATTGTCTATACTTGGAGAGCAGACTGCCTTATAAGCGGTGAAACATGAAAATACTCCTTGGAGGTTGGTAATGTTCATCCTTCTTTCTTAACCTTTCGTATGCGCAACCGTGCCCCTTCTTCGAACGTCTACGTGCGGGAAACGGTAGGTTTTGAAAGCAAATTTTTGTATTTTTTTCTATGGAGAGTGATTGGTTCTTCGATTCTCTATGGTTCATTCATTCATTAGGTGTACAAAAAACACAACTTTACACCTTATTACCATGTATTTGGGTCTAAATTTCAATGATTTACGAACAAATCCCACTGGTGCAGATCTGGTCCCTAGCAGTTAGCGTACATCGAGCAGATCTGCTACTAAGCATACGAAAGGTTAAATATGCGTCATTCTTTCCCACGTCAACTTTGACCCTTTCTAATCCAACGTCAAAAATGTATAGAAAGGGACAAATCGCTCATCCGCAGCAACAAAGACACTACTCGCTTTTAAAGTTTTAAATAATGTTCACAGGAAACAGGTTTAAAGTTCAATACAAGATTATGGCATTAAATCATAACATATACCTACTGTTTATTTATAATTTGCGTAATTCTATGAATCTTTATTTAAAACTTTAAACGCGGGTCCTGTAAATTTGGGATTTTGCAGTTGTGTCATTGTTTCTGCGGATGAGCGAAATGTAAAGTCAGACGTACGAAAGAAGGACGAACATTTTCCAACGACCACAGACAATTTTCATGTTTCAATGCTTGTAAGGAGGATTTTTATCCATTGGTTTAAATCCATGAGAGAAGCTAACCTATAGTATGCCCCTATTACACAAACAAGCTGTTTTACACCAGATTTTGCATGGGCGTAGCAAGGATGTAGACTGGCCATAGAGGGAGAACTAATAGAGGTCGGTTTGAGTCACGTTGTGGATCTGCTATTGGGCGGTCGCGTCGTTCGTTGGTTGCCCCCTCCCAGGTCTACAACGGGGCTCCAGTGGTGGCTCAAGATAGTGTTCTTTTCGAAAAACAATCCTTGAAGTCACCAAATACATAAGGTAATTTACAACGTCACTTTTGCTACATAAACTAGACATTGGCAAAATCATCAAATACCCAAAATGGCAGCCATTTTTTTTTAAAATAGAATAGAAAAGAATAGAGGTTGGTTGGTCGGACTATTCATATGATAGGTACAATATGAATGTGGATGTATAACAAGAAACCTCGGACTTACTGTTCCACTCTGCTTTTGTTACAGTTGACACTAAAGTCTGCAGCTCAGGTTTTACACCTGAACCATAATGTGGACTCAAATTCACAGTAAGTTATCCATGCTTCTATTTCTAAACCTGAGAATTCTAAATAATTTTTGTGTACTTTGATGATCTGTTCATGTTGAGTTGATCCTCTTACCATAAGCACAGATTATATAATACTATACAGTACAGATGCCGCGGGCAGTCTTCGGGCAAAGTAAATTGCTTGATTTTCCGAGGCTCATGAGATTTTTTTGTAGTCAGATCATGTATTTTTAGTAACAGGCATAAGCATATGCTCACGACTATATTCCCCGAGGGGGTAGTCAGAGATATTCTAAAATCTCAGAACATCCACGTTTCACCAGTAGTACCGAAACTCTGTCCAGTGTGACGGGGGGTGAGCCCGTCGCCACTTATAATGGACAGTGGGTACAATACACGCCTCGAAATTGAAGCATGCAGGTTTCCTCACGATGTTTTCCTTCACCGAAAAGCCAGTGGTGTAACAAATCGTACATAAATTCCGAAAAACTCATTGGTACGAGTCGGCTTGGACGGGGATCGAACCATCGCCTTCTGCACAGCAGGCAAGGTTACTCGCCACTGGACCACCACGGCTCATTTTTAGATCATCATTTTTAGTAACAATTTACACTTTTACGTAAACATTACTTACAAATCGATACCATGACGCCATATATTGCCATTTTTTTAACAAAAATTTCATTTGTATGGGATAGGACACCATGCCATTAGTATGTTTAGTTTGATAACAATTTTGAATATCTTATTTTTAAAACACTACTTGTTGATGAATTCTAGCATCAGTTTTGGTAATGATCACCGATGTTAGGCAACGCCACTTCATGCACACCTTTGGACGACAGACTCTTAAGGGGCCATAGGTTCAGACGAATATTTTCTATGAGAAACGCGATTGCCGAGCGCTCCGAAAAGTGTGTGCGTGAGCCGTATTTTCGATTAAAAACAACTAACCAAAGTACTTTTTCTAGATTTTTTTTATGATTGCACTAGTTAAACTAATGGTGAATATGTGAGTATAAATACCAACAATCGGAAACTATTTTAAGTTCTTCTAAACCGAGAAAAATGTTTAAAAATGCATGAAAATACGTCATCTTTGTGACGATTTTCTATCGAGTGAAGTAATTCCAATCGTGTATTCAGTTGATGATTGCACTAGATGAACTATCCAAAAATACTGAGGTATGACTTTAGTTTCGGTAAATGGTATAAATCTAGTCGTAAAATGAAAAATAAAAGATGCCTCCGAGGTATTTCCACCTACTATTACGTCTTAAAGTTTTATTTAAAATAGAGTTCTATTTATTGAAGTAACTAGGTTGAAAATACTTCGACCGCTTATTGACCACTTACCTTCACCCATTCGCTCATGGTGATAATGCTCTGTGTATGTATGGTGATTGCCTATTTGTGAGTGAAGACCTGTCCCACTGCACAGTACTGGCCACTTCTATACTTCTATACCTAACTTAAATTGTGATAGTGAATTATAAAATTATAATTATACTCCATTAGGTACTGGTACATTCAATTAGTGTAATATTTTTTTCAGGAAGGGAATAGAAAATCCAGTGCCAAGATTTGATAAGAATGTAGAAGAATTCTTTTCCTTATGTGATCAAATGGAGCTTCATTTGGTAAGTTCAGTTGTTTAAGAGTCTTAAATTACGTACATACAGTTCGATGCAAACTTAATGGCGACTTGGAAGTTAGATGGTTTACCTCTCTCTCTCTCTCTCTCTATCTCTCTCCCCCGTTCTCTAACATGGCATCTAACTTTCGAGCCGCCATTAAGTTTGCCTCGAACTGTACCTTCTAAGTAACCTACCAATTAAAAGAAAATGTTAAATTACTATTTATTTCATAGATGTTGACTTGATATCGTTTATTTATTTAGATTTTCTAAATACATAGTTGAATGTTTTGAACCTATTTTATTTTATATAAAATACCTATTGTATAAAATAGCTTTTAGGCATAGCTAGAAAGTTAGCTGAGCTCTTTTTAAAAAGGGTTTCTTGATGCGTGTAATCATTTATTATTTAAAGTTAGTTTTCTTGATGGACAAATCTTAAATGTTCTGGTGAGGGAGCCATTTAGCGACGTAAAACTTCTTAATTTACATATTACTGCTATGCGATTGTTTTCTTTGTAAACGAATGTGCATTGTGCTCGTTAATACTTGAATACCACACTGATACTTCAGATTCCTCACCAAAGCCGTAGCGTGTTGCGCGTGATACGGCTATATCACGCCTTTTATCTCGTTCGTTCGCGCGAGCTAAGGCGCTTTATCACGCTGCCATACTACGGCCGCAGCTGTGCCCATAAAATGTGTAAAAACCAGACAAGTATGAGTCGGGATGCGGGCAATTAGTAGTGTTCTGTACTACCAGCGCCATTTATTGCCAATTCTGCCAAAGAGAGTCGGTGGTGCATTGCGGAGAGGTATTGGTCACTAAATCATGCGAGTCCAGGTTCGAATCCGCACGGACAACATGCCATGTACCAATGAGTTTTTCTTACTTATGCACATATTACCGACTGCTCTCAAACGGTGAAGGAAAGCATCATGACGAAACCAGCATAAGCTGAAGAAGAAAATCTGATGCGAAGTCTACCAATCCGCATTGGGCACGTGTGGTCGGTGGACTTACGTCCATACACCCCTCCTTGTGGTTAGGCTTGTGCCCTGCAATGGGACGTATATAGGTTGATCATGATAATTGCCGATTTTAGTATGAAATAGTGTTCCATACTAAACATACAACAAAAATGCTTAATTGCGGTTTAGTTAATATACAAATAACTATGCTGTTGCGAAGTAAATGACAAACTTGTGTTATTTATTGCATCCTCAGGATGTGATATGGTATACCTAGTTGTGCATATAGGCACTTACCCCTTCAAGCATCTTAGTATGCTGTGAGCAATATGCTGCTATGCTTCATGGGACATGAGTTCCTAGATGTTGACGTACTTATTTAATTTCTATGTTGCTATCTTATTTAAAGTAAACATTTACATAGTGTTTAATTATATGTGCTGTGTATATAAGTCTAAGTGCTAACAATTAACTTATTGACCTGGCAACAATCTATAATCTACTCTAGTTGTAGGTTTGCCTTATCTCTGATGCCTTTACGTGACTCGCTATCAATGCTAAACAACAATTTGTTTTCAAATATTTGTATAATAAGGTTTAGACAAAACAAGACTATTATGTGTATATGCGATTTAAATATTAGTTAACGATGTTTTTATGATTTTATTATGATAACCAACCTAGTGTATGTATAGCCTTTTTGCGAAATACCTGTCCTGCGATTGCTATAGCCAAATAGTTATTTAATGTGTAAATCATTCGTTACTTGGATGCGTCCAAATAAAACGGCAATAATGCGGCAACCGAATAAAAAAAAGTTTTTTTCATATAAAATTTACCAGAAGTGATATTTTTGAATCTTTTGAAATGTCAAAATTACTTTGCAGTTAATGCATCATTCTTATGCGAATTTTTAATGTGAGAATTAAAAAACAGCTCGTTTGTAAGCCTAGCATGTCACCGAGAAAATGAGAAAAATCGAGATGTGCCTCCACATCTGTGTTAAGTTTCGTGTGATAAAAGGAGCGCGCATGATGTTTTTCTCGTTTTGTCGCTTTGTCATGGGTGCATGCTAGCCGTACTGGTCTGTTATCGAGTTAGTATGAAACGTGGAAAACGTAAAATACATATTTCGAAAAGTTACACGATTTTATCCTTTTAAAGATTTTGAATTCCTTACATCCATTAGTTTCTAGATAATTTCTATTACACATTGTATACAAAGTGTTCTGCTTGTATGGAAAATAATGAAATGATACTATAATAATATCGCATGCAACAGAGAATCAGTCTTTTAAAGTAATATGTAGGTAAAAACTAGCGGCGCCAGCGACTTCGTACGCGCAGACCACTGACTTTAAATACTCATAACTTTTGATTGCATGAACATTGCGATGAAATAAAACCTAAATCAAAACTATGCCCTATACTTTTGTGAAAACACCATCCAAATCGGTCCAGTAGTTTTTAAGTGATGCGTGCACAAACCATCAGACACAGACATACATCATGCTCTTGCCCATTTCCCATTATTTGGGGTCGGCGCAATATGTCGTCCCCTTCCATAAGACAGACAGACAAAAATTCCAAAAATGGTCTGATATAGTCATGGTGTCAAAATAAAGTGTAATAATATGAAAGTAGATGTAATAGTAATATTGTCAGCCCCTCTGATGATCCGTTTTATATTCCATAGACAACATATTATTTCTTTTCAGAGAACAGCAATAACGTGCATTCAACAAGCACAATCTGCAACACATTATCTACCACTGAATGTAATACCGTCGAGACTGGACTCTGCCGGTACACAGGTCAGTAATTACATTTAACTGGTTTACACTCGTTTTTCAATTAATGTCACTTATCTCGACAACCTCGCTTGTCAAGTTTCAGTAGTTGTGGAAAATCTTCTGACCATTCATCATTAGGGAATCAAGGATCAATAAGATAAATTAGGTCGAAAGTTAAACAGAGTGTAAGGCTGTAAGGGACAGCCCTCCGCAGACGAAACGGTGAACTTAGACCATCAACCTGAACAACATTCACTATCAAACCTTCCTCAGGAAACGCGAAAATAAATCAGTGGTCATAACTCAAATGTAAGGGACATTTGAGTCGGATAGGTGGAGCAGTTTTGTATGAAACGCATTTCCTAAAGTAAGCTCCAAAGTGCAAATTGTTCAGTTTGATGGTCTGAGTTCACCTTTTCAGTCTGCGGAGGGCTGTCCCTTACACCCTGTTAATCAGATTCGGCTCTAATCCCATCGGCCCTTCGTTTGATTTGTGTCTTGTGTTTAAACTACGCAATCCAGTGTCAAGTATTGTGAAGCATTGGAGAGTGAATAGGATTGTATGTGTCAGGAGACGTCGCTGAGCTACCCGCAGTACCTGAGCACGGTGCGGCTGCAGATCTCCTACGCGAAGGACATCCACGACACCCTGGTGGCCGCGGCACAAAACATCTCCCCAACCGAATGACGCGAGGTTAAGCTGATCGAGTGCTAGTGTCTCCGGGACCTTGCTTTGTAGCAAATAAACACTATTTTATTTTTAAATTCTTAATAAACACATTTTAATGATCAAGGACTTTGATAGACTTTAATACAATTTATAAAATTTACATGTTTTAGTATTCTTATTTATAGTTAATCTTAATTAATTATACTTTTTGGTAAACCGTTAAGAAATATTAGTTGATGCACCTACACTAAATTAACATTTAACAAAACGCATACGAAATATATTTCTTTTTAGACATCCATATTTTGAGATCATACATTAATTTGTCACATTGTTATGATATTTTTTGTAATGTTTAAACATAACCGTTGCATTTCAATTTCTCAAATAATAAACGTAGTTAACAATTTTATGGTGACCAATTATCGTAGCTACAAAGCTTACGGCTTAATCATAGGTAACTTTATCCTTGATACGGTTTTTATAGTTTGAACCAAACCAAATATTGAAGCCCTGAAGTAAATATATCCGCAAACTTTTCACATCGCTATCGGTTTGGATACCTACTATAATAATTAGCCATCATAAAATTTCTACTCTGTGGGTACAAGTGCAAGCACGGACATAGTGCAAACGGACCAATCCTGTTGTACAGGGTGAATATTGATAAGTATGATTAGCATCCTTTTAAACTAAGAGTCTACCCATCAAACTGAGCAACTTTCACTATGGGAGCAAACCAATCGGGGCAAAAAAAATCTGCTGATGCATTACATTTGAGTCGAGTACGAGTACTGTAGTTTAGTATAGAACAGCAAATTTTTTTTTTTGCCTCTGTCGTTTGCCCCCATTATAAAAGTTGTTCAGTTTGATGGGTAGACACTTAGTTTAAAAGGATGCTTATGATATCAATTTCTCCCTGTAAAAACTAAAGACATTGGTAAGAGAACTAAGTATGTAACTCGTTTAGCATAACATATATTATCGTTTCATCATAAATAGATTATAATACATGTATCTGACCACCCCGAAAGGAATAACGGTCTTGAGGTTTTGTATGTGTATGTGTGTAGATTATAAAACAAAGTTAAGAAGATTGGTCCACCGTTAATATTGTAGGTTAATTATAAAATATAACAGTAATTTTTAAGGTCCTGCCTTGTACATTATGCTTCAATAAATAATCAGTTAGAACGCCTTGTAGACTTAAGGATTTCCTAAATTTATCAACAATACATTATTCTTTAAACCAAACAGAATTTTTTATAGGATTCTATTTATTCGTAGGTCAATCCAAATAAAATGAGACATTAAAGCAGAGTTGACTTTCCACGCTATTGTTTTAACAACCATTTTTAACGGACTAACACTCAGTTGCAAAAACGCTTATTTAAGTTAACCCTCCATTAAATCTTGCTAGCTTTTACTACGTCAACAAGACAAAAAGTGACAGCAAGAGATTTAATGGAGGATTAACTATAATTTGAGTTTCTGCATCTGACAGAGAGAGGCTTTTAAAAAATACCTAAGTCACGCCCCACCTTTATGCCTCCACACTTAGATTGAGATTTCTTTATATGATTATTATTGTCTTACGCAACGCTTCGGTTCTACCGAGGTGGCAAGACATCTGCTCATACCAATTTTCAACCTTATTCCGTTAATGCATAAAAATTACTGATCGTCTTAACTCGATTCCGCGTTCATAAATGGGAAGAAACCGTTTAAAATTAAAACAATATAAATCCTAAACTTAAAACCTAGCACATTTGTAAAATACTATCAGTCTTTAAAATAATATGTAGATAACGTAGCAGAAAAAATAGCAGGAACAATGTTTATCACTTCTTACAATCACTAAAAGCAGCAATAGGAATACCTGCAACAAAATAAATTATTATATTTATTTACGATTGTCATAATATTATGTTGGTAATAAGCCGTTGCAACAGTGTAAACATAAACAATATTGTTAGGTACTTTAAAATACGTAAATAAGTAAGTAAAAGGAACGATCAAAACATCCCAGGTCACGTAGGGCAATTGCAAGTATCATAATCATAAATTATAGATATAAAAAGCCGTGGTGGTCCAGTGGCGAGTAACCTTGCCTGCCGTGCAGGAGGCGATGGTTCGATCCCCGTCCAGGCCGGTACGAGACCAATGAGTTTTTCGGAATTTATGTACGATTTTTAACTCCACTGGCTTTTCGGTGGAGGAAAACATCATGAGGAAACCTGCATGCTTCAATTTCGAGGCATGTATTGTATCCACTGTCCATTATAAGTGGCGACGTGCTCACCCCCTGGCACACTGGACAGAATTTCGGTACTACTGATGAAAAGTGGATGTTCTGAGGTTTCAGGATATCTCTGACTATCCCCTCGGGGAATATAGTCGTGAGCATATGCTTATAGATATCTCAGATTTTTCATGTACCTACTTAACAATTTCAGCCTGATGGAAAAAAAACATAAATATGTTTTCATAATAATATGATCCCAGTCTTCGATCAAAATAAAATGAATGGATAGGCCTAAAGCGCGGTAAGTTGAAGCAAACTACTGGTGCACTTGGTACATACAAACTAGCGCCATTATCTGTCAAATCTAGGGCACTTTCATACAAGTGACAAGTAAAAATTTCATTTGTTTTGCCTCATTTTTCTGGTTTGAAATGTTCGCTTAAGGCCTATCCATTCATTTTATTTTGATCGAAGATCCCAGTCACCGGTTGACTATAGAGATCAAACTGAACAATTTTCACAAGGGGAGTAAAATAGAAAACTCGAAGAAAAAAATGAGTGCTGTTCCATCAAACGTTTGTAGATATTTGACCTTAATTTAATTGTGGTGTTGTCTAGTTGCCAATATGTCGTTAAGTTGTCGTCATGTTGTCTAGTTGCCATTGACGACATAATGGCAACTAGAACTGGCTTGTCTAGTTGTCGGCCAGATAGCTCAGTCGGTAGAGAAACTGCCTGTTTTGCCAATATTTGTATGATGAATATGAATATTTGTACAAGAGTCATGGATGTTTGTATCTATATGTATTCTATATCGTTTTCTATTTATGATAATACAATTCCAGGCTAGATTCTGGTACTTTAAATGTTTCTAGAATATTTGTGTAACAATGTCAAATATATTTTTTTATTAATTTATTATAAATGTCTCGTAGCCTAATATTGAAGCCATATACCTCATGACTGTGTTTTTGTGCGTTATTTATTTATTTACATAATATGACTCGATATCTTCATGGTAATAACGTTTTCGTAACCTGTCATAAATCATAATATACATTTTAAAGTCTAAAGCATTAGTGGTTAGAGCTTTACTCTGCCTATCAACAGCCGCTGGGGGCTGGAGATAGTGCTCAAAAGAACATAAATCCTATTTATCAATAAGGAGAAATACAGTCTTCGCTCTTCTAGATTGATGTTTATGCTCCTGCCTGACCCTTGATAAACATATTATTGTGACATAAATAAGTATAGCTAACCGGGTGTGTTGAACGGAGCGCGGGTGGAATATTACGGACTACGAGTGCTTAGGGATGGCTATCGGCACGTTATTATGAGTAAAAACAGTCGCTTGCAAAGATGAGTCCAGTTGAGAAGACGAATTCTATTCACATAACAATACATGGTGTAAGGAAAAGTGTCATTAACCTTTACCCCAGGACCCTATATTTGTTTAAGCAACCACGCATTGTAACAACATCATTTGTTGTGAATTTACATAAGTATATCTGAGCACTTAATTTTAACTCTATTAAGTGGCCACACGTCCCGAATTACCTGGGAAGGAGTCTCTTATTTTTCGTATTTCTACAAAATTAATACAAGTTACCGAAACAAACAAAAATAGGGTACACATTATTCTTGGATAGTTTATCTAGTGAAATCATAAATTACTTCACACGATAGACTTTCTCTTGGAAAAGTTTAGAAAATATCGCATTTTTAGCATTATTTTCTCGAACTAGAATAACTTGCAACTGTTTATAATATTGCTGGATTTTTACTCAAATATTCACCATTTGTTTATCTAGTGCTCTAATAAAAAGTACTTTATGAATTCTTTCTAATCAAAAATACGGCGCACGCACGCACTCGGAGGGCTGGGCAATCGCGTTTCTCATAAAAATATTCGTTTGAACCTATTTAAGAACAAACAGTCGGTCGTGGAAAACCTAGTGGAAAACCTATATGTAGATGTATAAATAAATAAGAATGCTGTTCTGTTTAAGTTAAAGAAGAACAAGGCTATTCGGAATTATAAATACAAATTAAAATTAAAAATACCTAGTAAATCCATATCGGACTGTACTAGAATCTGCAACCTCAAATCCGAGACTTGCTTTAGTTAAACACCAGAACATGGGCATAAAAAAAATCGATAAACAGAAATTTGTAGGTATTTTATTTTTCTATTTGTATCGTAGCGAAGAAAGCATAGAAAGAAAACCTACCCATTATTGAATTATTAAAATTGTAATAAAATAAATCATTTATTAAAAGTAAAGGCGTTTGAAGCGGACAGTTTTAAGATTAACTGTTATAAGGGTGCCTGTCCACTGAAGCGGGGCGAGGCCGTGGAGCGGAGAAACGGAGAAATATGTCGTTTGGGATAAAAAACGGCTTTCTTTCCAGGCACAATGGATTTTTGCTATTATCTCTGAGCGGAGATTTTATGCAATCGCATGTTTAATATTTCTCTGCTCCGCAGCCTCGCTCCGCTTCAGTGGACAGGCACCCTTAGTGTGTTTTAAGGTGATGGGTTTCTTTTATAAATCTTACCTAAAATTGTTTGTTTACTAAAATTGATGATGTCTTAGTGTAGGTCTTAGTACAATAATAAATATTTATATACTTAAACTGCAGAACTGACTCCGAGGCTACAGTAATTAATTTTACTATGTTATTATTATCCGTTTCATATCGCATGTACATTACTATTATCATTGTATAGTTCTGTATAAATATCAAGGCATAAAAAGCTATATGCAAAAGTCTGTTATTATATATTATATGCCTACCAGTAATAAACACTCACGATGCCAATAATATTATCGTGTTTTCCAATGTTATTGATTACTGACTTGGCTATCGCATCCTTAACTTAGGAAGCGGACCGTGGCCAATGGCCAGGCCTGAGGCGAAACAAACAAAGTGATAGTGTACAACGCAGGGTCGTAAACAGGGACATGGGCAATGGGGCGACATTGGTTTCGAGGGGTGACATTTCGCGCTTGCTTTGCTTCTTCTTTCCACATTTCATTAACGTAAACCCTGGTAAACGATGTAACCCTGGAAGATTTAGGCCATGGGTCATAACAAATTACTCTCGTTCGCTTCAGCTTTGATTTAAATTAATTCATTGTATTATTAAACCGATAAAGTTCTAACCAGAACTATGCGTGTATTCCCAGTTGTCGCCACGGCTTCCGTCCCCACTGCGGACTAATGGGGAAAAAAGTCCCAATCGCCTGGTGACAAAGCAGTGGTGATGACTGGGACTTTTATTTCCATTCGTCGCCACTGGCGACAACTGGGAAAAAAAGTTTCAATTGTCGCCACTGGCGAACCAGTTACGAAACTTTGTTGAATCTATTACGGTGATGGTAACAAGTGAGAAAATATTTTCCCATACGGCACCAGTGGTGACAATCAAGACTTTTTCCCCCATTTGTCCGCAGTGGTGACGGAGGCTGCGGCGACAACTGGGAATACACGCAACCATGTCTTAGTGCTGTGTCTGAGAGCTCGATCCATGATTTGAATTAGTTAGTAATCAGCTGATACAATTCTGACTACCGAATCGAGTCGCGTAGACCTACTATAAATTTCCGAGCTTGTTTTGTTCGCTCGCAGATTTTTATTATTTACTAGTTTTTTCCCGCGACTTCGTCCGCACAAATTATATACCAGATTAAGTCAGATCATAAGCTATAAAACAAAAAAAGTTTCATCAAAATCGGTAGTTTTTGCGTGATGCGCGAACAAACAAACAAACTAACTTGTCAATAGATGGCGCTGCACGTCATTTAAATCGCGCTATCGAGTGTTATTTGAGTTTATATGAAGTGAACCGCTACTTTTTTATTCCTCACAATATAATATAATAGAATAGAATAAATTACACTTTCATCTAAGACTAAGATTCTGGCAACCACGGAGTAATAAATCTTTCAAACTTGCTCCAGATTTTGAATCATGTTTTATAATTTTTTATAAATATCATTTTATTAGGTATACCTGTATACCTGTTATTCTTCATTATGTCACTGTAGTGCCTTCTAATCCAAGGAAATCAAATTTGAAAATCATAAGAATTCGCACCGAATTTTGAATTTATGTAATTAACTCATTAAATAGAGGTCTTAAAATTTAAGAGCCGACGGCACCTTACTAAAATAATGATGCCTAGGATTTAATTAAGTAAGTTAAAAAAAGGTGTACCATACCACCCTGACTACGGTCCTGATACTAAGTTATAATAACAAAAAAGCTATGTATAGATAATTATATTAGGTTACTTTAACTGGCATCTAAAAAGAAAGTTCACGGATTAACGTTTACGCTTAGTACCTTTGAAGTAGTACCTTTGACCCATAGCATAAGCTCACGACTATATTCCCCGAGGGGGTAGTTAGAGATATTCTGAAACCACAGAACATCCACGTTTCACCAGTAGTAGCGAAACTGTCCAGTGTGACAGGGGGTGAGCCCGTCGTCACTTATAATGGACAGTGGGTACAAACCTGCAGGTTTCCTCACGATGTTTTCCTTCACCGAAAAGCCAGTGGTGTAACAAATCTTACATAAATTCCGAAAAACTCATTGGTACGAGTCGGCCTGGACGGGGATCGAACCATCTCCTTCTGCACGGCAGGCAAGGTTACTCGCCACTGGACCACCACCGCTTTTTTTTCCTTTGACCCGTTTCTGATAAAAAGGGTCTAAGGACTTTTTTAGTCCTTAGACCTAAGATATATTGAGTTGAAAGCCCTTGGAGGTGTAATTAATTCAACCTTCAAAGTCAACGCAATCATATCAAAAGATACGGCCATTCATCTGTGTCACATTAGTTCAGAGGTCAAAACCTATAGGGTATCATGAAATTTAACAAGAGGCAAGGTCGCAGTCACATCACAGTCAAGTACACTGTGCAAGTACATAAAGGAATAAATCCGAAAATCTATAATTTGTACATATTGTGTTGTGATGTGACTCCCTCGGTGCACGAGTCCGACTTGCACTTGGCCGGAATAGTCAGGACGCCCGAACGCGCTGCATACAAACGAAGTTTGATCCTATTTTCGAAATGAACTAATTAAAGCCAATTCAATTTTCAAACACGATTCAGAAACTATATTCAGTGTCTGTGGTTTGTCAGATTTCCCTTAAAATATACTGTGCTAGGATTAATTTAAGATTTTCATGGAAATCTTTGAGCCACTGTAACTTTAAAACCATACATTTAACGAAAATCTGACAAACATAACAGATATGAATTTCTAGATCATGTGTAAAAATATTCAAAATAGAATTAAACTTCGTTTGTATGGAGCGCGCTTCAATCTTTTAGTTAGTTCCTTGTAAAGATGTGTCAATGCTTTTTAGTATCAATACCCGACCTTATTATTAATATAATAGTCATCGACCCTAAAAAATTACTTGTTATTGTTAAATTTAAATTAATAGGAATATTACACTTTTTATCAGCGTTCATTAATGGACTGACGTACAATTGCCAATAAATCAATGTATATTTGCACAGATACCGATATACTGTTTCGAACAATAATGTGTTTAATAATGTACATGTACAGGTTGTATGGAAAAGTATCATTAACCTTCAAACAACATACTAAAGGATATATCCGTCAGCGCGTCCGTCTCCATGTTCTGAGGTTTATCAGATTAATTTAGGAATTGTATGAAAAACTTTGAGACACTGGAACTTTTTAATCTTTGAGACATTTAAATGCACAGACACCGATGATATTAGTAAGTATCTAAATCGTGTCGTTGTGACGAAGCTTGTCGTGGATATTTTACTGGACATCCTTTTGGACGAGGCATGTTGCCAATTTTATAATTAACTAGTGTTTTCCCGCGACTTCGTCCGCACAAATTATATACCAGATTTTAAGTCAGATCATAAGCTATCAAACAAAAAAAGTTTCATCTAAATCGGTTCAGTAGTTTTTGCGTGATGCGCGAACAAACAATCAAACACACTATTTTGTCAATAGATGGCGCTGCACGTCATTTAAATCGCACTATCGAGTGGTATTTGATTTTATATGAAGTAAACCGCTTCTTTTTTGTTCCTCATGATTTTACAGTTTTATAATAGTTAAGATTATCAAGTAATGGTTCTATGTTATGTACTTAATTTTGTTTCCGATAATAATAAATATAATAATACAAGTCGTGTCACACAAATATAAATACATTTTCTAAATAGTGTTTAAACAATTTCATTGACTTTAACTGATTGACATTGAAAATAGGATCAAATTTCGTTAGTATGGAGTGCCCTAACGGGTATATCCTTTTAATTTAAATTTGTCAATTTTGTCATAAATACTTACATAAAATCTATCAATGCAAAACTATAATTTAACAAATAAAACGTAACTTACGAGTAGTATTGCTAAGTTTAAACATAAAAATATAAATAAGTACATAGTTAATTTCGTACATAATGAAAAGCGCAAAACCTCATACAACACAACTGATTTTATAATGCCTTGAAACAATAATTTCATTATTTTATTAATTACAATTTTAAATTATTCGCATTTTAAGTTTTAATGCAAAAATGATTTCTTATTATTTCAGCAATGAATGATAGCTCAAGTGCTCAAGGAACATTTTAAGAATCATGTTTTGGTACCAAGTAGGGTGAGTGTGCCCGTGCGGTGCTAGGTGCGGTGGCTTGACATCGGGTTCAGTAAATTTTAAATTATGCAAACAAATAATTTAATATTTTGAACAAAAATTGCCTATGTTGAAACCTTGATAATTCGATTCTGCTCTAAACAAACTGTAATTTTAGTTTTGCGTTTATTCATTAACGTGTTAAAAAATGTATAGTATGTATTATGAGTCTATGTTAATTGAAATAAATAAATGATTGATTGATAGTCTAAACATAGTTTTTACCCTTACTATAAAATGTTTAAATAGCCAATTGTTAAGGGTGCAGTTCATGGAAGTAGGTCGACACGTTTTAGTAAATTGACTTACTCATCCAAAGACTTGTTGGGCCGCATACGTGATGTGCAGGTATCCGTCGAGCGATCTGAACTGCTGGTACGCCTGCTCCATCGTCATACTATGACTCGCTAGCACTTTGTCGTTCACTAGCAGATACAGAGCCTGCAATATACGTCACACCTACATTATACGTATACGGGGCCCTTCTTAAAATGCTGCCTGTTTTTTGAGAGGATGATCAAACCTTCAAACTGAACAACTTTCTCTAAGGGATAAACATCAAAATCGCGAAAAAGAATTCTGTCCCATACATTCGGGTCGAGTTAGGTTTGCGGTTTTTTATGGAACAGTAGGTTTTTCGGCCAATTGTAACAAAAAATGCACTATGTCAATAAAAAACTGAAAGTAAAGGCTCGCGCCACAGATTAATAATAAGTTACCTCGCGCACATTATGGCGGGCCGCACGGCACCGCATCGTATAACAATAATCTTAGTCTGTATTATGATCGGTGCTGAGAAAGGGGCGGCTGGTTCTTACTACATGGCCTGGGGCCTAGGGCGGTCAAGACTGCAAATCCGCCATCCGTATTATATCCACGCAAAAACAGTCCAGTTGTCGGGTTTTGAATTAAGATTAGATTTAGGCATCTAGATCAGTCACATATATGTTGCATGATCATATGGAATAATAAAAAAGCTGGGTTAAAATGCCAACAACTGGACGCCCACATATATTATAATGTGATAAAGACGACATTTCATTGGGCACTGGAAAATGCTTGAACAGTTCTCTGCTAGATGTGTGCTAACCCTAAGTCGAAATCGAATGTGGTTAAACTATGAAGCTTGGTCAAACGCGTATTGACATTCCGTACCTATTCCAAAGGTTGTGTTATAATATAATATACTTATAACTTATAATATACTTAGGTAACATAACAATGTTGTCACGGTCATAGTAGGTCGACCCTAATCGTCTAAATGCAATCACGATAAGTCCAGGAGACAAATTAATTAGGATTGGATACGTAACTTAAGGTCATGATTACTACACACACACACACTCAGTTGCAGAAACGCACATTAAAGTTAATCCTCCATTAAATCTCTTTTTGTCTTGTTGACGTAGTAAAAACTAGCAAGAGTTTTAATGGAGGATTAACTCTAATGAGCGTTTCTGCAACTTGGTCATTTTAATGCAGTGTCTGCTATTCTTTGCCATCGCGATGATCTGAAATCTGAAGTGTGCGATAGAAATGTTGCATCGAATCTATCGCACAAGCTCCGCCTCCGGTGGGGAGGCATCTTAACAGGGGTAAATATAATTATGTCATTTCTGTTAACTTTACTCACCTGAGAATCTCTTAATTTCATTTTTGTTCTTATAATGTAAAGAAACTGGGACATCGTGAGTTCTTGCGGGACCAGAAATTTGTTTCTCCCCAGCGCTGGTACTTCTCTCTCTCTGACATATCGTTCCACGTATAGCTGAAATGATAATCCAAATTTTATAAGGCTCAAAAGCCAACGCCTAAAAATGGCGCCTATTTTTTTGGCACAGCCATCAACCAAACTTGAATATTTTAGTTCTGAATAAGGTAACAAAGAAAACTTGTTAAAACATTGTGTATCTCTAAACTCGGTCCGAACGGAGATATAAAGGCTTGAAGTAAACTTAATGAATATATTGTCAACTTCAAGCAAAGCATAGGCCGCGCCAATAAAATTGTCTTTTATACTGAAGTTACAAAAAAACAATATTCAATAGGTATGTTTAATGTTTACCTACAGGTACTTTATTTGGGAATCTGTGTCTAATCGCCTCCACTTCTTGAATTGATCCTGTCATATCTGTAACATTAGAGAGACTGTTAAACATTCAATACACCGTTTTGCTTCTTTCGATATATATATGTAAAGTTTTTTAATTTTTAATTTTCTTTTAAGCAAAAAGAAAATTAAAAACACTTAATTTACATTGCTGTATTTTTTTTTTCTTAAGTAAAAGAAAATTAAAAATCACGAATTTACCTATTTTCTTTAAGTGTGTTATAGTTGATTACATACCTACCGAGGGCAAGTAAGGAAAGTAGGAGGGAAAGTAAGAAAAGACTCAGATCTCATGTAATTGTGACTCATTGAATCTCATGAAACAAACATGACGTGATCTGAGGCTTTCTTCTTTACTGCCCGAGGTTATCTCCTCGACGGAGGTGTAAAGCGGCTACTTCGTTTCGCCCAGCGGGACGAAAATTTACGCTTTCCGCCCGGAGGGGAGAAAAATAATAATAATGCATGCATTTAGGGTAAAGATAACGTAGTGATTTTAAAATAAGCTATGTTTATTAAGTTGCATTTACCATCTTGGTAACCGAATATTTCTTGTGATGCGTACGTAATGTAGAGGAAACCATCTTCGTCTCTGTAGTGCTCGTACGCCTGTGCCATGGTGAGGCTCATGCTTAGCATCGATCTGTTGTTGATTATCAAGTACAGGGCCTGTAGGAATGACATTATTTACTGAGCGAGTCATTAAAAAGGCTAAATAAAGTCATTAACTCGTAATGGGTTTAGCGGTAATGCGTGCCTATGTTTTTTTCTTAATTTTCTTTGTTGGTTGTAACTTAATGGCAATACTATTTCTAAAGTTGGAAATTGATTTATTATTACATTTTAATGTGACAAAAAATATTGCCACGCTTCATTAACCAGTAAAGTGAAGTCCTACCTAATTGGTTAAGTTTTAACTCTTAGGCCGAATTCGACCAAACTTAGATTTACTTATAGAAGAGTAACTATACAAGGAAAAATTTTACTTTTGGTGTTTACACACCCCGTACTAAAAGAACGAATGTATAATTCACCTAAAGAAAGAGCTACTTATTGCAATGTGAGGTTATACAGTTTTTATTTGGTAGATTTCTTTTTATTATTATATTTTTTAATTACGTGATATTGACATTTCATTTAGATTAGGGTTGGTTAAACGCAAAATCAGTTTACTCTATAGTAACCGGCGACTTAATCTAAGAATTTTACTCGCGTTTGGTTGATTCGGGCCTCGTATATTTTATCCACAGTAGGACCGTTATATGTTGTAAACAAATAAAAACCTGTCAAGGGCGTGTCGGACATGCCCATGATATGATTCCGTAGCCAGCCATTATCCTTATAGGTTATAAGATCGAGACATCAAATCACTTAAGTAGGCCCATAGTAAAAAGACGTCTATACCTAGGTGAAGTACTTACTTGATTTGGATTGATTTTAATCCGGTTTCGTATAATCACCAAAAATTGCGACATAGTTATGTCTTCAGGTACTAAAAACTTAGTTTTTTCCAAGGCTGGTAACTGTTTTTCCCTTTGATACTTTTCTACTATTAACTGTAAATTAAGAGTTGATATTTTATTTGCAGTGTCAAATTCTTATGAGGGCCTTATGACGTTAGGTACTTAGTTATTTTTATGTGTAGAAAAATCATTAACCTTTCAATAACTAAATTAAAATCATCGCAAAAGTTGGTTATTTATTTGATTATACAGTGAAATAATATGATTTAAAGATTGGTGATCCTGTAAATCTCACTGAAAAATAACGACATAAAAAAATTGCTTGTCTCATGTCTGTTCGAAAATCGCTCGTGATAAGGCCCTAAGTTGGTTTTGTTGATTGTAAACTTAGGGCCTGTTTCACCACTTCTGAATAAGTTCTTGTTAGCTTATCCGACAGATATTTTGACATAATTTCATACAAAATATGTCAAACTATCTGTCGGATAAGCTAACAAGAACTTACCCAGAAGTGGTGAAACAGGCCCTTAATGTTGTCATTAATTTAAGCCTAAGTATTTGTTTGTAATTAACTTACCGGTATTTTGGTTGGAAATCTAGTTCGAATTGCCAATACTTCCTCTTTTCTGCTAACTGAAAAGAAGTAGGTTAGGTATTATTTCGTTATGACAATTGTTAAGATAAAGGAAATGGATTAATGTTTTGGTAACATGTGTAGAAAAACTAATATCTTCAATTAAGGTGGTTGCAGAGTTGTCAATTTCATTCAAAACTTTATTGTAGAACACTCGTAGACGGTATTAATAAAAGTATTTTTTTATATATAGAAAAATAGCTTAGAAAATCTAGATTGCGCGTATCAAATAATATTTACAATTTTTAATATAATTACAAAGATATATTTGAAACTTTGAAATTTTGTATTAATAATTTCAAATTGACAACTCTGCAAACACCTTAAGCATTAGACATCAATAAATACTATTGTGTTTTTCAAATAGGTACAATTACTAAATTCTATTATAGAATTTTTATATTAAAAGGTTTTCGATGAATGAAGGGTTTGTAACTCAGATAAATTAACAGGAATGGATTGGAAATGATCTCTCATTTCTACGCAAAAAAGTCTGCCAATTTTGCGGGGGTGAGGGGGGAGGTTTATATACGCGGGACGCGCGTCAACTATTTTTATATGACGGGTATGCTCACTGAGCATGCGTCTTTGGCAGAGGGGTACGCGCGTAATATCGCATCCATTCCTGTTCATTTATCTGAGGTTTGTAAACTACACAAGGTGTAAAAAGACATCTCCCGAAAAGGGATTTACCCATCAATATGAACAACTTTTACTATGTCACTAACTATGAGAACTCAAAAAAAATATCAGCAGTTCCATACATTTTGCGCAGAAGGTTTTTAATTTTGTTTTAGTATGATTTTTTGTATTTCTTATATTTGGTTCAATAGTAAAAGTTGTTCTCATATCGATGGATTTCACCCCTTCGAGTTCTCGGAAGATGTCTTTTTACACCCTGTATAAGTTAGTCCTCGTAGTTGAAGCTTCTGAAACGTTCGGTTTTTGTTGTTTATCGACAATTTTAGCAAAATTTTACGGGTGTAAACCTGAATGCGAATAAGTCAGATCATCAAACTGAACGACTTTCTCTTACGGAGCCAAAAAAGAAATTGCGAAGAAAAAAGTAGTACTGATAAGAATCGTCAACAGCTAGTCGTGCCAAATATCTAAGTAAATATATGGAAAAGCAGATTTTTTTTCCTCGAATTCAATAGTGGTCCTATACCTAATTAGTACATTTTTCAATTTTATGGTTTAGTAACGCATTTTATTTCTGATACCTTTCGAAGCTTTGTAAACAAGTAGTTACCTAATTTGAAGAACCTTACCGTACCTTTTTGAATTTTGGATTTAATTTGAAGTAGTAAATTAATTAATTTTGCTGGAAATATGTAAGTAACACCAAAAACCGAAAGGTTCTGAACTTGAACTTGAGCTTGAACTTCTATGAACAACAGGTGCCTAGGTACCTGCTGTACCTACTTATAATAAAAGGGAAAGCTTAGCTTTTGCTTTATCCAGGCAATAGTTTTCGCAAAGTATTGTAGGTAGGTTTGTACCTACTTACTTACCTAAAAACTTGAGAACATGTAAGTCGTCACGTATTCGTACTTAATTATAACGATAAATTAGACTATTAATTAGGTAATTTTATCTGCGTGTTGATAACGGCTCTATTGTACCTAAGTATTCCTCGTTACTCAAAGAGAACACAAATTTTTGGGTTCGACGAACTTTTTCCTTGACGTAGGAAATAGTGGAGATTGGCACATATATATTTGACATAGGTTAGTATATTTCGCAATTTCTTTCTAGATCTTCAATAAATGTAAAGAATCGTGTAATTAATATTTAAATACTTACCTACTAATTTAAGTTTTAGTTAGTATGTACATAAATAGTTTTTGAATGGGTAGAAATATTATGATATACTTAGCCCCACTTGCGTCAACCTAGGTTTACCAGTTAAATCTGGGTAAAATAGCTCTCTCAATTGTTTTTCTATACAAAAAATCATGGGCTACCAATTTAACCTGGAGTTTGTTGCTAACCCATGTTGACGCAAGTGGGGCTTAGGTACTTAGAAAAAAAAAACAGTAAACTAAGCTAGAATTTTTAACCTAAGCATCAACTTTCGTTTCATTGTTCAAGGTAGGATTATACTTAAAATAAAAAGTACAAATGTATAAAGTCGCTCAGCTGCAATGCATAGCATAATTTTATCAATTGGTACGATTTTGTTTCTTAGATTTTTTATGTCTGACAATATTCATCAATTGACCATGGGAACGAAAATGATGTGATGGGATAATTTTAAAGACACGGTTTTTAATGGACATTCCTTTAAATCTAAGCTTTAGTTTCGCTTCAAAATATAGTACCTTCATCCAAAAATTACACAATTACTTACTGAAAGTCTTCTTGGATTTAAAACACTCTCTAATATTATGGTTTTCGTCGTGTTTTATCAACTTCGTTATAAAGTTCAGTTCCATTTTTAAAGCTCACTTTTGTATACGAGTTTAACCAACAGCTGTTATATGATACGAGTTGCACTCGCTATGCATTCACTGCACTCTGTTTGAAGCCGGACTGAACTAAGGTAAACATACCAACAACTTTTATCAATAGGCGTAGGGTCGAGAGCTGCAAACAACATCCGATAATCAGTCCAGTTTTATTTTTACTCACTATGTGTCATTCATTTCTAACTTTGCATACTTATGCATTTATTAATTTACCTACTAAAATTGCATGTTTTGCGGGTACTTTGGTGGTTTGTTAATTATACTAATAGGCAGTGGGGGCACCGAGCCTATTGTGCTGCCTTCAATCGTATTTTTTTTATTTCTAAACAATTTAAGTAATTAACAACATTTCGAAAAAACAAAAATGTCACATTGTAGTCATCGCTGATTTTCAATTTATCGGGCCCTTGCGGATTTATTTTTATAATGTTTGTACCTGTACTTATACAAAAGTGGCCACTTTTGGCGGTTTTAAAGATAATAGCTACAAGCATAAAACATACTAATCCGTAATTTTTCCATAAATCAGGACTACAATGTGACATTCTTCAGCATAAGCAGTTTCTTGGAAATGTTGTTTAATTGCTTAGAAATAAAACAATACGATTGAGGGCAGCACAATAGGCTCCGTGCCCCAAAGAGAAGAGGCTCGTTGCCCCTGTCTAAGTTCACTTCTGTTTTCTAAGCTATTATTTTATCAGTCTCAGGAGTGTGATTTTTGAATCTCAATCGGTGAGCTCAGCAGTTGAAAGAATCAAAATTACTATGGAAATACTCATCTTTCTACTGATGATTTGACTTTCAAAAATCGCTCTCCTGTAGTATGATTTTTGAAAGTTAAATCAGCAGTTATAGACAGATTCATATCTCCATTATGGAGATATGAAATAGTCATTTTGAAATTTTCAACTGCTGAGCTCACCGAATGAAATTAAAAAATCGTGTCCCGGGCCGAGATTCACAGACGATTTTTTAGTCATGGTTCGAACTCCCGTACCTATGTCAAAATCCATACATGTCGACCCTACTTAGCTCGAACTTAGACTAAACAAATTTTCTCTGAATCTCGGCCTTACAGTCTACAATGAGTCTACATATTTATACTTAGTAGGTGTATAGTTAGGGTACGGTGATATTAATGTCTTCATTTGTTACCAGGATAATTTAGTCATCAAGGGTCCACAAAATAAACAGGATATTACATGAGTGAGGGAAACATCTCAACAGCAGGGCAGTGTAGACTGGTTCTATCATTGATTCTTCTTCTGCTAAAATTGACTGCATGTGAGATTCATTATTAGGAGGTAAAGACCAGATGCCGTAGCATGCTACACGTGATACGGCTGTAACACGTCTTTTATCTCGTTCGTTCGCGCGCAAATAGAAAGATAGCGTAGGTGTGATAGCGCTATATCACGGTGGCATGCTACCCATGCAGAAAACAAAAGCTGTTTTCCCAAAGGTAGGTAGGTGGTAAAAAATCGACTGCAATATTGACTACGACCTCCCGGAAGGTTGAAGCACCAAGCCCCCTCTAAACAAAATACGCGCAAATGGCTAAAAATGTCAGATTCCTCACGTCCTTCTGTAAAGCCGAGTTCGTAGCGTCAATTTTATAACAAACATATTAGAAAAACATTTTACCCCCTCCCCCGCAGGCGAACGCGGTTGATGTTATCCATCCTCGGCGGATAACATTGTTAACATATTGTTAACAAACACGAAAACACGGCGCAGCATGTTAGGGGGTGCACTAACTAAACCCCTAACTTTAGGTGCCACTAACTCGCTTAGCTCAAAACTAGGTAGGTATGTTATTGGAGTCTCATTTTTATATCTACGAAATGTATGACTGAGGCCGAGATACAGAGACGATTTGTAAGTCATAGTTCCCATATGTCAAAATCCATACATTTCGATCCTACTTACCTCGAGCTAAGACTATAAAAATCGTCTCTGAATCTCGGCCTTAGATTTCTGACACTCTAATAGTTGGTCTATTCGAATTTTTGATCCTTATAAGTATATTATAGTTGTATCAAAACAATTGCCCATTTTAATTGCAATTTTTTTTTTTAAATCTCAAAAAAAAATGTACTGTCGGCTATAATGAGTGTTTCTGCAACTGAGTGTAAATCTCAAAAAGTTATCTAACCATAACCACCTGGCAACGGGACAGGGCGAACGGCGCACGGCGCGAATTTCGATTTCAGAATACACTGAGCGTTGTGTCCCTCCCCTACCGTCACGGACCTGAAAAAAAACGGATGTAATCTCGTCTAATCACGTCTCGTCTCGTCTAGTCAAGTCTAGCACCCATTTCTTTTGTGTGCGTGCTGTCACGCGGTACATAATGGTGACGGGTGTCGGACCTGCCTGCGCCTAGAGCAAGTGCATCTGTGTGAGTGTAGGTTCCTTGTAGTTGTACAGTCAAGAGCACATCAAGCTTTACACTTTGCACTTTGGACCGGCCGTGTACTGTATGACGCGCTATACAAATCAGAGCTCAGCTTATTCTGGTGATGTCAAGCTCCACTTGCTCTTGACTGTACAAAAGAAAATGTAGGACCTTGCTTGCTTCACATCTTTTTAGTGTTACATTACGTCCGTCTTTTTTTCAGGTCCGTGCCTACCGTCTAAAAAAATCCACCCTGTATATCTAGGCCCCGATATTACTTAGTCTATAAAGGGTCCTTCTTAATATGCAGACACTTTTTTAAGGGGATGATCAGACCATCAAACTGAACAACTTTCTCTATGGGACCAACATACCTAGATACTTATCGCGAAAAAAAATCTGCTGTCCCCTTAGATTATCAAGATAGACAGTCACAGCTACGAAAGCGTCGAAAAAAATAGGAACCAGTACTGGTTCCAAAACCCTATACATATACACGCACACATACATAATTAGTATGGCGCCTCACGCACACCAACCTAAGAAAGTTAGCCCCTTTTGTTTTATACGGAACAAGTGTGAGGCTCATTCTAGACATATACTTTTTCTAAGGCTGTCCCATACATATGGCTCGAGTAGGTTTGCAGTTTTGTATGGAACATATGATTTTTTTTCGCGATTTGCTGTTGATCCCATTGGGAAAGTTGTTCAGTTTGATGGTATGATGATCCTCTTAAAAAAGTGTCACCATTTAAGAAGAACCCTGTTTGTGCTTCATATTATGTTTGTTTTCTTTAGTACTTACTTATCCTCATCTAAATTTCAGTACTTCCATCAGTGGCCGCGAAAATAGTATCCATAGATAGGATGGGATAGGTGGGTTTTATCCAATACCGCCATAATGCAACGCGCGCTTCCGGGCGATGACGTGTTTCTTTAAAATGCCCCCCGCAATCGGGCTCCTGGCTGACTCGTACCAGACACCAGTGAGTTTTTCGGAATTTATGTACGATTTGTAACACCGCTGGCTTTTCGATGAAGGAAAACATTGTGAGGGAACCTGTGTGCTTCAATTTCGAGGCATGTATTGTACCCACTATCCATTTTAAGTGGCGACGACGATTTCGATGCTAGTGAAACGTGGATGTTCTGAGGTTTCAGAACATATCTTCCCCTCGGGGAATATAGTCGTGAGCATATGCTTATGCTGTATATTATAGGGTAGGTACAAGTAGGTACAGTCAGCAGCAAAAAGATGAATACACTTTTACTACGTCGTACTATAAAGATGTATACACTTTAATGCACCTTTAATGCTACGCGTAGTACTAAAGTGTATACATCTTTATACTACGACCAAGGAATATCTACGACGTAGTAAAGCCCGACCAGAAAAATAAAAAACCTCGCCATGTTGCGGAAAATCATTGGAACTAATTTTTGTACTTGGAACACTGCCATTCATTAAGTCAAGAATGAGTTATAGTCGATTGCAGCGCCCCCAAACCAGGTTTTTTATATTCCTGGTCAGGCGATAAAAGTGCATACATCTTTTTGCTGCTGGCTGTACCTACCTAAAGACGGTATTTTAAGAGGATGAACAGCCGATCAAAGTTTTCGTGGTCCCGTGAACGTCCATGAGCCGGCCGAAGGAGCCACAAACTAATAAGAGAGAAGAGGCAGACCAGACAATAATGAACGCAGCTTTTTATTAAAATGTTACATTTTACTGAATGCAGCTATAATTTTTGACAGCTTTCTATTGTAAAGGTGTGTTCATACGCGTGCCGCGCAGCCTGGCAAGCTTAGGCAATTCTGCGCGGCACGCGTATGAACGCACCTTACGGCTTTCGGGCTTAAATCAGTTCTGCCACTTTAGCACTTTCGGCGCTAGATCTAGCGCTGTTTTGGAATGTTTAGCGCCCTATCTGCGAATTTAGCGCCTAGCGGAGAATCTAGCGCTTTTTAAACTTTTAATAAAAGAACGGTATTCTTGGCTGTGTTTTGTGACAGAATATGATAAATATTGATCAAAACTGTCCACAGAGTGTGCAGTGTTCGGGAGATTCAAATCCGAACGCTTATCACAAGTGCTATCATTAATTTTACAAGGAACCTACGACTTGCCTGGCTTTAATTGACTTATTGATGGGTTTCGGAAAGACTGATAAGACTATTTAGAGAACTTTAAAGGACTATTTAATTTTATGGGAGAAGAGTTTAGCGCCGAATCTAGCGCTTTTTCGACCCGTTAAAATGTCAGAATCCAGCGCTTTTTTCATAGTTTTAGCGCCCAATCGATTTTTTGAGGTGGCAGCCCTGGCTTAAACGATTCTTTCTACGCAATAGGTATGGATACAATTTTATTCGCAAACTGACTTCATTAATGTTCTAATGCTTATGTAGTTTCTGGCTTTGAATGATTAACAAATAAATCTAATAATTGACGCAAATAAACTCTTCCACAGTTGTGGATGAAGTTGCTACCACTTCAAAAAAATTATAGATTGAAACGAAAGTAACGAATCTACGTGTAATGGAGTGTAGTGTTTCGCGACCGAACCGAAGTCTCAAGTACAAATTATTGAATTTCTTTCTGCGAAGATATATTTTATTCTTATTTAGCCCTCATAGAGTTAATATAGTATTGAAACTAGTAGTTTATACTTAGCAAAAGTTATATTCGCTATATTTCTGTTTAGGATTTTCATTATACGTTTGTGGCAGTTATGAAGACGATGGACTTTAGAATCGATAACCCAATTTCGTAGTTAGCATGTATTGAATAACTGAAATAATTATACAAACTGAAAGGAAGGCGTGCCGTTTATCTCATAAACATGTTGTTCACACCTATATACATCGCTATGACTTTTATAAAGACTTGGCGCATACGTTCGTTCCGTGCGCGTTTGCTCGAGTTCCTGAACGGGAATACGAGCGTAGCATTCTGTAAAGTGCCTGAAAATGCTGCCGGTAAGTGGAAATAACTTATCGTTTTTTTTTAGATATTTTCAATAATGGAAAAAATCTACCAATCTTGTTTATTTACTTATTTAACCAGATAATTAATCAGATAACCATAGATAAAGTATATGTCTTGTTAGGGTTGCTAACCATCCCGTTTCTGGACCCTTAGAGGAAGCGTCCACCGATAGATGTGTGCGGGACACCATTTTCTGGCATACCTTTCTGGCAGAAGTAATTGTGAGCTCAGTTGACTCTGAAGAAGTGATTTAAAAGTTTTAAAACTTTATTTGGTTTCTTTTATAATTTATGCAATCCTTTTTAAATGTGTGAAGTGTGAAGATGTATTCTTCTCCTTTCGCATCAGCATGAGCCATATAACATGACAATTATTCATGCTGTAGGTATTGAAAAAATTAGGAACAATAATATATTCTTATTCTGAGGCAGTCAGGAATGGTAGTATCGAGGCTGGCTGTCCACGGTACACCAGATGAACTGTGATTTCATCAAACTGCTCTTTCCTTGCACCCCTTGGTTTTAAGTTTGTAAAATCATTCAAAAGTTTAGTTTAGTTACCTACTTAATTGACACATTTTCGTTTCCTCCTTTTTTTCATTTCATCCCTAGCAATTGTTTTGTCTTATTATAAACCAAAGGGACCGAAGGCAACACATTTAAATTTTTCTTCAAGTTTGCCTCATTGTTGTTTCTTTGCCTTCTTATACTTTGATAGCTAGGTCCCGCTTTTGTGCAAATTTCTCGCTAATCCGTGCGCTTTGTATCAGAAAAAGTTGTATGACGCTGTCATGCACACCAACATAAGAAAGTTGGTCCGTTTATTTAAGTACGGTAGAAGCATGAGGCTCAATCTAGACATATATTTTATCTAAGTAGATAACTATTCATTTCACTATTGTGTTTTATAGAAACACCGACCTTAAGCTCGAAGCTTTGTACAAATCCGAAGAATGCATATCTTTGTGATCTGCTGGACTACACGAATGCGACGCGTATATGCAGCATGAAGCCGCCGCAGTGTATAGAGATTAGTGACTGGGTGTCGTGCAGCGGGGGCCTGCCGCTCGGCTCCAGCGAGCAGTCCACGGTCACCGACCTCGACGTAGACATCCTGTTTGAGTGTGAGATGGAGCCTCATGAAGCCAGCTCTGATGTTATTAGTGTAAGATTGTTTTGTTAATTGTTTCAAGTTATTGTTCACGAACCAGTCAGTATAATGCATACATACACATATAATATGCTTATGACTATATTCCCCGAGGGGGTAGTAAGAGATATTCTGAAACAAGAACATCCACGTTTCACTAGTAGTACCGAAACTCTGTCCAGTGTGACAGGGAGTGAGCCCATCGCCACTATGGAAAATCCGAATACATGATTTTTGTCTCTGTACATGGGAGATATTTTAAAAAGTTCCAATATGGTTTTTAGGTGTGCCTGATTCGAAATCACCAATTTTGGATTTCTTTTCTGTCATTTCTGTTCATTTGTTTGTTTGTATGTTTGTTCGAACATCTCACAAAAATGACTGAACTGTTTTTGATGAACCTTTTTTGTTTGATAGCTTATGATCTGATATATTATAATTTGTGCAAACAAAGTCGCAGATAAACTCTAGTAAGATAATTATAATCCACAACATGTTTGGTCATGCATGCCACACTAAAAATTAAATAAGCGTCAGGCGACAGTATAATTAAAAGAAATTAATAAACACCTTTTCTCTATTCTCAGGGTTTCTTGTTCCCACTACTACTTAAACTACATACAACTGGGTTACTGGTTTTACTGAAGTAGTCAATATTTTCTTCTATTTTATGATTCTCTAAATTATATACATATGTTAATTATATTTTATACAAACTCAAAATCATTACTTATACATTATTTTATTTCCCTAACAGATATATAATCAATATTAAACTTGCAGCTGGAATCAATGGGACAGCCAGTGGCATGGAAGGCAGGCACACACTTGGCAATTGTGCTAAAGACAAACATTGAAAACCTTAGTGTGCTGGGTTTTAATTTTGTTGGTGGTGAATTTGTCATTGATCACAAGTTACCTGTTGTGAGGATACAAAGTAAGTTATTGCATTTATCTATATACTATTATAAAACTGAATGTTTGTTTGTTTATAACAGCATCCCACAATAACTACTGAACCGATTTTGATAAAACTTTTAAGTTTGATAGCTTATGATTTGACTTAAAATCTGGTGTATAATTTGTGCTGACGAAGTCAGGGTTTAACTCCAGTAATTTAATAGAATCTTAAATCAGATTTAGCAAACATACAAGTTAATGTATGGGTAACAATACTTGTATGTTTCATAGCTGTCCAGCTATCAGGTGAGCCGAACAAAGCCACAGACCCATCAATGAGAAGTCTACGCAGCGACATCCAACAGGCTCTGAGAAATGCTCCTGGCGAATTCCAGTGGCCAGTCCATGCCGCTTTACTCAGAAAACTCTCTAAAGTTGTAGACATCAAGACTGAGTCTCGAAATGGTACTCTTGGGATGAACGGCACCAGTGAAAAGGTCCTAGAATCCACACCGGTTAGGAAAAACGTAACTCTAGCCGATGTAAGTGTCAACACAACCAGATCTTTGACTAATGAAGATGAGGAAAAATCTCCTGTCAAGAAGTCGCCAGAAAAGTCACCCACAAAGAAATATGAACAACCGGAAGAGACACAATTAGTTCTTGAAAATGTAACAGTTGAAATTCAACATAATATAACACCAAAGAAATCTAGCTTAAAATTAGACCTGAAGAAGGGTACTAGTCAACTTTCGACTTCCTTACTTAACATATCTAGTCAAATTAAATCAGTGACAACTCATAAGAGAATAGTTAGTACAACTGGGCCTAAGAAGTCTCAACCTATAATAGATCCTTTCCCGCCGCTGAAGGAGGATGGTCACAAAGGATGCTCATCATCGCAACTAGGAACACCAAAGTCTGCGAAAAGTTCCCGTCCATTAGTGAATACTAAATCACCAAATGTGTTAATATATTCTGATAGTGTAGTAGCTAGAGATAATTTGGAGGCATCTCTTAGAAAAGTTTTGGATTGTGATAGGTGAGTTTCTTATACACTTTCATTTAGTATTTATAACTTGTAAAATTGTACTGGTTAAGAGTTAACGATCCAATGCGTTTGTCTGCGCGCCAGCGAAGTGACTAAATTTATTACTTCTCCGCCGCTGCCGTACAAACAAGCATATGCCAGAAATACTATCCCTCAATGATCCAACACCATTTTCACAACTTTATTTTTCTCCAAACATCAACATAACTTTTAACAATGTTTGATGCTCTCGACGCATGCTATTATGTTATGTTATGACTTGTGATCTGGTATATAATTTGTGCGAACGAAGTCGCGGTTAAACTCTTGTTTGTAACATAATGATACTTACAGCTACAGTTTTCATGCCATCACAATAAATGCTTAGACTGACAAGTTCTAAGAGAATATTGAATTTTAGCAGTTTTTGTTGGCCGGTACTTTCACATTTGGACAAAAAATGCATGAAATGAGGATGATGTCTTTTAACAATGTTATCCGACGTGGATGGATAACATGAACAGCATTGTTAGAAAACCAATTTACCCTCCCCAATTAGATGTTAATGGTGGACGCATATCTATCAGCGGCGAAGGAGCCGAAGGAGGCAAACGAAACGAATTTACTTTTAATTCTTCTGACGATTCGTCCGATTCGCGCGGATAAGTAAGTGTGCAAGGTGTCATAGAATTGCATAGGGATAATTATAAAATTCGATTCTTTCGCCTCCTTCGGCTCGTTTGCCAATAAACGTCCACCTTAAATGTAACATTGTTAATAGTATGTTCCGTGCAGGTACACGCTGTACAGCGTGTCGCGCGAGGCGCTGGAGGGCGGGGCGTGGCGCGGCCGCGCGGCGCTCGTGGCGGTGGCGGGCTGCGTGGGGCGGGGCGCGCCGCTGCTACTCGCGCACCTGCTCGACGGCGGCCGCCTGCTCGCGCTCTGCTCGGACCTGCTCCACACTGTGCTGCCCTACTATAAGACTGCTGAGGCTAGTCATCTACTATCTACTATACTTTTAAAACAGTCCCTAAATTGACTGACTGACGGACAACGCACCTAAACCACTGAAGATAGATGCATGCAATTTGAAATATAGATTCTACGATGGGTGTTACTCGCTCAGTCTCGCGTCGGTCGAATATTATTCACTGAGCGTATAACAATGCAAATCCATCAGTCAGTAGGTTAGACGATCAGTTTGACTAGACTGATGGACCAGACGGACGCTGTGACGCGAGACTGGGCGTGTAACACCAGTTAATTTCACGTGGACGTCTTCGCGGGTGAAAGCTAGTAGGTAATTATATCTTGCTAGCAGTGAAACACGATTAAATGGAACCAGAATAAATGGGCATACCTATATAACTAGGATTCCTTCTGAGGTCTCTACATTTCCGAAGCGATTTACAGTACCACCACGTTTATACAGGGTCCTTCTTAATATGCTGACACTTTTTTAACGAGATGATCAGACCATCATACTGAACAACTTTCTCTATGGAAGCAACATCGAAATTGCGAAAAAAAAATCTGCTGTCCCCTACATTTGGCTCGAGTAGGTTTGCAGCTTTGTATGGAAGAGCCGATTTTATTTATCGATTTCGATGTTGGTGCCATAGAGAAAGTTGTTCAGTTTGTCGGTCTGATCTGATCATCCCCTTAAAAAGTGTCCGCATATTAAGAAGGACCATGTATGTCGTGTCGAATATGTTCCCTAGCGCAGACAGCGACAAACATTTCCTAATGATGTACGAAACTATTGGTAATATAATCATTAATCAACCTTACACTTATGAACGAGTCCATTCATAAGTTACGTCAAAGCTGGTTGTCGTATTATGGTTCTTACTCTAGTCCTTATAAATTTTAAATTTCTACAGGTTCGTGAAAATGAAGTGGTGCAATTCACCTATGACAAATGGAAGTCGGTCAAGATGAAACACCACATATTCTGTTACCAGGCTTCACCTGCTAAGAAACAATTTTCTACTGAGAGTGACAGACAGTAAGAGCTATTTTGCAATAATTAGTGTATTGGAGCTTCATATTACTATATGCGTTGTATCTTACATGCAGTTAAATATTTTGGTACATTTTGCAGAGGAAGTCAGGATGCTAATATGTGTCGGTACGCAAATTATAACTTGAGTAATCCCTTCCCCAACTTTATTTTTATCTATTTGTAAATATGATTAATAATTATCGTTCATAAGCTTTTAGTTCAAAGTTATAAATAGGAATCGGACAAAAATATTAAAGTATAAAATAGTAAAATGTATTTATTTTATTTTTTATTGGACACAAACAGTCAACAACTTTACTCGTACATATAACAGTTTACTGTTTATTATTATTTATACTGTAAACAGTATGCATTTTTTATCAAACAGTTATAGGTACCTACTCTAAGACACAAGTAGGTACGTGACACTAAACTTGTTCTCCAATCTGACCATCAATTTAGTTGTTTAGTTGTTTAATTAATAACATTCAGAGTTCTTCTAATATATGCTGAAACTTTTTTAGGGGATGACCAGACCGTCAAACTGAACATTTTTATGAGACCAACATCGAAATTGCGAAAAAGAAATCTGTTGTCTGACTCGACTAGGTTTGCAGTTTTGTATGGAACAGCAGATTTTTTTTGCGGTTTCGATGTTGTTGCCATCTAGGTGCCATAAAGAACGTTGTTCAGTTTAACGGTCTGATCATCCCCTTAAAAAGAGGACCCTATATGCAATGTTCTTGGTTTGGATCGATTTGTCTGACCACGTTGTTGGTTTTGTCTTGTTGTAGAAGTACCGAAGGAAAACTTTTACGTCTAAAATACCAGAAGTAATATTATTATATACGACCCTAAGTCGAAACTATTATAAAAACAACATGATGTTTTGAGATTTTGTCTGATCCCTAATTATAAGTGCATATATTCAATAAACTGAATTGTAATGTTCTCCTGCCTAAGTACTGCTGGCTGTTGTGTAGAAATACGACGTGTTAACAAATTAACGCAACGACCGACCGAAAGTACAGAATCTACAGGGTGAAATTGATATCATTAGCATCCTTTATGACTAAGAGTCTACCTATCAACTTTTACTATGGGAGAAAACCGAACGGAGCAAAATAAAAAACAGCTGTCCCATACTAAATTGCAATTCCTACTCGACTCAAATGTATGCAACAGCAGATTTTTATTTTGCTCCGATCGGTTTGCTCCCATAGTAAAAGGTAAAAGGATGCTAATGATATTAATTTCACCCTGTATATTATAGTATAACTTAAAACAAAGGAAGAACTAAACAACATTTGATCTTTTTTTTTTTAATTATTTATGTAATATTTTTTACATTGTATAAGTACAAACGCCAAAACTGATGCCACTCGATTTGTAGAAAAAGTCGAATTTCAAAATGTTATCAAATCTTGTTGCTTCGTTACTGTAGAAACATTTTTCAGATTTTGCGTTTATTTGTTACTTATGTAAGGTCTAAACAAAATCAGTTGAAACTATTCTAAGTGGATAATCAGATCATTAAACTGAACAACATTCACTATGGGAACAATGTCGAAATCGCGGAAAGAAAACTGCTGTTCCATACAAAACGGCAAATGTACTAGACTCAAATGTATGTGACAGTTGTGTTTTTTTCGCGATTTCGACATTGGTCCCATAGAGAATGTTGTTTAGTTTGATGGTCTGATAATCCCCTTAAAATAGTTTCAGCTAAACCAAATATAATCAAAATTAGTATACTATAGGGTTCTTCCTAATATGCTAATGTTTTTTTAAGGGGATGATAAACAAAGGAATCAAACTAAACAACTTTGTATATTTAGTCTAGTCATCGCCTTAAAAAACCGTCGGCATATCAAGAACGGCTCCGTATTTACAAGCTACGAAATGATTTAAATATATCAATTCTTAATAAAATATGTATTGCTTAAATTCGTAAACAAACTGCTCGCTAAGCATATTAATTTTTTGCACGTTAATGCATGCGGGAACGATTCTGGTCTATCTTCATCTGCTGCAGACAAAGGTCTGATTTTATTTTACTTATTTTTCATGAGCTACACACTCCATATTATACCTAATCAGTTTATTTATCTGAGTTCTTTATTAAAGACAATTTATATAAGACAAGCATGCGTTAGTCAAAACTAGAATGCGGTCACGCATTCTGGCCAATCTTAATTTTAATAAGCTTGAATTGCCACACATTTGTGACAATGTTGAATACAAATTAAAGATTGAAAAATAGCACAACATGGCTGTAACATGTTTATAAACAATAATATTTAAAATGTTAAATACTATAATTATGTGCTAAAGGTAGAGGTACTATTTTCAAAAATGTACATTCTTACCCCAGTCTGGCCCTGGGTGCGTGCCCGCGGCTTCCTGTAGACCTCTCATCATTTTGTATGTGGCATAAACCCGGATATTTGTGTTGTAGGCCATCAAAGTACACGGGTCACCCGGGCCACGAGCTGGACATCCAGGTGTTGGCGTCGGAAGAGACGTGGCGCACTCCCTCCCTACTGCAGGCTACTGATCTAAACAATAGCGGCATTGCTATATTCTCGCAGGTACATTTTTATGAATACCTACTCGACTTCTTTTTCTATGTTATTTTTTCAAATAATTTTGGATACACAGAGTTCTTACTCTGACAGAGAGAAAGACTTGTAAGAACACTGGAAAATTTTATGTATACCGTTCATAGGTATACGGTTTATCGGCGGATAGTGAAATACTTCCCATTACTGTATTTTTGAAAGTCACATGATCAAATTAGCAGTAGAAAATGTCAAAATTACTATGGAGTTTATTCATCATTCTACTGCTGATTTGAACGCGGTCCATGTAGTAAATGTTTCATTCGACCGTCTAGATTCATTTGGAAGCGGACCCGAGTGACTACCTAGGTGAAGAAGGCATGAAGAGCAACGAGGCCCGGATAGAAATACTCCACAAGATACTCGGTGAAATCCTCGGCCTCCATGTTAAAGACCCGCAGGAATTGGCCAGGGTCGACTACACTAGGGGATACTTCCTCGGCAACCACGTGGTAAGTTTCTGTTTCAAGTTACACGATTTCTCGCATCTCCATTATAGTAGTGATTGCTGAATATAAGACGTTTATGTTTGTTTTTTGTTGTTGTTGCAAAGAATTAGCTCATAGCTGGCTATAAAAACAAAAATTGTTGCTGGAAAAATCATAAAATATAAACGTCTTTGCAAGTTAATGAATTAGTTAGGAATGAGTAATTTGTATTGTGACAATGCATAAAATTAGATGTTATTATTGGTTTATTTATAAAAAGTGAACAGTGTGATCGATTACTATGTTCTAATAATAATAAGCTTTTTAGCAAACACCGTCATTTGGTATCACTTTCGTCATGAAATTCGTGAAGAGAACAATGTCGTTCGTCTGTCAGGTTCATCTTTCATCACATATAATTTAATGGCACTATGCATTCTAGTGACACACACATAATTTCGGTATTCGCACACAAACACGCTGTACACATGTTAAGTCACTATTACAATTATATTTTGAATGATTAACTATTAGTAGCTATACAAATTTATAACCAAAATATTTTACTAGTACACTGTTTTAATAATAATTTATGAGTATAATTGACTAAAAATTAACAGATAATAGACAATAACTATATACCAAAAAAGAAACTGTTGTCAATTTATGCTTAGAGGAATGTTAGGTAGTATCAACTATTAGAAGACACTACATTCTATCCTTATTAGCTTATTATTGGTAGTGTCCCAGAAGGCATAGTGCGTCATCATCCGATACTGACATGTTTAAATGTAAAGTGCCTAGAATGATGAGGGGTGTTGTCCGCTAGGCGGCGTGGCCGGCGGGCGCGGCCGCTGGCCCGGGCCCGGGCCACGTGACGGTGTGATGTCCGGTGAGACGCACCTAGCTTCACACTCTGTGCTCGTTTGTTTTCAAGCTTTTTATTTACACGCTGCCGCTGGAGATTCCACTATTTTATGTTTGAGAAAGCTAAATTCTGATGATGGTGAACGTTTAGGCGTTGAACCTCACCTGGCGGCACGGAATCGCATTTTTTGACGCTCCATCCTTGTATGTCTCTCAGGAACGCAATTTGCTAGAGCGAGAAAGATGGTGCGAATGCGACAGCACCGGCAGTGCTGTATCCTTTCTCGCTCTATCAAATGACGTTCCTGGAGTGCGATTTTTGAATCTCATTCGCCGAGCTCAGCAGTTGAAAATGTCAAAATTACTACGGAGATACGAGTATGTATCTTTCTACTACTGATTTGACTTTCAAAAATAGAACTCCTGAAGTATGATTTTTGAAAGTCAAATCAGTAGTAGAAAGAGCGAGAAGGATAGAGCGCGAAAAAAATGCGATTGCGCGTTGCCAGATGAGGCTCAACCCTTGTTGAGAACCGGGGGAAGCAAAGTTCTTGCACGATCTTTATTGTTATTTGGGACCGACGCAGATCTGGCGGAGAAATGCGGAGTATACAGGGTGTAAACTTAAATGCGTTTCATACTTTATGGGGGGCTTCAGACCATCAAACTGAACAACTTTTGCCATTGGACCAATTTTGAAATCGCGGGAAAAAACTGCTGTTTCATACATTTTGTTCGAATAGCTTATTATAATTTTCTATGGATTAGCTGATTTATTTTTCAGAAAATGGTTTAGTTTGATGGTGTGAAGGCTGTTAGATAATGTAACGCCTTTAATTTTACACTTTGTATTGATTGGGCATGTTTTGTTCTTTATTCAATTCGCCAGTTCTCACCGTAGAACCCCCCTCAGGACCGGCAGTGTAGGCCCTGCATTACGAAAAACCTGAAAACTCTTTGTACAGAATCGGCAACTGTCAGATATTATGATAATAACAATGTTATATTTTACAGATCAAACAAAGATACTAATTTTAAAAAGTTACATATAAATAAAATATTACTATGATATTGATTCTTTTAAAAGGGTTATTCAAGTTTAATCATACGAGTTAATCTTTAATTAAATCTACAAGTATAAATTTCAGTTATGCAGGACCTATGCTAGAGTCTATCCGAAATGAATATTGTACCTATTCTTTATGTAAACTTTTAGATTATTGAAGTGAACTTGGAATCTCTGGTCAATTTATGTGCGCTTTTGTACTTATTCCTCATATATAATAACATACTTTTTTCTAATATTTAACTAGTTTTTACGCTATTTTATACAACGCACAGATTAATCAAATTAAGGGATTTAATTTTTTCTCACGAATAATGGTGATGGCGAGACTTATTTATGAGAGGAGGCATTTGCCCTGCAGCTGGATCGGACGGTCTATAAATTACTTAATTACCTATTTATTTGTTTTGTTATACTTTTAATAGGTGACATTTAACTAGTTTAGTAGTACTTGAAAAATCTCGTAAAGGCTAGATGATTTGTGAACTCGCGTTACAGAGCGCCATTACGGCCTGGCCACGACTTTAGGCTTAGCGTTTTGTGGCGCGGCAAGTGGCTGCCTCAGCGGTGACCATGCCACGCACCGCCCGGGAGCGTCAGCGAACGTAATTAGATATGGCTTTATTCGAAATAGGGCGTCATTTTTTTATTATGTTGGTTTTTAAATTTTGGCTGGACATCCACAAACGCGGTCTATCTAAAGCAGTGGTTCTTAACCTTTTAGTGATGGGGGACCATTTGACAAATTTTCGTCTTGCCATGGACCACTAACTGTTTGGAGGGAGTATAACTTTACTAGAAAAATTTTAACGGAGAATTTTTTAGACTTCTCGTATAAAATCCGGCTAATCCGTATTTTTGTATGGAAGGTTCAACAATATTTTTCGTTTTTCGACCCATGTTAGCATAGAATATGCTCACGACTATATTCCCCGAGGTGGTAGTCAGAGATAGGGTATGGTTCTCGAGCCATGCAGAAGAAGCCTAGAAGTAATAAAAAAAAAACAGTGGTGTGTAAAGTGATGAAGTAGGCAGCCCCAGATCTACATGCATTGCCGGTGGGCAAAAACATTGCATTGGCACCCCTCCCCTTCCAATGTGTAGCACATTTTTTTCCCAGGGAGGCCAGGTCCAGGCTAAGTGGTTGCAACAATATCTAAAACTTAGAGCGCGCGTAGCGAGCTCGAGATTTTACTGCAATATGATTAGCTCTCGTCAGAAATTCGCAATATGATTCAAAATCTGGATCAAATTTTGCAATAGGTATGACTACGTAATTTCAATTTATAACAAAAAATCAAGTGCGAGCGAAGCGAGCTCGAGATTTCACTGTAATATATGAGATGACTGCGATATGATCGAAAACCAAGAGCGAGCGAAGCGAGCTCGAGATTTCACTGCAACATAATGAGATGACTGCAATACGATCTATAACTAAGAGTGAGCAAAGCGATTTAGTGATTTCACTGGAATATAACGATATGACTGCAATACGATCTGAAATCAGGAGCAAGCAAGCAAACCTGTCCCCCCGGCGTGGGCCCCGGTTTCCAACAAACGCACTGATTCAAATACAAATATTTTGTTCGTGCCTTCAACTTCATATTTCCTGATCCTTGCAGCTGAAGGTTCAATTTATTTAGTTTTCTGACAAAAATTCATTAACCTAATCAGTGGATTTTTTTTTTGATAATTTATATAAAAAATTTGAGCTAACTGAACTGATCAACCAACTCTTTGTTTAACTTAGGTACCTATAACGGATAGTTAAGAATAATTTTACTTCCTTTCTAAGTTCGTAGAACCTCAATAGCATGTTTTCTTTGGAAAACCATTGGATAGATTCTTTTTAATCAAAGCTGAAAGACCACAGCTAGAACGAGCATAGCGCTTCATTGCACGTCGTCGATTCGTTACCATTTATTTAACAATTGTATGATGACTTCGCGGACCACTTCGGTTGGTCTCAGGGACCACCAGTGGTCCGCGGACCACCGGTTAAGAACCACTGATCTAAAGTGTCATAAATGCATAGGTATTCATACAGGTACGTTTACCGCTAAATTGCTGTTGTTCGATAAGTCGTCGCTCGGTCCGTCTCCGCTCTGCGTCGTGGCATCTCTCCTACTCGCCCTCTAACATTTGTTCCCGCCGCTCGCCGCGTCGCGCGCCGCTGCCGCAATTCGCTTGGCGAAAGCCGCTCACCTTGTCGCTGTGCGCGACGAGTCTTGGCTTGCTTTATACGTTATTTCGATGTATTTGTTTTACCACTCGCCGCGCTCACAGCGGCGTGGTCATGGCCAGGCTGTTATGGCCTGCCAACAGGAACGGGTGACCTGCGGCGCGGCAAGCGATTTTCCAATACATTGAGGATTTAGTCCTAACTATTACGCACGAACGCAGCGGCACGTGGGCAGTGTATTGAAAAATCACTTACCTCAGGTCGACAGGCCGCATTTGCGTTTTTATTAACACACATTTTCTATTACAATATCTTTAACAAACATTAACTTTTCTGAATTGCTTTGAGAAGATATTTACATCCCGAGCTAAATTCCTATTTGAATATTGCAAATAATTTCGAATATCTACATGTTGCATGGTTTTGTTCAGGTGGGAGTCATCTGTCACTAATTAAATACCTATAAATTAGCACTTATTTTTATTTAAATGTTAGATATTTTTTTCAACATCTGGTCCCATATCTTGCAAGATGTCATTTTTGTAAACAAAGTAAAATGCGATAATGTTTGGCACTGCATAATTAAGTTTTTCCATAAAATATTACTGTTATTAGTGAAATATTACTTATCGAAGTCGTCCCAGTGCTGGGTAAAGGTCTTTTTTAAACTTCCCCACGGTACCTACCTCTCTGGCTCTCTGTATCCTCATTTTCCATCTTCAATTCTTCTTAGTAACCATCAGCTAGTTATAATTGTATTAGAATAGATATGTTCAGAAACACCAGTTGCTTTCTAATAGGTTTGAGTGTTGACAGTTTTGACTTTACACCTTGTTCTGTAACAGCGCTATTTCATCAACTCATCATTTAGACAGACGACTCCTACCAGATCCCAAGATCAAGCTACAAATCTAAAAAAATATATGTATTCTCTAGCAAAAGCTGTCCCTAATCGAGGGTTGGTGCCCGTCGACGGGCGACGGTCCTCGTCTCCAGAAAGTCGGCGACCTGACGCTGCAATGGTGCATGCGTGGCGAGCCGGCTGTCGAACCTCCCTCTCGCACCTTCCTACCGGTTCATGTGTACGAGTGCCCAGAACACTTCTCTACTGTTGAATACTATGACGTAAGTACGTTGACTTACAAACTACTGGACGTGGGGTCCGCGCTCAAAAGTCACGAAACCAATTCCGAACCAATCGAGCACCAAAACGTATGAAGAGAACCAATTACGCGACAGTCTTCGTTTGATCGACCGACTACGCGCACGTATACAGGGTGTAAGTGACAGCCTAGCAAATACTGAAACGGTGAACTCAGACCGTTTCAGTTTTAGCTAGGCTGTCACTTACACCCTGTATAATACCGTGCTGCGGTGGGGTAAAAAATACGCGAGCAAAGTGAAAAAGAATTTCAGCATTTTCAATGTTATTAGTTGGTTCTATTACTACACGTACTTGTTTTTGTAGATTAGTCTCGGACGCTTTTTTCGAAAAATTTTGTACTAGGTACACCCTGCGTCCATTATTTGGTGTGTCAATGCGTAAGTAGATTCGTCGCTGAAGTTAAATGGTATCAGGATGCTAATCAACTTTGTAAGTGTAATAAATAACATAGCCGTGTTACTTTTCTACAGTGGTTACATTGTGCCATGCCGCATTTAGAGTTATCTTACTAAGCATCGTTAATTTAATTCCAATATGCTCAAAATATTTGTGCGTATTATCAAGGCGACTAATGGATAAGGTTGCGTTTGCAGTGTTTTCGACGAAAGGTCATCCAACCTACAGCTAATTTTAGTACAACTACACATTTAAAATTGTATTTATTAGTTATAAAAAAGTTGTCCAGTTTGACGGTATGATCAAAACCGTCACCATATTAAGGACTCTATGTTATCGTAGAACATACATACAAACAAAAACAGACGAACTGAGAATCTCCTTCTATTGCTGAACTCTGTTAAACATAGGTAATTAAATTCGGCGACCTTATGATCTGAATGACTTTAATGTAATTATGAATCCATTCATAAGCTACTTCAAAATTGGTCGTTGAATAATACTAATATGTACTACGATCCTATTTTCTATAGCTTTGTTTTTAGAAAACAGACGTTCTGTAATCAACACCATAAGCTAATAGAAGTGAAGATATTAAAAAAGTTATATGGCTCCAAATCGCCAATATTATGACTCCAAATCGCCAATATTATGATTTTTTTTGTCTGTCTGTTTGTTCACGCAAAAACTAATTGACCGATTTTGAACCTGTCTTTAAAAGCTTATAATAAGTACTTTTATAAGTATAAACTGTTATACTTATGTGTATTTTACCTCGCTACGATGTTGTCACAATCTATAGAGATGTACTGTTGTACAGAACCTGACGTCGAGTTCGCTGGGGCGGCTGGTGGTATACAGCGACATGATGACGTCGACGCAGGAGGTGACGCGCGGCGCGCTGGCGCACGGCGTGGGCGCGGTGGCGCGGCGCCAGGCGGCCGGCCGGGGCCGCGGCGCCAACCGCTGGCTCAGCCCGCCCGGCCAGGCCGCCATGTCGCTACAGGTAACCACTCCGTCTTACCACACGACACTTGGGAAACATAACTTTCATTTCCTACAAATGAGGAAAATTGTATGTGCGAGCGAGACAGTAATACGCCATTGCCTACATTTTACGCCACGCCAGGAACTTCTAACAACGTTTTGGATTTCACATGATGACGTTCGCACATGCGCACTTGGTGCAAATTGTCCTTGACATATGTGTATAGGGTTGGCTTACCACGCATTGTATAAACATCATTTACATTTCACTACTTTTTATTGTTCGTTCAGTTATTAAAAATAGTATTTGAGCTAAAGAATTAATGAAAATGTGAATTTACCGTTATTTTTCAACGTTTTTCTTTTTATGCACTGAAAAGACTCAATTTTATGTAGTTAAATCTAACGGGTGCGCGCGCATGACTGCATTCCCTTGCTCGAGTTCCCTCAAGTTTCCCTCAAGTGTGAGGGAGGGTGGGGGGGGGGGGGGGGGGGATCAGAAGTCAGAGGGGGGCGGGGAGTGGCCGTTCTGTATATAGAACTATATACCAAACCTATTCTGTGGCTTCCTACCAAGCGTGAGGCGGACAGTTAGTGTCCGAACTTTATGTGGTACTAGATAGCTGGCTGATAGCTTTCTTATACTGTGGAAATACTCCAACATTTTCGTGCATCTGAACCGATTTTGATGCATTTTCTGTTTGTTTGATGATAGCTTATGATTTCACTTAAAACCTGGTATATAATTTGTGCGGGTCGGTGCGATGTCTCGGGTAAACTCTAGTATCAATATGAAGTTATAAATTAAATTAAATATCTTGGACAGTGTCACACAAATTATCTAGTCACATTTAAAGTTCCAGAATCTAGCCTGGACTTGTATTATGATGACTAGACAACGATATAGAATACATATATAGATACAAACATCCATGACTCGGGTACAAATATTCATATTCGTCATACAAATATTTGTCCCTTACGGGATTCGAACCCGCGACCCCCGGCACAGAAGCAGGTTCACTACAGACTGTGCTGTCGGGCCGTCTTAAGTTATAATGAAACGAATATTATAATTGCCCCTCCCCCCGGCCGGTAGGTGTGGCAGAAGATATCCCCGGCGCTGCCGCTGGTGCAGCACGCGGCGGCGCTGGCGGCCGTGCGCGCCATCCGCTCCCAGCCCGCCTACGAGCACCTCGACATCAGGTACAGCACTACTTACTACATATTGCTCTTCCAGAATCTAATGGCAAATAAGGAAATACTATTTTAGAGTAGGCACAAACGTGCGTGTGCATCGTCACAATCACGCGTTTGATGATCGATACAAACGCTTGTTTATTATTAGTTAAGCTGGAGCCACGCGATTGATAAACGCGCGTTTTTATAGCTGTAAAAAGTCGCAGTTTGTAAAGGGCTTACTTTGACTTGACAGATCACAGTTTTACATTACCATATGGAAATCTATATTTTTTACTTTTGTTTATGCCATGAGATTCTGGTAGACCTATCCCTTATGATTTGTAGCCTACACCACCACATAACAGTACAGTACCACGTTTATACATCATGTTCTCAATCTTCATTCGCGCAGACGAAAAAAACATTCCCGATGATATCTTCAAAGTAAAATTGATCGAAGGATGATAACCGAAACTATTGATAACTGAATCTTATGTTTACTAAGTTAAAGTATGAATTTGAACATTGCAGTCTTATGACTGAATGCCGATTGCTTTAAAGCGCAAAATCAATCAACCAATAGCAGTCACTCATTTTTGCCGCGCAACGCAACCGTGGTGTATCCAGATTGGTTCGCGAAAATAGTCAACTGCGCAGGTACATCGGTAATACTTATAAACATGGTAATATTGTACTTGCCCTTGCATTGGTCTCTTGTTTACATTATTTGGCTGTCTGTTGAAGACCTTTAATATTTTTAAAACTTTGATTAAATTAAAATAGCGGAAGATAAGTGACTAGCCTGTGGCGCATGGACCGCATAAATTGAGCCCCCGTCGCCTAATTGACTTATCCCAATCCGAGCGGCATTGCGTGATTGAGATACTTTTTTGATTCTAGGTGGAATAAAGGTACCACATTGCCTTCGTGTGCTTTTCAAATCATTCAAAAAGAAAAAAGAAATCACACGGCATTACTTTTCACTCGTAAGTACATGATCGAGTATCGTGTATTGAAAGCAGATATATTGGTCGAGTACGTAATGCAAGAACGTTACCTATCTTCCGCTATTTTAATTTAATCGATGTTTAAAAGTAAAACTTTCAAATGTACGCTATATTGTTGTAGACTTAAATAATTTGTGGCCGAATCATCTTTACAGCTATAACGCCTTAAAAAGCCGTGGTGCGTTCATAAAACTGGCGCCACGTTTTTGCCTGTTTCGGGCGGTTTAGAAGTTTGAAGCGATCGTCACTTGTATTATGCTTTCAGAATAAAGTGGCCGAACGACATCTACTACGGCCGTGATGTCAAAATCGGAGGCACCATATCTACCGCGGATTGCATCGCCGACGATGTCATTGTCAATATTGGTAAGTTTTTTTTTGTTTTTAGTTTATTTGATAAACAAATATCTTTGCTTTTGCTTTGGCTATTTATTACAAATTAAATATCCCCGATTAACATAATACCTATTGCTCTCAAAACCCTCAGTGTTGAGCCTCATCTGGCAGCACCGCAACGCATTTTTTCACGCTCTATCCTTTTCTGTCGCTCAGTAACGTCATTTGCTAGAGCGAGAAAGGTCCTGCGAGAAAACCCTGAGGCACACCACACCACTCAGTCCTACTACTGTAACTATGGTTAACCAGAATCAACAACGACGATCTACCTCTGTATCACTGTACATTGATGATTGTTGATTGATGATCACGGGATGACATATGACAACAGTCATCCCGTGATCATGGCAGTTGTAACACTGCCGAAATATCGGAAACTCAAATATACCAAAACGCGGTAAGAACCCGTTAAAATGTTTAATTCTAGATTTAATACTTTTTGTTTTTCAATAGGAACTGGCGTAAATATATCAAACAGCATACCGACGACGTGTGTGAACGACATCATAGCGACTCACAACAAGGAGCACGGCACGGCGCTGGCGCCGCTGTCCGTGGAGCGCTTCCTGGCGCGGTACTGCTCGCAGCTGGAGCGCATCCTCGAGTACATGGGCTCGGACGGAGGCCTCGACGCCTTCCTTGAACAGTATTACCAGTATTGGCTTCACGAGTAAGTACTTTTAACTTTTGTGGCGAACGATGACTTTATATTTTTAAACCAAAGTTAACCAAGAATTTTTTATGTCTCCTAAAACTATCTTTTGGTTTATTTGATGATTTAAGTCGTGTCAATTCATGTATCTAGTAAATAAATAAATACTAATACAATACAATACTAGGGTAGCAAATAACTCTGGTTTAGTTTCAAAAAATATCTCAGATATTTTAATTAGACTTAGGCCCGATTCGACCAAAGGCGAGTAAATTTTATTCTTAGATTAAGTCGCCGGTTACTTAGAGTAAACTGATTTTGCGTTTTACCAACCCTAATCTAAATGAAATGTTTATGTCACATAATTAAAAAAATTATAATAAAAAGAAACCTAACAAATTAAAACTGTATAACCTCACATTGCTTTTCGTCCCGCTGCGCAAAACGAAGTTGTCGCTTTCCACCTCCGTCGAGGAGAAAAATAGTATACTAACCACGGGCAGTAAATAAGAAAGCCTCCGATCACATGTTTGTTGAGTGAAACGAAGATTTAAAATATCTCGCTGCAGCGAATGTGAATTGTAGACTGTTGTTGTTGCTTTGTTTAAAGGTTTCGACTAACGACTCCGTTGTTGATAAACTTATGTGCTGCTGCTTCTGCGAATTACCATTCACTTAGCGAAATCACTATTATTATCTATTCAGTGGATGCTAGTTGTGTGCCTGCGAGAGCGACCTCGTGAAAAGTACACACGGCGACAGATCAACCTACCCATTGAATAACAGCATAAGAAAGAGTACATAGCACTACATACAGTACGGACATTACTGCCCCGCACCAATTTAATCCTGACCCTCGCTTGGTAGGAAGCATGGCGAAAAATTACAATATTGGCAATGGTGTATTATTGTCTCGCTCGCACTTAGTATCGCATATGCTTAGCCCTTGTCAATTATTCCCATTTGTATCAAATGATAGTTAAGTGTCCAAGGTGTGGTTGAACCAGGAAGCTGGCATCGATATTGTCTATATCTGGAGATCTGAGACTGTCTTACAACCGGTGAAACATAAAAATAGGCTATGGCGGTCGGCAATGTTGGTCCTTCTTTCATAAATTTCGGTCCATGTTTCCTATATGTTAACTTTGTTCCTTTCTATCATTCGTAAAACTTAAGAGGAAGGAAATTGCGTCGTCGGATAGAAAGGGACAAAGTTGGAAACATCGACGGAAACGTACCTACCTATGCGAAAGAAGGACGAACATTACCGACCGCCATAGCAAATTTTCGTGTTTCGATGCTTGTATAGACGATTGGCATCTATTGGTTTACATCCATAGGTTGAACTCTATGTTCATGGACATAGAGTTCAACTATGGGTAGGTTGATCTATCACTGCGAGTACCTAACCAAAAAATATAAACATAATGTCACTTATCAGATAACTTATTTTTCAGCGGGGAGAAAATCCGAGTGCAAAGTAAAGATGCGTCGAGCCCGGTAGATGGCGTTATCAGCGGCGTGGACAGCGCTGGTTGGCTGCTGGTGAAGACGGCGCGGGGCGAGGTGCGCGTGGCGCCCGACGGCAACACCTTCGACATGATGAGCGGCCTGGTCGCGCCCAGGCTTTAGTCCTTGCATCAGTACGACTACGGTTAAACACAATTCTCAAGTAAACTAAAACCATAAAATCGCATGCCCTTTGTTATAAGATTATAGTTACAACCCATAAAGTTACTATACCAGGAATAGACAACTGAGAGAGCGAGATATACCTAGCGGCACCACTTTATAATAGAAAGAGGTACGTGAAGCGAAAGGCGATATAACCGTTTTTGGGAACTTATTGGTAGGGTGAAAATTCGAGCTCTGTAAATAATTGTGAATCTAAAGTTAAATCGTAGATAATTTTGTGAAATATACTAACACTTGAATTTCTACCGTGCCGATAAGTTCCCAAACAATTTTGACAACTCATGTCAGTTCCTCTACTCCTGTAAGGTATAGTAACTTTTGGTTAAAACCATGGATATAAACCAATGGATGCCAATCAAGCAAGCAACAAGTATGGAATTACGAAAATTGACCATGGCGGTCGGTAATGTTCGTCCTTCTTTCATACGTTGATATGTTCCCGTAGTCGATGTTTCCAACTTTAGGTTTGAACCTTTCTATCCAACGACGTAACAATAGGGTATTTGACAGCATGTAATAGTTATTTGTTATGCTAGGCTGCAAAGTTGCTTTTTGGCGCGAGTACTTGTATTGAATCCTGAGCGTAGCGAAGGTTTCAAGGGTACGAGACGCAGAATAACTTTGCAGCCGAGCGAAACACACAACTTTTCTCCTCACAACAGCGAGGAAAAAAAGTGAATTGCTGAAATGTACATTTTAAAAAGTTTTTTTTTTCGTGCCGGCCAGTGACATAAAATCGTTATTAAGCATTTTCAGTGGATTGGCGGTATATAAAAATATTGAATAGACAGATTCGAATTTCAAAAACTCTTTCCACGCTAGTGGATAAAATGCACTTTTGCAGTCAGATTTTGAATGATAAACAGAATCTTTCCGAGCTTGTGAGGTGAAAAATATATGATTTATTGATGGCATCTATATTGAATATTAATTTTGGAAACCAACTATTTGGTCAGTTGAGAAAAATACAGGATATTGTTTAAAAAATCGACAGACAAAATATGTTTTTTGTCTACTTTAGTCACGTGATCGTAAACTACTGTGATTGGCCGAATGGTTGATGACGTCAACTGCATGTAGACAGTTGCGTGTAGAGTATGAGTGTAGTAAAATATTCCTTGGTAAATTCCCGTCGTCGTTTCTGACGTCAACTTTGTCCCTTTCTAATCCAAAGACAAAAATTGATAGAAAGGGACAATCGTAAAATCAGAAACATCGACGATGTACACGTACGAAAAAAAGAACGAACATTACCGACCGCCATGGTAAATTTTCGTGTTTCAATGCTTGTAAGGAGGATTGGTATCTATTGTATTATATCCATGGTATTCTTTCAATAAACCACGTCAAGCAATGCTATGAGCAAGACGGCTGTGGCGCGGCACCATTTTACTCGCCATTTTCTATGAAGGTAGCATATTATGTTGACAAATAATATGAAAAAAAAAAATATTTACCTACTTGAAAAGATTGCAGTTGGTCGTGATTTTATGTTGTTTTGTTTACGTATAGTTATAATATAAACGTATGGGGCTAAGTCCACCACAAACAAGTTAAGTAATGTATTGTCCAGTAGTGGGACGAAAAGGTTAGTTAAAAAAATTGGTAATTATGGAGAAGATATGACTGATAAGTCCAAAATACGTCGATCAAGCCAAATTTAACTGTCAAAATATTTTGTGCAATATTTAAAAACCCCTTTTTCGTCCAAATAAGTGTGGTTTAACACCAATTTTTTCACAATTTAGGAATACATCTTACTCACTCTTACTTACGTTTTAAAAATCTGTTGATGTTTCTGATAAGGATATTTCTGAGGTGTTCTAGGAAAATGAAATTACATTTTTGTTGTGAGAATGATATTTTTCATATTAGATGTGTTTTTATTAATGATGCTAGGCTAGTGATAGATGGGATATTTCCGATTAGAATAAAACGTAGCTGTTTAAAGACTTTGGTTTGGACGCTACTTTATTAGCTTTAGTTACCTATTTATATTCGATTTAACATAAAAGGTTTAAGACCTATATACCAACTGCACTATGTTTTAAGCGTTCATTGTCGAAATTGCTCAAGATCATTTTCTCTCGACGGTTTAGGCCGGACGGTTAAGACGGGCCGCGTAAGGTAGGTGTGACTTAAAAGTCATTTTACCGTTCAGTTGCACCCGCATAAAAATATAAGGTCTAACAAAATTAGCTGAAACTATTTGAAGGGGATGATCAGACCATCAAACTAAACAACTTTCTCTATGAGACCAATATCGAAATCACGAAAAAAAACCAGCTGTTCCATAGAGTTATGTTTGCAGATGTGGACGCACCCTAAAATTACTCTTGAAAGCCCTTTCATCGCGTTATTTCGGCGGCTAATAATTTTACACTTATAACGAAATGGCACCGACTGATATGTCATGTCAGCGTAATTGAAAAAGCATTACAGGCGTAATTTATGATGATTATGTGATGAACCGCCGCAAAGTCGCTGGTGTAAAAAGACAAGAGTATCATTATGTAATCTATTTATAATTAGAACCGCAGCAAGCAAATTATCTTACCAATGTTTTTACTGCTATCCGTGATGATATTTAGTATGGAAGTTAGCCTATGGCTAGCCGCCTACTTGTTTTTTATACCTAATTCGCTGTCGCACCTTCAAATCTGTAGAAGTCGCTATAGGTATCAGATGATAACAAAATATAATTTGTAATTTTGTGTTTCAGAGTTCCTTCATGTCAAATATTTATTTATCAGAATGTTGATCACGATAATTTATTATTTCTTCATAACCAGCGATGTTGCGCCAAAATAACCAATTAATTGTTGTAGTAACTATTTTTCCATTTAAAGCGCTACAGCCCGATTTCACCGTAAAATTGGTTTTTAAGCAGAAAAAAAACTGAACAGTCGGTCATGAGAAATGATTTGTTTTTTCTCGAAATCTAAAACTGAAGAAATAGGTTTTCTTATTGTTTGTAAATTCATAAAAAAATCATCTAATTTTTTAAAGAAAACTGCGTATTCTGACCAGTTCCACGAGCTCGTTCACATATATTAGTATGAAGAGTCATGTTCGACTTAATTCCTTATTATATTTGGAAAAACGGATCTGGCAACACAAGTCGCAATAGACATGACGCTTAACTTAGTTGATATTGACCAAAAGTTAACTATGTAAATTAAATAGCGATTTTTGTGGATTATAAAATCAAATGTAAATTTTAGAGCTTCTATGTACCTATGTAAAACCTTTAACAGTTTAGTTACATATTTTATATAATAGGTATCTAACTGTTCTCGTTAACTTGTCTGTTATTGTGTATCTCGCAGTTATATTTACGATAACTTACTGGAACGTCGTTCTTCTCTACATTTTACATAGCACCTTACGTGGTAGGGACTATATTATCTAAGTACGACATATGTATAGGTACATACATTAAGATTATAATATCACGTTGTAGTATCAAAGAGCCGAAACACTGCCAGTGCTTAATATCGTATCGATTTACTATGATACTGTAGTTCGTGTATTGTAGAACGATTGAATCCGTTCATTATCTTTGTGAAAAGTAATAGGGTACCTAGGCTAGATGTAATGGTTGAATTTATTAGACATGTCAATTAGTTTGATAAATTAAGCACAGTGTTAGGAGGCAGAATCTCCTAATTTCAAATGTGGTAATTATTATCTCTTCGTAATCTCATGCTGTCAAAGACCGGTTCGACGCTTATAGCGCGGCAAATCTTTCTGAGCCTGCGTCGGTGTCTCTATCTCGGTCAGCTCATGTAACGGAGGAGAGAAAGAAGAAGAGGTGCCGCAAAGCAATATTTCTGTCTAAGTAAGTGTGGACGAGGTACGAGATCGGTCGCAGGCACCGCTCCAAAAATCCGAATCCATCCGGTGAAAGGAGTAACTACAAAGAATGTTAAGTAACATGACAACCAGCTAGTTCATCTACTCGCTGGTACATGTCGTTTTGGATATGCCGTTTTTTTTTTTTAAATTAGGCAATTCAACAATAAAATAAATGGTAATAAACGAGTAAGACACTTTGTTTGCGTAGGTAGTATTAATTACGCAATAATTTTCTAAAATTGTTTTTTCACCTTTCATCGAGCGACATCTAGTCTAGTCGCTTAGTAGCTTAACTAACTTTCCTTCGAATTCGAGAAAGATTTTCAAAAAACAACTATCAATTGAATTAGACTTGCCTAAAAGCTGCTTCTGGGATCCTAAACAATTTTTACAGCCAGGAACAGAGCATTTCATCGGTATAGATGTATTTTATTGACAAAATACTAGCTAGCTAGCGAAATAATTAAGTAGGTACGAAAACAATGGCGGTCCGCTTCGAACTGAACAGCATAGGCCACGCCCATGACGTATGACGTGGCGTCATGGCCTTATTGAATGGCGACTGACCTAATTGCCTTGCGACACCTCCGCTTCTTTCTCTCCTCCGTGGCTCATGTCTTAGTTCCGAACCACCAGATCAGAAATGATTGTCGCTCATGATTGATCGTTGAAAAGTTTCAGTACGTTTCAACTTAATACTGTCCATCATAAAATATTTCTTCCAAAATCATCTAAGATCAGATATTTTCCACATTTTAACAAAGCAAAAGTTTTCGTTTTTATTCTATATTCTATTCTATTCGAAATTATAGGTATAGGATGTAAAAAGATAATCTGTAAAACTTTTCTAAATAAATAAAAAGAATTCCACAAAATACAGAATAAAATATTCCACAGTCACATACCTACCTACTGAATAGCTGGCACAATGACTTAAGCCTTCGAGTACTTAACATAATTATCTTGCCATGTATATTAAAATTCTGTCATCTCTAATAGAATAGAATATAATTCGTGTCAATCCAAATCAAGTGGGATCGGGGGCACGGAGCCTATTGTGCTGCCCTCAATCGATTTTTTTTTATTTCTAAACAACATTTCCAAAAAAGAATGTCACATTGTAGTTATTGCTGATTTTCAATTTATCGGATCACTGCGGATTTGTTTTCATAATGTATAACATTAAACATAATAATCCGTAATGTTTAGATAAATTGAAAGCCAATCAGGACTACAATTCGACTTTTTTGACATGTTTAATTGTTTAGAAATAAAAAAAATACGATTGAGAGCAGCACAGGTACTTTTCACTCGGGTCACTCGGTAACCTTTGATGTGTGTGATGTATGCACAAAATTATAATAAAGACACAATGCTATCCGCCCGCTCCCTGGTATTATTATCAAAGATAATATAATCACTACGTTTCCCGGCAGACGCTGGAGTGAACGAACGGACGCATAGCACGGTGTACATAAACCACTTATTCGAGTGTTTCAATTAAATACAAGGTGCTTAAGACGTCACATTAGGTGTGATTTACGTTTTATCGGCGTCTCTGTATTACCACCACACACCACACAGTCGTAAATAACCCCTTTTTGGATTGACAAAAATTTGTTTTTGCATTACGTAAATTATAACAATACCAAAACAATCAGTAGTATCTAATCCTAAAAGTAAAACCAAAATCTAATCTTATATATTTATTTAGAATGTTATTATGATCAATTGATCATTAATGATAGATATTGTTTCCAGAATAAATGAATTTCATTGTTCGCGCTTTGTTCTATTTCGTGACATGAAATGTGAAAATGTGCCTAAACTGTGTTAATGTAATTATTGCAATCTATTTTAAAGAAAAACTAGGTATATAATTATTTATTTAAGTACCTATTGGTTAGTTTTAGAAACTATCGTAACTTTGAAATCTAATTTTTATCTAAATCCAAATATTCAAGTTGGGAAAATAAAATCGCAAGACGTAAATTTGCTGTTTCGATAATCAAAATTTTAATAAATAGGTAATCGCAAAATGGTTGTCATTGCATTATAAAATATAAACACATAAATTCTAGTCACTTTGTAGCTGTTGTCACGTGATGTTATGTTGGTTACATGTTATTTATTATATTAACGAAGTTTAAAGTGTTATACATTTCTTGTTAAATTATTCTTGTTGTATGCATGTCATCTAATAAAATTATTTCCGAACTTCTTGTCTTTATAATTGTGGCAATCCTTGAGGGAGGCCTATTGTAATTGGAGTTGGAAGTGATCGTGGTTTTGGGGTTTGCAGATGGATTTGAATAAATTTCACACGTAGCAGAAAATGATGTATTCAGCTCAGTGTTCCGGATCAAAGTGAAGGTAGTTACAATATTAGTGTTTTCAACGTTAAGTTACTGAATGGATGAAAGATAAAGCTCCATATCGACTGATCATAGCAAATGAACTAAATTAAACAATGATTACTATTAATTATAATCGACTATATACGGTGTTATTATGTGTTGCATTGGAGTCTAGGTGGATAGAACTGTAACACTATGTCCTGCCGTGGCTGTTCATCGGCTGAGACGACGGTGACAACGAACACAGACAGTCGACAGTAGGTTTTTTTGCTTTTCAGGGTTCCGTACCCAAAGGGTGAAAACGGGACCCTATTACTAAGCCTACGTTGTCCGTCCGTCCGTCCGTCCTACCTATTTAGGGCTGTTACTTTTAAACCTTAATAGCTAGATAGTTGAAATTTTCACAGAATATGCGTTATTACGGCGGATTTGTTAAATAATAAAAATGTCAAAAAGTGTTGACAAATAATAAAAATGACTAAGGGCCTGTTTCACCACTTCTGAATAAGTTATTGTTAGCTTATCCGACAGATATTTTGACATAATTTCATACAACATATGCCACACTATCTGTCGGATAAGCTAACAAGAACTTACCCAGAAGTGGTGAAACAGGCCCTAAAAGTAAAAAATGAAGGGGGGTTTTCAACAAGAAACTAGTTTTTATCGACGTTTTTTCTTCTCGCTCTATAGTAAAAACGGTAATACATACAAGCATCAAACTTGGTGTGATTATAGAGCAAACTCTACAGTATAACAACGAATAAAAAAAACCGGCCAAAAGTCGATCTCACGCTTAAGGAATCCGAAGAAAAACAAGTTTTTTTCCAAGTTAATATGTTGTGTTCTGTGGTGGTGTGGTACGGAACCCTCGATGCGCGAGAAGCCCGATTCGCACTTGACCGATTTTTTTATTTAATGGTACTGCATAAGTAGCAATTTGGCCAGTATCAAGTGATTTATGTAGTCTCAAGTATTGTTTTAACGAAAACACATTAGAGCTATGGAGCCACGTGCAAGCCTCACACAGGCCAATACGCACGCGTACGTCCGTCCTCCGCCAGACTTGCAGTTCGGACACTTTTAAGCGCGGACTCGATCGACGTCCAGTAGTTGGATAGTCAATGCACCAAATGTATTTATATGAAATGATATGATAACACACGCCACAACATGGCTCGCTATAACAATATTTGGAAATAGTCTTTTCCATATCCAATTCAAATCGAGTTGTTATGAGCGTGCGCGAACAAACGTCACAGTCTACTATTAGCAATCTATTGGAATTCGATAAGGACCAAAATTAATCATCAGTGGAATAACACTCAATCAAACAACAGACAAAATATACAAAGGATAAGTGTAATCGATAGTATCAGTCGATCAAATCAGTTTGAAACGTATTCGTTCAGCTTCCATGGCAACAGGATTAGTGTAAAGAAGCTATAAATCAATATTAACTCTCATCTAGGCATTTTACACAATTTTGAATATCTAATAATCATCAGCTCCATGGAATAACACTTTGTGATCGGGTACACCGCTCGTCCCAAGGTTAGACATAAGAAATATGCTCCCGGCGAGTGGTTCACTCGCCAGCTCCTCGGGGTCCATGTTGCTTCGCGAGGTGGTCACTACCAGCGTGTCCAAGTCATGTCCTGCCCACGTCACTGAAGTCGTCCGGCTAACTGGCAGCTTGTACTTCTCCACAATTAAACGAGCATCGGGATCGATGCGAATTATCTAAAATAATTGTGATGTGAAAGTGCGGCCACGGAATGTAATATAACTACCGGCTATCGGCATGCGACATTAGAATGACCATTAATGCATAAGGGCTCATAAAAGACACATACTAGAATGGTCCTCTCAGGTCCAAAACACAGCAAAAATTTAATCAGCAATTTGAAAACATGCCTCCTGCTAGACGGACATCCAAAACCGGGAGATTACAGGTTTCTTCCCCTGAAGGATATAGCCTCCCCCTAATTTACCATGTTTTTAAAAGGGTGAAGAAAATCAATAGGTCAACACAGTCAGCAGTCAACAGAAAAGATCTCAATGGGTCGAAGTGTTGCTGGCTTGTCAGCACCCGTTAGAACATAAGATCGGCTATCGATGCTTACTACTGACTTCATGTTTTATTTTTTGGTGCTCTAAAACGGCTAGCACATGATCATACTTCAGTTCATTTGTATTTATAGGGCTGAGCTTTCATTCTTTGACTAACATTAAGATGATATGGTTAAAGAAAAAGGTAAATCCAAAATAATCAAACATACCGCTCCCTCGAACATAAGCGCCACCCAGAGATATCCGTCTTTGTCAATTGACATCCCATCTGGAATTGCCTTCAAGTACCCATATTCAGTAATATCCAAGATTGTACGTCGGTTACCTGCGAGGCAATCATAAAAATGCTACATTTTGGTACATAAAGCAAGTAAGTACCTAGGTACTAGGTACTTATCGGGTGCAGTGCTATGTTTTGAAGTGCAAAAGATGTGTGTTGTAGTTTTTCTGGCCGCATCTTCTGTACCTTCCGACGCAGTGGTAGAGTCAAAAAATTACGTCAAAAAGCTATCATAGTTTTAGTGCTATGGTTTAATGTTCTCTTTGTGCGTGAGGTGCTCGTGGCGTAGTGGAGCTATGCTCTCATCCTCTTTGATTTAAAAAGCGATTGTCCTGTCTAGATTGGATGAGGGCAGCACAGGACTGGTCGTTATGGCGATCCTTGGGGGAGGCCTATGTCCAGCAGTGGCCGTCCATCGGCTGAGACCTAAGGCTGAGACGATGATGATGATGATTGTCCAGTCTGCAGTGTGCGGAAATAAATTAATTTTCTCGAGGTGCGGTGTCTGCTGTGAAAAGTCCATCGGCTTTAATAATTGATCGATAAAAGTAGCATACTTATTAATCCTCTATCCAAATTAAAATCGAATGCTTCGATCTTCCTAGTACCCGAGTCGTTGTAGTAGAGCACAGTGTTGTTGAGAGCCCAGGCGAGTCCGTTGGAGATGGACACGGGTTTCAGCTGAGATTGTGGTGTGAAGCACGGGGCCTGTAGGCTGTAGAGGGCGCCTTCGTGCGACTTCACCTTGTCGCCGCGCTGTGGGCCCTTGCTACCTAATAAATAAGTTGATAACTGTTAAAACCACATCTAGTCATAAGAAGGGAAGCAGCTAATATTAACAAAAGTTACAAAGGGCTGGCGCTTTACTCGCTCAACGGACTAGTTTAGCCATTCTGAATTCTTGGGTTGATCCTTGGAGGGTGGGATATTTTTTTTACTAAACGTCGACTGGCGACAGACTACACACTTCCTGTCCTGTCCTGAACGAATGTTTAGCATTTAAATTGAGATGGCAAGCTGGATTTGAACCCAACCCAAAAGGACACAACGAAATTAATAGAAGTCAGATTAAATATTCTAAATCTATGGACTATAGCCACCTGTCCATAATCTTCCGCGTGCATCGGCTTTTCCTTCATTAAGTAGGTTGTCCGGCTTGCCCATATCGAGTGCGGCAACGAGCCTGAGGGCGGAGTCTCCTGGCTTTTCCCAGTCTAAAAGGAACACCTCGGATCTGACGCACACCAACACGCGGCTACTATTAGCCACTGGCACTACTGCGTTTACTTCGCCGTATTCTGTGTTTTCAAAATAATTTTAACATTATTCATAATAATAGCAAAAACTTGTTTAAGTTACAGCGTCATGACAGAATAACTTTGGAGCCGAGCTAAACTGCTAAACACACAACTTTTCACCTCACTATACAGCTAGGAAAATGTTAGGTGCAAGAAAAAAAAAGAAAGAGCTTGGCGGAATAACATGAAATAGTTTTTAGCGGATAAAATGCACTTTTGCACTCAGTTTTCGAATGATAAACAGAATCTTTCCGAGCTTGTGAGGTGAAAACCATATTGTTAAGACTGCATAGCTGTGCATTTACCGATATGTTTGACGCGATGTCGCAATGTTTCGTAGTGAAGAGCGTGAACATCGTGGTTGAGCGCGTCCACCCAGTACAGGGTGCTTGTGTCGGCGTCCCACGCGGGGCTCTCGGCGTGCGTGTACGTGACGTTCGTGAACTTGATCGTTTGCAAGTTCTCCGTTATAGTTCTTACATTTCTTTGTTGGTATGACTGGAAAGGTAGCTAATTCCTAGCTATTAGAACATAGAACTGGTACTGGTTTCTACCCCTCTGTAGTAGGTTACACAGATAGGGTTACTCCCTGCACCTTAATAACTTCAGATATCGCTCTTCATCTCGCACTTCGAGGGCAACTTTAGGGGAACCGAGCAAGAAGCAAATACAGCCACTGCAGTCGCAAATGCAGTCACTAACTTATAGTTTATTTACATTACTGTATACAAGGTGTTTCATAAGTAAGAATAAATTTTTAAAACTCTTAAGGGGGTTGTTTAGACCGTTAAATGTTTATTTGTATCTTTGTAACACCTTGTAGTATCAATTATTTTATTTGATAGACTATGTATTATTGTATACATAACTGTAATAGTTATTAAGTCGTGTTATGTTGTAGAGTTTCTGGCCGCATCTTCTCTACAGCGACAACACGTTTCGACGAGAGTTGACGTTTAATAAGTGTGCTTCAAGCTCCTATATTGAATAAATTATATTGATTTTGACTTTGAGCCGGCCCGCGCTTGTGAGCGGAGCACGGCGTGTGCCAACGCCATCTTGATTCTGATGCAGGTTGCAGTGCTGTTCAAGAATCGTGAGACCATTGTATGGAGTGCCCGGGGTGTGGTTATGTAAACTAATAGTAGATGAATACCTATCCGAAGAAATTCTCAACATGTTTTTAATGATTTTATATTCTCGTATAAGTAGTTGTTACGTGAAATGACCGCCGAGTCATCGTCAGCAATCACCGTATGTTTTTAGTGCCAAATCCTCCTTTTGTGAAATGTCATTTAAATTATTATAACGTAGGCAAATGTATCAATATTTTACTTACTTTTGCGTTTACTTGAATAATTATATTAACAGAAACTATAATTACTGTTAGAAAACGTAACATCGTAGTTAATATCGCTTTAACTATACAATATTTTTTTTAAATTAAAAGTCTTTTGTGTTTATGAGCGGTTATTTCCGATATAAAGGCCTCAGTGCACGCTATTTAGGTACTAATTAGAGCTAATTATCAACCCGTAGCATTCTAGATAGCATGGGACATTACGTTAACAACTAATCGGATCGCTTGCTTTTATGATCGACTAACTCTTACCCGCGACTACGTCCACGTGATATTAGAATATCGAAAGCTACATCGCCATTCCAAAATACATCATCCGATTTGGTCCAAAATGTGAAAGTGCCAAAAAAATGCTATATTCTGTTAGGACTTTTCCGCCTAAACATTTATAATTATGGCACCAACACTGTAGGTCCATTTTCCTTCGGTTTACTTTACATACATTTTTGATGTACCTAATGAAACTTACAGCTACAGCTTTCATGTCATCATAATAAATGCTTAGACGGATAAGTTCTAACAGAATATGCTAGTCCTATAGTATTAGTTTTTGTTGGCCGGCACTTTCACAATTGGACCAAAAATGTATGAAACGCGAATGATGTCTTTTCGTGTTTCTATCTTCAGTGGTTTAGACTAAACACGTAGTGATTATATTCTCTTTGGTTTAGACTGTGCGTTGTCTGACAGTCATTCAGTCAGTCTCACTCTATTATAAGCTTCGATCAACAATATACAACTAGATAACGGGTCGCATACAAAATCAAAGAGAAACTCTGTCCTCGTGAATATACAACATTTTTTGTTAACGAACCGAGAAAACAGTCCGAATACATTATAATTTCGACCTCAAAGCAACCATAATTCCTAGTAATTTAAAAAAGGAACACTGCGGCATTGCGAGACGTGCTTACGTTGGCTTTGTTCTAACGCAACTAATTCAAAATAAGACCTCACTCCAATAGTGAGGCGTTATTTGCCGGGACATGTTTTGAGCGCTGACGCGTTATCTAGTTGGATATTGTTGATCGAAGATTATAAGTATAGATAGATAGATGTGTAAAAGAATGACATCGAGTCTGGTTTAGTCTTAGGATTTATTTTGTTATACTTACTTATAAGTACTTACAATAATGATGCGCTCTAGCAATAATTATTTAGTTACGTATTAAAGAACAAATAATTTAAAGTCTTCCACACCTACTCCTCTTCCCCTCTCTTCTTTCTTCTAGTTTAATAAATTAATCGTGTTATGTTATTTAAATAGTTTTAAGATATTATGCAATACTTACCTTTTATTCTTAAGATTCTATATAAGTAGCAGATGTTCTAGCTAATTTAATTGATAAACCTAGTATAATTTAATAAGTAAACCCCTCACAAACCCAGATACTTACAATAGTTATTTGTTATGCTAGGCTGCAAAGTTGCTTTTTGGCGCGAGTACTTGTATTGAAACCTGAGCAAGCGAAGGATTCTAGGATTGAACCACGAGCGAAGCGAGTGGATCAAATAATAGAATCCTGAGCTTAGCAAAGGTTTCAAAGGTACGAGACGCAGAATAACTTTGCAGCCGAGCGAAACACACAACTTTTCACCTCACAACAGCGAGGAAAAAAAGTGAATTGATAAAAAGAACATTTTAAAAAGTTTTTTTTTTCGTGCTGGCCAGAGACGTGAAATAGTTATTAAGCATTTTCAGTGGATTGGCGGTATAGAAAAATATTGAAAAGACAGATTCGAATTTCAAAAACTCTTTCCACGCTAGCGGATAAAATTCACTTTTGCACTCAGATTTCGAATGATAAACATAATCTTTCCGAGCTTGTGAGGTGAAAAATTTTTTACAAAATTAGTCCCTATCTAAATACTAGGTACCTACGTGGTTAAATCGTTCTAGGTACCTACCCATACGCATATATTGTTAAATATTTTAGTAAAATTTTTGTTAAGTATTTAAAATTATTTTACTAGGTAGGTACTTACACCAACGAGACAATTGGTTCCCAAAAAGATACAAGTAATATAAAAATAAATTAGTGGAAATAAACTAAGTATAACCGACCGGCACATGTTTGCACGGCATAGAAGGGTGGTAATGCTCAGGGTATATTCTTTCCAGCAATGGTATGACACAGGTAAACAAATTACTTAATTTTGATATGTCAATGTGTAAAAAATAGTTTTCTAATACGAGTCGGGGTCATCGAAATGGAAGGCATAGGGCGGGACGCCGCGGCTGCCCAGGCCCTTGAAGGTGAAGATGGCGCCGGCCAGCGGCTCGGCCTGTTCGTCCAGTTGGTCGCGCGACGTCGTCACGAACAACTCGTCCAGGTTGGGGCCGCCCCACGTCAGTGACGTCACCCGGGTCACGGGCAGCGAGTACCCGTTCAGCACCTGACGTCTGTCCGGGTCTATGTGTAGTACCTAAAAAGGAAATAAACGCACTCGTGATTTCGTGAATTAAATAAAAACTGGTCTAGTGCTAGTCGGGCTGGTCGAGCACCGTGCGCGGGTTCCGTACCACACCACCGAACAACATTAACTTGCAAAAAAGTTTTGTTTTCTCAGGGAGGGACCTTTAGCGCGAGACCGACTCACGCTTGGCCGGGATTTATTATTTGTTGTTATACTCTAGAGTTTGCTCTGTAATCACACCAACTGCGCAGGTACCTACATCGGTAAGTCTTATAAACCTGGAACTAATGTACAGTATGACCAGGAACATAAGTCCGCTCGTCAATCTTCGTTTGCGCAAATTAGGCCCGAGTCCCCGACAAAACCCGTTCATTCATTTAGTAATCAAAGAGTTGAAGCAGACGCCGTGGTCGAAATCGGTCAGGAGCATTGAAAGGTCGATGGTCAGGAGCAATACATCATCACAATCAAAGAGTGCAAAGTCAGATAGCAGCCAAAAGGGTGCGAAAACAAATTATCCAATAGCGTAAACAGATTGAAGGTGGCACATCCTGATTGGTCAATATAATTTCGCGCGCTATTAAAATTTGTCAACTGCGCAGGTACATCGGTAAGCCTTATAAACCTGGTACTACTGTACCGACTTTGCCGGTGCCCTGCCCCCTAGAACGAAATCGTTCTAGCCTGCGCCCCACACACGGCACCCGATCACTAGTTTAATTAAACTATGGTAAAACCATGAAGCAATTGATAACATTTCATTTTAAGAAAGGTACCAAAATAAGAAAACCATTTAGAGATTATGTGATTCAAAGCTTATATCAAAATTATAAAATTTTTCTCTTTTCTATTGTATTTGACAGTTTTTATTTTAAAAGTCATTGAGGCCAAGGTATCTTGGCCATAAATCCTACGTTTTTCAGATAATTCAAAAATAAATTAAAAATAGAAATATCAGTCAAAAATTAAATCGAAAAAATACGTATCTCTTATTTTTTACCTATTTTTATATTTTTCATTAAAAACTGGTGGTTAAAAAATGAAATGTTGTCAATTGGGTAAAAAAACTCACGGTTCCACCAAACATAAGAGCGACCCAGAGATGTCCATCGCTGTCTATAGTTATGCCGTCTGGGATAGCATCCTCGAAGCCGTAGGTCGAAATGTCTACTATTGTTCTTCGACCACCTATGGAATGAAATGTATTATTTCGACCATTTGGTAAAATATTGTAAAAATACCTTAGACCATAAAATATGGTGTAACAAAACAGCCTAGTAATACTTCAGACCATCAAACTGAACAACTTTCACTATGAAGCCAACATCGAAATCGCGGAAAAAAATCCGCTGTTTCATAAAAAACTGCAGTACCTACAGTAGGTACTCCAAACAAATGTACGGAACAGCAGATTTTTTAATTTTAAGGCCAGGTTATCTAAGTGCTAGCGTGTCTTTCTTGTAAGCATAAGTTTGCAATTAGCCATCCCGCTCCAATTGAAAGCAGGATCGCAAAAAAAAGTGTTTTTCATCAATATCTTTGCTCATGGGTGTTTCTAAGCCCAAATTCTACGGAGTTCACTAGAAATATTTAATGTATTTAGTTAAGTACAAGAACAAAAAGAAAAATATAAGCAGTTTAATCATAGTATTGAAAAAACATAGCAAAAAGGGGTAACTTTGGGATTTTTTTCTATCTATTAAACTTAATCTAATCGTGTAATTGAGAACGGTCGCCTATCAGCCACATCCTTAAATAAGACATAATTGGTTTTCAGACTTAAAAACACAGTTTAAAACACTTTCGTTCGTGATTAAAAAACGGTCTCGACCGGATAACAGCGTCTTAACTCGATTTTGGCTCCATAGTGAAAGTTGGTCAGTTTGATGGTCTGAAGCACCTCTTTTAGTATTACTAGGGTGTTTTATGTTAAACCCTGTATAACTAGGTACCAGCAGCCTCGCGTTAGTATTCCCCTCTTCCAAGACTACCAAGGTACTAGATCAAGGTTCAAGTTCATGTGCATTTACATACAATTTTATACCTTACTAGTGTTTACCCGCGACTTTTTCCGCAAAAAAAGTTTCATCAAAATCGGTTCAGTAGTTTTTGCGTGATGCGCGAACGAACAAACAAACAGATGTATAATTTTTAAGAAATAATTAAAATACGATAGAGAGGGCAGCACGGTGACTATCCCCACCGCGTGGTCAGTTTTACTCGATTAAAGTTCAGCTTTTGTTCTCTACAACTATATAGAAGACACTAAAGTTTAATGGAAATATTATTAAAATTTGATTACAAAACATTCTAAGTCTCATGATTATCTTTTATCTCTGACTACCCCTTAGAGGAAAATAGTAGTGAATAGCTTGCCAAAGGAGTAGAAAATAAAGGTATAAAAAAATGGAACTCACTTATTTGCCCCTTCTGTGCATCGAAGTCGAAAGCCTCCACCTTCTGCGTGGGCGAGTCCGTGTAATAAAGAACGGAGTCGTTGAGGGCCCAGACGAGGCCGTTGGAGATGCTCACGGGGCGGAGCTCGACGCGGGGCTGACTCAGGCACTCCTGCTCGATGCGGTAGAACGTAGCTCTGTCTGGGACAACATCGTCGCCTATCTGCGGCCCTTTCGTTCCTGGAAGAGAACATTCATGGAAATTGTTAAAGCTTTTAAAAGTCCATCATTTTAATAAGCCCTGGTGGTCCAGTGGCGAGTACCCTTACCTGCCGTACAGGAGGCGATGGTTCGATCCCCGTCCAGGAGTGCGATTTTTGAATCTTATTTGCTGAATTCAGCAGTTGAAAATGTCAAAATTACTGTGGAGATATGCATCACTCACCATGCAGAGCTCACCGAATGAGATTCAAAAATCGCACTCCTGGAATCAGCAAAGAAAAGCACAACGACTTAGCAAAGAAGTACTACGAGTGGAGGTACCTATTATCTGGCGGCCACCGGAATTAAGTCTGTAATAATAATACATAATACCCCGCGGGGGCAGCTTGTGGCGAGCTGACGGTGATTGGCGACACCGCGGACCCCTATCCAGGGGGACCATACAGCTCATACACACACATACAGACAACAGTAACACACCCCCCTACCTCTGGCTTGGCCGTCCAGAGTGGAATCGCAAGAGCAGAACCTATGCTCCAGGTTGGAAGTGTATTGCACGTAATGGCGTAATAACGGGGAAACCCGCTCACGGGGGTAAACCCCGCGATGGTGAAACCGGTGCCGCACCTCTCGACAACCTTTAGCCGCTCAATGGGATGTTGCCACATTGTCGCACTTTGTGCGTGCGGCCGTTTTATGGGGCCCACTCGAAGAGTCGGCGAGTCACCGCCTGCCCTATTTACAATTTTGAGACTAGTTGTCATGGCAGGCGTCCGTTAGTCTCCTCCCATAGCCCAGTATCCATCCATCCAACTTTCACCTCTATAGCCCAAGACCTTATTTTTCCATCGCGGCCGCATAGAGCCGCACTCCAATAGTCTTTGCACCTGGCGGGGACGATCCCCGGGTGTATCATGTTGTGCGCTCGGAGATGGTATCCGCCATGTGTAGGTATCCCTTACATTTAGATTAACTTGTCTTTTGAACTGGCCTCTACATGTTGGCTTCGGCTCCATGCACGCCTTCCAAAGGTCCGGGACTTAATTGCCCGTGATTACGGAACGTAATACATAATTTAATGTTTTGCCTCGCGTTCGATACTAAAGCTATCTGCGCAGGCCATAAAGTTAAAATAATGTCAAAATAAAATGCATAGAATACCTATGCCTAGGTACTGAATGGTAATAAACTACAGTCGATGTATGAGCGATATATTATAGTTGAACAAACAATCAAACAATGCGTCAATTTGTTTGTTTTGAGTTTACTCAAACCTATCTAGTATAATTTACTGGCTTCACTACCGGCTATCAGGCTTACATTTACTATTTTTTGTGTTGTTTTGTTGCCTTTTATACAAAACAAACAAACGAACAAATAAATCATTTATGATTTCTTGAAAACACGGGAGGAACCAGGATAGCTTGAAGCGTTTGTCCACTGGCAAAACTTTGGAATTCTTATGGAACTGGGGATGTAAAATATCTAGTTTATAAGTATGTTGGAGCCATAGACATAGACTCTAGTACATTGATATCGTTGGTTGGAGCATTGGCTTGCGAACAGTGAAATCTGCCTTGAAATCGGTTTATTAGTTTTCGTGTGATGTTCGAACACAGATTAAAATTCCAAAAACATTTTTTGTTCGTTTTGGAGACGTTCCATCGATACTCTAACGATATCACGATAGTTTATGGCGATAGTGTACACTGTACACGATATATCGTGACATTTTTTTCCGTAATGTATTTAGGTAGTACTAACAGGTTACATGTAGGTAGGACTGTCCTTATTTAGGTAAGGGCATAGCGTAAATATAAGTGGGTGCGCTTAGTGGTCGCGGCGAGTCTATGCTCGCGCGGAGTGCGGGGGGGCTCGCGCGGTGTGCTGAGGGGTGAGGCACCGGACGTGGGGGTACAGCTCGCAGGTGATGGGGTACTGGGGCCGCGGCCGCATAGGCCTCTCGCGACCCGAGAGCGCCTTCACTATTATTATTATATTCACTTTGGTAAGGGTGTGTCTAAGAGGCGCGCACTGATGATTATAGTCAGTGACGGTTTCGTCACTGTCACCACGTCTATGGATCGTTTTGAAGGTGCGGAAAATCACCAGTGCGCGCCATGCTTAAGTACTGGGATCCTACAAGCTATACCTATGGGATCTCATTGCATCTACAAGGCCTCCTCTTACAAATAAGGGTGGGACATAACCACACAGAGAGGTAGGTTAGGTAGGTTAGTGAGATAGATAAAATATATTTTTGTTTAAGTCTAACGAAGAACGAACGATAGAACGTCGTTTGGCAATAAAACACTAATTAACACACAGTACTTTTCATCTGAATTCATTCTGAGATACTAAAAAATATAATGTAAATGCTTGTAAAGGCATAACATTATGAAGTGGGTGCAGTTGGTAGAAATTTGAATAAGTATCCACATTGCAGGCTGATGATGATGGATGATTATGAACATATAAAATCGAATGCGTACCTATACCTACACCTATCAATGTCATTTCATTGTGTTTTTAAGTGTACCGTAACTTCTTATGAGAAATTAGTTTACCACCGAACAAGGAAACTCATTAAAAATAATCTGTGATAAATTGAAAAGACGCCCATAGTAAATAACAAATTATTGGCAAATAATAAGAAACATGATTTAGGGAAATTTGCGTTTTGTACCACACTGGTCCAATGAGGTAAATGTGCAGTACCCTATATTATGTACCTTGCCATATCTATGGTATACATAGGTACACGGTGAAATTGATATCATTAGCATCCTTTTAAGCTAAGAGTCTACCGATCAAACTAAACAACTTTTACTATGGGAGCAAACCACTGACATATCGTCATGATCGTAGAACAGTGACGGATGACACATTGCGGTCTGTCACTACCATAGTGACGAAGTAAACTCATGTTGCATGTGGAACATGTTGCTTCTATGAAAGGGCCTGTCCATCGCTAGAGTGTAAGTCAATGGAGCAAACCGATCGCATCAACAACAAAATCTGCTGTTCCATACTAAATTGCAGTGCCTACTCGACTCAAATGTATGCAACAGCAGATTTTTTTTTGCTCCGATCGGATTGCTCCATTAGTAAAAGTTGTTCAATTTGATGGGTAGATTTAAGTAAGCACTTATGCTAATGATTTCAATTTCACCCTGTATACATATTGCCAATACATTTTTAGAAAAAAGTATCTACCTACCTAATCTATACAAGAAGGTAACTATTTAGGTAAATATAAAGGTAGGAAGGTAAATATTCAGTAACTTTAAAAAGAAAAAAGTTACCTACCTCATATCATAGTGAATTTGCATCCGTATTACCTGCCCAATACCGCCCCATCGAGTCAGGCTTGCCTTCATTGATGACGTTGTCCGGCATGCCCAGGTCCACGGTCGAGAGGAGCCGGAGTGCCGCGTCGCCCGCCACTCCCCAGTCGAGAAGGTAGAGGGAAGAACGCACAGCTACCAGCAGCCGGTGTGATCCCGCCACCAGCGATACTACGTTCACTTGACCATATCCTGTTTTGTTTTTTTTGTCATTTAGTGAGATAATCGTATATGAAAATAGAGCTAAAACCTACGAATAAAGAAATAAATATGGAACGATAACTCCGAACAAAATCTCCTTAATTTTTGGCACCATGAGTTTTGGCGGCAAACGCCGTAATTGGAGTCGCCCCATAATGATTGAGTCTTGCGCGCTTGCGTGGTGTACACCAAAGTTCGTGGGGTCATTTTTTGACGTGAATTATATTTCCATATTTATTTCTTTATTCGTAGGCTAAAACCTAGGCTAAAACTCTTTGAAAAGTACACATTATAAAAATAAGTAGGTACCTAAACATAAACTCGAAAATACAAGCTTATGTAGGGAGGATTACATACGCCATTCGAAGATCGAAATTCTCACTGAGCGGTGCTCGTAAAAGCGCAGCGCAGCGCATTTTACATTCGGTAATGAAAATTAATGATATAAGTCTATAAGTACAGGAATTAATGTTAAAATTTCCATGCAACTCATTCATCTTGGAATTCGGTCTGCTGCGCGCGCATACGCGATCATGCCAAGGAACAAACATGATGCGAGCGGAGCCAGGCGCTGGTGATGATATCAGGGCCTAACCTGAGAGATGCTAACTGCCTTACCAAGTATTGCCATATACAGACCCCCTAGTTATACAAATGTTGATACGTTTCTAGTCACTTTATGATCTCCTATCCAGATTAAACTACACTAGTTACTTTATATTAATCCCGTGGACGACATTAACGTGACTTAATTAACTTACCGGTCTACCTCAACCTATTAGCTTCTCATGGTATCTTGCATATCGACGCATGGAGAAACTTGTTGATGATCAAAAGTAAGTTTCCTGCTACTGATATATGTATGAGTCATCAGTGAAGTTTTATAGGTACTGAAATGCCTCGTGCCTCGCCTAGGATTGATTATTCTTCATTAGATACGTACGATCACGATTCCGTACAATTTCGATTTCAAGAGTACAAACGCAGCCGATTTGATCAGAATACGTATCTGATCAAATCGGCTGCGTTTGTACTCTTAGATATTCCGTGGCTGCGTCCTACAAAAAAGGGGAGGTGCGGAGTCGGAGTACCCGAAACCGACGGGCATGTATGAAGAGATGTATGGATGTGAATGATGCAAAAGATGTATACGTAAGCATCGTAGTATATGGCCCTGGTCTCTGCCTACCCCATTGGGAAACAGGCGTGACGTTAGAGATAGATAGATAGATACTGACATGAAAAAGTAAAACCTTACCGCAATTTATGAAACAACTGATTCGAATGTAGCTACCGCTGCTTTATTAATTGTAATTGATAAAGCAGTAACTAGCTGTAACTGAGCTAACCACCAACATTAGTTCTAACACGCAAAGTGCCAAGGTTCCTAATCGATAAGTAGGTAATTAGATTATGTATTGAGATGTATAAAAATCTAAACAAGCTAAGAAAGATACTTACAATGAAATGGAATAATTGAAAATGAAAAAGTTATTACGAAAAAGTAATATTCATAAAAAGAAACTTTCGGACTTCATGCATTCGGATATGTGTAATTCGGACTTCCGTTACGGACCCGACTAACATTATGATGCTTTGGGACACCCAAATCCGTAATAACCTAATATTCCCGCGGGAAATAACATTAACCAATTTTTTTATCTTTTGTTAGAAGCCTGGCAGAGAAAATAAACTGTTTAGCCTCTATACCTTCGACTCCTATTCATTAACAGGCACAAAGTATCGTGGGTACCGTCGTGCCTGTGGGCTAAATGGCCTGGTTAATTTTTACCCGTTAGAACCAGCCCCGGTCTCCTTCAGTAATAAATAATTAATAGGAATTGAATGGAACGGTATTGCACGGTACAAAATCGCCGTTTTTTTTAATCTAGTTTTTAGTGTGAAGTGTTTTAAATGATGTGAAAAACTGGATGTACCCTACTATTCAAGCACGTATCCAGAGGGCCACTGAACGGTAAAAGGACTTTTTATGGCCAAAGTGTAATTATTTCGTATCAAATACCTGCCAACAGATCAAATACTTACATGATAAGACATCTAGATAAGTGATTTAAAAAAAGATTCGTTCAAATTGACGATTGTTGATAATCGACATGATCATCATCAGCCTTTTTAAGTCCCACTGAAAGGCACACTCAGAGTGGGTTAGTACATGGCATGTCGTCCGTGCGGATTTGAATCCGGACCCCCATGAATGAGCGGCGTGCATACCTCGCTGCATACATACGTATACCCTAAATATTTAATGGAAAGATAAAAGTTTAAACAAACCTATGTGTTTGGTATATATTCTGCCAGACGCATAGTCGAGACGGTGGACGTTTTGCTCCAGGACATCGACGAAGAAGAGAGCCTGTCGCTTCGGGTCCCACACCGGGCTCTCGCCGTGCGTGAACAGCGCTGGACGTCCAGACTTAGCATCCGATGCTACCTACACACATAACATTCGACATTATAATATAGAATCGCATAATATTATCATTATTACGTATTTTTTTATTCCTCTTAATTCGTAAGTATGTCAAAATGTCTGATGGGGAACCATAAAACACCATACCAAGCTAGAAGTTAACCTTGAGCCTTAAGGTGGACGCATATTTATCCGCGGCGAACGAGCCGAAGGAGGCGAAAGAATCAAATTTTAGAATTCTTTGTATGAAATTCTATGAATTAGGCAATTTTAATAATGTAGTCTTGGCACTACATATTCTATGAACATATTGAATAAATAGGCTAAGTGCGATAGTAGGCATCCTGCTACTAGTACCTTCTTTCGATGAAAATTATAACGGATGCTGTAGCGCAATCAGATAAAAATAACAATCCCTATACAATGGACCTTATTATGGGCGAGTCTGACGCGCTCTTGGGCGGTTTTTAAGCGTTTTCCTGTTTTATCATGTAATCAGATTATTCGTGGACCTAATTAATCTGTTTCCTCTGTTAGCAATCGATTATATTAATCGTTAATTCGAAGTATCGTTTGCAGAACACAGATAAAAGATTGCCATGCATTCCTACCTCATAACGACTATAAAATATGTACCTGATAAATGTGCTGATATACCTACTGTAATACAGATATCGGATACTTCGAGAGTGCACTATTTTGTAGAATTGCAGAGTATTTCAATTAAATGGGAGTGCGATTTTTGAATCTCATTCGCTGAGCTCAGCAGTTGAAAATGTCAAAATTACTATGAAGATATGCATCTTTCTATTGCTGATTTGACTTTCAAAAATCATACTTCAGGAGTGCTATTTTTAACAGTCAAATAAGCAGTAGAAAGATGCATGAGAACGCTTTTGTAAAAACCGTTCAAACTCACCGATGACATTCAAAAATCGCAACCCTGGTCGGTTTCGTTTTGGACCTAAATTAAAATTAACCTGATTAATTTTTGTTTCAAATTCTTGAAACATACGGGTACCGTTGGCGCGCTCCATACAAAATGTATATTTTAACGAAAATCTGACTTCATACGAACATAGAGATAAGTTTCTCGATTGTTTCTGAAAAATTTCATTGGCTTTAATTGGATAGAGGTATTGTAAATATCACCAGACTACGTTTGTATGGAGCGCGCCAACGGTAATATACTCTTAAATTTCTTGTATTATCATATCAATAAGACTATTAAGCTAAGCAAGGCATGGTTTGAGCGCCAAGTTCAGAACTGCACAAATGGGCGTTACAATCTTTACCCGATATGGATCGATTTACAGCTTTTGAGGTAGGTCCAACTGGCCAACAATGTTTAAGATAATTTAAAACATGGTTACGGAACATGATACCATGATACATTGTAACATTATGATGTGCAATACTAGCCTGACCAGAAATATAAAAACCTGGTTTGGGGGCGCTGTAATCGACTATAACCTTTAATGTCAGTGTTCCGAGTCCAAAAATTAGTTCCAATGATTTTCCGCAACATGGCGAGGTTTTTTATATTTCTGGTCGGGCTTTAAATTAATTGAAATTGATTTCCTTTTTTTGGTCGAGTAGCCATTAACGTTTTTCTGGAATAGCCGATTTATTTTTTGGCTGCATATTGAAAGTTGTTCAGTTTGATGGTCTGAAGCAACCTGTTCGATATGACTCATTTAATTATACATCCTGTATAATACAGGGTCCAACTTAATATGCTGATGGTTTTTAAGAGGATGATCAGTAGACCATTAAACTGAACGATTTTCTCTAATGGATAAAGGTCGAAATCGCGTAAAAAAAGCTGTTTTTTTTTTTCAGTATGATGGTCTGATCATCCTCTTAAAAAACCGTCGAGATATTAAGATATATACACGGAATAACTACAAGAATGTCTGTCGCGTAGACGGTTAAAAATTAAACTTACCATAGAGATTTTATAGTTAGGTTCATTTCGATCGTACGCACGTGTTGAAAGAACGAAAAACAAAAAAGTAACAATGCGGATCATTATGAAATAAAATGATTTTTTTTTGCAGATTAATATTTGACTACGTAATTAATTCAATCGACGAGGGCACCGTATAACTGGCATAGCTCGCGCGCTACTGGCCAGTTTACAGCTTCGGGCGTTCGGCAAAACAAGAAGCGTGCTCCATGAAAAGTTTGAAAAAAAAAAAGAAACAGTATCGGTCGTAAATACAGTTGATAACTTGATAAGGGACGTGAGAATACATAAATATAAACTGAAACGACGGCTTCACTTCGACACCTTTTAATTCATAACCAAACTTCGTGAATGAGAGGCATGACAAGGCACGCTGACGTCTATTTTTACGATACACGCTTTTGAGAAGTTACATACATGTATAAACTCACGACCATAATCCCTTTTCGGGGTGGACAGAAACACTGATAAAACAAGCATGTTGTGAAGTTATTTTATTTAAATTACGTATTTCATAGAATAAACATCACTTGTACACTGGTAAAATCTGGTAAAGAAAAATAAATAACACAATTAAAATTTAATAAGCGCTTGAAATTCATTCATTTTTGAACTTATAATAAATGAGAATTAGGTAACCCTGTATTCTATTAAATTCAATTGAAAATGAGCATCATCGTATAGTAAACGTCACCGTGCCTTGAGAAGCCATAAACGAGGTCTCTTATTATTAAACACATGAATTAATTAATCGGCTATCATTATAACCATAACTAGCTAAATTAATCAGATAAGTCAAGCATACGTAAAAACAAAGACATTTTGCACAAAATGCATAAGATCTTGGACAAAAATACATTCTTTTGGAAACTAAAAGTAAATCTACAGGAGTAAAATGTGCAAATCTCATAGAAGACGTTACTTATGAGGCGGAAAAATCTAGACAAAAAATAGAATATTTATGAGCGGTGGTATACAATAATCTATTTTCTACAAGTGTAAAATTTTAATCCCTGATAGAGATTAGCACATTTTACTAATAAATCCCTTAAATTAGTTCAACCTTAGTACTAAATTTAAACTAATCTTATTGGAAAAGGTTTAACACACAGACGATAAATGTGTAAAATTGAACTAATAATTAAATCGGACGCGATGAGCATAGTTCATTTAGGCCAATTTACATTCTAATTAGTTAAGTAGCAGTTCAACTTGCAACTTAAATGATCGAAGTGTAAATCAGCCTTTACTTACAGAATGAGGTCAAATTTTTGCCGCTCCAATATCAGATAATTTGGGCACACAAAAATGGTATTTAATTCATTATTCTATTTACATTTGTTTTTCATAATGCCGTGTGAGCTATATGTATCAAAAGTAAGTTCACAGGTATTCGTATCAGCTATCTCAATCAGTTTTGTTTTTCCATCTGTTACAATATTTTAAAATAGTATGCAGATATTTGTTAAATACATTTCAATGTGAATGTAAAGGCCGTTTCACATAAGAAATTTTTGAGCGTAGGCGTGAACGCAACGATGTCATCGCTATACCACCGCGTTATCGCCGTGATATTTCTGCGATCGATCGTAATTTTTAAGCCCTTGCGTTGACTGAGCAACGCAAGTGCTTAAAAATTGCGTCGCGGCTCGTTGCGGCATAGCTTATGCTCAAAAATAGCTTGTGTTTCAGGTCTCTAAGGTGGTGGTATATAAATGTGTAATGTTAGGGATGTGTGTGGGTTGTGCTGTGGGGTCCTAGACGTGCGCCTGCGCGGCCGGCGGGACCGCCTCGGCGGGGGGCGCCTCGGCGGTGCCCGCTACCGCCGCGGTGGCGCCCCCGCTCTCTGCCTGCATCCTACCACAAAAAAATACTATTTTAACATTCTGAGCACTAGAAATCGACGCTTTGACTAAAACACAGTGCAAAAAAAATAAAAACAAGGCAAACATTTAAACTGAATTAAAGGCACATTGCAGCGATATTATCGACAGCGATTCGCGTCACGCATGCGCCCCACCACTGAATGTAGTCGAAAGAGTTGCGATAATATCGCGGCAGTGTGTGGGATCGAGCGCGTCCCCATACAAAATGTACTGAGAACAATTATCGCAAAATCGCAGCGATATTATCGCTGCAATGAGCGGAGGCCTTAAATTAGATCGTTTTGTAGGCGTCGTCATGACAGAACGACACTTGTTCAGTGAGTCTGGGAGAGATTAATATACAGGGTGTAAAATTAAACGCATTACAAATCGAACAGGGTGCCTCAGACCATCACGCTGAACAATATTCAGCATGGAGCCAATATCGAATTCGCGATAAAAAAAAATCTGCTATTTGTTGTATGATAGCCATTAGAAAAGAAGTAAAAAGAGTTCTGTCATTCTGTCACAATCTACGAACGTGTTGCGAACGTGTTTGATTTCAATAAAATTCCTAATTACATAATTTAACATTTAACAATAACACAGAAAATGTCAAATAGGTACTCGACCAAAATGTATGGAACAGCAGATTTTTTTTCAGCCAATTAAATGTGGTCCCATAGTAAAAGTGATTCAGTTTGAAGGTCTGAAGCATCCTGTTCGATATGTATCTTATCTTACTATGGGGGCTAGCAAGCCAGCAAAACTTCCACCCAGTGGGATCTTTTGTGTTGGCCACTATACTTTTTGTTTTCTACACTCTTCCCCTTTTGTTTAATATATTGTAATGCATTTAAGTTTACACCCCGTATAAGGTGTAACAAAACACCCAAATAATATTTAAAATGGTAGTTTAGACCATCAAACTGAACAATTCAGTACGGAAACGACGAAAACAATTTAAAAAAACCTGCTGCCCCATACATTTATGTGGGTAAGTACTGCAGTTTTGTATGAAACAGTCGATTTTTTCTCGAATTAGGGTCTATTGTGAAAGTTGTTCAGTTTGATGGTCTAGAGTAGACCACCTCTATACATATTACTGTGGGGTTTTGACCCATGTTTCTTGGGGAAAGTTGTTTAGTTCCATTGTCTGAATAGACCCTTAAGATTTTGTTGGTAATTAAAAACTAGTGGTCAGCCATACAGAATGGCTACTCCCTCACTAACTTCTGATACCGCACCTCACCCCGCACTTCATAGGCGATTTTAAACGAGTCGAGCGACACATACTGCAGGCGCGCAGGTCTGAGCGAGATCTTTAGGCCTACCATGAGTTTTCACCGTACTTTACTACTGTAGTTGCGTCACCAATTTTGTATTGAATTTCATATAGCCCTCTACGTTACTACGTTAGTAGTTTCTTACGTTGAGAACTAATTTCTGCCATACGAATTGGCGACGTAACTACAGTAGTAAATTACAGTGAAAACTCATGGAAGGCCCTCAGGTCTCTGTAGTAGTACTATTCAAGTATCGTTTGTACGTCCGTGTCTACCTCCGTGGTGTAATGAATAAAAGCATTCGATTCCCACGGGGGACACCTAGTGATATGTCACTTTGTGCGTTTTCCGCAGTTGGTTAGTTAGGACATTGCAGGCTTTATCACCTGATTGTCTGAAAAGAAAGATGATTCTCGGCTACGGATGGCATGTTAAGGCTTAACGTGCCGGGATCAACGGCTTAACGGTTAAGCCGTTGGTCCCAGCTAGGTGGCTACTATCTCTGGTGGTAGTAGTACATAGGAACCACATCAGAGGCCGTAAGGCGGTCGGAAATAAGTGCTTGCTGCCCACACGATAAGAACAGGATGTAACTGCCAGGATGTCAGGCTGAACAGGCGGAAGTGTTAGCTAACCTCTGGTGCGCCTGGTGCCTCGCCCGGAACTCCGCCGCCTTCAGCTGCTCCAGGTGGAACTGCTGCCGCTCCTGGATCAGCTGCTGCCGCTGGTACTCAAGCCCTGGGGACGTACTTCACGTTTAATACCGAATCACTTAACATTTCACATTGTTTGTTATAATACTTAATTGGTTGCTTAAAGACCATAGAACCGAAAAACTTTCACTATAGAGCCAACGTTCGCGATTTCAAACTTGGCTACGTAGTGAAAGGTGTTCAGTTTGACGTTCTGATCATTTCCTTAAAAGTGTATTCAGTAATAGGTTACATTATAATAAATAAACGTCTACTAATTTATTTGGTTGTACATAAATAATCAAACTTAGCGAGGTTGCATGTGTCAGGCGCGGTTTATACAGAAGAGACGTGTGGCGGTGGCGGATTGTTAAAGCAACACAATATAAACTTTATAGTTCGTAGCATAGCGTCGTTTGGAGAATTACGCCCGCGCCATCAGGCGACGTCACCTGGATGTGCGGGCGCGATTCTCCTTTACGACAAAAACGATGCTATGCTATTTGGTTTATTTGTGTTACTTAGATTATCCGCCACCGCCACACGTCTCTGGGTGGGCTGGACATACCTTCTCTCTCGCGCTCCATGGTGGCCTCCAGCTCCTCGAAGTGGCGCAGCTTGATCTCCAGCTTCTTCATCTGCGTCTCGACCAGCAGCGCGACCAGCGACTTGATCTTGCGCTCCTCCACGCCGGCGAGGTGCTTCGCCTTCACCGCCGCCGCGGCCAGCGCCGCCGCCGCCGCCGACTGCAGCTTCGCGTCCACCGTCGTCGTCGCCGGATCCGCTGTTGTGTTCATTTGTTATTAATTAACTGTGTTAATGAAAACAGGGCCCCTAGACAAAGTATCTTTCGAAAATGTATGGACTTGACGTATGGTGACGAAAGCAAACGTCAAAATGTTTCGATAGCCAATGTCAAATCCATACAATCTGTCATGTCTACTAGCGTCTACGCCAATAGAAATGTTAGTTTGTCTATAGGCCCTGATGTATGAAAGAAATTTATTGTGCGAATTAAATGTACAGGGCGCCCTCGTATGACCTACTCTAATTAACAAGTTCGCTGCTAAGCTCAAAACCATGATCCTCGCGCAATACCAAAATTGACGCCCCTCGTAGGGCGTGCGCAGAGTCGTAAAATAACGTAAAAACGACCAATACGGCTCACTTCGTTGGTCACCCGCATAGGCGTAAGGTTTGGATGACTCACACTGTACGTCATGAGCACAGGCGAAATGCAATAGAACTTAAGCCCACTCGTAGGTCGTGAGCACAGTCGTAACGTTGAAACGAAATGTGTCTCGTCTCGTGGGTTACACGCGCAGGAGTAAGGTTGTCAGTGACTCGCGCGCTAAGTCATAAGCACAGCCGAAATGCAATAGAACTGACCCGTTACATGGGTTCTTTACTTAAAAGATTTATATAGGGACCAGCCTCGTGTTCGAATTTCCCCTCTGCCAACGTGCAAGATCAAAAAGTCTTATGCATTTACGTACAATTTTATACCTTATCACTAAACGCGACAGCCTATAATTGCGGAACAATAACTTTGAACTTATCACGTTTGGGGTTCACACGACACTGTTTTCAGATGGTTGCAGATTCAAACGCGAACGTCCTAGTCGATTTCGACAACAGTGACAGCTACCAGGTACGCAGGAGATTTTGAAGTGCAGAGCAGTGTATTTCGTGTGTTATTTTGCGTGCAGTGTACGAGCATAACACCGAAGCACTCTCTCGTGCTTGTCTTCTTATGTCTGATGGTACGGTAGACCGATACGATCAGAGGGGGGGTTCAAATGCGGTGGCTTTAAGCGGCAGCCACAAGGATCGGGCGTCGAAGATATTGTGTGAAACGCCTGAAGGAATCAGTCGTATCTTGGGACATCAACTGGGTTGGTGCTACCCGAAACTGGACGGAGGGTAGATGTGTTTTATTCGGTCGTGTCTTCGCTCGGTATATTTGTCTACCCTCAATATTATGGTATTGAGTGTGTTTTGTGGATGTTGTGCCGGGTTTTTGATTTTGATGGTGAAGCAAATTGTTATGGCACAATGTTTTTATTCTGTACGCTACTGCACTCGTTATTTTATATGTACAACATTTTTAAAACCTGTATTTCTCAAATACAAGTGAATTGTATTCTTTTTTTATAAATAAATGTCTTTAAACTTTAGGTATATAAAACAGTAATGACCAGGTGGAGGAGAGGCCTCCTCCTTGGCCTCCTTGCCGTCGTCGGCGAGGGGCGTGGCCGGCGCGGTGGTCGGCTCCACTTGCTCCTCCTTGGGCTTGAGCGGCGCCTCACCTTCTTCTACTTCCATCGCTTCAGTCTTTACTTCCGCTCCACCTTCCTTCTTTTCGGCTGCTAATTAACACAAATAATTATCGTTATGGTAAAGCTGCATCTGTTATCGTACTTATACAACCCGCACAGATAAATAATGGAAGCGGTCGAAATAAAAACTAGCTAGTTGTCTTGCTCAGACTCCCGGATGATCTTTTTTAACGTTCCGGGACTTTTAGGGGTGGTTCAGACCATGAACTGAACAACTTTTAGTATGGAAGCAAAGCGGAATTGCTAAAAAAATCTTCTGGCTCATTATCTCAACATTTGAGTAGAGTAGTTATTGCAGTATAGTGTGGAACAGCTGGTTTGTTTTTTGCGATTTCAGGTTTGCTTCCATAGTAAGAGTTGTTCAGTTTGATAGTCTGACGCCCCCCTTAAGTTTTACTAGGGTGTTTTATAATACTTTGTACATTTTATCTTGTAATTAGTGTGGACGAAGTCGCGAGTAAGAGGTCGTAGTAAACAAACAAGCAGTGAGTATAGTTACAAGAGGGCGAGAGCTCGGGCGCGGTGCCGGCTATGCCGGTGGCGGCGAGGGCGGCAGCCGGCCCGTGCGCCCCGGCCGCCTTCACGTGCGCCTCCATCATAGCAGCAGGCACCTCGTCCTGCGCACAACATACATTCATATTAAATTACTTATTTGCACAACAATACCAGCTGCGGAGTACTCGAAACCGACGGGCATGTATGAAGACACGTATGGATGTGAATGAGGCAAAAAGAAGTATGTAAGGATTGTAGCAGATGGCGCGCCCTGGTCTCTCTGCCTACCCCTCTGGGAAGGAGGCGACGTTATAGACAGATAGATAGATAGACAACAATAAGAAAATAAGATGAACTACTTAATACAGGGTCTAACTTATGGTAGTTTCCGTCCATACAAAACGTTGTCGTATAACAGAAATTGACAGCTCTCCAATCACCTTAATACGCTGACAGTTCTTTAAGAATCAACCTATATAAATAAAAATTAAATACTGTTGGTTAGAAATAGCAAGAGCATCACTTGAGAACAGTTGGACCGATTTGTTTTTTTTAATGTCAATAATAGTCCGAATACACAGATGTCAATCCATGTCCGTGGGATCAGTTACTGATTATATAAAGATCTTGTGTAAGGGCAGCAGGGCAAGAGCAGGTAATGTAGACTTGTCATTTAGGTTCTAAAACTTAGTTTCAATAATATTTTGTTGAAAATGTGTATCGTAAGCACTTTGCATATGTTTCTATTTACCTTGATAGCGGAGAACTCATCCATAGCAGCCTTAGAGGCCTTGGAAGCGATGCGGGGGTCGACGACCGACGCGAGGAACGCGACGGTGCTCATGACGGGGTTGCCGGTCTTGCTGAACGGGATCGGTTGGTACGCCAGCGGCCCGAGCACCCCACCTATGTATCGACAGCATTATGCATTAGACATTTAGTCTCATTGATATTATGTGGTCTGAAGAAGTGACAAGGGTTGGACCTGGAATGTTGAAGTGGTCTGGTCATAAGAAAAGGAAGGCTGAGGGTAAATTTAAATATCCAAACATAAATATAGTAGAAGGTTACCGGAAGGCGCGTCCTGTAGATAGGGGTCCTCGATGGGCAGCCGCAGGAAGTGCAGGATGCACTCGTCGTGGGTGCGGGTGCCGACGTGCGCCGCGACGCGGTTCCAGTCGTCCCTGTGCAACTCCAGCGCCTCCAGCAGCAGCAGCGTCTCCTGCTCCGTCCACTCGCGGCCGCGAGCCCCGCCGCGGTACTGACATCCACAATGGTTGCTTTATTGTTTAACCGTAACTTCGTCCGCACAAATTATATACCAGATTTTAAGTTAAATCATAAGCTATCAAACAAAAAAATTTCATTAAAATCAATTCGGTAGTTTTTGCGTGATGCTCGAACAAACAGACAGACAAAAATTCTAAAAAAAGGATGATTTGATGATGAAGGACACCTAAACACCATATCGTTTAATCCTTTTTCTTATAAATATCTTCAATGTACAGACACATTTCTGTTACATAGTGCCCTTAGGAGTGCCCTTGGGAAAGTTGTTTGAGTTCATTCACTGGTTCGGTTCACCTCTCATTGCACTGGTGTGGTCCCCCCATAATCCGCAGTAATAAGCAGTAACCGCTCCCAGAGCTACATGAATGTCCAACAACAAAAATTGCTAACTACTATCTGCCTGTAATTGTTTCTCTAAATTGTAGTTAATAACGATGCCACTATTAGTATGAGCATAGAGTAAAAGAGACAAGAGGAGTGTTATTCTCCATACTAAGTGGCGTAAACCGGAAAAAGCTCAAAATCTCGCTTCATAGATGGCGATGAAGAAGATTAATTACCAATAATACGCCAAGACATTTTTATTAGTATTCCAATATTAGGAATCAAACCAACTACGTAGGAGAGGTAGCTTAGTTAACTAAAACAAGTAGTAGATCCGAAATTGTCGATGCAAAAATAGCAAAATGATACTCAAAACGACATCTAGCAAACTATTGTACTAAATTCCGGTGTACGCCAGTTAGTATGGAGAATAGCACTCTTCTTGTCTCCTTTACTCTATGGCATGAGTATACCTGGTCCATCTTGAGGCCGGGCGCGCCGGCCAGGTCGACGGCGGGCTCGGTCTTGATCAGAGGCGAGGCGGCGGCGACGGCGGCGGCCGCGGCGGCGGCGGCGGCGGCCGGCACGCCCACCTCCGACCCGTTCGGCAGGCCCGCCTCTATCTTAGGCACCGCCGCGTTCTCCACTAAACACAGACATATTTGTTATTTTTTATCTAGGTGCACTACACGTACCCTATTTGACACATATTAAGAATACACGTTACCCGGCGTCCGTCGGCTTTCGACGCGCATAAAAGGAGTGAAATAGGCAAATATCGAACCAAAAAAGGCCCTGACTTCCACGTTTTTAGTTTTATTGCTTATGTTCACGTAAAAACGCGTATTTGTCAAAAAGGTGCCAGCATTAGACCGTAAGGCCCGGAATCCACAAAAGCAAAGCGTATCGGAGATGTGTAATATCAACCCACCCAAATAAAATAACTTGAGTCAGACAAGCGAAGAAAATTCAGCAATTTGAATGGTTGATTCACACAGCTGCTTTAGTTGACTGACGAAATATCGAGGAAGGAACTAAGAATAGATATAAGAATAGGGTGAGATCTTTGATAAATTGATAATTGAGGGAGGCCTACCTGCTATTCGCGGCTAGCTAGTACACAGTTTAAAATATAATAATGTGAACAACAATGTTTACCAGGTCTCGGTTGCGTGGAGCGCGCCTGCAGCGCTTGCAGGCCCGACGGGGTGTCCGAGAGCACGTGGAAGTGCGAGGTGGGCGGCGGACCCATAGCCGTGGGCCGGGAGTCCGCGTCCAGCTGTGGCAGACAATGTTGCATTATTAGCTATGTGCGAAGTGGCTGATAGAAACTGTCTGAAAATCGAGCGCCCGGGGTGGCTGAAATTTGTATACATTTCCGGACAAGCTGAATGAGCCTCAAGCTTCTAACGTATAAAACAAAAGTGGTTAACTTTCTTAGGTTGGTGTGCGTGAGGCGTCATACAATTTATCTCTGTGTGCGTGTATAGCTACACGGTTTATCACACAGAGTTAGCTGTATTTTTTTTCGACGCGTTCGATTACTAACTCATAACTCAAGTTTAATTTCAAATAATTCACGGCGGTCCACAACCGCTAGCGGCGTTCTAGTGTCTTGCACACAGCCAATACGTACCAATGCATAACAGAAAGCATGAAGTAATTACAGTTAGCGGTACTATAAAGCCACCACTACATTCTCGCCGAGAATGGACGAGAAGGGCCGAGAACGAGAGTGTGGATGCCCTTTATTCTTACCGAGAATAGGGATGACGACTGATCCTGGAAATTCATATCTTATAACTTATAAAAAATTACAAAAAAGGCTAAATTAAATAACAAAATGTTAAAACGAAATTACAATCGAATAGAAAACTAAAAAGTTACAAACGATTGAAATACGTTTTTATCGTCTTCTAACTCTTTCATGCAATGCAGATTGGACAGTTGTATGACACTTCGTTATTATTTGTATTAAAATACGAGATTATGACGTCACTTCTTTTATATCTGACTTTCACTCTCACCGTAAATTTTAAACACTTATAATTTCGGTTATTTTTATAGATATAAATCGAATTTAACAAACAGTTTAAAAAAAGAAATAAAAAAATTATTGTCATCGTTCTCGCCGGGAAGTTCTCGCGAGAATGTAGTGCCTGGACAAGTACCTGGTAGTTGATGAGGCCCCACTGCTCGAGGAAGCCGTGCACGCGCATGATGGCGCACACGTCGCCGGCCAGGTTGCGCCGGCAGGCGGTGCTGGTGAGGTACTCCGTCGGGTTCAGCCGGTACGTGTCGATCATGAAGTTCCTGCCGTTCACATTCACACTTACTATACAATACTATACTTTAAAAAGGGCGTTCACAAAGGACCAGCGCTGGTCTACGTGGCACAGGCTCAGCAAGCCTGTCAAGGCCCAACACCCATCAAATAATAGTAGATTACACACCGAGGGCAGAAAAGTAAGAAAGGTCCCAGATCTCATGCCGAGGTCAACAAACATGTGATCTGAGGCTTTCTTATCTACTGCCCGAGGTTAGTATACTATTTTTCTCCTCGACGAAGGTGGAAAGCGGCAACTTTGTTTAGCGCAGCGGGACGAAAATTGACGCTTTCCGTCCGGAGGGGAGAAATAATAATAAACTATACAATACAACATCACTTTGAGAATCATTTATTTGCATAATTTAGTGCTCACGTGCCCGCTATGTGCGAGGATCTTCTCCTAGATTGGCTATGTTGATTGACCACATGAGGGCCCAACAACGGAGTCGAAACAGGCACCGCCGCCGTGGCCGAAGTCGCACATAGCGAGGAGGAATAATACAAGTATACACTCCAAGTCTCATATCAAATATTAGCATATTTATGTCCGAAATGACACAACCAACACAAATAAAGATGCATGCTGTTGGGTGACACTAATACATTGTATTTGATTGAATCATAAACTTAGTCGTATTTGGTCTTACTGTCGTCTAGTACAAACACCATCACACCAAGTTAGACGCTTGTATGTATTACCGTTTTTAACGTCCATGAAAACTAGTTTCTTGTATGAAGACTCTCCGTATTTTTGATCTTTTAGACATTTTTATTATTTGTTAGCTATCCGCCATTATTCAACTAGCTATGACGGTTCAAAATTTACAGCCCTAAATAGTTAGGTCAGACAGACACACAGACGGAAGGATGGACAGACGGCGTAGGCTTATGAATAGCCCGTTTACACCCTTTGGGTACGGAACCCTTACATAGAAATAAAAGAAAGGTCACTACGGACCTGTAAGCGAGGTAGATCTCCGGGGTCTTAGACTTGTTCTTGCCGTTGAAGAACTCTGGCAAGGCGCGCTTCTCGATCATGTGTATGGAGTTGTAGTCGAACCACGCGGAGTACGACGGCACCACGATGTGGTGCGTCTGATCCGTCACGTTGTCTTCCATCTCCTCCTTTGTAAGCATCTCCTGCAGATAATTTATATATTACAATTGGGACATCTTATTTAGCAAGAGGAAGCCAGGGAAAGATCCAACGAAAGTTCATCTAGTTACTGCCTAGCTCTCCGGAAAAAAGCCAGAGTTTCTTCATGTTTAGCGGCCAGATATTAATCCGGAAAACGTTGACCTAATTAACCTTGAGACCTTGTGATCTTTTTCGTTTACCCCTTCATCTTACTATCCCTTATGATTATAATCTGAGAGAAAAACGTACATTCTTTTTTAGCTTTATGATTGCCCCGAGAAGCATAGGCGTAGCAAGGGGGGGGGCCGGGTGGGCCCGGCCCACCCCAGAATTCTTCTGGCCCACCCCAGAAATAAAGTTAATCACTTACTAAAAATAAGAGATATCAATAGGTAATGATAAATAAACACGATATTATTTTCTTGTGTTTCGTTTCTCATGTCCACTTTCTTGAAAAGTCCATGTGGTCAGAATGTACCTACTTTCGCAAAATCTTGCAAATATTGAAGCAAAATCTTGAGCTCGCTCCGCTCGCTCCTGTTTTTAGAACATACTGCTCTGATCTTATTTATATTGCTGTAAAATCTCGAGCTCGCTTCGTTCGCTCCTGGATAGACACATTGCAGTAAAATTCCGAGCTCACTTCGCTCGCTCCAGAATTGGGTGAAATGTCGAGCTCGCTTCGCTCGCTCTAGGTTTTGGCTCGTATCTTTTCATAGAGTAGTTAAATCTTAAGTTTGCTTTGCTCGTTCAAGCTTTTGGGTCGGAAAAAACCCGAGCTCGCTTCGCTCGCTCCAGGATTTAAATCGTATTACACTGATCTCACTATATTGCAGTAAAATCTCGAGCTCGCTTCACTCGCTTCTGGCTAGACATATTGCAGTAAAATCTCGAGCTCACTTCGCTCACTCCAGAATTCGGTGAAATGTCGAGCTCGCTTCGCTCGCTCCTGGCTACGATTGTATCACAAAGACCTAGATGCATTGCATTAAAATCTCGAGCTCACTTAGCTTCGCTCGCTCCAGAATTCAGTGAAATCTCGAGCTCGCTTCGCTCGCTCTAGGTTTTAGTTTTTATTACATCCACCTCGCCTGGGCCTGGCCCACCCTGGGAAAAAATCATTGCTACGCCCATGCCGAGAAGTAAGCCTGAAACTTCTGGATTCTGGTAGATTGATCACAAAAGATGCACTATTTTTAGATCATCAAATTGTGATATAAACATAGTCGATAATATCTGTCACATTAACCACTACCGCTTTACTTCAGAAATTATTATTCAGCCATAGACTACATCGATTCAGTCGCGATGCAGCATCGATGCAAACGCGATACAGCCACGGCGCAAAACGTTCGTAATATTAGATCAGTCATTCGTCGACAGCTTATGTCGCAATGCACACGCGTGTCTGCATCGATACAAACGTGCCTGTGCATCGCGTTTGTATCGATTGCGACAAAAAGTCAAACGACTTTTTGATACAATTGATACATATGGCTATAGTAAAGGGCCTACTTTGACTAGACGGAGCACGCATTGCTTGGAGGACTAGACAGATGACAGTTTGACATTACCATATGAAAATCTGTACGATTGTTTTTACTTTTTTTAATGCCATGAGATTCTGCGGCCCCAGTATGGCAGCGTGATATAGCGCTATCGCGTCTCAGCTCTTTCAAGGTGTGATATAGCCGTATCACGCGCAACGCATGCTACGACTTCTGGCAGACATATAGTAGTGTACCTGAGTGTTGGAGTCGCTGTGCTTGCCCTGCGAGTCGTCGTGGGGCTCGGAAGGGGGCGCCGGCGTGGTCGGCGCCTCGCCCGCCGGCGCTGAACTCGGCGCCGGCTCGGGAGGCGCAACTGCCGCTGGCGCTGCACACGAAACATAACATATTACACAACTACAAAATATACAACAGATAACGACAGAACACCAACATTTAATCAGACTGCGTAGGCTTTCGAGTTTGTATAAAAAAAATTAAAACATGCATATTATTTGCAACATTTATTACCGTTTTTAGGGTTCTGTACCCAAAGGATGAAAACGGGATCCAATTCATATTTATAATAAATGGCCTGGCAACACTGAAATGGCAAAAGCTACTACCATACCTATACATTTATAATTTGTATTTTGTAACATCAAATCCACAATATAACTGGATCGTTGTTATGAATATTACATAAAATTCCATTTTTGTTTATAATATTGAAATCGTAAGCATGAAGTGCCGGTTGTCAGGTGTGTAGGTAAGGTAATATGTACTAACTGTCAGAAGAGCGTTCGGCCTCCGGCGTAGGCGCAGCGTCTGTGTTGTCCCTTGAAGCTTGGTCATCTTCATCGTCCTCGTTCTCACGCCGTTTCGTTATGCGACTGTTTACAATAAACTGCTTAGTTACACTATTTGTAGCGACGTAATGCGAAACATAATAGCAGTACTAGACTCTTTATTTTAGTAGCTAGTTGACGCATTAGCGTCATAAATAAAACGTTATAATATAAGCTGTCACTATTTATATGACAAACACTCTTCAATAATTTTGTTAAACCCAATGACATTCTTTACAGATGGACTCCACTTCCTACAATAACAAAACTCAAAAATGGCACATGTATTGTCACCTTAGAATGCTTCAGCTGTGCTCGGCTGCAATACGTTTCCGCTGACATTACAGTGCTTTCAAATGTCACTAAGAAGTAATGTAAAACTATTAAGCACACTTTAGCGGTCCGATTAACAGCGCGTTAAAGCAAAGTCCTTGTGTATAGAATGTCATTGATTAAACCAATTAGTTTATCGTTTATAGTAATGTTAAAGTACAGAGACTATATTAAAGGTGACACATCATACCTCTTCCTTTTGCCGTGTTTCTGAGGCGGTGGGGACGGGGAGCGTTTCCTCTTGCCCTTCTTGCCTTTGCCAGAGGGCTCGGCGCCAGGGATCAGATCGTCCACGGACAGACGCATCTTGTGAACCTGCCACGTTATTATTATTATAGAGTAAAGGAGATAAGAAGAATGCTATTCTCCATACTAAGTGGCGCAACTCCCGTCTCTTAGATGGCGCTGACTTCTTGCCCGCGAGTAGATGAATTGCTAATATACGCCTATATGATTAGTCTTCCAATATTACGAACCAAACCAACTACGTAAGAGAGGTAGCTTAGGTAACTAAGCAAAGTAGTAGATGAACTAGAATGTACTAAATTCCGGTGTTAGTATGGAAATACCCTTTTACGTTCTCCTTACTCTATGTTTTTAGTATGCAAATTCTGCCAAAAACACAGCGAATCGGTTGTCCTCCATCCAGGAGGACTGAAATAATTTTTTCAAAGTAGAATCCACAGAATCCATAAGTCAGAAACAGGTAGCTGTGGAAAAGAATCCTATAGAATGTGAAATTTTCGGTAAAGTCCCTCGTTCAGTGCCACCCAGTGTATTATGCACCAAACCCACATGTTAAGTGGGCGAGTATGTAGTCAGTCGGTACCTTCTTCTTGCCGCTGGAGTCGACCTCGTAGTCCTCCTCGTTCATCCACTCGTTGTACTGCTGCAGGTCCAGCACCCAGGTCGCGGACACGCGCCACGGCTCCGACCGGCTGCACTCCCAGCTCACGCTCTCTGGCGCTTCAACCTGCCAAGCGCACGCCACTTAAGTATGACCCATGGATATAAACCCTCCTTACAAGCATTGAAACACGAAAATTTACTATGGCGGTCGGTCAAGGATCTCCAAAGAGTCCGCATCAATTTACGATTGTAACTAGTTAGTCTCTTTTGTTTAATAGTAGGAGATGGAACTATAGATATTTGTTTATACGGCTGTCCACTTTTTTGTTAGTTTTTTGTTAAGTTGTGTAAAGGTGTCCCTTTTTGTCACTTTTGTCTTACAACTTGAGACCACACTTATAAGCACAAACGTCAATCAAAGCGGACACTTTGCAATAGGTATGGCTCGCTCTATGCCTTTAGGTATAATCTCTTTGGGCGGTCGGTAATATTCGTCCTTCTTTCGTACGTGTCCGTCGTCGATGTTTCCGACTTTCCGGTTGCCCCTTTCTATCAAATTTTGTCGTTGGATTAGAAAGGGACAAAGTAAACGTCGGAAACACTACCGACCGCCAAGGAGAATTTTCATGTTTCACCGCTTGTAAGGCAGTCTGCTCTCCAGGTATAGACAATACCTATGCCACCTTCCTGGTCTTCCCCGATCGATTGAACAACGACAAGTCTTTTGACTGAATCGACCGTATAACTTTCTTACGAGATTCGATGAAGAAGCTCGTGTGAAATAGAAACCCATATCTGTCACAACAGGTTCGTTAAATGTAGGTAATCGTGCCTGGTTTCGGGTATCTTCGGGAAATGTTGGTTCCTATCTGCGCGAAAGAAGATTGAAGAGCGAAATTATTTTCCTGGTCGTACTTTACCAGGTTCCTAAGTCTTACCGATGTACTTGCGCAGTTGACCAATTTTAATAGCGAGCGAAATGATATTGAACAATCAGGATGTGCCACCTTCAATCCTAAGTCGTTATTGGCCAATTGTTTTCGCTGCTATGCGACTTGGCACCCTTTGATCACTAAATGTCTTCAGGTTTTGACGGGGACTCAGGTCTGCTATGTGCAAACGAATGCTTTATGTTTCTGGTCGTACTGTACTAAGTGTACAGAAGGTAATGGCAGCGTACCGGCAAGTCGACCTGCGCCCAGGTGTCGTGGCTGTCGGGCAGGTAGTACCAGTGCACCAGCACGTTGTTGCCGCGCCTGAACACCGGCCGCGCGTACTCCTCCTCCAGCGGGTCTACCGCCGGGTACACGATGTGAGTCGCGTCTTCCTCGTCTTCTGCAAACATTGTCAAAGATATACTACTGATGATTGGTTGCCAACTCACACATTACCTCCTCATTATCGAGTATAATCCAACACAACATATCGAGGAGCAAGTCGCTGTTTTTCAGCCCTACTCACTGTCAGTTGCACTGACTTTAGCCAGCTTAGCAAGATGTCCGCAGCGAGCCCGAGGAGAATATGTCCCGCTCGCTATCACATTAATTAGTGAGACGAGATCTGCGTTGTTCAGTGGATAGGCTGAGCTACCTCATTCAGTTCCTCACTCAGTTAAAAGCATTAGGCTCTTGACACAGACGTCGTGGGTTCGATGCCCACGGGAGACACCTAGTGATATGTCACTTTGTGCGTTTTTCCCCAGATGGTTAGGACATTGTAGGCTAAATCACCTGATTGTCTGAAAAAGAAAGGTCATTTCGTGCTTCGGATGGCCCGTTAAGCTGCTAGTGCCGGCTACTATCTCTGGTGGTAGTAGTCGTTAAATAAAAAAGCCACGTCAGAGGACGTAAGGCGATTTGAAAAACTCTGACACCGGCTTGCTGCACACACGATAAGAAGAAAATAGGCTGATGATGATGATAGCTTAGTAAATTATTATTTTGTAATGCATCAAGGATATAGATAATATCGATAGAAATATCAAGACATCAGGAACTAAACAATAAAGAAAATTTAATCCTAGAGAAGAAAAATGTGATGAAGGCTTAATTTAAACATAGTTTTCCAAACGCCATGACTGCTATAGAGACAATTGTCACACTCTACTTAACGCGCTTGGTGATGTAATGATAACTGCAGTGTGAAATAACTGTTTACTACATCACAACAATGATGTGACTCTGTTAGGCTATTCGGTTCAGAGCTAGGTATAAGTTTAGGAAGGTGTCTAATAGGGATGATGAATTGATGACAAATAGTTTTCTTTATTTCATTTTTAAAAACAGTTTAACATCCACTACAGTGAAATGAATTTTTGAATATCTTTAAAAGATTAAGAATAACACCTTGGAGGCATGTGTTATATTTCATTTTTCGACTAGATTTATACAATTTACCGAAACCAAAGACTACCTCATTATTCTTGGATAGTTTATCTAGTGAAATAATAAATTGAATACACGATTGGAATTACTTCACTCGATAGAAAATCGTCACAAAGATGATTTTCATGTATTTCTTCTCATTTTAGAAGAACTTGAAATAGTTTCTGATTTTTGGACGGCAACAGGCACGCACTTTTCCGAGGGCTGGGCAATGGCGTTTCTCATAGAAAATATTCGTCTGGACCTATGGCACCTTAAGGTACTACATAATTAATTACTCAATGAAAAATAACCGAATGAGTGTTTAAAATAGACTGTTAGATCGAAAGGCAGGTATAATAAAAGTGACGTCGTCGTTATTTTCATACAAATAATAACGTGTCATACAAACATATGCTTTGCATGAAAGGAATAGATTCAATCCCTTAGGTATAACTTTTTCTATTCGATTCTAATTTTGTTTATCATCCTCAGCCGATGGACGTCCACTGCTGGACATAGGCCTCCCCCAAGGAACCACAACGACCGACCACCGCATTCACCAGGTCGTCGGGTGGTTCACCAGGTTTCGTTTGAACATTTGTAATTCGTTAAAAAAGATATGATTTTCCATGATCGGTCATCATACCTATTGTACTATCAATCAAGATCGTTATCTCATCGTATGTAGGAATGTTCAAAAGCTCTTACCACAAATCTCTCCCTGATGATTGACGACAATATCCTTGATCTTATTAGCAGTGGGCTTGTCAACATCGGGCCGTATGAACACGCAGGGAGAGCGGAGCACCTCAGCGCTGAGCAGCGAGGTCTCGATCTCCATCATCATCTGAACGTTCAGATCCTTGCGGGAGGGGTTCTGTAACGGCAGGAGGTGGGGAGGGAAGAGAGAAGGAGTCCATGTTATTTGTTGTCCACGTGGCAAAAAGGCTGTTTATAAAGATGACTGTATTATAAAGATAATAGCCTGGTATTTGCATTTTCAGATATCATTGGTACTCTTCTTAAAGAAAAGTGTCTCAATCGACAAAGACAAACAGTCTATATGCTTTCTCCAGTTTATAATAGAATAGAAACAAAATTGATCTACTAAATATCCGATTAGAGAAATTTATCTTAATGTATTTTAATATGTGAGTAAATTTAGAGAAATATTACATTCTTCACTATTGGGTGAATGTTTTACTCAGTTTCAAATAACTTAATTAGATAATTAACGAAATTCATGCATATTATAATAAAAAGTGAGTTTCACAAGACCCATTCGGTATTAGTGACAAAAAGACAAACATAAATGGTTATTTTTATGCACAAGGTACACATAAAGGAAAACATCCCACTGTTTATTCACAAATAATATACACTAAACCCATATTCAAATCCCAACAAGAATTCGGCGACAGAATGACCCTGGCATGAAATGGCAGTGGAAAGGTAGATGTAAGGAAATCACGCCTATGAAATGTAACCCAAATAGGAAACCCGGTGTTTGCAGAAACTAAAAAAGTGTCCAGACAATTGTTTCATTACATCAGTAAACTATGTGCATGTTCAGATTGAATTTGCATTAATTTGAATAAGTGTGTGCAATAACGTGTACAGTGGATATAAATTAAATAGTTAGAATCTCACATAGTAGGAGTAGCTTTGTGGGGGCTGGGACAGTAGCTACGTCGTGACAACTACAACAAACGGCGACTCTAACAATGTCACAGGTCTTTATTAATTTGTGTAGTTCGTGTGGCAAGTGTAATAATGTACCTTTTGTTAATAAAGACGTATCATACCCTCACGTGCGACTGAACTAACTACAACATGCGTGTGACGTTTTGCATTGACTATTGACATTTTTGCTTTGAAATGTTATTAGAATAAGAGGAAATTGTAAAATATTAGTATAATCTTTTACAGCCTGTGGTTTTCAGATTTTAGATAGGTAATTTATAAATGAACGAAATATAATTGGTCTGGATCTAGCGTTGCTACAAATAATTTATTATTACTTCAGAGTGGTATAATTATTTTTTATCTCTTCGTGGATGGGAAAAGAATTTGTAAAAATTTAAAGTTGTGATCCTAAAAATCCAGTTGCATATATGCATACAGTATTATTATAAAGAAAAAAAAAACGACGAATACTGGCAAAAAAGCAAACAGATTTGAAAGATGAGCAACTCCATCAGACATGACACCGATGGATGGATATTGTTCAAAGATTCATCATTCTCAGAAGAATATCTCTTTTTGTTTATCTACCTTATAACTTGTATTCGTGTTAAATAAAAGTAAGTTAATGACTGATATAGACAAGCTGTATAAGAGTTGTATAATGATCACACGCATGTCGTTAGTGATGCATTGTTATAGAGCCGCGTGGTGCGGTGCCTGGCGGGGCTGCGAGGCTGCGGGGCTGGCGGTGAGCGAGGCGGCGTGCGGGGCGGTGCATACCTTACCGACCTGGAAGTCGAACTTGCGCCACCGCTGCTCCGACTTGAAGCGGAACATGGTGGCCAGCACAGTGCACAGGGACCCGCCCGGCTTCATGTCCATGAACACTTTCATCTGTAACAAATAAAACACGTTCATTGTCAGTTTACACAGTTTGTGTTCCGTATTTGTACGGATCAAATTCCGTATCTAGACGTTCATATGCGGACCAAATTGGCATAAGCATATGCTCACGACTATATTCCCCGAGGGGGTAGTCAGAGATATTCTGAAACCTCAGAACATCCACGTTTCACCAGAAGAACTGAAACTCTGTCCAGTGTGACGGGGGGTGAGCCCGTCGCCACTTATAATGGACAGTGGGTACAATACATGCATCGAAATTAATGCATGCAGGTTTCCCCACGATGTTTTCCTTCACCGAAAAGCCAGTGGTGTTACATATCGTACATAAATTCCGAAAAACTCATTGGTACGAGTCGGCATGGACGGGGATCGAACCATATCGCCTCCTGTACGGCAGGCAAGGTTACTCGCCATTGGACCACCACGGCTTTGGGCGACGTGCTTAAAAAGGGCCAAGTCAGATCTACCCGAAACCGACGAGCATGCATGAAAGGTCTTACGAATGCGGAGGAAGCTAGAGAGGTTTTTCGGGACCGTAGCAGGTGGCGTTTCGTTGTCTCTGCCTACCCCAGTGGGAGACAGGTGTGAGAATATGTATGTGTGTATGTGTTGCGTATTTTGTTACCCCGTGTCTGACGCTGCATACGGACATGGTTAAACAATTATGTGGTTATTATGTGGATTATGTGTACTTAACTTTAAGAAGTTTAGATATTTATAAGTAATAAACATACTTTTGGTAGCAAATATTAATAAAAAAGGTTTTTGTATAAGGTTTTATTTTTATAATTGTCTTGTACTTTGTTCACTCGCGTGAAAATATGATTTGAAATAAAAAGAATACTATGTCCGTTTCCACGTCATGAGCATCAGGTCACGTGTGCAAACCAAATTTTATGAAGATTGTTAAACAATCTTTGTCCAGTTCAAACTTTGAACTGTTGAGGCTTGTTAGTAGAACAAAACAAATAAACATACAAGTAAGGCTTCTTCATGATTAAGGCTTCACCGGGTACACTGTCAAGGACAAGAGACAATAACTAGCATAAGCTGATGCGTACGACGGTCGACGATATGTCCCGAGGGAGGTGTTGAGAGATTATTATTATTCAGTTCAGAGATTATCAGATTATTTATTGTTATTATTATTCTAAACACACATACGTACGGTATAAACATATATATAAACTCACGACTATAACCCCTTTCGGGCTGGTTAGTTGTAGAAAGGCTTACCTTCAGTTTACTGAAGTTTAATATACGAGTATAATATAAAATAGTATAATAGACAATATTAACATTTCACTAGCAGTTCGGCAGTGCTTGCCACCTTTGATGGCAATAATATACGCCTCGAAATTAAAGCATATAGGTTTACTATTCCCAGACAAGCCATGTTACAATTCATACATATTTTTTTAAATACCATTGGTACTGTCTGATAAAGTGATAAAGGCAGGGATTGAACCGCCACTCTTTCCTGCATACAAGACTAAATTACAGCACCACCACGGCAAAGACTCAACCATACTTAGCCCCACTTGCGCCAACCACGGGTTAGCAATTAACTTCGGATAAAATAGCTCTTTCAGTTGTTTTTCTATACAAAAAAATCATGGGTTACCAACTTAACCTAGAGTTTATTGCTAACCCAGGTTGGCGCAAGTGGGGCTAACAGAGGTATTTTAAAAAATATTATCAGAATTAACAAATAACAATCGCCAGTCTCAAAACAACACAAGTTCAAGGTTGCATCAATCATCATAATAGAACCCGAAATACACTCGCAGTGCCGACGCACGCCTTGTATAGACATCTTTATACCCTCCATACTCAGATCAATAGATCATTTGGCAATGCGAAATACGAGATCAATACATAATTGCTCAATAATAATGCTTTATAATGCGCCGTTATATAACAGATATAGCGAGTAACATATTAATAATAAAGCATGTTATATTACTCATTCATCCAAAACTTTTTTCTAAACAGGGCTATGTATAGCAGGAAACGCTTTGCATATGTAATTAATGACACTCGTACCTACATACGGTGCAAGTTAAATCCTTGCACCCAACGTCGAGGTCATCATACAGAAACCATGCAGGAACTTATTAGTATAATGAAACTATTGTCATACATAATTGTTATGTTATAAAAAGAAAGAAAATTGACTTAAAAGAATACATATTTTCTAATTACCGACAATCCTAATCTGAAATGCTTCGAAGGTGTAAGTACTTAAAAATAGGTTTTGAAAATTGGTTCTACAAACCAATGACCCCAAACTAATACTAATATTTTGTCGATAATTAAACTGTAAAGAAACACAATGTTTAAATTTAAAAAAATTTTTGGTTGTAAAACCCTAATGAAATTATGATTTACTTTCCAATGTCCTAAATTATATTGACATCCACTGAATTGTATACAGAATAATACCTACATGTATACGAAACTTGCTTTCTTTGTAAAGTTTTTTACTTATTTAGCAATTAATATATCTACAAAACGATTTTTTAAGATGAGGCATAATTAAAATCCTTGGCTGGAATCTGATTTCCGCGGCGTGGGAGCGACGATCCGTAAACAATCGGCGCCTTAATGTTTGCCACTTTTGCTAATTGCTGACCTCGGTTAGTAGAAATGTTAATTGAAAGTTGGTACAAAAAGTTGCAAGGTAGAATCTTTTATTTAAGTACTAGGACATTTTGTATTTTGATAATAAAAATTCTAATTTATCGGTATAAAAATTACCAATACCATTGTTCAAAGTAAATTTCTAATCATTGCATTGTATCGAAGCATATTTAATTAACAGAGGACCGGCTAAGTTAGGTCGTCCATCTAGATAATGATTTTATTCTAACCGACTAACAATTAAAATAATTACCATTGATAGTAGTTTGGGTAGTCATTTAAGAAAGCATCAAGAAATATTTAAAGACTTTATATCGGATAACCACAGTTATTATTTTAATTCGATATCATATCGCTTGTTATGGTTGCTGCTAGCCTATTTTTCTCAGTTATCTCCGTGTTTGGACTTTCTTAGTCGGATGATGCATATTTTTTTATAATTAAAGCTATAATTTGAAATGGGTATAACAATAAAACTTTGAAAAAACATTTGTTTTTCGAGAAGGTACTACGTTTCACACGTAAAGTGTGAATGCATTATTATTTTCTCGTCTTCCCCAGGTTGGGGTGTCGTTGGATCGTTCAACAATATTGCGGGTATGTGAAACAGATCATTTTTCGATTCTTTGCGAAATATTAAGAATAGGTAATAGTATATATTTTAAGTGTCCCCCTGCCAGCAAAAAGGTTGTTTTTGGATACGTAGAAAAAATGCAAGGCAGTAGTAATGGTATATAATATACTTAACGACCTTTAAAGGAAAACTATCACAGCTAAATAGGCTTTACAAGTTAACGAGTAATAGTCAACCAACCTATAAAATGTTCTTGGTTAGCCGTTAAACCGTGAACTCAATTAATATGATCATAGTATTTAACAAAAAGCCCCCTTCCCTTCTGAGTCCGAATATTGTGACGGGCAACTATGGAAACCTACAATGCGCTTGGCCCGACGCGCACTTTTTAACCGACTTCAACAAAAGGAGGAGGTTCTCAATTCGACCCGTATGTTTTTTTTTTTTGTATGTTTGTTTTCTTTCTCCTCATATAGTTTCGATTACCAACGCGGTTAATAACACCGCACCGGGCTATTATATATTTATAATAAAACCGAATTCTATGGAAAAATACAAATGCATAATAATTGATGTTCTAAAGTGCGCCAAGATCTATCACGCGTTCACTTTTAAGTTCTACTTGTTGTACCAGTATACACTGATGTATAATACAGTGACGAAACGAGGGAACGTATATATTTGATACAAATTCTAGTAACGACGATCACTTGCTCAATGCTCAGGCGCACAGCGTTGACCGGTTATTGTACAGCGAGATCAGAGCGTGAGAGGCCGCTAACGTTTAATCACACGAAAATTTATCTTTTAGCAATCGATCAATAAAATGGCTTTATTAATTCGAATATTAGTGTTGGCAGTAATAGTAGTGAATGGCTATGCCTCCAGGACATTGATGCCTCTTATAAAGAATGTGAGTATAAAATTTTTTCATATGTTAGTTTGTATAATTGGTTTATTTGGTAAATAAATCGTGCTCGGTACACTACAGATGACGACCAATTTACACATTGTATATTATCGATTAACCCTGAAGTAATTCAAAGCGTTTTCTCTTAAATAATCATTGTAAATAACCTACAAATAAAGCTTTATTTCAGACTTAGATCCATAATGGTGTTAGTACTTTATTAATTTATAAATTATTAGTAAATAAAATAAGAATAAACATTAATTTACAAAATCTCCAACGCTGTGTACCTACTGTCGTCCAATGAAACCTTAGACCATATAACTATGGACTGGCCATACGTTAGCTTCCCCTCTGCCAAGTTACATGGACAATTGACTATGACTAAATGTATATCTTATGACTAAACAAGATAGCCTACAATTGCGGAACAATAACTTCAAAATAGTCACGATTGGGGTTCTCACGAGATTGTTTTTTGCAATCAAAATTAGAATCTAAAATAACGGAATAAAAAAAGTTGCAGATTTATTGCTACCTTGTCCCCCGTAAAAAGTCTCAGAAAAGTTTGTTCGTAGAATTACACGCGTAACTCGTCCATAGTTATATGGTCTAAGCATGAAACTATTACTAATGTTGAAATAGGTAATGAAGTATTTTGTTAGTTTTGTTTACACAATTGAATAGCAAGTGAATATTTGGTCTGTTTGCTGTTGTATGATTAATTTCCCAAGATCTGGTCGATTACTTCTTTGACACTTTTATATGTTATATAAATAGCTACCGCACTTAAAAAATTTAAGTTAAGATAATTATAGAGTCTTTCTTAACATGCTGACACTTTTTTAAGGGATGATCAGACCATTTAACTGTATAACTTTCTCTATGGCACCAACATCAAAATCACGAAAAAAAAAACAGTTGTTCCATACAAAACTGCAAACCTGCTCGAGCCAAATGTATGGGAGAACCTATTTTTTAACACTTTCGCTGCTAAGCTCAAAACAATGACTTTCGGGCAGTGCTAACACTGTGGAATGCTATACGATTCTGACTCACGGTGCGAGTCATGAGCACTGCGGCCCATAGGTCGCTGACCTACCAGGTAGGTCGTCAGCAGTTAAAGTGTTAAGCGATTTCGATATTTGTCCGTTAGAGATCGTTTTTTCAGTTTGATGGTCTGATCATTCAAGGATCATCCCCTTAAAAACCGTCGGCATATTAAAGATACATAAAAATACCATTTATGAATGTATGTCAAGTGTATGACGGGAAAGTAATAAAATAGTAAACTTTTCCTGGATTACATACATTAAATAATGATTTTTGTAAAAATATTAATTGGGGCGTTTAGGCACATAGGAGAGCTGTTTTGTTACCTTTTGTAGTGATTTCTCACTGCATCGAATTCTTTCTGCAGTGATTCTCTCTGCGATGAGTCTCTCTGAAGTGATTGTCTTTACGGTGAGTCTCTCTGCAGTGACTTTTAGGATACGTAATTTTTGTCTTTTTTTGTTATCGGTTTGTTTGTGCACGCATCACTTAAAAATCGCATAGAGCTTAGTTTGGACACAGATTATATAATACTATACAGTACAGATGCCCAACGTCAAACAATGGAACGCGACTGCCGTAACGCGGGCAGTCTTCGGGCAAAGTAAATTGCTTGATTTTCCGAGGCTCGTGAGATTTTTTTGTAGTCAGATCATGTATGTTTAGTAACAATTTACACTTTTACGTAAACATTAATTACAAATCGATACCATAACGCCATATATTGCCATTTTATAACTAAAATTTCATTTGTATGGGATAGGACACCATAGTTTGGATTAACATTTAGGCTAAATTTCATCGGTGCATTCAATCAAAAGTTATGAGTATTTAAAGTCAGAGGTCTGCGCGTACGGAGTCGTGGGTGCCGCTAGTTAGTATTCAAATGCAAGGTGTTCGAGTCATAAAACGTATAAATGTATTATTCAAAGGTTGTTCTATACAGGGTCCTTCTTAATATGCTGACACTTTTTTAAGAGGATGATCAGACCGTCAAACTGAACAACTTTCTCTATGGGACCAACATCGAAATCGCGAAAAAAAAAAATCTGCTCTTCATACAAAACTGCAATCCTACTTGAGCCAAATGTATGGGACAGCTGATTTTTTTTTTCGTGATTTTGATGTTGGTCCCATAGAGAAAGTTGTTCAATTTGATGGTCTGATCATTCCCTTAAAAAAGTGTCAGCATATTAAGTTGGACCCTGTAGATATACTTCATAGAGGCTTTGCCAAATGCCAAAAAAATTAAAGTAAACTTTATTTTGTCTCATATTCATTTCAGATACGTCGCGGCGGAGACCACTTCGAGGGACCGCATTGGTCATCAACTGAAAATGCACTTTACTGGGTGGACATAACGCTGCAGCGAGTGCACAGGCTTGATGCAGAGACCGGGAATGTTACCTCCAGGGAGATTGGTAAAACTAATAATAATAAGTGTTTAAGGTGGTTGCAGAGTTGTCATTTTCATACAAAACTTTGTCGTAAAACACACTAAAAGTAATGTTTTATATATATGGAAAAATTGTTAAGAAAATCTAGATTGCGCGTATCAAATAACATTTACAATTTATAATAAAATGAAGATATAATAATTTAACCTCCTAAATAAAGAGTTATTCGTCTCGTCTTTTTGTGTCAATAACAATAAGTATAAAGCATCTGATGCTGTATTTTTAGGTTTAGTAGTGTTCACTCGTTGTCTAATCTTCATACTGCACCTTTCGATAGATAACATTATCAGCTGTCATAGTGTCCAATTTTATCTCTTTTGTCAATGGGATTGTGTAAAAACTAAATATCTACACTTCGCTACGTTTAGTTTCATTAAATAAAAGGGAATCTCGTATTATTAACATAAGCAAAAATGAAAAGGTTTTGAAAAGTGCCTAAAGGCAACATCGTCCGGGGTAATATTTGTAAAATAGTTAATTCCGCACTCGCTTCATAGGCGTAGTGTGTCGAAGAATTTATAATTATTATAATTATACACTAAACTACAGAAGTAAACTGTAAGGTCTACTGATATAACAAAGAATCTCTCTTACTCTTATTGACTCATCAGTCATCACGAAATAACCAGAGCGAACTTGAAATTTGGTATGTTTCTCTTGGCTATAGAAGCCAACCAAGCAAGTAAAAGTTTTTTGTACTATGATTACTAAAGATATGACTGAAAATTATAGTGGCGCATTGTTTGAGGATTTAAAAATAATCACTCTATGAAGCACAATCAATTATATTCAATTAATTATTCTTATAGGCTATGGACCGGTATCCCTGGTAGTGTCAGTGAAAGACAACCCCAAGTTACTACTGGTGACTGCACGGACAGAGGTGTACTTATTGCCCTGGGACGCGTCACCGGGAGACAGCGCCTTGAGGCTGCTCAGCGTTGTGGATCTGGGACTGCCTGATAACAGGTGCAATGATGGCAAGGTGGACGCAAAAGGACGGCTCTGGTTTGGTTTGTATTTGTTGTATAGCGAACATATTATAAGCAGATATATTTTTAAATAACCAGTAAGTTAGAATTTATGAAACCTGCTATCATACTAGGCGTTAGTATGATTTCTCTACACGCATGCGACGCGCCTTCGCTGCATACAAAATAACTTGTTCGTGCGCTTTTCGGAGAGCGAAAGCCGCGCTTACCGCGACATGTAGTATGGAAAGTAAATAGCCGAGTCGCGCGCGTGAAGAGAAATCATGCTAGAGGATCTGGTCAATCTATAGATGGGTGATCGTTTTGTTGACAGACACATAAACTGTAAACGTTCAGATGGCGGTGTCTATTCGGCAACCTGCATTTAAAGGCCAATTAAAGTGGCTTGAAAATACTCTAACTTGCCTTCACCAAAGCGTGATGGGTCCGCATATTGGAATATGGCCTTCTATCATCCTTATTTGTCAGAGGAGGCCTTTGCCCTTCAGCGAGGTACAGGGTTTGACATATTTCAAGTAACTTTTGATTGTGGAATTTCAGGAACAATGGGCAATGAAGTTCAAGAAGTGGTAGACTCTGATCAGGCTACATTATACATGATGGATGAGTACAACTATCCCCACCCCGCTGAGAAGGTCCGGCCCGTCTCAGTCTCCAATGGATTAGCCTGGACCTCTGACAGCAAATACATGTTCTACATAGACACACCTACTAGGAACATTGATGTATTTGACTTCCATCTAGAGACTGGAACTATTCGTTAGTATCTTTTAAATCATCATTCTGAAAGTTAAATTTTTGATGAACTAATCCCAAAACAGTATGACTAATCTACACGGTACCGTATCAGAAAGACAATCTAGTAAAATGTCTTTGTGGGGTGAACGACACAAAAACAAAACGACTTACTATCTAAACTATTATAAAACTGTAACTGAAGTGTGTCAGTACATTGAAGATATTTACAAAAAAAAGATTATGATATGGTTTTTAGGTATCCCTGACTCGAAATCAACCTTTTTTAGAAATTGTGTCTGTCTGTTTGTTTGTGTGTTTGTTTGTTTGTTTGTTTGTTTGTTCGCGCATCACGCAAAAACTACTGAACCGATTTTGATGAAACTTTTTTTGTTTGATAGCTTATGATTTGACTTAAAATCTGGTATATAATTTGTGCGGACGAAGTCGCGGGAAAACACTAGTGTATTTATATTACTTATCATCAAATTTAAACAAACATTAACTTTACTCTAATAGAAATAGAAATAGAAATCATTTATTTGCCTTGGAACAGGTAAGTATACAAAGATGGTAAAAAATATAATAAATAGGCTTCTTCTGTCCAGCTGCAACAGCATGCAAATGTGCAACTTAAAACTATATATATCGACAATATTAACATTAACATATATTTTCTTTTACATTTACATAATATTTAAAATTTAAGGCAACCGAAGAACACTATTTAGTTTCCAAGCAAACAATGTGACTGGATACCCGGATGGAATGACAATAGATAGTGAGGGAAACCTGTGGGTAGCATGCTTCAACGGAGGAAAGGTAACGAACTTTATCTAGAACACAGCTATTCCCTTTTAATAACATGCAATAATTCAAATATGAACACCTTCCTTAAAACATCAAGAATTACATTGAAATATTGCATCAAATTATATTCAATAGTTCTTGAGTACCTTTAATATAAAAGAAGATTGACTTTATCTATTCGATCATTTGCAGAGCACTAAGCTTCCCTACATACAGGGCCCTTCTTAATATGCTGACACTTTTTTAAGGGGATGATCCGACGATCAAACTGAATAATTTTCTTTATGGGAACAACATCGAAATCAAGAAAAAAATATCAGCTGTCCCATGCATTTGGCTCGAGTATTATTATATTTGGCATGAGATCCTAGCATCGCCATGCTCTGATGCTGTTAGAAAAGTATTCGCCTTTGCAAACTCAGCTAAGAAAATTACAATAACTAAGTTAGAGTAGGTAAAATTTTAATCTAGATATAAGGTATGATAACATTTTTCAAATATTATTGATTGCCGGCCTCGGCTTCGCCTCGGTCAACAATTACATGAGATCTGAGACCTTTCTTACTTTCCTGCTCTCGTTGTGTAATCTACTATAATTTGATAACATTTTTGTATGAAAATCCCTAAAAATAAAAAGAAAGAATAATAGAAAACCTAATAGTATTTCAAAACTTTTACAGGTAATAAAAGTAGATTCTCGGTCAGGGAAATTACTAGAGCAGCACAAATTGCCAGCTGATAAAGTGACATCGGTAATGTGGGGAGGGCACGACTTGTCCACATTGTACGTTACCACCAGCCGCAGGGGCTTGTCTCCAACACAGATCGCACAGCAACCCGAAGCAGGATCACTGTTCGCTATAGAGGGAACGGGGTCTAAGGGCCTGCCAGAAAATCAGTTTGTTTTTAAAGATGCTGCTAATTATTAAAAATAAAGTTATATTGTCGTTTCTTTAACTACAGTCTATTATTTTTTCTATTTTGTCAAGAATCAAGATAGCTAAAACTATCAACAACTGTTCATGTCTGCACGCAAATAGAGCTTATGGTCGCTGCCGATAATGCTATCCATGTGGCAAAATACTGGGCTGAAAAGATTTAGAATGGCATGCCACCGACTCAATAGAAGTTCTTTTGATGTACAGATTATTTCTTGTAAATGGAATATTTTCTCATTGGTTGATGTAATCAAGTTTAGGGTTCTATGGGACTGATATGTACATGTGTATAAAAGGCCTTATACAACAATAAAATTGAAAAAATAATATGAAAAACATGTTGTAATTACATTAAACACATGAAACATCAATTGTGTAGAAAATTACAAAGTTTGATTTTTATCTAAACTTACTTTTATTTACTGCCTACCTAGCTGCCTACGCATGGCTAGGGGAATATGGCGGGTGTTGGATGACCAGGCAAATGAGGATCTGCCCAATTCTATGATTATGATAGAGTAGTTTATAAGCAAATAGCTCCAGTTCGCTCAGGCAGTAAAACATAATTATATTCGCTTAAGCTACTATAGTATAGCTATTGTAGGATGACTTAAACCATATTGCTATCATGGACAAATAGTTTCATACTAATACAAAGGGAGTCACAAGTTTGATAAATTATACTTTTTAGACAAAGCAAAACGATGGTTAACCGACAATACCTCGCATTCCACCTTTTTAAAAAAATGAGTGATAATACCAAGCGCTTTCTTTTTTACCGGCAATCTATCGCAATCCACAGAATATGAAAATGAAGTCATAGTGGCTTAGGAGGTATTGAATGTTAACCGTCGAAAAATCTTTTCCCAATCCCAACCATTTCACACAATGATAGTGTCAACAGCAACATGAGCAGGGCTTAAACCTATGGAAGGAGTTGACACTATCCAACAACACAAATGCACAAAAGACACCTAAATGAATTGAATTGTAATAACCATACTCCATTCCAAATAGCAACCCAATTAGAATTACCGAAATAGAGATTTGTGACTCTTCTTCGAATAAGAACAGCTTTAGTAATATCCAACATATGTGGGATAGTATATTCGCATCATCCAAGATACATACAGATAAATAAATTCTATTATATTCGCTAATCCGAATTGGTCAGCTAAGTAAGCATCGGGAGATCTTTTCTTGTATGGAATGAAAAATAATAAAATTTGAAATATATGCCGAGAACATCTGATGACAAGAATCCTACACTCGTAGAGAGTGATGGCAAGAATCTCACTCCTCAAGTTATAGCCTGATTTATAATAACAACTGATACTAGACCGTGGTGGTCCAGTGATCCTTGCCTGCCGTGCAGGAGGTGATGGTTCGATCTCCCTCCACACACTTGTACCAATGAGTTTTTTTGGAATTTAGGTATGATTTGTAACACACTTCTCGGTGAAGGAAACCATGAAGAGGAAACCTGCATGCTTCAATTTCAAGTAAGGCATTGTACCCACTGTCCATTACAAGTGGCTACGGGCCTACTCCCCGTCACACTGGACAGTTTCGGTACGAGTGAAATGTGGATGTTCTGAGGTTTCAGAATATCTCTGACTACCTCCTCGGGGAATACAGTCGTGAGCGTATGCTTATGCTAAACATAATTATTGTGTTAAATAATATTTTGAGTGACATAAGCACTTACCGGAAGCCTCAAGAATGGTGGATCTGATGTATTCTTTCCGAGTTTGTTCTCCTGGTACTGTATCAGCTGGATGACGAGCTGTGCCAGCCCTTCCTTCGTCGGAGGGTCCGTCTGGACATACTGCATTTGGAAAAAAATCCAATACAATAAATGTAATTTAAAAATCCTACAACTATGATACAAATTGGAATAATGGGTCAGAGTGTAATCTTAGGGGACATAGATTCAGATGCAGAAACACTCATAAAAGTTAATCCTTTATTAAATCTCTTGCTAGCTTTTACTACATCAACCAGACCAAAAGTGACAGCAAGAGATATAATGGAAGATAACTTTAACAAGCGTTTCCTTATCCACAATTAGGGTTGAACCTCTTCTGCCAGCACCAAATCACATTTTTCGATCGCTCCATCCTTTTTATCACTCAATAACATCATTAGCTAGGGCTCGCACGCGGCAGCACCGGCAGTGCTCGCAGCACTTTCTCGCTCTAGCCAATGATGTTTCTGAGCGACGGAAAAGGATAGAGCATAAAAAAGTGTGATTTGGTCCTGCAAGATGAGGCTCAACTCTTAGCATAATATACTTAAATACTAAACAAAGAATAGAATCCTCCTTAGAATGGCACCCATTAGGCAAACGAAAGAGGGGACGCCCTAGAATAACCTGGCGCCGCTCTGTGGAAGTAAAGGCTAAATGCCTCAACATGACCTGGGAGGATCTCTACAGTGCTGCCTAAGATCGCAACCGGTGCAGAGCTATTATACGAGCCCTATACCCCACGTAACAGTAAGAGAAGAAGAAGAAATAGAAACAAATCTAACCTTTTTGCAATTTTTCTGCAACCAAACACGAATTTGATCAAACTGTGCAAGAGATTCCGGCGATTGAAAATACTCTACATTCGGGCCACCATCCTTCTTAGGACCTATGGTAGTCATTTTTATGAAAACAATATATATAACAGCTTTCAGAAGCACTTAAATAATTCAGAAATGAACGATAATTACTGAGAAAAGTTAACAAATTACAAAATCAGTAAAGCCTACTCGGCGTCTTTTTTGACAATTTGGCATTCGTTCGAAAATTTCGAAATTCCGTTTTTTAAACTTTTCACGGCACTGGAAGGCAGACTTTTTAAGCCATGTCGCGATTTGGCCTGGACAGAAAGCATTCAGTCGATTGCTCATTAGATGGCAACATTTCAAAAAGTGTTTCTTTAAAATAATAAAGAGTGAAAAGATCATAGGCGAAGTATTTTTCGCTTACGCTGATAGACGACGTAACATCAGTGTAACCGCGTATGAGACACCGATAGTCATAAAATCCTATACAATGCTTCGATTTTGATCGAAGATACAATGAGGGGTTTTCAAAAATCCATTAAAAAAGAAAAAGTAGTTCCAAATGGCTCGATAGATGGCGTTGACGCAACAGGGGCGAGCGACCTTGCAGATAATAAAATATAAATACAATAGTAAACATTTGAGTTTTTAGCGAAATACTTGGCCTATGGTCCACTATGACATTTGTAAGAGGTCCATACCCCCATCTGTCATACGCCCACGCAGCTTCTAAAGAGTAGTATATTCCTTGCGCCGAACCGACTGAAAATTTGTATCCGGGGGTTTTCGGGGTTGTTGATTAATAATATGGATTCATTTTATTGTTATCTTCAATTTTCATAAGGGTCGCCATACAAATTTCATAATTTTTGAAATTCTTGGCCCTCTAGCCCTCAAATTTTGTCAGAATTAATTTGGACCTACAAAACTTTTCGATACGACTTACAGATTCCGAGAAATAAGGGAAAAACTGAAAAAAGACACCTTTAGAGCCCCTTCCTCGAGTTCACCCCCCCCCCCCCCCCCCCCCCCTCACCAGGACTTTTTATTTTCTTCAACCATATATACCAATGGAATGTTTAAACCAACTTCCAAAACTCCGGGAATTACTTCTCCAGAATGCCATTTTTCTGTTTAATTTTAGGCCGAGATTCAGAGACGATTTTTTTAGTCTTAGTTCGAGCTAAGTAGGGTAGTATAGGGTAGAAATGTATGGATTTTGACATACGGGAGTTCGAACTATGACTTACAAATCGTCTCTGAATCTCGGCCTCAGTAGCGTTTTTCGCGTTTTTCTTTATATGGAGATTAAGAGATATGCAGAAACCTCAGAACATCCACGTTTCACTAGTACGGTACTAGTGAAACGTGGATGTTCTGAGGTTAGTACCTATTACCGAAACTCTGTCCAGTGGCCGTAGTATGCTACACGTGATACGGCTTTATCACGTCTTTTATCTCGTTCGTTCGCACGCAAATAGAAAGAGAGCGAAGGTGTGATAGCGCTGTATCACTGCGGCATGCTAGCTATGCAGGTGACGGGTAGTGAGCCCGCCGCCAATTGTAATGGACAGGTACAATACGAGTAGGTACATGCCTCGTAATTGAAGCATGCAGGTCATAGAGTACTTTTTTATACAGGGTGTTTCATAAGTAACAATTAAATTTTTAAAACTCTTAAGGGGTTGTTTAGACCGTCATACTGAACAACTTTCTCTATGGTACCAACATCGAAATCACGAAAAAAATAATTTTATATCCCATACAAATATTTTAGCTCTAGTAGATTTGTAGAGTAAGAACATAATTATTTTTTTCGTGATTTCGATATTGGTCCCATAGTGAAAGTAGTTCAGTTTGATGGTCTACACCACCCCCTTTAAAGGTTTAGGTATTTGGATTTTTGTAACACCTTGTATATGCAGGTTTCCTCACGATGATTACAGAAAAGTCAGTGGTGTTCCAAATCGCACATAATATATTCCGAAAAACTCATTGGTACGAGTCGGCTTGGTCGGGATCGAACAATCGCTTCCTGCACGGCATGCAAGGTTACTCGGCACTGGACCACCACGCCTGTTTTATGATCAGGGGATTTATCCCCCCCCCCCCCCCCCCCCCCGAAATCTGAATATTTGTATGGAAAAGTGGCACTTACTTTTTCATTGTTTAGGGAAGCGTGTAATTAAAGTTCTACATAACATAGGTACCATTATGTAGACAATTATTATTGAGATATAAAGTAAGTAGATAGTTTATTATATTTTTTTATTATATTTGTGTCCCAGTTGCTAACGAAACTAAAAAATAAAAGTTGCACTCATGCGAATACTTGTATACGGCTGTATAAAAAAATTGGAATCCTGAGAAAGTTGTACTTATGCGAACAAACGTAGATGGCGGTGGCACCAAGTACACAAGATAGTAAAAAAAGATATAAGTAGGTACATACCTACTAAAATTACCTATTGTGGGTACCTATGTAGTTTAGTAGAGGCACAGAATAGGTAATAGTATACAGTTATGGTAAACAGTTGCATTACTATAAAGGGTGATTGTACCCATGATACTGAACAACTCTCCTGAAGAAACAGACATGAAATTAAAAAACAATTGACTCCATACTAAATGCAATCAGCTGATCGTGGCTGATCGAACGATTGTGCGAATTTCTCGTTGTTCCTTTAGGTAAGTTATTCAGTAAATGCAACTATTCACCTGTATAGTTCTACATAGTAGAGGTGGTCCTGATTGAAAAGGTGAGGTGGTGGTCGTTCAGTGGGGGATACATCTTAAAGATTAAATAAAAAACAGTGTTACAGGAACAAGTTACTTTGTCTACTTAGTTTATTCAACATTTAAAATAACATTGATATTAGAAAGCGTCAGCGGGTATATTTTCTATTATCTAGCAACACGTTTCTCTGGCAAATACTAAAGATAACATCGTAAGTATAAATAAAACGAACTAACGCCATTAACAGGTCTAAACATTAACTATCACAAATTAAACGTTAGGTACACAACTGCGAAACTCCACAGCTTGCTCTAGAGTGCTATATTTGAAAATCACAAATCCTTTTTACAATAGAAGGTAGGTGGCATAGTAACTATACGATTACCTACGAATTAGAACGTGAGAAATTAAAAAATAGCACTCCTAGTCTGAAAACGAAGGCAAAGGGTCAGTGCAGACGGACGTCGCGTCGCGTCGCGACCAATTTAAACAGTAAGGCTAGATTTTGTTCCGATTTACTTACCGATTTTAGTCGTAAGTATGCAGAAATGACTAATATTTAATATTAATTGTTACTAAATTAGTCACTTCGTCACTACGTCCGTCTGCGCGTATCCTAATGTAACAATTTATTTTATATAAGTAAGTATCACAATTATACAATCCAAATGGGTTTGAAGATTTTGGTATGGAAGGTGGCCGACGGCCAGCTGTCAACTTGATATTTTTCCATATTTAATTTTCAAACCGCTTTAACAATTAAACCAATAATAACATACTTAACAATATTAAATACAAAAGAAGCGCGACGGTTTTAATTGACATTTTACATGGTTAGTAGGAAAGACTGTTTTGGATCTTGGCGAACATTTTCACACTAGGCACAAAAAACAAAAGCGCGTCGCGCGTGTCAGCAAAAGTAAGTTTAGTGTAGAGATAAAATAGCAGTTGTTTTAAATTTAAACAAAGAAAAAAACCAAAGCGCCATTTGAGAACATTAATTTGTCAATTACTGTCTACCTATATAGATCCACATAAAAACAGACACTCATTACCTACTCTTTTAATAACATTAATTCTGAATAAATATTGTCATTACCTACATAGGTACAATATGCAGGCGGCGCAGGCGCCGGCGCGGGGCCACTATTCGTTTCGGGGGACAATCGACCGCGAAAAAAACGGGACAAATTCCATAAAATGAATATAATCGAGATATTTCTTCTTGCGTTGATATGATGGATAATTTCTCTATTTATAATTTGTATTTAAATTCCTAATAATTTTACCAGAACATAGTTATCACCGTAACATTTTCGTTACATAATATTCTTATTATAACCTTAAGCAATCCTCTTAGGGTTGAACTACACCACGTAGCACAGCATCGCATTTTTCCGTCGCTCCATCCTTTTCTGTCACTCAGGAACGTCATTTGCTAGAGCATATAAGATAGACGGAACACGATTGCACGCGGCGTGCTGTTCCGTTCCGTCTATCTTATATGCTCTAGCAAATGACGTTCCTGAGTGACAGAAAAGGATGGAACGACGGCAAAATGCGATGCTGTGCTACGTGGTGTAGTTCAACCCTTAACAACGCAAATTTAGGTCAACAAGCCAGGCTACGTAAAAATGGTTTATAGATTGGTTCGTTAACTCAATATCTGGAAACAAGAAATTAATTACAGGATGCAGGAACATTTGTTTTACAGGATTTAATGAGAACCATCTTTCTCATTTTCATTCTGGCATATTTTTGTAACTTGATTTATTTTTGGCCATTTTGTTATGTTCTCTTGCACTATCAACGGTAAATTAATTTAGTTAACGTGTGAATATTTTAACAATTGTTTTTATTATTCAGTAAAATACACTCCGCCAACCTTGATTGCAAAATTAGAGACTAATTCAAAGTACTTACATTAAAATTCGAATAATAATAATATTGTATTACATAAATATTTTCATTTAAATATGAGACAGCGTTTCTGTTGGTGAGTCTTTTAGGATTGTGAATTGACATTTATAGTAAACTACAACGAGAACAACATCGATTAAATGCTACTTATAATTCTTCACATCTTAATAGAAATACATAATTATTGTCATATACATAATTGAATAACATTTATCCATCAAAACATCACCTTAATGGTCGTAAATACATATTTTGGACACTCATAACTTTTGTTCCTTTTTAAAATACATAGTTCTTCTTAATAAATGCTGAGGGTTTATTATGGGAATGAGTAAACTGTACAACTTGTTTTTATGTGACTAACATGGTGTGTTGCGTTGTGGCGCGGCCACTTTAACTTCAGGAGGTCATGTAAATGGCGAAATATAAATCAGATGTTGAATAGAAAACTGAAACTTGATCGTGATCTCGATATTAATCTCATATTTAAAGTTGTTTAGTTTTGACGGTGCTATCTTCTCCTTAAAACCGTCAGCTTATTAAAAAGGGCCCTGTATAAATAAGATAATTATTCAGCGTAGTAAACTGTAAAAACAATTTGAAAAAAATATAATTCTTTTTGTAAACAATAACTACACTCGATTTTCTGAGATAGATGGTAGTGACCCACATCATAGTCACACTGGACAGAGTTTGGTCACTGGAGGCCTAGCACGCCATACCCCGAGAAAACGACAAAAATCTTCGTTAAGTCTTTGATTCTCTGCGTATGCGAAAATGAGCGCGTATGACAGTTTTCTCGTTTTGTGGCGTGCTAGCCCGTCTGTCTCTAGCAGCACAGTGGATATTCGGAATATGGTAGATATAACCACTGACCATCGTCACGGGGAACATAGTCGCCAGCATATTATTATGCTTTACACATAGATTCACGTAAATGCATTATTGAATTATCCATAAAACTATAATTTTTACCACCCGTCTTCATTTCATTTTATTTAAACAGGGTTCTTCTTATGCTAACGCTTTTTGTAAGAGGATTATCAAACCATCAAACTACACAACTTTCTCTTGGGACTAACGACGAAATCACGAGTGAAAGAATCAGCAGCTGATTCTGAAGCAGCTGCTGTCCCATACACTTCAAGTCTAGTAGGTTTGCTTGCAGTTTTGTATAGAACAGCTGTTATACAGGGTCCTTCTTAATATGCTGACACTTTTTTAAGGGGATGTTCAGACCATCAAACTGAACAACTTTCTCTATGGGACCAACATTGAAATCACGAAAAAAAAAATTGGCTCGATTAGGTTTGCAGTTTTGTATGGAAGAGATGATTTTTTTTCGGGATTTCGATGTTGGTCCCATAGAGAAAATTGTTCAGTTTGATGGTCTGAACATCCCCTTAAAAAAGTGTCAGCATATTAAGTTGGACCCTATATACGCATTATACAGGGTCCTTCTTAATATGCTGACACTTTTTTAAGGGGATGATCAGACCATTAAACTGAACAACTTTCTCTATGGGACCAAAATCGAAATCGCGAAAAAAAAATCTGCTGTTCCATACTAAACTGTAAACCTACTCGAGCCAAATGTATGGGACAGCAGATTTTTTTTCGCGTTTTCGATGTTGGTCCCATAGAGAAAGTTGTTCAGTTTGATGATCTGATCATCCTCTTAAAAAACTGTCAGCATATTTAGTTGGACCCTGTATGTTAGTTGCTTCCGAAATCAGATGTTTAGTTTGGTGGTCTAGTAGTCCCCTAAACAAATCGCCAAAATATTTAAAAGACCCTGTGTCTTGAAAAATAGGGTAACCATAATGTCAGACGACGAGTGTAGTTAGATAGACCATAATTAATTATGATTTAATGATCAAAATAATTAACTAATATTATTTACAAAAACAGTTGATTGTAATATGGCAACTAAATAAACAACACAATAATTTAATAATATCACTTCATGCGTAATAAAAATAAAAATTGACTATCTTATTGATTAAAAATAATTGAGCTATTCTGCATAAGTATTGGAAATGTTGTAAAATAATCACAATATTATGGTTAAATAGGACGCCGCGGTCAGTTTAGAGATTTTTCCCGAAATTTGGAATGAAAACAGCGTTCAATGCAACAAAATTTTCTTTTGATTTGTTCTAGAGTACATAAATGCATTCGAAGACAATAAGTATTCAGTTTTCAATTATTGTAGCTGATTCACCAAATAACAACCAACAATATTCATCCCTGCCAGTCCCTGCGTTTACATTGCATGTGGTGATATGAGGCATCAAGTAGAAAGTATGCTGTAAATAAGTTTTATCTAATTAAAAACATCACAGGTAGCGAAAAAGAATTATAATCTGGACATAATCTAAATACCAATATCGTAGAAATTTGTAAGTCAGTATTAAATATCAAGATATATTATCATAATATTATTTTATCCGTAATCAGTTGGCATTGTTGGAAAGCCTGTTTCTATGTAGAATGTAAGTAAGCATTGTCGTGCCTGATTATCTAATTGTTCCGAAACGACAAGGACGGTACTTCGTGTCCATGACATTGCACGAAACTGCAAGAAACCTACGCTGGTACAGTCACGATACGTCATGTCAGGAGCAAATGTCTAGCTATGCATCCTCCGTAAGCGTTCCTTACGCCTTCTGGAAGGAGGAGGGCTGACCAGGCTTGACGAGGAAGATATGCGTGCCAATCACCTCAAAGATTTGGGTGTGTAGGACAGCGCATAGTAGAGAAAATGCAAGAAAGCAGACCCCGGGGTTCCCAAGTAAAACATGGGACATATCCAGGAACACCGAATGAAATAATTGAAACTGCTCTATAATTAATGACTTTGACCCTTTAGAGTTGTGAAGAAAATAAATAAACAGGTACATACAAACGGTAACAAAATCAACAAACACATCTATTGTTTTAATACTAAAATATGGATGTATCAATAAACTTGTCAAAAATAGATAAAATTACAAAAAAAAAATTAAGCTTTCCTTCACTTACCAGCCGCGTTGGGTTGCGAACCAGTTGAGTGATTATCAAAATCATCCTCCAAAATAAATAAAAAAATAGGTATGAATAAAAAACGTCAAAAATTAATAAAATTACCAAAACAACTTTTCATCGCTGCCCAGTCAAGTTGGGTTGCCGAGCCAGTTGAGTGATTATCAAAATACATCCTAAAGTAATAAAAAAATAGAGATGAAGATCAATAAAAAAAAATTACAAAATAATAAAGCTTTCCATCGCTGCCCAGCCGAGTTGAGTGATAATGGATATACACCCTAGTCATAAAAAAATAGAGATGTATCAATAAAGATTGTCAAAAATAAATAAAATCACAAATAAATTAAATTAAGCTTTCCGTTTTTCTGAGCACCTACGTTATTAATTCAATATTTGTTTAATACAGAATGGATTGCGATAAAAAACCAAACGCTAATGTGTGGAAATACCTTCATAAAGACATTTTCAGACAAAGATCATTTGAATACTGACTGAGCCGGGATTTGCGCGCTACTTTTTTGGCTTCATCTTCGTTTTCCATAATATCGGATGAAACCAGACCATCCTATTTACTAAAGCGCAAAACGAATAGATTTCACTAAAAATTACTAAAGCGAAATAGAACGTTCGTGTACATTTTGCATTACACAAGAATTAACAAAAACAAAAAGGATTAGCTCAATCGTTACTAATAACTCCAGGTGGCAGTTCGTCGGCGTGTTTACTTGATGCCAAGCAGGTTCTCCGCGATCCCGAGGTAGTACACTGTCTGTGCGATGCCGAAGAGCGGCGCGATCACTATCACACGGCAAGCACCGCCCTTGAAGAACGCTGTTGGTCCTTCGTTCTTCATTGTTTTCCTGCAGATAAATATGGGTGAAATGAAAATATTGGCATCCAGCATAAGCATATGCTCACGACCATATTCCCCGAGGGGGTAGTCAGAGATATTCTGAAACCTCAGAACATCCACGTTTCACCAGTAGTACCGAAACTCTGTCCAGTGTGACGGGGGGTGAGCCACTGAGCCCGTCGCCACTTATAATGAACAGTGGGTACAATACAGGCCTCGAAATCGTCATCCATGGCATCCAGGGTGTAACAAAACACGCTAATAATACAAAGGGGTGCTTCAGACCACCAAACTGAACAACTTTCACTATGGAGCCAACAACACAAACGCGAAAAAAAATAAGCTGTCCCATACATTTTAGTCTGTATGAAATGATGTTTGGGTGCTGTATGAAACAGCTTTTGTTTTTTTTCGTGTTTTCGATGTTGGCTCCTGTTCAGTTCGATGGTCTGTAGCACCCCCATAAGTATAACTAGAGTGTTTTGTTACACCCTGTATACTATCTATAAGTACATACCGGACGATTTTTTTATCATTTAGATATTTTCAGGGGTGTTTCAGACCATTAAACTAAACAACTTTTACTATGGGAGCAAAACTGAAATCGCAATATAATATACATAGCTGTCAGCACTGCTCCATACAAATATTCGGATTTCGGGGGAGAGGATGGGGGGGGGGGGGGGAGGGTAAATCCCACCTATCTCCCCCCCTCCCCTGGATACGTGCTTGTGTCAGGTTGGAAACTCAAACTTTTTTTTTTGTAAACCTTTTGTGTGTGGACCGGAAACCTCGGTGCGCGAGTCACTCGCGCTTGGCCGGTTGTAACCTTCTGAGAAAGTGCAAACATCAAGATGTACACTCACGTAATGCAGTCGAGGATGGAAGTGTACTGTATTTCTCCGCTTCCCTTGGTCAGGGTCTGCATGCGGGTCTTGATGACATCCATCGGGTTAACAGCCAAAGCCGCCGTACTGCCAGCCGCCAACCCCGACAAGAACGACCACCTGCACACAAACAAGTTAATGAGCGTCAGTATGTATGGAACACCAGCAATGGTTTAGAACTTTAAGATTTTATGTAATGTTTCGATAAATTAAAAGACAATCAGGACTACGTGACCACAGAGGATTCGTGACATTCCTGTTTTTTGGAAATGTTGTTTAATTGTTTAGAAATAAAAAAAAAAACAATTGAGGGCATCACAATAGGCTCCGTACCCTCTTAAGTTAACGTAATGTCAAGAAGAATGATGCACTTGCAAGAAACCATTGCAGACTAGAAGGAAGATAATCATTATTATCGTAGATTTACCAGAAAGGAGGATTGCCGTTGGGCCCCTTGGTCCCCAAGTCGTTGAGTGTCGCGAACAACGGGAAGTAGATCATGCTGAAGGAGATGTCCCGCCCCGCGGTTGCCGACAGACCCTTGTACAGCCCGAAGATGCCTCGCTCAGCCAACAGCTTGCGAGTTACGTCCATTGCCGTGATGCGTGGCATTGTTTTACCCTCTGCGTAATGTAACATACTAATATGAGCACTTAAAAAATTCAACATAGTTCACTCAATCCTAATGGATAAGGGGTAATACAGCAGAATGTTTTTAAAGGGCCTACTTTGACTAGACAGATGACATTTTGACATTACCATGTGAAAAATCTATTTTTTTTTAAATGACATTCTGGGAAACCTATGGGTTGAACTACACATGGCCGCACGCAATCGCCTTTTACCGTCGCTCCATCCTAAGACAGACGGAACGGAACAGAACGCCGCGTGCGATCGCGTTCCGTCTATCTTATATGCTCTAGCAAATGACGTTCATGAGTGACAGAAAATGATGGAGCGACGGTAAAAGGCGATCGCGTGCGGCCATGTGTAGTTCAACCCTATAACTGCTGCACCGCTACCACCCCTTGTAAATTAACTGTTATAAAGTGTACTTTGAACATACCAGCTTTGGCCTGCGCGGCTACTCGCCCGGCGTCTTGCATCTGGATCTTGAGAAGCTCCATTGGTGTAGTAATAACAATCTGACAGGCTCCTGCTAATCCACCAGCAATCATTTGACGGAATAAAGGCAAAGTTCTGTAGACACAAGATTAGGGTTAGTGGGGTATAAGGTGTTCAGTTTAATGGGTAGACTCTTAGTTCAAACGGATGCTAATTATATCAATTTCACCCTGTATATTGAATACTTTATACAGGGTGTAAGGAAAAGTATCATTAACCTTTGAACCACATACTCTACCCATCAAACTAAATCACTTTTACTATGGGAGCAAACCTATCAGAACAACAGATCATACGTTTGAATCGAGTAGGTATTGCAGTATAGTAGGGATACTACAGATGATATTTTTTTTGTTTTTGATAGCAAAGTTGTTCAGTTTGATGGGTAGAGTATGTGGTTTAAAGGTTAATTATACTTTTCCTTACACCCTATAGATATGTACATCCATGACTTGGTTACTAAAATTCATATTCACAATAAAAATTACATAAAAAAAACGATATTCACTATTAAAAAAATTGCGGGATTCGAACCCGCGACCCATGGCTCAGAAGGGTTCACTACCGAGATAAGGGTGATCTTACTTATTTGTGATAACTTAATAACATAAAATTGAGCAGTTGTTTACTGCTCAATTTTATGTTATTAAGTAATCACAAATAACAGACTGTTATGTACTTACCCGTCTTTTAGAGTGAGATAATGACGGAACATGTCGTTGGCAGTTAACTTGATAGCTTTTTCTGGTGTGATCAGAAGTATGTTAACCGCTGAACCGCGGTACATACCGAAGTATCCCTCTGCAGCATAGGTCTTTCTGAAGCAGTCCATCCTAACGGAATAATTAAAACATGTGATGACGACTTGACAACAAGCGAATATTGAGTTACTCTCGGTCGGTTTTGCCATCGTTTGAGTAGCTGTCCCAGAACATGAGCAATCCGCCTCCGTAGCGCAATGTTTTTGCTTTTGCAAAACACATAGCTTGTATACTTTTTTGAACCTGTGGTTGCAGAAAGAACAGCAGCAGAGCGGGAGAACATTTTGCTAAAGCTTTTTGTGGAAAAAATATTGATCGTGCTAGTGATCTTGCCCATGTCAAGACCTCCACTCTCCAAGACCTCCAGGATGCCTGCGGCGGCCTGGGACGGCATGCGTCATAGCATTTGTTTGGTCCGTGTATGACCGCATGGAAGCAGTAATTAGGGCAAAGAGAGGTTTCATGTTTTTCTTTAATAGTAACTTTTTGTCGTTTTTATTGTGTAAATAAAAGTGCACGTGTAAATAGACAAATATACTTATGGATGTTGAAAAGGCGAGAGATGTGTGACATAATTGTGGCATGTAGCGATCTTATTGATTTTGCCTACCCCGGAGGGACATAGGTGTGAGCATATTATGCTATGTCCGGAGAGAATGCGCTTTTTCCTTTCATTAAATATAAATTCAATAAATTAATAAGCTTAATAACTTGATACATACATGTTTTTATACTGTTTCTCGCCTTTAGGTCCAATAGTTTGGTTTTGTAAACGCGTCTTAACCAAATCCAATGGGAATACGATGGAGACGCCCACGATCCCTGCAATGCCTCCATTGATGATCTTTGGTACTATGCTGCAAAATAAAACATCATTATTCATATGTCTGACATAATTCCATTTATCTATATCGTAAGGCGAAGGCGCGGGACAGACGCGGCGCCGGCGCAGACATCGTGCCGCCTGGTGCCGCTTCAAAGCTTTTTCATACAAAATGTATGAATGCGGCGCGGCACAGGCATGTCCTTCGCGCGGGCCTGTGCTGTACCTTCGCCTTATGACTTTTGTGTATGTTTTACGCCTAAGAGGACCGTAATCAAGCAAAGTACCCTTACAGTTCCTTCATGTCCATGCATCTTATCTTTTTGTCGAGACAATGGTTAAAAAACAGACGTATGGGAGCTTGCCATAGATGGCATCACCCACAACAGCGCAAAAAGCGACGAAACTAACAGATGGTGCTACCTGTACTCGGAAATATGCTTCATACAAATACAACTATCACCGTAAATACGTAACCCGTAACCTATTACAAATAAGGTTCACAACCGACTGCACGACATAAATCGCGCAAAACAAATAATCATAGAGATTCGATATACAAACGGTTTTTAAAACGAGACATTTATTTAAGGTAAGTACTTGAACCTGGAATCTTATAACACAGATTTTTTTTCGCTAGTTTATGTTTATCATCCCTATTATAATACCTAAGCCAAACCATAGGTCTTATTATGTAAAAAATCTGAAGCAATCGGTATCAATTCGACATGAAGAATTCTCGGCGATTCCGCTTCTAATCAAAGTCAGACAATAGAATGTTTAATAATTACAGGTGCCTTTAAATAAGGTTACTTTGTTTAGGGCCAGGGGCTCAATATGTTATAAGTTAAACTTAACCTTAAGACCCGTTGTTCAACTGTTTGTTGTTGTTCTAATGTACACTTTGGCTAAGTTTTGTTACTATTTTTCAATACATTTATTCTTATTCTTAATGATATGGGAAAAAACCAATATTACTTAAAAGTTGCGTAGAACAATCTTGTATTCTATTATGTAATCGTAAACTTACACAATAGGCTACATATCCCATTTCAGCTAGGTTTTTGCTCGGATTCTTGTCAAACTGGCATAAATTATCAATTAATACCCAAGGTCACACTCTTTGTATTCTATGTTTCCATTAGTGCGCTCGTAAATAAATTGATGAGAGCAAAAATAAAACTAGTAGACCAAACATTCAAAGTAAACTCTTAATAGATTTAATTGTCATGTAAACTGTCTCGCTAAGTACATAATGTTGACTTACTTACACTCAGTTGCAGAAAAGCACATTAAAGTTAATCTTCCTTTAAATCTCTTGCTAGCTTTTACTAGGTCAACAAGACAAAAAGTGACAGCAAGAGATTTAATGGAGGATTAACACTAATGAGCGCGTCTGCAACTAAGCGTTAGGTACTTATAATTCTTACACAGGGTGTTAAGTGCATTACCTTCTGGGATACGCTGTATACATTTGTATACTAATGCATCTTGGAGCCTACATAACGTAAAAAAATGTACTATGCTATTTAACTACTATTTACCTAACAAAACCGGCCAAGAGCGTGTCGGACTCACCCATGACAGGCTATGTAACCTTACCACTACAAGGTGAAATTTATATCATTAGCATCCTTTTATTTTAAACTAAGAGTCTGACCATCAAACTGAACAACTTTTACTATGGGAGCAAACCAATCGGAGCAAACAAAAAATCAGCTGTTGCATACATTTGAGTCGAGTATGCATTGCAGTTTAGTATGGAACAGCAGATTTTTTTGCTCCGATCGGTTTGCTCCCATAGTTGTAAAAGTTGTTCAGTTTGATGGGTAGACTCTTAGTTAAAAAAGGATGCTAATGATATCAAGTTCATCCTGTATACACAATTTTATCGGGCAAGGGCACAAATAATAATAATAGCTGTTACTAACAAATTAATAGTGTTGTTTCAATTTAGCTGTTTAATAAAAACAGTTCATTTGAATAATGTTACTCTACTGCGCATGGATAGAATAAGCTTTGGTATAGTATTAATTGCTCATATTAATTGCAATACAAACAGTTTTTGTCGGAAATTCTAGTTGGTATTGCGTATGGAGGTTAGTGTGGATCATTCAATCATTGTCCAAGCCTGAGAAAAGAACCAGAAGACTATTTAATTTTATATTCAAAAGTCTTTATAGGTAAAGATTGTTTTTTTATTGTAGTACTTGTACACACGGCGACACATCATCAAGCTATACAAAAACAAAATAAGCTGGCCGCGCGTAGATCGAATAACGTTCGTAAAACAAACCTTAAAATCACCAAATACTTATAACCTGCATGTATAGCAATTTTGCTAAATAAACTTGACATTGGCGAAATCATCAACACTAAAACGTATGTCACAATTTAAAAACCGGCCAAGTGCGTGTCGGGCCGCGTGCAGTTCTGTGGTAATACGAAATTTTGCGAAAGTTGTGAAGCCTACTTACCTGTGCGGATGGACATAGGGAAACTATAAGGGTTCCTTGTTGACTTCGAAACCCTAAAAGTTATAATTTTAAATAAAATAGAAAAGTTTTTAAGGTACAGGTACACACTTACCTAAATTGTTTAGGTGCCTGTGGTTCTTTGCTCATTGTGGCAGGGTGTAGGTGTCCTGCCTGTAGCCCTAAATCAACAAACAAATAGTAACGGTTACTACTACTTCTTATTTACATCACTTGAGGGTTATATTCACCATCATCATCTTAGCCGATGGACGTCCACTGCTGGACATAGGCCTCCCCCAAGGATCGCCACAACGACTGTTCCTGCGCTGCCCTCATCCAACGGGTTCCCGACGCGTTCACCAGGGCCCTATTTAATAAACGCGACAAGTGACAATTGACAATGACAATTCAGAGTGCATTGCTGAGAATGCTAAAACCTGCTAAAACACATGAAGCACGCATGTTTATCATTAGTAACTAGTGTACTCTGAATTGTCATTGTCAATTGTCACTTGTCGCGTTTATTAACAGGACAGGTTGTTGGGCTTTCCGGTACGCGGTCGCCACTCGGGAACTCTTCAGCCCATTCGGCCATTGGTTCTGCGAGCAATGTGCCACACCCATTGCCACATTAGTTTAGCAATTCTTTGGGCTAAAGCTACTCTGGTTCTTCTGTGGATCTCTTCATTTCTGATTAGATCTAGCAGGAAAACTCAGAGCATTGCCCTTTGGGTGAGCGACCATGTCTCAGACTGGTCAAAGACGTCATCTTGAGATTATTAGGAATATATTATCAAAAATCAATTCACATTACAGTGAATTGAAAGCCATGGTGGTCCAGCGGCGAGTAACCTTGCCTGCCGTGCAGTAGGCGATTGTTTGATACCGGTCCAGGCCGATTCGTACAATGAGTTTTTCAGAATTTATTTACGATTTATGGCCACCACTGGCTTTTCGGAAAAGGAAAACATTGTGAGGAAACCTGCATGCTTCAATTTCGAGTACCCACTGTCCATTACAAGTGGCGACGGGCTCTCTCCCCGTCACACTGGACAGAGTTTCGGTACTACTAGTGAAACGTGGATGTTCTGAGGTTTCAGAATATCTCTGACTACCCCCTCAGGGAATATAGTCGTGAGCGAATTCTATGCTAACCTAAGCGATGTAATTCACATTAAAAGAGCAGCAGTGAGCAGGCGGCATTTTACCTAGGTTATTGAGCATTATCAATTCTGAGATAAGATAAAATGTCAATTGAGGTGACCGAAAAGGTAGCAACTTTCTTCTATCAAATCAATTGGAATTTTATCTTACCTCACTGTAGATAAAGTTCAATATGCTAGGTAAAATGCCATATTTCAATATAAATTGATCAATAGTTGAACAGATGAAATAATTACGAAGTGTTACCACTTCAGCCACTTCTTGGCTAAAATTTTCGAAGTTGTTAGCTACAAAAAAAAAACTAGCCACTTATTTTTATAAGTAAACAAAAAAAAGTGGCTAGTTTTTTTAACAGTACATGCCAATTTATGGCATTTTCACACACAATCACCAGTAGTCCGGAGGCTACTTTCTGCAATGAGCATTGTATAACATAAACATATACATAGAAATAGAATGGATTGAAATAACTCACTCTGAATTCCATATTTATTCTATAAAATTTTATGGAATAAATGATGGAAAATCCATCTTAAATGTGTGTTTTATATTTTATTTTATTCAGCCATTTTTTGCCACTTTAGTGACAGTGAAATTTCTAGTATCTAGCCAATTTTCAGGTACGGCTTAGCTACTTGCTCCGAAGGTAAGGTGGCAAAACTGTAATTATGCCTGGGTCTCACTAACATCTAATCTAAACTATTATAAAACTGTAACTGAAGTGTGTCTGTACTAACTCAAAATCACAAATTTTTGGATTTGTGTTTGTTTAAGCATCACATAAAAACTACTGAACCGATTTTGATGACACTTTTTTTTTAAACCTTTAAGATTTGAGATAAAATCTGATATATAATTTGTGCGGGAAAGGTCGTAGGTACGGCTCGTAGGATATAAAGCCGTTGTTACCACTTTGTCATTTAACAAATTGTGTTAACATGCCTTCCGGCCGGTTACGAAAATAAATCGATAAACCTCGCCCAATGCTCACATGAGCGGGGTTCCAACCACTACCTCGACAGCTGCGTCATATCCTTGAATCCTGATATAATTTCTATCAAGTCAGCTATCCGAAAAATAGTTAATTAACAGTGTAAAGTCCCACTTTTTACTTTATGCTAAAACAGTACATGCACCTACCTACTAAATTTTATGTAATCGTTAAACAAACCTTTAACTCAGCTCAGAAAAACCGGAACTTGTAAAAATGTAAAAGTATATATTTGAATTAAATTAATAAAAATCAAATTGCGCTAAAAAATTGTTAAAATACGGTCAAAACCTAAAAAGTAAGGTAAAAATATAAAGTGAAGATATTTTGTCGGCAGAATGACAAAAACTGACAGTCTGACACAATCAGGGCTGCCACCTCAAAAAATCTATTGGGCGCTAAAACTGTGAAAAATAGATTCTTTTTCGCGGGTCGAAAAGCACTATATTCAGGGTGTACCTACAGATTAGTGTCTTGTAACGCATCGCGAAACAGTGAAGGTCGCTCTGACAAGAGCGGTTGGTTTGAAACAAGATGGGCGTTCTGAAAAGAACGTTTTGTTTTATTGTCTTCGGTCGTTCGAAACAATATTGTCTTATCGGGGTATGTGTACGATATTGAATACATACCTTCGGCTAAAAATTGTGCGGACGCTCTGTCCAGGCTTCCCTACCGAGATAGTAAGGGGACAACCGCGCAGGAAGTTACGTATGTAAACTTTGTAGAACAGTTTTTACCAGTGACTAACAGTGAGGTCAGTAAGGCGACCTCCAATGATACTACATTAAGCAGAGTTTTAATGTACATTCAATCGGGTTGGCCGACGATTTGTCCGAACGATGAAATTAAACCTTATTTTTTTAAGAAAAATGAATTGTATTCAGAATCAGGGTGTGTTATGTGGGGTTATAGAATGATAATTCCACCCAGTTTACGTAAAACAATTTTAAAGCAGTTGCACAGTAGCCATATGGGCATAGTAAAAACCAAGGGTTTAGCGCGCAGTTACGTATGGTGGCCGCGGATCGATGACGAGGTGGAGGAGGTGTGTCGCAGCTGCGAGACATGCGCCGCCGAGGCTGACGCGCCACCGCGTGTGCCACCACGACCCTGGGCATATACTTCGACGCCTTGGTCGAGGATCCATCTGGATTTCCTTGGACCGCTAAAGGGTAAAACCTTCTTAGTGGTAATAGATGCTACCACTAAATGGCTGGAAGTGTTTGAAATGAACCGGACCAACGCTTCAAGCGTTATCAAGGCTCTGAGAACTACATTTGCTAGATTTGGTTTGCCACTAGAGGTAGTTTCAGATCAGGGACCACCATTCACGAGCGTGGAATTTGGCGATTTTCTTAAAAATAATGGTATTCGACAGTTATTTTCCCCCTCGTATCATCCATCATCAAATGGCGCTGCTGAGAACGTAGTAAAGTTATGCAAGCGAGCGATTAAAAAGGCGTACAGGGATGACGTCGATTTGGATACTGCTCTTCAAAATTTCTTACTGAATTATAGAAACAGCTGCCATAGTTCAACGGGTCAAAGTCCAGCGATGTTATTACAACGTCGAGCGTTGCGTAATCGCCTTGACTGCTTGCGTGGGGAGCAACAAGTACTTGACAGGGTGAACGCTGCGCAGGCCAGGCAGGTGGCACATGCGGGGGGCGTGCCGAGGGATTTTATACACGGCGAGCCGGTGTGGTATCGGCGTTTTGGCGCACCGGAGAGGTGGGAAAAGGGCATTGTCGCGGACAGAGAGGGTTCGAATAGGTATGTTCTCAGTAGCGGTAACGGTCAACTCATAAAAAAACATGTCGATCAAATGAGACGTAGATCTGTTTTATCTGATGTTCCATGTCCTGAACCCGAGCTTAATTCGGGGTCTTCGGGGGAGAGTGAGAATGTTGTGGCGTCCCAGGTGGGGGTGGAGGCTGGACAACACGTGCCTTTTGGTGATGGGGACAAGGACCGGACGAATTCCGATGTCAGCAGTAGCCCGGGTGAGACAGTCTCACTGCAGCGTCCACCGCCGCCGGACGTGATTTTCCCCCGCTCTCATTCGCCGGTTAGACGCTCCAAAAGAATCCGTAAACCTGTAGTCCGGTTGGGTTTCGATGATAGTGATTGATCTCTGTGCTCAACCACTTCTTATTAAGAGTTTGTTAAAGTTCCTATTTGAGTTATAAGTTTGGGTAATAGCAAAAGTTCTGTATGTACCTTCCTAAGTTATTTTGTGTTAAGTTATTAAGTACCTATCTAATGATTGTATAGAGCCTGCATTCGTCGACGACTGTTAGTAGTTTAAAGGAATGCTTATCAGTTATGAATACTTAGCCACACATATTTTCCTTGGCCTTAGAAATAAGAGGTGAGGTGTGATGTATGCAGTAGCTAATACGTAGCTATAGTCGGCAACACTGTTTGTCAGTCTCGCAATATACGTGTTACCGAGCTGACGTGATTATATTATTTACTGTGCTCCCTTGTTCCCCTAGCCGCCATCTTTACACACACGTCCGCTCAGTCCTCGTCGTCAGCAATACCATCAGCAAGGAAACCGCACTCGACGAACTAGCACTCTTAGCTGACAAGATGCTAGAACAAACGCAGGATATATCAGCAATAAACTTCAACCCACCGCCGCCGCCGCAAGCACCAAAACATAAAGAAGATAACGTCAATTTAATAGAAGAAATAAGAAAATTATCACTTGAGATCGCCGAGCTACGCGCCAACCAAACACATTCGCCGTTCCGTCGCAACCAATATCACCAGTCTCGCTCACACTCACGATCGCCATCTCGCTCTCGCAATCAGTCTCCGCACACGCCGCCGCATCCACACTGCTATTACCACCGCCGTTTCAAGCACGACGCAAGACGCTGCCAGTTGCCATGCACATTTTCCAAAGACAATCCGCTGACGGAAAACTAAAGAGAACGCTGGATGAGGCGGGAACCAGCGATTCAAACAAGTCTCACCGCCTATTTATAACTGACAAGAAGACGAAGTTATCCTTTTTGGTAGACACGGGAGCTAACATATCCGTCCTACCTAAAAAGAAAGGCGAAACTACACAGCCGCTACCGTTCCAGCTATACGCCGCTAACGACACCGTTATCCCAACCTACGGTGAGAAGACATTAGAACTCGATCTCAATCTCAATCTCCGACGACCATTCAAGTGGAAATTCATCGTGGCTGCCGTCACCAAACCTATCCTCGGGGCCGATTTCCTCAATCATCATAATCTAATCGTCGATATGAAGAATAAACGACTCATTGATGGGAAGACAAGCCTCACTTCAAACGCTCAAATTCGAACTACAATCGAACCTACCATCCGAAGCATCGACATAAAGAAGTCCTACCACGATATCCTCGCAGACTTTCCCGGCACGACGCGACTAACTTCAATGAAACTCAACCCCAAACACAACGTCGAGCACTTCATAGAAACTACTGGCCCTCCCGTGCACTGCCGCGCACGCCCAATACCACCGCACCGCTACGATCAAGTCAAAAAGGAGTTCGAAAATATGATGGAGCAAGGCCTGTGCAGACCAAGCAAGAGCCCGTGGTCGTCTCCCCTCCACGTAGTTCCCAAGAAAAATGGAGACCTTCGAGTGTGTGGTGACTATCGCAGACTAAACGCCGTCACTATACCCGACCGATACCCCATACCACGAATGAAAGACTTCACCTACCAACTGGCTGGCAAGAACATATTTTCTACGTTTGATCTAAATAGAGCGTATCAGCAACTCCCTGTCAGCGAGCAAGACATCGAAAAAACCGCCATTATAACACCGTTTGGCCTCTTCGAGTTCCCGCGCATGTGTCCAGGCCTACGCAATGCGGGACAAACGTTCCAGCGGTTCATACATGAAGTACTTCGAGAACTTGACTACGTATTTCCTTTCGTCGACGATCTCCTCGTGGCCTCCACTAACGAAACCGAACATCGTGAACACCTCCGCACCATCCTAAAGCGCCTGGAAGAATATGGAATAACAATCAACCCAGCAAAATGCGTTTTCGGGCAGCAAGAAGTCACATTCCTCGGGCATCATGTATCAAAAGAAGGAATTAAACCACCAGAGGACAAGATACAAGCAATAATAGAGTTCCCGAAACCTCAAACCATCGACGAACTACGACGTTTTCTCGGAATGCTCAACTTTTACCGAGAAAACATACCTAACGCCGCCGCTATACAAGCCCCGTTAAATAAATACCTACACAATACAAAGAAAAAGGACAGCACGAAGATAGAGTGGGACGACGAAGCCACGCACGCATTCGAAGCATGTAAAGTTAGCATACAAAACGCTGCTTTACTTGCTCATCCATCGCACCACGCGCCACTAGCCATCTTCACCGACGCATCCGATAAGGCCGCCGGCGCAGTACTTCAACAACACATCAACAACAAATGGCTACCACTCGGCTACTACTCGAAAAAATTCAGCGAAGCTCAACAGAAGTATAGCACGTTCGACCGCGAACTTCTGGCGATGTACATGGCTGTCAAACAATTCCGCAAGTCATTCGAAGGCCGAGAACTAATTATCTTCACGGACCACAAGCCGCTCACATACCTACTCCGCAAGGCGCCATCTCCGACGGAAACCCCGCGCCGAACGCGCCAACTACTATTTATTAGCGAGTTCACTAACGACATTCGACACGTGAGCGGTCAACATAACATCGTAGCTGACACTCTGAGCCGCATAGCAACAATATCCTGCCCAACAACACTGGACTACGCAAAGATAGCAGTCGCGCAAGAAAGAGACAGCACTATACAACAATTGGCACAGCAAAGTAACCTAACATTCAAAAAAGTTACTTTGCCGAACTGTGGTACACCTATCTACTGTGAAACGTCGTCTACCTATGTCCGACCATACATACCTACAGAGTATCGACGAGCCGCTTTCGACGCCGTGCACAACATCAGCCACCCTGGTATACGATCAACACGCAAGCTCATGTCACAAAAGTTTTTCTGGCCGTCCATGAACGTCGACGTCGGCACCTGGGCGAAGCACTGCATTACATGTCAAAAATGTAAAGTACACAGACATACATCGAGCACCGTGACACCGTTCCCCGCTAGCGATCGCTTTCATCACGTCCACTGTGATATCGTTGGTCCATTGTGTACTTCACCGCAAGGACATCGCTACCTAATAACAATCATCGACCGACACACGAGATGGCCCGAAGCAATACCTACCGAAGAAATCACGGCCGAAGTAGTAGCAAAAGCAATATACGAACACTGGATCGTCCGCTTCGGCTGCCCTGCAACTCTCACCAGCGACCAGGGTCGTCAATTCGAAAGTCAGCTGTTCGCACGCCTCATGACCATCATGGGTATCAATAAAACCCGCACGACGCCATATCACCCACAATCCAACGGCATGGTCGAACGCTGGCATCGCACTCTGAAAGCTGCACTCAAATCTCGACTCTATGGCAACGCAACATGGATCGACGAGCTACCTACGGTATTAATGGGACTTCGCGCCGCTCTCCGCACCGACACGGGCGTAAGCGCCGCCGAACTAACCTACGGTTATAACCTCCGACTACCCGGCGATTTCTTCACGCCGACGTCGGGGCAACAGAACCAATCAGCTGACTACAACTACGTGAACAAACTACGCGACACTATAAACGCTCTGAAACCAACGATACCTACAGATTGCCATAGAAACAAGAAACCTATCTTCGTACACAAAGATCTACAATCCTGCGAGTACGTTTTCGTGCGAACCGACGCTGTACGAAAACCGCTACAACCACCCTACGAAGGACCCTACCGTGTACTCAAGAGAAACAACAAGATTTTCACGCTACAACTACCGAACCGAACAACAACTATCTCAATCGATCGACTCAAACCAGCCTACGTTATTCAAGACGACAACGACCTAAGCGACAACAACAACGCAAGCGACAACGACAGTAAAACGAAGACAGAACAAAATAACAAGAACGACTCTGAAACGAAGAAAAACTCAAACATCAAACCAACTGCTACAATCCTGAAACAACAGAAGACATCTCGATCTGGACGCGCCGTGAGACTGCCGGTACGCTTCGCTTGAAGGGGAGTACTGTACCTACAGATTAGTGTCTTGTAACGCATCGCGAAACAGTGAAGGTCGCTCTGACAAGAGCGGTTGGTTTGAAACAAGATGGGCGTTCTGAAAAGAACGTTTTGTTTTATTGTCTTCGGTCGTTCGAAACAATATTGTCATCGATTATAAGAAACAGGAGTGTAAGCCGCTTCAACACGAACATCTTCGGTTTTCACTGCAGAGCTGTGCACACGTCCTCTCGCCGCGACGACTGGAGCCAAAAGAACGAGCGCGGCCGCCGCACGAATATTTATACAGTGCGACGAGCGTCGCGGGCAGAGGTGCGGCGTGAAGGGCGGGTGCACAAGACCGCGGCTCGCGCCTCATTCCCATTAGCCAATTAGAATCCTATTAGAATTATTGTAAACTCTGGTATTCCCTCACTAGTTGTACATACTTTATTTTAGATATATTTAGCTTAAGTTTTACAATAAATTATTCACTTCTACAAGCAACTACTTGTCTTACTTTACCTCACACTCTGAACTCGCTAAAAGGGCAAAATTTTATTAAAGCCTGACCAGCATAGGTAGCATGCCGCCGTGATACAGCTCTATCACACCTTCGCTCTCCTTCTATTTGCTCGCGAACGAACGAGACAAAAGACGTGATACGGCCGTATCACGTGTAGCATGCTACCAGCACAGCATAGCTAGCATGCCGCAGTGATACAGCGCTATCACATCTTAGCTCTCTTTCTATTTGCGTGCGAACGAACGAGATAAAAGACGTGATACAGCCGTATCACGTGTAGCATACTACGAGTACAGGAAAATAAAAAACCTCGCCATGTTGCGGAAAATCATTGGAACTAATTTTTGTACTTGGAACACTAACACTAAAGGTGACAGTCGATTGCAGCGCCCCCAATCCAGGTTTTTTATTTTCCTGTAGGGCTATTGTGTAAGCTTCCAATTATATCGTTTACAAAATCGATAACGTTTTATGACTGTACTAGCCAATTTTTAAATAATATTTTGTTTCTGTGATCATCGTGTTCATTATCTGAGATAAATTAACTAAATATTAAGAAGCAAAATCGCCAAGAACTGCCAAAACACCGTGTCGATTTGATACCGATTGAATCGGGTATAGTTACACAATAACCCCCCTGGTCAGGCTTTAAATTCTCTTATCAGTCTTTTAAAATAGTCTTATCATGTCATAAAATTAATGATAGCACTATAAGCGTTCGTACTTGATTCTCCCGAACACTGTACACTCTATGGCCATGTTTTGACCACAGGGACGTTGTATTACTTCCCTGTTTGACCACAATATGCCAATTATATTTATGTTACTAGTATATAGCACCAAAGCGTTGCGACTTCAGTTGAAATCTTGACGTGAAGTGAGTACGAACCAACGCTCGGCCTGACAGGACAGGACAGAGCTTTTATCATACATTAAATTCATTCTTTCATTCTGGGGAAATTATTTCTAACCACTGGCAACTGTGGCGTTTTCCTTATGTTTTTAATTATAATAACGCCTTTCTCATTTCAACATAATTTTTTAAGGCGAGACAAACATATTTTATTTTACTCTGGTGTATACCTACAGGGTCCTTCTTAATATGCTGACACTTTTTTAAGGGAATGGTTAGACCGTCAAACTAAACAACTTTCTCTATGGCACCAATATCAAAATCGGGAAAAAAAGAAACTGTTCCATACAAAACTGCAAATGTGAAAGCTGATTTTTCTTCCGCGATTTCCATGTTGGTTTCGTAGAGAAAGTTGTTCAGTTTGACGGTCTGATCATCTCCTTAAAAAGTGTCAGCATTTTAAGATGGAACCTGTATACCGATTTCCAAGCTACATCTTTGAAACTCTGAAGTGGTTACGCATTGAGAATCGTTTGTATGATGCTATCCCCCTTGTATTTCTCAGCTCACTGAAATATGCTATAAATATTTAGTCAAAACATATCAATAGAGTGTTCAGTCATAAAATACAAAATACAGCATAATCAAACATGAATACTATTTATATTAAAAGTTCAAAAAATTCTAAACTCTATGCTAGGCTATGCGCGAAATTCTCATATACGGCGCGAAACATAACAAAAAAGCGCTAGTCTAGCGCCGAAAGCGCTAAGGTGGCAGCTCTGGACACAAAGAATTAAAAAACAGGAGTTTTTGGCGGGCTTTGGTAGTTGACGTTTGGAGTCCTTTTATTTCATCGAATTTTTATTGTTTATAGTGAGTTTTGGTTCATAAAATTGGTGTTGTTTTGCGTAACAAAGTGTCGTGCAAGTGAACAATATATAGTTCAGTGAAATATGATGGTGCATGGGTCGTAAACAGGAAAAGTGTTCCGTGATTTTAGCGCGGCAAAGCGGTCGGTTCACCTCTTTCCTGTGGACTTCTCTGCTTTTCCTGCGTCTTTCGATTGCCTCCAAAAACTCCAAAGAACCATCAAAACGTCGAATACCAACGTTTTAATGTGAAAACAGAAGAAAATTAAAAATAAATTAAGATTTAGCCAAAAGGTCTAGTAACCAGGCTAGTAAACATATTTAAAAAAAAAAAAAAAAAAAATTATGAAGTGACATCTCGGAGTCAGGTGGTTGCAAGGGTGGTTGTCCCTGGTTGTCCCATACAATTTATATGAAGTGACATTTTGGAGTCAGATGGCCGAAGTAGAAAAAAGTCGATACGTCGATAAGGACAGCAATAAGTAGCGGTCTCCTTTTTTAACTAGAGCGAATTTGCTATGTGCATCTCTTACTGAGTGATATGACAAGACACGTGCTTCCTTCTAGTGCCTTCTCTTTCTACGCCTTTAAGCCAAATCTTCTAGTAAACCAAAATCTCTTTAGGCTAGCTTTAGGCCCTCCGATTCTGAATAAAATATTGTCGTGCCCGACATTTTCAATGCTACGGGTAATACTCGCAAGTGAATTGATTGAATTAGGAGTTAATGATCCCCCCGCCGTCTGCTTGATTTCTTAAAAAATACGGAATGCTTCTTTTCTACAAATATAGGTAGGTACGTGAAAAAAAAGTATCTATGATATAGGTCAAACCTAGGGGTCAAAACATCGTGAGGAAACCTGCATAATGCAGAAGAAGAAATTCTGATGCATATGTGAAGTCTACCAATCCTCATTGGGCACGCGTGGTGGACTAACACCCAAACACCCTCCTAGAGGGCCTGTGCCCTGCAGTAGGACGTTTATGCTGGGTTAACATGCACGCCGTGCAGCCCGGCAAGCTTTGGCAATTTGCTGTACATCGACTCATCTGTAAAGTGATTGTTACTATTTAACTTTATAGAAGCCTCAATTACAGCGAATTGCCTAAGCTTGCCGGGCAGCGCGGCACGCGTATGATGAACTGGTATGAACGCACCTTTACAGGCTGATGATGATGATTTTTTTAAAATAATGTTGTTAACGGCTCTGGATACTAGTCCTTTTGAGCCATTCGAACGTAGTGATTACTTGTTCAGTGTCGTTATTCTTTTTCTTTAAATTCTTTATAACACATTTGCTCGTAAAGGGTCTCTTATTTGACCAATTTCACTAACGTAATGTATCTCATTACGGCCAAGTTCGGTAATGTAAAGTAAAATGGACGGTTGCGTCTAAAACGTAGAAAGAGAAGGCACAGAAGGAAGCACGTGTCTTGTCATATAAGTCAGTAAGAGATGCACATAGAAAATTCGCTCTAATTAAAAAAGGAGACCGCTACTTATTGCTGTCCTTATCGACGTATCCACTTTTTTCTACTTCGGCCATCTGACTCCAAAATGTCACTTCATATAAATTGTATGGGACAACCAAGAAGTTTGGAATCCTCTATAGTGGAGTGCAGACTGCCTAACAAGACGGGACACATGATAATACTCCTTTGTGGTCGGTAAGGATCGTTTTTCTCCGTAGTTTTTTTTAGTGACGTTTTTTACAAACTTTGTCAAAAATTGACGTCATTCAATTTTCGTTGTGACGTCATTGGATAGAAAGGGACACACGTAAAATTGGAAATATCGACGACGGAGTCGAACGTCAATTTTCTTGTATCAATGCTTCTAAGGAAGAGTGGGATCCTTTATGATTCTAGATCCATGGGGACAACCAAGAACATTATACAAAATTTTTGGGGACAACCTGATATTCGGTATTCGGTCTAAAACGAACGGAAGGTACTTTTTTAAATCTTATCAAAGAGTTTTTATGTCAGAAAAGTGACCAACATTTTATATGAATAACATTAACTTTGGGAGATTAAATATAATAAAATAAACATTTAATTATTTAATTTAATTAATTTTGACAATAAATTACAACCATTTATGTGAAACCAAAACAAACAATATTAATTTACTTTATTAGTAATACTGGCTGTTTTTGTGCCTATGCCTTTTAAGAAATAAGAAAAAAGAAAGAGCTGATGCGCGCTCAACGTTAATTAGTGAACAAGTAAAAATTATTCCGCGCGCTTTTTTATCGCTATTTTTTTAAAGATTTGTTAGTAGATGAATGTCCGAGTTTTATTTATTTCCTTGTTTCCTCGAAACGCTTTCGTCCTTCGCTTTACGCGTAGACTGAAACCATTTTTTTACGAATTTCAAATACGACGAAACACAGCAAGAGCGATGGCGCCAAGAAAACTCAGATGATGATGATGATGACATAGGGTTCCCAGACGAAGAACATTGTTCCTCTCTGTTCCTCGTATAAAAGCAAGAAAAATCTCGCGTACTTTTGCTATTTAAGGAGCGCTCAAACCTTGGCGACAGGTTCTACAGCAAACGCATCGTGTAACTAGTTAGTACTTTTTTTTGTAGAGCGTTTATTATTCAGTCATGTTTGTATGTCAATTAGTTACCGAGATGTAACAAAACATACGAGAACATACAAGGTGTTACAAAAGTAAAAATAAACATTTAAAACTTTTAACGGGGTTGTTAACATCAAACTGAACAACTTTCACTATGGGACCAAGATCCAAGATCGAAATCGCGAAAAAAAATATCAGCTTTCCCAGACATTTAGTTAGAGAAGGAGTTGCTCTGTGGCTCTGCTATTGGGTGGTCACGTGCGCGTCGGTTGCCCCATCCCCGGTCCACAGTGGAACTCCAGTGGTGGCTCAGGATATTGTTCTTTTATAAGAACAACCCTTGAAGTCACCAAAATATCAATATAACCGTACAACGTCAAGCACTTTTGCTATAAAAACTCGACATTGGCAAAATCATCACATACCCAAGATGGCAGTCATTTTTTAAAATATAGAATAGAATAGTTAGAGAAGATTTGTTTTTTCGCACAGGGTCCCTCGAGGTCCAAAACTTGAGAAAATGATAATTACTTAACCATCCCTGAACAACATTCCAAAGTTTCATTAAGAGGATAGGCGGGCTGAAATGCTAATTTGGAGAATCGGTCACTTTTCCAACCGTATACATATTTGTCCGATCCGCCCCACCCATACACCCCACCGAATAGAGTGCGAAAGAGACAACTGCAGCTAGGACCGATTTTATTTACATAAAATCGACGAAAACAGTATTTCGTATTCCCCTGTTTTCTCCTCCAAAACTAAACCGATTGTAATAATTCTTTCAAGAATAATATGAGGAAGACTTTGGCTATGTCTGTACGTTTTGCTTTTTTTGTTTATATACTTACGTCAAAATTGTTTACTGGATGTCTGAAAACGGGCGGTAAAATTAGTCATTTTCGAAGGTTCCTAGTTCCTACAGTAATTAATTACTTAATGTAAAAAAGCAAAACATGGCAGAGGTGACATAGATTGTATGGTATAAACATATTGTATGGAAAAAACTGTACTCGTTTGCTCTAGTGTTGTTATCTAGGGAGAAAACAGGGGAATACGTTTGTATGGAAAAAACTGTACTAGTCTATCCTCTTTTCTGTCTGATACTCTAGGTACCTGTCGACCGGAGTAGGTACTAGTAGGTTCTACCAACAAGAACCAAATTTTACTTTATTACTGAAATTTAAAAGTTTATTTTATTTGTGTACTTTTGTCACCTACATTATGCACACGTCTGACCATAAGGTGTATTAGGGTAAACAGTTGCATTACCTTAAAGGTTGACTGTACCCATGATACGAACAACTTTCCCTAAGAAATAGGAAACCTAGAAATTGGCAAATAATTGTTTGGACTTTCCATACTAAATGCAATCAGCTGATCGACCGTTTGTATGAAATGTCGAAAAAAATCCGAAATACTGAATAGCTTTCTCTAAGAAACCTGTAGGAAATTAGATTTTTTTTTTCGACATTTCTTACAAACGGTCGGTCAGCTGATTGCATGTAGTATAAAACGTCCAAACAATTTTTTGCCAATTTCCTATAGGTTTCTCAGGGAAAGTTGTTCGTAACTATCATGGGTACAGTCAACCTTTAAAGTACCTAATGCAACTGTTTACCCTAACAATAACACCCTATATAACACGTTAACTCTACCAAGTTGTTCTTTTCATTGAATTCTACCAAAACCAAGAATTTTCCCTGAATAAGGGCAAGATCATCTTGGGTAGGGCTTTAGAAAAAAATAGGTAAGTAAAAAGTAAATAAACAGGCACACAGATAAATTTGCTATCATTAGGCGCTTCTACATCTGAATTAAGTTTGCATATCGTCTAAACTACGTGCATTATTTCATACACCTGTCTGCTACCTACCTTTTATACTACCTATTAGTAAGTACGATTAGTTAGCAGGATGTCGGGACCAAGAAAGTTCTAAAAAACTTGATGCGGCTAGGTATTGTAATTTGTAAGAAATACCAAGTAATGCCTACCTTTATTTTATTGGATTTATAACTTCACAAACAAGTAATTAGAGGTTGAATCAAACAATACCTTGCCCGTTACTGTATACTCTGCAATAGATCCTGTTGAAAGTGAGAGCATGTCAGTATACTACTTAAGTGATAGTATCAACTATACGGCTTGCAGTTTTTGTATCTGCAATTATTGCTATTGCCTATCAGGGCAATCCCTTTCTATCTATAATAATATTGTCTTGTATTGGAAAATCTTCCGTGTTCAGACATATAAAGTCTGAGATGTTCTAGTACCTAACATCACACTATCAGTTGCAATCGCCGAGTGAACATCTCTACTAACTTTTACACAAAATGGCTTTTAAAGTTTTGGTAAGTAATGTGACACGATATCTATATTATAAGTTCCTACTTACGTAAGTACATAATGTCGGGAACATTTTTTAACATTGCCTTAGGATTCATAATTATAGACATCTACAAGAGCGTAGGTGGCGCGTTGCGGAGAGCTATGGAAACTCTACCTTGAGGTCCAGGTTTGAATCCGGACGGATGACATGCCATGTCTATCTATCTATCTATCTATCTATAACGTCACGCCTCTTTCCCATTGGGGTAGGCAGAGACCAGAGCGCGCCATCTACTACGATCCTTACATACATGCCATACATGCCATGTACCTACCAATAATACCGTCTGCTCTCAAAAGGTGAAGGGAAACATCGTGAGGAAACCTGCATATGCTGAAGAAGAAATTCCGATGCGTATGTGAAGTCTACCAATCCGCATTGGGCACGCGTGCTGGAAAAACGCCCTTCCTGAGGGTAGGCCTGTGCACTGCAGTGGGTCGTATAATATAGGCTGTGATGAGGATGACGAGGTATACGCATCTGATCCAATTTGCATTGTTTTTATTCATTGATTGTTTATTAAAAATACAATTCAAAGTCATCACAATGGTGCCCTATGAACAAACAAAAATTGTATATTTTCCTTTGGCAAAAGAACATAAGAATTTTCTGCTACTTGATATATTTGAAATGACGATGATTCGTCGTCAAAATACAGGGTCGTTCGCTTTTACGAGGAATCGCTAGATATAAGAAGATTCCCTTATCACTTGGTGTCCTAACAATAAGGACTGGTGTCCAAAACAATTCTATTCGGTTAACAATAGGTGCTGGCCACGTGCGTCTTCGCCGTCGCGACCACCGAAAGTCACCCGGAGAAACGCAGCGCGATCGGCTGGGAGGCCAACCCGGCCCCCTGGCAAGCACCAGGCGGATGGCACTCTGGTGCTAGCGGTAAGAAACAACAGAATCGAGTTGGCGCATTATATTTCTTAATTGTATAACCTAGCGCGTATATAGGTAACTATTTAATATTAGATAGGAAAGATTTCCTTTCATTGCCTCTCCATTCTTCCTTTCCCTATTTAAGTAGAGTCAAAACTGACGTCAGAAAGCTAATCCATGTGATATAATTTTAAATAAAACATTTTGATTTGCCCCAAAATAAGTCTTATTATATACAAGCAAAATAAATAAGAACAATCCGATACGTGTTAGTTAGGTATACATTTTTTCGAACAGTCAATCAACCAACTCCCATCACACAGTCATAACATTACCGCCGGCTTCGGCTTTTCTTCAGACTCGAGTTCAGACGTGGCGGGGGCAGTGGCGGCGGCCAAGTCAGCTGCTAAGGCAGTGATGGCTGCCCAAGAGCAGGTGGCGGCAGCCAAGCACGCCGCTCTTGAGCAGCAAAGCATCGCCAGCGCCAAGGAAGCTGCCGCTGCTTTTGCAGCACATAAGAGGTAATACCACCATAAACCCTCATGCGAAATTATATAGCATACAACTTACCTAGATATAGAGCAAAATTAATAAGCGAATTATATGGCGAATTATTTTATCAATGATGAATAAAATTCCGCACGCACTTGTGAATGTATACTTTGTTTAGATTTCTTTCGTCTATTCTAGCGTTTTCATACTGATCTTGGCAACGTATCAAAGTTATTCGGATGGCACGCAAAGCGGTACGCTAAACGCGTAACTGACTATAGTCACAGTCTGTCACAGTTATAAACCTATGTATTCAAAACGACGTCACAGCTCTATATATGACGTCTATTTTCACCTTTACTTGCGCCAGTGCAACAGAGTAGTGCATACTCGCCAGGCATGGACCTGAACTCTCTACGTTCTTTAGATGGGTGCAGGTATACTCGCTTGCTGGTTTTGGATAAGATCAGCATCGACAAAGACGTCGCGAGAAGAGACTAATCGTTTCCGATACCTTCTCTGATCGTAGCGGCTTCCCGTTTCATCATAGATATGCAGGAGCATATCACATTGTATTATTACTTTGGTCCACAGTGAAGAAGCAGCGCGTCACGCACGCGCGCACGCGCTGGAAGCAGCGCAAGCTGCAGTGCATGCTCAAGCGCAGCTTGCCGGCGCTAAGGCGAGAGCTGCGGCTGCTCAAAGAGTAGCTGCTGCAAGAGAAGCAGCTGCTGCTAAAGCTATCCAACGCGCTGCACATAATCAGGCCGCTAGGCTGCAGAATGCTGGTAAAACTGATCTCTATACGCTCACTTATATCCATAAATATCCACGCTAGTTAATAAATGGGGAAACCGTCCCCGTCTGTCTATTATATTTTATGGCTAAACGCTAAAGCTGAACCGATTTAGATGAAATTTGATATAGGGATAGCTTGAACTTTGAGTACCAGACATAACATTCCAAAAGGTAAAATAAGTCAAAAAGATGTTAACAGCTAGATTCTTTTATGTTATTGGGCTTACAAACTAATATGACGTGTTTTTTTTATACAACACATACGAAAACGCTATATACCTAGTCCTTGTCCGTATATCAGTGACTTAAAAAAATACGCGCAGTATAAACAACTTTAAGCTAACTGCGATAAACTAAGGTCACACTATGTACCAACCCTTGCACAAAGCCTACCTTAAAAAAGGAGCAATCGATCTATGCAAAAACGGATACTCGTACCTATTTTGCGACAAGAATTTTGGTATGAAAATTGCAGTAGGAACCACGTAGGTACCTTAATTTAACCAATAATCTACCCATCTATGGCATTAATCTAATTATAGCAGCACAGCGACCATGTTTCAGTTCAGAATAGGTGGTGTTCTGCTTACGCTAAGATGCTAATTAAGACTTACCCATTTATTATTTAGCATAGCAAACTATAGATATATGCTCATGCATGACTATCTATGGTACATATACTTAATTAATAATAATCGGAGATCTGTTATGAATATAACATTGGCTGTAGATGTCGAAGCCCTGAAGCTGTCAGTACTGCAAAGCTCAGGAGCGGCCGGGGCAGCGGGCGCCGCGCAGCACGCCGCCACCGCCGCCGCTGCAGCCCTGACCCCTTTGACCCCAGGATGGAACCCAGCCCCTTGGGCCGCGCCAGCCTTCCCTGCCTGGAAACCAGCTAACCCTTGGGCCTGGTCTTAAATTTTCATCGCGAAACCTTTTGTGTTGTTTTGTGATTATGTCTTTAAAGTTGTTATTTCATGAACTAGAGTTAAATATCTGCTTTTTAATGTGGTGTATAGAAAATCATAACTTTATTTTGCTTTTTGTAAGATTAGATAGATAAGGTTGTTTATAGTGGTTTTTGGTATTGGGATAAAATGTATGTAAGTTCGATTTTAGAATCAGTTAAATCAATAACGGTCGTATTGTTTGTTGTAGAGGCAGTTAAGTGGTTGGGATACCTAGGTAGGTATCCTACAAAACCTATATTTATAAATATACGGTACCTATAGCTATTTAAATAGTAACCATATTTCTTATAAAACTTTTGAGCTACCCAATATTATTGTATTACCTATACATTTAATATTTTTAAGTAAGTAAGTATAATATAATTCATAGAAATACATAAATGACATTGTTTTATTATTACGAAAGTCAAACTAAGCTTCTACAGCCTCTCCTTGTGGCTACCAACCTAACTAACTATTACCACAGAGGATCTCTGTGCTATTACCACCATTTAGACATTATTAAACTACCTATTAGAGCCGATCTGGAGCCTATTGATTTTTAACAAATTGTAGGCTTCTGTTATGTAACAGGAAAGTACACAAGATTGTTCCTATAACTATATATGTTATCATAATTGATTTCACGTCGGTACGCATGCGCGGTTACTATGACAACCCGAGACGAGGCTCCATCTGATGTTGATTCTGAGCAGCATCCCTAATCTAAAAAAAAAACTAGTAATAAAAATGAACTGCACTTGGCAGTACATAGACAAACAAAATTATTAACAGTTTTAGCCAATGAACCCCGGTTATAAGGTAAGAACATAAAATAGCACAGTTTAATGTTATACTGGCTTTAAAAGTGACGATGTTAGACGATTAAGGGTGTGTCTGAAATATTAATTCGTAATCAAAAGTTGGGCTGCGAGCCTTACATAAACACTGGCAGCTAATTGTCGTCATCATTAAGAAGACTAGATTGTACGTTACCGTTTTAATAGTCAGTCCCTAGAGTATTTTTAAAGCTTTCAACAAAACTGGCATAAAATTGGTTGAAATTAGGGTCCACATTAATTATAGAAAACGGTTGATAGTGAGAATGTGGTGGTGCCACGCGATCGTGGTGGTGGTGTGGTGCAGCAGTCAGCTGGTGGTGGCGGAGATTGACCGCCGTAGATTCTCTAATCCCACATACTACAATGTGGGCGGGGTGCTCTCTAGCAACGAATCCGTTGCCTTCTTCAAGGACACCATTTCCGTAAGTCAAAGTGTATAACTATAATCCTAACTACCAACTTTTAATACTCACATTGATCAATTTCGGAAATTGTAATTAGAAAACCCTTGACGAAGTGTCTAAAGTACCTACTGTAATATGACATCTTATTAAATAACACTACTTAACACACATTTTACAAACTAGTAGATCTATTCACCCATTTATAATGTTGTCTTGCAGAATCTTAACTTCAAAGATCAATATGTCCCTCGAGGAGTTACCTATCACGACTACTCCATCCTCATGGATCCAAACCCGATAAAGACTGCGCTAAATGTCTGCAAGGATCTCATTGCACACAGGGTTAGTACAGCCTAGTGAGGGGTGGCGAAAGTTGTCAACTACGCGGTCTATATTGAAACTCAGATATACCTGGCGGTCTACATTCAAATAGTCCTTCTGACATACCTACCTGCCTATTTCCTAGAACAAAAACTTTTTTTATGCTTATTGTTTGGTATTTTTAAAAGCTCGTCTGTAAAAAGAAACCGATGTTTCGATACCTCATAGAAAACGCTGATTCTCGCTCTACTTTTCGTAGGTAATATGGAAACTAGCCATAGCTCTAAAAATCTACACTTTCAAAAAATATGTTCTAAGTATCAGAGTTTCAATATCGACCGACTTCTCGACTCGACCACACCTGACCATCAGCGAAACATTGGAATTGAAAATGGGTCAAATTGCGCCATGTTTTAAAATGTTTTCTTTGTTTTTTTTATTTGTTGAACTCTTCGCCGGCTAGCATAAAAGTCGACGCGGTCGAAGTCTTGGCCACCCCTGGCCTATAGATAGTTAAAGTATCGTAGAGCTCTTGTATTAATGCGATGCGCGTATTGCTATAGATTAGTTGTAGGATGATTTAGTACCTATAGTTACGTATATAATATAACATTGTATGTTTGTAGGTGTACGCGGTAGTCGTGTCACATCCCTTGACCGGAGATCTATCACCAGCAGCAGTGTCATACACTAGTGGCTTCTACCACATTCCCGTAATAGGCATATCGTCACGGGATTCTGCATTCTCCGACAAGAACATTCACGTATCTTTTTTGCGTACCGTACCGCCTTATTCCCATCAAGCTGACGTCTGGGTAGATGTGCTGAAGCACTTTAATTATATGAAGGTTATCGTTATTCATAGTTCCGATACCGACGGCCGTGCTATCCTGGGAAGGTGGGTTTAGTCATGTCTCTAAACTGGATTTATTTAAAGTCAAAACAATGAGTTAGGAAGGTTATACTAAATGTGAATTGTATTTTGAGGTTCCAAACAACTTCTCAAAGCGTAGACGAAGATGTGGACCGCAAAGTGGTAGTCGAACAAGTGATAGAATTTGAGCCTGGATTAGACTCATTCAGTGATAAACTGATGGATGTTAGAAGCGCCCAAGCCCGTGTTTTCCTAATGTATGCAAGGTAAGACAGCCCAAACATACTTTGTTATTAGGTAGTTATTAATCATTATAATCTAAACGTTATGGTGTTTTTTGTTTTGTTTTAGCAAGACAGATGCCGAGATAATATTCCGAGACGCAACGTTCCTAAACATGACGATTGCCGGCTATGTTTGGATGGTAACTGAACAGGCACTAGATGCAGCCAATGCGCCCGAGGGTCTTCTAGGGCTGCGGCTTGTAAATGCCACTAACGAGCACGCTCATATTCAGGATTCAATGTGAGTCTTCTCATAAGTTTCATATCATCATCATCATAACTATCTCAACCAATAGACGTCCACTTGTGACATAGGCCTCCCCTAAGGATCGCCACAACAAACGGTCCTACGCTGCCCTCGACCAACGGATTTCCGCCGCCTTCACCAGGTTGGGGTAGCTTCGACCTGACGCTGCGTTTTCTGGTACGCGGTCGCTACTCGAGAACTCTTCTGCTCCATCGGCCATCCGTTCTGCGAGCAATGCAATAATGCAGCCGTAATAATACTAAAACTCACCTGATAATTCCTTATTTTCTGATGATTCACAATATTTTTCACAGTTATGTCCTCGCATCCGCGATTCGAGATATGAATAACTCCGAAGAGATCCACGCCCCACCGTCAGACTGCGACAATTCCGGTTCTATCTGGACTACAGGGCGACTTCTCTTCGACTACATCAGGAAGCAGAGGTTGGAAAGTGGAGCCACAGGTCACGTGGCATTCGATGACCACGGAGACCGAGTACATGCAGAATATGACATGGTAAACGTCAGAGCGCAAGGGGAACATGTTGCAGTTGGGAAATACTTTTATTCGAAGGTATTCCATTTCTTAATAAGTAGGTACGATATTTTTTATATTTCCGAACAATGTTAATTACTTTGAAATCTGCAGGAAACTCAGAAAATGAGGCTAGAGCTCAAAGAACAGGAGATAATTTGGATGGGACGCAGCCCTTCGAAACCTGAAGGATTTATGATACCGACACATCTTAAGGTAGATCGAAGTTGCAAAATAGTTAGTAGATGGAATAAAATGTTTAATTTATAGACCTTTATATGGACTTTTGAAGGTATTAACCATTGAAGAAAAACCATTTGTATACGCGCGCCGGATAGATGACGAAAGTGAATGCACGACCGACGAGATACCATGTCCACACTACGACGCCAGCGATGAAACAGGTAGATATAACCTGGTACCTAGTCAATTAAGGGGATATTAATTCCCAGCTCGCTTCATACAAACAACATCTGGTTATTATATTCAATAATGATGAAATTTTTCAGAATCAATCAAACAATCTAGAAACTAATCTCTATGCTTGTATTGTGTCAGATTTTCGTAAAAATTTATAGTTTTAAAGTTAGTGCCTCAAAGATTTCCATACAAATATTTAAAATATAACCAGACTTCGATTGTATGCAGCGCGCTGCGAATTATATCCTCTCGTTCGATGTTTTATTCGCTATCTGATTTCTTACCTTTCTCCAGGCAAAATGTATTGCTGCAAAGGATTCTGCATGGACCTGTTACGTTTTCTCTCCAAAGCGACGAATTTCACTTACTCATTAGCTCTTTCACCTGATGGACAGTTTGGGAACTACATCATTCGAAATCTATCAGTTCCGGGTGCTAAGAAAGAATGGACGGGACTCATAGGTATTTCTAAACCTGAGAATGTTACTAAAAAAGGTAAATTTTAATAGATTTGATAGTAATAACTTGAAATTCTATAGGTGAGTTGGTCTACGAGCGTGCAGACATGATTGTGGCTCCATTAACCATAAATCCTGAGAGAGCAGAGTTTATAGAATTCAGCAAACCTTTCAAATATCAAGGCATCACGATATTGGAGAAAAAGGTAGGTAGTACTAATGTCCTGAAATTTCCTCCAATGGCTAAAACACGCACGGCTAGACCTTTCTATTTTAACATATCGTGCGTTTCCAGCCTTCGCGGTCCTCAACCTTGGTATCGTTCTTGCAACCATTCTCCAACACGCTATGGATCCTGGTCATGGTGTCAGTGCATGTCGTGGCTCTGGTCCTCTACCTCCTCGACAGATTCTCCCCTTTCGGAAGGTTCAAACTCGCTAACATCGACGGCACGGAGGAAGATGCTTTGAATCTGTCAAGCGCTATTTGGTTCGCATGGGGCGTATTACTGAATAGTGGAATTGGTGAAGGTGAGTTTTACATCACCTGAGAGGACTAATAGAGACTGATATTATGTAACATTAGAAGACTTAATAATGTCTGTTAATACGGTCGGTCCATCTACAAGGTGTAACAAAACACCCTAGTAATATTAAGGGGGTGATTCAGACCATCAAACTGAACAACTTTCAATATGGAGCCGATACCGAAGTCGCGAAAAAAATCTAATCTTTCATACAAAACTGCAGTACCTACCTACCGACTGCATGGGACAGCTGTTTCTTTTTTCGCGATTTCGTAGTTGGTTCCATCAAAAAGTTGTTCAGTTTGATGGTCTCAAGCACCTACTTAAGGTGGTTTCAGTCCATACAAAACTTTATCGTAGAACACTCGTAGACGGTATTAATAAAAGTAATGTTTTTATATATGGAAAAATTGCTTAGAAAATCAATTCACGTTCGCGATTGCGCGTATCAAATAATATTTACAATTTATAATATAATTACGAAGACATCAAGCTTTGAAATTATTAATACAAAATTTAAGCCTTATTATATCTTCGTAATTATATTATAAATTGTAAATATTATTTGATACGCGTAATCTAGATTTTCTAAGCTATTTTTCCATATATAAAACATTACTTTTATTACTTAATACCGTCTACGAGTGTTCTACGACAAAGTTTTGTAAGAATTTGACAACTGTGCAACCACCTTAAGTATTAATAGGTACTAAGTTGTTTTGTTACACCCTGTATTGCTCCCAAAAAATTGCCCCCAGCCAGGGGTAATATATAATCTTTCTTTTCTACATATTTCATTTTCCAAAAAAAAAAACATTATTACCGACGTAATAAAGCATATTGTGTTATAGTAGGAGTTGCATGGATATACCTTTGTACCAAAAATTGCCCCCAGCCAGGGGTAATATATAATCTTTCTTTTCTACATATTTCATTTTCCAAAAAAAAAAAACATTAGTACCGACGTAATAAAGCATATTGTGTTATAGTAGGAGTTGCATGGATATACCTTTGTACCTATAAAGGAAGGCATTGTTTGAGTCACTATACTTCATTAATGTCGTTATTCGTGATAGGCACACCGCGCAGTTTTTCCGCCCGAGTGCTGGGCATGGTATGGGCAGGCTTCGCAATGATCATCGTCGCTTCCTACACTGCCAACTTGGCTGCCTTTCTCGTGCTTGAGCGCCCTAAGACCAAGCTTACTGGCATTAACGACGCTAGGGTGAGTAAAACAATACTTTTAAAATAAGAAATCCCAAAGTAAACGGATTTAAGGATTTTCGTTCCCCAGTTGCGAAACACAATGGAGAATTTAACATGTGCAACGGTAAAGGGATCCGCAGTGGACATGTACTTCAGGCGACAAGTGGAATTGTCCAATATGTACAGGACTATGGAATCTAACAACTACGACAACGCAGAACAAGCCATTGAAGATGTCAAAAATGGGTATGATATAACTTGACTAATGTTGTTTAAAACACTTTCGCTGCTAAGCTCAAAACCATGATCCTCGCGTAGTGCTAAAATTGACGCCCCTCGTAGGTCGCGCGCACAGTCGTAACGTGGCAATGACTCACGTCGTGGGTCACCCGCACAGGCGTAAGGTTTGGGAAACTCACGCTGTCATGAGCACAGGCGAAATGCAATAGAACTTAAACCCCTCGTCGTAAATCGTAGGTCGTGCGCTCAGTCGTAAAGTTGAAACGATAAACGTGGCTCGTCTCGTGGGTCACCCGCGCAAGCGTAAGGTTGTCACTCGCGCGGTAAGTCAAAAGGACAGCCGAAATGCGATAGAACTGACTCGTTACGTGGGTTCTTTAGCACTGCGGCCCATTCGTACCTACCTACGACATAGGTTGTCAGCAGTAAAAGTGTTAAATAAGCGCCTAGGTGCCTATTACGTAGGCTTACCTACTAATTTTTCACTGAATAAATCAGAATATAAGTACCTATTAATACAAGCATCTAAGATTTATCCCTATCTACGAGTATGTTAGCATACGGCAGATGTGCACCCGGAGAGGTGGACCAAAATGGCCACAGAATGGGTTCCACAAGACGGTTTCCGACGCCGAGGAAGACCCAAGAGAATTTTGAATACCTTCCTAAACGATTGGCCCGATTTCGCGTTGCATAGGAGGATTGGAGGAAAAAGAGGGATTTGCCCAGCAGTGGGACACAAAATAGGATTAATAAAAAAAATGATGGCATACCAAACTTTTAAACCTGTTGTAGGAAGCTAATGGCATTTATCTGGGATTCATCACGGCTGGAGTTCGAGGCCGCTCAGGATTGCGAGCTGGTCACAGCAGGGGAGCTATTCGGCCGCTCCGGTTACGGTGTAGGCCTTCAGAAAGGCTCACCTTGGGCTGACCTCGTCACGTTGGCTATACTGGATTTCCATGAAAGTGAGTAGCCTCAAGTACCTGCCTATCCTAATCTAAATGGTATTATAAAACAGCGTCTAAAAAAATGTGTCTAAAAAAAAACATTGAAGATATTTACAAGAAAAAAAAAAAAAGAAAAAAAACATACGGGTCGAATTGAGAACCTCCTCCTTTTATTGAAGTCGGTTAAAAAAGATTACAATATGGTTTTTAGGTGTCCCTGACTCCAAATCTAAATTTTTTTAAGTAATTTTTCCTTCGGTTTGTTCGGGATTCACGCAAAAACTTATGAAACGATTATGATGTAACTTTCTTCGTTTGAAAGCTTAGGTTTTGATTTAAATCTGTTATAAAATTTGTGCCGACTTTTCTCGTAATTAATAAAAAATAAGTTTTGTTAACGGAAATTATTACAATCTAGATTAGCAGGTCTGAATTTATAGTTCAGCCAGGACGGATCAAAATATTGACCGTCTGGTATTTTTGTCCTAATTAATCCACAATTGAACAAAACTTAACATTCTAGGCGGCATAATGGAATCCCTCGACAACCAATGGATACTTCGGAACAACTTGTTAAACTGCGAAGAGAATGAAAAGACGCCGAACACATTAGGTCTAAAGAACATGGCGGGTGTTTTCATACTGGTGCTCGCCGGCATCATCGGAGGGATAGTTCTCATCGTCATAGAAGTCGTGTACAAGCGCCACCAGATCAAGAAGCAGAAACGGATGGAAATCGCGCGCCACGCTGCTGACAGGTGGCGCGGCGCCGTAGAGGTAAACAGAGCAAAGCCTGAACTCATCGAGTACGACATCAAACACATATACATAGAGAGCAAAATCTAATGTAAACCCACCCACTGACGTAATCAAATGTATTGTTAACGACCAATATTAAAAGTAGCGAAATAAATACGTTCATATTCATTTAGATTGTTGATTTCAATCACGTTAGTTGCCCCCGCTGCTTAAGGACGTCCACCGACAACTCGCTGGACGTGGCTATAGCTAACGCACTCGTAAGTAGACATTCGTGATGCCGTAGAACTTACAAGTTGCTACCACGAAAGTAAATAACGTAGTCTAGTTCATATTTTAGAACGCTTTTGGCTTTTTCAGCAAACAGTAAAGCGGCAGCTAAGCTTATTTAAAAAAAAAACTGTTAACGTGGGTGTAGTTAGTGTTTTATGACTTATAAGTATGTATATAATGTGATATTACAGCACAAAAAAGATGAGACACGCTGATTATAAATCTATTACCACCAGTGCCTAATATTGTAAAACATCGATATATCTATCGGAGATAATAACGTTAAATAACATAGCATATAATACTACATACCTTGTTCATACCATTTGGTCAAGATATTGAATAAATCTGCGTGATCTAGTACCTTTTACGTTACACAATACGAGTCAAGTTTCAGATTGCCTATTTTTTTAAATCGATATTTGAGAACAGCCATTTGCTTTGAATAACTGGTCCTACCTTTCCTCGTTAGTGCATCGGCCTAGCAAGTTTTTCATCGTATCATTAATGCGTACTTCAATAATTATAAATAAATAGGCACACTTACCTTCGTGGTAGTACTTGTGCTTTACAAACGGCAGTTCTTATAACAAATTGAATTTTGCAGAAACGCAAGACATTGCGGGCATCTATATTACCGTCGCAGAGACGCGCCAAGTCGAATGGAGTAAAGGAGGCGGGCAGCATCAGCTTGGCAGTGGAGCGCGGGGCCAGGCGGCGCGACGAGCCCCGCGTGCCTCGGTACCTTCCCGCCTACACACCTGACGTCTCACACCTTGTCGTTTAAAGGCTCTTCGTAACTCGTCAGTTTGTCGAATAGGGTACCAGTTTCAGAAATACTTCCTCGGGATGAGCTGGAAGATTTTACGAATTAACTATATCCAGATTCAAGCCCTCTTTTATTGTTGTTACGTGCGTTGGGGAGACGTAGGTAGGTATTTATTTCTATACAGGATGTATGGAAATGTATAATTAACCTTTAAACCCCATACTCTACCCATGAAACTGAACAACTTTTACTATTGGAGCAAACCTGTCAGTGCAAAACCTGAATAGATTTTACTAGGGCAGCAACCCTAGCAAAAGCTATTCAGTTTGATGGGTAGAGTACCTATGTTTAAAGGTTAATTATACTTTTCCTTCTTACACTTGTATAGAGGGGCGTAGTTTGATGATTAAATGTATGTCGTAGGATAAATTAAGTGAAAAATGCAATCAACATAACCACAACAAAACCTACAATAGATTCTAGAGAAAGTTGATAGAGAATGCCATGAATACGAAGCGGAGGTGGAAGTTTAATTTAAAAACGTTACTTGTGATGTTACGGATATCCAACGTATAGGAAGGAAGTAATATCACACTTTAGAATAGTTACTGCCTGCCAATCTAGCCTCTATATCGTACATGATAAGAACTACTTTGGAAGGAATTTAGATAGTGATATAATGATTTCTGATAAAACAGTTATCGGCCTACACATTAAACACCAAATAAAGTTGCTGTGACTAGTTAAAATAGTAACTATAAATACTAATAAACAAAACCTAGTTAAAAACATGATTAGCCAAACAGCAAATCACTGCTTATTTGATAAATAATATATAATTAGTCAGTTAAATACATATTCTTTTCTTACTGTTATTCAGGTTTTATATATTAATATTAAATAATATATTGTATTTTATTTGAGAAAAGAACTCGGGACTACAATAATGATTACAATATCATTCACATGTGGTTGATTTTTTCAAAGTTATATATGATGTTGCAGTGTCATTCATTATTTATTACACTAATTTTATGGAAGAAATTATATTTTATAGATTTATTCTACGCAGAGCAATAAATGTTGGTGTCAATGTAGTACACAATTTTTCATTTTAAACCCCCCTCTATTTGAGCAACAATTAAATAATATACCAAGAGGATGTTGCAGAACAATCTCAGATGTATCTCGCACTGAACAAAACGAAAGGACTTATCAGATAAACGGATGTAATAGTGAAACACCGGTTTTAACACATCTATATATTTACATATGAATTTAACAGTGCTATAATGGAAATTACATACAGTATCTTATATTAAGAGCTATGGTGCTACATAAAAGAATTCAAAGCGAGCCTAACTTTGTTTTGATTGCCAGGATAGCATGCTGTTCAGGAATGTATTGTTCAGATGTAAGATTTAAGTGTGACACCACACTACGTCCAGTCAAATCTGCTCCGATTTAAGTGAAAATAGCATGAGATGCTGCTGTCATACGACAACCTTACAGCTTGCAATTATTCCTCACGATTGATTTTATAGCTTTGATATATAAATACAAATACCAGACATTAACAACAACATTCAGAATGGAAGAAGGGGTATAGTGAACAATCTTACATGCAATTAACATTGATCTACTACTGTCGCAAAACCCTCACTGTGTAGAGACTTGTGCTATCGTAATACTGTAAGTTGGAGTCTATGTAACAGTTTAGATGTTGTATGATACTTGGATTACACAGTTAAATGATAAACATTATCTATATTCTATAGACTACTTTCTAAAATACATATAATAATATTATAATGTGCTACATGAATGAATTGCTTTAATAAAATACTTATAGATAGACATTGATGACATTTTAGCAGGCGAAACTAATGTCACAGTTAGACCACAGCGCTGGGTCCTAGGTCCCAGAAATCAGCAACATACATGATCTAACATAAATGTTATACATTTTCTGGCGACTTAGTGATTAATAATCGGTATATATTCTAAATAGCGCGAAAATTGTACGCATAATTACATTATAATTAATTAGGCAAAAGGAAAAACTATAAATATCATTTTAGTTCTACAAATTACGAAACTTTAAATATATTGTTAGTAATAACAAATGTGTATATTATGTTGCCGGCCAATACGTTTAGTCGGTGAATTTACGGTTAGGGTTGCGGCCGAAGAGCGCGGTACGGATCTCGGGCAGGAGTTGCTGCGCAATCAGCTCCAGGCGCGACTCCAGGGTGTTGGAGATCTGCAAAATGGAGCAACGCTCACTATCACACCTGCTGTACTCCACAGAACACGATTACAGCCGCAGTTAGACACTGGCTGTCGCGAGAAACTATTGCAACCTCAACCATCTGGCTAAAGTAAAATTTACCCGAAAACAATATATGACATTTCTCCTATTGACAAGTCATAGAAAAAATAAATAAACACATAAGCCTGTAATAGCACATACCTTGATGCGACCCTTAGCTGCGATTAGATCAATTCCACCGCAGGTGTCGGGTGAGAGATAGTTTTCCGTGTCCACCTTGAGTGCTACGTCCTTCTTGATCTTCGCCTTGTAGTCTTGCTGGGCGCGACTGAGGATCGAATCCACTAGGCTCTTGTCTTCCTGTCGCACACGGAGAATCACGGATGGCTCCACCAGCTGAATGAAACAAATAAGTTCAGTTTATCTGTTTTCTATCTATCAATTAATTTGAATGACATTTCATGGGCATTTTGTGAATAACGATGGTATAAACGGTATAGTTTAAAGTACTCTGTAAAAATAAATGAATCTGCAATAACCTTTTATTACTGATAATCAAGATAAGGCCAAACATTTAGCCCTTATAATATAATCCTTCCAGCGTCTTCCATTGCACTCTATCTTTTGAGAGTCTAGTCTATAGAGAACCTGCGACTGCTCTGATTGATTTGAAACCTTACATTTAAATACAACTCTAAAAAGCCGCCATACTGAATACATATCTAATCGTAAGAAAGTTTTTACAAATAGACTAAGATGCCAGTGATCTAAGAATGTGATCCTGGCAAGAAGCGATCTATTTACTTCGCTTTGCATAACAAAATTACCAGTGCAAGCTGAGAAATTTCAAAGACAATAAAATAAAAATATGTAATCCTTCCTATTTGCATACTACTTGGGTTTTAAATAGGTGCTGTAAATGTTAAAGACAGTTTACCTGGAAGAGCGCTTGGACCATGAGTGTGACAAGCAGATCGGTATAAAGTTTGGTGTCCTTGGGGACGTCAGCCAGGCGCTTGCGGGCCTCGTCCAGCACGTTGCGTACATGGTCCTCACGTACTTTTAGTACTGTCAGACGAGCTTGGTTCAGCATGTTCGATGATTGACTGTCAGGATGAGGACATCATTAGAATTGTGCTCGTATTTCAGTTTGTCAGTAACACCAAATAAATGTTTTATCTTGATTGAGAATGTTGACATCTTATACACATGGGAGACACCACATCATACAATAACAAAACCCAAAAATGGCACGTCTCTAATGTCATCTTAGTAGTTTGGTTGTGCTTTGCTGCCATACATTGCCGCCGACATTCCAGTCCCTTGAAATGTCCATGGTTACTAAGCAGTGAGGTAAAACAATCAAGCACTCTTTTGCCACCCCGTTAACAGCCAGATGCAAAGTCCTTGGGTATAGGATGTCATTGGTTGACATCAAATACTATCCATTTACATGGTGTAAAACAACACCCCAACATAAGGTGCAGTTAACTAATAGTAGTCATTGTGTATATCACATGAAGCAGATGCATCATGTTTATAAATCAATACTTCCAACATGTTATGTTAAAGCTCACTCTCATAGAATGCAATGAAACGAAATAATGACATAAGGACTGTCTATATCCACCTTAAATATTACATAACATACAAAATTGGTATATAAAGATATCAATATGCTATGAGACTATTGAATTACTGCAGAATGTGTGAAAATTTTTATCACATGAATTAAGTTATTTTAGAAAAAAAAAAAAAAACAAATTGTGACTGTGTCCAGCATTAGGATTGTTGGTATGTACAGAAAGAGTTTATAATGTTTATGAGTAACTTTTACAATTATATGTAGTAATTATTAAGTAATCTGCGCTATCATTGTAACTTCTTGTTAGATAGGTACAATGCTGTTTGAAATACAAGAAGTGTAATTATGGAGCCCTAGTTATGATTTATGATTCAAATTGACAAAACAGAAACAAATGACAGGTATTGTAAGATGTAGTGCTACATCCAGTACTGAATAGATGTAAGTGATAATTAATATGCACATCCAAGTACTTTATCAACTAAATTATTGGATATAGAAATCACATGACTTTCATTACAGATAAAAAGTTGATTCTTGTCACTGTAATGTACATTATGGTGTTAAGAATGAACAGGAAATGCGAAAAAACTGAGATCTTAGTCAGTTCAACCTGAAAGAACTACTATAATATGGAGTCATGTCATATGACTATAGATACATAGATAAGAAGCATATAATGTGATCAAAACCTACATCTTTTTCTGGAGTTCGACCTGTTTTTCCTTCTTCTCATAGTACTCCATGATCTTGAGGCGCTGCTGTTGCACGAGGCGCCCCTTCTCGATGTTGAACTCCTCCTCGGCTTTGGCGTCGATTTCTTCGGCTTTTTCATTTGCCTCTTGCTCGATGAAGGCCATCATGTGCTTGATCTGGTAACGGGAAATATTTTACAGGAAATTCTAGAAACTTAACTCCGCGGTCACTCATGGTTATTGGTTTCTAAGATGGATGGATGGAATAATGGAAATGGTGCAAAGGTAGTATGGATCAATCATCCTGACAATCTCTGAAATGTACGTGTGGCATTGTAGATTCAGGTTTCTCTGTATACGTACCTGCTTTTGAACATCTGCATCGCTGAGCGCCATGGCTGTTAATTATTATTTATTCCACTAACACGTAAAACAGCCGACAATGAGCCAGAAAATGAGAAACTGACTGAGAAATGTAAGTCGACGCCTATCAGAACTTCTTCATGGAACTCGTACAATCATATGATCCCGGTGTTGCCAAAATCACAGCGTCAAAGTCCCACCGAATCGACCATAGACAATTTTATTTAGCGGAGTTTGAGTTGTTTTTATATATAGGTTCACATCCGATCCCAGCGGCCGATGCGACTGACGCGTGGTTCTGTCATAATTATATGCCATACGTTTTCATAGTAAGCTCGCGGCCGACGGCCGATAGTTACTATGAAAACATGACAGAACCACGCCTCAGCCGCATCGGCCGCTGGGATCGGAAGTGGACCTTAAATATAAGTTATTGAGATAACGTAAAGTTTATAACAGAAACGGATAAGCAGAGATTAGTTATACATTTTTTTTAGCCACGCATGACCTCTTTCTTCGTATTTTCATCCTGAAACGTTATTTAGCAAAAAGTAACCATTGGTTACAAAATGTACTTCTAAACGATGATTGTTAGTTGTAGCAAAGTTTTTATCAACCTCAAAATGAAAAACGGAGATAGGTTTATGTATGAAGATATGTACATATTTATGACTAGATTGGGTGGGCCTTTGCTCATTTATGTAAAGTCGAATAAATTAGAGTTTGCCATTGAGTCAATTCAGTTTGTTAGGTATTGCTTCTTTGTGTGTTGGTGTTTATCTAGAAGATGAATTGAAATGGACTTTGTGTCTGAAAACTTATCTTCGAAACTACTCGAAATAATTTAATTTTCCCTTAGTTATAGGACATTTTTATGGTAGGGTAATTTTAGTGCGTGATTAGGAGGTGGTCAAATTAGCGTGTCATTAAATATTAAAAAATTTGGAAATGGTATAAACTGTACCTAAACCAACTTCTTATATATTTTTTCTTACAAAAATATTTAACACCAGTTTTGTAGCTAAAATTTGTTATGAAATATTTTGTTGAAATATTGAATAACTCTGTGACTGACTATTATAGATTTCCGCTTTCAACAATATGGCCGCCAGTTGTTTAGGGTAATGTGGCGTTTGATCAAACCGAGTGAAATTGTTACAATATTTACTAGTAACGCAAAGATGTATAAAGTTTTCATCGTTTTATAGCAGTGTAATACGCAGAGACTGTAAAACGCACGTTTTTAGTTGGTGTTTAAAATTTGGAATGAACAAGTCGTCTTGAAAATTGAACAGTCAACAAACTTTTGTTTATTTCATTGCAGTGAATTTATTTGTTTCTACTCAGAATACTTGATTATGAACCATCCTTACGTTTCTTGAAATAGTGGCACAAGGACTGACGTCGACACATTTAGGTAAATGTTTACAATATTTGAAGAAATGAAATGAAATTATACATCATCCAGGGTCGCCATTGTTTGACAAGGGACCAATAAAACGATTTACCGTGCAAATTCATATTCCTTGGATTCACGACCTGTTTTTTAAATTATCACTATCATAAATGCGCCTCGTAATGGTGTACGGTTCAGCTATGCCTACCTACAGTTGTTAAATTGCCCCTGCTGTTTCAGTTATCCCCATTTAGCGCGATTATTTGTGTTGCATTACATTTCCCAATGATATTACTTATAAAGCATAATCGTGACGCTCGCTATGTGAATTCATGCTTCATGTCCAAATTTGAAAAGCAGTTTCAGTTATGCTAAGGGTCGTCGCAAACGAGCCACCGTCCACAGCCACTGGTGACCAGCGACAAGTAGTTCTCACGTTTTTACATACATTTTGTATGGTATCGCCGCACACGTGTGGCTAGTGGCCACCACTCGCTACAGCAGTGCCCTCACCATCTAGCCACCAGTGGCTGACTCTAGTGGCTCGTTTGTGCACGGCCTAACTATGAAACTGTTTTTATTTGTTCATTTATTTGTTTAGGAAAGTGATGTTTCGAAGATGTGGAAATCAATTGGGGGTGCGAAAGAAAATAAGCCTATGTAGGTATTTAGACATATATGCTAGAGTGAGATACACAGACTACCCCAAATGATTACCATACATTACGAAACGTAGCCCAAATTATTGCATTGCTTGCATTAATCCATTTCAAATGTGTAGGTAGTTTACTCTTATAAGCGAAATGTTAAATTGTGAAGTGTTTCTGTTACTTAAGGTTTTTAAATAGAAGTATCAATGTTCCCTCAAGATAGAAAGTTAACAAATTGTATGAATCGAAGACAGCTGCATTTGCATGCATTTAATTTGGTGAAATGTTAGTATCTCAGATTACACTATGCTAGACAAACATTAATATAAATGGTACTTAGTAAATAAGTAGTTTACTGGTATCAACACTGACATATACTCTAGCGATAGACAAGCTCGTTCAAACAAACAATATGTCACACAAATCAACACAAAATGACACATTGCAGTCTGTCACTGCCATGAGCACCGCATTCAAGTGGACCATGTTGCCTCTATGAAAGGGCCTATCTATCGCTAGATTATATGTCAATGGGTATCAAGGGTCCATTTCATAATGTGTGGATTCCATAGAGGTAATTCGAATTTTACAATATTGTTTAATAATCGACCTAAGTGGAACCGAAGGTGAATGAAATGTCACCTAACATTTGCCTCAATGTTTTGCAATCCATTCATGCTAATTTCGTGCTGTCAAGTGTGAATTCCCTCGCTGCCGGATCATAAAGTTTAATTTCACCTGATAGGTCAACTATCAGATAGTATGGAGTTTTGACAAGCTTTAGGTGGGCTTTGGTCAAATTTTTTGTCATATATTATGTGGTTGTAATGGAGAACGCTTATTTTTTTCATAGTACAGCTGTGTTGCTAACAATAATGTTTCATGTTTTAATTTAAAAAAAAATTATCCATCAATAAAACAATTATAATTTAGAATATGGCAGTAACAAAACTGAAAAGGCAAAATCACAATGTTTTGGACCGATTTCGTATCTGTAAATAAATATGGCAAGACCTGTTTCTATTTATTTATTTATTTATCGTATGGCTGATTCTATTACACTCAAAAATCACAAAATAAAAAATCAAAACACTGAATACAAAAAGAGCAGCGAGTCATCGAGTCGATCCAGGTACGTCACAGCTGCCGGTGTCAGATCGTTGAAGTCCTCCATGATGCCACGGTATGAGTACAAGGGGCATTCGGATACAATATGTTTCACGGTCTGCTGGGGGTCGCCGCACGGGCATGCCGCTGATTCGCTCCATCCCCACTTGTGCCTCATATAGCCGCATTTAGCATGGCCGGTTCGAAGCCTATTCAGGCGGCACCAAACTTTGCGACGATGGTCAAACCCTGCTGCTGGCCTTTGAGGACTGAACGTGAAGATGTCGGAGTCCCTGTTCCGTTCCATCCAGTCAGCTTTCCACTGCTCTGCTATGTCCCACGCTGTGTTGCAGTGATGGACTTTCACAGCGGGTGGGTGCCGTGATTTTAGTCGGCAGCATCGGAAGTCCTGTAGGTATTCGTTTACGGGGAGGTCTGGGTGGTCCTGTATCTTTTTCAGCTCTCGGACCAGGTGCCCTTCTCTACGCAACTCAGGCGCTGCTATGTGGCTGAGCACGGGCAACCATTCAGTTGGCGTGGATCTGATACACCCCGTGATAATGCGCATGGCCCTATTGAGTTGGGTATCCACTTTCGGCGTGTGGGCACTGTTCAGCCAGATCGCTGAACAGTATTCTGCAGTAGAGTACACGAGGGCCAGAGCCGAGGTTCTCAGGCAACGTGCACTTGCCCCCCAGGTTGTACCAGCAAGCTTTTGGATGATGTTGTTTCTGGTGCTAAGTTTTGCGCCTACCTTCCCAAGGTGCTCTTTAAACGTAAGAGCTCGATCCAAAGTAACACCCAGATATTTTGGGGTTGGGTTGTAGGTGAGAGCCACTCCACGAAAACATACCCCCAGTTTTTCATTTGCTAGTTGGTTGCTGAGGTGGAAGCAGCATGTTTCGGTTTTCGACAGGTTAGGACAGAGTCGCCACTGCTTGAAGTAATAGTCCAGGAAGGAGAGGTCCGCCTGTAGGACTGGTTTCGCAGCTAGGATATCGCGGGTTTGGTATGCGATGGCCAAGTCGTCGGCGTATGCAAATTTCCGTGAGCTTGTGTGTGGGAGGTCATGAATATACAGGTTAAACAGAAGAGGAGCCAGGACTGAACCTTGTGGCAGGCCATTATTTAGAGTTTTGGCGCGGCTAATATCGTTGCCGAGGTTCCTGGTACCTGTTTCTATGATCCTATCTCACAACAAATATCAAAAATATTTGATCAAAGGCAAAATGATTAATAATGTTAATATTACATTATCATAATAAATATGACTCATATTCTATTCTATTTTTTTAAAAATATGGCTGCCATCTTTGGTTTATGATGATTTTGCCAATGACGAGTTTTTATAGCAAAAGTGCTTGACGTTGTACGGTTATATTGATATTTTGGTGACTTCAAGGGTTGTTCTTATAAAAGAACAATATCCTGAGCCACCACTGGAGTTCCACTGTAGGCCGGGGATGGGGCAACCGACGCGCACATGACCGCCCAATAGCAGACCCACAAAGCAACTCCAATATGACTCATAGATCTGTGATCCTAGATAAATGATAGTGTAATACCCACCTTTAACTTGCCAGATCTTTAAAGTTATTCAATATACCCGCAAGTATTTCAAAACAAGATTTTCAAATAAGAAAGAGTGTTTGATCAGTCTCATTACTTATTCTTTTATGTGAATGAAATATCGTTTGGTTGTCCCATGTTATGAAACAGACCCATAGATATGAAAGTTGTTATCATAGAGAACCAAATAGAATAAATCATATTTGTTTACAAATTCCAATTTGATATGTAAACATGCATATTATTTTATATTATGGTCATGCAAATTTACAAGTTGAGATTGTAGATTTTGTTGTAGCAAATATTAGTAGTAATAGGTATTCTGTGTATTTAAATAAACAGACAAAAGTCCTGTTTCACCACTTCAGGATAAGTTCTTAATAGCTTATCTGACAGCTTGTTTTTGAAATATGTCAAAGGATTTAACATATAAGCTATTCAGAAGTAGTGGAACTGGCTCTAACACGTAATTTAATAAAATCTAGTATAATGTCTGATCCTTTATCATTAACATTTATTAAAGACCCGTTTTTCTGTCATTCCATCTCTCTTCATTGTTGTATTTATCGACCCTTCTGGCCTCAAAGACCGTAAACGCCACTTTTGGCCAAAATGAGTTAAAAATGCAGTTTTGTTTATTTTTTTTCGCTCTATCGATCGGTGCATTCTCCTGTAAAAAGTCATTTATTACAACCTTTGAGGCCAGAAGAGTCGAGGATTTTGATCTGGTGTTCACTAATATGTAGACTGATTCATAAGGTTTTGTGTACCCGTGCGAAGCCGGGGTGGGTTACTTATAAATAATAATACCCCAGCTGGTGTATGCTTGTACTTTATGCATAATACCCACCTTAAGAGCGAATTTTAAATTATCTATGATGTCCATTCAACAATTTGGCCTAATTCAATTTTGGGTGACTTGACATCAAATGTGTTGATAGAATTTAATTAATATAACATTTCCGACTGATTACAAAAATGTAACTCCTAAATGTTTGTCTAATTGTATTATCAAAATCGATTTGATAAAGTGTGTGTATGTCTGTTGGTTCTCATGTTAATTGTCATCAATCACACAACATTTTCGGCTTATAAATGTCTATTTGAGGATTGTGCAGTTTCAACTGGTAATTATTCAAAGCGACAATCCCACTAAACCCATTATGGCTCTTAAATAAATTGCTTCCATCACATAAGCTGAGTAAAATTACTTTTTCTTTATTATAAAGCTTTTCGTTATGTTCTTTTTGGCTTTAAAGTGTAACCCATCTTTAGTTTTAATAGTTCATAATCATGTTTAAGCCTGACCAGGAGTATAAAAAACCTGGTTTGGGGGCGCTGCAATCGACTGTCACCTTTAAAATGTTAGTGTTTCAAGTACAAAAATTAGTTCCAATGATTTTCCGCAACATGGCGAGGTTTTTTATATTTCTGGTCGGGCTTTAAAAGCATTTACGATTGAGCGATTTCCAGTGATTTTCTAAGGGGATGCTAGATGACGCCACAGTCATCGCGAGTTAAGGTCAAAATTTCAAAATGAATTGAATGAGTTCTATGGAGAGATAAACATGCCATCTGTTGAGTTTTGTAGGAAGTAAAATAGATAGATAAAACTTACAAATGTAAAATGTATTATTACAAGCGCTAAAAAATACGCCGAATCTCTTCGAGAAAAGGTACGGTAGTGCGCCGCTTTTTTGGATTGTATCGGCGGGAGCACTACCGTGCCCCCAGATATCGTAATTCTACCCAGTTTCCTGTGTTTTATGAATTTATAAAACTTATACAAATTGAGAAAGTGTAAATATTTAAATATTCTATTATTGCATTGCAGGTTATGGCAAACTTGAATTTCCAGCAAGCCCCTAGAAGCCTAGCCAGCGGCGGTGTAGGCGGTCGCGTAGGCTCTGGGCTGGTAGGGGGAGTATCGGGACATGTGACGCCCACTTTCGGGGGCGCCTTGTCGCCGGGCCGGGGCTCAACGGCGATGCCCGGCGGCGCGCCGCCCTCGATGGCATCGCGGGCGACTCTATTCGGGCAGCGCGCATTCGCCGACCGCAGGGTTCCTATACCGACACCTTTGTCACAGCATAACAATTCCATGGTGAGCCTTCAGTTTTATACCTTAATTTCAGAGCCAGAGATGATAGTCCATACGGAAGAGAGTAAGCTCCTATCATGAGGCAGCTGTTCGATTCGTGGCCTGTACCACTAGTTTTACGGAATTTATGTACGGTTGTATTTATCATTAACTAGCTCGGCGGTGAAGGAAAACATGGTGAGGAAATCTGCATTCCCCAGAATGAAAAGAAAATACCATAAGTTCGGAGGTAAGCGTAAAATATGGGTGAGCTTGGGGCGAACACAAAGGACCAGCGATATGGTCTCAGTGTTGCATAACGACCCTTGCTTGCAATAGCCCAACCACAAATCGATCCTATACCGACACCTTTGTCACAGCATAACAATTCCATGGTGAGCCTTCACTTTTATACCTAGGCGTTAGATTTAATTTTTCAAAGAAAGATTGTTCGTATGAGCCTTAACTTTAAGATTTATTTCAAGAAATCTTAGATCAGTCACACCTTGGACACTTCAGCTTAGCTGTCTTTTCATACAAATGGGAAAAATTTAAAAGAAGAGTTAATGTTTGATACTGATTGAGTGCGAGAGAGACAGGAATACGCATTTGCTTAAGAGGAACCACAGTTCAAAAAGAGGGGGTGAGGCAAAGAGTCGAATGGAGGCAGGGGATATCTGTACTGTGTTGTAGTACTAGATACTCTTTCTTATGCTGTTGATCAGTTTTAATGACTCATTGGTGTGCATAAGGTTTCATAGTTAAAAATGGTACCAGAATGATGAGATAGAAATGTTGTCCAACAGTCTAGTATGAGCAACCTGTCTCGATTCAACGCGGGCAGCAACTACCATTCTGTGTTTGGCGAGGGCGGCGATACTTCGACGCCTCCGCTACTGGACCTGAGCGAGTTCCCCTCGCTGACGGCGCGGGGGGCCGGGGACCAAGCACCCACCGCCGCGCCGCCGCCACCTGGCTCTAAACCTTACGGTGAGACATCTACATTTTACCTCCATAAAATACTAAAGATATCAATCTTTATTATTTTATATATTTTTTTTTTTATATATTACGTGAGTCAAAATGGATCTCAAAATATGGAAGTGCTCTTCAACCATAATTCAATAGCTCTCACTTGATAGTGAGAGCCATATTTGATGTTCCATATTTTGAGATCCATCTCACTTGATAGTGAGAGCTATTGAATTATGGTTGAAGAGCACTTCCATATTTTGAGATCCATTTTGACTCACGTAATATACTAAAGAGGGAACTATTCTTCATTAAAGAATCATTTGAGGAAGGGAATCCCATGTTATTTTAATTCATAATTGTATAATGTAAGTACTCGTATCTTGAAGGTACATGACAGGCAGGTATTTTATAATTGTTAGTTACACTTACAAGGCCAGTAAATAATAAGTATTAAAAAAAAATTGTGACAAATTCATTTGCCAAAGCCCTAAGGCGTATAGCATATAGGAGTCCAGGCAGCGTCGAGGCGCGGTCGTGTGCCTTGGTGACCTTGACATACGGTCGGTAATTTATATCATTCTAATCCGAGCGACGCTTGGCTTGGATTTATTCTTGGTATACAATTATCGACCGTATGTCAAGGTTGCCAAGGCGCGCCCGCGCCTCGACGCCGCCTCGACTCCTTCTGTATGCTACACGCCGTACGCTTTATAGTCAGGACTGTAATATAGAGCAAAATTTGTGCAGTTGGTATGGTGAAGCAGCCAACATCGGAGCAGTCAGAGTTCACGATGTCGTCGGAGGACTTCCCTGCGCTCCCGGGCACGTCGAGCACCGGCGGATCTGCGCCGGCGCTGCCGCCCACCTCCGCGCCCTCTGCGGGCCACGCGGTGCCCGACTACGCCAACCACAGTGCTGAGAAGCCCAGGAAAGGAATACAGACCTCACCTGAAGGTTAGAACTATACAATGTCTGAAATGTGACTCGCTTGCATTTTTAGTTTAGTTGTGCTACGTGTATAAATAAAGCAACCTCCAACACCGATGCCTTAATTGATTTACACTGTTTGTATCTCTTACCATCCCCATTGTCCTGTCACGAGTTAGAGACGATGTCGCAATCATGAATGTTCCTGCATGATAACTGGACCAAAATAATTGAAAATGACTATCCGATACGTAGTGTGAAACTATGAGTTGGGTGAACTTTTCGTGTCTGACAATAAATTATTTTCTCTCCCCAAAGTTGTCAATCAAGGAGCGCATACGGATTTATATGGTGTGTATTAGAGATTGATTGGGATGGTTATATGTTAAAGTGGCCTTCCACCTCTAATATGGTAGATGCTAAATGTAATTTATGTTGTGATGTTGAGAATAGTAAAAGCGGCTTTAATGTATTAACCATGAAACAAAAGATTGAATGTTTTTCCTGCAGTACATCAATGTTTAATATGTTGCTATTTTAGGCAAAGTAACGAACATACCCGAGACAATGATGCCCAACCAGTTCGGTATCGTCGGCCTGTTAACGTTCATCCGCGCAGCCGAGTCGGACCCCAGCCTGGTCTCGCTGGCCCTGGGGCAGGACCTCACTGCGCTCGGACTGAATCTGAACTCACCAGATAACCTCTATTTAACATTTGCTGGACCTTGGGCCGACACGCCATGCAGGTCTGTTCCTATATCTGTTTTATACTAGACTAGTGTTTTCCCGCGACTTCGTCCGCACAAATTATATACCAGATTTTAAGTCTGATCATAAGCTATCGAACAAAAAAAGTTTCAGCAAAATCGGTTCAGTAGTTTTTGCGTGATGCGCGAACAAACAAACAAACAGACAGACAAAATTTCTAAAAAAAGGTTTATTTAGAGTCAGGGATACCTAAAAACCATATCGTAATTTTTTTTTGTTAATATCTTCAATGTACAGACACACTTCAGTTATAGTTTTATAATAGTTTAGATTAATAGTATCTATAATAATAGTTCTTTGTTATTTGACAAATCATTTATTTGTATATAGGTCCTTTAATTAACCGCCCTTTGCAGACCTCAAGATATGGACTATCACGTTCCTCCTGAATATCTGATAAACGGTTCCATCAGAGAAAAGCTGGCGCCTCTTCGGCTCAGTCGATATAAAGAAGATCTTCTCTTTTATCTGTTCTACTGCTTCGTCGGCGATGCCCTGCAGGTTGCAGCTGCAGCAGAACTGTAAGCATATTCATTTACAATCATCTACTAGTTTCTGATTTACTACAATTTCATTCAATCGCAAAAGGGGTTTTGGAGTAATGGTCACGTCTCTTTGCTGCTCTAAGTGTTCTAATATTAACCTCATACTACATACTAGAAGCAGAGACGATTGTCGTGACCGTACTGTGTAATACATCCCTCTAAGTATACGTGAAGCCCAGAATATGTTGTTGTTGTTGTTACTGCTTGTTACTCGCACAAAAGCATGCCAGTTACTGGTAAGAAAGAGCTACTGGCATGTGCATCGAGATTCTGCCCGTAGCTCCCATGCCAGTGCAAAGCATGCCAGGAGATTGCAGCTTGTTTGATTTTTTTCCTGTCGCGGGGAAGTGCGGAGGCGGACTCGCTTGGCGCTCACTGGCATAAACAAGCTTGTTCTAGAAACTGGTGTGCCACCCATGTGTATCGTGGCTTCACGGAATGCCTGTAAATGGCATGCTGGTTTACCAGCACCTGGCATGCCATTAACAGGCATGTGTATTCTGGGCTATGTCATACAGCATTGTAACATTAATAACTCTTTGTAGGTATAATCGTGAATGGCGATATCATATGGAGGAGAAGGTGTGGATCTCTCAGGCGCCCGGTATGCCCATGGTAGAGAAGACTTCTACCTACGAACGCGGCACATACTACTTCTTCGATGCGCACAACTGGCGCAAAGTACGTGATAATAACGTTACGGTTGTAAAGCCTGACCAGGAAAATAAAAAACCTGGATTGGGGGCGCTGCAATCGACTGTCACCTTTAATGTTAGTGTTCCAAGTACAAAAATTAGTTCCAATGATTTTCCGCAACATGGCGAGGTTTTTTATTTTCCTGGTCAGGCTTTACCTCATCTGACACCACGGAATCAAATTTTTTGACGCTCCATTTCCTTTTCTGTCGCTCATGAACGTCATTTTCTAGAGCGAGAAAGATATCGGGAATGCGACAGCACCGGCAGTGCTGCGACCTTTCTCGCTCTAGCAAATGAGCGACGGAAAAGGATTGGGCGTGAAAAAATGCTGCCAGATGATGCTCAACACTAATAATTCAAATTGGTTTGAGGCCTTTTATCACTTTACAGAAATGCAATAATCTTAAAATACTTATGATATTTTACATGTAGCGTAGACTTGGATTACAGGATGGATTGGATAAACAGATTGTTCTCTTTCCTATTCATTTTAAAGTCGTCGTGTACGCATATCAACATCATACCCAAGCCGGGTATAAACCTCCATCTCATCATGCCATTTATCTCAGTCCGGTGCTTGTCATATCCAAGACAATTGCAGCTCGACGACCCAGTCTTCCCTTGTTTGATCTCGGCCACGGCAATGAGTTATGTTTCTTCTTCATTGTTTTAAGCTTAGACCATATTACTAAGGACATGTTACGCGCTTAGACGATTTATATAGGGACCCGCCTCGCCATAGCATTTCCCCTCTGCCAACGTGCAAGATCAAAAAATCGTACGCATTTACATACAATTTTATACCTTATCACTAAACGCGACAGCCTATAATTGCAGAACAATAATTTTAAACTTATCACGTTTGGGGTTCACACGACAGCTTTTTATTATTTTTAACATTCAAAATTAGATTCGAAAGTAATGGAATAAAGTCCAAAGTTGCGGATTTCATGCTACCTCGCACCCCGCAAAAAGTGGCAGAAAAGTTTGTTAGTAGAATTACACGCGTAACTTGTCCATTTATTAAAATAGTCGAAGGTTACGCGTGTAATTCTATTAACAAACTTTTCTGCGGGGGACGAGGTAGCATGGAGTCCGCAACTTTGGATTTTATCCATTACTTTAGATTGTAATTTTGATTGTTAAAAATAGTCTCGTGTAAACCCCGAACGAGACTAGTTTGAAGTTATTGTTATAGGCTGTCTCGTTTATTGATAAGGTATAAAATTGTATGTAAATGCACATGATCAATTGATCTTGTAATGTAGCAGAGGGGAAATGCTAAGTCGAGGCTGGTCCCTAGTTGTATGGTGTAAGTTATTTAGTTATCAAAATGACTGGAGGACAATGAAATCAAAAGCATAGGAAACTGGTAAAGAAATGCGACGGTGTTAGAAATGCACGGGAAGTGCCGTTTGTTGTCGGATTGAAGCCTACAGGGTCTTGTCGCACAAATTTAATTTGTCCCGCGGAGACAATATAATTTGAGCTCTATGCACTAGAAATTAAGTATACATTCATGTTGTTCAATCCACATCCAACTTAGTAGCCGATAGCTAACCAGATTATTTTCGTATTGTTATATACAGGTGCCGAAGGAATTTCACCTGGACTATAGCAAACTCGAGGGCCGACCGCAACTGCCACCTCATGTGCTTACGTAGCGTCTCCCATCTCTGACACACCTATTGTAGTTTTGTTATATAAAAGTACAAGTTTAAAAAAATCTTACCGTTTTATTTTTTTCTACTCATTTGGTCATTCGTCTAGTCATTCTTCGATTTATGTATCTAGCCAGCTACTAACCTATATTTTTTTCTTAGGGCTCTTACAGACGAGCGACACTTTGCGGTCGCAGAGGGTCGCACGACCGTCGCGCTTATAGACTTTACGGTCGCCGTGTGTCGCGCGACCCTCTGCGACCGCAAAGAGTCGCTCGTCTGTCTGTAAGAGCGCTTAGATAAACAATGGGTAGTTTAATAATATCGCGTCCGTGGGAGTTCAAGGGTTTAATTTAGGGTTGAACTACACCACACAGCACAGCATCGCATTTTTCCGTCGCTCCATCCTTTCCTGTCACCCAGGAACGTCATTTGCTAGAGCATATAAGATAGACGGAACGCGATCGCATGATGCGAACGCGGAGCGACGGAAAAATGCGATGCTGTGCTGTGTGGTTCAACCCTTAAACTACCCCTTTTAAAAGAAAATAATTGGAAGGAAACAGCCATAACAGAATATGATAGTTACGTATGGAACATAGACAATACACTTGTTTTAAGATACATGTAGGTATACTAACACTTATATGGGCATCTTGTCTGAAATAAATTATTTGAATTGAATTGAATACCTATTTCCAGCTTACTGATGGAACTGCAAGACTGGGTATGATATTATGTATTTGCATAAACTCACGACCAATCCCTTTCGGGGAGTGGGAAAACATAGCTAGCTTTAAAAAATGTCACTTATGAACTTTTGCGGCCAGCGTGTCTTTTCAAGCAGTAGGATCATGAGGATTTGAAAATCCTACTTAATATCTTGGACATTGTCGCACAAGTGATCCGGTTCCATTTAGGGTTGAACTCATAGAGAAATTACACGCTCCCCTTGGGTTGAACTACACATGGCCGCACGCGATCGCACTTTTTCGTCGCTCCATCCTTTTCTGTCACTCAGGAACGTCATTTGCAGTAGAGCATATAAGATCGACGGAACGCGATCGCCTGCGGCCATAGGCGAAGTATTTTTCGCTTACGCTGATAGACGAAACATTAGTGTAACCGCGTATGAGACAGCGATAGTCATAAAATCTTATACAATTTGTATGAAAATAGATGTCTGACTCCGGAGTCAGACAGCCGTCGTAGAACAAAAAAGTGGCTACGTCGATAAGGACAGCAATAAGTAGCGATCTCCTTTTTTAACTAGAGCGAATTTGCTATGTGCATCTCTTACTGAGTGATATGACAAGACACGTGCTTCCTTCTAGTTCCTTCTCTTTCTACGCCTGCGGCGTTAAAGGTACTCCGTTATATTATGATAAATAGACAATGATATAAATCGATATCTTTACATCTATACTATAATATTATAAAGAGGAAAGATTTGATTTGTTGTTTGTTTGTTTGTATTGAATAGGCTCCGAAACTACTGGACCAATCTGAATAAAGGCCTCCGCACATTGTAGAGATTTTATCGAGCGATAATATAGCTGCGATTTTGTTCCGACGCAATCTCTTTAGACCAGTGGTGGGGCGCATGCGTGACATATCGCTCGATAATATCGCTGCAATATGCGGAGGCCTTAATACTTTCACCATTGGAGTGCTACATTATCCGTGAGTTCATCACGCACCAACATTCCGTAAGGGAAAAAATCCAACAATGAATAAATTTCTTGGCTAGTTGGACATTAATATCTTTGACATTGTCGCACAAGTTATCCGGTCCCATTCAAATGTACTCCATTATTTTATGATGACTAGACAATGATATAAATCTATATCTTTACCACAGATCCTGTGTCTTTACATCTTTACATCTTTTACATCTAAACCATAAAACCATAAGGAACAAAAAGTAGCGGTTCACTTCATATAAATTCAAATGACACTTGATAGCGCGATTTAAATGATGTGCAGCGCCATCTATTGACAAAATAGTGTGTTTGTTTGTTTGTTCGCGCATCACGCAAAAACTATTGAACCGATTTAGATGAAACTTTTTTTGTTTGATAGCTTATGATCTGACTTAAAATCTGGTATATAATTTGTGCGGACGAAGTCGCGGGAAAACACTAGTAATATTATAAAGAGGAAAGATTGATTGATTGAAAGATTAGATATGTTGTTTGTTTGTATTGAATAGGCTCCGAACCTCCGAAACTACTGAACCAATCAATACTTTCACCATTAGAGTGCTACATAAAACATAGGCTAAAAAAACGGCCAAGTGTGTGTTGGAAGATTCTTAGCGGTACGAAGTTCGCCGCGTTCTTCTGAGATATATACAAACATTCATGACTTTGGTACAAATATTATTATATTCGTAATATCCACCATACAAAAATTTGCCTGTTGGCAATGACATATACTCTAGCGATAGACAAGCTCGATCAAACAAACAACATGTGACACAAAACAACACAACATGACACATTGCGGTCTGTCATTGCCGTAGTGACGAAGTGAACTCGGGAACATCAATCAGGTGCGTGTACCGCATTCAAGTGGAACATGTTGCTTCCTTAGATTATCAAGATAGACAGTCAAAGCTACGAAAGCGTCGAAAAAAATAGGAACCAGTACTGGTTCCAAAACCCTATACATATACACGCACACATACATAATTAGTATGGCGCCTCACGCACACCAACCTAAGAAAGTTAGCCTCTTTTGTTTTATACGGAACAAGTGTGAGGCTCATTCTAGACTTCGATCAAAATAAAATTAATGGATAGGCCTAAAGCGCGGTAAGTTGAAGCAAACTACTGGTGCACTTGGTACATACAAACTAGCGCCAATTATCTGTCAAATCTAGGGCACTTTCATACAAGTGACAAGTAAACCTTTCATTTGTTTTGCCTCATTTTTCTGGTTTGAAATGTTCGCGTAAGGCCTATCCATTCATTTTATTTTGATCGAAGATTCTAGACATACTTTTTCTAAGGTTGCTTCTATGAAAGGGCCTGTCTATCGCTAGAGTGTAAGTCAATGCCTGTTGGGGTATTCGAACCCGTGACACTTGGCACAGCAGGCAAGTTCACTACCATAGACAAATTACTCTAGCGATAGACACGCTCGTTCAAACAAACAACATGTCACACAAAACAACACAAAATGACACATTGCGGTTTGTCATTGCCATAGTGACGAAGTGAACTCGGGAACATCAATCAGGTGCGTACACCTCATTCAAGTGGAACATGTTGCTTCTATGCAAGGGCAAGTCTATCGCTAGAGTAATTTGTCTATGTTCACTACAGACTTGCTTTGTACAAAAAGAAAATATGCGCAGACCACTGACTTTAATTACTCGATAACTTTTGATTGAACGAACCGATTGCGATGAAATAAATGTTATTCCTAATTCCATGATGCATGTAATATTAATCCGAACTAACCCTTACCTTTTTGAAAACTCTATTCAAATCGGTCCAGTAGTTTTTAAGTGATGCGTGCACAAACATCCAGCGTCACCTTGCACCTGATTCCATGTTCGGGGCGACAGGCCTCTGCCGGCGAAGGTGCGGTAGCTGGAAAGCAGGTCTTCGGATTTCAAGGCAGATTCTCAGAGCTCGGCTCAAAACTCAGACCATCAAACTGAACAACTATCACTATAGACTTTCCTCAGAGAAACGCGAAAAAAATTCAGCTGTCCCATACAAAACTGCTGCACCTACCCGACTCAAATGTATGGGACAGCAGATTTTTTTGTTTTGAGTTGTTCAGTTTGATGGTCTGAGTTCACCGTTTCAGTATTTGCTAGGCTGTCACTTACACCCTGTATACTATACCTGTATGCTGTCCCTTTTGTATTGTTGACGTAGTGTAAGCTAGCAAGACATTTACTGGAGGATTAACTTTAATGAGCGTTTCTGTAACTGTAAAGCATCCTAACCGTATTTGTCTTTTAAATTTGAGATGTGATAAAAAAAGATTATTACTGACTAAATATTTATTTAAAAAAAAAGGAGTACGATACAATTTCGATCCGGTATTTCTAATGATGATTTCAGTAAGGATTCTTTGTTAATTCAAACTCAGATTAAACAAAAAATAAAGTTACGTAAATTAAAAGTACGAAATAATAATATCTTATCCTATATTTTTATAATTGATGCCAACATTCTGGCGAGAGACAGTGGTTACGATTCGGTATAACCTACTCATGGTTTTTTAAATTTTACTCCTAGTAAATAATATGATCATCTGTATCAATAAATGCAGTTAGTAGCAATAATTTCAATCTACATCAACAGTACTCGGTGAAGTGGACGGAGCCGCATCGGGGGTGGCAGCAGATGCACTGGCATTCTCCTTCATAGTGGCTTCTTCATCATTCATGCCGGGCACCCATAATCCTGAATCGACACACCTCTTCATGTAGTAAATGGCTTCTTGCTCAGGCATCTTAGCAATTGTAGCTTGGAGCATAGGTACGTCTTGGGAGTCAAAACATTTCTTGAGTTCCTGAAATTTAAAACATATTTCTGTTATGTTCTTAAATGATGCCTCAAAAGAAGCTGATAATGACATTTGATACAGCATTATTGGGGGGGTCGCCACCCAAGGTAGGTGTGACGTCAGGCCAAGGGGAAGGGCGCAACGAGGTGAGTGTCCAGACGGAAGTAATCTAAGGTATTATAAAATAGTACCAAAAGTGTGTCGGTACATTGAAGATATTTACAAAAAAAAGATTATGATATGGTTTTTAGGTATCCCTGATTCAAAATCAACCTTTTGTAGAATCTTTGTCTGTCCTTGCGTTTTGTTTGTTTGTTCGAGCATGACGCAAAAACTACTGAACCGATTTTGATAAAACTTTTTGTTTGATAGCTTATGATTTGACTTAAAATCTGATATATAATTTGTGCGGACGAAGTCGTGGGTAACCTCTAGTAGCTACTAAAGTCAGCCCACTGTAATGGTAGCATTCCGATCATCGTAGCGACCGCGACCTACTGCGCTATGAAAAAGTGATCATCCGGTTACACAACTCTGTCACTTGCATCCGTCAAGTGCTTGTATAAATTCATACAGAGCAGCGGGTCGCGGTCACTAGGATCGGAATGCTACCTTTAGAATGCCGAATTGACATGATGTTAGTCTCATACACGCAGAAAATGAACTTTGTTTAGTTTAAACAAAGGAGTTTTCCAATCGGCACCAGGGGCGGATCCAGGATTTCATGTTGGGGGGGGCCCATCGGCCAACTCGGGCTACGTATTAAGATTAAAAGAAATTAAGAGAGCTCATTTCTTTACTCGGCCTCAAAATTCAGAGGTTCGTGGGGGGGGCCATGGCCCCCTGGGCCCCCCCCCTGTATCCGCCACTGATCGGCACTCTTCAATTATATTATAATTGTACTATTGGACGTACCGTCAGACTATAACCTTCCAGAGACACAAGAAACGACGAAAAACAACATCTATATAGCAACCTACAACGTTAGAACTTTAAGAACAGACTCGTCTCTAATAGAACTGGAACAAGCGCTGCAAAGTATAAACTGGGACATACTAGGACTGAGCGAGGTCCGAAGGTTGGGAGAAGAAATCATTGACCAGGGGGAATATGTTTTTTACTACAAGGGCGAGACACCAGGCCTGTTTGGAGTGGGATTCATGGTAAAGAAACACCTAACAAAGGGGATTGAAGAATTTATCGCCATATCAGAAAGAATAGTGCTGCTTAATATGACCCTACCAGGATACAAAGATAAATGGTCTATAATACAAGCCTATGCTCCAACAAATAAAGCAAAGAAAGAAGAAAAGGATATTTTCTATGAACAACTCAAATACACAATGGATAAAACATACAAGAACATAATACTGATGGGCGACTTCAATAGCACTCTCGGCTCCCAGGATGCTATTCCAAATAACGCCATTGGGAAATACAGTACGGGTGTAAGAAATAACAATGGAGAAAGACTTATAACCTTCGCTCTCGAAAATAGCTTAGATGTAATGAACACCTTCTTCAAAAGAAAATTTAATAGAAAATGGACCTGGATCTCCCCCCGTGGCCATCTCGACGAAAGAGACTTCATATTGACAAACAAGAGAAAAGTATTTGAGGATGTTGGGATTATAAACAAATTCAATTTTAATTCCGACCATCGCTTAGTCCGTGGAGTAATAACTTCAAAAAGTATAAAAATGAACAGAAAATATTTAACGAAAAACAAGAGACAAATAAATTTACCGATCCCAGAACCACTACTAAAAAAATTAGCATCATCCCTCACAAAAATTAAAGATATAAACAATATTCAAACAAAATATAACATTTTGACTACAGAACTTTTAAATATAAATAAAGAAGTAAGACCTAACTTAAAACACAAAGACAAACTTGGCGACGAAGCTAGAAAATTAATTACTCAGAGACAAGAACTACTTCAAGATAAGAAAAGTTATAGAAAAGAAATTACCCAAATCAGTAAAGAGATCAGTAAAAGCATAAGAAACCACAGAAAAGAAATCAGAATGAAAACAATCCAAGATCATATTGAGAAAACGGGAGGCATCAAAAAGGCAATTAAAGAACTATCAGAAGGAAAGATATGGGTGCCATCATTTAAAGACAAGCAAGAAAATGCCAAAACTAAACGATCGCAAATAATGGAGACTGCTACTCAATTTTATGAAAACCTGTACAACAACGAAAATGATTCTGAAAATGAGGTTATAGGTTTCCCCGAATATGGGAGCAAGGAGGAAGAGATACCAGAGTTCTTGGAAAGCGAAGTCAGAAAAGCCGTTTTAACTCAAAAGAACAACAAAGCTCCAGGCGATGACAATATCACAAACGAACTGTTGAAAGGCACCCTCGATGTTATACTCTACCCCCTCACATATCTGTACAACGAAATCCTCAAAAACGAAGCCATACCGGAGCAGTGGACGAAAACTACAATCACTCTATTACACAAAAAAGGAGATAAGAATCAAATAAATAACTATCGTCCGATCAGCTTGATGACAAACCTATACAAAATATTTTCAAAAATGATTCTAGGGCGCATAACAAACATCTTAGAAGAAAACCAACCCAGGGAACAAGCCGGCTTTAGGAGTAAATTCTCAACAATAGATCACATCCTCGTCATAAAACAAATAACCGAAAAATGTAATGAATACAACAAACAGTATTATGTGGCCTTTGTCGACTACAATAAAGCATTCGACTCACTAAAACATAATGAAATTTGGAAATCTCTTCATGAACAAGGTGTACCAAGCAAATATATAAGAATTATAAAGAACATCTATATAAACAGTAAAGCAAAAATACAATTAGAAAGAATGGGAGAAGAATTTCCAATAAAAAGAGGAGTCCGGCAAGGAGACCCACTTTCACCCAAGATATTTTCGGCGGTCCTTGAGAGTATCTTCAGAAAATTCAACTGGGAACACTTTGGATTGAACATAAATGGTACACGTCTCAACCACTTAAGATTTGCAGACGATCTTATACTCCTGGCAGATGATGCAATAACACTACAATCTATGCTACAAGATCTCTCGAGATACAGTAAGAAGGTGGGACTTACTATGAACACGGGAAAAACAAAACTAATGACAAATGGAATAAAGGTTGTGATAGCTGTGAATGAAAACCAAATCGAATATGTGGATGAATATGAATACCTGGGTCAAATCATATCACCCGTAGGTCAAACAGATAAGGAAATCGAAAGAAGAGTGAGCAACTCATGGAAGAGGTTCTGGTCTCTCAAAGAGGTACTGAAAGCTAAGGAAATACCAACTAAAGATAAGTTTAAAGTATTCAATACCTGCATCCTACCAGTCACCACATATGGCTGCCAGACATGGGCCCTCACAAAAAAGAACTGCCAGAAATTGAAAGTATGTCAGAACAACATGGAACGAAGCGTGCTGAATATAAAAGTGAAAGATAAAGTTAAAATAACAGCTTTAAAACGAAAATCAAAAACAAGAAATATACTTAACATAATAAAACAGCAAAAATGGCGCTGGACAGGGCACATGTTAAGAGAAAACATAAATAAATGGACAAAGGACATTGTAGAGTGGTATCCAAGGGAAGGAAAAAGAAGAAAAGGGAGACCATGCTGCAGGTGGGACGATGATATTAGGGGGATAGCAGGAGGAGAATGGATGCGGAAAGCGAGAGATAGACAGATGTGGAAGTCCCTGGAAGAGGCCTATGTCGGAAGACAAGTTGAAGAGGTAGTTGAGTCAGAAGATTAATTTGTGAAATAAATTTTATGTATGTACTTAACAAAATAGAAATTTTATGTAAAAGAACTGTAAAGTAACAGAAATAATATGTACTTAATGAAATGTAACTCTTCAACAATAAAGGCTGTAATAATAATAAAAAAAAAAATTGGACGTACCCCAAGAAGTTTGGATGGTATAGAACTTGGTGGGCCAAATTCATAAAGATGAGAGAATCACTGAAATCACAAGACTGCAAGAAAATCGAAAAAATTCTAGAAACTCGAAATTTTTAATCTTTTAATAAGTTATCTATTTTGGAGATAATTTAACCTGAGGAAATCAACATTGATACTGCATCCAAGTGTGCGTTGGTCGTTCGCGATTTGGGTTTCTTTTCAGAGGGAAAATAATTGCTTGCACTTTTTGTGATGCACAAGCAAATTGCCGTATTTCTTGGTACAGAACCGCATAACGAAGATGTTCTTGAAATTGGATTGGGCCGCAGTCTAATGTGAGGAGGGCCGCGAGTTTGACGTGCCTGGTATAGAATGTCTCTACCCCCAAGAGGTACCCTAATAAAATTGGGACATTTTTGTTTGCACAAAAGAGGCATAAGCGTGACAAAGAAAAGTTTGGGCACCCATATGCTGCCGGATCAATTAACTTACGTCAGGTAACTCCTCGTAAACCTCCACGGGGTCCAGACCCCCCGGGCCCAGCCGGGCTTTCTTCTCTTCTTCCTCCTGTTCTCGGAGAGCCTCCTGTATCTTTTCGGCGGCGCGCTTTTTGATCCTCTCTTTGAATTGTTCCAGCTCATCATCAAATGAGTCTTTGTATGTCTTCTCAGCTATCTGAATCCTGTTTTGGTACAAATGACACAATTTAATTTGTTACAAACAGAAATGTCGTGGTAATGTCAAAGTATCAAACAATGACATCAACTCTGTGGTATGAAACCCCAGTGTTCCAAGATATGTCTTGGCAAATATTTATATGAGCTAGTTCAGCTGTTTTTAACAGACTTCAAAAAAAGGAGGAGGTTAATCTGATATGTTTGCAAATGCATACACGGGGACCAATCATAAATGATGTAATCAGAAAATGATGGTGATACTACACAGGTTATATTGTTAATAGAAATAAAAGAAAACTTTACCTGGAGAAAAATGCACCGATGCAGGCTCTGGGGTCTACATTCATTTGTTTGGACAGTTCTAGAATATATTGCATACAAATGGTCTGGTGCGCCACATGTGCCATTAGATCATGTTTCTGAAACAAACAAGAATTATTTAAGTGCTTTTAATATGACGAGGATTACCCAAACCCAATTTTACAAAGGCAGTATGCAGGATATTGTGAATTGGTTTGATACATTCACTGCTACCATCAGCTCTAGTGTTTTGTTTATCTTTTATCGGATGCCCCGGCACGAATAGTTCAACAATATGTTACACCTGTAACGGTTTAATATGGTAACAGCTTTTGCACAGACCTCCTTATGCGTACTTCATAATGATACCTACTGCCTGTCTGTCACTGTTTATCCTGTATTGTTCTGATGAAATAAATGAGTTATCTATCTATCTATAATAACACAAAAGATCCCACTGGGTTGAAGTGTTGCTGGCTTGCCAGCCCCCACAACAAGATAAGATCTATCTATAATACCGCTCAGTGCCTCTGACCACTCTGCATGTCCATTTTTTATTGGATATACAAGTATATTCCTATTAGCACTTCATGGTTTGTCTCACAAAAGACATACTAACTCATTGGTACTGAGTGGAATAAACCATACAACCCTGCGTGTCGAGCGGCACCCAGCAAGAATTATATGGACCAGCTTCCAAGGCACTAAGCATTGCAGTTTTTAGAACAACTAAAATGTTTGGGGCACAAAGTTTTCTATGTTACAAAGTGGCATTTACAGTGGCGTGCAAAGAAGGTAAGCAAAAAGACAGTATAATCCTTATAATTTCTAACATTTAATTTTCGGGGGGGGGATATTCATAGAAAAACAATGAAAAAGTGAGTGCTGTAATCACTTTTCCATACAAATGTTCGGATTTCGGAGGGGGGGGGGGGGGGGGATATCTGGATATGTGCCTGTTAAGTCAAGTTTAACTTACATCCTCCATTTCCAGGTTGATGCACCAAATGACGAGGTAGTTGGCTGTCTCCTCGCACGTGAGATGCGGGTGCTCCTGGAGGAACTGCCGCGAGTCATCGTAGCGCCGCAGCATACCAAACTTCTTCAACAGGCTCTCATTCTCCTTGATGAACTTCTTCATTTTCTCCTCCTTCTCTTCCTCGGTCAAGTTCACTTCATTTTGTCGCTGTGGTTTCGTGTTTATGACAGTTTTCGTGAAGCCTGGCACGCTGATTGTGTCCACATTCCAAGGCGTTTTCTTCTCTTTCTTCTTTAACTCCTCTTCCTTTTGCAGGATATCTTGCTCTTCCTTCTCAAGCTCGGCTATTTCTTTTTTTAAGGCTTCACATTCGGGACTGTCGGGGCCAGCGGCAGCCAACATTTGCTTTTTGTATGACAGTTTGCGGATGACAAAATTCTTAGTTGTTTCATGATTTTCTTTCTCGCGACGGCGCTCGTCCATGCGCTCGACGCGCGCCTGGTGGCGCCAGCGGAATAGCGATGGCGTATCGATGTTTGGGTGGGTTTCGTCTTCGTCATCGGAAATCTACAACACCAAACGACGATGTTTATTATGGTAACAGTACTGTAATGCAGGCACTACATTCTCGCCGAGAACAGACGAGTAAGGCCGAGAACGAGAGTGTGGATGCCCTTCATTGTTCTCGCGGCATCCTGACCCGTAGTAATTTTCCTTCGGAAGTTCTTGCCGAGAATTCTCGCGAAAGTGTAGTGCCTGCTTAACATAACTAAAAGATCCATACTTCTGTGAAATATTATTATCAATTTAGTACTGGTACCTACTAACATCAATGAATTTGTTACCAACCTCGATATCTTTCCATTTGCTGTAGTCCACCATTCTTGATGATTATGTCTTTATAGCAGAAAGCACTGAAAACTGGGACACGAGTAAATCACTGCGACGATAAATTGAGTTATTTAACTAATGTGCCACCACACTGTGCAGGTGAAAACGAAGCTATCAGACAGGAATTCCGGAATATTCTTTTCTTTCTACAGCAGTAAACTGGATGGAGCTAGCTTGTCATTTTGCTTGGAAAATTGAATGAATGATTTGTTAAAATGAATGAATTGAACGGTGCCAATTGACATTGCCAAGGAGGAACAAAGAACGAACAATATTCAGATGACAGCACTAGTGTTGCCAGATCATCGTCACAAGCGTGGCAGCATGATCGCGGCAGTTAGCGGAAAGCTTTATGGTCTATGGTTTCAGTCAGTGCTGCCAACCTGCCAACCATTTTTTTTAAATAAATAAATCCTTTCGGAAAGGCAATGGGAGCTAGCCCTTACGGCCGTTGTCTAAGTTCTAACCAAAGCTAAGATGTGGTCCTAAAAATTTCGTGGTGGCTTGGCTCCCTCCATCTCTTTTACTTAGTGGAACGTTCAAAAATACTTCGCCTATGTTCCGCGCGGAACGTTGGGTTGAATAGGGTTGAATACGCGTCTAGAGTCTAGGGTAAAACACTCAGTAGTCAGCCTTTTAACGAAAATTAAAACTTTATTTAACTATAAGCAGTTCAAGTGTTCATGACTCCGAAAAAAAAATCGTGTTATGGTTATTTATTGAATTTTCAAAAGAAATCAACAAAATGCAATTATTCATATCTTATCATAGTAAAAAACAACATAAATCGAAAAATGCCACTTTTCATCAGTACTCAGCCGCATTTCACCACAAGTCAGCCTTTTCCTACCCTGTAGTCAGCCTCTTAATTACTTCATACAAACATAGTCCCAATTAAACACATTATAGTGCAATTTTCCCTAACAGTAGGTACACACGGCCGAGTACTGGATTTAGAGATCCATTCAATTACAGCCACGTACATTTTAGTTTGGCCGACTGCTGGTAAAATTACTTTTTCATGTTAAAAGAGTTTATTTCACTGTATTTAGCAAGAAAAACATTAGTAGTGGGTGTATTAATTTCAATAAACCATGGCTGGCTACTGGATTAACTCGAAAAATTAGAAACCCCAGTAGTCAGCCACTCAATTTGATACATATTTTGCAAATAATCATGTTCTTTGAGCTCATATTCTCGTTAATAATATCCTCTGTGATGTTCTTGGTTCTTTAAGTGTGCTTACTTACCAATCTGAACACACGGATTTAAATAAAAGTTACTGTTTACGTTTAAATAAATTCAAACACTATTTATAAGGCATTAATGCTGATAGAGGCTGAGTACTGGTGCAGGGCTGACTACTGGGTACTAATATACCCTACTAGGAAAAATGGCGCGTAATGGCGCGTATACGCATACCTACCTAATGAGATCTTTATACAATATAAGGGACGAGTTTAGTAATAAAACTGATTATATTCTTTATTGAGTAATTATAGGTACACTAGAGGAGGCGACGCTAACGAAATCTGTGCACCATGATCTCTTCATCCAGCGCGTCACGCCGCGTTGTGGCAAAGGCCTGGTACTGACTAAGTAAGCATAAGCCATTTGGCCTTACACACAAAACAATATCGGCGCCGCCTCTAGTAGGTACTTTTTTGATTATATTTTGGTTATTTTCAAACTTTGGATAACTTTAACAGATACTTTAATGTTTTTTCTTCTTATTAAGTGTTGTAAGAATGGTGGTCATAACGGTAGTGTCGGTAGTTTCTGAGTTCAGGGTTGTCAGGTTGCTGAACGGCATCGTCTCTCCGCCCATCATGCTCTGGTCCTCATCAGGAATACTTATCTGGAACTGCAGCAGCACCACGAGGTACGTCACCATTGTAGCCAATAACTGCAACAAAAGTTAAATACTTAATACAGGGTCCTTCTTAATATGATGACACTTTTTAATGCGGATGATCAGACCATCAAACTGAACAACTTTCTCTATGGGACCAACATCGAAATCACCTGTGTGCAGGATGATGTCGAACTTTAGCTGCGACAAAAAAAAATATTTTCAATGTGAAAACATTTAATATAGCAATTGAAAAGCAGATCAAAACTGGCTTGAGGCAGTCAACAAGTTTTTCGCAGCAGCAGAGCGTGCTTCGCCACTACGGTTATCGAAAGCTTTCTGTGCAGTCATGGGTAGGTACTTACATAAGTAATAATATTATTTAAGAGAAAATTCGCTGTTAGCAGATAAAACGATGCCAAAAAACCAATGTGGTTTAATGACTTAGTACCGACCTACCTAAAATACAAATATGATCAAGATCAAAATAACTTACAGATTTAAACAGGTTTCTGTTAACGTCAAAGAAACCCCCAAGGCTGATGTGGGAAGGGTTCATCTCCGTGGCTCGCAGGAACATATTCACCTCAGTCTGGGCGTCCGTGTTCATACTGGACAGCTCCACCATTAGCAATTTCTTTTGAAATTGTGTGCGCACCTTTGTGTAAAATTAATTATAACAGTTACAATCGTCGAAAGGACATGCTGGTTGCCTTGCGATATAAGTAGGTACCTAAGTAGACGTCAGTAACCAATGTTAATAGTATTAGGTACCTAAATTTCAAGCTTGTGAGTGAAAACCTCGTAAGTAAAAATTTTTACAGCGTAACCAAAAAACAGAGTTCCGAGCATGTTCCGAGTTTTTCGTCCTTTTTTCACTAGAATTGATCCTTACGAGGTTTTCACTCGCAAGCGACGTATCCATATCTACTGCTAGACATGGGTTTAGTAGTGGATCATCATCATCACATCATTCGATAAACGTCCTCTGCTGGACATATGCCTCCGTCAAGGATCGCCACAACGACCAGTCCTGCGCTGCCCAGCTATCTGGGCCTTTTTCGAAAGTACGTATTCGTACGTACTTATAAATTATAAAGTAGGTATCATTCATATTCTATTCACCGCATGTAACTTACGTTATGTGAAGCGTAATGAGCTTCGTCACAAATGAAGAATAGTAAGAAAATGCTGCAGCAAGCAGTGAGAGCAAGACCGATGTCCTTTATGCCGAAACCTTCAGAGATCTGGCTGAGTAGTCCGTAGATAGAAAGCGTGATGATGAGAAACAGGTAGAGGCAGATAAAGGTGAAGGTGTAGCAGTTGGCGATGCCAGTGTCACGGGCCAGCTTGCTCAGGCGCAGCCAAAGGGTTCTGAATTTAGCAACTTTGCCCGCTTGCCCGATGTGATGTAGAGTCTAGAATAGATAGATAAACAATTTATTTGCATAAGTAACACGCACACACGCGCACACACGCAATAGCAACAGAACGACATGTAATTTATTGAAGAATAAAGAAATAAAAGGGAATATTTTGACATTAAAAGCCTGGGGCAACCACTCAAACTCATCAGCAAATCAGCAACAATAAGTTAAACCCCTTTACTAAAAGCTTCGGAAATAATGAAATGATTCCTAACTATCCAAACATTTCACTAACGAATCTATTTAGTTTAAAAACAAAAACCAATATGTTTTTCCGTGGCAATGCAGAATTATGCGCCTCCTCCAACTCATTACCATGCCGCATAGTTCAAACAGCAGCCGGGTCCCGGATAGACCTGGAACTGTACCAGTACTATCTATTTTCGATATATCACGACCGTTTCGGTCCGAACTTCATTGTAATAGAGTTGAAATTTGAACGAAAACATTCAAGCAATTGCGAAGTTCAAATGTCCGGGTAGACCCCCTGGATTGCAATTGAAACAGGGCCGTAAAGGATGACTTGATGACAGAATGTAAGTACCTAAATCTTTTACGCTTTGTTATGGATACCATATTGAATATTAAGGAAATATCTTGGACATTGACACACAAATAAATTTAAAATACTTAGCCCCACTTGCGCCAACCACGGGTTAGCAATTAACTCCGGATAAAATAGCTCTTTCAGTTGTTTTTCTATACAAAAAATCATGGGTTACCAACTTAACCTAGAGTTTATTGCTAACCCAGGTTGGCGCAAGTGGGGCTTATATTGTTAGAACTCATACACCAATGCAAAGATGAACAACATTTAACAAAATTTATTGAAACTGTGTGGTCTATCTATATACGTTGTTACAAAATTACCTCTTGAAAATCTTCAGCTAGTACCATTGCCGACATGCTTAGCGTTTCACAGACCAGATACCAGTAACCACCAAGTATGTACGTCAGGACTTCCAAGAATACATAGGGTATGATTTGCGTTAGTTTGAAGTTCACCATAGTTAAGTGGGTGATCACTACCGTGGTGGTGGAGAGGATGGGGATTATTATAGCCATAGAGAGCGCTTTATTGTAGTGCAACAATGGGAGCGCGCGACCAGATAACTGTTTGTATGCGATCTGTGAAGACAAATAATATAATGTTTAGGGTCTGCAATCTCATTGAGGATGCAATCAAATATAATATACTTTATCCCTCTTTCTTCCTTTCTTTCCTTTTTCTGTTGTTGTTGAGGAACCCTCAAAGGGATGATGTTTATAGGTAGGTAGATAATTAGGATTAGCTCTTTTTGAGTTACTTGCAACTTACCTCGAAATCAACCCAACCATTAAGGACGTCCGCAATTTTCCGTGTTTCATACCAAAATATAGGCACCACCATAATCGGGAAAAGGTAAACAGTAAACAAATATTCAATGACTGCTTCTTCAAACTTCCCTTCTGCTGATCGCAATATTTGAACTTTATGTAGAGAAAGGTAAAGTATGTAGCTAATCAGCGAGAAGTAGATTATCGCTGAGTACATCATGGCGGGAGATGCAAAATGAAATTGATTCACTCCAGGGCCTTGTTTAGTTAGTGGAAGTACACCCATCACCCGCAAAATAATAAATACTGGTTTGAGGTTCTCGTAGACGATATCTTTATAGATAGGAGATGAAGTGAGACTATTTTTCATAGGCGATATTGCATTTGGAGAAGGTTGCTTCAAGTATGGTGTGCGAGCGGGTGCCACGTCGATGAAGATGACCTTTGACCTCTTATCTTCCATTTTGTGTGGATACCCATTCGTCTCAGGTAGGTGACGGTTGCGAGAGTAGTAGGACATTTTGAAAATGTTTTTGGCTAAATATCTTACCGCACGTCCTAACAGTTTCGCTTCCCCAGCACAATGTACGAGTCTTTATAAAACGAAATTGGAAACCTTTTGGTGTGGTTAGCTTAATGACTCAGGACAAACATAACAATTTACGTGTTAGTTATAGATATTATACGGGAGTAAGGGCTGCCACTACTTTACCCATAAATTGCTAAAAATGATTTTTCTGAAAGAGAAAAAATAGTACCTGCTCATACATTTATTTCATTTGATTGATTTTTTCAATAGTATTTGTATTTTTACATTATTTTTGCCTTGCGGTGGTTTAAACCAAGGTTTTATTATTTTCAAATTACTTGGTTTAAGTCCAGAATTATCAACATCACCCTCTTTCATTCTACCCTTATTATTTAGTGGCACAATACCTATAGCACTATGTAGTACTCCATAAGTTAGGGCAATGGGAACTTAAAAATTAATTTTCACCTCTCCGGACGGAAAGCGTTTATTTTCGTCCCGCTGCGCTAAACGAAATTGGCGCTTTCCACCTCCGCACAACCTCGGGCAGTAAATAAGAAAGCCTCAGATCACATGTTTGTTGACCTCGGCTTCGCCTCGGTCTGAGACCTTTCTTACTTTCCTGTCCTCGGTGTGTAATCTACTATAAATCGTAGGTATTTTATTGCAGGCCTTGTACCTCTTTATTTATCTCAATTTCAAATCTATCATTTATAAAGTCAAGCTTCAGAGTCTTTCATATGAAAACACTGAAGACCTTCTTCATCCACCAGTTTAAGTATCCCACAAGTCTTACACCCTTACCTATTTTTTCATCTTATCCTCTTGTTAGTCTTCTCTACACACATACACACACACACACACACACACGAGTGCGCTGGAGTGTGCACTGCGCACCCATATATTTTGTACTTACGAGGTTTTCACTCTCAAGCGACGATATGTAACCGCGTACCCTCTGGCCTTATGGCGATTACAGTAACTATTTATGGTATGATGCTTAGACCACAGGTTTACTTTTTAACTACGAACAATTATTTGTTCGTAGCTTTTTAAGCAGCAAAGATTTATATTATACAGGGTGTTTCATAAGTAAGAATAAATTTTTAAAACTCTTAAGGGGGTTGTTTAGACAATCAAACTGAACAACTTTCTCTATGGGACCAACATCGAAATCGCGAAAAAAAATATTTCATATCCCATACATATTTTAGCTCTAGTCGATTTGTAGAGTATGGAACATCAATTTTTTTTTCGCGATTTTGGTATTGGTCCCATAGTGAAAGTTGTTCAGTTTGATGGTCTACACCACCCCCTTAAAGGTTTATTTGTATTTTTGTAACACCTTGTATACAAAGCCAAATTTCTAACTTATCTTAATTAAGCTAAGAACATAATGTAGTAGGTATAATGCAACTTTCCCTGCAAATAAAGATTTTTATTATTATTATTTTAATATTATAAACTCATGTAGGTAGAGAAAGAAGATGTTCCAGAAATTGACTAAAATAAATAAAATACGACGCATTTACCATTAATTTCCAGAATTAACAAAAAAAAAAATATTTCTTAGGTAACCTACAATTGGCCAAAATATAGTACGGGTGGCAACCCTAGTGGGGGTAGCTAAACAACATATTTCATAGCTGACATCAAAATTATAGGCCCAATAAGCCTTCAACCAGCATCATCTTAAACTTTAAATGCTTTTTTCACCTTGGGATTAACCTTGAAAGGGTTATTAATAAAGCTGCAGTAAGGTACCGACCTACTTGTTTTTTTCCTTCGCTCCTGCTTTAATTTACTTGCGTACTTTTATCGATTCACAAAATGATTCAAAAAATCCGGCCACGTGCGAGTCGGACTTGCGCACGGAGGGTTCCGTACCAAAGATAATGTAAGTCACTACTCACTACTTTATTATAAGACTTCACTAAAAACTGAGGTGCGATTTTTGAATGTCACATTGAACGGTTTTTAAATCTCAAAAAGCGTTCTCATGCATCTTTCGCACTTTCACTCTTATCGCACTCCAGCCGATATCCAGAATGTTTGAAATGTTTGAAATGTTCGCGACATTCAAAGGAATTTAATGGCGGCAGTGCACGTTTCATACAACATTTTTTTTGTAAGAGTTGCGGGAGCCTGTTCGGTACCACCTTGCAATATATTACCAAAAAAATTTTTCTTCCCGACACACTTGACCAGTTTTTATTAATTTTAATTTCTTATAATTTACCTAAACTTAAACTTAAAATTTTGTAAGTCTTGTAATTAAAAGAGGATCTTGAGGATTCCCGAGGTGCCTCCGCAAATCTGCCCTCTCTCTCTCTGTTTTTATTGATTGTCGATAAAAATATCATGTAGGTATTGAAGTACTGTACCTCCTTATTCCTTGTACACACGGCGACACATCAAGCTAAGCAAAACCAAAATAAGCTGGCCGCGCGTAGGTAGAGTAATGTATAACGTCGCTCGGCCTGCTTATGTTGGTTTTGCTTAGCTTGATATGTAGCCGTGTGTACTTATTTCATGTCATGCATGTCAGAATTGAATCCTGTCATTGATCACTGGAAATTCAGAGTCCGAGGGCACAGCTAATCCTCTGTAGCACACATCGACCTAGAACTAATTCAATGGTGGCACAGCGACGCTCCTATCCAAGGAATATACTACTCTCCTCCTATTGTAGACCGAATATCAGTGTAACCGGGTATGAGATAGCGAATTATATGAAGTGACATCTCGGAGTCAGGTGGTTTTCGCATACAATTTATATGAAGTGACATTTTGGAGTCAGATGGCCGAAGTAAAAAAAATGGATACGTCGATAAGGACAGCAATAAGTAGAGGGCTCCTTTTTAACTAGAGCGAATTTGCTATGTGCATCTCTTACTGAGTGTTACAGTGTGTTGTACTGTGTTTAGTACAGATATGAAAAGACTTGCTTCCTTCTAGTGCCTTCTCTTTCTACGATAGCAAACGTTTTTTTTTTTTTGAATCGCGAAAGTTAATAAAAAGTTTATCGCGTGCACCCGCCGCCGCCGCCAAGGAAATAAAATATGACATTTTATAGGTCACCTGCTCAACAATACATAAACTAGGGCATTAGATACTTGTCCCAACAAATGAACGCTGGGGAATGCCTTTTTATGGTCCATAAAGCTTAAGGTGAGTAATAAATAAAACACAAGAGTGTTCTCTGTAGTGGACAAGATGAATTTAGGCCGTAAACGGTAGAAAGACTGTAAAATTCCGTATTGGATGAGGTGCAATAGTCTGAGTGGCAGGCACTATGACTTTACGACATTGTTTTATGTATGTCGGGGTAGGGTCAAACAAAGTAACTATAGTTTTAAACTAAGTATACAAGCTGTTCCAAAAAAAGTTGTTGTTGGTGTTGAAGAGGGTGGTTTGCACTATCAAACTAAATAAATAAAAAAAAAAAACAGCTTTCCCATAAAGACTGTTATGAAACAGTTTTTTTTTTTCGCGATTTCGAAGTTGGCTCCAAAGTGAAAGTTTTCCAGTTTAATGGTCTAAGTAAGCCACCCCTTTAAATTAGTAAATGTTTTGTTACACCTTAGTTAAATATTTTAATGAGACCTTAACGCACTCAAATTGTTTTCTTTTTTGGAGTTTTTCTCTAACTCTAACTCACCAATTTAAATAAGGATGTCCACCCGCCTCTCCCGTATCTGTGCTTGATCGATGTTTTCCCTTGCCTTGTCTAGACCTACCGAAAAACCCTTAACTTTCATCCATTCTGTCTGTCTGTCCGTACCTATGTCTGTCTGTATGCCCCGCCTCGATACTCGCTCATTTTTGCACTTATTGAAACGTGGCATGACGAAAGGTAACAGTAACCCAAAAACAGAAATGAGGTAGTCGTGAAGAAACTATTTTACTCTTGGCCAGTTTTTTTATTAAAATGCTAGTGGCGCCCGCGACTTCGTAAGCACTACACATAATCGAAACTTATGATATGATTGAATGAACCGATAATCCAAACTAAGCCCTATGCTTTTGTGAAAACCCAATCTAAATCGGACAGTAGTGAATGCCTGTACCTAAAACGCCCCAAAAGTTAGTGTTAGGCCGAGATTCAGAGACGATTTGTAAGTCATAGTTCGAACTCCCGTATGTCAAAATCCATACATTTCTACCTTACTTAGCTCGAACTAAGCCAAAAAAAATTGTCTCTGAATCTCGGCCTGAGTCTTCTAAGAGCGTTTTCTTGTAGCTACAATGCTTCTGGTAGCTGCCCTTTGTGCCCCATCTCATCTTTCCACCCTGTATACAAAGTAGGTCCCATAATCTATGTTCAATATGTCCCTTATTAAAGAGGCAGCACAAGACTTATCTCTATCGTTTTGCAATCATGGGCCACGCTCATCTCTACCTTTATTAAATAAATAAATATAACCACTCAGCTGTCGCATTTCAACCCAAACTACAAAAAAATGTGTAGTAAATGGTAATGACATCTCATGTAGATTCGGTATTGGATTGGAACTGACGATATCCGGGACGTTTTTCACATTCGTAATGGTAGGGTAGGGTAGTCATTCAGATTCTGGAGTGCGATTTTTGAAACTCATTCGCTGAGCTCAGGAGTTGAAAATGTGAAAATTATTACTTTTTTCCACTCAAATAAATTATAGAGAAGGACAAACCTATACGCGAAAAAGAGAAGACAATAATATGCACGAATGTAAGTATGCAAAGTTCGTCAAGTTAGCAACATAATCTTTTTGCCTTTCTCGCACGGTTTTCACTATCTTTTTATCTGGACTGGCAGTATAGACAAATATTGAATAGAAAGATTCGAATTTTATAAACTCTTTCCACGCTAGCGGATAAAATTCACTTTTGCACTCAGATTTCGAATGATAAACAGAATCTTTCCGAGCATGTGAGGTGAAAAAAAACTTTTTGAAATGTTCTTTTTAGCAATTAACTTTTTTTCCTCGCTGTTGTGAGGTGAAAAGTTGTGTGTTTCGCTCGGCTACAAAGTTATTCTGCGTCTCGTACCCTTGAAACCTTCGCTAAGCTCAGGATTCTATTATTTGAACCACTCGCTTCGCTCGTGGTTCAATCCTAGGTTCCTTCGCTTGCTCAGGTTTCAATACAAGTACTCGCGCCAAAAAGCAAATTTGCAGCCTAGCATATTTTATTATCTGCAAGGTCGCTCGCCCCTGTCTTGTCAACGCCATCTATCGAGCCATTTGGAACTACTTTTTCTTTTTTAATGGCTTTCTGAAAATCCCTCATTTAAGTCAATAATACGCGATTTCTTCGGTATAATCAGACCCCGGTGGAGCAGAGATCTCGAGAGGGGTTCATGTCATTCACACTCGCCCTCGTCTCGATCCGATCCATCTTAGCCAATGTGGTAAGTAGATGCAGAAATAAGAAAACCTACTTACTTATTTCCGTATGTCTACAAGCTTTTTTACAGGTAGGTACATTATTTATTGAAGAAAATGACTTACACAATTTAACTTTAGGTAGGTAGGTGGCTTTAGATTCGCAATTATTCACGGAAAAATTGTAAACATTGGTACGAGATTAGAAAACGGTTCTATTGCCTCGCGTCACGTATCTCTTTCTATTATACAGTGGTGCCGCTAGGTACATCTCGCTCTCTCAGCTGTCATAGTTCCTCTAATCCTGGTATAATACCTTTATGGTAGGTACCTAGTTAACTGTAGCCTGGAGAATAATTCAGGCAAGACTAAACTAATGATTGATTGATCTGATCAACAGGGGTGGTATATAATTTCATAATTAAGGTTAAGGTCACCTATTCAGGTACTAAAAATTTTTCTTTGTGTTTTGTTTTTCTTTCTTTTTTGTTTATCGCATTTTTTTACACATCATATCAGCGGCCGTAGTATATTGGCTATAATGGCCGTAGATATAAGGCCCCTACAGCCGGATCTTGGGGGGGGTCAAACCGGGGCCCACGCCACGGCAGGTGAAAGGTTAAAAATGAAGGGGGTTATTTTTATCATCTATTTTCTTCTCGCTCTATCGAATAGTATGATGACAAAGATTCGATCTTTTACAATATTTTTAGTGTTCCGTACGGAACTTGGCAAAACGGAACCCTTATGGAATCAGCTCGGTGTCTGTACGTGTGTGTACCTACGTCCGTCCGTCTGTCACAGGCATTTTTCTCAGAGACCATAAGACATAGGCAGCTGAAATCCGGCACAGATATATCAATTACTGGTCCAATATCATAAATAAAGTAAAAAAAAGCTTAATCTTTATATTGGGGGGCAATTTGGGGAGGTAGAAAGGGTAATGAAAAAAATCATGAAAATCAGAAATAACGCGTAGACGCGGGAAAATTATCAGGCTGGCACTAATTTGCTTAGTTTTTTTTCTATACCCAAAAAACTATCACCAGTGTAAAATAATCTTCAGTTACTATGTGACCACATACTAAGTAAGTGTCAATTTATAGTGGTGGCCTTCAAAGATCCATTATAAACAACTGATAGTACGGAACACTAATTTCCCGAGTCTCGACTCACACTTGGTCGGTTTATTTTATTTTTGTTAGATATATTTAAATTAATAGGTAGTTAAGGTGGTTGCAGAGTTGTCAATTTCATACAAAACTTTGTAGTAGAACACTCGTAGACGGTATTCATAAAAGTAATAATGTTTTATATATGGAAAAATAGCTGAGAAAATCTAGATTGCGCGTATCAAATAATATTTACATTTTATAATATAATTACGAAGATATAAGGCTTACATTTTGTATTAATAATTTCAAAGCTTTATGTTCGTAATTATATTATAAATTGTAAATATTATTTGATACGCGCAATCTAGATTTTCGAAGCAATTTTCCCATATATAAAACCATAAACTTAATACCTACCTACCTAGACCTACACTCACACTGATGCACTAGCTATAGGCGCAGGTCCTACATCCGTCACCATTATGTACCGCGTGACAGCACGCACACAAAAGAAATGGGTGCTTCACTCGTGATTAGACGAGATTACGTCCGTCTTTTTTTCAGGACCGTGGTGATAACATTAAAACTCAAAATAAACATACAACCTACTTAACCCCGATGACAAAATAAAAACTCAAATAAATAAATCTTCTACTTTCAAGTTAGTCACTCAATCACTGTCTTATTGATAATGTTATCAATCACGTAATCGATCAATGAATTTCTGTGGCAACCGTTGTTACAAGGTGTGCAAAAGTGCCTAACTAGTTAGGTATTGCGTTTTCAAAATAATAAAGTAGGTAGATATGGACTTATATTAAATTCTACCTACGCTACATCCCGAACTTATGCTACCTACGCCACAGATTAATAATCAGTTACTACGTCGTCTTACACATAATTTCAACATAAAGTTTGAGCATTTAATAAATATAAATATTCTATAATTTTTTTGCGATAAGTATGGTGCGTTAGGCTACGAATAAAGAAATTATTCGTAGGCGTTAGGGTAAGATCGTGAATGGGGTACGAACGTAGGTATATGTTAAATATCTACCGATTCTGTGATTATTTTTTTATACTCGCAACATAGCGCGAGATGCCTTTTTTTTCTACTCCCTTCAGTCCGCATCGGTGATTTCGTCGTGTATGGCTGGGTGTAAGATTGGACGCTCAAAACAAGATACCTAACTAAGAAGGGTAGGTAAGACTAGAGAGAGTGCAAAAGAGGTTTCTCTGGCATCTGGCATTTCTGCATTGCTAAGAAAGTGGTTTCGTACGATCGAAGATTGGCTCATTTCCAATTGGTGTAATTAGCGAAAAGGAGGGACATGCTAGACTTGATCTTTTTGTGTAAAGTTTTGAGAGCCTTGTTGATTGTCCTCAATTGTTACGCCGATTCAATCTTAGGGTTCCTGCCAGATACCCGAGATCCCTCAAATCAACGCCACTTGCACCGCCATTCCAAAGAACAGTCCTGGGGTTTGTTTCTGTCGTAGCACGTCTCTATAGACTTTACTATAATTGCGATAAGTCGGCAGACATTTACTATGACTGTCTCAATAGGTTCAGAAGGAACATGGTTTGAAGGAAGAAAGGGGAAAACAAGAGAAGGATGGCAGAAGAAAGTTTGCTCATTGTATTGTCTCCCTCTCCCCACACCTACGAAATTTCTTTATAGCCCCACACTATGTTATTTTATCATCACTGCAACTGTTATCTGTCACTTTCACATATCTTTTTATTTTGATTTTTAATTTTCTAGAATATAATAATAAGTACCTACCCAGTACCTAAGTTACTTATTTGTCTTTTTTAATACCTTTTTAATTATCCTTTTTCGCCTAGTGATGCAACGATTCGGCCATTAAGATAGGTATACCTAGGTCAGGACATAAGAATAGTTAATAACTCTATTTGGAGATATGCATCTTTCTACTGTTGATTTGACTTTCAAAAAACGCACTCCTGACGTATGATTTTTGAAAGTCAAATCAGCAGTACAATCGTGTTATCTACCTGTTAGTCATGGATTTCGGAAAAGTAACGCCTGATTCAATTAACTTGGAATGCTATGGTGGCGCAGCGTTTCGATATTGCCCTCATATGATTATAAATAGCCAAATTAGTCGATCCATCCTTTCTGAACCCTATTGTTCATCTTTTAGTACATTCAGCACTGAAATGGCTTGGCTTGTAATCGGTTCGTTATGCTCATAAACCTGCCTACCTCAGGCTAGAATCTAATTTACTTCGGCTAGAATTGCTCTTAACTTAGTAGTGTCGTAGCCTAGATTGGCGTATTTACCTTGCACCTTGTACCTATGGACAGCAGAAAAAACGTGAAGATAAGTTAATTGAAATGATTTTTCATGCTTCTTCCGTACGTATAATAACATTATGTCTAACTTGCTTTCTAAACCAAGAACATTGTATACATTCTTCTAAACAAACTAAAGCAAGGCAAGTCAAAAATGTCGAATGAAGTAAAAAATGCCATATTTCCCATTATTTTTCGCAGTTTTTCGCTCATCACAACCTGAGTATGAGTAGGTATACACGTATCCGAGACTGTAAGCTGGAATACAACTTATGTAAGTACGTACTTACCTTATTCCGACTGCAGGACAACATCGTGAGATTTGTGAGGAAACCCGCAAATGTAGGTACGCTGATAAAGAAATTCCGACGCGTTGGTATGTGAAGTCTACCAGTCCACGCATGGTGGACTAACTCCCATACATTTTTCCTGGGGGTAGGCCTGAGCCCTGCAGTAGGACTTATACAACGTGTTAATGAATTAACGCAAAACCTGAAAACCGTTTGTCCAGACCATCAAACTGAACAACTTTTACTATGGAAGCAAACCTGAATTCGTAAAAAAAAAATCGGCTATCTCATACATTTGAGTCTAGCAGGCATTGCAGTTTAGTATGAAACAGCTGATTTTTTTTTGCGATTTCATTAACACGTTGTATAATATAGGCTGATGATGAATATGTAGTTTATGGCAACAGAATGTTAAACGAATGTATAACAGACCGACATTTGTTATAATTTGAATTTCTACTAATTCTTCTTCGATGAGCTATTGGCCGTCCCGTCCCATTGTGTCACTCTTCTCGGTCCCATGCTGGTCTGATCCAAGTCTTACCAGCTATCTTCGCAATGTCATTAGTCCACCTGGCTGCTGGAGTACACAAGAACCTAAATAATACCTACATTATCATGAATGGTTGGTAAACGTGTTTTAGGGTTCTTTAGTCAACACGGAACCCTTTTAGTTTTACCATGTTCTTCCGTCTGACTTTCCGCGGCTTAGCTGGCGACGCTTAGTACTAGAAAGCTGTAGTTTTGCATGGGTACATACATTAATAACGCCGACAAAGTGTAAAATACTCGACCAACTTATAAAATACACTTTTAAGACGTTATTAGCTATTAACTGCTTCCGTGGTCTAAAGGTGCCGGTTAACAGCCGACCGCATACAGCAGCGACGGAAGACGGAAAGCGTCAATTTTTGTCCCGCTGCGCTAAACGAAGTTGCCTCTTTCCACCTCCGTCGAGGAGAAAAATATTATACTAACCTCGGGCAGTAAATAAGAAAGCCTCAGATCACATGTTTGTTTGTTCAAAAGTTACAGCCCTAAATAGGTAGGCCGGACGGACGGACGGACAAAGTAAAAGGGTCCTGATTTCACCCTTTCGGCACGGAACCCTAAAAAGGTGAAAATAAACCAGGCTTCTAAGATCACGGATGTTTGTAACAAGGATTCTGAGTATCCCAAAGGGGAGCACGGTCGTAATTTAATGTGTCACTTTACCCCAAAAATACCCTAAGTCGGCAACACTGTTTGCCAGGGTTCGAAATTATCAAGATAATAACGAGCCGTGATAATTATCCGATAATTATCGGATAATTATCCGATAATTATCCGATAATTATCACCATTATTAAAATATCATTTGTTAAATTGTTTCATAAGAAATATCGATTGTTTATTGTCTCAAAACAAACAAAAAATATGTTTAATTTTTTTTATATAACATAATACAATACAAATCAACATTAATGTCATTAATTAAAGGTGAAATCGGTGTTCGTCAGATTTGACAGATTAACATTCGAGTTCACTTGGCTTTACGTAACACCAACTGACATTTTTTGTGAATTGGGGGAATTCCCGTGTCGCGGCTAGACGTGCGTTCGGATACACGGAACAAGTGCGGAAATACACGTTTGGATACTTAGAATATAGTTCTATTTCACGGGCGCAATTTTTTGTTATTATCAATTGATAATTATCAACCTGTTATTATCATGATAATTATCGTGATAATTATCGTGATAATTATCATTGATAATTATCCTTTCGAACCCTGCTGTTTGCAGCTGCTGTATGCTGCTGCTGCGTGCGGTCGGGTTCGAATTCATACCCCTCCGACGTGTCGGAGCGACGCGTCGCTCCGACGTGTCGGATCCGACACGTCGTATGCTGCTGTTGCATGCGGTCGGCTGCCAATTTACTCCTTAATGGTTAAGAGTTTGGGCTTTTGACACGGAGGTCGTGGGTTTGATTCCCACGGGGGACACCTAGTGATATGTCACTTTGTGCGTTTTTCCCCAGTTGGTTAGGACATTGCAGGCTGAATCACCTGATTGTCCGAAAAGAAAGATGATTCAGTGCTTCGGATGGCACTTTAATCCGTTGGTCCCGGCTTCTATCTCTGATGGGAGTAGTCCTTACATAAAAACCACGTCAGAGGCCGTAAGGCGGTCTGAAAAAACTCTGACACCAGGGCTTGCTCACACGATACGACGACAATTAGCCATTACACATAAAAGGAAAAGCCCCCTTCTAAGTCCGTATATTGTAACGGGCAACTACGAAACCCTACACTGCGCGTGGCCCGACATGCGCTTGATTTTTTATTAAAAAATACCTGGCATAAAATGGAACAAAAAGTCTTTTTTTTCTAACGGTACACTGAATTCTTGCGGTGAGATAGAACGGGGAGTAATTTCTGAGACGTTTACTGATAAATAGTTCATTCATTCGGAAAATTGAACTCATGGCTGTTGAGCCTCGGTTCATGTCTCGCTATCGATGCTTATCATTACCACACTGATCCCGTTTTATTGCTCCTTCTCTTAGCCTTGACATTTACTTCGGATAGGGTTAGACATGATACTGAACAACTTTTCCTTGAGAGAATTTTATTCCGAGAGCGAAAATGCGCGCTGCATACAAACGTACTATGGTTATATTTTCAATACTAACCAATTAAGTCAATGAAATTTTTCAGAAACAATCTAGAAACGAATCTCTATGCTTGTATGCAGTCTGATTTTCGTTAAAATATACAGTTTTAATTCTAGGATTAATTTAAGATTTGTATGGAAATCTTTGAGGCACTGTAACTTTAAAACTATACATTTTAACGAAAATCTGACTCCATACAAGCATAGAGATTTATTTCTAGATTGTTTCTGCAAAGTTTCATTGACTTAAATTGGTTAGTATTGAAAATATCGCCATAGTACGTTTGTATGGAGCGCTTCACTTTTCTCAAAAAGGGCCATTTTAATCAGTCTAGCGGCATTTTGGGAAACATTTGGCCAAATGTGTTATTTTTACTAATTCGGACCCGCTGAACACGAATTTCGATATTGGCACTCCCGAATTTGCGAGCTCGAGGGGGGGGGGGGGGGGGGGGGAGGGGGGGCTCTAAAGGTGACTTTTTTCAGGTTTTAGCTTATTTCTCGGAATCTTAATTTTTGATTTGAAAACAAGTTCTGCAAAAATTATGAAATTTGTATGGTGACCCCCATGAATGTTGAAAATAAAAAACAAAATGATTTCATATTCTTAATCAGCGACCCCTAAAACCCCCTGATAAATTTTTTTAAGTCTGTTCGGTGAACCTTTAAAAGCTGCTTTGGCGTTTGAAATTTCCATTGCATGGCTCCAAGATGGCTCTTCGATTTCGCAATTGTGGATTTTTTTCTCGGCCAACGACATCTGACTAGGGTCCACTATAACATTTGTTCGAGGTCCATACCCCCTATCTGTCATTATTTCCGCTGGCCGTTGACGTCATCCGTCAGGAGTCGACCTTCCGAGGAAGTCAAAGTTTTCCCTGTATCACCAAAGCATCCATATTGACTCCTGACGGATGAGGTCAACGGCACGCGGAAACTATGACAAATCTCCGGGTTCCCCTTATGGTACAAGGATGACATTTGGGGTATGGACCTCGAACAATTTCATAGTGGACCCTGGTCAGATTTGGTATAGGCGGTAAAAAAAATCCAGAATTGCGAAATCCAAGATTGCTGCCGTGGAAATTTCAATTCGTGTTCAGCAGGTCCGAATTAGTAAAAAAAACACATTTGGCAAAATGTTACCCAAAATGCCGCTAGAATTGAAATCCGTCGAAAAGTGAACCAGACATAGGAAATTCGCAATTAAGAATTCCGACTTTTCATACAAACGTTCGATCAGCTGATTGCATTTAGTATATGGAGAGTCCAACATTTTTTTAGCCCATGTATAGCTCGACTTATATAAGTTATGTAGGATAATATGACAAATAAGTATCATGTAGGTATTAGGTACCTTCTGTTTACAGAATCTGTGTATTGCAGAAATTATCTAGTCACCTAGTAGAATATACCTACTGTATAGGGAAATCCTCTTTACACGTTCAATTTTGCATTTCCATTTCCCTATTTCTGTGTCATTTCCTTTCAGGATAACAGCAGGATAAGGATATTGTTCTTCGTTTCTAACTACAGGGTGTAAGGAAAAGTATCGACACGCTCTACCCATCAAACTGGAAAACTTTTACTACTTATACAAGGTGTTACAAAACTACAAATAAACATTTAAAGGGGTGGTGTAGACCATCAAACTGAACAACTTTCACTATGGGACCAATATCGAAATCGCGAAAAAAAAAATTATTTTCTATACTCTACAAATCTACTAGAGCTAAAATATGTATGGGATATAAAATTATTTTTTTCGCGATTTCGATGTTGGTCCCATAGAGAAAGTTGTTCAGTTTGACGGTCTAAACAACCCCCTTATGAGTTTTAAAAATTTATTGTTACTTATGAAACACCCTGTATAGGGTCCTTCTTAATATGCTGAAACTTTTTAAGAGGATGATCAGATCATCAAACTGAACAACTTTCGCTTTGGGACCAACATTGTAGTTAGTCGCGAAAAAAAAATCTACTGTTCCATATTAAACTGCAAACCTGCTTGAGCACAGCTGATTTTTCTTCGTGATTTCGATGTTGGTCCCATAGATAATGTTGTTCAGTTTGATGGTCTGTGTTTAACCGTGAATTGATGTTTTGTAAGTAATCATTTTTGTCTTCATAAATGTACCGCGAAGTTTTTATACTGTCTTAATTTAGAACTTTACTTGTTTTTAAATTGTAACAGATGGCATTAGTAGTAGAATAAATCGCGCTATCGTTGTGTTCTCAGCGTACCATATAGGGAATCAAGGCATATTTTCTTTGTCTACATTAGCTACGAAATGTATCGACCATAGCATCAAGCAGTCAATAAAGCAACTGTTATCCCTTAGTGGGTGTTTCATTCAATCCAGAGGTTGGCTTGGGGGACCTTTTAACATGGTCCTTCGAGCTGGATAGTAGCAATTTTTACGGTGGTGGTACAGTGCCAGTGGTACCAAGCATAGAAACCAGTGGCGGATCGTCACTGAAGTGCTTCCTCGGTGTGGTAAGCCGAGACGTCGGAGAAGGAGCCTCCGGAGCGGATGCTGGAGCCTTCGGAGCTGATGCTGGAGCAGCAGCTGCAGCGAGGATATGTTGGATGAACGGCAACCAAGGCAGCAATGAGCATATGGATCAGCGTGCGTGACGTCACAACAAAGGACTGCGCACACGGAACAAGTTTGTGGTTTGCAAGTGAAACAGTGAGTACTGTACTTTAACGTCAATTGGACTTGGAATATTTTCAAAATTTGTTTATGGACTTGTTAAATTTTAAGAAAAAGGTTAGGACTTAGAATATAGACTAGACTTAGAATAATTTAAGAAAAAACGACGGAACGGGGAATCTATGCCCGATTTTCCATAAATTGTCAAACACTTGTAAGTTTTTTCGGTTCTGATTTTCGACTTAGAATATTTTTAGTGATTTTTACATAGTATTTTGGAGACTTGTAGTTTTTGTTCAAAGATTGTCTTGACATGTTTAGCAGCAGAATGGAACCATAATCAAACTTCAGTGTAATATCAAAGCAATGGTAGAGGAAGCTCAAGTCAATTTTAGAAAGTCTCCAATACATTGACTAGGTAACTCAATCGTACATTGAAACAAGGATGGAAACGCTCGATGAGAAATGGAAAAGGTCTTATCTATCCACGCACGAATTGCACAGCGCGTGGATCTATCTTTATTCTGATGGTGTCATTTATAAATTAACTGAAGAGAAGAAGAGATGTATACCGTTTATAAATGTCAGCTGAAAGATGCCTTATTAAAAGTTGTGAGTGCCGAACGATTTTCTTTGCCTTCGAAATCAGAATCGAACAATAGCGTTAGTGTCCTAACTACTAAAGATTTCAATCTCTTATATACTTTTCGGGGAAGTATGCAGAGTGGGTAACACTCAGAGATTCATTTGTATCAATGATTCATAAGAATGCTTCTTTTGACAATGTCCAAAAGTTACACTATCTGATAGCACAATTTGTCAGGCGAAGCAGAGCAGCTGTTGAGACATGTTCTTGTTACAGCAGCTAACTGTGCAGAGTGTTGGTCTTGTTTGAACAATAGGTATGACAATAAGAGGTATTTATCTAACTGTATATTGAAGCGTTTCATGGGTCAACCAGCTATTGCAACAGAGTCATCAAGGGCTGTAAAGGAAATTTTAGACACGACATTAGATAGTTTGAACGCTCTAAAGAACTTAGGTATAGACGTTGATTCTTGGGATATCATAGTTATTTACATTGTCAGTTCCAAATTAGACCCCGAATCACGTAAACAGTGGGAGGCAAGTTTGAGTACCTCAGATGATCTGCCAACATTCTTTCAACTGAAAGAGTTTCTTGAATCGAAGTTTCATTCTCTGGAATTTTTAGATGAAAAGCCCTCTAAGTCAAACCCCGCCTTCATCAAGCCAAAGGTCCATAACGCCCAAAAGCCAGGTTTAAATTATATTTGTCCATACTGTAAGGAACATAAGATCAGTCACTGCAAGCGATTTGCCAAAGAAGATTACGATACTCGTCGGAAGTTTATAAAAACGAACAGATTATGTTTCAATTGTTTAGGCTCCAATCACTCCATTAAGTTTTGTAGATCAAGTACCACCTGCCGTATATGCAACCGTAAACATAATTCTTTGTTACACCCCAAGCCATCCTCAAACACACCTGAAACAGAAGATGATCCACCCTTAGCATTGATGCCTTCACCCGAGGTATCACCATCAGGGAGTAGTGAAGAATCAAGAGTTGACGCTCATTTAGCAACCAATGCTGCACCTAACCAACTTTTGTGAGCTACCGCTTTAGTCGAAGCACTGACTGGGCGTAGCTATATTCAGTTACACAGGGCCTTGATCAATCAAGGCTCCCAAGCTTAGTTTATAACTGAGTCATCAGTGCAGTTTTTTGGGTCTCAAGAAAGTTAGAGCTCGTAGCATTATCAGCGGGATAGGCCGTGCTGCACCTAACCAACTTTTGTGAGCTACCGCTTTAGTCGAAGCACTGACTGGGCGTAGCTATATTCAGTTACACAGGGCCTTGATCAATCAAGGCTCCCAAGCTTAGTTTATAACTGAGTCATCAGTGCAGTTTTTGGGTCTCAAGAAAGTTAGAGCTCGTAGCATTATCAGCGGGATATGCCGTGCTGCACCTAACCAACTTTTGTGAGCTACCGCTTTAGTCGAAGCACTGACTGGGCGTAGCTATATTCAGTTACACAGGGCCTTGATCAATCAAGGCTCCCAAGCTTAGTTTATAACTGAGTCATCAGTGCAGTTTTTTGGGTCTCAAGAAAGTTAGAGCTCGTAGCATTATCAGCGGGATAGGCCGTGCTGCACCTAACCAACTTTTGTGAGCTACCGCTTTAGTCGAAGCACTGACTGGGCGTAGCTATATTCAGTTACACAGGGCCTTGATCAATCAAGGCTCCCAAGCTTAGTTTATAACTGAGTCATCAGTGCAGTTTTTGGGTCTCAAGAAAGTTAGAGCTCGTAGCATTATCAGCGGGGTAGGCCGTAACCAAAGCGCTATGGCCTCTAGATACGTCGTGACTGTACCGATTCGGTCACGTCAGCACCCCGAGTTTCAGACACAAGTGCAAGCGTATGTCTTAAAAAACAATCACGTCGGAATTGCCCATAGGGAAGAGTCACCCACGTCCATCGGTCATAGTTACATACCTTTGCTTTGGCAGACCCAAAGTACCACACCAGGTAAAAAAAAGATGTTTACTTGGTGTGGAAGTCTATGGCCAAATCAGTAGAGAGGGTTTAACCAGAGGTCGTTACAGAAGGAGGAGAGAAGCGATGAGTTTTTTTAATGCAGACCTATCAGAAAGGAGTATATATCAGAAAACCCTCTAATCCAGTGTGGGAACCCTAGAGACGTAGTAGCCAAGAGAGTGAGTAGCAACCCTGTAATAGAGAAATGCATCTCTGAGGCTTTCGTTAGATTCCGTCCGTAAAAAATATAGATAGAGTAATGAATTGAAAGCAGTTTACTTACCATCTTATCTCAAACGATGTAGCACACAAAGACGAAGCCTCAATCAAGGAGACATTATCAGATGCGTTTCCGGGGTTCATGTGGCAAGTTATTTAATAGTTTATTTACTTACATTCGTATTCAATGGTTCAGCCAAAACTTTCTGAATTTTATCAATAAATGGCGCTCAAATCATATCAGCCTTTGCAAATTTAATAACTAACACGTGTAATCAGGTTTGAGTAACTGACGCAACTAATGCTTTTTAAGGACCAGTCTGGCCGCCAAACTCTGGTGGGACCATAGAGAAATTACACGCTCCCCTTGGTAGAGATGGTGTAACAAAGTGTGCACAGTAACCACCAACTGAGCACTAGTTTGTACGGCGACCATAGAGAAATTACACGCTCCCCTAAGCTTTTTGTCTCCCCTCACCCGTCCCTCACCCCCTTTGTCGGCGACATAATTTTCTATAGAAACAAGCCGATATGCCATCTCCTCTTACTCCATGGGTGGGACGATGCGGCAGCTAAAATAAAAGACTATCAATTAAAAATACTTACCTTTGAATCAGCATCGGCTCCTTACCTGGTTATGAGATCACATCAGCAGCTGCCACACGATGAGTATCAACACAAACTGAAGATGGCTGAAATCATAATACAATATTTATATTTATGTATATTTATGTAAGTATGTCTGAAAATATAAAAGAAAGAAAGTGAAGGTTACTTACCAAGTAATACTTACTAAAAAGATGTTTAAGCTGAAAAGGATAAGTGAATACGCAACTTCTACTAACGAACGACGAAGAAAAGGCAAGGTAGAATCTGAAAGAAACAATTGAGCATACTATGGTTTTTAACACTTTTTTCCCCCTCCCTGTCATGTCTCGATTTCATTAGTTTTTCTAGGGAACGGGAATAAAGTCAATCTACTTTCATCTGAAACGGGTAGGTAGCTATTCAGTATTATCTCAGTCAATGAAGGCAACTTGTCCAAGGTACACCGGCCTTTAGTTGAAGCAGTTGAAAGCAGCTTGGTGACTCTGAAACGTCATAGCTTGTTGATCAAAGACCGCTAAGTCTTATCATTGTATTTTTACCTGTTTCGGATGTGATATTGTTTTGTTTCAAGTTATAGTCGTTAAGTTTTATTGCAAATTGTTCTGTTTTCTACTCGTTGTTAAGTTGTATGTACCTAGCTATGTTTTTAACCCTTTACCTCACGGTGGGCGGAATTAGTGTGAAGTATGAAGGACATCAGTATGTCCTTGGCGGGCGGTATGTTTAACCGTGAATTGATGTTTTGTAAGTAATCATTTTTGTCTTCATAAATGTACCGCGAAGTTTTTATACTGTCTTAATTTAGAACTTTACTTGTTTTTAAATTGTAACAGATGGCATTAGTAGTAGAATAAATCGCGCTATCGTTGTGTTCTCAGCGTACCATATAGGGAATCAAGGCATATTTTCTTTGTCTACATTAGCTACGAAATGTATCGACCATAGCATCAAGCAGTCAATAAAGCAACTGTTATCCCTTAGTGGGTGTTTCATTCAATCCAGAAGTTGGCTTGGGGGACCTTTTAACAGTCTGATCATCCCCTTAAAAAAGTGTCAGCATATTAAGTTGGACCCTGTATATGGGAGCAAAGCTGTCAGAACAAAAAAAGAAACTGCTGTTTCATACTTTTGAGTCGTCTTGTGTAGGCATTGCAGTTTTGTGTGGAACAGCAGATTTTTTTTTGTGCTAATGATACTTTTCCAACACTGTATACAGGGTGTTAGGGTAAACAGTGGCATTACTTTAAAGGGTGATTGCACCCATGATACTGAACAACTTTCTCTAAGAAACCTATATACGAAATCCGCAAAAAAAAATTAGGACTTCATACTTACATAAATGCAATCATATTGATCGAAAATTACGCTAATTTTCTAATATAGGTTTCTTAGTAACCCAGTAAAATGAAGCCGAACTTTTTTTTCTTCAATCGTACCAAAGGAACATTTTAAAAAAAGTTCCAAAACTCAGGGAATTAATTTCTCCTGATTTATCTAATTTTACTAAATCACCTGTAGATGCAAACTTATGTGTAAACGTACCTAATCGTTGATTGTGAAATAAAGCTGTATTTTTGCATGTAGCTGGTAATCTAAAGGTAAGGTAAGAAAGGTATTTTATACTTTTAGATGGATATATGATTACAGTTCATTTTTACAATAACATAAACATCCAAACATCATCATCACAAACTTTCGCATTCATAATATTAGTTAGATTATCCCTATAATTTCAATTTCTAAATGAGCCCTCTGCTATTCAGAGAATGAGAAAGACAGAGATTCAAGGAAGTGGACATCTTGTAAGCGCTTTCGTGTAAGATTTTTCTTTGAGGTTGTATGGGAAGGGAAATGGGAATACAACAGATGAGGCATGGCCTGGAGATCTCACCGATCCCCGCTACCCAATCCGCCGCGAAGCCCCAGCAACGTCCTATGCCGAGGTCCGTACCCCTCTGGGTGCCCCTTGGTCGGTTGCTTACTTTCGCTGCTAAGCTCAAAACAATGACATTCACGCAGTGCTAACACTGTGGAATGCTATACAATTCTGACTCAAGGTGTGAGTCATGCGCACTGCGGCCCATATGTCACTGACCTACCAGGTAGGTCGTCAGCAGTTAAAGTGTTAAGTTCATTCATTTGGATCGGTAGACCCTTCGTGGTCCCTCCAATAGTCCGCAGTAAAAAGCAGTAACTGCTCCCAGAGCAATGCTGTATTAGTAATTTTTTTTTAAAAGGCATAGTAAGCGTGGCACAACAATGTGGAGGCTGTAGTGGGGGCGCCGGGCGCGACGGGGGCGGGTGTGAAGTGGTTAGTATTCACCCCGTGAAGTTTGCTCGATCTCGGCGACCTCCGTTACGTTACGGTCTTCCGACGTGAGGTGATTTCGGTCCGGCGACGATTCCTGCTCCAGGAAATAGACAACATAAAAATAAATTTCACTTGTAGGCAAGGGTTTCTTTTTGTTAACTTTTGTCGTCCGAACTATATTTCGGGGAATCTATAACTACCGGACTGATAGCAGAGAACAGTTTAGAACTTTTAGTGGTTCAAAGACTGAATTAATAAAATATTGGCCAAAAGAGTCATCATTATCACATCCAGGGACGTTGTATCAAATCTCATCAGACTCAATCTGTCGGAACAAAGATTTGCATACCTACTTATCCTACGTTGAATGAAAAAAGACAGTTGAATTACTTGAATGGGTACCTAATTGGGTAAGAACCAGACGTAATGTCATCTAATCATGAGTGAAGCACCCATTTCTTTTGTGTGCATGCTGTCATGCGGTACATAAGGTGACGGGTTGTCGGACCTGCGCCTAGAGCTAGTGCATCTGTGTGAGTGTAGGTCCCTTGTAGAACAAACGAGATTGTATTACCTTGCATGCTTCACATCTTTTTAGTGCAATACTCGGTCCGTATTTCTTTCAGGTCTGTGCTCATGATACTGAACAACTTTTCTGAAGAAGAAAATATGTGGACTTTCCATATTAAAATGGAATTTAAGCTATCTGCTGGCTCATCGAAGTGAGTGGTTCAAATAATAGAATCCTGAGCTTAGCGAAGGTTTCAATGGTACGAGACGCAGAATAACTTTGCAGCTGAGCGAAACACACAACTTTTCACCTCACAACAGCGAGGAAAAAAAGTGAATTGTTAAAAAAACATTTTAAAAAGTTGTTTTTTTCGTGCTTGCCAGTGACATGAAATAGGTTTTAAAAGCATTTTCAGTGGATTGGCGGTATAGAAAAATATTGAATAGACAGATTCGAATTTCAATAACTTTTTCCACGCTAGCGGATAAAGTGAACTTTTGCACTCCGATTTCGAATGATAAACAGAATCTTTCCGAGCTTGTGAGGTGAAAAATAAATTAAGTAAGTATATGCGTATATACGCCTATTGGCGGCTTGAAAATTCTCTGACAGCAAGGTGACCACTAACTATTGCCTCCACCAACACGCACTGGGCCCGCGTGGTGGAGCATGGCCCACTCCCTCTCACGTTGTATTCGTGAGAGGAGGCCTTTGCCCTGCAGTGGGATTCTACAGGCTATAACTTACTTACTTTTATATGCGAAAAAAAGATTTAAGTGATAGAGTACTGTTTGCGGAAGCCAGGCTGCACGCTGCATACCTATACCTACTGCCGCATCTAACAAACCGTCGAAGTCAATTTAAGCCAGTTAACCTCTAATCGAGAAACGAAGTGGGCACTAAATTGGTTCTTTTTGTACCGTCGTAAGCTCTGCGCTCCCACTTCACTGATAGTAATGTAGCCCCGGGACTTTTTAATTACCTACCTAAAAGGTTACCGATTGCCGTTTTGATATTGTTGTAAGGTACGAAATGATTCATATAAAAACACAAGTCATAAAGATCACCAAAAAAAAAAATGTCTTAGTTTTTTAGGAGGTTACTACAGATTTTCATCTACAGGGTGAAATTGATATCATCAGCATCCTTTTAAACTAAGAGTCTACCCATCAAACTGAACAACTTTTACTATGGGAGCAAACCAATAGGAGCAAAACTAAATCTGCTGTTCCATACATTTGAGTCGTGTAGGCTGGTGCAGTTTAATATGGGACAGCAGATTTTTTTTTACTCCGATTGGTTTGCTCCCTAGTAAAAGTTGTTCAGTTTGAAGGCTCTTAGTTTAAAAGGATACTAGACTAATGAATAATGATATCAATTTTACCCTGTATACTGTCATGTTCCTTCGTTCGTTAAGGGCGTAACAAACGGACGCTATAATATACAGCGCAGTACAGCGCAGTATAGCGCTATACTGCGCTCTAGAGTACGGTATAGCGCAGTATAGCGCTATACTGCGCTATAGAGCGCAGTATAGCGCGATACCGCCGAGGTTGAACTCTTCTAACGCACGAAACCTTGCATGAGCACGTCCCGTTCTTGTGCGAGTGAGAGGGGGCTATTGCCATCTGAAAGATACCGGGCAGTATAGCGCAGTATAGCGCTATACTGCGCTGTACTGCTTGGTATATTACGTCGCATAGATACAGGATGTTTTACAACCGTCCTGATTTATTTAATTAATCAACTTATTTATTGAATAGGCGGACTAATATTACTTACCAGTTTATTATTATAATGTTAAACAACAAATTTTATATGAGTAATAGTGTCTCAACAACTAAATTAAGCAAAAAAAATCGCCTGTCTCATACATTTGAGTTTAGGAGGCTTTGCAGTTTAGTATGGAACAGCCGATTTTTTTCTTTGCGATTGCAGGTTTGATCCCATAGTAAAAGTTGTTCAGTTTGATGGTCTGAACCACCCCTTAAAGTTTCGGAACACAAAAAAAATCTTCCGGTAGGTAGGTATATTTTTTTAATTTTGGTCTTTATTAGGAAAATAAAATCAAACAACTAAGTAGGATCTACTTTATCATTGTAATTTTTTAAGATAGGTAGACCTTTCACGCGAACCAGTTAAGGCGCGGGCACCTTTGCATTGATTGGCGGCATACGATCAGATAAAAGGAATCAATCAAACCACCTGGTTTGATTTTCATCCCATCCCATGAACCCATATAACTCATTTAATTGAACAGCCTGTATAAAATTGTATTCCTACACGCGCAAGCTGCCACCGCACTCACGCACACAGACGCAAACGGCAAATTATCGATCTTGATACTTGTAATTTTTTGTAAGTATTTTGTTTGGCAAAGTAAATTGTTTATTATTTGATACTTATGTATTAAAATTTAACTTTGAAAAACATAATACGTTAACTTTTAATTAAAAATCCCTGATTGTTGCTGATAAATCAATTGATATTTTTTGTCTGTTGTTTGTACTCGAGCGTACGTCGAGCAAAATCAACTGGACCAACGTTATACAATTAAACAATGTTCACCATAGTGAACCATAGGACCCCATAGGACCAAACTAGTGAAAGTTGTTCAGTTTGATGGTCTGAGGCACGACCATCCTGATAAATGTAAAGCATTTAAATTTACATCGTGAATAATATTGGTCCAGTTGTTTTTGCGTGACGCTCGAGCACAAACAACAGACTTAAATAAAATCAATGATTTACGAATTAAAATAAGATGTTTTATGTTAATTTAAGTTACATTTTAATACCTATCTAAAATGATAAATAAACTACGTTGCTAAACAAAGTACTCGCTCAAGAAAAAAAATTTAAAAGTATCAAGAAGTGGTCTTCCACGTGGAGTTGACTCTACGGTGGCGTGTGTGCGTGCGGCGGACTGCGGCGTGGCCGAGTCCTTTGTGCTCGCCGCCATTCTCGCCGCCATTGTAGTACTAGTGATGTGCCGAGACGACTATTTTTAGTATTCGGATATTAATATTAATTTATTCGATAACAATTTTCTTATTTCTTTGTTAACCTCATTGAAAGAAGAATCAAATTGGTACCTACTCGAGTATTCAAGTCCATTCTGAGCAACCATCAAACTGAGAAACTTTTTCTATGGAGCCAATAAAGAAATCGCGAAAAACAGCAAATGTCATTCATAGAAAATGTCAATAGCTACTCGACCAAAATGTAGGATTTTTTTTCGCGATTTTTTCTATGGAGCCAACAAAGAAATCGCGAAAAACAGCAAATGTCATTCATAGAAAATGACAATAGCTACTCTTTTTCTCGCGATTTCAAAGTTGGTACCATAGTAAAAGTTGTTAAGTTTTATGGTCTGAAACACCCCATCAAGTATGTAGGTAACACACTCAACCATACAGCCTGTATAAACCTACTCTTACTTAATATAGTCGTTTTTCGACAAGAGATAAGAAATTAAAGTTGCAATTTATGTAAGTGCTAACTGTTAGTACCTACTTGATTATTGTGAATCCGAATATTTATTTCGCATATAGTGTACTCGCATTATTACGAAAGCGCATTATTGTAAAGGTATTCGAATCCGAACTCAAGTCCAACCTGTCTCGGCACATCACTAGGGAGTACTATGTCAGTCATTCCATTGATAAATTGTGAGCATCGAGGCGGCAGGATCAAAATCTTTGATTCAAAATGTATCTTTTCAGTAACATAGTACCTACCAGTGTTGGGCAAATTGTAATTAACTACTAATAAAATTGTAAGATGTAATTAATTACCCGTAATTCATCATCATCATCATCATATACTCGTAATTATTGAAAGGTAATTAAATTAACAAATACAATTTTTATTAGTAGCTAGAGTTAACCCGCGACTTCGTCCGCACAAATTATATACCAGATTTTAAGTCAGATATCAGATCATAAGCTATCATTCAAGTTTAGATTGTAATTATTGTTAATTCAAATTGTTTGCTCATTTACTATTTTGCCTGACATTGTAAGGTTTGCGGGTCAGCCATGGATCAGATTGGCACAGGACCGTGAGGAGTGGCACAGTAAAAAAAGGAGGCCTTTTCCCAGCAGTGGTTTGATATGGGCTGATTTGATTGACTGATTGATTACTTTTTTGGTTCCGATTATAAATGAATGCTTTTTGAAAGTAAATAATGATTGCATTAGCCATTTGATGTTTGAAGGTGAATGATGGATGTTCGGTATTTAATTGTGTAATTTTAATTATACTAAAATAAATGTTATTGTATTAACAATAAAACTACTTAGGTAATTCCAATTACTTAATTGAAATTACAAGTAATGAAATTACTTTTGTTCAATTATTAATTCAATTACAAAATGCTGTTTCATACTCTTGTAAATTCTGTAATATACTGTTGTTGGTTTTCCAATATAATCAAAATAGATAATAATTATTTACGCCTAACTCTCTCAGACGGATTTTAAGGGGTTGATCGGATCATCGAACTGAAAAACTTTATGGGACTAACATCAAAATTACAAAAAAACAAATCAGCTGTTCCATACAAAGCTCCGTCGTCCAATGGTTAAGAGCTTAGGCTCTTGACATGGAGGTCGTGGGTTCGATTCCCACAGGAGGCAGCTAGTGATTTTTCACTTTGTGCGTTTTTCCCCAGTTTGTTAGGACATTGCAGTCTGAATTCACCTGATTGTCTGAAAAAAAAGATGATTCCATGCTTCGGGTGGCACGTTAAGCCTTTGGTCCCAGCTACTATCTCTGGTGGTAGTAGTCGTTACATAAAAACTACGTCACGAGGCCGTAAGACGGTTATGAATAAACTCTGACACCAGGGCTTGTCCACAAGATAAGAAGAAGAAGACAAAGCTGGAATCCTACTCGACCCAAATGTATGGGACAGCTGAATGGAGTACTATGTTACCGACAGGCCAAATTTTGAAACGAAGATTTGATCCCGCCATCTCGATGCACACGCGTTATAGCGCTATACTGCGCTCTATAGCGCAGTACTGCGCTATAGAGCGCAGTATAGCGCTATACCGTACTCTAGAGCGCAGTATAGCGCTATACTGCGCTGTACTGCGCTATATATTATAGCGTCCGTTTGTTACGCCCTTAAAGGGCGTAACAAACGGACGCTATAATATACAGCGCAGTACAGCGCAGTATAGCGCTATACTGCGCTCTAGAGTACGGTATAGCGCAGTACAGCGCGGTAGAGCGCAGTACTGCGCTATAGAGCGCAGTATAGCGCGATAACGCGTGTGCATCGAGATGGCAGGATCAAAATCTTCGATTAAAAATTTGGCCTATCAGTGACATAGTAACTTAGCTCAGCTCGGTGCATACATTTGTGTCGAGTAGGACAACAGTTTTGTATGGAACAACAGTTTATTTTTGTAATTTCGATGTTGGTCCTGTTGTCGTTTTTGTTAATTGCAATTACTCAATTACTTTTTTTGGTTACGATTATAAAAAACTCAAAACATGTTAAAATAAAAAAAAAATGGGGATTTTAGGCATTTCCAAAACAATTCGTGAAAAGGCCAATTCGTGAAATGGCCATTTCGCGAAATGCCTAATTCGAATTGGCCATTTCGCGAAATAGGCAAATAGAAAAAAATTAAATAAATTCCTAAAATTATTAAAAAACATAATTTATTAAATATCTCGATAACGGTGCATCCTAGCGAAAAAATAGCAAATTTTTCGAACCCCTGGGGTACCCCTGAACCTACCCTTCCGCATGCAAAAATAAAGAAAAAAATCATTTTGAAAAATTATACTAGTCCAGCAGTGCGATTTTTGAAAATCATACGAGCGGTTCGGTAGTAGAAAGATGCGTAATCTCCATAGTAATTCTGACATTTTCTACTGCCGAACCGCTCGTATGATTTTCAAAAATCGCACTGCTGCCCCCATACTAATTTCACTCGAAAATTCGACTAAGTCGATGGTTCATACAATTTCGATCAAAATTTTTCTAAGTCCCAGCTCCATATAAAATTGGCGTAAAATTTTTCTAAGTGTGGGACCCCTCTTTGCGACACCCTGCTGGCTGTAGAGGTGTGGGTGTCCACCCAGCCCTGGCTTCGAGTGGATTCTTGAATAAATTGAAAAAGACACGCTAAACTTTTTAATCATTAATCAAATTAACGAATAAAATTAAAAATTTACAAAACTAATCAGATTAAAAATTACTTTTTTAATCTTGATTAATTTAATCAACATTTAATGAATATGATTAAAACTAATAAAATTAATTAATTGATTCAAAAATTAATCGATTAATGCCCACACTGGTTACTATGTTACCGATATACCAAATTGTTTATCGATGATTTGATCCTGCCATCTTGATGCACACGCGTTATCGCGCAATACTACAATGGCGGCGAGGCAGCCTGGCGGCGAGCACAAAGGGCACGGCCACGCCGCACGCACACACGCCACCGTAGAGTCAACTCCACTTCTTGATACTTTTAATTTTTTTTTCTCGAGCAAGTACTTTGTTTAGCAACGTAGTTTATTTATCATTTAAGATAGGTATTCAAATGTAACTTAAATAAACATAAAACATAATAATTACCTATGTTTTTATTTTCCTTTTTTTTTAGTTGTTTTTGTGTGACGCTCGAGCACAAACAACAGACTTAAATAAAATCATTAATTTACGAATTAAAATAAGATCAATAAATTGATCTTCAATCTTGCTTGATAAATCAACGGATATTTTTTGTCTGTTGTTTGTGCTCGAGCGTCACGCAAAAACCACTGGACCAATATACAGGGTGTAAATTTAAATGTTTTACATTTATCAAACAGAGTTCTTCAGACCATCAAGCTGAACAACTTTCACTATTTTGGTCCCATAGTGAAAATTGGTTAATTGTATAACGTTGCGTCCAGTTCATTTTTCGTGACGCTTGAGCACAAACAACAGACATAAAATATCCATTGATTTTTAACAATGACAATTAGGTACAATCAGGGATTTTTCATTAAAAGTTAACGCATTATGTTTTTCAAAGTTAAATTTTAATACATAGGTATCAAATAATAAACAATTTACTTTGCCAAACAAAATACTTACAAAAAAAAATACAAGTATCAAGATCGATAATTTTGCCATTTGCGCCTGTGTGCGTGAGTGCGGCGACTAGCTTGCGCGTGTAGGAATATAATTTTATACAGGCTGTTCAATTAAATGCGTTATATGGGTTCATGGGGTGGGATGAAAATCAAACCAGGAGGTTTGATTCCTTTTATCTGATCCCACGCCAAAACTGGTTCGAGTAAAAGATCTACGTATCTTAAAAAATTACAATGAAAAAGTAGACCCTACATAGTTGTTTGATTTGATTCTCCCAATAAATGCAAAATTTAAAAAAATATACCGGAATATTTTTTTTACCGTTCCGAAACTTTAAGGGGTGGTTCAGACCATCAAACTGAACAACTTTTATTTTGGGATCAAACCTGCAATCGCAAAGAAAAAATCGGCTGTTCCTTACTAAACTGCAAAGCCTCCTAGACTCAAATGTATGAGACAGCTAATCTTTTTTGCTTCATTTAATTGTTGAGACACTATTAACTCATATAAACCTTTGTTGTTTAAAATTATAATAATAAACTGGTAAGTAATATTAGTCCGCCTATTCAATAAATAAGTTGATTAATTAAATAAATCAGGACGGTTGTAAAACATCCTGTATCTATGCGACGTAATATACCAAGCAGTACAGCGCAGTATAGCGCTATACTGCGCTATACTGCCCGGTATCTTTCAGATGGCAATAGCCTCCTCTCACTCGCACAAGAACGGGACGTGGTCATGCAATGTTTCGTGCGTTAGAAGAGTTCAACCTCGGCGGTATCGCGCTATACTGCGCTCTATAGCGCAGTATAGCGCTATACTGCGCTATACCGTACTCTAGAGCGCAGTATAGCGCTATACTGCGCTGTACTGCGCTGTATATTATAGCGTCCGTTTGTTACGCCCTTAATTCATCTATCGCTGAAACTTTTCAGTGTGATAAAGTAAAGTAGTTATACAGATTACGGTTGACAAATAATCAAGGTTTAATTTTTTTCGGTCCTAGATTATTTGTCAACCGTAATCTGTATACTTTACTTTATCAAACTGCAAAGTTTCAGCGATAGATGAATTATTGTTAGGGTGTTCATGCAAGTAAACACTAAAATGACTGGACTACCTGTATAATTTTGTGTACCTACCTATACCTATACAAACTCTTCCATAGTGAAAGTTGTTCAGTTTGACGGTCTGATTATCCCCTTAAAAAGTATTTGCATATTAAGAAGGACCATGCATCTTCTATCTGTCGTAAGATAGATAGAAGATGCATTCGATGATGGTGCGGCCCCCTGTAAATTTGTAAATACTTACCTGCTATTTTTATATTTAAGATTGTAAATTTTGTACATACTTACCTTTTATTCTTAAATTTCTATATTTAAGTAATTAATTTGTAGATAATGTAAATTTGTATATTTATTAGATATAATTACCTTAATTCATGTTATAATTTTAGTCGTAATTTAATAATCTCTGTATATTTAGTTAGTTATATTATTGTTACTATATTATTATTAATAAATATAAGGACCTGTATACCGACATTTTATGATTTGTAACCGTGAGCTTTTGTTTTTAACCCCCGACGCAAAAAGAGGGGTGTTATAAGTTTGACGCCTATGTCGGTCTGTCTGTCTGTCGGTCTGTCTGTCTGTGGCACCGTAGCTCCCAAACGGGTGGACCGATTTCGATTACGGATTTTTTAAGTAGAAAGCTAATTTTTGCGAGAGTGTTCTTAGCTTTGTTTCATGAAAATCGGTTCAGCAGTTTTGAAGTAACTTTAAAAATTGCGACAAAAGAAAAGAGGGGTGTTAAAAGTTTCTGTCTGTCTGTGGCATCGTAGCTCCCAAACGGGTAGACCGATTTCGATGCGTTTTTTTTAAATAGAAAGCTTATTTATGCGAGAGTGTTCTTAGCTTTGTTTCATGAAAATCGGTTTAGCAGTTTTGAAGTAACTTTAAAAATTGCGACAAAATAAGACGGGTGTTATAAGTTTCTGTCCGTTCGTGGTTTCGTAGCTCCCAAACGGGTGGACCGATTTCGATGCGGTTTTTTTAAGTAGAAAGTTAATTTATGCGAGAGTGTTCTTAGCTTTGTTTTATGAAAAGCGGTTCAGTAGTTTTAATGTAACTTTAAAAATTATGAAATAACATTAAATTACAAATTTAAAAAACCCCCAACACCAAAAACGAACATTTAAAAAGTAAAAAATAATGCGGTCATCTATTATTTTTGGAATTATTCCCGGCACGCCGCTTTCCCCCTACGCCGCTTCTCTTTATAGTGAGTCGCGCTACGTCACGTCGCGTAATAGTGATTCCCTCTACATCGAGTCTACGTCATGTACAGTTCGCGAACGATTTTTTAAAATTGTATGGTAGTTTGCATGTGTGTGTGCTTTTTTCAATCATTATCAGCTTCTATGCCTCTCATTACACTTACCTACTTACTTAGGGTTTATAATTTTAAAAGATGAAAGGCTAATAAGCATTGAGAAGTACCAGGAGAGCAGAGGAGTACAAGAGGTTAAACTTACAAAATTACCGTTGGCGCGCTCTATAGGTAGTAGGTACAATCTCTATAATATTATAAAGAGGATACCTAGATAGATTTGATTTTTTGTTTGTTTGTTTGTCTGGATGCTCGTAAGTTTGTTTGTATTGAATAGGCTCCGAAACTACTGGACCGATCTGAATAATTCTTTCACCATTTGAATGCTACATTATCCGTGTTAAACATAGGCTTAAAAACGGCCAAGTGTGTGTCGGGAAGATTCTAAGGCGGTACGAAATACGCCGCGGTCATCTAGTACATAATGAGTTTGCATTTTCGAGTTGCAATACATATATACGAGCATACTCGATCATCAGCACCAAAGACAGACAGCACTGCATAGGACACGATGATAAAATAATAAAAGAAGTGTTAATTTTTTGAAACACCGCCATTAAGGTGAGGTGATTGATATAGAAACCGCGCTATGAAATTTAGGTGTGCATTGCTATAGACAATGCATGCAACACAATCTTGTGAAAAAAACAAAGAACAAAAAAAGCGGACCAACAACCTCTTTCTTTATTATTTTATCGTGTCCAAGTGAGATAAAAAAACCGGTTAAGCGCGAGTCGGGCTACTCGCGCACCGAGGGTTCCGTACCACAACACATAGGTAGGTACTAATACTACTAATACAACAAACAGCTTACAAAAGCTCTATAATCTAATCACACCAAGTTTGACTTTTGTAAGTAGGGGGAGTCCGGGATACTTGAACCACCTTTTGCTTAAACGCATACAACTTTTTATTGCAAAGATGCAGTGATGTCACTTTAGTGATATTAGATAGCGAAGTTATTTGGCTACAAATTTTATGTACTAAGATGTTTGTGAATATAATATTTATTGGGCTGGACAATTTTTTCCGAAAAATGAGATTTGGCTCAACCATCCCCAATGGGTGGGATGGTTGAACAGGGGGGTAGGGATCGTTGAAAATACCCTTATAATTTAAGAAATAATGCTTTTTAAATTCAATGTACTTATATCAAAATCTCATATAAGTACATTGTATGGGAACAATCTAAACTTGTAAATATATTAAAAAAGAAATTAAAATTGCGGCATGTCAACATTGCACACTTTGACAAGGTAACTACGGTTTTCTACGTAGGTTATATATTGATACTAAAAGAAATCATTTTAGAGTCAAATTTAGCATTATAGAACTATATTCCTTAATAATATGAACACACTAAGCAAGATCTAATAAGAGAATCAAATTTTGAAACTAAAACATGGCAAAACACATAAAGCTGGTATGTGATCTGCAAAACTTCGAAAGTCGAATCTACTAATTGCTGATTTTTTATTTCCTTTCTTGGGGCTGAAGCCTATGCTATGCTTAGTTTTGATCTGGAACGGCATTTGAAGCTAAAAGATAATTAAAGTCGATGAAAAATATTATTATTCACTATGGTTCCCTCTGTGGGGTGGATCAACCATCCTTTATCGACCCGTTCCTACTTTTGTTTAGATTTCCGAAAAACTCTGAATCACAGGTCAAATAGGCTTTGCATTCAACAAACTGCACTATTTTGAAAATATAATAATAAATCAACATAATGCGTACCTTTTAATTTAACGCAGTAACGAACAAGTAAATAAAACTATTTTTTTTCACTTTTTACTATAAAAAACACACAAATTCAGCTCAAAGTCAAACTACTCTGCCCGCAGCCTAGATGGCGCTTGTGGTGGTAGGTATGGATCGCGGGAATGCAATGACCTGTCAAACGAATCGATAACACGAAATTTTCAATCGACAAATGGAGGTGGCTCATCTATCCCACCTGTTCATGCATCCCGGTTTACCCCTACCGTTTTTACGATAGAGCGACAAGAAAAAACGTTCATACAAACTAGTTTCTTGTACGAGGTCCCCCTTAATTTTTACTTTTTGTCATTTTTATTATTTGTTAGCAAACCCGCCATAATAAGAATAACGCACATGCTGTGAAACAAATGTCTAGCTATACGGTTCAAAAGTTACAGCCCTAAATAGTTAGTTAGGACAGACAGAAAGCCGAGACAGACGGACGGACGAACAATTAGTAATATGATCCCGTTTTCACCATTTGAGTACGGAACCCTAATAAAAGGCTAACAAAGAAAGGCTAATAAACGTATTGAGAAGTACCAGGAGAGCAGAAGAGTACAAAAGGTTATTCCGGATGAAAAAAAACGTATGTGTGTGGATGGCATCAGGAATTCCGGACAGTGATGCCAGATGATAATCTGGCATTCTCCGCAAATCTCCCCGAAATCCCCCAAAATTGTAGTGTTTTGAGAAAAAAACCCCCACTAATTGGAAACATATTTATTTATTCAAAACAATCAAATAAAACTTGCTTCCATCACTGGATCAGCATCTCCACTTACGTCGTCAGCAGTTCCATACATTTTCTCTGAGTTAAATTTTGTTTTGACAGTGCCATTGATTATCTTCACCACTATTATTTAAACATTGTCACTTTTAATCACGATTTTATCTCTGTGTTTTATCAACGTTTTACACGGAGTTGCTCTGTGGGTCTGCTATTGGGTGGTCACGTGCGCGTCGGTTGCCCCATCCCCGGTCCACAGTGGAACTCCAGTGGTGGCTCAGGATATTGTTCTTTTATAAGAACAACCCTTGAAGTCACCAAAATATCATTATAACCGTACAACGTCAAGCACTTTTGCTATAAAAACTCGACATTGGCAAAATCATCACATACCCAAGATGGCAGCCATTTTTTTAAAATATAGAATAGAACGTTTTACACTTTGGCAAAGACGGTATTAGCGGGCGGTTGGCGTTAAAAACCTGTTTGACCGACTGCGACCGAACGACGGTCGTCCATCGTCTCGTGCGCCGCAGCATTGTTGTGCTAGTGCGTGTGTGCGTTCCTATGGTGCGTTCAAATTAAGTAGTGAGAGGTTTGATCGCGTTAAGTTATAAAAACTTTCGTCTAAACGGCTTTTCAAAAATCCTCCAATGAGCGTTTTTCTTTTGGTTTTCTAGGGGATCGATAGATGGCGCTACGGTCTGTGCGAATATACGTCAAAATTTCAAAAAGCGTTTCTTTGAAACAATAAAGAGGGAAAAGAGGATCAAGAATATGCCAACGCATCTTTTGATGGCATATTTCATTATTTACTAATCATTTTAATCGAAAATTCTTAACTTTTATGTCTGACTTGATTGTATAGGCTCGATTCCTTGGCTTTAAAAAAAAGGCAGTCACAGTCTTGACAATATTTTGACAGGATCTCGCCAACGGCTCTATGGAGCGATAAACATGCCATCTGTCGAGTTTTTTATTAACTAAATTTAAAAAAGAAAAGAAAAACGCTCATTCCCTCCAAGCCAATTATTTTCCCTCCGCAGAACCCCCCAAAGGATTTGTCCCCCCTAAAATCCCCCCTTGGTCTGAAAATACCCCCAAATTTGGAGGGAATCCCCCCCATCTGGCAACACTGATTCCGGATCAGGTTTCCGTATGACGCGTAGAATGAGAAGGAACTAGAAGCAAGCACGTGTCTTGTCATATATAAGTGTCAGTAAGAGATGCACATAGCAAATTCGCTCTAGTTAAAAAAGGAGATCGCTATGAATAGATGTTTTCGAACGCGTTTCGATAGATGTATTATTTTTTTTATTGTCATTCTTTGTTGTTTATGTAGGTACGTTTATTATGAATTTATCTATAGGTACATATTAATATTTTTACTTTAATAGGGAATGTGATGAGATAGGCAGAGATGATGCGGAGTAGATTGCCGACTGGATAATTTATGGAGAGAAACTAACGAAATCAAATAATGTGATGATGAATGCACGGAAGCTTTTATCTACTCATTGCTGGATTTACAGAACATCTAGGTACTTATCATCAGTTAATCACTTCCGCAGCCGTCCTACGTAGGTAGGTATTACCTGTACGCTGCATTCAGCGAGTAATTTCTCTATGGGTAATACCCACAGGCGAAGTATTTTTCGCTTTCGTTCCTTCTCTTTCTACGGTATTACCTCGTATGGTAATACCCATCAAGTTATTATGCCTTAGTAACTACCTAATACCAATGTTGCGCCCTTAACAGGGATATGGTGGGTCCGTCACGATAATATAGCAGAGTAAAGTTTAATATCTTGTACTTTTCTGCTCTCCTGGTACTTCTCTCAATGCATTTTATATAATTATATAAACCTTATGTACCTACCTAAGTAGGTAAGTGTAATGAGAGGCATAGAAGCTGATGATGATTGAAAAAAGCACACACACATGCAAACTACCATACAATTTTAAAAAATCGTTCGCGAACTGTACATGACGTAGACTCGATGTAGAGGGAATCACTATTACGCGACGTGACGTAGCGCGACTCACTATAAAGAGAAGCGGCGTAGGGGGAAAGCGGCGTGCCGGGAATAATTCTATTTTTGATGTAAGCAAATGTATGTTTTACTTCTTTACTCTCTTTAAGATATTTTAGGTTAATTAATGTGTCGGGGACCGCAAGTGATTGTAAAAAAAATCAATGGTCATTTCATAGCGGTCCCCTACGCATTAATTAACCTAAAATATCTTAAAGAGAGTAAAGAAGTAAAACATACATTTGCTTACATCAAAAATAATAGATGACCGCATTATTTTTTACTTTTTAAATGTTCGTTTTTGGCGTTGGGGGTTTTTTAAATTTGTAATTTAATGTTATTTCATAATTTTTAAAGTTACATTAAAACTACTGAACCGCTTTTCATAAAACAAAGCTAAGAACACTCTCGCATAAATTAACTTTCTACTTAAAAAAACCGCATCGAAATCGGTCCACCCGTTTGGGAGCTACGAAACCACGAACGGACAGAAACTTATAACACCCGTCTTATTTTGTCGCAATTTTTAAAGTTACTTCAAAACTGCTAAACCGATTTTCATGAAACAAAGCTAAGAACACTCTCGCAAAAATTAACTTTCTATTTAAAAAAACCGCATCGAAATCGGTCCACCCGTTTGGGAGCTACGATGCCACAGACAGACAGACCGACATAGGCGTCAAACTTATAACACCCCTCTTTTTGCGTCGGGGGTTAAAAATACACAGTACAAACCCTTTCTTACTGTCGCTGGTTTATAATTAACAATCTGGGTGTTATTGTCTGTCAACAACGAATTAAGTATCAGACATGGCTGCATGGGCTTCATATCCGTTTTGAATATACGAACAATAGGTATTTTAAATGGTCACTTCACTTTTCAAAATTCTTTGCTTTGCTCGTAGACAGACTATGGCTTTCGAAATTTTAGTCTAAGCCGAGCTCGGCTTCGCCTTGGTCAACAATTACATGAGATCTGAGACCTTTCTTAGGTACTTTCCTGCCCCCGGTGTGTAATCTACTATTACGTTAATTTCTATATTGTACCTAATCAGTAACTTAACTAGACTCGTTTTCAAATATACCTACGGTCAGAAAACAGTAATAAACAACTAAGCATAACTTAGCGGTGGTCCTTGTTTATAAAATATCATTGGAAAATAGCATACGTTTTTTTGCTGGCACTTTCACATTTGGACCAAAAACGTATGAAACGCGGATGATGTCCTTTTAGTTGACATTATAATTTAATTAGACTATAATATAGCGACTCATCTGTTATGTAGGTATGAATTATGATATGAGTTGGTAATTAGCAAATAACTAAAAAAACTTAAAATACACTACGCCAATACATCATGCAATTAATCATTATAAACAAAATAAATATAACGCTTAGAACTGTTATTTCATAACGTTACGGATTTACGGAATCCAAGGTGCAAAAGAGTTTTCATTTCCGTTACGCCACCGTTTTCAATATTTGCAACTTCAGTTTATCTCTAAATTTATTTTTAAACTTCATCGAACAGATTCAGTTTGCTAGGAAGATGCAAAGCGTCAGTATTCAATTGTTTATTTCCTACTTTTTGTAAAAAACTACACAGCATTTTCACTCCATTTTCATGCTCGCATTTTTTTTATTTGTGCTTATTAACTTTTCTCAGCATTGAACAGGTAATTTAAGGGGATATAATTCGGACCGCGCTCCATACAAACGTACTATGGTGATAGGTATGATCAATACTAACCGATTAAATTCAATGAAATTTTGCAGAAAAAATCTAGAAAGAAATCTCTATGCTTGGAGTCAGATTTTCGTTAAAATATACAGTTTTTTGTGTGGAAATCTTTGAGGCACTGTAACTTTGAAACTATAAATTTTAACGAAAATCTGACTCAATACAAGCATATCTATTTCTAGATTGATTCTGAAAAATTTCATTGAGTTTAATTGGTAGGTAAGTATTGAAAATATCACAATAGTAACTACCTACGTTTGTTTGGAGCGCGCTCCGAATTATATCCTCTTAAATTCTAAAAAAAATAAAATTAATAAAATTGGTTACGAGGAGATGCTGGTTCACGAGGCAGCCAATTATTATTCCATGTCTGCTCCCACGCGTTAAAACAAGTTTCACAATGAATAAAACAAACATGAAATCTTTTCTTATAAGTAGGTATAGTTGAAATTTTTATTCATGTTGTTGTGCACGTCGCACACCTATTTATCCTACCTATTTATTCTGATTCAGGCCAAATTATCATTGAGCGAAGTAAGTACAACGTAGTGGCATAGGCGTGCAAGGGGGGGGCGGCCCACCCCAGAATCCTTCTGGCCCACCCCAGAAATCAAATGAATCACTTACTAAAAATAAGAGACCTTGTCGCCTTGATCTCGGCATGAGCTGGAGAAATCGAGTTATAATGAAGCAAAATCTCGAGCTCGCTTCGCTCGCTCCAAGATTTTAGTCTAATTACACTTGTCTCACTATATTACAGAAAAATCTCGAGCTCGCTTCGCTCGCTCCTGGCTACGATTGTATTACACGGACCTACAGCTAGACACATTGCAGTAAAATTTCGAGCACAATTAGCTTCGCTCGCTCCAGAATTCAGTGAAATCTCGAGCTCGCTTCGCTCGCTCTAGGTTTTGGATCCTATATGTTTTCTAAGTGAAGCAAAATCTCGAGCTTGCTTTGCTCGTTCCAGATATTAGGTCGTAAAAAACTCGAGCTCTCTTCGCTCGCTTCAGGTTTTACATTTTATTGCAACGACCTAACCTGGGCCTGGCCCACCCTGGGGAAAAATCATTGCTACGCCCATGCGTAGTGGTCATTTTCGTACTTGCGTTAGTCGGAAATGGAATACGCAGGTACCAGCTACAAGCGTTGGCACGCTTTTGGGCAGGCCTTCTTCGTTAACCCTGTCCACCTGCCTGCGACTGGACCCAAACGAACCGCATCTCTGCCAATGTTGTTGCAGCGTGGACTCATTTGGTTACCTCGGGCATTCATGAGTCAGAAACGCCGGCCGCCTCAGCCGCCTTACCAGATGATATCATCTAGATGTCCCTTGCCTGGTAGATATTGCACGTGATAATCGTGCTAATGGTCCCGGGGAAAAAAGTTTTTTTGTAAGTTCATATTATGTTGTGTTGTGTGGTGGCGTGGTACGGAACCCCCGAGTAGCCCGACTCGCACTTGACCGGTTTTTAAAGAACATTATTTAGTTTTCTAAGATTTTCGTGCGTAAGTAGGTACAGTCAGCAGCAAAAAGATGGATGCAATTTTACTACGTCGTAGTATAAAGATGTATACACTTAAGTACTACGCGTAGTACAAAAGTGTATACATCTTTTGCATGAGGAGGCATACATCTTTTTGCTGCTGACTGTACATTATTTAGTTTTCCAAGATTTTCGCATGAATATGTAAAAATGTTTATGAAAAGTTCACAGGTTTCCCGTATTGTGGTTTCATGAAACTTTCCAGCATTGGTCGTAGTAGGCGGTTGTTTTAGCTATTTTTAAACAAAATGTGAATAAATTTTATTCGAAATCGAACACTCAAAGGTGAGTACGATTGTGTGATGTGGTTTTCAAACCACAAGGAGGTATAAACTTGTCTGTAGTGGGGCGGTGCGGCTGATTAACGTCTAGTGTTTGAGGTATTACTTGCAGAGGTAATAATATGGTATCATTATACTTACATGTTATGTGGTACCTATGATAATGTATAAGTAGGTAAGTATGTAAGCTTAGAAAAAGTATATGTCTAGAATGAGACTCACTAATATCCCGTATAAAACAAAAGGGGCTAAGTTTCATAGGTTGGTGTGCGTGAGCCGCCCTACAAATTATGTATGTGTGCGTGTATATGTATAGGGTTTAGGAACCAGTACTGGTTCCAATTTTTTTCGACGCTTTCGTATTTTCGACTGTCAATATACTTTATCAAAGTATGTAAGTCAATGTAAGTATATTAAGTTTATTGTGAAAAGGCAATTTGTATTTTTACTGCCTATTTAATTTGAAAGGCAATTAGGTGTACCTATTCATCCACGATCCACGATATTCATAATTATTAAGGGAATATAATTCGGAGCGCGCTCCATACAAACGAAGCTTAGTCTGGTGATATTTTCAATACGAACCAATTTAAGTCAATAAAATTTTCCAAAAACAATCTAGAAACTAATCTCTATGTTTGTATAAAGTCCGATTTCATTAAAATGTAGGTAGGTACTTAAGTATAGTTTAAAAGTTACAGTGCCTCAAAGATTTACATAAGTACTTACAAAATATTAAATTAATCCTGAAAATTTGACTTCGTACAAACATGGAGATTAGTTTAATTCTAGATTGTTTCTGAAAAATTTCATTGACTTTTGCACTCTCCGAATAAACTGTCTATGGTTGGAGTTCTTAATTTTATTGTCGCCGTAGTCGCTGACTTTTTAATAATCAAATTTTAGTTCAAAAATGTACCTAAGTACATACTAAGAAAAAGTAAAATCAAAGATTTTGTATACTAAGTAGATTGCGCACTACGGTGCTGGCAACGAGACAAGTGAGATTACCGAAATACTCGTGTGTCCCTTTCTAACTAGGGTGTCCATTCATTCTCAAATTTGACGGGATACCTAATATGCATTTATTCAAGCCTGTTTCTTACCATCTTGTTGAGGGTTTAATATTATCTTTTTATCCTGGAAAATGTTTTTGGGGGTAAACTCAGAATAAAAACAAATATATATATAAATAAATAAATAAATATCTTGACATTGTACCACAAATTATCTATTCACATTTAAAGTTCCAGAATCTAGCCTGGACTTGTATTATGATAACTAGTCAACGATATAGAATACATTATATAGATACAAACATCCATGACTCGGGTACAAATATTCATATTCATCATATATAAATATTTGTCCCTTACGGGATTCGAACCCGCGACCCTCGGTACAGCAGACAGGTTCACTATCGACTGAGCTACCGGGCCGTCAAAACGTACACCGTATAAAAGTAATTAGAGTTTACCGCGACTTCTTCCGCACGAATTATACAGGGAATCTTTTACAGAAATTATACAGACATGTAAGGAAAAGTATCATTAACCTTTAAACTACATACATACTCTACCCATAAAACTGAACAACTTTTACTATGGGAGCAAACCTGTCGGAAAAAAAAAATCTGCTGTCCCATATTAAACTGCAATACAGTATACTCGATTCAAACGTATGGGATAGCTGATATTATTTTTAGTTCTGACATATTTGCTCCCATAGTAGAAGTTGTTCAGTTTGATAGGTAGAGTAGTAGGTAGTAGTTTAAAGGTTAACATTTTTACTGTCCATGCATCACATATAATGCACTGACAAGCTGCTGGCTTGATACGTAAAATGAACCATTAGCGTGAATTTACCATTATTTCTCGAGTGTGTTTCAATGTTTTTAAACAAACTATTGGTCGGTAGTCCAAGCTCAGACGTCCGTGCATTGTATGATTTTTTTTATTTTCTTATAGCTACCTAGGAGTCTGCAGACGACATTTATCTTACCAAAAATATTTCGCATACCTACTTACCGTATATACCGCAATTCATTACGTGACCTCGTATTACTTTCAAAATATAATAAAATTTTTGGACATGTGGTGATGGTAACGTAAAATATCATTGGGACAGTTAAAGTGTTAATGATACTTTTCCTTACACCCTGTATACCAGATTTTAAGACGAATCATAAGCTATCAAACAACAAAACTTCATTAAAATCGGTTCTATAGTTTTTGCATGATGCTGTTCAAACAAACAGACAGACAAAAATTCTAAAAAAGGTTGATTTGGAGCCAGGGATACCTAAAAACCATATCGTAATCTTTTTTATACAAGGTGTTACAAAACTACAAATAAACCTTAAAGGGGGTGGTGTAGACCATCAAACTGAAGAACTTTCACTCTACAAATCGACTAGAGCTAAAATATGTATGGGATATGAGATATTTTTTTTCGCGATTTCGATGTTGGTCCCATAGAGAAAGTTGTTCAGTTTGACGGTCTAAACAACCCCCTTAAGAGTTTTAAAAATTTATTGTTACTTATGAAACACCTTGTATAAGTAAATATCTTCAATAAGTACAGAACTAAAGACACTTCTGTTAGGTACAGTTTTATAAATAGTTCAGATGTTAATTTAAATATGTATGCTGTTCTATTCCAACCTGTGTAAATTAATGTAATCTAAGGCCGAGATTCAGAGACGATTTTTTTAGTCTTAGTTCGAGCTAAGTAGGGTAGAAATGTATGGATTTTGACATACGGGAGTTCGAACTATGACTTACAAATCGTCTCTGAATCTCGGCCTAAGACCACGCTAACAAAGTCACGGGCACAGCTAGTAAAGGTATTAATATTGTAATATGAAACATCTCGTCTGACAGTGATAATTCATTTTGCGTTAACACATACGCGAAAGGCTGACCCCACCACCATATGGGATTAAAAGCCAGGAAGAGAGAAAAACATAGGTCGCTAGAATGGTCAATTGGTCACCCCCCAAGCTGCACAACAATATCTAATAAGAGGATATAGGATAACTACTAGAATTTACTGCCGTTGTCTACCATAAGAGCATATCGTCCGTGTAGACATCTCCTAGAGCTCGTATAGACACAGTTACCGAAAAATGGGCAACGTTTATAGTGCAAAACCAGGATAGTCATAAGACAACGAGTTTCGGAGCCAACTCTAAAGAGTAACCTTTACCGGAATACGTTTAAACAGTTTCTAGAGCACAAGTTTAGTGTAGTAGATAGTCTTATGATAATATTAGGATAGTAAAACAGACGTTCTTTAAACCATTTTATAACCGATCGGCTAAAAATTTATAATCACAAGAATCATACAAGAATAAACCGCTTAAAATTATTTTATTTCCTAATGGCGTACGTTTGACACTTATGATATTTATTTCAACATGGCGTTTACATTTTATTAACATTAACATCATATTTATCACGCGTTGGTACCTATTTCGTATAGACAGCGCGAATGAGAGTGCGGATTTAATTGTATCGTGGGAAATATGGAGATGATTGTATAAAACTAAAGCGCTCGCTGTATTATAACATTTAAGCTAAAAGAAATTATTTTTAACATTTTCATAAATCATAATTAATTTTAGTTTTTCATTTAATTTCAACAAAAATTATATTTTTATGATGCTTCCTCATAAAAAGTATCAATTTCAAGTAATTTATAGTTTTTAGTGGTCAAAAAAAGTGTTTAAAGCTACATCAAATATGTATAACTCTTTTTAGGTTCCATTTTAATTTTTAAAATGGCGACGCTTTGCGCCTTGAACCGTGACAAGAGTTTTTATCCTATAGAGAAAGCTATAGAACACAATATGACTTTCACTAGATTAAAATACTATTCACTGACATTTCACTCCGTTAAATAGTAAATTACTCCTATGAAGCTTGTATGGTGGTCTATAAAATGCAATGTTTATATACTGTAATTTCTTGTCATAGTCGTACCAAACGTTTACAAGGCTCTGAGATGTGAAGTGCAAGTGTGAAGGATTCATACAATATTTAAAATTAAACAAGAAAAAAACAGGTAGGTAGGAAAGTTAAAGCCTTTTTATTTATTACTTAAGTATTATGTGAACATGAGCAAAAAATCTTGATAGTAGTCCAAAATAATAATGATTTTTCAATCATATAAGAACATCAGTCATCTTGTTAGAGTTTAAGGAAAATAAAATCACTAAATCCACTAAATCCACTATCACCTTTATGAGGCATGGTCAGCCCTTGTTAGCGATGTTCATTGACTTTCGGATGTCAGACTTAGCATATCCTCATGACAATATTCCCCATGGGTATGTCAGATATAATATTCTGAAAACTCATAACATCCCCGTTTCTATAGTACCTAAACTCTGCCCAGTGTGACGGGTAGTGAGCCAGTGTATGTTAGACTTTATTGTTTGATTTAAATGGGAGTGCTTGGAGGGTTATTACTGATGTAAGTGTCCGATTAAATCGTTCACAAGATCGATAACGTGGGTGTCTATTATGACCCCTAGGCATATTACACTGGCTCACAACCCGCCACACTACCTATTAGGCAATTATTAAGTAAACTTTACGCCCCTAGTGTGGCTGACAGGAAAAGAATTCTCACTGTCCCCGCATGTCCCGCAGGTCAATGTCCCGGGTTATTCCCGTTGTCCCCCAACGCTACGCCCCCAATGAGGGGATCGGGATGTCGCAAAGAGGGTCCCATACAAAATTAGGACTCAGAAAATTTTCAACAAAACACAATCGCCAAATATAACATTCGGGATCTGGGGGATGACCCCACCCCCCCTCACCCTTTTTTTAAGTCCAATTTTTTTTGAGTAGACTAGCTAAACAGTAGCAATTTGGTTCTGGTGGTCGCAAGAAACCAAACATGCTCGTCGCTTCGCTCCTCGCTAACCTAACCGACTGAGTTAGATCGCGCCCCCCTTAGATCAAAATAAAATGAATGGATAAGCCTAAAGCGCGGCAAGTTGAAGCAAACTACTGGTGCACTTGGTCCATACAAACTAGCGCCATTATCTGTCAAATCTAGGGCACTTGCATACAAATTTGAAGTAAACCTTTCATTTGTTTTGCCTCATTTTTCTGGTTTGAAATGTTCGCGTAAAGCCTATCCATTCATTTTATATTGATCTAAGGCGCCCCCTTCCCTTTATAAAAACATAATTTATAAAATATCGGTAAATCCTAGCGAAAAAATTGCAAAATTTTTGAATCCTTGGGATACACGGAAACCCACCCTTCCGCATGCAAAAATAAAAAAAAAACATTTTTTTAAATTTTACAAGTCCAGCCCCCATACTAATTTCACCCGAAAGTCGATGGTTCATACAATTTCGATCAAAATTTTTCGAAGTCCCAGCTCCATATAAAATTATCATAAAATTTTTTTAAGTGTGCGACCCTCTTTGCGGCACCCTAATAGCCGAAGAGCGGACAGTTGGCAACCCTACCTGATCGAGTAACAAGATGCGACCTACCTAGGGTGTAGCACATCAGAAAGGGTTGCCTGGGCGTAACCTGGAGGGTTTTGTACAGTGAGCAAAAAAGTGGTCATTTTTTTTTTGGTGTAAATTACCTCATTGAGTAACAAGTTGGCATATAGTACAGTCGATAGAGCTCATCGAGAAGTGCCAAATTATATAGGGTTGCCTCGCCTAGTCCTGGGACTTTCCTGAGTCGGCCTGATTTTATAGTGGCTAAAAATTCAAAAAATTACCTCATCGAGTAACAAAATGAGACTTTGCCATTTGATAGCTCTAGTCGTCCTATTAATTATTAACGTAGGTTGCCGGCCCTAAACCTGGAACTTTTCTTAGTCGGCCGAGTTTTATGTTCGAATTTAAAAACTGATTGATGCAACAACGTCGTGGAAATGTGTCCATGGATGGTTGAGAGATTGGTGGCATGTAGTAATCAATTATAGGTATTAATTTGGAGGGACACAAACTTAAAAATTGTGCACCGTTAGCAAAAAATATCCAAAAAGTGGCGACACAGTCAGTATGCAAGAAAACCTATGAAAGGCGTGTAAATACTGTATATTTTATTATAATTGTTACGGTCAGTGTAATAAATCTGGTCCGGGTGTAAGGGGTAAACGCAGTACACTATGGCGACAACCTAACTGCCAACCTCATCTGCTCGTGGTGCACCCTGCCGACTAACCAACGAGGCTCTGGCGACCGACTGTGATTCCAGTATATCCATCCAAAGCAGACTATACCAAAATCCCTCGACCTATGATGGGCAGCAGCATCACCGGTGCAACTAGTATATCCCTGCGATCACCAACCCGCTATACCAAGCGTGGTGATTATGGCATTTTTACCTCCCAAATATGGAATTTAGTCCCACATGGCCCCGGCCCCTAGTTCCCGGCAGCTCTACTATTCCAGGCTACGGCAGTGGTCTAGCTAACGGTAGGACGGGGGGTGCTAAGAATACCCGGGTTACTAGAGGCTGCCAACATCAACGACATTTATTGGCAACGTTAACGTATAACGGACGAACACTGATGGAGGACGAAAAGTTCACGAAACTCGAGATAGAACTAAAAAAGATTGAGAGGCATATTCTTGGGTTGTCAGAGGTCCGAAGACAGGGGGAGGATACGATGACCCTAGAATCTGGCCACTTGTTCTACTTCCGAGAAGGCGAAAGGCTGTCCCAGGGTGGCGTAGGATTTCTCGTCAACAAAACCCTCATCCACAATGTAATGGAGATAAAGATAAAGATGCATTTATTTGTACGACATGCGTAGTTTTACAAGCAGGTGTTACAATAATTATTAGGTCCTCCATGTCTTACCTTACGGCTTACAAATTATTATTTTGATAATTTCAGAGATGCTAATTCGTGTATTAAATTAACTCATTACAATATCATCATCATCATCAGCCTATCATCGTCCACTGCTGGACATAGGCCTCTCCCAAGGCGCGCCACAAAACTCTGTCCTCGGCCTTCCTCATCCAGTCGCTCCCCGCTACTTTTTTTAGGTCGTCTGTCCAGCGGGCAGCAGGGCGTCCCACACTACGCCTACCAGTTTGCGGTCTCCACTCTAGAACTCTGACACCCCATCGGTTGTCAGTTCTTCGGCAGATATGACCAGCCCATTGCCACTTCAGCTTGCTAATTTTCTGAGCTATGTCAGCCACTTTAGTTCTGTGACGAATCACTTCATTTCTGATGTGGTCCCTCAGAGAAACACCGAGCATAGCTCTCTCCATAGCTCGCTGAGCGACCTTGAATTTATGAACTAGCCATAACCATAGGTCATCACTGGCAGAACGCACTGATTGAACCCCTTCGTTTTGAGGCATTGTGGTAGGGCCGAGGAGAATATATGACGTAGTTTCCCGAAAGCAGCCCATCCTAGCTGGATACGCCTAGCGGCCTACTTGTCGAAGTTGTTTCTACCTAGTCTTATAGTCTGTCCAAGGTAGACATAGTCTTGCACAATTTCTATCGCCGCCTCACCGACGTATACAACCTCTGGCTCGACATGAGAATTAAGCATGACTTTCGTCTTGTCTAAGTTCATGCCGAGACCGACCCGTCGGGAAGCGGCATTAAGGTCGCTAAGCATCCCACTGAGGTCATGCAGCGATTCCGCCATGATGACAAAGTCGTCGGCAAAACGCAGGTGTGAGATGTACTCGCCGTTCACACATATGCCTCGTCCTTTCCAATTGAGCATCTTGAAGACGTCTTCCATCGCATTAGTGAACAGTTTCGGGGAAATAACATCCCCCTGTCTCACTCCTCTTAGCAGTTGGATCGGCTTCATCTTGTACTTGTACGGACATAGTGGCGGCGTCATACAGACATCTAAGCACCTCAATGTATCGCCAGTCGATCTGGCATCGCTGCAAGGACTCCAGAACAGCCCAGGTCTCGATCGAGTTGAAGGCTTTCTCATAGTCCCACTGATTGAACCCCTTCGTTTTGAGGCATTGTGGTAGGGCCGAGGAGAATATATGACGTAGTTTCCCGAAAGCAGCCCATCCTAGCTGGATACGCCTAGCGGCCTCCTTGTCGAAGTTGTTTCTACCTAGTCTTATAGTCTGTCCAAGGTAGACATAGTCTTGCACAATTTCTATCGCCGCCTCACCGACGTATACCGCCTCTGGCTCGACATGAGAATTAAGCATGACTTTCGTCTTGTCTAAGTTCATGCCGAGACCGACCCGTCGGGAAGCGGCATTAAAGTCGCTAAGCATCCCACTGAGGTCATGCAGCGATTCCGCCATGATGACAAAGTCGTCGGCAAAACGCAGGTGTGAGATGTACTCGCCGTTCACACATATGCCTCGTCCTTTCCAATTGAGCATCTTGAAGACGTCTTCCATCGCATTAGTGAACAGTTTCGGGGAAATAACATCCCCCTGTCTCACTCCTCTTAGCAGTTGGATCGGCTTCATCTTGTACTTGTACGGACATAGTGGCGGCGTCATACAGACATCTAAGCACCTCAATGTATCGCCAGTCGATCTGGCATCGCTGCAAGGACTCCAGAACAGCCCAGGTCTCGATCGAGTTGAAGGCTTTCTCATAGTCCACAAAGGCTAGACACAAAGGTTGATTATACTCCTCGGTTTTCTGTATAATCTGCCTTACCGTGTGGATGTGGTCTATGGTACTGTAGCCTTTTCTAAACCCGGCCTGCTCCGGGGGCTGAAACTCGTCGAATTTTCGAGCGAGACGGTTCGTAATGACCCTCGAGAACAACTTATAGACGTGGCTCAGAAGTGAGATCGGTCTGTAGTTCTTGAGGAGGGTTTTATCTCCTTTCTTGAAGAACAGGACCACAACACTTCCGCTCCACGTCTCCGGTGTTATGCCATTGTGAATGACGGAATTGAAGAGCTTTCCTAGGGCCTTCAAAACAGGAGTACCTCCAGCCTTCAGAAGCTCTGTTGTTATTCCGTCTTCACCCGGAGCTTTGTTATTTTTAAGTTGTTTGAGGGCTTTTCTAATCTCGCTCGAGTCAACGTCCGGGATATCGTCCGTGTAGTGGCGTACTAGTGGGGCTCTGGGGTCGGTGTTGCGAGCTACAGGCTTTGGGGCGTGTGTTGCATACAAACTTCCATAGAACTTCGAAACTTCAGTGAGGAGGTCCGGCTTAGAGGCAACGATCTTCCCATCCGCGGATTTGAGTTTTGACAGGTGGCTTCTCCCGAGCTGCTGAACGAATACTTTCGACCCCCGGTTCTGCTCAATCGCCTCCTCTATGGAGCGCGTGTTGAAGCGTCGGAGGTCGCGCCGTATCAGCTTTTTTATTTTTTTTTTGCGAACCCGATGTTCTGCTGAAGACTCTTGCGCAGATAGAACTTCACGTCTATGCCTCATGAGCTCCAGAGTCTCGCTTGAGAGCTTGGATTCTTTTGCCACACGCTGCGTGCGGAAATGCCTGTAGCCCACTTCACGGAGAGCTTTTACTAGTTGGTTTGTAGCCTCGCCAACGTCCTCGGTGGTTTCCAACGAATCAAATCGATTTTTGAGGTCGAGTTGGAAGCTGTTACTTCCAACGACAGTTTGGTGCAGTGTGGGACGGAGGGTCGATTTCATCAGACGTCTTCTTTCAAGCTTGACATTTATATTCAGAGCACCTCGGACCAGTCGGTGATCACTTCCGGTGTTAAACCTGTTGATCACTCATACATCTCTGAATATGTGCCGTTTATCAGTCATGATGAAATCGATGTCATTTTTCGTCCAGCCGTCAGGGCTTCGCCAGGTCCACCTCCTTTGGGGCTGCTTCTTGAAGAATGAGTTCATCAAGCATAGCCCTTGCCTCTCTAGGAAGCCGACTAGCGTATGCCCTCGCTCATTCCTGGTACAAATACCGTGTGGACCTACCTTCGACTCATCGCCCTCCTGTACTCCCACTTTGGCATTGAAATCCCCCATCACAACCGTGAAATGAGTCTTTGCGGTATCGTTGATAGCTCTAGAGATATCCTCGTAGATAGCCAGGCATCCCTACCCATCCATCATGGGGGCTTTGAGCCTGCTGGCTTTTCTCGCATCGGCGCAAGGGTTTAAATTCTGTCACTCAACGGAGACGAGGCTTGCGTACCTTTTGCAGCTGATGGATTGACGAGTTGGACGGCTCTCTTCTCGACCGCGTCCGCACACAGAACTCCAGGAGTACAGCGAGCCTGGGACGACGTGGGAGCTAAAGCGGCTATTTACTAACTGATAGGCGCGGCTACTGGCTCAAATTTGCCCAGACTTAGGGCGATATCAAGGGCAGCATCGGGAGCGTGGTTGCAGGCACTCCCTTCACCACATATGGGAACCCTGCTCGACGGCGACTCGCTGCGGGTGGTGGTAGCTCTCCGCCTGGGCTGCGATGTTTGTCAACCACATGAATGCATCTGCGGGTCCACGGTGGAAGCCAATGGCCATCAGGCATTGAGCTGCCGTCGGAGCTCGGGGAGACACCCACGTCACTCAATGACATCGTCCGTAGGGCACTGATTTCGGCCAACATACCGTGCATGTTGGAACTGCGAGGCCTTAGTCGCTCGGATGGGAAAAGTCCTGACGGTTTGGTCTAACGCTGGTGCCATGGCAGAGAGGAATGTGTGCTATGGGACGCCACGTGCGTCAGAACTCTCGCTGCCTCGTATCTCAGCCGCACGGTTCGCTCTGCAAGGGCCCGCGCACGCACGCACGTGGTTTTCTTCTCGGGGCCCCCCGAAGGGGGGCCGCGGGGAGACAGCATCGAGGCGTTGGCCTCCCGACTGTGGTTGCAAAGCGCCGGCCGTTTAGACGGCCGGGTCCTTCGGGTTAGCGCAGAGCGCTTGTTGGCTTCTTTTGTTCTTGCTTCCTGTGCGGTCGGACCCACCAGGTGAGACCCCGTTGGGGGAGGCCTAGTGAGTCGCCTGCTACAGGAAGCGTGTTGTAATTTCCGGGGGAGAGGGTGTCAGTCATGGGGGGGAGGGGAGTCAGTCAGGTGGTGAGGGGGGGCTCGACTGCCTCAGTGACTAAGTCACGAGGCCGGAGCTTCCGATCCGGTGGGCGCGCGTGGTGCGGAGCTTTCTCCCGTATGTGCAAACATCCTTATGGCTAGGCGACCGATGAACTCGTCCAGTGTCTCGGTCTTTAGGTCCCTCTGGATAGTGGCGTTTCTTACGAACCGTGGGGCGTCTACAATTGTACGGAGGACAAGCGACTGCTGGGCCCTCAGCCGGACTCGGTTTGTTTCAGCGGCTTGTGCGTACCAAGCTGGGGCGGCGTACGTGAGTCGCGGTCTGATGTACGTCTTGTAGACGCCGATCTTCACGCGCAGAGGGAGCCGGGACGAGAGGACTGGACGAAGTAGGGCGCGAACAGCGCGCACCTGGCCAGTTACCTCCTTTATGTGGTGCAGCATTGTTAGGCGGCGGTCGATGGTCACCCCCAGGTATTTAACTTGGGGGGACCACGCGACATGTTGCCCGTAGAGCTGCAGGGGAGGAGGCAGGAGGGATGAGTGGAGTCCGACGACAATCGCCTGTGTCTTTGCCACGTTGATTGTGAGTCTCCATTTAGCCAGCCAGGCTGGGAGGGCGTCAAGTGTGGTCTGCATCTTTTTTGCTGCGTGGGCTCTGTTTACTGACGACGTGTAATACGCAGCGTCGTCAGCGTATAGGGCAAGCTGGGCTCCGCCCTCCACTGGGATGTCATCTGTGTACCTGGCATAGCATACTGGAGACAAACAGCTACCTTGGGGAACTCCGGCATCAATGGGGCGCTCGTCTGAGGCGGCATCTTCCACTGCCACTTGGAATCTGCGCTCTGCCAAGAAGGAGGCCACGGTCTTAACGACTCGACGTGGAGTCGTAGAGGTGGCCAGCTTGTAGACGAGTCCTGGATGCCAGACACGATCAAAGGCCTTTTCCATGTCGAGGAGCACGGCGACTGTGTATTCCCCCTTATTTGAAGCCACAGTCATGTTATGTAGGACCCTCGACAGTTGGAGCGTCGTGGAGTGTTCGGCTCTGAAGCCAAACTGCTCGTTCCGAGGCGTGATGTGGGGCGTTAGGTGACGCAGCAGCATTTTCTCAAACACCTTGGAGATGGTTGGGAGCAAGGTGATGGGCCGATAGCTTTCAGGTTTCAGGATATTCTTCCCGGGTTTCGGCAGCATGATGACGCAGCCCAGCTTCCACTGCTGTGGGAAGTGGCTCGTCCTCATGATCCCATTGAACAGGCGCGTTATGGTCATGATGGCTCGCTGCGGTAGGTGTCGCAGGGCTTCGTTCGTGATGTTGTCGGGGCCTGGGGCCTTTTTTAGCTTGGTGCGCTTCACCATGCGCTGAACTTAGTTTGGGGAGAAGACGACGGGGTCCTCGTCGGAAGCTATCGGCCTGCGGCGAAGTAGTCATCCATGTGCCTTTGAATGACTGCTGCGTGGTCGGTGTAATCGGACGGGTTTGGCTTGAACTGCCGCTCTAGGCTCTCCGCGAAGATCTCGGCGCGGACTTCAGCTCGGTAGCGGAGGGTTCCGTCGCCGGCTAGAAGGGGGCGGGTGGGCTCAGGTTTCCCGGAGAATTGGCGGCAGAGTTTGTGAACGGATGTCCAGTCATCTCCAGCCGACTCGATGGTGCATTGCCAGGATTCGGTTCTCTCTGCTTGTAGAGCGTCCGAAACCTTTAGGGCCAACGCGTCCAGCTGGGATTTCAGGGTGGGGCTGCGTGAGCGTTGCCACTGCTTCCTGAGACGCCTTTTGCTGGTTAGCATCTCTTTGATGAACGCTGGTAGGTTGTGGTCCGATGCTCTTTTCGGAGCATCCCTGGAGGCGTGGGATAAGGCGTCCCGTATGCAGCGGCAGAGATCTTCCGCCAGCTGGTCGACATCCGATGCTGAAGAGACTGGGCGGTTAATGAGGTGCTGGGCCACATACCCCCCGAACTCTTCCCAGTCAGTGTGTTTCCTGGGTTTTAAAGGAGGTATCGTGGTCAATGGGTCCGTTAGGATTACGAGCACTGGCTGGTGGTCGGAAATCATGTGGTCCTCCAGCACCTCAATCGTGGGTCTTGCGTGGAAGCCGTGGACGAGGGTCAGGTCGATGGTGTCCGGCATGTAGGCTGCAGAGTATGGGTAGTGTGTCGGGGCCTCCGTGCCCAGTACCTCGTACCCTTTCCTCTCCCCGTCGTCGAAGAAGCGGCGCCCGTTGAAGCAGATTTCGTGTGAGTACCAACCTGTGTGTTTGCAATTGAAGTCTCCGGCGATGATGGTGGGGTGTGGCGAGTCCAGCAGGGTGTGAACATCGGCCACCGCCAAGGAGACTTTAGGAGGCTTGTAGAAAGCAAACACACGGTGGGGTCTGCCGTCGAGACACAGTTCCACACCTAAGGCGTAGGCAGACTGCAGCTGCTGGGTCGGTAGAGCTTGATGGACGAGTCTCCTCCTCACCAGGACGGCTAGGCCTCTGTAGGCCTGGCAGCAGGCTGATCTTGCGGGGGGACAGTCCGTCGGCATTCCAATGAATGATCCTGCAGTTGCTAGCGATCATTGCGGCGTTTGGAGGCTCTGATCCTTGCCAGGATCGATTCGAGGGGGTCAGTGCCGCTGAGCATCAGCAGGACTAACCCGATCAGGAAGTCTGTGAATTCCCGATCGTGTAGCTTGTACAGGTGTGAGTCGTAGTCTATCACCTGCTGCGTGTGCGGTTGGCGCGTTCGCTGCCTTGGCTGCCTTGGTGGTGCATCAGTCTCGGTCTGTGCCTTGGGCGCCTCCTGCTGCGCGGTCTCGTCAGTGGAGGGGAAGGTCTCCTCCTTCCTTCCCTTATTTTTCTTCTTACTCCCCTTCTTTCTCCCTGGTTCGGCTCGTGGCTGCGCCTGGGTAGGATGGCCTCGCTGCGTGGGCCCGTTTGCGGCCGCGCTTACCTCTAGTTGGGCGCTCGGGTCGGCCTCCTGGGCGCGGGGGGGTCCTCTTTATTTTTGGGTTGGACTGGGTTAACGGGACTGTACCGGCCTTCTTGTTCCTGGCCTCCTTCTTGAAGACCGGGCACCGGCGCCGGCAGCCGTCGGCGGCTGACAAAAAGCGGGACATTTACTCGGCTTTTGTGATTTTATGCCGCTGGCCTTCGAGACCATGGGCTGCTGGGGGTCGGAAGCTTTGAACTTCGTCGTCGACTCCAGGAGAGGGGGAACGACGCTCGCTCCGGGTACTACTTAATGCAAAGGTTGTCCATCGCCATCCATCGCGGAAACGCGAGATTCTTTGTATCCGGTATGACCCGGGGAGGGCTTTTTGACTGATTAAACTTTTTTGTCTGATAGCTGACCTGATATGATCTGACTTAAAATCTGGTATATCATTTATCTCGCTACGACGACGGGAACCCTCGCCGACGAAGTCGCGGGTAAACGCTCGTATTTTATACACCATAAACTGGCAATTACATGTCGTCCCATATTTGGTATTTTCCCATATTTTGTATGTAATGCATAATGTACGATATATGCACATTTTTTATTTCGTAAATAAAAAATTACAGAAGACTGCTAAATTTTTTTTAATATTTTTTATAGGTTCCTTAAACTCAGAAATACAACATTTTTTTTTCTCGCTTAGTTATAAAAGTCCATGCGGTAAGGGGTTAACGCACGAAACATTTTACGTGCTCGTAGTCCTTCCGTCAGTCTCGTCCTCGACGACATTTCGGCTAAAACAATCAAATCTATCAAGTAGGTACGTTCATGATACGAGTAAAAATAAGTTAAATTACATGCTAATAACTTCTGTATCAAACAAACAATTATAATATTTAGTTCTAAAAATAAAACGAATAAGTTCTATCTGCTAGTTAGAAATCAAAATGTATTTGAAAATACATGATAATTATTAGAACTAATAGCTCCTATCTACTAGATAGGTAATAGTAGGTTCTAAATAAACTTGGAATAATCAAATTAATAACTCCTATCTTCTAGATAGGTAATAGTAGGTTCTAACCATAGACGTAGGTACATTGATATCGTTGGTTCTAACTGTTCTAAGTAAACTCGGAATAATCAAACTAATAGCTCCTAGCCGTGGTGGTCCAGTGGCGATTAACCTTGCCTGCCGTGCAGGAGGCGATGGTTCGATCCCCGTCCAAGCCGACTCGTACCAATGAGTTTTTCGGAATTTATGTACGATATGTAACACCACTGGCTTTTCAGTGAAGGAAAACATCGTGAAAAAACCGGCATGCTTTAATTTCGAGGCATATATTGTACCCACTGTCCATTATAAGTGGGGACGGGCTCACCCACGACACACTGGACAGCGTTTCGGTACTACTGGTGAAACGTTGATGTTCTGAGGTTTCAGAATATCTCTGACTACCCCCTCGAGGAATATAGTCGTGAGCATATGCTATAGCTCCTATCTACTTGATACGTAATTTAGTAGGTTCTGTAAACTTGGAATAATCAAACTAATTGCTCCTATACACTCCTAACTACTTGTTTTTACATAAATATTGACACTAAATAAAAAACCTGTTGTCCCTTTACAAAAAACAACGACAATGGCCGCCGCACGCGCTTCCCGTGACGTCGTACCACCTCACGCCACGCTTGGCAGAGCGGGTTGGTGATCGCAGGGATATACCAGTTGTACCGGTGATGCTGCTGCCCATCATAGGTCGAGGGATTTTGGTATAGCCTGCTTTGGATGGATATACCAGAATCACAGTCGGTCGCCAGAGCCTCGTTGGTTAGTCGGCAGGGTGCACCACAAGCGGATGAGGTTGGCAGTTAGGTTGTCGCCATAGTGTACTGCGTTTACCCCTTACACCCCGACAGTAATTGATCTCTGAAATACCAATTCTTCAAATTTCATGTACTTTTCCTCTTCTATTCTATTCTATTTTTAAAAAAATGGCTGCCATCTTGGGTATTTGATGATTTTGCCAATGTCTAGTTTATGTAGCAAAAGTGCTTGACGTTGTACGGTAATTTATGTATTTGGTGACTTCAAGGATTGTTTTTCGAAAAGAACACTATCTTGAGCCACCACTGGAGCCCCGCTGTCGAGCTGGGAGGGGACAACCAACAATCGACGAGCGACGTGACCGCCCAATAGCAGATCGACAACGCGACTCCTACTTTTCCTCTTAATACTGACTGACCAGATTTATTACACTGACCGTAACAATTATAATAAAATATACAGTATTTACACGCCTTTCATAGGTTTGGTTGCATTTGCATACTGACTGTGTCACAACTTTTTGTATATTTTTTGCTAACGGTACACAATTTTTAAGGTTGGGTCCCTCCAAATAAATACCTATAATTGAATACTACATACCACCAATCTCTCAACCATCCATGGACACATTTCCACGACGTAGTTGCATCAATCAGTTTTTACATTCAAACATAAAACTCGGCAGACTAAGAAAAGTTCCAGGTTTAGGGCCGGCAACCTATGTTAATAATTAATGGGACGACTAGAGCTATCAAATGGCAAAGTCTTATTTTGTTACTGGATGAGGTAATTTTTTGAATTTTTAGCCACTATAAAATCAGGCTGACTCATAAAGTCCCAGGACTAGGCGAGGCAACCCTATATAATTTGGCACTTCTCGATGAGCTCTATCGACTGTACTATATGCCAACTTGTTACTCGATTAGATAATTTACACAAAAAAAATGACCACTTTTTTGCTCACTGTACAAAACCCTCCAGTCAACCCTGTACTTTTAGACGTAGGTACCTTTCTGATGTGCTACACCCTAGGTAGGCCACATCTTGCTACTCGATCAGGTAGGGTTGCCAACTGTCCGCTCTTCGGCTATAACCATATAAATAATTAATAAGTGTTGTATCCGAATTTATGAAATTATTATTTTATTATTATTGTATAATGCACACTATTTTACTGCAAAAACAAACAGTTGATTTTGCGATAACACCATTTACAGTGTTTCCATTAAAATCCATTGATACTATTATAGTGGGGGACAACGATAACATATTTTCCCGGTCGGCTCCAGTGGGGGACAGCTAGCTATTTTTTTCCTGAGACAAATCCACTATTGTATCTTGTTCTAATATCTCTTTATTTTCCATGTATTTACGAACATTTCGCCGAAATCCCCCGGAATATTTGTTTTTTTTACTTTTTCCATTGCTGGATAGTTGAACACCGTCCAGCAGTAGAATAAAAACACTTATTAACGTATCTTTTCAAAACTATCCTCTATAAACACATTTAAGCGGGAAGCCTTCAGATTTTACTCTGTAGAATAGATATAAACTGTGTCCGTCTAGAACATTCTAATAAACATTTATTTATAGACCAGTATTAAACCACATTGATCACGTCTAAAACAAATTAGCTTATGATGGTCAAATCACCCTACAGAAAGTCATAAAATATGTCCCGTTCAGAATTATTACTCTAAACAAACACTTTTTCCAAACTAAGTGTAGATAGCAACTAGTTTATTTACACTAGATTAATCTTTTAGTTTAAAGGAGGTTCTAAAACGTGGATCTGAGACACTATACTCTATTAGAATGTTTCATCTTATTATAAATCACCTTTAGAACACTGTTGTCTATATATTAACCACTAATAGGCAATTTATAGTGTATAAAGGTTTAAAGCAACTTGCTGGTGTTACTTGGGCTAGTTAAGAAATGTTTTAGGAAACAATAACATACCTAACTTTTAGAAAGAAAAGCCACAGCCGGGGTAGTATTCATTTTTGCATCCAACTACACAGCAAAAGTTCACCATTTCGACAGTTTACAATTTTATTACAACAATTTTGAATTTGTAATTTTATGACTTTTGACTTATGACCGCCATATTTTTTCAAAAGACCATAGAGTTGCCAATAAAAAGTTTTGAAATAATACACTACCTCCTTACCTTATTTGGGTTCACTAATGTTTAACACAAAATCAATAAGCAAAATATCACTTCTCAAGCAACGTTTAACAATGTTTCATTTCACAAACTAGTGATTTAACAAAGGTGTTAATACATATATTTACTTATCGAAAGTAGTCATTTAGCAAATGCATTGAATTATATTATGTTTATAGTTAAAACAACATTTCAACATCAGTTATGCGACAACAATCTTATTTACCAAATGAATTATTTAGCAAACAACGATAAATCAATTTTTATATCACAAAACGTTAATTGCCATTTTTCAAATTCATCTACTAAACTTGCTGCAACTTCATTTTAAACTTTAATTTCAAATATTTTAATAATGTTCGTCAGTCTGACGATCGTTCTACGTGACTAGATTGATGGCCCAGGAGTGCTATTTTTGAATCTCATTCGGTGAGCTCAGCAGTTGAAAATGTCCAAATTACTATGGAGATACGCATCTTTCTACAGCTGATTTGACTTTCAAAAATCGCACTCCGAAGTATGATTTTTGAGAGTCAAATCAGCAGTAGAAAGATGCGTAGGTCCATAGTAATTTTGACATTTTAAAATGCTGAGCTCAGCGAATGAGATTCAAAAATCGCACTCCTGACTGACGCGAGAATGAGCGTGTAACACCCGTCTTTCATGGTGCTTCATATATAAAACATACATGAACGCTAAACCAAGCATACATATACGCAAAAATGCAGCATGACATACTAACTAACCTAACCTAGTCTAACCATAACCTACAGTTTTGATGTTACCGTTCTGCCCCCTAAGCAACAAGCAAATTATAAGCATGCACTCAAGCAATGATGCAAGCAAGCATGCACACAAGCATGCAGACACACAAGCATGCAGCAAGCAAGCAAGCATGCAGCATGCAAGCAGGCATTCACATGCAAGCAAGCATGTTGATGCTCCGCTCGCTTCGCTCGCTCCGCTAAGTGTTATACATGTTCTAACCTAACCTAACCTAGAATTCGACAAGCTCCAATATGTTTTTCTCAGGCAGGGGGCTTCCGCCCCCCGCACCCCCCGAGCGGGGGGCGCGGCCCCCCTGCACCCCCTAACATGCAGACAAGCAAGCAAGCACACATGCAAAGATGCAAGCAAGCATGCACACAGGCATGCAGCAAGCAAGCAAGCATGCAACATGCAAGCAAGCATGCACATGCATGTACAGACAAGACTGCGTGGAAGAGGGGTGCTCGCTGGTTCGGTTTTGTGAAATGAAATAATGTGATCATCGATATTTGTAAAACGTTGTTATATTTAGTAATTTGCTGATCAAACAATAAAATATAAAACGAGTTTCTAACAAAAGATGAATGTTTAAATAATACAGTTTCGTATCGAAGTGTCTTGAGAATGAAATGTTGCAATGTGACAATTTGACAACTGATCACAAAATTAAATAAATGGTTTGTGAAACCTATTCCTACTAAATGATGATTTGTGAAACGACTCATTTTTAGAACGTTGTGTATTTTTTTAAAAATTGTTAAACAACTGTCGTTCAAACGGCAGTGACCCCCTTATTTGTTTTGTGATAAACTGAATAAACATAGCGTAAAACTAACTACAATTATCAATTAATAAAATAAATATTTTGCACAAAATAATTATAATTATACATTTTCAAAAACAAAAATATTTTTTAATTTACATCTTTTGTATTTACAGTAAATTCTAAAGTGGTAGTTTAATAAGTTGGCAACATGTTAGAAAGGGACACACGAGGGTTTCGGTTATCTCACAGTGGCTTGGTTGTCAGCTAACAACAACATTGAAGGAAAATAATTCTTGTTGCATAGAATTAGCGTTTATTTTGCATTCTCGAAGAAATTCGAGTCTTCTATCCACCCATGGAATATAATAATATTCTTGAGTAAAATAAAATTAAACATTGAGTTTTTAGTAGTTAGCATGAGACTTATATTAACAAAGGATTGGACACGTAGATACAATATTATTAGGACGTAAAAGTAGAACGACTAACAGCGCGATCAACGTCTTGCATTGTTTCACTTGATTTTGCTTAACTTTTCGTTGCTATTTGGAATGGAGTACCTACCTATAGTTTGTATCGTTTAGTGACAAGGTATAAAATTGAATGTAAATGCACTTGATCTGTTGGTCCAGTACGTTGGCAGAGGGAAATGCTACCGCGAGGCTGGTCCTTAGATGGTCTAAGGTCATGGTCAAGTTATATTAGTCCCTTTATAGAACGGTACAGTAGTTAATGAAAATAATATATGAATGATTATCTAGAGTCCTGCTTAACATGCTGACACTTTCTAAGGTGATGATCAGACCGTCAAACTGAACAACTTTCTCTATGCCACCAACATCAAAATCGCTTTTCCAGTACAGTACAGTACAGTGTTGTTTTGTATGGAACAGCGATTGAGATGTTTTTGTTTTTTTCGATGTTGGTCCCATTAGAATAAGTTGTTAAGCATGACTGTCTGATCATCCCCTTGAACCCTGTTTATAACATTTCTAACTGAAAAAGTGGCTTTAAAAAGGACGAATTTTTTCGTATGAAATTATGTGCGAGGTGTCATATAATTTCATACAAAAAATTCTAAATTTGTCTAAAATTCGATTCTTTCGCCTCCCTTGGGTCGTTCGCCGAGGATAAATACAGCCTGTAAGGGACAGCCCTCCGCAAACTAACGGTGGACAACAAACTGAACAACTTTTACTATGGAGCCTAACCTCGGAAAAACGGAAAAAATCTGCTGTCCCATACATTTGAGTCGGGTAGGTACGGCAGTTAGGCTCCATAGTGAAAGTTGTTCAGTTTGACGGTCTGAGTTCACCGTTTCAGTTTGCGGAGGGCTGTCCCATACACCCTGTATGCGTCCTCCTTAAGTGAATCCGGAAGAAGAAAAGGAAAAGCAAGACAATCAAGGCTAAAAGTGGCATTGTGGCGTTAATGAAACCGAACTGATAACAACTTTGTTAGGGGCGTCCGACACGTGCTCTTTTACCTCGCTGGCCAACAAACTTTCATTAAGCTATACAACTGGTGTTTGAGTATACAGGGTGTTAAGGTATTATTATTATTATTTTTTGGTTGTAAGGGCTTGGTCAGCGACCAATAGCTACTGCGACCTTTATAGATCTATTGTAGCTTGGGTGTTAAGGTAGGCAGATGCAATACTTTTAATTGTACTCACGATACTGAACAACTTTCCCTAAGAAACCGATAGGCAATTAGCAAATACAATTTTGGACTTTCCATACTAGTTAAATGCAATGAGCGTTTTTCTTTTTGTTTTCTAGGGGATCGATAGATGGCGCTACGGTCTGTGCGAAGAAACGTCAACCTTTCAAAAAGTGTTTCTTTAAAATAATAAAGAGTGAAAAGATGATCAAGAAGATGCCAACGCATCTTTTGATGATATATTTCATTATTTACTAATCATTTTAATCGAAAATTCTAAACTTTTACGTCTGACATGGCTGTATGGGCTCGATCCCTTGGAATTCCAAAAAAAAGGCAGGCAGAGTCTTGACAAGATTTTGACAAGATCTCGCGAACGGCTCTATGGGGCGATAAACATGCCATCTGTCGAGTTTTTTAGGAACTAAATTTAAAAAAGAAAACATTTGTATGAAGTTTTTTTATTTTGTGTCGTCTACTGGCGCGCCTTTTGACAGTAAAACCGACTCGTGGAGTGCGAGAGAGTGCGGTATTGACAGCTGCGATCGAAAAAAGCGCGCGAAATCGGGAGAGTAGGTACGGTATTTTGTTGTTTCACATCTTCACACCAGATTAACTAGAAGACCTTTGAGGAGCATTTGCTTGTAGCGGCAATCTTATCACTAGTGAATAAAGGTCAAAAAATTATCCGTGGACCCGGTAATGTGTCGACCCACTGGGACCACGGGAAGCGACTGAACTATAATTTATTTGGACCGCCGCATCCGTCGACCTGCAAATAAAAATGAGAAATAATGCACATTATTCATTTTTCATAAATTTGTATGTCTATCAAATACTGAGAAGATAGTTTCTAAAAACCAGCAAAATATGGCCCGGTTCAGCGTTTACCTAGTGGGAGCGTCTTAGGGTTGATTCATACCAGAAGAGCATCGAAGAGCATTTGCTTACAGCGGCAATCTTATCACTAGTGAATAAAGGTCAAATGTAGGTATATGAAGCGTTGTTAGGGGCAACACGGCCGGCGCGGCGCGCGACAGCCGCATCGGCGACGTGCAAATAAATTTCACCTTTATTCACTGGTGGTGGCTGATGGTGGTTTGTCTAGTTTTCCTATACCTACGTATCCTATACTAACTTCTCGTTCATCTTCTCATTGAATCTTTTCATTGCGCAGAATCACAGATTGATTTGACCTAGTAACTACGAAGCTAGTCGTGCAATTATGAAAAAAGTAGTTAAGTACTTAAGTAGTTTGGTACATTGAAATGCAATTTCGTAAGTAGTCTTAAAAAGTCCAGCCAGCGCTACTTATAGTAGAATGAACGTAATATTGAGTCTCCAAAGACTTATCCTTTGTCTGAAAAATATCGGTACGAAGTTGATCTAGTTTTCACAGTAGGTAGTCGGTAACGTTCATTGAGTCTCTGTTACTCTGAACAAAATGCAATCACAGCTAAAAGGCATCGATCTTGCTTTGTAACCCGGCCTGAGGGTCTCCTCTCCTAACTTGACAAGTGAATCTACAAATTGTGTGTTCAGGGTGTTCAGGCCCGGACTGGCCACACGGGCTTACCGGGCAAATGCCCGGTGAGGCCGTGTCGGTCACTGGATGGGCCCGATATATGGGCTATCGACTTTGTTTTTAAAATAAAAAGAAGTTCTCTATAAAAACATCAATTTGCATCCCTTAAAATTTCGTTCCGATTTTCTCAAGTAGGTAAATCCTGGCTGAACAATAAGTACGTAAGACTTTGTCCGGCGATGGCGATTTAAGTGATGGCAGCCCTAAACAGAAACCAAGTCGATATCGGCTTGAGCTCCACAGTCGAGTATGTAGCACAATCATGGGCTCGCTTTGCTCGTTCGTGAATTTTTATCATTCGTCTTAGACCTGCCACACACATTCGGAATTCCGAATCAGAATTGTGATTTTGTATAGGATTTGATACCACTGCAATTCCGAACGGAATTCTGGAGGCGGTAAATTCATACGAAATCGTAATCCTGATTCGGAATTCCGTATGTAGGTATGTGGCGGACCTTATATTAAGTACAAAGACCAACTGCTCAGCAGTTAAAAATTACTATCGAGGATATTCATCTTTCTACTGCTGATTTGACTTTAAAAAATCATACTTCGCACTCCTGAACTATGATTTTTTAAAGTCTAATCTGCAGTAGAAAGATGCATATCTCCATAGTAATTTTGTCATTTTCAACTGCTGGTTTGAACGGGTAACTTAAAAAAATCGCATTCCTGATCATACTATAGAAAAAGTTCCGTACCTACTCAAAGGGTGAAAACGTGACCCTATTAGGTACACCTATGACCCTATTATAACGAATTCACCAAGTCATACAGTAGTATCGTATTGCAATCACTATTACATAGGTATTTACTAAAGCATGGAGCTCGCTTCGAAACAGCTGATTTATACGTGTCAAAAATTTAAAGGATCGATAGAATCGCATAAAGTATCCTAAATACTCCCTCCGTCCGGTTGGGTAGTCAGAGATATTCTGAAAACTCAGAACATCAACGTTTTTCTATAGTACTATCGAAACTCTGTCCAGTGTGACGGGGAGCGAGCCCGTCGCCACTTAACATGGACAGTGGATACAATAGTGCCTCGAAATTGAAGAAAATCCTGTGTTACAAGCCGTATGTAAAAAAAGACAAACTCTTTTAATGCCGAAGCAGGAGCTAAGTTCCAGAGCATACTCCCTGGAACCTGGTGGAAATGTTCTCTGGTCGACCTGGCGGGGATTGAACCATCGCCTCCTGCACGGCATATGACTCGCCCACCACGACTATTCGCTACCGATCGTATAAAGATTATGCCGGCGGTTTATCAGGGGGTGATCAGACCATCAAACTGAACAACTTTCACTATGGATGGGACCAACATGGAAATCGCAAAAAAAAAAAAAATTTGCTTCGAGGTTTGCAGTTTAGTATGGAACATCTTTTTTTTAATCGTTTACGATTTTGATCCTGTAGCCGTAGAGAAAGTTGTTCAGTTAAAGCTAGTAGTACCGAAACTCTGTCCAGTTTGACGGGGAGTGAGCCCGTCGCCACTTGTAATAGACACAATACATGCCTCAAATTCCTTCACCAAAAAGCCAGTGGTGTTACAAATCGTATCGGATCGAACTATCGCCGCCTGCATGACAGGCAAGGTTACTCGCCACTAGACCACCACGGCTTCTATTAGGATTTAATACCCAAATATAAACTTTGTATATAGGCAGCGCCCATTTCAAGATAAAACACGATAATTGCAATGTGAATTCTACCAAATTCGATTCAACATTTCTTCCGTCTCGGGAAATTTCATTAGAGTTTATTCAGGGGTGCATGAGCCAACCGAAATTGGCTGGCGTTCGTGCTCCTATAGGTAATCTTCCGGACAACTTTGTTGTTAGAACATGACTTTTACAAAATTTCTCTTCAAACGAAATTTGTGTTGGTTTTTCCTTAAGTTCTGTTTCCTGAAATGTCTGTTACGGAAATAATATGTTCACCAATTTCTTAAGGCATTAATTATTGCGGAGGCTTCAAATAATGGGATACCTAAGCTAACAAACAAAACAAACAAACATGATTGTATAAACGTAAAATGCTTTTAAAATATTTAAAAATAATGTCAGGATAGTAAAACAACAGTCGAATTTGCTGTATGGTTTAGATATAAGTACCCCCTGGGTTTATAGGCATAATATGTCCAGCAGTGGATGTCCGTAGGCTAAGATGACCACTGCTGGACATATGCCTATATCTAAACCATACAGCAAATTCAACTGTTGTTTTACTATCCTGATATTATTTTTAAATATTTGAAAGTATTTTACGTTTATACAATCATGTTTGTTTCTTTTGTTTGTTAGCTTAGGTATCCCATTATTTGAAGCCTCCGCAATAATTAATGCCTTAAGAAATTGAGATGATGATGACCCACTGGGCACCCCATACTGTCTTAGGCCTGTCACATACATACAGAATTCCGATTCGGAATTCCGAATGCAAACAGGTTTTTCGTATAGGTTTGAAATTCCGTTCGCAAATCTGGAGAAATTTTCGTATGGAGGTGTCCATACAAAAACCTGTTTTCATTCGGAATTCCGAATTGGAATTCCATATGTGTGTGGCAGGTCTAAATCTCGCTTCTCATTGCACGCAAACTTACCATGGTTCACATGGGTGAATAGTTTAATTATCATTGTGTTCGTAAACGTAGTAGTTTGTAAGTATTCGCACACGAATCTGAGAGAAACATTGTACTACTTTTGTGATTAAGTTTAATATCGGAATAGACTTCAGACTAGCATCAGACTTTAATGTAGGCCATAGGTACTATGCAGGAAAGTCAAGAATTCATGTCAGCAAAGCTATAAAGCATATCTGCGCAAAACGGACTGCTTCCGAATAAAATAGTAGAGTAGTGTATTTATGTGTGTCCATTTCTAGTGGGCAACTGGCCAAAGCGATAAATTTGGGGATAGTTACTAGGTAAACAGGATTTATCACAGCTCTAAAAATTAATGTTTATCTTAAGACTTAGTACTGTTTAAGCCACATTAAAAGGATAATATTCGGCGAGTGTTTAAGAGAATTTTATTCCGAGAGCGAAAATGCGCGCTGCATACAAACGTACTATTGTGATATTTCAATACTAACCAATTAAAGTCTATGAAATTTTGCAGAAACAATCTAGAAACAAATCTCTATGCTTGTATGGAGTCAGATTTTCGTTAAAATATACAGTTTCAATCAATGCTAGGATTAATTTAAGTTTTGTATGGAAATCTTTGAGGCACTGCAACTTTAAAACTATACATTTTAACGAAAATCTGACTCCATACAAGCATAGAAATTTGTTTCTAGATTGTTTCTGCAAAATTTCATTGATTTTAATTGGTTAGTATTGAAAATATCACCATAGTACGTTTGTATGGAGCGCGCTACGAATTATATCCCCTTAAGTACCCATACGTTGAAATAAGTGTATTTATTTAGGTAATTTTATTTATTAGTACTGACTCCAAACCTCCTCTCCTGGCCTTTTTTTAGAATTGTCTGTCTGTTTGTTTGTTTGTTCGAGCATCAGGCGATAACAACTGATATTGACGACACTATTTTGTAGCGCTTTCAAACCAGTAGGAATTTGTGCGGACGAACTCTATGTTCTCTACTTTACTCTCGCGGGTGTTTTCTAGTTTGAAATAAAAGTTTCACTGTCTTTATTAATAAAAGAAGACGTGTTTAGTAAAAATATGTAAACCTACGTAGATAATAGCAATTTGTAGGCTGTAGCTGAATTTGAAGTGAGCCCCCAGGGCATTCTTTGCAGTGATTATAAGGCGCACACTTAAACCCACGTACGGATTTTCTTTTGAAGAAAATGAAAAAAAAAAGTTGTATGAACATGATTATTTATTGTTTTATTAATTTAATTAACGCAACTGCGAGTTTTGCAATCAAATGTTTTTAACTTAGACCATATAACTATGGACGAGTTATAAATACTAACGAACTTATCTTAACACTTTTTGCGGGGGACGAGGTAGCATGAAATCCTAAACTTTGGATTTTATTCCATTAACTACTTTATAGTCTCTTAAGAACCCCAAACGAAACTAGTTTTCGTTTAGTGATAAGGCAAAAATTTTGTAAATGCACATGATCAATTGATCTTGTAACTTGGCAGATCACGAGGCTGATCCATTATATGGTGTAAGTTTGCAACAAAACATTTTAATAATAGTAAAACCTTATTTATTTTAAGAACACAAACATCAATTACAATACAGCATAACATTTTGGATCGCAAAAATGTTATTGTTTGATTGTATTTGATATGATATTATGATATTGATATGTATTTGATTGTACCTGCATAGAACACACGGCGACATATCAAGCTACGCAAAAAAACGTACAAAGTAATGTATTACGTCGCTCGTCCAGCTTATATTGGTTTTGCGTAACTTGATGTGTCGCCGTGTGTACATAACATACCTATCTACCTCTATGTATAATTTAATAAACGTGATTCACCGGTTACCTGACATTGACTAAAGTGGCAAAGGCTTGTACGGTTCGCAACATACTGTACCTACTACTAGGTACTACTTACATTATATTACACTAATAATTGAACTTGCGCAATGAATGCTCCGTAGTAACTACCAAACCTATGTTTGTTAACAAACAAAGATAGATTATTATCGGATAACATAATAGTTATGATCACCATGATACTTAATGTTAATTTAATTAATATGTCTAAATAAGTACCTATGGGTACTTACTTACTTTAATTTTAAAGATTGTTTTGAAGTATACTTGCCGCTAGACCATCACAAACATAATATAAATTATTAAAAATTGTGTTACTGATGCCAAAAAAGATTTCTTCTTGGTTGGGTTGTTGTCAATTTCATACAAAACTTTGTCGTAGAACACTCGTAGACGGTATTAATAAAAGTAATCTTTTATATACCTACTTATGGAAAAATACCAAAATCTAGATTGCGCATCTCAAATAATATTTACAATTTATAATATAGGTACTTAATTACGAAGTTATCAAGCTTTGAAATTATTCATATTTATACGACATTTCACAGCCTTTCTTGCGACCACAGCGCACGAGCCGAGCGAGCGTAGCGAACGCGCCGTCGCAGAGGTAGAACTAGTGGGAAAAAAAAGTCCCATTAGTTCTACGGTAGAACTGTTCAGTAGAACTACTGGGAATGAACGGAGCGGTCGGCGAGTGCCAGAACCGAATTGCTACTGTTTACCTTGTCAATCCGAAAATATAAGTTTTCTCACCCCCTTCATTTGTATGTGTATTAATTTTAAGGTTTTTTAACGCTATTCATTCAACTAACTTATAAATAAAAATAGTAATTCAAGTTTAATACAAACGCCTATATTAGGTAAGTACTATTGATTTTTTTTCGGGTTCGGGTGGACAAGGTAAACAGTAGCAATTCGGTTCCAACTACTGTAGGGCCATTTTCTTTGGATTTATTAAAGTTTGAAAAATCTGCCTTTTCATACATCTTCGATGAAATAAAACTTTTGATATTTCAACCTTTTGATCTTTCATCCATTGGGCTTTGAACGATTTGGCCAAAAGTATTTTTGACCTTTTAAATTTTGATGTATCAACTTTTGGCCTTTCGTACCTACTTTTGATCAAATAACTATTTGGTATATCAGGTATATTAAATTATTATAGTAAATTTTGTATTTCGTTCGTAGTTCTTTTAAAATTTGATCAATCAACTTTTGACTTTTTGATATGTAACCAACTCCCCAAAGTGTCAGCAAATTAAGAAGAACCCATTTACATATAATTAAGAAATTTACTACTTAGGCTATTAATAAAGTTTATAAGAATATACATAAGTACCTACTTCAAATCTGCAACACGCTTCGTCAAAAATGGCGACATATCTGCATCTGCAACACGCTTCGTCAAAAGTTAAACATATAATAATTCTTTGATAAAGTATATGTCAAGATTGACAGTCGAAGATACGAAAGCGTCGAAAAAAATTGGAACCAGTACTGGTTCCACAACCCTATGCATATACACGCACACATTCATAATTTGTATGGCACCTCACGCACACCACCCTATCAAACTTAGCCCCTTTTGTTTTGTACGTTTTAACCTCGAGGCTCATTCTAGACATATACTTTTTCTAAGTAATAATTAATAAACAGGATCCCAATCAGCAACATGCTTCACCAAAACTTAAACTTATACACTCCTTATCTGCCTGCTTCGTCAACATACAGACACACTCCTAGGTCCAGCCCCACGCCACCCCGGCTCCATGGTAATATATTATTAAGAAATTGAAGCATTTTACATGCTTCAATTCCTCACGACGATTTCTTTCTCCGAAAAGCTAGTAGGTACAAGTGTTTTAAAACTCAATGATTGCTTTTCGTTACCTACTAATATAAAATTGTGACTAGACCTACGAATAAGACTAGACCAGTAAAACACTGGCTTAATCCAGATGTACCAAACCAGAACTCATACCAATAGCTCAAATAACAAAAATTCTATTTCTTGCGGAATTTATTAGGTAAAGTTACAAAAGACAGAGACGTAGGCACGCGATGCGGCTGGTAACCCGAGCGAACGACCACAAATAAGATTATATCGCGACTTCACCTCAAAATTCCCCGAAAACGTTTCCCTTTATGGAGACGCTGGTTTATTTAAATGAAAGTCAACTTTACAAGCACAGCAATTTCAAATAATTATTATGGTAGGTACTACGTATCGCGGTAGCTGCGGTAAAACTTCTGATTTAATTTCACGTGGAATTCTTGTGAAAGAGACTTGGTAATTAAATTTTAATTATTATATGTATGATATCCTTACGTCAATCTTACTTTATAGAATAATTATAAGTATGTTAATAAGTATAATCATCTTGGTGACCCTGCCCTTGTCCATTATATATACAGGGTCCTTCTTAATACATATGCTGACACTTTTTAAGGGGATGATCAGACTATCAAACTGAACAACTTTCTCTATGGGACCAACATCGAAGTCGCGAAAAAAAAATCTGCTGTTCCATACAGAACTGCAAACCTACTCGAGCCAAATGTATGGGACATCAATTTTTTTTTTCGCGATTACGAGACTGGTCCCGTAGAGAAAGTTGTTCAGTTTGATGGTCTGATCATCCCTTTAAAAGGAGGTAGATGAAGAGGCATTGATGGACAAACGTGCAAATAGGGGCCGAGGCGAAACCGAGGCACACATACTCAAGTCCATCGATGCCTAGTTGTGGCCAAGGCTTGTATAGTGCTTTTCTCAAAAAATGCGCAAAAATTTAAATAAACCAACTTTTCAAAATCAATGACGAACAACAATAAGTATTTTTTCTGCGTACTAGCTTTAACTTATTGTTAATCTGTGGTTAAAGTGTTCATTCGTTTTTTTTTTCATTATAAAGCTTTCTATTTGCAAGCCATTTCGAAATTTAAATAAAACCTTTGCTAAGTTACCTCCTTGGTTACCATGTTTCGGAGTAAAAGATCAATCCACTTTTAAATTAGGTACACTACAGATATGAGTTAACTATGTAATTTATTTGGCCGCTAAACCACGACAGATACCTATGGATTTTCATACAACTTTTGCCGGCCGCTGCTCGCATGTACTTATTTGGCCAGTACAGCAATTTCGATTTATCTCGAAGAAGGTTGTCAAAATAATGCTCAAATTTCCAAGCATGTTTGAGAAAATAAAATAAATGTACTAGGTACGTATTAACAATGGGAGTCTATTGTGAACATTTCCCCGAAATACTTTTACACAAAGAATAGCTCGATTAGTAAGTTGGGAGTATATAATTTAATTAGAGGCAGGATACATGGATGAGGACCACAAAATGCTCAGAATATTAGAAACTGTTCCGAAACATATTAATTTGGTGGTACAAAGAACTACTTAACAAGCCGGAACAATAGAAAGCAAATTGCAGCAGGCATGAAAACTTTCAGGGTTGCGGCTCAATTTCAACAGAAATGTTGTATTCCGGTCACATGACAGTATGCAAATTTGGTATTATTCGTTGTATGTATACCAAAGAGATTTAAGTTTAAATCTCTTTGATGTATACACGTGTAACTGGAGCATTAGCCCAGTCAATTTACGGAGTTTTGTTAGTAGGGGTGGGAAGTATTATGATTTTTAAACTGTAACCGGCACCATTTATGGACAAAAAAATTATCTGAAAAAAATAGCTACGTGACATAAAATAAAAATTGTAAGGATTTAACTTAAGGCCCAATGGTAGGACGAAATACCTTGGCGTCTTTTATTTTTCATTTTACGACTAGATTTATACCATTTACCGAAACTATATGCATTCCTCAGTATTTTGGATAGTTTGTCTAGTGAAATCATAAACTGAATACACGATTGGTATTACTTCACTCGATAGAAAATCGTCACAAAGATGACGTATTTTCATGCATTTTAAAACATTTTTCTCGTTTTAGAATAACTTAAAATAGTTTCCGATTGTTGGTTTTTAATACTCACATTTTCACCATTAGTTTATCTAGTGAAATCATAAAAAAAATCTTTAAAAAGTACTTTTGTTCATTTTTTTTAATCGAAAATACGGCACACACACGCACTTTTCGGAGGGCCGGGCAATCGCGTTTCTCACAGAAAATTTTCGTCGTAATGGCTCCTTAACAATAATAATACCAATGCACTCATTTTAATTAGATAACAACATTTAATTAGATACAAAATTTGTCTTTTGAAATCCGACTGTTGTTTAGCTGTAAGTTCTCCAAAAAGGAAATAAATAAATAAATAATAAATAACAATGTAAGTAAATGACTTTGGAGCAGTAAAATAACCATTGAAATTTAAATAAAACCGGTCAATGCGAGTCGGGCTACTCGCCGAACGACGGTTTCGCACCACATCACCACACAATAATTATTAACTTACAAAAAAGTTTTGTTTCCTCCAGAACCTTTAGTGCAAGACCGACTCACACTTGACCGGTTTTTATTGTTTGTTGTTATACTATAGTATAGAGTTTTCTCTATGATCTTACCAACTTTGACGCTTGTGTGGATGACCGTTTTGAGTATAGAGCGAACATCGCGCTTCATGACGTTGTCTGTCCCATCCTATTCTATTCTATATTGATTGCATTGTATTTTTCCATTGCCTCACTGCACTCACTTGTAGCAGTTTGATTGAAAATAAAAAATTATTAACAAAAAATTAAAACCGACTTCAAAACTAAAAAGCTAAAAATAATAATAATTAATAAGTATTGCAGTCGTTGACTTTTGCATTCGAATCTATAAGAACATTAATTTGTCTTATCGGACTCGGTGTCAAGCCGGTACGATTCGCAACTGGGCTTGCAGTAATTTTTTGGCTTGGCTTGGCTTGACACCGACTCCAATAAAACTAATTAATGTTCTTATAGATTCAATGCAAAAGTCAACGACTGCAATACTTATTAATTATTATTATTTTTACCTTTTTAGTTTTGAAGTCGGTTTTAATTTATTGTTAAAAAAAATTTATTTTAAACTTTTCAGTGTTGAAATCTAGGTGAAATACATTAGTTCGACTAAGCAGTTATAAGTACTTCAATGCAATGGATACGGTGTACGCTCTACACCTCAAACGATTTAAAAAAATCCAACCCATGTTTCGTACAACATCTCCGTTTTTGGGTTACTATTATCTGTCTTTATGCCATATTTCGATTCAATAGATGCAAAAATGAGCATTCCAAATTTCATTTTGGTCATTCATAGTAGATTACATTACACACCGAGGACAGGAAATTAAGAAAGGTCTCAGATCTCATGTACCTAATTGTTGACCGAGGCGAAGCCGAGGACAACAAACATATGTGATCTGAGGCTTTCTTATTTACTGTCCGAGGTTAGTAAACTATTTTTCTTCTCGACGGATGTGGAAAGCGACAACTTCGTTTAGCGCAGCGGGACGAGAATAGACGGTTTCCGTTCGGAGGGAAGAAAAATAATAATTGTCAAATAGAGCGTAAATAGTGCCGACGACGTGCCCCATGAAAGATTTGTTGACTTGACAATCTTGACATTACTGAGTCAAAAATGTGGGAACACTAATTTATTCGGTTTCTAAGTATTTATCTAAGTAGTAGTAGTATTACGATAGTAGTTTTTCAAACAAGGTTATGTTGTGTCACGTTTAGCCATTAGGAACACTTAAGGATTTAGTACGCGCACATTAGCTGTAAAAAGAGATGTAGTGCTTATATATTCTCGGAGTCATGAGATCAAAGGATCGCAGGCCATTTGAGAGATTCGCCCTTAAGTAGCCTTTGAATGAGGTCAAGAGGCAATACTCATTAATAGATTTTAACTTTGATATCATCATTATAATTATTTTTGAAATTTGATACGTGAGTCAAATTAGTGATACTGATAAAGCAAGAATCATAAACGCATAGTTATTTTGTTTTTTTAAAGGGGGAAAAATTTGATGTTAAGATGGTTTCAGAGTAGTCAATTTCATACAAAACTTTGACGTTCAAACCTTATATCTTCGTAATTATATTATAAATTGTAAATTAAAGTAAATTGTTTGTTATTTGAGACTAGCAATCTAGATTTTCTATGCTATTTTTCCAAAGTAAATTGTTTGTTATTTGAGACTAGCAATCTAGATTTTCTAAGCAATTTTTCCATATAGGTATACCTATACTTAATATTACTTTTTTATTAATACCGTCTACGAGTATTCTACGTCAAAGTTTTGTATGGACTGATAAGAGACCGGTTATCCGATCACTGCTTATTGTTATTACACAAACAAATATTCAAGTGTAGGTATTATTTTTGTTATCTTGAATCGTTCGTTGAATCATTATTGATATCTTTTGAACATTTTATGAATCTCTCAGTCTCAGTCTTGTGATGTGGGGGTGAAAATTTATCTTGTAAAAGATTTCACAAATTGTGTTCCAAATAGCAGAATTGGGGGTTTAAAATCCGTTGTGATCACAAACTTTTTGTCCTAAAAAGGTCCTAAAAACGTTTATTTAAGCAGGCAATAAAAAACACGCCGGCTATTTCTCTAGTGCTTATCACAAGGGCCCTTGTTACGATGTCAAAGCAAGAAAATACCAAGTTATTGCTGTTTTTGTTATTCTAGTTACGGACAAGCGGGATTTATTTGTATATTTTATTGCTATGTCATGTCAATATCAGAGCGCGCTTACTTTATGATGACATTCGAAGACAATAAATATGAATTTATTATTAAACGCTGCTGGTGCTATGTTTTTCTATATATACTAAGATCTGACCGCCAAAATTATGTACTTACCTATTGTTTTGGTGAACTAAATGTGATTTAAGTGAAACTTTATACAGGGGTTCACACAACGCCGCCGCCGCCGGGTCGCCTAGAAAAATCTTGCCGCAAGTACCTTTACCATGATGATTTATGGTACCATTTTTTCCACCTATCTGTTTGGGAAGTAAATGAGGTGCCATCTGAAGGAGACCGAGGCAAAGAACTGGAAAAACTAGGGTTGCCACCTTTCAGTCTCTGCTTCAACCAACTACGTTCACATAAATCATAATGTAGGTACTATTCCAGTCGCAAAAACGCTGATTTGCGAAACGTAGCTAGCATACAAATAAATTTCAGTGTTTTTGCTACTCGTTTTACAGGAGTTGTTATTTGAGGCTAGCAATGAATTTACTGCAGTGCTTTATAAAAAAACACCGGTTTGAACCGACGGTTCCGAACGGTTTTGAAATGTTTTATACATAGGTATTTCGTAGGTAGGTTTTATGAATGTTGTGATTTTTAGCTTTTTGGGATAATCTGTGATTTTTATGGATAACTAGCGTTGCCCTCAACTTCGTTCCTACGCGCAGACCCCTAACATCAAATACTCATAACTTTTGATTGGTAGAACTGAAATAAAACCTAATTGTTAATCTAAACTAAGCCCTATGCTTTTGTGAAAACCTTATAAATTTTGCTTTATGTAATTGTGAACGACCCCTTGGTATGAAGACAGTTAGCAGTACTTACCCAAAAACAGAAATGTAGGTTGTAGTTAGAAACTAGTACTGTAGTAAAAAAATTAAAATGTTACACAATAAGTATAGCTTTCAATAAGTAATTTCAATGAAAATGATAACGCAGTGTTGCCAGATCAAATTTTTAGAAATCCGTAGGTCGAGGTTGAAAAATCCGGAGAAATCCGTAGACGACCTCTTGAAAAATCCGTAGATCTACATACTTTTTTTTAATGCTTTTTATGACTATTTTGAAGTGAACTGATCCTAAACATCGCTCTAATTTGGCGAAAAAAATTGAAACTTAGACAAGTTTAAGCGAGAACAATGCCGAATACGTGAAAATAAATCTGTGTCAGTACTTTTGTCATACATGTTACAGTTAAATATTTCAGTCGTGTCTGTATAGCGACAGAAAGTACTTAGATGGAATAGAGTAGGGACGAGCCATATTTCACGAAACAGTCAAATATACGAAAATAGTAAACATTAATTCGATTTATTTGCGGCTGTGTATCATTTTATGCAGCAAATTGACATTTTAGGGAGGAATTCAGAAGATTTCTAAAAATCCGTAGATTTGCCACTGAAATCCGTATATCCGTAGGCCAGGCCGAAAATCCGTAGATCTACGGATAAATCCGTATGTCTGGTTATAACGGACGCTGGAGCCTAACTAGTTTCTGAAAAAACCTGTAACATAAATATATTTTCTGATATAAACTAAATGGCGCTGCACGAAATTAAATCGTCCCAATTCTTATTACCGGGACCAAAAATCGTTCTACAGAAAACACTCTTTGTACAAAATACAAAGTTTACGGTCACCGGCACCGTGCCTCTGGGACATAGCCAATTAAAGTAATCTGTTTCTTCACAATATTATTTATTTAGCATTATGTTCACGACTATATTCCCCGAGGGGAATTAGAGATATTTTGAAAACTCAAAACATCCATGTTTCACTAGATTACCTGCGTCTACCGACTACTAACTTCGATTTATTCACCTACCTATCTATAAAATAAAATGTACAGGGTCCTTATTATGCTGACACTTTTTAAGGGGATGATCAGACCGTCAAACTGAACAACTTTCACTATGGCACCAACATCGAAATCGCGAAAAAAATATCTGCTGTTCCATACAAAACTGCAAACTCACTTGAACCAAATGCCTATACGTGTAATTTCTCTATGGCCAAATCTATGGGACATCTGATATTTTTTTCGCGATTTCGATGTCTTGAGTAGGTTTGCAGTTTTGTATGGAACAGCAGATGATTTTTTTGCGATTTCTATGTTTGTGTCATAGAGAAAGTTGTTCTGTTTGCCGGTCTGATGCCTATTAAGAAGGGGCCCTGTATAATACACGGTGTAAAATAAAATGCGTTACATATCGGACAGGGTGACCATCCATCCAGACCATCAAACTGAACAGGGAAGGAACCTCAAGGGGAATACAATGCATTTTTCAATACTTTTATTCTGAAAATGTCTTTTGAGCATTGTGTTAGTCGAAAGATTTTGACATACGGGAGTTGGATCCCAAACATAAAAAATGTCTTCTGAATCTCGGCCTAAGTGAACTTTAATGAATAGCGTGATTCGAATTATGGAACTGATTCTTTTACGTTTCTAATATAAAAATTTTTATTTTCAGACACACAATTTATTATGATAGTCTGAATGAAAGAAAGGATGGATCTGAATAGGTATAACATTGATTTTTAGTAAACACGAACAACTTTGTGCCCACTCTGATGTATGTACTTAGTCGTAGGAACCGTCAGCCCATGTCACATTGCGATATCTCGTCCCGAATTAATCTGTACTCAACCCAAGTAGGTAAGCCCGCACGACAATTAATGGCCTGTGGCTAAGCCTGTCTAACCTACGCGGTAGTTTGCTTCGTATGGAACTTGATAGGGGAATCAGCAATCTGTTTTTGCATTGCATTTTGTTTCAGTGTTATCGAGGGTTCGTTGAGAATCACAACGTCAATAAATTGTCCGTCCAAGTACATTTTTCTGTCAAATAATACAATGAACCCACCATAGATATCTAAACTACTTTATTCAATGCCGTCTATAAGGGTGCCTGTCCACTGAGCGGAGCGAGGCTGCGGAGCGGATAAACGGAGAAATAATAACCAATACCTAGGATTTCATCAAAATATTCAGCGGAGATTTTATGCCATCTCATCCGTTTCTCCGCTCCGCTTCCTCGCTCCGCTTTAGTGGCACCCTTAGGAGCGTAACTTATAACAACACTCCTTGTTATATCCAGTGTCAAATTATTTTGTATTGTAATTATAGCCCTGTCAGTGTCTGATTTTATCTTTCGGGGATACAAAGCATAATAATTAACAATTAATTAAAAATTAATTATTAACAATTCTTATTTATGACGTAACGTATGTTAATTCAAAGTCATTTTGTTGTGCAATGTCATGAATATTATTAAACCCTTCGAGTCGTTAATACTAATGTCGTTCCACTTCTCCCGTATCCTTGGAAAGTAAGTGGAGTATAATATAAATAAACAGGGTTCGCGCAAGTAGAGGTCACCAAACATAGGACACTAAGCAAGGGAGGTAGCCATAAAGTATTAGATTTTCCGCTATTTGCCTCCACTAATCCGCACTGGGCCTGCGTGGTAAAGTATAGTCACCTTCATTTGTTTGCCCTGCAGTAGGTAGCTATAACTACCTAGGTATGAGAATTTTTTTTCGTCATCCCAAATGTCATGTTTATTAAATGATTGTAGCATAGGCCACGGACTTGAAAAAATAATCGAATAAATAAAAGAAAAGAATAAATAATAAATAGGATCTCAATCTAAAGGTCGCATACGGGTTGTAGAACCCGCCAACATTTTGTACCGCGCGACAGTGCGTCAGCGCGCACACAAAAATAAATGGATGCTTTACTCGTGATTAGACGAGATTACGTACGGTTTTTTTCAGGTCCGTGGCATATAGGCACGTGATGTCAGTGTGATCATTCGTACTCTAAATTAATTAAAATCACTACGTTTCAGGCTATATCAGTGGGTACTCAATACTAAGTAGGTCCGTGCGGATTCCAACCCGTTTCGTTATGCTAGTATGCTGGTATTAAATTATCCAAGTACTAGATTTACACTCAGTTGCAGAAACGCTTATTAAAGTTAATCCTCCATTAAATCTCTTGCTAGCTTTTACTACGTATATAAGATAAAAAGTGATAGCAATAGATTGAATGGCGGATTAACTTTAATGAGCGTTTCTGCAACTGAGTGTACATCTGGTAGATAATAACTAGTGTGCTGTTGGGCAGAGCAGACCAGGCTGCCCCTCTAGCTTGCCAACGCCGAGAAAACGACAAAAATCGAGACGTGCCTCCATCTTTATTATTTTACGTACGCCAAAAAGAGCGCGCATGACGTTTTTCTCGTTTAAAAGCTTTGTCGTGGGTGGCATGCTAGCCGTGCTGGTGTAGTAATCGCTGTTTTCGTGGCTCCACTCGACGGCAAGGCGCTGGGGGTAGTTAACGATGCGTGCTCTAGTCCAGAGAAATGGCCTCTAGTATTTCACTGTTATCTCACTTATTTCTAATTTGTAATGTTGCCGATTTATTATTCTTATGCATAGGGAAATTACACGCTCCCCTAGGCTTTTACGTGTTATAATAATATAAAGTATAAAGAGCATGTACGTTTATGAAAATGACATGTTTGTTTTTGATATTATTACCTTTGTTTATGTTACCTGGGTTAATACTCACGTAGTTTTCTTTAATTTGTGATTGCTTTTTGTTTTAATTATTTGATTTGTGCTATTGTGCATTTTTGAAAATGTTTTAAGGATATATAGGTAAGTAATATGACACTATTTCATAAAATAAACATTTTCAAAAATTTCATTCTCGTTAAAATTGTCGATAAAGACTTTAGGCTTTGTATCTAGAACCTCCTTTTGAGGAAAGCAAAGAAAAGAAAATGCGTTCGCTTAGAATATACCACCGCATTACTTCCTATAGGCGACTAAGGGATAAGGGTAGCCCCCTCACCACTTGACAAGAAATTCCATACTGAAATCTTCAATATTACCTAAAGGTTGAGCCTTGCTGCAACTGCAAACTGCAAAAAGATGGTTGGAAATGGGCTGTCTTTTGACAGCTCGATTAAAAGTAGCTCAACATGCCTCGTTAGATGGCGTTGCCGTTGACGTGACATGGGATAAAAGAAAACAAAACAGTCCATGCATATGTTTAAAAAGTCTGAGGCATCCGTTGACGACTCAGATAAATTAACAGGAATGGATGCGATATTACGCGCGTACCCCTCTGCCAAAGACGCATGCTCAGTGAGCATACCCGTCATATAAAAATAGTTGACGCGCGTCCCGCGCCAGTATATAAAACTCCCCCCTCACCCCCGCAAAATTGACAGACTTTTTTGCGTAGAAATGAGAGATCATTTCCAATCCATTCCTGTTAATTTATCTGAGGTTGACGAAGAATCTTTTCATGAATTTACATTTAATTAAAAAAAAAATATTTTACATTTTTTTTTTTTTTTTATTATTAGTAAGATTCTACATCCATCTTTCATCAATTCCATCTACAGGGTGAAATTGATATCATTAGCATTCTTTTAAACTAAGAGTCTACCCATCAAACAGAACAACTTTTACTATGGGAGCAAACCAATAGGAGCAAAAAAAAATCTGCTGTCCCATACTAAACTGCAATGCCTACTCGACTCAAATGTATGCAACAGCAGATTTTTTAGTACCTATTTACATAAATAGTAAAAGTTGTTCAGTTTGATGGGTAGACTCTTAAAGAAAGCTAATGATATCAATTTCGAACTAATTTTTCTTTTTAATTTCCTTTCAGAATATAACTTATTGTGATTTTAATTTTATGTATGTACCTACTTGTCTTTCAAGTAATGATATCAATTTCGAACTAATTTTTCTTTTTAATTTCCTTTCAGAATATAACTTATTGTGATTTTAATTTTATGTATGTACCTACTTGTCTTTCAAGTAATGATATCAATTTCGAACTAATTTTTCTTTTTAATTTCCTTTCAGAATATAACTTATTGTGATTTTAATTTTATGTATGTACCTACTTGTCTTTCAAGTTTTGTAGAACTACATACGAAGAAAAGTAGTATTACCCGAATAATATCACAATAAGTTTATATATCTTCGGAATAAAGTTGTTACGAAGTGTTCCTGGATATTAGTTTTATACGGTTGCCTCTAAAGTTTCAGAAATGGTTGGAAAATATATCCCGAAGCGATACTTAAATCCTCATAACAGCATCCAAGTGTGTAGATACTTGAGTAAGTTGCATGTGGAATGCGAGCAAATAGCGAAATCCGTGCTTTGCAGAGACTGCCATTGCTAGAGACCTGCCGACAGCAGTCTATATTTACACTGTTAAGCCTTTTTGAGAACCTCTTACAAAGTATTTTGAGCTACCAAAGTGCTTGTTTGTACAGTATTGGTACTCAACGCAACGTTTTCAAAATAATAGGATTAAAGAAAATGAATGACCCGTTTCTGTATTTTCTGAAAGATCTGTAACATATTATGAAGTCTTAATAATTATAGTCTTACTTAATTATTATTATTAGTCTTAAGTATGTATTATGTATTATTATTTATTAGTCTTAAGTATTAGTCTTAAATATGCCTCATGGTGCATAACAGATGGTCCTATAAAACTATACGCCAACTATTGTATAATTTACCTATTGTACTTTTTACCTGTGATGACGAATAAATGTTTCTGATTTCTGATTTCTGATTTCTGATTTCTAAGTTATTTTTATTAAAAGTATTTTTGTTGGTTGAAGGTTCCCGAAATTCTGTCCATAGTCAAAGTTGATTTTTGACGTGTCTGGAGAAATACCTACAACAGAACTCTGAGTACAACGTTATTATTATTTTTGTCATGGTCTTGGTAACTACAAGTCCTGGAATGCGATTTTTGAATCTCATTCGCTGAGCTCAGCAGTTGAAAATATCAAAATTACTATGGACCTACGCATTTGTCTATCAATTGAATCTCATTCGGTGAGCTCAGCAGTTGAAAAGTCGGAAGTCAGAAGTCTATCAAAAATCGCACTCCTGAAGTATGATTTTTGAAGTCAAATCATCAGTAGAAAGATGCGTATCTTCATAGTAATTTTGTCATTTTCAACTGCTGAGCTCACCGAATGAGATTCAAAAATCGCACTCCTGGCATGACTAGATAATTTGAATGACAATGTCCTAGATAATATGAATTTTTTTTTTTAAGTACAACTGAATTTAAATACGTATTTTTATTTACAAATCTATTATAATATGACCTAGCATAGCATAGCATAATAACGACTATATCCCCCGAGGGTAGTCAGAGATATTCTGAAAACTTGAAACATCCCCGTTCCACTAGTACTACCTAGTACCGAAACTCTGTACATTAGTGAGCCCGTCGCCACTTATCAAAATTGAAGCATGCAGGTTTTCCTCCTGATGTTTTCCTTCACCGAAAACCCCAGTGTTGTTATAAATCGTACATAAAACTATTCAAAATATGACCTGATTTCTGTAATCTGCAAATCTGCATCACATCAGTTGATTGCAATTGAAAGTATTCGGACAGTGCTAAACGAAACGAGGTGGGAAATAGGTACACAAAGCAGGCACGTATCCAGGGGGGGGGGGGGGGGATAGGTGAGATTTATCCCCCCCTCCTGAAATCCGAATATTTGTATGGAAAAGTGATTACAGCACATACTATTTCATTGTTTTTCTATGAATATCCCCCCCGAAAATGTAATGTCCCCCCCCGAAACAAAAGTCTGGATACGTGCTTGACACAAAGGCAGTATAAATAAATAAAATAAATAAATAAATAACGCTCACAGGCACATACATTGTAATGATCCCAAACTAAGCACTAAAGGCTTTTATTATGGAAACCATACAACAACGGCACGAACATATAACATCCATGACCGAACCGGGATTCGAACCCAGGACCCTGGTTTGGCAGTCCGGCGTGGTAACCATTACACCAACCGGGCCGTCAAACGTATAGATTGTAGGTAGGTGGTGTTCGGTCTTGCTGGCAGTTGGTTCTCGATCCCAACAGTCCCCCAGGATTATCCCGTATCGCCCATCCAAATAAACGTATTCATCCGCAAACGGAATAAATTGACTGCAAATTCTAGACGAAGCCGAACCGGGATAAACTTTCAGAGTTCACGTTTCGATATAGAACATACCTATTGTTTCTGCATTTCTTTCTGCGAATATTTCTAGTCAATACACTATCAGTTGTTATTATTAAAATTGATATTCATTATTCATCAGCATCCTTTTTAACTCTACCCATCAAACTGATAACTTTTAGTATAAGAGCAAGAGAACGAAGCAAAAAAAAAAAATCTGCTGTTCCATACTAAACTGCAATGCCTATTCGACTGAAATGTATGCAACATCTGATTTTTTTGTTGCTCCATTCGGTTTGCTCTCATAGTAAAAGTTGTTCCGTTTCATGGCTAGACTCTTAGTTTAAAAGGATGTTATATGATATCAATTTCACCCTGTATATATCAGAAAATGTTAACGTCTCATTTCTAGAGGCGAAATGTTACGGATGGCTTGGTTTTGTGGGCGGAAATGTACATACGTAGGTGTAGGTAGTACATCATATTATCTCGTATAAAAGGATACCAATGTCCACAAAAGCCTATTCAGGAATAAAGACCTCTAAGCCAATAGAGTGTGAAGATAAGGCCGACCAATATGCAAATTTGAAGGAAACTTTTTCAGCGAATCGCCAACGCTATACTTTTATTTATTACACAGATTTTGCTAATACTTGTAACATTTACATTTTGTGAATGAATAGAGAAAACCGCCACAAAAAAAAATCTGAGTTGACTTTATACTAGTGTTTACCCGCGACTTCGTCCGCACAAATTATATAGTTACCAGATTTTAAGTCAGATCATAAGCTATCAAACAAAAAAAAGTTTCATCAAAATCGGTTCAGTAGTTTTTGCGTGATGCGCGAACAAACAAACAATTTTGTCAATAGATGGCGCTGCACGTCATTTAAATCGCGCTATCGAGTGTTATTTGAGTTTATATGAAGTGAACCGCTACTTTTTTATTCCTCATGATTTTACGGTTTTATTAATAACTAGTGTTTTCCCGCGACTTCGTCCGCACAAATAATATACCAGATTTTAAGTCAGATCATAAGCTATCAAACAAAAAAAGTTTCATCTAAATCGGTTCAGTAGTTTTTGCGTGATGCGCGAACAAACAAACAAACACACTATTTCGTCAATAGATGGCGCTGCACGTCATTTAAATCGCGCTATCGATTGTCATTTGAATTTATATGAAGTGAACCGCTACTTTTTTGTTCTTTATGGTTTTACGGTTTTATTATAGTTAAGATAAAATAAAATAATAATAATAGTTAAGATAGTTAAGATAAGATTATAATAGTTAAGATAATATAAGATTTATGTACTTACCTATGCCTGTAGTTTCACTTATGTGAGACACTACATCGAAGCGTTACCTACCTGATACTCAGATCAATTAACACCTAATCATCATATCGTATGGCATTTTTGTCTTCCTGCTTGGATCCGAGGGGGGGGTTAAATTTCGAGGTCGAGGTGTTTCAGCCAGTCTTCCGCTGCCGGGGTTAGCCTGTGGAGTTCTTCGATTCCACCGGGGAAACGGCGCAGAGTGCACTCGTTAAATTTATTTAAATTTATTTATTTACCACATGGGAGAGGGTCTGGTCGCCTAATATATACCCATGATGATGTGCATAATAATAGTGGTAGATTCTACATACTAAAACTGCGTACACCGGAATTTAGCAGGTGCATTCTAGTTCGCTAGATGTCGTCACCATCTACAGATGTGACCGTAAAGTCATGCACCTATTTGTTTTGAAAACGACAGTTCGTACAACGCGCCCTAGCAAAATCTTGCCGCTAGTGTACCTTTACCATTATTATGATTGCTGGAAAAAATTGTAAAGGAACTTGCGGCAAGATTTGGCTCCCTGTGTAAACTTTCACGTAAATCTTTTTCTGTTCACTAAACAATTAGGTGCATAATTTTACAGTCGGATCTTAGTATATTTCGAGCATCGTTCCGCTATTTTTGCATCAATAATTTCGAATCTGTAAGGTAAGCTACCTCTCTTACGTAGTTGGTTTGGTTCTATTGAAAGACTAATCAAAATTTCTTTGCGTATAATTGGTAATTCATCTATTCGCGGGCAAGGAGTCCGCTCTATCTAAAGGCCTCCGCTCATTGCAGCGATATTATCGAGCGATATTATCGACAGCGATATCGCGACACCTTACACACTGCAGCGATTCCGCGATTCGCGTCACGCATGCGCCCTTCACTGAATGTAGTAGAAAGAGATTGCGTCAGTTTGCGATAATATCGCGGCAGTGTGTGGGATCGAGCGCGTCCCCATACAAAATGTACTGAGAACAATTATCGCAAAATCGCAGCGATATTATCGCTCGATAATATCGCGGCAGTGTGTAGGATCGAGCGCGTCCGCATACAAAATGTACTGAGAACAATTATCGCAAAATCGCAGCGATAATATCGCTGCAATGAGCGGAGGCCTTTAAGAATCGGGATTTTGAGCTTTTTCCGAGGTACGCCACTTGGTATGGCTGATGACTTAAAGAGCCATCTGGCTTTCTTACTACACTTTACTGTATATGATGTCACTATTAAATTAAGCTGTGCATTGTTCACTGCAAGCCGTCGATATAATACGATGTAATATTAGTAGGTATCGCTATGCTATGAATATCAGCCATTACTGTCACATCTGTAGCAAATTGATGAAGCTGCTCTAAACCCATTGTCTCCAATATTGCTTCGGATATTGGAGATATTCAGCATGCGTTAATAGATGACAAGCTTGATCTAACCGAACCTCTAAAGGGGACAATGGTTTATGTCCACCGGAGTGGTGTGGTTACTAGTAAGTGAGGAAACAATCCGTCAATACAAACAACACCCTAGGGATACTTAAGAGGGTGCTTCAGCTCATCAAACTGAACAACTTTCGCTATGGAGCGAACATCGAAATCACTAAAAATAAATCAGCTGTTTCATAACTTTTTTAACGTTTCATATAAAAAAAACTACTGTACCGACTCGATTAAAATGTATGGGATAGCTGATTTTTTGTCGCCATTTCTTAGTTGGCTCCATATAGTAAAAGTTGTTCAGTTTGATGGTCTGAAGCACCCCCTTACGGGTATATTACCGTTTTGGCGCGCTCCATACAAACGTACTATGGTGATATTTTCAATACTAACCAATAAAAGTCAATGAAATTTTGCTGAATCAATCTAGAAACAAATCTTTATGCTAGTATGAAGTCAGATTTTCGTTAAAAAAATGTATAGTTTTAAAGTTACAGTGCCTCAAAGATTTCCTTACAAATCATAAATTAATCCTAGATTTAAAACTGTATATTTTAAAGAAAATCGGACTCCATACAAGCATAGAGATTCGTTTCTAGATTGTTTCTGAATAATGTCATTGACTTTAATTGGTTAATATTCAAAATACCACCATAGTACGTTTGTATGCAGCGCGCATTTGCGCTCTCCTCTCGGAATAAAATTCCCTTAAGTTCGGTGTCGGTAGATAGGCGGCAAATACCTATAGCCTTATCTCCACTTTCACAGAGGCGCATCACAAAGTCGTCGTGTCGCTAGAAACTTCGCGATATTTAACTCATTCACTAGCCATTTTTATTTTTACTTATAACCAATTACTCTGTGCCTCTTCAGAGAATATTATTCCGAGAGCGGAAATTTCTAGGCGGAAATGCACGCTGCATACAAACGTACTATGTTGATAATTTTCAATACTAACCAATTAAAGTCAATGAAATTTTGCAGAAACAATCTAGATACAAATTTCTATGCTTCTATAGAGTCAGATTTTCGATAAAATATACAGTTTCAATGCTAGGATTAATTTAAGATTTGTATGGAAATCTTTGAGGCACTGTAACTTGAAAACTATACATTTTAACGAAAATCTGACTCCATACAAGCATAGAAATTTGTTTCTAGATTTTTTCTGCAAAATTTCATTGACTTTAATTGGTTAGTATTGAAAATATCACCATAGTAAGTTTGTATGGAGCGCGCTCCGAATAATATACCCTTTATAAACATCTGGTTGGGGATTAGTGGACGTAAATGAGAGTCGCGTGGCTATCAGGATTGTTTTTCCAAATAATACGCCCCTGGGCAAATATAATTTTTTGGCCGCCCCTACAAATACAGCTTGCCAGCGGGCCCGTAGCCAAAGATTTCGGCTAGCAAAGATTCTTGTTTTAACAGGTAAGTTCCAAAGAGTCATCGGCTATTTCATGACAGTAGCACCAAGAATTCCATCCAAATATGGAGTGAGCGGAGCAAGCTCGAAATTAGACAGAACTTTCATCAGAATTAAGTTTTGCGTGAATAGCCGCATGGACTTTTTCCGGAACACGATTTGGCTGGGCAAGAAGTATATCGGTCTATCTATGAAGTGCTCTGAATCTAATCTAAACTATTATAAAACTGTAACTGAAGTGTGTCTGTACATTGAAGATATTTACAAGAAAAAGATTACGATATGGCTCCCTATGGGATCCCTGACTCCAAATCAACCTTTTTTAGAAATGTGGTCTGTCTGTTTGTTTGATTGTTTGTTTGTTTGTTTGTTCGCGCATCACAAAAAAACTACTGAACCGATTTTGATGAAAATTTTTTTGTTTGATAGCTTATGATCTGACTTCAAATCTGGTATATAATTTGTGCCGACGAAGTCGCGGGTTTAACACTAGTAAAAATTTTAACTAGAGAGATGATTGAGCTCGAAATTTTTCCGAACGACTTCTGTCGTTCTGTGTATGCAGTGCTAGTTTCTTAGCACTTAAATTTGACTGTGATTACTCTGTCGGTCTAATGTATGTATAAGATAAATCCAGATACGTTAAAAGAAACCGAAAATTTTCCGCAATACACCACTTATTTTTAATTAGTAACGAAACTCTAAGGGTGTATTCAGACCGTGAATCTGAACAACTTTGCCTAAGGAACATGGGTCGAAAAACGAGAATTTTTTTAGGACCTCCCTTAGAAAATCGATCGGCCGATCCGCACTTTTGTATGGAAGGTCCAAAAAACTTTATCGTATTTCGACCCATGTTTCTTGGGGAAAGTTGTTCAGATTCACGGTCTGAATGCACCCTTAAAGATTCGTTACATTGCATAAATAAGTACTTAGGCTTGGCTGTGATCCGACCAGTAGCACTTGCCCATTTTGCCTTTAGCAAAATACGTCCCTGCTCATAATATTATAATATACTAGAGTTAACCCGCGACTTCGTCCGCATAAATTATATACCAGATTTTAAGTCAGATAATAAGCTATCAAACAAAACAAGGTTCATCAAAATCGATTCAGTAGTTTTTGCGTGATGCGCGAACAAACAAACAAATAAACAAACTTGTCAATAGATGGCGCCGCACGTCATTTAAATCGCGCTATCGAGTGTTATTTGAGTTTATATGAAGTGAATACCGCTACTTTTTATTCCTCACGATTTTTACGATTTTATAATACCTAGTTAAAATGAGTCTCCCTACTGAATGTCATCTACGGCTCAAATGAGTAAGTTTCAAGCCACACAATGATAGATGTCGCTGCGTGACGCTGCGTCGGCGTCGTTCGTCGACATACGGCAACCCGCCTCTGCTGTGGCGATACAACGCTTGTGGCATGACACTATTTAATAAACACTCAGTTGCAAAACGCTCATTAAAGTTAATCCTCCATTAAATCTCTTGCTGTCACATTTTGTCTTGTTGAAATAAGTAGTAAAAGCTAGCAAGAGATTTAATGGAGGATTAACTCTAATGAGCGTTTCTGTCTACTTTAACATATTTTAAAGCTATAACACTAATCTGCTTAATACACAGAACTCTAGATAGAAAGAAGATAAAAATATATTTTTCCTACATACACAATAGAAGAGGAACATAGGTATTCATTAAAAGTTTTGGGGATTTGTGGAAAAAAATCCTTTGCGGGGGTGAGAGTGTAAACAGTGAAAGTTTTGTAAAGACTTTTGGGATTATCTCAAAGTTGACTTTTCAGGGACCGAAATTCAGAAGGGAAATATGGAACTAAGTCGGTATACATGATGTTCTCCTAGGTAGACATTGTTTTTTTGTTACTTTTGTTGAATAGTTTTTGAGGCACATAAGATAGAAGATAACTACAGTGAAACAATCACGGAAACATTTGGAAAAGCTTGCTCAGTGAAGAAAAAAGTGCACATACTCGATAGGGAAAAAAAATCTGCTGTTCCATACAAAACTGCAAACCTTCTCGAGCCAAATGTATGAGACAGCTGTTTTTTTTTTGCGATTTCGATGGTGATTGTGATTTTGTTGGTCCCATAGACAAAGTAGTTCAGTTTATGGTCTGATGATCCCCTTAAAAAGTGTCAGATTGGCTTCCCGCCATTAAATTTGTTCGGTCAAAGTTGTATTTGATATTCGTGAAAAATTGGTTTTAGTGATATTTGTGACATAATTTCGTGCGGATTGTGTGCCAAAAAGTTGCGTAATTCGACCAACATAACAGGAATCTCAAATACATACGAAGAAAGAACAAAAGTTTTGGTGCAAGTTAAATCGTACTGGTGATTTTGCGGCAACGCGCGTGCTAACAAAATCGACCAAAATTTCATCCTCATCGTTCATCTATCATCCCATCGTCATCAGGAGAGTTTTGCACAGGAATTGTGAAGAAACAGACGGGCTTTGTTTCTTAATTTTCTAAATTCGTTTTTCGTGGCTATTATTGTGCTAATGTGGTGGAATTAGTTTGATAATGTGTCATTAATGGAGAGCAATATAGTAATAGTGAGAAATAAAGAAGGCGCTCCCGTTTGATTCGGATTGATTCTCGCGTGAAACTCCCCTGACCATTGGAATGTGTGTACCACCCTCGCATTTCAAGAGTTAGGTATTAAGGTTAGGTTAGGTTAGGTTTAAGTACAAGGAAAAAAGACACTAATGACCAGGCAGTAAGGGCTAGTTCCCATAGCCTATCCGAAAGGATAAACTTTAAAAAAAAAAAAATTGGACCCTGTCAAGAAGTGGCTGACCCTGTATATTGGTTATTTGACAAAAACAGTTTTAAGGGCATGGAATGTTGTGTTCGCGTGATAATAACGCCACATTGTCAGCTGATAGCTGTCATTTCATACAAATGGAAAAATCTAGACCGATCAAAGACCTCATCACTGAACAAGTAATCACTACGTTTTACTCATAAAGCATGCACTTCACTCTCGCGAGAACTTCTCTGCAAGAATTGTCAGCGAGAACCCACGTGAACAATGAACAGCCACTACATTCTCGGGTTCTCAGTATAGGTCTTGACGCCGTTCGGGATGGATGTCAAAAGCAGAAGCTGTCCTTACTCTATGCGCCATAGGTTACATATTTAAAAATGTTAAATAAATGATATTTAGAAAAATAGCGCTAACTATTAATCTTAAATTGAATTGTTGGCAGATTTTTTTTTCATACAAATAACAGTAACAACTTTGAGTTAATCCCAAAAGTCTATACAAAACTTTCACTGTTGGATTTTTTCCCACAAATTCCCAAAACTTTAAATAAATACCTATAATGTTCCTCATTCTATAATAAACCGTCACACTGGACAGAGTTTCGGTACTACTGGTGAAACGTGGATGTTCTGAGGTTTCAGAATATCTCTGACTACCCCCTCGGGGAATATAGTCGTGAGCATATGCTTATGCTATTCTATAATAAAATAAGTGCAACAAATATGTCATTATTACTGTCAATTTTCGATAATAAAAATTATTTCGAAATATGGCTGGAAACTCGATTCACACCCTGTTTACGGATACACACAACATTCCCTAAGCATAGATCATGTTAAATCAAGTCACACTGCCATCTTCGATCAAAATAAAATGAATGGATAGGCCTTAAGCGAACATTTCAAACCAGAAAAATGAGGCAAAACAAATGAAATTTTTACTTGTCACTTGTATGAAAGTGCCCTAGATTTGACAGATAATGGCGCTAGTTTGTATGTACCAAGTGCACCAGTAGTTTGCTTCAACTTACCACGCTTTAGGCCTATCCATTCATTTTATTTTGATCGAAGACTGCCATGACCTCTCGCTACAATACAAAGTTTCGTGCTACACTGACAAAATGCGAGAATGTGGACGCCTTCTCGGTTCTCGCCCGAGAACTCTTTGTCTCGTGCACAAAATACCGCCGCCGACCCGAGAATGCCACGAGAACAATGAAGGGCATCCACACTCTCGTTCTCGGCCCTTCTCGTCTCTTTAAAAGATTTAAGGTACTGTACGATAGTAGTAAAAAGTCGGTGGGAGGCATGGAATGTCAGTACCTAATGTATGCAGTTGTGGTACTTAGGTACTCTTTCTTATAACGTGGTATATTGTCTACACCAGTCGCTATTTTCAATGTGTTTTTAGATCCTGTAACTTTAAGTTACTTTGGAAACAACAGAATGACTTCATTTATAATTCGTTCTCGACCAATTGGTGTTCACTATTTAACTTTCGATGTGATGTACTAAACCCCTACTTTATGGGTTTCGGCTAGTACCAAGACCGTCGAAATAGGCAATTAAACAACTTTGTATTGATTTATCAAATATATTTTATATAAATTTATATACGACAACCCATTCCATAATAACATAGATTTTTAATACACAAATGTTATAATTTCTATCTACGTCAAGAAGTATACATTAACCATATATTACATTTATTTAATTTGATATCAATATTCAATACGTATTATTTTAGTGTTTTAATACAATGCTGTTACTGAATAAAATGTAGTTTAGTTAGGTAAGTACGTAGTAAGTAGATAGGCACACTGGTGTTGATAAATACGAAGTTTTAATTAAATATTTTTACGTTTACCAATTTATATTCTTCCCCATGCCACGTTAGTTCTACAGCTTCTAGTATTTCTATTTGCAAGTGTTTATTTCATTACTACGGGCGACGAGTTAATTTTATTTCAAAAGTAGGTAACCCAAAAAATAAATAATTATGAAAGTGCAATGAGAGAGTTTCATAAAGGAGAATGAAGTCAAGAGGAAATAGTTTTTTACGTGCAAAATAATTTTTAAATGGAAACTAAATCACTATCTCTTTATACCTACCTAAGTAGCCACATGCCATCAGAGAAAAAATATAGGTAATGTGTATCATTCTACGATGAGTACCTATAATATTATACAGTATAATATTTTTTCTCCCTCCTTCCACCTCCGTCGAGGAGAAAAATAGTATACTAACCTCGGGCACTTAATAAGAAAGTCTCAGATCACATGTTTGTTGACCTCGACTTCGCCTCGGTCAACAATTACATGAGATCTGAGACCTTTCTTACTTTCCTGCCCTCGGTCTGTAATCTACTATAATTGACAATAAATTCAAAAGTTTGAATGATTTGTTGTACAGTTACGTTTATAAACAAACATCTTTATATAGGTATCCCGCATTATCGCGTGAAAATGACTGCTCCGAAAAAAAGGGTTGAGACACATCTAACGACACGGCGACCAACGACCATGTCCATTTTTAAAAAGTGGTATGCGTTTTGGTCCAAAATGCTAAAGTTGTCGGCAAATAAAAAGCATTATTCTGTTAGAACTTGTCCGACTAAGCATATTTAAAAAAAATCATGAAAATTAGAAATAAGGCGGTAGACAGCGGGAAATAGTTATTTGTTATGCTAGGCTGCAAAGTTGTTTTTTGGCGCGAGTACTTATATTGAAACCTGAGCAAGCGAAGGATTCTAGGATTGAACCACGAGCAAAGCGAGTGAGTGGTTCAAATATAGAATCCGGAGCGTAGCGAAGGTTTCAAAGGTACGAGACGCAGAATAATTTTGCAGCCGAGCGAAACACACAACTTTTCACCTCACAACAGCGAGGAAAATGTTAGGTGCAAGCACTGAGTTTAGATGTATCGAGCGAACATCGCGCTTCATGACGTTGTCCCATTCTATTGCGGCTATATTACTGTCTCACTGCGGTCACGTGTAGCATTTTGATTGAAAACCAATTGATCAGCATAAAAAATGTCCTGGTGTGTTGTGTGTACTGAGACACTGCGCAAATAATTCAGGAAATGTAAGGAAATGTAAAGGAATAACTTCTCATAGGTAAACAAGATGAATTAATTATTAAAATGCAAAGTATTGTTTTAAATGATATTTTCATCCCACACTGGAAAAATAATTATGTGCAAATGCAAATAAGGACAAATCTATACGTGAAAAAGAGAAGACAAGAGATATTGCTACTCAAAGGGATTATATTTAGTTATAATCTCTTTGTTGACACTCAAATAAATTATAGTGAAGGACAAACCTATACGCGAAAAAGAGAAGACAATAATATGCACGAATATAAGCATAGTTCGTTATGTTAGCAACATAATCTTATTGTCTTTCTCGCACGTATGGTTTTACTATCTTTTTATCTGGACTCGAATGGATTCGAATTTTAAAAAATCTTTCCACGCTAGCGGATAAAATGCATTTTTGCACTCAGATTTCGAATGATAAACAGAATCTTTCCGAGCTTGTGAGGTGAAAATTATTAGGTCGGTTGGCACTAACTTGAATGGTTTTTTATTATATTTATTGTTATTTCAAGCAGCGTACCTACTGCAGCTGTTACGAGTAGGTCAGGGATTCGTCCTTTTTCTTTTAGTTTTTGATTTTTATGTGAATCAATGATCTAGTTATGATTGTTTACCAAAGTAAATCACAATGGTTTTGCTGCTGACTGTACGTCAGTTATACAAAGCAAGGTGGTGAATAATTATGCTTTGTGTAAAGTTTACAATGGAATGAACTAGGAACTTTAAGAGTATAGGCGGGCTGAAATGCTAATTTGGAGAATAGGTCACTTTTCCGATTGTATACGTATTTATTTACCAATTACCACATCCGCCCCACCCATACACCCCGCCGACTAGAGTTCGAAAGAGACAACTGCAGCTTGGACCGATTCTATATACAAAAAGTCGACGAAATCAGCATTTCGTATTTTTCTCCTCCAAAACTAATTTAAATAATTCTTTCAAAAATAATATGAGTACTATGTTCGTACGTTTTGCTTTTTTTGTTTATATTCGTCAAATTTGTTTATTGGATATCTGAAAACGGGCGGTAAAATGGGTCATTTTCAAAGGTCCCTAGTTCTTACAGTAATTAATTAATGCAAAAAAGCAACATAGGGACATGGCAGAGGTGACATAGATTGTATGGTAAAAAAATATTTGCTCTAGTTTTATTATCCAGGGAGAAAACAGGGGAATACGTTTGTATGGAGAAAACTGTACTGGTCTATCCTCTTAATGTGGAAAATAATGCAGGTATAAAAATACGACTATGTGGGCTTGTTTTAATAGAAACTCTTTCCAACTAGTGCGGCGATGAAGTTACGCATTAACTAATCAACAAAGTATAGCAAAACAAGAAAGCCATTTCAGAATGCCTGTATTAAATAAAAAATTGCCGTAAGAATGTTTTGAAATGTCTATAATCTTCTTTCAATAAAACCGTTCAGAGGATAGTCTTTGCTGAGCTCCAGAGCGCGCTGCATACAAACGAAGTTAGGTCTAATTTGCAATACTAAAGTTAATGTACCTTATTTTTTAAACACGATCTAGATACTTACTAATATCTGTGCATGTTAGATTTTCGTTAAAAATATACAGTTTCAAAGCTAGGTTTTATTTAAGATTTGTACACGGACCTGAAAAAAAGACGGACGTAATGTGACACTAAAAAGATGTGAAGCATGAAAGGTGACAGCACGCACACAAAAGAAATGGGTGCTTCACTCGTGATTACGTCCGTCTTTTTAACCGACTTCAACAAAAGGAGGAGGTTCTCAATTCGACCCATAGGCGAAGTATTTTTCGCTTACGCTGATAGACGTAACATCAGTGTAACCGCGTATGAGACAGCGATAGTCATAAAATCCTATACAATTTGTATGAAAATAGATGTCTGACTCCGGAGTCAGACAGCCGTCGTAGAACAAAAAAGTGGCTACGTCGATAGGGACAGCAATAAGTAGCGATCTCCTATTTTAACTAGAGCGAATTTGCTATGTGCATCTCTTACTGAGTGACATGATAAGACACGTGCTTCCTTCTAGTGCCTTCTCTTTCTACGATTCGACCCGTATGTTTTTTTTTTTTTTTTTTGTATGTTTGTTACGCGATTGCACCGCCACTTGTGAATTGATTTTGATGATTCTTGTTTTGTTTGGTAGGTCATAATTCCGAGGTGGTCCCACGAAATTGATTCAGCGCTTGTTGAAAAAATCTACAAAATAACAAATATGTACACAGATCACGGACTTGAAAAAAATACGGACGTAATGTTACACTAGAAAGATGTGAAGTATAAACGCGTATGAGATAGCGATAGTCATAAAATCCTATACAATTTGTATGAAGCTAGATGTCTGCCTCCGGAGTCAGACAGCCGTCGTCAAACAAAAAAGTGGTTACGTCGATAAGGGCAGCAATAAGTCGCGATCTCCTTTTTTAACTAGCAAATTTGCTATGTGCATCTCTTACTGAGTGAGTATGACACGACACGTGCTTCTTTCTAGTACTTACCTTCTCTTTCTACGACGCAAACACAATATAATACATGGGTGCTTCACTTATATAATAAAAGGATATTACGCCCGTCTTTTTTTCAGGTCCGTGACACAGATGACGTTTTTGTTTGTCGATTCTCTTCAGGAGTGCGATTTTTAAACATCACACGTTCAAGTCAGCGGTAGAAAATGTCAAAATTACTATGGAGATTATGCATATTTCGTCTTTCTACTGCTAATTCGAACGTGTGATGTTCAAAAATCGCACTCCAGCAATGTTTTGATGGGGACTGTCAAACTATGTTTTTTTTTTTACTGTCATAACCAAGAATCTTTATATGCCTGTATATTTAAAACTTCTTGGTCATACTGTTGTGTTTAAACGTATAATAACTTTATGGTTTAAACTTCATGGATATAGGTACCGAAACACATAGATTTAATTGATCATGGCGGAAATGTTCGTCGTTTTAAGGGTTCCGTAGTCAAACAAGGAAACCTTATACTTTCGTCCATTCTGTCTGTCTGTCTGTATGCCCGGCCTCAATAACTCGCTCATTTTTGCATCTATTGTATCGAAATATGGCATAAAGACAGACACCGTGTCCGATAAGACAAATTAATGTTCTTATAGATTCGAATGCAAAAGTCAACGACTGCAATATTATTATTTTTACCTTTTTAGTTTTGAAGTCGGTTTTAATTTTTTGTTAATTTTCAGGTCCGTGGATCTGTATGGATATTTTTAAGCCTACAGTGACTTTGAAAGTACCTAATACCAAGCTAATACATTTTAACGAAAATCAGATAAACCACAACAGGCAAAGAGATTTTTTAGATTCGGAGCGCGAGTCTTTCTGGTAAAGTCTGGTTGTATTTCTCCGTAGAAAGAGAATCAACTAGAAAAGGCATTAAAATAATAATAGTCACGAAAACGAAACAGCCTTATACGCTAATTACACAGAGTGAATGCGACAAAATCCATGTCGTTTGTCCCTTTCTGCGTATGCGATATTTTTGTTTGCCACAGTTGAAATTGCATACAAAATCTTGCAACTATGGCAAACAAAGGCACGAGTTCTCATACATTTTTGTCATATCTCTGTCCCTTTCGAGTATACGCTGTCAGGAAATCTATAGAATACTCAACCTACGTATTTCTCACTTAAATTTTTCAGAAACAATTTAGAAACTAATCTCTATGTTTTGTACAGGGTGTTTCATAAGTACAAATAAATTTTTAAAACTCTTAAGGGGGTTGTTAGACCGTCAAACTGAACAACTTTCTCTATGGAACCAACATCGAAATCGCGAAAAAAAATTCGGATATCCCATACATATTTTAGCTCTAGTCGATTTGTAGAGTATGAGACATCAATTTTTTTTTCGCGATTTCGATTTTGGTCCCATAGTGAAAGTTGTTCAGTTTGATGGTCTATGGTTGCTAGGTTGTTGAATGCTAGGATTAATTTAAGACTTGTATGGCAAGCCACTGTACCTAACTTTTAAACTATGTGTACATTTTAACGAAAATGTGATGACAGGCGAAGAGATTGGTTTCTACACCGTGTTTAAAAATGTTTACTGACTTTAATTGGTTTATTCAAAACATAATTTAAATTCGTTTGTATAGAGCGCGCTAAAGGTCATCATATTCTCTTAACAACCGTAACTGTATTCGAAATACTTTAGGTAATAGGTCTTTGTAAAAACGGTGATGGAAAAAGAGTATGTGTGGAAAATATTACTTACTATATCATTCATTGTTGTTCTTACTGCATTTTTACTAAACTCTTCATAAGAATGTTCTTTCTGGATGTTATTACAAGTACCTACTAACTACAGCATGTTATTAGTCGCACTCAATGTTAAGATGGTAATAATGTGCTTAAGTCATCATAGGTTCTCAGTTTGAGCCTTGTTTTGTTTTATGTATAGATATCATATACCTATGTTTAAAACACAGTCATCAAACATATTATCTTATAATTTGACTCTATAATTAAATACCCCTGTGATACCCTAAACGTTTAAAACTCTTTTTTTCTTTTAGTTTCTAGTTTCATCGTTCATCAAAAGTAGAAATAGATTTTGTAGAAAATTGTGTCTATATCACTGACATATTATACTCTAGCGATAGACAAGCCCTTTCATAGAAACAACATTGTCCACTTATGAATACGGTACCCGCACCACGCACAGTGATGTTCTCTATTTCACTTCGTTACTATGGCAATGACAGACCGCAATGTGTCATTTTGTCATAGATTTAAAACTTTTCGCTTACGCTAAAAGATGGAGCCAAGAAATCGAGAGCGAGACAGCCAGTTATGAAACCTTATGTAAACAAAAAAGACAAAACATGATTTTTTGTTTTGGTCAACGTGGCCGGTTTTTGTGTGGGAAAATGTCAATCCTATAGCATAGTTGCCAAACAAATTGTCTTTTAGTATACAAAAGTCAAACTATTGCTGTTCCATGTGCGGCTTAATCTAGTGGTAAATCGCCTAAGCATTTTGTGTTGTTTTGTGTGACATTGTTATTTGCTTATCTATCGCTAGAGTAAATGTTAGTGGTCTCTATCATCTTATTACACCAGTGTTTTCGTAAGCCTAATACATTGATTTAATATTCATAGTACATGTATTATTATGACGAACATCAACCAACTAAACAATTAATTTGACACAATTTACTTACTATTTATATCGTAACAACAACAATGACAATAATTTAATACGAGTAATTACAATATTAATAAATATAATTGACAACATTTCAGTATGTGGCTAAATTATTTGTAATACTTCCCAAGCTGCACAACAATATCTAATAAGAGGATATAGGATAACTACTAGAATTTACTTCCGTTGTCTACCATAAGAGCAAATGTCCGTGTAGACCTCTCCTAGAGCTCATATAGACACAGTTACCGAAAAATGGGCAACGTTTATAGTGCGAAACCAGGATAGTCATAAGACAACGAGTTTCGGAGCCAACTCTTAAGAGTAACCTTTACCGGAATACGTTTAAACTGTTTCTAGAGCACAAGTTTAGTGTAGTAGATAGTCTTATGATAATATTAGGATAGTAAAACAGACGTTCTTTAAACCATTTTATAACCAATCGGCTAAAAATTTATAATCACAAGAATCATACAAGAATAAACCGCTTAAAATTATTTTATTTCCTAATGGCGTACGTTTGACACTTATGATATTTATTTCAACATGGCGTTTACATTTTATTAACATTAACATCATATTTATCACGCATTGGTATTTCGTATAGACATCGCGAATGAGAGTGCGGATTTAATTGTATCGTGGGAAATATGGAGATGATTGTATAAAACTAAAGCGCTCGCTGTATTATAACATTTAAGCTAAAAGAAATTATATTTAACATTTTCATAAATCATAATACATTTTAGTTTTTCATTTAATTTCAACAATAATTATATTTTTATGATGCTTCCTCATAAAAAGTATCCATTTCAAGTAATTTATAGTTTTTAGTGGTCAAAAAAAGTGTTTAAAGCTACATCAAATATGTATAACTCTTTTTAGGTTCCATTTTAATTTTTAAAATGGCGACGCTTTTCGCCTTGAACCGTGACAAGAGTTTTTATCCTATAGAGAAAGCTATAGAACACAATATGACTTTCACTAGATTAAAATACTAGTCACTGACATTTCATTCCGTTAAATAGTAAATTACTCCTATGAAGCTTGTATGGTGGTCTATAAAATGCAATGTTTATATACTGTAATTTCTTGTCATAGTCGTACCAAACGTTTACAAGGCTCTGAGATGTGAAGTGCAAGTGTGAAGGATTCATACAATATTTAAAATTAAACAAGAAAACAGGTAGGTAGCAAAGTTAAAGCCTTTTTATTTATTACTTAAGTATTATGTGAACATGAGCAAAAAATCTTGATAGTAGTCCAAAATAATAATGATTTTTCAATCATATAAGAACATCAGTCATCTTGTTAGAGTTAAAGGAAAATAAAATATTAATCCACTATCACCTTTATGAGGCATGGTCAGCCCTTGTTAGTGATGTTCATTGACTTTGCGATGTCAGACTTAGCATATCCTCATGACAATATTCCCCATGGGTATGTCAGATATAATATTCTGAAAACTCATAACATCCCCGTTTCTATAGTACCTAAACTCTACCCAGTGTGACGGGTAGTGAGCCAATGTATGTTAGACTTTATTGTTTGATTTAAATGGGAGTGCTTGGAGGGTTATTACTGATGTAAGTGTCCGATTAAATCGTTCACAAGATCGATAACGTGGATGTCTATTATGACCCCTAGGCATATTACACTGGCTCACAACCCGCCACACTACCTCTATTAGGCAATCATTAAGTAAACTTTACGCCCCTAGTGTGGCTGACCGGAAAAAAATTCTCACTGTCCCCGCATGTCCCGCAGGTCAATGTCCCGGGTTATTCCCGTTGTCCCCCAACGCTACGCCCCCAGTAAGGGGGTCGGGATGTCGCAAAGATGGTCCCATACAAAATTAGGACTCAGAAAATTTTCAACAAAACACAATCGCCAAATATAACATTCGGGATCCGGGGGATGACCACCCCCGTCACCCTTTTTTTTAGTCCAATATTTTTTTTGAGTAGACTACCTAAACAGTAGCAATTCGGTTCTGGTGGTCGCAAGAAACCTAACATGCTCGTCGCTAAATTATATTATATATGACTTAAAAAAAAACATTTTTTTTAAATTTTACAAGTCCAGCCCCCATACTAATTTCACAAGAAAGTCGATGGTTCATACAATTTCGATCAAAATTTTTTAAGTCCCAGCTCCATATAAAATTATCATAAAATTTTTCTAAGTGTGCGACCCTCTTTACGGCACCCTAAGAGCCGAAGAGCGGACAGTTGGCAACCCTACCTGATCGAGTAACAAGATGCGACCTACCTAGGGTGTAGCACATCAGAAGGGTACGTCTTAAAGTACAGGGTTGCCTGGGCGTAACCTGGGGGTTTTGTACAGTGAGCAAAAAAGTGGTCATTTTTTTTGGTGTAAATTACTTCATTGAGTAACAAGTTGGCATATAGTACAGTCGATAGAGCTCATCGAGAAGTGCCAAATTATATAGGGTTGCCTCGCCTAGTCCTGGGACTTTCCTAAGTCGGCCTGATTTTATAGTGGCTAAAAATTCAAAAAATTACCTCATCGAGTAACAAAATGAGACTTATGCCATTTGATAGCTCTAGTCGTCCTATTAATTATTAACATAGGTTGCCGGCCCTAAACCTGGAACTTTTCTTAGTCGGCCGAGTTTTATGTTCGAATGTAAAAAGTGATTGATGCAACAACGTCGTGGAAATGTGTCCATGGATGGTTGAGAGATTGGTGGCATGTAGTAATCAATTATAGGTATTAATTTGGAGGGACACAAACTTAAAAATTGTGCACCGTTAGCGAAAAATATCCAAAAAGTGGCGACACAATCAGTAGGTATGCAACCAAACCTATGAAAGGCGTGTAAATACTGTATATTTTATTATAATTGTTACGGTCAGTGTAATAAATCTGGTCAGTCAGTATTAAGAGGAAAAGTACATGAAATTTGAAGAATTGGTATTTCAGAGTCCTATTACTGTCGGGGTGTAAGGGGTAAACGCAGTACACTATGGCGACAACCTAACTGCCAACCTCATCTGCTCGTGGTGCACCCTGCCGACTAACCAACGAGGCTCTGGCGACCGACTGTGATTCCGGTATATCCATCCAAAGCAGGCTATACCAAAATTCCTCGACCTATGATGGGCAGCAGCATCACCGGTGCAACAAGTATATCCCTGCGATCACCAACCCGCTATGCCAAGCGTGGTGATTATGGCATTTTTACCTCCCAAATATGGAATTTAGTCCCACATGGCCCCGGCCCCTAGTTCACGGCAGCTCTACTATTCCAGGCTACGGCAGTGGTCTAGCTAACGGTAGGGCGGGGGGTGCTAAGAATACCCGGGTTACTAGAGGCTGCCAACATCAACGACTGTTATTGGCAACGTTAACGTATAACGGACGAACACTGATGGAGGACGAAAAGTTCACGAAACTCGAGATAGAAACAAAAAAGATTGAGAGGCATATTCTTGGGTTGTCAGAGGTCCGAAGACAGGGGGAGGATACGATGACCCTAGAATCTGGCCACTTTTTCTACTTCCGAGAAGGCGAAAGGCTGTCCCAGGGTGGCGTAGGATTTCTCGTCAACAAAACCCTCATCCACAATGTAATGGAGATAAAGATAAAGATGTATTTATTTGTATGACATGCGTAGTTTTACAAGCAGGTGTTACAATAATTATTAGGTCCATGTCTTACCTTACGGCTTACAAATTATTATTGTGATAATGTCAGAGATGCTAATTCGTGTATTAAATTAACTCATTACAATATCTTATAAACTAATTATTAATTCATGGCCAAGCTTTGAACAGATCAGCAGTGTGTCGAATCGGGTAGAATACCGCGTGCTAAAATTCTCCAAAAGGTGCAGCTTGAAGGTTGTACTGGTATACGCCTACTACGACGGGCTCTGACGAAGAAGTCGAATCGGTATACGAGGATATCTCTAGAGCTATCAACGATACTGCAAAGACTCATTTCACGGTTGAGATGGGGGATTTCAATACCAAAGTGGGTACAGGAGAACGAAGAGTCGAAGGTGGGTCAGCACGGTATTGGTAACAGAAACCAGAGAGGGCATATGCTGCTTGGCTTCCTAGAGAGGCAAGGGCTATACTTGATGAACTCATTCTTCAAGAAGCAGCCCCAAAGGAGCTGGACCTGGCGAAGCCCTGACAGCCGGACATATTCAGAGACGTATCAGTGATCAATAGGTTTAACAACGGAAGTGATCACCGACTTGTCCGAGGCACTCTGAATAAATTACAAGCTCGAAAGAAGACGTCTGATGAAATCGACTCTCCGTCCCACACTTCCACACACAGCACCAAACTGTAGTTGGAAGTGACAGCTTCCAACTTGACCTTCATAACATAATTGATTCGTTGGAAACCACCGAGGACGCGGACGTTGGCGAGGCTACAAACCAACTAGTAAAAGCTCTCCATGAAGTGGGCTACAGGCATTTCCGCATGCAGCGTGTGGCAAAAGCTTCCAAGCTCTCAAGCGAGACTCTGGAGCTTATGAGGCATAAACGTGAAATCCTGTCTGAACAAGAGTTTTCGGCAGAACATCGGGCTCTCAATAAACAAATAAAAAAGCTGATAACCAGGGGCGAAAGTGTTCGCTCAGCAGCTTGGAGATGCCAAGATTGTTTCCTCTAAGCCGGAGCTCCTCGCTGAAGTTGAGAAGTTCTATGGAAGTCTGTATGCATCACACGCTCCAAAGCATGTAGCTCGCAACACTGACCCCAGGTCCCCAATAATAAGCCACTCACACAATCTTACAAATCGTACATAAATTCCGAAAAACTCATTGGTACGAGTCGGCCTGGACGGGGATCGAACCATCGCCTCCGCACGGCATGCAAGGTTACTCGTTACTCGCCACTAGACCACCACGGCTTATACTCTTCAGTTTTCTGTATAATCTGCCTTACAGTTCAGATGTGGTCTATGGTACCTACTACTGTAGCCTTTTCGAAACCCGGCCTGCTCTGGGGACTGAAACTCGTCGAATTTTCGAGCGTGACGTTTCGTAATAAACATTCGAAAACTTATAGACATGGCTCAGAACAGAAGTGAGATTGGTCTGTAGTTCTTGAGGAGTATTTTAAATCTCCTTTCTTGAAGAACAAGACCACAACACTTCCGCTCCATACCTCCGGTGTTATACCATTGTGAATACCGAAATTAAAGAGCCTTCCTAGGACTTTCAGGACACCTCAGGTACCAGAGTAACTCCCGCCTTCAGAAGCATTGTTGTATTCCGTCTTCACCCGGAGCTCTGTTATTTTTCAGTTGTTTGAGGGCTTTCCTAATCTCACTCGAGTCAACGTCCGGGGTATCGTCCGTGTAGTGGCTTATTATTGGGGAGCTGGGGCAGGGACTGAAAGCGGTTACGGCTCTCGGTACCAGTACTGTAAAAATGTAACGGTACCGTAATGGTATAAAGGTTAGGCATAACGGTACCGTTATCTTACACTTTGACCGTACCGTAAAAACGTATCGGTACCGTAATGCTATAAAGGTACCGTACCGTTATCTTATAAAGGAATACGTACGTAATGAAAAACGCGGCTAGCCATTGTTGCTTCCACGTAGCGAATGAAACGAATTGAAACATGGTAGAAGCGCGGCATGGCAATTTATCAAAGAAAACCTTTATTCATAAAGATTAGTTAGGTGCTGGTATTTAAGAATACCGTTTATTTTCCGGTACCGTAATTTATTTCGGTATTAAAATTTTTCTTTAACCAGAATTTATCGGTATGATATGACGTCATACCGTTAAATAAATATACCTTAATATTTCGGTAATTCAGTCCCTGATCTGGGGTCGGTGTTGCGAGCTACAGGCTTTGGAGCGGGTGTTGCGAGCTACAGGCTTTGGAGCGTGTGTTGCAGACATACTTCCATAGAACTTCTTAATTTCAGCGAGGAGCTCCGGCTTAGAGGCAACGATCTTCCCATCCGCTGTTTTGAGTTTAGACAGGTGGCATCTCCCGAGCTGCTGAGCGAACACTTTCAACCCCTGGTTCTGCTCAATCGCCTCTATGGAGCGTGTGTGTTCAGAGGTTTCGCCGTATCAGCTTTTTTATTTGTTTATTGAGAGCCCGATGTTCTGCCGAAAACTCTTGCTCAGACAGGATTTTACGTCTATGCCTTATAAACTCCAGAGTCTCGCTTGAGAGCTTGGTATCTTTTGCTGCATGCGAAAATCGATGCGATCACTAAATGTCCATGTCAAACTTATTTTGATGAAGTTAAGAGGTATTACTTAATAAAAGTTTTAGGAAATAATATTAACAAACACACTCTAAAATAAATCTAAAATAAAACCTAACTTAAAAATTATACTAAAAACATAAAAAAAAGGAATAAAAACAAACAGAGAGCGAAAATGAGTCTCCGTCGAGCACATCTTCTACTCGGCTCATGCTAAATAGAAGATGTGCTCGAGGCTGCCGTATTGCGGGAGAGTGCCGACGACGCTGGCGGCATTACCTCTCTGGATGGCAATCTCTGCAGCAGCCGCTGCCGAGCCAGCTCTTCGAGAAGTGGCAGAGAGGTGTGAGGGCGCTACGGTGTCGACGCAAGTAGCGACCCACACCAGGGTTCTGCCATTCCTCCAAGGGATGAGAGTCATACCGTCGGGCCTCCTGCCGTCATCTCGCGCAACGCCATTTGGTTCGCGTATGGCCGGCACGTTGACGCTGACAATGGCCGTTTAAGCTGGCGTGGTGGGCGTGGCGGCCAGCACTGCGCCGACAGGAGAGGCCGTGGTGGCCAAGTGGATCAACGCTCGCGCCACAGGCACCGGTGGGGCTCATTTGTCGAAAAAGAGGTTAACGAAAAAGAGGTCCTGTCAAGAAGTGTTCCCACGTGCGATGACAGCAACGCGTTTAGCCAGTAGCCAGACTCCTCGCTTGAGGCCAGGAGGCGGGCTTTCTCTGCAAGATTGATAGCGTTGTCTCTGAGGATTTGTTGACTCTGGATGCAGAGTGGCTGGTCCCTGACCTCTGAGAAGCCGGGTTTATAGGGAAATTGCAGTTCGGACCGGCAGCACTTGTCCAGGAGTTTCTGGCTTCAGTTAAGCACGTGACCTCTGCACCGCCAAGTGATGGGTTTATATTTCTACCGAAGAGGTCAAGCGTGCTGTGAACTGAAGACAGAAACGCCGGAAGCCCTACATCAGACACTTTTCGGATGCCAAGACCACCAAACCTAATAGGCAGGGTGGCTTGGTGCTTGGCACCAACTACGGTCATTATCGGATAGGGGGCAATTTAAGATTTCTGATAGGGTTATTTTGATAGCGTTCTTGAAAAGAAGCAAAAGCGAAGTGTGTTTCCAGAGGGTTGAACAGCGTAACACATACGTTAATTTAGGTACGAACAAACGAAATTTGATAAAGCAGTATGCCATATGGGGACTGATTGTGGGTAAATGAATTTCTCTATTCTTCAACTTCCTTTCTTTTGCACTATGGACTGAATCGCATTCCATTTGTATCAAAAACTTTTGAGTTATTGTTACTCCATGCAGTTTGCGTTAGCAAGATTTACGTTTCGGTTTTGGTATGTACATCCGTCAGAAAAAATTATAATAGGAAGTTTGAGAGGCAAGCAGTGTCTTGCTAGGTAATCCAATAAGAATGAGACGAACGTATTAGCTGTTAAAGTGTATCTGCTGCAGTTTCGTTGAACCAGTAACAGTAGAATGTAAAATGGTTAATAGACAAACAAATCTAAATTGATTGAAAAAAAAAAACATTTAAGTAGGTACTTAACGTTTTGTATCAAGAGCACTAATATTATCTGACGGTAAATTTTAACGCACGAAACATTTTACGTGCTCGTAGTCCTTCCGTCAGTCACGCCCTCGACGACATTTCGGCTAAAACAATCAAATCTATCAAGTAGATATGTTCATGATACGAGTAAAAATAAGCTAATAACTTCTGTATCAAACAAACAATTATAATATTTAGTTCTAAAAATAAAACGAATAAGTTCTATCTGCTAGTTAGAAATCAAAACGTATTTGAAAATACATGATAATTATTAGAACTAATAGCTCCTATCTTCTAGATAGGTAATAGTAGGTTCTAAATAAACTTGGAATAATCAAATTAATAACTCCTATCTTCTAGATAGGTAATAGTAGGTTCTAAGTAAACTCGGAATAATCAAACTAATAGCTCCTATCTACTTGATAGGTAATATAGTAGGTTCTGTAAACTTGGAATAATCAAACTAATAGCTCCAATCTACTCCTAACTACTTGTTTTTACATAAATATTGACACTAAATAAAAAACCTGTTGTCCCTTTACGAAAAACAACGACAATGGCCGCCGCACGCGCCTCCCGTGACGTCGTACCACCTCACGCCACTCGATAGTTCGATCTCTTTCGCACACTGTAGCCAATTCGTCAGTTCTCCAGCAGTTTGATGGTAGATAGGAGGTATTGGCAGCAAAATTAGTTCGGAAGTAACTTAGGAGATATTCGTTTTGGTAAGTTAGAATATATTAGCAGCATTTCAGGCTAACACGCTCAAAGCGTGATATTAGGAGGTATTCTCATTAAGAATTTGTGGCGTTATTTATTACAAAATCACTTAGGAGTCTTTGCCAGTCGGTGCGAAATTGAACTCTAAGTACAGTGGCATAGATTACTCATTTTGGCCCCGGGTGTCAGGAGGTATTCGAACATCGTCGTCGAAATGCCTGTAGCCCACTTCACGGAGAGCTTTTACTAGTTGGTTTGTAGCCTCGCCAACGTCCGCGTCCTCGGTGGTTTCCAACGAATCAATTATGTTATGAAGGTCAAGTTGGAAGCTGTCACTTCCAACTACAGTTTGGTGCTGTGTGGAAGTGTGGGACGGAGAGTCGATTTCATCAGACGTCTTCTTTCGAGCTTGTAATTTTATTCAGAGTGCCTCGGACAAGTCGGTGATCACTTCCGTTGTTAAACCTATTGATCGTCTATGAATATGTCCGGCTGTTAGGGCTTCGCCAGGTCCAGCTCCTTTGGAGCTGCTTTTTGAAGAATGAGTTCATCAAGTATAGCCCTTGCCTCTCTAGGAAGCCAAGCAGCATATGCCCTCTCTGGTTTCTGTTACCAATACCGTGCTGACCCACCTTCGACTCTTCGTTCTCCTGTACCCACTTTGGTATTCAAATCCCCCATCACAACCGTGAAATGAGTCTTTGCAGTATCGTTGATAGCTCTAGAGATATCCTCGTATACCGATTTGACTTCTTCGTCAGAGCCCGTCGTAGTAGGCGTATACCAGTACAACCTTCAAGCTGCACATTTTGGAGAATTTTAGCACGCGGTATTCTACCCGATTCGACACACTGCTGATCTCCATTACATTGTTGATGAGGGTTTTGTTGACGAGAAATCCTACGCCACCCTGCGACAGGCTTTCGCCTTCTCGGAAGTAGAACAAGTGGCCAGATTCTAGGGTCATCGTATCCTTCCCCTGTCTTCGGACCTCTGATAACCCAAGAATATGCCTCTCAATCTTTTTTAGTTCTATCTCGAGTTTCGTGAACTTTTCGTCCTCCATCAGTGTTCGTCCGTTATACGTTAACGTCGCCAATAACAGTCGTTGATGTTGGCAGCCTCTGGTAACCCGGGTATTCTTAGCATTCCCCGCCCTGCCGTTAGCTAGACCACTGCCGTAGCCTGGAATAGTAGAGCTGCCGGGAACTAGGGGCCGGGGCCATGTGGGACTTAATTACATATTTGGGAGGTAAAAATGCTATAATCACCACGCTTGGCAGAGCGGGTTGGTGGTCGCAGGGATATACCAGTTGTACCGGTGATGCTGCTGCCCATCATAGGTCAAGGGATTTTGGTATAGCCTGCTTTGGATGGATATACCGGAATCACAGTCGGTCGCCAGAGCCTCGTTGGTTAGTCGGCAGGGTGCACCACGAGCAGATGAGGTTGGCAGTTAGGTTGTCGCCATAGTGTACTGCGTTTACCCCTTACCCCGACAGTAATAGATCTCTGATATACCAATTCTTCAAATTTCATGTACTTTTCCTCTTAATACTGACTGACCAGATTTATTACACTGACCGTAACAATTATAATAAAATATACAGTATTTACACGCCTTTCATAGGTTTGGTTGCATAATGATTGTGTCACAACTTTTTGTATATTTTTTGCTAACGGTACACAATTTTTAAGGTTAGGTCCCTCCAAATTAATACCTATAATTAATTACTACATGCCACCAATCTCTCAACCATCCATGGACACATTTCCACGACGTTGTTGCATCAATCACTTTTTACATTCGAACATAAAACTCGGCCGACTAAGAAAAGTTCCAGGTTTAGGGCCGGCAACCTATGTTAATAATTAATAGGACGACTAGAGCTATCAAATGGCATAAGTCTCATTTTGTTACTCGATGAGGAAATTTTTTGAATTTTTAGCCACTATAAAATCAGGCCGACTCAGGAAAGTCCCGGGACTAGGCGAGGCAACCCTATATAATTTGGCACTTCTCGATGAGCTCTATCGACTGTACTATGTGCCAACTTGTTACTCGATTAGATATATTTACACCAAAAAAAATGACCACTTTTTTGCTCACGGTACAAAACCCTCCAGTCAACCCTGTACTTTTAGAGGTACCTTTCTGATGTGCTACACCCTAGGTAGGTCACATCTTGCTACTCGATCAGGTAGGGTTGCCAACTGTCCGCTCTTCGGCTATAACCATATAAATAATTAACAAGTGTTGTATTCGAATTTATGACATTACTATTTTATTATTAATGTATAAAGCACACTATTTTACTGCAAAAACGAAAAGTTGATTTTGCGATAACACCATTTACAGTGTTTCCATTAAAATCCATTGATACTATTATAGTGGGGGACAACGATAACATATTTTCCCGGTCGGCTCCAGTGGGGGACAGCTAGCTATTTTTTTCCTGAGACAAATCCACTATTGTATCTTGTTCTAACTAATATCTCCTTATTTTCCATGTATTTACGAACATTTTGCCGAAATCCCCCGGAATATTTGTTTTTTTTACTTTTTCCATTGCTGGATAGTTGAACACCGTCCAGCAGTAGAATAAAAACACTTATTAACGTATCTTTTCAAAACTATCCTCTATAAACACATTTAAGCGGGAAGCCTTCAGATTTTACTCTGTAGAATAGATATAAACTGTGTCCGTCTAGAACATTCTAATAAACATTTATTTATAGACCAGTATTAAACCACATTGATCACGTCTAAAACAAATTAGCTTATGATAGTCAAATCACCCTACAGAAAGTCATAAAATATGTCCCGTTCAGAATTATTACTCTAAACAAACACTTTTTCTAAACTAAGTGTAGATAGCAACTAGTTTATTTACACTAGATTAATCTTTTAGTTTAAAGGAGGTTCTAAAACGTGGATCTGAGACACTATACTCTATTAGAATGTTTCATCTTATTATAAATCACCTTTAGAACACTGTTGTCTATATATTAACCACTTATAGGCAATTTATAGTGTATAAAGGTTTAAAGCAACTTGCTGGTGTTACTTGGGTTATCATAGAGTGAAAGACAAGAAGAGTGCTAAATTCCATACTAAGTGGAGATGGCGTACGTAGGAAAAAGCTCAAAAGCCCGAGTCATAGATGTCGCTGACTATGGAGTCAGCCCGCGAGTTTCGACGGCAAAAATGTCGAATCTAAAGCCCGACCAGAAATATAAAAAACCTCGCCATGTTGCGGAAAATCATTGGAACTACGTTTTGTACTTGGAACTCTGTCATTAAAGGTTATAGTCGATTGCAGCGCCCCCAAATCAGGTTTTTTATATTCCTGGTCAGGCTTTACTACTCTTTTTAGTTACGCCTCTTTGCCCTTTTAGCTACCTCTCTTATAGTTGGTTTGGTTAATAATATTAGAAGACTAATCAAAAAGCATATACAGGGTGTAAGTGACAGCCTAGCAAATACTGAAACGGTGGATTTAGACCATCAAACTGAACAAATTTTACTATGGAGCCATCCTTAGGAAACGTGAAAAAAAATCTGCTGCTCCATACAAAACAGCTCTATTTACTCGACTCAAACGTATGAAACGGTTGATTTTTTAACGATTCCATAGTGATAGTTGTTGGCAAGTTGGTAGCGGGCAAGGAGTCAGCGCCCTCTATGAGAAGGGTTTTAGCTTTTTCCGGTGTACGCCACTTAGTACGGAATATATAGCACTATACTTGCCTTTTACTTTATGGTTATATTATAAAATAAAATAAAATAATGTCAATATTCTGAAAAACATAACTATAAGCCCCTCTTGCGCCAACCTGGGTTAGCAATAAACTCTAGGTTAAGTTGGTAACCCATGATTTTTTGTATAGAAAAACAACTGAAAGAGCTATTTTATCCGGAGTTAACTGCTAACCCGTGGTTTGCGCAAGTGGGGCTAATTATAGTAGATTACACACCGAGGACAGGAAAGTAAGAAAGGTCTCAGATCATGAGATCTGATTACATGAGTAATCTGTGGCTGAATCTGAGGCTTTCTTATTTACTGTCCGAGGCAACTTCGTTTAGCGGGACGACAATAATTGACGCTTTCCGCCCGGAGGGGAGAAAAGCAATTAACTCAATCATGCGTATGGGAAGTCTACCAATCCGCATTGGGCACGCGTGGTTGACTAACGCCCATACACCCTCCCTGGAGGGTAGCCCTGTGCCCTGCAGTGGGACGTATAATATAGGCTGTGATGATGATGATGATGCGGAAACGGCAGTAATGCTGACGAGGACCAATATCGGTCCTTTGAATCGGAGTCGTTTTGAAGCTGGAACAGTGTTTCAAGCATTTTTGACGAGAAGTTGATTTTTTTTCCCGGTTTAGATTTTCGCTCCAGAGTGAAAGTTTGTACCCACCCTGTTTCGGCTTGAAAACGACACCGATTCCACGGTGTATAAATGATCTTTGCCCATTTTGTAATCGAACATGGTTCCTAAGGGATGTACACACGGCGACAAATCAAGTTATGCAAAACCAAAATAAGGTGGCTGCGCGACGTATATTATTGACCTTACGCGCGACCAGCTTATATTGGTTTTGCGTAGCTTGATGTGTCGCCGTGTGTACATGCGAAATAACGGTAACCAAAAGGTATTTTAATTACAGAAGCAAAAGTTTGATTTGAGTCGTTATCTTAAAAATGTACAATATCAAACATGTCTAGACAATAGATATGTTGTCAATTATATGGTTATCATTTTACATCCGATTAAATAACATAATTTGAATACCAGGACCACACGGCTGCCTGCACCTGCAGCATCTCACCATCATTCTCCTCGTGAAAAGAGGCATGTGCCTGGGTGAGGAATGTATGTATGTATATTGTATGTAATGTATATTCTATGTATACTCATGATAATGATTTTGAGGACGTAAAAATGTAATGAGGGGTTTTCAAAAATCAATTAAAAAAGAAAAAGTAGTTCCAAATTGCTCGATAGATGGCGTTGACGCAACAGGGGCGAGCGACCTTGCAGATAATAAAATAGTAAACATTTGAGTTTTTAAGTAAGATGAAAAATCTGAGCACATGCTTCGTCCACGGTTGCGCCTGACTTAGTTACATGAATCTTTTTGCTAAATTTTTAGTCTAAATTTCTGTCTCGGGCTCTCTGGTCAATGCCATCTATCGCGGTTTGTTGGAACTACGTTTTACTAGCTGTCAGAAAACTCCCCTTTGACGCCAATCAGACATTGAAAAGAGTGCAGCTTTTTTATTCGGCTTGGTCAATACGAGTCTACAACAGCACCTAACGACATTGTTACCACACGAATGCTGAAACTGAAGTTTCTTGCTAAGATCAAAGACATTGTGATAAAATTAATAGCCCTGTCATTTACTGTCTGCGGGTAAAAATTAACAGTCTATTACATTACTTAAGCCTGAATAAACCTAATGCAATTAATTATTCAAACAAATTATTACATTTTAATTATTATTAACATTAATTTTAGGGTTTATAAACTTATATAGGTACTTAATTATTAATGACTATACTATACAATACTGCTTTGTCTATTGTTTCGATAGTGCAGTACAGATGCCTATACAAACACGTATATAGAATATTATATTATGTGTAGTTCACACGGCGACACATCAAGCTATGCAAAACCAACATAAGCTGGCCGCGTCACGTAATACCTTATGCAACCTATACGCGCGGCCAGCTTATGTTGGTGTTGTATAGCTTGATGTGTCACCGTGTGTACAATATTAATTGATGTTATAACTTGTAATTAGGTACGATTAAATGGTTATACTGGATCAACAATGTTACGAAATCGATGTTACAATTCTACTTTAGGGCTGGGGATATTTTTATTACGGTAGGTATAGCCGTTTAAAATCTGGTACGATTGTCACAACTATTATATAAAACCTTTTATTAAATAAAATGGCTAATGCATAACGAATGATCTACTTACAAACTTATTTACAATGTGATGAAGCACATCATTTCCTTCTCTCCCATCCAAATTAAAAATATAAGAAGGATAAATACATGGCCAATGTACAATACGTCATGTTATACATAGACTTTACTTATATACACAGCTAATCAGTAAATCACAGCTCCCGATTGAAAATCATTTTCGCAATCTTAATCTCACGCCTAGAAAATAATTACATTTAGTAACTAATGACTATCGCCTTCACTAACAAAGTTTTAGTAGGTAAGCGCTTCACAGAAACTTATTTGTGTGTTGACGAAGTTTGTTGCTGATTATTATGTGAGGATGTGATTCTGATTTAACGAAACCTACGTTACTGATTCGAACTTTTTGTAACGGAGTTGTTTTAATCCGGGCTAACACTTCGTACGGTATTTCTTTAAATATCATATTTAGTATGTGCAATACAAGGACGGGCGCGGCGGTACAAAAATATTTTTTAACCGACTTTGAAATTGGAGGAGGTTCTATTGTTCGTCTGTATTCATAAAAATTAATCTAACGTTTAGTCCAATCATTTTAGGGTTTGACCCTAACAATAATTCATCTATCGCTGAAACTTTGCAGTGTGATAAAGTAAAGTATACATAGATTACGGTTGACAAATAATCTAGGTTTTAATTTCTCCGGTCCTAGATTATTTGTCAACCATAATCGGTATACTTTACTTTATCACACTGCAAAGTTTCAGCGATAGATGAATTATTGTAAGGGTGTCCATACAAGGAAACTCTAAAATGATTGGACTAGTTTGTCAAATTGATGTTTGACTGACGCTATACAAAAGTGGCAATAATTGACATACTTTATTTTTGTACCTGTAAAATTGTAAATATCCTGAAACTGTGAGGAATGAAAAGGTGAAATATTGTTAAAATTTTTATTTTATGTCCTATCGTCTGCCGTACAAAGTCATGGCCCATCAACCATATGTTTAAAAAAATACTTTTACAATTTTATTTTTCTTTGTAGTCACTCCTAAATAAAGTTGATTAGCGAAAACCTACGACTATGATAAAACACCGACATTACTGCATCCTCTGTGTTACTGCTCATACAGATATTTATTTCAAGTTTACCTCCGCTTTAACTTGATAAGTGACATTCTTCTTGTTACGGTTCAGGGAGTGATGCCGCGTTTCGTCCTCTATGCTTATTTCACTGAGGGATTGTGAGTCCGGGCAGTAGGGTACGTCAGGGCACAGGTGGCGCTCCATGCACTGGATCGGGTCTTCGGGGGGGAGGTCGAGGGTCCGCATACGGAAGGACTCGGGGATCCTGTCGCAGTCGCGCCCGCGGCAGCGCAGCGAGCGCCGGCCCTGGCATCAGGAGTAGCGGCCGCGCGGGGGTCGCGCGCCGGCGCGGGCCTGATGTCAGAGCCGGCACATCTCCTGCTGCGAGACCGACGAGTACATCATCGTCGACACCGGGTACTGCAACATAAATCACACCTCACCAAACTCTCCAAATAAACAGGGTCCAACTTGATATGCCAACGGTTTAGTAAAGGAATGATTAACTGAACTACTTTCTTGGCGTTGGTCTTATAGCGAAAGTAGTTAGTGATGGTATGATCGTTCCCTTAAAAATCCTCAGAAGGACCCTAAATCAACCTTACGGTTGGTAGGCTGTAGGGTATTCTTATTGAATGAAAAGCTAATTAGAACGTGGGGTTACATAAATATGGTTACAGTTAAATGAATGGAAGACATAGAGTTAACCAAATTTTTGACGATATTAATTCTCTTTTATTGATCCCGTACAAAAATATTTAACATGTCGAGATCAATGAAATGAATGCAAAGATGATCCTCATCATCATCATCCCCACCCACTGCTGGGCCTCCATTTGTTAATACCACCCTCCTCTGTCATCTCGCATCCCCGAAGCGCCTGCGACTCAATCCAAAGATGATGCCAAAGAGAAATGAATTCGTAGTCAGGGTTGAAGTAAATTTATCCAGCATTAAAATTGCTACCTACACCGTCCAGATCAAAACCAAGATGAAATCATGCAGAAGGTCGAAATACTTTCGGAATAGCAGGTACAACATTTTAGGAAAACTCTGACCCATTTAATATTTTACAACAAAACCGGTTTACAGGTGTGGTTAGCGTGATAAATGCATGCACGTAGCGGAACAAAGGGGGCTGCTTAATATTGCAGTAAGGGTTGAAGGCACAGATGATACGAGTATAGTTCTGTGAGTGCTCACAAGGGGTGGACAGTAAGAATCCTGTCGAAAAGAGTGCAACATGTGAGATGACGAACGTACACACATATTCAGTAGGTACATAATTTACATACCATTCATGTCTCTGATGAAGACATTTCTGTGTTTCTGTTTCTTAACAAATGACCGGTAAATATTAGTCACTGATTTATATTGTGAGATGTATTCAAGGTTCATACAGTACAGAATTCAGAAAAGTTTGGACAAATAAATCGAATTAACCGACTGTTACAGTTCGGATGAAAGTTTGCGAAGAATGGATCGAAAAAGTAGGTTATCCAGCATAGTCCTTAGTCGTAAACTTTGAGAAAAGTTAATAAATAAGAAATATTGAACATATCAAAATGCGCTATGTGAGACCTACACTTCAAGTTGGGCAATAAAAAATCAAATTATGTAAGCAAAGAGCGGAGTAATAAAAAGAAACCACACATGGTAAGCCGAGCAAAAACTAGCTGAAGTTATTTGCTGAGGTATTTGAGAAAAGGGGATCCTACTAATATACAAGTATATATAGAGTATATAGGCAGAGAGATTATATGTAAGTCTGTTCGCAGGAGTTTTGTCTAAGTTGCTGTATGCCTGTGAGTTCGCTCGATGAGTAATAGCGTCGGGTGGTGCGGAACTGAAAGTAAAAGAACAAATTCATGACGAACCAACTAAGAAGCAGATCCACTTTAAGCTTCAAATGATAATAGGCTGCGTCATTGTCGCATCTATGCTTCTTTACTTTATTGTCTGGCATACGTTGATCATATTAATTATGCTGGACATTTTCAAACATCTAAATCATGGCCAGCTCAGTAGACTAATTACATTACCTATAGCTGTGTTCCACGTCAATCAAAATTATTTCAATTGTAGGAGATAGTACATTCTCTTATTAAAAATTATTTCCTAACTGCTTAGGGTTTAGGCATTCACCCAAAGTCACATGTGCATATTATCATTATCACACCACGGCGCATGGCGGAGGTCATTTCCAAACTTTTAGCCCCAGTGAGTGATGGTTTCATTCTCAATGGTGGGATTCGTGAGATCCTCGGTATCGCAACCCCATACTTAGACAGAAAGACGGTTTAAGATCAGGGGAACGTGGACCGAGGAACAACTTTGTCAGAAAATCACAGCAGCAACTACCAACATGAAAAATAACTCCAGCGCTTTTCGACGCATTAGAGAAATTTTATTCGTCGATGCGGACTGTGACTTGAACCGTTGCAAATGGAACCATTAGGGTTGCACTACACATGGCCGCACGCGATCGCATTTTTCCGTCGCTCCATCCTTTTCTGTCACTCAGGAACGTCATTTGCTAGAGCATATAAGATAGACGGAACGGAACAGCACGGAACTGCACGCCGCGTGCGATCGCTTATATGCTCTAGCAAATGACGTTGCTGAGTGACAGAAAAGGATGGAGCGACGGAAAAATGCGATCGCGTGCGGCCATGTGTAGTTCAACCCTAATTCACTGGGGCTAAAAGTTTGGAAATGACCTCCTCTGTGCACCTGTTCGACTTCATCTAAGTATACTTTCAGGGACACCATATAATTTCGGCAACTACTCGTCACACCATAAAAAAAATCTCACATGACTGTTCATAAAAAGACTTCCCTAACATTAACCATAGAGTCATAGAGTAATTTTGTCTGGTGAGCCATGCATGCCACCCCCGATAAAATGACAAAGATCAAGGCGAGCGTCTGTCTTTGTTACTTTGCGTATGCGAAAGCGAGCGCTTATGACCGTTTTGTCACTTTTTCGTGCGTGTCATGCTAGTCCTAAAGATGCTTATGTGTTCAAACATTAGCTCCAAGACCATAAGCATACTTACTTGAGACTGTTTGAAGCGCAGTTGAGGCTGATACTTCCTACGCAACTTCCTTGGGCAGCAAACGCACAAGATCCTCAAGAAAGCCCTGAAACAATAAACAAATTATGAATTCAATTTATAATTTCACTGTTCATAAAGTCAAAGGGCTAACTTTTCGATGACTTGGAGATGAGCGTAGCGATTAATTTTAGACGGAGTGCTAAATGGCTTGTGGATTTTGGGGTCGATTTGATGAACTCGATTTCAAGATAATTAAACCGAAACGTAACATTGCAATTAATTGTCTCTTGGCGTCTTGATCAATTTATTGACGCTCTACTGAGTGCGCTGCATGCTGCCAACGCTACGCTGCGCCCCGTAGCAAAGTAGAATCACAATGACGCGTTTTCAAGAGTAAAACGAAAAATCTGTAGCTGGCTATATTAAAATTAGAAAAAAACGTTGCTTTTAAGGTATCCCAAATGAAAATTTGGTATGGTGGGTGGGTACCCATAAGTAATCCAAACTCAATTATGTAATAACTATTATTATCTATTCATATGGTAATAACCTTTACGATACTTTTATTATACAGGGTGATATTGATTATTTATATCATTAGCATCCTTTTAAACTGAGCGCTTACAGACGAGCGAGCGACCCTTTGCGGGCCTCTGCGACCGCTCGTCAGTAAGAGCGCTAAGAGTCTACCCATCAAACTGAACAACTTTTACGATGGGAGCATAACTAACGGAGCAAAAAAAAATCGTTGCTGCACATATTTGAGTGGAGTAGGCATTACGACATTGAAGTTTAGTATGGAACAGCAAAAATTGTTCAGTTTGATGGGTAGACTCTTAGTTTTAAAGGATGCTAATGTACCCTGCAGTTTTACAAAGTCACTTTGTTCTATCGTGCTGAAAAAATTGCGAAGCTCAATGCATGCATATGCTCACGACTATATTCCCCGAGGGGGCAGTCAGAACATCCACGTTCATTAGTAGTACCAAAACTCTGTCCAGTGATGGGAAGTGAGCCACTAATAAGTATGGACAGTGGGTACAATACATCGAAATTTAAGCTAATGTAATGTAGGTTTCCTCTCAATGTTTTCCTTCACCGAAATGCCAGTGATGTTACAATTCGTACTTCAATTCCGAAAATCGCGTACTTATCGGCCTGAACGGGGATCAAAGCGTCACCTACTGCATGGCAGGCATAGTTTATCGCCACTGGGCCACCACGGCTTCCTTAGCTTTATAACGGTTTGAAATAAGGAAATAGAAGTCAGGTCGTAAAACAAAAAACTCCATTAGAATTGTAATTCGTTTTCCCCCTTCAATAGGCTTCAGGAATTTCAATCAAGCTTTAATTAAGTGGCGGTTAGAGATTCCAATAATAAGGGGAGACAGCTTATAGAGCGTTTAATATTTCTTTTCCTATTATCTTAAGCGCGCAACACACGGCCGCTATAATATGTTGCTGTACTCTTCTAACGCATGTCAGTTGCTAATCGCTTTCTCTCACTCGCACGCAGGAAAGAGACGTGCTTATGTAATTTTGCGTCCGTAAGAAGAGTACAGCAACATATTATAGCGCGTGTCTGTGACGGGCCTTAGGTCGAATCAGGTCAATTTGTCATACATAAAGCAATCCCAAGCAAATAATGATCACAGATTACTGATTATGTAGCAACCTACAGATGTGACGGTGTAAGTTTCACTTAGTTCCAATTTAGGTCCGTTTGGCGCTGATGTCGTCAAACCAATTTGTATAGAACTTGTAGTTATAGGTATGCCATGCCTATTCCAGAATGCAAAAATAGGGATATTTGACCAAGGAACAAACTAATCTACGATAGTATTATATCATATAACGGAGAGGAATTAGAGCTTCTCAAGGATTCTCAAGTCAAGCGAAAATACCTACCGGGAAAAACACAAGATATATAGATAGATATACATTTTGACGCAACAACACATGACGCGGTTGTTGCTGTAAGTTCAATTTGGCACCCTATCATCGGCCTATGACTTTAGCGCCAAACGGACCTATCGGAACTAAAGCTGTCACAGGCCCGATAATGATGATAAAGCGCATCGCATACAGAAGGAGTCGAGGCGGCGTCGAGGCGTGGGCGCGCGCCTTTGCTACCTTGACATAAGGTCGGTAATTCGGTATGCCAATTTTATCAACCGTATGTCAAGGTCACTAAGGCGCGCCCGCGAATCCTCGCCGCCTCGACTCCGCCCCCACTCCGCCTCGACTCCGCCTCGACTTCGCCTCGACTCCGCCTCGACTCTACAAGTAATTGCATTTTCGTTAATTGCCAACGGGCTACGGAAGATAGAACATGGAACGGACGGAACCGTTCCTTCGCGGAACTAGTAAGACTTTATTTTCTAATTGAAAAAAACCGTGGTGGTCCAGTGGTGAGTAACCCTTGCCAGGAGTCGATGGTTCGATTCCCGTCCACGCCGACTCGTAATGAGTTTTTCGGAATTTGAACAACATTTTCTATGATGGGACTGACATTGAATTCGCAATAAATAACATCAGCATTTCCATAGAAAATTTCAGTTGGTACTCATCCAAAATGTATTGAAACCAGCTGGACATTTCGCGTTTATAAATTAGGACATAATGCGCGTCGACACCATATTTTTCGCGATTTAATCCTGTATAATCCTGTAAGTACATAATTTGTAAATTAAATCAGGACGGATGAGACAATAACAAGAAATTCTCATATCATAAAGGTAACGTGGCAGGTAAGGTAAGGTAACAAGACTCACGGAGCCATTAATCTTTCTTTTGTTATCGGTTGCTCGAACTAGGTCTACCTGCGAGAGACAAGCCTACACGTGCCTACACGTAGTACCTAGTTGATAAAGATATATATTTTATTGGAAGCATTCGTCAGTTTCACATCTAGTCCAATTTTAGAGTTTGAGCCTAACAATAATTCATCGATCGCTGAAACTTTGCAGTGTGATAAAACTGATAAACCAAAGTATACCGATTACGTTGACAAATAATCTAGGTTAAATTTTTTTCGGTCCTAGATTATTAATCGACCGTAATCTGTATACTTTACTTTTAATGCGGTTTAAATTGTAATGCGTTACATACTTTTTAGTGTCTATTCGGACAATCAAACTGAACAAAAATCACTATGGGACCAACATCGAAATGGCGAAAAAAATCAGCTGTTCCATACATTTGGGCCGAGTGGCCGTTGACGTTTTCTACGGAACAGCCGTTTTTTTCGCGTTTTCTGTGTTGTCCCCATACTAAAAGTTGTTTAGTTTGAAGCACCTACTTGAATGTATAATGCATTTAAATTTGTACCATGTATTCAGAGTTTTTGTTCAAGTCTACAAATGTGCAGAAATTAATGTCAGTTTCCTTAAATATTCTTGCTATAAATAGTAATTTTAAGTATAAAAAAATAGGTCATACAAAATTTTATTACGTGATTTGATGTTCTAAACTGATTTCACTGATTATTTTTTCGAGTTAAAACATACCTCACCTCACCCCATAGATAGATATTATGTACACACATACCATGTACCTACCTACATGTACAGTAGAAATAGTTGATTTCAAAACAACAAAACTAAGAAATTTATCAAATTAACTGCTTCTCATGCTTCTGTGAACATAAAACACACATTGGCAACTAGCTACATTGAACAAAACCTAAAAAGTAGGTAAGAATTATATTATAAGGAAGTTTCGGTTTCGGTTTCGGATTCGGCCGAAACTAGAACCGAAGCCGAAATTCGGTTTCGGTTGTAAAAACTAGTTTCGGTCGGACACTAGGTACAATCACCTCAAAATAATGCAACTGTTTACCCTATCCTGTATCGAACCATCCACACCAGGCAAAAGAACTAGTTGTTACCGACGTTTTTTCTTCTCGCTCTATTGTAAAAACGGAAATATATGCAAGTGTCAAACTTGGGGTAACTATAGAGCAAACTCTACAGTATAACAACAAATAATGAAAACTGGCCAAATGTGAGTCGGTCTCGCTGTAAAGGTCCCGGAGAAAAAAAAATGTTTTTTTTTAAGTGAATGTGTTGAATGGTGCTGGTGGGGTACGGAGTAGCCCGACTCGCACTTGACCGTTTTACTCAGACTACCACTATTTGTAAGCACAATAAGTACCTACTGCATAGAGAACGTGTGATACTTGTGACGTTGTTGTTTTAGACAGGACAGGCTACGGGGCATGCTACAAACGCTCGGCACTTTAATCTCACTGTTTTGTCATGTAAAGTAGGAAATGACAAACATCGTCTAGCTCTGCAATACCAAGTGTTTTAAATGCCAAGTAATTTCCACGGAATGTGCGTATGGTACCTAAAGATTAGCCATGTAAAAACGGCATCTTTTTAATAATATTGTACATACAATTTAACAACATAACGAACGATATTAAAACCAGTTTTTTGAGTACGTGCCCATAACATAATCTCGTTTATTTCAAATCAAATTGCTCCCGTTTACAAAATGGAAGGATTAATTAAACACACAATATATTAAATATCGAATACAGATTTTCTTAATTCATACTTTAATCAAAAACAAAATAATTTTACAGGTTATTTCAAAATAAAATATTTGGTTCGACCATTTTAAATTGCATCTAATAGTTATTTGGCAAGGCTGCAAAGTTTTTTTTGGCGCGAGTACTTGTATTGAAACCTGAGCAAGCGAAGGATTCTAGGATTGAACCACGAGCGAAGCGAATTCAAATATAGAATCCTGAGCGTAGAGAAGGTTTCAAAGGTACGAGACGCAGAATAACTTAGCAGCCGAGCGAAACACACAACGCTAATTCTGAGTCTAACGTGAAATCGTGGATAAATTAATGAAATAGTGTCAGTGTATTTCACAAAATTATCTACGATTTCACTTTGGATTCGCAATTATTCACGGAAGCCGAATTTTTACCCTGCGATAAGATCCCTAAAAATATTGCCTCGCGTCACGTATCTCTTTCTATTATACAGTGGTGCTGCTAGGTACATCTCGCTCTCTCAGATATCAGTCACTCTATTAGTATTATACCGACATGTAAACTATATACCGCCAGGCCATCCCAGCTTTAGGTATTTTGCTTTACAAAGGGAAGCCCTAATAACCATAATTAAATTTTTGCGGTTATCTTTTTCATTGTATGTTGGTCAATGGCACTGACATATATAATTAATTATACTCTAGCGAGAGTCAATGGTCAATGGTGAACAAAAATCTTAACGCTCAGTTGCAGAAACGCTCATTAGAGTTAATCCCCCATTAAAAATATCTTGCTGTCACTTTTTGTCTTGTTAATTTAGTAAATGCTAGCAAGAGATTTAATGGAGGATTAACTCTAATGAGTGTTTCTGCAACTAAGAGTAGGGTAAATAAAATTTCTTTTCTTTATTTCCTATCTCTATATTTGTAGTTAAATAGTTGTCCAATAAGCATGACATAACTGTAGTACATTTTGATGATTAAAACGAAATAAATGAATTAAGACAATCGTCCTACACCAAGCTTGACCTTTTAATTAACTTCTGACGAAAAAGAACTTTGTTTTCTGGACTATAATTTTTATAAGTGGGCTTATCTTTGACCTGGACTACAAACAATTTTTTTCTGGAACGTAGCGCTAAATCATCTTAAATATAATACTTAGCTTAGATTTATTGAACTTATCAAACTAAAAGTATGGTTGACAGTGAAAGCGCTGGCTCTGTGCCAAGAGGTGAAAGTTCAAGGGCATTAGAAACAAACATTAGACCACTGAATAACATCAAACCCAAGGCGGAGAAGATAAAGTTTATATGAGACACTAGCTAGGTAGGTGCTTCTCCTGACGTTGTTAACGACCTTCGAAGTAAAGTTACATTTAGCCGGTGCATTTAGCGTGGTGAGTCTGCTTTGGATGTTAGCGGTTTTAGAAGTGAAACACTTTTTATGGGAGGGCTTTGAATTTTGAATCCCCAACCTTTTCGTGTAACGGAAGTTCGAAGGGTGGCGCGTTGCGGAGACACCCAATTATGGGGGTCCGGGTTCAAATCCGCACGGACAACATATGCCATGTACCATGAGTTTTTTCTAACTTATGTACGTAATACCGATTGCTCTCATACGGTGAAGGAAAACATTGTGAGGAAACCTGCATACGCTGGAGAAGAAATTCTGATGTGTATGTGAAGTCTACCAATCCGCATTGGGCACGCGTGGTGGACAAACGCCCATACACCCTCCCTGAGGGTAGGCCTGTGCCCTGCAGTGGGACATATGTAGGCTGTGATGATGATGATGATGAAAATCTATAAAAAAAAATGACATCTCTTGAAGTTTTATAAAAATCTATGAGTCTTTACTTACATGGAAACGGATAGTTAATGTTTCCGCTTCCAGAAATTTAAAGACCACTTGATAGCTGGACGAGGCATGAGCTTTATGGGAGAGCTTTCTTTAAGACCATCTGAGAGGAATTTATCTATTACTAGTGTTTTCCCGCGACTTCGTCCGCACAAATTATATACCAGATTTTAAGTCAGATCATAAGCTATCAAACAAAAAAAGTTTAATCAAAATCGGTTCAGTAGTTTTTGCGTGATGCGCGAACAGACAAACAAACTAACAATTTTGTCAATAGATGGCGCTGCACGTCATTTAAATCGCGCTATCGAGTGTTATTTGAGTTTATATGAAGTGAACCGCTACTTTTTTGTTCTTCATGATTTTAAGTTTTTATAATAGTTAAGATAAATAAAAGATGATGCACAGCAGGAAGGTGGCAAAGGTATTATTCAATTGCATATAAATGAATATGATAAACACAATCATGCTATGAGCGTTTTTCTTTTCTTTTATTTTGTTCCCAAAAAACTCGACAGATGACATAATTATCGCCCCATAGAGCCGTAAGCGAGATCCTGTCAAAATCCGGTCAAGTCTGTGCCTGCCTTTTTTTTTAATGCCCAGGCGTAAAAGTTTAGAATTTTCGATTAAAATGATAAGTAAATAATGAAATATGTCATTAAAAGATGCGTTGGCATCTTCTTGATCATCTTTTCACTCTTTACTATTTTAAAGAAACACTTTTTGAAACGTTGACGTTTCTTCGCACAGACCGTAGCGCCATCTATCGATCCCCTAGAAAACAAAAAGAGAAACGCTCGTTCAAAAGTGATTGATGACTAATTAAAATGTTTCCCTGTAATGCAAAAGTTTCACTTCCATCGTGTGTCTTTTTATCTCGGGTCCCGATAAGCGACCAGAAGGAATTAAATTCGTTAATATACGAATTTATTCTGACAGCAGGTTGATCAACAACGTATGTAAAATACTTCATTGCAATTGTGGAGTATGGCCCACTTCACGTACTCTTTAGTGCCAGGAGGACTTAAAGCTTCAAGTTTTCGGCTTCAAGGATAATATTACGGACTTTATACTGACAAATATATTTTTAAAGCCTATGATTAAAATGTCAAACTGAACAATTTTCTCTATGGGACCAACATTGAAAACGCAAAAAATAATCGTTCATAAGTTGCAGCCCTAAATAGGTAGGACGGACGGACGGACGGACGGACAACGTGTAGGCGTATGAAAACGGTCCCGTTTTCACCCTTTGGATGCGGAACCCTAAAAATGAGGGGTGCTGCATGCAAACTGCTAATTTGTAACGTCATTAATTAAATAGTCCCGTGAAATAGATGCCAGCACGAATGTGTGGGTTCGTGTGATTAATTGTGGAATTTTCGCGACATTCGCCTTTCTCATTGTTCTGGAAGCGAGCTCAGGTTACAGGAGTGCGATTTTTGAAACTCATTCGGTGTGAGCTCAGCAGTTGAAAATGTGAAAATTACGGTGATATGCATCTTTCTACTGCTGATTTGACTCTTAAAAATCATGCTTCAGGAGTGCGATTTTTTAAAGTCAAATCATCAGTAGAAAGATGCGTATCTCCTTAGTAATTTTGACATTTTAAACTGCTGAGCTCACCGAATGAGATTGAAAAATCGCAGTACAGGTACTGGTAATTTAGATATACCAACCTATTGACAACTGAGTTGAAATCATTGTGCGAGTATACAGGGATGTAAGTGATAGCCTGGAAATAGTATTATTATAATTACGCTATGGTTAGGGTAAACTTATTTAATATTGCGCCCATAAAACACAACCATACGTTGTATCAAAATGTAACAAGTCTAGCACAATGTAGAGTTAGTTAGAACTGCACAAACTAGTCTGTTGTGTACCGGAACCGGATACTTGTCACCTATGTGGCTGTAGCATGTAGCGCGGGCTTCTATAGTTATTACCTACTAAGTTTAGCGTATCTGTTGTTAAGGCTACAGTAAATCTGGAATAGGTATATTATGTAATAGCCTATCATCATCATCAGCCTTGAGGACTCCTCCGTGGTCTTATGGTTAAGAGAATTAGGCTCCTGACATGGAAGTCGTCGGTTCGATTCCCACAGGGGACACCGAGTGATTTGGCACTTTGTGCGTTTTTCCCCAGTTGGACATTGCAGGCTGAATCACCTGATTGAAAAGAAAGATGATTCCGTGCTTCGGATGTCACATTAACCCGTTGATGGATTTATGTACGATTTGTAACACCACTGGCTTTTCGGTGAAGGAAAACATCGTGAGGAAACCTGCATGCTTCAATTTAGTGGCATGTATTCTACCTACTATCATTTACATACAAGTGGCGATGGGCTCACTTCCCGTCACACTGGACAGAGTTTCGATACCACTAGTTAAACGTGGATGATCTAAGGTTTCAGAATATCTCTGACTACCCCCTCGGGGAATATAGTCGTGTGCATATATAATTTTTGTCTGCTTATCTGTTTGTTTGTACACATCCAGATGAAGGTTTTAGAATAGCATAGCCTAGCTTAGTTTGGAGAAACATTTAAATTTTATTTCATCGCTATCAGCACGTATATTTTAGTGGTCTGCACTTATTCTCTGAGTAAATTAGTTTTACTGGTCGCATTTTCCGCTTCGACCGCCATAATCCACGGTATGGTAGTAGCTGGGCAATGACGTCCAAAAGTAAAAATGCTACATTCATACATAACTTTGAATACATTATTTTGTGAGAATATATACATTATTTTGTGAGTTCTGAAATAAGAGATGATTGATATCCTTTACTCTTTCGTCTTCACGTAATCTGGTATTTTATAGTCCAGTAAAAATATGGGTCAACAGGAAATAATTTATAATAAGATTTTTTATCGCTAGATCGATTATACAAATGATATTAAGATCATACACTGTGTAAAATACTAAAATAATTTCGTAATTTCTACTTATTTAAAAACGAAGGTTCCGTGGTGATTTTTCTTTGGATTTACTACTAATATAAAAAATATGAATGTATTTAACAAATGGCATAAAAAAATTGTAGTTATTATATTTTTAAAATTTTACATGATTTTTTTTTCTTAGTTTAATTATTTATGAAAATTTTTAGGTGGATTTTCTAATGATAACTAGAATTATAATCTAAAATATAAAAGAAAAAAACCGGCCATAATAAATTATTTTATTTACTTTCGCCATCAAGCGACGCGACGCCGTAACTTTACTGGAGTATTAGGTAAGGTGGTTTCAGTTCATACAAAGCTTTGTCGTAGAACACTCGTAGACGGTATTAATAAAAGTAATGTTTTACCTATATATGAAAAAATTGCTTAGGCAACCTAGATTGCGCGTATCAAATAACATTTACTATTTATAATATAATTACGAAGATTATATGGTTTTGTGGAAAGGTCAATATTATTTGATACGCGCAATCTAAATTTTCTAAGCAATTTTTCTACATATAAACATTACTTTTATTAATACCGTCTACGAGTGTTCTACGACAAAGTTTTGTATAAAATTGACAACGCCCGAACGAATAAAGGTGTAAAATGCCATAACACCCTTTTTGCTTTTATGCCATTTTTGGAATCTACGGCCTTCAATACATGTCCTGAATTTTTAGTACGCAGCTCTGGTGCATATTCGTTAAATTATATGGTAAGAAATCTTTATTCTATCTAATTACTACTTACGTTTCGGTTCGGTTTTTTTTGCTCTCCTGTAAAGTTGACTTTTCAAAGTTACACCTTTATTCGTTTGGGCATGCGACTCTGCAAACACCTTAAATGTAGATTCCATGAATATCGCACATCCCGTTTCCAAGGCGTCGATCAATCATGTCATTGAAGCAGCTAGTTACGATGCATTGCATTAACATACGGACGACGCCACTACATTCACGAGGCATGGAACTAGGCCCCAATACGTACCGAATATATATGCTTACTGTTGAACCGCTAACCACGAAATGAGAACAGTAGATTAGAAGTGGCCTATTATACCACAGAGATAATAATACTATTGTACCGCTAATATGAAGTCAGTATGCCCACCGCATTCTCATACTTTATATCTACCTTTATACCATAGCTTGCGTCGGAGAATATAAAGGTTAACGCAGATTATTACATAGATTGTAATCTATCTAGGCAGTAACTTTTCCGTTTATTCCATTCGCACGCCCACAATACTGAATAGAATTAGATCTGGTTTACAAGAGGTAGTTACAGCTATTTCGTAATTTTGATTAACTTGTCTCGGAGAACGTTTCACTACTTTAAATAATAATTTTGATAAAAACATATTTCCGTTTCAAACGCATCCATAGGAAACTGCTAGAGTATATTTTGTAATGTTATTATGCACATATGCGATTCTGAAACAGATGTTGGTCCCATATAGAAAGTTGTTCAGTTTGATGGTCTGATCATCCTCTTAAAAAAGTGTCAGCGTATTAAGAAGGACCCTGTACATATACCTACTAATAAAACAGTATAGTGTAATGATATTTTACGAACCCCAACCCCTGTACTGACCGAAATTAAATTCAAGTAAGAAAAGTATAAGTAAAATGGCTACGAACCCTACCTCGGGCGATATCTTGATCATTTTGCAAGAAGACTTTAGTTACTGGTCTTCACGTTGCTTTCAAGAGGATATAATTCGGAGCGCGCTCCATACAAACGTACTATGGTGATATTTTCAAATTAAAGTCAATATAATTTTTCAAAAACAATCTAAAACCAAATCTCTATGCTTAGAGTCAGATTTTCGTTCAAATGTATAAGTAGTTTTAAACAGTGCCTCAAAGATTTCCATACAAATTTTAAATTAATCCTAGCATTGAAACTGTATATTTTAACGAAAATCTGACTCCATACAAGCATAGAGATATGTTTCTAGATTCTGCAAAATTTCGTTGACTTTAATTGGTTAGTATTGAAAATATCACCATATACGTTTGTATGGAGCACGCTCCGAATTATATCCCATGAATTCAAATAAACATTGAAGCTTAAAGAGAAGTAAATTAAAGGGACTCTGGAGAGTTTCTAAAACAGTGCTGTCGGCGAGACGCTAAAATAAACATCCTTAGTTTTAAAACTCTGGACCTGTGGTTAGATATCTGTTGTGGGAGTTTTCTATTGTCCACTCAAAGGCTTTTGGGATGGATTAAATTATCCGATATTGCAAGTCTCATAGTTTGAGAACAATAGGCATTTTTAAGTTTTCATTATTAAATTAAAACTCGCTCACGGTGTGGGTTCCATACCACCAAACCCTGCCCTGCCCTGCCTGCGTCAGTATTTCCGAGCGCTTACAACCCGAATAACTTAAAATAAGAGTGAATAGGCTGTCCTCAGGACTGGATTGAGGTCAAGAGCAAATCCATTAAAATAAAAAATAAAAAAAATTAAGTACCAAAAATTTTGTTTTCTCCCATTCAGTAATTATGTATAGAGCAGACAACGCGAACAAAATCTGTGCACCATGATCAGCAGTGTGGGGCGCGTGCTGGGAGCGTCAGGCTGCGACGAGCGCCCGGCACAGGCTAAGTGGGTTAGAGCGCGTGCACCCTAACGCGTGTTACAAAACATTACTTCTCGGTAGCTTCTCTAGTTAACATAGTACCTCAATGTTTTCTCCGGGATTCTTAGCGTAAACCCGAAACACACTTGAGCGGTTTTTCTTTACTAGAGTATGCTCTAGAGAGGGTTCTTCTTAATAATGCTGACACTTTTAAAGGGGATGATCAGACCATCAAACTGAACAACTTCCTTTATGGACCAACATCGAAATCGCGAAAAAAAATCAACTGTTCCATACAAATCTGCAAACCTTCTGGATCCAAATGTATGGGACAGCAGATTTTTTTTGCAACTTCGATGTTGGTCCCATAGAGAAAGGAAGTTGTTCAGTTTGATGGTCTGATCATTCCCTTCAAAATGTGTCAGCATATTAAGATCCGCGATCCGCCCTACCTTGTCTATACCCGGCCGACTAGAGTGCAAAAGAGACAAATGCAACTCGGACCAATTTTATCTACATAAAATCGACGAAAACAACATTTCGTATTCCCCTGTTTCCTCCTTAAAAACTAAACCGATTTTAAAAATTCTTTCAAGAATAATATAAAAAAAACTTTGGCTATATCTGTATGTTTTGCTTTTTTTGTTTATATTCGTTAAATTGTTTTGCTGGATGTCTGAAAACGGCGGTAAAATTTGTCATTTTCAAAGGTTATTAATTAATGCAAAAAAGCAAAACATAGGGACATAGCAGAGGCAACATAGATTGTATGGTAAAAATACTTTTGCTCTAGTGTCATTATCCAGGGAGGAAACAGGGGAATACGTTTGTATGGAAAAAACGCTACTCGCCTATCCTCTTAACTATTATAGTTCAAAAGATACAGCCCGTTATAGGTAGGACAGACGGACGGACGGACGGACAGCGTAGGCTCTAGGACTCTAAAAATGAACAATGTAAAATTCATTAATTGTAATGCCTACGAAATTTTGCTACGGACTACGCCGTAGCAGTAGCCGTAGCGAGATCATGTGAACACGTTTGCTTATTTAGGGCCTGTTTCACCACTTCTGAATAAGTTCTTGTTAGCTTATCCGACAGATATTTTGACATAATTTCATACAAAATATGTCAAACTATCTGTCGGATAGGCTAACAAGTACTTACCCAGAAGTGGTGAAACAGGTCCTTAGTTTTGCTAATTATATGGGGGTATTAAAAAGTTGGTTAAATGAAGCACTCGCTTTGCATGTTAACTACCTTTTTGTAGGTTAACGACTCATTTTATAGTTTTCAATTCATAACCTATAAATTGAAAACAGTAAAAATCATCGATCGTGGTTTATTTTAAAGATCACATTATAATTTTTAGGGTTCCGTACCCAAAGGTTGAAAACGGGACCCTATTAATAAGCCTTCGTTGTCGGTCCGTCTATCGGTCTGTCTGTCTGTCCTACCTATTTAGGTCTGTAACTTTTGAACCGTAATAGCTAGACAATAGAAATTTCAGAATGTGCGTTTTTACGGCGGATTTGCTAACAAATAATAAAAATGTTAAAAATTAATTACCCAACGATAGTTTTTATCAACGTTTTTACTTCTCGGTAATACAACAGAATAGGTAATAGTATATACAAGGTGTTACAAAACTACAAATAAACCTTTAAGGGTGTGGCGTAGACCATCAAACTGAACAACTTTCACTATGGGACCAATATCTAAATCGGGAAAAAAAAAATTTATGTTCTATACTCTACAAATCGACTAGAGCTATGTATGGGATATGAAATATACTACATATATATATGGGATATGAAATTATTTTTTTCGCGATTTCGATGTTGGTCCCATAGAGAAAGTTGTTCAGTTTGACGGTCTTAACAACCCCCTTAAGAGTTTCAAAAATGTATTGTTACTTATGAAACACCTTGTATGTAGTTCTACATACAGAACGGCCACTCCCCGCCCCCCTCTGACTACAGATACCTCACCCCCCCTCACACTTGAGGGAATCTTGAGGGAAGTCGAGCAAGCGAATGCAGTCAGGCGCACGCAGCCGTTGGATTTGACTACATAAAATTGTGTCTTTTCAGTGCATAAAAAACGTTGAAAAACAACGCTAATTTTACATTTTCAGTCAATCTTTAGCTCAAATACTATTTTAATAACAGAACGAACAATAAAAAGCTTCGATCAACAATATACAACTAGGTAACGGGTCGCATACAAAATCAAAGAGAAATTCTGTCCTCGTGAATATACAACATTTTTTGTTAACGAACCGAGAAAACAGTCCGAATACATTATAATTTCGACCTCAAAGCAACCATAATTCCTAGTAATTTAAAAAAGGAACACTGCGGCATTGCGAGACGTGCTTACGTTGGCTTTGTTCAAACGCAACTAATTCAAAATAAGACCTCACTCCAATAGTGAGGCGTTATTTGCCGGGACATGTTTTGAGCGCTGACGCGTTATCTAGTTGGATATTGTTGATCGAAGATAAAAAGTACCTAACGAAATGTAGATGATGTTTATACAATGCGTGGTATGTCAACCCTACACATTATGTCAAGGACAACTTGGTGCAAGTGCGCATGTGCGAACGTCATCATGTCAAATCCAAAACGTTGTTAGAAGTGCCGGACCTGTGGTAATACCTAAATACAAGCTTTAAACTTGGTGTGATTACAGAGCAAACTCTACAGTATAACAACAAATAATAAAACCGGTCAAGCGTGAGTTGGTCTTGCGCTAAAGGTCCCAGAGAAAACAAAACTTTTTTTTAGGTTAAGGCTAGGATATCCCAGTGCAAGCGTCTCTTTCTTGCAAGCATAAGTTTACAATTAGCCATCCCGCTCCAATCGTGTTTTTCGTCAATATCTTTGCTCATGGGAGTTTCGAAGCTAAAACGTCTCCTGAGTTCACTAGAAATATTTAATGTATTTAGTTAAGTACAAGAATAAAAAGTTAAATTTTCAGCCGTAGCGAGATCATGTGAACACGTTTGCTTATTTAGGGCCTGTTTCACCACTTCTGAATAAGTTCTTGTTAGCTTATCCGACAGATATTTTGACATAATTTCATACAAAATATGTCAAACTATCTGTCGGATAGGCTAACAAGTACTTACCCAGAAGTGGTGAAACAGGTCCTTAGTTTTGCTAATTATATGGGGGTATTAAAAAGTTGGTTAAATGAAGCACTCGCTTTGCATGTTAACTACCTTTTTGTAGGTTAACGACTCATTTTATAGTTTTCAATTCATACATAACCTATAAATTGAAAACAGTAAAAATCATCGATCGTGGTTTATTTTAAAGATCACATTATAATTTTTAGGGTTCCGTACCCAAAGGTTGAAAACGGGACCCTATTAATAAGCCTTCGTTGTCCGTCCATCTATCCGTATGTCTGTCTGTCTGTCTGTCCTACCTATTTAGGTATGTAACTTTTGAACCGTAATAGCTACACAATTAAAGTTTACACAGAATGTGCGTTTTTACGGCGGATTTGCTAACAAATATTAAAAAAGTTAAAAATTAAGGGGGGTACTATCGATAGTTTTTATCAACGTTTTTTCTTCTCGGTAATACAACAGAATAGGTAATAGTATATAGTTCTACATACAGAACGGCCACTCCCCGCCCCCCTTTGACTACAGATACCTCACCCCCGCTCACACTTGAGGGAAACTTGAGGGAAGTCGAGCAAGCGAATGCAGTCAGGCGCACGCACCCGTTGGATTTGACTACATAAAATTTAGTCTTTTCAGTGCATAAAAAACGTTGAAAAATAACTCTTATTTTACATTTTCAGTCAATCTTTAGCTCAAATACTATTTTAATAACAGAACGAACAATAAAAAGTAACTAAATGTAGATGATGTTTATACAATGCGTGGTATGTCAACCCTACACATTATGTCAAGGACAACTTGGTGCAACTGCGCATGTGCGAACGTCATCATGTCAAATCCAAAACGTTGTTAGAAGTGCCGGACCTGTGGTAATACCTAAATACAAGCTTTAAACTTGGTGTGATTATAGAGCAAACTCTACAGTATAACAACAAATAATAAAACCGGTCAAGCGTGAGTTGGTCTTGCGCTAAAGGTCCCAGAGAAAACAAAACTTTTTTCTAGGTTAAGGCTAGGATATCCCAGTGCAAGCGTCTCTTTCTTGCAAGCATAAGTTTACAATTAGCCATCCCGCTCCAATCGTATTTTTCGTCAATATCTTTGCTCATGGGAGTTTCTAAGCTAAAACGTCTCCTGAGTTCACTAGAAATATTTAATGTATTTAGTTAAGTACAAGAATAAAAAGTTAAATATCAGCAGTTTAATCATAGTATTGAAAAAACATAACAAAAAGGGGTAACTTTGGGATTTTTTTCTATCGAGTAAACTTAATTTAATCGTGTTATTGAGAACAGTCGCCCATCCGCCCGATCCTTAAATAAGACATAATTTAATTTCAGACTTTAAAACACAGTTTAAAACACTTTCGTTTGTGTTCAAAAAATGGCCTCGACGGTATAACAGCGTCTTAATACCTATGTTGTGTGGTGGCGTGGCGGTACGGAACCCTCGGTGCGCGAGTAGCCCGACTCGCACTTGACCGGTTTTAATGTAGGTCAAAGACTCATTTTACTGTTTTCTATGAGTTGAAAATAGTAAAATTTATCGAATCGTGGTTTATTTTTACACATTACAATTTTTAGTATTACTTATAATGTTAGTAAGATCAGATCACGAACAAAATTGTCACGTATCAAGATGGCGGTTCTTGAAGATAACCTAAGCAAAGTAAGTAAGTATTTAAGTAATTCTAATAAGAATAACTTGTTATATTCAATCTCTACAGGACGTAGCAAAACACCCTAGTTAAAGTCTGACCAGAAATATAAAAAACCTGATTTGGGGGCGCTGCAATCGACTATAACCTATAGGTTAAACCTATTACCTATAGGTCGGTGAAATAAAAAACCTCGCCATGTTGCGGAAAATCATTAGAACTAATGTTTGTACAAACATTAGTTCTAATGATTTTCCGCAACATGGCGAGGTTTTTTATTTTTCTGGTCAGGCTTTATATTAAATTTGGTAGTTTAAACTGTAGACCATCAAACTGAACAACTTTCACTATGGAGCCAACATAATGTCGGCAACATTTCGTACAAAACTGACAGCTTCTTTTTATTTTATTTTATTTCAATGTTGGCTCGATTGTGAAAGTTGTTCGGTTTGATGGTTTCAACCATAGATAAAAGTCGGCCCAATTTAATAGATCACATTTGACATCTATTGATATTTTATCAAACGTAACCTTGTAACGGCGGGCATAGAATATTGTTAATTTGCAATTGCTTTACTTTTTAAAATTAAGATTACATATTTATTGTAATAATGACCAAAGAAGGTAATTTTACGATTTACTTTCACTAATAAACCATTTTAAACATAATAAACAATTTCTGTTCTAAAGAACTGAACGTCGCTACAATGTTGCGTCAGTGAATGCTTTTTATTGTACCCAAAAAACTATGGATACTAAACTATGGACTTATAATTGAAATATTTCCTAAAAAAATAAAAACTTTAGAATAAATCTTTCAGTAATGTTCTATTCACAACTATTATGATTGAATTATTAAGATAATTTCTCATTATAATGTTGGTGCAAGTTCCCCATTACACTCGTAACTCACCCATAGTTATATGGTCTAAGCCACGGACCTGAAAAAAAGACGGAAGTAATCTCGTCTAATCACGAGTGAAGCACCCGTTTCTTTTGTGTGCGTGCTGTCACGCGGTACATATTGGTGACGGGTGTCGGACCTGCGCCTAGAGCTAGTGCATCTGTGTGAGTGTAGGTCCCTTGTAGAACAAACGAAAATGTAGGACCTTGCATGCTTCACATCTTTTTAGTGTCACATTACGTCCGTCTTTTTTTCAGGTCCGTGGTCTAAGCACCCTCTAATCTAAATTCTAAATTGGTTAACCCATTTTCGTTAATGACTATTTTTAGCATGAGCACGAAGGAAATAATAGAAACCGTAGTGAACCTGGATTGCGTCGGCGAAATAGTACCCCGGGGGACGATGGGGTGGGGGGCGGGAGTTAACTAAAACAATAGGTTGTATGGACGTGGCCCGTGGGCGGTACAACTAGGTAAAATCGTTTTTAAACGCATTATCTCTTTTAAAATTTAATTTAAGGACGCTCCCCAAAGGACGCAGGGCCGGGACAATAATGAATTCTGAATCTTAGTCATAGTCTGCACGGACTTTCTTTATTCGTAGGCACGGACGGACAGATTTATGAATAGGTTCCCTTTGTCATACATCGGGTATAGAAATAGTGAGACTGATTTGAAAAAAAAGTTCAGTCTCAGTATTACCACTGCAATGGGTAATGGGAATAGTGAGATCCACCCAACTAAAAACTATGCGTTCAGTGGTGCGATTTTTGAACATCACACGATGAACATCGTGCGCTTTGATTAAGTTATATGTCAAGATTGACAGTCGAAGATACGAATGCGTCGAAAAAATTGGAACCAGTACTGGTTCCTAAACCCTATACATATACACGCACACATACATAATTTGTATGGCGCCTCACGCACACCAACCCATGAAACTTGGTCCCTTTTGTTTTATACGGGATATTAGTGTGGCTCATTCTAGACATATCCTACTTTTTCTAAGATCGTGCGATTGAACATCGAGCAGTAGAAAATGACGTAAAATAATTGATGATGTGCCATTTTTCATTTCCACATTCTATCACTTGTAGCGAGTGCTCCGAACCACTCGTATGCATTCTCACCACTCGAATGTTTGACGTTTGAAATGTTGTCAGAAGTCAACAGATTTTACTTTTTTTCTACGTTCCGTTACCCCATAATTTTGGCGGTAAGGTCCAGTTTAAACAGTTAGTATGAAACAATTCATATTCATATTCATATATTTATTGCACTCACATGGTACAGTTAGGTCTTAAATGTAAAAACTTTTGATCTACATAAATGATACCCTCTGGGCACGGCAACATAAATAAAATGTAACTACAATGTATATATGTAATTGCTATGTTTGAAAGCATGCACGTAAATATGCACAAAAATAAAAAAAAATATGAAAATGCTCATTATTAATTCGTTCCTTCGTTCAATTGAAACGTTTTCTGTGTGAAACGAAACGGTTTTGGCACATCCGAACGATTTCAAAAATTTCAGAAAAGGAATCACTCGGAATGAAATTCTCTATTCGAATATGCGAATCTAAAAGTTACCGGTGATGTTCAAAAATCGCACTCCTAGACCTGATATTAATTCGTATTTCGTACACGGAAATGACCACAAACCATAAAGGTCCAGCTTAATGAGAAAATTTTATATTAAAAATAACACCTCTAGGTTTTTAGATTGAGACCATTTATTATCAACATAAATAATAAACATAATTACTTATTACGTAACACTTAACCTAAAGAAAAAACAAAAAAAAACTAAACTAAACCTATTATAAATAAAAAACATCCTCTAAATTGCCGTCACTTGGCGGCAGGGTGCCCAGGAGGCTGGCAGCATTGCCCTTTTGTATGGCCAGACTGATTCGCTGGCCGAGGTAGGTGCCAGCCCTCTGGTCACCCGAGACCTCGATTAGGCGCGCCGATAAATCTTTGTTTTTAGATTGAATGGATGTATATGTACCCAGATGGTGTAGATGGTATTGTAGATTTATTGGATAGTTTTGTTATATCTGATGCCAACCTGTACAGGCAGGTTCAGGTTTTTTTTTCTTTTATGTTCACCTGTATTACATATTAGGTATACCTGTTGTGTAGGTATATTCATCATAACAGCCTATGTACATCCTAAGATCCTACTGCAGGGCACAGGCCTACCCTCGGGAAGGGTGTATTGGCATTACTCCACCACACGAGCCCATTGCGAATTGGTAGACTTCACATACGCATCGAAATTTCTTCTTCAGTGTATGCAGGTTGGTCTTGTTTTATTGTGTTTTCCTTCACCGTTTGAGAGCAGTCGGCATTAATACGTAAGTACTTGAGTTAGAAAAAATCATTGGTACGTAGCATGTAATCCGTGCGGATTCGAATCTGGACCACAAGATTGAGTCTCCATAGCTCTCCGCAACGTGCAACCGAGTCGGTGGCACACCGACACGTTTCACGACGCTTGTGTATACAGAGTTTAAGGAAAAGTAAAACTTCGCCTTAATAAAGTGTAAGAATATGAAGAAGGTCCCTGTATTATGTTACTTCGTAGATATGGTACTTACTAGGTACAGTCACTATTAAATAATTATGTGGTACAGTAGGGAAACTCCCTGCCCCCACCAATTTCAACCTCATTCCCCTCAGTTTCCGCGAGGTTACCGACATTGAATAAATAAATAAAAAATAAAATAATAACGCTCACAGGCACATACATGATCACAAGCACGCACTAAAGGCTTTTTAGTATGGAAACCATACAACAACGGCAAGAACATATAACATCCATGACCGAACCAGGATTCGAACCCAGGACCCTGGTTTGACAGTCCAGCGTGGTAACCATTACACCAACCGGGTCGTCAATGGTAGTGTAGTTTTCTCTCGGTCCCGGCATCGCATGTGACGTCTTCTTGTCAATGCGAGCCCGGTTGGAAAATTAACTTGATTCTCAGAACCTTCGTTCAATTCTATGAGCATTAATAAGTCTTCTCGGAACAGTACCAATTTCTCTAACTATAATAATTTATGTTCAAATACTCGGGAAGTACAGAAGCCCTAACAATATTACATTTCCCCGCATTCAGTTTAATTACGGTACAGTCGAATTTGATTGCAGAGCTGTACAAAGTGTACAAATATTTGAATGGGTGCAGCAAGAATAACCTAGTTCGGAGTCGGACTGTGGGCGTTGCGTTTAGCTTTATAGAGTCCGAGTTCATAGCGTTTGAGTCTGACCTTCTGAGCTTACGTTACAGCCTATAATGACACTTTTTAAGGGGATGATAAGACCATCAACTAAACTACTTTCTCAATTGTACCAACATCGAAATCGCGAAACAAGTTTTCAGTTTTGTTTAATGTTTTATTATGAGTCTATACTATACAAGGTGTTTCATAAGTAAAAATAAATATTTAAAACTCTTAAGGGGGTTGTTCAGACCGTCAAACTGAACAACTTTCTCTATGGGACCAACATCGAAATCGCGAAAAAAAAACTGATATCCTATACACATTTTAGCTCTAGTCGATTTGTAGAGTTTCGCGATTTCGAAACTGGTCCCATAGTGAAAGTTGTTTAGTTTGATGGTCTAAATGTTTATTTTTATTTTTGTAACACCTTGTATAGTGTATAGATTCGAAACCGTAACTCTGTGATGCTGAATTCGGGCCAATTTAATAGATAACATTTGACATCTGTTGATACTTCATCAAACGTAGGCTTGTAACGGCGGGCATAGAATATTGTTAATTTTATCGAAGTTAGAACTGCACAATTGCTTTACTTTTTAAAAATTACGATTACATATTCATTGTAATAAGGACCAAAGAAGGTAATTTTACGATTTACTTGACAAAGTACCTAGTGAAACGTGGTCACCGTGTATGTTTCTATAGCATGAATGTTACGAGCATTCTGTCTCACTTTATTTCGTTTCCCCTAACACAGACACATAGTTTTACTCGCGTAAATGGCTCTTAAGAGGGTTCTGTCCAACGTGTAACCCTAAGTACTTAAGAGGATATAATTCCGAGCGCGCTCCATCCATACAAACGAAGTCTGGTTATTCAATACTAACCAATTAAAGTCAATGAAAATTTTCAGGAACAATCTAGAACATAATATGCTTGTATTGTGTCAGGTTTTCGCTAAAATATACAGTTTCAATGTTAGAATTAATTTAAGATTCGTATGGAAATCTTTGAGGCCCTGTCACTCAGTTGCTAGTTGCAGAAACGCTCATTAATGTTGATCCCCCATTAAATATCTTGTTAGCTTTTACATCGTCAACAAGACAAAAGGTGACAGCAAGAGTTTTAATGGTGGATTAACTTGAATGAGCGTTTCTGCTACGGAGTGTCAAACTTTAAAACTGTACATATCTTAACGAAAATCTGAAACAATACAAGCATATAGATTAGTTTGTAGATTGTTTATGCAAAATTTCATTGCCTTTATGCGTTACTATTGAAAATATGCGCTCTTTTACTTTTCTTTCATATTATTATTATTCAATAACTAGCAAGTCAAAGGGACACTTAAGAGTAGGCACCTATTATAACTTGTTATATTTCAATGAAAGCTGGCTCCATACAATTTGACCGCTGCGAAGTTGGTGCTGTGCACACAAAAGTAGCTTGTTCCAAATTCGATCGCGAACTAAGACAGTCCTCGTATGCCGAAGGACGGATCCGTCCGACGAAACAATTGATTTCTATTGTTGTGTCTGTCATTCGTGGCATTCGAGGGGTTAATAACATGACCAAAATAGATAATTATAAATGAGTTAGACCACTACAATTATTAAGTACTAGTGTTTTCCTGCGACTTCGTCCGCACAAATTGTATACCAGATTTTAAGTCAGATCATAAGCTATCAAACAAAAAAAGTTTCATCAAAATCGGTTCAGTAGTTTTTGCGTGATGCGCGAACAAACAAACAAACTAACAATTTTGTCAATAGATGGCGCTGCACGTTTTTAAATCGCGCTATCGATATGTTATTTGACTTTATATGAAGTGAACCGCTACTTTTTTATTCCTCATGATTTTACGGTTTTATGATTTTACGGTTTTATAATAGTTAAGATAATGATTTTGATTTTTGTTCAAATATTACAGATACTTTTCATTTATATTGTGATAACAAGGCATAAACCCTTTTCAGCGGGACGAGAACACGAAAATCCCATCGGTGAACAAGTATAAAGCCTACGGCTATATCCGTGCACGCCTATTTGTGGTTCTTCGAAAACATGGACGACTTTGACAGGTACCTATTTGGCGCTTTCTTATCTGACCTTCATACCATAAGAACTGTGACGTAAACACTTTAAATATAGCTCCAGTTCCAAGTATTGCACTTAGTTTCGATTACTAGCTGAACTTTAAAGGTTTTCACAAAGTGATGATTATGTCGCCTTGAATTAACAATGTCCACTAACATCGTTTTGTTTTTGTTGAGTTTTATTAGGCTAGATCTATAGGTATGTAGACAGATAAGCAGGGTGCAGAACACCCCACAATTTGTGGTATTGTCGGTTGACAAAAAGCCGTCATTTGTCCCGACTCCATTTGCTGGGGCCGACCCAGAGCTAAATCTTGAGACGTTTTTATTTCCTGCATTACGGCGCTAGTAAAATTCAAAGTGATTTTGTTGTTTTTCCCTCTGGGGGAAATACATCCTACGTTTGAGGAGTCGCATCAATTTTCATTAAAATTTGTCCAAATACTTCTGCGTGCGAAATGTAATTCTTTAGAAAATAAAGTTTCTCCTACGTTCGCTGTAATGAAAGTAGGACTGAATAGAACTTTAGACTACAGTATTAGTCTACAGTATTACTTATAAGGTAAATAAGTTCATTATACTTCAGCTTCATGTAGATTAAATTGAAAGAGTATAATAGAGTATATCATATATTGAGAGAGGTAAGTAGGTACGTTAATTTTATTCATGAACAATTTGGAAATGATACGGATAACGCGAGTAATAACTAGTTTTTGAATAAACATAATGTTTCTATTTAAATATGGTGGTTTTGTTTTTAAATTATACTAAGTACTTATATATTCTTATTTGCGCACCAAAAACAGACAAAGACAATTAACAATATGAATGATAAGGGTAAAAAAACCGGCCAAGTGCGAGTCGGACTCGCGCACGAAGGGTTTCGCACCATCTTATAACTATTATAAAACTGTAACTGAACTGTGTCTGTACATTGAAGATATTTACAAAAAAAAGATTACGATATGGTTTTTAAATATCCCCGACTCGAAATCAACCTTTTTTAGAAATTTTGTCTGTCTGTTTGTCTGTTTGTTTGTGTGTTTGTTTGTGTGTTTGTTTGTTTGATCGCGCATCACGCAAAAACTACTGAACCGATTTTGATGAAACTTTTTTTGTTTGATAGCTTATGATCTGACTTAAAATCTGGTATATAATTTGTGCGGACGAAGTCGCGGGAAAACACTAGTTATCTATAAAAACGTGCAAAAAAATCACGTTTTTTGTATGGGAGCCGCCCCCTTAAATATTTATTTTATTCTTTTTTTTAGTATTTGTTGTTATAGCGGCAGCAGAAATACATAGCATAGCATAGCATATGCTCACGACTATATTCCCCGAGGGGGTAGTCAGAGATATTCCGAAACCTCAGAACATCCACGTTACACCAGTAGTACCGAAACTCTGTCCAGTGTGACGGGGGGTGAGCCCGTCGCCACTTATAATGGACAGTGGGTACAATACACGCCTCGAAATTGAAGCATACAGGTTTCCTCACGATGTTTTCCTTCACCGAAAAGCCAGTGGTGTAACAAATCGTACATAAATTCCGAAAAACTCATTGGTACGAGGCGGCTTGGACGGGGATCGAACTATCGCCTCCTGCACGGCAGGCAAGGTTACTCGCTACTGGACCACCGCGGGGCTGTAGAAATACATCATCTGTGAAAATTTCAATTGTCTAACTATCACGTTTTATGAGATACAGCCTGGTGACAGACGGACAGACAGACAGACAGATAGACAGACAGATGGACAGCGGAGTCTTACATCCTACGAATAAGAGAATAAATATGGAAGAATAACTCCAAACAAAATCGAAATCATTTTTGGCACCCCATGAAAAATTACATTTTGTATGAGTTTTGGCGGCGAGTTACAATTTTTAAAGAACAAATTTAGAACGCGTTACAATTTTTTTGGTGCCACTTTTTGAGCTTCATTTATACTTCTATACATTCTCTTATTCGTAGCTTACACCCGATTCTTAGTTGTTTTCTTGACATTTCCTCACTCGAGTGGAGGACGTTTTTGACATAATTTGTATGACAAAATGTCAAAACCGTCCTCGACTCGAGTGAGGAAGCCTCAAGGAAACACCTAAGAATACGGGTGTTAGTAATAGGGTCCCGTTTTACCCTTTGGGTACGGAACCCTAAAAAGACGACAATAAAGATTTTTGTTATGGGAAATATTTAGATTTTCATAGATGTGGTTGGCTGTAGGGCACTCTCGTCAAAAGGACTCTCGCAACTTTTCAAATACAATAGCCTAGTGCTTGTCAAACAAAAGGCAGGCAACTGTCTGGCTTGGCAGCTCAAGCTTATGGATGCATTTTCACCGTAACGACGAAAGTTTTTCATAAATCAAACCCGTGGACAAAATTGTCGAGTTTAATTTTGCAAATGGTTAAAAAGAAACTTTTCCCCTTGGTTTTTATACAGGAATCAAAGTACCTACCTATATCCATGTAGGTTGTAAAGGTTATTTGTAATGTATGTTTCATTCTCATATTACTTTTTCATCATTATAAAATATGTTTGTTTTTTTATGTTAGAAGAGTGATCCTACGGCAGGGCAAAGGCCCTGTCTGAAAAGACGGCGAGGGTCAGTAGGTCACATTTTATGCGCATAAATCTGGAATAAAAAACACCCTGAGAATATTTTAAAACCTGAACAACTTTCACTATACATAGATATACGCAGGGTGTAAGGGACAGCCCTCCGCAAACTGAAACGGTGAACTCAGACCACCAAACTGAACAACTTTTACTATGGAGCCTACCTCAGTAAACGCGAAAAAAAATCTGCTGTCCCATACATTTGAGTCGGGTAGGTACGGCAGTTTTGTATGGGACAGCGGATTTTTTTTCGCGTTTGTGAAAGTTGTTCAGTTTAGTGGTCTGAGTTCACCGTTTCCGTTTGCGGAGGGCTGTCCCTTACACCCTGTATAACGTAGAAAATAAGTAAAACAAAATCAGCAAATACATTTGAGTCAAAGTAGGTACTGAAGTTTTGTATGGACCAGCATTTTTTTTCCTGGTTTGGCTCCATAGTAATTAATAGTAGATTACACACCGAAGGCAGGAAAGTAAGAAAGGTAAAACATGAGTATATTATTTTTCTCCTCGACGAAGGTGGAAAACGGCATCTTCTTTTAGCACAGTGGGACGAGAATTGACACTTTCCGTCCGGAGGGGAAAAAAAGTTTACCACCCATTTAAATGTTGAAAAAGTTATGAAACATTAGAAGATAAATACTTAAAAGCTTATGATACGACAACATTGTTTTGTGTCTAATGTTGTATTGGCTTAATTGTATTTAATGTAATATTCTTCAATAACATGGCTTGAAAAGCTATTAATTGGTTTAAGCTCAAATAACGCACAATGCGTTACGAATTCGGAGCAGGTAATTAATTAACCTGTCTCTCAGAATTGTGTTTTACAATTTCGGAATCTCAAAAAATAATGTTTCTGACCGTAGAGTATAATTTTCAATTTCCTAAAAGCCACTTTCAAGAACTGATAATTTTTCGCGTCACTTACCTCGGTAATTGCTTGCCTTCGTTTCTAGCCAGATGTAGTCGATACTACAGTTTTAACATAATTTTTTTAAGCTTGATTAAAAAAGCAAAACCTTGAAGAGTTTTTTTTATCTGTGGGCTGATTATTGTTAAGTAGGGTTGTAACGAGTATTCACTTGCGTTTGAAAACGGGATTGTCGCGCAGTTAATATTTCCGCTCAGGCTTATAAAGTACCAATGCAAATAAATGTTTTACCCGGTAAATGCAGAAGTGATGAGTGCCGGAAAATGATTGGATGTAGATCAATTGTCTGTCGGCCACTGTGCTTGTGTAGTGAGTCCTACGTAGATTCTTCTTGATGTCGTGTTTGTGCTGCACTGTGTATTCTATAATTGAATATGTAGGTGATTGCTTTTGTTTCACTTTATTCAATAATAAATATCATTGACTCACCAACTATTGGACGTAGGGTCCGCGCTCAAAAGGGTCCGAAACAAAAGAGTAACAAAACACATAAAGAGTAACAATTATGCGCCATTTTTACTAAAACGTTACTTACGTTGCCGTAAGTTAGTCTGGGTCTTTTTTTTTCTAGATGTTTGTATGAGAACTGACGTCCATTAGTTTGTAAGTCAATGTTAAATATAAGTATCTAAATTTTGTTTGCACATCAAGGTAAACAAAAAAATTTACATAAGTCCTGAATCCACAACTTGGTTATCGTGAGTTTAGAGATCCATATTAAATTCGCATTTGCATTACATGTCGCTACAACCCTATTGAACAAGCAAGATGAGTTTTTTTTTCATTTGACAATGAATATATATATGAGAATTGTAAGGGCCTATTCAAACCAGTTTTTGATACGAACAGACGACACGCTTTTCACAAACGCAGTTATCCAAAAAGCATATTGTTGCATTGTACCGACAAAACGCGCGCTTACGGCGCTGTGTAGATCCAAAAACCAGATTGTTGTACTTATTTGTATATGGTATAGTTGAAACACGTTTTTAGATTAAACTAGTTTTGACTAGGGAAAACTAGTTTTCACTTAACGTCTCAGTTAAAACTAGAATTTACTGGTAATCGTAAATTAATGTTAGTTAAAACTCATTTAACGGACCACCTCAGTTAAACGAATTCACTGCTAATCAATTCGATGCTTATGTTGTATCGCGTTTTATTATCAATGAAAACGTGGTTAAGCTTGTGGAAGTACGTTAAGGTTTAGGGTTGAACTACACATGGCCGCACGCGATCGCATTTTTCCGTCGCTCCATCCTTTTCTGTCACTCAGGAACGTCATTTGCTAGAGCATATAAGATAGACGGAACGCGATCGCGTGCGATCTCCTGAGTGACAGAAAAGGATGGAGCGACGGAAAAATCCGATCGCGTGCGGCCATGTGTAGTTCAATCCTTATCTGGCTTCGACTGAATCTCGCGCATCGTCTGCTCGTTAAAAAACGTGGTCCAATGCGCACAGGCGCTTATTGACGGGGAAGTGCTAACAACTCCTAACTTACATTTTTTTCACACCAGCTTGGTGATACCTTCTAATTTATATCTTACATTATCTCGCTAAATACTTAGGTATTCCAGACAAATTTTGATTATTACCTTACAAGCGGGTCCATTTCAGTATAAAATGTTAAAAAAAAATTTAAACTTCTGGGAAAATAAAAAAAAAAATTCTTTTCGCCTCTTGTAAAATTTGGTTCTTGTAAGTTAGGAGTTGTTAGCACTTCCCCGTCGTTATGATTCTATTGTTTCTGTATTATTTATTTTGTAAATCTCAAAAGTGTTCAGTGAGTGAGAGATAAAACAAAATTATGTAAACATTCTTTAAAAACATCGTAATCATTACATTACGCTCAAATGACAGATAAAAATTCAATCTTAAATACTGTGAACACAAAATAGATAAAGGAAACAACGACTTTCGCGTTGGCATTCGCTTTAGCTGCGCAAATAATTCTCTATCGCTTAGTTGTTTTTCATTTAACAAATTTAAAATTAATTTCGTTACAACCCTAGATGAGATTTAAAGTTAAGAGATTATAAAGGAGTTACTTAGAGGTACATACTAAAGTTATCGTTATCACGAATTGAGATTCAATATCGATAACCAATTGTACCGCTTGGTATCAAATAAAGTTACCAACTTAATCCGACCGAAGGTTTTGTTCCATGCATTTTTATTTTACTGATCCTCAATTTAATAAAACTTAAAGCACATTGGAGATTCAAAAAGTCCCCTACATAATATTTGAGATACTGCAAATAACTCACACAGATCCCGATTTATCGCCCTAAACAGCTCGGGAGCGCGGTTACAAAGCACCAATATCCGCTCTCTCGTATGCTATTAACCCTTAAATGCTGGGGGACATTAAATATTTTACTTAGAACGTTTTTTGCCAATCCCATAAGTTGCGTTGCCGCGCATAACCCAATCGACGGGATGAGCTTCGTCAGACCAACTTTAAATGGATTAATGGAGGCGGCGGAAATCGCTCGGGGCCTCCGCCGCTTTCCGACGAGATTACGATTAATAGAATTTGCCTGTTAAATTAATCAAGAAAATATTGTTGCCTTCATCATCGTCGGTTTAGCGGTTATGACGCCTACAGTGTGACTTAGGATTACAATTTTGACCAGGAGTGCGATTTTTGAATCTCATTCGGTGAGCTCAGCAGTTGTACGAGAATTACTATGGAGATACGCATCTTTCTACTGCTGATTTGTCTTTCAGCGAATGAGATTCAAAAATCGCACTCAAAAGCTAGATTAATCGACTAGGTATCATATTTTAATTTACTAACTTTTTTGTTATGGATAAAAGATCTAATTTAATAAAAATATGTTAGCTTAATTATGAAGTGAAAAACACAGTGGTTTACCGTTTGTTTGGTTATTAATGGAAATTTGGTGAAACTAATTAACTGTACAGCCTAATGGAGAATTAAATCCTTCGTGTTCATTTTACCGATTTACGTTCGGGAGAGGTTTAAATTATTTTCAGTACAAGGGTTCAGGGTGGCCGCATAAATGATTAGACTCAGTATGATTGTTGTATGGTTGGGTGGCTACATTTAGGGGAACGGGTTCCTTTCTTTGCAATTATCTTTCGGTGTACTTATATACTTGTGCTCCGAATACTTTCGATGTTTTCATATTTTGTTATTAAAATTAGTCAGATCATTGTTTTCGTTCCGTTTTTTTTTTCAAAATTGTTTCATAAGGTGGTTTCAGACCATAAAAAACTTTGAACACGCGTAGACGGTGTTAATAAAATTAATATAAAATAGTTTAGAAAATCTAGATTGCGCGTCTCAAATAACATTTACAATTTATAATATAATAATTTTGTATGAATAATACCGTTGCGTCTGCGCATGTTCTGCGTCAAATTTTGTATGAAATTGACTACATGAAACCACCTGCGACTTTCGGATTTTTTATTGATTAACTATTTATGAAACATGTTTCAATATGTTTATATTACTTACCAACTTATTTATTACCTATTTCAATTCATGTATATCCAATCTTTATACATAAATAAATAAATATCTTGGACAGTGTCACACAAATTATCTAGTCACATTTAAAGTTCCAGAATCTAGCCTGGACTTGTATTATGATAACTAGACAACGATAAAGAATACATAATATATAGATACAAACATCCATGACTCGGGTACAAATATTCATATTCGTCATACAAATATTTGTCCCTTACGGGATTCGAACCCGCGACCCCCGGCACAGCAGGCAGTTTCACTACAGACTGTGCTGTCGGGCCGTCAATATACAGGGTGTAAGGAAAAGTATCATTAACCTTTTAAACACTTACTCTACCCATCAAACTGAACAACTTTTACTGTGGGAGAAAACATGCCAGCGCAAAAAAATCTGCTGTTCCATATCTAAACAGCAATATCTACTAGACTCAAACGTATGAAACAGCAGTTTTTTTTGATCTGACAGGTTTGCTCAACGTTGCTAAGTTTGATGGGTAGAGTATGTGGTTTAAAGGTTAACGATACTTTTCTATACACCTTGTATACAGATTTTTCAACACACTTGCTCGTAAAGTGGCTCTTAATGTACGGCTTTTAGGTAATAATGCAGCTTATAGAACACGCGTGCGAAAATGTTTACATTATCGCACTAGTGCAATTATGCTACTTTTTTGTCAATTGTTTGTATATAAATCTCAGCAAATATAATTTTTATTTAAATCAAATTCAAACTTTTTTATGAATCTGTGTTAATTAAAATATGATAAACATTTCAAATAGGTAATAAAAATAAATTTAGTTAATAAATTAACTTTTATTTGAGTTATTAAACACAAAATAAAATATTAAGTTCATAACGTTTTTAATAAAGGTCGTTTGCATCAAAATGTCGTTGGTTGGCTGTCGGCTAAGGCATTTGCTTCTTCGAGCAACTGCGCGCATCTCTATCTATAGCTATCTCGATAAAAAAAAACCAGCCATAGCCCAGCGCCATTTTCCAAAAATATTTGTGTTAAGGAAGTTTTATTACTTTTTCCTCGCAAGTGTTTTAAAAAACTTCGCATAAAACGCATGAGCGTTGATCATTGCAGCCTCGGCTAGTATATGCAGCACTCGTCTCCGACTCGTGCTGCAACCCATCCTCGGCTGTAATGACCAACTTCGCTTACTTGTATTATAATGTACTATTCTCGTATTAAGGTTAGTATTTCTTGGCCTATATAATCTTGAATTAGTTTTCTATACATGCATTATAGTTTCATAAAATATTAGCTATAACACAGACTTAGACGCGCCGAGTACTGACAGAAGAAGTTTGTCAAAATGTACCTAATGAAAATGCGCTCGCTATAATTGTATTTACGCTTGCTGGTAATGTAATATTACGAAGAAGCGGCACACGGCTCCTGTGACCCCGACGTAACGTAATCAAAGCAATCTTGTTATCATGTTTGTTATCCACGGCTTTTTTCACCAGCCTCTTTATGGAAATATGGGAACTACGTTAAGTGTTACCTACGTCAAATTTTTTCACATTATTGAGACATGATGTCTTAAACAGGTCATTCTTAGTGCATTCACACACGATGATGCACTGACGCATGCGGCAGATGTCAGTCCATAGAACCACACCCGGTGCGTCAATGCGTCACCGTGTGTGATTCTACGTGCGTTTTCATAAAATTCACAAATGACGGACTGACGTTTGCTGCTCCGTCAGTGCGTCATCGTGTGTGAACGCACTTAATATTCTGACAGTTTTTTAAGGGGATAGTTTGACCATCAAACTGAACAACATTCTCTATGGGACCAACATCGAAATCGCGAAAAAAAATATCAGTTGTCCCATACACTTGGTTCGAGTAGGTTTGCAGTTTTGTACGGTTTCGTATGTTGTGTGGTAGTGTGGCTGTTGGTACGGAACGCTCCGTGAGCGAAAAGCCCGACTCGCACTTGACCGGTTTTATTTGAAAATGTTGACAGTAAACATGTCAAATACGACTAAGTTTATGAATCAAATAAAACATATTAGTGCTAACCAACAACATGACTGTATACTTAATTTGTGTGAGTTTTTGTGTCAATACTGACAAAAATTTGCTAATATTTTATTTAAGACTGGGGGTTTATACTCTGAATTGGAATCCGAGATCAAAAATTTCAAACAAAAGAGCCTCTTTTGTTTGAAATTTTTGATCTTGGATTCGATTTCAGAGTATAGTATACAACGTGTTAATGAATTAACGCGAAACTAGAAAGTAGTTTGTTTAGAATCGAAAGCAGAATCGAATATCATAGTTTCAACATAGGTAATTTTTTCAAAATATAAATTTTTGCGCCACAACCACACCCCTTAAAGTAATGCAACTGTTTACCCTAACACCCCGTATTAAAACCTGCACATAATGACAAGTAGGTACCTAAGTTAGTCCGAAAGATATCCATAACGATTTAGTTCGAATCCCCGAACACTCGCGGTGATACGAAATGTACCAAAGTATAATTATGTGAATTAAGTAATGCCATTAAATGCGAGCACACGCAACGCGGCGGCTGAGCGTGGGATGATAACGATACATCAAACAGTCCTACCTAGCGCCACTTACTTCATCAACATTTATAAACAAGCCTTAAGCTACGTAGCACTGTCTTTCAGCCCATCCTTGAACGGAGCCCATCTCAAAGACCTTTACTCCAATGACATAAATACTAAAATGGCTTATTTCGCTTCACTTCGTACGTTATAAAATAATTTTCAGGATGAAAATAGCGTCCTGTTTAATTAAGTATCAAAATAATATGGTTCAGCATACAGAAGAGCTTCATATCACGGACCTGACTTCATATCACATAAATTATCAATTAAAGGGCCACACCGCGTATTTCTGTCGTACTGTCTGTCTAATAGGCTATCATGAAATTTCTCTTTGATATTCGTAGCCACTGGCTATTATTTATATTCTGAGATTCGTTGACGATTCATAAATAGTCAGATCTATTTTATAAAAAGTTTCGTTAAATTTTTAGTAAGCGGTCTAGGTACAATTTGGAACTGGCTTACGACTTCGTTCCGGTTGCGTTTGAGACTGCGGGTCCTTGGGGTACCGATGCCAAAATTTTTGTGCAGGATATCTGGCGGTGGTTGAGAGTTTTTTTGTGCAGAGAATATCTTTGGCCATCCGAAGGGGAAATGCCGCTAGGGTCAAGGGGACCATAGAGCCCGGATGCGTAAGGCTGGACCAGGAAGTTGGAATAGGTCACGAATAGGTATTGTCTATACCGGCTGGACCTTTGAGTGAGCGGTAATCTTTATGTTAACGAAGCGTGTTGCAGATTTAAAATGTTTAGAATCAAGATTTTGACAAAACTTTTATTCTAAACATTTTAAATCTGCAACACGCTTCGTCAACATAAAGACTACTTTTTATTTATTTTTGACGAATCATGTTGCATATTTGAAGCTGTTCTTTCATTAACAATTAAAAAAAAAAATGTTCAGATAAGTTTTTAGTCTACAAATATTGTGAATGACCTACTGTATAGAGATATATTGAGTACCTATGAGCCATGAGGTTTATAAAAGAAAATTAATTATAAAAGTGATCGTATAAAACTTTAAATTTATTAAACTTCTTTCACTTGCTTCATGTAATCGCTTGCTTTGTGTAATCGCTTAGGTACATTAACTGTCTCTGGTGTAAAATTCAGATATCTAATCCGATGAATGTTGTAATCCAACACCGTCTATCCCGATGGAGCTTAAATGTTGTAAATTAAACTTGCCTGCGGCGAACAATTCTCTACAAATTGGTTTTGAAGATGAAGAAATGGTTAAAATTTAATGTCATGACTTTAGCTGATATGCCTACACAAAAATAAAGACGAAATATATTGGTTTGGTCGGTCCACGAATAAATAGGATTTTCGGCCATGATCAGCGTAATATGATTTACGGTGACATCTCAACCCCGCTCACGTTTCGATACATCCTGCGTAGTTCGCACGGATTTACCCTAATTGACGGGATTTCTATATTACTTTTACCGAGCCTTCGCCTAAAACTTATATATGTATATCTGTCGTTCCTTTGTTTACCTCCGAACCTTTTTCTTTTAGGTAATGTTTTAACGTGACAATATTTTTTATCATTCGATGTTCTTGTCCGGTAGGAGATTGCGGCGTTAAGTCGTGTTTCATATAGTAAGTATTTTTTCAAGGAACTAGGAATAAGGAATGAAACGTGTTGTAATTGTACCTAACTAAATATTTATATACAAAATTAATACTACATAAATTTCACGGTAAGAAGAATACACACAAACAACACGAATGATTGCTGTATCTAGGTCAAAAAGAAATATTTCCCGTTGCCCGTTTTACTACGTGTTTCTACAATTGTTTCTCTGAAGCAGAGTGCTCATATTATTTATTTATAAGTACATTACCTACTACTATACCTTAACAATGGAATTACATTTCATGAAATTCAATTGTACGAGTATAGAATTGCACTGCGCAATTCTATATAATAAATGGGGAAAAGACACATAAGATTATTTCGATGCATTTGCACAAAAATACTTTTATATTTTAATTTTCGGTCGCAAAGCAAAGACATGCATGTAATGAAGGTATACGCACCTCCTGAAATCCCTGCTCCAGCAAGCGTAGATGACGGGGTTCATGGAGGAGTTGACCCAGCCGAGCCAGGTCACCACCACGTTCACGACCTCCTCGTGCGCGATGCAGGCCGAGCAGATGCCAGACAGCAGGTTCACCACAAAGAACGGCAGCCAGCACACTATGAATACGCCCATCACAATCCCGAGAGTCTTCGCTGCTTTTTTCTCCTTCGCAAACTTGGCAAGCTTGCGTGACAATGAAAAGTTTTTAGGCAAATGTTTTCCATGGGCCACATTGCTGAGGCGCGTCGTGGATCGTGAGAGTCCGTTGTTCTGCAAAGCAGTGAGGGGTTCCTGATCGGGGTCATCGGGCGTGCAGACGCCGTGGCAGGCGTCGCTGCGCTGGCGCATAGTCCCGCCGCGGTGGATGCGCAGCGTCAGCTCCAGCTCCCCGCTCGGCCTCATCACTTGCTTTGTTCCGATCTTTAATGAACGTGTCTGAATTGTAGCCGCACGGTATATCCGGTAATATGTAAACACCATTACGAACAGTGGCAAATAAAACGATATCGTGGAGGAGAATATGATGTACTCAAGATTTTCCGTAAATGGACACTTATAATCGGGCACTTCCTCCACTCGCACTGCGCGCCACCACACAATTGCAGGAAAGGATATGGCACCGGAACACACCCATACAGCCGCAATAAGGATAGCCGCTTTCCGTCCGCTCATCCGCATCGGATAAGTTATAGGATCCGTGATGGCCCAGTATCGGTCTAACGAGATCACGCACAAGTTCAGGATGGAGGCGGTACTGAACAGTACGTCAAGCGACCGCCATACGTCGCACCAGTCCAGACCGAAGAACCATGTATGTTCTAGGACTTCATATAGTGCAGAAAATGGCATAACTACTAGTCCAACTAAACAATCCGCCACGGCCAGAGACGTTACGAAGTAATTAGTCGAAGTATGAAGGTAGCGCTCTCTTATGACGGCCAATATGACTAGCATATTGCCGAATACTGTCGTCAGGGAAAATAATAGAAGAAAGCTGACGAGCAACGCTCGGTCCTGCAGTAGCTTGATATAGTCATTCCAATGCTCCAACGATTCATCTGTGCTGTTCAAGAGTGAGGTGTTGAGTCCGGAAGAGTTGAACTCTAGCACGATATTAAAGGTCTTGTTGAATATTTCCAGCGCAAACTGAGGTCCCCTGGACGTAGCGTTCAGTTGGCCTCTTGCCACTGGTATATCTGGTTCGGTAGCGTTCATATTTTCTAGAGCTTACTCGTTCAGTAGCACCATGGTGACTATTTATATTTTCCTTGTTTCACCCGCAGCCATTTCGATATTACGTTCTTGGCAGGCATTGCATTCGTAAACTCCAATTTCTGGCACATGTTGTTTTGGCATTTTTTTTGTCGCCCGCAGATGTGCTTAGCCCCGTTCTGTAACAATACAAACAGAAATGTAAGTTTTTAAATACAATCTAGGAGGTACTTAAGGTGTAGGATCTTAGGAAAATGGGAAGATTAGTTATAAGGGTGGGTGCTTAATATCGTTACTGTCACATTTGTCGTCATCACCGGCTGTTGTCCTTGGTGTGGCGGGACATAAATAGCGCTTAGCGAGGGCGCCGAGATCAAACAAATTGTGTTCTATGGGCCGTAAGCAGCCCGTCCACATGACGGCGCCTGAACCAATCCCCCCGCTACCCCTCAACTCCACGACCAAACTTTACAACACTCGTAGCTTTTGAGTTGTTCTAGTACGTATCCATTTGTATTGAGAACCTGCGTGAAAGGTCGAAAGTTTAAGATTGAAACACAAAATGCTAATAATAGACAACCACAAAATCGCATACGCGTTGTAATCGAATGGAAGCGAGGTTCTATCACTGATCTCCGCGCATTAATTAAGTACAAAAAAATAATCGATACCTTCATATGATCCTAATAATTAACAAGAACATTAACTTTAAATAGGCAGCAATACTTGGCAGTGTGTTATCTAACAAACCACAACTCATCGAACAAAGTTTAGATACCTAATAATTGGTGACACCCAAGCCACGCCGCGCCGCTCCGGGCTTCACTTTATAGGAAAAAATTACGAGAACGTCGTCAAAACTTGTAATTGACAATTTACGAGTTAGATCGTTCTTCGGGAACGTTCAAACTTTATTAAATCCAAACCCAATATTTTTAAAACTTGACAAGCGCCTCGATGTCTTCCGTTAATTAGATGAGAATTTTTCCCAAACTTTACTTCTTAAGCATAATAATTAGATTAGTTAAAATGAATTTGCCTGCGTATCAGCACAAGCCCAATACAGGGTGTAAAATACGTTACATGTCTTAGGGGGTGCTTCAGACCAGCAAAATAAAAGATTTTCATTATGGAGTAAACATCGAAATCGCAAAAACAAAATCAGCCTTTTCATACAAAAATGCAGTAACGATTCGACTCAAATGTATGGGACAGCAGATTTTATTTTTGCGAAGTATTACTAGGATGTTTGTTGCGCCCTGTATAATATTCACGTACAAAATTGTTAAGTAATTTTAAAACACAACAATAAGTTTTTATGTTTGTTTGACTGTTTTTAAAATAAACTGAGAACTGCAATCATACGAGTATGTTATTGTTTTTACTTTACGATTGCTTATTTTATTTCTTCGTAATTTTTATAGTAATGAAATAACACCGATCATCAATCATTTACGGTGTTTTGTTACACCCTGTATTTATCGAGCATGATTATCTATCAGAAGGTATACCTAATTATCCGGTTGTAGAACTTTAAAATATGCGGTCGCCGTCTTATGAGTTTTTTCGTGTTCGAAAAACAACTTAGCTATAAAATATGCGGTCGCCTTCTCAACTGTTTTTTTGACATTAAAATCACCACACCAACACCAAGCAATCACACAATTGGAAACTTGATCGTAGACATTATGTCTTGAACCTTGAGTTGTGTCGCAATTTGAACGGCGAATGCTATCAATCCGAGTTGAATCGCAGCTGATAAATGGTCAGGATCTCTCCGGATAATGTCCATATCCCACGTTCAGGGCTACCACATGAATGTTTAATTTCATGGCGCTTCAATTATTTCCGATTATCTCAGCTCTGCAGGTGTTTCAGTGATCATATAATTTGGGTTTTATAATTGTTAAATGATCATCCTTTTATATAATTGAATTGATTAAAATTAAGGGGATATAATTCGGAGCGCACTCCATACAAACGAAGTCTGGTTATATTGTCAATAACCAATTAAATTCAATGAAATTTTTCAGAAACAATCTAGAAACTAATCTAGAAATTGCGATTTTTCCAGCTCGTATGTTGTCAGATTTTCGTTACAATACAGTTTATTGCTAGGATTAATTTAAGATTTGTATGGAAGTCTGTGAGGCTGTGTAACTTTAAAACTAAGTAAGTATACTATTCTATTCTATTTTTAAAAATATGGCTGCCATCTTTGGTTAATGATTATTTTGCCAATGTCGAGTTTTTATAGCAAAAGTGCTTGACGTTGTACGGTTATATTGAAATTTTGGTGACTTCAAGGGTTGTTCTTATAAAAGAACAATAATCCTGAGCCACCACTGGAGTTCCACTGTAGGCAGGGGATGGGACAACTGACGCGCACTTGACCGCCCAATAGCAGACCCACAAAGCAACTCCAAGTATACAATTTTAACGAATATCTGACAAGATACAAGATTTCTAGATTGTTTCTGAAAAATTTCATTAACTTTAATTTCTTCACTTTATTTCTTTAGTTAATTTAAACACAGACTTCGTTTGTATGGAGCGCGCTCCGAATTATAACCTCTCAAAACTCACTTGAGCCTAAAGTAAAATAATGTATCCCAATTGCGGTATGAAAAAAAGTGCGGTATGGGGCAGGTAAGAATATTATTCAGATGTGGACATATAATCTGGGGACACCTATGTCCAGCAGTTAATATCTTTCAGCTTAAAACAATGATGATGACATTATAGAGAGAGAATTTAAGGTACGAGAAAGGGATAGCTATAGTAAATTACTGCAGTGGCCAGCAAAAGAGGCATTGTTGGACCAACGTGTGAATGTGGGCCGAGGCGAAGCCGATGCACACATACGTAAGTCCATCAATGCCTAGTTTTGGCCAAGTCTTTGTATAGTGCTTTTCTCAAACAACGCGCGGAAATTAAAAACTATCATCTTTTTAAAATCAATGACGAACAACAATAATTATTCCTGCGTTAAAAAAATTAAATTGAATTTGAAATTTAAATAAAACCTTTGATATGTTACCTCCTTGGTTGCCATGTTTCGGAGTCGAACAGATCGTTCCATTTTTAAATTACACGACAGATATGAAGTTTACTATGTAATTTATTTGGCCGCTAAACCACGACAGATATGGATTTTCATACAACGTTTGCCGGCCGCTGCTCGCATGTATTGACCAGTACAGCAATTTCGATTCATCTCGAAGAAGGTTGTCAAAATAATGCTCAAATTTTCAAGCATGTTTGAGAAAAAATTATAAACAGAAAAAACCAATAAGCTTCTCCAAACCGTGCATTATCTGACAAAAGTTTTCGTATCTCGTAAATTCTTGCAGTATTCTTTATCAGTCTCTGGTTCTATTAAAAACGAGCGTTTAACTTGGAAATGCAGTTGGTCGTGAGTTATTAGAGCCAATTCTTTAACAAAGAAGACAAGTTTTATCCGAGCCTTTTCATTTACTTCTGGCGACAGTGACAAATCTGTCAGTTTCGGCGCGAGGGGGGTTCTGTCAGTGATTTATACAATCCAGTACGATAGGGTTCGCTCTTGACGTTATCAATTGAAGAATATTTCGTTTTTCGGCTCTTTTTAGGGTTCCGTACCGGGAAAAGTGAAAACGGGATCCTATTACTAGGTAAAGCGCATCGCATACAGAAGGAGTCGAGGCGGAGTCGAGACGGCGGGCGCCTATGCAAGCGGCGCGCCGCTCGGTTTGGTATGATATACAATTACCGACCGTATCTCACGGTAGCAAAGGCGCACGCCCGCGCCTCGTCGCCGCCTCGACTCCTTCTGTATGCGATGCGCTTAATCCTAAGTTGTCCGTCCGTCTGTCTGTCTGCATGTCCTACCACCTATTTAGGGCTGTAACTTTAGCTAGACAGTTGAAATTGCGTTTTATGCGTTATTATTGCAGATTTGCTAACAAATAAAAAAATTTCAAAAAGTTAATAATTAAGCGGGTCCTCATACAAGAAACTAGTTTTATCAACCTTTTTTTTCTCACTCTTTCGTAGAAACGGTTATAAAAATTAACGTCAAACTTGGTGAGACTAAAGAGAAAACTCTACAGAATAACTACAAATAATAAAAACCGGCCAAGTGTGAGTTGGTCTCGCGCTAAAGATCCCGGAGAAATCAAATTATTTTTGTAAGTTAATAATTATGTCTTGTGATACGGAATCGAGTGAAACGTGTCGTGCGGAACCCTCGGTGCGCGAGTAGCCCGACTCGCACTTGACCGGTTTTATTTACATTGTGCTGGCTATGTAAAAAGCAAACGTACGCTCATGCGTGACTATAATTCCCCAAGAATACTTAATGGTATTGTAACATAGTACCTATATAAAGATTATGCACATTTCACTAGTAGCATAAGCATATGCTCACGACTATATTCCCCGACGGGGTAGTCAGAGATATTCTGAAACCTCAGAACATCCAAGCTTCACCAGTGTACCGAAACTCTGTCCAGTGTGACGGGTGGATAGCCCGTCGCCACGTATAATGGACAGTGGGTACTACAATACATGCATTACACTCTAGTAAGAAACCTTATAATGCCCAAACTTTTTTCAGGTTCAGTGCGATGCGTCGACGGCCCGTCGCCACTTTGTTTTCAATTTCACCCTGTATATTTCCTCCAAAAAAAGGTGGCATGCCCCTACATTCACTCTACAACAACAAATAGTTTTGTCAAAGGCATTGTGTTTCGCTGTTGCTCAATGAATGAATTCATAAGAATTGAAAATTGGTCTTGTGACAAAAACCGCTCTATGAAAAATTGGTTTTGGCGCTAGTTCTCGTTTAGACCAGGAAAACGAACCGCAACGGATTTTAGAATAGTTCAGATTTTATTTTAATTTATGTTTTTGTACCTACTATTACTATATTGACCAACTTGAGGTAATGTCTTCGAAAGTGAGCATTGCTATTTATTCATAGCAATGTTCACTTTTAGAATGTAGTTATAACGTAGGTAGTTAATGTAGTTTTAAATGCAGTTACAACTGCATGCTTCAAAAGATAGTTGTTAGTGGCAGCAACGTTTCTGACCATTCCAATAGGGATTATGGTCGTGAGTGAGTGAGTGAGTGATTCATAAGAATGTATACCAATTATTTCTGCCCTTCTATGGTCAGTAACTTTGATTAAATTAAATTAGCGGAAGATATATGACTAGCCTATAGCGCAATGGACCTCATAAATTGAGCCCCCGTCGCCAAATTAACTTAGTCGCTATTCGAGCAGATTGAGTGCGATATCGAGATACTTATTTTTTTATCTTTGGCGAAATATAGGGGAACCACAATGCCTTCGTGTGATTTTACTCGTTGCACAAATGATTCAAAAAGAAAAAAACAAATCAATCGGTATTAATTTTCACTCGTATCGTAAGTACATTGAGCAGATCCGTTGTTAGATTATGTAATGCAAGAACGTCACCTACCTTCTGCTGTTTTAATTTAATTAAAGGTCAGTAATTAACAACCTCAAATAATTACATAATTACATTAGTAATATTACTAATTTAATAACAAAGGAAAACTAATTTAAGTTGATTGCAACGGTACAGACTCAGAATGAGAACACTAAATATTGCGGTGGCATTCTCTCGGCTGCCAGCAAATTAATAAAATGCTACGTTTGTAATGTAGCTGGCATGCCTGTCATGAATATTAAGTTGTTTGGGCCCTTTTTGCTTGGGGTGTGTGACTTTATATGGACCAATGGCGTCAAATGTGTTTTCACCTCACAAGCTCGGAAAGATTCTGTTTATCATTCGAAATCTGAGTGCAAAAGTGCATTTTATCCGCTAGCGTGCAAAGAGTTTTTAAAATTCGAATCTTTCTATTCAATATTTGCCTATACTGCCAGTCCAGATAAAAAGATAGTAAAAACCAAACGTGCGAGAAAGACAAAAAACCCACAAAAAACTTATGTTGCTATTTAACGAACTGTGCATAATTATATTCGTGCATATTATTGTCTTCTCTTTTTCGCGTATAGGTTTGTCCTTCACTACAATTTATTTTAGTGGTGACCAAGAAGTTTGAAATCCTCTATAGTGGAGCACAGACTGCCTAACAAGCGGTGAAAAATGATAATAATCCTTGGTGGTCGGTAATGATCGTTCTTCTCCGTAGTTGTTTTAGTGACGTTAACTTTGTCCCTTTCTAATGTATGTCTTGGCATGACGTCACTCAACTGTCGTTCATGCCATTGTGACGTCATTGGAATAGAAAGGGACACACGTAAAATTGGAAATATCGACGACGGAGACGAACGTCAAATTTTCTTGTATCAATGCTTGTAAGGAGGAGTGCTATCCTTTATGATTTAAATTCATGGTGGTGACAAAGAGATTATACCTCAATATAATCTCTTTGAGTAGCAATATCTCTTGTCTTCTCTTTTTCACGTATAGGTTTGTCCTTATTTGCATTTGCATATAATAATTTATCCAGTATACCGTGGGATAAAAATATCGTTTAAAATAATATACATTTTAATTCTTCTTGTTTACCTATGAGAAGTTATTCCTTTACATTTCCTTACATTTCATGAATTATTTGCGCAGTGTCTCAGCTCTATGCATCTAAACTCAGTGCTTGAACCTAACATTTTCCTCGCTGTTGTAGGGTGAAAAATTTAATGTTTCGCTCGGCTGCAAAATTATTCTGCGTCTCGTACCGTTGAAACCATGGAGTAAGAGGAGATGGCATATCGGCTTGTTTCTATAGAAAATTATGTCGCCGACAAAGGGGGTGAGGGACGGGCGAGGGGAGACAAAAAGCTTAGGGGAGCGTGTCATTTCTCTATGGTCGCAGTACAAACTAGTGCACAATTGGTGGTTACTGTGCACACTTTGTTACACCATCTCTACCAAGGGGAGCGTGTAATTTCTCTATGGTTGAAACCTTCGCATCGCTCAGGATTCTATATTTGAACCACTCGCTTCGCTCGTGGTTCAATCCTAGTATCCTTCGCTTCCTCAGGTTTCAATACAAGTACTCGCGCCAAAAAACAACTTTGCAGTCTAGCATAACAAATAACGATTTTTTTATATACAATACAATAATTTCATTGGTGGCCACCACAACTGTAAAAAAAATACAACACCTACTCATACCCATTTTCAATTTCAAATTCATTCATTAAGAAGTACAAGATACAGGTATAGTGAAATGTGACAGTAGACCTAGTTAGTTAGGAGAGAGGGGAGCAAACATTATGCAAAGTACAAAATCCCATTTACCACGTGTTACCGCGCAGCGCTCGCCAATGTGGGTAATGAAGTTGTTTATCGGCAGGAAGTGGATTCACGCCCCTCTCATGCAATGATTTTCCTTTTACAACACTCTTTTTTTCCGTTAAGGGGCTACCTCCTGGTTTTACCATGAAATTGGGTAACTTTGTAACCATTTTATTCATTAGGTCTATGGCACTTTTTGAGCTGAAAAATAAACTGAACCATCTACACGACATGAGAAGTGATGTGGTTTTTCTAGAAATCGATTTTAAGAGGCTGAAATGTGCCAAATTGAGCTGAATCAGGACCGTTTTGTATAGAACCTATAGCTCTTAAAATTACCAAAAAAAATACAGTTATAATTGATCGTATTTCTGATCTGGTGGCCGAAGCCGAAACACGATTTAGTAAACTTCACACGATAGAAAACCTCTTCGAAGTAGCCTCTGAAAACTACTTAAATTCGAACTTTACTCAGTTCTGCTTTGAATAATATTCATGATATTAAACACAATTATGAGTCATTTGTTAACAAAGCACGTGGTCGTTTTCGATTTTCAATAAAGTGATTCATTTATTTAAAATCATTTATTTTGTGGTTTTTCACTAACGCCCTTTCATTCCAAGCAGCGACTATGTAGCGCTTTCTCTGTCACTCCCACTCAAACCGACAGAAAGCGCGAAGGCGCCCTGCTGGATGGACCTGTTTCGCTCTTACGCGATCGGCTCGCGAAGTAAAAACAATTCAATTTGTCATATTTATGCATGTTAAGAAGTTTCTGTGAATTAAAAAGTTTTTACTAGGAGTAAATATAATTTTTGAGTGCATTTACAGTTTGTGCAAATGTTCTTTTTGGACACTAAACGAAAAATAAACAAGAAAAGAGCTATTAAACATTCATACAAAATAATTACCGTCATTGAAGTTATAAAGTAAGTGATTTCTTTGTGAAAACAATTAATTCGTACCTATTACTGTTGATTTGATGCAACTCTTAAAAAGATTATAATAATTCATGAAGAGAAGCATTCCAGTACTGCTTATGGATATGACCGTTAATTTCGCGTCAGTTTGTTAAGCTATGATGGTCGAACAGGTAAGACGTTGGGCCGTCGTTCAAGGGGTCGGGAGTTCGGATCGTCGGATGTTAAAATGATTTCTTTTTTTACTTTTTTTTTTATTGTAAAAATCATTTTTTCATTGTTATTTTAATTTACAATGAAAATTAAAAAAAAACTTTTAATAATAAGATTTATGGTTGGTACAAAAAAAAAGAAAAATTATTATATTAATTATCTATCCCGTTGTGTTATCATTTTAGTAAAGTTAAATAAATACTATGATTTAAATAGGTTTTCCGATCATGTAATTTTAATTATTTTGTTAGATAACTATCTCACTAATTACGGTCTACATACATTCCTACATCTCTAGTATGTTTCGGATGAACCATCAGTCCATTCACCACCGACCTTTCGGCTTCGTCATTATCATGTGACACTGATAGACCGGTGGCCGACTACAACCAACCCTATCTTACGAGTTTAATAAACAAATTCATTTATGTAGCTAAAGTAGACTAATTAATATAACTGCCAAATAACTTAGTCGGCTGCGGCGCAGCTTGGCACGTTTTCCGGTATGAGGGAAAAATTGGACCCTAGAAACAACACATTTTACCTCATCGATTTATAGAATGGAACTAGTCTGTAGGTCTAGACACCGATTAGTAAAGCCAAAAACATCTGGTCGGCCTCACCATATCCTGGCACACTCATGGGTTCGACCGAATTCAGAGTGCTACTCGGAATGTAGATTTTATCTCGAGTAAATGAATAAAAGGGTGAATGTCCCTAGCAGAAAAATTTCACGGCGTTGCTGAAAACGGTAGTGCAGAAGGCTCATAATTATGTTGTTGTGTTATTTTTTTCTGGAGAAAAAATGTAGTCCTCTTCTTCGGGCAACATATAAAATTAAGCTAAAAATCTTATTTATAAAAAAAAAAGGTTTTAGGCCCGTTTTATCATCACGGTGGATCGTCCGCAACACTTTTTTGATTACTAATTGATTTGTAACTTGAAAACAATTTCTTATTTGGATGAACTTCTACCGTAACTTAATTGACATATTATAACAGCTGTAGTATCGAAAGCAGACATCATTGTTTAGCTATTTTTCCTGCAAAAGTTCTGACAAGTTTAAAAACAGCTGTCCCGCGATGCAATATAATTTCGGTGGACAAAAAGTTTTTCTGGAATAGCTCTGTCCAGAATGCGTTTATGCGTCGCATTCCTCGCTTGCATCTTCAATTAGTCATGCTCAAGGGTAAGGCGCAGACGCACCAGTAGCATCATGCTGCAGTTTCACATAAAAAACGTAAAAAAGTCCGCGATAAGACTGCCTTATTTTGTGCCTACTGTTTTTTCTCTCTGCATTACTGTTCATATTTTGGTGTGAAATAAATTATATTTGATTGATTAATTGAAAATCATTTCGTTGGTATAGGCGCAAAAAAATCTTCATTTCGGTTGCCGGTTGTATTTCATCTATTGATTTTTTATTTTGTTTGAAATCTGTATATTGTAAGTGCTCAATACACTAATTTGAATTGATTGATGTTGATGATACTATAATCAACATTGAACTTTTTCAGATATTTTAGAATTACCTTTCTTTTCTCATTACGATGTTCTCATTCCGGTGGATTCGGTGGACTAAAATGGCTAGTGTCCGACCGAAACTAGTTTTTACAACCGAAACCGAAACTGAAACCGAATTTCGGCTTCGGTTCTAGTTTCGGCCGAATCCGAAACTGAAACTTCCTTATGACATTATTCTTCCCTACTTATTAGGTTTTTTTTCAATGTAGTTAGTTGCCAATATGTGTTTAATGTTCACAGAAGCAATTAATTTGATAAATTTCTAAGTAGTTTTGTTGTTTTAAAATTAATTTTATTATTTCTACTTTACATGTAGGTAGGTACACGGTGTGTGTTTACGTATCTATCTATCTATAGGGTGAGTTGAGGTATGTTTTAAGTGAGTAAAATAATCAGTGAAATCAGTTTTGAACATCAAATCACGTAGGTAAGTAATAAAAATATGTACATGGCCTATCTTTTTGATATATAAAATGATTTTTTGTAAGAATATTAATTAAGTTAACTGCCATTTATTTCTGCATATTTATAGACTTGAACAAAAACACTGAATACCTACATGGTGTACCTACATGGTGGTGTATTTTATTCATTACTTATATAAGGTCTAACAAAATTAGGTGAAACTATTTTAAGGGGAGGATCAGACCATCAAACTGAACAACTTTCTCTATGGGACCAATGTCGAAATAATTTTTTAAATAATATTTACACTAATCTACTAAATATTTTGCTATCATCCCTGAATAGGGACCTGTGTTTTGTTTACTGTGTACGCCTGCGCATGCGGCGGCTTCCTTTGAACTCAACGCGCCCCCACTCCCGCCCTTGCTTGCGTTGCGACCTTTGACCTTGCTTTGACGATTTGACGTCTTCAGTAGCGAGCGCACGCGCACGCCGACCGGTCGAAACGTTTTGCAACAATTTCAACTGTGGAATATCGCGCGCCTCACTCAACCTCTGGCAAGGTTATGTCATTACGTGAAATCCTTTACCATTATGAACGTGACAACTAGTGACAAGTGTACGGACCTAGCTACTTGGACGATACTTACGGACTTCGGTGAATAGGCAGAGGTATTGAGTGGCCTGACCTGAACTTACGCCACTTGATTTCCATGTATGCAAAAACATTAGTGCATTAAGCAAGTAATCACTACGTTTTACATTAGTGTACAGACAAACAGGACGACGGTTAGATGGTGAGAACCACCAGTGAGCTCCGACAACGGATAGTGACCGCACACGTGATGTTATTAATACGATTGAGACGTTTTAATCAAAAAGTGCAAAGACACTTCCAAAGACGCGCAATAAAGTTCATTGAGAACGGTGTGGGATATGTACAAAATTGAATGTAAGTACAAGTACCTACTTACCTACTTACCATACCATTTGGATTACATTTTTTAAGCAAAATGCTACGTTCATCCCCAACTGCATAGTCAACCCAGCCAGCTCGCGGGGCCCCGCGTAGGTTCAGTGACCTCGCCTCGTACCGCACGCCCGCTTCGCCACACTCGTTCACAGCAGAACAGGGCCAAATCCAGTGGTAGATATTATTATTTTTTACTTTTAAACAGCAGATTTTTTTTCCGCCGATTTCGATATTGGTCCCATAGACAAAGTTGTTCAGTTTGATGGTCTGATACTCCCCTTAAAATAGTTTCACCTAATTTTGTTAGACCTTATATAGGGTCCTTCTTAATATGCTGACACTTTTCAAAGGGGATGATCAGACCATCAAACTGAACAACTTTCTCTATGGCACCAACATTAGGGATTGCAAATCCGTTAAGATTCTGATATCCGGATTTTAGGTAACGGATTTGGGACCAATCCGGATCATCTGGATATTTCGAATTTTGAGGACATTAATTGGTTGATTTAATATTTTAGTTATTATTTTGCATTGCATTATGATAAATAAACGCAATTATTAAAAAACCACTTGTAGGTACCTATCAAAATCAACAATATTTTGCATTGTGCAGTACCTTAAAATCAACGATGGATGCGAGAAAAGCGAGCTCGACAATTCTCAGGACTATGAATCAGTTATTACAGAGCTGTTTCGGTTAAAATATGTAAAAAGAAAAATAGTAAAGTTTAAACTTTGAAAAGTGTGAAGCACGTTTGAAATTATGATTTTGAATATTCAGAAAAATGATACTTCTATGAACCGTTTTAGAATAACTGAAGATCTGAAAGTAAAATTTCGAAAGTAATTGGTTACAATGCAATCTAATACCAGGACGAGCGAGATGCGAGTTCGTGATTTCCAGTTCATGCAGATTTCAATCTGGGCAATGAAGCAAAAACTAGACCTAGCTTATGATTTTCCTACATTATAACTCAATTGTAGATCTAATGCCGAAATAGAGTTGATTTGTTTAGGCAATAAAAAATTTATGAAGCGAAAGTGCTCTTAAATTCCCAGGATAATAATTCGGTTGCAGCGAGAGCACAGTGTCAGAGTACAAATAAAATAAAATTGACAGAGCTAAGCGAGCTCAAACATTTTGACTCTATTTTTGATTTGCCCGTTGAACACATCGAGTTTCACTGACTTTTCACGAAAGTGGACAGTCATCCTGGATTTCTGTTAAATCCGCGAAGGCCTGGGCCGAGCTTACCGTTTACTATGCCCAGAAGTAGGAGTTTAAATTAAGAATGGAGTAGGTGCAGAACTGCTCATCTAACCGTTCGAGCTTTTTTTTTTTATTTTAAAACATCCTAGGTTTATTTTGAATAGCTGCGTGAAATTCAGTGAAAACGAGAACTAAAGTACAGAAACAACTAATTTTGTGGATATTGACGAATGGGAATAAAACCCAATCGGTTCCGAAGCCTTAACATCAATGAATAATACTATTTAAGCCTACCAAGAAAATGTTCGTAAAATCCGGATTTCATTTTTAAATCCGGATTTTAAAACTGAACCGAAATTCACGGATATCCGGATATTTCGGATAACGGTTTATCCGGATTGCAATCCCTAACAACATCGAAATCGCGAAAAAAAAATCTGCCGCTCCATACAAAACTGTAAACCTACTCGAGCCAAATGTATGGGTCAGCTGATTTTTTTTTTGCGATTCCGATGTTGGTCCCATAGAGAAAGTTGTTTGACTTGATGGTCTGATCATCCTTTTAAAAAAGTGTCAGCATATTAAGTTGGACCCTGTATATTAAAGGGTGTGCTTCAGTCCATCAATTTGAACAACTTTTAGTAAACCTCAACGGCCATTCGGCCCAAATGTGTGGAACAGCAGATTTTTTGCCATTTCAATGTTGGTCCCACAGTGAAAGTTGTTGAGTTTGATGGTCTGACTGAAGACACTAAAAAGTATGTAACGCAATTAAAGTTTACACCCTGTATAGGTACATCACTTAAATAATATAATGTGTACCTAAAAGTAACTGATTGCAATTTTGTTTAATATGTATATGTAACACATAATTTTACGCCCGTCTCCCTTTGGAGTGGGCAGAGACAATATAACAGCCAGACAAATATCAGTTTCTAAAAACGTTATTTTAATCAAAAACAAGGTCAAACAAAGTTAACTAGATAGACCAAATAGGTACCAAAACTTTGCAAAATCTTCAATCACATTGCATAAAAATACAATAATTGAAATGATTTTGATTATTTATTAAAAAGGTACTTTAATAAATATTACCTGATTAGAAATAATATAACAAAATTGAACATAACCTCTAAATTCACAGTAATTCACAGCGCAAGACATAAACATGGGAAGTGAATTCGACGCTCCCCACTACACCGAAGACCAGGCGATAACTCACGAACATAGTTTCGGTTTCGGCCGTTTTTCTGCCTAAACCGAAACCAAACCGAAACTCCAAATTTGGGCCAAAACTGGCCGAATCCGAAACCGAAAACGAAACTTCGGTCGGACACTAAAAATGGCCTTTAAATCCCAACCGAAGTAAAAAGTACCACAGAAATCATGACTAACATAATTTTTAGTACTTAAACCATTCAAAAACCAAGTCATTGTGCTAAGAAATTTCATGCTTCCTTCGTTCGCTCCAACATTTTACTTCAATATTACACATCAATTTACAATTTTAGCTATTTACAAAGCTGGGAATCATTGAACACGCTCATATCGCTCTTAACCTTTTCGTGCTAAACTATTCTTTTATATTTATCACAAAAAGCACGTTAATGTAGAAAAATAAAGGCTTTCATTTGTAAACTTTTACACTTCGGTGCATAAATTTTTCGTTTCGGTGGATGTTTTTATTTCGGTGTCTGTTAAAAAAAACAACATTATTTTTCTCAGTAAAATCAGTCCGGCCCGGAAACATGCCTTGCTAAGTCTTGGCCGACCAAAGCATATTTATGTAAACAGCGTTGATAGGACTATACAAACATATACCTACATTAACTCTATGAGGTAAAATCTACCTTTCGAGTAGCACCCTAAATTCAGTCGGACCCATGAACGTGCCAGGATATGGTGCGGCCGACATGATTTTCTGCAAATACTGCAAACCCCTCATACTATTTGTAATTAACACATGAAACCAAGTTAAACTTTAGGTATGTAGTTAAGTTAATAAGTTATTTCGTTAGATCTAACAACATAAAAAAAAATGAAAATCAGAAAAGCTATGCAAAAACAAAGCTTATATTTAAGTTTACTAAAACGATAACACAACGGGATAGATAAGTAGGTTATTAATTTAATAATTTCTTATTTTATTTTTTGTACCAAGCAAACTAAAATAAAACCTTATTTACAAAACTAAGTTATGTTTAGTCTTCTTAGGATACAAAATATTTGTTGATTTGTAGAATGTGTACAATACACTTATAAGATTGGGTTGGTTGTTCTTGGCTACCGGTCTATGATCATTGATCAGTGATGATCACTGTCTGTCATGCTATCGGACTCAAACTCGGTAGGTCTGCTGTCAACTACAGTCTTAATCTTTAAAAAAAAAGAGAAAAAACAATTCTAAAGTGTTTTTCAGTAACTACCTTGGTAAACTTGAGTTTTCAAAATTTTACTATCTATTAATATTAAAATGTAGAAATTAGAATACTGTAATACCCTTTTTTTATTTTTTCTTTGTAAAAAATGTACAATGGATATTAATTTAAAGACAATAATTGTCTTTTAATCAATATCCATATAAAATTTTAATAAAATCATTCATTTAAGCGCCATCTGTTGAGGTGATTGATGATCATTTCGTCAACTTAGCGATGTTCTTAGTTGTTTTCGATCAAATTCTTGAGATGGCGGTAATGTACAAGTTTATTTTACTTTGTCAGGGGTAAGCGTGAGGCACGGGGGTTGTGGGACTTGTGGGCGGGGCTTATAGTGCGATCGCTCAAGGCCATCGGCAACCTTCAGCCCCTTAAGCTCAGGCCACACAGAGGCGGTCCTGCGGGAAAGCGGGCCGGCGGCGGTTCTGCGGGAAGCGAATATCTGCGGACCAGCGTAGATTTGTGTGTGTTTTGTAGTGTATGGTGTTGTGGAAAGGACATGTCCGAGTATGTATGTCCCCTGTAACAGAGAAATAAGCGCTGGTCCGGAGATATTCGCTTTCCGCAGGTCCGCCCCCGGCCCGCTTTCCCGCAGGACCGCCTCTGTGTGGCCTGAGCTTTAATGAATAAACCCGAAGAATAGGGAATCTATAGTCACCCCTTTTTTCCAGTTGTAACCATTTTATACTCTTAAATTTTTAATCGCAAGAAAATGAAAATTTACAATATTGCTCACGACACAGTTTAGAATGATGTGGTTTACTTACTTTTTCGAAATTAATAAAAATCATCTCAATTTTTCAAAGAACACGCGCTCGTTCGCATCGATTAGTATGGAGAGTCGTGGTCCTGGGATGATACGACTTAAAATACTATACTTTTTATTGATAACAGAGTTTCGGATATGCGGATATTTCGTAGGTATAGGTGATATAGAATCATCATCAGCCTATACAGGGTGCAAATTAAATGAGTTACATACTTAAAGGGTTGCTCCAGACCATAAACCTGAACAAAATGGGACCAAAGTTGAAATTGCAAAAAAAACTATCCATGTAAAGTGCCAGCCTGATTGGATTCCCGCCATCTACACGTTATTTCCAACGTTCGTTATTTTTTTTCTTCTTATCGTGTGGGCAGCAAACCCTGGGGATCATAACTTTTCAAACCGCCTTACGGCTTCTGATGTGGTTTTTATGTAACGACTACTACCACCAGAGATAGTAGCCGGGACCAACAGCTTAACGTGTTATGCGAAGCACGAAGTCATCTTTCTTTTTCAGACAATAAGAAGATTATTGGGTTCCGTAGTCAAACAAGGAACCCTTATACTTTCGTCCATTCTGTCTCTCTGTTTGTCTGTATGCCCCGCCTCAATAAATCGCTCATTTTTGCACTCGAAAAAAAATCGACCCTTTCCTATACACCGAAAGAGGGGTTGGGAAACATTTTTTTTTTTTAATTATATCTATTGAGGTGTCGTTGTATAGGTCTTGTCCAATGGAACAAAACTACCATAGAACCTTAATCGTTGTAATGCTTACTGTCTCGAGATCTGCGCTCAAATAGGTTCAAAATTTTCTTTTAGTTATGAGAATCGACATTACTACGATTTTCTTATTCTACTTATGTAATGGCTACGGAACCCTATCATGAGTGAGTCCGACACACTCTTGGCCGGTTTTATTATTTGTTGTTATATTGTAGAGTTTGCACAATAATCGTACCAAGTTGGACGCTTTACGATAGAGCGAGAAGGAAAAACGTTGATTAAAACTAGTTTCTTGTGTCCTAACTACAAATTTTCATTCAAATCTGGCTTCCTAATACAGAAGATACAGCCCTCTGAAGCGGAATAGGGTTTCGTTTTCACCCTTTGGATACGGAATTAGGGTTGCCAACCATAGTACACGGATTAGCGGGATATTTGCAATCAAGGTGCGGGACGTGGCTCAAAAAAGCGGGACCCAGCTAGTATATAAGGCGAAAACAATGAGGCAAAGAATAACAATAAAAATTGGTTGCCTTATACTTTTGTATGATTTTACAAAATAAAAGTGACTACCAAGGGGTGCAAGGAAAGAGCAGTTTGAAGAAATCTGAGTTCGTCAGGCGCAACCTGGACAGTCAGCCTCGATACTAACATTGCTAACTAACTAGTCGTTCCACCTAAGCATGAGTAATTGAAATTCGATATGGGTCATGCTGATACGAAAGAAGAAGTAAAAGAAGAAGAATAGGTACATCTACCTACGAAACTTAATAAAGTTCTTCTTAAATCACTTCTTCTGAGTCAACTGAGCTCACAAATATGTACTTCTGACAGTCTGACAGAAAGGTTAACCAGAAAACGGGACAATATAGGCGTCCCGAATACAGCTATCGCGGGATGCATCCTCTAACGCACTTAGTGCGTTCACACACGATGACGCATTGACGCAGCGGCAGACACCAGTCCGTCATTTGTGAAGCAAGGAGTTGTATGAAACCGCACGTATTAAGCCTTGTTCGCAACTGGTTTCGTTCAAGTAAAAAAAATTCCTTCACCGTAACTAGTTTCGGAACTGCGGTTTCGATGGTGGCCGAAGCGGTAGAAGCACACACGGTGACGCATTGACGCGGTTGTGGTTCTATGGACTGTCATCTGCTGCTCCGTCAGTGCGTCATCGTGTGTGAATGCATTAAGGGTCTAGAAGCGGGACGTCCCGCCTCTCGCGGGACATTTGGCAACCCTATACCTTCGATCAAAATAAAATGAATGGATAGGCCTTAGGCGAACATTTCAAACCAGAAAAATGAGGCAAAACAAATGAAAGGTTTACTTCAAATTTGTATGCAAGTGCCCTAGATTTGACAGATAATGGCGCTAGTTTGTATGGACCAAGTGCACCAGTAGTTTACTTCAACTTATCGCGCTTTAGGCCTATCCATTCATTTTATTTTGATCTAAGCCCTATACAGAATCCTAAAATCAAAACTAAATAACACTTATACAAATGTATAACCAAAGCAGGCTGAAATCTTCCCGCAGTTCTATAAAATGATAAATATTATATACAAGATTTTCCTTTATTAAGACTCTCACTTCATAGCAGCAGCTGGCGAAATTTCATTGAAATCTTTTATTAAGATGCGAATTTGGAGAGGTACGGAAAGTATATGTTATGTGAATTTCTAAGAAATATTCGGAGCATGTTTCCATGCGAGGCCGTTAATGTGGTAGGTTTACTATTGAAATTTATTTGGAAATGGAGAAGTTCGTTTTTGGGTATTGCTTTATGATTTCTTCTTTAGACCTAATAAAGTTAAAGTAAGTTGGTACTATTTGCTACTTTGTTATTGAACCGCCGCGACTATGTCCGCTCAAATTACAGCTTTGAAATAAAAGTTTCATCAAAATCGATTGAGTAGTTTTTGCGTGGTCACCACGCAATTTTATTTAGTACCAGATACCACATGTGTTTCTTAAGTTTCGCCAACTAATTAAATTTAACCTTATATACCTAATTTTTGCGGACGAAGCAGCTGGTAAACTCTAGTAAAAGCCCGACCAGAAAATAAAAACCTCGCCATGTTGCGGAAAATTATTGGAACTAATTTTTGTGCTTGGAACACTGACATTAAAGGTTATATTCGATTGCAGTGCCCCCAAACAAGGTGTTTTATATTTCTGGTCAGGCTTTGCCTACCTACATACTACCACAGCGTACTACTACCTACTTATTAACTTTTCTTTATTTCCCTATGGTATCATGTGAAATTGAAGACCCCATTCTGTCCCACGATTATGTCACGAGTAACAAACATCGCGATGACATCTTATCATGATTCATGACCAACAAAATTGCTTTGAGACTACGTTTTTAGGGTTCCGTAGTCAAGACCGTTATAGTTTCGCTTCGCCATGTGTAATTTGAAAAATATTTTTAGTTTACTTCCCCTACACGTTAGCTTGTTAGCTATTTTTGCTAGATTCATTCCGTATCGGAATTCCGTATGTATGTGGCGGACCTAAAGCAAGCGCGGGGGATACTAGAGACGCGGGCGGCGGAGGTCAAGGGCGAAAAAAATTGACGCGTGCCCTCCGTGCCTTCCGTGTGCTGCTAGCGCTGGCCTGCCGCGATAAATTGGAATGAATTGCATTTCACTTATTCCTTAATTTTCAAGTTCTATTATTTAGGCACGTGTTGATTAATACCTACCTAGGTACTTGAAAACTAAAATTTATTAAAAATAGTTGAAAATAGAGAATCGAGAACCAATTTAGATGAAATTTAGTGTAAATTTGAAGATTTTTTTAAAAGTTTCATTCTTTAATGACTGGCAAATATTTAATTAAGTAGGTACTAAGAATATTTTTTGTAAGGTTACATTATTTGACTGACCAACATGTACTAAAATAATGTAAAAAATAATAAAGAAAACATTAAACAAATTTTTTTTTTTTCACTTTTTCCGTTCCGTTTATCTCATAAAATCGCAAATTTTATCACAAGTTAATAGTGTAGAATGATGGTAGGCTATTCCAGGATTACGAAAAAGTTAGTTTCAAACCGGGATCTGCGTTCTTTTTGGTAGGTTCGATACAGACAAAACAGAAAATATTTTTTCCAGACGAAACCTTAAATTTTATGAAAAAATAGAAGAAGAAAATGTTGTTAGGCTTAATTAGGTCTATCCATTGGTATAAGTAAAAAATTAATTTAGAAGAAAAAATTGCACCCACTGTGCTGCGCTCAGCGCGCGAACGAAAGAGATCAAAGGCGCATCACGCTACGGCCTCGCATCAGCTCTCGTTAACATAATGCTTTATTAAAATATGATAAGTGCGAACAAACCCAGACCCACGCATGCAACTAAACTCCACAACACATGTTATACGGTCGGAAAACGATTAAATCGATGAGTTTTCAAAATTAAAGGCTAAGTTATAAAGTAGCTCCACGCCTCGACCCCCATAAAACAATGTTTTATGTGAAAACTTTTTAACGCTCCAACACTCGGCTTTGGCGAGAAAACGAAGCGATGAAACAATATAGATCCGATATTGTTTTGAATTTTCATTGGATCCTTTTAGAAAACTAAGGAGTTTTCGGGTTGTTTACTTAGATCAGTGCCATGTGGACTAGGAAAATTAATACTAATATTTTTCATAATTATGTTGTTTTGTGTGCAATAAACTCCGTATACTCCTATATAGGATGCTATGATAAAGTTATATGTCAAGATTGACAGTGGAAGATACAAAAGCGTCGAAAAAAATTGGAACCAGTACTGGCCCCAAAACCCTATACCTAAATATATAATTTGTATGGCGCCTCACGCACACCAACCTTTGAAACTTGGCTCCTTTTGTTTTATACGTGAGGCTCATTCTAGACATATACTTTTTCTAAGACAGGATGTAAGGAAAAGTATCATTAACCTTTTAAACCACATACTCTACCCATCAAACTGAACAACTTTTACTATGGGAGCAAAGCTGTCAGCCCAAATAAAATCTGCCGTTCCATACTAAACTGTAATGCCTACTCGACTCAAACGTGTGACACAGCAGTTTTTTTTGGTCTGACACCTTTGCTCCCATAGTATAAATTGTTCAGTTTGATGGGTAGAGATATGTGGTTTAAAGATTAATTATACTTTCCTTACGCCTTGTATTATTTGAATCTCTAAAATGGCATACAATTGTTTTACATACACCTACATAAACTTCTCACAAACGTATTCCCTTTCGGTGTGGTTCGAAACCTTGATACAATAACTAGCAGTTTTTAATAGTAGGATATCGGTTATTAATTAAACTGATATTGTATCGGGAACCGAAACCCGTTAAGACGCACTAGTGTCTTTCGAGCGTCGTCGTTGGGCCAGCGTCGGCGCTGCGTCGACGCTCGAAAGACGCTTGTGTGCGCGGCGTCGACGCTGGCTCTATGACGACGCTCGAAAGATGCTAGTGTGCGCGGCGTCAACGTCGTGTCGACGCTGGCACGACTACGACGCTCGAAAGACGCTTGTGTGCGCGGCGTCAACGTCGCGTCGACGTCGCGTCGCCGCTGCGCCGACGCTGGCACGACGACGACGCTCGAAAGATGCTAGACTCTCTAAAATGTTCCGTTTTAGTTTAACACCACCACCACTATGTGTCATAGTTCTACTTTTTCTGTATTAAGGTATATATCCGATAGTTAAAGTGAAAGTTAGAAGTAGAATTGCAAACCACTGACATTCTATAAACCTTTCCTTTGCCATTTTAATAATTGGCATTACATACTATTATTTCCATATAGTTTTATATTGTACACTGTTTGCCCAAATGGGAATGGGGAGCCCGTCATATTTTGTGAAGCAAGGTGTTGTAACAAAACCGCACGTAGAAGCACACACGGAGACGGATTGACGCACCGTGTATATGAGCATATACACGTTATAGACTACTGACGACGACGACGGACTGACGTTTGCCGCTCCGTCAATGCGTCATAATGTGTGAATGCAATAAGTTTCTTTGGAAACTTAGGCCACAGCTTAAGAAAGAGTATGTATCTATTGTAAACGAAAAAAAAATCGTCTATGCCTAGGCCAACAGTGTAACACATATTATGAAACTCTTAAATACTTGGCCTAATGTATGAAACTATCACCCGTATTCTTAGTTGTTTCCTTGAGGCACAGATTATATAATACTATACCTTGAGGCTTCCTCAGTCGAGTTTCCTCAGTCGATTTTTGTCACACAAATTATGTCAAAAACGCAAAGACTTATTCTGCGCCAAAACGTCCTCCACTCGAGTGAGGAAATGTCAAGAAAACAACTAAGAATATGTCGATATGGGTGTATGTCTAATATCTTTTTGTATTTCTCAAACATGAGCATCACATAAATACCGATTAATCCAAACAGTCGACCAGCCGCCGTGGCTCTTCGATACCATTTTTCCACAGAATATGTGTCAAATTGAAAAATGGGGAGGCTGAAGGAGTTTTATACGATGCAAAGTTGAAATGAAATCTTATTTAGGTAAGTTTTGAATCAGAAACGTGCCGATTTCTTTATGGGGGAGACTTAGGACGATATAATATTTAAATAACGTGTATTAGATTTAAATCTCTTTCTACCTACGTGTTTTGGCAATATAACATATTCCAGTGGAAAGGTCATAGTTTAAAGGCTTCCGCACATTGCAGCGATATTATCGAGCGATATTATCGAGCGATATTATCGAGCGATATTATCGGCAGCGATATCGCGACACCTTACACACTGCAGCGATTCCGCGATTCGCGTCACGCATGCGCCCTTCACAGAATGTAGTAGAAAGAGATTGCGTCAGGTTGCGATAATATCGCGGCAGTGTGTGGGATCGAGCGCGTCCCCATACAAAATGTACATACTGAGAACAATTATCGCAAAATCGCAGCGATATTATCGCTCGATAATATCGCTGCAATGAGCGGAGGCCTTAAAGATCTAAAATCTGACATTTACAGACAATTTGGCGCAAATTGAAAACTACTGTACTACTCCATTGTCATGATTGAACATGTTTGTGTTGTCCTCTTTCTAGTGTACTCAACTGAAATCCGTGGAAGAAGATTTTTATAACCGGTCAAACAAAAAGTTGAAACGCGTGTCTCTCAACTTTGACATTGGCAGAATCATCGACAAACCGATGGAGCCATAGTCTCCAAAATAGAATTAGAATTACTACTACTTTTTCATTTTCTACCTAAATACTTATTAGTGTAGCCCAGGGACTTTTTAGTTACCAAAATGATTACCGATTGCCGTTTAGAAATCGTTGCACGGTACGAAATTACTAATATACCTACTAGTAAAAACCGAAGTCTTACAGATCACATCCCGCGGTAACAAAAAAAAAATATTTGTCTGAAATTTTTAAATTTCGTGGTTTCGTGGTTTTTTTTTCTATACTGTCATATTCTTCACCTTTAATAAAGTATATTTCATTCATTCACCTTAGTTCAATGCCCATACGTAATAGTAAGACAGTCTAAAGTTGCCATCCAAAGCTATAAGGCATAGGCCAAGTATTTCGCTTACTATAAGGCCAATCAAAATTTACTTTTTCATCTGGTCTGTATGGGCATTGAACATGAACAAATAAAACATCTATATGACATATAGAAAAACCGGTAACCCCGAAATTTAAAAAAATCCGTCTATTTTGTTTTGTTTTGTTACGTCTGTGTTGTGATCTGTAAGACTCAGGTTTTTATATTAGTAATTTCGTACCTTACTACAATTTCTAAACGGCAACCGGTGAACATTGCTAAATGTGAACAATGCTAAATGTGAACATAGCTAAATGTAAGGTATGTACTTGTGATAATGTGAGTTTATGTAAGATAGGTACTGTGAAATAATAATACAGGGTGAAAGAAAAATTTCCATAAACCTTAAAACCACATAATCTACACATCAAACTGAACAACTTTTACTATAGGAGCAAAACGATCGGAGCAAAAAATTTGCTACTAAACTGCAATGCCTACTCGGTTTTCTCCCATAGTAAAAGTGGTTCAGTTTGATGGGTAGCGTAGGTACATGTGGTTTTAAGTTTAATGATACTTTCCCTTAGACCCTGTATAATAATTTGACTCTAAACAAAATATAAATATATAGCAACGCTGTTGTTTGTATAGTTTTGTATAAATACGTAGGAGCACGTAGCAGGATTTGCATCCCGTGGGACGCCGGCTTTGTATTTCATAATAAGGCCACCGTTATTCGGTAAAGCCGTCATAAAATTATCAAGAATTTAGACGTTGCATATATTAATAAACTTTTCTACTTTTCATTTAATCCTGTTTGTTGCATAACCAACTCTAATTCAGAGGCTATGAGCTCTTTGTCTATTTAAAAACGTTTTTTGTCAAAGGTAATTAAGATGTAAATTGTAAGCAGAAAAGCAACCGAATACGAGAAGCTATAATAACGTGGACAAACATGCATAAATTTGGTGAAATTTGAAAAACACTCATGTTTCTAGTAAGTTTGAAGCGTCTTTTCCATTGTATTTATGTCTACGAATAAAGAAATAAATATGGAAATATAATTCACGTCAAAAAATGACCCCACGAACTTTGGTGTACACCACGCAAGCGCGCAAGACTCAATCATTATGGCGACTCCAATTACGGCGTTTGCCACCAAAACTCATGGTGCCAAAAATTAAGGAGATTTTGTTCGGAGTTATCGTTCCATATTTATTTCTTTATTCGTAGATTTATGTCCACACACAAACTGTTGGTCAAAGGTACCTACGGCCCGTGAAATACCATATGAGAGATGCAATCTATACTAGGTAGGTATTACAGAACTGTAAATGTTTGATTGTTTGTAACAGCATCACGCCAAAACAACTGAACCGATTTTGCTGAAACTTTTTACGGCCCGTGACACACCATGAGAGATACAATCTATTAGGCATTACAAAACTGTAAATGTTTGTTTGTTTATTTGTAACAACATCACGCAAAAACAACTGAACCGATTTTGCTGAAACTTTTTACGGCCCGTAAAATACCATGAGAGATACAATCTATACCAGGCATTAATAAACTGTAAATGTTTGTTTTTTTATTTGTAACAGCATCACGCAAAAACAACTGAAACGATTTTGATGAAACTATTTTGTTTGATAGCTTATGATTTGACGTAAGATCTGGTATAAAAGTGAGGACGAAGTCGCGGGTAAACTCTAGTAATGCTTAATAATAATACAGGCGTTGAAATTCAATCGTCGTAGAGTTCGAGGCTTGTTACGACGAACGATGTTTCATTACATGAAATATTGATATACTTACAATAGTTTAATGTGATGAAAGGATTCCAAAAATTGTTCCATTTTGAAACCGTTATACAGGGTGTTAGGGTAAACAGTTGCATTACTTTAAGGGGTGATTGTACCCAGCATGATACTGAACAACTTTCCCCAAGAAAACTACAGGAAATACGCAAAACAAATTTCGGACATTCCACACTAAATGCAATCAGCTGATCGATCGTTTAAATGAAAAGTAGACATTTTATTTCTCGAATTTCCTATAAGTTTCTCAGGGAACGTTGTTCAGTATCATGGGTGAATCACCCATTAAAGTAATGCCTGTATTTAACGAAATAAAAGGTATACAAATACTTACCGACTTTTTATAATGATATCAAAAATTACTTGAATTGAAAAAAATAAACTGTTGTTTATCTATTCATAGTCCTGTGAAAATCTTCATACAGTAAAAACAATCAATTATGGATCGGAGCTTTGTTATGCCCAAGGAATATACTACTTTTGGTATTTAAAACGAGTAAGTACCTACGGTTTAGGCGCCGAATAATTACAAAAATGTGCTTAGGCCGGATTCGACCAAACTTTGAGAATACAAGGAACAATTATACTCTTAGCGTTTATTCCGAAATAACTTCATTCATACTAAAAGAACGAATGTATAATCCACCTAAAGAAAGAGGTCTATCCGTACTTTTTGCAATGTATCTATACAGTTTTAATTTGTTAGGTTTCTTTTTATTGAATTTTTTTAGTTACGTGGCATTGACATTTCCTTAGTCTCATAGATTAGTATTCATGAATTAGGGTTGGTAAAACGCAAAATCAGTTTACTCTAATAAAATTTACTCGCGTTTGGTCGAATCGTGCCTTAATAGTAAAAAATATCAACATTGAAAATTGTCATGACATCAAAATTACAAAAATGCGAATCGTCAAGGTATAATAAAGATCAAAACACAAAACATAAAAAAAACCTTAATAATTTCTACCTTTCTTCATGTAGGTACCAATTGGAATAATAACTACTACAACTGTCAACTGACCGTTTCTCACTCAAGTTAGTGGTCAAAGGATGATTAATGATTATTAACTGGAGCTACACGCAGCGAGAGGCTTGACGAAATTAAATGACATTCTATGGCAACAATGGATGGCGTGACAGCAAAATTGATGTTTGTATTTCCTACACAAACGGATTATTTGTTATGATAAAACGTAAAACTAATGAAAAGTTACTTTATAATCACTACAGACTTACGAGTATTAATCGAATTGGCAGCTACATATTTCAAACAATGAAATGGAAAAAGGAAGAAAAAAAACAAATGGTGCGAAACATCGCCCCACTACCCGAAAGACGGAAGAAAGAACTCTGATTCTATTATTGCGCATTCGATGGTGACAATAAAGCAACGAAGTAAAAACTGGTCAAGTGCGAGTCCGGCTACTCGCGCACCGAGTGTTCCGTACCACAACATATTAACATACAACAAAACTGTAGGTAACTTTATTTAATAATTAATTCATTAATTTCTACACAAAACAAGCAGTCGGCACAAGCTTCGTCAACAAAACAACAAAATAAAATAATTATTTGTTCTTATATGTAGAAGTATGAAGCGCTCGTTGGCGTAGTGGAGCTTCGGTATTGGAAACGATCACCGAAGTTAAGCAACGTCAGGTCCTATTATAAGAGATAAGTGTAATTTTTGCAACCATCAGCAGCAAGGCTGATTCAGTGTTTATGTGGTGTAGAGCATCTCTGTGATGGGGATGGACCAGGTCTGCCTGCATAACTTCAGTCGGTTTAGGAGTTACAGACGTTTAAAGGTCTGGAAAAAAATTACGAACAGCTGCAGGGCTGATCGTATGATATTATTGTAGTATGCACTGTAGCCATGTGAACACTACAAAAACTGACATGGTTCATCAGTCGGTTTCGGAGTTACTGACGTTCAAAGGTCTGACCTTTGAACGGCTGTATCTCCTAAACCGACTGGCAGTTCATGTCAGTTTTTGTACTTTTCGCATAGCTACAGTGCATACTACAATAATATCATACGATCAGCCTTGCTGTGGATCGTAATTTTTTTCCAGACCTTTAAACGTCTGTAACTCCTAAACCGACTGAAGTTATGCAGGCAGACCTGGTCCATCCCCATCACACAGATGCTCTACACCACATAAACACTGAATCAGCCTTGCTGCTGATGGTTGCAAAAAGTACACTTATCTCTTAGTCTATCCGGTCAGTCTTTGGATGAGTGACCGTTTAGTGGTATTTCATCTCGAGCGTTTCCGTCCTTCGGAAGGCACGTTAAGCAGTTGGTCTCGGATAGTTCCGTCAGATGGCGTTGTAACTATTCGTTAAGCCAAGTCAGAGGCCTATTGGCGGCTTGAAAATTCTCTGACAGCAAGGTGACCACTAACTTGCCTCCACCAACACGCACTGGGCCCGCGTGGTGGAGTATGGCCCACTCCCTCTCACCCTTATTCGTGAGAGGAGGCCTTTGCCCTGCAGTGGGATTCTACAGGCTATAACTTATATGTAGAGTTTGCTCTATAATCACTCCAAGTTTGACGCTTGTATGTACTCGTTCGTATTACCGTTTTTACGATAAAGCGAGAAGAAAAAACGTTGATAGAAACTAGTTTCTTGTATGAGGACCCACCCCCCTTAATTTTTAACTTTTTGTCATTTCTAATAATAGCGCCATAATAACGCTCTTTCTGTGAAAATTTCTACTGTCTAGTCTAGCTCTTACGGTTCAAAGGTTACAGCCCTAAATAGTTAGGATATAGGTATTGCGAACGTTTCGTCAACTCTCTTCCAATAAATTACCGACAAAACCAATCTCTCGATATCGAAAATCATGCGAGGGGTCTGAATATTAACACAATGCGAAAAAAGCGTTTCATGAAAATATACACGAAAACAATGATTCAGCAGAAAATGATCAAAGCTCGTTCTTAATTACGCTTCACATAGAGTCTCTAACCGTCTTATGATCACCTGCTTCGTCATCATGTGAAGGTACCTACGTCCTAGAAACACAAGCAAGTTCAGGGACTGGATAATGTAGACAATTACCCAATCATCATCATCATCATCTCATCCGATGGACGTCCACTGCTGGACATAGGCCTCTCCAAAAAATACTCCCCCATCATTCAATTCCTGGATCGATTTGATTTGTGGTTTAGCTATTGCAAGCAAGGGTCGTTATGTAACACTGCGACCATCGCTGGGCTATTGTGTTCGCCCCAAGCTCACCCATATTTACGCATACCTCCGAACTTAATGGTATTTTCTTTTCATTCTCGGGAATGCAAGTTTCTTCACGATGTTTTCCTTCACAGCAGGATGCAAACATTTTGTCCCTGCTAATTGTACACAGGGTGTAAGGAAAAGTATCATTAACCTTTAAATCACATACTGTACTCATCAAACTGAACAACGTTTAGTATGGGAGCAAACCGATAGGAGAAAAAAAATCAGCTGTTCCATACTAAACTGAAATGCTTACTCAAAATTTATATGCAAGCAGATTTTATTTTATGCTCCTATCGGTTTTCGGCCAAAGTAAAAGTTGTTTTTAGTTTTATGGGTAGAGTACCTAAATGTACTGTGGTAGGTATGTAAATGTGGTTTAAAGGTTAATGATTGCTTTTCCTTACATTCTGTATATCTTCATTTGTTTTTATTCGCTACACGAAAACGTAAGATTGCCTGCATAAAGATGGTCGCAACATAAGGTTGCCACATTATTTTCGTTCATACAAATGGGGAATATAAACTGTAATTAGTCTGATGTTGATAATTCTTTCACTTTTTTAAGGGGATGATAAGACCGTCAAACTGAACAACTTTCTCTGTAAGACCAACATCGAAACTACAAACTACTCGAGCCAAATGTATGGGACAGCTGTTTTTTTTGACGAGATTTCGATGTTTCTATTTTGATGAATTCTATTTTTAAGTTTTGCAGTGCCCTAGCAGGGTCCATGTGTAGGTACTGGAACACTATGTAACATCTTATAAACCCATGGTTGCAATAAATGATTTGTATTGTATTGATGTTGGTCCCATAGAGAAAGTGGTTCAGTTTGGTAGTCTGATCATCCTCCTAAGGAAGTGTCAGCATATTAAGAATGACCCTGTATAAAGTCTCCTCTTTTCTGGGAAGGCTTTATTAAAACAATTATTACAACTGGAATAACTGTTGCGACAGGCTTACATCAAACGTTAATCTACATCAAATCTCTAGCAATTCATCTACCTACCATAATTAAATATAACATTTTATCATGATGAGTTATATTGCTTATGTTGATGCATGTATCGATCGTATAATAGCATTATGCGGTTATCGATAATATTGAGGTTAGTGGTAGATTGTCCTATTTATTTATAGGTAATAAGTAGGTTGTACTAATGTATTGTATAAAAAAAGCATTTTTAATATATTAAAGTACTATACTGTCCTTTACAGTCCTACTTTACGTAAAAATGATTATTCAATTCATTATTTTAATTTGTTATGAACTATATTGTTAAAACAATCTTGGACCATGGCATGGATAAAATTAAGCCACAGTTTTCTGAACCGTAAAATATTTAGATTTTGTTCCCACAGAAACCCGTTTTCCACGACGAAATTATGAATATTTCGTATTATCGTATTTAAATTCGCGTTATTCTCGGTATAATATAAAGCATATAATTATGCTACCTACCCTACCTACCTACCTCTGAAAACCTTCTTGAGGAAGATAGTCGCTATAATATAGTCGTTAGCATAATAATTATTATGCTTACGACAAGAGGCGCTGCGAGAGGGTTGTCAGAGACATCTTCTTCTTATAATATAAAAATATACAGCGGGAGAGCTCAAACTCTGGGCGACTGCGACGCGGGACGCGGGGATGCGAAGCGGGAGCGTCTACGACGTGAAACACGGTCTCCAAACCTACGCGACTGCGACGCAGGACGCGAACTTGTTGATGAATAATTTGTATGAAATTATGTCGGTTGTATGCAAACAATAAAAATTAAAAAAGACAGAATCACTATAAATAAAAAAATTACATTATAGTACTAAAAACTAAAAATACGAAATTTAGTGGGATTCGTTAATAAAGTATCTTAATATCATTTGTATAAACGATCTAGCAAGAAAAGTTGCTTAGGTATTATAAATTATTTCCTTTCGACCCGTATTTTTACTGTACTACTGAGCGACTGTAACTTTGAAACTATACATTTTGCCTAAAATCTGACAGGCCACAGGCATAATTAGTTTCTAGGTCGTGTTTGATTCATTCACTTTAATTGTTTAAACAATTGAACTTCGTTTACAAACGAATTACGAATTCAAGTATGATGCGCACGAACGATTTTCCTTTTAAGAAAATGCCACGAAAAATGTAGGTACTAAATTAGTTCTTTTGTGTGTGCAAGCAATACAGCTGCAATCGTTTTCATAATTATTATCTGAAGTCCTGTGAATCAAGCCATTGTATACTTTAAACGCTGGTATGTATAAGTTACGTAAAGGACTTTGCCGGGTCAAACAAGCAGGTCATTAAGAATGCATGGCCGAACCACATTGACAGTCGCTGTTTCTATTATAAGACATGTTTTTCCAAGAAGCCTACAAGGTTACTAAATAAACTAAGTAAAGCCTGACCAGAAATATAAAAAACCTCGCCATGTTGCGGAAAATTATTGGAACTAATTTTTGTACTTGGAACACTGTCATTAAAGTCGATTGCAGCGCCCCTACTCCAGGTTTTTTATATTTCTGGTCAGGCTTTACATATCACAAACGATGTCATAAAACTATCCAGCCGATAATTTTATTAAGGGTATATTACCGTTGGCGCGCTCCATACAAATGAAGTCTAGTTATATTTTCAATGCTAACAATCTAAAACCAAATCTAAATGCTTGTATGTTGTCCGATTTTAGTTAAAATATATAGTTTCAATGCTTGGATTAATTTAAGATTAGTATCGAAATCTTTGAGGCACTGTATCTTTCAAACTAAGTAAACATTTTAACGAAAAGCATAGAGATTAGTTCTTAGATTGTTTCTGAAAATTTTCACGGACTAACACTCAGTTGCAGAACATTAGAGTTAATCCTCCATTAAATCTCATGCTGTCACTTTTTGTCTTGTTGACGTAGTAAAAGCTAACAAGATATTTAATGGAGGATTAACTCTAATGAGCGTTTCTGCAACTGAACGTTAATTGGTTAGTATCAAGAAAATATAACCAGACTTCGTCTGTATGGAGCGCGCTTCGAATCATGTACCCTTAACAGTAAAGATTTATGTTCTGTTTGGCTCAGCTCAAACCAAGTGATTTATGAGTAAGAAAAACCGGTAAAGAGCGTGTCGGACCCGCCCATGATAGGGTTCCGTGTATAAGAAGAAAATACTTTTAAGGCCCGATTCGACCAAACACGAATAAAAAATTTAGACTAAGTCGCCGGTTACTATAGAGTAAACTTATTTTGCGTTTTACCAACCCTAATCTAAATGAAATGTCAATGTCACATATTTAAAAAAAATATAATAAAAAGAAACCTAACAAATTAAAACTGTTTAACCACATTGCAATAAGTACCTACGGATACAACGACCTCTTTCTTTAGGTGAATTATACATTCGTTCTTTTAGTACGGGGTGTCTAAATACCAAAAGTAAAATTTTTCCTTGTATAGGTAGCTACTCTTCTATAAATCTATGTTTGGTCGAATTCGGCCTAAGATTGATTATCTTACCTAGAAGAAAATTTGATACGTAACGATATAGTGCGATTTAAGTTCCTGCACTTCCCTTAATTTACTGCTATTGTTGACTTTTATCGCAGATAGCATATATGTTCCATTAGCGGAGACCTATTCAACGACACCTCACTCGATTTATTTTATAAAACAATTTTTTCCCATCCCACATTTCGATCAGGTCGAAAAAAATAGTTTCTTCATGCCAAATTTCGATTCAATAGGTGCAAAAATGAGCGAGTTATCGAGGAAGGGCGTACAGACAGACAGAATGGACGAAAGTATTAGTGTTCCTTGTTTGACTACGGAACCCTAAAAAAATGTTAGGTATGTAAATTTTAAGAAATCTGTACACAACAATTTTGTAGATGCAAAAAAGGACTCTTAAATAAAGTCACTCCTACCAGTCGAGTCGTCTCGTCTTATTTGAAGTTTAAATGTACCTCACCTCAAACACAGTAGTTAATAACGGAAGCTTTGGAGAACTCTCCCTATATCCGTCTCTCCGTCAAAGTTGTAACTTCAAGTTGAGCTCGCAAAATGTGTAGTTTTGTTTAAAACATTAAATTCGCGTCGCAATGATTAAATTGCGCAGAAATGTTTGTAATTAAGCAAATTCAATATCTGGAGCATTCACTGATAACATACTTTAATACTGCTGCTTAGTTGAAGTACAAGTTGAAGTACACTGATTTAAATTGATTATACCTATTCTAAAATTGTCAGCTTCCAAGTTGAAATGATGACATTTGTAATTTGAAAAATTCTTCATCAATTCTCATTAATGCGGTTGATAAAACACATCTCAGAAGTATATTGTTGGATGTAATACAAATCCTTAGATAAAGTATTCTACCGTATTTAAAACAAAAGTAGAAAATTTTCTTAGGTCTGTGTGCGTGAGGCGTCATACAACTTATCTCTGTGTGCGTGATTGCGACATGGATTATCACCCTAGATTTAGGTGATATTTTTTTCGACGCGTTCGTAGCTTCGACTTTTTATCTAGACATATAACTTATCAAAGTACAAATTTTAATAATTTCTTTTTAATAGTATTAATTTAGGTTCGGTAAACTTAAAATTAGTATCTAATTATATGATTAAGTGTAATTGCCGCATAGGACCCGCTCTATGACATTATTGTTTCTTTTTAATATTCCTCCTTTAGACTACACTTAGGAAATGAAAAGGAAGTTTAAAAACATTGGTAGAGTTCGTGGAAAGCTAATCGATGACAATAATGATGGATGATCGATTGTCGTTACTTCCGTATCTTTAATTATTGAACCCTCGCACATACTGGTAAACGAAGGTACACTTTACCTCAATAGTATGAAAGAATGCCACTTGAAATCTTTATTTAGCTTCTCTCCTCTGTAAAATTAGTTAACAAACGACGGTGGGCTGGTCAAGTTAGATTGTAAAGAATAACGTTTACTATGGGACCAACTATGAGAATTGAGAACTCAAAAAATCAACGGTTCCATAGATATTGCGCCGTAGGATTAATTTTAGTATGAGATGGACGATTTTTCGGCAGATGTCAGTCCATAAAACCACACCCGGTGCGTCAATGCGTCACCGTGTGTGCTTCTACGTGCGGTTTCATACATCTCCTTGCTTCACAAATGACGGACTGACGTCTGCCGCTGCGTCAATGCGTCATCGTGTGTGAACGCACTTAGTTCTCATAGTTGGTCCCATAGTAAAACTCGTTTAGATTGATAGGTACTTTCACCCCTTAGAGTTTTCAAGAGTGTTGCCCTTACACCCGTATATGTATACATATACCTGGCTGAGTGTAGCAGAAGCTTTGATCGATGTTCGTCAACGGATTTGCAAGTTGTGAAGAAACCGAAACAAGAATTATGTAATGCAGGCTCCAGACACGCGCGTGCATCACGATTCGCGGTGTGATTCACGCCGCCGTGAATTTCCCGTGAAGTTAGCGTAAAAAACATCACAAATTATTCACAGTTTGGTTCGAGCACTCAACGAGAATGGTCGCTTAAATATTAGCTACCTACTGCTACAGATTGCTCCAGATTTTAAAGAATCCTTCATCTTTTTCCTAAAATCAGGTACTATAAGTGTAAGGTCACACCTGCGGAACGTTTGGCGCCCAATGGTCGGTTGAATACGGGTCTACTAGGAAAAATGGCGCGTAATGTGTCGCTGGTTTATGGAAAAGCGTAATCAGCCGTTCGTTCGGCGCCGTGTCTCCCTTAACTGGACATTGGACAATATTTCATTATCTTTTAAAGCATTCACTTGAATATTCACAATTTCAGTTCTTCGTACCCATGCGTCGTTGATAGGTATTCATTTTCTTATAGTTTTTGACTTTAGCATCCCATTAAACAGGTTCGTTGTGTGGATGGTTCGCGTTCACGCTAGGTTCGCTGGCCGCAAACCCTTTGACGCGGGCTAAAATTCCGACTCCGAACGGGGAACAAGGCGCGAACGCCATCCCCATTCGTGTTCGCGCTGTTCACGGCATGAATGTGGAGCGGGCTTAATAGAGCCTCACCTCACCTCGCACGCGCTTGATAGATTAGTTACCGGAAATCGCGGTCGTTCGCTGTTTCCTTTCTGTTCCAACTTTGTAGCCAAAAACGAGATTGTTGAAGCTAATATAAGTTGTATATCTAGGTGATCCATTTTATGTAACGAGAAATGTGGTGTTGTTTTTTTTGTTTTGTTGGAAAATCTTTGCTGTTTTAGATAGTCAATAACGCTGAGTAAAATTTGAATAAATACCGACCATTATACAGGCTGTATAACAAAACATGATTGTAATATTTAAAGGGGTGGTTTAGACCATCGAATTGAACAACTTTCACTACGAAGTCAACGAAATATAAAACACAATTTTATTACAAACATACAAGACTGGGGTGCAAAGCAAATTATACACTTTCACCATTACCATACAGATTATAATATTATGCTCGGATCGGGATTCGAACTCGCTAGTCTCGCTACCCTCGGATTAGCAGGCAGGTTCACTAGCAACTGAGCTATCGGGCCGGAAAAATAAGTGAGTCGGTTTTGCGCTAAAGGTCACGGAGAAAAAAAATGTTTTTTGTTAGTTGATATTATGCTGTGTGGTGGTTTGGTACGGAACACTTGGTTTGCCAGTAGCCCGACTCGCACTTGACCGGTTTTATTTGTCAGTAGCGACAAGGGTGCGTCCACATCTGGCGAACGCGCGGCGAATGCGCAGATCGCGCGCAGCACGCGATCCGCTCGCGATCTGCGAGGGTGCATTTTATGCTCGTGCGTCACTACTGCGCAGCTCGCGCGCAGTTCCCGAGCCGCTTATGAGCTGCGCTTTCGCGGCGCATTCGTCAGATGTGGACGCACCCTTAGAGTACCTACCTAACTACAAGTAGTGACGTACCACAGACTAGGTACTATAATACTACGCAAGTAGCGGCTAAATCTATGAGTATCTACAGTTCACAAGTTTAGTTGAATTATTCAATTTAATATAAAATGAAACAATACCGACAGATGGAACCTGGATGTCAGAAACTGGTTACAAATTAATAAGCAAAGTACACGGGTGTCGAACCTAAACTAACAACTGCCTGAATTCCAGTTGCAAAATTCTCATTAGCCGACGGTCCCTAGAAGCTCTGGGCGAAATAATAAACGCCTCGGCTTGGCACCTTTAAGTTTTTGATGTAAATTGCGTTGTTGTACCATCACGGATAAACCTGTATGTTATACCATCGTTATACCTGTTTTGGGGGTAAAACGAAGTTCGTCAAATCCTTTTTTAGGGTTCCGTACCCAAAGGGTGAAAACGTGACCCTATTACTAAGCCTACGTTGTCCGTCCGTCCGACCGTCCTACCTATTTAGGGCTGTAACTTTTGAACCGTAAATAGATAGATAGTTGAAATTTTCACAGAATATAATACGTTATTATGGCGCACTCGCTGACAAATAATAAAAATGTCAAAAAGTTAAAAATGATGGGGTTCTGAACAATAAACTAGTTACTATCAACGTTTTTTCTTCTCGCTTTATCATAAAAACGGTAAAACATACAAGCCTTTACCTAGGTGTGATTATAGAGCAAACTCTACAGTATAACAACAAATAATAAAAACCGGCCAAGTATCGGTCTTGCGCTAGAGGTCCCGTAGAAAAAAGTACTTTTTCACCTCAAAAGCTCGGAAACATTCTGTTTATCATTCGAAATCTGAGTGCAAAAGTGCATTTTATCCGCTAGCGTGGAAAGAGTTTTTGAAATTAAAATCTGTCTATTCAATATTTTTCATTTTCACCAATCCATTTCTACATCCAATCCTTCATGTCACTGGCAAGCACGAAAAAAAAACTTTTTAAAAGGTTCTTTTTAGCAATTCACTTCTTTCCTCTATGTGTTGTGAGGTGAAAAGTTATGTGTTTCGCTCGGCTGCAAAGTTATTCTGCGTCTCGTACCTTTGAAACCTTCGCTAAGCTCAGGATTCAAAACAAGTACTCGTGCCAAAAAACAACTTTGCAGCCTAGCATAACAAATAACTATTTTTCTAAGTTAACATGCTGTGTTGTCTCGGTGCGCGAGTAGCTAAACTCGCATTTGACCACAGACTTAGGTACTATTGTATAATACAGAAGTCAGTGCATTTGACCGTTTTTTTTTGTTTTGGTTTGTGTGTGTTTAGGTTAGGTTAGTTCGCTAAGAACTACCATAAACATTATGTCGATTTGATACCTTGGATACCAGTTACACAAGAAAAACTAAAGTTTGAACAAGGTATTCTCTAAGTAGGTATGAAGTACACAAACAACATTGTTTTAACCAATGACTTATATTATATGGGGTCCTTCTTAATAAATGCTGATACTTTTTTAGGGGAAGATCAAACCGACAAACTGAACAACTTTATCGCAATTTCGATGTTGGTCCCATAGCGAAAGTGGTTCATTCTGATCAGCCTCTTACTGAAATGTCAGCATTTTAAGATGGACCCTGTAGAACGTCATTGGTTTTATAGTCCAGTAAAAATACGGGTTGAAAGGAAATAATTTATAATAAGCAATTTTTTTTGCTAGATCGTTTATACAAATGATATTTAGACGCTTTATTAACGAATCCCACTAAATTTCGTATTTTTATTTTTTAGTCAAATGTAAATTTTTTATTTATAGTGTCAGATTTCTTTCTTTTTTAACTTTTATTGTTTGTTTTAGGTTATGAGTTTACACACACTGTGTAAATTTTGTACTAAAATTGCGTTTTTATTTATTTATAAACAATGGTTCCGTGGTGATTTTTCGTTGGATTTACTTCTAATATAAAAGAATACAAATGTAATTAATAAATGACATAAAAAAGAATTATATACTATTTTTTGCCAATTTTATATGATTTTTTTTCTTTGTTTAATTATTTAAGAAAATTTTTAGGGGGATTTTCAATCTGAATGATAACTAGAATTATAGTCTAAAATATTAAAGAAAAAAACCGGCTATTATAAATTATTTTCTCCTCTCCGGACGGAAAGCGTCAATTGTCGTCTGCTGCGCTAAACGAAGTTGCCGCTTTCCACCTCTGTATAATAGTATACTAACCTCGGACAGTAAATAAGAAAGGTCTCAGATCACATGTTTGTTGTCTCACATTACATGAGATCTGAGACCTTTATTATTTTCCTGTCCTCGGTGTGTAATCTACTATTACATTCGCCATACAAGCGACCCGTAACTTTACTGGAGTATTAACGATTAAATTGAATTTTACTTATATGACCTCACCAATACTCACCATACTTCAATATTATTACATCGATCGTAATAAAAATATGAATGGAATAGTAGAATACGTTTTCACCTTTTGTTTACAATCTGTGACAGATCTCCAATACCCATTTTGTTTTTTGAATACTTACATATTTCTTTCAAATGTTTTATCAAATGCCTTCAAATAATGTATTTGTGTTTGAATGTAATGTGAATATTGTTTTACAAACAAAATGAGATCATACTTATGCGTGTAAGGTATTTGTTAGGCGAGAACGTTGGACGGATTACCAAATAAAGTAAGCATCAATCATAGGTTCGGAATTTATATCAGCAGATAACGTTCTTGCTTAGTCATTTACCAAAATATTAAGCATCATTTCTTCCCCCATTTTAGCACCAGCCTTTCTCAAGTAACCTTGGGAAAGATTAAAACTACTATCTGAATTATGTAACCTATTATAAGCTACGCTGTCCGTCCATCTATCCGTCCGTCTGTATTCTGTCTGTCCTACCTCCAAGATAACAATTTAAACTTGTATCAAACTTGCAGCAAGTTATAAATATCAAATGTAAAAACTTGACACAAGTTTGACATGTCAAATAAATAAACTTGCAGCAAGTTTGTATCAAACTTTCTAGTTACCGTTCGACAAACTTGCATATAGTTTGGAGTGCATATAGTGCAGTGCTTAAACTGACGCTCCTCGTAGGTCGTGCGCACAGTCGTAACGTAAAACGAACAAAAATCTCACCTCGTGGGTTGGCCCGCACAGGCGTTAGGTTTAGGTGACTCTCGCTGTAGGTCATGAGCACAGGCGAAACTTGACCCCCCTCGTAGGTCGTGCGCACAGTCGTAACGGTGAAACGATAAATTGTTTCGTGGATCACCCACGCAGGCGTAAGATTGTCGGTGGCTCGCGCGGTAAGTCATAAGCACAGCCGAAATGCAATATAACTGACTCGTTACGTGGGTTCTTTAGCACGGCGGCCCATTTGTTGCCGACCTACGCCGTAGGTCGCCAGTAGCGAAAATGTTAAAATCTGAGCTAGGTTTTGATTTTTGGTGACCGAAATTTGTCTTCTTAAATACAAAATTTTTTTTACCTCACAAGCTCGGAAAGATCCTGTTTATCATTCGAAATTTGAGTGCAAAAGTGTATTTTATCCGCTAGCGTGGAAAGAGTTTTTGAAATTCGAATCTGTCTATTCAATATTTTTCTATACCACCAATCCACTGAAAATGCTTTTAAAACCTATTTCATGTCACTGGCCAGCGGGAAAAAAAAAACTTTTTAAAATGTTCCTTTTAGCAATTCCCTTTTTTTTTTCTCGCTGTTGTGAGGTGAAAAGTTGTGTGTTTCGCTCGGCTGCAAAGTTATTCTGCGTCTCGTACCTTTGAAACCTTCGCTAAGCTCAGGATTCTATTATTTGAACCACTCGCTTCGCTCATGGTTCAATCTTAGAGTCCTTCGCTTGCTCAGGTTTCAATACAAGTACTTGCGCCAAAAAGCAACTTTGCAGCCTAGCATAACAAATAACTATTTCTTACTTTATTCAACAATTTTTTTTTCGTTTCTATCTCCAACAAATCATCCATCCCATATAAATTACTTTGGCTGGTAGCGGCTGGAAGCGGCCGGCAGTTTGATTATTTTTTAAATATTTTTCTGGTAGGGATTTTGAATGCATTTCTTAGACAATCGAAGAATTTGTTTTCAGTTCTAATCCAATTCCAATGAATTATTCGTAGTAGGGTGAGATACCCATCTCTACCCGTAATCCTTCGCAAAACTGCTTACGTTCGCCGTCACAAGCGATAGATAGCTAGATGGTAGATAAGTGGGAAAAGTTGGGTTTCTGTTTGCCCCCACAGGATTAGAGCCCTGAAAGATAGGCGCATTATACCTACCCAATCATATAGAGTTGGTATTATACACGCGTTACTGTTGTAGGTTGGATGTATTCCCGTAGGTTTCGTACAGGCAACTTACACAGGGTGTAACAAAACACCCCAATATTTAAAAAGGATGGAGCTAACATCCAGAAACAACAAAAAAAATGTTTTTTATACAAATGCAGTACCGACTCGACTCAAAAGTATGGGATAACTGATTTTTCTAAATTACTTTAGTGAAAGTTTTTCAGTTTAGTTTAACCCCGTTAAATATTACTAGAACGTTTAATTTATGAATAATAAAGGTAAGATAAGATAAGCATTATTAATTTGCACACCACAAAAAAAAATGAATGATAATGAAAAAATGTAGTGTTCTAGTTATGATGGACGTCTAGTTATTCAATTCTTAAATAGTAAAGTAGTTAAGGGTATATTACCGTTGGCGGCCTCCATACAAACGCACTAAGGTGATATTTTCAATACTAACCAATTAAAGTCAATGAAATTTTGCAGAAACAATCTAGAAATAAATTCCAATACCATCCACTACTTATAATTTTATTTATGAATTAAAAAATAGGCTACATTTTAATAAAAGCGGAAATTTCGGTTTTTAGATGAAATTATGCATCATGCTATAACCTTTCGAAGGCTATAACAATGTTTTTATTGCCTTGTGTGTTTATTTATGCAAATATACAGTTTGCTTATCCCGTCCGCTAAAATAGCTAAAAACAAACACGTGTACATATACATGGACCGATTAACACAATTATGGGAAATAATTTGCATTTAGTAATATTAATCTCAACCGAGTAGACCTATTGAAGTTGAACATGGGATGAAAATCAAATTTGGCATGTTTATGTTTACCCTACGAAGTTTTGTTTGAATATGAAAACAAATTCATATTTCATGCTTCATGCATATTTTCCGATAAACCATTTACCTTTATATATATATTACTTTGCACGAATTGCGTCAGTTTACAGATAGAAATGCGACGTGTGCCTATGTCAGACCTAAATCAGGTGAGTTTGAACGTTGTTAATTGAAATGTTAATCGGATAGTCACTGCATAGACTTACGCCTCTGTGCTTAGGCCGTTTGACTAGTAGGTGACTAACAGGGTTTCAAAATACAACAGTCCGAAATGCTAGGCTATTCTACTGTTTGATGCAATTAGAAGTACGAGGTCCAGACTTAGTGCGTTCACACACGATGATGCATTGACGGAGCGGCAGACGTCAGTCCGTCATTTGTGAAGTAAGGAGTTGTATGAAACCGCACGAAGCACAAACGGTGACGGATTGACGCACCTGTGTGCTTCTATGGACTGACGTATGCCGCTCCGTCAATGCGTCATCGTGTGTGAACGCACTTATGGGATACAAGTCTATAACGTTCGGCGATGCTTTATAGTTGACTGATTTTCAGAACGGAATTGCCACAGGTAACATCAAACACTTGTGACTGATTGCCATTTTGTTGGACATGCACATATTGAAGTCAATCACAGTATTTGACTGTATTGCAATTCTACTGCTGTAAAACCACATTGCTTATCAACGAGTAATGGAGAAATCATTGTTTTATTTGTTACTACTGTTTTCCCGCGACTTCGTCCGCACAAATTATATACCAGATTTTAAGTCAGATCATAAGCTAAAAGTTTCATCAAAATCGGTTCAGTAGTTTTTGCGTGATGTGCGAACAAACAAACAAACTAACAATTTTGTCAATAGATTGCGCTGCACGTCATTTAAATCGCGCTATCGAGTGTTATTTGATTTTATATGAAGTAAACAGCTACTTTTTTGTTCCTCATGATTTTACGGTTTTATAATAGTTAAGATTATCATAACTTCAACAAATATTACCTAATCGTTGACTAAACGAGATCGAGACAGGCTGGAAGAGAATGGAGCCAATGGAGGGGATAAGTTGGACAGAACGAAATACGAATAACAAATGAAGAGGTGTTAAGTGGTTAAAGAAAAGAGAAATATTTTAAAAATAATTAAAAACCAGAGAGGAAGAATGATCGGACACTTGATACTAAACGACAATTTCTTTAAAACCATACTGGAAGGGAAGATAGATGGAGAAAGAGACAGAGGAAGACCCAGACAGAGTTATTAGCCCAAGTGAAGGAAAAGGTTGATGTCGTGTCGTATAAAGAATTCAAGACACTATATAGTCCAATCATTTTAGGGTTTGACCCTAACAATAATTCATCTATCGCTGAAACTTTGCAGAGTGATAAAGTAAAGTATACAGATTACGGTTGACAAATAATCTAGGACCGGAAAAAATTAAACCTAGATTGCGATAGATGAATTATTGTTAGGTTAGGGTGTCCATACAAGGAAACTCTAAAATGACTGGACTAATAGCGGAAAAGAGACAAGATTGTTGAATACTCCACCGAAAAGAGCGTGGCTCTTAAATTATGATGATCTTTAAATCGATTTAACAGGTTGACAAATACGCAAAATGTGAATTGTCTCCATAATATATATTTGTAATTTTATTTTCACAGTAAAAATAATGTTTATAAATAATGCTACACTCACATTTTCAGTAATCCTTTAGCTTGAATATATGTTAAATAAAATCGGTCAAGTGCGAGTCGGGCTACTCGCGCACCAAGGGTTCCGTACCACACCATCACAGAACACAACATTATTAACATGAAAAAAAAACTTTTTTCTCCGGGACCTTTAGCGCGAGACCGACTCACACTTGGCCGGTTTTTATTATCTTTAGTTATACTGTAGAGTTTGCTCTATAATCACACCAAGTTTGACGCATGCATGTATTACCGTTTTTACAATAGAGCGAGAAGAAAAGACGTCGATAAAATCTAGTTTCTTGTTGAGAACCCCCCTTAATTTGAAACTTTTTGGCATTTTTATTACCTGTTTGTTAACAAATCCGCCGTAATAACGCATGTTCTGTGAAAATTCCAACTATCTAGCTATAACGGTTCAAAAGTTACAGCCCTAAATAGGTAGGACGGACGGACGGACGGACGGACGGCGGACGGACGGACAGACGGACAGACGGACAGACGGACAGACGGCCGGACGGACAGACGGACGGACGGACGGACGGATCGACGGACCCGTTTTCACCCTTTGGGTACGAACCCTTAAAACTACAAAAAGTAACGAAACGACGACGAAAAACAATGACGTCACTCTTCATTATTTTTAGTAGACAGCATCGACCTAGTGTTCTAATTCAACAGACAGTAGGTAGACAGTAAAATTTTTCATACCGCGCGGTTTGACGTCCGATAAAGAGTTGCTGATTTGACTAGTGGAAACTTGCGGGTCCAGTTATTAGTGTTCCGTATCAAATTTGGCAAAACGGAACACTTATGGAATCAGCTCGGTGTCTGTCCGCCCGCCGTCTGTCCATCTGTCACAGTCATTTTTCTCAGAGACCGTAAGACATTATAGGAAGCTGGAACTTGACACATATTTAGCAATTAATGGACTTAAATGTATGAGACAACAGATTTTTTTTGTTCTGACGCGTTTGCTCTCATAGTAAAAGTTGTTCAGTTTGATAGGTAGAGTAGGTATGTTAGTTTAAAGGTTTAATGATACTTTTCCTTACACCCTGTATAGTATTTTTATCATGTGTAATGATATCTATTTTTTTTTTATTTTTTTTTTATTGGCCTGTTTCATCCCACTGCTGGGCAAAGGCCTCTCCCCTGCTCTTCCACTCGAAGAAAATGTATAATATTTTATGACGCTTATTTGCACACCATACCCTATGTAGTATCAACATTATTCGATTCATTGTTTAAAATTAATTTAATGTTTCACAAATGTAAATTAAATGCCCAATGATTGTGTTTTTCATGCAAAAGCGCATGGCAGTTAATTTCCTCGGGGAGATTGTTATAGCAATGCCAGTACCGTTTCGGTTAACTGGTTTGGTGTTAAGAGGATAGGCGGGCTGAAATGAAAATTTTAAGAATAGGTCACTTTTCCGACTGTATGTAGATATACGTATTTATCAGATCCTCAATACACCCCGCGAATAGCTTGCGAAAGAGACACCTGCAGCTCAGACCGAATTTTATATACAAAAAAAAACGACAAAATCAGCGTTTCGTATTCCCTTTTCGTGTTTCCTCGTCCAAAACTAAACCAATTTTAATAAATCTTTCAAAAATAATATGAGAAAGTCTTTGGCTATGTCCGTATGTTTTGCTTTTTTTGTTTCTATTCGACAAACTTGTTTACTGGATGTCTGAAAACGGGCGGTAGAATTTGTCATTTTCGAAGGTCCCTTAGTTCTTACAGTAATTAATTAATGCAAAAAAGCAAAACATAAACAAATGCATGGCAGAGGTGACATAGATTGTGAGGTAAAAATATTTGCTCTAGTGCTATTATCCAGGGAGAAAACAGGGGAATACGTTTGTATGGAGAAAATTGTACTGGTCTATCCTCTTAACGGAGGTCATAACCGTGACCTGCAATCTACGAACCTGTGAGCGGCCATATGCTGGCATATGTCAAGGCCACGTGAGGTTATATTTGCTTCTATAAGAATACGTTGCACGTATGGATACTGAGCGTTGGACCAGAAGAACACTGGATTGGAGGCCCAGAGAAACCACGCGTGGTAGAGGCCGCCCACCAGAAAGATGGGTTAATGATATTAGGAGACACGTGGGTCCCAATTGGATGCAGAGGGCGAGGAACACGACGTCATGGAGAAATATAAAGGAGGCCTATGCCCGAAGACGGACTGATCAAGGGCTGTGATGGATGGATGGATGGATAAGAATACAGGGTGTAAGAAGTACCCTGTATACACGGTGTTAGGGTAAACAGTAACATTACTTTAAGGGGTGATTGAATAAAAAACTATGAATTTTTGGACTTCTATGCGGATTGAGACAGGCCTGCTATACTTCGTTCCAAATAGGGACGACGACATTTTCCGATTCCTATTTAGCTCTTTGGCCAATTATGATAAGCAAATATAATTTATTAATCAGAAAGATGTACTATCCGACATAATATCTTTTTCAACATACTTGCTCGTAAAATGGCTCTTATTGCACCGCTTTTAGGTACACAATGCAGCTTATAGAACACGCGTGCGAAAATGATAATATACTTTTTTTTCTATTGTTTATTTTCAAACCTCAGCAAAGAGTTTTTATAAAAAAAAAATTTTTTACTGGATTAATTAATCGGTTTTAGTTAAAATATACAAACGCTTCATTACATCAATTTAATATTAGTTACAAATTAACATTAATTTGTGTTATAAATACATAAAATACATATCAAGTTTGTAAAGTTTTTTATATCAGGTTGTTTACAACAAAATGTCGTTGTCGAATGGCGGCTACAGTCATCGCCTCTTTATAAAAAAAAATAGTCTAGCTACATTTTCAAGTACAATTTTTTCTATGGCCATTTTCCTCAAACATTTGTCTGAAATTGTTGTATTTTACGAAATATTAGTACTTTTTCCTCGCAAGTATGTTGAAAAACGTCGTATGAAACGCGTGAGCATTGGTCATTCAGACGAGGCGGGATTGCAGCACGAGTCGCAGACGACTTTGCTCACTTGTATCATAATGTAGGTACTAGGACGTTACTAAAGCTGTTCTAAGAATAAGTGAGAGGAAGTCTTTCAAATCTCTGTTTCTGTAATTCAAAATGGCCTTAAGAGAACATTATTCCGAGAGCGAAAATGCGCGCTGCATACTAACGTACTATAGTGATATTTTCAATACAAACCAATTAAAGTCAATGAAATTTTGCAGAAACAATCTAAAAATAAATCTCTATGCTTCTATAGAGTCAGATTTTCGTTAAAATATACAGTTTTAATGCTAGGATTAATTTAAGATTTGTATGGAAATCTTTGAGACACTGTAACTTGAAAACTATACATTTTAACGAAAATCGGACTCCATACAAGCATAGAAATTTGTTTCTAGATTGTTTCTGCAAAATTTCATTGACTTTAATTGGTTAGTATTGAAAATATCACCATAGTACGTTCCGAATAATATACCCTTAAATTTGTGTTGCTATTTGGAATGGAGTATAGTGCCCCAAAACTATACTCGTAGCAGTTTGCTACGGGTTGTAGCCGTAGCCGCGTAGCACTTATTACTCGTATCTGTGACGGACCCATAGATATCTTATACATGGTTTAAGGTAAGCAGTTGCATTATTTTGTTTTAAGGGGTCATTGTACCTATTTACTGAACAACAGGTTTAAATTAAACTATAGGTTATTAGCAACAAAAAAATCTTTTCATACAAACATTAGATCTGCTGATTGCATTTAATATGGAAGTCCAAAACTTTCTTTGCTAATTTCCTGTAGGTTTCATAAGGAAAGTTGTTAAGTGTCATGGGTACAAACAATCACCCCTTAAAGTAGTGCAACTGTTTACCCTAATACCCTGTAATAATTATACAGGGTGTAATAAATCATCCTAGTATATTAAGGGGTAGCGTTAGAAGATCAAACTGAACAACTTTTATTATTGAGACAACTTCGAAATCGCGAAAAAAATACGCTGTTTCATACAAAACTGCAGAAACGACTCGACTAGTATGGTACAGGCTGATTTTATTTTACAGTTTGATGGTCTGAAGCTAGGATGTTTTGTTACACCCTGTATTACAGTCAAATTGAGTTTTAGTTAAGTTGAATCACACACGATGACGCACTGAAGGAGCGGCAGACGTCAGTCCGTCAATTGGCAAAGCAAGGAGTTGTCACGTCATCGCATGTGCTTCTACGTGCGGTTTCATACTCTCCTTGCTTTGCAAATGACGGACTGACGTCTGCTGCTCCGTCAGTGGGTCATCGTTTGTGACAGCTCTTATTGATGCCATTTATAATTTAACAAAAGAGTCACGTTGCAGGGTTTGCCCCGAACACTGGTATCTTGGGTGGTGTTCGCGCGGTGCGCGTTTCAGCCTGCCACGTGGCTCCAGAATCCTTCTCAGTTGTTCTTACTCAAAAACAATACTCGAGATTGGATAGACACTCCCTCAAAACACTTGACATTGGCGGAAATGCGGTGCTAACGCACAAGCAAGAAGTCCTTTAATTATAAATAATAATAATAATTTAACAGAACATCAGCTTAACAAGTTAATGGGTGTTTCTTGTACGTTTATTTTAGACTGTGACATCTACCAAGAATATCTCAAGTATGCTAATGCACGTCAATTAGAATCGATAGTGGAACACTGTAAAGCCATTAATAGTTATTTTGTTTCTTATGGATTCTTGGAACAGGGTGTAACAAAACACCCTAATAATATTTAAAGGGGTGGTTTCTATTAACTCTGAAAAACTTTCCTCATAAAGGGTCCTTCTTAATATGCTGATTAAGGAGATGATCAGACCATCAAACTGAACAACTTTCTGTATGGGACCAACATCAAAATCGCGAAAAAAAAAATTGCCCCTTCATACAAAACTGTATTTCCGTGTGTACAATAAAGTGTAAATAAATAAATAAATAAATAAAACTACAAACCTACTCGAGCCAAATGTATGGGACAGCTGATTTTTTTTTCGCGATTTCGATTTTGGTGCCGCTGCCGTAGAGAAAGTTGTTCAGTTGGACGGTCTGATCATCCCCTTAAAAAAGCGTCACCCTACAGGATGTTAAGAAAAGTATCATTAACCTTTAAACCACATACCTACCCATCAAACTGAACAACTTTTACTATGGGAGCAAAACGATCAGAGCAAAAAAAAGTCAGCTGTCCCATACTAAACTGCAATACCTACTCGACGCGATTGTATGGACAGCAGATTTTTTTTTGCTCTGATCGTTTTGCTCCCATATTAAAAGTTGTTCAGTTCGATGGGTAGGTAGAGTCTGTGTGGTTTAAAGGTTAATGATACTTTTCCTTACACCCTATATATGCGCTAAGTGTATTTGCGAAATGTTGATAAATTTAACGACTGTCTATTTGTGTGAACTGTGATATCTTTTTATTGCTCGAAAGCGCAATATGTTACGCTTTATTTACTGCTGACGATAAATTTACTTTTATGACTGTCTTTTTACAAGGAAAGGTGAAAGCACCTTCCAGTGGTAGCACCGGAATTTTCATTTTTTTTATTCGAAACAATTCGTGTGTCTATAAACATTTTATTGGTGTTTTGCAATAGACTTCGTGGTAACAACTTTGCTTCTCGAGCTTGCCTCGCTGTTCGTCCGTCCGTCCGTCCGTCCTAGATTCAGAGGGCCGTATCTTCTGAACCCAAAATGATTTTCTGCAGCCAAAACCAGAATTCAAATAAAATTTTAAGGGTATATTACCGTTGGCGCGCTCCATACAAACGTAGTCTGGTTATATTTTCAATACTTACTAACCAATTAAAGTCAATTAAATTTTTCAAAAACAATGTAGAAACGAATCTTTATGTTTGTATGAAGTAAGGTTTTCGTTAAAATGTATAGTTTTAAAGTTACAGTGCCTCAAAGATTTCCATACAAATCTTAAATTAATCCTAGCATTAATTTAAAACTGTAGATTTTAACGAAAATCTGACTTAATAACGAACATAGAGATGTCTAGATTGTTTCTGAAAAAATATTATTGACTTTAATTGGATAGTATAGAAAATATCACCAGACTTCGTTTGTAATAAACTTCTCTTAACCGACTGCGCGACGCAAAGGAGGGTAATGTGTTTATCAGCCTATGTATGTTTGCTCCATTGTGACACTCTGGAGACTAAACGCGTGGGCTAATTTTGATGATTTTTGCGTCAATCGTCTATAAAAAGTAAATTTAAAAAATCTGTAATTCCGACTACGTTAAAAATGAACTTTAATTATAAACTAAAAAGAAAAAAACAAGTCTAGTTGGTCTAGAATTCTGCGACTAGCGACTTTAACAAAACGGGACCAATTATTGGGAAAATTTGATCCGGTCTAGAATTTTAATTGGTGCCGACTGTTAAAATCGCTTTGATTTTTTTATGTAGGTATTCAATATGAGTTCAATTTATTCAAAAGCCGTTTGAACAAAAATGCGCTAAAAACCGTATCCATCCATCAGACCAGCGAGTTCTATGCACGATATTCAAATAAAAATAAACGAAATCTGAGCCCAATATAAACCAGCTGAAATTGTTTTTAGAATAAAAAAACCAGTCCCAACAGGTTAAAAAAAGATTTTAGGTACCTAACACAAAGGTATTATGCCTCCCGACCCGAGCCACACTATTTTTTTATTTTGCCTAATAATACCTACATTCGTGCCGTTGTGTTTCCGGATTAGAATGGACCCCATTATCTTCCCGCGGGTGCCGTGTGAGGCGACTAAGGGATAAGGGTGTCTTTAAGTGTATTTGTCGGCGAAAGGCTAGTCACCTAACACCACTTTACGCATAATTTCACCTTGAAACCTTACTTAAAAATAGAGCATTGTCACAACTGAATTGAATGCAAGAGAGCTATACTGCATTCCAAATAAGGACGAAAAGATATTCCGATTCCTGTATAGCTTTCTGGCCAATTCAGATTAGCAAATATAATTTATTTATGAGAAAGATATACCTACTCTCCAACGTATCTTGGCCGTTACTAAAGCTGTTCTAAGAATAAATGAGAGGAAGTGTTTCAAATATCTGTTTTTGTAATTCAAAATGGCCTTAAATTTTCGTATGAAGTGACATTTTGGAGTCAGGTGGCCGTAGTACAAAAAAGTGGTTACGCCGATAAGGACAGCAATAAGGTAGCGATCTCCTTTTTTAACTAGAGAAAATTATCTATGTGCATCTCTTATTGACTGAATATGACAAGACACGTGCTTCCTTCTAGTAGGTACCTTTCTAGGTTTTCGACGCGTTCGTAGCTTTGACTGTCTATCTTGACATATATTAACTTATCGAAGCGCTCAGGGCTAACAATCGCAGTAAATATTCGGTAATTGGCCGTTTTGACCATAGAGAAATTACACGCTCCCCTTGGGTTTTGACATATCGCTCAGACGATAAAGGCCGTCAGTCACATATAGTAAATAAGTTTAGCGCTATACGGTTTTCAGCACAGTTGGAATCTTCGATCAAAATAAAATGAATGGATAGGCCTAAAGCGTGGTAAGTTGAAGCAAACTACTGGTGCACTTGGTACATACAAACTAGCGCCATTATCTGTCAAATCTAGGGCACTTTCATACAAGTGACAAGTAAAAATTTCATTTGTTTTGCCTCATTTTTCTGGTTTGAAATGTTCGCTTAAGGCCTATCCATTCATTTTATTTTGATCGAAGGTTGGAATAGGTAGTTGGATTCCATTGAGTCACGGTCCTATTTCAGAGTAAAAGAATGCAGTCATCTATCGAGTTATTCGTATTTTTAACACGCTTATATTAGCTTCACCTGTATGCAACTAACTGTGTCAGAAAATCTAGGAAGCCGATTTTAACCTACTTCTATTTTGACGTATCTATTTGAAACTTTGCAAGCGTATGGCCATTTGGATACAAATACAATAATTTGATATCTTCGAGCTGATTTAAAGATGGAGGTGGGCGTTAGATAGTGGGACTCTGCAATGGCTACTAGTAAACCCCTCGAGTTTGGGCTAATTTGGTTTGTTTCAACGAGTAATTTATTACTGACCGGAAATCGTGTTTTTTAGTTTTCAGAATATCTCTGACTACCGTCTTGGGGAATATAGTCGTGAGCATATGCTATGCTATGCTTGAAATTAATAAACTTATGACAATGTCGTGTCATTCCAATGATTGTTAATTCGACTTTAACTATTTCGTAACGGTATTCTAATTCTGGAGTGTAACTTCGTATGGATTTGATGGAGATTGATGCCTCCGTAATTCTGAACGGAATTCTGGAGGAGGCAAATCCAAACAAGATGTATTTGGCAGGCCTTAGTGCGTTCACACGATGACGCACTGACGGAGCGGCAGATTTCAGTCCATAGAACCACACCCGGTGCGTCAATGCGTCATTGTGTGTTCATCTCTACGTGCGGTTTCATACAACTCCTTGCTTCACAAATGACGTCTGCCGCTGCGTCAATGCGTCATCGTGTGTGAACGCAGTTAAATTGTTTCATTTAGAAAAATGTAAAGATACGGAGATAAGATAACAACATTTTTACCCGGTTATGGTACCTTCTAATTTTATTTGCAACAGTCTTACAAAACTCATAAACTTGTAAACGAAGGTGACAATAATTATGTTTTGAAATCACCATTCCGGTTCAAAATATAATCTTATATTAATCCGTTACGCCAAAGGTATACTTTGCCCGCAAGGCAAGGGTGCGAAAACACTGAAAACATGAATTTGCATTTTATTGAAATATACCCGAATTTACATTACAAAAGAAATTGATCACAAACCTTTGATATTAAACAGGCTAAATGAAATCATCAAGGCGATGACTTGCTGTATTTTGTTGGATTACACTATTAGAAGATATAATCGTTATGCGCTTTACATTATTAAACTCTCGGTTTTTAAGAGCTCGGTGGCGCGTTGCGGAGAGGTATGGACTCTCAATCATGAGGTCCGGGTTCGAATCCGCACGGACAATATGCCACGTACCAATGAGTTTTTTTAACTTATGTACGTATTACCGACTGCTCTCAAACGGTGAAGGAAAACATCGTGAGGAAACCTGCATATGCAGAAGATGAAATTCTGATGCATATGTGAAGTCTACCAATCCGCATTGGGCGGTTTCACGGCTTTTATAGTCCTTCTGAGATTTGAAATTGGTTTCAATTATGTCTTTCGTTTAACTTCGTAAAATTCAGATTTAACAAAGATATGTAGCGGAGCTACGAGAGAGCTGACTAAGCAACAATGCCGAACACATCGATCGAGTCGATGTAAACAAACAGAGATCTATCTAGGTCAGCGCATGCGACCTAGCACGTCACACAGAAGACGGCCAATCACAATATGGATCTGTCCAACGCATCACAGCTCATTACGAATAACAACCAATCATATGGCGAGTCCTGAATCGCACTATCGAAGTTATCAAGAGACTTTGCATATATACAACATCCAACTAAGAACTGTTGGACCGCAGTCCCGGGCATTCCAACTAGCCCGTGGAAGATCTTCCCTTTTCCTCCAAAGATAGATAGATAGGTGGATAACTCATTCATTTAGCAAAAAATGACGTCAGAAAGCTGTCCATGTGATATTATTTTGAATAAACATTTTGATTTGATTTGATTTATTTCATCAGTACAATACAGGATAAACAAAGGGTGGAACATAACGTAGATATGAATTTGGCTTCAAAATTAAGAAAGAAAGCAGTAGGTACACTCAAACCCTAGCCTTATTCTTCCACATGTGTACCATGTCTCGATTGTGGCCTCTGAAATTTAAGACGCTATTATCCGGTCGAAGCCGTTTTTTGAACACGAACGAAAGTGTTTTAAACTGTGTTTTAAAGTCTGAAAACCATTTGTTACTTATTTAAGGATCTGGTTGATAGGTGACCGTTCTCAATTACACGATTAGATTAAGTTTAATAGATAGAAAAAAATCCCAAAGTTACCCCTTTTTGTTATGTTTTTTCAATACTATGATTAAACTGCTGATATTAAATTTTTTATTCTTGTACTTAACTAAATACATTAAATATTTCTAGTGAACTCCGTAGAATTTTGAGCTTAGAAACACCCATGAGCAAAGATATTCATGAAAAACACGTTTTTTTGCGATCCTGCTTTCAATTGGAGCGGGATGGCTAATTGCAAACTTAAGCTTGCAAGAAAGAGACGCGTACACTTGGATAACCTGGCCTTAAATAACTATCGTTTTCATTAATCAAGATAATAACATAATGTGACACCTAAAAGCTCGTGATCAATTTCTTAAAAATATATTTTCAGTTCGCATAATAGGTATATAAATCTAGAAATTGATGTAGGTTTTTCAAACATGCATTTTTACATGTATAATAATTAACGTTCGTTCGGAGTTTCCCTGCGAGATCGGATCAGAAATGAAGAAATCCGCAGAAGAACCAGAGTAGCTGACATAGCCCAAAGAATTGCTAAACTAAAGTGGCAGTGGGCGGGGTACATTGCTCGCAGAACCGATGGCCGATGGGGCCGGAAGGTTCTCGAGTGGCGGCCGCGTACCGGAAAGCGCAGCGTGGGTAGGCCCCCCACACGGTGGACCGACGACCTGGTGAAGGCGGCGGGAAACCGTTGGATGAGGGCGGCGCAGGACCGGTCGTTATGGCGATCCTTGGGGGAGGCCTATGTCCAGCAGTGGACGTCCATCGGCTGAGATGATGATGATGATGATGATGAATAATTAACGTTATTATTTTAAGAGAGTTACTACGAACATTCCTTATAACCGGACCTTCCTGTGTTTCGCGAAGCAGTCGAATTAATAGTACCTACCTAGTAATTAGTAGAAGTCAAACACTATCTGTAGAGACAATAACAACTGGGCAATTAACTAAATGTTAGCCTACGCACCACTGTTACTTAGGATAATTACTCTATTGATATTGTCACAATCTCTACGTCGCCTAGTGCTGATTAAGACAAAGACGTTCCCTTTCATAATCATCACCATTTCAGCCGATTGACCGTTCATTCCCGGTAGTTCTACTGAACAGTTCTACCGTAGAACTAATGGGACTTTTTTTTCCCACTAGTTCTACTTTTAAATGCACCACCGAATAGTGGAACTAGTGGGAACATTACTTCTCAGTAGTTCTACTACATTTCATATTAGACAAAAATAATCGAAATGTCAAAAATACATATTATTTTTACAACGTCTACTGCTGGACATAGGCCTCACCGGTCCTGCGCTGCCCTCCTGCAAATGGTCCCCCCGCCGCCTTCACCACGTCATCGGTCCACTGCCTTGCTGCACTTTTCGGTACGCGATCGCCACTCTCTTTGACCCTATCGGTCATCGATGCTGTGAGCAATGTGCCCCGCTCATTGCCACTTTAGTTTAGCAATTCTTTGAGCTATGTCGGCTACTCTAGTTCTTCTGCTAATCTCTTCATTTCTGATTCGCTATCGCAGGGAAGTAGATTAAAAAAAAAACAATAATTTCAATCAATCAATCGATCAATTATACTTTATTTTACACCAAAAAAAACATAATATACAGAGAGAAAAACAAACAGGAAATACAGAAAGTACAAAAATAGGCGGTCTTATCGCTAAGAAGCGATTTCTTCCAGACAACCTTAGGGTAGAGGAGAAGGTAAAAGAAGATAATAAGGTAATTTCGTACCTTACATCAATGTCTAAACGGCAATCGGTTATCTTTTTGGTAAGTAGATATAGATAATTAAAAAGTCCCGGTGCTACCATTACTAGCAATTGAAACGGCGTAATGTGGTTGTAATTATCTACAAACTTGATTATTTAACAATAACTGGCGCCAAAACTAAAATTAATCAAAACATTAATTACACGGCAATATCAAATTCATGGTAAACTAATAAGTGGTAATTACTATTTGTCTGTAATACACAATTACTGCAATTAAGGCGGATCTCTGTAATCATGATTTATTTTGAAGGGTCCTTCACAGTCACAAGATTATTGATATCTAAATGTGTTATTATATTATAGTAGAGCCTCTTCTAACGTAGCCTGGTAACCGGTAGCCATCGGCAAAAAACCATAGATACGATTAAGTAGTTAATGAAACTAACAATCTTACGTTATATGTCTACATAGTGTAACAAAACACACTAGTAATATCAAAAGAGGTGGTTATAGCAGGCAAGGGACAAAGCGGCAAAATAAACTAAAGGCGGACAGCACAAGTTCCATTTTGTTAATATAGGTACATAAAGTAAATAAATTGCATTCAAGATGCATTCTGTGTAAATTTACATGTAAACCACATTGCATGACTAACTTTTTGGATCCTAAAACAGATAGTGTAAAAGTTAAAACTCCAAACTATCAAACTCAATCGAAACCACAAGACCACCAGATTTAGATATGTTCAAATTTCAAATTAGTTCAAATTATATTTACATAAGTTAAATTATAATTATATAAGTAAGTAACAAACTACCAATAGTAGCTAATTACTTAATTACTCGTATATTTTAAAACGTGGTAAAACTTCGTACCTACTCCAATTATAGTCCAATTATTTTAGTGTCCATACAAAGAAACTCTAAAATGATTGGACTATTAGCTCTAGATCATAATCAGTTTTCTGCATTTCATTCATTGTTTATCAGTAGGTAGTATGGTTGAATTATTTTTTTTCTCGTGATTTCGTTGTTCGTTATCCATAGCGAAAGTAGTTCAGTGGTCTGGACATACCCTTTATAAAACCGTCAGCATAAAGAAGGACCCTATATACAAGGTGTTACAAAAATACAAATAAACCTTAAGGGGGTGGTGTAGACCATCAAACTGAACAACTTTCACTATGGGACCAATATCAAAATCGCGAAAAAAAATGGATTTTCCTTACTCTACAAATCGACTCGAGCTAAAATATTAATGGGATATAATTTTTTTTTCGCAATTTTGATGTTGGTCCCATAGAGAAAGTTGTTCAGTTTGACGGTCTAAACAACCCCCTTAAGAGTTTTAAATATTTATTATTATTTATGAAACACCCTGTATACAAATTCTTTGCAATTCTGTCGGATTAGCGTATAGCTGGAATTTTTGTAGGCAAAATGGAAGAGAACCAGATAGCGTAGTTGGATGGAGGTCAGTCGGACTAAGAATAACGAGTCCCCCGGCGCCGCATCGCCCGGATTCGTTCAGCTGCGCAAATTGTGGGACCTTAACTAACTGCCCGACTGGGACCTATTTCATAATGAATCTTTAGGATTATTACATTTATTACGCACTTTTCGTAGTTTTATTTTGAATTGGAGCTGATGTTGGACCATGGTTTAATTTCTCTCTGCGTTGGACACTGGGTTGGTATTTACGTAAGTACATATTCAAACATACCTACATACATATAGGGTCCAACTTAATATGCTGACACTTTTTTCAGAGGATGATCAGACCATCAAACTGAACAACTTTCTCTATGGGACCAATATCGAAAGCACGAAAAAAAAATCAGCTCTTCCATACAAAACTGCAAACCTACTCGAGCCAAATGTATGGGACAGCTGATTTTTTTTCGCGATTTCGATGTTGGTCCTATAGAGAAAGTTGTTCAGTTTGATGGTCTGATCATCCCCTTAAAAACGTGTTAGCATATTATGTAGGACCCTGTATACAATTTTTATGAAATAGTTTTAAGAATTTCTTAAATCTTCTATACTATAGATAGAAGACCTATTCTATTCTATTCTCTTCTTCTTCTATTATAGGACTAGGTATTGTGTATTTACTGTACATACTAACGTAGTTCTTAAGTAAGTATATAAGAATCTATGGACTGTGTCTGAAATAAAAATTATTTTGATTTTGATTTATACTTATAGGTACTCCATTCCAAATAGCAACAAAATTTTAAGGCTATTTGAATTACAGAAACAGAGATTTGAAACACTGGGTCTCACTTATTCTTAGAACAGTTTTAGTAACGTCTAAGATATAGTATAATGAAGCTTACCTTTGGTAATAATACCTGCATATTCATGCATATTCATTTTTATCAACCATACCAGACCTTTGAACGGCTGTAACTCCTAAACCGACTGGAGTTATGCAGGCAGACCTGGTTCATCCCCATCACAGAGATGCTCTAAGCTACACCCTGTGAATACTGAATCAGCCTTGCAGCTGATGGTTACCAAAAGTACTATAATATTTCGGATAGTATATCGTTCTGATAAATAACAAATAATGAAAACGGGCCAAGTGTGAGACCGTCTCTCTCTAAATATTATAAGAGATAAGTGTACTTTTTGCAACCATCAGCAGCAAGGCTGATTCAGTGTTTATGTGGTGTAGAGCATCTCTGTGATGGGGATGGACCAGGTCTGCCTGCATAACTTCAGTCGGTTTAGGAGTTACAGACGTTTAAAGGTCTGGAAAAAAATTACGAACAGCTGCAGGGCTGATCGTATGATATTATTGTAGTATTGTGTAGTATTGTGTGTAGTATTGTGGAATTAAACAGGGAATTTTATGGATATATTCATGAATTAAATAACTTTACCTTATGTACATAAAGTACAAGATAACACACACTGTTTGGGTAAGCAAATGTTAATATTTACAGAAATAACCATTTAACACTAAGGAGCTAAGTAACCGAAGCTAAAATATATCATATTGTATAACTAAGGGAATATGAAGAGAAGTAAAGGTGTGTAGCCATAAATATTTAAACATTTAAAATACAGGGTGTGTAATTAAGAGGATAGACGAGTACAGTTTTCTCCATACAAAAGTATTCCCCTGTTTTCTCCCTGGATAATAATAACACTAGAACAAATTTTTTTTTTCCATACAATCTATGTCACCTCTGCCATGTCCCTATGTTTTGCTTTTTTGCATTAATTAATTACTGTAAGAACTAGAGACCTTCGAAAATGACCCATTTTACCGCACGTTTTCAGACATCCAGTAAACAAATTTGGCGAATATAAACAAAAAAAGGAAAACGTAAGGACATAGCCAAAGTCTTTCTCATAATATTTTTGAAAGAACTATTAAAATCGGTCTAGTTTTGAAGGAGAGAACAGGGGAATACGAAATGCTGATTTCGTCGATTTTTTGTATATAAAATCGGTCCGAGCTGCAGTTGTCTCTTTCGCACTCTAGACGGCGGGGTATACACCCCGGGTGGGGTGGATCTGATAAATACGTATACAGTCGGGAAAGTGACCTATTCTTCAAATTAGCATTTCAGCCCGCCTATTCTCTTAAATGCGTTGCATACTAAATCAGACTATCTGAACTAGACTATTTAAACTGAACAACTTTTACTATTGGACCAAGATTGACGTGGGACCAGATTCGAGTAGCTATTGACATTTTCTATGGAACAGCTGACTTTTTTTACCAATTTCGATGTAGGCTCCATATTGATAGTTGATCAGTTTGATGGTCTGAAACACCCTGTCCAATACGTAACGCATACATTTTAGTCGAGTAGCTATTGACCTTTTTTATGGAACTTCAAATTTTGGCCCCATATTGAAAGCTCAGACCAATAATAAAAAGAAGACGACGCACCAAGTGACCTGAGCCGGTTTCGTAAGCTGTTTGCTCTTAGTAAGGCGTAGTTTGGTTGTAATGTAAATTACTAATATTGTAATAATAATAAGTGAACTTACCCAACAGAAAATCCCACAGAGCGACATGGCCTTAGGCCAAGCTCTTCAATAAAGATTAAAAAAAAAAAAAAGTTTGCGTGTGTGCGTATACCTATGCACACCGCAAGGCGTAGTTTTGCATGCTTCACTTTATCGTTCGCAGAGCTATGTCTTGTTTTTTTGTTGTTCAGTTTGATGGTCTTTTGTAACGCATTTAATTAACCATACTGTATAACTGGCTCGAAATATAAGCTCCACATTTACCATGCACAGAGATGTTAATGGCCCCATTTATAGTTCCATTTTCCATGTTGAGAGAAAATTCATGCGGGTGGGTAGCCAGCGTAATTATACAAAATGTATTTCCTTTGTAATTTTGAATGCCAAGGTTCTGGGAGAAATTATTTACGTATTTGTCATGCGGTCGGCGAGGGCGCCACGAGCAGGTAGATAAAACCGGGCAAGGGCGAGTCGCGCTACTCGCGCACCAAGGGTTCCGCACCACACAACATATTAACTTACAAAAAAGTATTGTTTTCTCCGGAACCTTTAGCGTGAGACCGACTCACACTTTGTTGGTTTTTATTATTTGTTGTTATACTGTAAAGTTTGCTATACCAAGTTTGACGCTAATTACGAAAGCTACAGCTGTAGAAAAAAAAAACAAAAACTTTGGTACTAATTTTATTAAAATAAAGAAATTACAGATTTATGTAACTTATCTATAACTAGTATTTAATAATCTAAGTAAAGTGACACCGTTCGAGGTTGGAAACAAAGTGACGGTCCCACGGTCGCTCGGCGGCCACGCGGTGTCGGCTTGCTTGCTCACGTTGTGCTGACGGCTCGGCTCGTGTAGAAGGCTTGTATCGAGGTCGGTGCAATAGTGCACTTTACGTACAGGGAGAATATGTAATTCGCTTGTATTACCGGTTTTACGATAGAACGAGAAGAAAAATCGGACAACATGCCACGTACCAATTAGTTTTTCTTACTTATGTACGTATTACCGACTGCTCTCCAACGGTGAAGGAAAGTATCGTGAGGAACCCTGCATATGCAGAAGAAGAAATTCCGATGCGTATGTGGAGTCTACCAATCCACATTGGGCACGCGTGGTGGACTAACGCCCAAACACCCTCCCAGATGGTAGGCCTGTGCCCTGCAGTGGGACGTATACAGGGTGTTACATAAGTAAGAATAAATTTTTAAAACTCTTAAGGGGGTTGTTTAGACCGTCAAACTGAACAACTTTCTCTACGGGACCAACATCGAAATCGCGAAAAAAAAATCTGATCCCATACATATTTCAGCTCGAGTCGATTTGAAGAGTATAGAACATAATTTTTTTTTTCGCGATTTCGATATTGGTCCCATAGTAAAAGTTGTTGAGTTTGATGGTCTAAACCACCCCCTTAAATGTTTATTTGTATTTTTGAAACACCTTGTATACTGTATAGGCTGATGATGACCTAATAAGCGATGAAGAAAAACAAGTTTAAAGCCTGACCAGAAATATAAAAAACCTCGCCATGTTGCGGAAAATTATTGGAACTTATTTTTGTACTTGGAACACTGTCCTTAAAGGTTAATGTCGATTGCAGCGCCCCCAATCCAGGTTTTTTATATTTCTGGTCAGGCTTTTACTTTTTATATTACAGCAGTTCATTACAGAAAGTATAATTAATGAAAATACGGACCACTGCTGTTAGTGCCTTAATGAGAAGCCAGTTCTGGTGAGGTTTAATCCAGACTACAAAGCGCCCAGACTTATTCTGGGTCTTGCGGCTGCGACTGCGGCTCCGACCAACTGAATAAATACTTCTTGCGTCTCATCTTTCAATGTTTAATTTGCAATGGCTTATTTTGTATAAACCAGTATAAACACTAACACACTCATGCTCTCAGTTCTGTAGGTTTAGAAACTAGAAACTATATCTAATCTAATCTAAACTATTATAAAACTGTAACTGAAGTGTGTCTGTACATTGAAGATATTTACAAAAAAAAGATTTCGATATGGTTTTTAGGTATCCCTGACTCGAAATCAACCGTTTTTAGAAATGTTGTCTGTCTCTTTGTCTGTTTGTTTGTGTGTTTGTTTGTTTGTTTGTTTGTTTGTTCGCGCATCACGCAAAAACTGCTGAACCGATTTTGATGAAACTTTTTTGATTGATAGCTTATGATCTGACTTAAAATCTGGTATATAATTTGTGCGGACGAAGTCGCGGGTAAACACTAGTATTTTATATTTTTAGGATTCCTCAGTCAACAAGGAACCCTTTTAGTTTCTATACGTCCGTCTGTCCGTCTGTCCGCGGCTTAGCACAGAGACGTTTAGTACTAGAAAGGTGTAATTTGACATGGGTACTTATACATATTAATCACGCCGACAAAGTGGTAAAATAAAATCGTGTTTTTTTTTATAGGGAATTGGGGATGATTTTTTTTCTCGTCTATCCTAGGTGTGGGGTATCGTAGGATAGGTCTTTTAAAAATATTGTGGGTTTGTAAAAACATTTTTCGATTTAAGGATCCGTTACCGAAATATTAAGCTTTAATAAAGTGCTTTCTTTTAGAGTCAAGTGTCCCCAAACGATTGTTTCTGAATAAGTGAAAAAATTCACGGTAGTCGTGTATACATATAAAAAAAAGTAAGTTATAGCCTATAGAATCCCACTGCAGGGCAAAGGCCTCCGCTCACGAATAAGTGAGAGGGAGTGGGCCATACTCCACCACGCGGGCCCAGTGCGTGTTGGTGGAGGCAAGGTAGTGGTCACCTTGCTGTCAGAGAATTTTCAAGCCGCCTCAATAGGCCTCTGACCTGGCTCAACGAATAGTTACAACGCCTTCTGACGAAACTATCCGAGACCAACTGCTTAACGTGCCTTCTGAAGCACGGAAACGCTCGAGATGAAATACCACTAAACGGTCACCCATCCAAAGACTGACCGGACCTGACGTTGCTTAACTTCGGTGATCGTTTCCAATACCGAAGCTCCACTACGCCAACGAGCGCTTCGTGTATACATATAACGAAGTTAAATGGAAGACTATCACTGCTAAGTAGGCTTTACAAGATAACGAGTAATAGTCGACCAACTTGCAAAATTTACTCTTTAGCCGTAACCGTAGTATAAAACAAAAAGCCCCGTCCGTATATTGAAACGGGCTACTACGAAACCCTACCAATGCGCGTGGCCCGACACGCACAAGACGGGTTTTTCATTCATCTCAACAGAATAACCATCTCGCATTTATAATAAATATTCCACTTTTTTGTGTCACGCTTCTGCTTGAATATATAATCTATTGAAAAAAACGTCACTTTTGAATACGACAAAACACGTTCGTTTCGACCTCTATTTCTATTACTTCTACCTCTACGCATCAAACAAACACATCTGCTTGTCAGCGTTTTGACGTGAATGAAACGTTATCTTCTTCGGAAAGAAATTCGAACGACATAAAAATTGTGTAAGAGCGGTTTTGCACTATATCCGATCCGTGGAAATACTGTCCGGAGTAGTCGTAGAACTATTTCTATGGTAGTAGTGTTCGCGGATCAGATTCTGATCGGATGTAGTGCGAAACCGCTCTAAGAGCCCTTTCACACGAGCGATTTCTCGGCGGAGCGAGATCGGCTCGCGGCGTGCACGCAACGATATCGCCGCGAGTTATTAACCGCCGCTATAACGCGTACTGGCGGCGAGTATCTGCAGACTTCGCACAATTATTTGTTAGTAGCATACTACCCTCGTAAATGACGAAAGCCGTTATACCGAATACCAACCGGGAGTTCGCCGCGTACTCGCAGCGAGCACGCGGCGTTATCGCGGTCGGTGGTTAATAATAACTCGCGGCGATATCGTTGCGTGCACGCCGCGAGCCGCCGCGTGTTTCCTGCGGTGTCGCTCCGCCGAGAAATCGCCTAATAAAATCGATCGTGTGAAAGGGCTCTAAGAGACGGCGCGGCGATGCGACACCTATAATGCCTATAATTGATAACGAAAAGGTGAAATCAACATCGTAAAGTTCGACTCATCGAAATGGTAGGTATGGGACTATGGGACACGTGTCCGTGGACTTAAAATGATGACGTAATCAAGTGAGTGAAGACTGTCTAAAAATCTGCAGCGCGCAAAGGTTTCATAGATCTATACACCGAAAACTTGTATATACGTCCGTCCGTTCCGAAGTATTAAATAAGTCAAACTAACAACCAAAATCCATTTATTATATTATAAACTAGATGATCGCCGCGAACTTCGGACCGCCTTAAAATCTTCCCGACACACACTTGGCCGTTTTTTAAGCCTATGTTCATCACTAATTATGTGGCATTCTAATGGTGAAAGAATTCTTCTAAAGCATAGATATAGATCTATAAAACCGTTAGTCCGTACCTCCGTGGTATAATGGTTAAGAGCATTGGGTTCTTGACACCGAGGTCGTGGGCTTGATTAACACAGGGGGCACCTTAATATGTCACTTTGTGCATTTTTTCTCAGTTGGTTAGGATATTGCAGGCAGAATCACCTGATTGTCTGAAAAGAAATGGCACCGGCTACTATGGTCGTTACATTAAAACCGCGTCAGAGGCCGTGCTGCCCACACGACAGGAAGAACCCTTAGACCACATCAATCACGATTACCTATGCATCGACATCTTATCCTCCACATAACCTATTTCATTTAAAAAGCGTAGGAATATAATATTAAAGGAAAATTGGCTTGAGTCGCGTTTTAGTGACGAGCTATCTCCTTGCCGGATATTATTCTATATTGCAAAAGCTCCGAGCGTCTACTATTAGCTACAAATCGAGGCAAGTTAACTGGGCGAATACACTTTAGCTAGATTGTCATTTATGTTGTTGTGAAAAACAAAACCTTTGTGAAAAACCATAGGCCAAGTATTTCGCTTACGCTGAGGTGCTAGCGTAGAAAGAGTAATAGAAAAAATTATTGGTCAGGTGCTAGGGTAAACAGTTACATTACTTTTTGGGGTAATTGCTTGCTTGCTACCATGACGCTGAAAAACTTTCCCTAAGAAACCTATAGAAAATTGGCATAAAATCGGCCTTTCCATACTTAAATGCAATCAGCTGAACAAACGTTTTGTATGAAAAGTCGAATTTTTTTTTCTCGAATTTCCTATAGGTTTCTTAGGGAAAGTTGTTCAGTATCATGGGTAGAATCACCCCTTAAAGTAGTGCAACTGTTTACCCTAACACCCTGTAGGTATACAGGGTGTAAGGTGTAAGTGACAGCCTAGCAAATAATGAAACCGTGAAATCAGACTATCAAACTGAACAACTTTTACTATAGAGCCACCCTCAGCTGCTCCGTACAAAACAGCTTAGGTACCTACCTATTAGAATCAAATGTAATGTATGAAACAGATGATTTTTTCACATTTCCTGAGGGAGGCTTTATAGTGAAAGTTGTTCAATTTGATGGTCTGAATGCACCGTTTCAGTATTTGCTAGGCTGTCACTTATACCATATCTTTATAAATAACTAGTGTTTTCCCGCGACTTCGTCCGCACAAATTATATATACCTACCAGATTTTAAGTCAGATCATAAGCTATCAAACAAAAAAAGTTTCATCAAAATCGGTTCAGTAGTTTTTGCGTGATGCGCGGACAAACAAACAAACAAACAATTAAACAAACAAACAAACAGACAGACAAAAATTTCTAAAAACGGTTGATTTCGAGTCAGGGATACCTAAAAACCATATCGTAATCTTTTTTTTGTAAATATCTTCAATGTACAGACACACTTCAGTTACAGTTTTATAATAGTTTAGAAATTAGAAATTAGAAATTAGAAATTAGAAATAGTAGATTCACACCGAGGACAGGAAAGTAAGAAAGGTCTCAGATCTCATGTAATTGTTGACCGAGGTGAAGCCGAGGTCAACAAACATGTGATCTGAGGCTTTCTTATTTACTGTCCGAGGTTAGTATACTATTTTTCTCCTCGACGGAGGTGGAAAGCGACAACCTCGTTTAGCGCGGCGGGACGAAAATTGATGCTTTCCGTCCAGAGGGGAGAAAAAACCATTATACTCGTAGTAAGATAGGACATAAGTCAGGCTTCATTTAAAAGTAAAATAAGAATTTATTACAATAATACCAGAACTTTAATTACGCTTTATCAGTGTGCGTATCTGCGTAGGTACCTACTAGACTAAAAGACAATGCGGGTTTTGTATGGAAGATTGGCGCCCTCTTTTTCGACGTTGTTTTTAGCGCGGCCATCAACGAAACTTGAATATTTTAGTTCAGAATAAAGTAACAACAAAACTTGTTATTACATGTATAACCCTAAACTCAGTCTGAACGGAGATATAAAGGTTTGTTGTTGAAAATATATTAATTATGTTTACTTCAAGCCTTTATCATTATCTTAATTATGCTGATACTTTTTAAGGGGATGATCAGACCGTCAAGCTGAACAACTTTCCCTATGGGACCAACATCGAAATCGCAAAAAAAACAGCTCTTCCATACAAAACTTCAAACGTAGGTACTCGAGCCAATGTATGGGACAGCAGATTTTTTTTTTTGCGATTTCGATGTTGGTCCTATATAGAAAGTTTTTCAGTTTGATGGTATTACCATCCCCTTAAGAAAGTATCAGCATATTAAGAAGGACTATATTATACATGTCATAAAGTTTTGTTATTCTGAAGATATTCAAGTTTGATTGAAAACCGCGCTAAAAAAAGTGGCCAAAAGAAAAAGGGCGCCGTTTTTAGTCATTGGCTTTTAGTTAGACAAGAAACAGTTTATCATTATTCATTACTTATACTAAAATTAATTCAAAACATATCTGCTAAAAAATGCATCTTAAAATACATTCGCTGTTATTCGAATACCCATTTATCAAAAATTGTTAGTAAGTAATATTATTGTAAAGCCTGACCAGGAATATAAAAAACCTGGTTTGGGGGCGCTGCAATCGACTGTCACCATTAATGTTAGTGTTCCAAGTACAAAAATTAGTTCCAATGATTTTCCGCAACATGGCGAGGCGAGGCGAGGCATAAAAGTTTCATAAATGTTTTGCCGGCTAAGCTTAAGTTTATTAATTTAACTAAGAAATTATTAAGTACCAAGTATATACTCTTGAAACTGAGCCGGCTTAGACGAGTTACGCGTGTCATTCTACTAACAAACTTTTCTGACAATTTTTGCGGGGGTTGAGGTAGCATGACGACATGCCATGTACACACGGAAACACATCAAGCTACACAAAACTACTTATGATAAACAGGTAGATGACACGATTGTGTCGAGACCTCCGTTTTCAAATACCTAGTAGATAAAGTTGTATTACGATGCAATACAACCTGCCCACCAAATAATTTCTACTCTACACGTGTTTCGCTCCACCAAGGAGCATCCTCAGGAGTTAGACCGACGAACGTTCGAAACAGAATTGTTACCCCGCCGAGCGTCCGACACCGAGACCTCGGAACTTGTATTGCATATAACGTAACACAACTTTGTCTACTAGGTATTTAAAAGCGGAGGTCTCGACACAATCGTGTCATCTACCTGTTAATCATGGATTTCCGCAAAGTAGCGCCTGTTTTAATAAATTACTTATGATAAGCTGGCCGCGCAACGTTATACGTTATACATCGTACGGCGGCCAGCTTATGTTGGTTTTGTATAGCTTGATCTGTCGCCGAGTGTACATAGCATGTCGTCCGTGCGAATTCGAACCCGAACCATCTTTGTTGAGTATGCATAGCTCTCGACAACGCGGCACTGAGACGCTATTTTGGGACCCATATTCCTTCTTTTTTTTCATTTAGAGTATTTTATTCCGAGAGCGAAAATACGCGCTGCATACAAACATGTGCGTATGGATTGAGGAGCCACATTTGATATTGAAAAAAGGATTCTATGGCCATTTTGTAGGAAATTTGTAGATTTTGTAGGCCCAATCCTGGAATTTGTAGCAAAAGTATAGAGAAGTTACATGAACATAAATGTGGCTCCTCAATCCATACGCACATCATACAAACGTACTATGGTGATATTTTCAATACTAACCAATTAAAGTCAATGAAATTTTGCAGAAATAATCTGGAAACAAATCTCTATGCTTGTATGGAGTCAGATTTTCGTTAAAATATACAGTTTCAATGCTAGGATTAATTTAAGTATTGTATGGAAATATTTGAGGCACTGCAACTTTAAAACAATACATTTTAACGAAAATCTGGCTCCATACAAGCATAGAAATTTGTTTCTAGATCGTTTCTGCAAAATTTCATTGACTTTAATTGGTAAGTATTGAAAATATCACCATAGTACGTTTGTATGGAGCGCGCTCCGAATTATATCCTCTTAAAACCGTCATTCTCTTGCCCATTTCTCATTATTCGGGGTCCGCACAATATATCATCCTCTTCCATTCATCTCTCTTAGCCGTCATTTTAGCAGTCACTCCTTTCTTACACATATCATCCTTCATTGTCTAGTGTTGTGAATGGTCACCGCTGTTGATCCTGGTTTACGGGAGTCACAGCGGTGGGAATGTGTGGTGATGCCCGAAATAAAAAATAAAAAAATCGTCCTTCACAGAATTCATCCATCTATTCTTCGGGCTTTCTCTCCTACCGCACAACAATCTGATTCGTACATGACATTCAGTACAGGTATTTAATTCACATCCTAGCTTTAGATGTAACCACGAGCATTTACGTTTTACGACTTAATTTTAACATCTTTGTCACTCGTTTTTAGATCGACTGGCTTCGCTTCACTTTGAACCGAAGGTCTTTTTATCAGTAATACAACAATACCACTTACAGCAATGAATGTCCCAGAAACACAAAATGCTACATTATAACCAAAATTCTGCTGAATAACGCCGGCCACGGGTGTGCTTAACAAATTTCCGAATCCCAAAAATAAACATAACATTCCTGTGCAATTTGTCAACTTTTCTAAACCAAATAACTGTACTATCAAAATACTTCTTAATGAGCTTAAAGCAGATGTACAAAACCCAAAACAAAAACTGTAACTATATTGAAAAAAAACACTATAAGATAGACTAGATAAAGCAGTGGTAAGTCCCGCCATGAAACCAGCTGTTCCATAAATAATGAAAGGACTAATTTTGGTTGCTAAATAGCCTAATAAAAGTCTTCCAAGTGCATTGGAAACTCCTATTGCACTCACAAAATAATTACAATGCGTAGGGTCAACCCCCGCTTTTTCATTTCGGTCTCGCAAATAAACATAAGGTACTAAAATACCCATGTAAGTTAAAAATCCACTAAAACACAACATCCGAAATGGGTTTTGTTTCAAAAGTGTTGGATCTATCATTGTTGCAAGTACTCTTCTAGTTGCCGTCGTACAAACTCCTCGACGCTCTTGCAAATCATTCATAGTCACCGCCCGTGATACGGCTAGCTGATATTCTATACCAATTTTCTCAGTATCAACCATCACACTCTTTTGATAGGCTGGCAGATTTTCCAGTTTTCCTTCATAGAAGGCATCGTCTCGATACATAGGACGAGATTGTGGTACCTCTGACTCCCACTGGCAAAATCTTTCACAACAGCCGCGTTTCTTAGGTGCTACTTTTGGAATATCAATCTCTATGTTCATTTTCGTTTTGTCATGAATATTAGGTCTAGATATAAGAGATTGCACTTGTTTCAATTGTCTTCGACTAATTCCACCTTGGGGGCCGTTGGCGGTCAATTTAAATCTTGAAACAGCTCCTGTGGATGGACCAGCTTCTCCGGTTTTAACTATACCACCTTCTTCGACTACTGCAGCCGCAGTTGGAAAGTTGGCATTGGATACTGCTTGAAAGAGACGTTCAGTGGTTTTTGGTGTGAACCTTTCTGATTTAGACGCATTGCCCTTAGTAGCTGCCAAGTTTGGTAAAAACGTTACAGTGCGAGTAGGATTTTCGTTCTCTTCTTCATATGTTGTAACCGTCAAAGAAAGCAGTGGTCTGAAAGTCATACCTAGGAAAAATATTATTCCAACCATACCCGACTGCAATAGCATTCCAGTTCTCCAACCAGCTACTTTAACTATGTGTGAGTTTAAAGGTGAAAAAATTGTGACACCGAAACTTGTGCCACATGTTGCGATGGATAAAGCTAGAGAGCGACGTTTTTCAAAGTAGAATCCCACGATTAAACCAGCTGACATATTAATGAGTGATCCTCCAAACCCATTGAGTACGCTATAAAATACGAAGAAATATTCAATACGAGTTGCAAAAAATGTAATAAATAATGATAAGCTGCAAATCACTGAGCCAGACATTATAGTGGCCCGAAAACCAAATCTGTTAATTAGTGCAGATGCTATAGGGCTTGATAAAAAATATACTGAAACCGCCACCGAGTTTGATAGTGCGGCTACGGATGCTGAAATGTTGAAATCACTTCGGATATCAGGAAGAAAACTTCCAAAGGTAAAAAGCGCTCCGTCTAATAGGCATATACTAGTAAATGACCCAAATAGAACAACCCAACCCCAACCACCATCTGGAGGTAATGATATCTGAGCTGCTATCTCGGTTTCTTCTCCGACTCCGGGGTCATCATCATCGTCTTTTGGTCGTCCGGGGTCAGGCGTCGGTGACACCAAAATACTTTTTCTACGTTCACTCGGTTTTAATGGCGGCGGTGCTTGCTGTGGTGTAGTACGTTTTGATTCCATATTTTATAGTTTCATTAACACAACAAACCGATTTTCAACAAGAATATTGCGCATGCTGACAATCATAAATTATATCAACTATCAAAAAGTGCTCTGTGATGAGTGATGACACCATAAAGTTATTAGTAACTTTATGGATGACACGGATGACACCAAGAAGTTTGGAATCCTCTATAGTGGAGTGCAGACGTGGTGCAGACTTCTTCGCTTATATACGCTGATAGACGTAACATTAGTGTAACCGCGTATGAGACAGCGATAGTCATAAAATCCTATACTTACAATTTGTATGAAAATAGATGTTTGTCTCCGGAGTCAGACAGCCGTCGTAAAACAAAAAAGTGGCTACGTCGATAAGGACAGCAATAAGTAGCGATCTCCTTTTTTAACTAGAGAGAATTTGCTATGTGCATCGTCTATTCCTTCTAGTTCCTTCCCTTTCTACGGTAGTAGAGTATGTGGTTTAAAGTTTAGGTTAATGCTTAGATTATCAAGATAGACAGTCAAAGCTACGAAAGCGTCGAAAAAAATAGGAACCAGTACTGGTTCCAAAACCCTATACATATACACGCACACATACATATTTTGTATCGCGCCTCACGCACACCAACCTAAGAAAGTTAGCCCCTTTTGTTTTATACGGAACAAGTGTGAGGCTCATTCTAGACATATACTTTTTCTAAGGGTTAATGGTATTTTCTTTGGTACACATAAAATGAATTTTAGTAAGTATTGTATTATTCACATCACATGATGTTACAGAATAGTGTGATCATATATTTTAAGGGGTTCTTTAACCATCAAACTGGTCTGAAACATTTAACGCAGAGCCAACAAAACTGCTTGACAGACTCTTATCGAATCTTGAACAAAGTTATTACTAAACTTGTAGAACATAAGATTATCTACAATTATATCCTGGACAAACTTTTTGTATCATCAACCGTTGTCGAGATATCTGTAATTTTTGGTATCTTATAAAAGTGGTCTGATTCTGGAAAGGTGACCGATCCGCCTTGTAAGACCAGGTTTTCCGTGATGAGGAAAGTGCGTTCTGTCGATCTAAGTTGGTTTCACATTTCCTATATGTTTAGGCCCAAGACCCAATTTTTTCGATTTTCAACCCCGGTCTGATTTTGAACGGTGACCGATTTGAGAAAAAGTAAATATGCTGTGGTGTTGTCCTAAGAGGACTCTTTCTTAAAATGCATTCAGTTCGTTTCCTATATGTTTAGGCCCAGACCCCATTTTTTCGCGATTGTCTGACCGCTGTAAAAAATTTCAGTGACCGGTTTGAGTCATAAGACCGAGGCTAAATGATGAATTTTAGAGTGTTCTTTCGAGCTAGACTGAATCCAGCTTTCCTATACGTTTAGGCCCTAGACCATTGGTAGCTCTGGGTCTATTATGGAACTGTTTTTTTTTTGAAAATTTTTCAGTTTTTGTTTATTTGAAGCACCCCTTCGAACATGACACCTTTTTGTAGCATAAATTATTAAATTTGATTTACCCCGTTTCATGAGAGTTCTATTTCCTATGGTATCACTGGTTGAAAATAATAATAATAATAAATAAATTCTTTATTTCATTTCAATTATACAAAAATGATTGAGTCCCTGATTCCCAAAGTCGGAAAACCGTGTATTGGGAGACAATTTCCTCCCCTGTTTCGAACGTACAAGTTTTCGAAGGTATGAGGCAGTCAAAAAGTTTTTCGAAGTAGCGTGCTTCGCTATGACGTTTTTCGAAACTGCATATGACTCCCGTTACAATAGGTAGGTATAAAACTATAAACCAACTAAATTAATTAATTACCTACAAGATTGATTAATATTATTAATGTGAATATGCTAGTATTTAGGTACTTACAAATAGTAGCAACATCCAGGGAAAAGGGGCCCATACAACGAAAAAATCTGCATTACTAACTACTACATTTCTGTTTTTGGGTTAGTTATCTATCTTCATGCCGAATTTCGATACAAGATGTGCAAAAATGAGTAAGAGACAGACGGACAGACAGAATGGACGAAAGTATAAGGATTCCTTGTTTGACTACGGAACCCAGAAAACTGGAAAAGGACAGAAACAATTAATAAAACCTTTATAAATCACGAGGGTACCTATCTCGCGGACCCAGCCATTTCGGATAAATGAATTCACAAAAACGATGTTTTATAACTGTCCCAATTTTTTAAACATTAGGTAGACGCATCTGCCTCTCGCATATCGACAAGCTAGGTACTTTTGCTAATTTTTTTTGTAAAATCTTACTGCTTAGTCGAAATTGCTTTAGCATTAGTTTACTTTCATTGTATGTTAGCTCTACATTATCTTAGAAAAAAGTAATGTCTAGAAGAGCCTCACGCTTCTACCGTATAAAACAAGAGGGACCAACTTTCTTAGATTGGTGTGCGTGAAGAGTCTCACAAATTATGTCTGTTTGCTTGTATATGGTTAGGGTTTAGAAGCCGGTTGACATTTTTTTCGAAGCTTTCGTAGCTTCGACGGTCTATCTTGACATTGAATATCCAAGATTATTATGTTCAAAAGTGTTCAAATTATTCTCACACTAAATTGCATAAAAAGTAGGCCTTGTTAAAGAGAAACTGTAGAAAGAATCACTCAGGTGAAGGTTCACTCTTTTTCTGATGATCGTTTAGTTTAGCCTCAAAGCGTCTACAGCCTAAACTTTATGCTAAACTTGTATAAAATAACTACAGACTTATTGAGAAGATTCGAATTTCATACAAAACTTTGTCGTAGAATAGGTACTCGTAGATGGTATTAATAAAAGTAATGTTTTATATATGGAAAAATAGCTTCGAAAATTTAAATTGCGCGTATCAAATAACATTTACAATTTATATATAAAGCCTGATATCTTTGTAATTATATTATAAATTTTAAATATTATTTGATACGCGCAATCTACTTTTTCTAAGCTATTTTTCCATATATAAAACATTACTTTTATTAATACCGTCTACAATGTTCTACGACAAAGTTTTGTATGGACGGAAACCACCTTAAGGAGACATCGATTACAATACGTCGAGACCATGGATTTCTAATGACAAAGGATACCAATCGTAGAAAGAGAATTTAAAAAACTAGAAGAAAGCACGTGTCTTGTCATATCACTCAGTAAGAGATGCACATAGCAAATTCGCTTTAGTTAAAAAAGGAGATCGCTACTTATCGCTGTCCTTATTGACGTAGCCACTTTTTTGTTCTACGACGGCTGTCTGACTCCGGAGTCCGACATCTATTTTCATACAAATTGTATTGGATTTTATGACTATCGCTGTCTCATACGCGGTTACACTGATGTTACGTCTATCAGCGTAAGCTTCGATCAAAATAAAATGAATGGATAGGCCTAAAGCGCGGTAAGTTGAAGCAAACTACTGGTGCACTTGGTACATACAAACTAGCGCCATTATCTGTCAAATCTAGGGCACTTGCATACAAGTGACAAGTAAAAATTTCATTTGTTTTGCCTCATTTTTCTGGTTTGAAATGTTCGCTTAAGGCCTATCCATTCATTTTATTTTGATCGAAGAGCGTAAGCGAAATACTTGGCCTATGGTCGTCATGTATGACAGTGACAGGAGCTAAAATGTTTATCGTTGGATTAGAAAGGGACAAAAAAACGTGAAAACAACGACGGGAATTTACGAAAGAAGAACGATCATTACCGACCACCAAGTAGTATATAAATTATCATGTTTCACCGCTTGTTAGGGTTGAACTACACATGGCCGCACGCGATCGCATTTTTCCGTCGCTCCATCCTTTTCTGTCACTCAGGAACGTCATTTGCTAGAGCATATAAGATAGAAGAAACGCGATCGCGTGCGGCCATGTGTAGTTCAACCCTTAGGCAGTCTGTACTCCAAGGTATAGTAGGTACTACAATGCCTACTCGACTCAAATGTATGCAACAGCAGATTTCTTTTTGCTCCGATCGGTTTGCTCCCATAGGAAAAGTTGGTTAGTTTTATGGGTAAACTCTTAGTTTAAAAGGATATATAAATGATATCAATTTCACCCTCTAGAATTTATAAAATTTTCTTGAGGTTACGAATTAGAATGGGCGACATTCAAAAATAGCGCCCCAGGTCCATAATTTGATATGAACTTTCGGACTCGATTTGTAATTTTATAAAAGTACCTTTAATGCTTGCTGCCAGGAATTCCGTGACGATATTAAATGTATTTAAATTCATGTCACAAAATCGGGTTTGCACTGGAATTTAATTTTGTAAATTCTCTATCAGCATTAAATCTCTTTTCAAGGTGAAATACTTTGCATTTACCTTACATAATAATAATGTTAGGTAAATGGAAACTTTCTTGAGTTCTATACTAGGTTCTATACCTATGTAATAGGTCGGTAGGTGTTGTAGGTAGGTCAAAGTCAAAGTCAAAGTCAATATCACTTAAGGGCGTAACAAACGGACGCTATAATATACAGCGCATTACAGCGCAGTATAGCGCTATACTGCGCTCTAGAGTACGGTATAGCGCTATACTGCGCTCTATAGCGCAGTACTGCGCTATAGAGCGCAGTATAGCGCTATAACGCGTGTGCATCGAGATGGCGGGATCAAATCTTCGTTTCAAAATTTGGCCTGTCGGTAACATAGTACTCCATTCAGCTGTCCCATATATTTGGGTCGAGTAGGATTCCAGCTTTGTCTTCTTCTTCTTATCTTGTGGACAAGCCCTGGTGTCAGAGTTTATTCATAACCGTCTTACGGCCTCGTGACGTAGTTTTTATGTAACGACTACTACCACCAGAGATAGTAGCTGGGACCAAAGGCTTAACGTGCCACCCGAAGCATGGAATCATCTTTTTTTTCAGACAATCAGGTGAATTCAGACTGCAATGTCCTAACAAACTGGGGAAAAACGCACAAAGTGAAAAATCACTAGGTGCCTCCTGTGGGAATCGAACCCACGACCTCCGTGTCAAGAGCCTAAGCTCTTAACCATTGGACGACGGAGCTTTGTATGGAACAGCTGATTTGTTTTTTTGTAATTTTGATGTTAGTCCCATAAAGTTTTTCAGTTCGATGATCCGATCAACCCCTTAAAATCCGTCTGAGAGAGTTAGGCGTAAATAATTATTATCTATTTTGATTATATTGGAAAACCAACAACAGTATATTACAGAATTTACAAGAGTATGAAACAGCATTTTGTAATTGAATTAATAATTGAACAAAAGTAATTTCATTACTTGTAATTTCAATTAAGTAATTGGAATTACCTAAGTAGTTTTATTGTTAATACATTATTTTAGTATAATTAAAATTACACAATTAAATACCGAACATCCATCATCCACCTTCAAACATCAAATGGCTAATGCAATCATTATTTACTTTCAAAAAGCATTCATTTATAATCGGAACCAAAAAAGTAATCAATCAGTCAATCAAATCAGCCCATATCAAACCACTGCTGGGAAAAGGCCTCCTTTTTTTACTGTGCCACTCCTCACGGTCCTGTGCCAATCTGATCCATGGCTGACCCGCAAACCTTACAATGTCAGCCAAAATAGTAAATGAGCAAACAATTTGAATTAACAATAATTACAATCTAAACTTGAATGATAGCTTATGATCTGATATCTGACTTAAAATCTGGTATATAATTTGTGCGGACGAAGTCGCGGGTTAACTCTAGCTACTAATAAAAATTGTATTTGTTAATTTAATTACCTTTCAATAATTACGAGTATATGATGATGATGATGATGATGATGATGATGATGATGAATTACGAGTAATTAATTACATCTTACAATTTTATTAGTAGTTAATTACAATTTGCCCAACACTGGTTGGTACTATGTTACTGAAAAGATACATTTTGAATCAAAGATTTTGATCCTGCCGCCTCGATGCTCACAATTTATCAATGGAATGACTGACATAGTACTCCCTAGTGATGTGCCGAGACAGGTTGGACTTGAGTTCGGATTCGAATACCTTTACAATAATACGCTTTCGTAATAATGCGAGTACACTATATGCGAAATAAATATTCGGATTCACAATAATCAAGTAGGTACTAACAGTTAGCACTTACATAAATTGCAACTTTAATTTCTTATCTCTTGTCGAAAAACGACTATATTAAGTAAGAGTAGGTTTATACAGGCTGTATGGTTGAGTGTGTTACCTACATACTTGATGGGGTGTTTCAGACCATAAAACTTAACAACTTTTACTATGGTACCAACTTTGAAATCGCGAGAAAAAAATCTATTTCGTACATTTTGGTAGAGTAGCTATTGTCATTTTCTATGAATGACATTTGCTTTTTTTCGCGATTTCTTTGTTGGCTCCATAGAAAAAATCGCGAAAAAAAATCCTACATTTTGGTCGAGTAGCTATTGACATTTTCTATGAATGACATTTGCTGTTTTTCGCGATTTCTTTATTGGCTCCATAGAAAAAGTTTCTCAGTTTGATGGTTGCTCAGAATGGACTTGAATACTCGAGTAGGTACCAATTTGATTCTTCTTTCAATGAGGTTACCAAAGAAATAAGAAAATTGTTCTCGAATAAATTAATATTAATATCCGAATACTAAAAATAGTCGTCTCGGCACATCACTAGTACTACAATGGCGGCGAGAATGGCGGCGAGCACAAAGGACTCGGCCACGCCGCAGTCCGCCGCACGCACACACGCCACCGTAGAGTCAACTCCACGTGGAAGACCACTTCTTGATACTTTTAAATTTTTTTTCTTGAGCAAGTACTTTGTTTAGCAACGTAGTTTATTTATCATTTTAGATAGGTATTAAAATGTAACTTAAATTAACATAAAACATCTTATTTTAATTCGTAAATCATTGATTTTATTTAAGTCTGTTGTTTGTGCTCGAGCGTCACGCAAAAACAACTGGACCAATATTATTCACGATGTAAATTTAAATGCTTTACATTTATCAGATGGTCGTGCCTCAGACCATCAAACTGAACAACTTTCACTAGTTTGGTCCTATGGGGTCCTATGGTTCACTATGGTGAACATTGTTTAATTGTATAACGTTGGTCCAGTTGATTTTGCGTGACGCTCGAGTACAAACAACAGACAAAAAATATCAATTGATTTATCAGTAACAATCAGGGATTTTTAATTAAAAGTTAACGTATTATGTTTTTTAAAGTTAAATTTTAATACATAAGTATCAAATAATAAACAATTTACTTTGCCAAACAAAATACTTACAAAAAATTACAAGTATCAAGATCGATAATTTGCCGTTTGCGTCTGTGTGCGTGAGTGCGGTGGCAGCTTGCGCGTGTAGGAATACAATTTTATACAGGCTGTTCAATTAAATGAGTTATATGGGTTCATGGGATGGGATGAAAATCAAACCAGGTGGTTTGATTGATTCCTTTTATCTGATCGTATGCCGCCAATCAATGTAAAGGTGCCCGCGCCTTAACTGGTTCGCGTGAAAGGTCTACCTATCTTAAAAAATTACAATGATAAAGTAGATCCTACTTAGTTGTTTGATTTGATTTTCCTAATAAAGACCAAAATTAAAAAAATATACCTACCTACCGGAAGATTTTTTTTTTGTGTTCCGAAACTTTAAGGGGTGGTTCAGACCATCAAACTGAACAACTTTTACTATGGGATCAAACCTGCAATCGCAAAGAAATAAATCGGCTGTTCCATACTAAACTGCAAAGCCTCCTAAACTCAAATGTATGAGACAGGCGATTTTTTTTGCTTAATTTAGTTGTTGAGACACTATTACTCATATAAAATTTGTTGTTTAACATTATAATAATAAACTGGTAAGTAATATTAGTCCGCCTATTCAATAAATAAGTTGATTAATTAAATAAATCAGGACGGTTGTAAAACATCCTGTATCTATGCGACGTAATATACCAAGCAGTATAGCGCAGTATAGCGCTATACTGCGCTATACTGCCCGGTATCTTTCAGATGGCAATAGCCCCCTCTCACTCGCACAAGAACGGGACGTGCTCATGCAAGGTTTCGTGCGTTAGAAGAGTTCAACCTCGGCGGTATCGCGCTATACTGCGCTCTATAGCGCAGTATAGCGCTATACTGCGCTATACCGTACTCTAGAGCGCAGTATAGCGCTATACTGTGCTGTACTGCGCTGTATATTATAGCGTCCGTTTGTTACGCCCTTTATTCAATACGACCCGTTGGTGTAATGGTTACCACGCCGGACTGCCAAACCAGGCTCCTGGGTTCGAATCCCGGTTCGGTCATGGATGTTATATGTTTGTGCCGTTGTTGTATGGTTTCCATAATAAAAAGCATTTAGTGCTAGCTTGGGATCATTACAATGTATGTGTCTGTGAGCGTTATTTTATTTATTTATTTTATTTAAATGAATAATGAATGACAATGAATGAAAATGAAAAATGAATAACAAATAATTGAGAAAAGCAATAGAAAACAGTGAGAAAAAATTATTTCATGTCTGTGAGCTTCTTTTTTCACGAAACATGATAATTATCACTTCGAACCCTGGTTTAAAGATTAATGATACTTTTAACAATTGAGTTCAAAGCTACGAATAAGAATAAATTATGGAAGAGTAACTCTAAACAAAATCGAAATCATTTTTGGCACCCAATGAAAAATGACATTTTGTATGAGTTTTGGCGGCTAGTTGCCTTTTTCAAAGAACAAATTTAGAACGCGTTGCCATTTTTTTGGTGCCACTTTTTGAGCTTCATTTACACTTCTATACATTCTCTTATTCGTAGGTTCAAAGGAAAGCCTAATAATATTTTAAAAAGTCAGTATTACGTGCATTGTTGAAAGCACTTTTACTTGCGACACACACCGTTGTGTAGCTAGATAATGTTATGAATTTATGATCTATAAAAATAATGAGGTAGGTAATTGTACAATTTGGTGCGAATTCTTGTGATTTTCGAATTTGATTTCGTTAGATTAGAAGTCACCATAGTGACATGGACAAGCCAGTCAAAAATATGTATACCTCACAGACTTCTGTATTACAAACCTAAAGTATGTGGTATACCTACTAAAATGACATAGTTTCGTAGAGATGAGGCGGCTCTGAAAGGGTCAAGGTCGTTCAGGGGGATACCTCTTAAATAGAAACAGAATTGAGATAAATTTCTAAAAATAAAATTTTGAATAGATTTCAATCTCGGCTTAGATTGACAATGTCGGTTTATTTATGACCCTTAAATTTGTTTCCGGGTCGTCGCGCCGCCCGCCGCCGCCGCGCCGCCTCCGCCGCTCTGCCTCCACCACTTTATACAAACGTAGATTTGATCACCCGATATCGATTTTATTGCCAATAATACCCTGATTGAAATTTGTACTTTTAAATTTAAAGTTATCGTATTACCTATTTCTGTCCTAGTTTCTTTTGTCTGATTTCTTTCTTCTCTGCATTCTTTTGCGAGAAGCCAACACGTGTCCAAAAAGGCTCGTATAATGAAGGCTTTATTCATGTTAGTCCCGACCACAGACTTAGGTATTAGGTCTCGACCGACGCCGACGTATCAACATGTTACCTACATCATTAAGGAAGTGAATCATGGGTATGGCAGAGAAATGTGTTCATTGAGAAGTACCTAACTGTGATCTACGAATGAGAATACTATAAGATGCAAACATTTAAAAAATAGTGTGATGTGATTAGAAAAAGATGTAGTCTGAAAGAGGATGTAATGCCAAGGTAGAGAAAATTATGATAAGACGTTTTGGTCATGATGATTTCTTCCTTGCCGATCGTTATAAGGGCGTTTCTTGTGGAAAAGTGTATAAATTCGCTAGATGGGTTTATTTTAGTATAATTGTTAAAGGTGATAAAGTTGAATCATTAATGTACACACGGCGACAGATCAACCTACCCATAGTTGGACCTTATGTCCATGAAAATAGAGTTCAACTATGGGTAGGTTGATCTGTCGCCGTGTGTACTTGTGTCTAAATTTGTATTCTGACATTCAATTCAATTAAATTCAATTCTGACATTATCTAATTTAAAATTGAATGTAGGTAAGTACCTACATACCTGTTGTTGTAAATGTAAACTAGATTTATTTTGTCTTATACATATTATGTCACTTAAGCTTAGCTTTTTATTTTCAACTCAATAGGTATTTTGTTAATCTAGTGTAATATTTTTGGTTAAGTTAATGTTAATTGAATTTCAAACACAATGTAAATTGTTCATGAATCAATAAATCAGAAATCTAATACGGCTACGGTGACTGCGATCACTGTGCGTTCACTGTGATCCACCATTAGACTCAGTGGATCCTACGATACTTGCATGATAATAGGCTTCGCTAAAGTGCCCGGATGTGGCTAATGTAGCCAATCGTTGCGGTGAAAGTTCGTCCGCATATGGCGCACTTGAGCGTGCCATTCTCATAATTGCATTGTATAGCCGCAGGTTTGGACTGTGAGTTAGTCCCGCTCGGTATCGAGATCCTCTCTTCTCTTTTCCTAAAAATTTAAACGTTTGCCTGGAGAAAATGCCTCCGTTCCGGGCGTAAGTGGCGTTCTATTGTCTCTGCCTACCCCAATGGGAGACAGGTGAGAATTATGTATGTATTGATCTCACTACTTACTTATACAAAGGCCAACGCAAATATAAATTCGCCCATTTGTTGTGTGATAAAGAAGATTAAAATAAAATACAATATTCTGCGTATTAACACGGTATTGTTTTCATTCGATACCCGTCCGACCGTCTCTTTTTAGGGTTCTGTACCCATTAGGGTGAAAACCGGACCCTATTCATAAGCCTACGTTGTCCGTCCGTCCTCCTATTTAGGGCTGTAACTTTTAAACCGTTATAGCTAGACAGCACGGACCTGAAAAAAAGACGGACGTAATGTGACACTAAAACGATGTGAAGCATGCAGGTCCATCATTTTCGTTTGTTCTACAAGGGACCTACACTCACACAATGCACTAGCTCTAGGCGCAGGTCCTACATCCGTCACCATTATGTACCGCGTGACAGCACGCACACAAAAGAAATGGGTGCTTCACTCGTGATTAAACGAGATTACGTCCGTCTTTTTTTCAGGTCCGTGCTAGACAGTTGATATTTTCACAGAATGTGCGTTATTATGGCGGATTTGCTAACGAATAATAAAAATATCAAAAAAGGTAAAAATTAAGGGGGGTACAAAAAACTATTTTTTAGATCAATGTTTTTTCTTCTCGCTCTATGATAAAAACGGTAATAAATAGGTACAAGCGTTTTGACGGTTTTGATTGGTGTGATTGTAGAACAAACTCTACACTTTTACAACAAATAATAAAAACCGGCCAAGCGCGAGTCGGTCTCGTGCTAAAGGCCCCGGAGAAAAAAAAACTTTTTTTAAACTAACACACCACGTGTTAAGGAACCGTCGGTGCGAGAGTAGCCCGACTCGCACTTGACCGGTTTAATTTATTTATAACCTAAATGCTAAAGTCTTAAAATAAAGTAAAACAGTAGCAGTGGGCGAATTCAAATCGACGATTAAAGTAAGTACCTATCTAAATAGGAAGATAGGTAAGTAGCGGAGCCCACTTTAGGCAACGCTTTAAGTTCAATTATAGGTTAGGGATTGTTTACTTTAATCTATACTGAGTTGGCTATTTAAGTATTCATCGAGGACTCCATAGAATCAGTTTAGCCCGCGCTCGCCTCGAGACCTGTAGGTACATTTATCAACTTAACTCTCGTGGAATAATCCACTTAAAAAGATTAGCGTTGTTTCTTTTCCCTTTTATAACCATTTGAATTTGTTGGGTCAGCGTAAAATGTACTTAACTCTTTTTACTTTTACTTAATGATGAATTTTAACACGCGAAATAGTTTGTAAATGATGGCATTAAAGCGAAACAATTTTTTTAGGGTTCCGTACCCAAAGGGTGAAAACGGGATACTGCGTTGTCCGTCCGTCCGTCCTACCTATTTAGGGCTGCAAATTATGAACGTAATATGAGAATAAAACAGAATATGCGATATTAAGATTATTAAGGCGGATTTGACATTCTGTGATAGGTAATTTGTGAAAATATCAACTGTCTAGCTATTATGGTTGTTGTTTTTGTGTATTTTTGCTGTGCAAATAAAGAATATTTATCTTATCTTTATCTTATGGTTTAAAAGTTACAGCCCTAAATAGATAGAACTGACGGACGGACGACAATGTAGGCTTATGAATATAGTCCCGTTTTGACCCTTTGGGTACGGAACCCTAAAAATTAAGACTACATGTGAACTAATTTAATTACATGAAACAAATGTGTCAACGACGCAGCCAGCGACATGCAACGGCAATTTTTAAGTGCCTGTTTAATAATCCTTCTGCATCGTTTTATGTTAATAGAATTCTCTCAAGACGTAACGGTTTACATCCCTTTACAGAAAACGTACGTACCGTATATAGCAAATACGAAGCTGTATCTAAATAGGTCAATCGGTCATTATAGCGATATTCCTATCTAAGTTGGCGTCACCTATCTAAACTTTGATGAGAAAATCGGGAGATTCCCCCTACTACCGACGTCCGGGGTATGTTACCCGGACATTCGAACACAGAGGATTTCGAACTTCGCAATGAGCGTTTTTCTTTTCTTTTTTAAATTTAGTTCCTAAAAAACTCGACAGATGGCATGTTTATCGTTGGTCTGGATAAGAGTGTATGAAAACAAAAACAGCAATAGAACTTTTAGTTAGAAATTTTACTCAAAGTAAAATTTTTAGGAACTAAATTTAATTCGTTAAATTAGTTCCTAAATTTACTTCGTCGTTTTTACTAAATTTTACTAAATTTAATTCGTCGTTTTTTCATACTAATTAAGAATTGGCTTGGATAATTATCCGATAATTATCAATGTTAATTTAATTATCAAAGAAAATAATTATCTTGATAATTTCGAACCCTGCTTTAAGTGGTAATTGAACCCATGATACTGATCAACTTTCCTTATAAACCTAAAGGAAAATCTTATATAAAAAAAAACTTTCCATACTAAACGTTTGTTTGAAAAGTCGATAAAAAATTTGCTATTTTCCAATAGGTTTCTTAGGGAAAGTTGTTCAGTATTATAGGTACAATCACCCCTTAAAGTAATGCAACTGTGTACCCTAACGCCCTGTATAATGAGACCCGTTCGTTCAATTAATTAGTTGTAGGCAGCTAACCCCTTGGTAATTATAATATTACCCCACTCAATTGTCGTAGAAAATTAACCCACTTGCATTATATAGGGCAACTAAGGAAACAATAGCTCACATTAATCAACCGAAGATTGATCTGAGGATAAAGATTATTCGCGAACAGCTTCATTACTGAAATAGACGAGTGAAGTAAATGTACATAAACTCACGACCATAATCCCTTTCGGGTTGGTAAAGCCAGTTGTGTTACAAATCTTACATAAATTCCGAATAACTCATTGTACGAGTCGGCGTGGATGGGGATCGAACCATCGCCTCCAGATGTATTGATCATTGTAGAATAATGTATCACAATAATTTAATTATTTTTGCTTGGTAAATTTTTGTTACCAATTCAATTCAATTTTACTCCGTTTGATTATAATGTTCGTAATAAAATTAGTAAGTATGTTTTTATTGTAATACGAGTACGTTTTCTAATATTGCGATTATCTCGTCGGGATCTCGTCCCATGTTTTTGTTACTTTTATACGAAAACATGGGACGAGATCCCGATTTTTCCAATGCGAAGGTCAACTAGAAGTGATGGAGGTTATTTCTTATCTTCAAAATGATCCCACACAACTAAACAATCCATCGGAATCTGCGGGAGTCACGTATTACCTAGAAAGTTACAGAAAACATTTATTTGATTTTAAGTGCGTTCACACACGATGACGCACTGACGGAGTGGCAGATCAGTCCATAGAACCACACCCGGTGCGTCAATGCGTCACCGTGTGTGCTTCTACGTGCGGTTTCGTACAACTCCTTGCTTCACAAATGACGGACTGACGTTTGCTGCTCCGTCAGTGCGTCATCGTGTGTGAACGCACTTAAGCAACACTGCTCCCGTCTTGGAGTCGAGTGGATTATTTTTATTCTGACAGTTATTATATTACATCAGACCGATCAAAGTTATGTCAGGGCTAGATATTGTTTCCCAAAAATAAATGACACACAGTCACAAAAATCCTTTAATTTGTAACTTCGCAGATAGTGTATTATTGCTTATTGAAAAAATAAGTTTTAGAAGAAACTTATCTACCCAAGCCATTTACAACAACTTGTAAACAACAATAATTCACCCAATGTTATTTAGCAAAAATAATGGGTAACCATAAGGTTAGCCATTATTTTTTGCAGATAAGTCGAAAAGTTTGACCTTTGTTGATTAGTTGATTAATGTGGGTATTTACGAACATACCAACACGTTCATGCTACCTACCTACACAAGGGCGAAAAATGTTCTATTAACAAGTAGTACTTTAACACTGTAAATGTTCAAAACGTTGAAAACTCTTACATTACACTTTTTCATGTTTCTGAAAACTTCTTAAACAATTTTCATCCAACTTTGATCATAAATCTGGCCAGATAACTTAACCTAAAAGTTGGGAACTACCCAGAAATCGGATTATGGCTTTTAGCGCATCTGTACATATAATTAAAAAAAATATACAGTGACGGAGAAAAAATTGCACTCACAACGAAAATTCACTCAAAATATATTAAGCCACTACATAAATAGACCTAAATTATATTGTTACCTACTCGGAAACGTAGTTATCATAGAATCGATTTGGAAATGTCGCATTTTGTAACTCGATAGACATCCAATATCGGAGCAATAATAACTTTAGCGATAAATAACACGTTTCAAACTTCCGTAATTCACTTAGCTTCCCGTATTCCATTCTTACCATCATCATCATCATCATCTCAGCCGATGGACGTCCACTGCTGGACATTCATACCATTATTCAATTCAAATTACAAGTGGGTAAGTAAGTACGTGTAAACGCTAGACGCTAAAAGCTTTTTTTAACTAGCACACAAACGGCCTAGGTTCTAGCCTTTCGAAACAACCTTTTTCAGATCTATTTCGACTAAAATGAGATCTATACTCAGATTCATAATTCGGCTACCAACTTTGACGTAATTTTGAAAGAAAGATAGTTCTTACGTATTTGAATCTCCGACACACAAATGGATTCATTCGCAAGTTACGTCAAAGGTTATCGATTGATGAATTTTAGTTTAGAACATTAATTAGGACGATGGACTTGCACAAATATTCTATGAATATTGCATTTTATTTGCGAAAAAGCATTCTCTTCGTCCACATGATTAAATAGCGATTACTCATGTGCCATAACTATATCAGCTTCCTGGAGTGCAATTTTTGAATCTCATTCGATGAGCTCAGCAGTTGAAAATGTCAATATTACTATGGACATACGCATTTTTCTACTGCTGAATTGACTTTCAAAAATCGCACTCCTGAATAATGATTTTTATAAGTCAAATCAGCAGTAGAAAGATGCTCATCTCCATAGTAATTTTGACATTTACAACTGCTGAGCTCACCGAATGAGATTCAAAAATCGCACTCCTGATTAAAACTTATATAAAGTCTAGGAACATAGACAGAATGATTACTAACGAACTCGATAATTCAATCAATACCAACATGCACTGTCTGACTCGAAAAACCATTTATCGCTTTTCCACAATTTTCGCATCAGCTTTGTTCCGGTTATTGAATCTTTTAAAAAGCCGAATAAAAAAGATAAGCAAATTATACGTTGAAATTTTTTAAGCCCTGCAAAATTCATAGTGAAGTGCATTGACAGAAATTGGTTTATAATGAATGAATTTGGTACACAAAATAATTTTATGAAAAGGTAAAAGGTGTAAAAAGTGTAAAAATCAATTGTTTTATAATACCTACGTTTGATATAGAGAACTCGGTAGGAAATATTTCAGAAGTTGGATATTGCACGAACTAAGTATTCTTTGTACCAAATGGATTTGCACAAAATGTTCTGCGAATATTGCATTTTATTTGCGACAAAGCATTCTCTTCGTCCCCATACATTTTATTGTTTCTATTCAGCGGACCAGTCGAAAATATTTCATGCAATATTCCGTCTGCCTCACTCCATTAGTATTTTACCGGTTTTCATTGTTTACATTTAGACACTTCCTGTCAATTGTTATGTACACATTTGATTTTAGTTATCCAGCTAACTCAATAGAACATAAATGTTTTATTATTATTGTTTTATGATTGTACATTTTATTTTGACAAAAGCTATTATAGGTAGAAACTTTTTTACCAAATTTAAACTATCAAAAATCGTTGTTGCGTTTTAAATGTCAACAGCTAATACTTTAGAAAACGTTTGTTTTTAGGGTTCCGTACCTTAAGGGTGAAAACGGGACCCTATTACTAAGCCTACATTGTCCGTCTGTCCGTCCGTCGATTCATCCGTCCTACGTATTTTGAACAGTAACTTTTGAATCGTAATAGCTAGACAGTTAAAATTTTCACAGAATGTGCGTTATTATGGTGTTCTCATACAAGAAACTAGTTTTTCTCAACGTTTTTTCTTCTCGCTCTACCGTAAAAACGGTAATACATACAAGCGTCAAACTTGGTGTGATTATAGAGCAAACTCTATTCTACTCTACAATATAACAAAAAATAATTATAAAAACCGGCCAAGTGTGAGTCGGTTTCACGCTAAAGGTCCCGGAGAAAACTGAAATTTTTTTGTAAGTTAATATTTTGTTGGTGGTGTGGTACGGAACCCTCGGTGCGCGAGTAGCCCGTCTCACACTTGACCGATTTTTTACTATAACAAATCTCAATGCAAAATGCAAACAACTAAAACATTTTGTTAGAGTCACTTTGAACCGAAATTCCGAAAGCGGAACATTAAGGGCAGTACTTAAATCCGGTCTAAAATTGGCCCGAACCGTAAATTTCGGTTAATGTCTGACGAAACGATCCAACACAATAGAAATGAAATTCCATTGAGGAGGCACACAGCTTTTTCTCCGTTTAATGTTCAGAAAACTGAAAAAATTATCGTGAGAGGTGTGTCAACAACGCTGTTATCCGGTCGCTGCCGTTTTTTGAACACGAACGAAAGTGTTTTAAACTGTGTTTTAAAGTCTGAAAACCAATTATGTTTTATTTAAGGATATGGCCGATAGGCGACCGTGCTCAATTACACGATTAGATTAAGTTTAATAGATAGAAAAAAAATCCCAAAATCCCTTTTTGTTATGTTTTTTCAATACCATGATTAAACTGCTGATATTTAACTTTTTATTCTTGTACTTAACTAAATACATTAAATATTTCTAGTGAACTCCGTAGAATTTTGAGCTTAGAAACACCCATGAGCAAAGATATTGATGAAAAACACGTTTTTTAGCGATCCTGCTTTCAATTGGAGCGGGATGGCTAATTGCAAACTTATGCTTGCAAGAAAGAGACGCTTGCACTTGGATAATTTGAGCGTTTTGAGTGATGACTGATGAGTGATGACTGACGAGTCATCGTCCGGTGTGACTTTGTGATAATTGATGATTAAACGAACTTACCTTAAGTGAAGTTCTATCATAATTATACGAAGCGCCTTGTCCGAAGGGATTAGTAGCAGTAGAATATTTATTAACACTTGTAGTAACGCGTAGCTTACACCATTTCCCACTAAATTTGAGAGTTTTTAAAGTTTTTCTCATCATCTGTTGGCTGTATGGTCCGGATCCCTTTGCCTTTGATGTTGCCGTATCCGGTTCCGGTATCATTCTTCATTTAGTTTAAAGTTTTTCTATTAATTATATTAACAATCATTGAGATTTTTATTTCCCGAAGACTTAATAGGGGTGGTCCTGGACACAGAGCCGCGCCGGGTGGGCGGGAGCTACTAATCCCTTCGGACAAGGCGCTTCGTATAATTATGATAGAACTTCACTTAAGGTAAGTTCGTTTAATCATCAATTATACTCGCGCCTTGTCCTCGAGATTAGTAGCAGTAGAATATTTATTAACACTTGTAGACTTTGAGAGTTTCGAAGGGAATAAATGTTCTCAATGATAGTCCTCTTGTTAACATTTAACACAAAAGTTTTTGTGATTAATCCGTGGATTATAATCGAATTAAGTAAATATTTATGATAGTTCGAGGTTCTCTATTTAAGGACGATATCGATCAGACTTATTGTTGTTAGGTAATACAATTGAGTAAGAAGGTAATCCTAAATCCTAACTAGTAGGTACCACCATAATTGAGGTAGGCACTGTAGAGGTAATCAGGTCACTTCACTTATGAAGTGACCTATTGTTATTTTTTATATAACAGTATTACAATCTAGATCTTAGATGCAGTTTAAGAAAGGTACCTGACATAGTAAATATGCCAAGCAATGGCATTATTATGAAACATAATTGAATTTTGAAATTGATGATAAACAATCAAGTTATCATGTGACTAAGTTAGCTACAATAGATCTATACAGGTCGCAGTAGCTATTGGTCATTGACCAAATCCTTACAAACAAAATAATAAAATGCTACTAAGTGAAGTCGCATCGACATTTAATTCGGCGGCTGACAGGAACATTAACAATAGGATAGGCTTATTATGCTTAGAGAGTATAGGTATGACTTGCTGATTGATGCCAATGTTTGCATCCAACCAGTGAATGTTTTACAACAAAGTTTATGAAGCACTCTGGTACCTACTAAGAGGTTTGGAAGTTACCTATTGTCTTTTGTTGGCAGTTTTTAAGTGCACAGGTCACAAGGATGCATTTTTCTCAGGCGATCTGGGATAATAGTAAAACCCTTTGTTTTTTCTCTTCACGAGGTGAATATTGGTGAAAAGCACAATTGTACCTACTAGATAGTAGGTATTTTATTAATACCTATCTTACGCTATGCTTAAAAGTTAGGGCACTTCTAATATCAGTCGAAACGGTTAAGAGAAATTCATTCACTGAATGCCATATAAGACTGGATAGTCAGTCATGGTCGTATTATTCTGAGCTTGTTAAAGGAGTAAGAATTAGTTCCTTATGTAGGTACTTAAAGTAAAGTATGATTATGAAAAATAATAGACTTAGTAAAAAAGCTGCTATGGTTGACTATGAACCATTTTTAATGATTTCATATAGGTAAGACAATAATATATAGGTACCTAAGTACTTAACTTATGTTTTCGTTTACTTACAGAGGTAAGTGAGATTTCTAATATGTAAGCATTAATAAGATTGCTCCATTATTTGGAGATGGTGAGGCAGGAACTATGTCCCGAACCCGATAAACCCACCAGCGCACGCAGGCATGACTGAGGAGGCGCTAGTGTGTGACTGGCGCGTGGGACGCGATCGGTATATTAATCTGCTCTATTTAATATTTATTAGTCTTACAAAATACATAATATTTGGTTAACTAAAACGTAGGTCCTTTGAACGTAGAATAAGAGGCGTAATATCAGCTATATTGCTCACTTTCACTTAAAGCTGTTATTTCAGCGTAGATAATTATTATATGAAATTGCTGTAGAACCTGGCGGCAGGTTGCGTTTGCTGTGTATTAGAACAGAGGAAGCTATGAAAATTAAGCCCAGGCAAGACTAGCGAGGTCACAGTTCAAGAACCACCATTATTCCATTCTTTTATTTATAGCCAATAACTTTGTTATTTTAGACATTCGTCCGTATGAATTAATGGTTTGCCGTACTTAATTTTTATATAAGTAGGTAGGTTTGGGTAGGTATTGGTACCTAATAAAAGAAATTGGTTTTATTAGATTATCAATTTCATGGCTTTGTTTTCACAGAAAAGTGTTATTGTACTTACAATGTGTTAAATCTTTTAATTTAAAGTTGTGTGGAAGGAATCGATTTTTAGTGATAAGACCTTATTAGCTTACATTTTTTGGTATCATAGCAATGTATGTACCTACCTATTAATTTAATTTTATTAGATTAGGTACTCGAGTAAGATGGTAAAGTAATTTTATTACCCATCAGCTGATGTAGGGATACACTATGCAGTTGAGTGGCAATCCACATTAGCAAATAAATCACAAAGTACTGAAGTGCTTGCTTTTTACAGTTTTCCTACTTATAATATCATAATATTAGGTATATCATTCCCGGTCGCAGCCTCGTCTTGCCCGGATACCAGACCCCGACCCCATCGTTGAGAGGTTGAGGATATTTCAGGGCGGTAGTCATCGCATCTTAGATGTGATGTGGAGCGCTGAATGTTCTAATATTGTTTAGCCACTATTGTATAATGAGTTAACTCAATGGTCATGTATGACGTTATAGTTATACTCAGGTTTAAAATACAATTAAGTAATGTGGCCAGTGGCTCACTACCTGTCACGTTGCCCAGAATTTGGGCACTGTACCTATGTGAATTGTAGATGTTTGAATAAGTGTGATTATCCACAGTACGTATAGAATGCAATCTGACTACCCTTTAGCGAATATAGTCGTGAGCATAAGTGCTCATGTGTATTGTTATTGTAACTTTCAGGAACTTAAATTATTTCTATATAATAATATAAGGTATAACTTTATGTAATAAAATAAAAATAATTGGATCTGTTCAACCTTTGTAGTTGAGTGTACATAGACCATTCTAGGTCTTGCTTTCCTACGTTAAAGTGTAGGTAAAGTTATCCAGTTTGGATATTGATTATGGGTACCTTGACGATTTTTCCTTTCTTTTCTTGGACTTCCTTAATGTAACGCACTCTGTTACGTGGTGAATGATTATTTGAATTTATGAAACTAGTATTTTTATTTTTGTTATTAAGTAAGTATTTTATTTAAAATATGTTTATAATATTTTTACTTTTGGTAAATGATTATTGCTAATAATAGTAAGTATGTATTTTATTTGTTTCTTGAGTTTACGGATTTTAAGTTTGATAATTTTCCACATCCATGTGTGTGGAGGCCTACATTATTTAAATTGAAGGGTGTGGGGAAGCCTTTGCTCTTAATTTCTAAAAGCGTATTAGGTGAGTGTTAGAAAACAGTACAAGACTCACACAGAATGGCTAGATAGACGACATGGTTTTTGTGTTGTCATAGTTGATGGGTTCTTATTTAAGGCAACCCATCCTATGCTAATTATAATTTTAAGTTTATTCACTTAAAGGCCAAGTTTGTAATTCCATTTGGAATGGTTTAGAATAAAGTAGTTCAGATGAATGAATCATCGTTTGCATGGTTTATGTTTAATTGTGTATTAAATAATTTGCATCATGTACCTACCTAATAGAAGGTAGGTAGAGGTATATTTACCTATTAGGTAGGGTTACCTTATATACTTTTTTATTTGTATATAGGGAAGTGAAAACTTCAGTTTTCAACGGAGACGGGATTGTTTCATAAACGTAACATTCACTCTGTGTTATGATCTCTGTGTACCCCACCGGGAAGGAGGTGTGACATTATAGGTAGGTTGAATTGGTTGTATTTCTATCTGAAATATTCACTCTATATAAACCCTGGACAGATGGCTTGTGTGCTTAGCTGAGTTATCTGTCTATATCTAATGCTGGTAGCGGTGATTTGGAGAACACTGGCAGGCATTTCGTGATAATCTTTGATGAAACATACCTTAATGCTAATTTAAAGCCACAAGGGCTTGTCTTAATGTTTTAGATGAAATGTGCTAAATATAATATTTATCAGGTTTTACATTTGATTTAACACCATAATAGGTAAGTATTAAAAACCGATCAGGTTTTTGGTTTGTTGAAAGAAGCGGCTATTTTCCGTCTCTTAAGCATTGATTGCTTTTATCAAGCATTTAGTATAGCATCTGGTATTTTTGTTCAGGTTTGAATTTTAGTCCATAAATGGAACTCATGAAGTTGATCACAATACATATTTATTGAGATCCTGGTGTGGTGTCACGCTTGGGGAGGTACTGTATAGTTCCTCCCAAATCATTGATCGTCACTGCTTAGGGATGCAGTTTCACATGCTGAACACTTCTTGTATTGAAGAATCTTTGAAATCACTTTATTCCGCAGACGGGTGTGACTGAGGTTGAATGCCATGTTCATTAGGATTGTATTGTAAGACATGCGGCAGGTATGTGGTGAGTAGTCCCATCGACATCTCAGTTTGCATAATGAAATAACCCGCCTAGGAAGATATTTTGTAATAAGCATCTTAGAAACCGCCTCTAGCAGCGGACAGATGTGCCTGGCAAAGTTGAATGCCAAGTTCATAGTATTGTTTTGGATAGCGTGTAGCGAGTAGTCCCATCGACCGCTCAGGTTACATACTATGTTACCCGAAGGTAACTTCTTGTATTGAAGCTACTTAGTAGCTATGACTAATAAATGTTGAACTCCATGTTAATGAGATTATTATGAAGCGTGTAGCAAGCATGGTGGTGAGACAGCCCCATTGACTGCTCAGGTTACCTGCTGCAGTGTTGCACGTAGGTACGTGTTAAGATTTTTGGTTAGGTTACAACCTCCATTGGATTCATGGTAATGAGATTATGTTATGAAGCGTGTTGCAGCCATGTGGTGAGACAGCCCCATTGACAGCTCAGGTTACATACTGCAGTATTGCACGTAGGTACGTGTAGAGATTTTAGGTTAGGTTACAATCCCCATTGGATTGAACGCAAACTAATTAATGCTTCGACGATCCCGTCGACGATTTTGGTTTCATTTATAGAAAACTGAACGCGTAGACCGTAGATAGGTACGCTGAAAATAAAACGGGTGGAAACACGTGTGGCCGAGTCGGCGAGTTTTCTTTTAGATTTTCAAGTAGGCGCCTACTTTCATATCATTCTGTTTCGGTGTTGATTTATACGACGTCGTTATTCATCCAGGTTAAATTTCTTGCATTTTTTCACTTGAATCTTGAATTTTTTGGGAGAGAAAATTTTAGATGGTGAAATGGCGTTGACACTAAAATGCGTAATGAAGAATGATACCGGAACCGGATACGGCAACATCAAAGGCAAAGGGATCCGGACCATACAGCCAACAGATGATGAGAAAAACTTTAAAAACTCTCAAATTTAGTGGGAAATGGTGTAAGCTACGCGTTACTACAAGTGTTAATAAATATTCTACTGCTACTAATCTCGAGGACAAGGCGCGAGTATAATGTTTAAAAGGCGACTGATCCTGGAAATTCATAAATCGTATCTTATAAGTTATAACGAATTCCAATAAAAGTCTAAATTTAATTTTAGTAGATTCCACACCGAGGACAGGAAAGTAACAAAGGTCTCAGATCTCATGTAACAAACATGTGATTTGAGCCTTTCTTATGTACTGTCCGAGGTAAGTAGGTATACAATTTTTCTCCTCGACGGAGGTGGAAAGCGACCACTTCGTTTAGCGCAGCGGGACGACAATTGACGCTTTCCGTCCGGAGGGGAGAAAAAAATGTTTAAACGAAATTACAATCGAATAGAAAACAAGAAATACGTTTTAATCGTCTTCTATATCTCTTTCATGCAAAACAGATGTTTGTATGACAATTCGTTATTATTTTTATTAAAATATGATGTTATGACGTCTCTTCGTTTATACGAGTAGGTAATTAGGTATCTGCCGTATTTTTTCGCGTTTCCTGAGGAAGGCTCCATAGTAAAAGTTGTTCAGTTTGACGGTATTAGTTCGGCGTTTCAGTCTGCGGAGGGTGGCCCCTTACACCCTGTACTCGTATAAGACTATCCACATTTCACTGGCAATACCAGGGCATAAACATTTTAAATAGGATTTCAGAGATATTAAAGTTACTATCATTCCTGAATTATGCTGTAAACCGTGCACACACGATTTTACAAATGATATAAAAGCTCGACTCAGGAAAGATTTTCGTATGAATCTAAATGGGAAATTATTACAATTCGTTCTATCATCTCGCTTTGTTGTGTTCTGCACAGATCATCATCTCAGCCGATGGACGTCCACTGCTGGACATAGGCCTCCCCCAAGGATCGCCATAACGATCGGTCCTGCGCTGCCCTCATCCAACGGTTTCCCGCCGCCTTCACCAGGTCGTCGGTCCACCGTGTGGGAGGCCTACCCACGCTGCGCTTTCCGGTACGCGCTCGCCACTCGAGAACTTTTCGGCCCCATCAGCCATCGGTTCTGCGAGCAATGTGTCCCGCCCACTGCCACTTTAGTTTAGCAATTCTTTGGGCTATATCAGCTACTCTAGTTCTTCTGCGGAACTCTTCATTTCTTATTTGATTTCGCAGGGAAACTCCGAGCATAGCCCTCTCCATTGCCCTTTGGGTGACTTTCAATCTGAATTTTTGTATGGGAAAGTGATTACAGCAGCACCTACTTTTTCTATGAATTCCCCCCCCCCCCTCCCCCCCCCCGAAAATTCAATCCCCCCCACGAAACAAAAGTCTGGATACGTGCTTGGCGACCATGTCTCTGTTCCATATGTCATCACTGGCAACACACACTGATCGAAGACTTTCGTTTTAAACACTGCGGTATTTTCTGCATATACAGGGTGTTTCATAAGTAAGAATAAATTTTTAAAACTCTTAGACTCTTAACTCTTGTTTAGACCGTCAAACTGAACAACTTTCTCTATGGGACCAACATCGAAATCGCGAAAAAAAAAATTTGATATCCCATACATAGTCTAGTCGATTTGTAGAGTATGGAACATAAAATTTTTTTTTCGCGATTTCGATATTGGTCCCATAGTGAAAGTTGTTCAGTTTGATGGTCTACACCACCCCCTTTAAGGTTTATTTGTACTTTTGTAACACCTTGTATATAAAGTAGCAATATGCAATTATTGCAATCGTTATAAAATGTAGAGATTAAGGAACAGAATGCTACATTGCATTTTATTTTTGTATGTACAGAAGATCTTTTCTAGGTTCATGGAGTACGTATTATAGATTCCTTTCATGTTTGATACAGGCATTTCTAAGATTTTAAATTTTTCTGGTATGTTCTAAGTCAACTTGAAATAAATCATTTAATATTTGGGATTGTTAGTTTTTAGTGTTCCGTACTCAAAGGGTGAAAACGGGACCCTATTCATAAGCCTACGTTGTCCGTCGGTCTGTCTGTCTGTCTGTCTGTCCTAGGTATTTAGGGCTGTAACTTTTGAACCGTAATAGCTAGAGAATTTAAATTTAAACAGAATGTGTTTTATTATGGCGGATTCGCAAATAAATAATAAAAAGGGCAAAAAGTAAAAAATTAAGGGAGGTCCTCAAGAAACTAGTTTATATCAACGTTTTTTCTTCTCGCTCTTTCGTAACGGTAATACATACAAGCGTCAAACTTAGTGTCATTATAGAGCATACTCTACAGTATAATAACATATAATAAAAACCGGCCAAGTGTGAGTCGGTCTCGCACTAAAGGTCCCAGAGAAAACAACACTTTTTTGTAAGGTTATAATGTGATGTGTGGAGCGGAACCCTCGGAGCGCGAGTAGCCCGACTCACACTTCACCAGTTTTATTAAAGTCAAAGTCAAAGCGTCTTTATTGCAAAACTATAGGTTGTAAAGTTGTAACAAGGTCTCACAATTATCATACAAAATATGAGCCTCTATAGCTTACCAGAAACGGTGTACAATCTTACATTAAAATTCTAAATTGATTTTTTGATGATTGATTTCAATTCTGTCAATACGTTAAAATGTCACGGTTTTATTATTATTGTCTGCATAGGATTGAACGTAAATCTACAATTCCATTAGTGTAGGTAGGAAATAGGTTTAAACTGTGCTAGTGACATTTGGAATGGGCTGCGTCACTTTATTGGCAATTCATGCCATCCCCGGCATAGGAAAAACACGTTCGTCTGACATCGGACGAACGAAATCTGATAAGTGGCAATGTGTGGCCGTCCGTGTGACTCGAGTGACAAAAAGCAATATACCCGGCATCACAGACTTAAAAGAAGAACCAGACGTAATGTCATCCAATCATGAGTGAAGCACCCATTTCTTTTGTGTGCGTGCTGTCACGCGGTACATAAGGTGACGGGTTGTCGAACCTGCGCCTAGAGCTAGTGCATCTGTGTGAGTGTAGACCCCTTGTAGAACAAACGAGATTTTATTACCTTGCATGCTTCACATCTTTTTAGTGCAATCCTCGGTCCGTATTTCTTTCAGGTCCGTGCCCGGCATGTACCCGGCCATATTTGGCGTACTGTTTAGGCACAGTCTAAGAGGAAGGATCTCTTCATTCTAAAACATAGAGGGAGCCAAAATATTGCAAGGCCGTTTCGCAACTGTCAAATGACATACTTCCGGCACGGCGCATACGAGTCGGTTCGGTTTTACTGCCAAGGCGCGCCAATAGATGTTTCACATAAAAAATAACTAATTATACTTATGTAGAGTAATTAGTAAGTAAGTCGGGCGGCGAGCGGGATTCGAACCCACGACCTGCCTATCCGGGGCATGCTCTACTCCAACAGAGCTGTCGTCGCCCCGCAAGCCACGGCGAAATTTTATATTATCGTCTTAAAGGGACGTCAGCGCCATCTACCACTTCTTACTATACCTAGCTGATTGCATTTAGTAAAGAAAGTCAACAATTTTTTTTGCGCTTTTCCTTTAATTATGTTTCTTAAGTAAAGTTGTTCAGTATCTTAGTTACAATCACCCTTTAAAATAATGCAACTGTTTACTCTAACACCCTGTATTAGGTATTGTTATCTTATTAATTGAACAAGAAGCAAACTTCGTTAGTCACTATAGGGAGTCCATAAACTCGCTGAAGCATTACAAGTTGGTGAAAGTAAGCTTTAATAGCGCAGCGATGACTTTAGCGTTTTGATACTTTGCATGAATAATGGAAGGCCTGAAGTTGTGCGAGTGCTTCACTTCATTCTAGAATTAACAAGACCTATCACAGCACTCTTCCTTCGACAAAAGTATGAAAGTTACTTGATACACTGGATTTAGTATTTCGGATATGTACACCGAGGCGTCAATTGGTGAAAATGTTGATGGGAACATTTTTCTCCACAAAGAGCTGATACGTTGTTTGTGAAGTTTTTTAAATTTTGCAATAGCTTATCATATGCTCACGACTATATTCCCCGTAGGGGTAGTCAGATATATTCTGAGACCTCAGAACATCCACGTTTCACCAGTAGTACCGAAACTCAATCGAACGAACTCAACTCGAATTTTGCAATAGTAAACCTGAAAAACTTTTTTATTATAGATAGTCCACTCAATCTTCTATTTATTCATGGTTTTTATTTTAAAGATAACACAATAGCCGTAAAATTAAGAAAGCATTCTATTCTATTTTTATTTAATGGTGTTTCCTTGTTAGATTTCGCCAGTGTCAAGTAGTTTGAGGGAGTGTCTATCCAATCTCGAGGATTGTTTTTGAGTAAGAACAACTGAGAAGGATTTTGGAGCCTCGTGACAGGCTGAGACGCGAACCGCCAGAACACCACGCGAGAGACAAGTGTTCGAGGCAAACCCTGCAACGTGACTCATTAAGAGAGTAAGGGAATTGGAGAAAAACGAAATGAGTGACACTTTCTAGGTCGCGTATATTGGACCAAGTGCTACTAGGTCGCCATTTCAATCAAATCTAAGAATATGGAATCAAAAGTAAAACTTTCAAAGAAGAATGGCGAAACTTGACCCAGTTTAATTCAAGAATACTATCTATTTTCACTGGTCGTTTTGTTCCTAACATCTTTGATTGGATTCAAATAACGACACGACAGTATAATTTTTTTCTCATAATAATTTTACGGTTGAGTTTCTTTAAAATAAAATCCATGAATAAATAGAAGGTTGGACTATCTATAATGAAAAAGGTTTTCAGGTTTACTCACTTGCATCATAAGGAGAAAGACCTATCCTGGCATAGGTATTGTCTATAAATCGATGGACCTATCCCTCAACATTAGTCTTCCTACTCGTATTGCAAAGTTTCAGTTAATATGTATGTATGAATGTAACCTACCTGGTTCCCTACGTTACTGCGAAAGTCAACACTTAGATTGTCGCTTCATCGAACACTGTTCATCGATAGTACGCTTCATCGGTGTAGATAGTACGCTTTATCGGTGTAGTGGTACACTACATCGATGGTAGGTACGCTACATCGAAAGTATCGATATCGCGAATGGCTGGACAAGAAACAAGAAGTTCGGAATTCCTAAATCCATGATCTGAAATAGCAGTCCCTTCCGTCACACTTCTTTGACTCGGTGTGGGTACATGGGTTATTATTAATATATATTCCCTCTAGCCAAAACCTTTTTTATAAACTTATTCAAAGTAAACGGATTTTCGATTACCATACCAGAGTCAATCTGTCGAGAAACGAAGGCGATAAAACTCAAAGTGCGTTTGATCTCGATTCTCTATTCGGAGATGATTTTGTTGCGAAGACTCGTTTATTGCTGATTTATATAAAACAGCATGGAACAAGCTTTCAAAGATAAAAGCAACAAATAGATTTGTAGTCGTGCAATTCAAAATGGGTATGGGCGGGCGACTTGCACGTCGTTTTTCGGCTCCAGCTCAGGCCCTGTACCTGGACTTTAGTTTTTTGGATACATCGCGACCGTTCCGGTCCTAACTTCAAGTTGACATTGGAACGGAAACGTTCACGCAATTGCGAAGTTCTTGGACCTGTTTGTTACTGGCGCTGAACTCATGCTGCTTATGCTACTAGGTACATTGTTGTCTAGTCATCATTAAACAGGTCTGTACTAGCTTCTCCTAATTTCAATGGGACTAGATTATCTGTGAGACAATGGAACCTATAGGAAATTAGCAAAAAAACATTTGGACTTTTCATCTACATGCAATCAGCTGATCAAACGTTTGCATGAAAACATGTATTTTTATTTTTCCTTGTTTTACCATAAAATTGGGTAACTTTGTAACAATTTTATTCATTAACTATGGCACTTTTTTAGCTAAAAACCCTCTACAATATGAGAAGTGATGTGGTTTTTCTAGAAATGAATTTTAATGAATAAAACCGAAGAAAAGGGATTCTAAAGTCACACCTTTTTTTCCAGTTGTAACCATTTTACTCTTACATTTTTAATAGGAAGAAAATGAAAATTTACAGTATTGTGCACAACACAATTTAGAATGATGTGGTTTTGTTACTTTTTCGGAATTAATAAAAAATCATCTCATTTTTCAAAGAAAACTGCTTAATTCTGACCGGAGCCACGGGCTTGTTCGCATCGATTAGTATGGAGAGTCGTGGTCCCGGGATGATACGCCTTAAATGCTGTTGATAACTTTTTCACAAGTACAATCACTCATGTAGGTACACTTAGGTACATCCATACGAGATTTAATATTATCGGTAATTTAAAAACATCGCAAGAGTTTCCCTCACTAGTTAATATTCAATCTAGACGACTACAATTTGTCTATGTTCCGATAGGTAGTAATTGGTTGATTGAATTCGATTTAATGCGATCCTGGAAATGTTATTAATACAAAATACAATTTTCTCTACATATGCCGGATGAAAATTTCCACCGTAGTCGCTTCATAATCCAAGCTGAAGTCGTAGTACGCTTGCTTGGAACCAAAGTACAATGAGATGCCGTGGATTAGACCTGCAATATTATGTTCGCCCGACTTTCATTATTTACTATGATAGCAACAGAAATTAAAATTGTACTTAGTTATTTCTCAAATCAAATCAAATAGTTTCTGAAAACATTTTTGTGATTCTACCACTGGGAAAGAGTTATTGCAGCCGCGGAAAAGAAACTCTACAACATTATCTTTAAATAAATATAATAACTCTCAAGTAACAAACTACATCCTGACCGTTTTTTGTCGAAATCGCGAAACTATACCCGACTAAAATGTTTGTATATAATCTGTGGTACAACTAATTTTTTATTCGCTATTTCCACCTTGATACCATAGATAAAGTTGTTTAGTTTGATAGTCTGACTGTGTATACAGAGAAAAAAGAAAAATATATTGTCCCCACTAATTAATTTGGTTGATTATCAATCTTTTTCGCCGTCACCATTGACCTCTTGAATTACATAAAATAGTCATGACCAGACATTTAGGTCATTTATTTAATCATCAAGTTTATGATTTCGGCTTAGTGGAATAATGCCGCTATCGCCATAGTGATTGTTTTCCGATTTAGCTTGTTTTGGTATCTATGGACTTTATGATTTTTTTTCAGATTATTCTGACGAATACTCGCTGACTTAGATAAACGTGTAATGTATATACTTAGATCCTTTATACACGGTCGAAAAATTTTGTCATGTTCGTATTGTCAATGTACTTACATTGCGACTTTATTCCAGGGAACTGTCATTTTAGTTTCTAACAGCAATGTACTATTAATACGGAAGTAACTATTAAATAATCGGTGCTATCATTCCGAACTTGATTGAGTTACAGACCATTATTCGACAATTATAAAGATGACGTGATATTGCGCTGCAACATTGATCACAAAAGTCAATAACAGTTTATTCCCAACGGTCTAAAATATTGATAGATCTGGGATTGCTAAAGTAACGGGTCACGTCTTAGATAACACTTAAAAGGGGAAGATGTGATTGTGAATGTTCTAAACAATGAGTTTTTAGCAGGCCAATTGGGCCTATGTTTTGGCGAAACATATTTTGATTGTATTCAAAATCCTTAGTTGTAAATAACACATCAAAAATCTTATTTCCGAATTAATGCGTGTAGGTTGGTAAAATGAAATTATTTAATGGCAGAGATTACTGATGGGTTCATGTAGTGCAAGCCAGCGAAGGCGGCACGTGCTGACCCTTTTATCTGCACGAATGTCATGTGACTATGTGACTAAACAAAGTCAACTGGACAGTTAGGCACACACGCGTGTTTAGTGGGTGCGGAATCATCCCGTTTTATTTTCATCTAAGGGTCACGTAATGGTTTTGCCGTTTGCCATTCTCCTTAGGGACAGCTTTTCTTACTCCACTGTAATATGATACATATACAAGGTGAATAAAACACCCTAAAATATTTAAAAGGGTGGTTTAGACCATCCAATTGAACAACTGCCTCTAAAAATCTAACATCGAGAAAACTTTCTTTTTAAATCTGCTGGTTTATACAAAACTTATACCTCCTCAACTCAAATGTAACAACCGATTTTTTTCTATGTTGTCTCCGTAGTAGGTAAAATTAGTTCAATAGATAACAAATTCTCCGCTTCAAAATAGCTAGTAGACATAATTGCACTGTATTGCATAACGTTATACAACTTTGTCAACTAGAAGCAGATATTCTTGTTATCTACATTATCAGTCATGGATTTCCGCAAAGTTAATTTTTACATTTAATCGAAGTGATCAATAGATTAATCGACTTGTATTGTCAGCTAACTTTCGACCTTATTTATCTAAAAATCTTAAAAATAAATTCCGTCACGAAAATTACGCGGAGAATGCCGGAGGGTAAATACGCAGAGCGTTTGAACGCCATCATTCCCATCTCAAAGATTTTCATCTTGTTTAAACGAATAGGCATAGTGCTTTTATAGGGGACCTGGACCTTTTACTCCTGGACGTTTACATCAGCGCTATAAAATGTTATTAATATGCGTTTAATCAAGAAGGAAATCTTTAAGATGGGAATGACGGCGTTCAAACGCTCTGCGTATTTACCCCGGAACGAAGAACTACCCTGATACGGGATTCAGCTAATTTTTGATCAGTTTGATTACCAAAAGCACCAAAAACTACCAAATTCTACCAAAAGAATCATGCTTTGTAGTAGGCATTTAAATAGCACCGGCATTATACTTTGTAGACATTAAACAACATAGGCATTTTGCTTCGTAGACATTAAAACTTTATAGACATTAAAACTTGATTGGCATCCTGTGCTTTTAGACATTGACTTTAGGCATTATGCTTCATAGGCATGGTGCATTTTAAGTAAAAAGTAAAAATAAATATTTAAAACTCTTAAGGGGGTTGTTTAGACAGTCAAACTGAACAACTTTCTCTATGAGACCAACATCGAAATCACGAAAAACAAAATCTGATATCCCATACATATTTTAGCTCTAGTCGATTTGTAGAGTATGGAACATCATTTTTTTTTTTCGCGATTTCGGTATTGGTCCCATAGTGAAAGTTGTTCAGTTTGATGGTCTAAACCACCCCCTGAAATGTTTATTTGTATTTTTGTAACACCTTGTATATTACTTTAGGGTGTTTTGTTACATCCTGTACATAATAATCTATAAATCCACTTATATGACTGTCACGTCCAAACAATATAAAGTTATCTGATGACACCACTGTTTTATTACGTCGATAAGACGGTCTTTCTTTTTGTTGTTATTATTCTTTTTTCTATCGTTTAATTAAGTTATATGAGAGTGGTGAGACTGTGGGAGTCTTTTAAATACAAAAGGCTGTAATTAAAATATTCCACCAACGTATTAATTAATGGTAATTATTTACAAATAGGTACAAAGAAAAGCTTACGAGGGCGTAATATCTAGACTAATTATATAACTAACAAAAGTGTTTCTGTACAGTGAAGATTAAAAAAAATAAAAAAAATATTGTGTTATCATTGAGGTACTATGTTACATAATTACTCAATGAGTGTTAATATACTTGACTCCAAATCACAGATTGTTGTATTTTTCTCTTGTTTATTTGTTTGTAGTCCTTCTTAATATGCTGACACTTTTTAAGAGGATGGTCAGACCATCAAACTGAACAACTATCGCTAGGGCGCAAAAAAAAAATCTGCTGTTCCATGCCAAACTGAAAACCTACTCGAGCCAAATATATGGGACGATTTTTTTTTCGCGTTTTTGATAGAGTTGGTACCATAAAGAAAGTTGTTCAATTTGATGGTCTGATCATCCCCTTAAAAAATAGTGTCATAAGTAGCATATTAAGAAGGTTTAAAGTAACAGCTTTCTCCTAAATCTGAACATACATTTTAAATCCACAAACTAGGTAGTTTTCCTTACATTGCACTTATTTATAAAACATAATACGTAATCTGAGAATATCTTGGGTCTAAGTACGACAATACTGCTATCATCTGTGGCTTACGTTCAGCCGGGTTGCCTTTCTTGATCCAATTTATTGTGAGTATTTCTGAGGGACTATTGGCGGGCGAATCTTTTGGTCGAAGGCTTGCTCGGTGCTCGGAGTTTCAAGTAGTTTCGCTTTCGTTAATAGGAGGCTTTCTTGTGGTACATTCAATTCGACCCTGATAAGCTACGATTGTAAGCATAAATAGATTACTTAAGTAATCTTCATTTTATTAAATCTATACAAGGTGTTACAAAAATACAAATAAACATTTAAGGGGGTGGTTTAGACCATCAAACTGAACAACTTTCACTATGGGACCAATATCGAAATCGCGAAAAAAAAATGAGTTTCCATACTCTACAAATCGACTAGAGCTAAAATATGTATGGGATTTCAGATTTTTTTTTTGCGATTTTGATGTTGGTCCCATAGAGAAAAATGTTCAGTTTGACCCGAGTTAAGAGTTTTAAATATTTATTTTTACTTATGAATTAAACACCTTGTATAAATAAGAATGGCATCGTGAGTAAAGCCTGCCTACGCAGAAGAAGAAATTTCGATCCGTGTGTGAAGTCTACTAATTCGAATTGGGAACGCCTGCTGGACTAACGCCTAAACACTCTACCTGATGGTAGGCCCTGTGGCCTGCAGTGTGTGATGATGATGAAATATAAATGAAATGGAGTTCGTTGTTCACCGCTTCCACTAAGTTCAACCTGTTTAGTTAGCGCGTCACTTGAGAATTGGATTTGTCAATTATTTTTATGTTTTCGCTATAGTCCGAATAACGTTTTTAGGAAAATAAAAAAACGGCCATGTGTTTGTCGGGGTAAGAAAGAGACATTGCAACGCATGATGGGCACAGCCATATAGAACCAAATCTTTATAACAATCACAAGATTTTGTCCGCACTGGCTCATCTTTCCGCGTCATCGTACTAAAATACTATTGTATTTACCAGTTTAATGGGTAGCTTTAAAATTAAAAAGATTTATATCAGAATCGGTCCATTAGTTTTTGCGTGATCCTGGAACTAAACAAACACAAACAGAGAGATAAAAAAATATGTGTTTTGAAGTCGATCCTCAGAAATTCCATTCTGTTACACTTTTATAATAGCCAAAATGCAAAAGACCAGGAATCAAACCCAAGCACAATTTTATTTTTTGATTCGATACAAAAAGAAGGGTTCGCTAGATAACATTTTTTTGTGAAGCAAGTTCAGACGGCGTAAAAACTTCTTAACGGCGTCGGGACTAAGTGCCTGGAGGCATCAGCAGGGTGCGACATCCTCGCCCCAAATACAATCTCCCTCTTTCACACAAAAATACTTACCTCCACTTTTGTTAATTTCAAGCCTTAAGAGGTATCCCCGACCGAACGACCTTCTAAACTTTATTAGGTACTTATACCTATTTTAGACTGGCTTGTCCTTCATTATGTCACTGCCATCTAATCTAATTCGAAAATCATTAAGAATTCGCACCAACGCACCAAATTTTACAATTATCTAATTCTCTAATTCTAATTATCTATTTTTTTAAACAACTAATTGCGTTGTTGTTCATGTATTGTTAGTGTAAAAATTACTTATCTAATTAACTCATTAAATATTGGTCTAAACAAATGATTCATTGCATTTTTAGATCTTAATATTGTCTACACAATGGTGTGTGTCGCAAGTAAAACTGACTTCAACTTATAAAGTATATATGCACATAATAAAGGTTTTTTTTAATATTTAGGCCTTCCTTTGAACAAAGAACATAGCAAATAAAGCCTTGATATTGAAGGTCATTGCAATATTTTTCATTAATTTGTATGTCTTTCAAATAACGAGAAATAGCTTCTAAACCAGCAAAATATGGCCTGGCCCTGCGTTTACCTATGGGGAGCATCTTAACTCCATAAGGCTCTAAATAATGTTGTCCTTTGACGCCGAAATTTTCACGAAACGAGTTATAATGTTAGGCCTAACTTAGATTAAATGTGAACTTTAATTAATTTCTCGTATTCGTTCGTATGTAAAAGTTTTTTATTGTTGCATAGACAGTGTACGATTAAGTACAACTTTCCAATTTGATGAACAAAGTAGGAAAAATTTTAAACATCCGGCTAAAATTTAAAGATATTTTTTTTATTTATAACCTCTTTAAAGTTGAACATGAAACATGAAATTTTTAAATTGATACTGTAAGAGCCCTTGTTAACGACCCGGTTTTCCGCCGGGGCTACACACGGTTTTCAACCGTGCCTACATCCGGTCGTCATTTATGTATGGGACACTATGAAGGTTTGTTAACAACGCCGGCGCTAGCGACGGTCCGGGCCCGTGTCTACGTCCGGCGCGCAGTCGTGTCGTGTATGGCCGTCTATATGAGAGCTTGTTGACGAGGCCGGGTGCACGCCCGGCGCGGTCCCGCATACCTACGCGTTTCTGCTTAGCATTAAGTATGAACGTGAAGTATTTAATTTACGTGCTGACAAAACAATGACAATCGACAGAATGAGGCCGCACTTCAGCCGGCTAGCCACCGGGTACAATCCGTGCTCGTGACCAAGCTTATCCGGCACCGGCCCGGCGCCGGACCGGATAGAAACCGTCTAGTTAACAAGGAGCCTGACTGCAGCATGTCTTCTATAATGAATTAATAAAAAAATTAAGAATCGAAAAGTAAATTTATTGACGGACGAATGACTGCTAAAAGAAATTCTCTCTCATACTTACTTACCGAAATAATATAAATCGCAAATACCCAGATTTCTAATCCCATCCTATTTTTCAAATTTATTTCAGGCACCTGTTTCCCCACCTACTCCTACGCGTATATTACGCAAAGGAACATTAAACGTTTGCGTCTAAAAAAACGATGTAAATTTGGGAAGTCCAATTTGGCGAAATATTACAAGCAACGGCTGGTAGACGTCTGATGTTTATGAACTTCCCGGAGGAAATTACTGAAACCATTTTGAAAGAATTTTTTTAAGAGAAAAGGTTTTCCTGATAATCCTCAGGGACAATACAAATCGGAATGTTAAGACGGAGTCGTAAAAGTGTCGAATAAGTGAATTGGATTGCGTATTGCGGTCAGATTTCCTACAGTTCCGCTGGCAAACACGGCCCTTTGAGGTTCCAATATTGAGGTTCACATTTACGATTTTATTCGATAATAGGTACGCGATAATGCGCCATTGCTCAGATAATAAAAACTTTCAAACATAAACTCACGACAGTAATCCCTTTCGGGGTGGTCAGAAACATGCTACAGCTACCCAACTTTAGTTGTAGCAATGCTCACATATATCAATTTAAGTTTCAGGATGGAATGACGTGTCAAGTGGTGAGAGGTGGCTAGCCTTTCGCTCATATAGGCGCTGCATAAGAAACATTGGACCCGTTAGTCGCCTCGTACGACACCCGCGGGAAGAATTGGGGGAATTGCTTAGATGAATTAACGTCTTTTTCTCAAACATGCTTGGCAATTTGAGCATTATTTTGACAACCTTCTTCGAGATAAATCGAAATTGCTGAAAATTGCGAGCAGTGGCCGGCAACATTTGTATGAAAATCCATATCTGTCGTGGTTTAGCGACCAAATAAATTACATAGTAAACTCATCTGTCGTGTAATTTAAAAATGGAAAGATCTTTTACTCCGAAACACGGCAACCAAGGAGGTAACTTATCAAATGTTTTATATAAATTTTGAACTGGCTTGCAAATAGAAAGCTTTAAATGAACTAAAAAACGAATGGACACTTTTAAAATTATTGTGGTTCGTCATTGATTTTGAAAAGTTGATTAATTTTAATTTCCGCGCATTGTTTGAGAAAAGCACTATACAAGCCTTGGCCACAACTAAGCATTGATGGACTTACGTATGTGTGCCTCGGCTTAACCTCGGCCCACATTTACACCTTCGTCCATCAATGCCTCTTTTGCTGGGCTGCAGTAATTTACTAGAACCACCTAGAACTAAGAGCATAATACCCGGGCTCTGTTTAACAATAGAATGAATGTCATTTTTCTTTAAAACACCTATCTACTTCACACTGTTTGTTCAGGATCAATGTTTGAATAACCCAATTTTAATCGCTGTCCCAAGCTTAATCAAGTAGTTGACTTAGAGCGAAAGTTTGGTGTTCGTTGAGCTTCTAACTGAGATTAATTCATAAATAATTATTGTAATGGTTAGGTATGTTTCTTTGACTGTTTTGTCCTCGGAGATATAATCTACCATTTCCTAATTGCATTCAAAGTCAAAGTCAATATCATTTATTCAATATATTATGAGCTTGAAGCACACTTATCAAACGTCAAATCTTTTTTAAAGCTTCCAATTTTATTAATTTAGACAGACAAACTATACAACAAAGTTACTTAATAAAGTCATTTTATCTGTTATTTTAAGTGGGATGCAAATATTTCTTGAACAACGTCCAAAGCATTACATGAATAAAATTGTCTGCAGTTAAAGCAGGTCATATATTTAGTATTTACAATATGAAATTTATGTGCTGAAATAAATGATTGATTGATTGATAGTAGATTACACACCGAGGACATGAAAGTAAGAAAGGTCTCAGATCTCATGTACCTAATTGTTGACCGAGGAAAAGCCAAGGTCAACAAACATGTGATCTGAGGCTTTCTTATTTACTGTCCGAGGTTAGTATACTATTTTTCTCCTCGACGGTAGAAAGCGGCAACTTCGTTTAGAGCAGCGGGACCAATTGAAAATTGGTACTTCAAAATTCGAACATCATAGAGGATAATACGCATAATGACACATTTCGATTACGCGAAATGACGCATACGCGAAATGACGCATACGCGAAATGACACATACGCGAATTGACATACGCGATATGACAAATACGCGCAATGACACATACGCGAAATGACACATACGCGAAACGACACATACGCGAAACGACACATACCTACTTAATTTCAATTGTCACAAGCTAGATAAATTGTCGTTACATTTTATGGAGTCATTCGTTACAGCAGTGTAGGAAGCACATAACATTATTTTATGCCCACTTGAGGGCGACTGTTGGAGGGTTATTGTTTTCAAGAACATGAAAAACACAAAGATTCAGAAGTCCTGTAACTGTTTTATAGCACGTTATAATTCAGAAACGTGGTGCTCGTGAAACGGTCCTATACGTAGGTAGGGTATGTACTTATGACAATAGCTTATCAAACAAAATAGATATAAACAAAAGTACCTACTTGTGTCGAAATCTCTTTCCATTGTTCCGTAATTTTATGCATGTTTATTTTTTTTATCATTTTCTTCGTTCCATATAATATGATATACCTACTAATTTGTTTTAAAGTATGAAATTTGACGGAAGGTTGCAGGTTAGTGTCTCGAATTTTTATTTTGTTGCCACTTTCAAGTCGGAAGTAAAGAGTTTTAGCCTCCGAACTGAAACTTTGATCATTTACAACTTATACTAGCCCTGTCCCTGGTACCCAGCCGCTTTGCCCGCCCGATCCAACGTTTCAATAAGTCTAGCGCCATCTTGTTTCAATGCTTGCTAGATGAAAGGGGGCGATATAACTTATCCTAAAGGTTGGGATCGTGCGACAGTTCGATAATTTAATCAAATTCAAATCTCATGGTTGGTTTGTCTGGCAAATACTCTTGAGATGTAATTAATCTCTGTAGTATCGCCATTTGTTTCAATCATTTAAGATTAAATAAGATTGAGTTAGACAGTTTATGAAGTAGGTATGATTGATTAATGTCAAGCAAATTATACGATTCTAGGATGGCCTGAAAAAGTATTTTAGGCTTAAAGCGTAGGAATACACCTCTATTTGTTTAATTAACAACAAAATTATCATTTTCAGATAATGAAACTAAACTATTTGAGTCGAAAAATAAAAATTTTAGGACCTCCCATAGAAAATCGATCCTGATCCGCACTTTTATGTAGAATCTCCAAAAAATATCTCCTCTTTCGACCTATGTTCCTAGAGATAGATGTTTAGTTACATTATCTGAATACATACTTCAAATAGGTGTGTATAGTGAATGCTGTCTCTCACTCGGCTCATACTAATGACAGTGACAGCATCATATTTGAACGTATTTCTCCTACACTGCGCACAGCATTATACTATTCCGAAGCCAGTGCAACTGCAGGCTGCAATCGAAATCGAAAGATCCAATTTAAAATATTTCTAGAGATATTGTAGGTACTGAAAACTGCACATGCAACCCGCAGTTGCAGTCGCTTGTACTATTAATTAAAATATTCCTATAGGAAATTTTGTATTACCGACGGATGCAACCTGCAGTTGAAGGCGACGGTTGGATTCGGAATAGTACCTTAAACCATACTTTAGCAAGCCACCATAAATGTTTTATTCTATCTCTACTTGGAATGAAGTAAAAGCAGCATAAAATAGGGTAGCCACTAGACAAACGACCTACTTTATTTGAAAACGGGTTCACGGTGCGCCATCGCCAATTTGGATCTTGATAGTTGACTTTAAATCACAAGTTTATTGGACAGCCGTTTCTCTTTATCTCGCTATCTTATTGTTCATGTTCACTTACAAACTTTTGTTTGTAATGAAATGAATTGGCAGGTCTTACATTCGTTATTGTTTTGGTCTCTGGAGTGCGATTTTTGAATCTCATTCTATTCTATTCTATTCTATTCTTAATTAATGGCGTTTCGCCAGTGTCAAGTGTTGAGGATATACTCATTAGATATTGTACGGTATAATAGGATATGGCGATCTCAAAGCCCCGTTTTTAAACAAAAACACACTAGAAACCGCCATAAAACGGCGGAGCCACGTGGCAGTCAAAATCGCAAGCCGACGAGACGTCCTCTTGCCACCCCCTCAGCCACGTCACTCGAATCTCATTCGGTGAGCTCAGCAGTTGTAAATGTCAAAATTACTACGGAGATACGCATCTTTCTACAGCTGATTTGGCTTTCAAAAATCGCACTCCTGAAGTATGATTTTTGAACTCACCGAATGAGATTCAAAAATCGCACTCCAGGTACTGAATTGAAGAATGATATAATAAACACACTCGGAGTAGAATCATAATGGAGGTAAAGATGAATTACTCACATTTTATTGTAATTTTATCTTAAGATCAATATTTGTATGTTTGTCTCTTATGCGTTCCTATACGATTGGGCCGATTGCGATGTGGTTTACTCGTGGTTTACTGTGCGCATAACTACCCACGATTTCTGAACAAAAAAAAAAATTCATTGCGAAGCATGCCGAGTACAGCTAGTCCATAAAGGGTGTAAATACTTAGCATAAGCATAAGCATAAGCATAAGCATTATGCTCACGACTATATTCCCCGAGGGGGTAGTCAGAGATATTCTGAAACCTCAGAATATCCACGTTTCACAACTAGTACCGTAAGTCTGTCCTGTGTGACGGGGGTGAGCCCATCGCTACTTATAATGGACAGTGGGTACAATACACGCCTCGAAATTGAAGCATGCAGGTTTCCTTACGATGTTTTCCTTCACCGTGGTGTTACAAATCGTACATAAGTTCCGAAAAATTGGTACGAGTCTGCCTGTACGGGGATCGAACCATCGCCTCCTGCACGGCAGGCAAGGTTACTCGCCACTGGACTACGGCTTTTCAAATATTTATTCCGAGCAAATGTGCGCTGCGTACAAATGAAGTCTGGTGATATTTTAAATACTATCCAATTAAAGTCAATGCACTTTTTTAGAAACAATCTTGAAATTAAAATCTATTTGTTATCCGGTCGAGGCCGTTTTTCGAACACGAACGAAAGTGTTTTAAACTGTGTTTTAAAGTCTGAAATTAAATTATGTCTTATTTAAGGATCGGGCGGATGGGCGACTGTTCTCAATTACACGATTAGATTAAGTTTACTAGATAGAAAAACATCCCAAAGTTACCCCTTTTTGTTATGTTTTGTCAATACTATGATTAAACTGCTGATATTTAACTTTTTATTCTTATACTTAACTAAATACATTAAATATTTCTAGTGAACTCAGAAGACTTTTTAGCTTAGAAACTCCCATGAGCAAAGATATTGACGAAAAACACGTTTTTTTGCGATCCTGCTTTCAATTGGAGCGGGATGGCTAATTGCAAACTTCTGCTTGCAAGAAAGAGACGCTTGCACTTGAATAAGAGAGCCTTAAAACTATACATTTTAACGAAAATCAGACTTCATACAAGCATAGAGATTAGTTTCTAGAATTCTAGATTGTTTCAGAACAATTTCATTTACCTTAATTGGTTAGTATCTACCTACTGAAAATATCACCAGACTTCATTTGTATGGAGCGCGCTCCGATTATATGCCCTTAAGACGGTGCTTCAGACTATTAAACTGAACCAACATCTAATCGCGAAAAAAACTGCTGTTCCATAACTACATTTGCTGTTTGTAATCACTTTATTTTCTATTGAGTAATGTTTCAATGTTGTGGTTTTGATGGAATAAGGTCCTATTGTACCTCAATGAACACAAAGTACATGATATCATTTCTTGGGTTTGGTTCATTGAATTAGAACACTATGGAAGATGGGTCCACGCTCAAAAGTGTCCGAACCAAAAGAAGTGTACAATTCAAAAAGACGCTGTAGTCTCTTGCCAGTCTTTGTTTGATCGTCTAAGCACGCGCGAGTTCATGATGGCGTACTGTGTTGTAAAAACATGTAAAAACTACCAAAGAAAAGTGAAAAAATGTGATGGTGTATCCTATTTTCAGTAAGCAAACTATTATTTTATCATTTAGAAGCATTTAGAAGTATCATTTTGTTTACGAACATAATATTTAATTTTTATTTTATTTATTGATTATCTGTCATCGCGTCCGCCATTACGTCTGTCATGTTTGATGTTCATTTTCACCTCCAGTCGAAGCTGCATATGGTGTTAAGTAGGTGTAAGCAAAATTAACCCTTGTGACTAGCTTCATACGATTTCAATTGCAATGTTTTCAGTTTGTTTACATTACTATGCATACCAATATTTTTATAAGGCTAGTTTGGGACACTTTTATCGAGAATTTTGTACTAGACCCTGTGTCCATAGAGTTCTAGGTCGATGGTCCGGTTGTCTATTTGCCGTATTGTCCGCTGTGCGTGACCGAGTGTACAAATACGCATATGGTATGATTATGGTCATTTATAATCTCGAAGTACAATAAAGTTTTTGCTGCGCGCTCTTTACAAACGAAGTCTGGTTTTATTGAGTACCTACTAACCAATTAAAGTAGGTACCTAGGTAAATTAATTGTTTTTAGACGAATATCTGTGCTTTACATGTGTCAGATTTCGTGGCTCATAGTTTTTCATACAATTCTTAAATTAATCCTAGCATTGAAACTGTGTTTGAACGGAAATCTGACAAATGTAAGCACAGATAGGCATTGGTTTCTAGATCGTGTTTAAAATTAGCCATTGACTTTAATTGGTTAGCATTGAAAACATAACCAGACTTTGTTTGTATGGAGCGCGCACTTATGAACATGAAAGTAATCCTAACTGTAAGTGCTAAGTTTTTTATTTCCGGTAAAACATGACATTTGAACAGTAGGTACCTACACGTTTTTGCCATTGTTCCGTTGCACAAAATGCAAGTAATGATAGCGGTGAAACTGGGATGATGCGGAGAGAATATTATAGTATCTCAGTACACGCTCGCTCCATTATAACATTTAATTAAAAAGTGTCAAGACGCCTAAGCTGACAGTAAAGTGTTTACAATCATTTTTCCACTATCTATTTTTGCATATTAGGTAGTCTTAGGAACTATTTTTATCTTAACTATACTTCATTCCAAATAAGGACGAAAAGATTTTCCGAATTCTGTTTAGCTTTCTGGCCAATTCTGATTACCAAATGTAATTTATACTTAATTACCCATACAAGGTGTTTCATAAGTAAACATAAATATTTAAAACTATTAAGGGGGTTGTTTAGACCGTCAAACTGAACAACTTTCTCTATGGGACCAAAATCGAAATCGCGATTTAAAAATCAGATATCCCATACATATATTTTAGCTCTAGTCGATTTGTAGAGTATGGAACATCATTATTTTTTTCGCGATTCGATATTGGTCCTGTTTAGATTGGAAAGTTGTTCAGTTTGATGGTCGAACCCAGGGGGTGGTGGGTTCGAAATACTTATTTTTGTAACACCTTGTATAATTAAAAAGATACGCTATCCGACATATTTTGGACAAAAGTTATTCCATAGCTTAAACTCTAAGAATAAGTTAGAGTAGATAAGTGTGTCAAATGTCGAGGCAAATGTCACCAAGAGGGGGTCGAAAAATCACCAAAATCACCTCACGTAAATAATGGACGCCCCCTTATTTTCTACAAGACGAGGCCAGTAGAAAGCTGAGGGTAATGTAGCTCCAGGACATGCCTTATAAATACAGAACTGCTTTTGAAGGTAGAAGTAGAACATATTAACCTCTGCGAAGCTAGCTTTAGAAATTCTGGCTGAGTCAAATGATGTTGAAGTATTTCAAAATTCATTAGGGTTGCCCACAATAACTATGTCAATGTCAGCTTCCTGGGTTTGCCCATTTAAATTTCAAATCAAGATTCTCTACGGCTGGCTGAGTACCTTCTAGGAACTAATATAGAAATTGAATGGATCTCGGACACCTGCCAAGCCATGAGACACTTAGTTCTTGAATACTGGAATACAAAACAAAAGACGTGGATTTTCTGTATTAGGTAAGCTTAGCGGTTAACTCTCTTTGAATTCGGTATGTCAAGTTTTTTTTGGTCTTCATTTTTATATTTTTTACGGTTAGAAGACATAATTTTAAGACATCTATATCATTTTTATTGCGATTCATCGAGTTTATCAATATTACATTTAATTTTTAAATTAATTTGATCTGTAATCTCAAAGTGCAAAAATGGCGGAGAAAAAATAATTCGAACTCCATGGAGAAAAACGACCTACTGCTATATTAAAAAAAATGAAAACCTGCCTCCTCTTTCTAACTCTATGCTGGAAACAGATACGGCATCATCAAATGTCAAATTCTGACATTGTGAATGTATTTTTTTTTTTCTTAATGGCTGGTTATTTTAAGTTGATTTTATGTTTGTAAAATTATAATGTACATCTTACCTTAACACTGTATTTATTATCTGTGTGAGAGAAAAATAAAGAACTTTTGTATTTGTATTTGTTTACCAAGGAGTTTGCAGGGGCAGCGAGTGACGTCACTCGTGGACCGAAAAATGACGTTATTTTATTAAAAATATCTGTAATCCTTTCATTTTAAAATCTCTGACATAGAAAATATGATTATTCAGACAATTATCTCGAAATGGTTTTCGATTCAGCCCCCCAAAAAAAAACTTGACATACCGAGAGACGATAGACACATCTTGAACATATGTTCTAAATTATAACTACTAAAACTACCTGCAAGGAGTCTGAGGGTATCGTAAAATGAACACACTATAATTGCACGGAAAAAAATATCTACCTATGTCACAAAAATTATTACCTCGACTCAAACTCATAAATACTGTACGAAACAGTAGAACATATTATTCTCCGTGTGCGGGAATAAAAAAACCAGTCAAGTGCGAGTCGCGTTACTCGCGCACCGAGGGTTCCGTACCACACCACCACACAATTATTGTTATAACACTTTATTGCACACAAAGACATACAAATATACAAAATTGAGAAATCATGTACAAAGGGCGAGCTTATCTCTGAAGAGATTTCTTCCAGCAGACCCGCAAAAGAGACAGTTACGTGCGTTCACACACGATGACGCACTGACGGAGCGGCAGACGTCAGTCCATAGAACAACACCCGGTGCGTCAATGCGTCATGTGTGCCTCTACGTGCGGTTTCATACAACTCCTTTCTTCACAAATGACGGACTGACGTCTGCCGCTGCGTCAATGCGTCATCGTGTGTGAAAACTTATTGTGTACAAACAAACAATAAATAAATATATTATACAATATATACAAGGTGTTACAAAAATACAAATAAACCTTTAAGGGGGTGGTGTAGACCATCAAACTGAACAACTTTCACTATGGAACCAATATCGAAATCGTGAAAAAAAAAATGATGTTCCATACTCTACAAATCGACTAGAGCTAAAATATGTATGGGATATCAGATTTTTTTTTCGCGATTTCGATGTTGGTCCCATAGAGAAAGTTGTTCAGTTTGGCGGTCTAAACAACCCCCTTAAGAGTTCTAAATATTTATTGTTGTTTATGAAACACTCTGTATAAATATCACTTATGGTAGAGGAAGATAGTGCTCTTTCGTTCTCTTTTTAAATATAGCAATAGACTGAGTCGCACGTAAGTTATCCCTAGTTGCAACAAAATCCATGTGATAAGGGACACCATGCAGAAAACTATTTTAATGAGTCAAGCATGGTCTGGCGCTCGGCGTGTACCAGAGCTCACACTCCCAAAGAATATGATGAGCGGTTTGTTCGAACTCGTTACCGTCAACAGAACATTCACATTAAAGGTGACGCAACCAATTTAAAATAATATACGAGTAGCTTACACTTGAAGTTACCATGTCCAGTCAGAAATTGGGCTACGCAGTGATCTATTTCTAGCCACGTTTTGTCAAGACGATCGCGAACAGATGAAAAAAATTGGTATGGATGCAAACCCTTAAGTGCGTTCACACACGATGACGCATTGACGGAGCGGCAGATGTCAGTCCACAGAAGCACACAGGTGCGTCAATCCGTCACCGTGTGTGCTTCTACGTGCGGATTCATACAACTCCTTGCCTTGCAAATGACGTCTGCCGCTCCGTCAATGCGTCATCGTGTGTGAACGCACTAATGGACTCTTGCCACCGTAGTTCCCAGTCTGATGAAAATTCATCAAAGATGTTGGAATCAACGTTAAATAATTTACTAATTCTACTTCGGTCGCGAGGTTTCAGGAAGCTAAGACTAATTTTTCTTGAACGATTGTATTGGCGTTGTATTTCCAAGTCTACGGGAACCACCCCCGTCCTGGGTGTGCTTGTTATCTTGTTGGCGCAGGTTGCACGTTGTTCTATTTCAACTTACCTGAGATCACCGTTCACTGTCGGAAAGTTCAATGGTCCATGGCATGAGACAGTTCATATCGGAACATATTGGGCCGCATAATTTAAAGGTTAAAATGAGAAAAATACTTCGAGACCTTGGAAGCCATGAGAAACAAACAAGTTAGACAGACATAATTATGGCTTTTTATAGAAAAATTTAGAAGCGAGATAAGTATGCCGGAATCGTAGTGTGTGGCGAGCCGTAGTGTTTGCCTACCCCTGTGGGATAGTGGTGTGAGTATTAGTATGTATGACATAGAAAAAATAAGCAGAAGCATATGCTCACGACTATATTCCCCGAGAAGAGAAATCTCAGAACATCCACGTTTCACTAGTACCGAAACTCTGTCCGTGTGACGGGGAGTGAGCCCGTCGCCACTAGAATAGGCGCGTTTTATTCTGGAAGCATCATCATATCTCCACCCTGCATTTACGCAGGACACCCTCATTACGTATGTCGGTTTATTACGAAATTTAATTTGTTTACATACAAATAAAAGAATGTTAATCTGACCCTAACAAACCGCTTTCAAAGCTCGGTTACACGACAGCTAACACATATAAGCCAAATTTAACGAAAGCGCGCATTTAGTTAAACAAAATGTATATTAACGATGCAATGGAAGCTCGCATGACCCACAGTAAATAAATATACAGTAAAGCAACTTCATGCAAGCGCTCGAATCGCTACACGGCCCGCTAGGGGGCGTACATTAATTAAGTTAGGCGTTTAGGGGGTCAATTCGAATCTCACCCAATCTCACGTGGGGGAGAACAATTTCGGCAAATAACACGTAATTTTTTTTCAAAGATTATATTATCTTTGTTTCGAAAACATACATTCTAGCGTGTCAATTATGGTGTCAATCTAGGCTACAAGTACCCAGAAGGGGTGAGATAAAAAGTTGGTGGGAGGCAGGGAGTGTTGCCATAATGTCTAGTAAACTTTCTTATACTGTGGCTCGACTTCACTTTGCGTTCGAGAACATTTGACAACTTTTAAACGTTTCTCATAGGAACACGGCGCTCGAAGCTCGAGCCTGTATATTTGCTATTTGATTTGCAAACGGAACTCGGGTTCACGGTTCAGTTGAAGTTACTCCTATGGAATTATAAATGCTCTATCATATGATATCGTTTTAAATAGCTTAAAGCATTTTTCATTCCTGGGCCGTAGCAATCCAGTCAGAACAAAAAAAAATCAGCAGATTGTTGGTTTGTTCTGACAGGTTTGCTCACATAGTAAAACTTGTTCAGTTTGATGGGTAGAGTATGTGGTTTAAAGGTTCATGAAACTTTTCCTTACACCCTGTATAAACAAACAAAAATCTAATCTTTCCTCTTTATAATATTAGTATAGATACTCGTATAGATTAAAGGGGGTCCCCTAAGAAACTTAACACAAAATTTTTCGATATTAACTTTGATCACCATGAAGCTTTAAGGCATGTCCTGTCATGTATTCAGCTTTGTTTTCTGCTTAAAAAGTGTCATAGTTAATGTATAAAATAATTGCAAAGCTACCGAATTTCACGGTAAAACCGGGCGGTAGCGCCTTAACATGGCGAAGGGCGCTTTGGGAATAGACCGAGGTACGTGAAAATGAAACTTTTCCATGTGAAAAGCGCCGAGTGGTTTAATAGTCCTCGAATTAGCTGCTGTTAGCGCTTCGGCAAAGTTGCAACAGTGGTTTGAGAATGTCCTAATCTGCGTGCATCTGAATATCAGGTATACCCATGCCACAGTATAAGAAAGAATATACAAGGTGTTACAAAACTACAAATAAACCTTTAAGGGGGTGGTGTAGACCATCAAACTGAACAACTTTCACTATGGGACCAATATCGAAATCGGGAAAAAAAAAAATTATGTTCTATACTCTACAAATCGACTAGAGCTAAAATATGTATGGGATATGAAATTATTTTTTTCGCTATTTCGATGTTAGTCCCATAGAGAAAGTTGTTCAGTTTGACGGTCTTAACAACCCCCTTAAGAGTTTCAAAAATTTATTGTTACTTATGAAACACCTTGTATACAAGGTATTACAAAACTACAAATAAACATTTAAGGGGGTGGTGTAGACCATCAAACTGAACAACTTTCACTATGGGACCAATATCGAAATCACGAAAAAAAAAAATTATGTTTATACTCTACAAATCGACTAGAGCTAAAATATGTATGGGATATAACATTATTTTTTTCGCGATTTCGATATTGGTACCATAGAGAAAGTTGTTCAGTTTGACGGTCTAAACAACCCCCTTATGAGTTTTAAAAATTTATTGTTACTTATGAAACACCCTGTATACAGTATGGACACACCCTGCCTCCCAGCAACTTTTTACCTCACCCCTTCTGGTTACCTGGTTACCTGACACCACAATTGACACGACAGAAAAATTAATGTTTTCGCAACAAAGACAATATAATCTCGGGACGAAGGATAAAAACGGCCAAGTGCATGTCGGACCATGCGCCGTTCCGTAGTTGCCCGTCTCAATATACGCACTTAGAAGGAGGCTTTTTTTAGTACTACGGTTTAACGGCAAATAAAGTTTAGTAAAATTACAAGTTGGTCGATCGACTATTACTCGTTAACTTGTAAAGCCTACTTAGCGGTGATAGTTTTCCTTTTAACTTCGCTTATACTCTACAGAAACAACCGTTTATATGGCAGGGGGGGGCTCTAAAAAAAAATTTGCTTAATGTTTCGCTATCGGATCCCTGAGCTTCATCACTATTACCATATTATTTACACTATGGTCATGCTCTGCAATCCAAGGCGATCGATATCCAGGTAGTTGACCGTTTTAGTTGCGTTTAGCAGATCCTCGCCTCGCCTCGAATTACACTTTTCTAGTTTTTAGGGTTCCGTACACAAAGGGTGAAAACGGGACCCTTTTCATAAGCCTACGCTGTTCGTCTGTCTGTCTGCCCTACTTATTTACGGCTGTAACTTTTGAACCGTTATAGCAGAAATTTTTACAGAATGTGCGTTTTTTACAAAATTATAAAATACTAGTGTTTTCCCGCGACTTCGTCCGCACACAATATACCAGATTTTAAGTCAGACCATAAGCTATCAAACAAAAAAGTTTCATCAAAATCGGTTCAGTAGTTTTTGCGTGATGTGCGAACAAACAAACAAACTAACAATTTTGTCAATAGATGGCGCTGCACGTCATTTAAATCGCGCTATCGAATGTTATTTGATTTTATATGAAGTAAACCGCTACTTTTTTGTTCCTCATGATTTTACGGTTATAAATAGTTAAGATCAAAAATTTAAAAATTAAGGTCATAATTAAGAATCACGTTTTTATCAACGTTTATTCATCTCGCTCAATCGTAAAAAAGGTACCTAATACATACAAGCGTCTAACTTGATGTGATTATAGAGCAAACCCTACAGTGTAAGGGAACCCTCGGTGCTCGAGTAGCCCGACTCGCACTTGACCGGTTTTATTTATACTGCATTGTTAGCTTTCTCATATCACTACATTTGCGATTTACTGAAAACCTTGTAAAGTTTGGTAGATTATTAAGTTTATGAAATGGTTCAAGAAACTCTGAGTGTATTAATCCGTGTTTGTGAAGTTGTTCGACCGGGATGAGCCGAACACACGACCTTAATTCACTTAAATATAATTTTAAGATATTATGTAACTTAGTGCGTTCACACACGATGACGCACTGACGGAGCAGCAAACGTCAGTCCGTCATATGTGAAGCAAGGAGTTGTATGAAACCGCAAGAAGCGCACACGGTGACGGATTGACGCACCGCGTATGCTTCTATGGACTGACGTCTGCCACTCCGTCAATGCGTCATCGTGTGATCACACTTACATTAACCTGGTGGGCACTAGTTATAAAAATTAACAGATTTCGTGCCTCACACGACTATCGAGCACATTGAAAAATAATCTACGGGATTCGAAAAAATATTGTTGCTGACCGACGAGAAATTCTGGATAAGGAAAACACTAGCATAAAATAAAGACAAAAAAAAACATGACATACCGAATTCTTAATAAACAAGTTTGCAAATTAAACGCTACTACATGAGTAATCGTAGCATCGTAGCAGCTCGTAGCCTCGTAGCGCTACGCCGCCTGTAGCATATTTTGATGTCGACTCGAAACTTATGTGAAGTATTTCTATTGGTGTTTCAAACTATGCATCAGAACGCTTCTGCTAAAATTCCATCTTTCTACAAGATCACTTAGTTGCAGAAAAGCCCATTAAAGTTAATCCTCTATTAAGGCCTCCGCTCATTGCAGCGATATTATCGAGCGATATTATCGCTGCGATTTTGCGATAATTGTTCTCTGTACATTTTGTATGGGGACGCGCTCGATCCCACACACTGCTGCGATATTATCACAACCTGACGCAATCTCTTTCTACTACATTCAGTGAAGGGCGCATGCGTGACGCGAATCGCGGAATCGCTGCTGTGTGTAAGGTGTCGCGATATCGCTGTCGATAATATCGCTCGATAATATCGTTGCAATGTGCGAAAGCCTTTAAATCTCTTGCTGAATTTTACAAAAGTGACAGCAAGAGATTTAGGATTAACTCTAATGAGCATTTCTGCAACTGAGCGATAAAGAAAATGGATAAAAAAGCCTATAATACTCAGTTTAACAGAAACACTCAGTGTAAAGTTCATCCTTTATTATATCTCTTGCTGTCACTCTTTGTCTTGTTGGCGAAGTAAAGGCTAGCAAGAGATTTAATGGAGGATTAACTTTCATGAGCATTTCTGCAACTGTTAAACTTATGTATTCGTAGAATATCCAAAAACTATTGGATAGTTCTGTATACGTTCGGAAATTCGCTATCACTTAGGAGGGTAAAAAATGGCGCCTAAGCAAAAAAATTCAGCAGTCTGCAAGAAATGGGGGAAAAAGTTTTACAGAAGGTCTTCGAGTGGATCGGTAATAGGCCGAAATGCATGGAAAAACTAGGGTAAATGTAAATTACAGCTTGTACGATGCGACTGTGGGACAAAGGTAACCAAAGAAATAGTGGACAACACTGCACCACGCTAGCTCAGTTTGTGAACACAAATCAGTGGTCAACATATTATACCACCAGAGTATTTTCTAGCCGCCACAACAGGCTCCGTCTTTGCTTAATGAATAGAGCAATCACGTATTTACCTACAGACAATCGACAAATTTTCAAGGGTGGTTCAGACCATCAAACTTGACAACTTTTATTATGGGAGCAAACCTATACAGAGTGTTACATAAGTAAAAATAAATATTTAAAACTCTTAAGGAGGTTGTTAGGACCATCAAACTGAACAACTTTCTCTATGGGACCAACATCGAAATCGCGAAAAAATAAATCTGATATCCCATACATATTTTAGCTCGAGTCGATTTGTAGAGTATAGAACAAAATTTTTTTTTTCGCGATTTCGATATTGGTCCCATAGTGAAAGTTGTTGAGTTTGACGGTCTATACCACCCCCTTAAATGTTTATTTGTATTTTTGTAACACCTTGTATACCAATGTGGAAGTTCTACGACGTGTCAGTAAGACCCGAGAGTTGTTGCAAACCATTAAAAGGTGGAAAGTCGCCTACCTTGGTCATATCTTGAGGAATGAGCGATACCAACTGCTCCAGACTATAATAATGGGCAAAGTAGAGGGCAAAAGAAGCGTCGGTAGGCCACGAATGTCATGGCTCGCGAACTTGAAAGAGTGGACAGACATCGCCAGCGTCGAAGAGCTGTTTCGTTAGGCGAGAGATAGACAGGGATATGCAGAGCTGACTGTAAACCTCCACTAATGGAGAGGAACCCGAAGAAGAAGAAGAGCAAACCTGAACTTGCAAAAATAATCAGCTGTTCATACATTTGAGTCGAGTAGGCATTGAAATAGAGTTGGAAATAGTTGATTTTTTGTTTGTGATGTCCGGTTTGCTCCTAAACACCACTAGTTTTAAATTAGTAACGAGACTTTAAGTGCGTTCACACACGATGCGGCAGCGGCAGATGTCAGTCCATAGATCCACACCCGGTGCGTCAATGCGTCACCGTGTGTGCTTCTACGTGCGGTTTCATACAACTCCTTGCTTCACAAATGACGGACTGACGTCTGCCGCTGCGTCAATGCGTCATCGTGTGTGAACGCACTATTGATGTATTTAGACCGTGAATCTGAACAAGACATTTTGGACCTACCATACAAAAGTGCGGATCGGCCGATCGGTTTTCTATGGGAGGTCCATAAATTTTCTCGTTTTTCGACCCATGTTTCTTAGGGAAAGTTGTTCATATTATTCGTTACTAATAAAAAATTTGTGGTGTATAAAAACTTGTTTAGTTTGATCTATCCCTGATTTGTCGATTCATTTCAATCACACTCTGTAGTTAGGTATAATTTTAATACCTAACTAAGGTATAATTTTTAGAAATGATTTAGAAATTTACAAATTGCTACACTACTGCAAGTGAAAAACGTTGTCCAAAAAAACATACGGGTCGAATTGAGAACCTCCTCCTTTTGTTGAAGTCGGTTAAAAAGTCAAAACAAAATTAACTTATTTTCCCTTAAATCCGTCGAAGAGAATAAATAAATTTCAAAAATATTCCGGGCCCGCTATCACCCTTACTCAAGTGACAAGCAAGAAGGTTAGGAAAGATTGAAAAGTAGATGGGGACCCTTATCCTGCAGTCAACTGATTGAAGAAGATTGATCTATTCTGCTTGTGCAAACATCTATTAGAAGATAATGTCACTGTCGTCATAAATTAATAACTAACAATGTTTAGTTATAAGGTCTTAGGTCTTTATTAAAAGAATAATTACGGTTTCCCTGACCGAACGACCTTGACCGTTTCAAAGCCTCCTCACCTCTGCTAAACTACGTCATTTTAGTAGGTATACTTACCTATTTTTTACTGGCTTGTACTTCATCAAGTCACTGTGTTGCCTTCTAATCCGAGGAAAGCAAATTCGAAAATCATTAGAATACTCACCAAATTTTAAAATTAACTCTTTAATCCTCTTTAAACACTGGTCTTAAAAAAAAATACTTCATAGAATTTTTAGATCTTAATATTATGGTGTGTGTCGCAAGTAGGTACTTAATGAATTTTTGTAAAACATACCTAAGTTCAAATTGCTTGTCCTCATAATATAAATAACATCATGAAAGAAGTTTTTGAAGAGTTCCTAGTAAAAAATGTTAGTTGTTTCAGAGCTTCCATTTGCTATAAATAAAAGCCCCAATATAAATAAAAAAGAATTAAAAAATAAGCTTCCATTTAACTAGAATTAGATAGGTTATGCTTCAAAAAGAACCGAGTTATTACTCGACATAAATCTCATTTCATTTCATTTATTCATTCAATAACAATAATACATTGTGTCTGAACATCACACGTTACATTAAATAAAATCGTTTAACAAAATACACCTAGATAAAATTACAATATATATAGTAAATTTTTTTTATGAATTTTTCTCAGTACGTTTCCTTGCGAATGAATAAGAGATTTCATTTTTTTTAAATAATAGACAGTGGGTAATAGTAGCACACGCCCGGTTCCGTAACAGTTCCGTTCGATTTATGGTGAACTTTTTGTTTTTAAATTCATCGTAATTTTGTAACTATTATTTTACCATACTATTAATTAATAAAAACACACTGCGTGCTGGAAAATAGGAACACAAAAATGTCTACAATACATTGTAGTAAACTTAAATTTATTAAAAGAATAAGATGGTAAAAACAATGAACAATCAAAACTTACCCTAAACATAAATGTAACCATTCGAAACAGAGCCACTAACTAGTACTATGGTTATGTCGCAAGTAAAACTGACTTCAACTTATAAAGTAGATGCACATAATACAGACTTTTTCAAATATTTAGGCTTACCTTTGAACACAGGTTTCATGTATTTTGTAGAAAAATAAGAAGTGTTCTTCATAGCAAATAAAGCCGGAAAGTTGAAGATCATTGGTATATATTTCATTAATTTGTATGTCTCTCAAATAACGAGAATATAGCTTCCAAATACCAGCAAAATATGGCACAGCGTTTACCTTTAGAGAGCGTCTTAATTGAAAAGCCCGCTCCTGGTCATACCTGGCCCGAAGGTGCCCATAATGCTGGCCGCGTTTCCGCGTTGAATCGCTAACGAGAGTCATTACCCGCATCCTATAATCGTTTGCCCAGGGCCCTCACGAAAGTCTTTGCTACATGACCCTACGAGCCCGGTAACATTCTTTTTTCTTTAAATGTAGTTTAGTGTCTATAAATAAAAAAAAAAGCTCAGCATAGCTAGCATGCCGCAGTGATACAGCGCTATCACACCTAAGCTCTCTTTCTATTTGCGTGCGAACGAACGAGATAAAAGACGTGATACAGCCGTATCACGTGTAGCATACTACGAGTGCTGGAGGCTCGTAACAGCGTGATATTTTATCATGTTCGTTTTTTAGAGTTTGGGACAAGAACAAGAGTTTTGCGGTGCTGGGTAGGTATGAGTGCGAAGAAATATAAAAGTTTAAATATTACTAGGGTGTTTTGTTACAACGTGTTATTACTATTTGCTTTTGGTTCAACCCTAATTAATAAACGAATCCGAAGTACTTACCTACTTGCGTTAAAGGGGGCTTAAGAACGTGAAAGCGCTTGTGTTTCGTTTATTAATACGCGGGCCTGAAATTCTGGAATGGCCTCTTACCTCGTCACTAGCTTCATGCTTCATGTTCCAACACTTTTCCAAAATGAACATTATTTATACTCTCGCCATTCTATTATAAAATATTCATGCCGTTCATGTGGACCTCAAAGACATTAATAACCTTTTTTAGGGTTCCGTACCCAAAGGGTGAAAACGGGACCCTATTACTAAGCCTACGTTGTCCGTCCGTCCATCCGTCCGTCCGTCCTACCTATTTAGGGCTGTAACTTTTGAACCGTAATAGCTAGATAGTTGAAATTTACGCAGAATATGCGTTATTACGGCGGATTTGTTAACAAATAAAAAAATGTCAAAAAGTAAAAAATTAAGGTGGGTTCTCAACAAGAAACTAGTTTTTATCGACGTTTTTTCTTCTCGCTCTATAGAAAAACGGTAATACATACAATCGTCAAAGTTGGTGTGATTATAGAGCAAACTCTACAATATAACAACAAATAATAAAAACCGGCCAAGTGCGAGTCGGTCTCACGCTTAAGGTTCCAAAGAAAAAAAGTTTTCTGTGGTGGTGTGGTATACGGATACGGAACCCTCGAACCCTCTAGCCCTACTCGCACTTGACTGATTTTATTTTAGACTAGTGTTTTCCCGCGACTTCGTCCGCACAAATTATATACCAGATTTTAAGTCAGATCATAAGCTATCAAACAAAAAAAGTTTCATCAAAATCGGTTCAGTAGTTTTTGCGTGATGCGCGAACAAACAAACAAACAAACAAACAAACAAACAAACACACAAACAAACACACAAACAAACACACAAACAAACAGACAAACAGACAGACAACATTTCTAAAGAAGGTTGATTACGAGTCAGGGATGCCTAAAAACCATATCGTAATCTTTTTTTTGTAAATATCTTCAATGTACAGACACACTTCAGTTACAGTTTTATAATAGTTTAGATTTAGTAAATAAACTTGACCGTAAACAATCTCGTCAATATAGTGTATTGAATCTGGACACAATATTGTTATTTATTTATTACGCGATTACACATCGAGGGCAGGAAAGTAAGAAAGGTCTCAGATCTCATGTAATTAACAAACGTGATATGAGGCTTTCTTATTTAATGCCCAAGGTTAGTATTTTTCTCCTCGACGGAGGCAAAAGGCAGCAACTTCGTTTACCGGACAAAAGTTGACGCTTTCCGCCGCGGAGGGGTGAAAAATGCTTTTAATTACGATTTTCCTACGCCGAACCTGTACGTAGGTATACCCAAGATACGACAGGCATTTCTGCAACCTATTTGGTTCTCAATATTGTAATTTCATCGCAACGCAACTATTTTACAACGAAACAAATAAACCAAATAAATTGAAAATCAAAATAATGATCAATTTATTAAAAGAACGTAAACCCAATTATTTGCGTAAAATCGAAATACGAAGTTCTCGAAAATACTTAACTATTTAAAATGAAATCATTCATAAAAGGTCAAAGCGGTGGTATTTCAAAATACTTCAAATCTTCTTTAAAATCAAATATCAATTGGAAAACCACAGACGGCCCGATGGCAAAGTAGCGGAAAGCGATTCTTAGAATTTCCATTAGTATTGCAGGCGCCTGCCGGGTTCCTATCGATTTTATCATTTCCACGGTTCGTTTTAATCTCTTTTATAATACTTTTTAGTATAATTTTGTTATGCCGCATTCCTTTCATTCAAATTTATTAAGTATATGTATTTATAAAGGTTTACGCCTCTTGGAATAAGAATAACTTGAAAAATATCTATTTTTAACGGCAATGGAAACGAATCTGCATATGCTCACAACTATATTCCCTGAGGGTAGCAAGAGATATTCTGAAACCTCAGAACATCCACGTTTCACTAGTAGTACCGAAACTCTGGCCAGTGTGACGGGGTGTAAGCCCGGCGGAGCGGAGAAACAGTGGGTACAATACAATACATGCCTCGAAATTGAAGCTACATGCTTCAATTTGCCTCACGATATGTTCCTTCACCGAAAAGCCATTGGTGTTACAAATCATACAAAAATTCCGAAAAACTCCTTGGTGCAAATTGGCCGGGACGGAGATCGAACCGTCGCCCTCTGCACCGCAGGCAAGGTTACTCGCCACTGCACCGACAGCTAACGGTAACTAATGTGTCTTTGTAAAATAGTCTAGAATTACACAATTGATTCGCTACTAAATCAATATTGTTCAAAATGAATGGGCACCCCTTCAAGTGGCAGACTGAAGTTCTACAGAGTTGGGCTCTAGCCAAACAAAGCGAACAACTTTATCAACAGTGTTAACATATTATGACATTAAAATACTCCATAACTCTCAGAGACGGGACAAATGGTTTCTTATAACATATTACATGTCATAAGTACATATGTTGTCGCGTTCTAGGCCATGACACAACTCGTAAGCGATGACGACTTGTAGAATATTGCTGAAATCGACAACATGTAGGCTTTTCACGCGTTGTGCCAAAACGTTACCAGATTTAAGGCCTCCGCTCATTGCAGCGATTTTATCGAGCGATAATATCGCTGCGATTTTGCGATAATTGTTCTCAGTACATTTTGTATGGGGACGCGCTCGATCCCACATACTGCCGCGATATTATCGCATCTCTTTCGACTACATTCAGTGGTGGGCGCATGCCTGACGCGAATCGCGGAATCGCTGCAGTGTGTAAGGTGTCGCGATATCGCTGTCGATAATATCGCTCGATATAAAATGAGCGTAAATAGTTTTAGAGCAAAATATAAATCGGCTTTATTAAGAAAACAACTCTCTGCCGAAAACTTGAAACATGCATACTGGAACATGTTAAAGATTACAGACTATTTTAATGAATCCAATCAATCCCAATGATATGTAAATATAACTATGAAAATAACACACACACACACACACACACCCACACACCCCCCACACACAAACACACACACACACACACTATATTCAGTTCATAAGAATTCCATGAATTTTAGTTACCGTGTATTTTGTTAAATTTTATGATTTAATTTTATAATTAATTTTGTATGTAGTTAAGAAGTACAAAGATGTTTAAGTTTTAGATGTTTAGAGCATCTGTATGTACTATTTATCTGCCCTCATTTACTCATCTCCCACTCAAGATCTTAGGGAAAAGGGAGGGGCTGAAAATCAGCGCTGCGCGGGTTCAACCCCGTGCCAGCACAGGCTGAGCCTCGACCTTTTGTCTCAATTGTGTAATAATACTTTTTTGTGTACTTAGACTGTAAGAAAAATTGAGGCAATAAATGACTTTTTTAATTTAATTTAATTTAATTTAATAATATCGCTGCAATGTGCGGAGGCCTTTATACGACTTTGTATCGTGAAACTTATTTATTGGATTAGTAATGATGACCGACATCTGTTTATGTGTGTTTGTTTAAGAATACTTATATTCTGAATCACTATCTGTGTTGCATCCTCATTTCTGAAATTAGTTTGTCAGATTCCTGCGAAAATGAAAATTCAAACGCTATACTTGAAGCTCTACTGCTCCCCCCCCCCCCCCCCCCCCCCCGCTACTCTCGTAGTTCATATTATAATTGCTTCACTGCTGTTACTCCAGCTTATCGCACTAAAATCCATCTAGTGTAGTCCGTAGTGTAACCGAAAAGGTCTATGCGGTTACCTTACTGCCTGACTTTTTCAAACGAGTTTTTTAATTTCGTCTTTTTTATTTTCGTCGAGGACAGGAAAGTAAAAAAGGTCTCAGGCTTTCTTATTTACTGTCCGAGATTAGTATACCTACTATTTTTCTCCTCGACAGAGGCAGAGGTTTAGCGCAGCGCAGCCGGACGACAATTGACGCTTTCCGTCCGGAGGGGAGAAAAAGATCGTTTCAATCATGTTTAAGAATTAGTAAGTACTTACCTATTCATAATTTTTTATTTTAATATACTAATTTAGAGAATAGAACGCGAAAAAAACGCTATCAATTTAAAACCCAACGTCTAAGAAATAATGTAATCTGTTACTGAAATGTTAAAACTTATGTACTTAAGTTAACTTTTACAATTGGTATTTAAAATATACATTAATAATATCATTCGCAATAGCAAACGCATTCGCATAGGCAAATATCTGTCGTGTCGCATTCGATAAATAATTTCCGTCCTAATCATTGCAGTCCCTACGGTCACGTACCGTCAACGTAGCAAGTCTAGAATACTTAGAGATTTCATATGTCATTTTGCGTCAGAGTCCAAGATATGTCATTATGCGTATGTCATTCTGCGTGGTCACAATATGTCATTTTGCGTAAGAGTCTTAAATAGGTCATTATGCGTATTATCCATTCCAATATAAAGACTGTTATACACCGAGAGGACAGGAAAGTAAGAAAGGTCTCAGATCTCATGTAATTGTTGTCAACAAACATGTGATCTGAGGCTTTCTTATTTACTGTCCGAGGTTAGTATACCATTTTACTCCGCGACGGAGGTGGAAAGCGACAACTTCCTTTAGCTCAGTGAGACGAAAATTGACTCTTTTCATTCGGAGGGGAGAAAAACATTTTATTTAATGGTTTAATAAACCGTTTTTATTGAAATAGTTTTCTACTGAAGTTTGTTATTTATAATTTTGATTTGATTGCATTATAAAATGTATTCAAATTTGTAAAACATCAGAAAACATATTTTTATATACAAATCATAGGTAATGAATGTTGTCAAAGTCTGAAATATGGTCTTCATAGATTTTTTTATGTCTTTAAAGTATTCAGCTCCTGAAATATTCCTAAACAAACGATCAAAAACAAACCATACCTAAATATGAATTTTTGAAAATTTTTATTGTCATAGCCTGCCTTACTTAGATTCCTACGTGCGAAGGTAATTAGTATAATTTCAAAAACTGGAAGAAACAAAGAAATTACAAAGATTAACTTCCTACTGGTTTACTGGTAAAGACTGTGTACCTATTTTATTACATCGTGTGAAAATCTGAGCCAATTTTAATGATACTATATCACTACAGAATTGGAAGGATATCTACCAGTCGTTTGTCTTTTTACGTACCTTTAATGTATCTGGGACGCCCCTGCTGTGGCAGCAATAAACGACACCCTAGTCGGCCCTGAAATGAAATCCTCAATTAAAATACAATAGATTTTTCTGAAAATAATCTACTGTCGTTTATAATCACTAAGTGCGTTCACACACGATGACGCATTGACGCAGCGGCAGACGTCAGTCCGTCATTTGTGAAGCAAGGAGTTGTATGAAACCTCACGTAGAAGCACACACGGCGACGCATTGACGCACTGGTGTAGTTCTATGGACTGACATCTGCCGCTCCGTCAGTGCGTCATCGTGTGTGTCAAATTCCGAAAAGGCCTTATTTGAAGGACAGACTTAGTGCGTTAACACACGATGACGCACTAAGTCTGTACCTCAAATAAGGCCTTTTCGGAATTTGATGAATTTAGCAATGTGCAAGATGAGTCGGTGGATAATAAGAACTATTAAATATGAATATTTTTCGAGATATTATGAAAATTTAAAATCCACTAAATGTTTCAGAACTTCAGGAAGTATGAAGCAATCAAAGAACTAAGAACCGTACAATACTTTCTACAACAAATTGGCCCATGTGCAAATTGAAATTGCGTTATGAATGTTGCAAATTCAACATAATGTCATTTATTTTATTTTTAAAATGGAGGCAAATAAAGGCTAAAAATGCCTTGACCTTGGAACCCATTTAGACTTAAGGGTTCCTAAGAAAGTTTATCTGTATCTCCTGTGGTTTTGGTTTTCCCCATACTGACCTCTTTACACACATTATTACATTTGACCAACTAATGCTGTCCAGATTTTTTACTTCCCGTACAATGAAATGATACGTACATAAAACTGAGTCGAAAAGCATTAAAAAAAAGTTATATTTTTTTTCATATTTGAGTCAACTCACGCTTGACCGAAAATTGATTATGCCAAAATTGTGTTCACAAAAAAAAACTACAGGGTTCCTAAAACAGTTTCTCTGTATCTCATGTGGTTTTGGATTTCCCCATTAGGTACTTCGCTCAAAAGGGTACTTTTCCTTGTTAAAAAACACTATGTAATGTTTGATGGTACGGAGTCCCTCCCTCCCTCTCCGATCGGTTTGCTCCCATAGTAAAAGTTGTTCAGTTTGATGGGTAGAGTATGTGGTTTAAAGGATAATGATACTTTTCCTTACACCCTGTATTTACGAGTGGTATCCATAGGTACCTACTCGTACGTACATAAATAATAAAATAACATTGCACAACTCCATTGCTACTCCTCTCCACCGTCGACAACTCAAACTATGTCGGGGGCGTCCTGCGGTTCCTGACTATCCCAATTTATTCGGGAAACTTCCAACTCCCATACTTTATCTATTTATTAGAAAGAAGAATGTTATACTCTAATAAATAAGTTACTTTATTAAGAAAATCTTTATTCAAGTTTTCGGATGGTTATCGGTTCGGTAGTAGGTAACAGTTTAAAGAAATATTATTATATTTGGCGCTTTTATATAAAGTCTTGTGAAGATCAAATATACAAATAATAATTTACATAAATGCAGAAAACACCCCCGAAAAGGACTGCTAACGGTACTGTATTTAAATATTGTGCTATTTGTAACTTTTTTAATGTTTCCAGGGACATTAAATTTAAAGTTTAAACGTTATCATTTCTGCCACGGCACGACCCATCCGCAATATTTTTATTCAATGTAGGTATTAATGTACCTATGTACTCCTATCGTGAAGTTACGCACAGTTTACCCGCGTACTAAAAGTATTTAAAGGGCTCTCTCCTTTATGTTTTTCCGGATACACTGCAACATACATTACAGAAATGCCACAAAAGCCCGTACTTACCTCGCGGTAAACATTTGCTCGTAAAAAACCTTTGACATTATTTTTGTTTTGGTAACACAGAGTAGACGTCGTAGCAGATAACCAATAATTTATACATTGTATACAAAACGATCGTATCATTAATATACAAATAAAGGACTGGCCTTCGACTGGATTTATTTCCCAGTCAGATTCTCGCAAAATTCGGCAAAAAATATTTTGGGTCGGTGCCAAGTGGAGTGCTCACGCACGACTATAATATTGGCGATTGTATAAATCTTGGGACTCGGTTGACTTTACGTAGCGTAGGGCGAGATCGAGCCATGAAGCTATGTTACCCTTTCACAAAATGTCGATAAGATTAGCTAAAACTGAAATCATACAACTATCATTACAACGTTATTTGAAACATCCGAAACATCATAACAATGTTATAAATTCTATTGTAATTTTAAAAGTGTGTGTTGATGATTTTGAATAGAAAAAGTGCTTGAAGTTCATCATCATCATCTTATTTAAGATGTTTTCAGCAAGTGTCTTGAGTTTTTGATACGACACGACATCAACCTTTTCCTTCGTTGTACAGTTATAAATATTTCGTGACGTCAAGAATGGTTTTTTGAAGAAAAAAAACACTATCTTGAGCAAATACAATTTGGAGCTTCGTTGTAGGCCAGGGGGCGGGCAACCAACACGCGACCACCCAGCAGCAAACGCGACTCCATGGATCTAGGCATATGTCGTGCCTTCAAAATAGGATAATAATAACTCTTAAACTGAAATCAAATTTATGTTAATCCAAAAACCGATGTATTTTATACAAAAATTGTTATAATACTTTTGGGACCTCGTCTGGTATCTGTACACTAGTTTTAGATTATATAAGGTCCAACTTAATATGCTGACACTTTTTTAAGAGGATGATCAGACCGTCAAACTGAACCACTTTCTCTATGGAACCACCATGGAAATCGCGAAAAAGAAATCAGCTCTTCCATACAAAATTGCAAACCTACTCGAGTCAAATGTATGGGACAGCAGATTTTTTTTTCGCGATTTCGATGTTGGTCCCATACAGAAAGTTGTTCAGTTTGATGGTGTGAACATCCCCTTAAAAAAGTGTCAGCATATTAAGAAGGACCCTGTATTGTTTTTATTAAGACTGTTTGTGTCAAAAATTGAAAAATAAAAATAAAACAGCATAAGCATATGCTCACGACTATATTCCCCGAGGGGGTAGTCAGAGATATTCTGAAACCTCAGAACATCCACGTTTCACCAGTAGTACCGAAACTCAGTCCAGTGTGACAGGGGGTGAGCCCGTCGCCACTTATAATGGACAGTGGGTACAATACATGCCTCTAAATTGAAGCATGCAGGTTTCCTCACGATGTTTTCCTTCACCGAAAAGCCAGTGGTGTTACAAATCGTACATAAATTCCGAAAAAATCATTGGTACGAGTCGGCCTGTACGGGGATCGAACCATCGCCTCCTGCACGGCAGGCAAGGTAACTCGCCACTGGACCACGAAATAATATAATCTTACTCTGCTAGGGTTCGATGAGGCCATAAAACCTCACGTTAATAACTCGATTTTAAAATTCTAACAGTCAACTGAAAATAAACCCACACTCACACGCGAGAGAAGCTTGGCTCTCTGCTGACCCGATTAAATTAATTTGTTGTTATCGGATTCCAATAGGTATTTTATGGCATTTGGTGTCGAATCTCTCGGCCCGTGGGAACTAGCGTGCAAACGCTTATTAAAGACTTTTCAAAGCGTCTGATAGACCAGAAACAAGATCTCAGCATAGCCATTCAGCGAGGAAATGCCTCTGCAAATCTCTGTGTAACTATCTCCGTCAGTGAGCTTAGAAATAGTAACATTAATATAATTGGCCTCCTCCTCTAATGATTAATAAGCATTGGGCTCTTGACACGGAGGTCCTAGGTTCGATTCCCACGGGGGACACCTAGTGTTTTGTCAGTTTGTGCGTTTTTCCCAAGTTGGTTAGGACATTGCAGGCTGAATCACCTGATCGTCTGAAAAAGAAAGATGATTCCGTGCTTCGGATGACACGTTAAGCCGTTGGTCCCGCGGTTACTATCTCTGGTGGTAGCAGTCGTTCAATAAAAAACCACGTCAGAGGCCGTAAAGCGGTTTGAATAAACTCTGACACCAGGGCTTGCTGTCCACACGATAAGAAGGGCGAGGAAATGTCACCAGCGTTTTGGGTACCTACGTACCCTTATGGACCGAACCTGCACCATTTAGAAATATAATACATCCTATATAGGTTAGTTTCATCTTATCTCCTATTATCCTGATTAAATTAATCAGCACGTTTCCTTATAAGTTGAATGTTGTCCCAAGCTTTTGTTACTGACTTATTTTGAATCCCAGCCATTCATCATCATCATCACTATCATATTTAAGAGGAAATACGGCTTCCGCTTAGTCCATACCAACGTATTCCCTTTTCCTCCCTGGATAATGACAATAGACCAAATTATTTTTTTACGATACAATCTGTTACCTCTACCATGCTCTTATGTTTTGTTTTATTCCGTAAATTAATTATTATTAGAACTTCGTAAATTATTTTTGTGTAAAATAAAGCGTACACCTAATAAGCATTATTTTTATCGATCGGTTGAATTAACTTTTTGAAGAACCTACTTAAAATTATTGCCTATAATTATTAGGTACCAACTTAATCATTACAAAAAAGCCCTTTTTGTACTGACTCGAGACTACAACAATAACCTATTGATTTCGCTAAGCGGATTTAATGAAGCGCTGTAAATTTTTTGTCGAATCACTACATACCCCTTCTTTTGTTCAGTTGCTCTAGTATACGAGGTTTTTAGTAATTTCACCGTTCGTTTCGTCCTCGTATCGGCGCCTTTAGGCCCACTTATCTGAGTGCAAGCGTCTCTTTCTTGCAAGCATAAGTTTGTAATTAGCCATCCCGCTCCAATTGAAAGCACAGGATCGCAAAAAACGTGTTTTTCATCAATATCTTTGCTCATGGGTGTTTCTAAGCTCCAAATTAAACTAATTTCACTAGAAATATTTGTATTTAAGTTTAAGAATAAAAATTAAATATCAGCAGTTTAATCATAGTATTGAAAAAACATAATAAAAAGGGGTAACTTTGGGATTTTTATCTATCGAGTAAACTTAATCTAATCGTGTTATTGAGAACTATCGCCTATCCGGCAGATCCTTAATAATATAAGACATAATTTCATTTCAGACTTTAAAACACTGTTTAAAACAGTTTCGTTCGTGTTAAAAAAACGACCTAGACCGGATAATAGCGTCTTAAGGGGGCATCGAGCCTATTGTGCTGCCCTCAATCGTATTTTTTTTGTAAACAGTTTAACAACTTTTCGAAAAAACATGTCACATTGTAGTCACTGCTGATTTTCAATTTATCCAATCCGCAATGACCCGATAAATTGAAACTCCGCAGTGACTACATAATATTATGTGTTTATTATCATATTATGATAATAACTACACGCCAATCTACAAACATAAAACATAATAATCCGTAATGTGTCGATAATTGAAAACCAGTCATGACAAGGTACCTACAATGTGATATTCTTGTTTTTTTGGCAAATTTTGTTGGGTATTTAGAAATAAATAAATACTATTGGGAGCAGCACAGGAGGCTCGATACCCTCTTAACAATTTACCGAGTATAAAATTTTATGTTCCAATTTCAGCCTAAACGAGCACTTTACACAAAAATGCATTCTACTATTACAACGATTATACGAACGAGAACGAATGTAAATAAAATATTTTAATTCTGGGTAGTGTTTGCTTAGCCGACGGCAAATGCTTAATTTATTTTTATTTTCTCGTTTTACAATGTTACAAGAATACAATTTTGATAAGTCCACAAGAACAGTCACGACATTTCGTTTTATATTAAAACATTCTTGTTATATAAGTCGTATCTTTTGTATCCGACCGAACGGACAAAAGTGCGTCAGTAGAAATTCGCCATGGACAAAAGCGGCAAGATCATAAGATTGTTTAGGTATATTATGTTTTTTGTGTCGGCACGTCATATTTTGATTACCAATTTAATTATTTTACCGAGTATCTTCATTCCGTTTCTTTTCTTTTCTTTCCTGCCTATAAGACCTTTTATAACAACATGAGTGCAATAAATATATTGAGTATTGAGTACTTATCCTTTTCCTTTTCCTTTATTTTTGGTGTAAATAAAGAATATTTCATTCATTCATTCATTCTTTTCTCAAGAGAAATTCTCCAAACACAGCGACATGCTTGTACCTAGTTAATTAATAGACAATGCTTATTATAATTTTTATACAAATTCAAAATAATAAATACCTAAAGAAAAAAATATGGTGAACAGAATGTAGGTACTCAAAACAAAACTTTGCCTATGAATTTTATTTATCGCAAATCTAGATAATTGGAAGCTATTATTGTTGGAAAATTGAAATAAGCAGTCTTACCTTTTCACAGGACACCTAAACAATAATTTAATTGGCTAAGCCTTAATGTTCATCTAAATAACCAACACAACAGTCTCATTGAATAGTTTCTGTATTTATTAAACTTTCCAAACTGCGATCATCCTTACAAAGCGCGGCAATTTCAAAGAAAACAATGTTTCACTCACAAAAGCGTTTTTAAATGTTCTCATTCAGCGTTGTTTTAATTTAAAATTCGAATAATTCGTTACAAGTTTTTGCGCGGGAAACAGAGCGGGGGCGGCAGGACAAAGCTTTTCGTCTGACGCGGCAAGCTTGCTTCTCTCGGGGCGACTAGAGCGTTCCCTCTCGGCTCCTCACTAGCCGCCTACTTGCGCGCTTCTGCTCTTCAATGCGCAAGTCCGCTAGCAAGCTACAACTTTATTGGTAGGCATTAACATTCCTTTTTTAATACAATAACGATTGACATTTTAATCCTAATAGAAAAGTGCATGGTAGGTAATTGAAAAATACAGGGTGAAATTGATATCATTAGCATCCTTTTAAACTAAGAGTCTACCCATCAAACTGTACAACTTTTACTATGGGAGCACAGCAATCGGAGCAAAAAAATATCTGCTGTCCCATATATTTGAGTCGTGTAGGCAGCGGCGGCGGGTGCAGTTTAGTATGGGACAGCAGATTTTTTTTTTGCTCCGATTGGTTTGCTCCCATAGTAAAAGTTGTTCAGTTTTACGACTGACGTAGACTCTTAGTTTAAAAGGATGCTAATGATATCATTTTCAATCAAGTTTTTGGGAAACGGGTGGGGAATGGCGGGCACTATAGTAGATTACTCACCGAGGAGAAGAAAGTAAGAGAGGTCTCAGATCTCATGTAATTGTTGACCGAGGCGAAGCCGAGGCCGACGGAGCGCAGCGGGACGAGAATTGACGCTTTCCGTCCGGAGGGAAGAAAATTATATTAATGTTAATCAGTTATGGGAAATGATACTTTTCCCACGTTTTCCTCGTCGCGTTGGTCACTCTAATCCTTTCTAAAGTGACGTTTTACGTGCGACATCTGGGAAAAGATTTCATATAATTAGGGCCTGTTTCACCACTTCTGGGTAAGTTCTTGTTAGCTTATCCGACAGATAGTTTGATATATTTTGTATGAAATTATGTCAAAAAATCCTGTCGAATAAGCTAACAAGAACATATTCAGAAGGAGTGAAACAGGCCCTAAGTATAGAAATTAAAGCAAAACGCCAACGCGAATCTGAAAGCTTCATAATGAGAAAGGGAAAAGGTTCAGTTCATACATTTGAATTAGAGCTATTCGAGCGAGTACCATTCAAGATAGAACTTATGATGGTCTGATCATCCCCTTAAACACCCAATACTAAACTTGCAGACCTGAAACCTAGTCTGAAACTGATTGGTTTGGAAAAGTAATGTATTCGGGAAAGTGATACTCACTTGCAGAAACACTCATTAAAGTTAATCCTCCATTAAATCTCTTGCTGTCACTTTTTACTAGCAAGAGATTTAATGGAGGATTAACTTTAAAAAGCGTTTTGCAACTGATTGTGAGACTATTCACAGACTTAGGTATTACAGTGAGCTTCTATTACATTTTTCCGATAAATTTGTATGAATTGACAGCTATCGGCTGAAATTGTCTAAGGTATGCCAATACCGTAGAAAGAGAAGGAACTAGAAGAAAGCACGTGTCTTTTCATATCACTCAGTAAGAGATGCACATAGCAAATTTGCTCTAGTTAATAAAAAAGGAGATCGCTACTTATTGCTGTCCTTATCGACGTAGCCACTTTTTTGTTCTACGACGGCTGTCTGACTCCGGAGTCAGACATCTATTTTCATACAAATTGTATAGGATTTTATGACTATCGCCGTCTCATACGCGGTTACACTGATGTTACGTCTATCAGCGTAAGCGAAAAATACTTCGCCTATGGCCAATACCGTAAAAACACTGCACGTCACTACGCTGCGCTGTCCTGTTTTTTGCAGCGATATCGCCACACTTACTTAGTAAGTCGCTATCGCTATCTCTTTCAACCGCCTGTGCGCTTGTATTACATAATAGTTCAATTTCATAGTCCTTCTAAAATGCATCGTTTACCTAAAAGTGTAGAGTATATACCTAGCCTAAATGTATTCTAAATGCCATGTCTTTAATCAAATTAGTTATAAATAAATTAAATGTAATATCTACCCTAGAAAAGTTTATTTATCTTCTTTCGTAAACAAATATCACGTCTGAATACATGAAGCAGTGGGCGTAGGCTGTGAAACAATAAGTAAGGCTTTTACTGAAAAATTACCATGTACTTACCTAATGGATTAAAACCATAAATTAAAAATCGGCAAGTGCGAGTCGGGTTACTCGCGCACCGAGGGCTCCGTAAAATACTCCAGTAAAGTTACGGGTCGCTTGTATGGCGAATGTAAATAATTTATAATAGCCGGTTTTTTTCTTTCATATTTTAGATTATAATTCTAGTTATCATTTAGATTGAAAATCCCCCTAAATTTTTTATTAAATAAATAAACAAATAAAAAAAATTAATGTAAAATTGGAAAAAAATAGTATATGCAATTTTTTTATTCCATTTGCTAAATTTATTTGTATTCTTTTATATTAGAAGTAAATCCAACGAAAAATCACCACGGAACCTTTGTTTTTAAATAAGTAGAAATTTCGAAAAAATCAATTTTAGTACAAAATTTACACAGTGTATGTAAACTCATAACCTAAAACAAACAATAAAAATGAAAAAAGTAAGAAATCTGACACCATAAATAAAAAAATTACATTTTAGTACTAAAAACTAAAAATACGAAATGTAGTGGGATTCATTAATAAAGTATCTTAATATCATTTGTATAAACGATCTAGCAAAAAAAATTGCTTATTATAAATTATTTCCTTTCGACGCGTATTTTTACTGGACTAAAACACCACCGCACAACAAAGACAAAACTTACAAAAGCAAGCGCGAGACCGACTCACACTTGGCTGATTTTTATTATTTGTTGTTAATACTTTATGAAATTTTTATTAGCATAAGCATATGCCCACGACTATATTCCCCGAGGGGGTAGTCAGAGATATTCTGAATCTTCAGAACATCCACGTTTTACCAGTAGTACCGAAACTCTGTCCATTGTGACGGGGGGTGAGCCCGTCGCCCCTTTTGAGCGAAATACCTAAAATGCACCATGCCTATGAAGCAAAATGCCTAAAGTCAATGTCTTAAAGCACAGGATGCCTATGAGGTTTTAAAGGGCCCGTCGCCACTTATAATGGACAGTGGGTAGAATACACGCCTCGAAATTGAAGCATGCATGCAATTTTTATTACTTGTTAACAAATGCGCCATAATAACGACATTTTGTGAAAATTGCATCTGTCTAGCTATTACGGACTGTTCAAAAGTTACAGTTATGAAAGACAGACAGACGGACGGACGGACGGACAACGTAGGCTTAGTAAAGGGTCCCGTTTTCACCCTTTGGGCAGGGAATCCTAAAAATACAAACACACTCTTACATTTTTATCATTACCATATTCGTACAGAAATGCCCTCCAGCTAGCACAAAGCCCAAATGTTATTATGTTTGCAGTTTAACCATACGCAGAATGAATGAAATTCATAAGGAGACGGTTACAATAATATTAAAGTGGGTAATAATCCAACGCGAACCCAACACGCGTCTTGAAATGGTTTGTTTTCATTGAATTATAATTCTCGACGGGCTCTGTTATATCTCTACATACGTGAAACGCTTTCCGATGTCGTGAAAACAATTCTTGCCAACTGCGTAACTCTCAAATCTCTGAATGAATTTGAGGCTTTGATACTGTATTATATCTTTTATGGTCTCTTTTTTAGGGTTCCGTACGCAAAGGGTGAAAACGAGACCCTATTCATTTATGCCAACGCTGCCCATCCGTCCTAGCTTCAGAGGGCTGCATCTTAGTGAAATATGTTTATTTCGGAATTTATAGCCGTGGTGGTCCAGTGGCGAGTAACTTTGCCTGCCGTGCAGGAGGCGATGGTTCGATCCCCGTCCAGGCCGACTCGTACCAATGAGTTTTCGGAATTTATGTACGATTTGTAACACCACTGGCTTTTCGGTGAAGGAAAACATCGTGAGGAAACCTGCATGCTTCAATTTCGATGCATGTACTGTACCCACTGTCCATTATAAGTGGCAACGGGCTCACCCCCCGTCACACTGGACAGAGTTTCGGTACTACTGGTGAAACGTTGATGTTCTGAGGTTTCAGAATATCTCTGACTACCCCTTCAGGGAATATAGTCGTGAGCATATGCTATGCTATGCTATTATTTTGAATATCAATGACAGGTTGTTAGTTCGCCTTTGTGATAGCGCCTTTACTCACTTTTACCCTGCTTTTACCTAACTTATGCGGTTCACCAGGATCCCCTGGGGGATCGGGGATCCTGGTGGACTAACCCGAAATGTAAAAGGTAGCCTGTTGAAATTTTCACAGACTGTGTAACCATTGTACTAATTGAATTTGATGACAAGTTATAAAAAAACAAAAAGTACCAAAAAGTTAAAAATTAAGGAGATCCCCAGGAAACTATAGTTTTTATCAATGTTTTTCTTCTTGCTCTGTCGTGAAAACGGTAATAAGTACAAGCGTCAAACTTGGTACGATTATAGTGCAAACTGTACCGTATAACAATAAATAATAAAAACCGGTCAAGTGTGTGTCGGGCTTGCGCTACAGATCCCGAAGAAAACATAATTTTTTGGTAAAATTGTATGGTGGTACGGGAGGAGTCACGTTGCAGGGTTTGCCTCGAACACTTGTCTCTTGCTGGTGTTCGCGCGGTTCGCGTCTCAGCCTGCCACGAGGCTCCAAAATCCTTCTCAGTTGTTCTTACTCAAAAACAATCCTCGAGATTGGATAGACACTCCCAAACTACTTGACACTGGCGAAATCTAACAAGGAAACGCCATTAAATAAAAATAGTATAGAATGGTGGTACGGAACCACGGAGGGTTCGACGCGAGACTTGGCCGATTTTTACACTCATTATGTTTGGAGGTTAACTTCTTAGTAGCTTCTAAGTAGTAACCTCAGAAGCTAACTTGGGGTCTGCCCCTTTCTCATGTGATGTATTTATTTTCGCGACAAAATGACTGTCTCGCTTGGCTCGCCTTTAGCATATTTGAACTTTGAGGTTATAACGTGATGTCCGTGATAGCAGGTTTAAGTCAGTGATGACTGGTGATAGGAAAGCCGTGTAATGCGGTAACTACAAAACTGTCGGTAGGGTAAGATATTACCTAATAACTACGAATAAAATTTTTTATTCGTAGCCTACTAAGGAGAGAGAGATCAGATTCAGTATCTAATAGTAGATAGGTAGATTAGTTATTAATTAATACAAATTCACGGTAGATAGGTACTGAAATAAAACTGACATTATTCATTATCATCTTATAGATCACTTTATTCAGTTACACTCAAAATTGTAAATACCTTATATAAATAAAAAATTTCTGTTCCGGTTCACGAAAGCGGTGCAGTAAATCGAATAAATTCCCTGATTGCCTAGCCCGTCTGCTTGCATACAATTGGAAAATCTGTACTGAGTTTGCAATACTTTTATATCACATTCGTATACAATTTAACGTTAGATTAATTCTGTCAATTATTTATAATGCGGTTGCACATTCTAAGCTGAGTCAGACGTATAGTATAGAAGAAGCCTTGCTTACATCTATCGTACGTATAGTACGTAACTACCTATACTTCATTTCATATAAGGACGACAAGATTTTCCGATTCCTATATAGCTTTCTGGTCCATTCCGATTTGCAAATAATATTCTTATCAGAAAGATAAATAATCTTGGACGTTACTAAAGCTATTCTAATAATAAGTGAGAAGAAGTATTTCAAATCTCGTTTCTGTAATTCAAAATTGCCTTATTTTGTTGGTTGAAATGGAATATATAAATAGTTCCGATAGTGGTCGGAGCAAACGAAGAAGAATGAGGGTAGACTGATTTGTCTGCTCTTAAAAATCTACCTGCAGTTCTACAGTCATCCCGTGATCATGGCAGTTGTAACACTGCCGAAATATCGGGAACTCCAAAATAAATAAAAACGCGGTAAGAACCCGCTTTAATGATTAACTTTAGCTTAATATATAAATAGTTTGTTTAAAACTCCAGATTGACCGAGATTGTTGGTAAAAATCGTATATTTGTATGCTTATTCATATTCAAAGATAATTTCTATTACAATTATTTGAATGATGTCATTCTCATGTTTCAATAGCAGTAGGTATTGTACATTTTCCAAACGGTTTGATTACATACATATCCAACATACTTTTAAACACTTAGCCCGTCTTGCGTCAATCTGGGTTAGTGATAAACTCCAGGTTAGGTTGGTAATCCATAATTTTTTGTTTTAAAAAAAGACCCGAGATAGCTTTCTGACCCAGAATTAATTGCAAACCCAGGTTGACGTAATTAGGGCTATAACTACTACCTAGTATTTACACTAAAATAACTTAAATCACATAGAGATACCGTACAAATATAACATTAGCGTATTACGTTACTTTATTAACAAAATACGATAATATTGTTTAAAGTCTTAATATAAATATCCAACACAAAGTCTGTGATCGACGTTGTTCGAATACATGTCATTATTAGCTATTTAATTGAGATATTAATACAAAGCCATCAGCTTTGTGATTGTGTGAGCAAAGACTATATACCATAAACTCCAAATATTAACGTTTCAATGCGATTATTGAACAATACAATAACAAGTTACCGATGAGCTGTGTATTCACAGTATTATCTTAAAAAAATACTAAGATTTAACAGACAGATAATGGTTACCGGGACTTGTTAAATGCTGCCGTAGCATGGTCGTATCATGACTGTATGATCGTAGTATGGTATGTATACTACGGCCGCAGAAGCAGTAGCATGTTGCGCGTGGAACGGCCATATCACACCTTTTATCTCGTTCGTTCGCGCGCAAATAGAAAGAGATTCTAGCGCTATATCACGCTGCCATGCTAGCCATTCAGGCCTCCGGTCACGTGGCCGTCGAAACCGAGATAGGCACCTACACTTTGGCGCATCGTAAGCTATGCGCTTGATTGATTTCTGCCACTCGCTCCAAACGGCAACGTCGCATACGTCGCGTTGTACTAAGTAATAACAACGCTGAGTCAAGCGTCATAAGGTTCATTTTCCTGCGTACTGTCTGGCAATGAATGATTAAAGCGTGAAAACATCCTTTTCTATGGAAGTGCTGTATCTGTCTCGACGTAGGTATACCTAATATTAATTTGTGGCCATACTACTACCGCAGTTATAACTTTATTGTTTTCCCCCTTGCATTGTGAGTGTAGGATAGATAGTCTTCATGTGTCTCACAGAAGATCAACTGTAGTTTTAGGGTTGGCAGTCGTGGCGGTCGGCGCTGGCGGGCCAGTCGCAAACGTTCAGCTTGACATTGAACACCGTCCCTGGTTGGCATGTGAACAGAACTCCTTCGCCGTTGACACATCTCCAGTACTGTAGAACATATTTCAGTCCGTTTACACAGGGTATAACGAAAAAAATATGAAAATTATTAATAAATACAGGTTGTGGTTGAAAGGTTAATGATACTTTTCCTTACACCGTTTATAGTCTATGTCTATGTAAAAACACCCTATTAATATTTAAAAGGGTGGTTCAGACGATAAGACTAAACAACTATTATTATGGAGCCAACATCGGAAAAAAATTTAAAATCATACAAAACAAAAATGCATTCAATGCATTTCTCTCCTTGATGTCCATTACATGCTGCAGCCAACCGTACAAATTTTTGCAAATAGCCTGGCTACTAGCCCCTAGGTTTTATATGAAACACTTACCTTGTCACATTTCTTCTTGTCGGGTACGTAGTCGTCATCCGAGTTACAAACGTCGTGGTTGTCGACTTCATTGTCCTGTAACAGAATAGGTATATTTGCATGCATGCATATGCTCACGGATGTGTTCCCCGAGGGGGTAGTCATAGATATTCTGAAACCTCAGAACATCCACGCATGCTATGATATCTTAGTGCAAACGAAGTGGAACGCTGAAAGACAGCTTCCGCCATCTGTCGGTGACGTTGCGAAGCACTAGGAGTGACAGCGCGCTACACCTCACCGCTGCGCTGTAGTAGTGAGAGATTTCGCCCATATCAAACACTGTCTTGTTGGTCTAGTGGTCTAGACAACCGGCTCACGATCCGGGTGCTTATGGTTCGAGCCTCGTGTCGGCCGGCCGTCTTTTTCTATTTATTTATCAATGTGGCTCCCCCATCCGCTAATAAGGGGTAACGACAATAATTAAGCCGTTCTAAAATCCCAGGCGACTTACCTATCTATACCCAATATACATATTAATCTATGCATCCACGTTTCACCAGTAGTACCGAAACTCTGTCCAGTGTGACAGGGGGTGAGCCCGTTGCCACTTATAATGGACAGTGGGTACAATACATGCCACGAAATTGAAGCATGCAGGTTTAGTCACCATGTTTTCTCTCACCGAAAAGCCAATGGTGTAACAAATCGTACATAAATTCCGAAAAACTCATTGGTACGAGTCGGCCTGGACGGGGATCGAACCATCGCCTCCTGCCCGGCAGGCAAGGTTACTCGCCACTGGACCACCACGACTTTTTTCGTATTTTACGTAATTGAGTATTTTACATAATAATATACAGGGTGAAATGGATTTCATTAGCACCCTTTTAAACTAAAAGTCTACCTATCATACTGAACAAACTTACATTATGGGAGCAAACTGATCGAAGCAAGAAGTCTGGGCCCTATTCAACAAACGTTACAATTGTAATTTACAATTACAATTCTGGGTACATTGCTGGTTACTTATGACGCTAAACTTGCAGTAGGTAACATATGCCTAACATTCTCAGCAATGTATCCTGAATTGTAATTGTAAATTACAATTGTAACGTTTGTTGAATAGGGCCCTGATGTTCCATACTAAACTGCATTGCCTACTCGACTCAACTGTATGAAATATGTAGCAGATTTTTTTTACTCCGGTCGGTTTGCTCCCTTAGTAAAAATTGTTCAGTCTGATGGGTAGAGTCGTAGTTTAAAAATGTACTTATAGTGCTTATAATATAGGTTTGGAGAGTTTCCGTACAAGTGAAACGTGGATGTCCTGAGGTTTCAGAATATTTAGAGTACCCTCTCGGGGAATATAGTCGTGAGAATATGCTGTGCATGCATGCTAATAATAATACTTTGAATACGTATTTAGTTTCATGCTATTTTTATCTATTTTCGATGTAGGTACCTAATTACTTTAATTGGCCCACTACCAGTATAATCGAAAAAAACTTAGAAATAAAATATTTTAGTGTAATCTTGGAATTACAGGGTGTTAGGGTAAACAGTTGCATTACTTAAAGGGGTGATTATAAATAATGTGAATAAATTTCAATAAGACATTTATAGAAATTCGCCAAAAACCTGGACTTTCCATACAATCAAATCAACCAATCAACTAACAATCAACCAACCGCAATCAGCTAGCTAATCGAACGTTTCTATGAAAAGTTGAAATATTTTTTTGGGAATTTCCCTTTGTTTCTACACAAATGAAGTAGTTCACAGTTGCATTTATTTTTATCTTTTTCTATTTGTAATTTTTACGCCGCGAACAATTTAGTATAAAAAAAAAAAATTGGCTTTACTTTTTTTTTTTAAATTACGTACCGTAGATGATTCCTCAATAACAGGTATTTCTTGATCTGGTTCTTTCTCAGTTTCAGTTGTAGGCTGTGGTTCTTTTGTGGTGGTAGATGTAGTCGTGTCCGGTGAGTTGGTGGCCGGCTTGGATGTTGTGGTTGGTTTCGTGGTCGTGGTGGGCCTTGACGTGGTCGTGGTCGTGGTTGGCCTTGCTGTGGTCGTGGTCGTGGTCGCAATAGGCTCTCCTTCTGCCGGGTCGGATGGTGTGGACGGCGGGCGTGCCCACTCCGGCTGCGTAATTATATCACCAGAAATTAACGAGACAATATTTTGTTTTATTAGGTTATTTCTAACCCTTTATAGCATGCCAAGTTCGAGTAAATAGGTATCCTTATTTTATAATTGGCGTAATTTTCTAGGGAACGATTTTACAATCGTATTATTATTAAACATTTATAATAAACCCTACAAAGAATCCATGTTGGTTACCTACATACAACGTTACGGGCCTTATATTTTGTATGAAATTGTGGCGCACACTCTGTGTGTAAATCGGGTGTGTCTAAATTCAACTTCAAGCCAAAAACAAGCGATAGGCCAGTTTATAACGTTTTTCAGAGAAAACTACAAAAAAAAATGATTGTGTACGAGATTTTGAATTTCTATTTTTATTTTTATCTTTGTGAAATGGCTAACATGGCAAGTTATTTCAAAAGTTGTCCCATTAATCAAGTTTTCATCACAATTGCCACTTAGCTTTTTTTGCAATTTAAACCGATTTTAATAATGCTAATTCCATACTAAAACATATTCACAAACATGGAAAGTTGTAATTTACTTTTAGAATGTTTGTGTCTATTTGTTTGTCCGAGCATCATGCGAAATCTACTGAACTGATTTCGATGAAACTTTTTTATTTGAAAGCTTATAATTTGACTTAAAATCTATTTGTGCGGGCGAAGTCGCAGTTAAACTCTAGTATTGAAATACATTAATACATGTTTACTTACAGTTGGGGTTGTTTCGGTCCTCGGTGGGGGAACAGTGTAAGAGCTCATGTGTTTATGTAGAATGTTCATGAGTGGGTTCTTGGAGCCACACAGGCCTTGGAAGTCGTCCATGTCGACGGCCCAGGTCATTGCGCCGAGGTAGCCCTTCTCCTTGATCCAGTTCATCTTGATCTCCACACTCTTAGGGTCCTCGTAGCCGACCCATTGGGTGCCTTTGTAAGCGTAAGGGCACATGCCATGCGAGTCCCACTTCTTCGTCCACCCTGATTCATCTTTGTCCACCTCAGTGCAGATCTGTCAAATAATTTTTGACTCACATCTTTAGAATATTCTCTATTTTTACATGTCAGAATTTTTTTTTAATTAATCATTATCATAGGATTTGGATAGTATGAGGCCAGGAATAGACCAGGCCCACGGCAGGACAAAGCCTCGAACAAGGAATATACTACTCTCTACCGAGAGAGCCTTGAATAAAGGCCTCCGCACATTGCAGCGATATTATCGTGCGATTTTATCGAGCGATATTATCGACAGCGATATCGCGACACCTTACATACTGCAGCGATTCCGCGATTCGCGTCACGCATGCGCCCCACCACTGAATGTAGTCGAAAGAGTTGCGATAATATCGCGGCAGTGTGTGGGATCGAGCGCGTCCCCATACAAAATGTACTGGAAACAATTATCTCAAAATCGCAGCGATATTATCGCTCGACAAAATCACTGCAATGAGCGGAGGCCTTAAACGAGACAGATTTCTTTGTTTCAATTTCTGACTACGTTTAAAAAAAATTTACCTCTTTTGTAATAAAATGGCACCTTACAAAGGTGTATTGTGTTAGATCGGACTGTATTTAGGTTCACTTTTTAACTGCCCCGACGGATTTAACTGTTACGCTGTTTCAACTGTTACTTAGTATACAAATTCAGAGGGAGCGAGGCTGCTAACGTTAATTACAGAACAAAGTGTTGTAACAATGCACTAATCAGTAGCATAAACAGGACTGTTCAAAAGTACGTGCTACTCATGTTAAACAGGTATACTTTAGAGTTCATTCTCCCACAACCCTCTTACGATAAAATATTACTTTCGTATATTGTAAGTACCTATACAGGGTCAAATTGATATCAATGGCATCCTTCATAATAGCAGTCTACCCATCAAACTGAACAACTTTTACTATGAAAGCAACAGATCGTAGCAATAAAATCTGCTGTTCAATACTAAATTGCAATGTCTGCTGGACTCAAATGTCATTTTTTTTGCTACGGTCGGTTTAGTTTGGTCCCACAGTAAAAGTTGATCTGTTTGATGGGTAGACTCTTAGTTTAAAAGGAAGCCAATGAAATCAATGAAATATTAATTAAGTATAATTAAATATTATTATATTACATAATAAAAAAGTAAGCTATAGCCTGTAGAATTCCACTGCAGTTGCAGGTGCTGCAGCACTTGGTGGAGGCAATTTATAGTGGTCAAATTGCTGTTAGGTAATGTTCAAGCCGCCGTAATAGGCCTCTGACCTGGCTTAACGAATAGTTACAACGCCATCTGACGGAACTATCCGAGACCAACTGCTTAACGTGCCTTCCGAAGCACAGAAACGCTCGAGATGAAATACCACTAAACGGTCACCCATCCAAAGACTGACCGGACCTGACGTTGCTTAACTTCGGTGATTGTTTCCAATACCGAAGCTACACTACGCCAACGAGCGCTTCGATTCGATTACTTATTTATTACTTAAACTTCAAATCAACGTAGATGCACAAAATTACCTCATAATAAGCCCAGAATCCGGTAGCATTAGTGTAAGGGGCAGGGTCACCGCCGCCTGCCTCCTTGTTGATATAAGTGCCGAGCCCGTAGTTGGTGTTACCGGCTGACAGAGTGAAAGAACGACCGTAGAACGGGATCCCAACCACCAACTTGTTACTCGGACATCCCTTCTCTTCCCATAGGTGGAGTCCATCATTCTGGAAAGATCAGATTCAAGTTGTTAGGCATCGCAGTGGTAAAGTATGAGATTAAATTGAAGCAGCTCTATTTCTCTTATAGCTACAGCTATGGATTCTCAAAGTGGGGCATTCATACCCTTAGGAGTACCTACGCCTGTTGGTCGCGTACCCTACGCGGCACACGTGTTTACGTTATAACATATTACTCCTAAAATCGTCACAATTTGCGAGAATAAACATTAACCCATCCATCTCTTATGTAGGAATATTAAATAAATATTTTCTTTTCAGACGAAAAGAAAATGCAGACAGTGCAGACACTGTATTAATTATTATTGTTTTATAAACGGGTACGGAGTCTTCTGGGTTTGTAGGTCAAACTCAAAAGTTTGAGAAACCCTGCTCTTAGTACAATTAAATAGTACCCACCTAATACTATGTAGTGATACTAACATGTATCACTAGCACGATTTACTTGAAGTAACTAAGTCTAGATATGGGAATTCTTATAATTATGTTGCCCGTCAAGAGTCAGCACTGTCCTCTGCTCTGCAAAGCAACGCAAATGTAGCTAAAAGGCTTACCACATTCAGTTTCTCGTACGCCCATTGGTCGTGAGGGCGCTTGTATAGAGGAGAGTGTACATCAGCGAATCCGGCCCAGTTGCCTCTCATATCATACGACATTACGTGTATGGCGTCCAGTTCCCTGTTTAAATAAAACATATTTCAAATTAGTTTCAGATCGTTAACATTTGGTGCTATACAAACCAAAGTTTGAGTCAAATCCTTATTACGTCCTTTCGATCTCGGCTGGATTTCATCTAACAAACACTTGTAACTTTGTCTTTACACACAAAAGGGTACTGCGTTCATTTCGGCTTTATTCTTTCCAAACACTTGATCACAGGAATCGGGTGTTATCTACATGCGTATATCCTTAAAGCTTATCTACCAAAGAACTTTTGGCTTTTTGTTCACTACATAATAAGCGACAGAGTAACTTTTTGGTACGGTATAGGTAGGTACTCACTGGCAAAGTTCAGGTATGTGGTACCCCTCCATCAACCTGAAGTTGGCCAGGGGTACAGCAGCGGTGAGCTCCCATCCCTTGCCAGCCCTGATGAAGGCCCTCTTGAGTTCCTGAACAAAGTACAAGAACCTATCCTTGTCGGAGAATGAGCCTCCACGATCAGCTGCACCAGGGTACTCCCAGTCCAAATCCAAGCCGTCAAAGTTATATTTGTTGAGGAAATCTGAAGACAAAATAAATGTTTAACTTACAACAGGGCAAACAAAATGTTTTGTTTATATCTTGGGACTTTAATTATACCTGCAACTTCATCACGTTCTTTGTTTTCATAAGTGTCTTGCAGAAGTTGCAGATACAAAACAGTCAACCTATTGTTGTAAACATTGGTGGATGTCGCATTCGCATTGTCCGAATATAGGTACCTAAGTGCGTTCACACACGATGACGCATTGACGCACGGGTGTGGTTCTATGGACTGACAGCTGTCGCTCCGTCAGTGCGTCATCGTGTGTGAACGCACTAAGAGCTATTTAAAAAATAACACTCGTAAATTTAATCAACGCTCACAGGCACATACGTGCTATGTAATGTTTAATCTAGGTAGGTATATTTAGTAATAAAATATATGTAATCATTGTTTGGGATGTGATCAATGTCTGGTATTATATTGTATGTCTTGTTAAGACGACGATGAAGTCCCCAGCAACTAATTTGTCTCTCATAGGGTTTGTATGAAATGTCTCGTCGTTACATGCGCGCACTTTCATACAAGCCCATAGACTGATGTGAGAGACAGATTAGTTGCAGAGACAAAAGTTGTTCGTGCGCGCCTAGTCTTAAATAACTATTATTTCGCTTGCCTACAAGCAGTTTGATTGGTGACAATGATGATCAAAGGACCGGGTCAAAGCCAGTTAATGTTTTAGTATAATTGCCTTGCATGCCTTAATCACAGTTATATGAAAGAGCATGGCACTACATACCTTAATTGTAAATATGTCAATGTCCAATACACTCATTCCATTCGAATACACAATAGCCTATCTTGTTCGCATACACGTTGTACTGTTATTAGTTTGTATCAAGTCTCTCTCTCTCTAGCACTCGCTGTTGTATCTATCTGACAGCACAAATATCTCATCACAGATTCCATCTCGAAACGGCAGAAAGTAATTAGGACGACATCTCTGTCCGCGTGTAGACAGGGATTTATTTTTAGACCTAGTCATATTATACTCTTCAGAAAAAGTGTTATTTGTTTGCAGATTCAAAGAGAGTAGAGTTATTACGTAGGTGTATAAAATTACGTCGTTTAAGAGGTTTCCCTGACCGAACGACCTTGACCTTTTTAGAGCCGCCTCGCCTCTACTAAACTACGTCATTTCAGTAGGTATATACCTATTTTTGACCGGCTTGTCCTTCATTATGTCAATCCAAGGAAATCAAATTCGAAAATCATAAGAATTCGCACCAAATTTCACAATTACCTATCTAATTAGGTAACTCATTAAATGTTGGTCTTAAAAAATTACTTCAAAACATTTTTAGATCTCAATATTGCTGCCTACACAATGGTGCGTGTCGCTTCTAAAAGTCACTGCACAGTGTTTATGTAAAAAGTAGATAATACAGATTTTTCCAATATTTAGACTTTCCTTTTGAACACAGGTTTCATTATGTATTTTATAGAAAAATAAGAAATTTTCTATGAAGAATAGCAAATAAAGCCGAGATGCTGAATATCATTGTCATATTTTTCATTAATTTGTATGTCTTTAAATAACGAGAACATAGATTTTAAAAACCAGTAAAATATGGCCCGGCCCTGCGTTTACCTATGGGGAGCGTCTTAATAACGGTGCGGTAGAGTCACATCATAATGCAAAGTGTTGGTTAATATTTTAATCGCATAACTCATTCTTTGCTCCGCCATATTATTTCGTTCCTGGCAAAGTAGACAAACCATTTTCGTAGTTCATTTGACACTAGCAATGGACATTAGATGTAGAATAATCGCCGTGACCCTATAGCAGACGCAAACTCGTTTTCTTTATGCCGCTCGCTCTAAAAGTCTTGCTGGCTCATAAATATTCATACTTTATTTCTAGCGCTAAGAAAGGATTCCGCAAAACGACCTTTTACTTTGGTTAAATTATTTTAAAAGAGAAAATGTAAAGTACCGGTGTAGCTTTATAATGATTGTTTCTAGATTGTAGCTCTACTTTGTTCTCGCCGTCACAGTGCTAGATGCGAGATGTTCTTCCTCATTACTATCTGCAACTGCAAGCGCGGAATAGAATAGGTGTGAGTGTTTCCTCTTATAGTATAGGTACTGTAGCCAGGGGTCTTTTTAATTGACAAAAAGATTACCGATTGTCGTTTAGAAATTGTTGTCAGGTACTAAATGATTAATATAAAAAACTAAGTTCTACAGATCACAATCTGCCGCGTAGAAAAAAAAAATGTCCGAAAATTTTAAATTTCGAGTTAGGTACCGTTTTTTTCTATACTGTCATGTTCTTCACCTTACTTCAATACCCATACGTAATAGAAAGACTGTCTAAAGTTACCATACACAGATATAGACCAGGAGTGCGATTTTTGAATCTCATTCGGTGAGCTCAGCAGTTGATAAAGTCAAAATTACTATGGAGATACGCATCTTTTTGCTGTTGATTTGACTTTCAAAAATCATACTTCAGGTGTGCAATTTTTTAAAGTCAAATCGGCAGTAGAAAGATGCATATCTCCATAGTAATTTTGACATTTATAACTGCTGAATTCAGCAAATGAGATTCAAAAATCGCACTCCTGATGTAAAAGTCAACTTTGATTGGTCTTACAGCTTTGTATGGCAACTTTAGATTGTCTTACTATTACGTATGGGTATTGAACTAAGGTGAAGAACATGACAGTATAGAAAAAAACGGTAACCTCGAATTTTAAATTTTCAAACAATTTTTATAACTTTTTTTCTACGGAGGTTTATGATCTGTAAGACTTAAGTTTTTATATTAGTCATTTAGTACCTTACAACAATTTCTAAACGGCAATCGGTAATCTTTTTTAATTAAAAAGTCCCCAGGCTACAGTACTATAGTGACGCTCTAGTGCCGTACCTAACTCGTCTCTTCCGGCAAGGAAAGCAATTTCCTTCTATCTTCACATTGCAACCGGCACGCTTACTCTAACAAAATATCTCAATCGTTACAACACATATAGGGTTCACTAATGTTTAACACAAAATCAATAAGCAAAATATCACTTCTCAAGCAACGTTTCACAATGTTTCATTTCACAAACTATTGATTTAACAAAGGTGTTAATACACATATTTACTTATCGAAAGTAGTCATTTAGCAAATGCATTGAATTATATTATGTTTATAATTAAAACAACATTTCAACATCAGTAATGCGACAACAATCTTATTTACCAAATGAATTATTTAGCAAACAACGATCAATCATTTTTATATCACAAAACGTTATTTGCCATTTTTCAAATTTATCTACTAAACTTGCTGCAACTTCATTTTAAAATTAAATTAAATTAAATAATTTTTTTTTTGTTTTTTTTTTTTTTATTATTTTTTTTTTATTTTAAACTTTAATTTTAAATATTTTAATAATTTTCGTCAGTCTGACGATCGTTCTAGGTCTGACGTGACTAGATTGATGGACCAGACTGATGCGAGAACGAGCGTGTAACACCCGTCTTTCATGGTGCTTCGTTCATAAAACATACATGCACGCTAAACCAAGCATACATATACGCAAAAATGCAGCATGCATGTGATATACTAACTAACCTAACCAGGTCTAACCTACAGTTTTGATGTTACCTTTCTGCCCCCTAAGCAACAAGCAAATAAGCATGCACTCAAGCAATGATGCAAGCAAGCATACACACAAGCATGCAGACACACAAGCATGCAGCAAGCAAGCAAGCATGCAGCATGCAAGCAGGCATGCACATGCAAGCAAGCATGTTGATGCTCCGCTCGCTTCGCTCGCTCCGCTAAGTGTTATACATGTTCTAACCTAACCTAACCTAGAATTTGACAAGCACCAATATGTTTTTCTCAGGAAGGGGGCTTCCGCCCCCCGCACCCCCCGAGCGGGGGGCACAGCCCCCCTGCACCCCCCAACATGCAGACAAGCAAACAAGCAAGCAAGCACACATGCAAAGATGCAAGAGGCATGCAGCAAGCAAGCAAGCATGCAACATGCAAGAAAGCATGCACATGCATGTACAGACAAGACTGCGTGGAAGAGGGGTTCGGTTTTGTGAAATGAAATAATGTGATCATCGATATTTGTAAAACGTTGTTATATTTAGTAATTTGCTGATCAAACAATAAAATATAAATCGAGTTTCTAACAAAAGATGAATGTTTAAATAACACAGTTTCGTATCGAAGTGTCTTGAGAATGAAATATCGCAATGTGACAATTTGACAACTGATCACAAAATTAAATAAATGGTTTGTGAAACGTATTGCTACTAAATGATGATTTGTGAAATGATTCATTTTTAGAACGTTGTGTATTTTTTTAAAAATTGCTAAACAACTGTCGTACAAACGGCAGTGACCCCACATATAGGGTCCTTCTTAATATGCAGACTGTTTAAGGGAATGATCAGACCGTCAAACTAAACAACTTTCTCTATAGCACCAACATCGAAATCGAAATGCAAAACTGCAAATTACTGCAAACCTACTTGAGCCAAAAGTATGGGACAGCTGATTTTTTATCGCGATTTCGATGTAGGTCCCATAGAGAAAGTTGTTCAGTTTGATATCCTGATCATACCCTTAAAAAAGTGTCAGCATATTAAGGAGGACCCTGTATTTCAATTCAATACAAGTTTCTTGAATACTAGAGGACCGCGGCGAACCTCGTACCGCCTTAGAATCTTCCCGACACACACTTGACCGTTTTTTATAGCCTATGTTAAGAGAATTTTATTCCGAGAGCGAAAATGCGCGCTGCATACAAACGTACTACGGTGATATTTTCAATACTAACCAATTAAAGTCAATGAAATTTTGCAGAAACAATCTAGAAACAAATCTCTATTGAGTCAGATTTTCGTTAAAACATACAGTTTCAATATGGAAATCTTTGAGGCACTGTAACTTGAAAACTATACATATTAACGAAAATCTGACTCCATACAAGTATAGAAATTTGTTTCCAGATTGTTTCTGCAAAATTTCATTGACTTTAATTGGTTAGTAATGAAAATATCACCATAGTACGTTTGTATGGAGCGCGCTCCGAATAATACCTTAATCACTGATAACGTAGCCGTAGCATTCTAATGGTGAAAGAATTATTCAGATCAGTCCAGTAGTTTCGGAGCCTATTCATTACAAACAAACAAACAAACAAAAAATCTAACTCTCTTTATAATATTAGTATAGATATAGATAAGCCAGGGTGGTTCATTTTTGTTCATTATCTATTGCTCTTGGAATACATAGGTGTACCACAGAGTATACGGTGTACTCATCGATGCCCAGCATTAACTGCAAGACCTAGCTAGACGCTGAGATAGGTAGTACGTAGGTATCTAACAAATTGTATGGTTCATATAAACTTATATAATATATACTCTCGACTATATTCCTTAAAGGGTATCTTACTAACATTATAAATGTGAAAGTTTGTCACTCAATCACGCATCAACGGGTTGAACGGATTTGGATGAAATTGCTTTTAGCGATAAGTCCGCCAATTGTACCCTTACGTTCGTTTTATTCTGTTTTTGTCACTCTATGTTTTTGGTGTGCAAATAAAGAATAATTAGGTTATAAGCAAATACTTTTATGTCTCGGAAATGTGTATATCATATACCCTATACATTATTTTGTCATGACCTAAGCAGGCCCAGGCTCAAAGTAAAACGAGGCCTCAATTCTAGAGCTCCTCTGTTTTTAATTTCTACTTGTTAACATAATAAGTGCTAAAATCGCTTACCAACAAGGCTTCTCACGAAGGTCGTCCTGGAGCTCTTCTGGGCGACCATGTGCGAGTACTTGGAGCCCCCCTCTGCCCAGCCCCCCACTGCCACCGTGAACTTGACGTTAGGGTGCGAGGCACGCAGGGCCGTGAAATTACGGAAGCCTTCCTTGTCTATGTCTAGCTGCGGGGTGGAAGGTTAGTTATTTATCTAGCAATCTGTTTTGAGATGCTTAAATGAAATACACTACCCATCTGACGTATTATTTTAAATAATAAGCGCTGCAATTTAATTATTAAAGGTGGACGCACATTTGTCCGCGAAAATCGAAGAATTCGTTGTAGATATAAAAATTATATGACACCTACCACAAAAAATTGTTTCGTCCGCCTACTTCGGCTCGTTTGCCGCGGATATAAATGCGTCCACCTTTATTTTGATAACAATGAAAGAATTAATTTGCCAAACAAGCATTTATAAAATATGTTTTCATTTATTGTAAACTCCGTTCCTTTAAAACAAGTTTTGTTTTTCTAAAAGCAGTTCACTTCAAAATCAAAATTACTGTTTTACAATTGATATCATTTTTATAATTGATAAAATAATATTTATAATCAATTAAAATCATGAGATGTGACGAACGTGGCACTTAGAACAGCAGCACTAATTATTGTCAACGTACAGTGCATTAATAAACATTATGAATAAATAAAAGATAGATGTATGCGATAGTCATCTCATTACAGGAAGACCACAAAAGCGTATATTACCGTTGGCGTGCTCCATACAAACGTACTATGGTGATATTTTCAATAATAACCAATTAAAGTCAATGAAATTTTGCAAAAACGATCCAGAAACAAATATCTATGCATGTATGGAGTCCGATTTTCGATAAAATATATTGTTTTAAAGTTACAGTGCCTCAAAGATTTCCATACAAATCTTAAATTAATCCTAGAATTAAAACTGTATATTTCAACGAAAATCTGACTTCATACTAGCATAGAGATTTGTATCTAGATTGTTTCTGAAAAATTTCATTGACTTTAATTGGTTAATATTGAAAATATCGTGTCCGCATAGTTAGCAGCCTCACCAACGAATTCGAAGATTTTGACTAGGCCACGATTTAGTACCCAATTAGTACTATTTAGTGCCCAAAGCACAGGTTTGGTACTCCTGTATTTCAAAAGATATTTGGGTTACTTACTGAGGCTGCTAGATAGACGTCAAGGTAGCAGTCGCGCACCAAGAAATAGTTTATATCAATGTAATTTATATGTCACGATTTAGTACTCATTTAGTACTCCCTATATCCAAAATTTCATTAATATTGATTCAATACAAGCCGAGATATGACAGTGCATTGTTGAGGCTGCTAACTTGACGTTTATTCCAACGATGATTCCAATGAAACGGGTGCACATTTCAAACAGATAAATACATACAGATTTAGTGCTCGATTTGGTGCCTCTTATGGTATTTTTGAAATGTAGAATTTTCTTTCCTAATTCCCAAAAAAACTATGTAAAGTTCTACATACATTCGATTTTCGGTACAATCATGAACAAAAATTATCGGAACTCTACTGCCATGAGCTGGCGCACGCGATCATAGCAAGTGGTTCATAGCAATACCGAGAGATGGCGGGATTTTATTTACGTTAATTACGGTGGGTGATGCGAAAACTTGTCGAAGAATTGCTTGATTCAAATGAGTGCAGCCGAGGGACTACAACGAGTTTATGATGAACCTTGTTCTATCATAGATGTTTTCAAATTGTCTTTTATGTTTTTGTTTATGTTGTGAACAGGAATGCAATTTTTGAAAGTAACACGTCGATCGAATGATGAATAATCTACATAGTAATTTTTACATTTTCTACTGCTGATTTGAACGAGTGACTTTCAAAAATCGCACTGTAGTGTTTGAAAAGTACTAGTCTCATACATTTGAGTCTAGTAGGCGTTGCAGTTTAGTATGGAACTGTTGATTTTGTTTAATAGTCTTCTGGACTCACATTACATAGGTATATACGAGATTGAGAAGTATCAGAGTTACCTATACAATTTAATATCATTTCACTTTTTTGCTAGACAGTACCAACCACAGAATTAAAATAAATTGTAAACCCTATTACAGTTGAATAAAGTCTAAATTTGATTAACGATATCGTCGGACCTAAATTACGATTAGTATGTAGAACTTTACATAGTTTTTTTGGGAAGTAGGAAAGAAAATTCTACATTTCAAAAATACCATAAGAGGCACCAAATCGAGCTCTAAATCTGTATGTATTTATCTGTTTGAAATGTGCACCCGTTTCATTGGAATCATCGTTGGAATAAACGTCAAGTTAGCAGCCTCAACAATGCACTGTCATATCTCGGCTTGTATTGAATCAATATTAATGAAATTTTGGATATAGGGAGTACTAAATGAGTACTAAATCGTGACATATAAATCACATTGATATAAACAGTATTTCTTGGTGCGACTGCTACCTTGACGTCTATCTAGCAGCCTCAGTAAGTAACCCAAATATCTTTTGAAATACAGGAGTACCAAATCTGTGCTTTGGGCACTAAATAGTACTAATTGGGTACTAAATCGTGGCCTAGTCAAAATCTTCGAATTCGTTGGTGAGGCTGCTAACTATACGGACACAAAATATCACCCTAGTACGTTTGTATGCAGCGCTCATTTGCGCGCTCGGAATAAACTTCTCTTAAAGCCTGACCAGCAATATAAAAAACCTGGTTTGGGGGCGCTGTAATCGACTATCACCTTTAATGCCAGTGTTCCAAGTACAAAAATTAGTTCCAATGATTTTCCGCAACATGGCGAGGTTTTTTATATTTCTGGTACTATTATAAGCTCACTGACAAAAGCAATCATCGCTACTTTTCCGCTACTTCTCACGAATACTACACGTAGTACACGTGACCCTATACATACCGCTTCCTATTTCAAGTCTATTTTAAGCATCAACCTTATCAAGTTTCCTATTTTGTTAAAAAAAGACAACAAATAGGTAAAACCGCACTATACTGTAGCCCCGGGACTTATTTTATTTACCAAAAAGTTTACCGATTGCCGCCGTTTAGAAATTGTTGTAAGGTACGAAATGACTAATATAAAACCAAAGTCTTACCGACAAACAGCCGTAACAAAAAGAAAACTGTCAGAAATTATGAAATTTAGGGTTTAACGTTTTTTTCTACACTGTCATGTTCTTCACCTTAGTTCAATGCTCACTCATAATAGGTACGTAATAGAAATACAGTCAGAAATTGCCGTACAAAGCTAGGTATAAGATATAATTTCGCGGACCGCTAAATATAAAAATTTCAGTTTTTTTTTGTTATACGGCGTGTTGTGATATGTACGACTTAGGTTTTTATATTAGTCATTTCGTACCTTACAATAATTTCAATCGGTAATCAGTAATTAAAAAGTCTAAATAAAAACACATGCAACCGTGAGATGCAATTAGTAAAAGGCCTTACCTCAGGATCAATGACCAGGACCTCGTTGCTCTTCTCCGTGATACCGATGAAGGAGTAGATGATGTGAGTGCACATGTCCACGGGTATGTCCTCGATGCCGTACCTGCCGACCCCGGGGCGGTACACCGCCCAGTTGCTGAAGTAGCATACTATGCGCGCTCTGCCGTCCGCTGTTCAATTACAATAGGACATTAATATTTGCTGAAAGGACCTTCTCAAAAGAACCCACCAAAGATTCATTGCAATCGGTCAAATGGTGTCGAAGTCAGATCCTCAGATATAACAACATCCTTATTTAGAAGATAGTTCCTCATCTGTGAAGATTCTCGGCAAAGACGTCTTAAGGACATGGCTAAGGTTTTTTGTTTTTTTATAAATAACGCTCACAGGCACATACATTGTAATGATCCCAAGTAAGCCTCAGGCTTTTTGTTATGGGAACCATACAACAACGGCACACATCTAGCATCCATGACCGAACCGGGATTCGATCCCAGGACCCTGGTTTGGCAGTCCGGCGTGGTAACCATCACACCAACCGGGTTGTCAGTTTTTTGTGATTTGCTGAAAAGTGATAATTTCCGACCACCCGATCCTGTACCTAGTCGTAGTTGATTAAATTGGAGTAGCAAATCAAACAAAGATATACATTTTTTATTGAATCAAACACCGAAACCTAGCTTCTATAATTACAGTAAATATTTAAGTCTTAGTACGTGAAACAGCTCGCATATTCCGATTTTACTTCAATAATAATATTTATAATCTGTTAACGGTCGCGGTCGTTCAGTTAACATAACATCGAAACAGATTTTAAGCTTAAAAGGCAGAATCAATTTTGGCAGCCACAATAATTAATGCAACCAGTTCAACGTAATTACCTTTTGCGAAACATTTCGCCGACATTTTACAATTATTTTTGATTCGGATGTATTGTTGTGTTCTCGCTTTTTAGGGTTCCGTACCCAAAGGGATCACGGGACAAAGGGAAAGGGAGAGGGAGGGGAATGCAGGCACCTAGGGGGCGCAAGCCGATCGCCTTATACACATAACATGCGTAATCTGCTTGTTTTGAATTACTTAACGGGCACCAATATTGATGACAAATAGGTACGGCTAATTCAGCTCTCGGAACATTCGGCTTGCTTAGTTGAGATGTGCACGCCAATTTAGATCTTATTACTCCAGGAATTAAGTTGATGTTTGAAAAAACACGCACGGAAAATTCAAAAAGACACCCGCCGCCCATCCTTTGAAATAATCGCCGGAGATAAAAATTATTACTTTTTAGTTGTTGTCAAGAGGGGCGCAAGCTGATTTAGGCGCCCATAATGGGGAAGACGGCCCTGACAAATGTGATGGCAAATACAGATTGTATATATAAAGATAAAATAAAAAATAAAAATAAAATAATAAAAATTAATACAGATTGTAAAGTTGCCATACTGTATTAAACTATAAGGGTTGCTGAGACACATTTACCGACGGCGACTGACGGCCGGCCCATACAAAAATGTAGTATGGGAAGCCGTCCGGACGGCCGTCGTCGCTCGGTAAATGTGTCTCAACCCAAAAGCTCAGGCCACACAGAGGCGGTCCTGCGGAAAAGCGGGCCGGGGGCGGTTCTGCGGGAAGCGAAAGCGTTCCGGGGCCTGCCACACAGGGTCCGCGCGGCGCGGTGGCGGCGCGGTAGCGGCGTGGAGGCGGCTGGTGTGATATCGAAAGCGGCCATCCATAAAATACAAAATGACAGCGCGGTAAATACCGCCTCCGGACCGCGACGCGCCGCCACCGCTCTGTGTGACACTACGAACAAATATTATTTGTTCGTAGGTGTGACACCTCGCATTGACTACAATGGAAATACAGCGGCTGCCGCCGCCTGTTTGTCATAGCGTTCTGCCCAGTACCGCACGCGCCGCGCCGCCCCCGGCCCGGATTTCTGTGTGGCACGGTCCATATAAACTCGTACATTACAAAACATCCCGCCTCCGGACCGCCTCCGGTACCGCCTGTGTGTGGCCTGAGCTTTAATGTACGTACATCAAAGGCTGTTATTAAAATGATAACTTACATTCAGCAGCAGTCAGGGTGACCGCCAGGAGGGCCAACGTCGCTAGTATCGCGCGCATTTTATACCTGCAATGAATATAGTACATTACTGCAGAGGCAAGCAAAAGAGGCATTGATGGACGAACTTGTGAATGTGGGCCTGTAAAGCCGAGACACACATACGTAAGTCCATCAATGCCTAGTTGTGGCCATAAATAAATAATAATAATAAATAATAAGGCTTAGTGCTTTTCTCAAACAATGCGCGCAAATTAAAACCAATCATCTTTTCAAAATCAATGACGAACAACAATAATTTTGCCTACGTTAAACTAAGGCGTTAAAGCTATAACTTATTATTAATCAGTGGTTAAAGTGTTCATTCGTTTTTTTTTTTCAGTATAAATCTTTCTATTTGCAAGCCAGTTCGACATTTAAATAAAACCTTTGATAAGTTACTTCCTTGGTTGCCATGTTTCGGAGTAAAAGATCGTTCCATTTTTAAATTACACGGCAGATATGAGTTTAACTACTATGTAATTTATTTGGCCCCTAAACCACGACAGATATGGATTATCATACAACTTTTGCCGGCCGCTGCTCGCATGTATTTGGCCAGTACAGCAATTTCGATTTATCTCGAAGAAGGTTGTCAAAATAATGCTCAAATTTCCAAGCATGTTTGAGAAATAGTAGATTACACACCGAGGACAGGAAAGTAAGAAAGGTCTCAGGTCAACAAACATGTGATCCGAGGCTTTCTTATTTACTGTCCGAGGTTAGTAGGTATACTATTTTTCTCCTCGATGGAGGTGGATAGCGATAACTTCGTTTAGCACAGCGGGACGACAATTGATGCTTTCCGTCCGGAGGGGAGAAAATAAACTATTACAAAGATGGTCGGGTTGGTCGATCAGAAAAAATTACGTTAGGTACTTTATACAGGGTCCTTCTTAATAAGCTGACATTTTTTAAGGGGATGATCAGACCATCAAACTGAACAACTTAGGTACTCTGTGGCACCAACATCGAAATCTCGAGAAAAAAATCTGCTGTCCCATACATTTGGCTAGAGAAGGTTTGCAGTATCGTATGGAACAGGTGATTTTTTATAGCGTATTAATTGTTGGTCCTATAGAGAAAGTTGTTCAGTTTGATGGTCAAATCATCCCCTTAAAAAAGTGTCAGCATATTAAGAAATAAAAACTGCGAGTGTGCGTCGGTAACTTCTTTTAATTTTATTCAAACAAGAAGTAGGCAATAGACCTAGTTCTGAGTATTTTATAGGCGTAATGAAAGCTTAACAGTTAAGTAAATAAATATTCATCAACATCTCTGAAGATCAAACAATTTTCCAGCATCTTAATGAGTCGAATAAATTTCCCAAATTACAAGTTTAATTGACAACTCTGCCCTAAACTTAAATTACTTTATTTGCAAAGAATTAAATCAGTGCCATCGCAAAGATAAAATAACTCCTAGATAGGTAGTTTGATTGATATTTCTTATGTTAATTTTCGATGGGCTTTCTTGAAATATTTAATAGATGTAGGCCCCAGCTATTTTAAGTTCTTTCTTCTCTATTCTTATCGTGTGGGCAAGCCCTGGTGTCAGAGTTTATTCTAACCGCCTTACGGCCTCTGACGTGTTTTTTTTTGTAACGACTTCTACCAGAGATAGTAGCCGGGACCAACGGCTAAACGTGTCATCCGAAGCACGAATCATCTTTCTTTTCAGGCAATCAGGTGATTCAGCCTGCAATGTCCTAAGCAACTGGGGTAAAACGGTATCCTCCGTGGGTTCTTTCTTGACCTATTTAATTATTTTGCTTGATTTAATTTTTTTGTTTAATTTGGTGTGAACATTTACAAAACATTCACGTTTTAAATTTTATTTAGTGTTTAGTTATTCAGTTCGTGAACCCTAACCCCGTTTATGTTCGTTTTTTTTTGTACATTACAGTGTGTCATAATTCGAACCTACTTTCAAACAATCTCATTTAGGGAGACTCGTCTCCAACTGTGATTGTAGGTAAATCTAGGAATTATTACAGTACCTATATCTATAGATGACAACTGCCCGAATTAATAGGTACTCATATAAGGTCCTTCGTGGTCCTAACTAATATGCTGACACTTTTTTAAGGGCATGTTCAGATCGTCAATCGGAACAACTTTCTCTATGGGACCAACATTGAATAAGCGAAAAAAAATCTGCTGTTCCATACAAAGCTGCAAACCTATTTGAGCCAAATGGGACAGGAGAAAGTTGTTCAGTTTGATGGTCTGATCATCCCTTTAAAAAGTGTCAGCATATTAAGAAGGACCCTGTATAGGTGGCGTATTATCGTGTTTGTCAATAATAATCACGGACCTGAAAAAAAACGGACGTAATGTGACACTAAAAAGATGTGAAGCATGCAAGGTCCTACATTTTCGTTTGTTCTACAAGGGACCTACACTCACACAGATGCTCTAGCTCTAGGCGCAGGTTCTATAACCCGCCACCATTATGTACCGCGTGACAGAAATAAATGGGTGCTTCACTCGTCCATGATAAGAATATGAAATTTTTCTCCAAGTATATGACCTCAAATCTCCATCCACATGCACATCAATGTATCTGTAACCGGATCGTCAACATTGTTCGTCGATGACAAGTACGTACTGACAAGCTGCTCATAGGTCTATGCGACACTTAACGGCACTAATCTCAAGTTAACGGTTCATGCGATCTAGTTGTGTCACCCTACTCGCCTACTAACCCGGTGCCCGCTTATAGTTGTTACACTAGGTATACCGACTGTAGTGTAGAGCATACAGCATATCCTCACGACTACAGGGTGAAATTGATATCATTAGCATCCTTTTAAACTAAGAGTCTACCCATCAAACTGAACAAAAGTTGTTCAGTATTACTATGGGGCTATGGGAGCAAACCAATCGGAGCAAAAAAAAACAGCTGTCCCATACTAAACTGCACACGCCGCCGCTGCCTACACGTCTCAAATGTATGGGACAGTAGATTTTTTTTGTTGCTCCGATTGGTTTGCTCCCATAAAAAATGGATTTTATGGATTACCCTTTAAAAGGATGCTAATGATATCAATTTCACCCTGTATATTCCCTGAAGATCGATATTCTGATAACTCAGAACGTCCACGTTTCACTACTTGTACCTACCCAAACTCTGTCCAATGTGATGGGTAAGTTAGCCCGTCGTCGTTTATAATGGACCATGGGTACCCACGACGACGACGGCGACGACAGAAACGACGACAGTGGGTACAGTACCCTCGAAATTAAAGCATGCAGGTTTCCTCACGATGTTTTCCCTCTCCGAAAAGCCTGAGAGCCTGAGAGTCTAGCAAAGCAAAGAGATTTTCTTTGTCTTGTTCTTTTCCAGATTATTTACGCTCAAAATACGAGTTACAATCAATCAATCATTACTATACCTATAACACACTACTATAACACCGAAACTATAAATAATAAGCTAATTAAAAAAAATGCTTTTTAGGCCATTGAGGTACTATGTAACCTCAATGCATTCGACCGATTAAAGATTTTTGCATTCGGCCGATTAAAGATTTTTGCCCTCGACTTTACGATTTTCGAAAAATCCTTTCTTAGCGCACCCACACGTCCTCTGCAGAACATAATTATTCCAAATGTCATGTTTCTATGTTCAGAGGTGTATATGTAGGCTGTGCGTTGTGAACTCTTTTCTAGGCATACCTAGATAAGTTAACAATGCGATTGTTCATGGAACGTTAAGGTCCATGCCGAAAAAACATTGTCGTGAAAGTATGTCCCTAAGTATATAATTTTACGAAAACCTAGACTAATGTTTTTTGCTATTTTGAAACATTCGAATAAAAAGTTGCAGATACAAAGAAAAAGGTGACCGATGTCTTCGTACATTATTATAATTAAATTAAATAACTATACATAATAAACTTCTTCGATTTCCTAGATTATTCAGACAAATTATTTAGAGACTGTGAGTGTAACACTCCATTAGTAACAAAAGCTTAAACATGAAACGTATTACTCGTATTCAGTATAATAATAATTTCCAGAAAAGTTGATTTTTTGTTACCACACTGTTTGTATTCAAATAACTCTAATTAAGTACATAAATTGGGGTACACCGTACGTCAGTTACATAATTAACAAATTTATTAAACTTCGCCTCATAGTTGATTTTATATTGTATACCGCATTATCAATTTGTACGCTTAAAAGGGTAAACTAATTACACCAGCAAATCAATAGTTGCAAATACCCTGGAGCCTCATTGAAAAGGTATTTGCCAATGCCATTAAACATTTTCTCGAACTTGAACAGGAATTGAAAACCTTCAAAGATGAAAGAGACTCATCACCCAATAACTTGAATTGAATGAATATGGAGGTCAAATGTTTAAAGAAAAGTAAATGGGTAAGTTTAAAAAGTCAGACGCAAAAACATATTTTTAGTAGTTCGAATATTGCTGTTGTTCAACACAACACAAAACAATAACAAAAGAACCCGCCCGAACGCGAGATGCAGAACAGACAACAATCACCAATGTAAATGTATTCGAAAATCAAACCTAAACTCATTGTTACCGCAAACTTTTTGATGAAACAAAGCTTTTGCATATTGGTAGGCTAGGTAGGTTTATATTTTCGAAACCGGTAAATCATACTAACGTTCAGTTTTCTACTATTTTATCGTTCTATTTTCGTCGCTATATAGTCTTACTAAACGACCTATCTGCGAAACCATTTTCCAAGACGAATCGATCGGTCTAATTGACGGATCTGTATCTGCGAGCGTTACCGAGAAAACATTTTGACAGGAGCTAAAGTTAATCATTATAACGGGTTCTTACCGCGTTTTTATTTATTTTGGAGTTCCCGATATTTCGGCAGTGTTACATCTGCCATGATCACGGGATGACTGTAGAACTGCAGGTAGATTTTTAAGAGCAGACAAATCTGTCTACCCTCATTCTTCTTCGTTTGCTCCGACCACTATCGGAACTCACTCGAAAGTCATCGTCACTTTTTTCTCGGTTTGTAATATTTAACGACACACTTGGTACATCACGACAAACTACACTCACTGTGTCACTCCTACATTTGTCCGACCGAGAATACGAAGGTGAAGCTCTTATACCCATCTTTACCACCGGATTCCACGTACTAGATAATTTTGACAAGAGACGTAACTAGCAATTTATACGTAGCGCTTAACCGAAAAAAGCTTGTTCTGAAAAATCACTTCGATGTTAGTTACGTCGTTTGTTATAGCGACGTTTTGTGACGTCACGGTCTAGGAATCTCCACATTAATTTGTATTCTGCAGAAGCATAGCATAGGGCTCAATTACTCAGGAGTCATAAACCGGCAAAGACTTGAGAACGCGTAAATGTCGCTAGAGTACCAGAAGGAAAACCATAAAATACAGCTCCAGTGTTTTATGAAATATCATTAAAGCTGGTTAAAGCATATGAAAAGACCTTGATGACTCTAAAATACAAAGCACCTTAATTCCTCCGTGAATGAGAATGAATCTTTGAACGATCATTATAATATATTCTTTTATTTTTCTTCTAGAGATTATAGGGTCCTTCTTAATATGCTGACACTTTTTTACTGTCATGATCAGACCTTCACCACACACCAACTTCCTGTGGCATTGAAATTGGGAAAAAAAATCAGCTGTTCCATACAAAACAGCAAACCTACTCGAGCCAAATGTATGGGACAACAGATTTTTTTTTCGCGATTTATGTGTTGGTCCCATGGAGAAAGTTGTTCAGATCATCATCTTAAAAACTGGCAGCATATTAAGTTGGACCCTGTATAATATTTATTATTTATTAAACAGGGTCCTTCTTAATAATGCTGACACTTTCTTCAGACCGTCAAACTGAACAACTTTCTCTATGGGACCAAGATAGAAATTGCGAAAAATATCAGCTGTCCCATTTGGCTCGAGTAGGTTTGCAATTTTGTATGGAACAGCTTATTTTTATTTCGCAATTTCGATTTAGATAATGTTGTTCAATTTGACGGTCCGATAATACCCTTTAAAAAGTGTTAAAATATTAAGAAGAATCCTATAATGGGGTTGGGTGTCTTCGCTTTTCGGTAAGTAGGTACCTACCTAATGTTCGTTCACCGGTTCACATTAAGTTATTAACATTTATGCAGGTACTCAAGCATTAAATCCTAAACAAATGTATTTCTACCGAAGAATTTCATTGCATTGCAAAATAATAAATGTTTATTTGATAATGTCAATAACATCACGACGTAATTCCTGGTGGGACGGCGCGGGCGCACGCGGCGCGTACCAATGATTGTTGCGCCTTCACGGTCGCATCGATCGCATCGTATAGGTACGTCTGAAGAATACCGAGCACCCTTGATGAGTTCACCACATCCAGGCGTGGTTATCCTTCTACAACAAAGGTCAGCGGCCGAAAGTAAAAACTCATCGCTTGATTTAATCTTCTTCTTATCGTGTCGACTTCAAATTTTGAACAAAGTCGCTAAATAGTACCTTGCCAGAAGTGGGCAACCGATACTGCACCGTCGCTAGCGGTCATGAGCTCCTGCTGCGTACAGGTGTTAGGGCACGCAGATTCGATTTAATAGGAATGTTATTGTTAAACAATCAAGTACCTAGGTGATTTTAATTGAAAAACGATGAAACATTATAGCTGTAAAAACTTCCATACAAATGTTCGGATTTCGGGTGGGATACTCTTAAATCCCACCTATCCTGATTCGTGCCTGTTTGAAACTATAATTTTACGGAAATCTGTCAAACCACAAACAAACACGGATCTTAGTTTTCAGATTTTATTTTAAAAGTTTCATTGAATGTAATTCGTTGGCAATCAATCAATTAATTAAGGAATCCATCTTTGTAAGGAATGGAGCGCGGTCCCGGGAATATGCTCTTTAGACCTGACATTGTTTACAGGTATGTCTCTAAACAAAAGCAAACGCTAAGTTAGAAATTGTAATTTAGTTCGTGAGCTGAGCTAAGAACTGAAACTTGTCTTCAAACTGCACAAGTTTGTACTATACGGTAAATTAATATTCGTAACATAATTTCGACTGCAGTTCTGTAAGAACAGCTAAGACTCCATAGCGAAAGTTGTTCAGTTAGATGGTCTAAACCACCCCTTTAAACACCCTTTAGAAGGGATCTTTTACACCCTAAACAGCTATTAGCAAAGCAATTTACACTCAAGGTTAACGAAAAACAGGGTTCGAATACAGGTAGGTAGGTACAGTACAAAATTCAGTAAAAGTTTACCTCAAAATAATTTCACATATTAACAGCTTGGATTTAACTTAGTTTAAGTATGAAGCTGAAGATTTGATGTACCACAGATATAGAGCTAGAATCAACAGAATTTTAATGGAAGTGAAAACATAAAAAAACAAAACAATAACATACTTAATTCGCGGTTAGCGGTCAATCAACAGAGAACACGCATTGTGCACTTAACACAGTCATCGCTCCAGCAATAATGAGATACGCGTGGTTAGCCTAAAGGAAAAATAAGTTGTCACTTGCGTGCGTTTTGTGCGTGTCTCCATTTTGTTATTGTTATGATATGATACTGTGGTATTTGTTACGTAGACATACATGTGTCACAATGCAAATTGTTTACCTGCTTGTTCCTTATGTTGGGTCCTAAAAGGATTTAGTTTTTTCTCCACATATTTATTTTAATCCCAAATTAAACTTTACAACTACACTACTAACATTTTAGTAATTTTATAAGGTGCCTTGACAGTTTCTGTCAAAATTCTTTAGCTATCAACCACTTAATATTCCCCGGACGGATTTTCTGACCTTTGATAGTCTGGTTCATAAAGATCTAAGTAATAGATTTAAGTTGAAATCGATATCATTAGCATCCTTTTAAACTAAGTAACTAACTTAACTTAACTTTTCCCATCAAACTGAACAACTTTTACTGTGGGAGCAAACCAATAGGAGTAAAAAAAATCTGCTGTCCCATACAAAACTGCACGACTCAAATGTATGGGACAGCAGATTTTTTTAGCTCCGATTGGTTTGCCCCATAATAAAAGTTGTTCAGTTTGATGTGTAGATTCTTAGTTTAAAAGGATTCTAATGATATCAATTTCACCCTGTATTAACATATCAATGAAGCTAAAGCACTCTCGACGATAAAGAGTTTACTTTCTTATCATTTCAATGTTATTGTGGATATAGTCAATCGAAAGCTAATAAAATTACAATAATTCCGACTTTCACTGAATCGCAAAATAGCAAAAAGGAAACTAGTTGTTAAGTATCTAATGATTTGCACAAATAGTCCATTAAATTATAAAAAAAACAAACATGAAATCGAACCGGCTTTTTGACAAGGATGGATGAAAGTGTCCCAAAGTCAAATTAGTGATAGCTTGTGGAAGTCAATTATTTAGACACAAAAAGAAAATATAGTTTTAGGAAGGATTTACAAACAAACGATGAAATGTGGCTGTGAATGTGGTCTTGTTTTATTTTTCCTAATGATTCATTATGATAAGAAAAATAGAACAAATATGCAATAAACAAAGAACATTTTATTAAATTGTCTCAGTAAAATAATATTATTTAATCCTTTTCCTCTTGTTAAAATATTTTACGAAATTTTGTTATTTTCGAATGTCACTAAAATTGCGTATGTTTGTATGCGTGTGCGGTACTCACGGTTGCGGTGAGGCAGCGTGCGTTCGGTTGTGTGCCGACTGCGCGCAGCATCGTGGTTTTTATGCGCCGGCGCAGCGCTCTGTCGATGACACTGTAGAGGGTGTGCCAAAACTACCTATCCAATTTAAATCTATTTCCTTCCTCTCAAACTTATTGGTATTTTTATCAAGATTCAATTAATATTCAACATAAGGAAAAATAATTTAATCCGTAGGTACCTACCGACCAAAGTCTGGATATGTACGCACGGCGACAGATCAACCTACCCATAGTTGGACCTTATGTCCATGAACATAGAGTTCAACTATGAGTAGGTTGATCTGTCGCCGTGTGTACTTGCATCTACCGTCAACATGTGAAAGGCCTCCATCAATATCAAATGATCCTGTTAAAATGTGTTCTGTTAGAAATTCTATGCGTTTCCCCGAGCACTAATCGAATCTGGTCGTCCTTTGTGTGAGAATTGGAGCCAACTTAATCCACGCTACCATTTTGATCCACTTGTGCCACTTGAAAACGTGTTCACAAAGTAGTGAAAAATTTCAGGGTAAATTTTAAATATTCCATGCTTTGAACCCTTTGTCATTGTGTTAAGAACATTTGCAAATAAAAGCAATTCAATTCACAATAATTGACTCCACTTCATCTTTTAATACAAAATGTTATGTTTTCTTGCAGAAGTCAGTTATTTCAGTGTACCCAATCGAACCAAGTGTATCCGTGTGGTGTCGGCTAAGAGTAGCACCATCCTATTTCCTCCCGTGGGTGTCGTAAAAGGCGATTAAGGGATCTACCGGAGGATGGGCAGCAGCATCCTCTGAGTACACACATTCAACCCAACTGCGATCGCCAACCCGTCTGCCAAGCGTGGCGATTATGGCAAATCCCCCCATTTTTGGGGAGGCCTATGTCCAGCAGTGGACGTTTACCGGCTGATATGATGATGATGATGATGAATCGAACTTTAGACCATCAAACTGAACAACGTTCACTAAATACCACCCCATTAAATATTACTAGGGTATTTTGCTACACCCCGTATCGACATAGAGGATAATATTGTGAAATTACTCTGATTACAGATATTGCTATACCTACCTACCATCCAACGGAAACAATATACTTAGCAATATACTTGTTGTTTTTTGAGTATTTTAGTGTGCAAAATAGTTGATTACACACCGAGGACAGGAAAGTCCGTCTTTACTGTCCGAGGTTAGTATACTACTACGACCGAGGTGGAAAGCGGCAACTTCGTTTAGCGTAGCGGGATGAAAATTGACGCTTTCCAGCCGGAGGGGAGAAAAAGAATATTTATCTTATCTTAGCCAAAACAAAAAAAATATTGTAATTGTCAAAAATATATGGATTGTATATGGATTGTATAGAGTACCTGGCTGGTCCATTGGCAATGTGTAAAGTAAATAGAAGCCCGCGACAAAACAAACTGGTGTTTTTAAAATTCTAGGTTAGGTTGGAATATCAATCACGATTAGCGGAGCGAGGGATGCGAGCGGAGCTTCAACATGCTTGCTTGCATCTTGCATGCTTTGCATCTTGCTTGCATGCTTGCTTGCTTGCTGCATGCTTGCTCTCGTCTTTTAGTAGGTACACACATTAAAAGTCATTCGCTGCGCATTTGGTATTGTATAGAATACCTAGGCAATGTATAAAATAAATAATATTTCAAACATTAGGTACCTTTTAGATATTCAATTAAATGCCTTGGTATTGTATAGAATACTGGATTATACAGATTGCCGGCAACATAATAAACACACACACTCCAACACAAGCACACCATCACACACTGACACTCATCAACGCACATAAAGTAATGATCACGACCACAATCTCTTTCGCTGTGGTCAGACAATTTGGTAACAATTATAATGTTAAAACTTTAAGGTTTCATGGTGGGTCAAATGGTGAACACCATCAGTTTACTAGGTTCCAATTCCAATATCAAATAAACAATTACTGCTCATATAGGTTACCTATTTTGTATTTTTTCAGAAGTTCCAGCTACTTGGTTCCTTTTGTCGCACCGCAATCATTAATCTTCGCGAGATATCGCCAAAGGGGTAATAAATATCGACTCGTCCATTCTCGTGTTACAAGTGGACGCGGCGATAATGATACTACACCACTTATCTATACAGGGTGTAAGGAAAAGTATCATTAACCTTTAAACCACATGCTTTAACCCATAAAACTGAACAATTTTTACTATGGGAGCAAACCTGTCAGCGCAAAAAGAAATCACCTGTTCCATACTAAACTGCAATGCCTTCGCGACTCAAATGTATGAGACAGCTGAACTTTTTTGTTCAGGATTTGGTATCGTGCTAAACTTGACTTATGGTTGACAGCGGTAACAATTGAGTTACGATCGAGCTACGACTCAAATTGCTCTGTAATGATTAGCGCGATACCGAGTGTACAAAAAGTTGTGATTCGCTGGCAGTTCGGTGACGATTCAGTGGACATTTATTTAGCGCGATCAGCCCCCAGTAGTGGCTTGCCTTTCAATCACAAAGACATATTTGAAAAAGTGATCTCTAAGTCGTCTCGTTCAAGCACTATTTTAACAGAAACTCTGTCAATGAATCAATCAAATATTATTTTATTCATAGCAAAAATATTACAGGCAGCAATAAAACCGTGTTGTCGACAGTTTTGTTAAGACGTTACTAATTAATTTGGATGGTATGTGTAGCAACAGCCTGTACATCTGATGATCGACGACACGACGACGCCCGCGCCGACGCGACGGTCGGCGCACTCGACAATCCCCAAAAGTGCAATGTATCAAACAATGAGATCAATGCTGCGGGTCAGCCAACGGTTCGGAAACCTGTATTATCCGGAGTAAAGCTCTAAATTACCTCCTTACGCGAACACCTTGTTATACTTTAATTTATGCCAGCGTTAAAAATGTCCCGTTCCGAAAACACTTTAGGTACCCGGTGTTAATCGCTCCCTATCGGATTTACCTGGCGGTCTGTTAATGAAATCTAATTAAAAACATCAAAGTGGTATTATAATTTCCTCGTTTTCGATAAAATGTCTGATTTGAATGAATTTAACCTAGAATTTGCGAGGTTGAGCACCGAACCCGATTCCGTACGACACTTTTATCCTACGCTTTCCTAAGTCACGAAACAAGCTTCTGGAGGGACCGGGGAAAGTTGTTCATGATGAGCAGCTCACAATACAGGGTGTAACAAAACACCTTAGTAATAACTAATCTTAAATCAGCTATAATAACTTTGTTTGAGCAAATTAATACAATTTGAATTTTATTACTTATTAGGTAGGTATCGCAAACGGGGACAAAGAAAAATGACCTATTTGTTGGTTATTGGTTTGTCCCCGCCTGCAATACCTACCTAATAAGTAATAACATTCAAATTGTATTAATTTGCTCAAACAAAGTTATTATAGCTGATTTAAGAAGCTTGTTTTTTTCTTTTCAGTTAATAGTTTTTATGCAGTCGGGTTTTTTGTTTTTTAAAATAATTTCGTTTATTTCATACTTTTTAGTCTTGTGTCAAAATGGTAGCATAAAAGTACTATAATATATATATATTTGGAATCTGCTCTTCACCAGCTTTCATTATTATACCCATATTGTAATTTTTTACGAAAAAAATTTATTCTCCCCCCTCTCTTTTTTAATTCGCAGACTCCATATTGAAATAAGGTACCCTATGTCACTCTCACAATTTTTACGAATCTAACGACACCTCATACGTTCAAATCCATCAAGCCGTTTAAGCTGTAGGGCGTGCCAAAGAAATAGACATACAAACATACATACATACATACATACATACATACATACATACATACATACATACATACATACATACGCTCGAAAAACATAACCCTCCTTCTGTCGCAGTCGGGTAATAAGGCCAAGTAATGTCGTTTATCGTTAATTAAAAAACAAGTTTATGTAGGTTATTCCCGGAAGTCCTTGTTTTGGTATATTGTTAGAAAAAAATTACCTTTGTTGAAACCATGATAATTCGATTCTGCTCTCGATTCTAAACAAACTACTTTCTAGGTTTGCGTTCAATCATTAACACGTTGATAATATAATTTACTAGAACTATAATATAGATCACTGAAAGCCTCAAAAATGTCTTCAAAGATAAGTAGGGTACCTACTAAATTTCGAATTTAAAATTTTAATTATGCCGTTTATTCAGTTTTATCTTTATCACGGCATAATTGTAAGGCCTCTGGCGAACCATAAAGTGGAATTAGGACATTCATTATTAAAAATTATCAACTCGCGTGCGGTTAACGTCATTATAGGCATAATGCATATTAAAATTTAACCCTATTATAAAATGTTACCAATAATCGAAAATACTAAGTGAATATCTTTTGTGTAAAATACACGCATGTGTCATTATGAATTTACTTGTTTACATTAGCTTTACTTAACCAAGTTAATAAAATTATTTAGTTTTATAAAATTCATCACCATCATTATCTCAGCCGATGGACGTCCACTGCTGGACATAGATTTGCCCCAATGATCGCCATAACGACCGGTCCTGCGCTGCCCTCATCCAACGGGTTCCCGCCGCCTTTACCAGGTGTCGTCGGTCCACCTTGTTGGGGCCTACCCTTTCCGGTACGCGGTCGCCACTCGAGACCTCTTCGGCCCCAACGAGCATCTGCGAGCAATGTACCTCCCACTGCTACTTTAGTTCAGCAATTCTTACTTTATTTCGAAACTAAACGAAATTAGATTCTTTCGTTGATGTCTTTTGTACTAGCTAAATTGTCTACGACGTAGGCATAACCATAGCACTTATATGTTTTGTCTTATCTATAATGTAAATTTATAATGTAATGGGATGTAATTCATCAGTAATTTCTACAATAAGGAATTAATTAAATTTAAAAACAAATTATGCAAACCAATCGTCGAAACTATCTAAAACTTTTAGAAGGTTCAACAATGGTTAGAGCTAGGAAGTGCCTGTAACCTTAGATCAAAATAAAATGGCGAAAGAATCAAATTTTAGAATTGGCTGTATAAAATTATATTACACCTCGCACTTATATTATACAAGGTGTTTCATAAGTAAAAAAAAATATTTAAAACTCTTAAGGGGGTTGGTCAGACCGTCAAACTGAACAACTTTCTCTAAGGGACAAGCATGGAAATAGCGAAAAAAAATCTGATATTTTAGCTCTAGTCGATTTGTAGAGCATGGAATATCATTGTTTTTTCGCTATTTCGATATTGGTCCCATAGTGAAAGTTGTTCAGTTTGATGGTCTAAACCACCCCTTAAATGTTTATTTGTATTTTTGTAACACCCTTGTAGGTATATTATACTTCTCCGCGGCGAATCGGACGAATCGTCAAGGAAACTCGTTTCGTTCGCCTCCTTCGGCTCCTTCGCCGCGGATAGATATTATATAATAAATATTTTGTATATGATATAGTTTTTTTCGAATATCACACAAAAGTAAAAATTTATGATATGGTGCTATGTAAATACCTACTTATATTTTACAAATCACTACATTACATATGATACTTTTCATGCCAAACACAGTTTGTCTACTGGCTGGCTACTTTAAACTCGATGATTATATGAATGACTAAAATTATGTTGTAAGTGTACCTACTTTGTATAAGTATTTTGTTTTTTTAAAAATGTGTGTTGTAGAGTTTCTGGCCGCATCTTCTCTACAACGGAACACCTTCCGACGCGGTGGTGGAAAAAAAAATGACGTCAGAAAGCATCCATGTGATATTATTTTGAATAAACATTTTGATTTGATTGATTTGATTTGTCGCCATAATACATAAATGCATTTTAAAATTTCAGTATTTCTGAACAATCAAAGGTAATACTAACTGTATTAAAGTACCCTACCGAGGTATTTAAATAAATAATCTAGCTAAGCTGTTAAATTAAACAAATACATAATGTATTATAGAGACGAGGTACCTACATATTAGCTAATGCATATTAAAAAACGAGCTAAATTCCCAAAAAGGAAAAGTACTTACCAAATAACATTGACATTGCATTGACACAAACAAATTAACCTAAACATTTATCGGAATTGGGATTAATTAATTTTTTGACCGAATTCCCTAAATCTTTTATCAATTAACAAATGTAGGTAGGTAGGTACTTAAATAATATCATCAAAGATCGACCAGAAACTCATAGAAAATCAATCTTCTTTAACATTATTCTAATATAGGATTTCTTAACATTTCTTTTCATGCTATAATATATTTCCCATTGGTATAAGTACACTTGCTTGTACACGTACAGTTGCTTCAATCCCTTTGTCACTTTTCTTTCTTTGCAGCCCATTATTATAATAATGTCGGTTGCAATACAAATCAAGAAATTGATTTTGTAGCTATTTTATTTTGAATTAGATATCCCAAATACTTTTTACCCAATTTTACACAACTATTTTGTTAATGTAGGATCTACGTTACTCTACTATCTTCAATAATCTTACTACTAATTACATCTACTAATTACATCGGGCAGGGCTGCTAAAGATATACCAAGTTATCACCATTTAGTCCTAGAACCTTTAGTATAAGCATAGACTTACCTAGAACTAGCTACTTGCTGCTTGTATACACTCTATACGTCTCAGTCAAAGACATAGACGAAAAAGTGTTCGCTTACGCTGGTAGACGGAACATCAGTGTAACCGCGTATGAGATAGCGATAGTCATAAAATCCTATACAATTTGTATGAAGAAAGATGTCTGACTCCGGAGTCAGACAACCGTCGTAGAACAAAAAAGTGGTTACGTCGATAAGGACAGCATTAAGTACCGATCTCCTTTTTTAACCAGAGCGAATTTGCTACGTGCATCTCTTACTAAGTGAATATGACAAGATACGTGCTTCCTTCTAGTACCTTCTCATCCTACGGTCCAAGACTAGTTTATGACAAACATAACGGAAGGAAGAGCGCTCGGCATTGAGCTGCATCCACGTAGCGCGGCGTACGCGCATGGCATCTTAATTATCCATCACAATGGACATAACTTTTAGGGATAGAACACAAGTAATTCAGTCAACGTCCCAACTATTTTTCATCCAGTTTGAAGGTATTTATCATGATTCATAAAATTATCAGCCAATGTATTTTGTTCTAGTTCTACAACTCACGGGGTTAATAGCTAAGTATCCATCAATATACCTACCTGAAACCTGCCATACTTAGTCGTAGCTGCCATAAAGCTAACCCTATAAGCTGTCTGAGGATTATGTTTCAAATCGATGTACCTAGCTTTTGTGTACGCGAGTTGATCTAAGGTACGCGAGTATGTCTGGGATTTAGTTCCGAATGTTCTATCGAATCCAATCAGAATTAAAATTTGTTTCGTCAAAATAGAAGAACGGCATTGGTTTGAAAAAACCTCCAGCCAGCGGGACACTTTTTATTTATAAGTCTCAGAAACTCCAAATGGGTGTCAAGATTTAGTTCTACTTTCCTATATTACTTTTTAAGTGAAAACAGTGTTCTAGCTTATGTAATTTCAAAAATAACAGGGTTTAAATTATGGTACAGTTAGTTACTAACGTTCTTATGCTAACACCTACTTCGGTAGGTATCTTTTATTTTCCTCCATGACGTAGCTCAGCGTGTAATGGCTGAGACATTCACCAGTGGGATGTTTTGATTATTCATTCATCAAATGAATCAGTTCACCATTGTTCATCATTGTTGACACTTTGTCATTCGCTCCAGTTTTACCTTTATGTTGGTAACATCTTATTTTTAATATAACAGCATAATTTTGCAGTAAAATCTCGAGCTTCCCTCACTCCAGGTTTTAGATTTTTTTGCAATTACCTGAACCCCCCCTTGGCAAAAATCATTTCTACACCCATTAATTTTAGTATATTTTTTTATCGTCCGTCCAACAGTTGGAGTTGGGACTTGGACTACCAACTCCGTACGTAGAAATGTCCAGGAATATATGAGCCTGCATCTGGCAACCCTAGGCGCAAAGCAGTGCTTCAGGGGTAGGTATTATGCGTAGTGCCTATGACCTCGACGATGAACTCCTCCACAGCGTGCGTACCTACCTTCGTACGTATTTTTCCATGCCATAAGGGATACGTCGTATTGGTGTCAGCGCATAATGACCTTTCGGTCAGCTAAGGAATTTGGGACGAATCGCATCTAATGGTTAAGAAAAGGTCACCAATAGCAGAATCAGCGGGGAGGTGGTAGCGCTAGTTAAAAAACCTGAGAATCCTCAACATTGACAAAGTGCGTGGCAGAGGCTGTAAACTTAAAAGTTTAGATTAGAACCATAGAACGAGGAAAGTAATTGCCCGCAAGAGTTGTCTTAGATAAACTAATCTTATAATAACTATTATAAAACCGTAAAAATATAAAAATCGTGAGGAATAAAAAAGTTGCAGTTCACTTCATATAAACTCAAATAACACTCGATAGGGCGATTTAAATGACGTGAAGCACCATCTATTGACATGTTTGTTTGTTCGCGCATCACGCAAAAACTACTGAACCGATTTTGATGAAACTTTTTTTGTTTGATAGCTTATAATCTGACTTAAAATTTGGTATATAATTTGTGCGTACGATGTCGCGGGAAAACACTAGTTGTATATAAATTTCGATTCTGCGCTGCATTGTTCTAGCGCTAAGACTACACCTGGGTCACCTATGCCTTTTTAATCAATAATAAACCTATCTTACTACCCAAATGTTGGAGAGCCCAACCTACCTCTTACTATACCTAGATGTTAACTATTTTAGTTTACGCTTCTGAATCAGTTTTCTGGTATGAATAAACCCCATACATTTTTATGAAGTTAATATTTAACAACCTCCTTTTTTGAAGTCGATTGAAAAACATATCCTCCATTTTTAAAAGCACCCACACTCTTTTAAGAATACGAGGGTTAGATATCTTTTTTGGCTGTTCAAAATGGATGCCAGCCTTTTCATTCGCGATATCAGAGGAAAATTGTTGTATTTGCTCACACACAAAATATTTCTAGTTAGTCTGCTGGAAGCTTTAAAGTCTAGGAGGTGCATCTCTACAATACCAAACTAGTAATCGATAAATTCACGCCCGAACGGAACTAACTACAAACTTGCAACCTTTTGTGCTGGTAGGTACCGAACACTCCAAACCCAAAAGTATTTAGTAACAAAGGGATACAATAAATATCCAATAAGGTTAGGTACTGCCATTACAACCGTTCATTTATATCTGTTCAGTATCCCAAAAATCAAGCCAATTTCATACTTACTACGCAGGCATAAGATTAATGTTAGAAGACCTATTTAATGCTTAGCATGAACTTGTTAACTCGTGACGATGCACCAGATAACATACATTCGGCTAGTAAATCTAAATCACCATATCGATATTCAACCTTACAGATATTGTTATAGAGTCTAACGTAGCAAATGCTATTTCGTTTTCTTAAGAGCCTACCGAGCCTATTGTGCTGCCCTCAATCGTATTTTTTTTATTTCTATACAATTAAACATTTCCAAAAAACAAGAATGTCACATTACTAGTCCTGATTGACTTTCAATTTATCGAAACATTACGGATTAGGTATTATGTTTTATGCTTGTAGCTATTATCCTTAAAAGCGCCCAAAGTGGCCACTTTTGGCGGTTTTGACGATAATAACTACAAACATTATAAAAACAAATCCGCAGTGACCCGATAAATTGAAAATCAGCAATGACTACAATGTGACATTCTTGTTCTACAATGTGACAGTTTTTTTGAAATATTGTTTAATTGTTAAGAAATAAAAAAAAATACGATTGGGGGCAGCACAATAGGCTCGGGGCAGCCTTAGGGTAATTCTAGGATAGATGCCGCAGTGGGATATACGCCCTGAATTTTAAAACTCTCGTTTCGCGACCTTGGGTGGCGGTCATTCTACTACTAAACAAGAGACCCCCCCGCCCCCGCGTAACGTGCCGCGCGACACGACGCTGAGTGGTTGTGCGCACGAGTGAGTTTCCTTAGAAGTTTTGGTGCGAAGGTAATATTTACAATTATTATTTTACGGTGTTGTTGTGGTGTTAATACTTTTTCCCTGATAAATAAAGCAAGTTTTTTTGGTGTTTCCCTATTTAAGAGTAGTGTCTGCATACCCGCAAAGAAGATTATTTTTAATTTCATGTTTTTGTTTATTTGTTATTGCAATAGGCATCTATCCCCTACGAAAAGTATACTTGCCCCAATTTTGTTAAGGTATAGATGCCTCTAGGGGCGTCTATCCTCTAGCTTGAGGCTTATCCTTAATTATTCAGATATTGTTTTAGATGTTGTGATGGGCATGCAAATAGGTATTGCAATGATTGTTATGTACCTGCTTAGGTAGCAAATTATTTATAATATTAAGATTTAACATATAAATTACAGTAGACTATAGATGCCCCATCAAAAAGAGTAAGTTTAGTTCTCTTTTTGATGGGGCATCTATACTCTACTGTCATTTAATATGTTAAATCTTCTTTGAGAAAAATAAAAAATATCAGTTTTATTTGGATTCATCCATTCATCGTAAATAACTAATGTTCTTGCATAAAAAGTGTTTTTTTCTTGATTGGGCACATATCCCCTAGGCTGTTTTTACTGGTGAGGCAACTATCCGCTATGGGGCATATATACTTCAAATTTTAGAGGTCAGGGAAAATTAACAAAGCATAAAAAGTATAAACAATGATGATATTTTTTTCGAATGAAATTGTAGACGAAGGACCAATGTATCTGTATCCTACCATCTTATTTGGTTCCTGTCATTGAACTGAGAAATATAACGATATTTCAAAAAGTGCGGCATCTATCCTAGAATTACCCTAATAGACAAACGACTTCGCATAAAAAAAATTTTTTTTTGTTAGCCAGTCCGCCGTAATAACGCATATTTTGTAAAAATTGCAACTACTTATCCAGCTATTAGGTTTCAAAAGTTACAGCCCTAAATAGGTAGGACAGACGGACGAAAGGACAACGTAGGCTTAATAATAGGGTCCCGTTTTCACCCTTTCAGTACGGAACCCTAAAAAAGAAAAGAAAAACAGAATGCGGTTCGATTCGATCGTAAATTCGCAATCAATCAAGTAAGCCTAGCATTGAATATGGGGCGAGAAGTCGATTCAACAGCCATTACCTAGCAGGTCGTAGGGTGGGCGAGGCGGAGGCGGCCGTGATACTCTGATCTATAGAAAAAATAAAAAGAAATCTTGCAGATAACATAGACTACCGTTAACATAGACTGTTACATACTTGGTAAAATAGTAACTCCTTTTAAACTAAGAGTCTACCCGATCTAGAATTAAACATTTTAACGGGTTCTAAATAATAACCCGGTCTTTAAGATATTTTAGGTTAATTAATGTGTCGGGGACCGCAAGTGATTGTAAAAAAAATCAATGGTAATTTCATAGCGGTCCCCTACGCATTAATTAACCTAAAATATCTTAAAGAGAGTAAAGAAGTAAAACATACATTTGCTTACATCAAAAATAATAGGTGACCGAATTATTTTTCGTTTTTGGCGTTGGGGGTTTTTTAAATTTGTAATTTAATGTTATTTCATAATTTTTAAAGTTACATAAAATCTACTGAACCGATTTTCATAAAACAAAGCTAAGAACACCCTCGCATAAACTTTCTACTTAAAAAAACCGCATCGAAATCGGTCCACCCGTTTGGGAGCTACGAAACCACGAACGGACAGAAACTTATAACACCCGTCTTATTTTGTCGCAATTTTTAAAGTTACTTCAAAACTGCTAAACCGATTTTAATGAAACAAAGCTAAGAACACTCTCGCATAAATAAGCTTTCTATTAAAAAAAAACGCATCGAAATCGGTCTACCCGTTTGGGAGCTACGATGCCACAGACAGACAGAAACTTATAACATCCCTCTTTTCTTTTGTCGCAATTTTGAAAGTTACTTCAAAACTGCTGAACCGATTTTCATGAAACAAAGCTAAGAACACTCTCGCAAAAATTAGCTTTCTACTTGAATAAACCGCATCGAAATCGGTCCACCCGTTTGGGAGCTACGATGCCACAGACAGACAGACCGACAGACAGACAGACAGACAGACAGACAAACAGACAGACAGACATAGGCGTCAAACTTATAACACCCCTCTTTTTGCGTCGGGGGTTAATAAACAAAAAAAAGTAAAACGTACAGACAATATAAGCTTAGCCAATGTCTTTCTCGTATTATTTTTGAAATAATTTTTAAAATCGGTTTAGTTTTGGAGGAGAAAACAGGGGAATACAAAATGCAGATTTCGTCGATTTTTTGTATATAAAATCGCTCCGAGCTTCAGTTGTCTTTTTCGCACTCTAGTCGGCGGGGTGTATGGGTGGGGCGGATCGGACAAATATGTATACGGTTGGAAAAGTGACCTATTCTCCAAATTAGCATTTCAGCCCGCCTAAACGACGTCGCGAGGTATAATTGAGTTCTCTACACCCGCGCGCCGCGACTGCAAAGAAATTTCATAAAGCGAACGTATCGCGCTTGCAAAAAGAAAAATTATGCTAAACGGGCTGATCACAGTACCTAAAAGAAAGTGTACCACCACCATTCACCAGGCTACTAAATAAAACCATATATTTAATATAGCAGCATATTTATTTATCGTCAGATGGGACCACCATACGCGCTACAATTACATTGATCTATAAGTAGACAAGTATAAAGGATAGAATAAATAATATCAAACAATATGCACAAATCCCTGTAGATATTTTTACACAACTCATTTAAAGTTCATTCGGAATTAAGAATTAAGTGTCACAGAACCTATGCCTACCTAATGCTTACGATATAAATATCAAAATGCATTGTTGGCGAGACGCATTTGGAAATAGTGTAAGGCATAAAGTCTACATAGACTAATACTCAATATAAGCACAGAATAAATACTAGTTGGTATACTACCGATATATTCAGAAGGTATGAATGCAGGAAAGTCCTTTTTTACGATGAGGAACTCCATTCACTGATCATACTATTACATTTATAACTAGGTACAATTATATTGTCATGTGTGACTGTGAAATAAGTATGGCTAAATTTCATGTTTTAATTTGTACATCTACCTAAAGACGTAGGTACCTACTTTAAAGTTAAAGGTACAATCAGAAATACAAGATAATCAAATTGGCGTGAATCTTGGCATCATTATGGCTGTACGAATATAGTTGAAGACCTCTAATTATGGTTGTGTTGGTTGGTTTTAAGATGAAACATATTTTCCGACCACATGGGGAAAATTCGAATAGATGGTTTTGGTTACACAACAAGTATACTTACTACTAGAGAATTCAACCAATGCACAACCAAAATAATACAGGGATCAATTCATATTTTATTTAGGGTCTACATAAATCTATTGATACGGTCATAAGCCGGTTAAATATTTTATTTAAATAGTATAATGATCTCAATTGGATTCCGTTTTTATCTGTCTGACTGGTAGGTGTTAGGTATCAGGGTGTAACAAAACACTATTAGGGTTGAACTACATCAGGAAGCACGGCATCGCATTTTTCCGTCGCTCCATCCTTTTCTGTCACTCAGGAACGTCATTTGCTAGCTAGAGCATAATATAAGATAGACGGAACGGAACAGCACGCCGCGCGTGATCGCGTTCCGTCTATCTTATATGCTCTAACAAATGATGTTCCTGAGTGACAGAAAACGATGGAGCGACGGAAAAATGCGATGCTGTGCTACGTGGTGTAGTTAAACCCTTACTAGGGTGTTTTGTTCGACCCTGTACCTACTAATGTACAATTAGTGTGCAATTGCGTATCGATAGATTGGTGTAGACGCATTTTATATTTTTTAATTTATGGATATTACCATGGGTTACTTAGTTACTTATAAATTTTATTTGAATTTTAAATGACCAAAGTACACATAGTAACGATTAATGTGGGATATAGAGATTCAATATTATGGGGTAATGAACCTTAGACGGAAATTGTACAAGATAGTTACTCCTACTAAAACGGTCTTTATTATTTTATAATATATTTTTAAAAAGTAGATATGAGTAGATAGGTATATTGGGACATTTAAGTACATAATTGACAATACAACTAATAATTCATATTATGGGCAGTTACAACCCTTTGATGGCAGACATTTAAGGCAAAAACAAGTCTGTTTTCTAAAATTATATACAGACACCTAAAGTCTAATTTTATTAAGATTGTACTAGTGCCCTTAATATGGGCGGTGGGGACAGTTAGTAAACATTTGTATACATTTTCCTATAAGGTATATTAGTAAATTGGTTGTAGTACTGATTAAGCGAGACGTTTGCCTACTTGCGCTTCTACGTTGGAAATAGGACGCCGCGAGTAAATTAGAGGCAACAATAATAATTGCTACAAAATTATCTCTACAAAAATGTGGGTGTTCAAATTGTAGGTCAATAATTTAACCTCGATGTCATTCCAACACGCAGGCTATCAACGTTCAGTTGCATTTAGAACACAGTTATATATTTAAAGCTTTTATAGGCATTACCAACATTATGTTCTATCTACCATAGTATATATGTGCTATGACAAATTGGGAGATTCTTATTAATTTACAAGTTGTAGGTATCTAATCAGTATTATGAAAATTTATAACATTTGTTTGTTATAATATTACTAATAGTAATCTACTAGTTTGTTGCTTCGCCTGCCTGTAACAGTAGGTGTGTGAAGCATCGGGTTGTGTTTATGTCTATCAAGTAGTATTCATAAGAAACGCTCAGTAGCCAGGTACATACCTAATCAAAATTGACGAACTACATAGGTAGTATGTAAACTTAAGGCATCCCTCTACTCCACCCTATGAAATACTTCATAACAACATAGTATCAAAGGTAAAGCGAACAACAGTACATTCATTAAACACATCTTTAAATGTGTGGTAGGTATAGTACTTTACATGATTGTGATTATTATTCTCAAATAAAACATTTATGATCAGGAATACAAGTAACTAACATAATTAAACAATATCTTAAAAGTAAGGTATGAGTAAGTACTTACAATTGTACCAGCAGAAGATGTTCCAACTTCATTTGTTGAAAATAATATAAAAACACTACAAAACAATGCCTACTTAAACGAAATAATACTAAAACGCATTTTGATTCGTTTTCCATAACTTAATGCAAAAACATAATAAAGACTATAGATACATTACATTATTACCTATTTAAATATGTGCTTTGCTACAGACTAAAATTTAATTGATTAACATGGCATCGTCTTAAACTATAACTACTAGGTACTATCGTATATCTAAAATAACAATTCAAGGCCCTTTATATAGAAGACTTCATATCCAGTAGGTACGAAAAATCAACTGGCCATAAGAACATGTCAAAGTCGCTCTTCGTACAAAAAGTGTCGTAACATCTAGGAACTATTACTACTATTGAGGGAATGTTGTCAAAATTGAGCAAACTCTAAGAAAATGAATCATAAACTCCTATTGTTTACCTAAGCATAAAAACGTACCTACCTATAGATATGATACAGATATGTGCTAAAGCAAATAGCGCGTTTTAATACGACAAAGTAAATAATTTAGAATAGATGTAGTACTTTTAATAATATTCTGGTTATTTCAACCTGTGCCGATAACGTGCTGTTTGCCAAACAATGCTGGTACCTAGGTACCTTTAAACATGTACTGATAGCAAAACGTGTAGATACTTATGTAAGTATGTTTGTTCGATAAAACGTGGACTGTCGATGTTGCACCAAAATTAAAAGACAAAAACATACAAACAGCTAGGAGTCTTTTGAATTTACAGGTAAAGCCTTCGATCAAAATAAAATGAATGGATAGGCCTTAAGCGAACATTTCAAACCAGAAAAATGAGGCAAAACAAATGAAATTTTTACTTGTCACTTGTATGAAAGTGCCCTAGATTTGACAGATAATGGCGCTAGTTTGTATGTACCAAGTGCACCAGTAGTTTGCTTCAACTTACCGCGCTTTAGGCCTATCCATTCATTTTATTTTGATCGAAGGGTAAAGCACATTTAGTAAGTACTAACATTAGTTTCAATTCAAAGCTCAACGGAGATAACACACTCAAAGATTAGCCACTAAAGATTATCTTTAATCGAACAAATTTTAATTAAAGTTACACCAATTTATGTTATTAGAATAACAGACCATGTTATAAGTATTAAAAACGTCATACATCAGGAATCATTTAAAAACGCATGTTGACATTATTGACTAAGCGCTGTGCCTTAAGGGGGTTGCAGAGGGCAAGACACTAAACTAGATGGCGCTCGGGAGCATTATTCCTGATTTTGTCACATTTTATTTTATATCTTCGTAATTATGTTATAAATTGCAAATGTTATTTGAGAAGCGCAATCTAGATTTTCTAAACTATTTTTCCATATATAAAATATTACTTTTGTTAATAAGGTCTACGAATGTTCAACGTCGAAGTTTTGTATGAAATTGATCAAAATTAAAATGTATATCAAATTCGTATGAACAATAAAATTACTTTAACTTGTAGCTAGATCAGTAATTTTGATTGAAATCATCAAAATTATGAGATATAAAATAAAATGTGATAAAATCATGAATTATGCTCCCGAGCGCCATTTAGTTTAGTATCTTGCCCTCTGCAACCCCCAAAACGTCTTCAATTCTTCATAAATATCAAAATCGTGTAAAGCGAATGTTTTAGTTATTTATGTGAAGAAGTTGTCTCGCTGTTGGTAGATAGGTAGCTCGACGTCCGGCGATCGGTCGTCCAAATCATCCGTGTTGCCTTGAAGCGGCAGCTCTTCTAACGCTTTCACTATTAAATGCAAAACAAATTTACATTACTACCAGTCTCGATATAGTACAGTTTAATGTGACAAAATGCAAAAAAACAAATCAAAAGAACGTAAGGGACTACTCACAACAAAATGCATAAAACGAAACCATGCCGCATCACACTCGGTAGGAGAAATCTTCCGAAAAACCGCCCGTGTATTAGCCAATCTACTTACAACGTATTGCCAACTGTTTAACTGTCTCAACATTGTTTTTGTTAAATTTTTGTTAGATTTGATCAAGTAGCAAGTAAAGTTGATAATAAATTTAAAAAAAATGAAAGTAATTTATGAAGTTTTGAACAAAATGTGTGTCAGTGATATGTGTTTGTAAGTGAATGGCCAATCAATTGTTTGCGGAGGACGGTCCTTGCTCTGTGTTGGTTCCTGCACAAAACGGTACAAATAACATCAAGCATACTGTTGTTACATGCGTGACACACGTGCCTGTTAGTCACACACAACACAACACAAATCCGTATCAGAATTGCTAGAGAACGGAGACAAAGAAAAACAAGTCTTTAGATAAACGGAATAAAAACATTCACAAATATGTTGGCTGTCACGAATAAAAGTTTAAGGATAGAGTCACTAGCAATTCTAATAAATAATGCGAAATAAAAAAAGAAAACAAATAGAACTATAGAGTAAGGTTATCTAAATGAAAGGTAATTAATAAAGTTACTATAGAGTCAAAAATGCTGATATAAGTGAAGTTACTTTGAGCAAAACTTCCATTCAAAGTGTAATAATAAATATAGAAAAAACCACGTGACAACATCGAAATTAGCGGAACTAAACGAGGCGGTTCTTACCAGCGATGATTTTGCTCATCTCGGTGACTTGCTTGGCGAGAATCTGGTTCATCTGAAGTAAGTGGTCGCGCTGCTTCTTCTGTTCACCGTCCGGGCTCTAACGGTGATCATAATAAGCACACATATGTAGGAATGTGCTGGTTTACTTATTTACAGCCAACATTCGAAGCTGCTATTCAAGCCGTGCTTGTAAACACAATTTTTGGAAACAATATTGTATTCTAATTTAGAAATGCAGGGTTTAAGGAAATGTATATCCCATAGTGAAAGTTGTTCAGTTTGATGGTCTAAACAACCCCCTTAAAAGTTTTAAATGTTTATTTTTACTATTGTAACACCCTGTATAGGGTCCAACTTAATATGCTGACACTTTTTTATGGGATGATCAGACCATAAAACTGAACAACTTTCTGTATGGGACCAATATCGAAATCGCGAAAAAAAATCGGCTGTCCCATACATTTGGCTCGAGTAGGTTTGCAGTTTTGTATGGGACAGCAGATATTTTTTCGCGATTTCGATGTTGGTGCCATAGAGAAAGATGTTCAGTTTGATGGTCTGATCATCCCCTTAAAAAAGTGCCAGCATATTAAGAAGGACCCTGTATTATACAGGATGTAAGGAAAAGTATCATAAACCTTTAAACCACATTCTCAATGGTTTGATGGGTACATCAATCTGACAACTTTTACTAAAGGCCTGTATTCACTTTGATTAGTGCGAGTGCAAGTGATTACTGATTAGTAATTGCTAGTCATTCAAAAATTTCAAGCGATCACATATAGAATATGACATTTTGTTATCTTTGATTTACTTTCAATGTGTGTAGTAATGACCCGCAATTACTAATCACCTGCACTCGCACTAATCAAAGTGAATACAGGCCTGAAGGGATCAAAGCAAATAAAATCTGCTGTTCCATACTAAACTACAGCGCCTACTCGACTCAAATGTATGAGACAGCTGGTTTTTTTTTTGTTCTGACAGGTTTGCCCCCATAGTAAAAGTTGTTCAATTTGATGGGTAGAGTACCTACCTATGTGGTTTAAAGGTGAATGATACTTTTCCTTAAACCCTTTATAGTTGGTCACTTGACTGTGAAATAAAACATAAATTGTGTTTGCAAACACCACTAATCTTAACTTAACAATATCTATAAAATAAAATAACTGATGAGTAAACAAATAATGATCATGCAGATGGAAGGTCATTCAAAACAACAATAAAAGCAGAGCGATGCATTAATGCATGTTATGTCGAAAATGCAGTTTTTTTTATTGTGATGCATAACGATGATAATAGGGTATTTGCCTGCACGACATTTTATTATAATATTTTTATATTGTATTTAGTATAGAACGTCCACGTTTTTTTTTTCTAGTTTCCTGTTTTTATCTCAGGGAAAGTTGTTCAGTGTCATGGGTCAATAACCCTTTAAAATAATGCAACTGTTTACCCTAACACCCTGTATAGTGTGTAACAACATGATAAACTATAAAAAGTAATGAAATGGAGAGACACAAAACTATATTTAGTACAAAATCGCGTTTTGATGTCCGATGAAGAGTCGTTGATTCATAGTCTAAACTATTATAAAACTGTAACTGAAGTACAAAAAAAAGATTACGATATGGTTTTTAGGTATCTCTGATTCGAAATCAACCTTTTTTAGAAATTTTGTCAGTCTGTTTGTTTGTTTGTTCGCGCATCACGCAAAAACTTCTGAACCAATTTTGATGAAACTTTTTTTGTTTGATAGCTTATGATCTGACTTAAAATCTGGTATATTATTTGTGCGGAAGAAGTCGCGGGTAAACACTACTATATTATACAGGGTGTAAGGAAAAGTATCATTCATCTTTAAACCACATACTCTACAGATCAAACTGAACAACTTTGAGACACCTGTTTTTTTTTGCTCTGACAGGTTTGCTCTCATAGTCAAAGTTGTTCAGTTTGATGTCTAGAGTATGTGGTTAGAAGGTTATTGGCAAATAGTTTATTTTATGTTATGATGAATTTGCCTGTATGATAAAAGCGATTCGCATATTTATATCTTTATCTAGACAGTTTGTCTAACTTTAAAATAAACTTCATAGTTATTTTAATAAGATACAAATCATGATAATGCCTTGTTGGCTTGATGAAAATCCTATTACCTGATATTTAATGATGACTGTTTAATGGCAAGAATGAAATATATTTGTCATAGAAGGAAAGAGGAAGACATGTACCGTTACGATAGATTTTTTGTTATGCTAAATAATTCGTACCGTATAATAACGAGGTATGAAGGCGACAACAGACCGCAGTTATAATACAGGGTCCAACTTCATATGATGACGATTTCGCTTCATATGCGGATGATCAGACCATAAAACTGAACAACTTTGTCTATGAGACCAACATCGACGGCGCGAAAAGAAAGTGAGGGGGGGGTTTTTCAGCTCATGAAACTGAAAAACATTCACTACGAAGCCAACTTCGAAACCGCGAAAAAAAGTCATCTGTCCCGTACAAAATTGCTGTAACTACGACTAAAATGTATAGGACAGCAGATTTTTTTTTCTCGCGATTTCGAAGTTGGCTCCATAGTGAAAGTAGTTCAATTTGATGGTCTGAAGCACCCCCTTAAGAATGACTAAGGTGTTTTGTTACACCCTGTACTCATAGCGCGATAATAGTATTATAGTATACAGGGTCCAACTTAATATGCTGACACTTTTTTAAGGGAATGATCAGACCATCAAACTGAACAACTTTCTCTATGGGACCAACATCGAAATCGCGAAAAAAAATCTACTGTCCCATACATTTGGCTCAAGTAGGTTTGCAGTTTTGTATGGAGGGGCAGATATTTTTTTGCGATTTCGATATTGGTCCCATAGAGAAAGTTGTTCAGTTTGATGGTCTGATCACCTCCTTAAAAAACTGTCAGCATATTAAGAAGGACCCTATAGTTGCAATTTTCTAACGCATGCAAGATGCTAATAGTTTCCTCTCGCTTACTCACGAATGATACGAGCTTTAGAGCCTATTTCGCCACTTCTGAATAAGTTCTCGATAGCTTACTTGACAGATCGTGACATATTTTTCATACAAAATAACAAGGACTTACCCAAAAGTTGTGAAACGGGTCTAAGTCATTTAGCGTGCGTTAGAAAAGTACAAGCTCCACTTTAAGATATCGCACTACAGGGTGTAACAAAACACACTAGTGATACTTAAGGGGGTGCTTCAAACCATCAAAATGAACAACGTTCACTACGGAGCCGATTTCGAAATCGCGAAAAAAAACTGTTTCATACAAAACTGCAGTAGGTACTGACTTGATTCAAATGTGTGGGACATCTGTTTTTTCACGTTTTTAACGCTCCATCGTGAAAGTTGTCCAGTTTTATGTTCCTAAGCCTGGACCACGACTCTTCATACTAACCGATGCGAACGAGCGCGTGGCTCCGGTCAGAATTTAACTGTTTTCTTTGAGAAATTAGATGATTTTTTATTAATTTCGAAAAAGTAAGAAAACCACATCATTCTAAATTGTGTTGTGAACAATATTGTAAATTTTCATTTTCTTCCGATTAAAAATGTATACGTAAATTGTATACAACTAAAAGGGGTGACTTTAGAGTCCCTTTTCTTCGATTTTATTCATTAAAATCGATTTCTAGAAAAACCACATCACTTCTCATATCGTGTAGATGGTTCAGTTTACTTTCCAGGTCAAAAAGTGCCATAGTTATTGAATAAAATGGTTACTAAGTTACCCAAAACCAGGAGGAGGTAAATATTACTAGGGTGTTTTGTTACACCTGTATACTTATTTGCTGTTATGTTATGATTATGAGTTTGAGAGATGATTGGCTTTAGGCCTCGCCGACAAAAGCGTGATTTACAAGGTCATCAAGTCAGATTATGATGGTTCTGATGATAGGAATCAGGAATTTGGAATAGGTATTGTCTATACCTGGAGAGTAGACTGCCTGACAAGCGGTGAAACAATGAAAATTCTCCTTGGCGGGCTTTTTTCGTAAGTTCCCGTCGTTGTTTCTGACGTCAACTTTGTCCCTTTCTAATCCAACGTCACTCAATTGTCGTTGTTACGTAATTGGATAGAAAGGGACAAAGTAGACACGCTGAAAACATCGATGACGGACCGCCATGGTCATTTTTCGTGTTTCCATGCTTGTAAGGAGTTTATGGATCCATTAGTTTATATTCATGATTGGAATGGTATTTCAAAACCAACTTCTGTTTGTTAAATTGTCAATCTCAATGGCTCACCTTATTCGGATCGGCTGAGGAGCTGGACAGCATCTTTTTGATGGATTCCACTTTCTCCTGCCTCTTTTGTTGTTCCTCTGGAGATAGTTCTGGGGGCTGTGTATCAAATAATTGATTATATAGATAAATAGAGTAAACTCGCTGTGACCATTTGTGGCAGATTTCTGCCAACCTGGAGTGGTATATCTTTTAAATTACACATGCAAATTAGAATAAGAAAGTGATGTCAAACTCTATAGAATATTATATGCATCATTCGGATTAGAATCAATACGAAATATGATGTGAAACTTTCAAAAATATCACTATATAATGACAGATCTCTGCCACAAATGGTCACATATAAAAGAAGATCAACGACGCATCTTTTGAATTTTGACGATTGAATATTTTATTATTTACGTATCATATTACTCGTACGTAAAATTTGAAACTGTTTACGTCTGACATGACTGTATAGGCTTGATGCCTTCGTATTTAAAAAAGGGAGGCACAGTCTTGACATGATTTTGATATGACCTCGCACACTTCTCTATGGAGCGATGAGCATGCCATCTATTGAGATTTTTAGGAAGAAAATATAAAAAGAAAATAGAAATGCTCATTGTTCTTATATGTCTGATGACCCCCGTTACCGCAACATAAGAACCCAGCCGAAATGAGCAGTGCCTCACCTTCTCCGGGATGTACACATGGCGACATATCAAACTACGCGCAACCAAAATAAGCGGGCCACGAGTAGGTAGAGTAAACGTACAACATCGCGCAGCCAGCTTATGTTGGTTTTGCGTAGTTTGATGTGTCGCCGTGTGTACCGCTCGGGTATGAGAATCTTCTGCGGCGCGGCGAGCAGCTGGTCGATGGAGTCTGCGTAGCAGGTCGGATGAACAGAACCCCGATATGATCAGTGCCTCACCTTCTCCGGGATGTACCGCTCGGGTATGAGAATCTTCTGCGGCGCGGCGAGCAGCTGGTCGATGGAGTCTGCGTAGCGGCTCGGATGAACAGAACCCCGATATGATCAGTGCCTCACCTTCTCCGGTATGTACCGCTCGGGTATCAGGATCTTCTGCGGCGCGGCCAGCAGCTGGTCGATGGAGTCTGCGTAGCGCGTCGGGAGAGCGGATCGGACGACGTCGGGGGCCGGAGCGGCGCGGAGGGCACGCTCCATGTCCGCATCGTCGAGCGAACGTCCCAGCTTCTGCGAGATAAACGACTGCTCTTAAGAGACAAGTCTCCTCAAGTACAAGTACCGTTTTGTCCATACAAACGTATTCCCCTGTTTCCTCTCTGGATAAAGACACTAGAGAAAATAAATTTTACAATACAATCTATGTTACCTCTGCTATGTCCCTATGTTTTTTTGCATAAATTAATTACTCCAAGAACTAGAGACCTTCGAAAATGAACAATTTAACCGCCCGTTTTCAGACATCCAGCAAAAAAAAGATCATATGAAAGTTAGGCTGAACATGCATCTGGCCAAATTATATAGGTACATTTCCTATCTTTAAAAAGCTTTACTAAGCATTATTATAACTAGAAAATCGTTAACTAATTGACGGGAAATATTAAAAAAATCATAATTAAAAAAATAGAATTGAAATTTATTTTTAAAGGCCAAAAATACATACTTAATTATGAAGGGATTCATAATTCAAGTTGTCATAGTAAAGTTTTTCAGTTTGATATGTAGAGTACGTGGTTTAAACGTTAATGATACTTTTCCTTACACCCTGTTTAATTTGTGCAGCCAAAGTCGTATGTAAACTCTAGTATTTACAATAGAGTTCTGCAAATAAAGACTAATTATCGTCGCTTGATGTTATATTATGGCAGCACCTAAATCGTACTTAACAAGTGCAACGTTTTCCAAAAATACTTACGTCCTGATTGTACCCATCCTTGGGCATTTCATTTAACGTCTTCGCACTCAAATGGTGCGGTGCTGTGTAATGCCTCCTCTTCTCCTTTGGCACTTGTCTCCTGTGCAAGGAGCCGTTCTTGGGCGCGTCCCCTGACATTTCAGTTATGATCTGCTTGGCCGCTTCGCTCTTAAATATAGGAGACAACTCCATATGGGACCTCGTCAGACTCACAACGCTACTGGTCTTAGATAGCTGATCGTTTGTAAGAGTTTTAGCGCTGTCTGTCGGACTGTTTAAATACTGGTTCGACAGAGACGTGGTCCTGTCGTACGTAGATCTATCGTAGCTCTTGTGGTAGCTACTGCTGAGAGAGGATATGTCCCGGGAGTAGTCGTAATTGGACAGCGAGGGACTCGATGGGTATTTAGGACTCAGCTCCATGTTCTTACTATCGTTCAGTCGAAGATAGTTCGGTGGTTCTGGGGCCTGTGGTTTGGAATAGTACTCCTCGAATTTGCTGAAATCTGTTCGCGGTAACGACGAAGCTCTGGTGTAATTTGTAGGTTGAACAAGTTCTTCCTCGAGGAACTGGTCTAGATTCGCTGTGAGATTGTTTGAAGGCCAATCGGACATTGGCTGTAGTGAGCGTTCCCTATCCCTTTGGCGTCTTTCACTTTCTCGCTTTACTATTCTGACTGTTTTGATTTCTTGTTTTTCCACGTTCGACAGGTTGCCTGGACAGAAGATACGACAATTAGGAAACGCAAGCCTCTCTTGAGATGGTACTCATAAAAATGAAACCGGACAAGTTCGAGTAAGGCTATTCGTGCACCGAGGGTTCCGTTAGCGCGAGACCGACTCACACTTGGCCGGTTTTTATTATTTGTTGTTATACTGTAGAGTTTGCTATATAATCACAACAAGTTTGACGCTTGTATGTATTACCGTTTTTACGATAGAGAGAGAAGAAAAAACGTCGATAAAAACTAGTTTCTTGTAGGTATGAGATTTGTCAGCAAATCCGCCATAATAAAAGACATAGGAAATATCAATTGTCTAGCTATTACGGTTCAAAAGTTACAGCAACAGTAGTAGGACATGCAGACAGACAGACGGACGGACGGACGGACGGACAGCGAAGGCTTATGGATATCCCGTTTTCACCATTTGGGTACGGAAACTTTAGTCCTGAAAACACTCTTTTGGCTACATGGGAATTTAAACTAACGGAGCAGGTGCTGACTGCTTGTTTTGAGACTTTAACGAATTCTTTTTATTTATGTGGGAAATTAAAAGTGTTGATTTAAACGCATACCAAATCCTGTATGTTGCATATCCTCGCTGGTAAGCGGCGAAGTGACGTCAGCGCCCGTCGCTCTGGTGTCCACGTACAGAGGCGCCTCGACGTTGCTCGGGGGGTAGTGCCCAGGTGGCAGCACTTGACCCATCATCTCGTAGTCGTAGTCCGAGTGACCGTGGTCGATGGTGTGACCAGTGTCTAAATTTGTTTCTTGCCATGACGATAGAGGCCGTTGTTTGCCTGAGGGTTCAACATTGACGGAAACCGTTATATGTCTACCAGAATCTGATGGCAAATAAGGACATACAATTTTAGAGGAAACAACACTGGGGTAATTAGATTAAAGCCTGACCAGAAATATAATAAACCTGGTTTGGGGGCGCTGCAATCGACTATAACCTTTAATGTCAGTGTTCCGATTACAAAAATTCGTTCCAATTATTTTCCGCAACATGGCGAAGTTTTTTATTTTTCTGGTCGGGCTTTAGAGCCCTTTACACACTGCGACTTTTTGCAGCGCTTCAGCGATTCAGTAGCGATGCACACACCGCTCTCGATTAATCAGACACGACCGTTCTAGGACACGACACTATAATATTTATTATTTCGTTATGGTCACAGTGAGCTTTTTAGTCTCAAACAAGCATATTTTTAGTCTGTCGTGTTTTTTAGTATTGAGTGGTAAAACAATAAGTACTGACCAGGCATGGAGTTGTGGGTGGTCTGCAAGACGTGCGACTGCTGCGTCAGGTGCCTGACGGCGCGACTCAGCTCCTGCCGCTGACGCTGCAGCGCCAGCACCAGCTGCTGCACCCGCGTCACTTCTGCACGTCATTGCGTTAGTTAGTTATGAGTAGAAAACGGTGACTGCAGGAACTAAATATTTTAGTACAAATTGTAGGTCGTTCTTGCCAGCTTATGCATGAATTTGAATTTCTTGAGTGGAGGCTGTGCCCTCATATATTTTTTACTCTTTTATGTCGCACTGTATTGAGAGAAAGTTGCCTGATACTTCACAACGCGGGCTAAGCGCGATTTGGTAGGTGTACACAAGGTGTAACAAAACACCCTCTATTCTATTTAAAGAATGAGATGTAGAATCAAAAATGACGTCAGAAAGTTATCTATGAAGAAGAAACGAAGTAATGGTTTATAAACTGTATCTGTATCATGGGTCTGCTTGAAGAAATCTCTTCAGAGATAAGCTCGCCCTTTGTACTTGTCTATTATGTTGTATTCATCTGTATTTCCGTGTGTACAATAAAGTGTTAAAATAAATAAACAAATAAATAAATAAGTTTTACCTTCGCCAGCGCATAAGCTTAGCGATTCAGAGGGGGAATGCTGCCAGCGTTCTAGGGACCGTCCCACAGGGGGAGGCTTTGGAGGAGGTTTATAAATTGTAGGTAGGGAAATTGACGAAGCTTGTAGCAGATGTACGGGATGTATTTATTGACGAAACGTTCTGTGGATCTGAGTGGTTTATTTTCTTTGACGAAGCCTGTTGTGGATGTGTTTGATGTATTAGTTTTGACGAAGCCTGTTGTGGATGCAAGTAATGTATTGCCTTTGACGAAGCCTGTCGTGGATACGCACTTTGTCTTTCTTAAATAAAGAGTTTTGCAAAAACTAAAGACTTTGTTTTCGTGTTGTATGTAGAAGAGCTCAATGTTGTCAGCGCTAAAAATTGTGTAGAGCAAACGGAACGTACCGTCCTCGAGCATGGCAGTAGGGTGCGAGGCGTGGGGCGGGTGCGAGGCGGCGGCGCGGCGGGCCTGCAGCGCTCGCCTCAGCTGCTGCAACTCCCGCTCCAGCCTGGCGTTGTCGGCCACCGTCTGCTCCAGTTTCTGTTATCAAACCATTTTACCCGTTAGAGTACAACATTATTATGAACCTATTTGATTTTTCTTTACATAGGGTCATTCTTAACATGCTGACACTTTTTTAAGGGAATGATCAGACCGTCAAACTTTCTCTGTGGCACCAACCTTAGATCAAAATAAAATTAATGGATAGGCCTATAGCGCGGTAAGTTGAAGCAAACTACTGGTGCACTTGGTCCATACAAACTAGCGCCATTATCTGTCAAATCTAGGGCACTTGCATACAAATTTGAAGTAAACCTTTCATTTGTTTTGCCTCATTTTTCTGGTTTGAAATGTTCGCACAAGGCCTATCCATTCATTTTATTTTGATCGAAGGCACCAACATCGAAATCGCGAAAAAAAACAGCTGTTCCATACAAAACTGCGAACCTACTTGAGCCAAACGTATATGTGACAGCCTTAGATTATCAAGATAGACAGTCAAAGCTACGAAAACGTCGAAAAAAATAGGAACCAGTACTGGTTCCAAAACCCTATACATATACACGCACACATACATAATTAGTATGGCGCCTCACGCACACCAACCTAAGAAAGTTAGCCCCTTTTGTTTTATACGGAACAAGTGTGAGGCTCATTCTAGACATATTCTTTTTCTAAGGTGACAGCCGATTTTTTGTTCGCTATTTCGATGTTAGTACCATAGCGAAAGTGGTTCAGTTTGACGGTTTGATCATCCTGTTAAAAAACCGTTAGCATAATAAGTTGAACCCTGTATTATTTAATTCAAAATCAACTTTATTCGTTTCGTATATTTTTCCTTGTCCTATTATGGTGGATCATCCAAGAGCATCTTTAACAAATTTTCCGATCATCACACCCGTACCACGATGCAATCCTACCAAAAAAACTCATTTTATTTCATGTATCATGGTCATTTTTAATTAGTTGGCGAAACTCAACCAGGGTTCTTGTTAATGATAACAGATTGCATTATCAATATTTATAATCGGTATTGATGATTTACAAAATTATTATTATCGTACGTATCGTACGCAGTGCGTGGCCGGCGCGGCGGGCGAACATTGACCTCAGAATCCTATGATCGAGCGGGGGTCATTACCACGTAATTGTGCTTAGTAACAGATACCAAATGCGTTTGTTAAGTTTCGCCAACTAATTAAATTTGACCTTATATAAAACGATTGTCAGAGATTTCGTACGGCGGTCAACCCTTCTGCTCCATGGAACTGAGTCTTATTTGTTCGCGTTCGTAGTGTGCGTGTACGTAGTCTTAGTTGTGCTCCCATACCAACATTGCCCGCTGTAGATACAAACATGCTTCATGCAAAGTCTATCGTAAACAGAAAGATCCTTTCAGTGCTTATACAATTAAATAAAAAGTAAAATAAGTGCATGGTATAGATGAAAACCTTATAAACCTTAGAATTGTGCGCCAGCATGGCGTGCACTCGGGTCAGCTCGGCTTCTAAGCCGCCGCCGGAGCCCATGCTGGCCATACTGCCCACGCTGCCCACGGAACTCACTGGGCCCATGTTACCGCCCATGAGCTCACCTCTAGGCACGCTATCTAGCTTTCCGCGGACACCTAGAACGATATTTTATAAATTATGAATTGTTGTAGGTACCTCTCTATCTATACTTCATTCCAAATAAGGACGATTCCTATTTAGCTGTCTGACCAATTCGCATATAATATTTTTTTATCAGTAGTGCGATTTTTGAAACTCATTCGCCGAGCTCAGCAGTTGAAAATGTCAAAATTACTATGGAGATATGCATCTCCATAGTAATTTTAAGCTCAGCGAATTAGTTTCAAAAATCGCACTCCAGAAAGATAAACTATCCGACATATCTAGGACGTGTTCTAAGAATAAGTGAGAGTAACGCTCAGTTGCAAGAACGCTCATTAAAGTTAATTATCCATTAAATCTCTTGCTGTCACTTTTTGTCTTGTTGACGTAGTAAAAGCTAGCATGAGATTTAATAGAGGATTCACTTTAATTAGCGTTTCTGCAACTGAGTGTTAGTGTTTCAAATCTCTTTTTCTGTATGAATTTCTACATAATAACCTTAAAAATTCGTTGCTATTTGGAATGGAGTGTAGTTAAATTGGACTGTGAACGTTAATCAAATTCTACATTTGGTATATAATTTATGACACTACAGAAAATAGCATCGGAAATTCAGAACGATCTTGAAAGGGGGGCAGAAAGGATAATTTAGAGACATGTAACGAATAATCAATCGCGTTGGCGTTAGGATACAAAAATTAATTGCTGGGCAGAAAAGAGTACTGTATAGTGAAACGCTATATTTTTATCGTAAGGGTAAAATATAGTGATTTACACTTCGATCACTAATAAAAACTAGTGGCACAACCTCCAGTAAAATCTAAATGGTTGTCCGAATCTTTAGGGTTTAACCTCATCTAACCGCACGGCATCGCATTTTTCTGAAACTCCATCGTTTTCTGTCACTCAGGAACGTCATTTGCTAGAGCAAATAAGATAGACGGAACGCGAACGCGCGCGATAGCACGGCCAGGTGCGGTCGCGTTCTGTCTATCTTAGACGTTCCTGAGTGACAGAAAAGGATGGAGCGACGGAAAAATGCGATGCCGTGCGGTTAGACGAGGTTAAACCCTAAAGATTCGGACAACAATTTAGATTTTACTGGAGGTTGTGCCACTAGTTTGGCATGGCGTGGCACTATACCTACATCGTATTTGGTACGTTTAATCTCAGCTATAGTTAGAATAGACCTCTGATTGTTTATCTAGTTCTGCGGCCGGAGTATGGTAGCGTGATATAGCGCAATCGCGCCTTAGCTCTCTTTCTATTTGCGCGCTAACGAACGAGTTAAAAACATAGTTATTCTATGATAAAAGGTGTAAGAGACAGCCCTCCGCAAACTGAAACGGTTTTTCGCGTTTCCTGAGGTAGGCCCCATAGTGAAAGTTGTTCAGTTTGATGGTCTGAGTTCACCGTTTCAGTTTGCGGAGGACTGTCCGTTACACCCTGTATAGCTGCATCACGCTTCTGTTCTATATAAATTATGAACATCTGTGATTGTAGAAGGACACGCTCCAAATAAAAATCTACGCAAACTAGACTTCGAATCATCAGTAGGTACACTGACATATACTCTAGCGATAGATAGGCCTTTCATAGAAGCAACATGTTCCACTTTAATGCGGTGGGCGCACCGCATGTATGTTCCCGAGTTCACTTCGTCACTATGGCAATGACAGACCGCAATGTGTCATTTTGTATGACATGTTGTTAGTTTGAACGAGCGTGTCTATCGCTAGAGTATATATGTCAGTGAGTAGGTACTTGTGAAGTCTCACTAAAGTAAAAAGCTAGGTAAGGGTGATTGAGTAATGCTGCACCACGCTGTGCATAGATTGCTTGTGTACCTAGATAATATTTTTACTGTCGATTCATTTTTCGCGAATAAATGTTGTAAATGTTTATAGCATATGTAAAATACGAAGATAAATTCATAAATAATAAAATTAACACATATCATCACACACACACACACACACAGTCGCTGAGCAGTCTTCAAAAGAAGTAATGATTCGGTAACAAGTGTCCAGACTAATATTTACGGTAGTAATTATAGTACTTTAAATACAAATATAAATTCGCAAATCGCAATAAACAACCTCAATTAAAAAAAAAACACTTCAGCAAAATTATTATTTTCGCATCGCATTACAACAAAATTAATTATATGATGGGGGCAAAGTATTCGAGGACGAGATTCTCTGCATTTAATACATTCCAAAAAAGATTATTCGTTACATTTGTGGACATAGGACAGGAAAAGGTTAGGTGAATCAGTAACCTATTTTAAAATAGTAGATTACACACCGAGGGCAGGAAAGTAAGAAAGGTCACAGGATCTCATGTAATAAACATGAGATCTGAGGCTTTCTTATTTACCGCCCGAGATTAGTATACTATTTTTCTCCTCGACGGAGGTGGAAAGCGGCAACTTCGTTTAGCGAAGCGGGACGAAAATTTACGCTTTCCGTCCGGAGTTCGAGATCAGAGACCTTTCTTACTTTCCTGCCCTCGGTGTGTAATCTACTATTTAAATCATGCGGTGATATATCCACACGATTTAGGCCCGGAATCCACTAAACCGCTCAGATGTGTAAAATCAACCAACAAAATACCTTCATTTTGACAGGTGAGGAAAATGTATCAATTCGATTGGTTAATTTTAATTTTACACAGCACCGGGTTTTAAACTGTTGAAGTCCCCATGAAATATTTACTCTGAACTATGTGTAAAGGCTATGAAAAGTAAAATTATATAAGCACCAGTTAGTAAAGACTCGATAGCGTCCTTGTCGGACTTCAGCCCGTGCAGTATGGACGCCTCATCAGACAGCTCCTGCTCCAACGCCCACAGCTCTGCAACCCTGGCCCTCGCCGCTTCCGTCTCTAAAGGTTTGCCTGCAGCTGCACTTTCTAACCACCTAGACAAATTATAATAATTATTTTGATATTCATTATTCACTAGTCCGCACAAATTATATACCAGATTTTAAGTCAGACCATAAGCTAACAAAGAAAAAAGTTTCATAAAAATCGGTTCAGTCGTTTTTGCGTGATGCGCGAACAAACAAACAAACAAACAAACAATGAGACAACATTTCTAAAACTGGTTGATTTCGAGTCAGGGATATCTAAAAACCATATAGTAATCTTTTTTTGGAAATATCTTCAATGTACACTTCAGTTACAGTTTTATAATAGTTTAGATTATTTATAGTGAAGGAGACCTATGTCCAGCAGAGGACATCCATCGGCTGAGATGATGTTGATTATAATGTTATAATCGATTAAATAATTCATTATTGATATCAACCAACTTCCGACCAACACCTTGATAATTATTATAACGACTGTTGGTTACGGGCATTAACTTACAAAAAATGGACGCCGGGTCTCATACAAAATTCTCGAAAAAAGTGTCCCAGACTAACTTACGTACACGTTAGTACGTTTTAGTAATATAAACAAACCAAAAACATTGAAACTATTGAAATTCTTTGTTCATTTTGCTTGTGTAGTTTTAAAAAAAATTATAGCACAGCGGCTCGGCACCACAGACGTGCGCGTAGTCGTTCGATCAAATGAAGACTAATTGTTAATCTTTATGCGTTTTATTACTCTTTTGGTTAGGACGCTTTTGAGCGCGAACCCGACGTCCAGTAGTTGGTAAGTCAATCGTTACGGGGAAGCACACACTTTTACTCAGCGACCTATACCGACGCCTGCGTTTCCGAAAAGTATGCAAATGTTGACTTTCTTCACTGAGACGATGGTTTCTAACACCGGAACATTTAAGTTAACAAATATTCGAAGTAGAGGTATTTAGTTAAATAAGAAAAGACATTAAGGGGCCATGGGTTCCGACGAAGATTTTCTATGAGAAACGCGATTGCCCAGCCCTCCGAAAAGTGCGTGCGTGTGCCGTATTTTCGATTAAAAAGAATGAACAAAGGCAGTTTTATATATTTTTTTAATGATTTCACTAGATAAATTAATGGTGAATATGCTTAAATAGTTACCAACCATCGGAAACTATTTTAAGTTCTTCTAAAACGAGAAAAATGTTTAAAAATGCATGAAAATCTTTGTGACGATTTTCTATCGAGTGAAGTAATTCCAATCGTGTATTCAGTTTATGATTTCACTAGATAAATTATCCAAAAACACTGCGGTATGACTTTAGTTTCGGTAAATCTAGTCGTAAAATGAAAAATAAATGACGCCTCCAAGGTATTTCGTCCTACCAATGGGCCTTAAAGGAATCGCGGAATCTCTTAGATTTTATCCGTACCTCTGTTGTTCCAAAGCGTGTTCGGCAAGAACCTTATTCCTCAACCGCCGGTTTCGTTCAATACGCTCTACAGTGGAGCCAGGCCTGTTGTACAAAGAGCCCAGCTTCACCATGTTGTCCACTAACTGCACGAGAGGCTTGCTCTTCTCGTACTGGTGCTCCAGGTCCATCAGCTGCATCTTCAGCTGTTCCAGACGTTGGAGACTCTCATCTCGCTCCATTGCTTTTAGGGAGCTGAGACAGTCCTGTTTAGTTAAAATAAACAGCTGAGTTCGGGTATGAGGCTTCGCTAGAAATTGTTTTATTTTAAAAATCTCCTATCCATTTATACTGCATTCCAAATAAGGACGAAAAGATATTCCGAAAGCGAAGTTGATTATTTGTTGATATTTGTAGAGTCACATGCAGTGCTTAAACGGCGACAAGAACATACCTCTCTTAAATAACCTACAATAAACTGTGCCAACATTTATACCATACTAGAAAAACAATTCTATAATGTTAATAAAAAGTAAATAAATAAATAAAAAATGAATCACAAAATAAGCACCTCAATACTATGAATTTGAATGCAGCACTGTTCAATAGCCCGATGAGTAGCTGCGTGCCGCCGCCTCAACTGTATTAGCAGAAGCACCAGCTCTTCATGAGTTCGACCCAGGAGTTCCCCAGCTGTGGGCACCTCACCCAACTGACCTCCTTGACCTGACTGCTGATCTCTTTGCTGATGTTGCAACAGAAACGAACGCAAACAAATGATAAAGCTACATAATAGCAACACAAATAATAACAAAATGGAACAAATGATAACAAAATAGAACAAATAAAAATAAAATGTCACGAACACAGTGTTTATTGATAAAAAAAAAATCATACCAAATCATCGTTTTCATTGCTCCTTCGGACTCTAGGACTGACCGCTCTGATTGGTTGTTGAGCTCTCGATGGAGACCTGGCTGTCGTCCATGAATCCTCAGTCGTAGACATTATGTGCAACTGTAGGTAAAACATTATACATCAGATACAGTCAATAACTAATCAGAGCTAACCACGCAAGAATAGAAAGGCAAGATGCCCTTGACCCCGTCTCCGTAGAGGAGTTACTATGGAAACGAAGATAGGTAGTTTGTATAACATCTAGCTAGGTGATGCGAAATCGCTTACATTTTGCTGAGAAGTAGACATCTGTTGTGACCCGTAGTGATCATTTCGTGGTTTTTCTTCCACCCATCTCACCCTTGGGCTCACTGCTCGTACGGGTATATTAGCATCCCTGTTGTTCCTTCCAATAGAAGTGTTACTTCCGAGAAAAGCTTTCTTTGACAATGCTTGTTGATTTGATGAGTTATTTGTTCCTAATTCTACATTTGCGCCTGACATTGTCATTGAAGCTGAAAAGAACAAATCTAAGATTCACATTCATTGTTAACATATCAGCTGATTGAATTAATAAAATATGATCAAAGTCTTTGTGCATTGTTAAATGTGATAGGTTCTAAGGTGCTAATAACGTAAACGTAAAATCGGACAAAACATGATAAAGTGTGTATACGCGTACCTATAAGTACACTGTCATTACTAGTACCTATGTACAAATCATACATAATCCATGTTATTCTTTTGCATGCTTTATCGATTTTCTATACACCTTATCTTGTTTATACCCTTTATCCTCGCATTGTAAACCACATAAATATGCCTATTTACATTGAATTAATAAAATTATGACTTTGCTTTGCAGAAAATCGTAATAGAAATGGAACTTACATATTGTACCGAGACCATAGAATGTTAGAGGATACCTTCATTGCTTGCACTGTCAGTCCCGGTGTCCGTGCTACAGAGAGCGTCGCCCGTGCCCACACCCGCGCCACAACCCCGCACGCGGCCCACCCCACCCTTCATAAGACCACTCGACATTAGATCCCATTGCCGAAGCTTTTCCCTATCTATCTCAAACCGTCTTCTGTTTTTTTCCTGAATATTTTTACTATCCACATTCTGCATAGACTGTAATGAATTTTCCGATGATCCAACCGCTAGTTGTTCATAAACACCTTCATCGGTGTGTTCTAAAGACATAGCTACATTTTCGGCGAGGCTCACGTAAACATCGTTGTCATCCGCCTTATCATCTTCTTCGTCTTCTTCAGGGCAACTACTTTGAAAACTTGCACTATTTTCTCTTCGTCTCATGATTTGACTTTGAATGTCAGTGTTAACGTAAGTAACGTTCCTACTTATTTTGTTCGTAACGTTTTTCTTAACCCTTTTTATGCTATTCATTCCGCACACGTCAACACTCGTTCGACCGGACAGTGGTGTATCTGTAGGTACAGTATCCAAATCATCCATAGATCGTGCATGCCTATGAGAAACCCTTCTCAAGTTGTCCCTCCACAAAGAATCTTCATCCCAGTGTTTTTCTCCTTGACACATAACATTTTCATAAGCACTAGCTTCAGCCTCAGCGTCATAATACACAGTATTAGAAGAGTTCCCACTGCAGTGTGACGACATACTTGCATTAGACATCTTGATAGACGTGCTCACATTCAGACTACTTCGATGCGCAATAATGGACTCTGGTGACGAATTGTCAATATGACTATTATTACCAGAATTTTTTTTGCATCCAAGACCCGAAATCAAACTCATTGATTCTGGTATTTTTGAATTTCGTCCGCCAGACGATTCATAAATATTTTTGATGTCAATTTCTGGATCTTTATCAGCTGCACTTAAAAATTCGACCGAAACACTTCTAGCTGAAGTAGCTAGCTCAAAAGAGCGATCTGTCATCAATATTTGGTTGTTTTTAATAGGATTATGGATATGTGATATTTCGTTTTTTTTATGAAGTGGACCTCTACGTCGTTGGTTATTCAGTTTGCGATGAAGGTTAGTATTTTTCAAGTAATGGGAAGTGGGTAGCAAGTTAATGTGCTCTTGCGAAGAAAGATCTGAGTAGTAATAGGGTGCACTGTGCTCGGTTGAACTTTCCCTGCTATGAAAACTAGTGGTAGTGGAGGAAGCATTTGTATCATTTCCAGTTTTAAGAGCTAATTTTTCAATTTCGAATTCTTTGATTTTATCGGCCATCACATCATTGTTCAAATTTTTACTAAGTAATTTTTCTTCGTCATAATTTTTGCAATAATAAGATATCGGTGATTTAGGTATTCCCACCGAGCTACAAGAGCTTTGTAATCCAATATATCCAGAAGCAAGGTCACTTGTATTATTGTACTGAAACCCAAGGTTGTTTCTATCTTCAGAACTGTTTAACTTATTTGTATGCGATACTGGAGTACTGGAACAACGCATGTGACCAGGATATGGTAAATGAACGGCTCTGACAACATTGTCTTTGCCAGCTGAAATTTCGCCTAGTGAAATGTTTGATTGAGTATCACAACCAATAGCATTATAGCTATTACTTGTACTTGGTTGCAAATTGTCTAAATATCTGTCTAGATCAACATTTGCTGTTACTTCATTTAGAATAGGAGTTTCTTCAGCTGATAACTCAAAAATTGAGTCGTCTGAAAGAGGTCTTCTTTTAATCATCATTTCTAAATCTCTAAAGCCCCCTGAATATCTCAGATCAACCGCTGATTCACTTTCATTCAAGCTAGTAACGTCCGATGATAGGTTTGATGGTGCTATTTCAAATTTACTACTTATATCAGACTCTAACGATAGTCGAGACGATCCTCTGTCAGCATTATAACTTCTCAGTGAATCCGTTTCTATGCTACTGGAAGTATAATGTTCGAGAATTGAATTACTTAATAAGTTTGATGGAGTTTCAGTACTTTTCCTGTCATTCGTCAAACTTGCCCTACTGTTCCGAATCTTTTCTCCTCGAGACAGAGTATCATGAATAGAAGTTCGACTTCCATAAATCATCAATGATGTCGTTTTCCTTTTGATTGTATTTGAGTTCTGATTTTCGCTCGTCAACATCTTTAATATGGAATTATCCTGAGACAGATCTGACTTATCCAGTTTATCTAAAATATACTTAGATAGAGCTTCGTCTGAAAGTTCGTCACATGGAGGTGATGAGCTTGGTATAGGAGGAGGAGGAAAAATTTCACTGTCAGAACTATCCTGTATGTCTGGAATATTTCTGCTTCCTAGATAATATGACGCTGGTCTAAACGTGTCAGATATACTGAATCGATTAAAAGGAGTATCTAATGACATATCTTTTGACGCTTCATCATCAGCATCAGAACAATCAGACCTTTCTTTTGACATCTTGTCATTTTTAGGAACCCTTTTTAAAGTGAGATCTTTAGTGTCCGCAAAATTTGATGCTGTGTCTAACAAACATTTTGTTTTTGACGCCGTGTCTTCTAATTCATTATCTTTAGAAGAGACATGATTAAGTTCCATGTAAACTGGTTCAACTTTACCGTTATTAACACAAACAATTTCATATGTTTGCATATCTTCCTCGTCATTGCCCAAATTCATTTCCACATACGGATTGTCTTCATATCCTTGGGGCATAGAATGATCGAATACACTCAAATTTTGTAGTATTGTTTTATGAGCTGGTTCTATTGTTGATATTTTACGGGGACTCATGGGCAAATAATGATCTTCAGCTTGAGCGCGTGCTGGCGGGGTTTCGGGTTTGTTCTCATCATTATTTTCTATTTCATCAGTTATATCACAATCGTCGTTAATTATTTCCGACTGCGGGCACTTATTTTCTGTATCTTCTGTATCTGATTCCAGTAATACCTCGTCTAAATCGTTATCTGTATACTCCATTTGTGTTTCTGATTCAGCTTCACTTTCATGAGTCTCGTAGCCCTCTTGTTCTATTTCAGTCTTTATATTTTCTACGGACTCTTCATGTTTTGAGCTTGTGTCTTCGTAATCATTTTCATCGTGCTCATATTTTAATTTTGAGACGGAAGTTGCGGTACGAAGAACGTTTTCATAAGTGTTTTCTGTACCTTTCATGTTCTTATCGTCTAGCTGCTCTGTTGAATGCGCGTGCGGGGTTATAGGTCGCATAATGATAGGACTTGTTAGATTCACTGTATGGGACCTTCCTGCCTGCATATTTCTCGGTTTTTGCAGATCAGTGTCCGTTGTTTCCTCTGAGGTGCAAAAGTGAAACCGATAATTGTATTACTATTTCTCAACGTAACTATTCAAGACAAGTTAATTAGCATTTTGTTTCCTCCTGACGGTCACCATTTTGTTAGTATGTAAGTTGGGATTTGACTTCAAATGTTAGAAAGTGATGCAGTCTCTATATTACATAACAGCAGGACAAATATTCGTAACCCACCACCAATGCTAAACCAATATGATATTTTGTTAGTGGCAGAATGTCCCCGCAGGCAGGAAGGTACCTTTCCGCAAAGCGAAGTCATCATAATGCTATGGCAAAATGTTCAATGTATATGATAATAAAATAGTAAACATACAAATACGTGTAGGTATAATAAGTAATTTTAATAACACTATTTCGGCATTTTCATAATTTATAAATACGAGGGTTGCAGAAGTTTTAAAATAGACTGACTTAAACCCAATTATGTTGTTTTATTAATAGGAAAATGATAATCGAGAATAAATGGATCATTAATTTCAAAAGACTTAGGTACATAAATATATCATTTCATTATTTTAAAGGGGCATGGTATAATATTTTTTATTAGATATTATTAATGTTAATAATTTGATAGGTAGGTACTTAAACTAAACAAAAAACTTGCAAAATCTGTAATAGGAAAATAAACGACAGTGTTCAATGCATAAAGGTATTATACCTTACAGGAATAGAACAACAAACATGAGTGGTCAAATGAAACTTTTTTTGGATGTTTTTTGGAGACTATTCGCAGGCAAAAATTAGAATATTGTCTATAATTCTGAGTCTAACGTGAAATTGTGGATAAACTAATGAAGTAGTGTCAGTATATTTAATAAAATTATCTACGATTTCACTTTAGATTCGCAATTATTCACGGAAACCGAATTGTAAAAATTAATTAGTGACTAAAAAACGGTCCTATTGCCTCGCGTCACGTATCTCTTTCTATTATACAGTGGTGCCGCTAGGTACATCTCGCTCACTCAGCTGTATGTTCCTCTATTCCTGGTATAATGCCTTTATGGTTCAATGTATATTTTGTTTCATGCATCTTCCGTCCTTAATAATAATATATTCGTAACAGCATGCTTAACGCGCTTACCAAAACATAATAGATATAATTTTAAAGTTTAAAAAATGTTTGCGATACATAAACATTCGTTAATTACTCATTTTACATGCTACAGGATTCTACTTGATGACGCTATGACGCTGAACCGGGGGACGACACAAAATACATTGAAATAACACATACCTTCGTCATCGGAAGAGTAGCTGTTGTAAGACGCATTCGTATACGTCTTAGGTTTGTACTGGTCAGACCTTAGAGACTGCCGACTTTGGTTAAGTGATCTTGCTAAAGAAATTGTGGCAGGTGTACTCTTTCTTGTCAGCGGCGATTGTAGCATCCTTTGTTTCCATTCTAACAAACGTTTCATCGACTCTTCCCGCTAAAAAACATGTTTATCGAATTATTTCACATTAGAATTATCATTAGGTAATAGGTTATTTTACTGCATAGGTAAAACATATTTAATTTTTATGTTCTTAGTAAAAAAATGGTTTGAAAACAACGCACATTTTCAGTAATTCGTTATATAGCTTGAATGATATTTTTTATAAAATTTATTACTTAACTATAAAAAGTTGTGAAATGTTGATAACGTCATAAATAAAATATTTACTACAAAATGTTCGTACAAAGCGTGCATTTTGACGTCCGATAAAGAGTTACTGTTTATAGTCCAATCATTTTAGGGTTTGACCCTAACAATAATTCATCTATCGCTGATACTTTGCAGTGTGATAAAGTAAAGTATACAGATTACGGTTGACAAATAATCTAGGTTTAATTTTTTCCGGTCCTAAAGTAAAGTAAAGTAAAGTAAAGTAAAGTATACACTTTACTTTATCACACTGCAAAGTTTAAGCGATAGATGAATTATTGTTAGAGTGTCCATACAAGGAAACTCTAAAATGACTGGACTATTAAACTAATTTTAAAATAGCCTATGTCGGGTTGGTTTGACTCTACTTGAATGTAGGTAATTTTCTAACATAAAGTACACGTAAACAAATAATTTACCTACCTCTTCGATGTAAATTAAGAACATGATTATCTGCAATTAATAGGCGTACCTCCGTTATGCGTGGTATACCACTTAAGGCGCGGTGTATACAGAAGAGACGTGTGGCGGTGGCGGATAGTCAAAGTAACACAATTATAAACCTTATAGTACGTAGAATAGCGTCGTTTGGAGAATTACGCCCGCGCCTCCTGGCGACGTCACCTGGACGCGCGGGCACGATTCTCCTTTACGACAAAAACGGTTTATATTGTGTTGCTTAGAATATCCGCCACCGCCACACGTCTCTTCTATATAAACCGTGACTAAGAGTGCCGAGAGTTATAGTCAGCGTCAAAAGTTGAAAAACACTTCTGAACATTATAACAATATAATAAAAGTGAGAAATTTTCATCAACCTTTGATGCGCACCGTACCCCTCATTATTATATCATCACTCAAACCTGTTTGGATCGACATTATTTGCATTCACCGAACTATACTGTACCTGTTGAACTTTCTTTTCGCCTTCTCTTTCGGTGTTGGTTGCAGTTGAAGCTAACCTCGCGCTTGCAGATCTCATAAATCCATCAGACGAAGGATCAAGTCTGGTCATTTCTTTAACAAAAGCACTAACGTTAGAACCATCACTCATGACGCTCCCGCTTCGGTTCAAATACTCCTTTTGATTCTCTTTCTCTTTTAACGTCCAATTTGAATTTAATCCTTCAAGATCGCTATACTTTGAATTGTAACTGACATTGTCACGACTCGGTCTAGTCGTACCAAATTCTGTTTCGTAATTATTATTTGTGAATTGAGAATAGGGAGAGTTCAATTGTTTTTCAGCTAGTCCACTGGCGTATTTAGCTAATGGTACTTGAATATTACGAGGCGCCATACCCTGTTGCAAGTATTGAGCAGACTGGCGCATTTTTTCGGCATAGCTCTCTTCGGAATAGTATCGATCCGAGCTCGGATCGTAGAACGAATTGATGTCTAGGCTGGATTTCGGCCGCTGAGGCTGTTTGGGTGGATCGCAAACTGTTCGATTTGGCATTGTTTTGTTCAGCATCTCATTCCTCGATTCGTACTCCAGGAAATCTGCACTGTGAGGTCTAGGCATAGGAGGTTGAGTCCCGCTCGACTGCATTTTTTTCCTTCTTAATACAGATGGGCCGTTAAACGTTTTCTCTTGAGTCTGAAATTCAAATAATTCATTTATTATTGTAACAAAACAAATTACGATGAAATCACTAAAATAATAAACTTACGTAATTCCCTGTAAAATCTTGCGGTTGCTGTTGACTAGAGATGCTAATTGCATCCCGTGACTGAGATGGATTAGGGGACTTCGCATAAGTTTTGCCATACTCATTTTCAGTGACATACGACCCGTACACGTCTTCATAGTCTCCAACCTTCCCTTTGTTATAAGCAGCCATAGTCGTGGATCTCCCATACGCGTCAGGGGTGCGTCTCTCGATTAAACGCTCATTCATTGAACTAACTGCCCTGTTAGGTCTCGGATTTAATTCTCCGTACAGATTCCTGCTATAAGTATTCGGATCAACATTCGATTTATTATTTGGTCTTAATTCTGGATAGGCATCATTATAAATATCCTTAGCTCTATCTTGTTCCGAATTGGTATGAATATTCTTATTCTGCGAGTCGATTTCTTGAGGTGTTTCTTGTGGAGTAATGTCTTGCAGGAAAGGATTGCGGTGCGACTGCCTCTCGTATATTTGTTCAGACTTATTCTCTTGCATCACTTGCTGTTGTTGTTGCTGGTGTGTTCTGCTCCTATTATCAAAATAAGGCGACTGAGGGTTAGACCTATACATGGAGGACGTACTCGGTTGGTTCATCTCTAGTCTGTCGGTGACGGTGTTAGTCAATGGCAGGGAGAGATGTTGGGTATCGTAAGGTCGTTTTGTCTGGTACTGGGGCTGCTGCTGTGGCGGAGGAGACTGCGGGCTGGGGGTGTAAGTTGCCTCCTGGTTTATATTGGTTGAGTAGGTGGTGTGGTCTTGATAGCGAGTGTGACTAGTGCCGTGACTGTAGTGTGATGCTGGCTTTTTGAGTAAGTCGTAGTTGGGGTCGTACCTGTAATGTTGTGAATTGATTTTGTTTGATTTTCTTTTCATTCATAATGGACAGTAATTAATAACACTACAAAATTGTTTTATGAAAACATTTATGGATTCTTACATGTCGGGACTCGGTGAACTGTATCCTTCGTTCGATCGCCTGGGCTTGGGTGGTGCATTAGCGTAGGTCGGTCCAGGTATTTCATCGCAATCCTACAGTTAAATAAAATTGATATTAAACAGGTTCCGTGCTCAAACACCGAAGTAATAATCATGTGTGTTTAACGGATACGTATACATAATAAATAGTGCTGTTTATGACATTATCATTTTGCGGTGGCACGGATGTCATTACTTGCAGTTATAGCGGCGAAGTAATCGCTGTCCTTGGTTCCGCTCTGTCAACCTAATTGTCGATCACCTGCACCGGTACAAGTCCGTGCACAATATAATACGCACCTCGGGTTTAGCAGCTGCCCGCTCGCTCTGCTTTTGTAGCTGCTCACTGAAAATAGAAACAGACGATCTAAAATTACCTTACGGACTCAACGAAACAACCGTTACGATAGCCTTGAAGTTGAAGTTCACTCTTTATAAATAAACGTTGCACTTTACCTATCGCTACAAAGTCATTAGTCATTCATTATTAAGGCGTGTTTATCTATGCAATGATCAGATCATATCTTACCTGGGGCTTTGCATGAGTGCCGCCATGGTCAGCGCCTTCACCCACTTCAACATGGCCTCCTGGTCCGGCGCCGCGAGCACATACGTCCTCATATTTGCGTGCTCCAGCTTGAAAGCGAACTTCCTCAGCACTCTGTCTTCAGCTGTGCATGCTGATACCTTATAAGAAGGTAAAAGCACGGATCCCAATAGCTTCTCTTCGTCCTGACCTGATAAAACATTTAGAAATATATATATATATATATTATAGTGCCCAAGCATGCTAAAATAATATATTAAATGTCATAGAATACCATACTCACTTTTGTAGTAAAACAAGCAGTACTCAGATAGCACGAACCATCTCTTCCTCCATACTTTAAGGCCATCAGAGCCTTGTTTGTACAGTATACCTGCGACGGTGACTGGCGCAGACGGTATTCTCTGAGCGATGGGAGACCGTAGAGCTTGATTTCCACCACTACTCCTTCTGCTGTCGGACGATGGAGACTTGACGCTGGGGCTGCTCGACTCACTTGACTTCATCGGTGACACGACACCGACATTATTTTTTTGCCCCTGATTGTTAAAATCAGAGAGAGGTGATTGGTTCAGTCCTTTATCACCTTCCGACTGTTTTCTATATCGTTCTGTTTCCCTGAAGTCTGATGATTGGTTCGACTGCCATTGGGATTCTTGATATTGCCTATTTTGCTTTTCAACTTCCTTATATTCGTTGTTTTTAGCGTACATATCGACATCTTTTTGTATGTCTGTACTACTGTAATCTTTGAAATCATTTTTACTACTATATCGATCCAAGTCTCTGTAGGAGCCGTCTGAGTAAATACTGTTTTGTAAATTAGGTGGCGGTTGAACGCCATGAATTTGTTGAAGTAGTAATTGCCGTTCTGCAAATTTCTGCTGTTGGTGCATTTGAGCCTGATTTTGGTAGTGCATCTGCTGTTGTAATTTCATTTGTTGGATTTCATTATACTGTCTTCTTAGAAGCTCTGTGTTACTCTGCGGTCCTATTCTATTTGAGTATGGTAGATATGGCTTGGAACCGTATTGATTCATATTAGGCCTATACATAGGTTGATGATTTTGGTATATTTGGTTGGTATCTTTCGGTGGGTTGCGTTTTAAGTAGTCCTGGTAGACTTCCGCGTTGTATCCTTTGGGCATGTTATGGAGTAATTCGTGATTGACATTATGGTCCGTGTGCAGGTCTGTCCTTTCGACTCTCGTCGGTGATTGAGGGTAGTTATAGTTGTCATTGGCTCCGTAGTGCCTCGCGTAGTCTTGGTTGTGTCCAGTGCCGTACAGTTCGTGCCTGTTCTCGAGGAGTGGAGAGCGTGCATTCATGTTGGACTGGTACTGACTCTGCAGCAGCTGGTGCATGACGCCGTTGGGCTGGATCTGACCTGTCTGGGTGGAGGCTAGGTGGGTGGTGATCGTGGGTTGCTGGGAGTATATCTGGTCAGGGTGGACATGGTGAGCCATGAGATGCTGTTGCGTGTGGGGTTGATGAGTAGCCGGCGTGGGTTTCTTGTTCTCCATTTGGAATTGTGTTTGCTGTACTGGAGGGTCAAGCCTGGAACAAAAACAGTATTGTTGTTTTAACAACTGCAGCCAGAATAAGTGAACGACCAACGCCCTTGGTGGCTACATTATAGAATAGTATTGGGATTATTATTATATTGGGGGTGTTGAAGAGCACGTAGACCGAAACGATTCAATTTGAGTTGCTTATTCGAAACAGTGTTATCGTGGACGTTTTGATAAGGCGTTTGTTAGAAAAGTGAAAAGTAGACACATTGCGTGTTATCACGTAACGTTAAGGGTCGGCACTACCTACGGCCCGTTTGACATATCTGTCAAAAGAAAAAGACCGGTGGCCGACAACACTCAACTCTATCTTATAAGATTAATGAACAAATCAATTTGATAGCTTTTGGTAATAAATTTCTTGCAAAAAACTTGGTCGGCTGCAGCGCGCGGCGCAGCTTGGCTGGCATGTTTACTGATGTGAAGGAAAAAGTGAACCCTACCTGGTGACACAACATTTTACCTCGTTGAATTAAAGGACGTAACTAGTCTGTTGGTCTAGAGTCCAATTAGTAAGGACTAAAAAGTCTGGTCAGCCGACCCTATCCTGGCAGGTTCGTAGGTCCGACCGAATTTAGGGTACCTACTACTCGGAAGGCAGATTTTACCACATTAAATTAATGTTGAATGTTTGGTTGTGCGTGGCAATAATCCTGCAGCATCTGGATTTGAGAGCCGTAGGTCGAAATTGACATTTACAGCAACAGTTTAGTACCGTGATGGACCTATAATGTGAGTGATCAAATATCACGCCTGGTGGTAGGATAGGTTGGGTTCCAACTAATTAGATCACAGCATTACTAAGGCTTAAAAAAACTTAAAATTATTATAACAGAACAAATTAAAACTTTTAACAGAATAATGAAATTATTATAAGTTTAATAATTATTGGTATTAGCAAACTAAGGGTTTGTAATCTTTTATCATCATAATCATCGTCAGATATAATATTTTAAGCACGGAATAAAAGTTAATTTTGCAGTAACTGGAACGATTGCCTTCAAAAACATTTGGGCAAAAGGACATCAGTGTGACGACTTTTAGTAGATTTCTTCTTTATTGGTATATTTAGGGCAAAATTGTTTAGTAGATTTTAGTAGAAATTGGGTATTCGAAAATGTTAATGTATTTAAAAATGCAAGGATTCAGGCTAATAAAATCTAAGCTGGCAATACAAATGGCTGAGAAAACGATTGCAGGGTTTGCAAGTTTTCCGGAACTTCTAGTACATCATCATCATAATCATCAGCCTATACAAGGTGTTACAAAAATACAAATAAACATTTAAGGGGGTGGTTTAGACCATCAAACTCAACAACTTTCACTATGGGACCAATATCGAAATCGCGAAAAAAATAATGTATGTTCTATACTCTACAAATCGACTCAAGCTAAAAATGTATGGGATATCAGATTTTTTTTCGCGATTTCGATGTTGGTCCCATAGAGAAAGTTTTTCAGTTTGACGGTCTAAACAACCCCCTTAAGAGTTTTAAAAATTTATTCTTACTTATGTAACACCCTGTATACGTCCCACTGCAGGGCACAGGCCTACCTTCTAGGAGGGTGTTTGGGCGTAAGTCCACCACGCATGCCCAATGCGGATTGGTAGACTTCACATATACATCAGAATTTCTTCTTCTGCATATGCAGGTTTCCTCACGATGTTTTCGTTCACCATTTGAGAGCAGTCGGTAATACGTACATAAGTTAGAAAAACTCATTGGTACGTGGCATGTTGTCCGTGCGGATACGAACGCGGACCTCTTGATTGAGAGTCCATACCTCTCCGCAACGCGGCACCGAACTCACTTCTAGTACAGCAAATATTAATCATATCGCCTAATGTTGTTTTTTTTTACAAAAGAGGGCTTCTGAACAGAGTTGGAATTTTGGTACCTAGCACTTTTAATATGTCAAAGGGATGGCATGTTTATCGACTTCCAATAATGTCGATATACGGGTATATTTTATATCACTGCGGATAACTTCAGCATGTATCGAACTTCAAAATAGCGAAAATAAATTAGCTGTCCCATATATTTGAGTCGAATATGTAGGTACTGCAGTTTTGTATAGGACAGCTGATTTTTTTTTCGCTCTTTTGAAGTTGGCTCCATAGTGAAAGTTGTTCAGTTTGATGAGTAGAATACATGCTGGAGTTATCCGCAGTGATAAAAAAAAATTTCCCGTATATCGACACAATCGGAAGTCGATAAACGTGCAATCCCTTTGACATATTATTATTAAAAGTGCTACCAAAATTTCTGACTCTGCTTATGAGACACAGAAAACTGTACTAAATTTAAACTTGCATAGGGACGACCAAATTTAATATTTATTTGAAAATTGAAGCATCCATGTTACAAAGTGATGAAAACCAATAAAAATTATACAAAAATGCGAAAATAACATGTGTAATGATGAGCGTTTAGATAAAATTGATAATATTTTGTTCAAAAACGTGTTTTATATTCAATTTTAACCATCTGTAACGACATAAATATTATTTGGTAGAATTTGAGTAGAATTTGAAACAGGGCTGGTAGATTTTGGTAGATTTCAGCAGTAATTTTGGTCACGCTGAAGGACATTGTGCGACACAAGAACATATAGGTGTTACTTAGTAGCTAAAGTGGGTACATGAATCCTGAAAGGGCACAGCAATATTAACAAGAAGTAATTTTAAAGATAAAAAAAAATAGTACAATGTCAATAGTTCTTTAGGTTCTTCGAGCTACTGGTACCAAATTACCGACTAGCATCGATGCAAAGGACTACAAAATAAAGTCGAATACTGTTCTTGTGTATAGTAAAATACCAGATGACATTAAAGCCGACAAGAAATTTCAGAAGAAGGTTAAAGAATTATTAATCGAACAGTGTCCCTATTAGAGGGTTGCAAAAAGGATATTTCGGAACTTTCCGTTCAAGTCATCTCTTTTATAGTGTTATCTGGTATCAACGGCTTCAGTATGACCTCTTGATTACATATATATAAGATGACAAGCGCTCAGACTGTGGGGGTAGAAACTGTGACGTCATAAAGATTGCCATACAAAGCAAAAAAAAAAAATTTGTTTATTCATGCCGTGTGGGGTATCAAATGAAAGGGCTCTATGAGTACATTACAAATATATAGCATAGTATAACATTTTCACTATTTGGTTCAACAAATTATTCGAAAATGTTAAAAAAATCCACAATTCTGAGTTGACTTTGAACTACTATAGATTATAAACCTACAATTTAAGGTAAATAAATGAAATGAAATGAGATGAACCAAAAAGTACCAAAATAACCATAAACCACCAAAAAGTACGAAAAATTACCAAAATAACAATAATCTACCAAAAAGTACGAAAATCTACCAAAATAACTTTTTTGTTACTTTTGTACGAAAATTTACCAAAAACTACCATAATAACCAAAAACTACCAAACAGTGCCCGGAAAGTAACTTTAAAGAAATTCCTTTGTATTTTCTTGTGTCGCGCAATGTCTTTTCGCGCAAAATTCTGTCGTGCAAATAACTTTTGACGTTACCTACTACGGTACAGAATTGACTCTTATTCCATTCTTATCTGACGATGATGATGATAATTTCAGATTATCAATCCTTAGTTTGCTAGTAACAATAGTAATAAACTTACAGTTATTCTATTATAATAAAGGGGACAAAAATTAACGAGTAATAGTCGACCAATTTATAAAATGCACTTCTAAGTCCACATATCGTGACGGGCAACTGCGGAACCCTACACTGCATGTGGCCCGACACCCACTTGCCCGGTTTTTTATAAGTTACTTTGCCTACTTTATTGCCTTGCCTACTTTGTTCATTAATCTTCTAAGACAGGGTTGGGTGTTGCCGGTCACCGGTCTATTTGCAATGATTTCGAACGATTGACGGCCCATAGTAATTTGTATGAAGAAAACGTCCAAAAAAATATGTGATTTTTGGTAACAAATTGCAAAAAAACTAGAAGTCGTATCGAAAAACTGATTTGTTTAAAGTGTTCTTTGATGTTTTGCCATTGGTTATAAATATATTTTGTTGTTTCATTTTGTTTCACTAAATCACAGGACTCGGAACGCGGCAGTGCTATTCTAGAGTTTTTCATGAAATTCTCGATTACTTTCTGATGTAACTACACAATTTTACTGAAATTTTTTTTGTTCATATTGTACTTCATCTTTTAGAGAAGCGATGGTATTAATTTTGTTTCTAAATATAGCTATTTACTATCCTCAAAAGTCGGAACGCCGAACCCTGTTTGGCCCGATTAGGGTAGTGCCGACCCTTAAGTGCAATGTAGTGGTCGCAGAGCGAAGTCTCATTTTAGGTCCATAAAATGACAAAACTGCATCAGTACATGAACTATCTAATATATGTATAGGGTATGCGTACCAACTTACAGTTAAATGCGTGAGAGGTTTAGACCATCAAACTGAACAAGTTTCGTAATGGGACCAACGTTTAATAAATCACTTTTATACACCTTCGTCGAGTAGCTAAAATTTTGTAATTTTCTATGAAACTGCTGTTTTTTTAACGATTGAGATTTTGATACCATAATAAAAATTTTACAGTTTGATGGTCTGGAACACCCCTTGAAGTACTTAACTTATGTAAATGTAGGTAACGCATTTAAGTTTACACCCTGTATAAATAAAATAAAACATTAAGGAAAGAATAATTATAATTGTCCTAAAAGATAAAAACATACTTACATAGTAGACGTAATATTAACAAATGAATAGGTAGAATAGAATATGTGAAAGTACATAGGTATTATAATAAATAATCACACCGATTTTAGAAAATAAAATACTTTAATAGTTTTAGCATTATCACTAGAAATTAGCAAACCGTAAAAATGTTTCCCTTCAAACAAAATAGCGACAGCGCTGCGACCCCCCCTGTAATGACGCGGACGGCATGCATTACAGAACCTCCATGTTTTTTTATCATTGATACAGCAACGTGGTGGTTACGCGGCACGCGAAATGCACGCTTCGCCGACATTCCCACGTATATCGAAAGACGGTACAGTTAGCGGCATAAGCCAATGCCGATAATTATTTAAAACAAAAATTTTACACCGTTTTATATTACGGTCAACACTATTACAAGCTTTTAAATTATACCGTTCATCTGTCTAGTTGAGTAATATTTGTAAGATCGGAAAATTGCTAGGTAAAAAAGTTAATCTTTTTATTACTTTCAGAATTTTTATAATTATTCAAGATAAAATAACGTCGGTTTAAAATAGTTTCCGGGTACCTAAAGGTGTGTGTGTATTTGTTATTCCTGTTATTTAGGCTGCGTTACCTATTACCATTATCAAGGCCTACTTGTATGATAATTGGGGGGGCGTGTGTGCTAACTGGGATATAATTAATTTAAATTATATAAATAAGAGTAAAATTGACACAGCAGAACTTAAGTCTGATTTTGCCAATGGCAACAATAAAGTGCTAAACTAAAGGAAACCAAAGACCTACTTAAAACGGAGATAATTTTCAAAATAGAAATGCTATTATGGAGGTGCTACTTGGGAATGTTCCTCCATTAAAAAGGGAAGATCTTCCACCAGGCTTAGTGTGAAGCCTGGGGACCGGCCGTGGTCCAACAGTTCTTAGTTGGACCTTGTATATATATCGAATCTCTGTGATTATTTCTCTTGCGCGATTTATGTATCGCATTCGATTGTGAACCTTATTTGTAGTAGGTTACGAGTTACGTATTTACGGTGAACGTTGTTTTTGTATGGAGCATATTTCTGAGAGCGAAGGTATCGCCATCTGTTAGCTTCCTTGCTATAACTTGTGGGTGTTGACATTTATGGCAAGTCCCCACACTATCTTTTAATTTTCGAAAGAACATTCAAGATTCATGATTTCTAATTAAAAAAGGAAATGCTATTTAGTTTATTTATTTGATTTTAAAATTTATCATCAATTCATCAACTTTTGACGTTGACTGTACAACTGAGAGGATGCCGCCGTGTGAAATTGCCTATAGCTACGTAATACATATTATTACTTCATTAGCAGACAACTTTTTTGTCTAAACAGCTAGACTGGAACACTTCAAGCTAAATATAAATAATATTTGTAATTAATTCCTTTGTTTATAAACAACGTGAATTATAATGATATGCCATGTAATTGTTATCTACTCGAATATGTAGTAGGTACATGAAGATTACCGAGTAAAACCTAATAGATAGGTGGGTGTTTTTCAACTGCGTTTGAACGCTTTCATTCCTCTCACCGAATATTTTCGCCTTGTTTATAAGAGAAGGTATAAAATATGATTAGAGTGGAAAGGAGTAGCTTTGTCATGATCGAACGAATCGAATCGATCGAATTTGAACTACCTCCGTGGTCTAATGGTTAAGACCATTGGGCTCTTGACACGGAGGTCGCGGGTTCGATTCCCAAAGGTTACACCTAGTGATATGTCACTTTGTGCGTTTTTCCCCAGTTGGTAAGGACATTGTAAGCTGAATTATTTATTTGTCTGAAAAGAAAGATGATTCGTGCTTCGGTTGGCACATTAAGCCGTTGGTCCTGGCCGTTGGTACTATCTGTGTTGGCAGTAGTCGTTACATAATAACCGTTCTACTGGTGCAGTCGGATAAAAACCACGTCAGAGGCCGTAAGGCGGTTTGAATTAAACACTGACACCAGGGCTTGCTGCCTAAACAAGAAGAAGCAGGAGGTAGCGATTCTTCTGTCTACTCTTATGTAAGTGAAGGGGTAATGTCATTATTTTATTTATACTATACCTATAATGGACAAAAGATACAAAAATGGAATTTTTTAAATCAAATTTTATCAATCTATGGAGGAATAACGGTTTGTGTTTTATCATTTTATATGACGTAAACCGTGTCATCGACCTGATTAAGATACTTATTTTATTCTTTGTTAGTGTGACAAGTTTCTACATTATAATAATTTAAGAAACGCTTTGGTAGAGAATATAATATAGTAGGTACCTACTCGTAACTTTGAAATAATACATATATGTACTTACACCTAATGCGTAAACTGCGCGGTGAATAAAAAGATACCTATTGCGTTAAAAGTCCCATTCAATTTAGTAAGCTAAATAATTGTTCAGTGTAAATTTTGCAAAAAGTGTTAGATAAGGTTAGATATGATTCCGATTCATGAGTGACAATTTATAGTCAGATGCTGAATGCGTCGAGAGCACAAGTTCTCACATACCTATCAAAATTTTACTAACACTCACCACCCAGGGACGTTGGACACCACCACGATCTTCATCTAAAAACGTTTTCTTTAATCAACACGTATTACATTACTGATCAGCTAAACATCCGGTGTCGTGAGAGTAAGTAATTGGCAGGCCTAATGACCGGAAGCCGCACGGTAAACATCTAGAGTTGTCACTCCCGCGTCCGTCCGTCCGTCCGCTTCCTCACCATGGTAATGACTCATGTCAATCATTAACACAACCTATACTTATTAAACGGAAGCATGCTAATGAGCTCGTACTATATAAGTTAGAAGTTCTCAGAACCAAAGTGAGAGCTGTAGCTTTTAAAAGGAAACAATCTTGCAATTAGTTCAGAGTTAAAAATATGTTTCACTGTAGTCTGAACGATATTGTTATAAATAAAATCGTAATTAACACCGCAGTTGTTTAGTCTGGGTCGTTAAAAATAAAATTTAATAATATATACATTGCGAGCACTCGAGCTGAAAACTGTGGTCTACTTGGAAGGGTGCCAATGTTGAGCCCTGTTTACGGTTAACGCATATAGACGAGGCGTCGGCTGATTGATCCGCCTTTCAATGTCAATCTGGCAGACATCGGTGTTAAACGGCAGTGACCTGATTGCATTCACCACGTATTAAAATGGGTCATCAATGGGACATTCTCACCGCGGCGCGCTATCGTTTACTTACAGCGTCGTCTTTTTCATAGGAATTCGAATGGCAACGGTTCACTAATTTATTCAGAGAAACATGCACTTTTAATGTTCAATCATTCGTAGGTACTACCCTAGGTGTAATTTCTCTATGGTACTACCAAGGCATTGCGTACATAAGCCTGTACACTTTTTACAGTTCATAATACGTGTCTTAGTATAAACTGAACAAATATCTCAAAATAACTTCGATAACTTTTACCTACATCCGCCAACGAATGACGTATTACATAAATTCCCAGAGGGAAGGGGTTTCGTACATTTATGCCAAAATATTCACGTGGGTCTAATAAATCATTCCCATGACGTAATTTATACCTCTACCTAAACTAAAATAAATTCGAACAAGATGTGCACAATTTAAAATCACCGCTAGTTCTTTACAAATTCTTCGCTGCAAACTCATTACCGGCGGCGTGACACAAATTCCAACAATTCTGTTCTATGTTTTCTAGCAATATAATATAATTAAAGTCCCTTCATTTGCGACAAGAAGGTAGGTGAGTATATTTTATGAAAGACTAAGTATATATTTTATTTATCATGAAGCACTTCATGATATTTACATGGGTAGACGAAATATGGCATTTATCCGTCATATAACAATGTATCGGAATATAATAGTACAACAATACATAAATACCATCTGTCGTGGCACTCAACTCAACAAGTGAAGTGTCCAGTCTCCGCTTATGTAAGGGACAGCTGAGTTAACTTGGTGATTGGTGATAGAACTATTACAATGATGTAATCATAAATTATGTAACGTTAAATCTTGAATCTGTCCGTTGGAAAGTTGTGGTGACAAGTTTTAATCAAATATTGATTACCTACTTATACTCGTATTTTATATGAGTGTCCAAAGCTATATACAACTTTTGAATGTAGATTGTAACGAATGGAAGGTAGATCATTTAGAAGTCGACCTACAACTACATAAAAACCGTCAATAAATGTATACATATAGGTACATATTTATACGGTTAAACCCACATTGAAGTCATTATTCTAGGTATCCACCTGCAACTACATACCTACATAAAATTACTTACAAGAGAAGCCTACATTACCTTGAACATAGTCCACAAACGCCTCATAAATAACGAATAACAGAGTACAAATGCAATGCAGATGCACGTTCTTACAAATGCTCAATAGCAATGTGGAATATCCGTAAATTATTCGATTTTGAACTACACTTGCTCAACAATAGTATGTATTGATTACTGCAGATAATACCTCCCTACTTTCTTTGTGACAGCACATCACATCGTAAATCGTGATATAATATTTACAAAAGAAATGTCTTTGTATGCATGCTTTGTATGCAAAATAATATAACAAGATAGACTAACGTTTACCTAACACAGGTCGGCTCTTATGTTTAAACATTAAACAAAGTCGGAACTGCTTCGTCTGTATCAGGTGCAAAGGGGAATGTTACCCAAGTACCTATGCTATGCTCCAATGTTCAATTGATCTACCAACACCCAGACCGCAATATTACTGGTTTGTGACAAAGATGACTTTGCAATGAACTTGAACTAGGTACCTGTATCTACAAAAGAGTTTACAATTAAGAACTAGTCGGTGACAAGACTGACAAGTAAGTCCGGTAACGCTACGGCAGCGAACTAAAGTTCGCTACGGCTAACAATGGAACAAAACGACCACATCCTCTGATCTCGACCACTTGCTGGCTTTACAACTGACGTGAGCGTCGCAGTTATTCTTCTTTACAAAGTTTACAAAAGTAATTGGACGCCGGTTAAAAGACCCGGTGTTGCGGTAGCGATTATTGACAACTATCCAAGACTTGTAACAGACCTAAAATATCAGTCAATTTATGCCAGTCAATTTAATGTACTCAATACTCAATACTTTGAAGGTGGTACTTTTGGTTTCTCTTTCATGTAGGTGTGTACCTACTTAGATAATGCAATATAACCGGAAACGATTAAGATTTTTTAGATTTGCTTCCAGTTGAACGCACTTACAGTTTGCACAGCACCACTAGAATAATCGATATCTACCTATAAAGTAAAAGTTGGTAGTGTAACCAAGACAGTACAGAACCTTTGACTGCTTAAGAGGATAGGCGGGCTGAAATGCTAATTTGGAGAATAGGTCACTTATCCAACTATATAAATATTTGTCCGATCCGCCCCACCCGTACACCCCACCGACTAGAGTGCGAAAGAGACAACTGCAGCTCTGACCGATTTTATATACACAAAATCGACGAAATCAGCATTTCGTATTCCCCTGTTTCCTCCTCCAAAACTAAACCGATTTCAATAATTCTTTCAAAAAAAATATGAGAAAGACTTTGGCTATGTCTGTTTGTTTTGCTTTTTTGTTTATATTCGTCAAATTTGTTTGCTGGATGTCTGAAAACGGGCGGTAAAATTTGTAATTTTCGAAGGTCCCTAGTTTATACAGTAATTAATTAATGCAAAAAAGCACAACATAGGGACATAGCAGAGGTAACATAGATTTTTGCTCTTGAGTCATTATCCAGGGAGGAAACAGGGGAATACGTTTTTATGGAAAAAACGGTACCTACTCGTCTATCCTCTTATGGAGGTAACTGCGTTGACAAAAGTTAGACTAAACGTATACCTACTTGATAAACGGCGCAGTTTAACAGATATACGACAACTGAGAGAGAGACGGCTCTACGCATAAGAATAATAATTAATACTCTAGGTAATATCGACGCTCATTTTTTGTTTATCTATTCGTATTCGTAAGATAACCGTTAATCGGCAGATATATCGAATCGAGCACATTGGAGTGAATCTGAATAGGCACGCACAGGCTGATACAAGCGAAGCGGTCCCCGCCATGTTCCCGCGCATTCTTGTGCTGGAGGTGAACAACCGGCGCGCACGCCGTCGTCCTTGGAGCGAGGAGCGCGAGCGCGAGCGGGCAGCGTGCTCCTTTCTACAGCCTCCACGGCTGGACCAGCATTTACACGTACGCGGTAAAACGTAACTTGCCGACATACAACACAATATCCTTGCGTGCTGCAAACATGCGCCTTTCAGTACACTAGGACTTAGGAGCTACGTTATTACGTACCTACTACGCAGGACTATAAACATTAGGCAATCTAACCCTGTAGGTACCTTAGGTAAAACTTGTCTTAAATGTATACATATAGGGTCCTTCTTAATAAGTTGACACTTTTTTAAGGGGATGATCACACCACCAAACTGAACAACTTTCTCTATGGCACCAACATCGAAATCTGTCCCATACATTTGGCTCAAGTAGGTTTGCAGTTTAGTATGGAACAGCAAATTTTTTTTTTTCGATTTCGATGTTGGTCCTGTAGAGAAAGTTGTTTAGTTTGATGGTCTGATCATCCTCTTAAAAAACTGTCAGCATATTAGGTTGGACCCTGTATACGATTATGTGTTGGGCAGGCAGGTACAATTTAAACTCTAGCATTATTTGAATTTTGAATAAAGAAACTTCAAAGCAAACAAGCATCCGTTAAATACGTACAGTAATTTAACACAAAATTGTTGTACTTTAACTTAGCAAATTGAGGAAAATGCGTTAATGTAGTTAAATGTTCGTAAACGCTGCGACAGCCGGCAGACCGTGAACTGTTCACAAAGAGTGTGGAACTTATGTTTTTGTTGTTGACCCGCTTGTTCTCCAACGCCAGTAGGTGGATTCTGTTACTGCGGGGATAACTGAAATGTTACCCAGTTTGACAGAGAAATATAGAAAACTAAAGGGAGCCGTGGTGGTCCAGTGGCGAGTTATCTTGCCTGCCGTGGCGACATTATAAGTGGCGACAGGCTTACCCCCGGTCACACTGGACAGAGTTTCGGTACTACTGGTGAAACGTGGATGTTTTGAGGTTTCAGAATATCTCTGACTTCCCCCTCGGGGAATATAGTCGTGAGCATATGCTTATACAGAAAACTAACGTTGGTATATTTTGTAATCCTGTCCAGGAGCCCGATTTCGCTAAGTTAAAACATCGATGTTCTATTCTTATCCCATTTCAGTTCTAATCACATTGCAATCCAATTACTATTCAACTGTGCTGAATTCCGCATCACGCTATCCTCTATTAACTGACAGCCTTTAACGTCTGAGCGATCTTTCAAAATGGCTCTAACTGCTGCCAAGAGCAGTAGTTACCGAGACTTTATTATTTATTTATTTTATTTATTTCCTTTTTGAAGAACTTACAGCTAAATAACAGTCAGATTTCCAAAAGACAAATTGATGCTGAGATTAGCGCAATACCAAATGTGTCAAAAGATATGGTTCGTATGTAGTCTAATAACGGTTCAATAACCGAATATTTACCGCGATTGCAGCGGGAACGATTTTGTAAGTTGGTGGACTGGTGATCATCGATCGACGGGACGCGTTTATAGGCGATTCTTACGTGGGTTTTTAGATTACTCCCTACACTCTACATCACAAGAAATTAGAATTGCCAGAAACTGTCTAAAAAATCTAATTTCTATTCGATTATCGATCAAATAACCTCCATGCTGCAGAAAATTTTTTTCTCAGAGCCAAAGCTGAGAAGTGCTTGATAGTGCTTTGAGGCCGGTAGATAAAAGAGCTAGCAGGGACTTAAAAATACTTGGCTTTGATATATTTTTGTTATATAATAATAACTATCCACTTGTAACGTATGTGTAAATCATATTACTTACTCAAAGAGGAAACGCAAATGCACCGAATAAATAAGTGCTAAGTTCGAGCTGCTCCATGGAAAATGGACATATGGAAAAACCTAAAACACTTCAAGCGTTATTCTCGATGATGACGCAGACAGCCGATGACCAACACAGCTGAGCAGAGTGACCTTTATTTGCATCATGAAACTGATATCATTCTAAACTTCTATCGATAATGTTATTGCCAAATATAAAAAGACGTCAGTACATTTAGTTGTTTGCTGCGCGCTCCATACAAATGAAGTCTGGTTATATTTTTAATACTAACCAATTAAAGACAATGAAAGTTTTAAGAAACAATTTAGAAACTATCCTCTATGCTTGTATGTTATCAGATTTTCGTTAAAATATACAGTTTCAATTCTAGGAATAATTTAAGAATTTTATGGAAAACTTTGAGCCACTATTAATTGGAACGATTAACTTGGAAACTATATTTTAACGGAAATCTGACAAATGTAAAGCACAGATATTGATTTCTAGATCTTGTTTAAAAAACTTCATTGACTTTAATTGGCCAGTATTGAAAATATAATCAGACTTCGTTTGTATGAAGCGCACAGCAAAGACTATCCTCTTAAGTTAATATTATATTAATGTGATGTGATAATAAATTAGAGATGCCGTTCTATTGCCGTCAAAATGTTGCTCAGGTAAGTAAATGACCGCCAAAAATCTAACAAACCAACCGGTTCATAAGTCCACATTCTCAGCCGCATTTATTAACACATACCTTTTGCTCGAAGCTTCGCAATCGCATCTTATCATTACCTGACTAAAAAATAATGACAAAACAATAAGTTGTCATTATAGGTACCACTATTTACTTTAATTAATAGCAAATTCACTGTGAATCTATGTCAATGCGCACAAAACTTTTTATGCTGCTTGTATTGCATAAGTACTTGGTAGCTTTTTTAAATAATTAAACATGTGATGTAATCAATGTCTATGTTATGATAATTATGGATTACTTAATTTCTATTATAGACTAATCATTATACGGGTGTAACCTTTAAACCACATACGAACGAACCACTTTTTCAATGGGAGCAAACCTGTTGCTTTTAGGGAAAATTGTTCAGATTCAAGGTCTGAATACACCCTTAAAGGTTCGTTACTAATTAAAAATTTGTGGTGTACAGTCTGCAGCAAAAAGATGGATACACTTTTACTACGTCGTAGTATAAAGATGTACAATTTCTTACTATACGCGTAGTTCTAAAGTGTATACATCTTTGAGATAATCTCAGATCTAATAAGATGTATACACTTTAGTACTACACTAAAGTGTAGCATATGCTCACGACTATATTCCCCGAGGGGGGTAGTCAGAGATATTCTGAAACCTCAGAACATCCACGTTTCACCAGTAGTACCGAAACTCTGTCCAGTGTGACGGGGGGTGAGCCCGTCGCCACTTGTAATGGACGGTGGGTACAATACATGCCTCGAAATTGAAGCACGTAGGTTTCCTCACGATGTTTTTCCTTCACCGAAAAGCCAGTGGTGTTACAAATCGTACATAAATTCCGAAAAACTCATTGGTACGAGTCGGCTTGGACGAACCATCGCCTCCTGCACGGCAGGCAAGGTTACTCGCCACTGGACCACCACGGCTATACATCTTTACGGTGTATACATCTTTATACTACGACGTAGTAAAAGTGCACACATCTTTTAGCTGCTGACTGTACCTATACAGAGTGTAAACTTAAATGCGTTAATATTAACCTGTTTAATATTAACGCATTTAAGTTTACACTCTGTTAATATTAAACTGGGTGCTTCAGACCATTAAACTAAACCACTGTCACTACGGAGCCGCAATATCTTAATCGTGAGAAATCAACTTTCAGTCTGTCACATACATACATTGACCTGAACAGCCTAGAAACAGCAGACTTTTTTGAAATTTCGATATTGGGTCCATATTGAAAGTTGTACAGTTTGATAATCTGAGGCCCCCTTTGATATAACACTGATTTGGTAACGCATTAAATTTTACACCCTGTATTGCCTACGTTACGAATTACCCGCGGCGAGTACATTTTGTGTGGGAGCGAACCGCGCTATTGTGCACACCATGTGCATTCCCGCCAAGCCTGCGTGACGTCATACCCCATCGTGATGATTGCTGCATGCCAGTGCTTGAGCCATATTACCTACTACCAAGCCAAGCCGTACAATATCGGAAATTATTTTGTTCTATTCCATTCCAACAATGTTGTCTGTTTTACCGTACAAGGTGCGCGTGTCATTATTTCAAGTCAATCTTGTAAAGAGCTTGTTTATTTAGTAGTCTTACTATGTGAAAATATAAGGAAAATACCTACTTAGTATCAAGCTGCACGTCTATTTATCTTGTAGTACCTATCAAGGTAATGTACATACGTACGAACAGGTATAATGAAATTCTATACCCACTCTAAAAAACGTTATTTATGTTTTTCGTCATCAATTATAAAAAAAGAAGCTAGCTACCATTGAAATTAATTCGGAAGTTAAATCATTCCGAAATTAGAAAACCGATAAAAAGTACAACTACTTTTGCAATGTGCGATTCAATACGGTAACGTACCTAACTATATTAAATCGAACCTACCTATTACTTATCACAATGTAGAAAACACAGTAGATAGGCCGAGGAAAACACACTTACCTATTTCATTACCTATATTGTAAGACCTACTATAGAAATATTCTGCGTACACTTTATTTAAAAAAAGATTAGTCACGTACTCTGTGCAACATGCTTCAATATTTCGTGATACCTATATAATTTTATATAAACCAAATAGCAAATAGTTTACTATTGATAAAACTACAAATGGAGGAATGGGTTCTGAAATATGAAAAGCAGCAGGGCTAGCAGGTGCTTAAATACACGAAGCAATGAGTGAGCAAAGATATGTAATTAAGTCTACTATAGTCGGTACTATCCATCAAAAGATTACCTCCACTAATCACCGAACTCTAACGTCGACATTCGTGACGAACGGAACGCCACGTGCGCGAGTTATTTAAATACTTGAGTACTTTTATTGTACTTGAAAATCACATTTGTAACCTACGCTTCCGCAGATAAGATCGAACAGTAGGCCCGTGAGACGCGAAACTACGTGGTCGTGAGAGAAGAAAGTCATTGTATTTACTAAGTATATGTTTTAGTAGGTGATGGTGATACTGGGCGATAGGTAGGTAGCAACGCGCGTGCCATTTGAGAAAACAAGATCTGAAAGACAGATAAACCCTATTTTCCACTAGCAGACATGTGACACAGTTGCTCAGCGTCCGGCTGTACGCTTGTAGTTGCGACAGATGATCAAAGATATTTTCTTACTTTGTGTATGCACGAAAGAACTATTTATATTCATCTATATGAAACCGCGACGTATCTCCTCTGGAAACAGAATTTCGGTAATCCATTTCACAGTGAAAGTCCATGATGAACCGTCAGCAGGTCATCGTGACAAGACACTGGCGGCGGTTCAGACGACATAATTATGCCGTCAATCTAAATATTTTTGAAAATTGTTAAAAAATATGCAGTTAAAGAAGTGAATCAAACTGCACGGAAATTGAGGACAGCTATTGCCGACCCACTTCAAAGTTTTTGGATTAATTTAATTTCATATCTCGCCTTTTTAGGTTATTGCTCGATAAAGTGGTAATGCGGCGCGATAATTAATTATCTAATTATGACCGGCGTGGATAACCTAAATATCTCGAGTCTGATTTAGTTACGAAACTATAGATTTGTGCCGGAAATCGGATGTATTGACAAGCGTCCATAAATATTTAAGTTTAGTAATCATTATTTTTAACTTTTTTAATCATTATTTGGGCAACATAAAAAACTAAGAGAAGAAATCGGACTTGCATTGGTTAAGTAACACAAAAAAGTGCAATAGCATTAGCATTCCCTGGAGTGGTATTTTAGTAAGTCACACGTTCAAATCAGCAGTAGAAAATTTCAAAATTACTATGGAATGGAGAAAGCATCAATCGATAATGATTTTGAAAGTGTGAGATTCATAAATAGCGCACTTCTGATCTTATATATTCGCTGGTAAATGTATATCGCACAGCTTAATTCGCATCTGCGATCCGGAATACACACAGGCAGTGAAACTATAGTATTTCGCAATGGCAGAGTACGTACTTAACTTACGGTCTACTTAAAATTTAAGTGTTAATCATACAGACACAAATCTTAAAAGTAAATAAAATATAAGTGTATTTTATTGACTGTTACTAAGTAAAACTATAATGTCCCGTACAAAAAAGTAAGCGTAAGCGTTATTTCTCACGGGAAATATGAATTTTAACTACTTACCTATAAGGATTAATTATATGTGATGTGATGTATTATAATTATATCGTTAGAAAGCTGTATAAATTATGCATTTGATGGTTAAAAATAGTTATTTGTTATGCTAGGCTGCAAAGTTGCTTTTTGGCGCGAGTACTTGTATTGAAACCTGAGCAAGCGAAGGACTCTAAGACTGAACCACGAGCGAAGCGAGTGGTTCAATTCGGTATGTCAAGTTTTTTTTTTGGAGGGCTGAATTGAAAACCATTTCGAGATAATTGTCTCAATAATGATATTTTCTATGTCAGAGATTTTAAAATGAAAGGATTACAGATATTTTTAATAAAATAACGTCGTTTTTCGGTCCGTGCAGTGACGTCACTGGCATACCTCTGAACTCCTTGGTAAACATAAAATCAACTTAAAATAACCGGCCATTAAGAAAAAAAAATACTTTCACAATGTCAGAATTTGACATTTGATGTTGCCGTATCTTTTTCCAGCATAGAGTTAGAAAGAGGAGGCAGGTTTTAATTTTTTTAAATACAGCTGTATGTAGTTTTTCTCCATGGAGTTCGAATTATTTTCTCTCCACCATTTTTGCACTTAGAGATTACAGATCAAAATAATTTAAAAATTAAATTTATATTGATAAACTCGATGAATCGCACTAAGAATGAAATAGGTATCTTAAAATTATGTCTTCTGTCCGTAAAAAATATAAAAATGAAGACAAAAAAAAACTTGACATACCGAATTAATAGAATCCTGAGCTTAGCAAAGGTTTCAAAAGTACGAGACGCAGAATAACTTTGCAGCCGAGCGAAACACAACTTTTCACCTCACAACAGCGAGAAAAAAATGTGAATTGTTAAAAATAACATTTTAAAAAGTTTATTTTTCGTGCTGGCCAGTGACATGAAATAGTTATTAAACATTTTCAGTGGATTGGCGGTATAGAAAAATATTGAATAGACAGATTCGAATTTCAATAACTCTTTGCACGCTAGTGGATAAAATGCACTTTTGCACTCACTTTTCGAATGATAAACAGAATCTTTCCGAGCTTGTGATAGCTGTGATTGGCTAGTAAAATATTTACAAGACGGCCAATCATATTTACCGCAGTAGAAAAAGGGCCAAAGCCAACCGACTAGTCCGTATCATACCTCTGGAAACTACCGGAACAAAATCACTAACTTTAGTCCACTGGACACCTGAGGCATGACGGGTTAAATGAAATAATTAAATGAATCTATAATAATAACCAACCAATAATGGAATAGAAACGTGCCCCCGTGCCAGATTGGGCAATTGACTATCCAAAACCTAAAACTATTTAAAATGTCATAGTAAAAATTATCATTATTTTTATAATTTAACAGCTAGTTTAACTTTATCAGCACGTACTATGCTAATAATTGTAGATGCATATGATAAGACGTGGCTCGAGTGTCCGTTTACATGGAAGTCTTGATATCACGAATAAGCCATCTCAAATATACACAGGCTTCTAACTAGCACTTTATTATTATAAGAAACATGACCCTTAGCCGCTCCTTCCACGAAATTCTATACTGTTGAATCACTAAGTGGCTTTGGCTAACTGACCGCGATTGTCCTTCGTGGATTATATTCTGTTACCCTAAATGTTTTGGCCCCGTTCGTTTCATAGAACTAATCCGAATATTCAAACGTTAGGCATTCAACCTACACTAGTGTCTCCATCTCGAGAGCTTTCCTTATCTTCCCTTTCCACGTGTATCTTTATCTCAGGGAACCTAGTTTCAATGTTTGTCCGTAAACAACTAGCTCTGAGAGGAGTAAAGGCAAACTGAGTAACTGTAGTTTTGAGATAAAAGCTTATAGTGCATTTAGAGGTGCAGGTGTTATGCAAGCGACTGCGGCAGCTTGCAGCCTGCAACCTGCAACTATCGACCGGTCAGCTAACTACATAACTCCCCATCTACTGCACAAGTGCTTTCCTAACTTTATCGCTAGGTACTACGTTTAAATAGGGACGCTACGGAGATGGGAATAGGAATTTTTTACATTTTCATAGCGTCCATCCGGTACGCTTGATGTGTTGGTACAAATTCAAAGGCAGATAAGCTAGTTGAGGCAATACAGGGACGTCAGCCGCATTCCAATGTTCCTTTCACGCTTCGCAATATTCTCGCATTGCAATGTGAACGGTTAAATGTCGAAGAACAGATTGCCTCTGGCATGCGTTGGTTCTGTTAAGAAATTCCCGTAAAATGATCACTATTTGCTGTATACGTAAGCAATTCCAATTGAATTTACCCACAAAGAGATGGGTAGCTATTGTATTTGTTTACTTATCCACAAATTAAGTGGTACCAAATCGTATGAGGATCAGGTGGGAAGCTTTTGAAAGCCAGAACAAATATAGTTTTTTATCGAGTTGGATTCGCTTTCGATGGTACTTTCCAGAAACGTAGGTTCGTAGGTAAATATTTTTTTTTGATTGGATAGACGAGAACAATTGGATAGAAGAGAAAAAAAAATCATTCCCACTTCACGGGTAGGTAACTAAACTGTATTTTTTTTCAAAATTTTATTTTACCACTTTGTGGGCGTGATTAATATTTATACCCATGCCAAATTACAGTTTTCTAGTACAAAGCGTATCTAAGCTAAGCCGTGGACAGACGGACGGACATGGCGAAACTATAAGGGTTCCTTGTTGACTGCGGAACCCTAAAAATCTATCAAAACTGGTAGTGAAAAACAAAAGAATACCACTACCTATCTACCTACTTTACAAAAACTGAAAAAGGGTACAAGTACGATTCGATACAACTCATCTTGTACCATTTTTCACTAGAGGCGCAGATATAGAAAGTAAGGTATTTTTAAACGGTATAGGTACCAGTATGTATACCTATTGAATTCAGAGTCCGAGCGTGCACCCTGCCGTATGCGGGGAGGGAGGGGAGATGACGTCCTTTCATTTAACATACTCCTTAACTCACTCTACATACAGCTACACCAAGAATAGCTCTTACTCCAGGAAACTACAACGTAAACGTTTTAATAAAGATATCAATCTGTAGTAGGTACCTATAGAGTCTATAGTATTTCAAAGTATATGTCATAGTCATATATGTAGACTAACGATGCCATTTATTGCGGATCCAACGATAAAACTTCGAACAAAACAATTTTAATAATCTCCCGACACCATTGAATTGGATTGGTAACTGAAATCAACAAAAGACAAGAGCAACAAGTGATCACAAACAAACCCTCGAGAGGATCGCGCGAAGCCGTTCCGCCATTCAACCTCCCCACCATGCCACAAAGGTCTGGGGACAAAAAATTCGTTTCCCGCGAAACGAAAGGTCCCCGTTCAACTACCTGCATGAAAGACAGGTCGCCGCATAAGGCCCCAACGAGGTTGAATCTCCGCGACACCTCGATGCCGATGACACACCGCCCCCGCTATGTTTCAGGTGCCTAAAATTCCTGAGTTTGTCACTTATTTTTAGCAGCTGATTCGTCACATGGAAGTGACGCATAAGTAAAGTTAAATAAACGGCATCGTGAGGGCAGACAAAGCCTCTCGCGAAGCCATAGGTACGCTGTGTGTGTGTATTAATTAATCTTTTATCTTTTTTTATTCTGATCGGATTTCCGTAAATTCCTTTTCGTTCTCTTTAGCCTCATTTAATGTCTATAAAGATAATGTTAATTACAAAATAAACTTGTTCGCTATTGTTACATCGGGATCTAATAGCTTGATTGTTTACAAGTTAGATGATAAATCTGAAAATATTAAAAAGTAGGAATAGTAATCCCATAGACGCAGTGAAGGTAAGCAATTAAAAAGAACGTTAAAGTTGAACTAGTCCACCTGTTGCGGCACACCTGGCAGCGGCTCACATTAGGGGCAGCGTGCATCGCTCCATGGACCAATGTTTATCCTAACAACAAATATTTAACCCTTAAACAGGCCTTGGCCACCATATTTAAATTCAATAATGAACCTTATTGTAAGTTTTTAGTAGGTACATTGTCAGTTACTTTTATGTGGTCGATAAATCGTACTATGCCTGTTTAAGGGTTAAACTTTGCGTGACCGCGGCTCCGATGCATCCTAATTTAACGCTTCGGGGAAATTCTACTCGTTCGGACTTCGGAGCAGAACAAAAAGCCGATTATCCTTTTGTAAAGGCTTTAGATATAACTATAATTATAGGCGTTAAGACTAGTCGAGCGACTGTCTAGTAAAGTATCCGGTTTACCGTAGGTACCTTATTCGCTGGCGGCATCAAATCCTCTTCTATTACGGATGTTATCTCGCGTCGGTTAACATTTGTCTTCGGACTTGTATCTTCTAAAGCACTTTGAAGTCGTTCAACCACATTTGTCAACACTATACACGAAACTCTTAACTTTTTTGGATCTCCAATGCGATTAAAACTATCTTTGTTTCTATCTAATATAATTTACATTATTGATGTTAATATGTTTGTTGCGTTCATAATTATTTTTCCAAGTTTTATGTCAGGAATATTGATAGTTTTGTTTATATCGTCGACGAATTGAATTTTTTTATAGGACCGCTTTACACTATGACGCTAGAATGAACGCAAACAACATCGGCAGTCCGCCGTCGACCGACTGGTATAGTAGTAACGTACTAGCGCGTCGAGTCGAGCCAACTACCAGCATTGAGTCGAGTGGGAGGAGGAACACGCGACGCTAATATAATAACGCACAAGCGAGAGCGAGACGGCCTTAGACTTCTTCACGGGTACATCTATAAAGCAACTAATGAAAACTGTCCACAGGACTAATAAATCCTCACACAAGTCCGAATATTTACAATTTAACAGCATAATACTGGTTTTACCTGTACGGTCTGAACCCAACCGCGCGCCGATAAGGTAATTTGAATTCCTGCAGAGTGAAAAAGACAGAGGTTCTGTCAGACTATGCGTGCGTACCTACACGTAAAAGCCTTACTTGTATAGTATAGGAAAGAAAACGTTGATTTTAATGTGAATACGTTAACGGTCAATACAATTCATACTGGTCAAACAAGATTTCCTTACAACATTGATATATTGTTGCTAAGAATGTGAACCATAAATATCTAGGCCAACTTATTATGGCGGCGTGGGATTTTTTGACAAAAATAATAAATATTGTAAAACATACTAAGCTTTAGGAATACATGTGACGTACCAATTCATTCTTTACATTATAACTACATAATTTAAGCTTTCTACTCGAACCAACGCTAATAAAATGAAACAAAAGAGAATCAGCCTCGATCTGTTAATTTAATAAGCAAGCGCAGGCTATGCTAATAATGGCGATTCATTGAGCAACCCTAGTAACGGCCATTGCCGCAGAATACATAGCGACCTATAGTAGTTACCCAGTGATTCAGAAGTGGAGAACGCGACTACTCTTCTATTTGCCTTTCTTATTGGCGGTGGACAAAGGCTTCACTTTTACCAATTAGCTGGGCAACGCACGAACGACCACCGACAGCTACAGCGTTGGCTTTGTTTCCAAAAACAAGTGAAAATCTATTCGATATCGACACACTTACACTTGCTACTTGTTTCCGATGCTAAACGTTTCTTGTTTACTTCACAAACTACTAGAAAGAGTTTATAAAATGAATAAATTAAAGGCCGGACCTAAAAATACCGTTGTTAAGAAACTAGATCGTGATCACATTGCACTGATTGGTTTTTAGTTTTTAGTCAAAATAAAGAATTACTAAATGTAAATCTTAGGTAAGTAAGTACCTACCTATTAGAAAGTTAGAATCATCATTTTTATTGAGAGCCAAAGCTTAGCCGCTTAAATATCATGTAAATAATGTCTATTACTGTTGCAGATATTGTGTTACGTACGATTAATCAGTTACCGTGAAAAACTCCTTTGGTCTAAAATTTTGACCATCAAACTGAATAACTTTAACTATGGAGGCAACATCGAGAGAAAATTTAAAAATCTGTTTTTCCATGCATTTTAAAATAATCATTGATTCATCAGCTTTCGTAAAAGTATCAATAAACTGACCAGGGTTGAGTATTTTTTTACAATTATCTTTTTTCGGGACCAAATCCGAAAATTTCAGAAAAATCATAAAACCATCATGACTCGGTAACATTTAACATTTTCGACCACCAGTAACTCTAGTATGACCTCTTTCAAGGAATAGGTCGAATTACAGTATACACCCTGTATACAGGATGTAAGGAAAACTATCATTAACCTTTAAACCAGGACATACTCCACCCATCAAACTGAACAACTTTTACTATGGGAGCAAATCTGCCACACCAAAAAAAATCTGCTGTTCCATACTAAACTGCAATGCCTACTCGACTCATATGTATAAGTTGTTTTTTTTGTTCTGACATATTTGCTCCCGTAGTAAAAGTGTGGTTTAAATGTTAATGATACTTTTCCTTATCACTAAATATAATTTAAAGATTGAAAAATTAAGTCTCGGGCGGGACTAGAATCCGCACTCTTCCAAACCACTGCTGAAATTGCGTTTTCCAATTTCGCCACCGAGCCCTTTTCCTTACACTCTGTATTTTATGTTGACTCTACCTTAAAAGAGAAATGATAGCAAGCCAGCAATTTTCCTCAGATGTCACCGCGTGCCTCGAATCGTATAGTACTTGACTTGAGTCATTGGAAATCGGCCCATCATCGACTGACCCCTTTATCCGATGAATAATAATGACCTTACTTGGATTGTGTTCACGAAGTAGTCGCAAAACACCTTCAATTCGTCGCTAGTCTTACTAAACGACGTACTTAACTAACATTGAGGTGATTTTTCACAAGAAGCTTTTTTCGGTTGAGCGCTACGTATAAATTGCCAGTTACGTCTACTTGTCAAAGTCTAAGGTCAAAATGTGTTTTTTTTTGGTAACGCTCGAAGATACGTCGATTAGACCGATCGATACGTCTTGAAAAATAGATTCGCCCACAGTAAATAAGTCAGTTACGCCAAAAATTACAGATAGGTACGTCATTTAGTAAGACTAGCGACGTATTATACCTACATCCATCAAGTTGCTAGGTCGTTGCCCGATTCGTATACGAATTCGTATGCCATTCAATATTTCATCGAGTATTGACAGATCGGAACATTTTATTTAATATGGGTGATCAAAATAAATAATTATGAAATGTGTGCATTAAAGTTTCCGTCGTCGTAGGTACACTACATAATTATCAGGTACTCAATCTAAAAATATAACTGTCTTTCAGACGTAATTTTTGACTTTACCACCGCGTCGAAAGGTGTTCCGTTGCCGTTGTAGAGAAGATCAGTCCAACAAGACCAGACAAATTGGTAATCATCGAGTTTAGAGTAACCTTTTTTACAGAGGACTTGATTAACATGGGACCACAGACTTAAAAGAAGAACCAGACGTAATCTCGTCTAATGATGAGTGAAGCACCCATTTCTTTTGTGTGCGTGCTGTCACGCGGTACATAAGGTGACTTTTTAGTTGTTGTAGCACCTGCGCTTAGAGCTAGTGCATCTGTGTGAGTGTATGTCGATTGTAGAACAAACGAGATTGTAGTACCTTGCATGCTTCACATCTTTTTAGTGCAATATTCGGTCCATACCTATTTCTTTCAAGTCCGTGCATGGGACTTGAACTTTTTGTATGGCTAGTTTAGAATATCCTCTAGAATCTTATTATAATAGCGTATACAGTGCCCTACGAAAGATGTTGATCGACCTTACTGGTATACATGGTCCAAGTGTACCTACATATATTATTTTGCTGGAAAAGTACTAATAAGGTCAGCACATCTTTCATGGGACCCTGTTTACGCTATTATAATAAGATATGATAGGATATTCTAAACTTGCCAGACAAAAGGTTCAAGTCCCATGTTAAGCAACGCGGCTTAATAAGTACAGGTTTTTCAAGAGGATAATCAGACCATTCTATGTAACAGCAGATTTTTTTCGCGATTTCGACATTGTTCCCATAGAGAAAGTTGTACAGTTTGATAGTCTAAACGTCTTCTATACAAACCGTCAGCATAATATAGGTTGTAGGTATACTTTGCATTCAGTGTCTGTACCTACCCAGTATTCAACGATATTTTAACAAGTTAGTTCGTGTGCCGGGAGAATATCTAGCTTTAGATCTTCGCTTCGCGGGGTGGATTCCCGGTTATTAAAGAAAAATATTTTTTTTTTAGTTATGTTTTGCTTTTGAGTTCTTACAACTTTTTTACCCAACTGCGCCAGAAGGAGGGTTATTTCTATATCGGAACTAATCCAAGCGACTAACAAGAAACCTTGTTCAGTATTATGTAGATACCTGCTTCTGCTGGATTTTCTCTGTTCATTTACAATACTCTGTATAGGTACGAGTATACCTACCATCTCATGGCCATCAGCAAGAGCACTCAAACTTAAAACCCACCCTCTGCAACAATTGACCTTAAAAACGAGCCACGTCGCTCAAGCAAGCTTTTATATTGAACTAGTCTTTGCCCGCTACTTCGTCCGCGTGTATTTCAGAAAACTTCAGACTACTCCCCGTTGCACCACTCTAGGGGCTGATTACCAAAAAATCACCCTTAATCTGTAGATTGTAGAATACCTATGTATTCCAAAGATGATTCAATCTTCAGTGGATATCTATCAGTCAGTCCGTCAGTCACGCTCGGTACTGTTGTATATTCCTCTTTGAACGGAAAGGATAGGTCGGTGAATGTCAGAATTTCGAGCATGCTATGAATGTTGACGACATACCTACCTTTACCAGAGTCTGGTGAAAATCCGAAATATTTAATTGAGATTCAGACTTCCACCGGCGAATTTTAGCACACACCAAGACGATTCCGCGAATCTTACATAAACCAGTTCATAACCGAGGATGTCTTTGATCTGCGACTGGCAGCAGCTCTTCAGGATCTAAAAGTCAGAGCGAAGCAAGCTCGAGACAATATGATCAGATTGCCGCATTACAATCGAAAACAGAGCAAGCGAAGCGAGCTCGAGACCTGTAATATGATTATGGGTAAGGTCGGTCGTTACAATGAGATCTAAAACCAGCTCAATTGCTACACCTAGATTTTCATTGTTATTGAACTTTTTCGTTGATTAACCAAGTCAACAATCGATCTGGCGTGGTTGGTGTGTGTGTATGACAACATTAACTGGCGAATGTCCGTAAAAATGAAGCTAGTGTATAAATAAAAGAAGATCGTAGGCAAAGGTATCCATCCTAGTATCCATCGGATAACGAGAGAGTTGTGGTAATATTTAAATAGATTGTCTAGATTAGACCGTCCAACTAATCCACTCACGAAAATAAATCTGCATATTCTAGCCTTATGCTTTCGTCTTATTTCAGAATTTGCATTGCTCAGTGGTTATTTTTTTGGCACGCTCTCTTGGAGATAAAAGTCTGTGAAATCTATGTTTAGATATCAAGTGAAGCCAAAAATCGATCCCTGTTTAACCCTCTAACTCCCCGTTCGCTGCCATAGGTTGTGTAGGAAGTGATTGGTTTTCTTTACATTGCAATACCTGCTACCGGTTAATATTGACAGCAACAAGCACTTAAATTAAATGCTACCGGTTAATATTGACACCAACAAGCACTTAAATTAAATACTATCTCTTTCAAGTAGGTAGGTAGGTACGTGGATCCTAAAGGATATATATTCCAAGGATCAAATTCAATTTTCTTCTGTAAAAGTGCTATTAAAGTAATAATCATTACAGATTTTACAATAATGGAAGTTCCAGGAATGTAATTCCTTAGAATGGAAGTCCTTTACATTACATACCTAACCTAAGGAAGTCAGGTGGCATAGTGAATAAAAAAAGTTATGACTGCAACAAATACATTTCAAAGGTGAAATAATAGCAGTAATGTTGCAGTCATCGATTCCTGTTCATATAGAAAATATGCAATCCGCGGTAGGTGAAAACAACATGAAACGACAAACGTAGCTATTCTCGTAGCGGAGTATACAATGTATACAGTCTAGACGTTTCATTAAGCTCCGTCGACGCTACTATTGTCAAACTAGGTCCATTGTACAAACCTTTTATAGACAGACACCATGGGATGGCTGTGAATAGGAAACTGTAGACAGAACGTGTGCTCAGCACAAAAGAAACATTGAATATTACAAAAGGGCTGAAACTTCACTCACTTGTCTGGTAAAACAGTAACAGCAACAGTGTTACAAAGATTTCTTTTCCGCAATTTTTCATAATCGATTATATTAAAGTAGTTGTCTATTTCTGAAGGTGAATTTCGACCACTAAATTCCTCGACGCACTAAATAGGTACTTACTCTAACGATCGACATTTCTTTCGAGTTATTTAAAAGCACGTCCGTTGTACTTTAGTATAACTTCACTTGTACGCTTGCTTACAAGCGTACAAGTGAAGTTATGAGAAATGTCGATCGTTAGAGTACCTATTTAGTGCGTCGAGGAATGTTGTGGTCGAAATTCACCTTCAGAAATAGACAATACCTACGTTAATATAATTGATTATGAAAAATTTCGGAAAAGAAATCTTCTGTTTCATAGAAAACATCGACGGCTACCTACTCAATCCGAAAGTATGGAACAGCTGATTTATTTTATCTATTTCTAAGTTGTCTCCATAGTGAGAGTTTGATCGTGTGAAGCACCCCCTATGCCCCCTATGGTATGGTATGTTACATACCGTATGAAACGTATTTTATTGTAACACTAATAATCTTTTAGAGAGCAAAAAGAGCTAGGCAGCTCTTGTTTTTATGGCAATAACTCTTGTCTTCCATATTTGCGTAAGTATAATAGGTTTTTTCTTGTTTTATATAGAAGTAAATTTTCTTTGCGTTTTATAAGCGGGTAACAGATCTAAAAAATCATTAAAAATACCTCACAATCATATAAATAAAAGAGCAATCGATAGGTACCTACACCTACAGTATCGAATCGATAGTGTAGATGCAACGTAGACACAGAATGTAATAACGTAGGTAAATTGGAACGGTGTGATACTAGGCAGCTGACACTAATTGAATTCTCGATTCTAGATGAGCGACTACCGTGATACCTATTGGTTTAAACTCCCAATTTCCGACAGCTCGTCTAATTACGCCCTGTGAACCAGGCCTATACAGGGTGTACGGAAAAGTACCTAGCATTAACCTTTAAACCACATAGGTACTCCACCCACCCACTCCACATAGGAACAACTTTTACTATGGGAGGAAACCCGTCAGAACAAAAAAAAATCTGCTGTTTCATACGTTTAAGTCATGCGGCAGCAGGGAACAACAGATTTTTATTGCTCTAACAGGTTTGCTGCTAAAAATCAGTTTGATGGGGAGTAGGTATGTGGTTTAAAGGTTAATGATACTTTTACTAACACTCTGTAGGTATACAGGGTGAAATTGATGTCATTGTCATCCTTTTAAACTAAGAGTCCTTGCTTCGGTCGGTTTGCTCCAATAGTAAAAGTTGTTCAGTTTGATGGGTAGACTGTAGGGTAGACTCTTAGCTTGAAAGGGTGCCAATGATATCAATTTCACTCTGCATAACATCCAAGATATACGATGTAATGCAATGAAGTTCTAATAATGTTCCATTCCTGAAATCTTGTGTATTTTTCAGGATTCTGTACCTGAAGCTTAGAACGGGTTGAACTAGATTTTTCTTCTTTTATAATAAAATAAGCACTCGTCAGTGTATTATTGATATTGAGAGTTTTAAAAGACAATGCGGGTTTTTGTATGGAAGGTGGCGTCTTTTTTTTCAACTATTTTGTTGACGCGGCCACATCCAAACTTGTCTAGGTACTTTAGATCAGAATAAAGTACTTAACAAACAAAACTTGTTTTTACGTGCATATCTCTAAACTAAGTCCGAACGGAGATATAAAAGCTTGAAGTTGACAATATATTCATTAGGTTTACTTCAAGCCTTTAATCTCAGTTCGGACTGAGTTTAGAGATATACTTGTCATAACAAGTTTTCTTTGTTTCTTTATTCTGAACCAAAATACCTACTCAAGTTTGATAATGGCCGCGTCAAAAAAATAGACGAAAAGAAAAAGGCGCCATTTTTAGGCCATGGCTTTTGCATACTGCACTTTTTCACGACAAGTATTATCACTGACATGAAATACACATTGATGTTCACAAGAGTTTTCCTTTCATTAAATTTTCAAACATAATCTGTAACAGAGAAACATAAAGCGTTCCAACGTCGTTTTCACCGGCCGTAATGGCGATTTCCCACATTTACTCGCGGATGTTATGTATTAACGACTACATGGACGTGTAGTCATACTCGTATCGCAACTACAAACGCACGAAAATAAATTACAGCCGTAAGTATAGTGCTTTCATTTTACACGTACCTATACAGGGTGACATTAATATCATTAGCATCCGTTTAAACTAAGAGTCTAACCATCAAACTGAATAACTTTTACTCTGGGAGTAAACAGATCGGCGCAAAAAAAACCTGCTGTGCCTTCTCGACTCAAATGTATCTAAAAGCAATTTTTTTTTATGCTTTGGTCGGTTTGCTCCCAAGATAAAAGTTGTTCAGTTTATGGGTGCTCTTAGTTTAAAAGGTTGCTAATGATATCAATTTTACCCTGTAAACCCTAGTTTACCACACTGTGCCACAAATCTCCACGCTTACTTGTTCGGCATGACCGTCCCGTATAGAATCTTGCTGCTAAATAAGTTATCAAAGACTTGGAATAATGGACTGAATTTTACTTCTATTATCGAATAATACTTCTCCCCGAGGAATAGAGATGGTTATTGGTGCCTAAACTTATGTATGGCAGTGTTGACTAGCTGTGTATAACAGGAAGACGCATGAAAGTATAATGAATGCCGTTGAAATGCGTTCCATGCGAAGTATGTGTGGTGCTACATAGTATATTATGTTTATGGGTGCTACGCTGAGAAACAGTGAAAAATTGTGTGTTCAGAGTTTGATGTGAATTGAGAGAAGATGTTGTGACAAGAATAGAGAAAGGTGGGATGCTTCGTTGGTTTGGTCATATGTGGAGTGGATGGTGCTAATATGAGTGGAAGTGTCGGCAGAGGACGCCCTCGTAGGCCGTATTCTGATCAAATGGGTTGCATCCTACAAAAAGGGGAGGTGCGGAGTACTCGAGACCGACGGGCATGTATGAAGAGATGTATGGATGTGCATGAGGCAAAAGAGGTATGCAAGGATCGTAGTAGATGGCGCGCCCTGGTCTCTTCCTAGAATCCTGCCCCGCTGGGAAAGAGGCGTGACGTTGACTGTTATAGACAGATAGAATTGATTGGTAAGACAAAACTGTACGTAACGACACAAGAGAAAACAAAGCAGCATAACTAACTCCTATAACCAAAGAATCATTAAAGTACTCACCACTCCCAAAGATGAACGAGGCAGTCAAACATGACGCAGCCATGCTCGGTGTTCAGGCAGGAGGCAGCCGCGGGAGCCGCAGTCGCCATCTTCCTCACGCCAGACTCCGAATCATCCAATATAATTTCACTTTACACCACACTTGGTTCTATCGTTATAATCGGTATCCGAATAACGCCTAAGCAATTTTGCGAAGGTAATCTCTGGAAAGAGAAAAGTGCCAATTAGTCTTAATGGAGTGAACAGTGGGTGAAATGAGATGAAAGTGAAATTATAGATGTTGCTATTGTGGTGACAATACTGTTATCTGTAGGTATCGAGCTTATCAAAATATATTTGTTACGGTATGTAAGTTAATGATGAACATGAGATTTTAATTTATGATCAACTCATCATGACGCATGTGCAGAAACGATTGTGTAACACGGTTCTTGGATAAAAAAATAGCTTGCAGGAAAAACCATTTTCTATTTAATACCTACCAATCGATAAGAAGCGTTAACTTTACATACATTACAGGTAGGTATTCCTCGCTTTCAAAAAATCGTTTAATCTTTTAACTGAACATTAGCATTATTTCTTATTTGAAGATAGGTAAAAGATTCTTAGAATACCTGAGGGTAAATATTATATTACCTCTACCGTGAAATTGGTTTAGAGTGAACAGAATTTGTGGTGAAAGACAACGGCTCTGTTAATAGTAGTTTTGTGCTTTTGTGGTTAAAATAAAATGGAATGTAAATGTTTGTGGCATTATTGAGTAGTTATATAGGTTTTATCTATTAGGTACCTAGTAAATCAAATAAAATTATCATCACCTATTAGAAACCTACATTAATTTGGTTATTTTTCTTTTATTTTACTCTAGAACGATTTAACCATCGGTTCTCCTACTCTATTGGCTCTCATGTTCATTTATACATACATACTTACCTACCTTTAGTAATCCAATCATTTTAGAGTTTCCTTGTATGGACACCCTAACAATAATTCATCTTTCGCTGAAACTTTGCAGTGTGATAAAGTAAAGTAGATAAACCGATTATGGTTGACTAATAATCTAGGACCGGAAAAATTAAAACCTAGATTATTTGTCAACCGTAATCTATGGAAACTTTACTTTATCACACTGCAAAGTTTCAGCGATAGATGATTTATTGTTAGGGTCAAACCCTAAAATGATTGGACTAAGTATACTTAAGACATCCTACAAAATTAATTTGTACGTATTTAACGTTGAAACTTTGAAATTGTAAATGTATTATATGTGTAAAGACATTTTTTATGCCGAATTGAAAAACATGTAAGTAAGTACTTAAATTTCGAATTTGTTAAAACGTCACAATTTGTTACTAACATTTTATTATCAAACTACCTAAATTTAAATAGAACAAATAGAAAGGCGGCACCACAGTGTGTCTGTGCAAAGAATACCGATTTAGTTAGTTAGAGAACAATTAATAAACTACCAGTCTAAAAATGTGACTTTGTCTGAAATTGGATTGGAGCATGCTTCCTCTAGATATGTTCTTGAACAACCTAGATATGAGAATAACAACAGCTACCTACGTATTGTGAATAACATAGATATAGTGACGGTTTCTTGTCCACTTAGATATATAGCGTTATTGACGCGCAAGAAAGTCAATTGTAAGACAATAACAATAGACCCGTGTTGTCTGTTGTCACTGCAATGAGCGTTTTGCTCCATTTCTTCAGATGGTTCATGCCCGTGGCCCATGGTCTACATAGCCCACGATATACAAGTAGGTGCCCACTGAGATGTTATAACTATCAGAGCCTCGAGCCGTCTTAGACCAAATTGGTGTCCTGGGCACATGGGGCCCCATGTGGGTTGAGTTGTTAACAGGTAATAGAACAGAAAAGGAGTAGGAAATAAGGGGCCCCATGAATAGCGGGGCCCGCTTGGTACTTGCCCAGTATGCCCGTGGACAAAGATGGCCCTGGATATTTTTGTAGGTACCTATTTAGTAGGTAAGTATTAAAAACAAAGTTTTCTTGTTATTGTTACCGGGATAACTTGGATATTAAATATTTCTCGGTTATGATAACGTCAAAGAAGAAATAACGAGTAATAAATTAATTGGATAGAAAAACCATTACTCGATTGCGATGGAAGATAGCATGATAAACTAAAGGAATTTTCTTTGGCGCCTTTGTCGTAGGTACCTAACATTAATTTAATGTTCGCAAGAAAATTGTTTATCTATACTATGAGGCTTCTACTTTGACTAAATGAAATAAAGGCGGTAGATTCCCAACTTCTCATGGTTTGAAATGAACAATAAGTACCTAAGCAAACTATTTTTTTCCAAGCTTTTATATAACTTGCTTTACAAGTAACTATAATAGTTACAAACAAATCTTTCAAGTAATTTTTGAACCGTTCCCAATCATACACTTCAACCTATATCGTTGCCTTAGAGTGAAGACCTCGGGAATGAAATCTTGGTATTTTTTTATTATTACGTTTCTGTAAAGAAAATCTCAAAAAAAGCATGTCCTTATTTCACTCAAAAAATTATCTGGTACTCGCAATGCCATTTATAGCGTGTAGGTACCTACTAAGAATATACTCCCGAACTTACAAACATGTTATATATAGGTCGCAGTTTTTTCTTCTTCCTGAAAAATTATCTCTTTGCACTTACGAGTTCTTCACTCTAAGGCATTGATATATAAACCCAATGATGAAGCGATATTATTATTAAGTGCCTACTGCCTAGAGAAGCTGTTCTGATGATGGAGCTTTAAGGTTAGTAACAGGATCTCCGCTCTTGTTAACATAGACCCACGGAGACTGGGCTCGGTAGATTGGTCCCGATGAATAGTTATCTTACAAATGGTGATCAGGGTCTGATGATGGAGCCGGAAGGTCACAGGATCTCCGTAGCAGAGAACATTACGACCCACCGATTATTGCCGACCTAATTTACAACGAAGCTACATATTTAAGTAGGTACTCTACGATAGATCTAATTATATTAATGTTATCGAACGTTTTCTAACTAATACGTACAATTCAATAAAATACAGGGTGTAAGGGACAGCCCTTCGCAGACTGAAACTCAGACCATCAAACTGAACAACTTTCACTATGGAGCCTAACTCAGGAAACGCTAAATCCATCAAATCCCAATTTCGTAAATAATAATCTATGTAGGTTCTTGAGAGAACAGTTATCAGATGATCAGGCAGGGCGTGTGCCGCGACCGGCGCAGGCGACCCAGACGAACACAGTGAAAGTGTCCCTAACCAGCAGTTAGCGGTACTTCAGGTAACTCACTAGAGACACCATGCTTTTGTTCCGTTCGGGGGACTACTTAAACCGTAGAAAAAGTCTACTTATATAATATTAACCAACTATTCAATCAACTGGTATTCCGATATTCACATACTTCAACTATTTTAGCGCTCAAAGTACATTACACTTCCTTTGCATCGCTTATGTTCCTATACAGGGTGTAACAAAACACCCTAGTTATACTTTAGGGGGTGCTTCAGACCATGAAAATGAACAACTTTCACTGCGGACTCAACATCGAAATCGTGAAAAAAAAAACAGCTGTTCCATAGAAAACTGCAGTAGTTAACGACTCGATTAAAATGTATGGGACAGCTGTTTTATTTATTTTTTCTCGATGTTGGTTCTATAGTGAAAGTTGTGCAGTTTGATGGTCCAAACCGCCCCCTTTAGTATTACTAGGGTTTTGTGTTACACCCTGTATATGGGACACGGTGTGGGCATGGGCATACACGATAAGCGACGTTTCACCTGAGTATCATGACTTTATCTAACACTTGCAGTATTTTAGGTAACTAGGTTTTTTAGACATCTTTGCATCATTAATAACTAGGTACTTACCTACACTGCTACCGTAAACAAAAATCCTGATATACACGCCAGCAGTGCTAGCATGATACCCCGCGACTTCGAGTCTCTCTATACCATATCTCTATTTCAGCGCATCTTCGCCTCTGTCTCTACAGTAGCTAACATGATGCCCGCGACTTACGATGACGCGAGCTCTCAACTGTCATTCGTAGACTCTAGTCTACAAATGCGAGCATGATCACCGTTCGGTAGAGAGTAGATTACACACCGAGGAAAGTCTCAGATCTCATGTAAAAACAACGTTTAGCGCAGCGGGACTCTATACCTACGGGAAACTATACCTACTCACAAAATTTTAACGACAATCTCAAGAGAATCTCACAAACCATAGACAGAGATTCTAGACCGTGTTTTAAAAATAGAAAAAATAGAATTAAACTTCGTTTGTATGGAGCGTACTAACGGTTATCAGAACCTGAATATGATTGGTACACGTTCATACCTCAACTATTCAATCAATCGTAATGCAATTTGGTTTACAGATAGCCTATGGAGTGGAAGTAGTAAGGATAGGTGCCTAGTGCCGACCTACTCTTAGGGCCTGTTTCATCCATAGAGGTATTATACCAGGAATAGAGGAACATACAGCTGAGAGAGCGAGATGTACCAAGCGGCACCACTGTATAATAGAAAGAGATACGTGACGCTAGGCAATAGAGCCGTTTTTTTAGTCTCCAATTATTTTTACAATTCGGTTTCCGTGAATAATTGCGAATCTAAAGTGAAATCGTAGATAATTTATGAAATATACTGACACTACTTCATTAATTTATCCACAACTTCACGTTAGACTCAGAATTATAGACAATATTCGAATTTTTTCCTGCGAATAGTCTCCAAAAAAAGGTCTCCGACAGATATTTTGACACAATTTCATACAAAATATGTCAAACTATCTGTCGGATAAGCTAACAAGAACTTACCCAGAAGTGGTGAAACAGGCCCTAAATCTCTCACATTATTTAGCTCGATAGTTTTATAGCTAGGTAGTCACCACAACGAAAGCTTTTCTCTCACAGTCGTCACACCACTTGATGTACTATCGACCGCTGACGTTGGTAAACAGCTTTCCACGGCGAATACTCTTACATATTCCGTGGCGAAGGGCTAATACTACATAGGTATACAAGGTGTTACAAAAATACAAATAAACATTTAAAGGGGTGGTTTAGACCATCAAACTGAACAACTTTCACTATGGGACCAATATCGAAATCGCGAAAAAAAAATGTATGTTCCATACTCTACAAATCGACTAGAGCTAAAATATGTATGGGATAACAGATTTTTTTTTTCGCGATTTCGATGTTGATCCCATAGAGAAAATTGTTCAGTTTGACGGTCTAAACAACCCCCTTAAGAGTTTTAAATATTTATTTTTACTTATGAAACACCTTGTATACGCGAATTGGGACAGCTGGCACATGGCTGACACTAACAGCCTGTTTACTATTATATTTACACGTATATCGTGTCTTATTATCTGGCGTTGTTACGAAATCTTCTAATAATCTTCTAAATTAATAAAAATCTAATCTAAAATGTTATGTGATTCAAACATAATGTTTTTAAAAATTAATCTAATAAAAATAAAATAAATACTTAATTATTTCCAATACCTAGGTAACTACTTATGTTTTTTATTGTGGTCATGATAGAGAAATATTGACAATGTTAGATCGTTAAAAACGTATTAGGATATCGGAAAATGATGAAAATAATAGAATTCCTCGTAACTTCATAAGTAATAAGTCAATTATAAGTGGCATCGGGCTCACCCCCCGTCACACGGTAGGTAACTATTGTTTCAGATTTAACTGTAGATACAATGCAGTTAAATTCTGCACATACATTTATGATATTCGAAAGGTGACGTTTTAATTATTATGAAAGCAAAAAGTACTCTTATCGAATACATGGTCTGTTAAAAATTGTAACTGAATAAACCCACCGGACTTACAAGACTTTCCTTTTCCTCTACCTAGGTAGAAAGATTTACATTTGAGACGTTTCTTTAATATGATAATATTGTACAGTTGTGGTTATAAACGCGATCAATAAAATCAATTTAAATTCATAGCTATTTTCTCTCAAAGATAATAAGTTGCCTCTGGCGTATGGCGCCGGAAAGACCCCAGACTATGGATTTGGCACGCGTCGAGTTAAGATACGAGGGTGCCCGGGTGGCAAGGCATGCCACACTCACGGCCAATGCACAAATTAATTCCGCATTTGGATATTCCTTCCTTACATTCAAAACTGCAGCATTATTACTACAATTTAGAGGCAGAATTTTCTTAAATTAGGAATGCAAATAACTAGTTACGTGCGAGAAGGTATTGAGAACCAGTCAATGATAACTTAGAACTAAATTATATTAACATTTATCTAAAAAACTCGAGTTAATGTTTACCTGTTGTAGGTTTTACGGCTTGCTATTCTTAGATTTGAATATTACTTGGATCTGCACCGTTCTGTTCTCAGATACAACAGCTGCTGTGGTCTAGCTATCATGTTACTGTACCTACCTTTACATATAAGCTCATTATAATGTTTTCCCAATAGCGGCAGCGGTAACTGGGTCATCAGACCGTGCTAATAATTACTACACTTACCGACTCCTTCCTAAAAACGATTCTGCGTCGCACTCGATTGTGTTGGTGTCAGCTCCATAAATTTTTTTTCTTCACTACAATTTACGAGGTAAACGAAAAAGACGTTGAAGGTTAATCAAGGAACATACTTTAGTACTAATAAGGGTTAGAAAATTATTTGAGATATGCAAAAGCAGTGTTGTATCGATTGGGCGGCGCGCCGCCGCGCGTTCTATGGCGGAATGAGAGCCGCCACCGACCGCCACCCCCTGTTCACCGGCCACGGGACAATTGCGCGCGTTTTCCACGTTTTCCCGCCACCGGCGTCGTTGGGGGTGGTTCTAAAACTCGGACGAATCACGTTGCGCAGCACATATCACATTCTGTTTGAAGTAGAGCCGTGTCAACCCGGCGAGACTTGCTCTCTGTATCTTAGAGTCAAAACTTTCCAGTTTCCATCCTACTCTTACCTGAATGTTTGTTAGCTGTGTGTACGCTATATATCTATTAACCGAATAAACCACAGACTAAATATCAGCGTAAGGATATTTTGTTTTTATTAGGTAGGTAACTACGGAATTCGTTTTCATCACAATTCACGACTCTATCTACACCTCCGCACTACCAGCTACTAGTAATTTTCTATTATTGTATTACTAACATAAGACTAATTATAGTAGATTACACACCGAGGGCAGGAAAGTAAGAAAGGACTCAGATCTCATGTAATTGTTCATCATCAAACATATTGTGATCTGAGGCTTTCTTATTTACTGCCCGAGGTTAGTATACTGTTTTTCTCCTCGACGGAGGTGGAAAGCGGCAACTTAGTTTAGCGATAGGTAGAAATATATACCAACTCGATTATTTAGGACCTAAACCATTATGACACAGGGTCCCGCAGTCCCGCTGCATATACGTATATCAGCGGGACGACAATTGACACTTTCCGTACGGAGGGGAGAAAAAAATAAAATATCATCAATATACCTACTTAATAAATATGTGACATATATCATAATACATTTACATACTTACCTACTTGGTTGTTATGATTCTAATTCAAGAAAACATATTTTAGCCGCACCAGAAATATTTTAGGAACGAATAAAATAGTACCAAATGTATGTACATAATGTATAGTTGTCGTTGTCATAATTCATTTATAACATTCTATTAAAAGCAGGCACTATACATATACAACTGCGATCGTATAGACCATTTAGACAAAGTTGTGGACAAAAGATAAGTACTTTTAACATTAATAAAATTGAAAGTTGGAAAACTTATATAAGTACGTAGAACATAAACATAGGGTCGTAGTCCCTCAGGGTTGGGGTTGGTTAGGGAGCGCGCCCCTCTCCCCACGGCCGTGCCGGGAGGGGAGCATGTTTCCAGCGAGTTTTCACAACAAGTTGTAGGTGCACTAACACTGAACGAAGTACGTCCTTACACTCGTCGAGCTGAGCACCATAATTACAGCTAGGAGCCTGACAAGTCTGCTGCATTTTTTAAAGTAAATTGAAGCAGTACCTATAGCGTAGCATGTTTAGAATTTTTCTTTTAGTATGAGTTAGTAAACTATTAGGTACATGAAATGTGGCGAATCAATCATACGTACTTACTTACATACATAAACTCACGACCATAATCCCTTTCACGATGGTCAGAATCTCAATTTTTAAGCATGCAGTTGTACCAATGTTCACTTTTAGCTCAATGAAAGTTTTACGATGGCATGACGTGTCAGGTGGTGACAGGGGGATATCCTCTCGCCCACTAAAACACTGCACAAGAAACCCTTATTATCCCTTAGTCGCCTCGTACGATACCCACAGGAAGAAATGGGCTGGTCCATTCTAAACCGAAACCACACGGCTCAATCATAATAGTGGAAAATAGTTTACGTACAGCTTGGCCAAAAAGAGTAGAAATTAAATGAGGGCGCTGCATCCACGCAAGAACGTCAAAATCACGCATAACCTGGCAACACAACCATACTCAAATTTTAGTTCCACCTGTCACCACATTCATGACTTTATGGCCAAGCTATACATTAAAATATGTAGGTATCTATCAACATAAGCTCACGACTGGATTGCTAAAGAGCGTTTTTCCAGCAATATTCCTGGGGATCGCTAGATGGCGCCACAGAGCTGTGCCAATCTACAGGGTGTAACGAAACAACCTTGAAATTAAAGGGGTAGTTTAGTTAGACCACCGAACTGAACCACTTCCACTATGGAGTCAACAACGAGAAAATATGCGAAAAATCTGCTGTTTCCAGCGAACTACAATACTATGTTATGTGGCTGTTTCATACAAAACTGCAGTACGTACCTACTAGACTCCAAACAGTTCCCCATAAATCCCTACCGCAGTTAGGTATCGCAGTAGGTTTTTAACAGGGAGGTTTTTTATTTCATCTGGAGTCAATACCTGTTTGCCAAGTTGAATACTTCGTTTGTACAATAGACCACAATCGCAGAGAATGTGCAGATTTCCTCCCTGCAAAACCTGATTGAAAACATTGACCTGCTTTATTGAGTTTGCAGTGACCTGTGAGTGATCTCACTACACTATTGTACATAAATTGTCTTTTTTAAGAGCTAGTAGGCTGTTCGTATGTTTGCGATTATACCCTTGATAAGTGCTTTGGAGTCATTTACGCCTGGAGAATTTCTCCATGAAGCTATACTTATGCAATGCAATGCTTCCCGGGTTAGACTTTTATGTTGATTTAGCGTTGTTTCACACTTACCACAACCACAACACGTGGGCGGGCGGTTATTTTGTATTGAAATGAAAATGAATATAAGAATTCACACGTAACATTTTGCCGTCGTTATCGACTGCGTGGGTGATATACCGACCACATCGCAACCACCAGCGACACCGAGCACTAGCGGCCGGCCACATCGCAGACTCAACGTTGCGTCGACACAACGACAGTAATGCGCGCACGCCTGCGCTCTCCCCCTCATTCATGCTGCGTTGTACTGAGGTGCCGCGTGCAAAGAGAATATACCTGTCTGTCCGCAGATGACGTAAACACATCGCAACTACTAGCGACAACGCAACCACGTCGACATTTTGTCGGTACCACAACGCAACTGCAAAATGCTGCAGCGACACTGTTCACACGTAACCATTGCTCTACCACCTTTTGTCGCTGCGATGTAGTGTGGTTGTGGTGCGTACGTGTGAAACAACGCATATATCGTCTTTTAGGTCTCGTTTTGAAATGGGTTGTCAAGTCAAGTAATATCGCTCACTAAAATTGAACTGTTTCTTACTTTGTCCCAAGTCGAATTATTCTATGAAGATACTCTAATTAATACCCTTTTTGGCGCTATCCTTGTTGTAATGTCCAATCTAAATCTTATATAAGTACAGGATTTATTCAGGTTCACCAAAAAAAATCTAGATCCATCAAGATAATGAAACATAGCCCGAAATAAGAACAAAATTTTTGTATGAAAGGACAAAATATAAATTTTTTGATGAATCAATGTTTAATTTGTTTAAGTTGTGTTCATTGATTTGAGGAATAATCATCGATTATGATTAAATGTACTCGTAAACTGCCCTATTGCTGTTTTGGAATATGTGTTATACATGATAAACTTTTAGTCAGTCAACGGCAACTTTAAGCATGAATTTTACTCGTCAAACTGAACCAATCGGCTGTTTCATACAAAAATACTTGGTTAAAGTTTTCGTACTGAGTATCAATTTATCAATACAACATGTTAAAATAAATTTCAAATAAAATAATTACATTTATTTTAAACAGTATAAAAAATATTTTACTGACAATATTTACGTATTTAGTTAAGAATAGAATAGATGTATTTATTTTAATAATAATTGTATGATAGAATGGTGATAATGATAATATGTACATACATACCTACCATGCATATTAAATCTACAGAAATACGTCGCCTAATTCTATAGGATATTATACAAAAGTACATTATAACTCTTCTACATTAATCATAATGAATGATGATGATGATTTTATACATTTTGTATTAGATAATATACAATATACATATTGTAGATTGGATAATATGTTTGATACATTCGCTTAAGCTTATACATATAAACAGAGTGTATAGTAAGTAACTGTTGTATCGGATCCTTACCATTGTAGCTAGCCAATTGGGTGTCCAAAAAGGCGCGATATGTTGTGACAAGAATAGAGAAAGGTATGCTTCGTTGGTTTGGTCATGTGTAGAGGTTGAGTGAGTGACAACAGATGTACGAAAGAGATATATGATGCTAATGTGTGAGTGTAAATGTCGGCAGAGGGCGCCGTCGTGCTGTGATCATATCGGTGGTAGCGTTTTACAAAAGGGGAAGGTGCGTAGTACTCGAAACCGACGGGCATGTATGGATTTCAATGACGCGAAAGGGGTATGTAAGGGTCGTTGCAGATGGTGCGCCCTGGTCTCTGCCTACCGCACTGGGAAAGAGGCGTGATGTTATAGATAGATTGATAGATGGTAAATGCTTTTACTGAATATAAATGCTATCATTTCATCTCGAAAACATTTATACGCCGACGCCTCTGACTTGTCAGTATAAATGTGACTATCCCCTCAGGGAATATAGTCGTGAGCATATGCTATGCTATGGCTACCTTCAATAAGCTATGAGTGAGCATTGTTACTACTGTGTGCAAGACAGCTGATATTTGTAGCAATGTTTCTGGCCACCCCTAAAGAGATTATGGTCGTGAGTGTATAAATATGTTATATATGTATGTATGTGAATCATTTGCCCTCAAAACTACATATTTGTTGTTTAAATCATGTCTGTAGGTCACTTTTTGACTTTTATGACTTTAGAGGAAAACTGGTACGAAATTAAGAACATTATAAACTGTACCCGAACTGTTTGATCCATTTTAACCCATCCTTGCTGCTTCCAGCAGGTTTGTACTCCAAACCAATCCAGTCATTATATCCGTTGCTTTCCAAAAGACGCAATATGTACTTATAATTGATTTCCCCAGCTGTGTCTGGTTCATTGCGGTGTGGTACTTGAGCAATCTGCAAAGATATAAATATAAAAATGTACCTAAATAAGGTGAAATTGATATTATTAAGTAAGAAGTAATATATTATTGATTAAGAAGTAGTTTAAACCTCGGAACTGACTGTTACACATTTCCTTTTCTTCAATAATCATAATATTTTACAGTTATTGCAAGTAAAATTCACGATAACCCAGGATCACCCAAGGGTTATCGTGAATTTTGCTTTCCTTTATTATCGAAAAATGGATAACAATTTGACTTTGAGCTATACAGGGTGAAATTGATATCATTAGAATCCTTTTAAACTAAGAGTCTACCCATCAAACTGAACAACTTTTACTATGGGAGCAAACCAATCGGTGCAAAAAAAATCTGCTGTCCCATACTAAACTGCAGTGCCCACTCGACTCAAATGTATGCAACAGCTGATTATTTTTTTGCTCCGATCGGTTTGCTCCCGTAGTAAAAGTTGTTCAGTTTGATGGGTAGACTAATATTTGATCAAAGCAGCTGTAATATTTAAATTAAAGCCTGACCAGAAATATAGAAAACCTGGTTTGGGGGCGCTGGAATCAACTATAACCTTTAATGTCAATGTTCCAGGTACAAAAATTCGTTCCGATGATTTTCCGCAACATGGCGAGGTTTTTTATTTTTCTGGTCAGGCTTTAATAACTTCTACTTTTTAATCTCCACTGAAATGACAAATGAATGTGGAGGAAGCTAGGGAGATTTGTCAGGATCGTAGCAGGTGGCGTTCCGTTGTCTCTGCCTACCCCAGTGGGAGACAGGTGTGAGAATATGTATGTATGTATGTAGTCTCAACTTTTAGAGAAGATTTTTTTTCTCTTTAAAATAATTACGGTCAATACGGCTTCTAGTTTTCGTAATAAAGTCTTTATTCTAATCCCCAGATACGCCACCTTTCTTTGAAATACCAAATTTTTCTTTTTCATTTAGAGCAGGATATTCGATAATAATTAGTTCTTAATTAAAATCGAACAATAATTTTAACACTTTTAAGAACTTGAGTTATAGCATAATCTTCATCTAGGGTAGGATGAATGATGCAATGCAAGCTCAATATTATAACATCACTATAATTTGAAAAGACACAAGGAGGACATACACATACAGTTCACAATATTAATGTTCACTTAGTGCTCATTTTAAATCTGTATAGATATTAGCATTTTTAATATGTGGACGAGACATGTATAACGAACGACACCCACCACGAAATGAAATGACTATGAAGATGTGTCTATCTTCATCATCATCAGCATCACAGCCTGTCTTCGTCCCACTGCAGGGCACAGGCCTACCCTCAGGGAGGGTGTATGGGCGATAGTCCACCACGCGTGCCCAATGCGGATTGGTAGACTTCACATACCTACGCGTTGCAATTTCTTCTTCAGCGTATGCAGGTTTCGTTCATAAGTAAGTAAACTCATTGGTACATGGCATGTGGTCCAAGCGGATACGCACCCGGACCTCAAGATTGAGTTTCCATAGCTCTCCGCAATGCGCCACCGACGCTCCGCCACAACTTAAAAGCTAATAATTAGCTATAAACATACCTGAACATGTCCCACGTATGGCATCAGGTTCTTAATATTGTGTGATAGATCACCACTAATGTGTTGCAAGTGGAATATATCAAGCTGCAACTTTAGATGGGGGCTGTCTACTCGCTTTATTATGTCAACCGCTGAAATGTTTGTCAGAGTTAAAGTACACAGACATCAAACCTGCCCTACCAGCTCATATGTTGTTTACGGGCATACAAATGGTCTGCCATGATATTGAGTATGCTCACAAATATATTACCCGAGCAGTCAGAAAAATAAAAAGCACAAGCTCTCGCTCAGAATGTTCGGTACCACACCACCACAAAACCACCACCACAACATATTAACTCTCAAAAGAGATCCGCTTTCCCCAGGACTGTTAGCTAGAGGTTTTAATATTTATTGTTTTAATGTAGAGCGCAATCACTAAATAGGTAGGACAAACAGACAGAGGGATGGACGGACAGACAGACTGACGGATGGACGGACAGCATATGCTTATGAATAGGGTCCCGTTTTTATCCTTTGGGTACACAATAAAAAGTCATTGGTACAAATCAACATGGGCCGGGATCAACTGTCACCCGAAGGTGAAGCTACTCTCCAATCTATAAAGGAGAAAGGAAAAAAAAAATTTCAATTCTTTCTTACCTTTAACATAATCACTCAAGAAGTATTTAGGTACAGAATGTTGATTGATTGGCTCTATAACACCTAAAAGGTTTTCCACCTTCAATGCATCTGCTGCATACCTAAGATTGTTTTCATAAGTCTCCCAGTTAGATGATGTGACATTATCCAGTTTTCCTGCCATAATGTGTATTTTCTTTGCGTTAACAGCCTTTGCGTAGTCAATTGTAATTCTCAAGTTGTCTTTGAATACATCTTCTTTGCCTGGTACTGCAGTCACACCTAAATCGGCATCTGTAATATTAAATAAGTACCTACATAACAAAATATTGCATGGTCTGAAACAAAAAGATTTAAAAACCAGCTAAGTGTGAATCGTTATGTTTACCTAAGGTTCCAAACTGAAATATTTACCAAAAACACATTTATCTCCAGGGCCCAGACAAAGTATCATTCAGGATCTTTTATAATGCGCACAGCCGAGGAATGGCCCTGTAAACTTTCAATTAAAAAAGGGCCCCGCTGGCACAGTACAGATTTATTTCGTTATTTTCTCATTCATTTGCAAAGTTAGAAATTTTTATGTTTATAAATCGATTGGTAGAAATACATACCAACTTGATTATTTAGGTCCAAAACCATTATGACACAGGGTCCCGCTGCGTATACGTATATTGCCTGCCTCAGTATTTCCCATGGAGTAAGAGGAGATGTCATATCGGCTTGTTTCTATAGAAAATTATGTCGCCGACAAAGGGGGTGAGGGGAGACCAAAAGCATTAGGGGAGCGTGTAATTTCTCTATGGTATACAACAACCGCAGTACAAACTTGTGCCCAGTTGGTGGTTTCAGTGCTAACTTTGATACACCATCTCTACCAAGAGGAGCGTGTAATTTCTCTATGGTATTTCCGAACGCTTACAACCCGAATTCCTTTAAAGTATGAGTGAATAGGCTTCTTCTGGGTAGGCTCGCTACGTCTTTGTCCGTAGGATTGAGGTCAAGAGCAAATGGGTAATAGATAAAAAAAAAATACTACACCTGTCTTCAGATTCATTAAGACCTGGTCAATGCCAGCACTTTCCTTGGCCTGTTTCACTTGTTCCAATGTATGGCCAATAGGGAATGCAGTTTCAACTGCTTTGAAGCCAGCATCTTTCGCCAGGGCATACCGTTCTAATATTGTGGGTGCTTCCGCGGTGAACATGAAGCTAAGATTCGAGCAGAACTTCATCATTGATGAGTGTTATCGACTTGGCAACTTGGCACTATCAAATTGAATGATATATAAACAAGTAGATTTTACGCTTCTGTATTTAAATAAGTTACGTGCAAGCAAACAAACATTACGATAACAACTTGTTATCACTGAACAAGTAATCACTTGCTTGTTATCTCTCTTGCTTGCACCTTATCAGACCACAACTTAAAAAATACAACAACCAACCACAGAGCCCACAGAGCATATACGCAAAAACCGCAAAAACCCACCGCAGTTTATTATCAATGAAAATGTTGTCAAGTGAAATCTAAGAGTATGTTATCCCCGTAGAAAGAGAGCGTAAGCGAAAAATACTTCGCCTATGGTTATCCCTGCAGTGCTAGTATGATACCCCGCGCCTTCGAGTCTCTCTATACCATATCTCTATTTCAGCGCGTCTTCGCCTCTGTCTCTACAGTAGCTAACATGATGCCCGCGACTTACGATGACGCGAGCTCTCAACTGTCATTTGTAGACTCTAGTCTACAAATGCGAGCATGATCACCGTTCGGTAGAGTTTGTGGCTCTACGTTTACGCAACGAAATAAGTTAAAGAACGAATGATTTTGGGGCAGCTCTAATCACCGATTCGGTGATACCCTATTCAAATTGATCGATTTAACCGTATGGTAACCCAGCGAACCCGGGCCGCGACTTTGCTTTCTCTTGGTAGAGTGGCTGACGAGCTGTCAAATCATGCTCATTGTCATTTATCTCGCGATGGTGAGCATGATTTGACAGCTCGTCAGCCACTCTACCAAGAGAAAGCAAAGTCGCGGCCCGGGTTCGCTGGGTTACCATACGGTTAAATCGATCAATTTGAATAGGGTATCACCGAATCGGTGATTAGAGCTGCCCGGAAATCATTCGTTCATTTACTTATTTCGTTGCGTAAACGTAGAGCCACAAACTCTACCGAACGGTGATCATGCTCGCACTTGTAGACTAGAGTCTACGAATGACAGTTGAGAGCTCGCGTCATCGTAAGTCGCGGGCATCATGTTAGCTACTGTAGAGACAGAGGCGAAGACGCGCTGAAATAGAGATATGGTATAGAGAGACTCGAAGTCGCGGGGTATCATGCTAGCCCTGCTGCTGATGTTATTAATATGTACAATAAGTACTTTTTATTTTTAATCGAATGAGCGTTTTTCTTTTTGTTTTCTAGGGGATCGATAGATGGCGCTACGGTCTGTGCAAAGAAACGTCAACATTTCAAAAAGTGTTTCTTTAAAATAATAAACAGTGAAAAGATGATCAAGAAGACGCCAACGCATCTTTTAATGACATATTTCATTATTTACTAATCATTTTAATCGAAAATTCGAAACTTTTACGCCTGACATGGCTGAATGGGCTCGATCCCATGGCATTAAAAAAAAAAGGCAGGCACAGAATGAGCGTTTTTCTTTTTGTTTTCTAGGGGATCGATAGATGGCGCTACGGTCTGTACGAAGAAACGTCAACATTTCAAAAAGTGTTTCTTTAAAATAGTAAAGAGTGAAAAGATGATCAAGAAGATGTCAACGCATCTTTTAATGACATATTTCATTATTTACTAATCATTTTAATCGAAAATTCTAAACTTTTACGCCTGACATGGCTGAATGGGCTCGACTCCTTGGCATTAAATAATAAAAAAAAAAAGGCAGGCACGGACTTGACCAGATTTTGACAGGATCTCGCTTACGGCTCTATGGGGCGATAAACATGTCATCTGTCGAGTTTTTTAGGAACTAAATTTAAAAAAGAAAAGAAAAACGCTCATTGACCAGCATAGCTAGCATGCCGCAGTGATACAGCGCTATCACACCTTCGCTCCCTTTCTATTTGCGTGCGAACGAACGAGATAAAAGACGTGATACAGCCGTATCACGTGTTGCATACTACGAGGGCTGATTTTGACAGGATCTCGCTTACGGCTCTATGGGGCGATAAACATGTCATCTGTCGAGTTTTTTAGGAACTAAATTTAAAAAAGAAAAGAAAAACGCTCATTGAAATTGAATTAAATAACCTCAATCAAATTGAATGAGTTTTCTGACTTTTCTGACAGCTAGTCACACGTAGTTCAACATACCGGCGATAGATGGCGACGGCGTTGACCAGAGAGGGGTCTGATTATTGATGATTAAACGAACTGGCATACATTACACGGTAGGTTTTGCTGTCAGTTTTGCCACAGTCACGGCTGTGACTGATGAATAACCTACCGTGTAATGCGTTGACTGATGGTGACTGATGGTTGCATGACGAAAATCTAGATTTTCATCATGCAACCATCAGTCATGACTTTTGAGTGAACGTGAAATCGCATTTCGTCAATCACCGTCAGTCAGCGCGCGGACAGCGATGGAGTCGGACATGATATATACTCCCCGTAGTGCATAGGAGGTGCGCCCCCTAGCTCGTGGGGGTGATTAGGGGGTGCACCCCTACTATGTAGGGGGTTCGTAGGGGTGATTAAGGGGTTGTGTAGGGGTGATTAGAGGGTGTACCCCCTAGGGCGTAGGGCTTATTAGGGGGTGCAGCCTAGCTCGTGGGGGTGATTAGGGGGTGCACCCTCTAGGAGGTAGGGGTTATTTCGGGGTGCACCCCCTAGCTCGTAGGGGGTGATTAGAATTTGCACCCTAGCTCGTGGGGGTGATTAGGGGGTGAACCCCCTAGCTCGTGGGGGTGATTAGGGGGTGAACCTCCTAGGACGTATGGGTTATTAGGGGTTGCAACCCCTAGCTCGTAGGGGGTTATTAAGGGTTGCACGGGTTGCACCCCCAACTAACACCTTATTAGTATCTTGGTAGTAGGATGTAGCATTTCTTTTAACACGTTTTTTACTCAATATATCGCAATCAAAATTCCAATACAGGCTTTTCTTTTATGAATATCTGTCTGTCTGTTTAGGTTGCCTGGAAGAAATCGCTTTTCAGCGATAAGACCGCCTTATTTGTACCATTATCGTTTCTTTGTTTCCTTTTCTATGCTGTATTTGTGTTTTGGTGTAAATAAAAGTATATTTCATTCATTCATTCATTCATATCCATACTGTCTTGCGTGAACACGTCGTGTATCCTTTGTGAAATTTTGAGCATGACTGACGGTCAGTCAGAATGACTGTGTAATGTGGCTACTAATTCCATCAGTCACCATCAGTCACCATCAGTCAAACGTCATTCATGACTGATGGTTTTGACTGACGCTAAACCTACCGTGTAATGTATGCCTAAGGCCCCCATTACACGGTAGGTTTTGCTGTCAGTTTTGCCACAGTCACGGCTGTGACTGATGAATAACCTACCGTGTAATGCGTTGACTGATGGTGACTGATGGTTGCATGACGAAAATCTAGATTTTCATCATGCAACCATCAGTCATGACTTTTGAGTGAATGTGTAATCGTATTTCGTCAATCACCGTCAGTCAGCGCGCGGACAGCGATGGAGTCGGACATGATAGATGCTCCCCGTAGTGCATAGGAGGTGCGTCCCCTAGCTCGTGGGGGTGATTAGGGGGTGCACCCCTACTGTGTAGGGGGTTCGTTAAAAAAAAAAGGCAGGCACAGAATGAGCGTTTTTCTTTTTGTTTTCTAGGGGATCGATAGATGGCGCTACGGTCTGTACGAAGAAACGTCAACATTTCAAAAAGTGTTTCTTTAAAATAGTAAAGAGTGAAAAGATGATCAAGAAGATGTCAACGCATCTTTTAATGACATATTTCATTATTTACTAATCATTTTAATCGAAAATTCTAAACTTTTACGCCTGACATGGCTGAATGGGCTCGACTCCTTGGCATTAAATAATAAAAAAAAAAAGGCAGGCACGGACTTGACCAGATTTTGACAGGATCTCGCTTACGGCTCTATGGGGCGATAAACATGTCATCTGTCGAGTTTTTTAGGAACTAAATTTAAAAAAGAAAAGAAAAACGCTCATTGACCAGCATAGCTAGCATGCCGCAGTGATACAGCGCTATCACACCTTCGCTCCCTTTCTATTTGCGTGCGAACGAACGAGATAAAAGACGTGATACAGCCGTATCACGTGTTGCATACTACGAGGGCTGATTTTGACAGGATCTCGCTTACGGCTCTATGGGGCGATAAACATGTCATCTGTCGAGTTTTTTAGGAACTAAATTTAAAAAAGAAAAGAAAAACGCTCATTGAAATTGAATTAAATAACCTCAATCAAATTGAATGAGTTTTCTGACTTTTCTGACAGCTAGTCACACGTAGTTCAACATACCGGCGATAGATGGCGACGGCGTTGACCAGAGAGGGGTCTGATTATTGATGATTAAACGAACTGGCATACATTACACGGTAGGTTTTGCTGTCAGTTTTGCCACAGTCACGGCTGTGACTGATGAATAACCTACCGTGTAATGCGTTGACTGATGGTGACTGATGGTTGCATGACGAAAATCTAGATTTTCATCATGCAACCATCAGTCATGACTTTTGAGTGAACGTGAAATCGCATTTCGTCAATCACCGTCAGTCAGCGCGCGGACAGCGATGGAGTCGGACATGATATATACTCCCCGTAGTGCATAGGAGGTGCGCCCCCTAGCTCGTGGGGGTGATTAGGGGGTGCACCCCTACTATGTAGGGGGTTCGTAGGGGTGATTAAGGGGTTGTGTAGGGGTGATTAGAGGGTGTACCCCCTAGGGCGTAGGGCTTATTAGGGGGTGCAGCCTAGCTCGTGGGGGTGATTAGGGGGTGCACCCTCTAGGAGGTAGGGGTTATTTCGGGGTGCACCCCCTAGCTCGTAGGGGGTGATTAGAATTTGCACCCTAGCTCGTGGGGGTGATTAGGGGGTGAACCCCCTAGCTCGTGGGGGTGATTAGGGGGTGAACCTCCTAGGACGTATGGGTTATTAGGGGTTGCAACCCCTAGCTCGTAGGGGGTTATTAAGGGTTGCACGGGTTGCACCCCCAACTAACACCTTATTAGTATCTTGGTAGTAGGATGTAGCATTTCTTTTAACACGTTTTTTACTCAATATATCGCAATCAAAATTCCAATACAGGCTTTTCTTTTATGAATATCTGTCTGTCTGTTTAGGTTGCCTGGAAGAAATCGCTTTTCAGCGATAAGACCGCCTTATTTGTACCATTATCGTTTCTTTGTTTCCTTTTCTATGCTGTATTTGTGTTTTGGTGTAAATAAAAGTATATTTCATTCATTCATTCATTCATATCCATACTGTCTTGCGTGAACACGTCGTGTATCCTTTGTGAAATTTTGAGCATGACTGACGGTCAGTCAGAATGACTGTGTAATGTGGCTACTAATTCCATCAGTCACCATCAGTCACCATCAGTCAAACGTCATTCATGACTGATGGTTTTGACTGACGCTAAACCTACCGTGTAATGTATGCCTAAGGCCCCCATTACACGGTAGGTTTTGCTGTCAGTTTTGCCACAGTCACGGCTGTGACTGATGAATAACCTACCGTGTAATGCGTTGACTGATGGTGACTGATGGTTGCATGACGAAAATCTAGATTTTCATCATGCAACCATCAGTCATGACTTTTGAGTGAATGTGTAATCGTATTTCGTCAATCACCGTCAGTCAGCGCGCGGACAGCGATGGAGTCGGACATGATAGATGCTCCCCGTAGTGCATAGGAGGTGCGTCCCCTAGCTCGTGGGGGTGATTAGGGGGTGCACCCCTACTGTGTAGGGGGTTCGTAGGGGTGATTAAGGGGTTGTTTAGGGGTGATTAGAGGGTGTACCCCCTAGGGCGTAGAGCTTATTAGGGGGTGCACCCTAGCTCGTGGGGGTGATTAGGGGGTGCACCCTCTAGGAGGTAGGGGTTATTTCGGGGTGCACCCCCTAGCTCGTAGGGGGTGATTAGAATTTGCACCCTAGCTCGTGGGGGGTGATTAGGGGGTGAACCCCCTAGCTCGTGGGGGTGATTAGGGGGTGAACCCCCTAGGACGTAGGGGTTATTAGGGGTTGCAACCCCTAGCTCGTAGGGGGTTATTAAGGGTTGCACGGGTTGCACCCCCAACTAACACCTTATTAGTATGTTGGTAGTAGGATGTAGCATTTCTTTTAACACGTTTTTTACTCAATATCGCAATAAAAATTCCAATACAGGCTTTTCTTTTATGAATATCTGTCTGTCTGTTTAGGTTGCCTGGAAGAAATCGCTTTTTTTCGATAAGAACGCCTTATTTGTACCATTATCGTTTCTTTGTTTCCTTTTCTATGCTGTATTTGTGTTTTGGTGTAAATAAAAGTATATTTCATTCATTCATATCCATTCACTCTTGCGTGAACACGTGTATCCTTTGTGAAATATTGAGCATGACTGACGGTCAGTCAGAATGACTGTGTAATGTGGCTACTAATTCCATCAGTCACCATCAGTCACCATCAGTCAAACGTCATTCATGACTGATGGTTTTGACTGACGCAAAACCTACCGTGTAATGGGGGCCTTATAGCTTGGCAAAAAAGTCATGATCGTGGTGACAGGTGGAACTAAAATTTTAGTATGGTGGTGTTGCCAGGTTATGCGTGATTTTGACGTTCTTGCGTGGAGGCCTTAAGTGAAGTTTTTTGTACCTTAAGTGAAGTTCTATCATACTAATTGTCCGAAGGGATTATAATACAGTTCTGCACTCGTAGTATGCTACACGTGATACGGCTGTATCACTTCTTTTATCTCGTTCGTTCGCACGCAAATAGAAAGAGAGCTAAGATGTGATTGCGCTGTATCACTGCGGCATGCTAGCTATGCAGCCCTCGTAGTTTAATTTTATTTTGATCGAAGCTCGTAGTATGCAACACGTGATACGGCTGTATCACGTCTTTTATCTCGTTCGTTCGCACGCTAATAGAAAGGGAGCGAAGGTGTGATAGGGCTGTATCACTGCGGCATGCTAGCTATGCTGCATAGCTATCATGCTGCAGTGATACAGCTCTATCACATCTTAGCGCTCTTTCTATTTGCGTGCATACGAACGAGATAAAAGACGTGATACAGCCGTATCACGTGCTGCATGCTACCAGTGCTGTTATAGTTAATTTCCAGCGTAGTCCGACCTAATTGCAATTTCCAGCTAGAGACTCGAGTAAACAATAGTTATTTGTTATGCTAGGCTGCAAAGTTGTTTTGTGGCGCGAGTACTTGTATTGAAACCTGAGCAAGCGAAGGATTCTAAGATTGAACCACGAGCGAAACGAGTGGGTTCAAATATAGAATCCTGAGCGCAGCGAAAGTTTCAAAGGTACGAGACGCAGAATAATTTGCTGCCGAGCGCAACACACAACTTTTCACCTCACAATGGCGAGGAAAATGCTGGCTGGATGAAAGAAAAAAAAAAGGAAAAAAATAATTTTGGCGCGGTTTTGGCGCATTAAGGCGGCATAGAAAAATATTGAATACTTAGAGAGATTCGAATTTTAAAAACTCTTTCCACGCTAGCAGATAAAATGCACTTTAGCACTCAGATTTCGAATGATAAACAGATTTTTTCCGAGCTTGTGAGGTGAAAAACTATAGTATAGCTCACAGATACCTAAGTCTGTGGTATATCTTGGCAAAAAGTCATGATCGTGGTGACAGGTGGAACTAAAATTTTAGCATGGCGGTGTGGCCATCTCTTCGGTGATTTTGACGTTCTTGCGTGGAGGCAGCGCCCTCATTTTTTATCAGGACTTTTTTGCCAAGCTGTACTAACCTAACTCCTACATATTTGGTAGAAGCACAGATTATTTCTTTGTTACAGGTATAAGTACTACCTGTGGTACTAACGTGGTCTAAAATAAAAAGGCGCATTACACATTAAAACAGTTTTATTGTATTGACAATGAAACAACAAAAAATACAAAAAATTACAAAAAATTTAGACAATTGTTAAGTAGGTAAGTACCTAAGTAGTTAATTAAGGGAATATAATTAGGAGCGTGTTCTATACAAACGAAGTCAGGTGATATTTTCAAAAGGTACTAACCAATGAGCGTTTTTCTAGGGGATCGATAGATGGCGCTACGGTCTGTGCGAATAAACGTCAAAATTTCAAAAAGTGTTTCTTTTAAATAATACAGAGGGAGAATATGATCAAGAAGACCCAAACGCATCATATGATGGCATATTTCATTATTTACTCATCATTTTAATCGGAAATTCGAAACTTTTACGCGCATGACATGGTTGTATGGGCTCGATCCCTTGGCCTTCCAAAAAAAGGCAGGCACAGTCTTGACAAGATTTTGACAGGATCTCGCGAACGGTTCTATGGAGCGATCAACATGCCATCTGTCGAGATTTTTAGGAACTAAATTTAAAAAGAAAAGAAAAACGCTCATTACAGTAAATTACATTTTTCAGAAACAATCCAGACTCCACTAGAAACTAATGAAGTCAAATTTTCGTTAAAATGTATATATTTCCATACAAATCTTAAATTAATCCTAGCATTAAAACTGTAGGTATTATTTTAACCAAAATCTGACTTCATACAAACATAGAGATTAGTTTCTAGTTAGACCTACAATTTGTTATGTTACAGTCATACGCGTAAACATGAGACGAATAATCACATGAGATATGATCAAGAAATGGCTGTATCTTAATGTGTTTTGTAACATAGAAATTGCAATAAGAAACTAACGATTATTTTAATAGATATAAGTAAGGTAAAATTAAAAATGGAATTTTTTTTACTCAAGTCTATGTTTTAAGAGTCCCTCCCTTTACCGTTCAGTGGCGCCTACCTAATGAAAACCCAAAATGAAGAAGTGCTATTTGCTACCTAGGCTAGGTATAGGTAGGTACATCTAAACTATTATAAAACTGTAACTAAAGTGTATCTGTACAGTCGGCAGCAATAAGTTATATAAGTACACTTTTGTTCTAAGTATATAACTTATTGCTACCTAAAAACCATAGGGATACCTAAAAACCATATTGATGATACGATTGACAGTCGAAGATACGAAAGCGTCGAAAAAATTTGGAACCAGTACTGGCTCCTAAACCCTATACATATACACGCACACATACATATTTTGTATGGCGCCTCACGCACACCAACCTATGAAACTTGGCCTCTTTTGTTTTATACGGTAAAACAGTGAGGCTCATTCTAGACATAGGTATACGACTTTTCTAATATCGTAATCTTTTTTTTTGTAAATATTTTCAATGTACAGTCAGCAGCAATAAGTTATAGAACAAAAGTGTAGGTAATATAACTTATTGCTGCTGACTGTACATTGAAGATATTTACAAATAAAAGATTACGATATGGTTTTTAGGTATCCCTGACTCGAAATCAACCTTTTTTAGAAATTCTGTCGGTCTGTTTGTGTGTTTGTTTGTTTGTTTGTTTTCGTGCATCACGCAAAAACTACAGAACCGATTTTGATGAAACTGTTTTGTTTGATAGCTTATGATCTGACTTAAAATCTGGTAGTTACTTATTAATTTGTGCGGAGGAAGTCGCGGGTAAAAGAATAATTTTATACTAAAGCAGCGATTAAATTACCCAACATTTAGGTCCGTTTTCGACATACATCGCTTGCTTTGATCGCTACGCTTTGAAATATAGAGAACAAATCCGGTATCGTATGCCGAAATCGGGCCCGAGTCGGCCCGGCCAACTGCAAGTGTAATCGCTGCTTTATAGGTTCTAAATATTCGAAATAAACGTAATAAAAGAGGCAGTTTTTTATCAAATTTGTAAATGTAAGTATAGATAGACCTATAAAAGTACTGTTTATACAGGGTGAAATTGATATCATTAGCATCCCTTTAAACTTAGAGTCTATCCATCAAACTGAACAACTTTTACCATGGGAGCAAACGATCGGGGCAACTTAAAAATCTGCTGGTCCATACTAAACTGCAATGCCTACTCGACTCAGATGTATGCAACAGCTGATTTTTTTGTTGCTCCGATTGGTTTGCTCCCGTAGTAAAAGTTGTTCAGTTTGATGGTTAGACTCTTAGTTTATAAGGATGCTAATGATATCAATTTCACCCTGTAGATACCTACATTTGAAGTAAGTTGGAGTAACACTTTAAATGTAGGCTTTCTTGAATTTGAAATCATAAATTTGTAATGAGGGCGCCACTGAACGTTAAAAGGAGAAGTAAAATACATTAGAATAGAAAACAAGGCAATCGGCTAACTACCTACTGCTTATAAAGTAACTAAGCGGACTTTGTTTTCAGCTTTGATGAGTTATATGTTAAGATAGACATTCGAACCTACGAACACGATGAAAAAAATTGTGGCCAGTCATGGCCGATAAATCCTATCGCTATGAACGCACGAGATAAGTTGTATGACGCCTCACGCACACCAACATAAAATAAAGTTGGCCCATTTGTTTTAGTAGGTACGTTAGAATCGTGAGGCTCTGTCTTGACATATAATGAATCAAAGGTTTTCAGTGCTGATTGTCTTTAAATACTTACCAACCACAGACTACTGTAATACCTAAGTCTGTGTTACCAACCATTGAAATAAAAACTAGTTAGATGCGTCAGTAACACTGACTAATGCATAATTATATTGGCAGCTGCAGTCTTTTATAACAAGAGGTATTAACGGTTTACAATATTTATATGTATATAAATATGCTTTTTGATAATAACACAGCCATATTTTACAAACTAATTCTAGTTCAGCTATAGTCGTATTACTTACGTAATTGTTATAAAAATACAATGCCTAAGTACCTATACCTATCAAAGTTTGTGAACAGTTGCCTTAAAACTATACAGGGTGTAAGGAAAAGTATAATTATCCTTTAAACTACATACTCTTCCCATCAAACTGAACAACTTTTATTATGGGAGCAAACCAAAAAAAAATCAGCTGTTCTACTAAACTGCAGCTCCTACCTACTCGACTCAAATGTATGAGAAAGCAGTTTTTTTTGTTTTGACAGGTTTGCTCTCATAGTACTTAAGTTGTTCAGTTTGATGGGTAGAGTATGTGGTTTAAAGGTTAAAGATACTTTTTTTACACCCTGTAGAAAGAAGTGCAATACAGACTATGCCCTGTATATCACACCCTTCTTCTGAGCAGTGCCATAAACTGGCATAACTATTCATAAACAATCAGTCTATATTGTAGCAATTATTATACTAAGTACCTATGTGGGTATAGCTCATTACCCCATCGGCTCCACCTGCTACTTATAAAATCCTTCCTTTGGTCTTCCTTTGACCACATAACACTAAAACAATGTTACCTTCAATGATGTGGTCACAGCTCAATCATTTAATTTTGTATCTACAGAAAAAACCAACGCCATCGTAACCAGAATAACGCGATAAAACTTGTTCTGGTTCCTACGTTACTGTGCCAGACATAAGAAAGGACTTAAGACTGAGATCCCATAACAAATTTACTATAATTCCTAAAATGGACAAAACAACTTAGGGATCCAAAAAAAGAGTTATCAGCTAATTGAAAAAAAAATTGTTGCTGTTTTGCTACCTTCCCAAAAGAGAGGATTCCATAATGTACGATGGAATGATCAAAATCAATAAAGTAGTTTTCTAGTAAAAATTCCTATTCCTGATGATCGAAAACGACGTGGTAACACTATGTTGCGACCATTTTATCATTGAATCTGACAAGTTTAGCTTTAGCTTACAATGTAAGTATTTATATCTAATAACTAGATAATCAAAGGGACCGATATTTTTGCCAGTTCTTCCACAACGACCAACTAAACTACTGACGGTAGCCACGACATTCGACAAAACCAACTAAGTAGGCAATGAAACTCGATGAAGGCATGTCTCCAATCAAACCAGCTGGTTATTCGTAACCATTGAGGAAACAACTGGATAAATTAATTAATTTAATAGTAGCGTACCTGAAGGTATTTATTTCGGAAACAGTCGGTCCAGCCAGAGGGTGGCAACCATATTTTGTTAGCACCATGTACGGGAATCTATGTTTCTCTCCTCACTAGTAATGGGATCTTGGAACCAGTTGCTGTTAGACGTAGGTAAGTACTAATAATAAACCTCGTCTACCTATATTTTTTTTACCAAGACGAAAAAGTACTCAACTTCCCTTATTATAGGAACTGTATTGTTTTCTTATTGTCGTATAAGTAGGTAGCTATATATTCTGATATAATAATAATAATATCACTACCGTTATCATTCCTTATTGGTACTTAATATACTTTTACTGTAATAATGAACTACGGGTTCATGGAACTACAAATATAAATGATAATTTATCGTGGTGATGAGAAAAGTTTATACATAGTCATCAGGAACGAAATGGGTGGAACTACCACTCTGCTAATCGCAAAGATACGGGAGATTTAGGAGACAGCAGGAAGTCGAACTGAATGTCCAACTCTCCATCGAAGTCCACCCTCCATCTCTGCAATATCTGTAAAATAGATGTCGAGAGTTAGAACATGGAGCATAAAGCTGGAATACAATGAAATCAATAACCAACCAACATTGCAAATTAAAAGAAACTCAGCTTATTTGCCCGAATTGATTCAATGCATACGAGTATATCATTACTTTCTACATAAACTTCGAAAAGCGTCGGTGGCGCGTTGCGGAGAGCTATGGAAACTCAATCTTGAGGTCCAGGTTCGAATCCGCGCGGATGATATGTCATGTACCAATGAGTTTTTCTATACGTAATACCGACTGCCCTTAAACGGTTAAGACTGCTCTTAAACGGTTAAGGAATACATCGTGAGGAAAACTGCATACGCTGAACAAGAAATTCCGTAGTCTACCAATCCGCATTGGGCACGCGTGGTGGACTAACGCCCATACGCCCTTCGTGATGGTAAGCCTATCAGTGGGACGTACCTATTACAGGCTGTGATGACGACATAAACCTTACAACTTAGGTACCTAGGTACTTAAGAATACTAAGCACGAGTAATCCCGGGATAGCGCTGCCAGGAACACTACATGACTTCAGGCGTGCAACCTCCTTACAGTCTCTCAGATACACTGACTGGTGCTCTATAATGATGTTGTACCATACCTACTCGCCAGCGCAGGACCGGTCGTTGTGGCGATCCTTGGGGGAGGCCTATGTCCAGCAGTGGACGTCCATCGGCTGAGATGATGATGATGATAGCTACTCGTTAAGCCTCGTACCTATCCACTAGGCGACATTTGGCACGCGACACGTTGCACAACATGCTGCCCAACATGTTGAAAGTTAGCGCGGACATTTGCAAAAAGAAACGTTTGAAGAAGGAACGTCGCGCGTTGTTTTGCAACGTTGTCGAACAAGTTGAGCGTCACCTGTTGCGCGTCAAGTTCACAGTCAAGCAGGATCGAGTTCCAAACTCTGATGTACTCCGACGCACCAATCTGTCGGGCATGGAGTGCCAGTCGAGGAGGGACCAACTGCGATGGTGTGGACACCTTTTCCGTATGGATGACTCCCGTCTGCCGAGGTCTGTCTTCTACTCGGAGATCTGTACTGGAAAGCGGAAGCCTGGAGGCCAGTATTTGCGGTACAGGGATGTCCTGAAGCATCAGCTGGCAGCAAGCGGCATAGCTTCGAACTCCTGGGAGAAGCTTGCGCGGATGAGACCTGAGTGGCGGAAAGCTGTCAGGAAAAAGACCTAATACTCGAGACTGCTAGGCTGGCAACCCTTGAAGCGAAACGCCAAGACCACAAGACCCGTCCCAAACCAACTTACAATTACACGTACAACTCGACTGGACAACTAGGTATACTGTGCTGCGTGTAACTCGGATTCTCCAGTCACAACCGAGCTGACGCCAGGAACCAATGAGGGTCCCGTCGATCGATTCGTCGTGGAGGACAACATCATCAGTGGATACTGTGACTGTACCTACCTTCGCAAGCAATAAGTGCAACTGTAGCTCGACGAAACGTTTCCCGGGACACATGCGCCGGCCACGACCGAACGGCGCCACGAGGGAGGAGGCGTGAGGCTCTCGCACTTCCAGCCATCTCTCGGGGAGGTACTCCTTCGGGCGCCAGAAGTTCTCCTCGCGCCGGCACGCCGCCATCGTGTGCGTTAGGACAAACGTCTGATGAAAAATTTGTGAGGTTTAGAACATTAGATGCACTTAGATTATGATCTTGATGCTCATAATTATAAGTATTTCTATAAGAGTTAGTGCGTCTGTTGTTAGTCGTGTAACTTCTGAACAATTTGACTGATTGAGGTCATATTCACACAATATATTTGTTTTGTCGAGACGATAATTATGGTCCTGGTTTTTGACACAGGAGTTCTTGGCGCGAACTGACTGACTGTCAGTCAGTGGCAGCGCAAGGCGTCGTCGGTGTCGGCGACAGGAGGATCACGTAAGCAAATCTCCAGTTAATAAACATATAAACCCAACCCATTATTTTATGGAATGTTTAAAGGGACTCGCAAATTTAATGTAACGCCTATGTTTGACAGTAATTAAAAAAAAAACGGTCAAGTGCGAGTCGGGCTACTCACTCACGCCACACTACTTCCGTAGGTACCACAACGCATACATAGAAGCAGTAACTAACAGAAAACGTTTGTTTTCTCGGGGACCTTTATCGCGAGACTCGACTCACACTTGGCCGGATTTTATTATTTGTTATTATTAGCGTTGAACCTCATTTAATAGCATCGCATCGCACGCGGCCGTGCTATCGCGCGCGATCGCGTTCCGTCTATCTTATATGCTCTAGCAAATGACGTTCCTGAGTGACAGAAAAGGATGGAGCGACAGAAAAATGCGATGCGGTGCTGTGTGATGTAGTTTAACCCTTATACTGTCGAGTTTGCTCTATAATCACACCAAGTTTGACGCTTGTATGTATTGCCGTTTTTACTATAGAGTGAGAAGAAGAAACGTTGATAAAAATTAGTTCCTTTGTGTGAGGACGCCCCTTAATTTTTTTTTTTTTTGACATTTTTATTAGGTAATTGTTAGCATTCTGCCATAATAACGCGCATTCTGTGAAAAGCTATTACTTACGGTTCAAGTTACAGCCCCCAGTTTACAGTACTCTATGGTTACAGCCCTAAATAGGTAGGAAGGACGGACGGACAACATGGACTTAGTAATAGCACAGAGTTATATATATACTACCGTAAGGTAGTAGGGTCCCGTTTTCACCCTTAGGTACGGAACACTAAAAATGAACTAAATGCAGGGTACGAACCCCGGCAGGCAGCTTGTATCCGGCAACAGTCATCGGCGCGTCAAGCAGCCTGGCTAGAAACGGCGCAGTAGGCAAGAGTCTGAACGCTTCGATGGTCGCAGCGCGAACTGAAGGCGCGGAGGCGATGTTCTCCGCGTCCAGTAGCCCGCAAGCTGGGAGCTCTGATCGGATCTTCTGTTGCCAATCCGGGCGACTGCTCAGCATGTATAGCAGGAACACTAAACTATTCGCTAGCTGTGGACAAACATATTGTCAGTAGAATTTGCGGACCAGAAGGTAAATAAGGGTTAGAATGAGGAATACTGTGATTAGGGAACGTTGTGGTTTGAATTAAGATGTAGTGCAGTTAGTGAAGGGAATGCTTCGATGGGGACTTATCGAAACGATGAATGAAAGTCGACTTATACGAACAGAGGTGTGTGTGGAAGGGAACTGGCAGAGGCAGACCTAGGAGGCCCTAGGCCAGATCAGGGACGTCATTTAAAAATGACAGGTGCAAGCAAGAGAGGTGTGTCAGAACAAAGTGGTGATAGACTCTGCCTACCCCTCTGGGAAAAAGGCGTGAGTTTATGTGAAGTTCCTGCTTACCGTTTCAATCCCAGCTGTAATAAAGTCTATGATGGCAGCTTTCTTGTCACGCACATCGAGTTCAGGGTTAGCGAGGATATTGAGAAAGATCTCTTGCATGCCATCGTCTTGGGCTAGTCCACTCTTCCGACTTCTGGCCTCCTCCATTAGCTCTGACACTATCCTGTAGATAATAGTAAATAATGCGGTAGGTATCATTTAACTTTTCTTTTTTTCAAGAGTGTATTTATTTTACTCTTCAAAAAAATGACCACATAAATACTAAGAGCCGGGTAAATTTAAGTAGGTATAGGTATAAATCTTCTTCCTATCGTGTGGGCAGCAAGCCCCGGTGTCAGAGTTTATTCAAACCGCCTTGGTTTTTATGTAACGACTACTACCACCAAAGATAGTAGCCGGGACCAACGGTAAGTGCGTTCACACACGATGACATGACGCATTGACGGAGCGGCAGATGTCAGTCCGTCATTCGTGAAGCAAGGAGTTGTATGAAACCGCACGTAGAAGCACACACGGTGACGCATTGACGCAACGTGTGTGGTTCTATGGACTGATACTCGTATCTGCCGCTCCGTCAGTGCGTCATTGTGTGTGAACGAACTTAAACGTGCTATCCGAAGCACGAAATCATCTTTCTTTTCAGACAATCAGGTGATTCAGCCCGCAATTTCCTATAATGCACGGAAAAACGCACAAAGAGACATACCTATCATAGGGGTCGGTCCCCGTGGGAATCGAACCTACGACGTCCGTGTCAAGAGCCTAATGCTCTTAACCATTAGACCACGGAGGTAGTTTAAACCTACCAACTTATTATCGCCGATTGAGGAAGGCAATCATTGGCCTGCGGAAGGTCATAATGCAGTCCCTGTACGTTTTGATTTTTCACATTCGTTCACAAGAGGACAATTTTAGAAGGTGGCTTACGTGTGAATGGTTTCCTCACTCTTCACAAACTTCCTGTACAGAGTGGTCGGTGCGAACTTCCACAAGGGTGCTCCGTAGTAGGAGTCGCGCTGGGCGCGGAAGTGTGTCTTGACGGCAGAGGCGAGTGCGGCTGCGCGGCCCGACATCCGTCGCTCGAGGAACCCCAGGCGGGTGCCCAACATCAGGCCGCATACAGCTGCAAGTTGTAGCGAAAGAACATTATTAGGTACAGTACCAGGAATCCTTGCCGGAAAAAGCCGTGGTGGTCCAGTGGCGAGTAACCTTGCCTGCCGTACAGGAGGCGACGGTTCGATCCCCGTCCAGGCCGACTCGTATCAATGAGTTTTTCGGAATTAATGTACTATTTGTAACACCATCACTGGCTTTTCGGTGAAAGAAAACATTGTGAGGAAACCTGCATGCTTCAATTTCGATGCATTGTACCCACTGTCCGGTATTAGGTGGCGACGGGCTCACTCCCCGTCACACTGGACAGAATTTCGGTACTACTGATGAAACGTGGATGTTCAGAGTTTTCAGAACATGTCTGATTACCCCGTCGGGGAATATAGTCGTGAACATATGCTATGCTTGTAAAGAAAATGTTTATCTACAATAAGTGTGAATACGCTGATGGTATTAACACGCGTTCTTTTTCGCAATATACTTTTATCAGTCATACACAACCTTGATAACAAAATAAAGTTGACACGGGGTTGATGTACCTAACGTTTATTTAAGCCTTAACAATTATTTTGTTTTTTATCTTATTTATTTTAAAATCAAGTACCTACTAGGTACTAAAGTCAAAGCACGTAAACATTGTACATACCTACCTGAATAGGTAAACTTAAACATTTTAACGGGTTCTTACCGCGGGTTAAAACACGGTAATAGGGAGGTGTTTAATTCTAGATTAAATAATAACCGCGTAACTTCCAAAAACTGTATTATATTAGCAATTGCATATAAAACCTAAACATTAAAGCAATGTTAAAAGCACAGCGGAAACCGAACACCAGGTTGCATGCAATAGCACGCGGACATAAATGCGTCGGTATCTACCTCCCCGCTCCCCCATTAGTCGATAAGTTCGTTTCATAATGCATTTCTAATGTTGCATTCCTCCAGCAATGCGGGTATGTAGGACGATGCTATTTCTACGATATGACTGACCCACTTCGCGTCCTTTATCTCGCACAAAACGTCATGGTCTTGTCATTGCATCGCATGCTTCAATAAACTTATTTTATATTCGATCTTGCTACATGAATATATTCTGTTTAATTACTCTGAAGAATTTCAAGTATTCTTTAAAACCAGACAAACAAACAAACACGTCGCATACTATCACACCATAGTAATAATACTTTCCAACCTTTAACTTTAAAATGAACTGATAGCAGATATGAAAGTATTGTGGTACCTATCCAAAAACATTTTATCTTAATAGCTTAACGAATCATGTTTACGACTTTGTTAAACGATCAGTTGAAATATGTAAACATATTAGGACGTCTGGCTGGGGCCACGTAGTAACCCTTATCGGTACTACTTCGTGTTGATGATCACCAGAGATTCCGGATTCAGCAGGGCAAACAGATGATATGAGTAATAGGCCAATAAAGACCTTTCAAATCAAAGTCCCGAAGTACATAGTCGAAGGTGAATAAATCATTAGGTATACAGCTTTACGTCTACGTAGGTAGGGCTGCCATCCGTCCGGGTTTCCCCAGATTTGTCCTAGTTTGAAGGGAGTCCGGGGACGTCCGGGCGGGGTTGTCACAAAAGTGTCCGGGAGAAACCCGGACACTTATTGTGTCCGGGTGAGACCCGATTATTTTTATAAATAATGGTAAAAAAACGTTTGTTTCATCCACAAATCAACTCTCTTTCGGCATAAGCTGAACAATCGAGTTGTTGTGTAGCAAAATCATGAGTTTGTTTCACTCGCTCCAGCTTTTAATATAGAAAGGCCTCGATTTCGACATGACCTCGAAATGCGCTATAATATTTGGCAAAATCTCGAGCTCGCTTCGCTCGCTCCTGGTTTTATGCTGTATTGAATCGATTTGGTCGTATTGTAAAATCCGCTTCGCTTGCTCCTGGTTTTATAGTGAATTGAAACGATCTAGTCGTATTGCAAAACTTCGAGCTCGCTTCGCTCGCTCCCTTTTTAAACCATGTTGCTCTAGCTCCAGCCAGGTCTCAGCTCGTATTTCAACAACCTATTCGTATCGTTGTAAAATAAACGCTCGCTCCTAGTTTTATAGTGTATTGAAACGATCCAGTCGTATTGCAAACTTTTGAGCTCGCTTCGCTCGCTCCATCTTTAGACCATGTTACTCTCGCTCCAGCCAGGTTTCAGCTCGAAGTTCAACGACCTATTCGTATCGTTGTAAAATAAACAGACGTTTTTTGATTGTGCAGTAAGTATTACTAACTTTTTGTCCTGGGAAAATTTCAGATTTCACTGAAATGTCCGGGGTTTTTGACGTCTTTGTCCGGCGTCGGCGAATTTGGCGATGGCAGCCCTACGTCTACGAAGACAAGCACACTTACACTCAAGTCCCATCCTATTAGTGAGCTGGTCAAAACCGGCGACGGAGCCGTCGTCTCGTCGGCAAGACTGCAGCAAATCTAGAAAGTCGTCACAGATGCTGTTGAGCTCGGGCACGAAGCTGTGCATGGTCTGCGGGCTCGTCAGCTCCGCCGTCAAGTGGCGCCGCAGATGATGCCATTGTTCGCCTTGTCTGCAAATTACATTAATTCCCATTAAAATGTATATTCAGTCGGTATTATTTAGAGTAGAACCCCCATGGATACGTAGGGAACCCTGTAAAGACAAAACCATTTCCAGCTTCCTAACCAACCCCAGCAATGTTGTTATCTAAATGTCATTGGTGTGGTACTGTTCGCCTGTACACTCACAATCTAAAAACACTTTTTAGAGCCTTCTGTATTACGTCCTTTTACACGTGGGGCCTGTGGGCGATATAATCTAAGCAGGTACTTAGGTCAGGTTTAAGAAATTTAATAACTAAACACGCTATGAGTCCCGTATGTTGCTCGAAATAAAAAACTGTTTAATACTCCATACCAAAATAGCAACAAAATTGAAATACTGAAGCACCCTCTTAAGTATTAGTAGGGTGTTTTGTTACACCCCGTATACGTTAATTCATGGCATTATTATACCTACATGTAAACGTTAGCATTAAATTAATGTCGACGCTCCACACAAAGCTTTATCGATGAGGAAATATTGTTTGTTCTAACTATAGTAGGTACTTACCTAGATAACAATTCCATGCATTTGAAACCAACAGGAAATTGCAAATTCGCTGTTATAAAAAGGTGTCTAGTCAATGTTAACTGCGCAGTTCTTGTCTAAAATCTACGTGACTGGCAAACATAAAGGCTAGCTAAAAATATTCGTACCTACGTCTATCTATGATATTCCATTTACCTTAAAGTTCGAGGCCAAGGTGATGAAATCTGTTAAATAGACGGGTTGGATAGATCATAATCTACTCTGCAAAGAATAATAATTGTACCTATCGATCCCTTTACATAAGATAAAAATAGAAAGTGCTTCATTTTTGCGTATTTCTTATGCTCATTTGTCGGAGAAACTATACCCGAACGATATTATGATAGTACGTAATACCGACTGCACTCAAACGATGAAGGAAAACATCGTGAGGGAACCTGCATACGCTAAAGAAGAAATTACAGTGCGCATGCGAGGTGGCCCTACGCCTGTATACACACCCTCCCTGAGGGCAGGCCTGTTAGACGTTAGGCTGTGATGTGGTGATGATGATGATATAAATAGAACTGCTCTCAAACGGTGAAGGAAAACATCGTGATTCATGATATACGCTGAAGAAGAAATTCTGATGCATCCGCATTGGGCATGCGTCGCGGATTGATGTATACATGGCCCTGAGGGTAGGGCCCTCCCTGCAGCGGGACGTATATAGACTGATGATTAATGAAGGACTATAAAAGGAATAAGTAGTAAGGGTTTCTTATGCAGTGGGCGAAAGGCCCCACCTATCACCACTTTACACGTAAATCTTGGAATTGGAACCTTCAATGTGCTAAACGTAAGCCTTGCTACAAGTGTAGAGCATGTTTCTGACCACCCCTTAAGGTAGTATGGTCTTTAGTTTATGTATGTAGAATGTCAGGTACTTACTCGTTAACAAGCCCAGTGGAAGCATATCTGTCGGGTCTGCTCTGGCGGTAGACCTGCACGATCTCGGTGGGCGGGCGGTAGGGGCGCCTCGCCGGGGTTCGCAGCACCGCGTCCAGGGCTTCCCGATCCGCGATGGACACTACAGCGACGCCCCCGGGAGTTATCTCCGCGAACACCGGCCCGTACCGCCTGAACATGTCTGCGTGCGATATCTCTCATAGTGACAGCGAGGAAAACTATTCGCATTATGCAGATCTAAACTAATTGAGATTTTTTATTATTCTTAAATGACATGGGAATATCACAGGTAGGTAAGTAATCGATGGAAAATGATGCCGAGACAGAGAAGGAAAGGAATTCTTATATTATGTTTGTAGTATACAAAGGACATCGTCTAGAAAATAAATATGAGAGGTTCGGAGCAGTAAGCAGTTCTATCGTCCACAGAGGCGTTACGTATCATACAGTTTCAGATATCACACTTAGCAATGAAGTATCTTACACCTTACACTTTACACCATCTTAACGGAACTATTCGTAAAGTACCTAGCTAGGTAATGTAAAGTTCTAGATCACAGCGCAAAGCGAAATACGGTAGTAATTAAAATTATAATACCTACAGTTAATTTTTTATACCTCTAGAAAAAATAATTGAGTAACTAGGTCCTACAATTACAAGTTTAGAATACAAATATGATTATTTACTATACCGAATATAAATATGTTTATTTATTACAAATAGTACAATATAGGTAGCTATTTATGTCTAGGACTGGACTAAACAGACTTTGCCTTATTCTTTATGAAACATAGACAACTAAAGCAAATTCATAAGAATTTTATAAAGATGTAACTATAGGTACTTAACTAATAACAAGAGAAAAAAAATACTAGTTCTAGCCGCAATATGCAACAGAGCATACAAAAACTGGTTTCGATTCTTACCTTCATAAGCTTCGTGCAACTTGTTCATTCTGTATCGGCTCCAAAAGAGCCACCTCGTTCCAAAGAACGGGAGGCTCGGTGGTCCAGGGAGCTGTGAGGGGCGCTTGGAGTCCGTCGTGCGGGACAGTAGTGCTGTCACCGCCATGACCACCGCCGTCACCGCCAGCACCAGGGTCGGAACACCCGACCAGTCCAAGAGTGGAGGTGATGTACTCTGTCAACCATAATACGAGCAAAGTTATACAGCCTGCAAGATTCCGCTTACAAAGCAGAGGCAAATCTCAATAAATGACGATGAAAGGATGGAGTAAACAGGGTGAGATTTTTCACCTGTGAGCTTGAACGGTTTTTAAATCACATACAAAAGCCTTCTCATACCCATTAGTTCAATACGAGTGCCCCTTCCCACTGAAGATTCAAAAATTTGGGTAGTCGGTGAATAAAGTATAGTCCAGCTTTCCTGTCGTACCTACTAAATTGACGCCATAAAATAATTACATGAAGCAATTTTTAAGATCCATATCGCAAGCAAAGATGAAGTGAACAGATTTTTTTTAGATGTGGTACATTGGAACATATGATTTAAATCGGTTATTGTATACAATTTAAGAGAGCGTTATTGTTATAATAAGGGGAAAAGTTTTATATGTCAAGGATCATCAGACCGATTCAGCTGCTTATAAAAACGGTTCGATAACGCGACTACTTATAGTTATTTGTTATGCTAGGCTGCAAAGTTGCTTTTTGGCGCGAGTACATCATCTGTGAATCAAAGGTACGAGACGCAGAATAACTTTGCAGCCGAGCGAAACACACAACTTTTCACCTCACAACAGCGAGGAAAAAAGTGAATTGCTAAAAAGAACATTTTAAAAAGTTTTTTTTTTCGTGCTGGCCAGTGACATGAAATAGTTATTAAGCATTTTCAGTGGATTGGCGGTATAGAAAAATATTGAATAGACGGATTCGAATTTCAAAATTTCTTTCAACGCTAGCGGATAAAATGCACTTTTGCACTAAGATTTCGAATGATAAACAGAATCGTTCCGAGCTTGTGAGGTGAAAAATTAATTATTACCTATTACCGATACTCAGCGAAAACACAGAATATAACAGGTTAAGTAAAGACCACGAATTATCTGCATACATTGATTGATGTCTGTAGATTTTTGGACCGCTGCAGAGAGAGACATCATGACATGAAGTATTCTCATAATAATCACAAACTTGATAGTTATGTAGGTAGGTACCTAATGGGTATTCTCGTTATTTCGATTTCGAAAAAGGGATGATAGACATATCACGATCTAGTCCAAACCTTTCCGGACGGAAAGCGTCAATTTTCGTCCCGCTGCGCTTAACGAAGTTGCCGCTTTCCACCTCCGTCGAGGAGAAAAATAGTCGGTATACTAACCTCGGGCAGTAAATAAGAAAGCCTCAGATCACAATGTGATCTCATGTCATGTTTGTTGTCCTGAGACCTTTCTTACTTTCCTGCCCTCGGTGTGTAAGTAAGTAATCTACTATTACAAGTCCAAGACTTAAGTCGGTAAAAAATAGGTACTACCAATTGTAGAAGTGAGTAATAAAAATAAAATTACAATAAGTTCCGACGGAAAAAATTTAAAAAGTCAACCTACTTAGTGTAAGGGTAAAAGTTACAGCTACATGGTTAAAAGTTAACATTTTTCTGTATATTTGTAGGTATTAACAATAAAGTGGTCTGTAGTAGGTACATTCAAAAGAAATGTTGCTCAATTTTTATAATGATGTTAATTTATGTTATCTAAACGGACGTGCTTAATGGAGTCTTGTTTTGCTACAAATAATGTGATTGTTGATCAAGTTCAATCACATTAGGTACTTGCGGCGTATTTTTAATGATGTTATTCTTTGATATAGCCAAATCTAAAATGTGTTCGGGTCTTGGTTGGGTTAAAAGTTTGGTATCGCGTTCGTCGACCTCGAGTGCGCCGGCGCCGCCCGGCTGCCCCACCAGGCTGAATGCTGTCGTTGACGCAGCGCTCTTGACATTGACTTTGCGTAACTGTCCCTCGGTCGGTATGTTTGTTTCTTACGTAACGTTATGCTGGCACGCTGAGAAACACGCAACGCAACTGCCGTCATTTGCTGATGCACTACACGAGATAGGTACCTTCATACTAAATACATTTTTCACCTCACAAGCTCGGAAAGATTCTGTTTATCATTCGAAATCTGAGTGCAAAAGTGAATTTTATCCGCTAGCGTGGAAAAACTTTTTGAAATTCAAATCTGTCTATTCAATATTTTTCTCTACCGCCAATCCACTGAAAATGCTTAAAAACTATTTCATGTCACTGGCCAGCACGAAAAAAAAAACTTTTTAAAATGTTCTTTTTAGCAAAATTCACTTTTTTTCCTCGCTGTTGTGCAAAGAGATTTAACTTATTTTAAATCTCTTTGCTGTTGGGAGGTGAAAAGTCTACGAATAAAGAAATAAATTTATTCGTAGTGAAAAGTTGTGTGTTTCGCTCGGCTGCAAAGTTATTCTGCGTCTCGTACCTTTGAAATCTTCGCTGAGCTCAGAATTCTAATATTTGCCAAAAAGCAACTTTGCAGCCTAGCATAACAAATAACTATTGTTTGGAGTAATTTATAGGTAAGATAGAGCTTTTATTACGACCATTTAAATCTCAAAGCGATCTTGTTGGAAATTTTGGACTTTACTTTGTTTTTCTACTGGCACGAAGCACGGAGCACATTTAATTATGTTATATTCTATACCTACCTATTCTGTGATGGAGCTAAGCTATAGGTATTTTTAATACATTAATCAAAGATTATTCCCTTACAACCAGTACAACCAGTGTATCCTCCCGGTACTGACCTACGGCATCGAGACTACTACACTGACGGAAGAGTCCGCCGAAAAACTCAATGGAGCAATGGAGAGAGCAATGCTCGGCATCACGTCACGCTGCTCTAGACCGTAAGCGCAATGAGTGGTTTCACTGAGCGAGCGAGGTGCAGCGACATAGCTAGAGCGACATGATTATACCTGCTATAACGCCTGTAGCAGGCCTAAAATGAACCATCTCTCAAAAGTTTGCATCGGTCCATCCCTGTTTCGCCAAGACAGACCGACCATAAAACTCATCTTTTTGCGTCGGTATTTCATATGTTTTTATGAAACTACCTACTTCAAAGATCAAGTACCTAATAGAACGTTTACTTTCTCATTTATTTATTATCAAAAGTAATTAAATCCAATTTAATGTGCCTATTTATTAACAACAAGGTTTCTTAAGTTCATGGATAGCGATGATAAAATATTATGGTACCTTCGTTACTTTATACACTCATAACTCAACGTAATTTGACGTGTCGTGAAATAATAAAATAAGGTCAGTCGGGGCAAGTGCCTCTACGGGGTAAGTGCCTCTAGCATTAATATTTCGAAAACTAGACGAACAAGGAATATACTACTAGACGAATATTTAAACTTACCGCCATCAAACGTCAAAGCCGGAACTAATCTTAGTATAAAATATAATTTTTTTATGGAAAAAATCATTGGAGCGTGGCTACAGACGCCATTTTCTTTTTAGTGTCATTTTAACTCTGATGTCAAGTTAGTCGCTGTCCAGTGAATCATCGAAAAATATTTATTACTTTTTGTTTATATTGCCAAAAACCATGTAAGATTACTTAACGAATATTATGCTATACATATCAATATTTTTTTTTTGCTGTTATTTAGTGAAATACTATGTGATTTATCGATTACAAATATCGACCTTTAAGATTTTGTAAAGAGGGAAGTGCGTCTACCCTTGGTGAGGTAAGTGCGTCACTAAGACGACTTCGAGATTTTAAGCAATTTTGAAGTCCTAATTTGAATTATTCATTGATTGTCAACCTAATGTCAGCGTTAGAAGGTTGATAAATCGCTTACTGCATTGAGCTATATAGAAAAAAAGGTTGATCGCCATTGACTCGTAAAAGTATGGCGCACTTTCCCCATTTTTCTTAGTCAATCGATGTTCGACATAATGTTGATGGAAATAAAGTTCTGAATGTATTTCCTTGTTTAGTTCACAAATGGTTTTTATCCATATTGTATGAAAACTCAAAATAATCACATCTTAATTATGTGCTTTACGCACTTGCCCCATCTCGGAGGAAGTGCGTCTACCAGGGTATAGTTTACTTAAAGGCGGCATATATCCAACAAAAGCTATCCGATCTCCACAATAATACAGTTTTTTATATTGCTAGTTAAATCTGATATCTTAAAATACTCAATTTGATGGCCAAAAAATAATGACAACTGAAATATTTATACTAAGAAAGTCAACTTTCCAAAAAGTCAAAATTTTAATTTCGCGCGCTGTTTTCGACAACTTATAATCGTCAATTACCTAATACCACAAACTATCATACCTGATACTCCCTACTAGTTATTTAAATTTTTAACTTCCGCCGTGAGATCCATTTTCGTCACGAACGAGTCTGTTACTACGACAAGGCCCGCCAATAGATGTTTCACATCAAAAACGCGTTGTGTCCAGCGGGTGTGACTTGTATATTATAGTTCTATATAACTGAGGTCTAATTTGCTTCCATGATTCGTAATCAGTAATCACTGCACTGGAAGAGCATGGTGGAGTATTACTCACTAGCACTAACAACTCTTATTTGCCCATTTAAGGGTACCTATATTTACCTTGGCACGCTCCATACAAATAGTACCTATAGTTTCAATAAGAAATTTTTTGGACACGATCCAGAAACCAATATCTGCGCTTTGCAGCTATTAGGCCTCAGGGCCGATTTCGGCATACATTGCTTGCTTTGATCTCTACACTTGAAAATAGAGAGAACAAATCAGGCAATATTTGCCGAAATCGGTCCTAAATGTAGGGTAATGTAATCCCTGCTTTCATTTGTATATACACTTAAAATCGAACAGTCGTGAAGCTTCTATCTCCGGTAGGCCAATGCGATCACATGCATTAAAATGTTCAGCTCACGACATGTCTCAGTAGATAGCGTTATCATAAGAGTAGTGAATACGGTCATCTGAACAATGCGATGCCTATTCATTTGAGGGATGAGGTCAGCCGTCCTTGATCGTTCTCCAAATGTGGAGCAGTGGCAGATATAATTCAGATAAAGAAGGGCCGTTGAGTATGCTTGTGTGATTTCACATCGTTATCTTATCTTCTACTAGGCATGAGTATGTATGGCGTCCGTTGTCTGCACTTTTTTTTGCTAAACCTTCAACTTTAAAAAGCAGACAAGGCCAGAAAATCTAAATCTAATCTATATTCTTAACCTAGGGTTATGTTATACATAACATTAGGTACATGTAACTAACAATGTTTTACTATAGTTACCTAGGTTTATTACCTAGGTATTAAAACCGGGCGGTAGCCCCTTAACATATTATACATGTAGGTGTTTCACATCGTCCGGGCGTCCCAAATTAAATGGACTATCTATCCAATCTCAAGGATTGTTTTTGAGCAAAAACAATGCTTAGAAGATTGTGGAGCCTCGTGGCAGGTTCAAACGTGAACCGAGCGAACACCACGCGAAAGACAACTGCTATCGGCATAACCAGCAACGTGACTCTTTGGACATTAAGTTGTCACTTCATACAAATGGGAAAAACTGTCAAGAAGAACATGCCATGCTGAGTGAGTGCAAGTGAGAAAGGACTACACCATTTGCCTACTGTTTTCTGCCACCAGTTTGCCACGAAAGGCATGAGGTAAAAATTGGAAGGGGCAGAGAGTGTCCGCATGTACGATGCCTACGGTGCCTACGATGGGTACGGTGCCTACCATACCCTTTCTTATACGCTTCAGTTCAATAAAATTTATAAAATTATACAGGGTGAAATTGATAGGTACCATTAGCATCCTTTTAAACTTAAGAGTGTACCCATAAAACTGAACAACTTTTACTTTTTAAGGAAACCGATCGGAGCAAAAAAAATCTGCTGTTGCTGTTGCATACATTTGAGTCGATTATGCATTGCAGTTTAGTTTGGAACAGCTGATTTTTTTCTGCTCCTATAACTTTACTCCCATAGTAAAGTTGTTCAGTTTGGTGGGTAGACCCTTAGTTTAAAAGGGTGCTAATGATATCAATTTCCCCCTGTATTACTCATATCTGGCCAGGACGAAAAAATTAACTTTTTAAAAAGTTCTTTTTAGCAATTCACTTTTTTTCCTCGCAGTTGTGAGGAGAAAGTTGTGTGTTTCGCTCGGCTGCAAAGTTATTCTGCGTCTCGTACCTTTGAAACCTTCGCTAACCTCAGGATTCTATTATTTGAACAACCCTACGCTTGCTCAGGTACAAGCCAAGGCAAGCTCAATACAAGTACTCGCGCCAAAAAGCAACTTTGCAGCCTAGCATAACAAATAACTATTTTTAATTAATTTATGACATTATTTATTACTCACATTATTTATTATACATATTTGATTACAGGATTTTTTTTAACTTATATGTTCGAAGTCGAACTTATGGACTTTTCTGAACGACAATGACCAACTAAAACAAAAACAACATCTTTTTTATTTAATTGACTGATGACCTCTTTTAATGTTAGGTACCTAATTGATAAAACTGCACTTATTTTTAGGTTATCGCATGAAAATTTTGACGATGCACAGCGTTATTTATCATCATTATCAATAAGTTTATTGCACACCAAAATCAAAATTATAAACAGAAAGCATTACACAAGTAAGACAAATAAGACAGTCTTGTATTAGGTGGATTGATATAGGTCATCATCATCATCATCAGCCTATACAAGGTGTTACAAAAATATAAATAAAAATTTAAGGGGGTGGTTTAGACCATCAACCTGAACAACTTTCACTAGGGGACCAATATCGAAATCGCGAAAAAAAATATTTATGTTCTATACTCTACAAATCGACTAGAGCTAAAATATGTATGGGATATCAGATTTTTTTTCTCGATTTCTTTGTTGGTCCCATAGAGAAAGTTGTTCAGTTTGACGGTCTAAACAATCCCCTTAAGAGTTTTAAATATTTATTTGTTCTTTATGAAAGAAACACCTTTTATACGTCCCACTGCAGGGCACAGGCCTACCCTCTAGGAGGGTGTTTGGGCGTTAGTTCACCACGCTTGCCCAATGCGGATTGGTAGACTTCACATATGCATCAGAATTTCTCCATCTGCATGGTGCAGGTTTCCTCACAGCGACCATTTCCTCACAATGTTTTCCTTCACCGTTTGAGACCAGTCGGTAATACGTACATACCTAAGTTAGAAAAACTAATTGGTACGTGGCATGCTGTCCGTGCGGATTCGAACCCGGAGCCACGCCAACGAGCTATTTTATTATATTAGTTGTATTAGGTAGATTTTTATTTCGCGATTGTCATTGTGCTATAAGAAGAAAAGGTGAAAAACTGAACTGAAAAATCATCAAACTGAACAACTTTCTAGGGTTTCTAGTACAGTGGGAGGGTGTTTTTTTACACCCTGTATAAGTACTTTTCCTGCATTCTGGTACACTGGTCTTGCTAAAAAACTTCTCAAGTAGAGCTGCCTATAGGTTGCTGAATTCTCGTTAGTAAATTTTAAGAGAAGTTTATTCCGAAACGAAAGCTCCCGAGCGCGCTGCATACAAACGAAGTTCCGTGTCAAAAGTCAATGAAATTTTTTAAACATGATCTATCAACCAATGTAGGTGTGTACTTTGCATTTGTCAGATTTCCTTTTAAATAATTAAGTATATCGTTTCAATGCTAGGATTAATTTAAGATTTGTATGAATGTATGAATTGTATGAATGAGCCACGATAACTATCGAACTATAGTTATTTGTTATGCTAGGCTGCAAAGTTGCTTTTTGGCGCGAGTACTTGTATTGAAACAATAGAATCCTAAGTTTAGCGAAGGTTTCAAAGGTACCAGACGCAGAATAACTGTGCAGCCGAGCGAAACCCACAACTTTTCACCTCACATCAGCGAGGAAATAAAGTGAATTGCTAAAAAGAACATTTTAAATAGTTATTTGTTATGCTAGGCTGCAAAGTTGCTTTTTGGCGCGAGTACTTTTATTGAAACCTGAGCAAGCGAAGGATTCTAGGATTGAACCACGAGCGAAGCGAGTGGTTCAAATAATAGAATCCTGAGCGTTTAGCGAAGGTTTCAAAGGTACGAGACGCAGAATAACTTTGCAGCCGAGCGAAACACACAATTTTTCACCTCACAACAGCGAGGAAAAAAAGTGAATTGCTAAAAAGAACATATCAAAAAGTTTTTATTTTCGTGCTGGCCAGTGTCATGAAATAGTTATTAAGCATTTTCAGTGCATTGGTGGTATACAAAAATATTGAATAGACAAATTCGAATTTCAAAAACTCTTTGCACGCTAGCGGATAAAATACACTTTTGCACTCAGATTTCGAACGATAAACAGAATCTTTCCGAGCTTGTGAGGTGAAAAAGTTTTTTTCGTGCTGGCCAGTGACATGAAATAGTTTTTAAGCATTTTCAGTGGATTCGCGGTATAGAAAAATATTGAACAGACAGATTCGAATTTCAAAAGCTCTTTCCACGCTAGCGGATAAAATGCACTTTTGCACTCAGATTTCGAATGATAAACAGAATCTTTCCGAGCTTGTGAGGTGAAAAACATTTTATAGCTTCGATCAAAGTAAAATTAAACTTTGATCTAAGTTTTATGGGAAATCTGACAAAAGCATATTGGTTTCTAGATACGAGTAGTGCAAAAAAAATATATGTAATTATATTTTATTAGGTACCTAAATGTTTAATTAATATATCGACGCTGGAAAGCGAAAACGCTGTAACTGACACCAGTGTCAAAATTTTTTTATTGCATATTCGTAACCAGAAAAAAATTCTGCGTCGAATGGTCTGAGTCCCATAGCTCTACGGCCCTTAGAAAATTTTGTACAGCGTTGAAATTGCCTGTTATTTTTGGTCGACATAGATTTTGGTAGGCTGTAAATAGCACAAAAACTCTAAATTTTTACCGATTTGCATTTACGTCAAAATCGAGTTCCGTAGAAAAAACCAACAAGCTAGTTACATCGTTCGTGATGTACTATTCAATGTGGGTTACAGCGTTTTTGCGGGACAAAAAATTGTAGTGCACCATATTTATGACATTTTGTTGTCCAATTGTTAGCAACGAATGTGGCTTATTACGTTTTAACGTAACCAACATTATGGCTACATGACGTGTTACAACATTCATTTCAAATCTCTATTTCTAGATCACATCAATTTACGCTTTTTTAAATGTAGTATTCGCGACAAAGTTATTGCTTTTACCACCATCGATTTGGCGCTCGAACCGCTATGGCCTACCATTTACTGCGTCCCAAATCAGTCCATGGCCGTCAAAAAGGTGTCTTACTTTTGTTGTTCGTATTTTTTGGCGCGTAATTGATTTCGTTTGAATGGTAAGTCTACTTGTTAGATACTGTTATTTGACATTTTTATTAGTAAATGTGTTCCCTTATTTTTTACGTTATTTAAAAAAAGTGAACTGGATTGCATCATTCCCTTTATGAAATACAGGGTTCTGAAAAAGCGCATCATCGTCACCCACTGTTCAATAATGCTCTCCCAAGATGCGCTACAAAACGTTATCCTCGCCCTTTCATAATATCTAAACGTCAGGAAGCTTCGTTTAAGCTGATTAGCATCCCTCCATCGGAGCAGAGATTCCGCCATATCAGCATCGCTTACTTCCATAGTAATTTTAAACTTCAGCTAGAAAATCCGGCCTAGAAGTATCTCGACCCTCGTAGTCTTCCTCACTTATACGATTCTGGGCTTTTCCGATGCTACTGAACTGCCAAATCTGCTCATCGTCTCTTTTATGGGGCTTGTGTGTCGGACGTTGCATTTGTTACTAATTTTATTTTATTATTATCGAAAACCTTCAATACTTCACGTGTCTTCCTCTTGAACTCCAGTCTAGTTCGAGCGGTCGTGAGTAAATTTTGTTCCCTACTATGTAATATTCACCAGGTTTGTAGCCTCGTTCTCAGTGGTATTGCGAATTGCATCCGATTTAGAGGATAACTTGGAAAATGTTTTATTCAAGCAGAATTTTATCATTGTAATAATGATTTTCTTTCATTTTTGAAGTTGATTTACGGAGTTCCTCGTATACCTAACTTACAGACAGCTGACAGTTTTTTAAGAGGATGACCAGACCATCAAACTGAATAACTTTCTATATGGTTCCAAAATAAAAATCGCGAAAAAAACTGCTGTCCCATACATTTAGCTCTAGTAGGACTGCACTTTTGAATAAAACAACCGTTTTTTTTTTGCGTTTTTGTTGTTGGTTCCACAGAGAAAGTTGTTCAGTTCGACGGTTCAATCATTCCCTTAAAAAGTGTTACTTAGAATATAGTTGAATCAAATTACTGATACATCTCCAAATATGTGATAGTAATTTGTCAATTATGATAAATAATCAATCAGATTTTGCATCCAACCTTGAGATGAATTCCTTGAGAAAAAATTAATCGAGAACGCTTCCGCGCTCCAGTTAATTCCAGTTTCGACTATTCGAATATTAGGAATTAAGCTTTTTGTGCTTTTTTGTACCCTAATATTTATTATATTTTGAATTAATTTCTGATGTCTTTACTTTTTAATAACACAGTAAACATTTTTGACTTAATATTTACGTCATTTCAATTTAGCAAATTTTTTCGCTGTTCTTGTGGTTAAACCATTACATGACTATACAAATTAAAAAGGTTATATTGTTACATCAATATTATGGTACTGGATACATTACGGAATAGTGGGTTACAACGATTTCGATTTCCAAAATAAAGTATTATTTTATGAAATCCATACAATAATCGACTTCAGTTACAGCGTTCTTTGGGGTTGAAAAAAAAAGTCCATATGCTGTAACCCACAATAAAATTAAAAGCAGGAACATTTAACGGAATCGGGGAAATACGTATCATAGCTTATCTTAAATTATATTATCTATCCAAAAATGGCATATGTGGGACTAACATTAACGAAGTTATGAATTTTTTTCTGAAATCGCAAAAGTTTTTCGGGCCTGGTGTAAAGTTTGCCTTTTGTGGGTTACAGCGTTTCCGCTTTCCAGCGTCGATATGGCGACGGGCTCACCCCCCGTCCAGTGGACAGTCGAGTTTCGGGTACCTACTAGGTACCTACTGGTGGAACGTGGATGTTCTGAGGTTTCGTACGAATTAGGTAAGATCCAGTCACTAACATAGCATGGTCACCTACTAAGGATCTATGATCTGACACAAAATAAATGAATAAATAAAGCATTTTAGATGATGTTATCTTTTAAAATGAGCTACCTAATAGTGGTATCTTTTTATGAATATTATTATCAACGTAGAGTCTGATTATACCTGGGTCAAAAACCCCGTTAAATGAACTGACAAACACGAATACTGTTTTCTCGTTTTCCTGCTATGCTAGATATACCTACCTCATATACCTAGGTAGGTATAGGTAAGAAAAGATGAGTAATAGCGGCTATACAGGGTGTAAGGAAAAGTATAATTAACCTTTAAATCATATACTCTATTTACAATGGGAGCAAACCAGTCAGAGCACAAAAAAAACCGGCTGTTCCATACTAAACTGCAATGCCTTGACTTCTCGATTCAAACGTATGGAACAGCAGATTGCTTTTTGTTCTGACAAGCTCAAAGTTGTTCAGTTTGATAGGTAGACTATGTGGTATAAAGGTTAATGATTCTGTTCCTTACACCCTGTAGGTATTGTAGGTACATTACATAATAATATAGAGTCCTTTTTCTCTTTTACCTTGAGGAACATTTTAGGTACATTTTTTCAGAGGCAATTTCATACATTTTAATATAAGTTATTTTATTACCATTTTACCTACAACAAGTGTTTTAAATAAAGATTAAGTACCTACCTAGGTACTTTACTTTAAGGACGGAGATTGTAGTGTAGGTACGTTTATCTGACTTCCGTGTTAATTATAGGGGCGCGTAACATACTCGTACCTATACCTACTTACAATTGGAGTACCTACCTATGTACATACAGTGCATAAGTCATGATTCTCTGGACAAGAACTTTCATTAATAATATGTCACGTCCGTCATTCATATCATAATACAGTAGGTAACTAGATACTCTGTGATAATACCTAGGCTCACATTTGAATTGATGAATCTGGTTGGGTTGGGTCCGTATTCCGTAATCTGAAGGTCTACAAAGGGTAGGTATAACTTGCCTACCTATTGTTCAGCTGATTTTTTTTCGCGTTTTCAGTTTTGGTCCCACAGTGAAAGTAAGTATGTAGTTCAGTTTGAAGGGCCTCAAGCAACCTGTTAACATGTAACGCATTTAAATTTAATTTTAAAAAGCCTAAGGTGGTTTCCGCCCATACAAAACACTGTCGTAGAACACTCGTAGTCGTTGTTTTATATATTGAAAAATAGCTTAAAAAATCTAGATTGCGCGTATTAAATAATATTTACAATTTATAATATAATTACGCAGATAGGCTTTGAAATTTTGTATGAATAATTTCAAAGATTGATATCTTCGTAATTATATTATAAATTGTAAATATTATTTGATACGCGCAATCTAGATTTTCTAAGCTATTTTTCCATAAGATATAAAACATTACTTTTCACCTCACAAGCTCGGAAAGATTATCTTTATCATTCGAAATCTGAGTGCAAAAGTGCATTTTATCCGCTAGCGTGGAAAGAGTTTTTGAAATTCGAATCTGTCTAAGTATTCAATATTTTTCTATACCGCCAGTCCACTGAAAATGCATTAAAAACTATTTCATGTCACAGGCCAGCACGAAAAAAAAACTTTTTAAAATGTTGTTCTCTTTAGCAATTCACATTTTTTCCTCACTGTTGTGAGGTGAAAAGTTGTGTGTTTCGCTCGGCTGCAAAGTTATTCTGCGTCTCGTACCTTTGAAACCTTCGCTATAAGCTCAGGATTCTATTATTTGAATCCTAGAATCCTTCGCTTGCTCAGGTTTCAATACAAAAAAAAACTTTGCAGCCTAGCATAACAAATAACTATTTATTAACACCGTCTACGAGTGTTCTACGACAAAGTTTTGTATGAAATTGACAACTCTCCAACCACATTAAGTGTATCCGGTATATTATTTAAATACTGTTAAAAAAGGATCCTATGTGTTAATCCAGGACATATTCTATTCTGTCTGTGTGCCAAATTTCATCCAAATCCGTTCAGCTGTTTATGCTAGAATGATTCACAAACATCTGAACATCGTCACAAACTTTCGCAAGATATACCTAGGTACCTACTTCTCTCAAAGCAAAGTGTTGTGTTGTGTAGAGCTAGTCCTGCAGGCCGACTCCGACGATCGACCGCGACCGCCGCGCCAGCGAGCGACCGAGGGCGGCTGGCAATTTGTTTTGCTTCCCGAAGGCCGCCCGGTTCGGTTCCCTCGTCTGGTCGTCTGCCGTCTGGCCACATCGGATATGTGTCAGTATAACACTACGCACGTCTGCTTCCCTTTTCGTGTAACCTCCGAGCGGGCTCAAGTTCAAAACAGACGGTTTTTAAATAAAACCGGTCAACTGCGAGTCGGGCTTCTCTCGCACCGAGGGTTCCGTATCACACCACCACACAATGTATTAACTTACAAAAAAGTTTTGTTTTCTCAGGGGCCTTTAGCGCGAGACCGGTCTTTATTATTTGTTGTTATAGGTACTGTAGAGTTTGATCAGTATAATCACACCAAGTTTGACGCTTGTATCCTATTACCGTTTTTACGATAGAGCGAGAAAAAAAACGTTGATACTAGCTAGTTCCTTGTCTGAGGACCCGCCTTAATTTTTTTATAAATAAATTAAATTAAATTCTCATTTATTTCAGATAAAAATCCATAATTTCCATTATCCATACCAATATATTTGTATCCGCCATAATAACGCACATTCTGTGAATTGCAACTGTCTAGCTATTACGGTTCAAAAGTTACAGCCTTAAATAGGTAGGACAGACAGACGGACGGACAGCGTAGGTTTATGAATAGGGTCCCGTTTTCACCCTTTGGTTACGGAACCCTAATAACTGGGTGAGTGAGTATAGGCATATCAGCATAAGAATAGGTAATTAACTATTCTTATGATATCAGTAACGACGTGGTAGCGACGTCGCGTCGCAAATTAAAGTATTTAAGTTATGACAAAATACAAAGGAACACAATAGTACCATACATGATGTTCATGTGTGTAAGTATATCAACAGCTTCCTACTTTAATTTGTCTAAAAATATATGACCCATCATTGGTAATAAATGCGATGTAAGTATTTTGTCTATAACTCATACCGGGTACCAATTACCATTTTTATCATAAACCATAAACTTTTATTACTGTTTATACAGCAATTTATATTCCTATAGAGAAGTAAATTACCCATACATAATATATATAAAAAATACGATTTGTCCTTGAGACAGGCTCGATGCGGAGGAGGTTTAGGCGTATAGGATAAGTGAGTAAAAAATTTTATTGCACGATTTGGCAATTTATTATCATATTAATGGGGTTGTTTTAACTAGTTGTATGTCCAAAAAAAATTACGTGGAGATTACGCTTACGTAAGTAAGTGTTAAGTAATACCACATTATAAGAAAGAGTAGGTATATACAGGGTTCTTCTTAATATGCTGACACTTTTTTAAGGGGACGTTCAGACCATGAAACTAAACAACTTTCTCTATGGGACCAATATCGAAATCGCAAAAAAAAAATCTGCTGTCCCATACATTTGGCTCGAGTAGGTTTTCAGTTTTGTATGGAAGAGCTGATTTTTTTTCGCGATTTCTATGTTGGTCCCATAGAGAAAGTTGTTCAGTTTAACGGTCTGAACATCCCCTTAAAAAAGTGTCAGCATATTAAGAAGGACCCTGTATATATAGTGCGTACTGTAGTGGAGATCTCTACATCTAAGTGAGGCAACTTAATTATACCCTCCTTCTGGGGTAATCGGGTAAAAATATATACTACTTACCAGTACCTACCTACCTATTGTTTCTTACTGCACTGAAAAATTAAAAATCATCTAAGGCAAGTAAATAAAACAGGAAACGATATTAGATAGCACTAGGAAACAGAAGATGGAAAACCCAACTTAATTGCGAGAATACCTGTCAGGTTTGTATTTATTAAGTAAGTATATAATATGAAACAAAAAAATCAACCTTGAATCAGAGCAGGAGTTAGCGACCGTTTGAATATAACTACCTACCTAGTTACCTAAGCCAAGCGTTATCGTGACGAGTGAACAAGATGCTGAATATTCATCGACGCGGTCAAGTAGGTGCACGCACTGCAACTGCTTCTGCTACTCCCACGCCGCAATATACCATCAGACCACGGCCAAAGATGTCTGATCGTTGGATACCAAATACCAAGTTACAGAATAGGAACAACCTCAAAAATATAGACAAAGGCAAAAATAACGTCTTTGTATTGTAAAAAAGATACAATATTTTACTAAGTTTGCAAAACAGTGGAAACATTTTATTTCCTTAAAGGTACCTACGTATATAGTTACTTAGCTAAGTATAATAACATAATCGTAAAATAAAAGTACCTACCTATCGATCGAAAGCTTTATTGAACTGCTTACTTAGGTAGGTATATATGCGTGAGTAAACATTTGTGCCTATATATTGACAATTAAATTACGTAGGTATAATTTATTGTGGACATCTGTAAAAATCTACGTGTTTCCGCATGAAACTTTGTGCAATAATTACAAATATTGAACAAACGGTTTCCTAATTGAAAATGTAAGTAGGCTAATCTTAATATTTCCATATCAATTATGCGAGTTTCCTAAAGGTCAGAACTATAAAACAATTACCCGCGAACGCATCGCAGGAAGCAGTGAACTTTAAGAAAACACTTCAACCGTAACTCGGGTTACGGCTGAATAGCTAAGTTTACTTAATTGTGTTCGTTCATAAAATTAGCGCTACAATGTAGAAAACTAGAACACATATAAGAACGTCGAAATAATCCATAAGTTACTAAAACAATACCCTCTACACAATTTTATTTGTAAAGAATCTCCCAGCATTGCATAATATCCCAGTAGCTATTTAATGAGTATTTAGAATTTCTTTGTTGTCGTGTTTGTTAATTTACCTAACGAACTCAACATCTACCTACTCCAAAACACGCAAGCTAGATGCATCGCTTCATAATTTACAAGAAAAATGTCTGAATAATGCATTTATTCCACCTGTTGCCATAACTTCTTACACTTTATGCTTTGCTTCGATCTTTGCAAGAATTTAATTAAATGCAGTACAAACTGCAAATGTGCAATGAAATAAAAACGACGCATGAATACAATAAATAATATACAATTTCTATTTTCTCATAGATCTTATAGTAGCTTTCTACCTAACTAATGTTATGTACGCATTACCTACTGACTTTGTTAAGATCAGATCAATGATGACAAATATTGTTAACAATAACAACATCTATGCTTCTCTGAAAACCCCATCCAAATCAGTGTGATGCGTGCTCAAACAGACAAAAATTATAAAAATAGTCTTAATGCATTCCATTACGTATTCTAAACACCCCCAATGATTTTTTTTTTGCAAATATCTCTAATTGTACATCTACGGTAAATTAACAATTTAATATAATATGTAATAGATAATAGATGATTAACGTAGTCTCTATACGTATAGACGTAACATTAACATTGTTTGAAGATGTGTTCAATGGTAACTTATGTACCTATGTGTTATGTTTGTTAAAACTCGATCGGAATCTTCTTCTTCTTGTCTTGTCTTGTCTTGTCTTGACTGTTATAAAACCGTAAAATCATGAGGAACAAAAAAGTTGCGGTTTACTTCATATAAAATCAAATAACACTCGATAGCGCGATTTAAATGACGTGCAGCGCCATCTATTGACAAAATTGTTAGTTTGTTTGTTTGTTCGCACATCACGCAAAAACTACTGAACCGATTTTGATGAAACTTTTTTTGTTTGATAGCTTATGATCTGACTTAAAATCTGATATATAATTTGTGCGGATGAAGTCGCGGGAAAACACTAGTCTCATATAAATTAGATGTCGCCTTTGCTACTTGCCTTTTTTTTGGCAAACTGATATTTATTAAATCATTGATAGCTGATGAAGAAATTTGGGAAGTTTTTATTATTGTCTGTTTATCTGTTTGCGCATGCATCACTTAAAAACTACTTAACCTATTTTGCTGAAGTTTTCACAGAAGCATAGAGTTAGTTTGAATTAACGTATAGGCTACATTTCATCGCAATCGGTACATTCAGTCAAAAGTTATGAATTTTTATTAGTTCATCATACCTAATAGGTGGTATTTAATACACAAGGTGTTATATTAATACAACCACCCGGTTTAGATCATCAAACTGAACCACAACGAAATCGCGATAAAAAAAAAATTTTACCATTGTGATTTATTGGTTTTTGTGCCTACTTAACAATAAAAAATCAATAAATCACAATGGTTTATTTCTCTATTGGTAAGTGAATATTATTAATATTAAAATAGTGAGTAATTAGCTAACGATATTATGGTGTCAGTCAAAATAACATTACTGCAAAAAGAAATTGAAAATGTAGACATACCTACCTAGTACCTACTTACACATAGGTAATTTATGAAAATACATAAGTAAGCACTAGAGTTTACCCGCTTCTTCGTCCTCACAAATTATACACCAGATTTCAAGTCAGATAATAAGCTATCAAACAATGGTTTCATCAAAATCTGTTCTGTTGTTTTTGCGTGACGCTTGAAGAAACAAATAAACAGACAGACAAAACATCAGAAAATTTTTGATTAGGAATCAGTACCTATAGGACACCTCAAAACTAAAGGTAACGTAACTTTACTTTTATTTTTTCAATGTACAGAAACACTTCTGTAAGGTACTGTTTAATAACACATAATTAAGCTTATATTATTAACTATGTAAAAAACGTCTCATATAGGTACTTAACATTTAAAAAAAAACATGACTAACGCTGGGAATACCTGGATAGTAAAATGTAAGTACCCCTATTAATATAAAAAAATATTACGAGATAAGCTTAATTCACAACTTACCCAAAAGCTTTCCACATATTGGGAAAAAAGTAAAACTCCCGGAAGAGACATCATTACTAGCTTAAGTTCACGAGAAGACTGACTTAGGGAACACGCTGCAATTTTTATTTATACACTTTTTATTTACTAACATCACACAGGAATTCCTTTTATCAGACTCGATAGCTTATAATGATACGTGAGGTCACACACGGGAGCCGACGGGCGACGGGCAGCGCTCTCAGGGCCTCGTCGATACAGACTGAGAAATTGCCAACACGTTGCGCCCCTATATACTAACTTAATTCTTGCTTTGCTGAACGCTTGATTTCACGCTCTACATCCACCAATTATTAACTATGCATCTTGGATATCGAGGAACCACTTACTGTTCCTTGCATCGTTTATGTGAATATAGAACCATTGTCCGACTTTCTTTTTGTCGTAGGTATACATAAAGTGTATTATTGGTTTCTACTATACTTAGTAAAGATCCAAGTTCAAGGCTACTACGCTACGCGTCCGCACTGAAACTCTGCGCGCGCTCAATTCTCTATACTTAGAAGTGTTTCGAGCATAGATAAGCAAAATTTCGCCATGTTGTAATGTAATGTAAAAATTAAGTAGGTGTTGTACCTAGTTACTTACTACTTCGTTATTTATTCCATATTATACGAACTTTAATTTTAAGCGCAACCAGTTTACCTACTTACATAATTATAGTTTGTCGTATTCAAGCCTGGGGAAATTTAATAATATTTGTATGGACGCACACTATAATTAAACAATGCCCTAACCCTAACCTACAATTATTGATACAGAATAGCATACAGGTACCAAAAGCAAACAAAATGCATCACAGAGTACCTACTTTCTGCATAGGTACTTCCGGTCCTTATGTACGGCTGCCAAACTTGGCCCTTGACACAAGACAACACCTACAGACTTGCAAGCTGTCAACGAGCGATGGAAAGAAGCGGAGTGAGGAGATTTACACCATCAGGAAAAAGACAAAAGTCCATGAAATAAAGCGGAAGATTAAAAGATTCAAATGGCGTTGGGCAGGTCACACAGTGAGAGGAAAAGAAAAATGGAGTAAAATATTTGGCACCCAAGAGAGGGACAAAGAAAGAGAGGATGATGACATAAGTCAGGTTGCCGGAAACACATGGCACAGAGTGGCAGGCGACAGACAAGAATGGAAAAGGTTGGAGGAGGCCTTTGCCGATTGGTAAACAGACCTACAAAAAACATACGGGTCGAATTGAGAACCTCCTCCTTTTGTTGAAGTCGGTTAAAAACGAGCAAAGCACAACTTCTAGAATGAATTAGAACGGATGTCTGAATAAAGGCTTATAATATAATATAAAATAATATAAGTAACTATAATTCGCAACATTGTGCCAACATTCACAGCGCGAGGTGCATTTTGTTACCAATCACTAATCACCTATCAGGCACCACTCTTTCCGCCCCAGCCATAAGAATACTCTGAAAAAGTGAATGAATTCACGCCATGAAAGCACCTAAAAAACTTAACATTTTAAAAAGTGGTATAGTTACGTTGATAAAACAAAGCTATGCAAGGTAGAATTATGTTTGAAAATTAGTAGCGTGCCAGCCGATGCCGAACCGTTTAGCAGAACCAGCGAAGCAGAGAGCGGGGTAGGTAGGCAAACTTATTGTTCTATATGGGATTTGTCACAGTTTATATAGGAAATCCAAAGTAATTTTAAGCCTATTCTAAACTAACTATTATAAAAATGGTAGGTAACAGTAGTTTGTCCGTAAAGAATTCGATATTACAGCTTTTTGAGATCTCTGAATCCAAATCAAAAATTTTTAGATTATTTGTGTGTGTTGCGTTGTTAACGGTAGTTAACTACAGGTAAAGTGGTAACTTTAACTTTACCTACAGGAGCTCAGAGTTAGGTCATTAAATTGTAGTTACCACAATAATTGTACGCAAAAGGAAAAAAATTTTACCACAATACATCACGAGTCTGTTTGTTTAGTGTTTGTTTGTTCGAGCATCACGTAAAAACGACTGAACCGATTTCGATGGAAATTTTTTGTTTGAAAGCGTATGATTCGGAGTGCGGACGTTTGCGCGTGAAGTTTGATTATTATGGAAGTTTGTGCGGACGAAGTCGCGGGTAAAATCTGTTAGGTATAAGCGCAGAGTACTATATACTATACCTCTTTGAAAACCTAAGTACCCATAAGACGGGCAATCGATTGTGTGCCTCCTGCCAAGGCCGAATCGCGCGGCAGAAAAATTGCCCGTCTAAAGGCCGAAAGCACGATCGCAAATCCGGTCTCAGCCAATATTGATATTTGGCCTTGGCAGAAAGCAGCGATCAGTTGCCCGTTTATAGGGCACTTCAATTAAATGGGCCAACTTTTGGACTAACTTACCAGCATAGGTCACTCACTAGCATGCATGGAAGGATTCCAAACTTCTTGGTAGCATGATACCGTGATAATTTTATTTCTATTTCAATTATAAAGATACGGCTTTAATCTCGTTCGTTCACGTGCAAAAAGAAAGAGAGCGAAGGTGTGATAGCGCTTTATATAATGGAGTCGTCGGCCCTGTATATAATGGAGTTATGTAAGCTAGTCAGGCGATACCCGGAAACATTCCCATATCGACCCGATTTCCATAGCATTCGATTAAATAATCTACATCAGCCTCAGCTGCAACTGCAAGTCCCGCACTGTAGAACGACTGCGTACCTACGAACGAACTGCTATCTACAATGCTGTCTCAGTGTACAATAAATTGCCTACCGATGTAAAAGCCCTTGAAGATAGGAAATTTTTTGCGAAACTGAAATCTGTGTCCTTACAGCTTGCAAGAATTTTTGGACTTTTATGAATGATCAAAGTCAAATTGATGTGACAAATACCTACTTTAGGCTAGAATGCCCAGATAGCAATTTAAACTTGTTTCACACTTGCAACAAGTTATAAATATCAAATGAGAAAGCTTGCCACATGTTTGACAAGGCAAATAAATAAACTTGAAGCAAGGTTATATCAAACTTTCTAGTTACTGTTCGACAAACTTGCATAATATTTTAAGTACAAACTTGCCTCATCTTTATAATGAAGGCTTGCCACAAGTTTGACAAGGCAAATAAATAAACTTGTGGCAAGGTTAGGTATATCAAACTTTCTAGTTACTGTTCGACAAACTTGTATATTGTTTGCAGTTACAACTTGCGACATCTTTCATATGAAGGCTTGCCACAAGTTTGACAAGGCAGGGTATAGGCCTCCATTTGTTTATGCTACCCTCCTCTGTCCGTGTCCTAACTGAGCATCCCGCAACCAGATGTATACACTTCATTTCCATTCCAGTATAGAATTGGGAGGAGTACTCCGGTATACACGTAAATGTAAACTGGCCTACCTCCTATAGCCTGGTTCACTTTTAGACGGATTTCAATTCTAGCGGCATTTTGGGTAACATTTTGCCAAATGTGTTTTTATTACTAATTCGGACCTGCTGAACACGAATTTCGATGTTGGCACTCCCGAATTTGCTAGCTCGAGGAAGGGGGAGGCTCCAAAGGTGACTTTTTTCAGTTTTTCGAGTATTTCTCGGAATGTATAAGTTTTATCGAAAAGTTTTGTATGGACAAATTAAATCTGATAAAATTTTCTACGAAACAAGTTCTGTGCACTTTTGTCATAGGACTTAACTTTTGAGGGCTACAGGGCCGAGAAAGTAAGAACATATCAAAAATTAGGCAATTTGTATGGCGACCCTCATGAATGTTGAAAATAAAAACAAAATGATTTCATATTCGTAATCAGCGACCTCTAAAACCCCCGGATATAAATTTTTAGTCGGTTCGGTGAACCTTTAAAAGCTGCTTTGGCGTTTGAAATTTCCATGGCAGCCATCTTGGATTTCACAATTCTGGTTTTTTTTTACCGCCTACTAAATCTGACCAGGGTCTACTATGACATTGTTCAAGGTCCATATCCCTATCTGTCATAGTTTCCGCTGGCCGTTGACTTCATCCGTCAGGAGTCGACCTTCCGAGGAAGTCAAAGTTTTCCCTGTATCACCAAAGCATTCATATTATGATCCCCAAATGTCTTTCTTGTACCGTAAGGGGAACCCGGAGATCAATTGGAGTTCGTCTCCTGACGGATGAGGTCAACGGCCTGCGGAAACCATGACAGATTTCCGGGTTCCCCTTAAGGTACAAGGATGACACTTGGGGATCATAATATGAATGCTTTGGTGATACAGGGAAAACTTTGACTTCCTCGGATGAGGTCAACGGCCAGCGGAAACTATGACAGATAGGGATATGGACCTTGAACAATGTCATAGTAGACCCTGGTCAGATTTAGTAGGCGGTAAAAAAAAACCAGAATTGTGAAATCCAAGATGGCTGCCATGGAAATTTCAAACGCCTAAGCAGCTTTTAAAGGTTCACCGAACCGACTAAAAATTTATATCCGGGGGTTTTAGAGGTCGCTGATTACGAATATGAAATCATTTTGTTTTTATTTTCAACATTCATGAGGGTCGCCATACAAATTGCCTAATTTTTGATATGCTCTTACTTTCTCGGCCCTGTAGCCCTCAAAGGTTAAGTCCTATGACAAAAGAGCACAGAACTTGTTTCGTAGAAAATTTTATCAGATTTAATTTGTCCATACAAAACTTTTCGATAAAACTTATACATTCCGAGAAATACGCGAAAAACTGAAAAAAGTCACCTTTGGAGCCTCCCCCTTCCTCGAGCTCGCAAATTCTGGAGTGCCAACATCGAAATTCGTGTTCAGCAGGTCCGAATTAGTAATAAAAACACATTTGGCAAAATGTTTCCCAAAATGCCGCTAGACTGATTAAAATGACCCTTTTTGAGAAAAGTGAACCAGACTACTATATACAAAAGCAAACGATAGCGCGAATTAATTTGAATCAGTGCCATCTAGTGACGGACCAGGTCAACACAGCATTTTTACCATAAGTTTGCAGCAACTTGGAAATAAGTTTGCCACTACCATTTTGATGAAACAAGTTTACAGCCACTTTGAAAATTTCTAAATTAGTTTAAGTCTTAATTTTCTAAATTAGTTTTTCTTGGCTATTGTTGTGATAATGTGGTGGAATTAGTGTAATAATGTGCCTTTAATGGAGAAAAATATAGTAAAAGTGAGAAATAAAGTAAGGCGCGACCGTTCGATTCGGATTGATATCCCCGCGTAAAACTCCCTTTAACATTGAAATGTGTGAACCACCCACGCATTTCAATGAGTTAGTTTTAAGTTACGACGATAAACGAAAAACTGCTAAAGACTACGGATTCCTGTCAGTATTGAAAACTTATTGAAGACATCGGCAAATAGAAACTTGATCTCGGAAATGGCACAAGGAAATGTCGAAACCCACAGAAATGACAAATATTACGGAAAAACGAACATTAACAAATGACAAATATTACGGAAAAACGAACATTAACAAATGACAAATATTACGGAAAAACGAATATTAACTTGAATATGAAGACTTGAAAAAATTATAATTTTAACACAGATCAGGCACATAGTGCCTTTTATACAAGAACATTATATATTACATTTTTGGTTTTATAATTAATTTATACAAAAAGACAAAATCAGACTTGGCTGTATGCGCTATGTTCCCTTTGCCTTTCCGCAAGGATAAATAACAACAACAACGAGATTTTGCGCGGGAAACAAGACGAAACGGACGGACTTTGTTTCTTAATTTTCTAAATTAGTTTTTCGTGGCTATTATTGTGATAATGTGGTGGAATTAGTATAATAATGTGCCTTTAATGGAGAACAATATAGTAAAGGTGAGAAATAAAGTAAGGCGCGACCGTTCGATTCGGATTGATATCCTCGCGTAAAACTCCCGTAAACATTGCAATGTGTGAACCACCCTCGCATTTCAATGAGTTAGGTATAGTTACGATAAACGAAATACTGCTAAAGAATACGGATTCCAGTCAATATTGAAGACATCGGCAAATAGAAACTTGATCTCGGAAATGACACAAGGAAATGACGAAAACTGCAGAAATGACATTATTACGGAAAAACAAAAATTGACTTGGAATATGAAGACTTGGGAATTTTTTTAATCTAACACAGATCAGGCACATGGTGCCTTTTATGATGAATTTATAAGAAAAGACAAAATCAGACTTGGCTGCATGGGCTATGTTCCCTTTGCCTTTCCGCAAGGATAAATTATCAAACTGAACAACAACAACAAAAAAACTGTAACTGTCATTCATTGCTGCCATTGTATGTTGATTGCGCGTGTCTCTCAACTTTGACATTGGCAGAATCATCGACAAACCGATGGAGCCATAATCTCCAAAAGGATTGGCTTCCCGCCATTAAATTTGTTCGGTCAAAGTTGTATTTGATATTCGTGAAAAATTGGTTTTAGTGATATTTGTGACATAATTTCGTGCGGATTGTGTGCCAAAAAGTTGCGTAAATCGACCAACATAACAGGAATCTCAAATACACACGAAGAAAGAACAAAAGTTTTGGTGCAAGTTAAATCGTACTGGTGATTTTGGCGGCAGCGCGCGTGCTTACAAAATCGACCAAAATTTCATCCTCATCGTTCATCTATCATCCCATCTTCATCAGGAGAGTTTTGCTCGGGAATCTTGAAGAAAAGGACGGGCTTTGTTTCTTAATTTTCTAAATAAGTTTTTCGTGGCTATTATTGTGTTAATGTGGTGGAATTAGTTTGATAATGTGCCATTAATGGAAAACAATATAGTAAAAGTGAGAAATAAAGAAGGCGCTCCTGTTTGATTTGGATTGATTCTCGCGTAAAACTTCCCTGAACATTGAAATGTGTGTACCACCCTCGCATTTCAAGAGTTAGGTATTAAGGTTAGGTTTATGTACAAAGAAAAAGACACTAATGACCAGGCAGTAAGGGCTAGTTCCCATAGCCTATCCGAAAGGATAAACTTAAAAAAAAAAAAAATAATCTCCAAAATAGAATTAGAAATACTTCCGAACCAGCACTCGTAGTATGCTACACGTGATACGGCTGTATCACGTCTTTTATCTCGTTCGTTCGCACGCAAATAGAAAGAGAGCTAAGATGTGATAGCGCTGTATCACTGCGGCATGCTAGCTATGCAGCTATTTTCACGCTGCCACAGATCATTAAGAAAATCCAAAGACAAGATTTTTTCTTTTTTTTGGCTTCGGTAACCAGGCTTTTAGCCTGAATTACCGGTTTTCTATATGGAATGTTGAGTTAACGGTAGCATCCCGGCTCTATTTTTTTTTTGTTGGAATGTTGGCCATTGTTGACTAATCTTGACAAATTCTAACATTCATGTGTCAACATTCTTATTACAGTGTGATAAAGATGAAAATGGCTCAATTCACATGAATATTTTAATGGCACGAAATCAATTGTTTACGCTATTTCCACGCTGGTTGCCATGGTAACCGTGTGACGTCATCTCACGCTGCCGGCCTAGTACTAGGTTGCGTTCCGAATTACGCAGAACTCCGAACAGCATTGACTTGCAATTTTCTTCTACACGTTCAGTTTTGTTAGCAAGACTCACCAGAATCTGGTGCTGAAGCCAGGAATGTCTCCGCACTAGGGATCTCCTCAACGGCTAACAGCATCGACTTGCAATTTTCTTGTACACGTTCAGTTTTGATAGCAAAAACACACGTTTAACCAGAATCTGATGCTGAAGACAGGAATGTCTCCGTACGAGGGATCTCCTCAAAGGATAACAGCATTGGCTTGCAATTTTCTTGTAGACGTTCAGTTTTGATAGCAAAAACACACGTTTAACCAGAATCTGGTGCTGAAGCCAGGAATGTCTCCGTACGAGGGATCTCCTCAACGGATAACAGCATTGGCTTGCAATTTTCTTGTAGACGTTCAGTTTTGATAGCAAAAAACCACGTTTAACCATAATCTGGTGCTGAAGCAAGGAATGTCTCCGTACGAGGGATCTCCTTAACGGATAACAGCATTGGCTTGCAATTTTCTTGTAGACGTTCAGTTTTGATAGCAAAAACACACATTTAACCAGAATCTGGTGCTGAAGCCAGGAATGTCTCCGTACGAGGGATCTCCTCAACGGATAACAGCATTGGCTTGCAATTTTTTTGTAGACGTTCAGTTTTGATAGCAAAAACACACGTTTAACCAGAATCTGGTGCTGAAGCCAGGAATGTCACCGTACGAGGGATCTCCTCAACGGATAACAGCATTGGCTTGCAATTTTCTTGTGGACGTTCAGTTTTGATAGCAAAAAAACACGTTTAACCATAATCTGGTGCTGAAGCAAGGAATGTCTCCGTACGAGGGAACTCCTCAACGGCTAACAGCATTGACCCGTTGTTTTTTTGTAGACGTTCAATTTTGATAGCAAAACACCATGTTTAACCAGAATCTGGTGCTGAAGCCAGGAATGTCTCCATACGAGAGAGCTCCTCAACGGTTAATAGCATTGACTTGATATTTTTTTTTAATTCGTTTAGTTTTGATAGCAATACACACATTTAACCAGAATCTGGTGCTGAAGCCAGGAATGTCTCCGTACGAAGGAGCTCCTCAACGGCGAACAGTATTGACTTAATTTTTTTTTGTAGGTACTCGTTCAGTTTTGCTGTTCGCCGTTGAGGAGTTCCTTCGTACGGAGATATTTCAGGTTAAATGTGAGTTTTTACTATCAAAACTGAACGCGTACAAAAAAAATCAAGTCAACGCTGTTAGCCGTTGAGGAGTTCCCTCGTACGGAGACATTCCTGTCTTCAGCAACAGATTCTGGTTAAATGTGAGTTTTTACTATCAAAACTGAACGCGTACAAACAAAAATCAAGTCAGTGCTGTTAGCCGTTAAAGATTCCCTCGTACGGAGACATTTCTGGCTTCAGCACCAGATTCTGGTTAAATGTGAGTTTTTACTATCAAAATTGAACGTGTACAAAAAAATCAAGTCAATGTTGTTAGCCGTTGAGGAGATCCCTCGTACGGAGACATTCCTGTCTTCAGCAACAGATTCTGGTTAAATGTGAGTTTTTACTATCAAAACTGGACGCGTACAAAAAAAAATCAAGTCAATGCTGTTAGCTGCTAAGGAGATCCCTCGTATGGAGACATTCCTGGCTTGAGTAAAAGATTCTGGTTAAATGTGAGTTTTAACTATCAAAACTAAAAACTGAACGCGTAGGTACAAAAAAAGTCAAGTCAATGCTGTTAGCCGTTGAGGAGTTCCCTCGTATGGAGACATTCCTGGCTTGAGTAAAAGATTCTGGTTAAATTTGAGTTTTTACTATCAAAACTGAAAGCGTACAACAAAAATCATAGTTATGCTGTTAGCCGTTGAGGAGTTCCTTCGTACGGAGACATTCCTGTCTTTAGCAACAGATTCTGGTTAAATGTGAGTTTTTACTACCAAAACTGAACGCGTACAAAAAAAATCAAGTCAGTGCTGTTAGCCGCTGAGGAGATCCCTCGTACGGAGACATTCCTGGCTTCAGCACCACATTCTGGTTAAATGTGAGTTTTGCTATCAAAACTGAACGTCTACAAGATAGATAGAAGTGGATAGAATTTTGATGAATCTAAAGTCTGATAGTGCCCCCGGCTGGGACAATATATCATCGAAATATCTCAAATTTGTTAGAAAAGAAGTAGTTCCAATTATTACACACCTTGCTAACCTATGTTTTGCAAAAGGCATTTTCCCGACTCCGCTAAAGCAATCTCTTATCACCCCTGTGCACAAGGGCGGGGACAGAGATGATGTAAGCAACTACAGACCCATATCAGTTTTGCCGGCTATATCAAAAATATTAGAAAAATTACTAAACACTCGATTACTACACTATCTCAATGAATTCAATATACTTTCCTGTTCACAGTTCGGCTTTAGGCAGGGTAAATCTACCGAGGATGCTGTAAGTGCCCTTAGCTCATTGGTAACAGAACAACTTGATAAAGGAAGTAAATGTTTAACGGTGTTCTTGGATCTTAAAAAAGCATTCGACACAGTCTCTGTACCAATCCTTGTTCGCAAATTGGAAAAAGTCGGAGTCAGAGGAATCCCACTCACCCTATTCGAAGACTATCTCTTAAAAAGGAAGCAAAGGGTTAAACTGGGTAAATATAACAGTGATGATACAGAAATATCATACGGCGTCCCGCAAGGAAGTGTCTTAGGTCCTACATTGTTTTTGATCTACATTAATGATCTTTGCAACATGGAAATAACAAATGCGAAGATTTTCTCGTACGCAGATGATACAGCCATTGTATTCACTGGAAATTCCTGGAATGCGGTTAAAACTAGTGCCGAGCATGGAATGGCTCAAGTGGCAATATGGTTAAGAAACAATCTACTGACATTGAACACATCTAAAACAAACTACATCTGTTTCAGCATCTACAATCGCACTCAACCTTGTAATGATTTCAATATAAAAGTTCATACGTGTCATGATACAAATAAATATGATAACTGTAGCTGCCCTAAAATTGAAAAAGTTGCCAATACTAGATATCTGGGCGTATTAGTTGATCAGAATCTATCATGGCATCCCCAAATCGAACAAGTTGCTGGCAGGGTTAGGAAACTAATCTGGTTGTTTAAGTCACTGAGACATGTAGTTCCAAGAAAAATTCCAGGGAATCAGGATTCCACTAAGAACCTCTTGAACCAAGTGTATGTGGCTCTGGTTCAATCAGTTTTGATGTACTGCATTCCCATTTGGGGAGGCGCGGCAAAGACGGGATTCATTGAGGTAGAAAGAGCCCAGCGCGCTTTGATAAAGGTTATGTATTTTAAAAAGATGAGATACCCCACGGAAAGGCTTTATCTGACTAGCGGCTTACTCTCTGTTAGAAAGCTATATATTTTACAACTAATTCTGAAAAAACACACAAACCTACCTTACGACCCTAGCATAGAGACGAAAAGAAGGAAAGATATTGTGGCACAAGTTCCTATAACAAAGACTATGTTTGCTAGTATGCAGTTTATTAAACGGTCGGCTTATCTATATAACAAAATAAATAAAAAAGTAAATATATATGCTAAACAACATTACGAATGCAAAAAGCAAGTAACTGGATGGCTTGAAACCCTTAATTATGAAGAGACGGAGAACCTATTACAATACGCTCTATAAAACGACCCCCCCCCCCCCCACACACACATACACACACACACATGCACACACATAATTCATGTTTGTTAATTATAATAAAACATAAAATAATATAAAATAATAATAAATTTGCTATTAGTACCATGTGATGTTAATGTAAATAAAATTAAAATTGTAATACTTTGTGTCAAACTATTCTATATTAATGTATAAAATCTTGCGATGCAAAATATCAGTGTAATTTTAGTATGGTTATGGAAGAGCGGAGCCTCCCCACGCAAGCATTATCATGCTCAAAAGGAGACTCCAATCACTATTTATTGTAAAATGTTAATTTCTGTGAATGAAAATAAAATATTATTATTATTATATTATTACAAGAAAATTGCAAGTCAATGCTGTTAACCGTTGAGGAGATCCCTCGTACGGAGACATTCCTGGCTGGGATTCTGGTTAAAATGTGTGTTTAACAACACAAAAAACATATGGCAACACTGGGTCGCACCGTGCCCGCCCGCCCTCCGCACGTGCCTGTCCGTTCGCCGCCCGCACCCGCACGTCCTCCGTCCGCTTCCGTCCGTCCTCTGCCTGCACCCGTCCGTCCACGTCTTCCACTCGTGCTCCGTCCGTGCCCATCCCGTCCTCCGCACGCGCCCGTCCGTTCGCCGCCCGCGACCACGTCCTCCTTCCGCGCCCGTCCATCCACGTCCTCCGCTCGTGCTACGTCCGCGCCCGCACGTGCTCCGTCCGTGCCCGTCCCGTCCTCTGCCCGCGCCCGTCCGGTGTAATGTGAACAGCGCTTAAATTTTCTATTTTCATTATTTCATTCATTCGCTCAACGGTCCTTTGGTAAGTTTCGGTTTTTGCACCACTAGTTACTACCAACATGCAGATATTATTATTTTTATATCTGGCAACATCGATTTTTAAATGTGACCACCCCAGCGTGAAAATCAGGGCTGCCAGATTGTATAATTGGATACAAAAACTGTATAATTGGGTACATGTTTGTATCCTGGACCCTCATGTATAATTGGATACATAATCAATATTTTCAACTGAAAAGCTCTGCTTGAGTCGGTAAATCGCAGAAGAGAACGATAAAAGCCACTATAATCAGTCACGTTACAATTCAATAGAGTAAAACTCCATGTTTCGTTCAAGTTTTGTAAAATGTTGTCTCTCGATTCAACCGAGACCAAAAGATGCTATAAAGTTTATAAAAAATACCTGTTGGGAATGAAAATATCGATCTGTAGTGCGATTTTTGAGCATCATACGAGTGGTTCGGCAGTAGAAAGTGTCAAAATTACTATGGAGATTATGCATCTTTCTACTGCCGAACCGCTCGTATGATGTTCAAAAATCGCACTACTGAGTTCAAATTCCGTGATGAATAGTCGGAGGTTTTTACACCTGTATGTATCCTGCGAGTCAATTTTGTATAATTTTGGGAACCTGGCTGAATAATTATAAAATATCTACTGGCAGCCCTGGTGAAAATAGCCTTTGCCAAATACTTCGCCTATCCTAAAAAGCTACTTATTTAAAAGTTCTTTGTAACGTTTGTTGTAGGATTCGAAGATAGCTGGAGAACATGGAATTCAGACAAGTCTCTCATGTCTTATTTGACTTGGACGGGCTACTTTTAGGTTATAAAATAAGTTCTCATTCCTTCTGTTAATTCCAAAGATTAGTCTTATTAACAACACAATTTCTTCCAGATTCTGAAGTTTTATACACAGAAGCGTTTACGAAAGTATGTGCCAAATACGACAAAACATTTACATGGGAACTAAAAGCCAGCTTACTAGGTTTTCAAGGACACGAATGTGCCCAAAAAATTACGGAAACGTTGGATCTGCCGCTTACCAGCGATGAGTTCCTTATGGAATGTCAGAATGAGTATGAGGTACTATTCCCCAAAGTGAAGCTTATGCCAGGTAACACCTAGGTACTATCAAATAAGAATATGCATGACCTTGAGAAAATGCTAGCTAACCTGAAAAAATACCGGACGTATTCTCGTCTAGTCACGAGTGAAGCACCTATTTATTTTTGTGTGCGTGCTGACACTCTGTCGCGCGGTACTAAATGGTGGCGGGTAGTAGGACCTGCACCTAGAGCTGGTGCATCTGTGTGAGTGTAGGTCCCTTGTAGAACTAACAAATATGAAGGACCTTGCATGCTTCACATCTTTTTAGTGTTTACGTCCACCTTTTTTTCAAGTCCGTGCAGCTAATTTAATTTTTCATACCAATAATAATTTTTAAACTTTCTTGTAAGAAATGGACTGCCTATGATTTTAATAGGTTATTTTATTGCAATATACAGGGTGTAAGGGTGCTTGTACACGATGCATGTAGCTGGAGCAAGTTAAGATGCGGGTTACAAGCGCGAGTAGTATGCACAAGCTACTTGTACAAGTTACTCGCTTTTACTTGTACATGATGTAAATAACTGAAGCAAGTAAAGATGTGGGCTACTTGAGTCAGCAGTATGCAGAAGTTAGTTGCTCGTGGTAAAGACCCTATTATATTACCCTACTCAAGTAACATGCGCGGGTGAAGAGCGCGTGGATTACTTGCGCGGGTGGCTCACTCAGGCTCATGCGAGAGTCGCTAGACCCGCAAATGTTTTTGCACGGTGGTTTTCACTATGCATATAACCTGCGCATGTGCCTCAACTTGCGCAAGTTACATGCATCGTGTGCAAGCACTCTAAGGAAAGGTATCATTAACCTTTAAACCACATACTCTACCCATCAAACTGAACAACTTTTACAATGGGAGCAAACCGGTCAGAAAAAAAATCTCCTGTTCCATACTAAACTGCAGAGCGTACTAAACTCAAATGTATGAGACACCAGATTTTGTTTTGTTCTGACTGGTTTGCTCCAATAATAAAAGTTGTTCAGTTTGATGGGTAGAGTATGTGGTTTAAAGGTTAATGATACTTTTCCTTACCATACCCTGTATACGGATCAAAACTCTTCCAGTTGAGGTGAAGGAAAACATTGTGCGGAAACCTACAATTTCAAAGGTGTGTATTGTATTGTAACCACTGTCCATTAACAATTCTGCTGACGACCTACGTCGTAGGTCAGCGGCGAATGGGCTGCAGTGCTCATGACTCAAACGTTGAATTGTATCGCATTCCACAGTGTTAGCACTGCACGAGTATCATTATTGTTTTGAGCTTAGCAGCGAAAGTGTTAAGTTATAATGGGCTCACTACCAGTCACTGGACTCAGTATCGGCACCGCTTTTCCCCTTATGCCGCTTCTCTTTACAGTGAGTAGCGCTATGTCACGTCATACCTCTGAAATTATGGTATTTTCTTTTGTATGAAATTGACAACTCTGCAACACCTTTTATATTGGGTTCAACTTAATATGCTTCCTACTTAGTATAATAAGTATAATTTCAACTTAGTATAATGGGTACAATCACCCCTAAAAGTAATTCATATATTTACCCTAACACCCTGTATAGAAGCTGACAGTATTTAAGGGGATGTTTACACCATCAAACTGAACAACTTTCTCTATGGTACCAACATCGAAATCGCGAAAAAAATATCTGCTGTCACATTTGGCTCAAGTAGGTTTGCAGTTTTATATGGGACAGCAGATTATTTTTCGCGATTTCGTTGATTGTGCCATAGAGAAAGTTGTTCAGTTTGACAGTCTGATCATCCCCTTAAAAAAGTGTCAGCATATTAAGAAGGACGCTGTATACACTAAGAATTGACAAATTTTTATCTATTTCAGGAGCCCAAAGATTAGTAGAACATTTACACAAAAAAGGTGTACCAATAGCACTAGCGACCAGCTCAAGCCAGGACAGCGTGGATATGAAGATGCAGAATCATAAAGAGTTCCTCGCATTGTTCCATCATCTTACTATGGGCTCTTCTGACCCTGAAGTGACCAGGGGAAAACCAGATCCTGCAATATTTTTGGTTTGTGCTTCAAGATTCTCTGACAAACCAAAACCAGAAGATGCAAGTATTATTTTTATTATGATGTCTTCTTGATAGCTAAATCAGTGCTCCGTCACTTTCCCTGACTACCTCAAAAGTCAAAACCATCCAGTTTGATTCCTGGCCTGTACCAAGTTCTTCTGAATTTATGTACAGTTGTATTTATAATTATTACTAGCTCGGCGGTGAAGGAAAACATCGTGAGGAAACCTGCATACCCAAGAATGAAAAAAAAACCATAAGTTCAGAGGTATGCGTAAATATGGGTGAGCTTGGGGCGAACACGATAGACCAGCGATGGTCACACAGTGTTAATACATACCGACCCTTGCTTGCAATAGCCCAACCAATACAGTGCCAACTGTACCATTGATGGTACTTCCCGATGGTACTTCTGGTCCAGCGGGCAACAATCAATGATCCTAACGAAGTGACCCCCGATGAAACGATCAATATGGCACACCTTGTGGGTCACCCGCACAGGCGTAGGTCGTGCGCACAGTCGTAACATTGAAACTACAGGGTGTTAGGGTAAACAGTTGCATTACTTTAAGGGGTGATTGTACCCATGACACTGAACAACTTTCCCTAAGAAACATATAGGAAATTCGTAAAAAAAATTTTGGACTTCCCATAATGCAGTCAGCTGATCGAACTTTGGTATGAAAAGTCAAAAAAAAGCTAATTTCCTATATGTTTCTTAGGGAAAGTTGTTCAATGTCATGGGTACAATCACCCCTTAAAGTAATGCAACTGTTTACCCTAACACTCTGTATAAATTCGGCTCGCGTCGTGGGTCACCCCACCCATAACAGTATGTATGTAGTAACTATTGAATTAATAGTAACTATTGAATTAACTGTGTCTAAATTCTTTCAACAGCTAGCTATATCTCATTGCTTGTATTAATAATTTCCAGTGCCTCGTATTTGAAGATGCAGTAAATGGTGTGAAAGCAGCAGTGGCTGCTAACATGCAAGTTGTGTGCGTGCCGGACCCCCGCATAGACTCTGAAGAGTTGAAGAAAGCTTCTCTGCTACTAAAGTCACTTGAAGACTTTCGACCTGAACTGTTTGGTCTGCCAGCTTATGATTAACGCACGGGTATGTTGTAGTGTAGTGAATTTGTGCTCAAACTGTAAGTTTGATGCCTTTTTAGTATTGTTGTTTTATTTACATTGTACTTATTTTAAATAGGTGTTATTTTAATGAATAATTTTCTAGTTTAATCAGTATTTTTGTTGTATTGTGTATAGGGTAAACATTACAATGATTGGCACCCTAAGAATGAGCCATTATTTTGCTTGTGCTTAATTCAATTTGATGTTTAGACACCATCATAGTTACCGTTAGGATATAGGCTCTTAAATCAATTAATTTTATTTGTAGCTTTACCAATAACAGATTATTAAAATGACAAAAACTAAAATATCCTAAATGGCTCTTAAATTGTCTTTTACCGCTCAGTGGCGCCCTCATCATACAATTTAAGATATCTCACTTTGGAAAACCTAATCTAAAAAGTTATACATTAACTTACTACAAAAGCCTTTAATTTTAGATATTTTTTTATTAAAATAATTGATGTCCCCTTTATTTGACCTAACCTAACCTAACTTTCAAACTTAATGAATTACACTAGACAAGTACACACTATTAAGTATAATGAAGGTACTAGAGTAAAATCCCAATCCAATAATTGAAGAAAAATTTAAAATCAATTTAAATAATTTTTTTATCTCAAACTCTTACACACTTAAAAAACAAATTATTTTATACAGCAATGCCAGGGCCCTATTCAACAAACGTTACAATTGTAATTTACAATTACAATTCTGGGTACATTGCTGAGAATGTTAGGCATATGTTACCTACTGCAAGTTTAGCGTCATAAGTAATCAGCAATGTACCCAGAATTGTAATCGTAAATTACAATTGTAACGTTTGTTGAACAGGGCCCAGGTAGCCAATTACAAAACGAACCAGAAAGAGTTTTCCGATATAGTAATCTTAACTATTATTAAATCGTAAAAATCGTGATGAATAAAAAAGTAGCGGTTCACTTCATATAAACTGAAATAAAACTCGATAGCGCGAATTAAATGACGTGCGGCGCCATCTATTGACAAGTTTGTTTGTTTGTTCTCACATCACGCAAAAACTACTGAACCTATTTTGATGAAACTTTTTTTGTTTGATAGCTTATGATCTGACTTAAAATCTGGTATATAATTTATGTGGACGAAGTCGCGGGTTAACTCTAGTTCTTAATAAGGTATTTTTGTTTAAAATCCAAAGTTCCAATGTCTAAAATAGTGTGCCAACAATAGTATAGTTTACCCTAATATGTTTCATTTATAACTAATCTAGTCAAAAATAGTTAAAACAAGTACTTAAGTGTTATTCTCATAATTAAAGTGGAAATGTACTCCACAATTTTATCATTTATGTAACCTTATTTACGATGGAATAAATTGGAATATTTTAGACGGTTGATGATTCCACACCAGACTGTCTAATCAAAGGTTTGAATTCCAGATTGGCATGTTAAGCTGTCATTTATAGTTCCCCGAAGAAAGGCCCTGCATAATATGGATGTGCGACGCTAGTCTAACCTGGATACGTTCGTACAATTATATCCATTACTTAAGCGTCGTCGGTCATCCATTTTGTGCAGGGCTTTTATTTAGGGAACTATAAAATGACAACCAAACTGGAATTCAAACCTTTTATTTGACAGTCTGGTGTGGAATCATTGTACATTATGTACAGTTTCTAAATGTAATTGATGAAGATTGTTATAAAACTAAAATATCAATTACTAAAAGGAGGTAATCCAAACAACTCAGGATGGAAATCTTCCATGGAGTCGAGGATGAGAGTCGCCTCCGTAGCCAGGGCTCTATCTAGTTGTGGATCTGGGATCATCACCACCTGCATTCCAGCTGAACGTGCCGCTCTTACACCATTGATGGAATCCTCAAAAACAAGACACTGGAATTGAAACATAATATTTACTTTACTCAGTTTCTATTCTAGCAGAAGCGGTGTATGAAATAAAGTAATTCCTCTCATCAAACAGGTCAGATCGGCAGCCAGAAGTCAGACTGGACTGGCCTATGGAAATTTTAATTCTTCTTTAATGACGAATCTGCTTTTGTTATTTTCCATAAACTTCATTTTATAATTAGGTAATGGTTTTATATCTACTGACCTTTACTGGAGCTGGGTTGTCAGGAAACTTTGACGCAGCCACCAGAAATATGTCTGGGAACGGTTTACCCCTCTTCACGTCTGGATCAGAGGAACCCCACGTTTTGTATGGAATCAGTTCAAAGAAGTCTAGATGGTTGACAACTTTCATTTTGTATGACTCTATACTACTGCTGGTGGCCAAACCAATGGGAATATTGTTGTCCCGGAGGTGATGGATAAGTTTTTCGACACCTGCATTAAACAAAGAAATATACTTATTTAACATTAAGCGAGTTCTATTGGTTAAAAGTTTAGTTGGTCCAATTCTTACCAGGCAATATCTTGCATTTTGGAAAGAGATCTTTAAATATTTCACGTGTTTCAGTCAAGAACTCGTCTACAGTAATTGGCAGATCGAGTCCATTGATAATAGAGGCGGCAAATTCTCTAGTCTGTTGACCCATTATTTTACATTTCAACGAAAACTCGAAATTCTTTCCATAACGTGAAGCCACTTTTTGGAAACAAACTGTGTATAGTTCTTCTGTATCTGAAAGTTAATGCTACATCAATTAGAAATTTTCGGTAGAAGTAGGTAGTTAGGAATATTAGGCCAATAAAATACGATTTTCTATATTGATATTCATTAATGTAACTTTAGAGACCAAAGTAACAGCTCGACTCCCGCGCTTTGAACTTGCCCTTGACGACTTAAAATTAGATTCACTATAAATAAACTAGTATATTTTCGCCAAATGAACTCACTTAACAACAATCCATCCATATCAAACAGAACATGTGTCACGGGTTTAAAAGACATCTTAATATTCAATATTTCTTAACATCCGCAATCTTCGGGATTTTATTGAGGTAAAAGGGTAAAACGTTGAATCTTCTTCCTTTTATTACAAGTCTAATTAAAGTCGTTGTCGGTTATGAAGTCAGCGAGTGACGCAATATGGCACTAGTTCAAAATGTTATCTTATCTCTTATGTAACTAGTATGTAACACAACTGAGAATATTTTATTTAACTCTAACAAAGAAATAGGATTTTCTAGAAGAATTAATTAATTACCTAGCTATTTATATTATGCGTAAATAATTATGTCCCTTGTTTCGTTGCTTTCTCGTCACCACGTTATATAGTTTTTCTGACTCCAAATCACAGATTTTTTAACTTCTTATTTGTCTGTTTTGTTTGTTCTCAATCAATGTTGTGTTGTCAATCTCTAGTTATATAAAATTGCGCCTTTTGGCGTTCGATAAAGAGTTGCTGATTTAACTATACCACAAGCACCACTAGCTAATTCTATCGAGCAGACAGATTTTCTATTGTTTTGTATGAGGTCAAAATTTCGTTTGGAAACACGAACACATTAAATGGAATATTTGGTACCGTGACCAAACGTTGGTCATTACCACAGATTATATAATACTATACAGTACAGATGCCCAACGTCAAACAATGAAACGCGACTGCCGTAACTCGGGCAGTCTTCGGGCAAAGTAAATTGCTTGATTTTCCGAGGCTCATGAGATTTTTTTGTAGTCAGATCATGTACTTTTAGTAACAATTTACACGTTTACGTAAACATTAATTACAAATCGATACCATAACGCCATAATATTGCAATTTTTAAACTAAAATTTAATTTGTATGAGATGGGACACCATGGTCATTACGTTACAAGTAAAAATAAAACTTATTAGTAAGTATTTATTAATTAAACTTTTCAACTTAATGATTAAACGCAGGCAATCCAAACAACTCAGGTTTAAAATCTTCTAAACTTTTAAGGACAAGTGTAGCCTCTTCAGTGAGTCTCTTATCTACACGAGGGTCAGGTACCATCACCACCTGCATACCCGCTGCTCTGGCTGCTTTAACTCCATTCACTGCATCTTCAAAGACTAAGCACTGGAAATTATATAATATAGGTACTATAGTTTCGGTGCTAAAATGAAACAGCACTCGTAGTATGCTGCACGTGATACGGCTGTATCACGTCTTTTATCTCGTTCGTTCGCACGCAAATAGAAAGAGAGCTAAGGTGTGATAGCGCTGTATCACTGCGGCATGCTAGCTATGCTGGTCATCATTAAATTATCTTTTAGGATATCTTTTGGAAGCAATTTCTATCCTACAAAACTGTAATACAATTGTTTAACATGACATATCATTGTAAAACTTTAATCTCATTCTGTCCAGTTAAGTAAGTCCGTCTAGCTCTAGCATCTCTAAAACTATTAAATATTAGTATTTGCTTTTTTTAAATAGGCAAAAGTTGATAAATTTCATTAATTGCTGAAATAATAACAAATCATTTTGAATGAAAACTTAAAAAATGAATAGCTTTTAATTAAATTATTGATTCAATTAAACCCTTCAATTGGGCTGTTTTGCGCTTATTAACTATCACATTATATATTGTAGTTTCTAGGTACTTACTAGTATTATAAGTACATTTACACTCTGTTGCAGAATCGCTCATTAAAGATAATCCTCCACTAAACCTCTTGCTAGCTTTTACTACGTCAACAGGTCAAAAAGTGACAGCAAGAATTGAATTGAGGATTAATTCTAATGAGCGTTTCTGCAACTGAGCGTCGGTGTTAGTAGGATCTAAACTGATTTAAAATTCAACCATAAAAAACTTTTATGGTTAAACTCAAGTAATTAACAAACACATACTTGCTCAGGCTTTGGTTTATCAGGGAACCTCGATGCAGCTACCAGGAATATATCAGGATATGGTTTACCCCTTTGCACATCAGGATCAGAGGAGCCAAACGTTTTATGAGGGAAAAGTGCGAAGAGTTCCTCATGATGCTTGTTCACTTTCAAATTATATGATTCTATGCTAGAGCTTGTAGCCAGTCCGAAGGGGATTGCATGTTTATGTAAATGCATTATCAGTCTTTGTGCTCCTGGAAACATTCCTTACACATTAAAATTTAAATGCCGAAAGGGCTCATCACTTACAACATTTTAGTGTAAGGAAATTAGATGACATTTAGTTTAATTATTACCAGTAAATTTGGTAGTAGTGCCAGCATTCGGAAAATGTTAATATTTTCTTGGTATGGATGGACACAGTAAGCGTCGGTGGCGCGTTTCGGAGAGGTATGGAAACTCAGGGAGGCGAGGTCCGGGTTCGAATCCGCCATGTACCAATAAGTTTTTACGTAATACCAACTGCTTTCAAACTGTGAAGGAAAACATCGTGAGGAAACCTGCATACGCTGAAGAAGAAATTCCGATGCGTACGTGAAGTCAGTCTACCAATCCACATTGGGCACGCCCGGTGGACTAACGCCCATGCGCCCTCCCTGAGGGTAGGCCTACCTAATAGGCAACCCTGTAATATAGGGGTTGCAGTTAAAAGCAGGAGCATGGTTACCTAAAAGAATTTTGAAAATTGTTTTTCAAAATACACAAAGTGTCCTCTTTTGTTTTTTAATGTTGTACTTTAATTTATTTTGTGTTTTTGCGGTAGGCTCTTCAACTCTGCCATAAATGATCTCTGGAATTGGCTCTCTAATAGCCATGCTTTTTTTCTTTTTGCTGTCTCCCGTTTGCAACGGAGGGAAGTCGGATATATCTTTTTCCTACTTCTCCTATCTTCTTTGATTAATTCATTGCGGGTTCCAAGACAGATTAGAGTCATCCCCCGGGCTCGCTGGACTTCATTGTCTAGAGTTGTGAATGGTCGCCGCTGTTGATCCTGGTTTACAGGAGTTACAGTGGTGGGCCTATACCCGAAAAAAAAGTGTTATACCTTTGTTGTGGTGTAGGTGCAAATGCTGATTAACATTTATCATGTTTATTTCTACGAGAATAAGGTTCGGAAGTGTTAATCCAAATGTTGTTACACAATATGCATCAGAATTTTTTCTTCAGGTTTCCTCACAATGTTTTCCTTCCCTATTTGAGAGCCGTCGGCATCCTACAATCCTTACGCACCTACACAACACACACAAGTTAAAAAAACTCATTGGTACTTCGCTAGAACGATCGTTCTAGGTACTTTGACTGAATCATTCCCTTTACGTCGATCGTCTCCGTACGTCGAGTCTCCCAACAGTGAGCCTCTGAACATCGACTGTCGCTTTTGTCTCCCTACGTCGAGCCGATGACGATGGCATGTCATCCAGGTGGATTCGAACCTGGAACCTCATGATTATGTGTCCATACCTCTCTGCACCACAATCTCAATTGTACAATAAAGAAAAATAATTTATTGCAGGGTTCGAAAGGATAATTATCTTGATTAATATACATTGTTAATTATAAAATTAATTGAAAAAACAAAAAGCTTGTGCCATCAATGTCACGCTAGCCATGGTTAACCGATGACAAATCGCGAAAAAATAAGCTCAAAAACACGAAATAATTGTTCTCACTGTTTTCTGTTGCCTTTCTCAATTATTTTTTATTCATTGTGATAGGAAACTAAATAATGAAGACTAGGTGCTGTTTGGTCTGGATACAGGAGCAAAAACAGCATTAGAAATTTCACTCTAAATTAAGAATCAACTTGGATAAAATTATCAAAGAAAATAATTATCTTGATTAATTTCGAACCCTGATTTATTTATTTAAAAATGTCTCAGAATTAGTCACCTGGTAGCACCTGAGTGTCCGGAAATAATGTTTCAAATTGCTGCTTAGATTGATTTAAAAATTCATCAATTGTCAAGGGCAAGTCCAGTTCAGATATCATCATTTTTGCTGTCTCTAATGCTTGCAGCCCCATTAGTTTTAATTTAAGATCAAATGTGTAAACTTTCCCATACTGTGATACAATATTTTGGAATGCTACTGTGTATAAATCTTCTGTGTCTAAAACATAATTAGAGACCTATCATTTTAGAACTACCTCTGTGAGCTAGCTCTTGACACAAGGTTGTGGGTTCAATTCCCACAGGGGACACGGTGATATGTCACTTTGTGTGTTTTCCCCAGTTTGTTAGGACAATGAAGGCTGAATCACCTGATTGTCTGAAAAGAAGGACGATCCCGAGCTTCGGATGGCACATTAAGCCGTTGGACCTGGCTACTATTTCTGGTGGTAGTAATTGTTACATAAAAATCAAGTCAGAGGCCGTAAGTAAAGGAAAATTCATTTCTTTTACCTTGGACTCTACTCTACTTACATAATACTTATATAAATTAAATGACAGAAGGAAAATACTGTTTGACGGAAATCTCTGTCTTTTGACCTTGAATGAATTTAAATACAGTTTGACCGTTTATTTCACTTATCCTCAAAATTTAGGAAATCTGTTAAGGCCAGGCCACACATACGTGTAAAAGCGGTCCGGGGGCAGTGCAGAGCCTCTAAGTGGCCTGGCCTTTGGAAGGGACTTGATCAATTTATTATTTTAACAGTTGAAACACGGAAATAAAAATTAGTACAGCATAGTAGAAAAGAACATAGGGCAAGCTCATCTCTAAAGAGATTTCTTCCAGCAGTCCCTTAAAGGAGAAGCAGTCCCAGAAGGAGTAAGTTTACAACATGGATGTGAACTAAATCTATTCCAACTTCCTGCACTCGTAGTATGCTACACGTGATATGGCTGTGTCACGTCTTTTATCTCGTTCGTTCATAGAAAGAGAGCTAAGGTGTGATAGCGCTGTATCACTGCGGCGTGCTAGCTATGCTGGTTTATAAGTGACTATTTGCCTGCCACAATTTGTAAAATTACACACCAGTGAGGGTGTAGCATAAGCATAAACATATGCTCACGACTATACTCCCCGAGGGGTAGTCAGATATATTCTGAAACCTCAGAACATCCACGTTTCACCAGTAGTACTGAAACTCTATCCAGTGTGACGGGGAGTGAGCCCGTCGCCACTTGTTATGGACAATGGGTACAATACATGCCTCGAAATTGAAGCACGCAGGTTTCCTCACGACGTTTTCCTTCACCGAAAAGCCAGTGGTGTTACAAATCGTACATAAATTCCGAAATTCATTGGTACGAGTCGGCTGGACGGGGATCGAACCATCGCCTCCTGCACGGCAGGCAAGGTTATTCGCCACTGGAATCAGATGGAAAACGACTAGAAGATAGAATAAGTAATGGTTCCGTTTTAAACATTGAACTTACTGAGTATCAAACCATCCATGTCAAAAAGAACATGAGTAACAGCACTGAATTCCATTTTTTATTTAGAAGTTAGGTCTGTTTCTTGTTAGGTAGGTACCACTATTTTGTCAGGATTTCTTGCACAAACTAATTAAAACGTAGTGATTACTTGTTCAGTGAAACTAATGTTGAGACAATTTTAGGTTATAAAATAAACGATTTTTTTTTAATGTTTTTTTGGTGTTTCATTTTTCCTTACGGAAAGGCAAAGGGTACATAGTCCATGCAGCCAATTCTGATTTTGTCTTTTCTTATAAATCCATTATAAAAGGCACTATGCGCCTGATCTGTGTTAAAATTATAGTTTTTACAAGTCTTCATATTCCAAGTAAATGAGCGTTTTTCTTTTTTTTTTTTAATGCCGTTTCCTTATAACTCAATAGATGGCAGTAGTGTCTGTACGACAAACTGTCAAGCAAAAAACTTCCTCTGCAATGTCACCTATAGACTTAAGACCATAAAGATTTCATTCTCTTTGGTTCGGATTTGGAAGACGTCATCAAAAATTTTTTTTAATTATTTTCGATTTCTTTCTTAGCCAAAAATACAGTCCTTTTTCGCTGTTTTTCAGAAAAGCAGTTTTAAGAAAACTATTCTATTCTATTTTTATTTAATGGCGTTTCCTTGTTAGATTTCGCCAGTGTCAAGTTATTTGAGGGAGTGTCTATCCAATCTCGAGAATTGTTTTTGAGTAAGAACAACTGAGAAGGATTTAGGAGCCTCGTGGCAGGCTGAGACGCGAACCGCGCGAACACCACGCGAGAGACAAGTGTTCGAGGCCGAGGTTCGAAACCCTGCAACGTGACTCCTGAAGAAAACTAACAAACACGACAAAAATGCTACGATACGAGTTTGATTGACAATGACATTTGACAGCTCAAGTTTTCTTATTGCCAGTTCAATATCAGATTTTGCCTTATAATCAAAGAGTTTTTATATTTATTTTAGTCAAATTGTAGTCTTGTATCACCTTAAAGAGTAAATTAGCATAAGAAATATAGTTAAACATCATAAAAAATATGTTTCACTGTGTTCCAAAAGATTTTTGTTTTTTTTTTTCACTTCACTTTTACCCTCATTTCGGGGAAAGATAATTTTTCAGTGTTCGACATAGATTCGTATAGACCGTAGCGTCATCTATCGATCTACTATGAAACGAAAAAAAAAACGCTCATTGTTGTTTTACCGTAATAATGTCATTTCTGTGGTTTTTGTCACTAGTAACCGATGTCTTCAATAAGTTTTCAATAGGTATTAACAGGAATTCGCAGTCCTTAGAAGTTTTTCATTTTATCGTTATTTAAACCTAACTCATTGAAATGCGAGGGTGGTTCACACATTACAATGTTTACGGCAAAGAATATTATTACTCGTTTACGGGAGTTTTAGTGTTGAACTACACATAGCCGCACGCGATCGCCCTTTTTCGTCGCTCCATCCTTTTCTGTCACTCAGGAACGTCATTTGCTAGAGCATATAAGATAGACGGAACGCCATCGCCTGCCGCGTTTATTTTATTTATTTTATTTTTTATTTCAAATATTTTATGAAATAAAGTATTTGAAATAAAAAATAAAATAAATAATAAGCACGTCATTTCCGAGATCAAGTTTCTATTTGCCGATGTCTTCAATAAGTTTTCAATATTGACAGGAATCCGTAGTCTTCGAAGTTCTCATTGAAATGCGAGGGTGGTTCACACATTGCAATGTTATGGCCGCTCCACATTCACGCGAACGCGCGAAAACGTGAATGTGGAGCCGATTCGCATATTTTTCGCGGGTTCGCGTCTTGTTAACCACTTTTTGTCGGTTTTTGGCCCGCGTCAAAGAACCTGCGTACGCGCGAAAGCTGCGTAGTGATAACACTGCGAATGTGGAGCCAAGAAGAGTTCACGCGCGATTCGCGCTGCGAATTGAGCCGCGATTCGCACTGCGAATGTGGAGCGGCCTTTAAAGGAAGTTTTACGCGGGGACATCAATCGGAATCGAACGGTCGCGCCTTACTTTATTTCTCACTTTTACTATATTGTTCTCCATTAAAGGCACATGATTATATTGATTCCACCACATTATAACAACAATAGCCACGAAAAACAAATTTAGAAAATTAAGAAACAAAGTCCGCACGTTTCGTCTTGTTTCCCGCGCATAACTCGACATATTTTTTTATCCTCACAGACTTATGTTCTTTTAAATGCGACGGTGGTTCACACATTCCAATGTTCAAGGGATTAAACGAATTCCACCACATTAACACAATAGTAATCACAACAAAAGACTAATATGAAACAAAGCCCGTCCTTTTCTTCTCGGTTCCCGCGCAAAAATTGATTATACCACAGACTAGATAGTATTTTTTGGATTCATCTCTTCCGTAGAGAGAGTAAAACTTCTCTCTCTAGTTTCTCTCTCTACGATCTCTTCCTTTCAAAAAGGCAATGGGCTGTGGCTCTAGCCCTTACAGCCGCTGTCCATTGAACCAAAACTTATTTAAGAATGGAGATTTTGGTAGCAACGCGCGAGCTTTCAATCCAAGATCGACCACAGTAAAACAGCGATAGCATGTAGGGCCCGAGTTAGCATACATTGCTTGCTTTGATCGGTACACCTTAAAATAGAGAGAACAAATCAGGCAATGTATGCTGAAGTCGCTGCTTCACTATCACTACATAGTATAAAAAAAGTCAGGTCCCGCTGTCTGTCTGTCCGTCTGTCCCTATCATAAACTTAATAATTATTGTCCCTATGTATGGTTAGATCTTTAAAACTACGCAACAGATTTTGATGAGTTTTTTTAATAATGTAATTCAAGAGGAAGGTTTATATGTGCATTGCACCCGTGCGAAGCCGGGGCGGGTCGCTAGTTAAGTAAGACTAAAAAATGAGTTAAGACAACGGCTGTAAGGGCCAGATTCTATTGCCTTTCCGTAAGGAAGAAAAAATGAACAACAACAACAGAAAGAAACGTTGCTTTGCGTGCGTTTGCGTGCTGTCAACAACGAACGAAGAAACAAAAAAAGACACAATTATTCTAAAAATCTAACAAGCCACGGAGAATCAAATTGTTGCTGATAGTATTTTACAACTTTATCAATTAAGGTTCTAGCTTTAGTTTTACTATTAGACATGGAAGGTCCGGGAATGAGTTTGTTCCAAGGCGCCGCTAGCATCCACATAAACAACAGTGCCCAGGACAGGCTGGAGGAGCAGGAGGAGCTTGAGGACCAGAAGCGGCGCAACGAGGAGGTAATTGATTTGACATTTATACTTCGTGGCGGTATTTTACATGCTACCTTTCCTGTAACTGTGTCGAAGTCGTAGCTACGAACGCGTCGAAAAAAATATCACCGAACTCTCGGTGATAAACCGTGTCGTTATACACGCACACAGAGATAAGTTGTATGACGCCTCACGCACACCAACCTAAGAAAGCTTGCCACAATACGGTAGAAGCGTGAGGGTCAATCTAGACATACGGGTCCTTCTTAAGATGCTGACACTTTTTTAAGGGGATGATCAGACCGTCGTACTGAACAACTTTCTCCATGGGACCAATATAGTGACAGCATTTCGCATGCCCAAACGAATAAAGGTGTAACTTTGAAAAGTCAACTTTACAGGAGAGCAAAAAAACCGAACCGAAACGTAAGTAGTAAGTAATTAGATAGAATAAAGATGTCTTACCATATAATTTAACGAATATGCACCATAGCTGCGTAGTAAAAATTCAGGACATGTATTGAATGCCGTAGATTCCAAAAATGGCATAAAAGTGAAAAGGGTGTTATAGCATAATACACCTTTATTCGTTCGGGCATGCGATTTTAAGTTAGATCCTAGATACCTTGTCTAAGACCCAATATTTGTTTTAGTTGAAGCACCAGCTCGCAAACGCATTCGATGACCTGCTGGACGACGATGAAGCCAGCTCAGTCAACAGCAGCGGCAACTTTACTCTGGACGCAGCGCAGACTAACGGAGGTAACACTTTCTCTGTAAAATAGTACACGAAAATCTCAATATTTTAGGCACAACAAAATATTGGTTACCTTTATAGTATATTCGCTTTTGTTACCTAATTGGGAGAGAAATTTGATGTTTTGAATATCTAGCACAATGTTAATGTTTTTAGCCTAGATTCTTTTTGCTGGCTCCGAATGATAGCCTTTTATTTATAAACTAGAGTTTACCTGCAACTTCATCTGCACAAATTATATAAGGTCTAACAAAATTAGGTGAAACTATATTAAGGGGTGTATCAGACCATCAAACTGAACAACTTTCTCAATGGGACCAATATAGAAATCGCGAAAAAAAAAAGTTGTTCAGTTTGATGGTCTGATACTCCCTTTAAAATAGTTTCAGCTAATTTTGTTAGACCTTATATATCCAATTATAAGTCAACTCATAGGCTATCAAACAAAAAGTGTACAGTGTGTTCAGTAGTTTTTTTGTGATGCTCGAATAAACAAACACACATTAACAGTTTTTATAATAGTATAGATAGACTAGTTAACAATTTTGCATCATCTTCATGTTTTTTTCTATCTCTTGTGCAAATGTTTTGTCTGTTAATATTATGAATGAAAATATAGCATTTTTCCTTTATGTTAGCTAAATATTTGTGTATATCTCAATAAAAAAATGTTAGAAAATAATGGTAAATTCACATTTTCAGTACTTAATTCTTTAGCTTGAATATTATTTTTAATAACAGGATAAACTATAACTATAACTGGTGAAACGTGGATGTTCTGAGGTTTCAGAATATCTCTGACTACCCTCTCGGGGAATATAGTCGTGAGCATATGCTTATGCTTATAAACTATAAAAAGTAATGAAATGTTGAAGACGTCACTTGTAACTTTTTAGTACAATTTTCCATACAAAGTGTGTTTTGACATATCTGATAAAGAGTGGCTGATTTGACTAGTTGTCAGTAATGTAGTGAATTGGGCCAACTAACACAGACCTTTCTTCCCCTCCCAGCACATCCACTTTCATTCATTCCATATTAATTTATTGCTCTTACTAACCAATAGCCAAGATAAGTTAAATTTAAAATATTACTTGTAAATATTTCAGGCCAACAGCAAAGAAGACCCGGCCAGCCGCCTACATATGTGGAATCCCTGAATCATTTGAAAGAGGCACAGCATGAATCAGAGTCCCCTAAGACATACTGTGAAACACCTAAAAACCACCATTTGCCACACACAAGACACCAAGAAGAAAGTTTGAAACTTGCCTACAGTCCTTATGGGGCTGGTGATGGACAAAATAACTTTTATCATCAGGAATATAGAGGTATGTCCCTTTGACAGTTACAGAGTCCCTCTTAATATGCTTACACTTTTTAAGGGAATAATCAGACCATCAAACTGAACAGGTTTCTCTAGGGACCAACATCGAAATCGCGAAAAAATATCAGCTGTCCCATACATTTGGCTCGAGTAGGTTTGCAGTTTTTTATGTTTTTTTTTGTTTTTTTATGGAACAGCAGATTTTTTTTTATATTTTGATATTTAAATCTTTGCAAATAACTTTGCATCTACCAATCATCATGGCTCACACGTGGTCCACCCTAATATCCCTTATATGTGAATGATTAATTATGTTTAATCTTGTCTATTCTTCATAAAAGACAACATAATTATATGATAGTAATCAGAGTAAACTGCCTAAGTGATACTGCTGCTGCGTTGTCATGACTTTTGTTTTGGGGGGCTGTATCGAAAACTATTTCTGGGTACCTATCTAATGTGTTTTTGCATGCGACCTGCATTTTGTTCATGATTGATAGCAGTAAATATGTAACTACACCACAATAACAACCTTGATTGACCCTATCTAAGAACATGCCATTATGTTAAGCTCTGCGAATATAGTAAATACTAGCATTTTCCTGTGACTGCGTCCGCATTTGCTTCCGTCATCGTAGCGAAATAAAATATACTTTATTTATCACTAAATTACCAGTTTTAAGGTCGAGAAGTTTCATCGAAATCGGTCCTATTTGTTTTTGAGTGATTAGCATTTAGATGCTAGAACAAAGAAACAGATTTGGAGTCAGGAAGATAAAATAACACCATATTGTTTCCTTGTTTTGTAAATAAATTCAATATTCTGTTACAGTGTTATACTTATAATAGTGTAGATCAAATTTATGTTTGCCTGTGCTGCTTGTGTTATTGGATTTAAAAATGTTGCCTGTGCTACTTTTGTTGGATTTCTTATTATGTGTAAATAGTTAATTGAAGCCATGAGGTTTATTAAACATCGAAAGGTATTAATAAGATTGCTTCCCTTTATATATTTGTTGACGGCAGTGCTAAAATTAAATAAAATTTATTCATGCATTGAGCCTGTGAAATAATCTAAATAATTGAAACTGTATTACATTTGCGAATCGTATCTTATCTTATCTTGTTGTGGGGGCTGGCAGGCCAGCAACACTTCGACCCAGTGGGATCTTTTGTGTTAGCCCCAATACTTTTTGCTTTCCTCACCCTTCAAATACATGGTCAATGAAGGAGGCAATACCATTGAGGGGAAGAAACCTAAGATCTCCCGGTTTTGGGTTTCGTATTCGTATTTTGCGAATCGTATAGTCCTTCCAACTCTGCAACAGCACCGTATAGAGCTGCCGCCGCGCGGTTGTTCAATTTATTCACAAGGGTGTAAGGGACCGCTGGGCAACTAAAACGGTGAATTCGGGCCAAAGATCGGGATTGTGAAGAAGAATCTGCTGTTTCTTATGTTTGAGTCGGAACTCGGGAGTGCAGTTTTGAAAGAAACAGCGGATATTATCGCGATTCCGACGGATGGCTCTGTAGTAAAAGTTGTTCAGTATGATGATGGTCAGATGAACCCTCTCAATATTTGCCCCACTATCCCTTACAGTTACGTAAGCGTAACCTTTTATCCTTTCAATTCATCAAATACATGTACAGAATAGATTGAAAGCTTGTGCGAAATGTTATGCATACTTACATAGAAATTTTTAAAAGATATTATGTCCCTGTTTGATGATATCAAGAAAAAAAAATAAAGTTATTACAAATCAGAAGTAGCTCAGATTCAATAAAATATTTATAAGAAAATCAATTCAATAGCATCTCGTCAAAAGTTATCAGCAATTTGTTTAATCTTTAATTTTTCAGGTCATCTAACTAATGGCGGCATCCACAATTTTGATTCTAGACAAGAATACATGAATTATGAACAACTGAAGGTCATGTATGAGGTATGTTTGTATCACAGAACTATCTTATGTTTAAACTTTTTATTCCCATTATATCCTGCCCATCCTAACCTACGGTGCTCAGACCTGGTCTTTGACTGAACGTCAAAAATCCAGCCTCAAGATCTGCCAAAGAGCGATGGATCGCAGTATTTTAGGTGTAAGACTAACCGATCGTGTTAGAAACACTGAACTGCGCTCCAGAACTGGCATAGCGGACGTGGGGCGCAAGACAGCTCAGCTGAAGTGGGACTGGGCCGGACATGTCCGTCGCATGCAGCCCGAAAGATGGGCCAAAATCACCACAGACTGGGTTCCCCAGGATGGTCACCGGCGTCGAGGTAGACCGAGAAAAAGGTGGAGAGATAACATGGATGCTGCCTTCTTGGAGAGTTGGCCAGAAGTTGCACACAACAGAGAGGATTGGAGAGTAAAAGGGGAGGCCTTTGCCCAGCAGTGGGACATTGAAGAGGCTACGCAAAAAAAAAATTCCCATTATATCATTATCCACATTAAAGCAGGTTGTATACAGAAAGGTAAAAATCAAAATCAATCAGTAAACAAACAATCGCCAAGTTCATTATAATCATAGAGTAAACGGGACAAGAAGAGTGCTATTCTCCATACTATTGCTATGTGGCGTACACCGGAATTTAGTACATTCTAGTTTGCTAGATGTCATTATGAACATCATTTCGCTATTTTTGCATCAATAACTTCGAATCTACTACTCTTTTTAGTTACCTAAGCTACCTCTCTTACGTAGGTTTGGTTCATAATATAAGAAGACTTATCAAAATGTCTTAGCGTATATTGGCAATAAAAACACTTGCTGGCAAGAAAATAAAGGCGCTGACGCCATCTATGAGACGGAATTTTTCGTTTTCCGGTGTACGCCACTTAGTATGGAGAAATGCACTCTTCGTGTCTCCTTTACTGTATATAATGATTGTATTTATATAACAATAGTAGCGGCAAACAGACAGAGCATAGGTGTTTCAAATTCAAACAATAATGTAACAATTGTTATCAGATGCGTGTGAAAGAATGCCAACAACTGGCCGGGCAAATGGAGAAGCTAGATACCGAGATCGACAGCCTGCGCGCGCGCCTCTCTGCCGCCGTCACCGACAGGGACAAGGCAGAGTTGTCATTACAGGAAGCTCATCATTTACTTGGTGAGGTTTAATCACAATAGTCTCCCCGCCGCAATTGTTGTAATAAAGGACATTAATTAAAACGCAGTGTTCCAATTGCAATTTAATAAAATCTATAATTTTTGGGTAATCACTAATTAGGCTTGAACTGTGTAAACTAAAGACAAGCAATAATTTAAATTTTCAATAATAACATGTTTTATATTTCTCCAGCGTCCAGCAAGCATAAGATGATAGAGCTAGAGCAGCAGGTGACCGTCCTGACTGAGAAACTAGTACAGAGCGACCAGGAGAAGGAGCAGCTCAAACTGGAACTGAGGTCTGCGAACCTCAGCCTGCAGGATGTGCAGCAGAGACTACATACTCTTCAGGTACACAGCAGCTGCATTATTTTTGATGAGGCGCTCTTTGAAAATTTGGCTTCAAGCTAGCCTATTAACTTATACAGAGAACAAAAAAAATTTGAGTTCCCTAATGAGTAATGACATAATATATGCATTCTTAATTTTCTGACGGTTATTCAAGGGAATGGTCAGACGTGGTCAGACCATCAAACTAAACTTTCTACAGGGTGAAATTGATATCATTAGCATCCTTTTAAACTAAGTCTACCCATCAAACTGAACAACTGAGCAAATCGATCGGAGCAAAATAAAAATCAGCTGTTGCGTACATTTGAGTCGAGTAGGCTTTGCAGTTTAGTATGGCAGCAGATTTTTTTTTTTTTTGCTCCGACAGGTTTGCTCCCATGTTAAAGTTGTTCAGTTTGATGGGTAGTCTCTTTGTTTAAAATGATGCTAACGATATCAATTTCACCCTGTATATGGGTGGGACCAACCCGAAACCGCGAAAAAAGAATCTGTTATTCCCACTGATAAAATACTGTATAATGTCAATGGCTATTCCATATTATTCCTCAATGCTACTCGAATCAAATGTAAGGGACAACCGTTTTTTTTTTGCGATTTCGATGTTGGTCCTATACAGCGAGTTGTTCAGTTTGATAGTCTGATCATCCCCTTGAAAAACGTCAGCTCATTTAGATGGATCATGTAGAGTAGTAAAAGATAAATTATAATACTTATTAGTACCATTGTTTCAGGTTGCTCATACCCACGACACAGACGCCTTATTTAGGGAGCAGCAAGACAGGTATTTTCATTACAGTTTTATATTTCAATTGATTGTAACATCTTAGATCAAAATAAAATGAATGGATAAGGCCTTACGCGAACATTTCAAACCAGAAAAATGAGGCAAAACAAATGAAAGGTTTACTTCAAATTTGTATGCAAGTGCCCTAGATTTGACAGATAATGGCGCTAGTTTGTATGGACCAAGTGCACCAGTAGTTTGCTTCAACTTACCGCGCTTTAGGCCTATCCATTAATTTTATTTTGATCTAAGTGTAACATAGTACCCTTCGATCTCCAATGAAAAACGTTGTAATCATCCATAATGAACCTAAACATTATCTTCCAGACACAGAGAGGAGGTGGATAGACTGCAAAATGATCTGATAAAAGCGAAAAGCAGACTTGATGATAAGGTGAGAAATATAATTCGCCCTATCCCACGTAGCAATCAACTGTTAAAAAACAATCTTAAAAGTATACTTTTTTAACATCACTGGACTCTTTACTGCCAGTTCCTCATACGGTCAGCATTAGACAAATCGAACCTTGAACCTTGCGCTTATAAAGATTATAGAGGGGTCTGGTTTCTCTGGTGCTGACTCTACGTTCATAAGACAATCCTCCATTAAATCTCAAGCTGTCATGTTTGGCTTGGTTACGTAAAAAAAAAGAAGTTTAGGGTTTAACCTCATCTGGCAGGACGGAATCGTATTTTTTGACGTTTTGTCCTTTTCTGTCGCTCAGGAAAGTCATTTGCTAGAGCGTGTAAGATACTGGGAATGCGACCTCACGCGGTAGCACCGGCAGTGCTGCGACTTTTCTAGTCAATGACGTACCTGAGCGACAGAAAAGAATAGAGCGTGAAAATATGCGATTCCGTGCTGCCAGATGAAGCTTAAACCCTTAGCCTGGTCGTAAAGTAAAGTAAAGTAAAATTTACAGGAAAATGAAATAAAAACCCTGGAAAAACGTTGTATGGAAAAAGACAGAGATAAAGAAGATATACTGATAGAAAAAGGTTCTACAATAAATAGATTAGCCTCCGAACTGGAAGCTGCTCAAAGCAGGCTCGTTAGTGGAGAGAGTGCGCGGTTGAAGGAAAAGGTGTCGCAGCTGATGACCGAGAGAAACGCTGCCAAAGAACAAGTTAAAGAATTAGGCGTAAGTACCACTTAGAATAGGATTCGGCTGTCGGGTGAAATCGGTTATGTTCGTATTATAGATAAGATCGCGGCCAATGACAATCTTTTTGAACTCAAAGTAAAAGGACGAATGTTAACCGATTTTACCCGACAGCCGAATCCTATTCTAAAGGCTCACGTCAAGAGCGTCGGTGGCGCATTGCGGTGAGGTACGGAAACTCAAATAATAAAAACCGGTCAAGTGTGAGTTTGTCTTTAATAATTCCGGAGGGGGGTTTTTAAGTACACACTATAGATGTAATAGACCTCGGAGCAAATACAATAGACAAACATACATTTAATGTTTGAAAAATATCTTCTTGGTTAGTAGTTATCGATAAATTACATATATTATATTTTTATGAACCCGGTATAACCATATAAGGATAGTAACCAAAATCGCAAAATTTTACTACTGCCATCTGACACATTTAGACGCATAAAGTGAGGTCTACTTTTACTTTTTAGTCTAAAACTCACATATCCGCAAAGATTAGTAATAATTACGACTCCACGACAAGAATTTATGTGTAAATTATTTTGCTACCGAAATTTCATTTGCCACGACCGGATTTGGATATACCGGTAAATGTATTGATTAAATAATTTATCACAAAGAAGTAAGTTGTAATTGACGTTACATTTTGTCGATAAGATCAGCATTGATGAAAAATCCCGAGCCAACAGCTTTCTTTCGCGCAGTAGTACGTAGTAACCAAAGAAATTAAACCTAAAGGTAATAAAGAGGTCCTTCCTCTGAGGTAGTAACTTATTATTAATCTGTGGCAGTAGCCCATTGGGCCTTGCACTTTGGCAGAGGGGAAAGTATGCCCTCTCCCCCCGTGTTGCTCCTACAATATACTCTCCCTAATCCGTCTAGCCATGAAACAGCTTCAATATTTACTAACTATTAATTTCAGTCCAAATTAGAAGTGACAGCACACGAATTAGTCCTCTGTCGAAGTAAGTTATCGGCAAATCAGAAGGAGTATGAAAACTGGCGAACGACGCTGCATCAGATAATGGTTGAAACACTACCAGACAGTACTTATGTCGGTAAGTTAATTGTTTTCTTATGGTTCGTGAAAAGAGATACAATTCCAACTGAACCACATGTGAATGTAACTTTTTTATCTAAACAATAAAAATATTTGTAGTGATCGATTCAGGAAAATGGTTATGAATAAAAAAAATTAGAAGAAAATAATAAAACAACCAAGGTCTTGTAAATTGGCATCTACAAGGTTTAAAAAAACAATAGTAATATTTAAAGGGGTGGTTGACCTCCTCTACAGCATTAGACATTGTTATGTTGTAGCTCCCCCACAGCATGAGACATTGTTATGGTGTAGCTCCCCCACAGCGTGAGACATTGTTATGTTGTAGCTCCCCCACAGCATGAGACATTGTTATGGTGTAGCTCCCCTACAGCATCAGACATTGTTATGTTGTAGCTCCCCCACAGCATGAGACATTGTTATGGTGTAGCTCCCCCACAGCGTGAGACATTGTTATGTTGTAGCTCCCCCACAGCATGAGACATTGTTATGGTGTAGCTCCCCTACAGCATCAGACATTGTTATGGTGTAGCTCCCCCACAGCATGAGACATTGTTATGGTGTAGCTCCCCCACAGCATGAGACATTGTTATGGTGTAGCTCCCCCACAGCATGAGACATTGTTATGGTGTAGCTCCCCTACATCATGAGACATTGTTATGTTGTAGCTCCCCTACAGCATGAGACATTGTTATGTTGTAGCTCCCCCTACAGCATGAGACATTGTTATGGTGTAGCTCCCCCACAGCATGAGACATTGTTATAGTGTAGCTCCCCCACATCATGAGATATTGTTATGGTGTAGCTCCCCCACAGCATGAGACATTGTTATGGTGTAGCTCCCCCACAGCATGAGACATTGTTATGGTGTAGCTCCCCCACAGCATGAGACATTGTTATGGTGTAGCTCCCCCACAGCATGAGACATTGTTATGGTGTAGCTCCCCCACAGCATGAGACATTGTTGTGGTGTAGCTCCGCCACAGCATGAGACATTGTTATGGTGTAGCTCCCCCACAGCATGAGACATTGTTATGGTGTAGCTCCCCCACAGCATGAGACATTGTTATGGTGTAGCTCCCCCACAGCATGAGACATTGTTATGGTGTAGCTCCCCCACAGCATGAGACATTGTTATGCTATGTAGTTGATGCTGACACGAAAGAAGAAGACTATAGAGCCCAACATCGAGAAAAATAATAAAAATCAGCCGTCAGCAGCACAGCAGACCGTACAGGGACAGCAGATTTCTATTCTTTTTCGACTTTGTTTCCAAAGTGAAAGTTGTTCAGTTTGATGGAAACCACCCCTTTAATTATAACTAGGGCCTTTTGTTACACCCTGTACTTATAAGAGCATTAATTTGTAATACCGGAGGCAAGCAGTCAATATATGTCTAATGAGTAATTTTTTAAATGTCATATTATGTACAATTAAAAAGCCGAAGTCGAGTAATCTGAAGCTAATATTAAATGTTTTATCTCAGGAGAACCGCCATCACCAGGAAAATTAGCAACTCTTAAAGAAGTACTTAGTCGATATAAACAGCAGATGCAAAAACTTACACTACTACAGGAAGAAATTACTAAAAGGTATTCTAATCCATTGATTTTATTACCTCGACGCGTAGTAAAGCCCGAACAGAAAAATAAAAAACGTCGCCATGTTGCGGAAAATCATTGGAACTAACTTTTGTACCTGGAACGCTGACATTATAGGTACAACATTTATTTAAATGTAACCTTTATCGAGGTAACAACCGATTTTAATACCGGTAACCTAAATATGACCTTCAATAGAAAGAGAGTGAGTGCGGGTAAGGGTCGGTGCAGACGGAGCGGCAAAAAACGCGCGTGCTTTTAATAACACCGAAAAATGAACTTTAATTTCTGCTAATCAAAAGTACGAAATTGATTCAACAACGTCGTTGGTGTAGCGGGTGACGCAAATATGTTGGAGCATCCGACGTGCGACGCGCGCACTACTTTTGGCGTTGCTACAGCTTTGGACAGGTTGAGATAATAAAGGAGATGGGTTTTTACATTTTTATTGAACCCAAAATCATAAAATGGTTAAGTTTATGTTCACGTTTGACTTTGAGTTTAAGTTTGTTATTATAATTAAAATCATTTGTATTTAGTAACGAGGTACTTACTCAAAAAACTGAATGCTTATTATATTTAGGAAGATTAAATTTTTTAATTTAAACAAATATCTGTGTACGCGGACCATTAGTAGAATGATATAAAGGTTACCTTTAAAAATACCTGTAAAAAAATTTTTGGTTGTAACCAAAAAATACCGGTATTATCGATACCGGTTTCGGTCCCTGGTTATAGTCCCGCAAAACAGGTTTTTTATATTTCTGGTCAGGCTTTACCTAACTGTTCAACTATTGGACTCACGTTCTAGAAGAAAAATAATCAATTCAATAGGTGCAAAAATGAGCAAGTAATCGAGGGCATACAGACAGAATGGACGAAAGTATAAGGGTTCCTTGCCTTACTACGGAACTCTAAAAAGGCGTGTTAATAATTGTTACTCTACTTTTTATCCAGGGATAAGAAACTCGAACTACATCGCAAGCAAGAATCAGAACTGCGTTCCAAGTTGGAGGAACATAAAGGCATCGAAATGCAACTCAACTCACGCCTGGCCGTCCTCCAGAACAAACTAGATTTACTGGGTAGCAACACGGACAGCGAATTATTAGAAAGTTATAAACTGCAGAATGATCGCCTTCAAACCGAAATGGAAGAAGTCAGAGCTGAACTCAAATCTGTATGTGATCTTTTTGTCAATATTTATATCATTTAAATAATTTAGACTTACGATGAGGGGTTTTCCAAGACTAGTAAAACAAAAAATAGGTAGATAGTAATATTAAAAGTTTAGAAAGAATAACCACCACCATCACCTTGACAGTTAAAAGTTCACATTAACGCGTAGAAAGAGAAGGAACTAGAAGCAAGCACGTGTCTTGTCATATCACTCAGTAAGAGATGCACAATGCACATAGCAAATTCACTCTAGTTAAAAAAGGAGATCGCTACTTATTGCTTTCCTTATAGACGTAGCCACTTTTTTGTTCTACGACGGCTGTCTGACTCCAGAGTCAGACATATATTTTTTCATACAAATTGTATAGGATTTTATGACTATCGCTGTCTCATACGCGGTTACACTGATGTTCCGTCTTTTAGCGTAAGCGAAAAATACTTCGCCTATGCATAAACCTTTACATTATCGTGACGTCACCTGCTTGTTGCAACGTATATTGTCAGGAATAGCTTTTTCGCGGAATATTTAAATACTATTTTTTATTTTCGTTTTTTCTAGCACTATATGTAATGGAACGTAAAATATAGTATATTTTCTATAGAGTCCTTAGGGTTGAACTACACATGGCCGCACGCGATCGTACTTTTTCGTCGCTCCATCCTTTTCTGTCACTCAGGAACGTCATTTGCTAGAGCATATAAGATAGACGGAACGCGATCGCGTGCGATCGCACGCCGCAGGCGATCGCGTTCCGTCTCTTATATGTCTAGCAAATGACGTTCCTGAGTGACAGAAAAGGATGGAGCGACGGAAAAGTACGATCGCGTGCGGCCATGTGTAGTTCAACCTTTAGACATCAGTGATTAACGTAGAATAGTTTTTAAAAACCTGTCAAATACCCGATTCTACATTCTAACATCTTTTCATTTCATGCACTTCCGTTCCGTCGGCTGAGGGTGCTACGCACTTGTCCTGTTCAGTTCATTGATTTGATCATGTTATGTTCTCCTCGGATTCCTCACTCTCCTGACTCATCTGCTCACATTAAATAGATAAATGCCCTGCGCAATTCTTAAGTTTCTAATATGGACATAATATCTTTTTATTCTGTAGCTGGACTTGAAATATACAGAAATAGAAATGGAGTACGATAAATTGAAATCAGAAAAAGGCAGTCGTGCATCGATAGTACAGGAAGCTAACGCGGATTTACTGCGAGAGTTGGAGAGGTATAGCGGTCAGCTCAAGGATACGCTCAAAGAGAATGGAGAACTCAAAACGCTTTATTTGCAGGTTTGTAAATTAGAGCCTATGCGAGGTTTATAAGTAGACATAAGCTTTTGCCCCCGACTTCGTCCACACCGGTTCCCACCATCGTGCCATAAAATATAACCACTTTTCATTTCTTATCATAAGCATTCAAACACCAAAAGTTTCATCAAAATCGGTCCAGTAGTTTTGGCGTGGTGCTCGTACAAACAAACAGACAGACAAAAAATTCCATATTCAGGGAAGACACCTAAACACCATAATGACCTGTTATTGTAAATATCTTCAATGACGCGTTACATTTCTTAGGGAACCCCATAAGATAGTCTGAAGCACCGATCAGACCGTCAATCTGTACAAGTTTCACTATGCGACCAACATTGAAAAATTGAAACGTCAAAATTTTTTTGTCTTTTTTTTGGCGCGGCCATCAACGAAACTTAAATATTTTAGTTCAGAATAAAGTAGGAGACAAAACATGTATTGTTTTAACAAGTAGATCTCTAAACTCAGTATATAGGAACGGAGATAGAAAGGCTTAACGTAAACGTAATGAATATATTTTCAACTTCAATTCTTTATATATCCGTTCGGACTGAGTTTAAAGATATATACTTAACATAACAAGTTTTGTTTGTTAGTTTATTATGAACTAAAATATCCTGGTTTGTTTGATGGCCGCGCCCAAAAAACAAACAAAAAAAAGATGCCACTTTTCATACAAAAACGCGCATTGTCATTTAAATATGACTACAACTTTCTGTTACACCCAATGACACAATTGCTTACACCCCGTAGAACTAGTTTCATTAATGGCACACATTGTAATCCTACCAAATATTCCTTAAACTTTTTATTTTTTTATAGGCTTGCAGTTCTCGGGACACTATAACTAGAGAACTGAAAGATATACAAAGTAAAATCCATAAAGAGAAAGAAATGTACAAATGCCAAGAAAGAGATTATGTAGAGAGAATAGAGAAGGAGAAACGGCAAATAGAAAAGTTGACGTCAGACTTGACGAGCTCTAAAGAAGAGTTGGAAAGAGCCAACAGGAGAATATCAGAGTTGCAAAAGGAATTCACCGACAAGCAGAAAGAGTTTACTGATAAACTCAATAAGTATCTTGCAGGTAATTAAAATTGACGGCCCGGTAACTCAAACTGCCTGCTGTGCCGAGGGTCGCGGGTCCGAAGGGACAAACATTTCTATGATGAATATGAATATTTGTATCCGAGTCATGGATGTTTGTATGTAGACAGGGTGTACGAAATAGTATAATTATTAACCTTTAAACCACATACTCTATCCATCAAACTGAACAACTTTTACTATGGGAGCAGATCATTCAGAACAAAGAAAAACTGCTGTTCCATACGCTTTGAGTCGAGTAAAGCCGGGTTGCTTGCGGTTAAGTCAGGTTAGAGGGCTGTTAAGGTGATTTAAAATTTGTCCTATAGCGGAGCTGCGAAGTGGACCATTAACTTGCCTCCACTAATAAATAAATAACGCTTACAGGCACATACATTGTAATGATCCCAAGCAAGCACTAAAGGCTTTTTAGTATGGAAACCATACAACAACGGTACGAACATATAACATCCATGACAGAACCGACCCTGCTTTGGCAGTCCGGCGTGGTAACCTTTACACCAACCGGGTCGTCGAATCCGGGTAATCCACACATAGACTGCGTGGTGGAGTATGGCCCATCCTTATTCGTGAGAGGAGGTCTTTGTCCTGCAGTAGGAAACATGCTATAACTTTTTAAAATTTTTAATTTAAGTGGTTTTTGCAGATGAGAAAAGCGCTATGCGTAAGGAAATGGAACCCTGCTCGCAATGTGAGAAACATTTGAAGCATATCCGATACCTAGATGATCAACTCGGCAAATTCAGTGTCAAGTTAGGTAAGTTTCATATCGACGCCATACCGCCAGAATGAAGGATGTTCGCTTTCCTATATTTGTTGAATCTTGAATTTAATCACAAAGAAAAATTTGTAAACAAAAAAAATGTATTGACGGTCTTCAAATAACACTCCGTTGCACGCCTTTAGGTGTTTTTGCCTTTTCGAAAAATCTTTCCTAGTGCATCCCTATGCTCTGTAGAATATGTATTCCAAATGTAATGTTCCTGTCTTCAGTGATTTATGCTGTGTGTTGTCTGTCGAGTCACCCACTGACAATTTTTTTGGTGTATAGCTGACGATGTTGGATGAGGACTAAAGAGCAACCACAGACTTAAGCAACGACCCTTGATTGCAATAGCCCAACCACAAATCAATCAATCAAGGGTGTCTGGAAGAAATAGCTTCTTAGCGATAAGACCGCCTTATTTTATACCTCTTACGTATCTTACTGTATTTTACTCCTGATGTTTTGGTGTAAAATAAAGTTTATTTAGGGCCTGTTTCACAACTTCTCGATAAATTCCTTAAAACCGGTCAAGTGCGAGTCGGGCTACTCGCGCACCGAGGGTTCCGTACCACACCACCACACATAAAGAAACACCTACTCCTTGACAGGAGAGGAGCAGGCTTACGCATAATTTCCCATACTTTCCCCTCTGCCAAACCTCTCTCACACCGCGACGGCCCCGATCTAGCCCCGATGGGCATGCGTTTTACTGCTATTGTCATAGCAACGACACAGAGGATTATATTGTAGTGGCAACGATCCCGCGAGACCGACTCACACTTGGCCAGTTTTTATTATTTGTTGTTATATTGTAGAGTTTGTTCTATAATCACCCCAAGTTTGACGCTTGTATGTACCTATTACCGTTTTTAGAATAGAGCGAGAAGAAAAAACGTCGATAAAAACTAGTTTCTTGTTGAGAACCCCCCTTAATTTAATTTTTTTTTTACTTTTTATTATTTGTTAACAAATCCGCCGTAATAAGTTAACACATATTCTGTGAAAATTTTAACTATCTAGCTATTAGGGTTCAAAAGTTACAGCCCTAAATAGGTAGGATGGACAGACGGACGGACATAGGCTTAGTAATAAGGTCCCGTTTTCACCCTTTGGGTACAGAATCCTAAAAAAATTAAAATAAAGACCAAATGCCAATTGCTTGGTCAAAAGATTGCGATTGACGAACGACGCAATTGGGAGGGAGCTTATCTAGCAATGGTGAAACAGGCCCTTAATTTCAAATTAAGTCTCAAGCGGGACTTGAACCCGCTATCTTCCAAACCGGGGAATTGTTTTTTCCAAATTTAGCTACTGAACCACTACGCCAGAGAACGAAATTATTGAACATGTTGCATTTTAAAGGACGTGGCGCCATCTGCAAAGCAATTCTCCGGTTTGGAAGATTGCGGGATTTGGAGACTTAATTTTCCAATCTTTAATTTGACTTGAAATAGCCCAACATGGCTGTAACATGTTTATAATCAACTAGATGAACGCAGCGAACTTCGTACCGCCTTAGAATCTTCCCGACACACACTTTGCCCGTTTTTTAGCCTATGTTAATCACGGATAATGTAGCATTCTAATGGTGAAAGAATTATTCAGATCGGTCCAGTAGTTTCAGAGCCTATTCAATACAAACAAACAAACAAAAAATCAAATCTTTCCTCTTTTTTAAATATTAGTATAGATAATTAACGTATTGAAAGATAACATTTTGTAAACAGCAACTCAGGAGAGCAACGAAGCACTGATGAAGGAGCTGAAGGGCAAAGCGGAGTTCTTCCAGCAGTACATAGTGGAGCGGTTCCGCAAGCTGCGAGAGCAGCGCTCCGTGGGCACCAGCACGGACGCGGACGCCGCCTCCCCCGCGCCCGCGCCCTCCCCGCACTCCTCCGGCAGCATCGAGCAGCTGGTCCAGGACTGTGACGACGCGCTCGCCGCAAAGGTTACACTATTCTATTTATTAGACACTTGCTTTGACCTGCGACTTAAATTATCCGTTCTGCTGTTTGAGTATAAACAGTCAAACGTCCTAACATCGTCACAAACTTTCAAATCTAGGCTGTACGAAGACGATGGACATTTTGATGGGATGGGATTTTCTACATTGTGTGCATAGCTGTAGGTAACTCACACATCCTACGATGTTCATCGTGCCACTTATAGTAGGGTATTATCATTTTACTATACACTGGATACATTTTGTTTTTTCTTTCATTTATAATGTAAAATAAAACAACAATATAAATGGGGGCTTACATTTCCTGTAGTTTTGAGGACCGATGATGCCTCCGCGCACAGTGGTGATGGATGAATGAATCACATTTAACCATGCTGCTTTGTACTTGTCTCGACTATTTTGGTTTGCTTCTTCATGCTTTACTTATGCTGTTATGCTTCAGTGCCGTGTGAGAATGGATATCGGCCGTGAACTCCACAGTGAATTCCACAGTCCATAAGATTTACGAAACATGGGCATAAAATATAAACGCATGGTTATGGCTGTACTAAAATCGTTATATCTGGGCTTTAGACGTTTTAACCTTGGAAGTGTTAAAAATCTTTCTACACATTTGAAATTTATTTCTAGACTACACTCATGATGAAGGAAAAGGCTATTAGAGACCAAATAGCTGAAAAGTTCACATTAGAAATTAAAACAATAGAAATGAACTGCGCGAGACGTTTAAAAGAAATGGAAAACGAGCAACTGACGTCCATTACTAAGTTAAAAGAATTGCTAGAGAGGAAAGCTCAGGAAGTCGAGACTCTGAAAGAGTTCATACTCTCCGAGAGAGCAAAAGTATCACAGGTTTTGGAATCGAAAGAAAATGAAATATCTGTTTTAATAAAGGAGCACAATGAACTACAAGCTGACTGTCAGAAAGCTAAAGACAATATAGTTGAATGGCGATTAAAAGCGGAACGGTATAAGGAAAGAATTTCAAGACTAAGCACTTTGGAAGATGCATTGAAAAATGAAAGGGAAGAATGGAAACAGAAGACCTCTTCTTGCACTAAAGAGTTACAATCTATGAAGAACAAGTTGCTAGAACTGCAGACGAAGCTGGCGCAGGTCGAGCAGAAGTACGAGAAGTTGCAGGCGGACCAGCAGGCGCTGCAGGACAAGTACAAGAACGCGAAGAAGACGGCGTTCACTTACAAGGCAAGTTACAGTCCAATTGAGCTTTGTATTTTGTCTAGTGACACTCTTTGACACGCGCCGTCCTTTTCCCCACTATCCGCTATCACTTCCGGCACTGGTCTGGCACTCTATAGAACGTTTTTGAATTTCAAAGTGGTGTCTGCACATGCGCATATACAGGGTGAAATTGATATCATTTGCATCGTTTTAAAGACTACGAATAAAGAATTAAAGAGTCTTCCCATCAAACTGAACAACTTTTACTATGGGAGCAAACCGATCGGAGCAAGAAAAAAAATCTATTCCATACTAAACTGCAATGCCTACTGTTGCTCCCATCGTAAGGCTGGATTTAGTGCACGACCGACGGTCAGCGCTGAAGGCGGATTAACTAATCAAGAGACACGGTTTAGCGCGGCGCTGACGAATTGCACGCCGCTAATTGGTTAATCCGCCGTCAGTGCTGACCGTCGGTCGTGCACTAAATCCAGCCTTAAGTTGTACAGTTTGTTGGGAAGGATGCTAATGATATCAATTTCACCCAGTATACTATTACCTATTCATCATCATCATTATCATAGTTCTACATACAGAACGGCCACTCCCAGATCCCGGATACCCCACCTCACCGCACACTTTCTCGGGACACTTTAGGGAAGCCGAGCAAGGGAATGCAGTCAGGCGCGCGCACCCGTAGTATTTGACTGACATAAATATTTAAATTTTTTCCTTTCCTCAAAAAAAAACCTTTGGAAGATAACACTAAATTCACATTTTCAGTAAGTAATTCTTTACCTTAAATCTTAACTATTATAAAACCGTAAAATCATGAGGAACAAAAAGCAGTTTACTTCATATAAAGTCAAATAACACTCGATAGCGCGATTTAAACGACGTGCAGCGCCATCTATTGACAAAATTGTTAGTTTGTTTGATAGCTTATGATCTGACTTAAAATCTGGTATATAATTTGTGCGGACGAAATCTCGGGAAAACACTAGTAGGTACTATTTTTGATAATTGATAACAGAAAAGTACGAAATGTAGATGACAAAGCGCGGTCGTTCAGCCCTGCACATATGTCAAAGACAATTTGCACAAAGTGCGCATGTGCAGACGCCATTTTGTCAAAATTCAAAACGTGCCAGACCTGTGCAAAAGGAACTTTGGTCTTGGAATAATAGGTTATTTATTTGCCACCCAGTCAAGCGCTCTTTGTATGATTGTTCTACAATCAGTAATATGACGTCTTCTTACTTATCATACCTTTCAAGCTAAAAAATATTAAAATGTACGTGCGTTATTTTCACATGTTTTCATTTACATTATATTTTTTCTAGGCTAGACAAAAACTTGACAGATTTTCGTTTTTAAAATATTGACCGAATCACAAAAAAATATGTATTTCACAGGACTATATGGCGAAAAAAGACGCTCACGTCAGCAATGAAATGAACCGTATACAAGATGAATATAGAAAAATATTTATAAAGCTCCAAAACCAAATAAACTATCAGGTTAACTGCAGAGTTCAAGAAGAAAGAAGCCAAGGCAAGCGAACCCATGCACAACAACTCCAACAGTATGATGTAAGCATTTCTGTACATTTAAGATGTAAAAATATGGACGCTATCAGTAGTGGTACATGCACCAGTCTGTAAGACTATTGTGTGAGATTCCAATTATGGTATATGGTATTATTATTACAAGGTATATGTATGTAAAGCCTGACCAGGAATATAAAAAACCTGGATTGGGAGCGCTGCAATCGACTATAACCTTTAATGACAGAGTTCCAAGTACAAAAATTAGTTCCAATGATTTTCCGCAACATAGCGAGGTTTTTTATATTTATAATGTATTTAGGACGGGTCGGGATTTATAATGTATTTAGGACTTTACTAGAAAATTTTAAGTACCTAATATTAGCCTAATATTGTGTTTCTTCGACAATCGTCATATCCATTCTTCTTATCGTGTGAGCAGCAAGCCCTGGTGTCCTACTAAAATGAACAACTTTATGTAGCCAACATCGGAATGTCGAAAAAAAAAAACAGTTTCATACAAAACTGCAGTTATCTATCACATGCCTCTGGTGCTGTCCTGAATCTTCTTTTATTTAATTTCTTAACAATTTTACATTTCCAAAAACAGGAATGTCACTCTCACATCATAGTTTGTGGGTGATTCATTACGGATTTGTTTTATAATGTTTGTAGTTCCTATCTTTAAAACCGCCAAAATGGCTCACTTTTGGCGGTTTTAAGGTGGTTGCAGATTTGTCAATTTCTTTATTATGAAAATTTTTAAAATCGGCAATGACTATAATGGTGGGACAAATTGACGGTTTCCTTAAGAACTGGCCTGTCGAAGCGCAGAACAGAGACTATTGGATAGAACGGAGGGAAGGGAGGCCTTTGCTCAACAGTGGGACATTAATGGCTGATAATAATAATGACTATAATGTGAGTGTGACATTCCTGTTTTTGGAAATGATGTATAATTGTTAAGAAATTAAAAAACAGAAGATTCAGGACAGCACCAGAGGCTATATTCGTAGACCAGAGGCATATGATAGATAATAATCGTATACTTGGTACTGCAATTTTGTATGAAAATTTTTTTTTCGAGGTTTCGATGTTGGCTCCATAGTGAGAGTTGTTCATTTAGATTTCGATAAAACATGGACTGGATGTCCAATGTTCCTTGACATATTGAATTTCTTGTACGTTCTGTTGTTTTTTATCACTACATAGTATAAAACAAAGTCGCTTTCTCTGTCCCTATGTCCCTTTGTATGCTTAAATCTTTGAAACTACGCAACGGATTTTGATGCGGTTTTTTTTAATAGATAGAGTGATTCAAGAGGAAGGTTTATATGTACATTGCACCCGTGCGAAGCCGGAGCGGGTCGCTAGTTCTAATATATTTTCTTTATTTTCAGTACACGGAAAAAATGAACAAACTGAATGAAGACTTTGCGAAGCTAGCTCAGAATCGGTTTAAAGATCCAGATTCAAATAACCAGTGACGTAAATTATATCAGCACTCTCTCTCCATTCCACGCTCTGCAGAAACTCGAAGTAGTGGCTGGTTTCCGTTTACATTCACACTTAACTTTTGTCTGAAAATGACACTGAACAATATCAGCCGGTTTATTTCCTGTTTTAGGGTGCCTTATGAGAGCATGGTGCAACCAAATGAATATGAGTAAAGTTGTATGGAGAAAAATTGTATTTTGTTGTGGAGCGGCCAGTAATAAAACGAATATAGGTTTTTAGAGGACTTTTAAACATACATTCAAAAACATCACATTAATTGCTAAGCCGCATCGGAGCTGTGCTATTAAGGTTTTGATTTATATAGTCATATAAAGAGGTGCTTAAGAGGATAGACGAGTAAAGTTTTCTCCATACAAACGTATTCCCCAGTTTTCGCCCTAGATAATAACACTAGAGCAAATACTTTTTTACCATACAATCTATGTCACCTCTGCCATGTCCCTATGTTTTACTTTTTTGCATTAGTTAATTACTGTAAGAACTAGGGACCTTCGAAAATGACCCATTTTACCACCTGTTTTCAGATATCCAGTAAACAAATTTGACGAATATAAACAAAAAAACCAATACGTACGGACATAGCCAAAGTCTTTCTCATATTATTTTTGAAATAATTATTAAAATTGGTTTAGTTTTGGAGGAGAAAACAGGGGAATACGAAATGCTGATTTCGTCGATTTTTTGTATATAAAATCGGTCCGAGCTGCTCTTTCGCACTCTAGTCGGCGGGGTGTATGGGTAGGGCGGATCTGATAAATACGTATACAGTCGAAAAAGTGACCTATTCTCTAAATTAGCAGTTCAGCCCGCCTATCCTCTTAAGACCATATAGTGAAAGTAGTTCAGTTTGATGGCCTGATTACCCTTCTTACTTTCTTTTGTATGGAAAAAATAGCTTTTTAACGCTAACACCGCCTAGTTTTGTATCTTCTGTATTTCTTTACGGTATATTTGTTTGCAATGTGTTTCGATTGATTGATTGAAAATGAGTTGATTCTTTAAGGGTTTGGTTCCTTTTTAATGAACCTTTAGAGTAAAATATCTCAGCTCCGATGCGTGCTAGGCCACAAGTGTTCATAACAAAATATGTTCGTTTTTATAGAACTATCTATGATTATTAATTATACAATACGTTCATTGATGGCCGCTACAGTAAAAATAATTAACTACAATACCTTTACTCATAGGACCAAGTATATGTACTTAATTATGATGATATTTTGTACAGTTTTTGTCATGATTTACACTTGATTGCCATTTAAGAATAAATGGCATAAGCGATAAATAAAAACAAGCCTATACCTTGTAACGTATACATATCTACTGTAACATTTTAATGATAACGACAATATTATACTTCAATCTAAGACTGCGTAGGGAATTCGCATTTGTCCCAAACTTAATAGTATACATAGTACAATCAAATTACATTTATTCTTATTCATTGTAATAATTACTTACATGTGTAAAGGTTGGAGTAACCTGTGATAAAATAGTAGTTATACACACTGATTATAGTAAAAGAAACAGTATTACTAGTAAGAAAACAACGACAAATTTACATTCCTCTTAATTCCATGTCATTTTTAATTTGCCTAATATTAGTATATGTACATCAGGTAAGTAATGTTATGTATAATAATAATGTATCGAATTTATTTATTATTGCTCAACTGTTAGAATGTTTATTTCCGATTGATTTGTGTTAATTAGTATTTTAAATGTATTTTTAATGAGTTTTTCCAAGCGCGCGAAGTCAAACGCCTGAACCTGATTATAAACTTCCTATCGTCTAACTATTATAATCCGTAAGTTTTCATTGCATTATACGTTTGGCAGGCCCATTGAATCAATGCAGAATAAAAAGGATCGCTTGTTTGTAAAAATAGCAGGTGCGAACATTGCGAACACATCGATAGATCGACCTATACAAAGTGGTCTTGTCAACTGTATCATCCTATGATAAAAGGTTAATAAGCTATTGTAAATAAAAACTATTCATTTTTAGAACAATATGTTTTATTTTTTCACATAGTATTTCGACGGAACAAACGGCATTTTAGCGACCACACAGGGTATGTCTTTTCCTCTAATATTAACTAAAAGGTTAGTGCCTGATTTTTTCAGTGAATCAGTTACATAACCCATAGCGACGTTTCCACCCAAGGAGGGGCTTGGACATCCGCTGGTCACCTTACCCACGACTTCAGAACTATTTACAGTCTTGAGTAAAGCGTCCTTTCTAGCCGGCGCTCCTTCTTCTATTCTGATCCCTACTCTCCTCTTGGCGACACCCTCTTTTATTTGCCGCAATATTATATCCGCGCCGGGGAAGTCGGCTTCCGCTCTCCTTCGCTTCGCTACCAGCCAGGTCAGGCTTGCCTCTACTGGTGTAACACTCTCATCGATGTCGTTACCGTACAGACACAACCCTGCTTCCAAGCGCAACGAATCTCTGGCGCCCAAACCAGCAACCTTCACCTCGCCTGATTGTAGCAAAGCTTCTGCCACAGTCTCTGCCTTATCAGCTGGAATCGATATCTCCATGCCGTCTTCTCCAGTGTATCCACAACGTGTGACGCGACAATTTACTCCTGCAACTGTTCCTACTCGAGATGTCATGAATGTTAAATCGTGTAGCGGGATATCGGTGAGGGATTGTACAACGGAGGCTGCTTTAGGCCCCTGCACGGCAATGAGTGCTCTTTCACTGACGCCCCAGAACTCGACACAGACGTCTTTACCCTTCCTCTTACTTCTTTCGGAACTCTCCTTCATAAGCTGCTTATCTACATCCAATCGACCGGCATTAGAGACAACGTACAATTCGTCAGGACTCACTTTCGTGACAATCAAGTCGTCGATGATTCCTCCCTTTTCATTCAAAAACGTTGTCAATGAACTTGTCCCAACTTTCATTCCTTGTAAATCTACTGGACAAAGTGACTCGAACCAAGATATGCAGTCCTTACCTCGTATATTAGTTTGCAACATATGAGACACATCAAAAATCGACGCACTTTTTCTGGTAAACAAGTGTGATGCAGACACACTCATATCTGAGTATTGCACTGGCAGAAGGAATCCTGCAAAGTCGACGATTTTGCCTCCATACTTTACGTGTAAATTATATAATGGTGTTTTAGTCGCTTTCCCGTCCTCACTGTAGTAACGTGTTGGCAATATCTTTGGTACAATGTATTTTGTAGTAGTAGTGCACAAAACTCTATTTAAAGTTGTCGAACCCATTTTTTTTTATAGAATGGACAACTGATTGGTACGAATGTAAAACAAAACTAAAAGCTACCCAGCTTTAGTTCAGTGTCTACTTTATCAGTATCTCGTTAAGAAGGGTCAAGGGTGTTGTTTGTTAAATGTAAACTTGTGATAAGGTAATGAATGATGTAGCTTTGTTAATATGTCAGTCAGAAATTAACTTGTTTGTTTGGAAAACAACCACTGCAACCAAATGGATGGGATAAGATCCTACATAGGACAGTTCATAAGTTAACTTTAGAAACACCATAATATGGTTAGAAACAAGCATAATTTATCAGACAGATCGTCGAAATATATTTATTTAAAAAGCATCACATCACAAATAATATAATTACATAATTATCTCAAAGAGTATAATTAACCTTTAACCAAAGTAGAAAGAAATAACAAACTGCTTACTTTACGAGCTAGCAAAAGAAGGAAGGTTAAATTAAAAGATGAATTATGACAAATAAATAAAATGTTTATTTATTATCAATTCATTTATTTTCTATAAGCTTAACATATTCTTCAGGAGTCAACATTTCATTCTTTGTTGCTTCCGAAATTGCAATACTGGACAAAATTACAGCAATGTAGCCGTCAGCATCAGGAAAGTTCTTAAGCAGCTCTGGTTTCTTCACCAACTCCTCATTAACTTCTACTAAGGTGCCTTTCATGCAGCACGGAATGTCAAAGCTGCTTCCGTCGTCGTACTCCACCTTGCATATTACAGACTTGGGTGTCAACAACTGTCCTCCTTTCTTGCTTTTACCTTTTACAGAGTTACTCAACCTATTAAATTTTCCTACAGAGAAATTTATTTTGTACTCTTCATTTTTCTTAAAAAATGAGTGACTTGGGGCAAGGGTGAGTAAGGCAATTCTGTTAGAATGGAACATGATCATAATATCATTGTTTTGTATTCCGTCAACGTCCACAACATATCTTTTGCTAAAGTACCTGTCTGTAAAGGATTTTAAATTTGTCAAGTCGGGTATTGAGTCTAAGATATTGGGCTCCATACTGGTAAATAATAAATGCTTATTGGTGGTTAGCTTGTGTTTGTGCAAGTATCCTCGCGCGTATTTCCTGGTGCTTCCTGCGCGATTCTTCTAAATTTGCTTTCTGGCGTCTGATTCGTTCACCTTTTAAGCACTTTCTCATGTCACGGTCATAATCGTTACAATATCCCATAAATTTTCTGAATGGATGCTGAAAATATAGAACGGGAGATAAAAAAAAATCGTGTTGCAGTTTTTAGGTTAAAAATTGCATCGAGGCTTTTATAAGACCAACGTTTTAAAATCATCTGTATTTGTATAGTAGTCTTTAATAATAATTTAGGTTAGATTATAAATACCTATCGCAGTTTAAAGGTAGGTTATGCAACGCATCAACACTGAACTTACATCGGTGTGACAGTCCATCAACTTTCTTATGAATACATTGCATTCGTCAGTATGTAAATGAGGCGACAAATCTGTATGCATCACTGTTAGTGTAATTAATTACTTTAACATTCACGCCAAAATCCGAAAGTGCAGAAATACGCAATTTTATCACAATTCGAAAATCCATAGAAATCGACACAATCACAACGTCAGTTGTTTGACAACTGATGATTTTTTTTTTTTTAAAGTTTATCCTTTCGGATAGGCTATGGGAACTAGCCCTTACTGCCTGGTCATTAGTGTCTTTTTTCTTTGTACTTAAACCTAAACTAACCTAACCTTAATACCTAACTCTTGAAATGCGAGGGTGGTACACACATTCCAATGGTCAGGGGAGTTTCACGCGAGAATCAATCCGAATCAAACGGGAGCGCCTTCTTTATTTCTCACTCTTACTATATTGCTCTCCATTAATGGCACATTATCAAACTAATTCCACCACATTAACACAATAATAGCCACGAAAAACGAATTTAGAAAATTAAGAAACAAAGCCCGTCTGTTTCTTCACAATTCCTCTGCAAAACTCTCCTGATGACGATGGGATGATAGATGAACGATGAGGATGAAATTTTGGTCGATTTTGTAAGCACGCGCGTTGCCGCCAAAATCACCAGTACGATTTAACTTGCACCAAAACTTTTGTTCTTTCTTCGTATGTATTTGAGATTCCTGTTATGTTGGTCGATTTACGCAACTTTTTGGCACACAATCCGCACGAAATTATGTCACAAATATCACTAAAACCAATTTTTCATGAATATCAAATACAACTTCGACCGAACAAATTTAATGGCGGGAAGCCAATTCGACAACTGATGATGTTGTTCATGTTGTTGTTGAATTGGCCTCAAAAGGCAGGCAATGGAACAGAGCCATACAGCCTAGTCTGTGATAATTAAGTATATTCTTTGAAATTCGTAATACTACGGCCAACAGCCCAGTCTTCGATTATCTTCTTAAATATTCATAAAAATTAAGGCGCTACGCTGAAACTTGGGCTAACCCTAAGATTAGTCATCTCATCAGTTGAAGGAAAAACATTGGAAGCAGAAGATTTGAAGTAATTAATATGTCGAATCACCATTCATGATTCATGTTTTTTCTACAACTGATAACTAGGTACTCTTAGTGTCTAAACACATTATGCCGAAAGTACGCGACCGAAGTTCGGCACGATTACGCCAGCAATGCTATTTGAATGAACGACGACACATTATGCCGAAATTACGTTGCGTTATAGCGTACAGCCGAACTTCGGTCGGGCGTAAGTTCAGCGGCAACTTAGTCTGTAGTGCACACATTATACGCGAGTTTACGCGACCGAAGTTCGGTTCGATTGCCGACGAAAATCCGGGGGCGGGGACTGAACAAAGTTACGCAAGTTTACGCAACTGAATTTCTGCCGCGTAAGTTCGGCGCTTATGGTGTGTCATATTACCCGAATACGTCGGAACATGGTCGGAACGTAAACTCAGCCGCGGATCTTCGGTCGCGTACTTTCGGTATAGTGTGTTTAGACACTTAGGCCGAGATTCAGAGACGATTTTTTCCGGCTTAGCTCGAGCTAAGTAGGGTCGAAATGTATGGATTTTGACATACGGGAGTTCGAACTATGACTTACAAATCATCTCTGAATCTCAGCCTGAGGCCGAGATTCAGAGACGATTTTTTTTGTCTTAGCTCGAGCTAAGTAGGGTAGAAATGTATTAGCCGCAAGGATGTTATGTATAGCCTGACCAGCGGGACTAGTACGCCAACCCGCGATAGCGTGATATAGCGCTATCACGCTTCCGCTCTCTTTCTATTTGCACGCGACAGAACGAGACAGAAGACTAAATTTGACAGATGGATGTGTTAAATGTGGTTGGCGTACTAGCCCCGCAGGAAAATAAAAAACCTGGATTGGGGGCGCTGCACTGGTAGCATGCAGCACGTGATACGGCTGTATCACGTCTTTTATCTCGTTCGTTCGCACGCAAATAGAAAGAGAGCGAAGGTGTGATAGCGCTGTATCACTGCGGCATGCTAGCTATGCTGCAATCGACTGTCACCTTTAATGTTAGTGTTCCAAGTACAAAAATTAGTTCCAATGATTTTGCGCAACATAGCGAGGTTTTTTATATTTCTGAAGCCGTAGTATGCTGCACGTGATACGGCTGTATCACGTCTTTTATCTCGTTCGTTCGCACGCAAATAGAAAGAGAGCAAAGGTGTGATAGCGCTGTATCACTGCGGCATGCTAGCTATGCAGGTCAGGCTATAAAAATGTAAATGTGAATAAATATCTTTATATCTTTATCTGCATATTTCTGGCACTGGCAGTAAAGAAAAACTACCTAATCACTTCTTTTTCCATTCTAATGGCCTCAACACGTTTTTTTCGTGAACGTCAGCCAGTCTTCGCGCGCATGTAAAGAAGAAAAGAGTTTCTGTACTTTCTGTTCTGAATCATCCTTCTATTTCTAAAATCATTTAAATAATAATCCATAGTTGGGATTTGGGATTCGGTGTGGGACACATCGAGGTACCTACTAGTGGACATGGATATTAACCAACAATCACAGACTTTAGCATTACATTAAGTAATTTATTTCCCCCCCCCCCCCCCCTCCGCTGCGCTAAACGAAGTTGCCGCTTTCCACCTCTGTCGAGGAGAAAAATGATGTACCTACTAACATCGGACAGTAAATAAGAAAGCCTCAGATCACATGTTTGTTGACCTCGCCGGCTTCGCCTCTTTCTTACTTTCCTGTCCTCGGTGTGTAATCTACTATTTCTCCCCTCCGGACGGAAAGCGTCAATTCTCGTCCCGCTGCGCTAAACGAAGTTGTCGCTTTCCACCTCCGTCGAGGAGAAAAATAGTATACTAACCTCGGACAGTAAATAAGAAAGCCTCAGATCACATGTTTGTTGACCTCGGGACCTTTCTTACTTTCCTGTCCTCGGTGTGTAATCTACTATTAAAGCCTGACCAGCACTGGTAGCATGCAACACGTGCTACGGCTGTATCACGTCTTTTATCTCGTTCGTTCGCACGCAAATAGAAAGAGAGCGAAGGTGTGATAGCGCTGTATCACTGCGGCATGCTACCTAGGCAGAAATATAAAAAACCTGTTTTGGGGGCGCTGCAATCGACTATGTCTGTCAGTGTTCCAAGTACAAAAATTAGTACGAATGATTTTCCCTCGATTTTCCGCAACATGGCGAGGTTTATTATATTTCTGCATAGGTAGCATCATGAGTCATGACACCGTGATAAAGCGCTATCACACCTTCGCTCTCTTCCTATTTGCACGTGAACGAACGACATAAAAGGCATGATAAAGCCGTATCACGTGTAGCATACTACGAGTGCAGCCCTCGTAGTATGCTACTCGTAGTGTGATAGCGCTGTATCACTGCGGCATGCTAGCTATGCTGGTCGGGCTTTACTTAGGTAGTATTAATATTAAAAGTATTAAGGGCTTACCCCTCGTCACACTGGACAGTGTTTCGGTACTTCTGGTGAAACGTGGATGTTCTGAGGTTTCAGAATATCTCTGACTACCCCCTCGGGGAATATAGTCGTGAGCATATGCTTATGCTTATGCTATTAATTTATTGAACTCATTTTTTTAGGCAGTTCATTGAATAAGGATTAAAATGTTTTTGTAAAGATACTAAAAAAAAACCAAACCTACCCAAGGGGTCCTTTCCACAGACTTCTGTATTAATACCTAAGTCTGTGGTCCTTTCAGTGCAGTCCGCCGTGCAGTACTGCCGATGCAAGTTTCATACATTTTGCTCGGAGTTGCAAGACGCCATACAGGCCTGCGACGACATTCACTCATTTAAAACGTAGTGATTTCATTCTCTTAGAAATCAGGTAGGTATAGAGGCGTTTTCAAATTACGTAACGCAAATTTACCCCCCCCCCCCCCCTCCCTCCACGTACCGGTACCGTAATGCTTGGCTGGACCCCCCCCCCCCCCTCCCCCCATCCATTCCTAACGGGAGTTTTGTAATAAGATTTCCGAAAAAATGTCATGTTACATTGCAAATAAACAAAACTATTGATTGAAGGATTCAATCTAAATCAGTTCGTGCATTTTTAAGTTATTGATGTATTTGATAGGATATTTACTTTTCGTTATTTTAAAAAGGTGTGATCCAAAACAGCGCTAGATCGTTCTATCTATGAAAGCTGTATAAAGGTGAAAAAAAAATCGTTACGTAACGCAAACCTTAAACCCCTACGTAACGGGACCGTAACGCCTGGCCGTACTCCCCCCCTCCCCCCTAAATGCGTTACGTAATTTGTGAACGACCCCTTACACGCCATGCAGCCCGGCAAGCTTTGGCAATTCGCTGTACATCGACTCGTCTGTAAAGTGATTGTTACTATTTAACTTTATAGAAGCCTCAATGTACAGCGAATTGCCTAAGCTTGCCGGGCTGCACGGCGGCACGCGTATGAACGCACCTGCTGCACTGCGAGACGCTCCCAGTACGCGCCTCGCACGGCTGATCGTCCATCCATAGATTAATATGTACCTACTTATAGATTTTGTTCCTTTTGTTTTTTTTTATATTATTATTCAATGCATGTGAACTGCAGTGAATGGGCCCCTTTAGCTAAGGGACTGACGGATCACTGAATCCAAAAACCTTAGGCCCGAATTAATAACCGAAACTCTAACGCTGCTGATGATGTTTTAGTTTAACGTACATACATACATACATACATAAGCTCACGCCATTGTCCCATGGGGGTAGGCAGAGACCACGGACCGCCACACGCTACGACTCTGACACACCTCTTTACGTTTAACGTTACTTAAAAAACCAACCACAGTTGAATTTCGTTTAATTCCAGGATTATGATAATATAGGGTTCAACTCGGCATATTAAGCTGACGGTTTTTTGAGGGGCTGATCAGACCATCAAATTGAACAACATTCTTTAGTAAGATCGTAATCGCAAAAATATCTGCTGTCCCATACATTTTGTTTGAGAAGGGGTGCAGTTTTATATGGAACAGATGTTTTTTTTTCGTGGCTTCGTCCTTGGTCCCATAGAGAACATTTTTATTTTGATAGTCTAAACCGCTAAACCATCAGCACATGGGCGGATGCAGCTTTTGAATATGTATGGGTAGTCAAGTAAGAAATTTCCTTTATCTTTATCTTACAGGGTAATGAGATAACGTGAACAACTTTAACTTCGGAGCCAACTTTGAAATCATCTGTCCCATACATTTGAGTCGAATAGATACCTACTGCAGTTTTGAATGAAACAGCTGATTTTTTTCGCAATATCGAAGTTGGTCCATTTTTGTTGATCCTCGATTGGCTGATAGGTACGCACTTTTTTATGGGAGGTCAAAATGTGGGGGTACCCACATTTACATTTGACTCGGCGGTTCACCAGCAAAAGGGAACCGCCGATTTTGTATATAAGAGCGAACATTTAGAGAATAAATTAGTACGCACTGATACTCACAACCTTTCACTTCAATTGCCCTAACCACCCTCACACGCTCTGCACCACTGTCCCCAAACTGGTGACCCCGACTAGGTGTTTCTCTTTTGTCAACCCATGTTCCGTAACTCAATGTGTTCCTCAGGTCAGGGAACGTTTAGTTTCATTGAATGAATGAGTCTAAGGATTAAGCTAAGCGATTTGAAGTATCATAGACTCTTAACATTTTGTTAGTACCTAATTAAAAACTATATAGGGTGTAAATATTATGTGACTCTATTAACACATTCAAGGACCGTGAATGAGTTGCAATATTAAAATTTTTATGACAGCTATATTACGTTCACTGTCTGCGAATGTGCTAATCACCATGTAGGTATTCTAAATAAAAACAATTGTTTTTATTACTTTATTTTTACTTAAATAGTCACATTGTGTCTCATTAAATATCTAACAAAGAAATAATCAAGGCAGAGACCGCAAAATATGGGATTAGTCCTTGTGTTGTAGGAACTCATCTCAATTATAAATAAATAAATAACAACACTTTCACTAACAAACTTTAACATAATGACTAGATTAATTTAAATGTAGTTGCTTTGAGACTTGTATAAAAAGTGTTAATTAGGAAAATTGGAAATTGTCTTGCGTATTACCGTTCTACCTTTACTAATAAATAAACGCACGAAGAAAATCACATTAAATTACCATTCGACACCATCATTCACCATAAAAAACAGGAACAAGCGAGTATTTAAGCAAAATAATATTTAAAAAAAATAAATAAGTACAGAAATGCGTTATAACAAAAAATTTAAATGTTTCGACGCCCGATTTTCTAGAAATGCAAAATGTGCCCAAAATAAATTGTCCAATCCAATTGGCTAAAATAAAAAAGCGGGTGTTAATTGTGGCGCGGGGTTCGTTCGTTCGGGATGTCATCAACTCTTGGGCATGCCCTGGGGCGTGGCGGTCTCGACCATCTTCTTGTACTTGCCGGTGAGCTCTGGCAGGTCGTAAGCGATGGCGACGTCGAGCCGCGTGATGGGGCAGCCGCGGAAGTACGTGCAGGTGGCCGACAACTGCTGGAACTCGAACAGCGGGTTCAGACGGAAGAAGTCCCGGTAGGTCTCGGGATCGGGCAAGTCGTACCTGCAACCAACCAACTTACATTATCACTTTGTCATAGGCGGACATGATTAGTTATTTGTTATGAAAGGCTTCAAAGTTGTTTTTGGCGCGAGTACTTGTATTGAATCCTGAGCGTAGTGAGGGTCTCAAAGGTACGAGACGCAGAATAACTTTGCTACCGATCGAAACACACAACTTTTCAACTTACTAAAGCGACGAATTTTTTTTTTAAATTTCGATATTATTGTTCCTACGTACTTCGTTCTCATTAGTGTTCAGAGTTATCAAGAATACCTTCTTCTCTATGCTAAAGGAAAAAGATTGAGTTGGGAACTACACTAACCTGGAAATATTGGTGAGTGTGCTGAGACCCTCGTAGATGTGGTAGTTCTGAGGATTTTCTATAATAGCGTCGGAGATGAGCTTCCTGTTGCCGAAGATCGTCTTGTGGTTGTAATATGTGGTCAGGTAACAATCGACCATCTTTGCGTGATTCCTTACGCGAACCTGTATCGAAATTACATTAATTATTTAACATGTTTGGTTTGATGAAAGAGTGATTTGAAAGACATAATGAATATATATAAATGGAGAATTTATTTATAGAAACAATAATAAAAGTGATAGATATAACATCTCGCACGATGTATAATTATGTTGTTTCTAGTACTTACGGCAAATCTTCTAGCGCTAGCGATCTTGTTCTCGATGCGCTTGTCGACGGCATGCCGCAGGTCGCGCAGCAGCTCGCGCTCCTGGGCCTGCAGCAGGCGCACCGGCGCTCCCGCCTCGTACGGCAGCGACCAGAGCGATACCGCGTACATGACCGGTGGCTGTGCCGAGCTCATCAGTGGCGAAATGTTCCAGATCAGAGCGCTTTGGACGCGCATCAGCTCTTCAGGTTTCACGGTATCCGCCTTGTTCAATACTATGCGAGTCTAGAAGTATATTCACTGTTAGTCGGAAAATAAAGTAGGTACACAAAAGTAATTTCAAATGCCAGTTTACGCATATATAAGTACCTGTGATTCTCTGCCTTTGAGTTGGTCGAGGATAGCTTCGGTCTCGGGCCCTACGTCGAGCTTGGACGGATCGTACACGAGGAAAATGATGTCAGCGCGGTCGATGAACCACTGGCACGCGTCATTAAATGGGAAAACGCGGGAGACCTGCTTCCTCACTTCCAAAATTCCAGGAATTTCAACGATATTAACCTTAAAATACAATAAAAATTCATTAGTAAAACAGAGCGGCAACAAGGCACCAAACTTGTAAAGCTGAAAACAAGCTAGATACGATTTAAAACACGCAATGAATATGAAGAACTAAAAAATATACCTTTTCTAGTATCTTGCTGGGGTGCCTAAGACCCCTGAGACGCTCTTCCAAGCCCTGTCCGAATTTCTGCAGACCCGAGAACGTCCAATCAGCTGCCAACTGAGTACCGTCTAGTACTTCCGGCTCCTTGCCGTGCATCAGGATATTGAAATATGCTGGTGATGGCTCAGCACCTGAGAAGTTTGATTTTTTGAGTTTAACCGTACTAAACTAGCAAATTATGAGATAAAATTAACGATAACATAACCTACCACTTCTAAGAGACCATTCTGTGAATTCTAACCCCGTTAAATAGTTCACAATACTGGACTTTCCACCGCTCCATGGACCCATAAAAAGCACTAAAGGTTTGGAAAAGATTTCGGGGTCGCCAAAATGCCTGTTGCTTAAGTCTCTATATTTGTAAAGCGCTTCGAGTGGTTTGATAGAGCCTTCATAAACCCTCTTCAGATCTCGGAGAACAATGTCAGCGGACCTCTCCACTATTATTTCTGCTTCACTTGCTTCTTCATCTAGTCTGAGGATATGTTTTATGTGGTCTCGAGATCTCAAGTTTTCGGGGATTTCTGGAATCTGAAACAAATACAGAACATACGCTATAGTGTAATCTATACCTACTTAATATTATAAACATTGATACTTATAGGAAAGATTTGATTTTTTGTTTGTTTGTAATGAAATTAGGCACCGAAACTGCTGGACCGATCTGAATAATTATTTCACCGTTAGAATGCTAAATTATCAGTGATTAACATAGGCTATAAAAAACGTTCAAGTGTGTGTCGGGAAGATTCTAAGGCGGTACGAAGTTCGCCGCGGTCCTTTAGTTAACATTAAATCCATCCATATTAAATTATTAATACTAATAAATTCGAAAGTCTCTCTGTTTGTCTGCTACGCTAAATATTACAGGTTCATTGCTATTGTTATAGCTTTAGAATTGTGATTGTATCTGTGTTAACTTTGTTAGTAATCCTAAATCTGAATACTTAAATAAAATAAAATAAAATAAAATGTTTTTTTTGTTTTGAAGTAGGTTTGAATTTTTTGTTAAAATTTTGGTTTCGTCACAACTTTTAGCTGAGAAAAAAATTGGGTTGATATTGATATCGATTGTACATGCAAGGGGTAGATCGATACGAAATAATTCCTTCAATCGCCGATGATTTGCTATCAACTTTTGAGGAGTTCCATTGTCTATCTCCTAAGTCCTTTATCAGATCTTCACCAAATTAAAATGGAACCAACTCGAGAGCTTCAGAGTTCAGAACGAAAAAAATCCAAACCGATCAAAAAACGCCGAACTTATTTCGGTTTCAAAATACGAGTATAAAATTAAAGAGAACTCCCTTTTTTTTTTTAATTGGTTAATAAAAGGGTATTTGTGTTGACTGCATGCCTTCTGTCGCTTGCGCAAGCTCTGTGCATATTGTCTGCGTAATTATTATGATATTTGTGCAATCATTTCACAAAGTTAATGTCGTTAATATAAATACAGGGTGACATTTATATCATTAGCATCCATTTAAACTAAGAGTGATGATAGCCCATACTGAAGAGAGCTGGCGCCTCAATCATGAGGCGGCGGTTCGTTTCCTGACCTGTACCATTAAGTACCATTAATTAAAACATCGTGAGGAAACCTGCATTCCCGAGAATGAAAAGAAAATACCATAAGTTCGGAGGTATGGTTAAATATGGGTGAGTTTGGGGCGAACACAATAGACCAGCGATGGTCGCAGTGTTTCATAACGCCCTTGCTTGCCCAACCACAAATCATTCAATCAAGAGTCTATATACCCATCAAACAGAACAACTTTCCCATTGGGAGCAAACCGATCGGTGCCAAAACAAAATCTGCTGTTGCATACATTTGAGTCTGCATGTAGTTTAGTATGGAACAGCTGATTTTTTCTTTGCTCCGATCGGTTTGCTCCCATTGTAAAAGTTGTTCAGTTTGATGGGTGGACTCTTAGTTTAAAAGGATGCAAATGATATCCCTGTATAATAAAATAAGCCATCGATTATGTAAAACCGGTTTTGCGTTCGCTTGTTAACGTGTTGTATGATTATGTATTATCATAAATTTTTACACAAAAATACAAAAGCTACCGACAAAATCCTTAACAATAAACTCACAATTAATAAATCTTCCTCGGGGGCGCCTTCTTCTTCTTCTTCCGCAGTAGTTTCCTCGTCAGTAGTGGCTTCCTCTTCAGCCGCTTCGGAACCTTCGTCCGCTTCAGCTTCATCGGCCTGCTCTTCAGTGGCTTCTGATTCTGAGGCCTCTTCAGATTTTTCTTCTTCTTCCTCTTCTTGGGCCTCAGCTGCGGTAATTTCTTCTTCTTTAGTTTCCTCCTCTGACTTCTCCTCTACCCCTTCATCAGGAGCCTCCTCATCAGATTTACTGGACGTCTCCTCTTCTGCTTCTGTTGTGTCTTCTGTGCCTTCTTCAACTTCTTCAGACTTTGTAGCTTCAGAATCATCTTCTTTTTCTTCTTTGGATTCCTCTTTAACTTCCTCTGTTTCACTTTCCTCTTCCTTTTCTGTCTCTATATCTTCTTGTGATTCAGCCTTTTCTTGAGATCCATCGTCATCTGCTTTGTCTTCACTGCTACCGTCTTTACTTTGTTCGTCTGAAGCATCAGTAGTTTCTTGCGACTTATCCTCTTCCTCTATAACCTCGGATTCGGCTTCTTTACTTGCGTCATCACTATCTTCATCAATAGATTGCTGTTCTTCTTCGGTGCTTTCTCCGTCTTCCTTTGAAATGTCTGAACTTTCCTGTTTCTCATCATCAGCGGTAGCTTCGGTTTCTTCTTCCTTGTCTTCGCCACTTTCTGGAAACGAATCATTGGTTTAGTCACTAATAGTGGGTGCTTAGTTGTAGATTGCACAATAATTGATATAGGCGCGTTTTCATATGGTTTCGAATAATAATACTTATATTACCTTGTTCGGCTGCTTGTTCATCAGCAGATGCTGCTTCTTTGCTGTCTCCTTCATCGGTACTGTCTTCTTCTCCATCTTCGGTGCCATCAGCTTGCTCTTCAGCATCGGCTTCAGTTTGCTTCGAGTCTTCCTTAGAGTCTTCCTTCGATTCGCTTTCATCAGCACCGCCTTCCAAGTCCTCGACTGATGCTTGAGACACGTAAGGCTCGTCTGCTACTTCAACTGACGGTGCATCATCCTCTTTACTATCCTCCTCGTCTGTTGTTTCACCACCATCCTCTGCTGAATTAACTTCTTTCGTATCGTCGTCTAAACTTAATTCACTACTGTCGTTTTTTTCGGCGGAATCTGGAAACAAAAATATTAACTTATTAGATGATTAATACTAAGTATAATTAATAGAATAAACTTATAACCATTACTTTTCGGGAGTAATCTTGCTTGTTTAGGTAGGTATATAGTTTCAGAAATATAAACAACTTCGATATGCATAAATTGATTTGCTCTAATTTGACGTCTGAATGTGTCGGTGAGTTGTAGCAGAGTTTAATTTTAGATGACATTGCTTCAAGATATTTTGGAGGACAATGATAATGTTATATTTGATTTCTTGTAATTTACTACAGCTGTCGTAGATTAATAGTATCCGTGAGTGTAGTTTTCAAAAATAATATTATAAGCGGCTGTCTTGGCACCAAAATGTCTAGAAATGCTTAGACGATGCCTTTCGATCACGATGGGCTAGATTAGCACTACATCTCTACCACCACCACCAAAAAAAAACGTGACAATATTAATACCTGCAAAATAGTCTGGTTCACTTTTCTCTAATTTCAATTTCTTTATTGCGATATTGTATATATACAATAAGATTGTCACAATGTAATTTTACTCCTGTGGGTGTAGCTCTTAAACTTTAATCATTCTAGCGGCATTTTTGGTAACATTTTGCCAAATGTGTTTTTTTACTAATTCGGCTATGCTGAACTCGAATTTCGATGTTGGCACTCCCGAATTCGCGAGCTCGAGGAAGGGGGGGTGAGGGCTAAACGTGACTTTTTTCTGTTTTTCGCGTTTTTCTCGGAATTTATAAGTTGTATCGAAAAGTTTTACAAAGACAAATTAAATCTGATAATATTTTCTACGTCCATATCTGTCATAGTTTACGCGGGCCGTAGACATCGTCCGTCAGGAGTCGACCTTCTCACGAAGAAAAAATATTCCATTTTTTTCCAGGGCATCCTTATTAAGTATGATTGTTGAAATCATTTTACTGTAATTTTGTTGAGTGAACAATTATCCGATGGAATGTGGGGATTCGGTAGGGATCTACCAGATACCTCCAATTGATCTCCTTGTTCCCCCTAATAAGGATGCCCTGGAAAAAAATGGAATATTTTGTCTTTGTGAGAAGGTCGACTCCTGACGGACGAGGACAACGGCCCGCAAACTATGCCAGATATGGACTTCGAACAAATAACATAGAGGACCCTGGTCAGATTTGGTTGGCGGTAAAAAAAAACAAAAATATTTAAATCCAAGATGGCTGTCATGAAAATTCCAAACGCCAAAGAAGCTTTTAATGGTTCACCGAACCGACAAAAAATTTGTATCCGGGCGTTTTAGTGGTCGCTGATTAAGAATATGAAATCATTTTGTTTTGATCTTCAACATTCATGAGGGTCGCCATACAAATTTCATCATTTTTTATATGCTGTTACTTTCTCGGCCCTGTAGCTGTAGCCCTCAAAGGTTAACTCCTATGACAAAAGTGCACACAACTAGTTTTGTAGAACATTTTATCAGATTTAATTTGTCTCTACATAACTTTTCGAAAACTTATAGCATATGCTAATATGCTCACGACTATATTCCCCGAGGGGGTAGTCAGAGATATTCTGAAACCTCAGAATATCCACGTTTCACCAGCAGTAGGTACCGTAAGTCTGTCCAGTGTGACGCCCTAAAATTATAAATTCCGAGAAATACCTACGAGAAAATCTGAAAAAAGTCACGTTTAGTCAGAGATATTCGGAAACCTCAGTAGTACCGAAACTCTGTCCAGTCTGACGGGGAGTGAGCCCTGCGCCATTTATAATGGACAGTGGGTACAAAACATGCCTCGAAATCGAAGCATGCAGGTTTCCGTACAATGTTTTCCTTCACCGAAAAGCCAGTGGTGTTACAAATCGTACATAAATTCCGAAAAACTCATTGGTACGAGTCGATCTGTGAGCCATGAGTTTTCACTGTACGTTACTACTGTAGTTGCGGTGCCAATTTTGTATGACAGATTTAGTTATCAACGAACCCACTAGGAGCGCTATACGAAACTCAATACAATAACTGTAATTTACTACAATAGTTTTACTTGATTTACTTGAGATTGAAACATCTACTTAGATGAAATAAGGCCCATGATGATGAAACTCATGGTAGGCCTTCTGGACGGGGATCGAACCATCGCCTCCTGCACGGCAGGCAAGGTTACTCGCCACTGGACCACAACGGCTCAACAAACAAATGATTGTACCACAAGCGAAGCGAGTGTTTCAAATATAGAATCCTGAGTGCAGCGAAGGTTTCAAAGGTACGAGACGCAAAATAATTTTGCAGCCGAGCGAAACACACAACTTTTCACCTCACAACAGCGAGGGACTTGCACCTAGCAAGCACTGAGTAAGATGTATAGAGCGAACATCGCGCTTCATGACGTTGTCCCATTCTATTGATTACATTGCATTTAGTCAAGAAATGTAAGCAAAAGTTAAGGAATAACTTTTCATAGGTAAACAAGATGAATTAAGGGTACCTACCTATATTACCGGTGGCGCGCTCAATTCAAGTTAATGAAATTTTTCAGAAACAATCTAGAAACGAATCTCTATGTTTGTATGAAGTCAGATTTTCTTTGAAATGTATAGAATGCTAGGATTAATTTAAGACTGTGATTTAAGATTTCCATATAAATCTTAAATTAATCCTAGCATTAAAACTGTATACTTTAACGAAAATCTGACATCATAAGTACATAGAGACTAGTTTCTAGATTGTTTCTGAAAAAATTCATTAACTTTAATATACCGTAGATATAGATAGTACTTCTGCCATAACCAGCACTCACTGCCTTACAAAGTGTAGGCACGTTCACTTTGTTTCCCGCTGTGACTCGCGTATGCATGGAGGGTGATCCTCACATTTCCCGTCTCTAGTAAACAACATCCTAAATCCTTGTTGCACTTTTTCATTCTCAATAAATTATTATTACTTATACAAAAATCAGTCACACATTCATCCCTATTCATTACCATTACTTTAGTTTTATTCACATTCATTCCTTTCTTCTTCAATGCTGCATTCATAAAGAGAGTTCGTAATGACTTAATTATTTAATTTTATTCATTGGAAAAGATTCGCGGCATCGGCGTCTATCTATATCTAGGTGCCTACTGTACAATATAGAATGACGTGACGTCAGCTCGTTGTGGTGCCGTTTTGTGGCGCACAGTTAAAATAGATTCGACACCAAGAACTGGATATTGTGTCAATTCGAGGTTGTTCTTATTTCAGTGAGGTCACCATTTATACCGACTTTTACTTCTCAGGAGTACCTAGTCGTAAAATTCAAGGGTGCCGATAAACTAGTTGATTGTTTACCTTGTGGAAAACTTTATCACCGTTAACATTTTATATGGTCACATAGAATAGAATACAATATGTTAATATTGAATGCCTTCCTGTTCTCATAAATGTTTAATTACTTGTAGAATATTAATAATTACCTACTTATCGATCGGAACCCGATAAATCAACTAATTTCGAAACAATGTTTTTATTTCATTATTTAGGCGATTCTATCAGTGGAAACAAAAATTGTATAAGTAATGTATATCGATCCGCGATCGACAGGTATACAGGGTGTCCCAAAACTTAACGTCAAGCGATAACAGGAGATAGCTAGGTAAGTTTATAACCGTTCAGGGGAAAATTTTTTTTTTTTTTTACGTAGCCTCTTCAATGTCCCACTGCTGGGCAAAGGCCTCCCCTTTTACTCTCCAATCCTCTCTGTTGTGGACAGGGGAAAATACAAAAAAAAATTAAAGTTTGGTAGTTTTTGAAAAAACGACGTCGTTTCGTCGTTTCGGAAATATTTACTTCACATGTCAAAAAACATTATTACAAAAATCATTAAAAGTTACTCGTTTTTGTTTTTTTACTGTTTTTTGTTTATACAAGGTGTTTCATAAGTAAAAATAAATATTTAAAACTCTTAAGGGGGTTGTTTAGACCGTCAAACTGAACAACTTTCTCTATGGGACCAACATAGAAATCGCGAAAAAAAAAACTGGTATCTCATACATATTTTAGCTCTAGTCGATTTGTAGAGTATGGAACATCATTTTTTTTTCGCGATTTCGATATTGGTCCCATACCTAGTGAAAGTTGTTCAGTTTGATGGTCTAAACCACCCCCTTAAATTTTTATTTTTGTAACACCTTGTATAGCCCAGAATTATTAGTTTTTAAAATTATGTGTGGTGAAAATGTCAAAATTAGGTACTATGAAGATAGCATCTTTCTACTGCTGATTTGACTTTCAAAAATCTTACTTCAAGAGTGCGATTTTTGAAACTCAAATCAGAAGTAGAAAGATGCATATCTCCATAGTAATATCACAGAGTAGGTACTACATAATTATATTACCGCACCGTAAGGTAATATGTACTATTAACATTTTCAACTGCTGAGCTCAGCGAATGAGTTTCAAAAATCGCACAGTTCATCTATCTCCAGACAACTCATCTATCTCCTGTTTCCGGCTTGACATTGAATTTTGGGACATACTTAGTCATAGTGTATAAGATATCAATGGTAGGTCGGTACCTATAGTAACCTAAACTGAACACGTAAAAAAATAGCTATAACCTTGCAATACCTCTCGATACGTGGTCATATGAAAGTCTTTACCAGCAAGTATCCAAGTTAGATCTAGAAGTAGGTACGATGAAGAATAAGTAAATAGGAAGGTACATGTAACAGAAGTGTGTCTGTACAAGAAAAAGTTTAGGTACGATATGGTTTTAGATGTCCCTGACTCCAAATCAACCTTTTTAGAATTTTCTTAACCTACTGAACCGATTTTAATGAAACTTTTTTTGTTTGATAGCTTATTATTTGACTCAAAACTTGCGCGGACGATGTCGCGGGTTAACTTTAGTACTTTAATATTTGGTAGAGACTTACACTTGCAGTAACGCTCATTAAAGTTAATCCTCCATTAAATCTCTTGCCACATGAGTCCTATCTATTCATATTATGCCATTGTTGTCCCTTTTTTTGTCTTGTTGACGTAGAAAAAGCTAAGCAAGAGATTTAATGGGGGATTAACTATAATGATCGTTTCTGCAACTGAGTGTTAGAGAGAGTGAGGCCTACCTGTTTCCGCGTCCCCCGATTCGAGCTCCTTGAGAGCTTTCTCGATGTATGGACGGCATTGTGACTCTGAAGGTACGTCGTCGTCAGCTGAAACCAATACACATAGAAGCTTTAGTTTGCTGTTAAGGGTAAATTACTGTTGGCGTTCTCCATACAAACGTAGTCTGGTGATATTTTCAATACTATCCAATTAAAGTCAATGAAAATTTTCAGAAACAATCTAGAAACTAATCTCTATGTATGTATGAAGTCAGATTTTCGTTAAAATGTATAGTTTTAAAGTTACAGTGCCTCAAAGATTTCCATACAAATCTTAAATTAATCCTAGCATTAAAACTGTATATTTTATCGAAAATTTGACTTCATACAAACATAGAGATTAGTTTCTAGATTGTTTCTGAAAAATTTAATTGACTTTAATTGGATAGTATTGAAAATATCACCAGACTACGTTTGTATGCAGCTCGAATAAACTTCTCTTAAAGGCATCATTAAGTTCTACAGCCAGTATCATAAGTCGACAGGTATAATTACAAGAGAAACAATTTTTATTCCAAGTACTTATAGGTAAGACGAAAGAAAAGATAAAGGATATTAAATTACGATTTTTTTAGCAGTTAGGTATGTACAGCTCTTCGACGTTTGATGCTAACTGTACTTATAGATAATGATGAAATTGTCACATTCGCTTATGATCTTATTATAGGTTGGTAATTCGCAAACATTTCAAAGTAACCATGCTTTCAGGTAAAAGTAAAACAAAATCGCTCTAGGCAATAACTTATCATGAATTTAATCCAATTGTCAACCGGATGACTCGAAAGTTAGGTTAATTTCAGAAGCTCCAGTTGGTTTTCTTTCAAGGTGAAACTGCTGAACATAATGCTATTAACTGTAAGGTTACATTATAATAATAACTGGACTAATTTACTAATATTATTTTTAAACATCATTTCATCCGTGATTTGAGTTCCGGCCGTTCTAGATAGGTACACATTTTCGTCTACACAAACTGACCTAAATGTTTGACCTTGGTACATTTCGCTCAGCTACATACATACACAGTTAACATAATGAGATAGAACTCATAAAATTTTCTGTACAACACGTCATCAAAGCCTAGCGCTGATGTCGTGTCTTACAGAATAGTTTTTAGTACATTTTAGTAAGTACAATAACTAGGTAGTTACTTGATTAATTCCATCATTGACATGATAGATAATTATAACGTACAGCAATCCCAAAATTAGGTTCGCTTCGTGGAAATTGTACCTATGTCTCTGTGTACCTACCTAATCGTGCAAAATAGGTACATGAACTGGATTAATTGTTAAATGCAAAGAAAGAGCTACTCCGTGTAACGAAACCTGAGTGCGTCTGACGCACCCTGGGCAGTCGGTCTTGATACTACCATTGCTGACTGGCTAATCTTTCCAGTACAGCAAGAATTGTCATGTGGTTTAGCTCATATCAATGATTACCTATGTTCCAACTTAGAAATGTTACTTAACTCTACCTGCTTTAACCCTTAAACAGGCCTTGGCCACCATATTTAAATTCAATAATGAACCTTATTGTAAGTTTTTAGTAGGTACATTGTCAGTTACTTTTATGTGGTCGATAAATCGTACTATGCCTGTTTAAGGGTTAAAGTTTCTCGTCTTGGATTTAATGATTGTATGTACCTACATATACATACTATACTACCAACTTATAGTAGGTGTACTACCTACTTTACTTCACATATAGGTATTTACTAGATTAGGTAAGTATTTTTAAATTCTTAAACAAATAATTTTTTTTTAAACTTTTACTAGTACAAGTCCAATAATTTGTAGCTTGACCCCAATGTTCAAAATTTGTGCCGCCACGTCTTTATGTAAAGCTATAGTTTGACCTATTTCTACGTCTCATCTTTATAATGTCGTCACGATCCTATCATTTTTCACAAGATGGCGACGCGAGACGCACAGCGACAAATCCCTGTATTTCTATTTGCGTAGCTTTGTGAGGTAGGAAGCGTACAACGGTAGCCGCTCTACCCGGACACCGGTTGTATGGTATCCGTAGGCTCTGACCAATTCGCAAACTTTTATATTATATCTAGGTTAGTGTATCAATTTGTCATACGTACTTCGCCTAAGGCTATCGCCAAAAATAGAGCATATACGCGAGCTTTTTACATAATTTCAGCGCAAGTTACGCTGAAAATAGCATCGGTGTAGTGACGCAGAGCGCGAACGCAACCGTGGCTCCCACTCGCCCGCGCCCGCGCCCGCGCCCGGAGCCGAGCCGACATGCGACAAGCGGGCCAGGAGGCTGCACGTCTGCAGATAGAACCAGACTCACCTCTCGCCGTGATTGCGACCGCTGACACGGCGAATAGTATGCACAACATAAACCTCCATAACGTTAATCTTTTGGTCCACATTTTGTTCAAGTTCAGCCCGTTATATCGGGCTACCAGTCATTTGCACTCACACTCGCGCACCCGATCAACCGATCTACGGACGTGATATACCTACATCTACACTACACGACAGGTTTCACTACGCGGCTCAACGCGACTCGCATTCCCGAAGGAATGCAACTCGAGTTAAATCGGTCTCCGTTAAATCACCGTTAACCAGAGCGGTCATTTGAGCTATAAACTTAACAAGCCATCGAAAACGCGAATTATTTAATGACTCGCACTGTTATTAACAACGATTTAACGGCGATATGATTTGGCCGCGGTGGCAGGTGGTCCGCGATACTGCATGTAAAGACACCGCACGTACTCTATTTCCGGAGACAGCACAGCATCGCTGGTCGGAGGGGTACTGGCGCGCGAGCAAGGCCCTCCCCGCGCCAAACCTATACCTAGATACCGTAGCTTTCGGCAATATTCAGCTCGTTGCGCGTGCCAAGCGCAGCCCACGGCGCGCGGGGCGTCGAGGGCGGTGAGGGCGGGCGGACGGCGCGGCGCCGGGGCGGCGCTCGGCGCGGGCGCTCGCTGTGCACATGGGCGCATAGGACCGCGAAAGACCACTTCTTGCAATCATGGACTTGGCAAAAATAATAATTTGCCATATTTAAAGCAACAACTGAATTTAATTGCTGGATACTTACCTAACCTAAATTAAATTATTCTAATGTCAACCACTTGCCAACATCGCTTACCTATGAGAGTGACAAGATGTACCTAATTGAACGGTCAGCACAACTAATATATTATGTGTTAGGTACTTATCTACGCGTATTAATCCAATGATTAAACTTTCAAAAGCTCGAAGACTTTGAATGTGATCTGCATGCCAAACGAGTATTAGATTATTAACTCGACAAACATTACAGAGCTGCTTCAATCGTTCAGCTCTGACAAATGCCAGCCGTCACTATACAATATCATTTGGCGCAAGTAGAAAGGTTTGCATTCGCTGCAATATTTCAACCTGTCGCGCGTTAAAAATTACTGCACTCTGCTACTGGTCGATTATTGCACTTCAGTGCACTGATTTTATCTCAAACTTACTAACTACGCAAATAGTTTCCATCCAGTGCTATTTACATCCGAGCCCTCTCTCGTAGGTGTCTTCGTTAGATGCCAAAGGTTTACATAGGTACTGATCATTATGTAACTCGGTTTGTATTCAATATACGGCATTATAACCCAAGATCCGACTGTTTTATGCACCTATTTGTTAGGTGAACGAAATGTGATTTGATGACCATCATGATTTATAGTACCATTTTTTCCACCGATCTGACTGGGAAGTGTAAAGGAGACCAATCTAAAGAACTGGAAAAACTAGGGTAGCCACCTCTCAGTCTGCCACAACATCGCAACTCTAGGGCAAAAAAGTCTTGAATAAAATACAGAGCTGGCGTTGCGCTAGCGTAGATAAGATATACATGAATTTACACAATAGTTCTTATAGAAGGCGACGTTTCTTTTTATAAAAACTACTTAGCAAATAAACTGTTCTTGAAATAGTGCCTCTGCCGGTACTAATGCTGTATGTAATGTTCGTAGTGAAACAATATAAAAAAACGATGCAAAGTTCTGGCAAATTTATTGGCAGAGCAATGGTGTGAAACCGCTTATACACACAAAAATGGACTCTATTAACTCCTAATTACTAATCAGCTAACTCTAAACTCGCTTAAATGACAGAAAAGCGCCTTTTCTCTCTCGGTGCCTATTAGATTTTACTAACGATTTAGAACGTAGAGCTTTGCATCGATTTTTAGGGTTCCCGAATTTTACATAGAACATTGGTACTGGCATATAATATGGCAGAGGCACTAATTCAGGAACTATTTATTTGATGTAAGTAGTTTTTATAAGAAGAAACGACGCCTTCTGTAATAAAAACCGGCAAAGTGCGAGTCGGGCTACTCGCGCACCGAAGAGGGTTCCGTACCACACCAGCGCACAAAATATTAAGTACAACTAAGTTTTGTTTTCTCCGGGACGCGAGAACGACTCACACTTGGCCGGTTTTTATTATTTGTTGTTATACTGTAGAGTTTGCTCTAAAATCACACCAAGTTTAACGCTTGTATTTATTACTGTTTTAACGATAGAGCGAGAAGAAAAAAAAGTTGATAAAAACGGTAGTTTCTTGTATGAGGAGGGAACCCCCTTAATTTTAACTTTTTTATGCAAATCCGTCATAATAACGCACTTTCTTTGATAAAGTTGAAAAATTTAAATTGTCTAGCTCCTCTAACTATTACGGTTATGCCTGGAGCAGTACGGCAGGCAAGGTTACTCGCCACTGGACCACCATGACTTTTTTTTTGGCTGGCAAAGGTCTTCTGCATAAACGCTTTCAGATTTAGCCTAATGTTTGATTTGGCCGCGCACCGCACCGCGTCTCCCTGGACAAGACCTTGCGTTCTGTCAATGAAATTGAAAGAACCTATACCTATACAAGGTGTTACAAAAATACAAATAAACCTTTAAGGGGGTGGTGTAGACCATCAAACTGAACAACTTTCACTATGGGACCAATATCGAAATCGCGAAAAAAAATATTTATGTTCATACTCTACAAATCGACTAGAGCTAAAATATGTATGGGATATGAAATTATTTTTTTCGCGATTTCGTTGTTGGTCCCATAGAGAAAGTTGTTCAGTTTGACAGTCTTAACAACCCCCTTAAGAGTTTCAAAAATTTATTCTTACTTATGAAACACCTTGTATACTTGCATACAGTGTAACATAAAAGAATAGACAAAAATTGAGGACACCACGTTCCTTGTCTAAATCGTGCATCACCTGAACAAGACCGTCCCAGATTATGTACTAAAATATTTAGTTCACGATTTTTTGTCAAGCTGTACGGAATTACGTATACCTACGCATTGCAGTACTTATGCGAGGCAAGGTGGAAATGGAATACATTCCATCGATTCAACCGTCCATCTATTTATTAGGTACTCACTAGGTACTCACACTGTGATGTGAGCACCGAAAGATCGGCAAAGTCAGTCCGCGGCATCATCGAACTGGATTCAAATTTCCACGCAGACGATGTCGCTCGCGGTCAATGGCCATAATTGGTTTAGCTAGAGATTTTCCCTAGTGCGGCTTCCTTAGTTAGCACAGAGAGTACTATGTAGTATAGTAGCGTTTAAACCTAACCTATGAGAGGAGAAGCCGTGGTGGTCCAGTGGCGAGTAACCTTGCCTGCCGTGCAGGAGTCGAAGGTTCGATCCCCGTCCAAGCCGACTCGTACCAATGAGTTTTTCGGAATTTATGTACACTGGCTTTTCGGTGAAGGAAAACATCGTGAGGAAATCTGCATGCTTCAATTTCGAGGCATGTATTTGTACCTACTGTCCATTATAAGTGGCGACGGGCTCACCCCCCGTCACACTGGACAGAGTTTCGGTGCTACTGGTGAAACGTGGATGTTCTGAGGTTTCAGAATATCTCCGACTACCCCCTCGGGGAATATAGTCGTGAGCATATGCTATGCTATGCTATGAGGGCCCATAGACGAATCATTCCCGTTACGCCGCTTCCCATGACGCCGCTTCTGTGATGTGCCTCGGTTTCATCAGACTGGCGAAAATTATTAAAATACGAGTAAGTATATTAAAATCCTTCAGTCTGGTTCAGCAGTCAGTGGGTAAGACCATCAGTCTGACATAACCAGACTGACGCGAGTCTGAGCTGTAACGACGGAAAAACCTTTAAAAAAAAGTGTGATGTGATTTGCACTGTAAGTACTTACAAATGGCAAAATTACAAAAAAACATACATACACAAACATAAACTCACAACCGTAATCCCTTTCGGGGTGGTCAGAAATATAAATATTCAAATTACAGACTTCCTTTATAAACATGAAAATCAATGAGTAGGTACATAATCTAAAATGTCAATGAAAAACAAATATTTTGTCCTTAAAAATATTTATTTACTTATAAACAAAAGTAATTCACATCATATCCTGACAAATATCAACTGCCACTTGAGGTTAAGTGTTAGTTTAGTCTTATTTTAACTTATACTTAGGTATATCTAATGATCAATGATAATGAGCTCCTCTATGCTCCAGTCCTCATAAGAATGATCGGGAAGGTATCTTCTTATGATGATGGGAATCTTGCGTTGCTTTAGTTCTTTCATTGCTATTTGCAGCGGGTCTGTTTCTCCTTCCAGCTCAACCATCACGGGAGCACACATTGCTATTTGCAAAGCTCTCGTTCCTGTAAAAGAAATGCTTGTTAGAATCGTGTTGGCTTGGCATTAAGAGTGTTAGTCGCAGTTGCAGAGTTAGGGTCAGGCAGGACACATTGACGGACGGCGACCGACGTTGGGCCCATATAAAAAGCATGTTTAGTATGGGAAGACCGCCGGCCGTCGACGCGACGACGAATCCGCACTGATGACATGCCATGTACCAATTAGTTATTCTATATAATATTGACTGCTCTTAAATGGTGAAGGAAAACACAGTAAGAAAACCTGCATATGCTGAAGAGGAAATTGTGGTGCGTATTGTCAAGTCTACCAGAATTGGACATGCGAAGTGGACTAACACCCAGAAACCGTTCATGAGGATAGGCCTGTGCCATGCAGTGCGACATGGCATGGAATTATGAAGATATTTGGATGTGTATGTTAAGTTTACCAATCCATCCACATTGGGCATGCTGCAATAACAATATGCATGGAGGACTAGTGCTCATACTCTCTATTGATTCAATATGACAAAAAAAAACATTGTCTTGTTCATGTTCAAAATAACTGGCTCTAAACACAAAATGTTAATTTATTTGATTGAATAAACTTTTTTTTAACTATTGTAAAATTTTAACAGTATCTATTTTTTTATTATCGTACCGTAAGTCTGTCCAGGGTGAGCCCGTCGCCGCTTATAATAATAGACAGTGGGTACAATACATGCCTCGAAATTGAAGCATGCAGGTTTCCTCACGATGTTTTCCTTCACCGAAAAGCCAGTGGTGTTACAAATCGTACATAAATTCTGAAAAACTCATTGGTACAAGTAGGCCTGGACCCGTTCAAAATTATTAATGTGCAATTTTGGGTCAAGTTTTTTTTTCATTATTATGATTTAGGAACCCCAGGGCCAGCGGTTTCGTTGACAAGACAAGAGTCATAATATAGCCACTGCACGGTCACTCAATAAAAAAAAATTCATAAATTAGGGTTCTTGTTTTTTGATACTAGGGCCTTTTTATACTGACACCTACGAATAAGAGAATGTATAGAAGTATAAATGAAGCTCAAAAAGTGGCACCAAAAAAATTTTAACGCGTTCTAAATTTGTTCTTTAAAAATTGTAACTCGCCGCCAAAACTCATACAAAATGTCATTTTTCATGGGGTGCCAAAAATGATTTCGATTTTGTTTGGAGTTATTCTTCCATATTTATTCTCTTATTCGTAGACTAACACTAACATAGTGAGATTGTAGGTGTGGGTGTTAATGCATCAATATGTGGTGGAATACTAAGTCTAAATGAGCATAGATAGGAACATTGACTTACTAAGTTACGGACACCAGGTCTAATACAAAACTCTCAAAAAAGATGCCCAGAGCAACGTACATAAACAAAATTACGTGTTAGTGATATAATCCAACTAAAAACAATGAAACTGATGAAATTTTATTTTGGTATTAGCACAGCAACACGGCATGTAGTCCATCCATCAAGCGAAGACTGGCGCGTAATTGTCTCTCTTTGTGTTTTGGTTCGGACACGTTTGAGCGCGGGCCCAACGAGCTACGTCTAGTAGTTGGATAGGAAACATATAGGAAACAAAATAGCCTTACCCAAAACTCTGGCCCGTTCGTACTTGGTCATATACCGAGTAGTGATCCGCTTGGCCTTCTCGACGCCTCCGCCGGCCTGCCCGGGCGCCAGGCACTGCACGTTGTAGCCTTCCTCCTCCTGTTCTTCCGTCTCTTCGATATTGTCGTCATCTTCTGCAATGTCGTCGTAATCTGCACCCGCGTCCTCTGCTTCGTATTCTTCGTCAGCCATCTTTGTCAGTCACTGATGATAAGGCTTGGGTCAAACGTAATTTTACTAAGGAGATAGATCCTCAAAACATACTAATCCATGTAAATTATTTTCTAACCTAGAAAACAAACAGCCCTACACAATATTGACATTGACAATTATGTTTTTTCCAAGCAGCGGCAAAGACGGATTAAAGGAACGAGTCCATACAGCCAAATCATGATCATTGTATGAGGGATTTTCAGAAAGCCATTATAAAAGAAATAGTAGTTCCCAGTGGCTCGATAGATGGCGTTGACGAGACAGGGACGAGCGATCTTGCAGATAATAAAATACAATTAAAATAGTAACAATTTGTGTTCTAAAGTAAGCAGCATAATATGAACATATATTTCGTCAACGGATGCTTAGGTATAAGGCCGAGATTGAGGCCGAGATTCAGAGACGATTCTTAAGTCATAGTTCGAACTCCCGTATGTCAAAATCCATACATTTCGACCCTACTTAGCTCGAGCTAAGACGGAAAAAATCGTCTCTGAATCTCGGCCTAAGTCTGTGGGTTCACATCATAGGATTTCAGGCCGAGATTCAGAGACGATTTTTTCCGTCTTAGCTCGAGCTAAGTAGGGTCGAAATGTATGGATTTTGACATACGGGAGTTCGAACTATGACTTACAAATCGTCTCTGAATCTCGGCCTCAAACTTCTTGGTTCACATGCACGCCGTGCAGTGCAGCCCGGCAAGCATAGACAATTAGCTGTACATCATGGATCTCCAATCTTCTTGCTGCACATTGACTCGTCTTCTGTAAAGTGTTTTAATCAAAAATTTTGTATGTTTTAATTAACTTTATAGAAGCCTCAATGTACAACGAATTGCTTAACCTTGCCGGGCTGCGCGGCAGCACCTTTCCAAATGCCACCTTTGGAGTGCGATTTTTGGAAGTCCCACGCTCATATCAGCAGCAGAAAGATGCTTAGGCCGAGATTCAGAGACGACTTGTAAGTCATAGTTCGAACTCCCGTATGTCAAAATCCATACATTTCAACCCTACTTAGCTCGAACTAAGACTAAAAAAATCGTCACAAACTATCCTAGTACTACCGTATCTCCATAGTAATTTCGACATTTACTACAACGAATGTTCAAAAATCGGACTCTCTGCAGGACCATAGACTAAATTAACGAGTACTTAGGTTACGGTTTTCTGAACGCAGCCAAAGATTTATTTTACTCTATGAAATTGGTCTCTTGCTTTTGGCACAGTGGACGCCTTTCCTTTTCCGGTTCTGCATCAAAGCTGAAACCATGCCGGTGTGTAATTTTGCGTCGTTTTTATTATAATCAAACAGTGTTCGATTTCTGTGATTATTTCCTTCATTTCTCAAGTCAATCCGCCCCGATTAATGCCGGAATATTGCCATTAGCATATCTGTTCGAAAGTGTATTGCACGCAGTAATTGCCAATACACATGGCACCGTCGGACATGTTTAGGAATCCGCACTAAAGTTTCAATCTCACGCGAAATAGACAGTGTTACGATTATATATATGTTTCTGGAGTCGTATCCGTCATAGTACTTGAAGATGGGACACCTGGGAGTCTGCCAACGGTAATGGTGTGGTAATAACCTAAAGATGTTTTTTCAGCTCGCAGTGGACTTATTGCACCCTTCGCCCGCGTCGGAGAGGAGGAAACATAAGTTGAAGAGGCTGGTGCCTCACCCGAACTCGTACTTCATGGACGTGAAGTGCCCCGGCTGTTACAAGATCACGACGGTGTTCAGCCACGCTCAGAGGGTGGTCGTCTGCGCTGGATGCTCCACGATCCTCTGCCAGCCGACTGGAGGCCGCGCTAGGTTAACTGAAGGTGAGCCACTTTTACTGTATTGATTTTCTCTCTGCGATGTTAAAGTTCCAAAAGGAATGGTACACACATGGCTTGATTGCATTGTTATTGGTCATGACTGTGAAATTGGGTTATGTCTGAGTGACCGAATTTATTGTTTTTTTAACATTTTCATGTTTGTACACCTCTGGTGCATGCTGTGCGTGTTATTTGAATATCATATTTTGAGCTCATGTCCATCTTATGCTTAGACTTGACCGTACAATCAATAATTAGTATGGGAAGAAACCACATTATTTTGGTCCTTATAACCTGTTAATCAAAGATAGTTTCAATGTTTATTGCGAGTCACAATTTGTTTATTGGTTAAATTTAGTACTGCTGTCTAATAAATCTGAATAGAAAATATATATGTTCAAAATGTTCATTTAATAGCAATAGCATACAATAATGCTTCTATTTAGTGATTTCACCATATTACTACGGAGTGATTTCACCATGTTTCCATAAAACATGAAATCGGAGCAACAATTTTTGTTCGACCACACAAAGTTTCTGGGTTGAGAGCATTTTACTTCCAGTAAAATTCAGCTGTAATGATTTTAATTTAAATTCCATCTTTTTACGTTTAATATACCTATCACACTACAACTGCACAATGGATCTGTTTTCCCGGTAGCAATCTTGCCCAGAATTAACAAAAATATCTTATACAGGGTAAATTTTATATCACTGTGCTAAATGTATTCTACTCGTCAAACTGAACAACTTTTACTATGGAGCTAACATTGAAACCGAGAAAAAAAAATACAGCTGTCCCATACAAATCTGCAGTACATAGGTACTGCGACACAAATGTATGAAACAGCTGAAGTTATCCGCAGTGATATAAAATTTACCCTGTATGTACAACTTATTTTGATTTTACATTAAATTGTACGAATTTGTTTCATCTTATTGCACAATTTAGAAAAGTCCTAACAAATTATTTTGAAATGTTATGAAATACCTACTACGAAGTACCTATTAACTTCTAATTTATGCTTGTTTGTTGCAGGATGTTCGTTTAGGAGAAAACAACATTGAAAAAATCCTGGAGAGAGAGCCGTAATTTAAGATTTGCATTTTTATTTCCAGATGTGTGAAGGAGTGATTATTTACTTCATTTGAATGGATTCGTTAAAGCATTACAAATAAAGGCTTTTTCAAAGGGATTATCCGTTTTATTTCACTAGTATTTTCTGTGGTCATTTCTAATATTCAATATGACATTCCAGTGCTGTAATATTTGAGTAATTTTTTTTGTTTATAGATACATTCCTACTGTAGTTTCTTCACTTCCGCCAATAGTGTAGTAACACAACTGCCGATTAGTCTGTCTATTACTCCCAGAATCCCCTATCTTGGGGTAATTTCATTCCATACCTATACATGGAACATATTTTTCCTACATGCTTTATAATATAACGTAGATACTATAATGTAGATCTATTTGTACCTACACCCGTTTATACAACACGTGGTGTTTTATAAGGGTTGAACTACACATGGCCGCACGCGATCGCACTTTTCCATCGCTCCATCCTTTGCCTGTGTAGTTCAACCCTAAGTAGGCAGGTACGTAGATGCTTACACATTTATAAAATGTTCCCAGAAAGTGTCCGTATAGTTAGCAGCCTCACCAACGAATTCGAAGATTTTGACTAGGCCACGATTTAGTACCCAAAAGTAAATAAAGTGGTTGTTAGGCGCCACTTTTTGGAGTTTGTCCATACTTTAGGGCAGTTTATTTCCCTTCAAAGGCTCTTGCTTATACAGGGTGTAAACTTAAATGCGTTACATACCTTACGGACAATCAAACTGATCAACTTTGAAACAGCATGAGAAAAATCGGCAGTTTCCTACATTTTGCTCGAGTAGCTATTGACATTTTCTATAATAATAATAATAAATAATAAAATGTTTATTTCATATTAAAAACTTAAAACACAAGAAAATACAGTATGGGAACTTATTATTATAGATTTATGCTATTTAGGTGAAATTTATCCTAAGTTTAAGCATACCGGTGACCAAGCTAAGCTATCTAAGTATACAAATACAAAGACGCTTGTGTAAGTGGTCATCGGTCGCTTACAATGATTACATACTCTATGGAACAGCTTATTTTTTTTCACGTTAACTCCATAGTGAAAGTTGTTCAATTTAATGGTCTGATGCACCCTGTGCGGCATGTAAATCATTCAATTTTACACCCTGTATATCGCCACCATTAGGGTTGAATTACACATGGCCGCACGCGATCGCCCGCGGCGTGCGATCACGTTCCGTCTATCACTGTAGTCTTTGCGTCTATCTTATATGCTCTAGCAAATAACGTTCCTGAGTGACAGAAAAGGATGGAGCGACCGAAAAGGGCGATCGCGTGCGGCCATGTGTAGTTCAACCCTTATTCCCTATGGAAATGAAGTTCTAAGCTATTCCTCTAATACGTAATGCCGGCTGCCTCGTGACTCGTGTGCGCATGTCACAATACGAAATGCCCAGCACACGTGGCAAAAGCCTTTCTTGCTGGCGCCATACATATTTGTAAAAGCCCTTTTTAGTTCTTTATCATCAAAACCCTGATCTATCTAAGCAGTTATTATAATTCTAATTAAATCAGACCCTTGCCCAGATGAATCTGGGCTGCGTTCACGACCTTTGGGTGCGGTGGTTTTTCAACTCTCTCTTATGGATAGACTCTGATTAATACAAGTGGATAGAACACTTTTCACCGAGGCTCTGAACGGCGTTAGTGCGAATCGCGAACGTCGCGCTTGCTGCGACAAAAGCAGTCGTGCGCAAGTAGAGAAATCATACTAAAGGGGGCTGGCTGGTTTATGTTCACGTCGGACTGTCAAACAGAGGCCTGACAGAGATCCTGGGTTCGACTCCCGCACGGTTCGATCATGCATTATATCGTTGTATGGTTTCAATACAACACATTCTTATTTCTAAAATCTCTAATGCCGGGTTTAGTTTAGTTGCGCGAGCTTAGGCAAGTTCGCTGTAAATTGACTCGTCTGTAAGTAAAGTGATTGTTACTATTTCATTTTAAAAAAGCGTCAATGTACAGCGAACTTGCCTAAACTTGCGCGAAACGCTTGTAAACCCGGCATTACAGTTTCGGTTTTTCCCATACTGATTACTGACCCTTTATATAGTAAGTCTATCGTATATAGTCTAAGGCCGAGATTCAGAGACGATTTGAAAGTCATTGTTCGAACTCCCGTATGTCAAAATCCATACATTTCGACCCTACTTAGCTCGAGCTAAGACGGAAAAAATCGTCTCTGAATCTCGGCCTAAGAATCGTCCAAGATATGTCAGATAGTAGATCTTTCTGAAAAATAAACTGTATTTGTTTATCAGGATTGGCAGAAAGCTAAATAGGTATCGGAAAATCTCGTCGTCCTTATTTGGATTGAATAAAAGTCATCATAACATTTATCGTTTATCTTCTATTGAGAATATCAACTTTAAAACGCGTTATAAAAATATCACATGTTAAGGAATTATTATCATTTTTAAAGACAAGTTATCTATCGCAGTACATAATATTATAATTACATGTTTAATTGATCTCTGATAAGTAACTTACCTACGTATATAGGTAGGTACATACATAAGACTGCATTCAAAGATAATGAACAGTGCACACCATAAATATGATACCTACATCTCGGGCAAATTGGTTTAATTAAATATAGACCGTTATAATATCAATGATATTACTGTACAGTCTGTCTATAAAGTCTTGGAAAAAAATGAGGGCGCTGTCTCCACGCAAGAACGTCAAAATCAAGAATAATCAGGCAACACCACCATACTAAAATGATTAGTTCCTCAAACAGTCACGCCACGACTTTATAGACAGACTATACACCTAGAACGATCTTATGGTCTATTGTTCTAACTAAACAATAACATTTCAAATTATTTGAAGGACCAGCTTTGTTTTATTGACAATTATTTAGTCACAAAACATACATAATTCCAAATGAATATATAACCACAGAATAGGTTTGTATATATAGTTCTATATAATATAACTACGATTATTTAGCTATTAATTTGTAATAATATGTAACAGACTAAAACTCAGTTGCAGAAACGCTCATTAAAGTTAATCCTTCATTAAATATCTTGCTATCTTTTACTACGTCAACAAGACAAAAACAAAAAGTGACAGTAAGAGATTTAATGGAGGATTAACTTTAAAGAGCGTTCTGCAACTGTGTGTAAATAATACACATACCTACCGATTTTGAAGTAATTGTGTGATCATTCATACGTCACAAATCATATTAAATTATGAAAATAAGTACCTATACAAATAATATAAATAGATAAAATTTTACAACAATAAATTTGATTACTTATCATCTATTAATATTTTGTCACTTGTAATTAAGTATAATAAACAATAAATTCGTATTACCAAGCACGTATCCAGGAGGGGTGGGACGGGGGAGGTGGGGATAGGTGGGATTTAATCCTCCCTCCTCCGAAATCTGTATATTTGTAAAGAACCACTGACATATACCTACTCTAGCGATAGACAAGCTCGTTCAAACAACATGTCACACAAAACAACACAATATGTCAAATTGCGGTCTGTCATTTCCATAGTGACGAAGTGAACTCGGGAACATCAATGCGGTGCGGGCACTGCATTCAAGTGGAACATGTTGCTTCTATGAAAGGGCCTGTCTATCGCTAGAGTGTAAGTCAATGTATGGAACAGTGATTACAGTACAGCTATTACTTTCTCAATGAAAGTCCCCACCCCGAAAATAAAGGTCATGTCCCCCGAACCAAAAGTCTGGATACATGCTTACGTATTGTTATGACCAAACTGAGCCTGTAGCCTCTGATCAAATTAGATTTGGGCCATATTTATTATAACTTTTTAAAGAAACTGTTACATCTAAACTCCCTAGCCTGCGGGTCCTCCAACGACTGGTCGGCGTCTGATATATCCTGCTTGATTGCTTCTATCAAGTCGTCTAATGAGCCGAAGTTTTTCTCCCCCCTCAAGTAGCCAATTATACAGACTCTCAAGATAGACCCGTAGAAGTCGTTGTCGAATTTGTGCATAACGTGGGCTTCCTGGAACATAAATTAAATGATAGTTTAAGTTACCTATAGAATGAGAAAAAGAACTTATAGGTTCTTCCTATTTCTTAATAATATGGTGACGGTTTTTTAAGAGGATGATCAGACCATCAAACTGAACAACTTACTCAAAGGGACGTACAAAGAAATCGCGAAATGAAATCAGCTGTTCCATATAAAACTGAAAACATACTCGATCGTAATGTATGGGAAAACTGCATTTTTTTTTCGATTTCGATGTTGTTCTCACAGAGAAAGTTGTTCAGTTTGATGGTCTGATCATCTACTTAAAAAACCGTCAGCATATTAAGAAGGACCCTATAATATGATATAAATTCTGTCTTTTTGTCCTGTAAACTTTTAATTTCCTGTTCTAAAGCTTAACTTAACTTTAGGCTTAAGGGGGGTATTACAGAACGAAACTCAAGTGGAGATCTCTACTTGAGTATAGATAGAAAAGGATGCAAATAAATACAACGTATACAAAGCATCCTTGTCTATCTTTACGTAAGAAGAAATCTCCACTTGAGTGTCGTTCTGTAATACCCCCTTTAGAGATGTGGGTATACAGGAGGATGTTGAAGATATCATGGGCAGACAGAATAAGCAACGAGGTGGTCGTGCAGAGGAAGAATAACAGAGTAGAAATACTGAAAACCATACAATCTCGGAAACTACAGTACACAGTCACATTATGAGATGTGAAAAATACCAACTTCTCAACATTGTTTGGCAGGGGGAAATTTTTGGAGAGAAGAACACCTGGTGAAAGAATGCCTTCCTGGTTTAAGAACTTGTGAATAGTTCGATATGAACACCACCTCACTGTTCAAGGCTCAGGCCGGAGACTGCAGTCTAATCTCCAGGGTCCGAATAGCCATCATGATAGCCAGACTCCGATAGAAAGTGACACAACAAGAAGAAAGTTTTACATCTACATGTGTAACCAACTATTGAAATGTTTTTGTTCTAAAATGAAGGAATTTCAAAAAGTTACAAGCAAAAAAAATGTTGTTATGAGGTCGATTCTAGAGAAACGGTATTCATATTTTGATTTTATTTGTAAACACCTTTTATCCGTTTACTACCAAGATAATAACATTGTTGAACGGATTATAATATAAGCTTAAGAAATTAATATCTTTCATCGCAGATTAAACAGCAATGAGGTAAAGAAACATGACTAAACAAATTAACTGATGTCTTCACATGATAAAGTGGATGACATTCTCTTTAGGTATTTATACAGGGTGTAACAAAACACGCAATAAATTTATTAAGGGCTCTGCTTCAGTTGGGGATTGCTTCAGTCCATAAAACTGAATAACCTCCCTAATTCCCTTAAGTATTACTAGGGTGTTTTGTTACAACCTGTATTTCAATATTACGCGATCGCACGCGGCGTGCTGTTCCGTTCCGTCTATCTTCTCTAGCAAATGACGTTCCTGAGTGACAGAAAAGGATGGAGCGACGGAAAAATGCGATCGCGTGCGACCATGTGTGTAGTTCAACCCTAAGATGGAAATACGCAGATTTATTTATTTCAATAATATTTGTAATCATAACTAAGTATTGTATTAATTTTATTGAGGAGTTTAGTTAAACACAAACTTGTAACCACAACCTAGTTGGTTACACATCCGCTAGTTGAACACTAGTCAAATAAGCAACACTTTATGTCATCGACATATCCTTCCTTTTTAAATAGTATTCAAGCCTTTCAAGCTAAATAATTACTGCAAATGTGAATTAAGCGTTAAGACGTAATAGTAGGTGGAAATACCTCGGAGGCATCTTTTATTTTTCATTTTACGACTAGATTTATACCATTTACCGAAACTAAAGTCATACCTCAGTATTTTTGGATAGTTCATCTAGTGAAATCATCAACTGAATACACGATTGGAACTACTTCACTCGATAGAAAATCGTCACAAAGATGACGTATTTTCATGCATTTTTAAACATTTTTCTCGGTTTAGAAGAACTTAAAATAGTTTCCGATTGTTGGTATTTATACTCACATATTCACCATTAGTTTAACTAGTGCAATCATAAATAAAATCTAGAAAAAGTACTTTGGTTAGTTGTTTTTAATCGAAAATACGGCTCACGCACACACTTTTCGGAGCGCTCGGCAATCGCGTTTCTCATACAAAATATTCGTCGGGACCTATGGCCCCTTAATCACAAACGTTTTGTTATTTACTGCAATGAAAAAAACTAAAATATTGTGTCTACCTGATTGAATAGCGAATACTCACCACAGACATCTCCTTGTTTTGATAGAAAGGGCACCAGCCAATGTTGGCCACCATTTTGTAAACAGGTCCAGAGTCTATCTGAGCCCATCCATAGTAAACGCCTGGCTCCAAACCTTGCGGTATTGCCTTCACCACCTCCAGAGAATAGTTAGCTGGAAATGTAATCAGCTACCATTTTATGTCATTTTATTTTAAACTAGGAGGTTACCCGCTTTCGTCCACGCGGGTTCCCGCTATCGTAGCGAGATAAATGCTATGCCAGATTTTAAGTTTAATTATAAGCTTTTAAACACAAAAGGTTTCATCAAAATCGGACCAGTAGTTTTCGCGTGATGCGCAAAAACTACCAACCAACAGACGGACAAAAATGACAAAAAAAAAATTGATTTGGAGTTCGGGACACCTAAAATCCAAATCGTACAGTTGTAATTTTGTAAATATGTATCTTCAATGTACAGACACACTTCTGTTACAGTTTTATAATAGTAGAGATACAGTTTAATATTGAAGCAAAAAGAGGACGTTAAAATAACCCTTATTATTCGCAAAATTTAAATTATGAATATTAATAATTTTCATGAAATAACAGCTGCTGTATAAACTATTTTATCAGTAGACCTGATCTAATGGTGATTTGCATGCATTTTTATTACTATTGACTATTGATTAGTCACAGCACAGAGGAAAAATATATAATAATAGATATTTTTAAATACTTATATTTTCTTTAAAGATACGGAATAGTGTGATTAGACTCTAATCACACTATTCCGTATCTTTATTAGAGTAAGATGTGGTCTGAAAGAAGATGTAGTGACAAGGATTGAAAAAGGAATGTTGAGGTGGTTTGGCCATGTGGAAAGAATGAGCCAAAGTAGGCTGACGCATGAAATTTACAAGGCAAGTGTGAATGGAATGGTTGAAAGGGGTCGCCCTAGGCGCACGTACGCTGACCAAATAGGATGCGTACTGAAGAATGGTCAAATAAAATGTACCCGGAACCGACGAGCTTGTATGAAGAGACTTATGAATGTTGAGTAGGCGAAAGATGTGTGTCAGAAAATATATTGTCTCTGCCTACCCCAGTAGTGGGTCATAGGCGTGAGCGTATGTATGTATGTATGTATGCCGGCCTTTAAAGATAAGTAGGTAGGTACTTTATTGAACCGATTTTGATGGAATTCGGTATGGAGATTGGAGATAGCTTAAACCCTGAGAAAGGATAATAAGCGTACACTCCACAAGGTAAAGTCGCAAGCTACGAATAAGAGAATGTATAGAAGCGTAAATGAAGCTCAAAAAGTGGCACCAAAAAAATTGTAACGCGTTCTAAATTTGTTCTTTAAAAATTGTAAGTAGCCGCCGAAACTCATACAAAATGTCATTTTTCATTGGGTGCCAAAAATGATTTCGATTTTGTTTAAAGTTACTCTTCCATATTTATTCTTATTCGTAGGTCGCAAGTAACCATTATTGTCAAATCAATATATATTTTTATGGATCAGAATAATTTTATTTTAAACAAGCGGCGTCCGTGACTTTGTACGCTACCGACTTTAAATACAAATAACTATTAAATTAATTAACCGAATGCGATGAAATATGCCTAAATGTTAATCCAAACTAATCCCTATACTTTTGTGAAGACCTTATTCAAATTGGTTCAGTAGTTTTTAAGTGATGTGTGCACAACAAACAAAAATTCTAAATAAATGGTCTCAATACATTCCACTATGTAACCTAAACACCCTCAATTAATATTATTTTGCAAATAATATGTTTACAATTTAATAATACGTATATATTTAATTCCATATTAAGTGCTTCAGTTCGAATTCTGTTACTTTAAAACGATGCCACCGACTTCAATTTTACCTTTAGGACTGCTGTAGTAGGTACTTACAGCTTGGTAGTAGTCGTTACATAAAAAACCACGTCAGAGGCCGTAAGGCGGTTTGAATAGAATAAACCCTGACACCAGGGCTTTGCAGCCCACTCGATAAGAAGAAGAAGACAGCTTGGCAAAAAAGTCATGATCGTGGTGACAGGTGGAACTAAAATTTTAGTATGTTAGTGTTGCCAGGTTATGCGTGATTTTGACGTTCTTGCGTGGAGGCAGCGCCCTTATTTTTTATCACGACTTTTTTGCCAAGCTGTACATCAAAATCTAAAACATTGGATCATCTTGAAACAAAACATTCATTCATTGTTTCAAAAGGGGCCCATTCACTGCAGCCTGACGTGCAGGACTGCACATACATTTTGTTCGGTGTTCCAAGCAGAACGCCATGCAATACCATTCACAGCCAACTGCGTCTGCAGTTCTGCACGTAAGACTGCAGTGAATGAACCCCTTAAGACAACTAACAACTGAAACATTTATTAAATGTATATGGAGTAGCTGCAGTTTTACTTATCTCTCAAGTGAATATTTGTGCAAAGACATAGTTATCATTTAGGTAAACAACACAATAAGGGCAGAGTAGATTCCTATGTCAATTCTAAATTGTGTCATTACACTTTATTTTGAGACTAGCTGTTACTCGCGACATCAACTGCATGACGATTTACTTATTTTATGTTCTTCCTCAGGGTTCAAACTATATAGTTCTCATAAATAAATCCATAAATACGGCAAGACCTTGACTGCGCAAAATAATGTAGGCGAAAGCGCTACTGTGTACTGTGTATACCCCTCACCCCCACCCATTTTTCAAGTTGTTTGCTGGGTAGTATATCTCTATACCAAAGAATTATGCCCGAAACCAGGCTAAAGATGCGTCATCAATGCTTCATAGTCATTTATTTAAAAAAATATTTGGTATGAGTTATGAATCCCATTAAATGTATATTTGGCCCTATGGGAATGGGGGTTTAAAAATAAAATGCAATTTTTATAGTATTTTTTTGTATGGGAATTAATGCTTTTGTTTTAATAACCTATCTATTTTTTAACTTAGGATTTTTTAAACATTACCCATCAATTATGGTAAATACTGGCTTATTACATGTCCTATCTTTAGGTGACAATTTGACCAGACGCAAGTTTAGCCTAACTTTCATAGAATTTTGGGCATGATCCTTTCATATAAATCATCTCTCTATCATATTCATTTCTCTATACCAAATGTTATTTGTGAAATATGTAACAGACAGACGAAGAAACTTTCACATAGCTAATAATAATATTATATTACAAATTACAATGGGTTGCATCCTACAAAAAGGGGAGGTGCGGAGTACTCAAAACCGATGGGCATGTATGAAGAGATGTATGGATGTGAATGAGGCAAAAGAGGTACGGTATACAAGGATCGTAGTATCGTAGTAGTTGGCGCACCCTGATCTCTGCATACCCCACTGGGAAAGAGGTGAGACGTTATAGATAGAAATTACAATGGATTAGCAAATATTTGGTAGGTTATATTCTTTGTGGTACGAGATTGGCCCAAAGCCCTAACAAGCCCTACAAAGTCTGATGAGGATATTTATTATCAATGCATATAAGGGTAAATCAAAAATTTTTGGTCCATACCTAGTCCCAGTCATCTGCATAAAATTTTCTCAATGTTCAGGCTCAGGCTCAAGCTCAGGTTTTGCTTGTCCCAAAAATTTATGTTTGTTGAATAACTAAGGATTGCATTTATTAAATACATACACGGTTTTGCAAAATTACTTGAATTTTGGTGGTTGTCCGATGGACTCTTTATTTCGTTGTCGCCACGCTTTTTAGTCTATCGGACAACTGCTAAAAACTTCTAGTAGTTCAACACAGATGGTGCAATGCGCATGTGTGTAGAAGAATCATATCATTAGATACAATATCTATCTTTCATAATTAATGAATGTCAAGAAAAAAAGAATAAAAACTTTGTTTTAAACAGTACCGTGAGGACAACAAATAGTTGATCTACCCATAAATAGAATAAATAAAACAGTTAAAGATAGAAATTTGGAAGGGTGTATGGGACAGTGCTCCACCGACTAAACAGTGAAGTCATACCATCAATCTGAACAACTTTCACTATGGAGCCCACCTCAGGAACATGAAAAAAAAATCTGCTGTTTCATAAAAACTGCTGTACCTACCAGACTCAAATGTATGGGATTTTTTTTCATGTTTCCTGAGGTAGGCTCCATAGGAAAAGATGTTCAGTTATTGAAATTCGAATCTTCTATTCAATATTTTTATATACCACCAATCTCCGCCAATCCACTGAAAACGCTTAATAACTATTTCATGACACACTGGCCAGCATGAAAAAAAAACTTTTCAAAATTTTCTCTTTAGCAATTAACTTTTGAAAAGTTGTGTGTCTCACTCGGTTGCAAAGTTATTCTGCGTCTCGTACTTTAGAAACCTTCGCTAAGCTCAGGATTCTATTATTTGAACCACTTGCTTCGCTCGTTTTTCAATCCTAGAGTCCTTCGCTTGCTCAGGTTTCAATACAAGTACTCGCGCCAAAAAGCAACTTTGCGGCCTAGCATAACAAATAACTATTTAGTTACCTGTAGGGCAGCCAAGGTCCTTGGATCCTCTTCCGAAACCTTTGACCACCTCTCCCTCCAAAAACAAGGGCAGTTGAGGCATTTTGTTGCTGCACATCGAAAGCGATACCTTCAGCAAGTAGAAGTGGAACAAACTTCGCATACAGCCAGCCAGCTACCTAAATTAAAAGAGACCTTGCATTTTAATAAGTTTCACCAAAGATAATTAACAACTCGTGATCATGAAACGGAAAGTTATGAAACCTACTTTATAATTTTTTAGATTTTAAATAATTCACAGCTACAATTACCTGGAATTAATTACAGGCGTTCGTACAATATCACCTCGAGGAAACAAAGTGAAAATTGAAGGAAATTACTTTATCTTCGTGTTTTCTTCAATCAGTCAGTCAGCCAGACACCAGACAGCCCACAGATAACTGATGATAAACTGACACACTGACACTGACCACAGACTTAATAGAGAGTACTGACACTGACTGACTGCTGATAACAGGCAGTAGGCACGGGCAGGCATACCATAGGTACAGGCAGGAGGCCTACCTACCTTTGACGGCTTTAGTTCTGATAGCTCCGTTGTGGCGCTGCAGTCACATTTGCCCTCACGCCATACCATAAAGTTATTATACCTCTATGCGCCATAGACTCCCTACTATTCACTCATTAGACGGGCAACTTATCGCGTACTTTCTGCGAAGGCCGAATCGCGCGGCAGCAAAATTGCCCGTCTAAAGGCCTCCGCACATTGCAGCGATTTTATCGAACGATATTATCGCTGCGATTTTGCGATATTTATTTCTAGTACATTTTGTATGGGGACGCGAACGATCCTACACACTGCCGCGATATTATCGAGCGATAATATGCGATATTTGTTCTCAGTACATTTTGTATGGGGACGCACTCGATCCCACACACTGCCGCGATATTATGACGCAACCTGACGCAATCTCTTCCGACTGCATTCAGTGCTGGGCGCATGCGTGACGTGAATCGGGGAATCGCTGCAGTGTGTAAGGTGTCGCGATATCGCTGTCGATAATATCGCTGCAATATGCGGAGGCCTTAAAGTCCGAAAGCACGATCGCAAATCCGGTCTCGGCCAATGAGGAGTTTTCTGACAGCTACTCAAACGTAGTTCATCATACCGGCGATAGATGGCGTTGACCAGAGAGGGGTCCGAAGACGAAAATTGTCGGCTAAGAAGTAACCAAAAAATTCATGTCACTGAGTCAGACGCATCCGTTGACGAAATATATGCTCATATTTTGCTGCTTACTTAAAAACACAATTTCTTACTAAGGTGTGATAGCGCTGTATCACAGCGGCATGCTAGCTATGCTGGTGTCGGTGTAGCGGAGCGTCGGGTGTCGGTAAAGTGGTTGAGCATTGACATGGCTGCAATAGGAATTCAGTTGAAGATTGGAAGAATGGCTGAACCACGCGAAAAATACTTCGCCTATACCACCGCATAACTCGACGAATCGCTAGTTCTGTGTAATCTCGGTAGTTTCCTAATTAGCAGTGACATGTTTAGGAATTAAGCCTGCTTACTAAATTTATATCGGAATTATTATGAATTTGTGACGATTGTATGCTGTCGTGACAATATTATAACCCATGATACAGATATTGGAGTGTTTATTGGGAGCTATGCTTCACCTATTCCCTATGTCCACTTCTACCAAAGGCCCTCCTGAGCCCTTTTATTATCTGCAAGGTCGCTCATCCCTGTCTGGTCAACGCCATCTATCGAGCCATTAGGAACAACTTTTTATTTTTTAATTGCTTTCTGAAAATAATACCCCTACAGGGAGCGCGCACTGCTCCCCTACAAAAATTTTTGCGATTTGGCCTTGGCAGGAAGCAGTGATCAGTTGCCCGTCTAATGGGAACTTAATAGATAGTCAGTCTATAAAGTCTTGACAAAAAATGAGGGCGCTGTCTCCACGCAAGAACGTCAAAATCAAGCATAACCTGGCAATAGCACCATACTAAATTCGGTAGGACCACGGGAAACAAACGAAAATGCATAGACATATCGCTGGGTGAATACAATAACGGCACAAGTCATTTTTTTTTTAATTGTGCCGTTATTGTATTCACCCAGCGATATTACGTTTGAGTTTTAGGCCGAGATTCAGAGACGATTTGTAAGTCATAGTTCGAACTCCCGTATGTCAAAATCCATACATTTCTACCCTACTTAGCTCGAGATACCCACTTATATGCCCTCGGTCATTAAAAACTCCCTAAAAAAATATGTTATTTGTGACCGCCATCTTGAAAAATCTAGTCAATCTTGACCAGCTCCAGCTGTTCCAGCGGCACACACACTTAGAGTCGAAAAAACGACGAAAACAACCATTAAAATGGTTGAAGCACTTCAAATGTTGATAAAATTTGCAGATAATATTATCTATTTTCGTAATCCACTTAGTTCATTCCAAAATATCAAGTGGTGTCGTATTACGATAAGTCTAAACAATTAGGACGGAAAACATGAGTCACAAACGGCTTCGGCATCAAATAAACATGATTATTTATAAATGAGAACAAAAGACTCACGTATGTTTTGGTTTTCGGCATCCAGAATGGTTTATTTATCCATAGACATGATTAGCACTGCCACTTTAAACAAGTAAACACAATAAATCACTTCACAAAACACCCACTTGAAACATGAAACCGACCGATACGTGAGACGCGCGGATTCAAACTGATATTCCGACAAAACTATCGAACTGGGGGTCTGAACTTCTATAAAAGACGTCGGGGTAATTTTGTAAGTTCGAGACAGAAATATAGAGCTTATGGATTATTCTGTAGGAAAAACAAGGACAGATAAATATTAAAGAGCAGGGCTGTTGGGAAACAAATATACCCCGGGCAAACAACGGTTTTTTTTTCCGGTATGAAAACATGCCCGGGTGCACAAAAGGAAGTCAAGGTCAAAAAACCGGTCAGATGAGTGGCTAAGACAAAAAAAATCGTCTCTGAATCTCGGCCTAAGTCTATGCGAAAATGATTATTAGTTCCTCAAACCTGTGCTCAAACATTCATGTCACAGCACAGTGTCGCGATGGTATAGAGCAAAGAGTAAAAGAAGAAGGAGGAGGAGGAGTAGTATAAGTATAGGTCGGTCGTACTCACAAAGTACATATATATAACTGGAAGTCGTACTCTCGCTAGAGAGTAGCAAGATGTTTGGAATTTAGATCCATGGGTATCCCAAACAAGAAATGGCTCAAAAAGACAAGTATCCGGAGCTGTTAATGATATTCTAAAAAAAAAATTAAATTTTCGCTCTAGCAAGGAAAAAATAAAAGTAAATTTTGGTGAATTTGTTCGTAATGTCGCATATTTACAATTCTACGATTACATCGTTTTGTAGGTAGTTACTACACGGAATAAAAATAGAAAACGGTTCAACGCGTAACTATTATGGTATAAAATACTATTATGTGGTGTTAAATATTAAGGACAAACTAATCTGCCTTTGTTGGTTGTTGACATGCAAGTGCCCTGTCCGTGCAACACTTGGCCCTGATGCGAACAATATGAACATTTACTGATAATAAAATGACAGAGAAAGGGTATGAAGGTGAACAGTCTTCATCATCGTGGGATCTGCCTGGACCGTCGTCATTAGCAGCTATCTTGGACACCGTTTTTACGTCAACAACTTCCGATGACCAGCCGAGGAATGGTAAATATAAAAACGTCCAAATATCTTTAGGAGACGTAGATGTTTTAGTAGCTGTTTCTTGGCTTCATGCTGCCGAAAATGACAATCGTGTGGTGCCTATGGTGACACTGATCATGTCTCCAGTGTTGACCCCTTAAAACTCTGTGGAGAGGACGAAATGTCTTTTTTTTTGTCCGTACTCATTTATGTATCTACAAACTATGGGTAGACGCAACATATACCCAACCGAATAGATTAAAAAAAAAATTGTACTACCTTCACTTTCTTAAGAACGTGATATTTTTTTTTCATATTTTCAATGATTTTGTGTGCTTTCTTGAACACCACTCAAGAAATAGCATTGCAGCACAGACAATACAATATATTGCATTGTCTGTGCTATTGCTGCACTCTTAGATCAAAATAAAATTAATGGATAGGCCTTAAGCGCGGTAAGTTGAAGCAAACTACTGGTGCACTTGGTACATACAAACTAGCGCCTTTATCTGTCAAATCTAGGGCACTTGCATACAAATTTGAAGTAAACCTGTCATTTGTTTTGCCTCATTTTTCTGGTTTGAAATGTTCGCGTAAGGCCTATCCCTTCGATCAACAATATCCAACTAGATAACGCGTCAGCGCAAAAAACATGTCCCGGCAAATAACGCCTCACTATTGGAGTGAGGTCTTATTCTGAATTAGTTGCGTTCGAACAAAGCCAACGTAAGTTTGTCTCGCAATGCCGCAGTGTTCCTTCAAAAATTACTAGGAATTATGGTTGCTTTGAGGTCGAAATTATAATGTATTCGAACTGTTTTCTCGGTTCGTTAACAAAAAATGGGTCACGGTACCAAATAGTCCAAGTCTCATTGCGTCCAACCGTGAAAAACAATGAAACTTGCATTCTGTCCAAGTGCAATTTGGTCCAAGTATCATTCCGTCCAAGTGAAATTTAGTCCAAGTATCATACGGTCCAAGTATCATTCGGTCCAAGTATCATACGGTCCAAGTATCATTCGGTCCAAGTATCATACGGTCCAGTTTTACTTTGCCTAAATGTTTTCTAACAAAAAGAGCATAAATTCAATGAAATCCGTTCAAAACACAGTGAAAATCGTCCGGGACTCAAGTATGTACGAAACCCTCAGGGCACAAGTCGGACTAGCACTTGGCAGGTTGTTTATTTAGGCAAAGTAAAACTGGACCGTATGATACTTGGACCGAATGATACTTGGACCAAATGATACTTGGACCGTATGATACTTGGACCGAATGATACTTGGACCGTATGATACTTGGACTAAATTTCACTTGGACGGAATGATACTTGGACCAAATTGCACTTGGACAGAATGCAAGTTTCATTGTTTTTCATGGTTGGACGCAATGAGACTTGGACTATTTGGTACCGTGACCAAAAAATGTTGTATATTCACGAGGACAGAATTTCTCTTTGATTTTGTATGCGACCCGTTATCTAGTTGTATATTGTTGATCGAAGGCCTATCCATTCATTTTATTTTGATCGAAGGCTGCACTCACACAAGCGCATGCATGCGTTGTGAACAGGTTAACAGGACACATTCCCCGGCAGAGTGTGCTCTTGTTCGTATATCCCACAATGCGTGCGGAAGGTAGGGAGGCGAGAGAAGGAAGACGACACTAGGCTATGATGTAATCCTCTCTCTATCGCATGTGCTTACCTCTTGTCAGTATTAGTCTGTTTGTATGAAGTTTCCGGGGTGTGGTAAAACCATAAAGGTATTATACCTTACAGGAATAGAGGAACTGACATGAGTTGTCAAATGAAACCGTTTTTGGATGTTTCCAGGAGACTATTCGCAGGCAAAAATTTGAATACTGTCTATAATTCTGAGTCTAACGCGAAATCGTGGATAAATTAATGAAGAAGTGATAGTATATTTCACAAAATTATCTACGATTTCACTTTAGATTCACAAGTATTCACAGAAACCGAATTGTAAAAATTGGTAAGAGATTAGAAAACGGTTCTAATGCCTCGCGTCACGTATCTCTTTCTATTATACAGTGGTGCCGCTAGGTACATCTCACTCTCTCAGCTGTCAGTTCCTCTATTCCTGGTATAATACCTTTACGGGTAAAACTTACCTACAGACTGAGAAAATATTTATAAATAATTACTTTTTATTTCATTATGATTCTGCAGGCTCTGGGTTTAGGTAGGGGCCATACTGCGGACATAGGTACTTATTCTTATACAATACAGGGTGATCCACTCAGGGTGGTTCTGGTTGCTCTACTGGCTCTTAATGAAAACAATGTCGGAGCTTTAAAGTTTTGATTTGGCAGTGGTACAGTATGAGAAAGAGTATCTAATACTACATACAGAAAGGACACTCCCTGCCCCCACTAATTTTAACCTCACCAAGAGAAATTGTGGTGGAAAATGTAGGCAATGCCGTATTCCAGTCTCGCTCTCACTCAGCGCACTCACTCAGAATTGCATTATGCTTAACTCACTCAGAATTGCATTATGCTTAACTCTTGTTCCTTTTTCTCCTTTGTATGAAATGACAGCCAAGTGTCCCTGTACTATGGGTGTACGACTGCAGCTTGTATAGGTTTATTTTTTTATTAAAATTACATATAAATTTACAGAACCATTTCCAAAATACTTACATGCTAAAAATATACAGGGTGTAAGGAAAAGTATCATTAAACTTTAAACCACATATTTTACCATAGACTTAAACTCTAGCGATAGACTTGCCCTTTCATAGAAGCAACATGTTCCACTTGAATGAGGTGTACGCATTGAAGTTCCCGAGTTCACTTCGTCACTATGGCAATGACAGACAGCAATGTGTCATTTTGTGTTGTTTTGTGTGACATGTTGTTTGTTTGATCGAGCTTGTCTATCGCTTGAGTAATATGTCTATGTATTTTACCCATCAAACTGAACAACTGATCTAAAATCTGATTTCATACAAACAGAGATTAGTTTCTAGGTTGTGTGAAGAAATTAAACTCCGAAAGACTTTAGAATACTTTTGTAATTTATTAAATTTTACTTTTTACAATTTCACTGAATTTAATTAAAATTATTCTAGAATTACAACTATTCACTTTGAGTGTCCGCCGAGAACTGGAGAACTCCCTGTTCGATACCTTTTGCACCACTTCCACCGTTATCCCTTCATTTTTCAGTGCGCTGTACCAACCAAACGGCACAAAAGTCAATATTGCCACCTTAAGCATATATTTAAACGATTCTGACACAAATTTGAACGGCTCTGGATACAAGTCATTTTAAGCCATTCGTTGGTTATTTTTCAGTTAATTTGAATGTCATAGAATATTAAATGTGTTGCTAGTACAAACACTAAGATTTAGTAACAAAATATCACGAATCACGACATTCGGCCATCCGATTCTGTGCAACCTCCTGGTGCACAGCTACCCAACAGTCAGTTCTCAGTCAAAATTATTCAAAATATTCCATACAAATGAAAATGTGTTTCAATTCCGAGATCGTACAACCCAAGTCCATTAGTGCATAATAGACCTGAGTCACACAATCCCAACACCAAAACATGAGGAAAACTAAAGTTTTTCTTTATATAAATCATTTCAGAACATGTTTTTCAAAATCACTCATTGAAAGTACCTAATATTTATTTTTTTAATCTACCACCGCTTCGTAATGTGTTATAACTGCAGAGAAGATGCGGCCAGAAACTCTACAGCAACACAATGTTTAGCACTTAAACATGCAGTTACAAGATCACGACCAGACTTATGTAAACTTAATTATTTAAGAATGACAGCTGGTACACAAAAAGTAGGTACTTGAAAGTTTAGTTTTTAGAGATTATTTTAGAGAATGATTTCTTAAATCTTCTTACTGGCTCTTACATTAGTTAATCTGTTATCTTATTTAAATTTTAATTAACATTATGTAATAATTACACGATCAAATCACGACATTTGGCAGTTTACACTAATATCAATATTTATCAACTTGAATGATTGTGAACGTTGCTGCAGCTCTAACAGAGGCAGCTCTTATAAGTGAGATCTTCCTTGTCTAATGATTTATTTGGAAATAGTACATTCTGAACCCATCCATTTTAGACGAAGAAGTTTAGTATTTAAAATTAAGAAGGTATTCAAAGTTTTAGTTGAACGCTTGAAACATAATAAATGGTAACACTTGATTTTAATTCTATTTGCTGCTACAACGTTCTCAATTTTACTACATTTTGATGCTTCTTATGTTTATACAGTAAATACTCTATCTGCACACGAAAACATACCGGTTCTGTTTATACTGTTTTTTTTAATTAAATCAATATCCATCATTAACCGGTAATCAATCAAAACAGTTGTTTATTAAATACAAAAGTACCATAGCCGGGTCAGTCATTGTGTAAAAATATTTAGCATTTAACAGGAAGCGCATAGCGTATTATCATAGTTGAATACATGAACATTACAATACCATACCACACCATATGACGCAATATATGAATTATTTACTGAATTATATATTTCGTAAATACATTTTTTTTTACAAATTGACAGATAACATGAGTATTTGCTTATTTATATTTACTTAATCAGAAGAACTGTATTATAAAATATCCATCGATTAAATCTGATAGTCGCACAGTAAGACAGCTGATAATGAATCTTGTCTTGAGCTCAGTGTAATATACTATAATTACCATCAGCTAGTTAACTGTCAGTAGGTCTACCGCGAGTCCACACTGAATATACTACAGTACTGCAGTATTTACTGTAGTTTACTAGTTTTTGTATTTAATTTCGTAAACTAGTTTCGAGAACTAATTCTGTCATTCAAAATTGGTGCCGCAACTACAGTGAAGACTCATGGCAATCCCACTGCGACGCCTTACGCCTTTCGCACAGCCCAGCTCAAGTATGAAACAGTTGAAGTATACAGTTGCAAAATATTGTGTAATTTGTGAAAATATACCAATAATAAATATAATGAAATAAAATTGATTAAAACTCGAATCTATATCTACAATAGCAGCATTTAAAAAATAGATTGTTATACTTAATTGATTTTGTAAGTATTACAATTTACAGCTTTGTACCTTTATACTCATTTCCAAACAAAGTAGACTAAAGCTTTATCCCCATTTTGAACGACAAAAATAGATTCTATTTCAATTCTTAGAACGGCTTTACCAACGTTAAAATAATGAAATTATTATAAAATAATGACTTAATTATTGTGAAGTAAATTGCATGGTAGTGTTCTTTTTAAAATAAACAAATCAACGGCACTTACTAGATGGCGTTGTCAAACTCATCGAGTAAGCATTTGTTACGATTACCCAAAATTTTAAGTTATTATCGCTAGTGAATTAATAATTACGATACTAAAACTTCTAAGATTCTTATAAAATTATTATGGTGACTACTACAACCAACCCCATCTAGCGACTTTGCTCAAAACAATCATGGAAATAGACTAGTCTCATCGTTAGAACAAAATCTATAACGAACAAACGGAACATCTGTACATTGTGAAATGGAATGAAGTACGATAATTAATTTCATGAGTGCCCACTTATTATAACACCTACGCCTAACCTAAGTAAAAGTCTTTAGCGAAATAAGTCGAAATTTAGCGATCCTAGATACCTAACACTAAATAAATAAATGATTCATTGAATGTAGGTATCTCAACTTATTTGACTAGAAGAAAATATGCTTCTACCTACCTTTTATTTTGGTTCAACATCTAGAGTACTGGGTTTTTGTCATAATGGAAATGGAAACCATATATGTACCTTGAAAGCTTGCCCTACTTGATCGTTAATGTTAAGGCTAGGTTATCCGCGCTTTTTATTTTTGAGTTGTTTTTTTTTAATACTGAATAATCTGATTAAACTGCTGATATTTAACTTGTTATTTTTGTACTTAATTAAATACATTAAATATTTCTAGACAAATTCGCTAAAGTTTTTGGATCTTAGATACACTCAGATAAAAAGATTATGATGAAAAATACTTTTTTTTTTTTTTTTTGCGATCCTGCTTTCATTTGAAGCGGGATGGCTAAATGCAAAATTATGCTTGTAAGACAAAGACGCTTGCACTCGGATAACCGGGCCCCAACCAGTGAAAACCAAGCAGTACTCGCGATAAGGCACAACTAACTAAATACAGGTGCGTTTATTTAGTTCACAAAGTCTGGGTCTAAAATTGCTAAATACCTATCTAAAATAGATGAAAAGGCGAACTCTTGTCTTCTAAAAGCTATAACTGCACACTGATGTTCTGATTTTATTCAATTATTCGACAAACAAAGCTATCTACAGCCATTATATAAACAACAACTTTAATATACCTACCTACTGAATTTACCTAGCGGTTTCCTGGAGGAAATCTCGTATAATCTAATAAAACTCGTAAAATAAAGAATCTGTTATGATTCATTAGAATAACATCAATAATATCCTACAAGTACATTGTCTAATAATTTATTTTACCATACAACAATTGCTTATCAAGTATCTAGAAATACTATTAAGGATTAAATTTTATTGTCTGTATGACAGAACAAATAAAGTGTTTCAAATATAAAATAAGGTAGGTAAGTATCTTGAAATTAAGACAAATCTTATGGAAGTCGAAATTTGCTGCAGTTCTGCAGTGAACATTTCGGAAGATAATTAGCATAAACATGACTGATCTCAGACTCCCATGACGGCACGTAGTAACATCTCTGTCAGCGAAGGCGATGTCCGCGTCCATCAGATTCACCATTACCTCGGAATAAAAATATGCATTAAGAAAAGTAATTAAACTAACGATAACTTGGAAGATTACATTGCTACAATGTGCGACAATAAATTCTTAATATCTCGCAACATCTCGCAATATCTCGTAACATCTCGCAATATCTCGCAACATATCTCAAAAATAATTATTAAACCTCAGAATATTAGCCCGCTAGGTGTGCGAGAATAAATTTGATGTCTCGGAACACTTAATAAAATATTACTTCGCTAAATGTGCGAAAGTAATTCTATCTCTCCGAATCGTTAAAGCTTGGAATATTAGCTCGCTGAATATGAATTAGTAAATTAAGTCTCTCATAATATTTGAAGACATATTATCAGTAGGTACTTAAAAAAAATGTTTCTGTTAAAGACAATGAAACAAAATATAAGGCCTCTTGTAAGTTTCAATCTCAAACTTGAGTATTACTAGACAACTTTCAATTTATGAGGGCACAGACATATTTATGTACTTGAGAAAAAATATATATAGGTAGGTATTTTGCGTACCAGTTTTCTCATAAAACAATAGTCCAAATTGACTTTAACCTTTCATCCAGTATCAAAATATTCAAGCAGTTTCTCAATTTTTAACAATAGCACAAAATATTAATATCTCACTTGTTTATTGTCGACTTTACTTGATTTTATTTTATGTCATTTATAAACAGGTAAATTTTTCTTAATACCAGATCAGAACATCACGTACCAGAAATTGTCACAGACAAGGCAAGTTTTCACGAAATATTTCGAATAGTGGCATGTTATCAGTGTGCCGCCTAGATTTAATTGGGAATACTAGTATCATTAATTTTGTAAGTTTGTATTAAAGTTAAAATAAAATTCACTGAACACGACTGTAAATAAAGGCTGCACGGACCGTGCTGATGATGACACAATTTATCGACCATTCGACACAATAAAGTGTATTTGCATAGCATATGCTCACGACTATGTTTCCCGAGGGGGTAGTTAGAGATACTCTGAAACCTCAGAACATCCACTCATGAAAGCTATTTCTTGGTACAAATAATGCCAATATAAAAAAGTTTGCTCCTATACAATCTATACACAGGTATGCAGTACTAACAACGATTTTAATTAATGCAAATCTGACTTCTTAAAAACTGATCTTTTAAACCTTGTAAAAAATACTAAAACAAAAATAATATTGATTTATGAACAAATGGCCCGAATAATGTGATACACCTGCAAGTCTAGCATGACCCGCCACTCGCGCGCGACGCGTCTTTACTCCCTAGAAAATAAACAGTTTCCACGCTTTTGGGAGAGAAAAAGTCGCGCTTTCCGCGACAAGTAGTATGGAATAAAGCACAGTCGCGCGCAAGAAGAGAAATCATGCCAGAGTGCCTGGTCATACATGCAAAAGCGATGGACTCACATGGTCCAAATTATGTGACACACCTGGCCACCATACATATAAAACGATGGACATACTTAGCCCAAACTATGTGACACACTTGGCCACCATGCATATAAAAATATAAAATATTTGAATTCGATTTGTCCACATGACTGACTATGCTAGTGATTTCAAAAATTATGACATCATTTAATCTGAGACTTATTTTCTTTAAGTACCGATCAATGTAAGTAGAAAAATATATCAATTAACAAAATCATAAAATAGTTGTAAGCAATTTAGCTCGAATACTGTTTTATCGCACAATAGCATTATCAAGGAGTAGCCTTGACCAAATGGTCATTATACGATCACACAGCATCGTTTCAATACCAGATAGACGCTGTCAAGGAGTAGCCCTGACCGAACGCTAGTCTGGCGAATGATAAAATGCTTACAATTTTAAATTCGGTGGTTAACGGTTTATGAATACTTCGGAGCACAATGTCAGGGAGTTGCCCTGACCTAATGGTCTCCGAAATAAAATCAGACTTAACATTGTCATGGGGTAGCCTGACCAAATGATAAATCCAATGTTTAACCGTTAACCGTCACGAAAAATTCCATAAAATCCATGAGAAAAATTAATAACTCAGTAGGTACTTTAAAGAAAATAATAATCTTTCAATAGCCAAAGAATATCAGTGGACTTTGACCGAATTCACATACCTTGAGGGCTGAAGGTCTGGTTCCCGCTGCTGAAGTGTGAAGAAATTAAACTCCGAAAGACTTTAGAATACTTTTGTAATTTATTAAATTTTACTTTTTACAATTTCACTGAATTTAATTAAAATTATTCTAGAATTACAACTATTCACTTTGAGTGTCCGCCGAGAACTGGAGAACTCCCTGTTCGATACCTTTTGCACCACTTCCACCGTTAAGGAGTAAATTGGCAGCCGACCGCATGCAGCAGCAGCATACGACGTGTCGGATCCGACACGTCGGAGCGACGCGTCGCTCCGACACGTCGGAGGGGTATGAATTAGAACCCGACCGCACGCAGCAGCAGCATACAGCAGCTGCAAACAGTGTTGCCGACTTAGGGTATTTTTTGGGGTAAAGTGACACATTAAATTACGACCGTGCTCCCCTTTGGGATACTCAGAATACTTGTTACAAACATCAGTGATCTTAGTAGCCTGGTTCCTTTTCACCTTTTTAGGGTTCTGTGCCCAAAGAGTGAAAACGGAAACTTTGTCCGTCCGTCCTACCTATTTAGGGCTGTAACTTTTGAACCGTAATAGCTAGAAATAATAAAAATTACAAAATGTATCAAATTAAGGGGGATCCTCATACAAAAAACAATTTTTTTTTAAAGATTTTAGGGTCTTGGTTACTTTACTTCTAAAATGCTAGAGTAAAAAAATCTTAAAATGTTATAATTAGTAGATTACATACCGAAGGTAGAAAAGATATTTATTTAGAAAATAGCTGTTTATAAGATCTTCGATCAATTTAATTCATTGAAAATAGGATAAACTTTGTATGCAGCGCGCTCGTGCGCGCTGGCAGGAATATCATTTTTAACTCAAAAATAGCTGTTTATAAGATCTTCGATCAATTTAATTAATTGAAAATAGGATTAAACTTCGTTTGTATGCAGCGCGCTCGGGCGCGCTGGCAGGAATATCATCTTGAACTCAAAAATAGCTGTTTATAAGATCTTCGATCAATTTAATTCATTGAAATTAGGATGAAACTTCGTTTGTATACATCGCGCTCGTGCGCGCTGGCAGGAATATCATCTTAAACTCAAAAATAGCTGTTTATTAGATCTTCGATCAATTTATTGCGAAACTATCGTGTTTATACAGGGATAAACTTAATATGCTGAAACTTTTTAAGGGGATGATCAGACCATCAAACTGAACAATTTTCTCTATGGGACCAACATAGAAAACGCGAAAAAAAAATCTGCTGTCCCATACATTTGGCTCGAGTAGGTTAGCACTTTTGTATGGGACAGCTGTTTTTTTTTCGTGATTTCAATGTTAGTGTTTAGAGAAAGTTGTTCAGTTTGATGGTCTGATCATTCCCTTAAAAAGTGTTAGCATATTAAGAAGGACCCTAAATAATATTTGAACACTGTTTCACCCAATACCGAACGCCCGTATGATGTACCTAGGTATCGTTGGAATTTAACGGAAAATGTGGTTGAAAATAAAGATTTCATTAAATTAAATATTATAGTGGAATTTGTATGAATTATCGTGCTTTATCCGACTTTTATTTTCTATCGCATGCCACAAAATAAATTCGTGTATTTAGGATAATTATCGCATGCCTGGCAGCACTCGACGACACTACTGGTGTGCGGTCGAGGCTCGACCGCATACAGCACGTCGCATGCTTCGTGTCGGATGCTTCGCAGGGTATTTCATAGAACTACATACAAACCAGTAGTGTCGGAGCGACACGTCGTATGCTGCTGCTGTATGCGGTCGGCTGTTAACCGGCACCTTAATCCCTTCATTTTTCAGTGCGCTGTACCAACCAAACGGCACAAAAGTCAATATTGCCACCTTAAGCATATATTTAAACGATTCTGACACAAATTTGAACGGCTCTGGATACAAGTCATTTTAAGCCATTCGTTGGTTATTTTTCAGTTAATTTGAATGTCATAGAATATTAAATGTGTTGCTAGTACAAACACTAAGATTTAGTAACAAAATATCACGAATCACGACAGTTGTTTCTGAAAAATTACATCGACTTTAATTGGATAGTATTAAAAATATCACCGGACTTCGTTTGTGTGCAGCGCGCATTTGCGCCCTCGGAATAAACTACTCTTAATGGCTCGCAAGGTAGGAGTGTTTGCGGAGTGACAAGTACGTCTATCTCTTATACTATGTCAGGTCAATCGTGCGGGGCCCACGGGGCTGAAGGGCGTACCTCACTACTAACACCTACTAAGTTACAATGAGGCAATCGTAATGACAAGCCATATTCATTTATTGCGAGGAAGACTGTTTCTTATTCGGTCGATTGTTGTAACTAGATTACGTTTGTTATCTTTTTGTTACCCACTTTGTATCTTTAGTCTAAGATCTGCTTTGTATTTTGTAAATTCTGTTTCTATAATTGGCTTTCTGTTAGCCATCTATATTTGTATCGTGTTAACAGCTGTTGGTTGGTCTTCCAAAGAAAATAAAATAAGATAAAATAAATACATAATCGGAATCGCGACTTAGAAGATTCCTCAATATAGTGCGATGGCCGCTCCACATTCACGCGTTCGCGCGCGAAAATCACGCGGACGCGGAAAACGTGAATGTGGAGCCGATTCGCATATTTTTCGCGGGTTCGCGCCTTGTTAACCACTTTTTGTCGGTTTTTGGCCCGCGTCAAAGGGCCTGCGAACGCGCGAAAGCTAAATAGTGATAACACTGCGAGTGTGGAGTCAAGAAGAGTTCACGCGCGATTCGAGCCGCGTTTCGCACTGCGAATACAGCCGGTAGGATAGGTTAGCCGGCTAAAACTAGGTATAGCCGCACTTCGGCTTTTAGCCGTAATATCTACTTGAGGTAATGTAGATAGACCTTAATTTGCTCCTTTGCTTCGCTGTTACCATTTGACACTATTTCCCATACAGAAATACGAAACTTTTTTGCCATATCAACGGTTCTCCATAGAACATTTTTCTGCAAAAAATGGCAGAAAAATGTTCTATGGAGAAATCAACAAGCCAAAAGCTAGAACAAAAGAAATGAAACTATGTATGTACTTGTAACTACGAAAAAAATGGCAGAAAAATGTTCTATGGAGAAATCAACAAAGACAGAAGTCACGTGTTTCTCTATTCTATGTCCCCTTCGTAGTATGTCCCAATTTACTAGTCTACGAATAAAGTTCTTTATTGACGACGAAGGGGACATAGAATAGAGAAACACGTGACTTCTGTCTTTGTTGATTTCTCCATAGAACATTTTTCTGACATTTTTTTCGTAGTTACAAGTACATACATAGTTCCATTTCTTTTGTTCTAGCTTTTGGTTTTTTCGTTATTGGTCGTTATTTATTTTTGCTTTCCATAAAAATTATCAAATGATCATATTTCTTTTTGTTTTTTTTTAGATGAAGAGATGGATTGTGATGCATTATTCGCAAGTGATGATGAAATAGAAGTCCTCCCTTCATCGTCTGAAGCTATGTCGACTTCCGACGAGTCCCAGACTTCGAAGTCAGCAATATCCTCAAATTGTGTGAACTCAACGACACCAACTCAACTTTACGAAGTGAACTTAGAGCCGCTAACGCACCCGGCTTCGTCTCACACTCCAGTTCCTGAAGAGTACCAACCATTACCAGACAGTTCCACTACTAACTCAATAGAACATCTCATCAGTGTCAATGCCGCTGATTGTACTGATGCTAATGGTCAGAGAAGATTTCCAGACATGAATATTCGTTATCAGCCAAAACCAGTGATGAACCATCAAAGAGGATACTACTATCCAAACTATGCACACTATGCAGGAGGCGTGAGACCGCCTCGGCAATACTTTGCCACACCGTATCACACCAACAATGTTATAGTCCTCAATGACGACAGAAACTATTTGTCTCATCCTGTGTCTTACGGACTACCTGCTAATCAAGCGAACCCCCAAACACCGGCACATAGAGGATATGAACGCCTACACGCTGACAATAATGCCTACGGCCGCTTACCCGCTAATTACAATGACAATTTAGACGAAGGTCAAGTACACGTCAATCCTGAGAGACCAAGTAGAAAGCTAAACATTTCTCCAAGGCGAAGACAATCCAAAGAGAATGAAACAAGTTCAAATTTAATAGTAGTGAGTTCTGAAGAAGAAGATAATGTACCTGGGCTCCGAAACAGACAAATTGAAAATGGTCAACTTGCACCTGATAATATTCCAACAAACGGAACCAGGCAGCCTGCATCGCCGTCACCTAGGATTGATATAAAGAGAGAGCCTCATGACCAAGTAGAGGCGGCAACACAAGCTGCGGGTGATGCCGACGCTAACCTGAGCACTGCGCAGCCGCAACAACCCCCACGCGTCTGGGATGGATCACACTGTTATACTCATGGCCACGTGCCGCCCATTGCCCAGCACAACCACTGCGCTCAAAACGCTCCAATCCTGCGTATAAAACAAGAACATTCTGGTTGTGCTAACTCACGTAATCACAATTGTGTCGACAAAGTTAACCAAGCACACGGTGGCCTGACTCACAGCAAATCAGATCAGAGTAGTGGGCCTAACCAGAGTCCACGTACAAACAGTCAAAATGGATCTCACAATCATCATTATCATAGAAATGTAAGGCAATGTGCGAGTAATGGTGAGAATGCACCTGGAGGCTCAAATCCATCTACTTCGCAGGTCAAAGAAGAACCAGGTACTCATCCAAGAAATATAAAACAAGAAGTTAACACCCAGCAAGCAAAGTGCTCTCAAGATGCTCGCACGACGACAGCAGCGAGCGCTGTTAAAGTAGAGACAGTTGAACAGCCCCAAGTCAAAGCAGAGCCCCTTTCTCCAAGCCCGTCCATAAATATAGCGACTAGAGGGAGCGCTTGTGTGAAGGCAGAACCTGGCAATGACGCAAAGGGACGCCATGACATGGACGCTGCCGGGGATAGGAAACCGAAGGAAACCTCGCCAGAACCCGGAACATCGGGACGACCTTTACAGCCACCGAACGCTCCATCAAATAATTGTAGTCAGGTAAAAAAAAATGTCTGTATTGTTTTCACGAATTCTATAGGTAGTAGATAAACACTAAGGGCAGGAAACTAGGTAGGATAGTAAGAAAAGTCTCAGATGTCATTCGCCTCGGTCAACAAACATGTGAACTGAGGCTTTCCTATTTACTGTCCGAGGTTAGTATACAATTTTTCTCCTCGACGGAGTTGGAAAGCGGCAACTTCGTTTAGCGCAGCAAGACGAAAATTGACGCTTTCCGTCCGGAGGGAAGAAACGGTGGAACCTCGTAGCAAGTCAGAACGCACCCGATTACACATCCGTCTGCAGACCGACTTGCAATGCAAACATTGCAAGGGTGAGTTTTTTAAATATTCTAAATCCCATCATTTTAACAACATGGGTGTTGATGAGTCGTTATTAAATTAAAGTTAAAATAAAATTAAACATTTTAGGAAGCTCAAACAAGTGGCGCGCCTGTGGCAGGCGGGCAGGGCGGTGCTGGGTTTCTATCGGCGCCAGATCTACAACTCGATTGGGTCTCGGACAGCTCCGACGACGATGTCCAAGTCCTGGGAGAAGAACCGAATCCTGTAAGTACATTTTTATAGCAGATTACACACCGAGGACAGGAAAGTAAGAAAGGTCTCAGTTCTCAGATCTCAGATCAGGTCTGATCTGAGGCTTTCTTATTTACTGTCCGAGGTTAGTGTAACGTTCTACAAGCACGCGATCGCGTTCCGTCTATCTTGCTAGAGCAAATGACGTTCCTGAGTGACAGAAAAGGATGGAGCGACGGAAAAGTGCGATCGCGTGCGGCCATGTGTAGTTCAACCCTTAGCATCCTTTTAAACTAAGAGTCTATCCATCAAACTGAACAACTTGCTCCGATCTGTTTGCTCCCATAGTAAAAGTTGTTCAGTTTGATGGGTAGACTCTTAGTTTAAAAGGATGCTAGCTAATGATATCAATATCACCCTGTATAGTTTGTTTTTACTACTACCTCCGTGTCTGTTTCTACTACCTCCGTGGTCTAATGGTTAAGAGCATTGGGCTCTTAACACGGAGTTCGTGGGTTCGATTCCCACGGGGGAAACCTATCGATTTGTGCGTTTTTCCCCAGTTGGTTAGGACATTGCAGGCAGCTTCATCTGATTGTCTAAAAAGAAAGATGATTCGTGCTTCGGATGGCACGTTAAGCTGTTGGTCCCGGCTACTTTATTTGTTTGTTGTAGTCGTTACATAAAAACCTCGTCGGAGACCGTAAGGCGGTCTGACGATAAGAAGTAGATAACCTTAAAACGTAGTGATTACTTGCTCAGTGGATAGCCTATTAAACAAAAAAACAAACTAGTGCAGGAGTTTTTACGTAATGCTCGAACAAACAAACAGACAGACATTTACAGTTTTATAATAGTATAGACAATTATTACGGATAATAAAGCTCTTTTTTTTCCACCAAAGCTGTGCGTAGAAGCGAGGCTGTAGCGAGGAAAACATCACCAATAAAAAGATCGCTTGCTTGATCGCGTCCTAAGGAAATTGAAATTATTCTCTTGGTGGAACCGTGGCGCGCTTCATACAAACGAAATCTGGTTATATTTTCAATACTAACCAATCAAAATAAAATCAATGAAATTTTGCAGAAACAACATAGAATCTAATTTCTATGCTTGTATGTTGTCAGATTTTCGTTCAAATATACAGTTTCAATGCTAGGATTAATTTAAAAATTGTATGGAGAGGCACTGTATCTTTAAAAATATACAGTTTAACGAAAATCTGACAAGCATAGAGATTAGTTTCTAAATGGGTTCAGAAAATTTCATAGACTTTAATTGGTTAGTTACTTTACTTTAATTGGTTACTTTAGTAGGTTAGTATTGAATATATTACCAGACTTCGTTTGTATGGAGCGCGCCAACGGTAATATACTTACCCTTAAGTTTTGCGTTAATTGAGTGTAGAATTACAATGTCTTCGGTCCGGTATCCATCAAAGCGGAACGGAGCGGATATGTGTAAAATCATCCAATAAAATAGCTGGATTCTGTCAAGCGAGAAAAATTGTTCATTTTACACAGTTCCAGTTTGGTGGATACCGGGCCTGAGATTGGAAAATTTTGTTTATTGTGTATAGCGCTGTGTATCTGTACCTAGCGAATTTGTTTTTATTGGTTTTAAAATACATGCTCACGTGACAAAATAATGTTATTGCAAAAGCGTATAGTCGTATATTGTTATTCGTTACCTAAGCCCTGGAAAACAAACTACTTATCCATTCAGTTACTTTCGACCGATAACATAGAATTATCTAGTTTTCTGATCTGCGAGGTTAAATAACTAGTAGCTATATTTAGAAAACAACGTAGACCTCTGCTCCGCTACTTTTTAGTCTTCACAGAAAGTATCACTTTAGTAGATGAATCTGCGTCACCCAATCCCGCCTCGGCTGTAATGACCAACTTCGCTCACTTTTATTATCTAGACTATTATAAAACTGTAACTGAAGTGTGTCTGTACATTGAAGATATTTACAAAAAAAAGATTACGATATGGTTTTTAGGTATCCCCGACTCGAAATCAACCTTTTTTAGAAATTTTGTCTGTCTGTTTGTTTGTTTGTTCGCGCATCACGCAAAAACTACTGAACCGATTTTGATGAATTTTTTTTTTGTTTGATTTAAAATCTGGTATATAATTTGTGCGGACGAAGTCGCGGGTAAACACTAGTAATACATAACTGTACTTAGATTTGACGAAAAGCGAATTTGACGAAACAAGGACTTGACGAATGTAGTATAATGACGAAATAAGAATATGACGAAACAAGAATTTGACGAATGTCGTGGGTATACAAGGTGTTACAAAAATACAAATAAACCTTTAAGGGGGTGGTGTAGACCATCAAACTGAACAACTTTCACTATGGGACCAATATCGAAATGGCGAAAAAAAAATTATGTTCTATACTCTACAAATCGACTCGAGCTAAAATATGTATGAGAAATCAGATTTTTTTTTTCGCAATTTCGATGTTGGTCCCATAGAGAAAGTTGTTCAGTTTGATGGTCTGATCATACCCTTAAAAAAGTGTCAGCATATTAAGTAGGACCCTGTATACTAAGAGACGACCACCTATTTGTTTGGTGAATGAAATGTAATTTAAGTGAATGTTTATACAAAGGTTTTATACAACGCCGCCGGGTCGCCTAGCTAAATCTTGCCGCAAGTGCCTTTACCGTGATGATTTATGGTACCATTTTTTCCACCTATCTGCTTGGGAAGTAAATTAGGTGCCATCTGAAGGAGGCTGATCTAAAGAACTGGAAAAACTAGGATTGCCACCTCTCATTCTGCCGCAACTCTAGGGTTAACGAAGTTATGAAGTAGAGTTGCGATGTTGCGGCAGACTGAGAAGTGGCTAGAATAGTTGACATCGAAAAATAGTAACAATATCGACTATCTATATAGGCCAGAATGACCAATACTATTGATTGTGTGCAATACTATCCATAGTATCGATACTATTGCATCTCATTATATTGTTACTCTTTTTCGAGATTAAGTTAGTATCGAGATCGATAGTTTATACTTTAGAGTGATTTTAATTCTTAGACTTACATAATACTACATAACGAAGACTTACATAGCGAATGCAATAAATTTTTGCCGACTCTGTGCCTTTGTGCCTTTTCACATGTTCCGTTTGCTTTTTCCCGGCCAGGAAGGGCATGCCGGGTAAATAACATCGGCACATGTGAAAGCTTCCATACTTGGCCATACCATAAACTTAATATACTATCGTAGTAGACAGACAATCTCCTCATAATCGCGTCACCGAAACTGAAATGTCAATATGTGCGAAATTTATACATGTGTGAGTTTTAGTGATTGTTTGGCCGAGCTTAATGAGCCTTTCAATACGTTTACAAACAATAACGGGAAATCTCACGTGACATGAACGAAGGGAGCTATGTGGTAGTATAGAAATATATAGTTAAAAATATCGAAATTTGTGCAATCTCTATGCGAAATGGTACCTTTTTCTCGTACACAATATTTTTTTATCCTACACATAATTATTTAAAATAACACAATAATTAGAAAATAGGATGTATACTGCATGTAATTAATGTATTACCAAATAATTTTAAGAATATTATGTATGAAAACAAGACTCATGAAAGTTGTATTGTTCTGATCGTATTTACCTGTGAAATGTCTCTTTATTTGAGTTTCTGGTGAAAGTTAAACTGCATTCCAACACAGAACATGACACCATCACGATTAACGATATTTGTGTTGATAAAACATCAAATGAATTTGAAGAAAATAATAAAGTAATGTGGGACAATTTTTGACAGGTCACTATTAGGAACGAAATTGTTTCAAAGGGGTTATAAGGCTATTATATTACAATCTCTTTCGCACTCGTAGGTTTTTTCATTAAGATCGGAATCTCATTCGCACACTGTGTTGGTCTATTTACGTAGTAATATTAAGTTTATGGGCCATACACTTCGGCATTGCGAAAACTCACTAACTTTTATTTTACAAACGCCGCTGCGCCGAAGCGTACGCGATAGCAACAAGATAAGCAGAGCGCGTATACTGAAAAATAGGGATATGTCAAAAATGTGTGAAAAATCTTGTCTTTGTTTGACTTATTTGCAAGATTTTGTATGCGATTTCAACCCAGTCAAATAAAAATATCGCATACGCAGAAAGGGACAAACAACACAGATTTTCTCTCGCTCACTCTATGTAATTAATTAGTGTATGAGCCTGTCTATTTTTCGCGACTTAAATTAGTTAAAAGTCTGTTCTAGATTATACAGGGTATTACGGCGATCAGTTGTATTGAGTTCAGGGGTGACATTTTTTTTTTGTGAATGTCTTATTGGTTTCTTAGGGAAAGTGGTTCATGGTACATTCACCCCTTAAAGTAATGCAACAGTTTTTTACCCTAACACCCTGTATTCTTTTTCTACGGGTAAACAAGATGATGTGTTTCTACCAGCGTGCTGTAATAGACCTGACCAGTTCGCCGGAGGAGACCGTCTGGCGGCGGCCGCAGCCGGCGTCGCCGAGTCCGTCGCCGCCCGCGCCTCGCCCGCTCTACGACCATCTAAACCCGCCGGAACAACCGATACACCAACATACACATCTCTTGCGTACCAGGTATGTTAAAACATTTTACATTCTTTGAGATTATGGTGTTAGTATACAAATGTATAACGTAAAAGGTCTGCTGAAAATTTAAAACTCGCAGTAGAACTCCATAGTATCTGACGGTGGATCCATAATAACTGCCTCCGTGGTCTAATGGTTAGAGCATTGGGCTCTTGACACGGAGGTCGTGGGTTCGATTCCCACGGGGGGCACCTAGTGAAATGTCACTTTGTGCGTTTTTCCCCAGTTGGTTAGGACATTGCAGGCTGAGTCACCTGATTGTCTGAAAAGAAAGATGATTCCGTGCTTCGGATGGCACGTTAAGCTGTTGGTCCCGGCTACTATCACTGGTGGTAGTAGTCGTTACATAAAAACCACGTCAGAGGCCGTAAGGCGGTTTGAATAAACTCTGACACCAGGGCTTTGCAGCCCACTCGATAAGAAGAAGAAGACGGTGGATCTCTAGGCGGCGCTCTTAATTCGGTATGTCAAGTTTTTTTTTGGAGGGCTGAATTGAAAACCATTTCGAGATAATTGTCTCAATAATCATATTTTCTATGTCAGAGATTTTAAAATGAAAGGATTACAGATATTTTTAATAAAATAACGTCGTTTTTCGGTCCGTGCAGTGACGTCACTGGCATACCTGTGAACTCCTTGGTAAACATAAAATCAACTTAAAATAACCGGCCATTAAGAAAAAAAAATACTTTCACAATGTCAGAATTTGACATTTGATGTTGCCGTATCTTTTTCCAGCATAGAGTTAGAAAGAGGAGGCAGGTTTTAATTTTTTTAAATACAGCTGTATGTAGTTTTTCTCCATGGAGTTCGAATTATTTTCTCTCCACCATTTTTGCACTTAGAGATTAGAGATCAAAATAATTTAAAAATTTAATTTATATTGATAAACTCGATGAATCGCAATAAGAATGAAATAGGTATCTTAAAATTATGTCTTCTGTCCGTAAAAAATATAAAAATGAAGACAAAAAAAAACTTGACATACCGAATTTGCGTCCAAAAAATTACTATACCAGGAATAGAGAGACTGATAGCTGAGAGAGCGAGATGTACAAAGCGGCACCACTGTTTAATAGAAAGAGAAGAGATACGTGCCGCGAAGCAATAGAACCGTTTTTGGGAACTTATCGGCTAGATAATTTTGTGAAATATACCCACACTATTTGTATTTCATTAAATTATCCACGATTTCACGATAAAATCACAATTATACACAGTGCTCGAATTTTTATCCTGCCGATAAGTTCCCATAAACGGTCTCGTTTGGAACTTTATGATTGCTTCTATGGATAATCCATTATCTTATTATCTCCTAGCCGATATAACTTCCTAGCTGACTAATGACAATATCGCTCTGGTTGAGATTGGATTTGGAATTGTTCTGTAACTATTAAATAATCTGTGACTCAAATCAAATATAGTAATTATATAGTACTCTGTAACTCTAGACCTTACTGTCTTATGACGTGCAAACTAATTTGCACCTTATAAAGACCACTTTTTGACCCGACTGTTGATCACAAAAAATGTATCGACTATGCTGTCGACGTACTGTGAAATGATTTATGTTTTATGTTGGCAGGGTGCGAGTGGGCGGGTGCATGGTGGCGTGCCGCGGCTGCTGCTGCGGCCCGCACCACGCTCATCATCCGCACGCCCATGTGCTGCCGCACTCTCACCGTGAGTATTCACCTTCCTATAATCCGTGTTGCACACACGGCGACACTTCAAGCTACGCAAAACCAGAATAAGCTGGCCGCGCAAAGGTAGATTAATGTATAACGTCGCGCGGCCAGCTTATTTTTGTTGTGCGTAGCTTGATGTGTCGCCGCGTGCACAAGTGCAACAAGTGACGATCAACATGTTTGGCAACGTTGTAAAACAACGCGCTTCAAAGTTTCTTCTTCTTGCAAAAGAAGCAACGTCGAAGCGTCGTCGTTGTTTTGCTAGGTTGCCGAACATGTTGAGCGTCACGAGTTGCGCGTCAATTATTGCCTAGTGGATACGAGCCTTTAACTTTAAGGATTGAGCAGAAAAAGGTCGCAGCACTGCCGCTACTGCCGCGTGCTGTCGCATTCCCACTATCTTTCTCGCTCTAGTAAATGACGTTCGTGAGTGTCAGACAGGGCCGTAGCTAGGGGGGGGGGCATCGTGGGGCAATGCCCTACCTTAAAATTCCAATGCCCTACCTTAAAAATAACCCAACCATTACTTCTTTCCTACATGGGCAACGTCTTTACTATATGGGCAAGTAGGGCAAATTCCCTTACAAAACTGTCAGAATTCTGTTCACAACAAAGTTCCATTGCTGTGAAATTTCGGGCTCGCTTCGCTCGCTCCAGCCTTTAAATTGTTTTTTAAGTGAACTCGGACTGACACTGTTTTTAGACTTGGTGTGTGAAATTTCGAGCTCGCTTCGCTCGCTCCAGCCTATGATATTATGAGCGTGGGTAGGTTAATGGAACTCATACCATCACCGTTTTGAGCCTTGGCGTTTGAAATGTTGAGTTCGCTCCAGCCTATGATATTGTGCAAATCAAATCAAAATAATTTATTCAATATAGGAGCCTGAAGCACACATATTAAACGTCAATTCTTTTTAAGCTACCACCGCTTCGGAATGCCGTATGAGTTACCAACACCGTTTTAAGTCTTGGAGTGTGAAATTTTAAGCTCGCTTCACTCGCTCCAGCCTATGATTATTATGAGCGTAGGTAGGCTAATGGAACACAAATGTCAACACCGTTTTGAGTCTTGGACTGTGAAATTTCGAGATCGCTTCGCTCGCTCCAGCTTATCATATTATGAGCGTAGTTTAGGCTAATGGAACTCATACCAACACCGTTTTGAGTTTAGGAGTGTGAAATTTCGAGCTCACTTCGCTCGCTCCAGCCTATAATATTATGAGCGTAGTTAGGCTAATAGAACTCATACCAACACCGTTTTGAGCCTTGGAGTGTGAAATTTCGAGCTCGCTTCGCTCGCTCCAGCCTTTGAGTGGTGTTGAAGGGGATAGGTAGGCTAATGGAACTCGGTATCACCATCGTTTTGAGACTTGGTAGGTATGTTTTTTTCTCATCTCATCCAAAAAAACTGCTCTTTGCTTCCGCCCTACCTTAAACCTCCTATGCCCTACCTTGAATCCAGTCCTAGCTACGGCCCTGGTGTCAGAAAAGGATGGAGCTGACAAACACTAATAACTGATCTTGTTGCAGTAGGCGACAGGCGCCGTGACGGTATGATAGCGCCTCCGTACCTCGTCCACGAACGACTGTGGCAGCGCCAGCAGCAAATACTTGTAATATACATTTTTATTACTATTTCTAAACTATATGTAAAAAAAGTGTGTCTGTAAGTGAAGATATTTACAAGACACAGACTTGTGGGTGTCCCTGGCTACAAATCAATCTTTTTTAGATATTGTGTCTGTCTGTTTGTTCGGGCATCACGCACTCTACTGAACCGATTTTGATGACACTTTTGTTTCATAGCTTATGATTTGACTTAAAACCTGATGTATAATTTGTGCGGACGAAGTCGCGGGTAAACTCTAGTATTGTATAAACAGCTGTTAGGTTTTGTTACTGCTACCTGTGGTGATCTGCTTCATGCCATTCTTTTTATTTACTCATCTTTATAAAAGTGGCCAAGATAAAATAAAAGCTAAATATAAATAACGATAACGTGACCCGCGCCTCCAAAGGGTTTTCAAGTGTTTCCAAAGTGTTTACAAGTCTCACAGCGCATGCGTGTGTGCTGAGAAGGACGCCTATACAAATAAATACACGGATTTGTTGCTCGACTAGTGGTGTTACTGATTTGCTCATAATTACCAGTACCGTAAAACTACACAACAAGTCCTGGGGTGCAAGTATGGTTTGTCACTACTCAGTTACCCAAATGCGAAAAATAACGCCATCTAAACAGTTTTCCTGTTTATCTTTGTCTACAATAGAGGAGCTTGAAAAATTGTTACATGGCGTTATGTGTAGCAATTTAATACGGCAGGGAAACTGGACCATACTTGCACCCAAGGACTATAGTTGTGTAGTTTTACGGTATGACAGCTAAGGATTATCTCTCGCTTAAAGTTAAAAAAATGGAACTAAATAATACATTGATGTACAGTGTCATAATGTAGTACTTGCTACTCTTTTATACTGTAGGATTTAGCTAAGAAGCTTCTTTTAACATACAAATAAGGATGCGTAAGAAAGAGGTACGAGGAGAGAAGAGCTAAGTATCGGGGTTTCACAGTCACAGAGCTAGGCAGCTAAGCCACAGGCTAAGCTAAGCTTTAGCTTAGTTACGCATCTTCCTCATCCTCGCTCATCTCTGGTGGACAACCAGCCTTAAGGCGTTTACGCACCGAACCCGCCGGCAAGCCGATACAGGAATACAATTTCTATCTTCGGGGTCTGTCGGCGGCTTGCCGGCGGGTTAGATGTGTGGACGATTGGCGTTTAATAAGTGAGCTTCAGGCTCATATATTTAATAAATTCTTTTGAATTGAATTGAATTGACGCCTTTAGCTTATGCAGGTTGCAGGGCTGTTTAACAATTTCGCTGCTAAGCTCAAATCAATGACATTCGGGCAGTGCTAACACTGTGGAATGCTATACGATTCTGACTCAAGGTGTGAGTCATGAGCACTGCGGCCCATATGTCGCTGACCTACCAGGTAGGTCGTCAGCAGTTAATTAGAAAAAAACTCGTCGGTACATGACATGTTGTGCGTGCAGATTCGTACCCAGACCATCATGATCTGCCTCAACTGGGGGCAACGCGCCATCGACTCTTTCCTTGTTACAAAGTAAAAAATTAATTTCAATGGTAATGTAAATGATTTGTTTATGTTAGGAGGTGCAGCGTCGGAGCTTGATGGGCGAGTTGGGAGGGCAATACGCATTCAGCCACTTCCCGCCAGGGTACGGCATACCAACACCATCAGGTCAAATTCTCTCGGTTAGTATTAAACTTTGTATTAATTCTTATGACACTGATAACCACGACAACCTTAAGATATAATCTCCTTTACTTACTTTCTTTACTACATTACTACTTACGTGTAAGTAAGATATACTTACATACCCTGAGTTTTGTGTAGGTAATATTTGGACATGCAGGTATAGGTCGTCAACTCCGTGCGTGGCGCGTCCTAGGGGTACGAACGTAGGCGGTGGCGAGGTAGCACGCGATATATCACGCCTTTTATCTCGTTCGTTCGCGCGCTAATAGAAGAGAGCGAAGGCGTGATAGCGCTTTATCGCGCAGCCATGCTAGCCATGCTTGTTTTGGACCTTTACGTGTCGCCGCGCCGTGAACGCTATTACATACAAACAAACAGCTTTTTGGATATCTAGGTCGCCGTAAACGCGTGTTCGTGAAGCGAGCGCGTCGTCGCCTGCGCCGCCTAATATGCCTCGTGTGCTTAGGGCCTATCTTCTATCCTTAACATAACCTCAAAACTGTAAATTATAATTTTGTAAAAATGCTACAATTTTAAATCAAAGGATAGTTTTTATAGTTTCCATTTCGTTCGGGAGTATGGCATTGCTCCTATTTAGTGTATAAGTTTAGCTATCATACTCATTCGTTAGTTGTGACTTGTGAAACGATTTTAAACGAATTTATGGTCAATTTTCGTTGGTATATAAGGTTTTTTATATGTACACAAGTGTACACCTCAATTTCAAGAAAATGGAATGTTATAAATTGCCTTCTTTCGTGGTAACAGACATGTAAATAGGTTTTTTTTTTATAAATCACTACTCCTCTGTTTCGCTAAATAGGTATTTTTGAAAGAAGCATTGTTTCCATACAAATTTTAAGTTAACTATACAAGGTGTTACAAATATACAAATAAACATTTAAGGGGGTGGTTTAGACCATGGAGTAAGAGGAGATGGCATATCGGCTTGTTTCTATAGAAAATTATGTCGCCGACAAAGGGGGTGAGGGACGGGTGAGGGGAGACAAAAAGCTTAGGGGAGCGTGTAATTTCTCTATGGTTTAGACCATCAAACTCAACAACTTTCACTATGGGACCAAAATCGAAATCGCGAAAAAAAAAATTATGTTCTATACTCTACCAATCTACTCGAGCTAAAATAAAATATGTATGGGATATCAGATTTTTTTTTCTCGATTTCGATGTTGGTCCCATAGAGAAAGTTGTTCAGTTTGACGGTCTAAACAACCCTTAAGAGTTTTAAAAATTTATTCTTACTTATGTAACACCCTGTATAATTCAAGTGCACAAAATGCGCTTTAGGGGACTAGTTCAAGATGGTGAAATGCGCCAGTAGCCCTAAAAACTAAATCGCCCATTCCGGCTGAGAAATAAGTTTAGGCAATAAATGTACGTGTTGACTGTTGAGATTTTCAAATAATTTCTGTAATATAGTCCTAGTTCTATTTGCTGTAAATCGAGTTCCGGGAAACGGAGCCGGTTATTGATTTCATCACTCAAACACAGATCGATATAGGTGCATTTCGTTGCTAACAGACCCGGTAAAATGAGAGAGAAAGGTACAGTGCATCATTCGGGCCCGGGGACAGAGCAGCTCAAAAGAGCATGCTTCATTTCTAGGAAATCAGTATTTGTAAAGTGCATAGGCGAACAAAGAAAACGGCGTAACCCATTTTTAGCAAAACTAGCTGTCTCCTCACAACATTATACCTATTAAACACTGCATTTTGCCAATGTTTGTAGACTGATCTTAATCAGCTTTGTTTTAAAGAGAAAAACTTTAGAGAATTATAAAATATTGCTTTGGAAATTGTGAAATGTAATCGTTGGAGTTGTCCTGAAAATGATGTCTCTTTGAGCTACATAAGTTTCCAGCGGGACTGTAATCCGTCACGCATGCGTGCTGCGGCTGGTGCCCGGTGCAATCAATAATATATTAACAGATCTCGTTCGCGGCTTCTGCCCGGTTCAGAACTTTAGTTTTAGTTGTCTCGTGCGCTTAAAGTTTTTAGTTACTCTTGTGTAAGTTGATAAGTATTATGACTAGGCGTGACGATGTTCGAGACGTTATTCGGGTTCTCTGGATAGTATACTACGTCTATACCGTCAACTTTGTTTATTTACGGCATTACCCCCTCGCAGTGTCTGACAACCAGTTTAATAATGCGTTAAATGTAAATATTTATAATAATTTTGTTGTTGGAGCGATCACAATTAGTCTGTTTGATAATCCTTACTATGAAAATTAGAACTTTATTTATTCCACTTTACCCCGCTTTTCATAATTCTAGCTAAGTTATTTTTCGTTACCTTACTTTATAACATTATAAAACCAGCTTGACATCCTGTAGTGATGTTTAATTATTTGCGATTGTATTCGTTGTGCGAAAGCGACTTATTTATATTGTGCACTTTTCAAAACCTTAAAGTATCGGCTTTTGTTGTTTAGTTTGCTATCTGGTCTTTCTAAAAGTCTGAAAAGATCAAAGATCTCATTCAAAGCAAAGTATCTTTTTATATTATTAAATTAAGTATACTGTTTTGATTTCAGTCATGCGCATAGGTATTTATTTTATTTTTCGATGATTTTTTGTCAAATATGGAATTCGTTTAACAGTTGACTGCACAAAATAATTATTTTAGTTTTATCTTCTCGGTATAAAAACGTTTGAAAATAATGCTTAACCCACATTATAATTCTTTTTTAGGCTAAAATACTATTTTTCATCTATAAAAAGTATCGAAACGATGATAAAAAACAATAACGTCACTTTCATTATTTAGTTTTTTTTTAATCATAAACGCGCGTTTTGATATTTTGATAAAGAGTTGCTGATTTGACAAGTTGGAAACTCGCGGATTGTATCTTTTGTGTCGCTAGTGTACCTATTCTTTTCTGTTCGGAAATACTTTCAAGTGTGCCGCTTTAGTCATTCATTCAAAAACAGTTCAGACTCTTTCACTGCTGTATTAAAGTTTCTAATATTCTGCGAATGCTAAAATCGTGATACGTCTCGTAACCTGCGCGCTGCGCTCAATGCTCACTTATTCAGCCAAACTGCAGTGCTTAGGACGCAACTCGGCGATACTAAGTGTTACGACACATCTGCGGAACGTACGGCGCCGAACGCTCGGTTGAAAACTCGTCTACTAGGAAAAATGACGCGTACTGGTTCGTCACCGGTATATGGAAAAGCATTGCACGCGTATTTAACCGAATGTTCGGCGCCGTACGTTCCGCATGTGTGTTAAGAGCGCAATCCACCATTTCATTTACTTCTTTTGTATAAAATAAATATTTTGTTTTGTTTCAACGAACATTATTTGTTTGCTTTTTTAGTAGGTACAGTAATCGTCGAACTTACAGGTCACTGAGTCTTAGGCATCCGTTGACGAAGTATTAGTACTGTAGCCCAGGGACTTTTAATTGTAGCGTAAGCATGTAGCATAAATAATACCCACGTTACATACTAAAGGAGGTGTTTCAGACCATCTAATTGAACAACTATCATTATAGTATCAACATAAAAATCAAGAAAACAACTTTGGTTACCTACTCCATAGAAAACGGCAACTAGAACCGAATGTATGGAACAATGATTGGAAAAGCAGATTTTTTTCCTACCCATTAACTTACGAACGAAGAATTTGTAAATTCTTACAGCACAGCAGCACGGCATGCAGACGTGCGCGTAGTCTGTCAATCAAACGAAGACTGACGCGTAAATTGTTTCTCTTTAGGTGTTTTGTTTCC